>CM028130.1:656112500-658612500 GCA_016271365.2 Neoceratodus forsteri
AATAAGCAATCTCTGTTTCTTCTTAATCTAATGGTAGTAATTCTGAAAAGAGTATCTAATATTTTGTGCCAATATGTATCTAGAGTCTGGCATGCTACCAGCTTGTGCTCCAGAGTTCCATTCTCAGATTTATATCTGGGGCATGGATTGGAGTAATTGGGGTTCATAAAACTTTGTGTGGGGTATAATAGGTTCTATAAATTATATTAAAATAAATTTGTAACAATTTGAAGGATAAAATACCTAACTGAGAAGATTAATAATTTGTTCCCACTTCTGGGCAGATATATTGTGCCACACTTTGGATTCCTATTTTAATTTTATTGATTGCAGATTGGATCCACACTTAGTCTGTAAAATGGAGTAAAATTTTGAAGTTAATTTAGTATTATTGGCTTGGTTTAGTTTCCAAGTCATTCTGCTGTGGTTCTGCTGCTATATCTCCATTTTCCTTGATAAAGTCTTATACCTGTAAATACCAGAAAAAATGAGTATTAGGTTAAAGGTGTGTTTAATTGTGTCAATGTCTAGTAAACCACTGTGGCTAAATAGTTGTTTTTATTTTCAGGTAGCCCATTCCTATGCCATTGCCTGTAACCTAAATCTATAATCGATAGAGTAAAGTAACCATTGAAATAGATAGGGGAGCATGGTGATATATCTTTGTGGGTGTATGTGACTTTCAAAATTCTATACCATATGGTACATGTAAGTGCAGTCATGCGTAAGTTATTGACTTTTTACCCAAAAAGGACCTGCATATAACACATGTTTGATATCATCATAAGGAATGCAGCTTGCTTTAATCTAACATGCATGCCATTTCTGCTTCTGATGAAATCATTCGTATGTTGAGGCTACATTAACTGCTAAATACTACCATTGAAAATTTGGTAGAGAAAGATTCACCCCTGATTTTTAGAAATACAGAATTTATCTATTTTCAGTCTCGGCTGTTTGTCTTCCCATAAAATGTATTAATAATTTTCCTATTTTTTTTTAAATATATTATTCAAAATTATAGGTATTATTTGGAATAAAAATGAAAATGTGGGCAAAATGTTCATTTTGATCTCATTTATATGACCAATGAGAGTCAAGAGTAATGTTTCCCAATGATCCAGATATTGTTTAGATTTACCTCTTAATGGTTACATAGAAACATAGAAGTTGACGGCAGATAAGGACCGCAAGGCCCATCCAGTCTGCCCATTTCTTTTTCTACCTTATAAATGTGCCATCGGCCTTTGCTATGTCAGTGACCTATCTATTCATAGTCATTTGTATTGCTCCCTTATGCCTATCCCATGCCTGTTTGAAGCCCTGCACTGTATTCATAGCCACTACTTCTTGTAGTAAGCCATTCCATGCATCTACCACCTTTTCTGTGAAAAGAATTTCCTCACATTCCCCTTAATCGGCCTCCTCTAATCTCATGCTGTGTCCTCTTGTCCTGCTATTTTTCTTATATTTAAACATGTTAGACTCTTTCACCTTGTTTATGCCCTTAAGGTGTTTAAATGTCTCGATCATATCACCTCTCTCCCTCCTTTGCTCAAGGGTATACATATTGAGCTCCGTTAATCTGTCCTCATATGTCTTCTGATGCAGTCCCTGCACCATTTTGGTTGCCCTTCTCTGGACTGCCTCATAATTATGTTCATAATTATGAGGATATAGGTTGGCATTATCATTATTTAAGTAAACTCTCAGATATTTTAGTATGGTAATCTTTCTTATATTAAGTAGGTAAGTTAATCTAAAAGGATCTGTGTGGGTTTTGGATTCAAGCAATTCTGTTTTACCCAAAGTAATCTTATAGCCTGAGACGTTGCAAAATGTAATTAAGATTTTGTTTAACTCATCATAAATCACATTTAAATGCTCTGTATAAATCAAGGCATCATCAGCATATACAGTAAATGTATTTTGTGTTCCATGGTGTCTACCTTTAACTCTTGTATCTTATCATTCTTTCTCATGGAGATGGCAAGTGCTTTGATAGCCAAAGCAAGATGGCTGCCTGACGGACGGCTGCTTGGTCATGAGCGCCAACACCACCAATCTATTCCACAATTTTACTAACCACTATCATATCATGTAGCAAAAGATAATGATTTGTCTCTCCACAGTGGTGTCAAGTTAAATAGAATGTCTAGATCCATTTGATGAGTGAAGGAATTGTTGGAACAGCATCAAACAATTAAAAGAATATGAAGCACATGCTCAAAGCACATTATGGAGGTGAATATGCACACTGTGGTTAGTTCGGGTGAGACCACAACTTGAACCTGCTTGCAGCAGAAAGCACTTCAGTGTTTTTTATTTTTGGAGAAGAGCTTACCAGAGTAGATTTCACCACTCCCATATTCACCTGAAGTCTGGAAAAACTCTGTGGCAGCAGCCACTGACTCAGTAAATGAGCAAAGCATTGTTCTAGAATCTTGAGGCACCATACAACCAGCACAGCTCACAGATGCAGATCAAATGACAAATCCAACTGGAGAACATGAAAGAGATCAAGTGCCAAAAAGAGCAAATGAGACAAGGACTGAACTACTTGCCTGCATGGTTAGTTGCTTACTGGAGGGTAAGCTTAAGTATTTAAATTCAGAAACCTATAAAACTTTGATCACGAAAATGGCTACAAATAAAAATTAACTAATGTTGTGCCCATGGGGCCAGATCAAATACATGAGCCCAGAAATGTAATTGCTTTACAAAATGAAAATGTACCTGAACTGTTGATTGCAAGACAGGCAGAGAATCAAACAGAAAAGTTAACTAAATTTAGAAATGAAATGTGGGCAGATATTCAAAAGGGTTTTGATTCCATGACATCGGCTCTAACATTATTAACAATCAATGAATGATCTAGGAGCTAAATTGGGATCACTGTCAATCAGAACTACAGATATAGAGTGAAGGGTACACAATAAAGGTTCAAAAGGTAAATATGAGTGGAGTATTAGGTAAAATAGTACAGAGGGAAGCTTCACATGATGATATCACCTTAACCCAAAAGTCTTTAAGTTAGGGGCACTCCCACAGCATGTGCAGCAATTAGCATTAACAGAATTACATTTCCAGCAACATGAATTTGGGATAAGACCCATCCCAAAAAGCCTTGAGGGAGACATATATATCCAATGTAGAATTTTATACTGAGTGAGCTTACCTTGAAGGTCTTTGCATCCATGATAGGCATGGTCCCAGGCAGAACTCCAGTCTTGCTTGTCAATTTCAATTCCCAACTCCTCTTCCCATTTCTGCCTGGTAGATTAAGTGGGAGATAGAGAGGTGAGAGAGAAAGTAAGAGATTTATTTAGGAAGCTGGCTCCCCTTTTGAGTGGGCATATTTTCACCAACTGATCCAACTCCATATTGTTGGGCAAAGAGAGATCTACCTCAGAGAGGTGCTCTAAAAGTGTGTGTCTTAATTGTAAGTGGTAATGAAAGTGGAACCAGGGGAGACAGTATGTCTCCTTTAGTTCAGAAAAAGACATTAATGTGGCTGAACCCTTATACAAAAGGTCACCAATATGAATGATGCCCACTTGAGACCAGGTTTTATTAAATAATGTGACACTGCCTATTGAAAAAAGGGGATTAGACTAAATGGGGTGTTGATAACAGGGGTATAGAGGTAGGATCAATAGCCTTGTTAAACTTTCTGATTACCTTAAAGGTATTACTTAAATGTGGGTTACTGCTGAGGTTCAAGAAAGTGGGTAAGTAAATATAGTCATTTAATAGGTAGGGTTTAAGCATTGTTGTTTCCAATAACACCCATAGATGAAGATGAGAAGTAACTTCAGACTGGGAGTGTAAGTCGCTGGCAATCTGTTTAAACATGAATGCCCACTGGCACCATTCCCCTAACCCTCCTAGTTCATAGGGTGCCTGAAGCTTATTAATGCACAACCTAGAAGGTTTGGAGTCCTAGAGAAAGGCCCTTGTTGTTGAGTTCACTTTGTCCAAAAGCTTTTTGGATAGTAACATTGGAATATTTTGAAACAGGTCAAAAATGTTGGGGGCAATGAACATTTTAATCATGTTAACGTTACCCCAAAGGGATAGATTAAGATGGCCCCAATGGGTGAGGTTTTGTTCTATTCTTCAGAGTAGAGGGAGGTAGTTTATGTCAACTAAAGAGTTTAGATTTGAGGAAATTTGTTGACCCAAACATGTTATTTGACTCTTAACCCATTTATTTTCAAACATTTAATTTAGATTCCTTAAAATAAAAGGTGTAGGGTTTGGACAAAGGGCTTGGGATTTATCCCAATTGATTTGGAGGCCTGAGCAGGAACTAAATTCAGAGAGTAGTTTTTTTAGAACATTATATGATTGTACTGGTTTAGATAAGGTTAAAAGCAAATCATCTGCAAATGTTTTATGAATAAAGGTGCCTATTTTAAAACCTGATATATTTGGATGGACATCAATAGCTCTGATCAAAGATTCAATGGCAAGGATAAATGGTTAAGGGGACAGGGGGCAGCCTTGCCTGGTTTCACAGGCCAAGGGAATAGATTTAGATATTATACCATTCATTAGAATCTGTGCAGATGAGTTTTTATACAATGAAACCCAGGAGCTAAAATTTCCTCCACAACCGAACCAAAGTGATTCAAAGCTAGAAACATGTAGTCCCAGGACAAGGAATCAAACGCTTTAAACAAATCTGGGGAGAACACTAGGTAGGGGTTCTTAGTCTTGTTAGCATGCCATATTACATTTATCAAACTTCTAACACAATCTGCCCCTGATCTGCCATGGATAAAGCCCACTTGCTCTTTACCAACCAGTTAATATGTTATGTTTTGAATTCGAGCAGTTAAAGCTTCAGCTAAAATTTTATAATTGGAATTCAACAATGATATGGGTTGGTAGCTATCACAGTATAGGGGGTATTTGTTCTTCTTGTGTATGAGAGTGACTAAAGCCTGGGTAAGTGTTAAAGGGAGAGATTCTTGAACCCAAGCTTTATGATACATATTTAGAAGATCAATCAATCAATCAAATCTTTATTTATCCAGGCGGATACCATTGAGCAAGGCTCATTTGCAAGATGGACCTGGTCATAGCAAAAACATAGTATGGTAACAAGATAAAGCATAGGATAATGTCCTACAGATAAGCAGAATATACATATGTACAGTATGATGTCATTTATATTTACAATCTACATCAACATTGAACAAAAGAGCCTTTACAACAGATAGGCTCATAGGTGGATATAGCTGGCATATTCACTTGAAGAAAAACCAGGCAAAGATAATAATTATGGAATCAGAATAGGTGACTGGCATACATATGGGATAGGAGTAACACCTGGCACTGGCCAAGGTAACGACTATTTAGATCCAGGGGAGGGGTCTGTATGGGGGAAGGAGACAGGAGAGAGAGACAGAGACTGAAGGGATGAAAAGGGATAGAGTAAGAAGAGTGAAGGCAAGGGACTCTGGCAAGAAGGAGAAGCATGTAGGATGGAAGAAAGGCTGGAAAGGAGAAGCGCTAGTGATGAGGGGAAACAATTGCTGGTTTCCTTCATGGAGCGGTCATAAAGCAACTTGAAAATACTCAGGCTAACAGGACAACTCAGCTTCAAGCTTTTTTGCATTTTATTCCACAATGAAGGCTGCGTAAAACTTATAGCTGTTCTACCAAAACGAGATTTGACCTTAGGTATCTGCAGGGCAATTAGAGTGTAACTTCTTAGAGCATAAGTACCTATCACAGTTAGAGGAATACACTCAGCGATGTATAAGGGAAACTTTTTGGTAACCTCTCTGATTGCCCATAGTATGGCATTTCTGTTTCTACTATAATGAAAGGAAGTCCAGCCCACCGCTGTATAATATGAGCAATGGTGAGTGGAAAGATGGAGACCAGTTATGAACCTGATTGCTCTTTGATAAAGGGTATCCAATTTAGCCAAGGAAGAGGCTGTACAATGACTGTAGAGAAGGTCCATGTAGTCAATCAGTGAGAGGAACGTTGACTGTACCAGCCGCATCTTAGCATCTCTAGTAAAGAAGCGGTTAATTCTGAAAAAAAGGCCTAGCTTCTGACTTAGTTTCTTCTGTAGATCTTTGAGATGTTCAGAGAAGGAGAGTCTGTGGTCGAGCCACACTCCCAAATATTTAAATTTTGACACAAACTCTAATTTTTCGCCTAGTACTGTGGCAATCTGAGGGACAGCCCCAGCGCTAGCAGGATTCACCACATAGGTAGAAGGAGAAAAAAACATTGCTTTTTTTTTTTGCATTAAGCAGAAGTTTTTTGCTTAGGAGCTGGTTCAGCAATAGATTAAATTCAGCTTGAAGGTCTTCGCAAGCTGCTTCTGGTGTTGGATGACTTTGATAGAGTACTGTGTCATCTGCGAACAAATGGATATTAGCCTTATTGATGTTGTCATCAATGTTATTAATATAAACAGCAAACAACAGGGGACCAAGAATGGACCCTTGAGGCACACCTCTTAGTAGAGGTTTAAGAGGGGAAAGTTCACCTTCAGCCTTAACCTGTTGTTGCTGGCCTGCAAGGTAATTGGCAAACCAACACATAGAAATGGGGTCCAGACCTAAACTGCACAGGGAGGAGAGAAGCAGGCTTTGATCGATTGTATCAAAGGCCTTACTTAGGTCCAAAATCACTGCCCAGATGAAGTTCCCGTTATCAAGGTCAAGAAGCCAATCATTCTTCACCTTTGCTAGGGCCATTATGGTGCTGTGTTTTGCTCTGAAGCCAGACTGTACTGGGTTTAACAAGGTCCTGGATTCTAGGTGCATCCTAAGCTGACCACTCACTATCTTTTCCAGTAATTTAGACAGAATGGGCAGAAGGGATATCAGCCTATAGTTATTAAGGTTTCAATAATCACCTGATCTGAGCAGGGGGATGACATGGACTACTTTCCATTGTGAGAGGAGGCTCACCTGTGATAATGACAAGTTGAATAGGTGCGTGATTGGCACTGCCAGCACATGGGATGCACTTTTCAGAAAGTAAGGTCTATAGAATCTGCACCAGCACTTTTCTTGACATCTAACTGCAGCAAAAGATCTTCAACCCCTTTCAATGTAGTAGGCTGGAAGGAGAATACCGCTTTGGTGGCAGGAGACTCATGGATTGATAAGCCTAGATGTGTGCGAACAGCATTTGCAGGGGAGTTGTCAAATGCTAGCCCAGCAGTTGCAAAATGATTATTGAAAGTGTCCAATATCTCCATTCTGTCAGAGATGGTATTACTAGAGGAGATAATTTTTGTTGGAAAGGAGTTACCCAGTGAATGACCCGACATGTCCTTAATTGGTTGCCAAAATTTCAAGGGATTTTGTGAGGGATAGTCTAGTTCAGCGTGATAGAAAGCAGCCTTAGCCACTCTGACCAACTTAGTGCACTTGTTACATGCCCTTCTAAACTGGCGCCAATCTGTGTCAGTCTTGCTTCAGCGTGCTTTTTTCCAAAGCTTATCCCTTTCCAGCATGGATGCCTTAAGTTCTGGAGAGAACTAACAAAAAGTTTTGCTCCTCACTCATACTGTTACTATAGGGGCATGCCTGTTCAAGGTAGCAGATACTATTTCATGAAAGATGTCAAAAGCCTTGTTTACTGTTTGGGCTAAATAGAAATCCTGCCATTGCAGGGAATGTTTCAAGTCATTGATGTATGCAAGTAAGTCAAAGTTATGTCTGCACCTCTTGGTTGAAAACTTTGATACAAATTGTGGATTGTGCATAGATCTAATGCTGGTGATAAAACAGTGATCACTGATGTCAGAGAAAAATGCTCTAGCATGGGAGAATAGATGCGATTTGCTTACTAATATTACATCTAGTAGGGTGCTGTTTCTTGGGTACTTTTTTTTTAGGAGCGTAGGTTTGTCAATGAGTTGCACAAACCTCATACTGTCACAAAAGGATTTCAATGGAGCAGAGACTTCGGATAACCAATCATAGTTCAGATCCCCTAATATAATGGTTTCCAGCATCCTAAGCCCCAGTATATTTTTTAGATGTGACAAGTCATGTGATGTGACCCCGCAGATGGAGGCTTATAGCAACCTATTACACAGAGTGCACAAGAAGGTGATAATTCAACCTTTAGGGACAGGCATTCAAATTCATGTGGGATGAAAGATGATTCTAGGCATGATACCAAGAATTTGTCCTTAATGTAAATAGCCACCCCCCCGCCTCTTGACTGCCTGCCAGTTCTGAAGAGCAAATAATTTGGGATGTTACTTTCCCTGTCTGGAGTGGCTGGTCTTAGTCATGTCTCAGTAATCACCAAGACATCTGGCACGGTATGGCTAACCCATGCCTGGATAGTGGTAATCTTTTTTAAAAGACTGCAAACGTTAACATGTAGGAATGACATTCCCTTAATTCTAGTGAGATCAGAGGGAACTGCAAGGGTTTCTGGGGGCCTAGGGTTGAGCTCAACATTGCCTGAAAACCAAAGCAAAAGCAGCAGAATCTTTTTTAGGGCAACAAAAGTTAATTTGCAGTCCATGTTCTTTGAATGTCATGAAGAGCTATGTAGTTGAGCACACATGACTCCATTCCTGATGCTATACTGACCTAAGGTCACTACTACTAAGATCCTGACTGTGACATACCTGGATAAATAGGTATCAAGATGAGTAGGGGGAGAACCCTGCAAGGGCAGTTCAGAACAGGTCTCTCTTCCAGATAAATACTGTTGTGGGATCCAGTAGGCACATAGAAGTTCGTAGAGGGAGTTGTAGAATACATAACAGAGATAAGTGAAATCATCAAACCCACCCTGGGGGAACTGTGAAGTCTGATAAAAAGCACTAGGTACTAGTAGAACAAAGGACATGCAGAACAGCCAGACATGGTGAGGCCTTCACATGGTAAAGCCTGCTTCTGAGCACAATTCTATAGCAATCTACGGTCTTTGATCCAGAGACAGACTACTAAAGTGTAGATTTGTGAAGGAAGCTGTAGATAACTTTGGGCTTAATAGTTTGTAAAATTCCCCTTGGAGCCCATCTAGCCCAGGAGATTTACCATTAGGTAAAGAGTTGTTTGCTCAGGAGATCTCTCCCATGGACAGCTCTTTATTGAGTTGTTCTTGCCTCTTTTCTGTAAGCTTGAGGGTTTGAATGGAGGAGAGAAAGCTGGCTATCAAGTCAGTATTATCTTGGCATAAATGTGGAAATAGAATTTTCTAAATACATTATTAACTTCTTTATTCCTATTAACCACTCTTCCGGTTACAACTCAAATACCAGGGATGATATTTTGGTACTGCATCTTCTTCAGCCTGTAGGCAAGAAGTTTCCCCACTTTTTCCCCTGATTCCCTATATCTCTGTTAAATTCAAAAAAGTGCATACTCCACTTGCACTGAGAGTAATTTATTGATCTCAGATTTTACCAGGGAAATCTCATACAGTAGACTGGTATAATGAACCCGAGACCCTTTCCTGAGTTTCAAGACTTTTAAGTTTAGTCTGCATGTCCTCCAGTAGTTTGTCCTTCTCTCTTTTTCTGGAAGCAGAGAAGCTTATTATCCTGCCACTGATATAGGCTTTATAGGCCCCCCATAGATAGGCACAATTAACTTCCCCATTATCGTTGATAAGAAAATAATCATTAGGGAGGTATTCATTCTCCATCTGAACTCCTTTGGTCATCCAGTCTACAGAACTGTATTAATGGAAATTAATGTGTGGTCTGAGATTATAATATTGTCAATCTCAGCGCCCAGAATTGAGTTTGCAAGATCCACTGAGACAAAAAGGTAATCTAGTCTACTGTAAGTAGAATGCCAATTTGAAAAAAAAAAAGTATACTCTTTTCCTTGGGGGTGGACCAACCTCCAGACATCAGACAGAGACAGTGCTCCTACCATATTATGAAGTGCTTGGCATGCTTTAGTGGACAAAAGAGCTAGCTTAGGAGGGATCTTGTCCAGCAGAGGATCCATAACCTCATTAAATTCTCCTCCTGATATTAATTTATTATCTGTGAAGATGGCAAGTAGGTTAAAAACTAAGTAAAAAAATGCAGATTTTCTTGAGTTAGGTGCATATGCATTACAAATCACAACCTGCAGACCAACAAGTAAGCCTGCTAGACTCTGGTAGCTGCCATCAGGGCCAGCAGTATGCAAAGTGTTAACAGAAGTAATTCCCTTCCTAATCAGAATTGCAGTACCCTTTTACTTGCTATTATATGAACTAAATTCAACTTGCGACACAGAAGATCTGTTGAGCATAGCCAATTCAGTGGCATCTAGGTGAGTTTCCTGCAAAAAGGATGACTGAAAGGGCTTGATAGCTGTGCAGTTTAAATTACTTGTAGAAAGATCTAGTAAGTAGGGGGCATGGCTTAGCTAGAAAGAAGCTCAATTTAAAGACTGCCTTAGAAAGATTCTGCTAGAAGCTTGGTAGAAGACACCAGGAGGAAGGAGTGCTGTGTGACTGGACTTCTCTACTGGGACTATATTGCCCTCCTTCCCTCCCCCCCAAAGCTAGTTCTACTTTTATAGGCACATGATTTGACTGACAACAGGAACTTCCTGTTTGGGAGCAGGAAGTGAGTGATCACACAGCCACCAAAGACCCACCATCCTAGAAGGGCAAGAGTAGCTCTCCAGCCCCTTGTAGATGCTGGAGGTCTGCCTCTGAGCAAGTACGGGGTCTACTGAGAAATATAGTATCTTCTTGTCTCAGAACAGGACAATCAGGAGCTAAAAGAGCACAGAGGCAAAAGTAAGCAGAGAGAGGGAAGGAAAAAAAACAGAGGAAAGAGTAAGGATTCCAAACAACAGTTAAGGGGACAGAAACAAGACATGACAGGAGTGGTGCAGTGCAGTGGCTGTGGAGCAGCAGTCTTCTAGGAGATGTTCTGGAGGATGCGGTGTTGTCCCATCTGCAGGCACATCTCTGGGCTGAGGGAGGAGGTTGCTCACCTCCAGGCTGAGTTGGCCAGGATTGTGGGACCTCCTCTTCCATCCAGGGACCACCAGTGCCACTGCCGTTGCCTCAGAGGTTGAAATGAAAGAGGAGCAGTTGGACCACAGTGGGCTCAGGGAGGGTGAGGGTGGTGGAGCAGAGGTGCATCCCTCCATTTGTACCTCTCCACAATTCCTATGCCGTTCTGGCAAAGTGTGGTTCCTCTATGGAGGCACCCGCAGTGGAGACCAAGGAGAATGCTGGGAACCTCCACAAAGGAGACCCACAGGAGGGTGGCATGGGACCCCACAGGGGAAGGAAAAAACTCCTGGTGATGGACTCTATTGTTAGGAAGGTAGAACTGGGGAGGAAGGGGAGAGGGAGGTAAGGTGCCTGCCTGGCAACATGGCTTGGAGAGACAGGGAGCGAATCCATAGGATTGCCGGAGCAGCTGCACAGGGGAGGGAGCTGGATGTCATTGTCCATCTAGAGACAAATGACGTGGATAAGAAAGGGATTAGAGCAGTGCAGGAAGAGTTTGTGGAATTGTGGAGGGGCCGTAAACAAGTAGCACGCACGGTAACCTTCTTGGAGGTGCTGCCTATCTATGGCATAGGAGGGGCTAGGGTGTTCTGCAACATGGGATTCAATCAGTGGTTGAAAAACTGGTGCAGAGTTCAGGAATTTGGCTTCATTCAGGACTGGGGGTCCACCTGGAGTAATGCAAGCCTATATTGGCATGATGGGCTGCATCTGTCCAGGAGGAGAACCAGGATCCTAGGTGATAAGTTTAAATGCTTCATTAGCAAGCATTTAAACTAGCCAAGAGGGAGGCACTGGAAAGGAGCAGGGAAATCCTAGCTCCCCCCAAAAAATCATGGTAGTAAGAGCTGTAAACACCAACATAGAGGTGTTGATAGGGAGAAGGGCAGGGGTAAATGGGGAAAGTAACAATGGCAAGAAGGACAGAGATGGAGCAAAAAGGAGTAAGACCATCAGGAAATGGAGGGTAATGAGTACCAATGCCCATAGTCTAGGCAACAAGCTCCCTGAACTGGTGGCCTTGATGGAAGAGGGATGCCTGGATATCATAGCAGTCACAGACACCTGGTACACAGAGAACCATGACTGGGATGTTAACATACCAGGGTACATAACCTACAGGAGAGACAGGCAGGGGAGAAGAGGGGGAGGAGTAGCTCTCTATGTAAAGGAAGGGATAAAAGCAACTGAACAAAAGAGTAAACAGGGAGGAGAGGAGGCACTGTGTGTCACCTTGGAGACTGGAAAGGGCACCACAATCCGCACAGGGGTTATGTACAGTCCTCCATGTCAGAGGGAGGAAATGGACAAGGATATGATAGAAGGCCTTCTCAGGATGGCAGAGAAAGGGGAGATACTGTTGATGGGAGACTTGAATATGCCAGATGTTAACTGGAGCACATTTGCTGCAGCCACATCCAAGAGCAGGGCCATTCCTGATGCCCTACAGGTGGCAAGCCTCAGACAGTTAGTTTCGGAACCCACTCATGAGGGAGCAATCTTAGACCTCATACTCTCAAATGGGGCAGTGAGAGAATCTCAGATCTAGAAGTGGGTTGCCATCTGGGAACAAGTGACCATCAAACAGTGTGGTTCATGTTAAACTCAGCTACAGAGTCAAGCGATAAAAAAGTGAGGTACTGGACTTCAGGAGGGCTGACTTTGGCAAGCTGGGAGAGTGCCTCAGAAAAGCATTAGCAAACAGGCTAGAAGGAGGGTTGGAACAACAATGGGGAAACATCAAATCTGCCATCACAGAGGCAACAAGCCTTTGTGTGAAGCAAATAAACAAATCAAAATGAAAGAAAAATCCACTATGGTTCTCAAAAGAGGTGGCTGGGAAAGTCGTGGAGAAAAAGACAGCATTCAGGAAGTATAAAGAAACACAGAAAGAGCAGGACAGAGAGCTGTACCAGTTAGGGCAGAAGGAAGCAGTGAGGGAAGTCAGAATAGAAAAGGCCCAAACTGAGGAAAAGATAACCAAAGAAGGGGTATAAAACCTTTTATAGGTACATCAGAGAGTGCAGAAAGACAAAGGGAGGGATAGTGATACAAAATAGAATGAACGGTAGGTGGTCAGAGGGGGACAGTGAAAAAGCAGGGATACGGAATGAATATTTCTGCTCAGTATTCACAAAAGAGGAGGGGGAAGTGCCTAATCCAATTAACAGAAGCACTCTTGATAGGGGGGTTGATCCCAGTCCTTTCACAGAAGAAAGTGTTCTGCAAGATCTCCTAAAACTGAAAGTGGACAAAACAGTGGGGCCTGATGGAATTCACCCCAGAATTCAAAAAGAATTAAGGGGGAACTAGTGTAACTACTGACTACTCTTTTTAACAATTCATGGGAGGATAGTGTGGTACCCAAGGACTGGAAAAAGGCGGATGTGATTCCCCTTCACAAAAGTGGGACCATGACAGAGGCAGGGAACTACAGACCTGTCAGTTTGACCTCTGTGGTAGGGAAAGTGATGGAGTCACTTCTGAAGGAAAGAATTGTTGAGTACCTAGATGCCAGTGGGGCACAGGACCCACAGCAGCATGGGTTCACAGTGGGAAGGTCATGTCAGATGAATCTAATAGATTTCTTTGACTGGGTGACCAAAGTAGTAGACCAGGGAGGGGCTGTGGACATGGTCTACCTAGACTTTAGCAAGGCATTTGACACAGTCCCACACAAATGAGTAATAATCAAATTAACTAGACTGGGAGTGGGTCCCCGGGTGGTAGCCTTGGTAAAACATTGGCTGGACAACAGGACACAGAAAGTAATTGTAAATGGAGTCCACTCTGAAGAATAGGGGTTACTAGTGGGGTACCACAGGGTTCAGTATTGGGTCCAGTCCTTTTTAATGTCTTTATAAGTGACATTGCAGAGGGACTGGAAGGAAAAGTATGCCTCTTTGCAGATGACACAAAGATCTGCAACAGGGTTGATACACAAGGAGGCATGGAAAGCATGAGAAGGGACTTGGCAAGGTTGGAGGAATGGTTAGAAGTATGGCAGCTAGGATTCAATGCAAAGAAGTGCAAAATAATGCACCTGGGAAACAAAAACCCACAATGGGGGGTAGTAACAAAAACAAAAAATGAAAGGGACCTGGGGGTAATCATATCAGATGACCTTAAGGTTAGTAAGCAATGTGAGAAGGCAGTAGGTAGGGCTGGGGGTATACTGGGATGTATAGGGAGAGGCATCACCAGCAGAAAACAAGAAGTTGTTATCCCTCTGTGCAGACAGTTGGTGAGACGCCATCTGGAGTACTGCATCCAGTTCTGGAGACCCCATCTCTGCAAGGACATAGGCAGGATAGAGGCAGTCCAGAGGAGGGCAACTAAAAGGGTGCAGGGTCTGCAAGAGAAGCTGTACGAAGAGAGACTAAAGGAGCTTAATATGTGAACCCTTGAGGAAAGAAGGGAGAGGGGGGACATGATAGAAACTTTTAAGTACCTCAGTGGAATCAACAAAGTCCAAGAGGGTAGCATCTTTCAGGAAAAAGGGACATGCAAGAACAAGGGGACACAATTTAAAGATAGAGGGAGGGTGGTTCGGGGCAATGTGAGGAAGTATTTTTTCACAGGGAGGGTAGTGGATGCATGGAACAGCCTTCCTGAAGAGGTTGTGGGGTCTAAAACTGTGGGAGAATTCAAGAATGCATGGGACAGACATAAGGCAATTTTTGTGGGGGGTAGGAAGAAATAGGATGTTGGTTAACTAGGATCTGCAGCCTATCCTGTAGGTAGGGAAATGGGCAGACTAGGTGGGCCAAGCGGTCCTTATCTGCAGTCAAAGTCTATGTTTCTGTGTGTCTATGTTTCTATATTAGCATGTTTTTTTATTAAGATACAATAACACCTTTTTTCTTTTGCTGGGAGACCCTAATCCATTGACATTCTATGAAACAACCTTATAAGGGTGCATATTTAACCATCTAGATGCAGACTGTAACTAGCAAATAAAATAGTAGTAGTAGCCTAACAATGCTGTTAAAAATATCTAAAAAAAATTTATCTTTACATAACTGTAACAACCTCAAAAGGACGTTAGGCGGATGAAAAACAGGTATGGCTGATAAGTTATAAAGCTTAACTAAAACAAACCTCTGAGTATCCTATAAATTGAAAGGTTACGACAACAGTAAATCAATCATAAGAGTATACAGCGACTAGAATTAAATTAGTAAACACATGTATGTAAAGCAGTTGTACAGAATTGTAACAAGATAAGAAAAAAAAACAGTAGAGTAAAAGCAGTAGGTGAAGTCTACTGCAAGGCCTGTAGTACACCGAACTCGATTAGTCCAAGGCAGGTCAGGTACAGTTAATGGTAGGGACAGTGAGAGAGTTCTTTGGAGCAAGCCAGCTATTTGTGGAATAAAAGACATAAATTATACAGAGAACCAGAGGAGAACCTTCAGGCATGCTATGTGTAGTTAAACATATAGCCTTATTAAAGATGAGTGCAGGAGACCCTATGACACCTCGGAATAGGGTGGGGAGAAATGATTAGTGCAAGGATGACATAGCCAGGAGAAAAAAGGGGAAGGGAGATGAGTAGACAATAGTACTGACAGCAAGAGCATATCTTTTTTTTTATTTAGAACATCTGCCTATGGCTAATGAAAGCAGCATGGCCCAATATTCCTAGGGCCCATACCACAATCATTCATTCTGGCATATGATTGTTATTACAGCTTCAACCAAGCCAGGCCAGTAAACATTTAATACCATAGATATTAACTCCCTAGGGAAGTTATCATAATAGCATGCTATACTACACAGAGCTACAAAATTGTCCAACTTTTATTAAATGCTGAGTAAGTTAAGACACAACACACATAGCACAAACAACATAAAAGTATAGACCGAAGGGTAAGGGGCAGAAAAAGGCGGGAGGGGAATAAGAGGCAAGTCAATAGGATTCCTGGTAAACATACACACTCATCCAAAGCAACACTCTTAAACAATGAACAATACTGCAACACTGGCTCTCTGCAAAATTTATCAGCTTAATAACAAAGAATGCAAGTGAAGAATCAGCTCCTTTATGAGATTTTTTTTTAAATGTTTGCAGTACAATGATAGTGCCTTTCTATCACATAAACTCACATTACCATATCCAGGACACTAGCAGTAGACAAACTCTGGATCAACAGTAAGATCCAGGAACATTTTCAAGAAGATAAGCAGCTCCTTGGTGTGAGCTTAGTCTCACCACATCTATACCGGGAGTACAGCATGCAAGGCCTGCTAGGAGGATGTAGTTCCCTCAGGAAGTGCCACAACAGGAAGGGCAGAGTCATAATTAATTAGCTATTGTCTGCATGGTGTTTCCAGGGAGCAGGGATCAGTGTAGAACCCATCCTTAAAGGCGTTAATGCATCGTCTGCTTTCTGATTCAGAAATGGCAGGTCTTGGGATATTGAATGGGTGAGCTGCAGATCTTGATTTCCTTTGAACTCCAGGTACATTAAGTGGAGAGTTTCCTATTTTAACAGCAGCAGCATAAGTATGGGGAGTGGAGGGTTGCAGGGTGAAAACTGCTTGATAGTACATGGATAAGGACCCAACATTCCTGTCATGCACTTTGTTGGAAGAAGCTCGAGGGCTTGCTGATGCACTAGCAGGGCTGAGATTACCTCATGCTATCTTTAAACTTGAATTTTCACTGGTATTCAAAGTTGCAGTTTTTTTTAGCAAAGGAGGTTGTGTTTTGAAAGTCCTTAACAAAATTCCAGGCATCTGCAATAGTGTCACACAAAACAGGCCCGCCCCCTTCACATTGAACTAGCAAAGTAGCCAGGTACTGTAGATAAAATAGTAGGAAACACCATACCTTTGGAGTTGTTGCTTGACCTCATGAAATGCCCTTCTTTTATTTACAATTTCTGTGGAAAAGTCTTGAAAAATAGTGATGTGCTCCCCCTTCACTCGACATTTTTTTTTTTCTGGCAGTGTGTAACACTTCTTCGTTTGTAGTATATAGAAGAAAGTAAACTATTATAGGTATTGTTTTACCATTTTTGTTCCTAGGTTCCAATGATCTGTTGCCTGCTCTGTCTCAAGGAGCTATGGCCACTAATAATTGAGGATTTCTGGTAAGAAGCTCTAAAAAAACACAACCATATTCAGACCTTCCTGCCCTTCAGGAACCCTTAAAATCCATATATTATTGCATCAACCTCTATTCTCTCAGTAATCAACTTTATCTAAAAGATAAGCAATCTGGGAGCTTTGTTTCTGGGTTAACTGCTCAAGGTAGCTGACCAATGTAGTTAGTTTGTTAATTTTACAGATATTTGAGTTAATCTTATTAGAAAGCTCTTCTGTAAGTATCTCAGTAGATATTTTGATGTCAGTGACATCTAGTTGCAGTCCAGTTAACATTTTTTTAATCTGATCAATATTATCTTTACTGGCCATGGAATTACTAAACTCCACATTCTTTTCAGCTTTTGATGGATGACTTCTTGGATCCACAAGCTTGCTTGTCGCGTCTCGCGTCTTGGCGAATTTATTAAACTCTGCTGCCGGTAACTGACAGAAAACTTGAGACAAGCATTGTTTTTTTTATAAATTTTTTACACTAAACACAGCCCTTCCTTTGCTTAAGCTGTTCTGCTATTCTGATCTCAAAGACTGAAGGATTAATTGACTACTAAATTAAAAAAACACTGGCTGCAAACTGGAGCTTGACACTTAACCCATCATCCACTGTATGCACTGGTTCGTGCTTCATATTGATAAAGGACTTGTAGCCAAAGGCATAAATTCTTTGCCTATCCCAACTTTAGTGCAGAGACAATTCTCTTGATAAAAGATTTTGATAACGTTAAAGGTATTTTAAATGAAATGGGCATTTGCTTTACGAAGAGGAAGAAAAAGATAGCATTCCGGAAGTATAAGGAAACACAGAAGGAGCAGGACAGAGAGCTATACCAGTTAAGGCAGAAGGAAGCAGGGAGGGAAGTCAGAATAGCAAAGGCCCAGACTGAGGAAAAGATAGCCAACTCAGTTAAGAAGGGGGATAAAACCTTTTATAGGTACATCAGCGAGCGTAGAAAGACAAAGGGAGGGATAGTGAGGCTGAATAGAATGAACGGTGGGTGGGCAGAGGGGGACAGTGAAAAAGCAGGAATACTGAATGAATATTTCTGCTCAGTATTCACAAAAGAGGAGGAGGAGGAGGAAGTGCCTAATCCAATTAACAGAAGCACTCTTGATAGGGGGGTTGATCCCAGTCCTTTCACAGAAGAAAGGGTTCTGCAAGAACTCCTAGAACTGAAGGTGGACAAAGCAATGGGTCCTGATGGAATTCACCCTAGAATTCAAAAAGAATTAAGGGAGGAACTAGTGAAACCACTGGCTACTCTTTTTAATAAATCATGGGAGGATGGTGTGGTACCCGAGGATTGGAGGAAGGCGGATGTGATTCCCCTTCACAAAAGTGGGTCCAAGACAGAGGCAGGAAACTACAGACCTGTCAGTGTGACCTCTGTGCTAGGGAAAGTGATGGAGTCACTTCTGAAGGAAAGAATAGTTGAGTACCTAGAGGCCAGTGGAGCACAGGACCCAAGGCAGCATGGATTCACAGTGGGAAGGTCATGTCAGACGAATCTAAAAGATTTCTTTGACTGGGTGACCAAAGTAGTAGACCAGGGAGGGGCTGTGGACATGGCCTACCTAGACTTTAGCAAGGCATTTGACACAGTCCCACACAAAAGATTAATAGTCAAGTTAACCAGCCTGGTAGTGGGACCCAGGGTGATAGCCTGGGTAAAACATTGGCTGGACAACAGGACACAGAAGGTAATTGTAAATGGAGTCCACTCTGAAGAAAGGGGGGTTACTAGTGGGGTACCACAGGGTTCAGTATTGGGTCCAGTCCTTTTTAATGTCTTCATCAGTGACATTGCAGAGGGACTGGAAGGAAAAGTATGCCTTATTTGCAGATGACACAAAGATCTGCAACAGAGTTGATACACAAGGAGGCGTGGAAGGGATGAAAAGGGACTTGGCAAGGTTGGAGGAATGGTCAGAATTATGGCAGCTAGGATTCAATGCAAAGAAGTGCAAAATAATGCACCTGGGAAATAAGAACCCAGGGGAAGAATACACAATGGGTGGGGAGGTAGTAACAACAACAAAAAAGGAAAGGGACCGGGGGTAATCATATCAGATGACCTTAAGGTTAGCAAGCAATGTGAGAAGACAGTAGGGAGGGCTGGGGGTATACTGGGATGTATAGGGAGAGGCATCAGCAGCAGAAAACAGGAAGTTGTTATCCCTCTGTACAGCAATTGGTGAGACCCCATCTGGAGTACTGTTTCCAGTTCTGGAGACCCCATCTCCACAAGGACATAGACAGGATAGAGGCAGTCCAGAGGAGGGCAACTAAAAGGGTGCAGGGTCTGCAAGAGAAGCTGTACGAAGAGAGACTAAAGGAGCTTAATATGTGAACCCTTGAGGAAAGAAGGGAGAGGGGGGACATGATAGAAACTTTTAAGTACCTCAGTGGAATCAACAAAGTCCAAGAGGGTAGCATCTTTCAGGAAAAAGGGACATGCAAGAACAAGGGGACACAATTTAAAGATAGAGGAGGGTGGTTCGGGCAATGTGAGGAAGTATTTTTCACAGGGAGGGTAGTGGATGCATGGAACAGCCTTCCTGAAGAGGTTGTGGGTCTAAAACTGTGGGAGAATTCAAGAATGCATGGGACAGACATAAGGCAATTTTGTGGGGGTAGGAAGAAATAGGATGTTAGGTTAACTAGGATCTGCAGCCTATCCTGTAGGTAGGGAAATGGGCAGACTAGGTGGGCCAAGCGGTCCTTATCTGCAGTCAAAGTCTATGTTTCTGTGTGTCTATGTTTCTATATTAGCATGTTTTTTTATTAAGATACAATAACACCTTTTTTCTTTTGCTGGGAGACCCTAATCCATTGACATTCTATGAAACAACCTTATAAGGGTGCATATTTAACCATCTAGATGCAGACTGTAACTAGCAACAAAATAGTAGTAGTAGCCTAACAATGCTGTTAAAAATATCTAAAAAAAATTTATCTTTACATAACTGTAACAACCTCAAAAGGACGTTAGGCGGATGAAAAACAGGTATGGCTGATAAGTTATAAAGCTTAACTAAAACAAACCTCTGAGTATCCTATAAATTGAAAGGTTACGACAACAGTAAATCAATCATAAGAGTATACAGCGACTAGAATTAAATTAGTAAACACATGTATGTAAAGCAGTTGTACAGAATTGTAACAAGATAAGAAAAAAAAACAGTAGAGTAAAAGCAGTAGGTGAAGTCTACTGCAAGGCCTGTAGTACACCGAACTCGATTAGTCCAAGGCAGGTCAGGTACAGTTAATGGTAGGGACAGTGAGAGAGTTCTTTGGAGCAAGCCAGCTATTTGTGGAATAAAAGACATAAATTATACAGAGAACCAGAGGAGAACCTTCAGGCATGCTATGTGTAGTTAAACATATAGCCTTATTAAAGATGAGTGCAGGAGACCCTATGACACCTCGGAATAGGGTGGGGAGAAATGATTAGTGCAAGGATGACATAGCCAGGAGAAAAAAGGGGAAGGGAGATGAGTAGACAATAGTACTGACAGCAAGAGCATATCTTTTTTTTTTTATTTAGAACATCTGCCTATGGCTAATGAAAGCAGCATGGCCCAATATTCCTAGGGCCCATACCACAATCATTCATTCTGGCATATGATTGTTATTACAGCTTCAACCAAGCCAGGCCAGTAAACATTTAATACCGTAGATATTAACTCCCTAGGGAAGTTATCATAATAGCATGCTATACTACACAGAGCTACAAAATTGTCCAACTTTTATTAAATGCTGAGTAAGTTAAGACACAACACACATAGCACAAACAACATAAAAGTATAGACCGAAGGGTAAGGGGCAGAAAAAGGCGGGAGGGGAATAAGAGGCAAGTCAATAGGATTCCTGGTAAACATACACACTCATCCAAAGCAACACTCTTAAACAATGAACAATACTGCAACACTGGCTCTCTGCAAAATTTATCAGCTTAATAACAAAGAATGCAAGTGAAGAATCAGCCCTTTATGAGATTTTTTAAATGTTTGCAGTACAATGATAGTGCCTTTCTATCACATAAACTCACATTACCATATCCAGGACACTAGCAGTAGACAAACTCTGGATCAACAGTAAGATCCAGGAACATTTTCAAGAAGATAAGCAGCTCCTTGGTGTGAGCTTAGTCTCACCACATCTATACTGGAGTACAGCATGCAAGGCCTGCTAGAGGATGTAGTTCCCCAGGAAGTGCCACAACAGGAAGGGCAGAGTCATAATTAATTAGCTATTGTCTGCATGGTGTTTCCAGGGAGCAGGGATCAGTGTAGAACCCATCCTTAAAGGCGTTAATGCATCGTCTGCTTTCTGATTCAGAAATGGCAGGTCTTGGGATATTGAATGGGTGAGCTGCAGATCTTGATTTCCTTTGAACTCCAGGTACATTAAGTGGAGAGTTTCCTATTTTAACAGCAGCAGCATAAGTATGGGGAGTGGAGGGGTTGCAGGGTGAAAACTGCTTGATAGTACATGGATAAGGACCCAACATTCCTGTCATGCACTTTGTTGGAAGAAGCTCGAGGGCTTGCTGATGCACTAGCAGGGCTGAGATTACCTCATGCTATCTTTAAACTTGAATTTTCACTGGTATTCAAAGTTGCAGTTTTTTTTAGCAAAGGAGGTTGTGTTTTGAAAGTCCTTAACAAAATTCCAGGCATCTGCAATAGTGTCACACAAAACAGGCCCGCCCCCTTCACATTGAACTAGCAAAGTAGCCAGGTACTGTAGATAAAATAGTAGGAAACACCATACCTTTGGAGTTGTTGCTTGACCTCATGAAATGCCCTTCTTTTATTTACAATTTCTGTGGAAAAGTCTTGAAAAATAGTGATGTGCTCCCCCCTTCACTCGACATTTTTTTTTTTTCTGGCAGTGTGTAACACTTCTTCGTTTGTAGTATATAGAAGAAAGTAAACTATTATAGGTATTGTTTTACCATTTTTGTTCCTAGGTTCCAATGATCTGTTGCCTGCTCTGTCTCAAGGAGCTATGGCCACTAATAATTGAGGATTTCTGGTAAGAAGCTCTAAAAAAACACAACCATATTCAGACCTTCCTGCCCTTCAGGAACCCTTAAAATCCATATATTATTGCATCAACCTCTATTCTCTCAGTAATCAACTTTGTCTAAAAGATAAGCAATCTGGGAGCTTTGTTTCTGGGTTAACTGCTCAAGGTAGCTGACCAATGTAAGTTAGTTTGTTAATTTTACAGATATTTGAGTTAATCTTATTAGAAAGCTCTTCTGTAAGTATCTCAGTAGATATTTTGATGTCAGTGACATCTAGTTGCAGTCCAGTTAACATTTTTTAATCTGATCAATATTATCTTTACTGGCCATGGAATTACTAAACTCCACATTCTTTTCAGCTTTTGATGGATGACTTCTTGATCCACAAGCTTGCTTGTCGCTGCCTCGCCTTGGCGAATTTATTAAACTCTGCTGCGGTAACTGACAGAAAACTTGAGACAAGCATTGTTTTTTTATAAATTTTTACACTAAACACAGCCCTTCCTTTGCTTAAGCTGTTCTGCTATTCTGATCTCAAAGACTGAAGGATTAATTGACTACTAAATTAAAAAACACTGGCTGCAAACTGGAGCTTGACACTAACCCATCATCCACTGTATGCACTGGTTCGTGCTTCATATTGATAAAGGACTTGTAGCCAAAGGCATAAATTCTTTGCCTATCCCAACTTTAGTGCAGAGACAATTCTCTTGATAAAAGATTTTGATAACGTTAAAGGTATTTTAAATGAAATGGGCATTTGCTTTACTAAGAGGAAGAAAAGATAGCATTCCGGAAGTATAAGGAAACACAGAAGGAGCAGGACAGAGAGCTATACCAGTTAAGGCAGAAGGAAGCAGGAGGGAAGTCAGAATAGCAAAGGCCCAGACTGAGGAAAAGATAGCCAACTCAGTTAAGAAGGGGATAAAACCTTTATAGGTACATCAGCGAGCGTAGAAAGACAAAGGGAGGGATAGTGAGGCTGAATAGAATGAACGGTGGGTGGGCAGAGGGGGACAGTGAAAAAGCAGGAATACTGAATGAATATTTCTGCTCAGTATTCACAAAAGAGGAGGAGGAGGAGGAAGTGCCTAATCCAATTAACAGAAGCACTCTTGATAGGGGGGTTGATCCCAGTCCTTTCACAGAAGAAAGGGTTCTGCAAGAACTCCTAGAACTGAAGGTGGACAAAGCAATGGGTCCTGATGGAATTCACCCTAGAATTCAAAAAGAATTAAGGGAGGAACTAGTGAAACCACTGGCTACTCTTTTTAATAAATCATGGGAGGATGGTGTGGTACCCGAGGATTGGAGGAAGGCGGATGTGATTCCCTTCACAAAAGTGGGTCCAAGACAGAGGCAGGAAACTACAGACCTGTCAGTGTGACCTCTGTGCTAGGGAAAGTGATGGAGTCACTTCTGAAGGAAAGAATAGTTGAGTACCTAGAGGCCAGTGGAGCACAGGACCCAAGGCAGCATGGATTCACAGTGGGAAGGTCATGTCAGACGAATCTAAAAGATTTCTTTGACTGGGTGACCAAAGTAGTAGACCAGGGAGGGGCTGTGGACATGGCCTACCTAGACTTTAGCAAGGCATTTGACACAGTCCCACACAAAAGATTAATAGTCAAGTTAACCAGCCTGGTAGTGGGACCCAGGGTGATAGCCTGGGTAAAACATTGGCTGGACAACAGGACACAGAAGGTAATTGTAAATGGAGTCCACTCTGAAGAAAGGGGGTTACTAGTGGGGTACCACAGGGTTCAGTATTGGGTCCAGTCCTTTTAATGTCTTCATCAGTGGCATTGCAGAGGGACTGGAAGGAAAGTATGCCTTATTTGCAGATGACACAAAGATCTGCAACAGAGTTGATACACAAGGAGGCGTGGAAGGATGAAAGGGACTTGGCAAGGTTGGAGGAATGGTCAGAATTATGGCAGCTAGGATTCAATGCAAAGAAGTGCAAATAATGCACCTGGGAAATAAGAACCCAGGGAAGAATACACAATGGGTGGGGAGGTAGTAACAACAACAAAAAGGAAAGGGACCGGGGTAATCATATCAGATGACCTTAAGGTTAGCAAGCAATGTGAGAAGACAGTAGGGAGGGCTGGGGGTATACTGGGATGTATAGGGAGAGGCATCAGCAGCAGAAAACAGGAAGTTGTTATCCCTCTGTACAGCCAATTGGTGAGACCCCATCTGGAGTACTGTTTCCAGTTCTGGAGACCCCATCTCCACAAGGACATAGACAGGATAGAGGCAGTCCAGAGGAGGGCAACTAAAATGGTGCAGGGTCTGCAAGAGAAGCTGTATGAAGAGAGACTAAAGGAGCTTAATATGTGAACCCTTGAGGAAAGAAGGGAGAGGGGGGACATGATAGAAACTTTTAAGTACCTCAGTGGAATCAACAAAGTCCAAGAGGGTAGCATCTTTCAGGAAAAAGAGACTTGCAAGAACAAGGGGACAAATTTAAAGATAGAAGGAGGGCGGTTCAGGGCAATGTGAGGAAGTATTATTTCACAGAGAGGGTAGTGGATGCATGGAACAGCCTTCCTGAGGAGGCTGTGGGGTCTAAAACTGTGGGAGAATTCAAGAATGCATGGGACAGACATAAGGCAATTCTTGTGGGGGTAGGAAGAAATAGGCTGTTGGTTAATTAGGATCTGCGGCCTATCCTGTAGGTAGGGAAATGGGCAGACTAGATGGGCCTAGCGGTCCTTATCTGCCATCAAAGTCTATGTTTCTGTTTCTATGATCCTGCCGCCTGCAGAAATCACGTTCTTCTGGCATGGCAGAATACATTTTTTTACAGACCTCAAGCCTGCTGAAGCTTTTATTTAAAAACAATTTGATTCAAACATCACAACAAGTTCATAGGAACAGCCATCTATATCAAAAAAGCAACGCACAGCTGATTTGATTTCTGTCATGAACACTATGGCAGCACAAGTGCAAACTTATTTATCAGGTCCAACTGATCAATATTTACAGAATGATGATCTGAGTACTCCCATAAATAATCCTATGGTTTAACAGACAGCAACAGCCATCACTATAAACATTTTCCAGTGGATATGGTGTTGCATACTGAACTCTGAGACTTAGTTCTCTATAGCTTAAAATGTTATTTTGCAAATACTAGATAAGACAGAAATTGACCATCATTTAAAGTAAAATGACTAATGGAAAATGGTTGAAGGGTACAGGGAAGTAGTAATGCATTTCTAAATAAATACAATCAAATTGTGACACTTTGTCAAGGTGGGGGCATGAATCATCCCTTTTTTTAATTTTATTTACCAGTGTTACATGACTAATATTGGATTATCAATTTTTTTGGTATGGCAGGCTGAGTATGCTCATGAACCAGGCAGTGAAGGCCAGTTATCCTCATTCATGGCCACCAAGATTGGCATATGGGGGAGGGATTTCTGATCAGGGAGGAAAAGTAAGGTGTAGTATTGTAATATTAGGTATGCTGTTAGATGTTATACTTAATTGCATATGTGGTGAATTGAAGGTAAATCAATGAATATATAAAGGATTATAGTATGTAAGGTGGGTTGGGGCCCTGCGTATTCTAGGGGCAATGCAAAGGGTGTGTATATTTTTGGAAAACTGCTTTGAGGGAGGGGGATGGGGAAAGAAAAGAAAGAGTTGAAAAATTGTGTTATATACTTTTCGGTAAACAAGCCAAGTTTTAAACATAAGATATGAAAAAAGCTAGTAATAAAGACAGTGGTAAGTGTTTATACAACAAGTGTATTATAGGAATTTTTTTATGGTCAATCCATATATGCATTCATAATTGGTTATAGCTAATACCTTGAAAGTATTAACATGGAATGTTTAGGGAATGAGGGAGAGACTAAAGGGGAAAATAATTTTTAACTACACACACCAATTTACTGTAAACTGTGTAATGTTCCAGGAAACACATTTTCTTCAAGATGATTGTTTTATTCTATTTTAGGAAATACGGTCAAGGAGTAAATGCTCCATGTCATTCAAATGCTAGAGGGGTAGCCATATTTAAAAAAAAATGCTGAATTTAAAATAGATATATAATCGATGTAAATGGTCAATATATTTTTTGTGAAATATTAATGAATGGTATACTGCTTACGTTGATGAATATTTATGGGCCAAATGAAAACTCCTCAGAGCTTGTAAAGACATTTTTCTTAAAGCATCTACATTTAAATGTCTCATTATGTTTGGATGGAATTTTACCTTAGTCCTGAACAACAAACTGGATAGATCAAATCATCATGGGAATAAGATGCAATCTGCTGCAGTTAAACTATTAGAACTTAACAAAATGGTTATATTAAATGCATGCTGAAAATAGAAAATAGAGTTAATTGACCTAATGCCAACCCTCATTTTATTAGAACTTATGTCAGACTTAAAACTTATAGACCCATGAAGATATACGTCCTCCTCTACAATATAGTTTTCTTATTTTTAAACAGGTCACGAGTCCTACGCCAGCACTGATTTATTTTTAATTACTGAAATACTACTGCATTGTACAGTATGGAAGATATTAAATACAGAACCACACATTTCAAACCATGCCCTGGTAACTCTTAACAATTAAAATAAAATTAGCATCTGTCAATGCTGAATGTTTGCTTGCTAGTATTGGCATTGGTAATGCATGAGTTAGAGAGGTGCATAATAGGAATGACAGTGAAGTATTGACCTAATGCCAACCCTCACCCCTTCCCTGCACAGACTGACAGGTGCTGGGGTGTGTCTGTGGGTCATCGACCATAATGCTCATGCCATTCCACCTCACCAAACCTTGCAGACACTGACAGGTGTCGCCGTGTACCTTGGGGTCTTAGGCCCCTACACTCACCTCATTACATAAGAAAATAAGCTAAGAGGGGTGCAGTATAGAAGAATGGGTTAAAAGTTAGAGCTGAAGACCTCAAGGCACACCTAGATGCCTGTCAGTGGCTACAGGTTGGAGGTGGGGTGGAATGGCATGAGCATTACAGCTGATGACCCCAAGCCACACCCTCAACACCTGTCAGTCTGTATAAGGGGGGGCTTTAGGGTTGTAAATCCAAATGCCCCGGGTTTTTGTTGGTATTATCACTCCATATTTTCAACATGGGCTTTATGGGACCGCACCTCATGAACAGTGGCGCAATCATTTCTTTACTCAATCCTGCAAGGTGATGCTGCACAGCGAATGCGCCATTCAGTACAAAAGGTGCAAAAAGACATTTTGAGCAGGATGTGAAAAATGACATCTATACTGTTCTTGAGGAAGTGTGAAAAAATGGCAATGTTGAAAATCTGGAGTGAAAATATGAAAAAGTGGTGAAGTTACGAGCTTGCATGGAAATTGCATAACGCACACTCGTAACGCAGTCATTTTTTGGAATTTGTGCACCAAATTTTTATCATGGTCTTTTTGGGACCTCCACTCATGAACAGTTATACTGTGATTCCATTAACCTGTCCCAAAAGTTGATTTCACACAGCAACTGCGCCATTCTGCACCACAGGTGCAAAAACACATTTTGGACAGGATGCAAAATATGACAGCTATAGTAATCATAAGGAGGTGTGAAAAAAATGTTGATGTTGGAAATTTGCAGAGAAAATATTAAAAACTGGTGTAGTTATGAGCGTGCATAAAAAACTGCTCAATGCACACCCATAATGCAGCCATATTTTGGAATTTTTTTACCAAACTTGCAACATGGATTTTATGGGATCCCACCTCATGAACAGTGGCACTGTTGTTTCATTAATTGGTCCCAAATGGTGATTCCATGCAGTGACAATGAAATACCCTTTCTGGATGGAGCACCAAAATGACTGTGCCAGTGTTCACAAGCTGGGGTCCCAAGAAACCCATGTTGAAAATTTGGGACAAAAACTCAAAAAAGTGGCAGAGATATCAACCTAAATATAACCCCCCCCCATTCACTGCCATTATAGGGCTTACCGTCATTTCTTCAGTTCCTGGTTGGTCTTTGAAGAGTGCAGATGAGTTCCTGGTCTACAGAAGGTTGCTGCTCCCAATCTCCAGAGGTAAGTATGGGTGAGGGGGGTGTGGGGAAGTGGGCTGTGCAGAAGGATGGTGGGGGTTGGTGGAGGGTGGCTGGTGGGAATGATGAGGAGCATTTTTTTTTTCAGGTTTAAAAAAAATTACGTTGTGGGACTGTTTTCTCTTTTATAGGTGAAGTATTACAAAATGGAATTCAGCACACTGGGGTGGGCTCCCAGAGTGCCAGACTAGTGGAAGAGGGATCAATTTTTACCTGGGGTTGGGTACCCCACAGTTGGCTGAAAAAAAGGGGGCATGGGAGACACATCTGACACTGGGAGTAGGCATCCCGGTGTTGGAAAAAAGTAAGACTTACTTTGGCACACCGGGATGGGTTCCCAGTCTGCCACAATAGTGGTGCTTGGGTATGCTGATACAGGGATTGGTCACCCTGTTGTCAGCAAAAGTTATGTTAGGTCTTGGGGGGCATGCTGATATGGGGATTGGGCACCCCAATGTCTGCTTTGGGGGGAGTGTGTGGTGGGTGGCAGGAACCACTAATTATTTAAAGAGACTGAGCGGCTCATATATTTATTTCACCAGGAAAGGCACAATGAGAAAACAAGCTGCTTATAAGTCCAGCCATGAGCATTACTGTGTACTGTAATGTGCATGGCTGGAATGTGTCTGTTTGCCGGGAAGGGGGGTGGGAGAAAAGATCTGGTGCTGCAATGATGAAACTGTCCATGATTGGAGTGGCAGATTTCTCTCAAGTCTGGCACTCGCTCTGAAATTGCCATCATTGGCAGCTTCTCTGTTGATTGGTGGCCAAGAGACATGCCCCTGAAAGCATTCACTGGATTGGACAAACACTGCCATACCTCTGCAATACTCTACTAACCTCAATATATTTCTTGTGCAATACACAAGCAAGGAAACATAAAAAATCTAATTCTGTCAGTTTTTAGATGAGATTCTTTCTTGCTTTAAGATATGAAATTTAACACTAGAATGTAGCAGGACATGGCATTATTCTTTGAGTATAATGCATTCAGCGATATCCCCGCCACTGTAGTATGGGATGCTTATAATGCATATATTGGGGGTGTCTCAGCATTTAAAAAAAGACAGAAAACAAAAAAATAGAAACAGTAGAAAATCTTATAAATAAAAAAAGAAAATCTTTGTAAAACAAATAAAGACCCAAGGATACTTCAGCAGCTACTGACCCTAAGAAATCAATATAATAAACTCTTGACCATAGAAGCAGAATAACAGTTATTAATGACATGCTCAGAATACTATCTGACTTAAGGAAAACCAGATTAGAGTCTGTCATGGCAACTTAAGAAAGAACAAGAGGCTAATGCAATTATTAAAAATCAAGAATGAACAGTATAGCATCACATCAGAACCATATGAAATCAGTAAGGTATTTGAAAACTTTTATAAAACTCTATATATGTCAGAAAGGGGTATGCTTTGTAAAGATATCAAATTATTCTTTCAATCCATTTCAATACCTACTTTTTTAAGATCCCCAAATTGCATTTCTAGATCAGGAAATAACCACAATGGAAATCGAATGGGCAATTAAAACTCTCTCCAATTACAAAGCTCCGGGCATGGATGACATTTCAATTGACATCTATAAATGTTTTTCAGATTTTGATTACCCTGCATTTAAAAATTATTTTTGATTAAATACCAAAACACCAATCGTTTCATGCATCTGCTACAGAAGCTGCAATTCTGTCCTTTAAAAAAAAAAAGATATAGACCCAACAAACTCCATCTTATATAAACCCTTTTCTGTCATCAATAAAGATAGTAAAATTTTAACTAAAATTCAGGCAGGCAGACTCCCCCATATAATCCACAGGGATCAAAATGGATTCATCAAAGGCAGACAACTGAAAGCAAACATTAGAAAAACCATCAAACCTATTGTTAAATTCAAAAATTCTTAAATTCTTAAACTCAACACAGACAAAGCATTTGATCAGTTAGAGTAGGGATATAATAAAACTATGTTGCTAGATATGAAAGTTGGAGCCAAATTCAGAACTTGGAAGACATATTATACAATAATTTAACAGCCAGGGTCAGAAAAAAATTGGGAACTGTCCACACCAATCAAGTTGCCTATTGGCACCAGACAAGGTTGCTCACTATCCTCACTAAAGGTCAAGAGAATTGTGATGTTCCACAAACCCAGGGAGTGAATTGTCATCTTAACTCACACTTGAACATCATTTTACTTTTTATATTATAGGGCTAATTCAGCTATGCAGCAATAAAGAAGAATCACTACACCACTTTGCAGCTGGGTTTAAAGAAGTCATTAGAGTCAGGAGGTCCATGAAAGAAACAAAACACACAAGGAAAATAGGCACTGTGACACCTGAAAAACTTGCTAACAGAAATTTGATTGACAGATTGTGATAATGCATGGAATTTGATTTTGAAGTGGTGATATGACAATATACATTGGGAAACCTGACCTCTATTGTAGGAAACCTGACTTCTATTGTTGGGAACCTGACCTCTGTTATATGGAAGCTGACCTCTATTGTAAGGAACATGAACAGTGCTGTAGGGGACCTGACCTCTAATATAAAGAACATGACCTCTGTTATAGGGAAGCTGCCCTCTATTGTAGGGATATTCACCTCTATTGAAGGGAACATGACTTCTGTGTAAGAAACCTAATCTCTTTTCTAGAGAAGCTGACCTCTGTTGTAGGAAAGCTGACCTCTATTACAGTCAACCTGACCACTATTGTAGGGAATCCAACCATTATTGTAGGGAACCTGACCTCTATAGTAAGGGAACCAGAGAACTGTTGTAGGGAAGCTGACCTCTGCTAAAGGGAACCTGACCTCTATTGAAAGGAATCTGACCTCTACTGTAGGGAACCTTGTTTCTGTTGTAAAGAACCTGACCTCTATTGTAGGGAACCTGACCTTAGTTGTAGGGAAGCTGACCTCTTTTGTAGTGAAAATGATCTCTAGTGTAAAGAACCTGACCTGTATTGTAGGAAATATGACCTCTTTTGGAAGGAACCTAATCTATGTTGTAGGGAAGCTGACCTCTATTGTAGGGAACCTGACCACTATTGTACGGAATCTGGCCTCAATTGCAGGAAATCTGACATTTATTGTAAGGAAACTGACCTGTGCTGTAGGGAACCTGACCTCCATTGTATGAAACATTACTTCTAATGTAGGGAAGTTGACCTCTATTGTGTGGAACCTGACCTCTATTGTAGGAAACCTGTCTTCTACTGTAGGGAACCTGACCTCTGTTGTAAGGAACCTGGCCTCTATTGAAAGGAACCTTACATGTGTTGTAGGGAACCTGACCTCTAATATAGGGAACATGAACTCTGTTGTAAGGATGCTGACCTCTATTGTAGGGAAGTTTACCCCATTGTAGGGAACCTGACTTCTGTTGAAAGGAACCTAATCTCTTTTTTAGAGAAGCTGATCTGTATTGTATGAAAGTTGGCCAGTGTTGCAGAGAATGTGTCATCTATTGTAGTTAAGCCTACCATTATTGTAAGGCACTGACCACTATTGTAAGGGAATCTGACCTCTGTTGTAGGGAAGTTGACATTTGCTGTAGGGAACTTGATCTTTATTGAAGGGAACCTGACCTTTGTTAAAGGGAACCTGAATTCTGTTGTTGGGAACCTGACCTCTATTGTAGAGAACCTGACCTCTTTTCTAGGGAAGCTGACCTTTGTTGTAGGGAACCTGACCACTATTATAGGGAACCTGACCTTTGTTGTAGGGAAGTTGACCTCTGTTATAGGGAATCTGACCTCTGTTGCATGGAATCTGAAATCTATTGTAAGGAAACTGACCTCTATTGAAAGGAAGCTGACCTCTGTTGTAGTGAACCAGACCTCTGTTGTAGGGAACCTGACATCTATTGTAGAGAACCTGCTCTCTGTTGTAAGGAACCTGACCTCTATTGTAAGGAATCTGACATCTATTTTAAGGAACCTGACCTCTGTTGTAGGCAACCTGACCTCTTTTGTTGGGAACCTGACCTCTGTTGTAAGGAACCTGACCTCTACTGTAAGGAACATGAACATTATTGTAGGGATCCTGACCTGTAATATAACGAACATGAACTCTGTTGTAGGGAGACTACCCTCTTCTGTACGAAAGTCAACCGCTATTGCAAGAAACCTGACTTCTGTTGTAAAAAATCTAATCCCTTTTGTAGAGAAGCTGACACCTGTTGTAGGGAAGCTGGCCTGTGTTACAGGGAACCTGACGTCTATTGTAGGGAAGCCAACCATTACTGTAGGGAGCCTGGCCTCTTTTGTAAGAGAACCTGACCTCTGTTGTAGGGAAGCTGAACACTATTGAAGAGACCCTGAACTCTATTTTAGGAAACCTATTTCCTATTGTTGCGAACCTGACCTCTGTTGTAAGGAACCTGATGTCTATTGTAAGGAACATGACCAGTGGTGTGGGGAACCTGACCTCTTATGTAAAGAACATGACCACTGTTGTAGGGAAGCTGATTTCTATTGTAGGGATGTTGATCTGTATTGAAGGGAATGTCACCTCTGTTGTAAAGAACCTAATCCCTTCCAACAGAAACTGACCTCTGTTGTAGAGAAGCTGACCTCTGTTACAGGGAACCTTACCTCTATTGTAGGGAAGCCAACCATCATTGTAGGGGCCTTGACTTCTATAGAATGAGAACCTGACAACTGTGGTAGGGAAGCTGACCTCTGTTGTGGGGAATATGAACTCTAATGTATAAAATCTTACCTCTATTGTAGTGAACCTGGCCTCTGTTGTAGGGAACCTTACTTCTATTGTATGGAACCTGAACATTGTTGTAGGGAAGCTGCACTCTGTTGCAGGGAACCTGAACTCTATTGTAAGGAACCAGACCTCTATTATAGGGAATCTTACCACTGCTGTAGGGATGCTGACCACTGTTGTAGGCAACCTCACTTCTATTGTTGAGAAGCTGCTCTCTATTATGGGGAACCTGACCTTTATTGTAGGAAACCTGTCTTCTATTGTAGGGAGTCTGACCTCTGTTGTAAGGAACCTGACCTGTTTTGTAGGGAACCTGACCTGTAATATAAGGATCATGAACTCTGTTGTAAGGACATTGATATCTATTGTAGGGAAGTTTACCTCTATTGTAGAGAAACTGACTTCTGCTGAAAGGAACCTAATCACTTTTATAGAAAAGCTGACCTCTATTGTAGAGAAGCTGGCCTGTGCTGCAGGGAACCTGCTTTCTATTGTAAATAAGCTGACCACTATTGTAGGGAACCTGACCTCTATTGTAAGGGAACCTGAACTCTGTTGTAGGGAAGCTGACCTCTGCTGTAGGGAAGCTGACATCTATTGTAGAGAACCTAACCTTTGTTGTAGGTAAGTTGACCTCTATTGTAGAGAACCTGCTCTCAGTTGTATGGAACCTGAAAACTATTGTAAGAAACTGACCTCTATTGTAGGGACCTGACCTCTGTTCTAGGGAAGCTGACCTCTGTTGAAGGGACCTGACATCTATTGTAGGGAACATGCTGTCTGTTGTAAAGAATCTGACCACTATTGTAGGGAATCTGATATATGTTGTACACAAGTTGACCTCTGTTGTGGGAAACCTGACCTCTGTTGTAGAGAACCTGAAATCTATTTTAAGGAACATGACCAGTGTTGTAGGGAACCTTACTTCTCACATAAGGAACATGAACTCTGTGGTAGGAACACTGATCTCTTCTGTAGGAAAGTTGACCTGTATTGTAGGAAACCTGACTTCTGCTGTATGGAACCTAATCCCTTCTATAGAGAAGCTGACCTCTGTTGTAGGGAAGCTGGCCTGTGTTGCAGTGAACCTGACATCTATTGTATGGAAGCCGACCACTATTGTAGGGAACCTGAGCTCTATTGTAAGGAAACCTGACCACTGTTGTGGGGAAGCTGACCTCTATTGTAGAGAACCTGAACTCTATTGCAGGAAACCTATCTTCTATGGTTGGGAACCTGACCTCTTTTGTAAGGAACCTGACCTGTGTTGTAAGGAACCTGACATCTAATATAAGGAAAATTAACTATGTTGTACGGCCAATGACCACTATTGTTGGGAAGTTGACCTCTACACTTGGAACCTGACTTCTGTTGTAATTAACCTAGTTTCTTTTATAGAGAAGCCAACCTGTGTTGTAGGGAAGCTGGCCTCTGTTGTAGGGAAGCAGACCTCTATTGTAGGGAATCTGACCTATGTTGTAAGAAACCTAATCTCCTTTATAAAAAAGCCTACATCGGTTGTAGGGAAGCTGACCTGTGTTGCAGGGAACCTGACCTTCATTATTGGGAAGCTGAACATTATTGCATAGAACCTGACCTCTATTGAAAGGGAAACTGACCTCTGTTGATTGGAAGCTAACCTCTGTTGTAGGGAACCAGACCTCAATTGTATGGAATCCAACCTTCACTGTAGGGAACCTGGCCTCTGTTGAAGGGAACCTGACATCTATTTTAGAGAACCTTACCATTGTTGTAGGGAAGCTAACCTCTGCCATATGGAACCTGACCTCTCTTGTAGGGAACCTCCCCTCTGTTATAAGGAACCTGTCCTCTATTGTAAGGAACCTGACCTCTATTGTAGTGAACCAGACATCTGTTGTAGGCAAGCTGACCAATGTTATAGAGAACCTGACCTCTATTGTAGGAAAGCTGACCTCTATTGTAGGAACCTGATCTCTGTTGTAGAGAACCTGACCTCTGTTGTAAAGAAGCTGACCTCTATTGTAAGGAATATGACCACTACTGAAGGGAAACTGACTTCTCCTGAAGGGAACCCAAGTCTCTTGTACGGAAATTGATACCTATTGTAGAGAACCTGACCTCCATTGTAAGGAACCTCAGCTCTGTTGTAGGTAGCTTGACATATGTTGTAAGGAAGCTGACCTCTATGGCAGGGAAAACTGACATCTATTGTATGGAACCTGACATCCATTCTAGGGAAGATGTCCTCTGTTGTGGGGAATCTGCCATTCATTTAGTAATCCTGATGTCTTTTGTTGAGAACCTGACCTCTATTGTAAGAAACAAGACCTCTATTGTAAGGAAAATGACCAGTGTTGTAGGGAACCTGACCTCTAATATAAAGAGCATGACCTCTGTTGTTGGGTAGCTGACATCTATTGTATTGATGTTGATCTGTATTGTAGGGAATGTGAACTCTGTTATAAAGAACCTAATCTCTTTTGTAAAGAAGCTTACCTATGTTGTAGGGAAGCTGACCTATGTTACATGGAACCTGACCTCTATTGAAGGGAAGCTGACCATTATTGTAATTAACATGACCTCTGTAGTAAGAGAAACTGACAACTGTTGAAGGAAAGCTGGCATCTGTTTTAGGAAGCCTGACCTCTATTGTAGGGAATCTGAACTTTGTTGTAGGTAAGCTGAACTCTGTTGTAGGGAACCTGACCTGATTGTTAGCAGTCCAATCTCTATTGTAGTTAACCTGAGCTTTGTTGTAAGGCAATTGATCTCTGTTGAAGTGAGCCTGCTCTTTGTTGTAAACAATCTGACTTCTATTGAAAGGAACCTGGCCTCTATTGTAGGGAACCTGATCTCTGTTGTAGGCAAGCTGACCTCTATTGTGGGAAACCTGAGCTCTATTGTAGGAAACCTAGCTAATATTGTTGGGAACATGACCTCTGTTGTAAAGAAAATGGCCTCTGTTGTAATGATCCTGCCCTGTGTTGTAGGGAATAAGACCTCTAATATAAAGAACATGACCTCTATTGTAGGAATGTTGACCTCTGTTGTAGGGAACGTGACCTCTGTTGTAAGTATCCTAATCTATTTTCTACAGAAGCTGACTGCTGTTGTAGGGAAGCTGAGCTGTGTTACAGAAAACCTGACCTGCATAGCAGGGAAGCCAAACATTATTGTAGGCAACCTGACCTCGATAGTAAGGGAACCTGACTTCTGTAATAGGGAAACTGTCCTCAGTTGTAGGCAATCTGACTTAAGTTCTAGGGAACCTGACCTCTGTTGTGGGGAAGCTGACCTCTGTTGTTGGGAACATGACCTCAGTTGTAAGGAAGCTGACCTCTACTGAAAGTAATCTGATCTCTGTTGTAGGGAACCTGACCTCTGTTGTAGGAATCCCAACTCTTCTGTAGGGAAGCTGACCTCTATTGTAGGGAAGATGGCCTCTGTTGTGGGTAACCTGACCTCTCCTGAAGGAAACCTGACTTCCATTGTTGGGAACCTGACCTCTGTTGTAAAGAAAATGCCCTCTGTTGTAATGGACCTGACCTCTGTTGTAAAGAAAATGCCCTCTGTTGAAATGAACCTGACCTGTGTTGTAGGGAACCAGACTTCTAAAATTAGGAACATGACCTCTGTTGTAGGGAAGTTGACCTCTACTGTAGGGATGTTTGTCTCTATTGTAGGGAACGTGACTTCTATTGTAAGAATCTTAATCTGTTTTCTAGTGAAGCTAGCCGCTGTTGTAGTGAAGCTAATCTGTGTTACAGAGAACCTGGCCTGTACAGTAGAAAAGACAATCATAATTATAGGGAAGCAGCTGACCTCTATTGTAAGGGAACCTGACTTCTGTTGAAGGGAAGCTGACTTCACTTTTAGGGAACCTCACCTCTATTGTAGGAAATACAAGCTCTGCTGTGGAGAACCTGTCCTCTTTGTAGGGAACCTGACATCTATTGTAGGGACCCTGACATTTGTTGCAGGGAAGCTGAACACTGTTGTAGGGGATCTGATCTCTATTGTAGAGAACCTGACCTCTGTTGTAAGAAACCTGACCTCTATTGTAGGGAATCTCACCTCTGTAGTAAGCAAGCTGACCTCTGTTGTAGGGAACCAGATTTCAGTTGTAGGGAAGCTGACCTCTGTTTTAGGGAACCTGACCTCTACTGTATCAGCCACAGACACTGCCAGCTATTTCCCGAAATTTCTGTGATATTTCCAGAAATATCTCCTGCCTTCTGCATTTCCACAGTAGGGGCAGCAGAGAGAACCTCTTCAGAAATTTTTTGAAATATCAGGAAATAGCTGGCAATGTCTATGGCTACTTTTGTATTTTAAGGAACCTGACCTGTATTTTAGGGAACCTTAACTCTGATGTTGGGAAGCTGACCTCTGCTGGAAGGAACCTGACCTATGTTATAGGGGAATCTGACCTCTATTGTAAGGTACCTGACCCTAATTGCAGGGAAACTGACATCTATTGTCAGGAACCTGAAATGTACTGTAGGGAAACTGATCTCCATTGTATGGACCCTGATCTCTATTGTAGGGAAGGTGACCTCTATTGTGGGGAACCTGGCATCTATTGTAGGAAACCTGTCTTGTATTGTATGGAACCTGACCTCTGTTGTAAGGAACCTGACCTCTATTGTAACGAACCTAACCTGTGTTGTAGGGAACCTGACCTCTAATATAGGGAACATGAACTCTGTTGTAGGGTTGGTAACCTCTATTGTAGGGAAATTTACCTCTATTTTTGGGAACCTGACTTCTTTTGAAAGGAACCTAATCTCTTTTGTTTAGAAGTTGACATCTATCGTAGGAAAACTGGCCTGTGTGACAGGGAACCTGACATCTATTGTAGGGAAGCTGACCATTATTTCAGGGAAATTGACCTCTATTGCAAGGAAACCTGAGCTCTGTTGTAGGGAAGCTGACTTCTGTTGTAGGGAACCTGACCTCTTTTGTAGAGAACCTGCTCTCTGTTGTAAGGAACCACACCTCTATTGTAAGGAACCTGACCCGTGTTGTAGGGAACTTGACCTCTTATATAAGGAACATGAACTCTATTGTAGGGATGCTGACCTGCATTGTGGATCAGTTCACCTGTATTGTCAAGAACCTGACTTCTGTTGAAGGGAACCTAATCACTTTTATAGAGAAGCTGAGCTCTATTGTAGGTAAGCTGACCTGTGTTGCAGGGAACCTGACATCTAATGTAGAAAAGCCAACCGTTATTGTTGGGAACCTGACCTATGTTGTAGGGAAGCTGACCTGTATTGTAGGGAACCTGACATGTGTTGTAGGGAACCTGATCTCTATTTAGAGAATCTGACCTCTGTTGTAGAGAATCTGACCTCTGTTGCATGGACCCTAAAATCTATTGGAAGGAAACTTATCTCTATTAAAAGGAAACTGACCTCTGTTCTAGGGAACCTGACATCTGTTGCAGAGAACCTGTTCTCTGATGTAAGATACCTGACCTCTATTGTAAGGAATCTGACCTCTATAGTAAGGAATCTGACCTCTATTGTAGGGAACCTGACCTCTGTTGTTGGAAAGCTGACCTCTGTTTTGTAGGGAACCTGACCTCTATTTCAAGGGAACCTGACTTCTGTTGTAAAGAAGCTGACCTCTATTATAGAGAACCTGAACTCCATTCTAGGAAACCTATCTTCTACAGTTGGGAATCAGACCTCTATAGTAAGGGATCTGATCTGTGTTGTAGGGAACCTGAACTCTAATATAAGGAACATGAACTATGTTGTAGGGCTGCTGACCACTATTGTTTGGAAGCTGACCTCTATTTTTGGGATTGTGACTTCTGATGTAAGGAATCTAGTCTCTTTTATAGAGAAACTGACCTCTGTTGTAGGGAAGCTGGCTTCTGTTGCAGGGACCCTGAATTCTATTTTTAGGAACCTGAGTTTTAATGTAGTGCACCTGATCTCTTGTGTAGTCAATTTGACATCTGTTGTAGGAAACCTGACCTCTGTTGTAGGAATCTGACCTCTGTTTAACCTAATCTCCATTATAGAGAAGCTGATATCAGTATTATGGAGTTGATCTCTGTTGCAGGGAACCTGACCTTCATTACAGGGAAGTTGAACATTATTGCATAGAACCTAACCTTTATTGAAATGGAAACTGTTCTCTGTTGAAGGGAAGCTAAACTCTGTTTTAGAGAACCAGACCTCAATTGTAGGGAATATGACCTTGACTGTAGGGAACTTGGCCTCTGTTGAAGGGAACCTGACATCTATTTTAGAGAACCTGACCATTGTTGTAGGGAAGCAGATCTCTGTTGTAGTGATCCTGACCTCTCTTGTAGGGAACTTTCTCTTTATTGTAAGTAACCTGTTCTCTATTGTAAGGAACCTGACCTCTATTGTAAGTGAACCTAACTGTTGTAGTTAACCTGACTTCTGTTGTAAGAAACCTAATCTCCATTATAGAGAAGTTGACATCAGTATTAGGGAAGCTGATCTCTGTTGCAGGGAACCTGACATTCTTTGTAGGGAAGCTGAACATTATTGTATAGAACCTGACCTCTATTGAAAGGGAAACTGACCTTCGTTGAAGGGAAGCTAAACTCTGTTGTAGAGAACCAGACCTCAATTGTAGGGAATATGACCTTGACTGTAGGGAACCTGGCCTCTGCTGAAGGGAACCTGACATCTATTTTAGAGAACCTGACCATTGTTGTAGGGAAATTGATCTATGTTGCAGGGAACCTGACCTCTCTTGTAGGGAACCTGCTCTTTATTGTAAGTAACCTGTTCTCTATTGTAAGGAACTTGACCTCTATTGTAAGGGAACCTAATGTATGTTGAAGGGAACCTGACCTGTGTTGTAGGGAACCTGATCTCTAATAAAAGAAACATAAAATCTGTTGTATGTAGGGACACTGGCCTTTATTGTAGGGCAGTTCACCTCTATTTTAGGGAACCTGACTTGTGTTGAAGAAAATCTAATCTATTTTATAGTGAAACTGAACTCTAATGTATTGAAGCTGGCCTGTGTTGCAGAGAACCTGATGTCTATTGTAGAGAAGCCGACCATTAATGTTATGGACCTGACATCCATTGTTAGGGAACCTGACCTATGTTGTATGGAGGCTGACCTCTGTTGTAGGGAACCTGACCTCTATTGTAGCGAGCCTGACCTTTGTTGTAGGGAAGCTGACCTCTGTTGTGGGGAACCTGACCTCTATTGTAGAGAAACTGACCTCTGTTGCATGGAACCTAAAATCTATTATAAGAAAACTTACCTATATTGAAGGGAAGTTGATCTCTGTTCTAGGGAAGATGACCTCTGCTGTAGGGAACCGGACCGCTGTTGTAGGTAACCTGACCGCTGTTGTAGGGATGGTGATCTCTATGGTAAGGAACCTGACATCTATTGTAGAGAACCTTTTCTCTGTTGTAAGGAACCTGGCCTCTATCGTAAGGAACATGACCTTATTTTAGAGAACGTGACATTTGTTTTTAGCAAGCTGACCTCTGTTTGTAAGGAACCTGACCTCTGTTGTAAGAAACCTGACCTCTGTTGTAAGAAACATGAACAGTGTTGTTAGGAACCTAACCTGTAATATAAGGAACATGAACTCTGCTGTAGGTACATTGATTTCTTCTGTATGAAAGTTGACCTCTATTGAAAGGAACCTGACTTCTGTTGTAAGTAACGTAATCCCTTTTATAGAGAAGCTGACCTCTGTTGTAGGGAAGTTGGGTTGTGTTGTAGGGAACCTGATACCTTTTGTATTAAAGCTGACCATTATTGTAGGGAACCTGAACTCTATTGTACAGAACCTGAAGTTGACCACTATTGTAGAGAACCAGAACTCTATTGTAGGAAACCTGTCTTCTATTGTTGGGAATCTTACCTCTGTTGTAAGGAACCTGACATATATTGTAAGGAACATTACCAGTGGTGTAGGGAACCTGACCTTTTATATAAAGAACATGACCTCTGTTGTAGGGAAGCTAATGTCTTTTGTAAGGATGTTGATCTGTATTGAAGGGAGCATCACCTATGTTGTAAAGATGCTAATCTCTTTTCTAGATAAGCTGATCTCTGTTATAGAGAAGCTGACCTCTGTTACAGGGAACCTGACCTCTATTGTAGGGAAGACAACCATTATTGTAGGGAACCTAACCTCTATAGAAAGAGAACCTGACAACTATGGTATGGAAGCTGACCTCCATTTTATGGAATCTGAACTCTATTGTGGGGAATCTGAGCTCTACTGTAGTGAACCTGGCCTCTGTTGTAGGAAACCTGACCTTTATTGCATGGAAGCTGACCATTGTTGTAGGGATCCTGAACTCTATTGTAAAGAACCTGACTGCTATTATAGGGAACCTTATCTCTGCTCTACACAAGCTCACCTCTGTTTTAGGGAACCTAACTTCTGTTGTAGGAAAGCTGACTTCTAATATGGAGAACCTGACATCTATTGCAGGAAAGCTGTCTTCTATTATCGGGAACCTGACATCTGCTGTGGGGAACCTGACCTCTATTGAAGAGAACCTACTGTCTGTTGTATGGAACCTGAAATCTATTGAAAGGAAACTGACATCCATTATAGGGAATCTGACCTCTGATCTAGGGAATCTGACCTCTGTTGTAATGAACCTTACATCAATTGTAGGGAATCTGACAATTGTTGTATAGAAGATGACCTCTGTTGCAGGGAACCTGACATCTATTGTACAGAACATTCTCTCTGTTGCAAGGAACATGGCCTGTATTGTAAAGAATCTGACCTCTATTGTTGGGAACCTGACCTCTGTTGTAGGCAAGCTAACCTCTGTTTTAGGGAATCTGACCTCTGTTGTAGGGAACCTGAAATCTATTGTAAGGAACATTACCTGTGTTGTAGGGAACCTAATCTCTAATGTAATGAACATGAACTCTGTTGGATGAACAATTACCTCTTCTGTAGGAAAGTTGACCTCTATTGTAGGGAACCTGATTTCTGTGGTAAGGATGCTAATCCCTTTTATGGAGAAGCTGACCTCTGTTGAAGGGAAGCTGGCCTGTGTTGCAGGAAACCTGACATCTATTGTAGGGAAGCCAACCATTATTGTAGAGAACCTGACCTCTATTGTAAGGGAACCTGACTTCTCTTGCAAAGAAGCTGACCTCTATTGTAAAGAACCTGAATTCTATTTTAGGAAACTTATCCTCTATGGTTCAGAACCTGACCTCTATCATAAGGAACCTATCTTCTATGGTTTGGAACCTGACCTCTAGTGTCAAAAACCTGACTTGTGTTGTAGGAAACCTGACCTCTAATATAAGGAACATGAACTATTTTGTAGGGATGCTGACAGCTATTGTTGGGTAGATGACCTCTATTTTTGGGAACTTGACTTCTGTTGTAAGGAACCTAGTCGCTTTTATTGAGACACTGACCTTTATTGTAGGGAAGCTGGCATATGTTGCAGGGAACCTGACATTTATTAATAGGGAAGCTGACCATTATTGTTGGGAACCTGACCTCCATTACAAGGGAACCTGACCTCTGTTGTAAAAAACTGACCTCTATTGTAGAGAACCTGAACTCTGTTGTAGAAAACCTATGTTCTATGGTTGGGAACCTGACCTTTTTTTCTAAGAAACCTGATCTGTGTTGTAGGGAACATGATCTCTAAAATAAGGAACATGAACTATGTTGTAGGGACACTGACGGCTATAGTTTGGAAGCTGGTGTCTATTTTTGGGAACCTGACTTCTGTTGTATGGAACCTAATCTCTTTTATAGAGAAGCTAACCTCTATTGTAGGGAAGCTGGTCTCTGTTGCAGGGAACCTGAACCCTATTTTTAGGAATCTGACCTCTAATGTAGGTAACCACCTGATCTCTGTTGTAGTCATGCTGAGTTCATTTGTAGAGAACCTGACCTGTGTTACAATTACTCTGACCTCTACTGTAGGGAATCTGACCTCCATTGTAAGAAACCTAATCTCCTTCAGTAGTACGGAAGCTGACATCTATTGCAGGGAACCTGACTTTCATTGTAGGGAAGTTGAACATTATTGTAAAGAACTTGACCTCTATTGAAATGGAAATTGACCCCTGTTGAAGGGAAGCTAACCTCTGTTGTGGAGAACCATACCTCAATTGTAGGGAATCTGAGCTTGACTGTAGGGAACCTGGCCTCTGTTGAAGGGAACCTGACATCTATTTTAGAGAACCTGACCATTATTGTAGGGAAGTTGACCACTGTTGTAGGGAACCTGACCTCTCTTGTAGGAAACCTGCTCTCTGTTTTTAAGGAAGCTGTCCTGTATTGTAAGGAACTCGAACTTATTGTAGTGAACCAGGCAACTGTTGTAGGCAAGCTGACCAATGTTGTAGGGAAGCTGACCTCTGTTGTAGGAATCTGATCTCTCTTGTAGAGAACCTGACCTCTGTTATAAGGAAACTGACCTCAGCTGTAAGGAATCTGACCTCTCCTGAAGGGAACCTGACCTCTATTGAAGGGAACCCAACTCTCTTGTAGGGAAGCTGACTTCTATTGTAGGGAATCTGACCTCCATTGTAAGGAACCTTAGCTCTGTTGTAGGGAACCTGACCTCTGTTATAGGGAAGCTGACCTCTATGGTAAGGAAACTTCCTCTATTGTAAGAAACCTGACCTCCATTGTAGGGAAGATGTCTTCTATTATGGGTATACTGATCTCTATTGTAGGAAGCCTGACCTGTAATATAGGAACCCTGACTTCTATTGCTGAGAACCTGACCTCTGTTGTAAGGAACCTGACCTCCATTATAAGTAACATGACAAGTGTTGTAGGGAACCTGACCTCAAATATAAAGAACATGACCTCTGTTGTTGGGAATCTGACCACTATTGTATTAATGTTGACCGGTATTGTAGGTAATGTGATATCTGTAATAAGGGACCTAATCACTATTGTTAAGAAGATGACCTCTGTTGAAGGAAAGCTGGCCTATGTTACATTGAACCTGACCTCGATTGTAGGGAAGCTGACCATTATTGTAGTTAACTGACCTCTATTGTAAGGGAACATGGCTATTGTTGAAGGGAAGATGAACGCTGTTGTAGTGACATGGACCTCTATTGTAGGGAGCCTGCTCTCTGTTGTAAGGAACCTGACCTCTACTAAAAGGAACCTGACCTCTATTGTAGGGACCTTATTTCTGTTGTAGGTATGCTGACTTCTATTGTGGGGAACCTGACCTCTATTGTAGTAAACCTAATTTCTATTGTTGGGAACCTGACCTCTGTTGTAAAGAAAATGCCCTCTTTTGGAAGGTACCTGATCTGTGTTGTAGGGAACCTCTAATATAAGGAACATGACTTCTGTTGTAGGGAAGCTAACCTCTTTTGTAGGGATGTTGACCTCTATTTTAAGGAATGGGACCGCTGTCCTAAGGATCCTAATCCCTTTCTCAGGGAAGCTGACCATTGTTGTAGGGATGCTGACCCTGTTACAGAGAACCTGACCTTTATAGTAGGGAAGCCAACCATTATTGTAGGGAAGCTGAACTCTATAGCAAGGGAACCTCAGTTCTGTTGCAGGGAAGCTGACCTCAGTTGTAGGCAATCTGACCAGTGTTGTAGGGAACCTGACCTCTGCTGTAGGGAAGCTGATCTCTATAGTAGCAAACCTGACTTCTGTTGTAAGGAACCTGACCTCTATTGCAAGGAATCTAATCTCTCTTGTAGGGAACCTGCCCTCTGTTGTAGGGATCCCAACTATATTTTAGGGAATCTGACCTCTTTTGTAGAGAACCTGACCTATATTGAAAGGAACCTCAGCTGTATTGTAGGGAACCTGACATCTGCTGTAGGAAAGCTGACCTCTATCACAGGGAAGCTTACCTCTATTGTAAGGAACCTGACCTCTATTGTAGGGAACCTTGCCTATGTTTTATGGAACTGACCTCTGTTGTTGGGAATCTGACCTCTATCGAAGGGAACTTGACCTCTGTTGTAAGGAAGCTGACCTCAGTTGAAAGGAACCTGACCTCTATTGTTGGGAATATTGCCTCTGCTGTGGGGAACCTCAGCTCTTTGTAGGGAACCATACCTCTACTGTAGAGAACCTGACCTTTGTTTTATGGAAGGTGAACACTGTTGTAGGCATCTGACCTGTATTGCAGAGAAACTGACCTCTGTTTTAAGGAACCTGACCTCTATTGTAGGGAATCTGACCTTTGTTGTAGGGCAGCTTAACACTGTTTTAAGGATCTCACCTCCATTGAAGAAAATCTGACCTCTGTTGTAAGAAACCACACCTCTTTTGTAGGGAACCTGACCTCTGTTGTAGGCCAGTTGACCTCTGTTGTAGGGAACTTGATCTTAGTTGTTGTGTAGCTGACCTTTGTTGTAGGAAACCTGACATCTATTGTAAGGAACTTGACCTTAAATGTTGGAAATTTAATATCTGTTTTAAGGAACCTGACCTGTGCTGTAGGGAACCTAAGTTCTACTGTATGGAATGTGGCCTCTATTGTAGGGAAGATGAACTTTATTGTGGGGAACCTGACCCCTAAGGTAGGAAATCTGTCTTCTATTGAAGGGAACCTGAATTTTGTTGCAAAGAACCTGACCTCTATTGTAAGGAACCTGATCTGTGTTGTGGGGAACCTGACCTCTAACATAAAGAACATGAACTCTATTGTAGGGATGCTGTCCTTTATCATATGGAAGTTTATCTCTATTGTAGGGAGCCTGACTTCTGTTGAAAGGAACCTAATCTCTTTCATAGAGAAGCTGACCTCTATTGTAGAGAAGCTTGTCTGTGTTGCAGGAACCTGACGTCTATTGTAGGGAAGAGGACCATTATTACAAGGGCACCTGACCTGTGTTGTAGGGAAGCTGACCTCTGTTGTAGAGAATCTGACCTCTATTGCAGGAAACCTGACCATTGTTGTACGTAAGCTAACCTCTATTGTAGAGAACCTGACCTCTTTTGCAATGAACTTGAACTCTATTGTAGGGAACATAACCTCAGTTCTAGCAATGCTGACCTCTGTTCTAGGGAACCTGACCTCTAATGTAGAGAACATGAACTTTGTTTTAGTGGACCTGACCTCTATTGTATGGAGTTTGTTCTCTGTTACAAGGAACCTGATCTCAACTGTTAGGAACCTGATCTCTATTGTTGGGAACCTGAATTCAGTTGTAGGCAAGCTGACCTCTGTTCTAGGGAACCTGACCTCTGTTGTAAGGAAGCTGACCTCTATTGTAGAGAATCTGACCTTTGTTGTAAGGAACCTAATTTCCTTTATAGAGAAGCTGACATGTGTTGTAGGGAAACTGACCTCTACTGTAGGGAACCTGACCAGTGTTCGAGAGAAGCTGACCTCTGCTTTAGGTAACCTGACCTCTATTGAAGGGAATCTGACCTTTGTTGTAGGGAAGCTGACCTCTGTTGTAGGCAAGCTGACCTCTGTTATAGGGAACCTGACCTCTGTTTTAAGGGACCAGAACTCTATTGAAAGGAACCTGACCTGTATTGTAAGGAACCTGACCTCTGTTGTAGGGAACCTGACCTTTGTTGTAAGGAACCTGACATCTATTTTAAGGAACATGACCAGTGTTCTAGGGAACCTGACCTCTATTATAAGGAACATGAACTCTGTTGAAGGGATGCTGACCTCTTCAGTAGGAAAGTTCTCCTCTATTGTAGGGAACCTGCCTTCTGTTGTAAGGAACTTAATCTCTTTTATAGGGATGCTCACCTCTTTTGTAGGGAAACTGCCCTGTATTGCAAGGAACCTGAAGTCTATTGTAGGGAAGCTGACCATTATTGTAGGAACCTGCCCTGTATTGTAAGATAACCTGACCTGTGTTGTAGGGAAGCTGATCTCTAGTGTAGAGAACCTGAACTCTATTGTAGGAAACCTGTCTTCTATTGTGGGAACCAGACATCTGTTGTAAGGAAACTGACCTCTATTGTAAGGAACTTGACCAGTGTAGTATGGAACCTTACCTTTAATATAAAGAACATGACTTCTGTTGTAAGGAAGCTGCGCTCTATTGTACGAATGTTGAGTTGTATTGAAGGAGGCATGACCTCTGTTGTAAAGAACCTACTCTGTTTTTTGGAGAAGCTGATCTTTTTTGAAGAGAAGCTGATATCTGTTACAGGGAACCTGATCTCTATTGTAGGGAAGCCGACCATTATTGTAGGGAACCTGACCATGATACTAAGATAACCTGACAACTGATGTAGGGAAGCTGACCTCTGTTGTAGGGAATCTAACCTCTATTGTAGGGAATCTGATCTCTACTGTAGAGAACCATGCCTCTGTTGCAGGGAACATGACCTCTATTATAGGGAACCTAACCATTGCTGTAGGGAAGCTGACCTCTGTTGTGGGGAACCAGACCTCTATTGAAAGGAATCTGACCTCAATTGTAGGGAACCTTACCTCTTTTGTAGGGAACCTTAACTTTAATGAAGGGAACCTGATCAATATTGTAATGAGCCTGCCATCTGTTGTAACAAACCTGACCTCTTATTTAGAGAAGCTGATCTATGTTGTAAAGAAGCTGTCCTGTGTTGCAGGGGACCTGAAGTCTATTGTAGGGAAGACAACCATTAATGTATGGGAACCTGACCTGTATTTTAATGGAACCTGACCTCTGTTGTAGGGAAGCTGACCTCTGGTTTAAAGAATCTGACCTCTGTTGTAGGGAACCTGACCTTTGTTGTAAGCATGCTGACCTCTGTTCTAGGTAACCTGACCTCTATTGTGGAGAACCTGACCTCTTTTGTAAGGAACTTGAAGTCTATTGTAGGGAACCTGACCTCAGTTCTAGCAAAGCTGACCTCTGTTCCAAGTAACCTGACCTCTAATGTAGGGAACATGAACTTTGTTGTAGTTGACCTGACCTCTATTGTAGGGAGTCTGCTCTCTATTATAAGTAACCTGACCACTGTTGTTGGGATCCTGACATCTGTTGTTGGAAACCTGATCTCTGTTGTAGGCAAGCTGACCTCTATTCTAGGGAAGCTGACCTCTGTTTTGGGAATCTGACCTTTGTTGTATGGAATATAATTCTCTTTATAGAGAAGCTGATATGTGATGTGGGGAAGCTGACATCTGTTGCAGTGAACCAGACATTTCTTGTAGGGAAGATGACATCTATTGTCAGGAACCTGACCACTGTGATAGGAAACCTGGCCTCTATTGTTGGAATCCTGACTTCTATTGTTGGTAACATGACCTCTGTTGAAAGGAACCTGATCTCTATTGCAAGGAAGATGACCAGTGTTGAAGGTAACCTGACCTCTAATATAAAGAAACTGACCTCTGCTGTAGGCAACCTGTCCTCTGTTGTAGGCAGTCTGACCTATGTTGTAGGAAATCTGATCTCTGTTGGAAGGAAGCTGACCTCTATTGTTGGGAACCTGACCTCTGCTGTAAGGTATGTGATCTCTATTGTAAGGATTGTTACCTCTATTGCAGGGAACCTGACCTCTGTTGTAGGGTTCCCAACTCTCTTGTAGGAAAGCTTTCCTCTAATGTAGTGAACCTGACCTCTGTTCTCAGGAAGTTGACCTCTATGGTAGAAAAGCTGACCTTCGTTGTAAGGAACCTGACCTCTATTGTAGGGAAACTTATTTCTGTAGTACAGAATCTTACATCTGTTGTGGGAAACCTGACCTCTGTTTTAGGGAAGCTGAACCCTGTTTATAGGGTTCTGACCTCTATTGTAGAGATCCTGCCCTCTGTTGTAATGAACCTGACCAGTTCTGTAGGGAAGATGACATCTATTTTCGGGAACCTGACCTCTGTTGTAGGAAACCTGCCTTCCATTGTTGGGAACCTGACATCTGTTGTAAAGAAAATGCCATCTATTGCAAGTAACCTGACCTGTATTGTAGGGAAGTAGACTTCTAATATAAGGAACATGACTTCTGTTGTAGGGAAACTGACCTCTATTCTAGAGATGTTGACCTCTATTGTAGGAACTGTCACCTCTGCTGTGAGGAACCTAATCTCTTTTCTAGAGAAGCTGACCACTGTTGTAGGGAAGCAGACCTCTGTTGCAGAGAACTTGATATGCATAGTAGGAAAGCCAAACATTATTGTAAGGAAGCTGACCTCTATAATAAGGGAACCTGAATTCTGTTGTAGGGAAGCTGACCTCACTTGTAGGAAACCTGACCTCTATTGTATAGAATACAACCTCTACTGTTGGGAACCTGGCCTCTGTTGTAGGAAACATGGTCTCTACTGCAGGGAACTTGATCTTGTTGTAGGGAAGCTGAACACTGTTGTATAGATCAGACCTCCATTGTAGAGAATCTGACTTCTGCTGTAAAGGACACCACCTCTATTGTAGGGAACCTGACATCTCTTGTACATCAACTGACCTCTGTTGTAGGGAACCTGATCTTAGTATTGGGAAACTGACCTCTGTTGTAATGAACCTGATCTCTGTTGTAAGGAATTTGACCTGTGTTTCAGGGAATCTGACCTCCATTGTGTGGAGCTTGATTTCTATTGTAGGGAACCTGACATCTATTATTGGGAACCTAAGCTCAATTGTAAGGAACCTGACCTCAACTGTTGGGAATCTGACCTCTTTTGTAAATAAACTGGACTGTGTTGTAGGGATCCTGACCTCCATTGTAAGGATCCTGACATCTATTGTAGGGAACTTGGCCTCTGTTGTTGAGAACCTGACCTCTGTTTAAGGAACCTGACCACTATCTTAAGGAACCTTACCTTTACTGTAGGGACACTGACCTATTGTAGGAAACCTCACCTCTGTTGTACCAAAGCTGACCTCTGTTGTATGGAAGCTGAGCACTGTTGTAGGGAAAATGACCTGTGTTGCAGGGAACTGACCATTAATGTATGGAACCTGACATCTATTATAGGGAACCTGGTCTATATTATAATGATCCTGACTAGTGTTCTAGGGAACATGACCTCCATTGTAAGGAACATGACATCTATTCTAGGGAAGATGACAAATATTGTTAAAAAGTTGACCTCTGTTGTATAGAACCTGATCTCTACTGTAAAGAACCTGGCCTCTTTTGTAGGTAACTTGTCCTCCATTGTATGGAACCAGGCTTCTATTTTAGGGAACCTGGCCTTTGTTGTAGGAATCCTGACCTCTGTTATATGGAACCTGACCTCTATTATAGGGAAGTTGATGTCTATACTGGGGAAACTAACTTCTACTGTAGGAAACCTAGCATCTTTTGTAAGGAACCTGACCTGTATTGTAGGGAAGCTGACTTCTGTTGTAGAGAACCTGACCTCTGTTTTAGGGAACCTAACCTTGTTGTGGAGAAGCTGACCTCTATTGTATGTAACATGACCTCTCTTTTAATGAAGCTGACCACTATTGTAAGAAACCTGACCTTTATTGTTGGGAACATGACCTCTGTTGTAGGAAAGCTGGCCCCTTTTGTAAGGAACCTGACCTCTATCATAGGGAACCGTATCTCTATTTGTGAAGAACTTGACCTCCATTGTTGGGAATCTTACCTCTATTGTAGGGAACCTGACCTGTGTTGTAGGGAAACTGACCTCCATTGTAAGGAACCTGACATTTATTGTAGCAAAGATGACCTCTGTCATGGGGAAACTTTTAACTATTGTATGAAACCTGACTTTCTTTGTAGGTAACCTGAATTCTGTTGCAAGTAACCTGACCTCTATTTTAAGAAACCTGACCTGTGTTGCAGGGAACCTGACCTCTAAGGTGCGGTACATGACCTCTGCTGTTTGGAAGCTGACATCTATTGTAAGGAAGTTGACCTCTATTGTAGGGAACCTGACATCTGTTGTAAGGTACCTATTCTCTTTTATAGTGAAGCTGACCTCTTTTTTAGGGAATCTAACCTCTATTGTAGGGAAGCTCACCATTATTGCAGGGAACCAGACCTCTGCTGTAAGGATGTTGATCTCTTTTCTAGGGAAACTGACCTCTATTAAAGAGAATCTTACCTCTGTTGTAGAGAACCTGGCCTCTGTTGTAGGGAACCTGATTTCTATTGTAGGAATCCTGACCTTGTTGTAGGGAAGGTGACGTCTGTTGTAGGGAACATGACCTCTATTGTTGGGAACCTGACCTCTGTTGTAAGGAACCAGACCTGTGATGTAGGGAACATGATCTCAAAAGTGAGGTACTTGACCACTGTGTTTGGAAAGTTGACTTCTTTTGTAATGAAGTTGACCTCTATTGTAGCGAACCTGATCTCTGTTGTATGGAATCTATTCTCTTTTGTAGTAAAGCATAGTGCTGTTTTAGGGAATTTGACCTCAATTGTAGGGAAGCCAATTATAATTGAAGGGAAGCTGACCTCTATTGTCAGGAACCTGACCCCTGTTGTAAGGACCCTGACCTCTATTGTAAGGTAGCTGACCTATTGTAGGCAACCCAACCTCTGTTGTACTAAAGCAGACCTCTGTTGTATGGAAGCTGACCTCTATTGTAGGGAACTGACCTCTATCGTATGGAACCTGAACTATGTTGGGGGGAACTTGGCCTGTATTGTAAGGATCATGACCTATGTTCTAATTAATCTGACCTCCATTGTAAGGAACATGACACCTATTCTAAAGAAGGTGACATATATTGTTAAGAAGCAAACCTCTAGTGTAGGGAATCTGACTTCTATTATAGGGAACCTGGCCTCTGTTGTAAGGAACCAGACCTTTGTTGTAGGGAACATGACCCTGTTGTAGGGAACCTGATCTCCATTGTAAAGAACTTGGCCTCTTTTGTTAGGAACCTGGCCTCCATTGTAAGGATCCTGGCTTCTATTGTAGAAAAGATGCTCTCTGTTGTAGGGAAGTTGACATTTGTTGTGGGGAAGCTGAACTCCACTGTAAGGAACCTGGCCTCTTTTGTAAGGGACCTGACCTGTATTGAAGGGAAGCTGTCCTCTGTTGTGGAGAAGCTGACCTCTATTGTAGGGAACCTGACCTCTGTTGTAATCAAGCTGACCACTATTGTAAGGAACCTGACATCTATCATTGGGAACCCAATCGCTGTTGCAGGAAAGCTGTCTTCTGTTGTAGGGAACCTGAACTCTATTATAGGGAACCTGACATCAATTGTCAGGAATCTGACCTCAATTGTCGTGAATCTGACCTTTATTGTAAATAACCTGACCTGTGTTGTAGGGAAATTGAAATCCATTGCAAGGAACCTGACATCTATTGAAGGGAAGATGACCTCTGTTGTGGGGAAGTTATGGTCTATTGTAGGAAATCTGAATTAATTTGTAGGTAACCTGAATTCTGTTGCAAGGAACCTGACCTCTAATGTAAGAAAACTGACCTGTGTTGTAGGGAACCTGACCTCTAATGAAAGGTCCATGACCTCTGTTACAGTGACGCTGATCTCTGTTGTCAGGAAGTTAACCTCTTTTGAAGGGGACCCTGACCTTAGTTGTAGGGAAGATGACCTGTCTTCTAGGGAACCTGACCTCCATTGTAAGGAACACGACTTCTATTCTAGGGAAGATGACATATATTTTAAAGAAGATGATCTCTGTTGTAGGGAACTTTATCTCTATTGTAAATAACCTGGCCTCTTTTGTAGGGAACCTGGCCCCCATTGTATGGATCCAGGCTTCTATTGAAGGAAAGCTAACCTCTGTTTTAGGGAACCTGACCTCTGTTGTAGGGAACCTGACCTCTGTTGTATGGACCCTGACCTCTATTTTAAGGTAGATGACTTACTGAAGGCAATCTAACCTCTGTTGTAGCAAAGCTGACCTCTGTTGTAATGAAGCTGACCTCTGTTGTAGGGCACTGACCTGTATTGTAAGGAACATGATCTATGTAATAGGGGACCCAGCCTATATTGTAAGTATCCTGACCTGTGTTCTACTGAACCTGACCTCCATGGTTAGGAACATGACAGCTATTCTAGGGAAGATGACATATATTGTTACGAAGGTGAACTCTATTGTAGGAAATCTGACTTCTATTACATGGAACCTGGTCTCTGGTGTAGAGAGCCAGACCATTCCTGTATGGAACCTGACCTCTGTTGTTGGGAACCTGATCCCTATTGTAAAGAACCTGGCCTCCATTGTAAGGAACCTTTCTTCTATTGTAGGGAAGATGATCTCTGTTGTAGGGAACCTGACCTCTGTTGTAGGGAAGTTGACATCTATTGTGGGGAAGCTGACCTCTACTGTAAGGAACCTGTCCTTTTTTTTTGTAAGGAACCTGACCTGTATTGCAGGGAAGCTGACCTCTGTTGTAGACAACCTGACTTCTGTTGTAAAGAAGCTGACCACTATTGCAAGGAACCATACCTCTATCATTGGGAACCCGACCTCTGTTTTAAGAAAGTTGACCTCTGTTATTGGGAACCTGGCCTCTATTATAGGGAACCTGATCTTAGTTTGTAAGAAACCTGATCTCAATTGAAAGGAATATGACCTCTATTGTAAATAACCTCACCTGTGTTGTAAGGAGCCTGACCTCCATTGTAAGGAACCTGATATCTATTGTAGAGAAGATTATCTCTGTTGTGGGAAAGCTATAATCTACTGTAGGAAATCTGACTTACTTTGTAGGAAACCTTAATTGTGCTGCAAGGAAACTGATCTCTATTGTAAGAAACCTGACCTGTGTTCTAGGGAACCTCATCTCTAATGCAAGGTACATGACCTCTGTTGTAGTGATGCTGACCTCTGTTGTCAGGATGTTGACCTCAATTGTAGGGAACCTAACCTCAGTTGTAGGGAGGTTTACCTCTATTCCAGGGAACCTGACCTCTATTGTTGGGAAACTGACCTCTGCTGTAGGGCACCTGGCTTCTGTTGTAGTGAACCAGACCTCTATTGTAGGAACCTGACCTTTGTTATAGGAATGTGACATCTTTTGTATAGAACATGACCTCTGTTTGTGAGAACCTGACCTCTGCTGTAAGGAACCTGACCTCTATTGTATTGAATCTGACCTATACTGTTGTGAAACTGACCTATTGTAAGGAACCTAACCCCTTTTGTACCAAAGCTGACCTCTGTTGTAGGGAAGCCAACCTCTGTTGCAGGGAATGTACCTCTATTGTAATGAATCTGACCTCTGTCATAGGGAACCTGGCCTATAGTGTAAGGATACTGAACTCTGTTGTAGGGAACCCAACCTCCATTGTAAAGAACATGACGTCTATTCTAGACAAGATGACATATGTTTTTAAGAAGCTGACCTCTGATGTAGGGAACCTGATCTCTAATGTAAAGAACCTGGCCTCTTTTGTAGCGAACCTGGCCCCCATTGTATGGATCCAGGCTTCTATTGTAGGGAAGCTGACCTCTTTTATAGGGAACCTGACCTCTGTTGTAGGGAAGTTGACATCTATACTGGGAAACTGTCCTCTACTGTAGGAAACCTGGCCTCTTTTGTAAGGAACCTGACCTCCATTGTAAGGAACCTGACCTGTATTGTAGGGAAGCTGACCTCTGTTGAAGAGAACCTGACATCTGTTTTAGGGAACCTGACCTCTGTTGTTGGGAAGTTGACCTCTATTGAAATGAAGTTGACCTCTATTGTAGTGAACCTGACTTCTGTTGTAAGGAATCTATTCTCTTTTTTAGCAAAGTGTATCACTGTTTTAGGGAATCTGACCTCTGTTGTAGGGCAGCCAATCATTATTGAAGGGAATGGACCTCTATTGTTTGGAACCTGACCTCTTCTGTAAGGAATCTGACCTATATTATAAGGAAGCTGACCTATTGTAGGGAACCTAATCTCTTTTGTACCAGAGCTGACCTCTGTTGTAGGGAACTGGCCACTATTGTAAGAAACCTGAACTATATTATAGGGAACTTGGCCTATAATGTAACAATCCTGACCTGTGTTCTAATGAACCTGACCTGCATTGTAAGGAACATGACATCAATTCTATTGAAGATAATATATATTGTTAAGAAGCTGTAGGAATTCTGATTTCTGTTACAGAAAACCTGCCCTTTGTTGTAGGGAAATAGACCACTGTTGTTGGGAACCTGATCTCTGTTGTAAGTAACCTGATCTCTATTGCAAAGAACCTGGCCTCTTTTGTAGGGAACCTGGTCTTCATTGAAAGGCACCTGGATTCTATTGTAGGTCAGCTGACCACTGTTGTAGGGAACCTGACCGCTGTTGTAGGGATGTTGACGTCTATTGTAGGGAAACTGACCTCTGCTGTAGGGAACCTGGCTTCTGTTGTAGTGAACCAGACCTCTATTGTAGGGAACCTGACCTTTGTTATAGGAATGTGACATCTTTTGTATGGAACATGACCTCTATTTGTGAGAACCTGACCTCTGCTGTAAGGAACCTGACCTCTATTGTATTGAATCTGACTTTTACTGTTGTGAAACTGACCTATTGTAAGGAACCTAATCCCTTTTGTACCAAAGCTGACCTCTGTTGTAGGGAAGCCAACCTCTGTTGCAGGGAATATACCTCTATTGTAATGAACCTGACCTCTGTCATAGGGAACCTGGCCTATAGTGTAAGGATACTGAACTCTGTTTTAGGGAACCCAACCTCCATTGTAAAGAACATGACGTCTATTCTAGACAAGATGACATATGTTTTTAAGAAGCTGACCTCTGATGTAGGGAACCTGATCTCTAATGTAAAGAACCTGGCCTCTTTTGTAGTGAACCTGGCCCCCATTGTATGGATCCAGGCTTCTATTGTAGGGAACCTGACCTCTGTTGTAGGGAAGTTGACATCTATACTGGGAAACTGTCCTCTACTGTAGGAAACCTGGCCTCTTTTGTAAGGAACCTGACCTCCATTGTAAGGAACCTGACCTATATTGTAGGGAAGCTGACCTCTGTTGAAGAGAACCTGACATCTGTTTTAGGGAACCTGACCTCTGTTGTTAGGAAGTTGACCTCTATTGAAATGAAGTTGACCTCTATTGTAGTGAACCTGACTTCTTTTGTAAGAAATCTATTCTCTTTTTTAGCAAAGCGTATCACTGTTTTAGGGAATCTGACCTCTGTTGTAGGGCAGCCGATCATTATTGAAGGGAATGGACCTCTATTGTGGGGAACCTGACCTCTGTTGTAAGGAATCTGACCTATATTATAAGGAAGCTGACCTATTGTAGGGAACCTAACCTCTTTTGTACCAGAGCTGACCTCTGTTGTAAGGAACTGGCCACTATTGTAAGGAACCTGAACTATATTATAGGGAACTTGGCCTATAATGTAACAATCCTGACCTGTGTTCTAATGAACCTGACCTGCATTGTAAGGAACATGACATTGATTCCACTGAAGATGACATATATTGTTAAGAAGCTGTAGGAATTCTGATTTCTGTTACAGAAAACCTGCCCTTTGTTGTAGGGAAATAGACCACTGTTGTTGGGAACCTGATCTCTGTTGTAAGGAACCTGATCTCTATTACAAAGAACCTGGCCTCTTCTGTAGGAAACCTGGTCTTCATTGAAATGCACCTGGATTATATTGTAGGGAAGCTGACCACTGTTGTAGGGAACCTGACCGCTGTTGTAGGGATGTTAATGTCTATTGTGGGGAAGCTGACCTCTTTAGTAAGGAACCTTACTACTATTGTAAGGAACCTGAGCTTTATTGTTGGGAATCTGACCTATTGTAGGGAACCTAACTTCTGTTGTACTGAAGCTAACCTCTGTTGTAGGGAACTGACCACTATTGTAATTAACCTGACCTCTGTTGTAGGGAACCTGGCCTATATTGTAAGGATTATGTCCTGTGTTCCAGGGAACCTGACCTCCATTGTAATTAACATGACATATATTCTAGGGAAGAAAACATATATTGTTAAGAAGCTGACCTCTGTTGTATGGACCCTGATCTCTACTGTAAAGAACCTGGTCTCTTTTGTAGGGAACCTGGCCTCCATTGTAATGAACCAGGCTTCTATTGAAGGGAAGCTCACCTCTGTTATAGGGAACCTGACCTCTGTTGTAGGGAACCTGACTTCTGTTGAAGGGAAGTTTACAGCTATTCTGGGAAAGCTCTCCTCTTCTGTATGAAACCTGACATCTTTTGTAAGGGACCTTACCTCTATTGTAAGGAACCTGACCTGTATTGTAGGGAAGCTGACCTCTTTTGTAGAGAACCTGACCTCTGTTTTATGGAACTTGACCGCTGTTGTAATGAACCTGACCACTATTGTAAGGAAAATGACGTCTATTGCTGGAAACCTGACCTCTGTTTTAAGAAAGCTGACCTTTGTTGCATTGATCCTGACTTCTATTAAAGGAACCTGACCTCCATTGTAAGGAACCTAACCTCAATTGTAGGGAATCTGACATCTATTGTATGGAACCTGACCTGTGTTGTAGGAAACCTGACATCCATTTTAATTAACATGACATCTATTCTAGGGAAGTTGACATATATTGTTAAGAAGCTGACCTCTGTTGTAAGGACCCTGATCTCTACTGTAAAGAACCTGACCTCTTTTGTAGGGAACCTGGCCTCCATTGTAATGAACCTGGCTTCTATTGTAGGGAAGCTGACATCTGTTATAGGGAACCTGACCTGTGTTGTATGGAACCTCACCTCTAATTTAGGGATGTTGACATCTGTTGTGAGGAAGCTGAACTGTACTGTAAGAACCCTGGACTCTTTTGTAAGGAACCAGGCCTCCATTGTAAGGAAACTGACCTGTATTGTAGGGAAGCTGACCTCTGTTATAAGGGAACCTGACCTCTGTTGTAGAGAAGCTGGCCTCTATTGTGGGGAACCTCACCTCTGTTGTAATGAACCTGACCACTATTGTAAGTACCCTGACCTCTATTGTTGGGAACTCAACCTTTGATGTAGGAAAGCTGGCCACTGTTGTAGGGAACCTGACATCTATTATAATGAACCTGACCTCTATTGTAAGGAACCAGACCTCAATTTTCTGGAATCTGACCTATGTCATAAGTAACCTGAACTATGTTGTAAGTAACTTGAACTCCATTGTAAGGAACCTGACATTGATTGTAGGGAAAATGTCCTCTGTTGTAGGGAAGCTGTCATGTCTTTTAGAAAACCTGACTTCATTTGTAGGTAACATGAAATCTGTTGCAAAGAACCTGACCTATATTGTAAGAAACCTGACCTGTGTTGTAGGGAACCTGGCCTCTAATATAAGGTAAATGACCTCTGTTGTAGGAAAGCTGATCTCTATTGTAAGTAAGTTGACCTCTATTGTAGGGAACCTGACCTCTCTTGTAAGGAACCTATTCTTTTTTATAGCAAAGCTGACCTCTGTTTTAAGGAAGCTGAAATATATTGTAGGGAACATGACCTGTATTGTAAGGAACCTAACCACAATTGTAGGGAGTATGACCTATATTGCAAGGGATCTAGCCTGTTCTGTAGGGAATCTTACCTCCATTATAACTAACCTGACCTCTATTGTAGGGAAGTGGACTTCTTTGGTAGGAAAGCTGACATCTTTTGCTAGAAACCAGACTTCTGTTGTAGGGAACCTGTTCTCTGTTGTAGGGAACCTGACCTCTAGTATAAGGAACCAGACCTCTTTTGCAAGGAAGCTGACCTCAATTGTATTGATGTTGACCTCTATTTTAGGGAATCTGACCTATGTTGTAAGGAACCTACTCTCTTTTATGCAGAAGCTGACCTCTGCTGTTGGAAAGCTGACAATTGTTGCAGGAAACCTGACCTCTATTGGAGGGAACCTGACCTCTATTGTTCAGAATCTGACCACTATTCTATGGAAACTGACCCCTATTGTAGGATACCCAACAACTATTGTAAGAAACCTGACCTCTGTTATAAGGAACTTGACATCTATTGAACAAATCTTACTTCTGTTGTAGGGAACTTGACCTATGTTCTAAGGACTGTGACCTCTACTGTAGGGAACATCACCTCTGCTGTAAGGAACCTGACTTCAGTTGTAAGGAAGCTGACCGATTGTAGAGAACCTGACCTCTGTCATACCAAAGCTGACCTTTGTTGTGGGGAAGACGACCTCTCTTGTAGGTAAGCTCACCTCTATTGTCGGAAACCTGACTTCTATTGTAGGGAACCTGAATTCTGTTGTAAGAAACCTGAGCTCTGTTGTAAGAAACCTTTCCTGTGTTGTAGGGAACCTGACTTCTAATACAAGGAATATGACCTCTTTTGTACAGAAGCAGATGTAAGTTGTTGGGATGTTGACATCAATTGAAAGCAATCTGATCTATGTTGTAAGGAACATAACCTCTTTTATAGAGAAGCTGACATCTGTTGTAGTAAAGTTGGACAGTGATGCAGGGAACCTGGCCCCTTTTGTAAGGACCATTATTGTCGGGAACCTGACCTCTATTTTAAGCGAACCTGACCTCTGCTGTAGTGAAATTAACCTCTACTGTAAGGAATCTGGCCTCTGTTGTAGGCAATATGACTTCTACTATAGGAAACCTGGCCTCTGTTGTAGGGAAGCTGACCTCTGTTGTAAGGAACCTAACCTCTGCTGTAAGAAACCTGACCTCTATTGTAAATAACCTGACTTCTGTTATAAGGACACTGTACTGTATTGTAAAGTACCTGGATTCTGTTGTAGGGACCATGACCTCTGTGGTAGGGAAACTGACCTCTATTGTAGGGAACCTGACCTCTATTGTAAGAAAGCTGACCGCAATTGTAGGAAATTTGTCCCATATTATAATGCACTTGACCTGTGTTGTAGGGAACCTGGCCTCCATTGTAAGGAACTAGGCATCTATTGTAGGGAAGCTAACCTCTGTTATAGGCAAGCTGACCTCTGTTGTACTGAACTTGACCTATGTTGTAGGGAAGTTAAAGTCTATTTTGTGGAAGCTGACCTCTTCTGCATGAAACCTGGCCTCTTTTGTAATTAACCTGACCTCCATTGTAATTAACCTGACCTGTATTATAGAGAAGCTCACCTCTGTTGTAGAGAACATGACCTCTGTTGTAGGGAACCTGACCTCTGTTTTACACAAGCTGACCCTACTGTACTGAACCTGAGCTCTGTTTTGATGAACCTGACCACTATTGCAAGGAACCTGACCTCTATTGTTGGGAACCCAATCTCTGCTGTAGGAAAGCTGACCTCTGTTACAGGGAAACTGATCTCTATTATAGGGAACCTGACCTCTATGTAAGGAATCTGACCTCAATTGTCAGGAATATGACCTCTGCTATAAGGAATCTGACCTGTGTTGTAGCTCACCTGACCTCTATTGAAAGGAACCTGACATCTATTGTAGTGAAGATGACCTCTGTTGTGGGAAAGCTGCCATTTTTTATAGGAAACCTGACTTCCTTTGTAGTTAACCTGAATTCTGTAGCAAGAAACCTGATCTCTATTGTAAGAAACCTGACCTGTGTTGTAGAGATCCTGACCTCTAAGATATGGTACATGTCCTTTATTATAGGGAAGTTGACCTCCATTGTAAGGAAATTGACCTCTATTGCAAGGAACCTAACCTCTTTTGTAAGGAACCTATTATTTTTTATAGCGAAGCTGACCTGTGTTTTAGGGAATCTGACCTCTATTGCAGGGAAGCCAACCATTACTGTAGGGAACCTGACCTCTATTGTAAGAGAACCTGACCTCTTTTGTAGGGACATTATCCTCTGTTCTAAGGATCCTGACCTCTATTGTAGTGAAAGTGACCTCTATTGTAAGGAACCTGACCTTTCTTATAAGAAACCTGACCTCTGTTGTAAGGAACCTGACCACAATTGCAGTAAATTTGACCTATACTATCAGGAACCAGATCTGTGTTTTAGGGAACCTGGCCTCCATTTTAGGGAACCTGCTCTCTGTTATAGAGATGCTGACCTTTGATGTAGGGAACCTGACCTCTGTTGTATTGAAGCTGACATGTATTTGTAGGGAACCCAACCTCTATTATAAAGATCCTGACTACAGATGTAGGGAATTTGACCTTTACTGTAAGGAACATTACCTGTGTGGTTGGGAACCTGACCTGCATTGAAAGGAATGTGACCTCTATTTTAGGGAACCTGACCTCCATTGTTGGGAATCTGACCTGTATTTTAAGGAAGCTGACCTCTGTTTTAGGGAACCTGTCCTCTATTGTAGGGAACCTGTCCTCTTTTGTAAGGAAACTGACCTCCATTGTTGGGAACCTGACATGTATTTTAGGAAAGCTGATCTCTGTGGTAGAGAACCTGATGATGTTGTTGGGAACCTCTCCTCTGCTGTAAAGAATCTGAGCTCTATTTTAGGGAATCAGACATCTGTTGTAATGAAGCTTACCACTATTGTAATGAAACAGACCTATACTGATTGGAACCTGACCTCTGTTGTAGGGAACCTGACCTCTGTTGCAGTGAAGCTGGCCTCTTTTGAAGGGAACCTTACCTTCTATTGTAAGGAACCTGAAGTAGGGAACCTCACCTCCATTGTCAATAACCTGACCTCTATTGTAGGGAAGTTGACCTCTCTTGTAGGAAACCTGACTTCTATTTTAGGGAACCTGAATTCTGTTGTAAGGAACATGACCTTTATTGTAAGTAACCTGACCTCTGTTTTAAGGATCCTTTCCTGTGTTATATGGAACCTGACCTCTAATACAAGGAATATGACCTCTTTTGTAATGAAGCTGACCTAAGTTGTTGGGATGTTGACCTCAGTTGTAAGCAATCTGATCTATGTTGTAAGGAACTTAATCTCTTTTACAGAGAAGCTGACTTCTGTTGTAGTGAAGCTGGACAGTGATGTAGGGAACCTGACCTCTTTTGCAGGGAAGCCGACCATTATTGTAAGGAACCTGTCCTCTATTTTAAGGGAACCTGACCTCTGCTGTAGTGATACTGACCTCTACTGTAGGGAATCTGGCTCTGTTGTAGGCAATCTGACTTCTACTATAGAGAACCTGGCCTCTGTTGTAGGGAAGCTGACTTCTGTGTAAGGAACCTAACCTCTGCTGTAAGGAATCTGACCTCTATTGTAATTAACCTGACCTCTGTTATAAGGAACCTGACTGGTACTGTAAGGAGCCTGACTTCTGTTGTGGTGACCACGACTTCTGTGGTAGGGAAACTAACTTCTATTGTTGGTAACCTGACCTCTATTGTAAGAAAGCTGACCACAATTGTAGGAAATCTGTCATACAGTACTAGCCACAGACATTGCCAGCTATTTCCAGCTATTTTTGTGAAATTTCTAAAGTGTTTCTCTTTGCTGCCCCTACTGTGGAAATGGAAAAAGCATGAAATATGTCTGGAAATATCACAGAAATTTGAGGAAATATCTGGCAGTGTCTGTGGCTGCTACTGTATATTGTAAAGCACCCGACCTGTGTTGTAGGGAACCTGGCCTCCATTGTAAGGAGCCAGGCATCTATTGTAGGGAAGCTAATCTCTGTTATAGGGAAGCTGACCTCTGTTGTATTGAACCTGACCTCTGTTGTAGGGAAGTTGAAGTCTATTCTGTGGAAGCTGACCTCTTCTGTATGAAACTAGGCCTCTTTTGTAATTAACCTGACCTCCATTGTAATTAACCTGGCCTGTATTATAGAGAAGCTCACCTCAGTTGTTGAGAACCTGACCTCTGTTGTAGGGAATCTGACCTCTGATTTAGACAAGCTGACCTCTATTGTAGGGAACCTGAGCTCTGTTTTAATGAACCTGACCATTATTATAAGGAAGCTGACCTCTATTATTGGGAACCCAACCTCTGTTGTAGGGAAACTGATCTCTATTATAGGGAATCTGACTTCTATTGTAAGGAACCTGACCTCAATCATCATAAATCTGACCTCTATTGTAAGGAACCTGGCCAGTGTTGTAGCTAACTTGACCTCAATTGAAAGGATCCTGACATCTATTGTAGTGAAAATGACCTCTGTTGTGGGAAAGCTGCCATCTGTTGTAGGAAACCTGACTTCCTTTGTAGTTAACCTGAATTCTGTTGCTAGAAACCTCACCTCTATTGTAAGAAACCTGACCTGTGTTGTAGGGAACGTGACCTCTAATATATGGTACATTACCTTTATTGTAGGGAAGCTGACCTCATTTGTAAGGAAGTTGACATCAACTATAGGGAACCTAACCTCTTTTGTAAGAAACCTGTTCTCTTTCATAGCAAAGCTGACCTCTGTTTTAGGAAATCTGACCTCTATTGTAAGGGAACCTGACCTCTTTTGTATAGAAATTAGCCTCTGTTCTAAGGATCCTGGCCTCTATAGTAGTGAAACTGACTTCTGTTATAGGGAACTTAGTCTCTGTTGTAAGGAACCTGACTTCTACTCTAGAGAACCTGAACTTTGTTGTTAGGAAGGTGACATCTCTTGAAGGAACATGAGCTCTATTGTTGGGACCTGACCTCTGTTGTAAAGAGCCTGACATCTATTGTAAGGAGCCTGACCTTTATTGTAGGGAAACTGACCTATTGTAGGGAACCTAACCTATGTTGCACCAAAGCAGACCTCTGTTATAGGGAAGCTGACCTCTATAGTAGTGAAACTGACTTCTATTGTAGGGAATCTGGCCTCTGTTGTAGTGAACCTGACTTCTATTGTAGGGAACCTGAACTTTGTTGTTGGGAAGGTGACATCTGTTGAAGGAACATGATCTCTATTGTTGGGACCTGGCATCTGTTGTAAGGAGCCTGAAGTCTATTGTAAGGAACCTTACTTTTATTGTAGGGAAACTGACCTCTATTGTAAGAAATCTCATCTTTATTATAGGAAAGCTAACATTTGTTGTTGGGAACCTAACCTTGGTTGTAGAGAACCTAACCTCTTCTGTAGAGAAGCTCACTTCTCTTGTAGGGAATCTGACCTTTGTTGTAATGAACCTTACCACTGCTGTAAGGAATCAGACATATAGTGTATGGAACCTGACCTATGTTGTAGGGAACCTGACCTCTGCCGCAGGGAAGCTGACCTCTATTGTATTGAATCTGACCTGTATTGTAAGGAACCTGACCTCAATTTTAGGGAACCTGACCTCAATTGTAATGAACCTGACCTGTGTTGTAGGGAACCTCACCTTCATTGTTAGGAACAAGACCTCTAATGAAGGGAATTTGACCTCTGTTGTGTGGAAGTTGATCTCTATTATAGGAAACCCCTCTTCTATTGTAGGGAACCTGTTCTCTGTTGTAGGGAAGGTGACCACTCTTGTAGGAAACCTGACTTCTCTTTTACTGAGCCCGAATTCTGTTGTAAGGAATCTGACCTAAGTTTTAAGGACCCTGATCTGTGTTGTAGGGAAACTGACCTCTAACATAAGGAACATGACCTCTGTTATAAGGAAGATGGCCTTAATTGTAGGGATATTGACATCTATTGTAGAGAATCTGGCTGATGTTGTAATCAACCTAATCTCTATTATTGAGACACTGATCTCTGTTGCTGGGGAGCTGACCTATGTTGCAGGGAACCTGACATTTATTAGAGGGAAGATAACCTCTGTTTTTGAGAATCTGACCTCTGTTCTATGGAACCTGACCTCTATTGTGGGAATCTGACCTCTATTGTAATTAACCTGACCTCTGTTATAAGGAACCTGGCCTCTATTATAAGGAAGCTGACCTCTGTTGTAGGGAACAGGACCTCTGTTGTAGGTAAGCTGACCTCTAGTGTACGGAATCTGACCTCTATTGTAAGGAATCTGACCACAATTGATGGGACTTTCACCTATATTGTAAGGAACCTGAACTGTGTTGTAGGGAACCTGACATTTAATTGTATTTAACCTAACCTCTATTGTAGGGAAGCTGACAACTATTGTGGGGAACCCGACGTCCATTGTAGGAAACCTGACTTCTATTAAAGGTAACCTGTTGTCTGTGGTAGAGAAGTTCAACTTTATTGTAAGGAAGCTGACCTCTGTCATTGGGAACTTGACCTCTATTATAGGGAACCTGGCATCTCTTATAAGGAACTTGATCCTTATTATAAGGAACTGGACCTCTGTTGTACCAAACCTGATCTCTGTTGTAGGGAAGCTGATCTGTATTTTTGGGAACGTGACCTCTATTATAAGGAACCTAACCACAATTGTTGGGAATCTCACCTATATTGTAAGGAACTTGAGTTGTGTTGTAGGGAACTAGACTTCCATTGTAAGGCATCTAACCTCTATTGTAGGGAAATGGACCTCTTTTGTGTGAAAGTTGACCTCTATTGCTGGATTCCTGACTTCTGTTGTAGAGAACCTGTTCTCTGTAGTAGGGAACCTGACCTGTGTTGTAAGTAACCTGACCTCTAATATAAGGAACATGACCTCTCTTTTAATGAAGTTAACCTTAATTGTATTGATGTTGACCTCTATTGTAGGGAATCTGACCTGTGCTGTAAGGAACCTAATCTCTTTTATTCAGAAGCTGACCTCTGTTTTTGGGAAGCTGACCCCTGTTACAGGGAACCTGACCTCTACTGGAGGGAACCTGACCTCTGTTGGGAATCTGACCTCTGTTCTAGGGAACCTGACTTCTATTGTTAGGAACCTAATCTCTGTTACAAAGAACCTGACCTCCGTTGTAAGGAAGCTGACTTCTATTGAAGGAAACTTATTTTGTTGTAAGGAACCTGACTTCAATTGAAGGAACTGTGACCTCTATTGTAGTGAACATCATCTCTGCTGTAAGGAACCTGACTTAAATTGTAAGGAAGCTGACCTATAGGAGGGAATCTGACTTCTATTGTACCAAAGCTGACCTTTGTTGTAGGGAAACTGATCTCTCTTGCAGGGAAGATCATCTGTATTGTAGGAAACCTGACTTCTATTGTAGGTAACCTGAATTCTGTTGTGAGTAACCAGACCTCTATTGTAAGGATCCTGATCTGTGTTGTAGGGAACCTGATCTGTAATATAAGGAACATGACCTCTGTTGTAAGGAAGCTGACCTCAATTGCTTTTTTTGTTTGCCTTTTTTGTTTGCAGTTAAAAAAATAATTTTATTAAAAGGGGAGACTAAGGAAAGAACAAGTGGGCAAAAGTTGGAAATGGGATCAATGGGGAAGCAGTATGATCTTGAACTCTATACTTTAAGCAGTAGACCTACACAGTCTGCCACCCCTCCCCAGCAGTCCAACAAATACTCAAGCAGCAGTACCTAATGTTATTTCCCCAACAGGCCATGGGTGAAAGTTCTCTTTAGCTTAGGTGGGTACCTCACTGGGGATGCAGTTCCTAGTTTTTTCTCCTTATTATTACAAACCATATAGACAGAGCAAACAAACATATCAGCCATAAATAACATTCTATATTTGCACATATATATATACCGTATATATACATATATATATATATACATATATATATATATATTACTTCTTATATAAAACAAACAATACATCCCTAAACAGTAACCAACTTTCTATATGAAAATTACATTTTAGCTATTAATATACTTATAAATTTGAAAACCATGAGAAACTGATATAAATATATACATAAATTAATTAATAACTTGTATGGTGCACATCCTTTTATAAAGCTAATACAGGACCTAAAAAGTTAATTAGTATGCAGCATACATCATTGTATTTCTCCCAATAAATATCTTATGCTTGCCAAGCTAAGGACATTAGCTGGGCAACAAACAGGGTCCACATTAATTCATATTTACTCATTTGTTTAGCTGACATATAGTAAATTATTTTCATTCTATGTATTCCTATCATGTAATTTAACCACATATTAGTATCTGGAGGGATACTATTTCTCCAGCTCTGAATAACACATTTATAGGCAGTAATTAAACCAGTCCTGACCAGCTTGCATTACTATCTGACATGCATGCTAACAGTCCCCCTTGAGCAATTACCATCCAGGACTCCTGCTTCTTAGGTAGAAAAAAACAGTCATTCTAGATAATAAGTCCAGAATATACTTCCAATATCTGTTCAAATGAAGGCAACCAATGAGCATGTGCTCTAATGATCCAGAGTTCCTGCAGCTAGGGCATTCATCTTGTATATTAGGATTAAAGGGGTTCAGCCTGTGAGGTGTATAGTAAACTCTATTAACAATATTATAATTTATTTGCTGTAACCTCACAGACCGAAAACCCATTTGCCTTACATCAATGGCTTTTTTCCACGCTGAATCTGTTATAACCTTATTTGTTTTATTATTCCATTTAACTTTGAAATGGTCCATATACACATTATTTTTGGGTAGCAGCCAGCTATATATTAAAGATATAATTTTCTTCAAACTATGAGAATTAATATATACCATAATATCATGTAGTTCCTTCTCCCCAGATTTCAATATATTTTTATTTATATAGTCCCTTACCTGAAGGTAAGCATAGAACTGAGAATTTGAAAGGTGGAAATGATTTCTTATAGTTTCAAATTCTACACAGATATTATTTTTAATTAACTGCCCCATACGTGATATCCCCTTCCTATGCCAGTCCCTAAAAGATTAATCATTCATTGGGGGGGGGGGATGTATTATACATTAAGGGTGAATAATTTGAACTCTTAAGATTAAAGTTCTTCTATTTACATGCTTGATACCATATAGCAATAGCTGAATATGTGGTACTTAATACATTTTTATGTGCCACATTATTATAGCTATTAAATGAATGAAATTTCAAATTACAATATACAGAATGTCTGAAATCTACTGAGTTTACACTATGTAACCTGTCTCCCCTATACGAGTTATATAGTGTGGCCAAATTAGCTGCCCAATAATTGTTTTTAAACTTAGATAGGGATAAACCTCCTTTTGTTTTATTAAAATACAATGTTGCCATTTTTAGGTGAGGCTTCTTACCTGTCCACAAGAATTTTTTAACTGATTCCTCTAATTGTTTAAAAAAGGAATCCAGAACCAGAATAGGAAAATTCTGAAACACGAACATCAGCTTTGGTAGAACAGCCATTTGTATAGTATTCACCCTTCCTACAAATGTAAATGGCAAAGATTGCCATTGTTTCAAATACCTGTCTATTTTTTCTTTTAAAGGTAAAAAATTTAAAGAAAATAGATCGTCCCCTTACAGGTCAATTTGAATGCCTAGATATTTGATCAAATCAGCTCTTTTGATATTATATCCTTGGGGTAAAACAAAGGGATTACTATGCTGAGAAGAATCCATAATTTCTGATTTAGCCCAGTTTACAGTAAATCCTGAGGATTTTACCAAATGCTTCTAGTAACTGTATCAGAATTATAAATGATTGATTTAAATTTGATGAATACAATATTGCATCATCTGCATACAGCCCTATCTGATGATCTACCCCTGCTATCCTAATACCCTTGTACCCCTTATCTTGTTGTATAGCTAAAGCCAGAGGCTCAACTGTGAGTGCAAAGATCAAGAGAGAGATAAAGGACACCCTTGCCTCGTTCCTCGTTGAAGAGCAAAGCTTTGGTAACTATTGTTATTAGTTTTGATTCTCGCCACCAGGCCTGAATATAACAGCAGTATCCACTTCCTAAATACCTGACCATAGATACATAGATACATAGACAGTGTTGGCAGATAAGGGCCTATGGCCCACCCAGTCTGCCCATTTGAGCTTGTAAGTTCAGTTTGTTTTCCTAGAAGTCTGTTGCCCCTTACCCCTGACCTCCAGAATTCCTTTATGTCTATCCCATGCATTCTTAAATCCTGTGATTGTTTCAGCCCCCACCACTTCCTCTGGCAGGGTGTTCCACTTGTCCACCACCCGTTCTGTGAAGACATTCTTTCTCATGTTTCCTGTGAATCGTCCTCCTCCAACTTCATCCCATGCCCCTAGTCCTGGAACATCTTTTTCGCTTAAAAATAGTGTTTTCCTGCACCCTGTTCCTCCCTGTAAGATACTTGTATGTCTCTATCATATCCCCTCTCTCCCTCCTCTCCTCTCCTTCAGGGAGTACATGTTCAGTTCCTTCAACCTGTCTTCATAGGACTTGTGTTGCAATCCATGCACCATCTTTGTTGCCCTCCTCTGAACCTTCTCTACCCTGTCTATGTCCTTATGTAGGTATGGTCTCCAGAACTGTACATTGTACTCTAGGTGAGGCCTCACTAGTGTCTTGTATAGCGGAATTATGACCTCCCTTTTCCTGCTGGTGATGCCCCTGCCTATACATCCCCAGCATCCTATTTGCTTTACCTGCTGCCTTGTCACACTGTTTCCCTACCTTGAGGTCATCAGAGATGATAACCCCAAGATCCCTTTCCTGCTTGGTGCATGCTATATCCTCACCCCCCAAATTATATATTGTGCAAGGGTTTTTGTGCCTCATATGCATTATCTTGCACTTCTTTGCATTGAATTTCAACTGCCAAACCCCTGACCATTCTTCAAGTTTCTGCAGGTCACTTCTCATTCTGTCTACACCCTCTGGTGTGTCTACTCTGTTACAGAGCTTTGTGTCATCAGCAAACAGTGAAATTCTGCCTTCTAGGTCCTGTGCAATGTCATTGATGAAGATGTTGAATAGGACCGGTCCCAGCAATGATCCCTGTGGTACCCCACTGGTCATTCTTCCCTCTGTGGAGTGACAGCCATTTACCACCACCCTCTGTGTCCTGCCACCCAGCCAGTTACCTACCCACCACACTACTGTCCTGCCCACACCCATATTCCCCAGTTTGTGTAATAGTCTTCTATGTGGCACAGTGTCAAAGGCCTTGCTGAAGTCCAGATAGGCCATGTCCACTGCCCTCCTGATCCACCTCCATAGTCACCCAGTCAAAAATTCAAGGTTGGTCTGACATGACCTCCCTTGGTGAAACCATGCTGCCTTGGGTCCTGTAGTCCATTGACAAACCAGATGTTCCACCAATCTCTCCTTCAGTAGTGCTTCCATGATCTTCCCCACTACCAAGGTGGAGGCTGACTGGTCTGTAGTTTCCGCTTCCTCTTTGTTCCCACTTTTGTATAAGGGACTACCTGCTGTCCTCCAGTCTTTGGGTACCTCCCTGTTTCCAGTGATCGGCTAAACAGGATAGCCAGAAGTTCAGCCACCACCTCTCTTAGTTCTTTAAGGACCCTGGGTGCACCCATCTGGCCCATTGCTTTATCAACTCTGATTACTTCCAGTTCCTTCAGGACCCTTTCTGCGTAAAGGACTTGTCCATTTCTGCACCATTCTCACGCCTTGTACTCCTTCAGACTCATTACCCTCCTCTTCCTCAGTAAAGACTGAGCAGAAATACCTGTTCAATATGTCAGCTTTACTGTTGTCATCCTCAACACGGCCCCATCCTCCCCCTTCAGTCTCACTATCCCTCCCTTTGTCTTTCTTTTTCACTTATGTACCTGTAAAAGGTTTTGTCCCTCTACCCACTGATTTTGCAATGTGCTCTTCTGTCTGAGCTTTGGCTTCCCTTACTGACCTCCCTGCCTCCCTTTGCTTCTCCTGGTACTTCTTCCTATCCCCTTCTGCCTGTGTCTTTTTGTATTGCCTGAATGCAGTCTTTTTGGCTTTCACTTTCTTTGCTACCTCTTTGGAAAACCATAATGGTCTCCTCTTCCTTTTCCTCTTGCTAACCTGCTTAACACATAATTCTGTTGTTCTTGTAATCCCCATTTTAAATACTGCCCACTGTTCCTCAACCCCTGATTCCTGTCCCATTCCCCTTAATGCTTCTTTCAGATATCTCCCCATTTTCCCAAAGTCTGCCCCCTAAAATCCAGGATACGTGTTTTGTGTGGTTTGGTTCTGCTCTTTCTGTGATTTCAAACCACAATGACTGGTGGTCACTGTTTCCCAGGTGCTCCCCCACTGTTACCCCCATCACACTGTCCCTGTTTGTGAGCAGAAGGTCCAGTATTGCCTTCTGCCGAGTTGGTTCCATGACCAGTTGCTTGAGGAAGGCACCCTGAAGGGAGTCCAGGATAAATCTGCTCCTAGTTGATGCTGCTGCTGGGATGCTCCAGTCCACGTCTGGAATATTGAAGTCTCCAACCAGTACTACCTCACCCTTGTCTGCCATCCTTTGGATGGCTAGCATCAGCTCCCTATCTGTTTCTTCCTCCTGGGCTGGTGGTCTATAGACCACACCTGTGCAGATGGCTGTCCCCATTTTTCTTTTCAGCTTAACCCACAGTATCTCTCCCCCATTTTGTTCCTCCTGGATCTCTGTGGCCTTTATGTCATTTTTCACATACAGTGCCACTCTCCTCCTCCTCCCTTTCTGCCTGCTCTGTCTCTTCTGAATATGTTGTAGCCAGGTATGGCCATCCCCAGTCATGGTTATCATTACACCAGGTTTAGTGATGGCCACAATGTCCAGGTCTGACTGCACCATGACAGCCTCCAGATCTTCCATCTTGTTGCTAAGGCTCCTGGCATTTGCACACATGGCTTTCCATGATTTGACCTCCCTAGACTGTTTCACTGTTCTACTCCAGCCCCTTCCTTGGTTGCCATTTATCCCTGATTCTCCTTGCTGTCTGCCCTTCTGCAAATCTATCTAAAACCTCCATAATATATGACCTCTCAACTTGGTCAACAGCTTTTTCAAGGTCTAACATTAATAATGAAAAATCTTTAATTTGACAATGATTAATAATATTACAGTAAGTGTACATCTTATATTTGTTTTCATAAATCTCCCTTTAATGAATCATTTTTGATTGGAACTGGTTATGGCAGGTAGGATCACCTCTAGACTGGTGGCAAGAACCTTAGCCAGTATTTTTGCATCTGTTTTGGTAAGTGAAAAGGGCAGATAAGATGCTGTTGCCAAAGGGTCCTTATCATTTTTTTTTTGGAAATGCCAAAATAAGTGCTTCCTTAAAAGATTCTGCAGTTGTTCTTATAAATATATATATATATATATATATATATATATTTTTTCAACCCTAACAGCAAATTTCCTCACTTTTGTCGCTGTGAACAACCCTAACTAATGCATTAAATGGGTTTTTTGCCTCTAATTTCCTTCTTTTGAGAATGATAAGCGAGAAATAGTGAATGTAATGCGGCGGGCGGGGCCTTGAGGCCCAAGGGCCCCACTCCCACGCTTGCATAATCTTGGCCCAAAGGGCCCAGCGCTCCGCGCACATGATGTGTTGTGGCATAGCAACAGGGACATCAACGCAAACAGAAATGCTAACAGTGGCTCACATGGTAACACAAGCAAGAATGAGAACAGAAAGGGTAAGCTACATGGTGGCATAGACAGGAATGGTCTGCCACGTGATGTGTTGTCACATAGTAACATGGTGCCTGCAAACAAAAATGTCAATGGGCATGGTGATGTAAAGTGAAACAGTAAGATAAACAGTACTGTAGACAGAAATGGCAAAATAACAGAAACTCAGCGCCAAATGAAACGCATGAGATAACGCATGGTGGCGCAGGCGTCAATGGTAAGTGAAAGCGTGACGGATCCAAGGCGAAAGGGCAACAGTAATGTGCACAGGCTGGTTTTCCCCAAAACCTGCATTGAGAAAGACAGTGAGTACAAATAATGTATACAAAATAATGAGTATCGAAGAAAATGAGATCTTGGAATACTAAATACATTATATCTCAGGAACCGTACAACGAGAAAAAAAATTTAAAAGTCATATTATTTACAACTGTCCTATAATTTGAATCTTAGCCCCATTTGGGGCTAAGAAATATTCTGATTAAAAAGTCCGTATCTCGCACTATTTCGAGATACGGGCCTGAAAGGCGCGCGAATGCCGTAATGTTATCCTAAGGGAAAAAGAAAAGTTCGAGCGCCATAACTTTGCCTCCTGTAATGTTTTTTTCACCAAACTACTGAAAGGCACATCTGTGGGCTGTTGGCTGTCTTTCCTCCAAATTTCAGGAAAAAGGCTAAACCGTTATTTTGCAGCAGGGCTCCAAATGATTTCTGTTAAGTGTCGGGCGCCGAATGTTATCCTATGGAAAAACCATCAATTTTGGAGTGCCGTGAATTTGCCGCCATGTGATATTTTTTCACCAAGCTACTGAAAGGCACATATGTACTGTTGGCTGTCTTCTTCAAATTTCAGGAAAAAGACCAAACCGTTATTTTGCAGCAGGGTGCCAAAGGATTCCTGTAATGCTTCAGCCGTAATGTTATCCTATAGGGAAAACTGTCAACTTTGGAGTGCCATAACTTTGCCGCCATGTAATATTTTTTCAATGCAACACTGAAAGGCACATCTGTGAGATGTCGGCTGCTTTCCCTCCAAATTTCAGCCCAAAACTCCTAACGGTTATTTTGCAGTGCAGTGCCAAAGAATTGCTGTCATTTTCCCACAGACCTGAAAATTACTGTCGCAATTTGCAAAAGCTTTCGCAAAAATTTGTGACACTTTCATGAGCACGAAAGTAATTTGCGAAAGTATTTTTTCCAGAAATTTGAAAAACATATTTCTGGGGTGTTTTACCACAAAATAAAGACATGGCAAGCATCCTCAGGGCCCGACTAGGTGAATACAAAAAATTAGATTGCTAGAGGGTCCCAAATTTAAATGCCAACCATTTTTCTGATCACCAACTGAAAACAAAATGGCGGATTTGCAAAAGTAACAGGCCCATTTACGAAAGTAAAATGCATTTGTGAAAGTGTTGAACTTTTTGTTAACTTTTCCCATTGACTTATAATGGGAAACTGTTTTTCACGAAATCTTGAAAGGCACATCGGGGACCCTGGCTGCATGTTCCCTGAAGATTTTGGGCCGGTCACACAAACCGTACGACCTGTAGGCGCGACCACAGAATTCCAGAAAAGCGTAAACGTGTGCACAGATCACACTTAATGACTCCGCAACCGTATATCCGATCATTAAAAAACTTGGCAGATCCCAAGGCCTATGGGTCTTGATCATACATTCCAAATTTCAGGCAAATCCATCAAACAGTTGAAAAGTTATTAGGTGCAAAATTTTGGGTTTAACATGGAAATGGCTCTCAATCCCTAATCTATGGTAGCACTACTGCATACCATATATATATATATATATATATATATATATATATATATATATATATATTAGAGGCAAAAACTCAGTTTAATGCATTAGTTAGGGTTGTTCCACAGCAACAAAAGTGAGAAATTCGATGTTAGGGTTGAAAACCCCCTTGGACCCCTGCCCACCCCCAACTGGCACTGGGGTGTGCATTGGGGTCAAATCAGCTAACTAGCACCCCATCACATGTGTAAAAGCAGCAGAAGTATAGGAGAATGGGGTGAGAGTTGGGACCGATGACCCCAATGCGCACCCCAATGCCGGGTTGGGGGCGGGTCCGGGGGTTTCAACCTAACATTGAATTTCCTCACTTTTGTCGTTATGGAACAACCGTAACTAATGCATTAAACAGAGTTTTTTTCCTCTAATTTGCCTTCTTTTTGAGAATGATAACAAGAAATAGTGAATGTAATGCAGTGGTGGGAGCGAGGGGCCGTGGCATAGTAACAGGAACAGCAACACAAACAGAAGTGCTAACAGTGGCGCACATGGTAACACAAGTGTGAATGAGAACAGAAAGGGTAATGCACTGTTGAACGGTTGCAAAGTTATTAAGGTGCAAAATTTTGGGTTTAACATGTAAATGGCTCCTCAACCCTAACTATGGTAGCACTACCATGTTACCATAATTTATATTTAAACAAAGTATATAAATGTACCATAACATGTGATAAACTTTTATAAAAATCCTGGGGATTTCCCTATTGGCTGACCTCAATTATTGGGATGCTGACCTCTTCTGAAGGGAATCTGACCTTTGTTGTAAGGATCCTAATCTGTTTTATTGAGAAACTGACCTCTGTTATTGGGAAGTGGACCTCTGTTGCAGGGAACCTGACCTCTATTGGAGAGAACTTGACCTCTGTTATTTGGAATCTGACATCTGTTCTAATGAACCTGACCTTTATGGTAAGGAACCTGACCTTGACTGTAAGGAACCTGATCTCTGTTATAAGAAACCTGAACTCTATTGTAAGGAACCTGACCACAATTGTAGGGAATTTGACATATACTGACAGGAACCAGGCCTGTGTTGTGGGGAACCTAACCTCTATTGTAGGGAACCTGTTCTCTATTGTAGGAAAGCTGACCTTTGATGTAGGGAACCTGACCTCTGTTGTATTGAAGCTGACCTGTATTTATAGGGAACCTGACCTCTGTTATAAGGAAGCTGACTAAAATTGTAAGGAATGTGACCTGTACTGTAAGGATTATTACCTGTTTTGTTGGGAACCTGAAGTCCATTGTAAGGAATGTGACCTCTATTGTAGGGAACCTGACCTCTATTGTTGGGAACCTGACATGTAATTTAGGGAAGCTGACCTCTGTTGTAGGGAATCTGATCTCTTTTGTAGGGAACCTGACCTCTGCTGTAGAGAAGCTGGCCTTTGGTAGAGAAACTGACCTTCAATGTAGGGAAGCTGACCTCTAATATAAGGAACATGACCTCTTTTGTAAGGAAGCTAACTTCAATTGTAGGGATGGCGACCTCTATTGTAGGGAATCTGACCAATGTTGTAAGCAACCTAATCTCTTTTGCAGAGATGCTGACCTCTGTTGTTGGGGAGCTGACCTTTGTTGCAGGGAACCTAACATTTATTGGAGAGAACCTGACCTCTATGTTTGAGAATCTGACCTCTGTTCTATTGGACCTTATCTCTTTTGTGGGGAACCCCACCTCTGTTGTAGGGAAGCTGACCTCTATTGTAAGGAATGTGACCACAACAGTATGGACTTTCACCTATATTTTAAGGAACCTGACCTGTGTTGTAGGGAACCTGACCTCAATTGTAGGGAAGTTGACCTCTATTGTGGGGAAGCTGACCTCTGTTGGAGGAAACCTGACTGCTACTGTAGGTAACCAGGTCTCTGTGGTAGGGAAGCTCACCGTTGCTGTAGGGAGTTGACCTCTGTCAATGGGAATCTGACTGCTATTATAAGGAACCTTGCATCTTTTGTAAGGAACCTGACATCTATTGAAAGGAACATGACCTCTATTGTAGCGAACCAGACTTCTGTTTTAGGAAAGCTGATCTCTATTGTAGGAAACATTACCTCTGTTGTAAGCAACCTAACCACAACTGTCACCTATATTGCAGGGAACCTGACCTGTGCTGTAGGGAACCTGACCTCCATTGTAAGGAATCTGACCTCTATTGTAGGGAAGTGGACCTCTTTTGTGGAAAAGCTGACCTATATTGCTGGAAACCTGACTTCTGTTATAGTGAACCTGTTCTCTGTTGTAGGGAACCTGACCTGTGTTGTAGTTAATCTGACCTCTAATATAAGGAACATAATCTCTGTTGTAAGGAAGCTGACCTCAGTTGAAGGGAATCTGACCTATGTTGTAAGAAACCTAATCTCTTTTATTCAGAAGCTGACCTCTGTTGTTGGGAAGCTGACCTCTGTTGTAGGGAACCTGACCTCTATTGTAGGAATCCTGAACTCTGTTGTAAGGAACCTGGCCTTTGTTATAAGGAAGCTGACCTCTACTATAAGGAACCTGACCTCTATTGAAGGAATCTGACTTCTGCTGTAGGGAATCTAACCTGTGTTGTAGGGAAGGTGACCTCTATTGTAGTGAACCTCGCCTCTACTGTAAGGAATCAGACCTCTATTTTAAGGAAGCTGACCTATTGTAGGGAAACTGACCTCTGCTATACCAAAACTGAACTTTGTTGTAGAGAAGTTGACCTCTCTTATAGGGAAGGTCACCTCTTATTGTAGGAAACATGACTTCTATTGTTGAGAACCTGAATTCTGTTGTAAGTAACCTGACCTCTATTGTAAGGAACCTGACCTCAATTGTAAGGAACCTGACCTCTAATATAAGGAACATGACATCTGTTGTGAGGAAGCTGAACTCAATTATTGGGAGGTTGGCCTCTTTTGTATGAAATCTGACCTTTGTTGTAAGGAACCTAATCTATGTTATTGAGACGCTGACCTCTGTTGTCTGGAAGCTGACCTCTGTAGCAGGGAACCTGACCTCTGTTATTTGGAATCTGACATCTGTCCTAGGGAACCTGTCATCTATGGTATGGAGCCTGACATCTACTGTAAGGAACCTGACCTCTGCTATAAGAAACCTGACCTCTGTTGTAAGGAACCTGACCACAATTGTAGTGAATTTGACCTATACTGTCAGGAACCAGACCTGTGTTGTAGGGAACCTGACCTCTATTTTACAGAACCTGTTCTCTGTTGTAGGGAAGCTGACCTTTGATGTAGGGAACCTGACCTCGGTTGTATTGAAGATGACCTGTATTTGTAGGGAATCTGACCTCTATTGTAAAGAACCTGACTACAATAGTAGGGAATTTGACCTATACTGTAAGGAACATTTCCTGTGTTGTTGGGAACCTGACCTCCATTGTAAGGAACATGAACTCTATTGTAGGGAAGTTGACCTCCATTGTTGGGAACCTGACCTGTATTTTAGGGAAGCTGACCTCTGTTGCAGGGAACCTGTCCTCTATTGTAGGGAACTTGGCATGTATTTTAGGGAAGCTGACTTCTGTTGTAGAGAACCTGACCTTGTTGTTGGGAACCTGACCTCTGCTGTAGAGAAGATGAGCTCTATTATAGGGAATCAGACCTCTGCTGTAAAGAACGTTATCACTATTGTAACGAACCAGACCTATATTGAATGGAATCTGGCCTCTATTGTAGGGAACATGACCTCTGTTGCAGTGAAGCTTACCTCTATTGAAGGGAAGCTGATCTGTTTTGTAAGGAACCTGTTGCCAGTTGTTGGAAATATGACCTCTATTGTAAGGAATCTGACCAGTGTTGTAGGGAACCTCCCCTCCATTGTCAGGAATCTGACCTCTATTGTAGGGAAGTTGAACTCTATTGTGAAGAAGCTGACCTCCACTGTAGAAGACATGATTTCTATTGTAGGGAACCTGTTCTCTGTTGTAGGGAAGCTGACCTCACTTTTAGGAAACCTGACTTCTATTTTAATGAACATGAATTCTGTTGTAAGGAACCTGACCTTTATTGTAAGTAACCTGACCTCTGTTTTAAGGAACTTGACCTGTGTTGTAGGGAACCTGTCCTCTAATATAAGGAATATGACCTCTTTTGTAAGGAAGCTGACCTCAATTGTTGGGATGTTGACCTCTATTGTAAGGCAATCTGATCTATGTTGTAAGGAATCTAATTTCTTTTACAGAGAAGCTGATATATGCTGTAGTGAAGCTGGACAGTGATGCAGGGAACTTGACCTCTTTCGTAGGGAAGCCAACTATTATTGTAGGGAACCTGACCTCTATTTTAAAGGAAACTGACTTCTGCTGTAGTGAAACTGACCTCTATTGTAGGAAATCTGGCTTCTGTTGTATGGAAGCTGACCTCTGTTGTAAGGAACCTAACTTCTGCTTTAAGGAACCTGACCTCTATTGTACTTAACCTGACCTCTGTTATAAGGAACCTGACCTCTATTGTAAGGAACCTGACTTCTGTTGTAGGGACCACATCCTCTGTTGTAGGGAAGCTGACCTCTATTGTAGGGCACCTAACCTCTATTGTAAGAAAGCTGACCACAATTGGAGGAAATCTGTCCTGTATTGTAATGCACCTGACCTGTGTTGTAAGGAATCTGACCTCCATTGTAAGGAACCTGACCTCTATTGTATGGAAGGTGGCCTCTACTCTTGGGAAGCTGACCTCTATTGTAGGAAACCTGACTTCTTTTATTGGGGGGGCCTCCCACTGCTGGTGCCTTCTCTCTGGTCACAGACTGTCAGATGCAACTCCCACATCAGCCACCCTCCCAGTACCCCTGTCTTACCTCTCAGTGTGGGGTTGCAGCACCCAAACCCCTCTGAAGGGTGCCTTAATTCATGGGATATGGTGGGAGTTGGCCTGTGAGCCAACTGCAGCCAGGGGCTAGCATCATCCAGGTGGTGGGTGGCAGGCTTTTCTTGGTGTTTGCAAGTCCGGGGACTTGCAATAACAACAGGCACCAGCCCCGCACTCTGAACCTGCTTGGTGTCAGCACAAGCAGTACACCAAGCCTCCACTGGGTTTAAGTGTAGCACTAACACACTCCCTGCCCTCTCTCTGGAGAAGGAGAGCAGTCTACAGATGTTGAATCCTTCTCCCCCTTGGCCGACCCTTTGGGCATCCCAGGTCCATTCCTGAATCTGGGTTTGCTGGTGTCACAGGTCGGTGCCAGGAAACTTGACTTCTATTGTAGTGAACTGTTCTTTGTTCTAGGGAAGCTAACCTTTGTTTTAGGGAAGCAGATCTCTGTTGTAAAGAACCTGACAGCTTTTGAAAGGAACCTGACCTCCATTGTAAGTAAGCTGACCTTTATTGTACGGAAGCTGACCTTAGTTGTAGGAAAATTGACCTCTGTTGTAGGGAACTTGACCTTTGTTGTAGAGATGCTGATCTCTAATGTAAGGAACCTGACATCTGTTGTAATGAACCTGACTACTATCGTATGGAACCTGACCTCTGTTGTTGGGAACCAGATCTCTGTTGAAGGAATGCTAACCTCTACTGTAGGGAACCAGACTTCCATAGTAAGCAACCTGACCTGTGTTATAGGGAACCTGAGCTCCATTGTAAGGAACCTGACCTCTATTGAAGTGAAGATGACCTTTGTTGTGGAGAAGCTGACATCTATTGTAGAAAACCTAATTTCTTTAGTAGGGAACCTGAATTCTGTTTGCAAGGAATCTGACCTCTATTGTAAGGAACCTGACCTGTGTTGTAGGGAACCTGTCCTGTAATGTAAGGAACATGACCTCTGTCTTAGGGAAGCTGGCCTCTATTGTAAGGACATTGACCTATTTTGTAAGGAACCTGTCCTCTGTTGAAATTAACCTATTGTATTTTACAGAGAAACTGACCTCTGTTGTAGGGAATATAATCTCTGCTGAAGAGGTGGTGACCAGTATTGTAAGGAACCTGATATCTGTTGGAATGAACCTGACTACTATTGTTATGGAACCTGACCTCTATTGTTGGGACCCTGATCTCTGTTGAAGGAATGCTGACATCTACTGTAGGGAACCAGGCCTCCATAGTAAGCAAAATGCCCTGTGTTATAGGGAACCTGAGCTCCATTGTAAGGAACCTGAGCTCTATTGAAGTGAAAATTACCTTTGTTGTGGGGAAGCTGAAATCTATTGTAGAAAACCTAATTTCTTTAGTAGGGAACCTGAATTCTGTTTGCAAGGAACCTGACCTCTATTTTAAGGAACCTGACCTGTGCTGTAGGGAACCTGTCCTCTAATGTAAGGAACGTGACCTCTGTTTTAGGGAAGCTGTCCTCTATTGTAAGGATGTTGACCTCTTTTGTAGGGAATCTGTCCTCTGTTGAAAGGAAACTGTTGTCTTTTATAGAGAAACTGACCAATGTTGTTAGGGAATATGACCTCTATTGAAATGAAGCTGACCATTATTATAGGGAACCTGACCTCTTTTTTAAGGAACACCGAGTTCTCTTTTAGAGATGTTGATCTCTGTCCCAGGGAACTTGAGCTCTGTTGAAGGGAATCTGACCTCTGGTTTATAGAATCTGGCCTCTGTTATAGGGAACTTGACCTTTATTGTTTAGAAGGTGACATCTATAGTAGGAAACATGACATCTACTGTAGGGAACCTCACCTCAGTTGTAAGGAACCTGACCTTTATTGTATGAGCCTGACCTTTGTTGTATTGAAGGTCACATCTGTTGTAGAGAACCTGACCTCTATTGTAGGGAAGCTGACCTGTGTTGTAGGGAACTGGACCTAAATTGTAGGTAAGCTGACTTCTATTATAGGAAACCTGACCTCTGTTCTAAGGAACCTGACCTATATTGAAATGAAGCTGACCATTATTGTAGGGAACCTGACCTCTTTTGTAAGGGAAACTGACCTCTGTTTTAGGGATGTTGATCTCTATTCCAGGGAACTTGACCTCTGTTGAAGGGAATCTGACCTCTGTTTTACAGAATCTGGCCTCTGTTGTAGTGAACTTGACCTCTACTGAAGGGAACCTGATCTTTATTGTTTTGTAGGTGACATCTGTAGTAGGGAACACAAACTCTACTGTAGGGAACCTCACCTCAGTTGTAAGGAACCTGACCTTTATTGTAAGAACCTGACCTTTGTTGTACTGAAGGTGACATCTGTTGTAGAGAACCTGACCTTTATTGTAGGGAAGCTGACCTTTGTTGTAGGGATGCTGATCTCTCTTGTAGGGAAGCTCACCATTATTGTAGGAATCCTGACTTCTATTGTAGGGAACTTGAATTCTGTTGTAGGGAAAATGACCTATGTTGTAAGAAACCAGACCTCTGTTGTAAGGAAGCTGATCTCAGTTGTAGGGATGCTGACCTCTATTGTATGGAAGCTGATCTATGTTGTTTGGAACCTAATCTCATTTATGGGAGAAGCTGACTTCTGTTGTCAGGAAGCTGACCTCTGTTGCATGGTATCCGACCTCTATTTGGGAGAACCTGACCTCTTTTGTTTGGAATCTGACCTCTGTTCTTGGGAATCTGACCTCTAAAGCTGGTAACCTGACCTCTATTGTAAGGGACCTGACCTCTGTTATAATTAACATGCCCTCTAGTCTAAGGAATATGACCACAACTGTAGTTAATATAACCTATACTGTAGGGAACCTGACCAGTGTTGAAGGGAATCTGTCCTCCATTGTAAGGAACCTGACCTCTATTGTAGGGAACCTAATCTCTGTTGTAGAGAAACTGACCTCTGTTGCAGAAAGCCAGACCTATATTGGAGGGAATTTGACCACTGTTATTGGGAACCTGATCTCTTTTCTAGGAAACCTGACCTCTACTGCAGGAAACCTGACTGCTATTGTAAGGAACCTGACCTCTTTTGTAAGGAACTGACCTCTATTGTAGGGAATCTGACTTCTGTTGTTGGGATCCTGATGTCTGTATGGAAACTCACCTCTGTTGTAAGGAACCTGACATCTATTGTAAGGAAGCTGACCTATTGTAGGGAACCTGAACTCTGTTATACTAAAGCTGACCTTTGTTGTAGAAAATCTGACATCTCTTGTAGGGAAGCCCACCTCTATTGTAGGAAACCTGATTTCTATTCTAGGGAACCTGAATTCTGTTGTAAGGAGCCTGACCTTGATCATAAGGAACCAGATCTCTATTGTAAGGAACCTGACCTGTGCTGTAGGGAACCTGACCTCTTATATAAGGAACATGACCTCTGTTGTAAGGAAGCTGACCTCAATTGTTGGGATGTTGACCTATATTGTAGGGAATATGACCTTTATTGTAAGGAACCTAATCTGTTTCATTAAGAGACTGACCTCTGCTGTCAGGAATCTGACCTCTGTTCTAGGGAACCTGACAACTATTGTATGGATCCTGACCTCTATTGTAAGGAACCTTAACTCTGTTGTAAGGGATCTGACCTCTATTTTAAGTACCCTGACCTCTGTTGTAGGAAACCTGACCTCTATTGTAGGGAACCTGGCCTCCTTTGTAAGAAACCTAACCTACATTGTTAGGAACATGACCTATATTTTAGAGAAGCTGGCATCTGTTGTAGAGAACCTGACCTCTGTTGTAGGGAACCTGACTTCTGTTTTAGGGAATTGACATGTATTGTAGGGAACCTGACCTCTATTATAAGAAACCTTATGCCAATTGTAGGAAATCTGACCTATACTGAAAGAAACCTGACCTGTGTTGAAGGAACCTGGCCTTCATTGTAAGGAACCAGATCTCTTTTGTAGGAAACAAGACTTCTATTGCAGGGAACCTGTTCTCTGTTGTTGGAAAGCTGATCTTTGTTGTAGGGAAGCTGACCTCTGTTGTAGGAAACTTCACCTCTATTGTAGGGAATCTGGCCTCTTTTGTAAGGAACCTGACCCACATTATTAGGAACCTGACCTGTGTTGAAGGAACCTGATCTCATTTGAAAGGAACCTGACCTCTTTTGTAGGAAACCTGACTTTTGTTGCAGGGAACCTGTTCTCTGTTGTTCAGAAGCTGAACTTTGTTGTAGGGAAGCTGGCCTCTGTTGTAGTAAACCTGGCCTCTACTGTAGTTAACCTGGCCTCTTTTGTAAGGAACCTGACCTCCATTGTTAGGAACCCAACCTGTATTTTAGGAAGCTGTTCTCTGTTGTAGGGAAACTGACCTCTATTTTAGGGACTCTGACCTCTGTTGTAATGAACCTTACCACTATTGAAAGGAACCTGACCTCTGTTGTAGGCAAGCTATCCTCTATTGTAGGGAACCTGACCTGTATTATAATGAATCTGACCTTAATTGTAAGGAATCTGACCTCAATTGAAAGGAACCTGACCTGTGTTGTAGGGAACCGGACCTCTAGTGTAAGGTACATGACAACTGTTGTAGGAAAGTTGACCTCTATTGTAAGACATACTCTATTGACTGACGCACATTCTCAGACTGTAAGCCTGTAAAGGAGTTTTTTTTTTCTATGTTACTTACCTTGTTGCTAGATAACAATCCAGAAATGCATGCAGAACCTAGGAATGAATACAGAACATATTTTTCACACATATGGTACATGCCTTTGTAACAGTAGCTAACAAATTGTCTTGGAAGGAATTTGTAGTTGTCATTCATCTTGATTATATTTGAGACTATGCTTGGTGAGAATGCTAGAAAGCAAAACTAACTGAAAAGTCACACATGTGATTTATAGTCATATGCCCCATTCAACAGTTGCCTGCAGGTTTAACAAACACTTTTTGGACTATTATTGTTAGTTCCACTTCTAAATAAGTGATTACGCCAATAACTTTTCCATTTTCCAGGATGTTTGTTGATATTGTTAAATGAATGAAAGTAATGCAGCTAATCACGGTGAGCACATCAGAATGATGAATAGCCCTCAAACATTCATTATGCAAAATGATTTAGCTTCCAGCTATCTACAGTGTGAATTAACAGAGGCTATTAGAAAAAAAAAAAAATTTTGCAGTTTGGCACCTGACTGGTTATAAATTAAGTTGGCTGACAAAGAATAGTGGTAATTTAAAAGTTGTGAGCCAGATCAATCATTTTTCCTTATCAGTTTCAATGGAAAAGAATGTGGTGGTGATGGTGGCAGAGGTGTAATTGTTGACGCTTATGCCAACCCATGCATAAAGAAATGTTATTTTGCCTCCCTCTAAGGCTACAATTTAGTTGGTTAGAAACCCATTTCTGTTTCTCCCAGAGACAATAACCACACCATCAAATGAGTAAACTGGCATTAGCTATATTGTTATTGAATATTTTAAAGAGAAACTCTATTACAATAAAAAAAAAGCTTAAAAACACTAGATTTTCACCAATTATGTTTTAACTTTATTTTTTCTAGTTGTGTGTTTGCTTGTTTTTTACTTTCTCCTTGCTGTTGGTCTATTAAATATTATAGATAATGCAGCAATTATTTCATTGAGCTTCACAAAATGTATCTGATGCTGCCCTGCTAACCAGTTGCTGTTTGTGACACCACAGTTAGTTGTCATGGTGAGCAGTATGATATCACAAGCAAAGACACTGTGAGGATTAGGGAAAGGCAGATGATTTCAAACGTTTTCTATACTGACTTTTAGATCTACCAAAATCTTGGAAAGGAACATTGAAAATGAAAACAAAAAGTATTCTCCAGGAAACTGTAACAGCTGAAACATTTATGAAAACACATGCTGAAGTGCACAGTTGATCTTTAATTGCAGTACAGATGCATGCTTTGTGCTCAGTGGGAAGTCTGATTAAAGAACCCCCACTATAGGTGCAGCATTCTAACAAGGATTGCTCAACATGGGTCCCCAGTTTGCTCCTAGTTCTGCAGCTACTAGAGAAGGGAGAGGTGTGATGTATGAGTCTCTGCCCCAAGACCTCCAACAGATGAGAGTAGTCACTGCCCACTATGCAGTGTGAGACATGGTGACCTCCCCTCTCTTCTCCATCATGGTTCACTGGTCATACTGGATGATAATTCTCCCCTTCTGGCACCAGCTCAGGGGAGTTCTTCTAAAACTGTGACTTCCCATGACCTAGACTGCCAATCTACTTACTAGGCCTATGATAGGTTCCTACCTACCTGCCCTCTAAACTGAAGAGCCTGGACCCAGCCCCAATAAGGGCAGAAAACAAACACATTGTTAATTGGGGAAACTGGGAAAATTCCCCTATGAACCCTGTAGCAATCCTCTCATAATTATGGCTGCATCAAGGTTACTTCCCCCTACCCCTATCCCTCATTTTAATCCCAGTCAGAAAAGCTATATACAGTGCATCAAAATGTCTCAAACTGCCTTCTCAGCCTCACTCCAGTGAATGAACAAGCTAAGGTGTTCAGTGTAAGTGCAGGAAACTGTGCATCCCAAGAGCAGATATCTGTCAAGGTAGAATCGCCTGTTAAACATTATTCTAAGCAGTTCAAAGTTCTGAGATGAACTGGGAGAAACCAAAATGCAGACTTAATGTTTGCTTTGCCATTAGTACCCATTGTTCTCAGATGTACACTACCTTAGTGGCACTATTGAATGTGGTGTACTGGATTTAGGAAAGCCCAGGTGTGATGAAGTTGTTACCTGATTTCCTTATTGATATGACAGGTGCTTGATCAGCCTGAATTGACCTTGAGACTTCCAGGGTACCATGTTTATTGGTGATACCTGAAGTGAGCTCAGAGACCAGGTTGGAAAGGCACTTTCACCCACCTGGTGGTAAGCTTTCCCTGGAGGTTAAGCTGTGCCACTTCCAGTGTGGCTTTGGCTGACTTCATGTTATCTTCCCCCTTGCCTGTCCATGCATCTGATATGGAATTCTGAACCCCTGTGCAAAACCCTTCCTGATAACCTCAGCTGCACTAACATCCCTGTATTGGCTCAGTTAAGGGTCCAATATATTGACACTTACTGGCATTGGTGGTATTTTCCTTCTTAGACCGTTGCATGTTCTTGTTGTGACTAGGCTTCCCTCCATGAAGTTGACCAGTGGGTGGACATTTCCACACAATCGCTTGTGCTTGTACCTGCAATTGGTTATGCTGGAAGGCTTTTTCTACTTATAACACAACCCACTTTGTTTCTCCTTGCCCTGTGTCTGCCTCCCTTCCAATGGAACCATCATTAATGGCAGTCTACTGTGCATGTGTGCTGTACCTGGTGCTTCTGCATGTGGGTCTCCCCATAAAGGCATGTCATGCTCCCCCATTCTCTGTTGGGCTTGGACTGCTGAAGCTGGTGGAATACCTCATCATACCAATGGTACACAGTGCCCCATCCCCTAGGTATGCTTTCAATACTGTGCTCCATAATGGAGCAGGCCCATACTCTGCTTAGGATCCTTATCAATGATTGTGCTAGTGAAGACCATGAGTGCTGAGAACCATTTCAGAAAGGACTGATAACCAATGATATGGAAGGAGGGGGGTAGGTCAGGCAAAAACCTGACCACCATTTCAGTGTTGACTTCTCTCTCAGGAAATTGAGGTGAAATGGTCTGAATTCCTTGCTCCTCCCCATTAGTAGAGACGTGTGCACAGTACAAATTTTTTTTCTCTTACCAATAGTCTGTGCCATGGCAGCAAGTGACACAGTGGGACTGGGAGGAGTTTTGAGACAGCAGCAGTGTGTGGACTGGGGGGTGTAACGTGTGCACCATTAACTTGCAACATGACTGTGTAGTGGACTGCTACAGAGTTATGTGGTAAGTTACAGCCAAGTGCATGAAATCACACCATGTCTTCTTGAATGATGGTGGAAGGCAAGGAATTGTCAGTTGTCTTGGATGTGTGTGTGTCTAGGCGGGTGGCTTGCTAAAATATTGGCATTTTCTTAATTGCCTCTTACTTTAGTGAGTGTAGTGGGTATTACATTATTGCAGACAGATTAGATTTTTTCCAGATAAATATGTCCAAGCTAATTCAACTATAAAAATAAAGCACACTTCCTTCCTGTTTTGCTTTATAAATGAATGATAGGGAATCCAGAATGTTATACATTTTCCTTATGATAAGCAGTAGCATGAAGAAATTGAGGAAAGTAAACATTTTATTTATTTATTTAGTTAGAATGTTCATACAGTAGAATTGCCTCATTTAGGAGCAAAATCATCAATATTTTATTTGAAGGTTCAGAGTGAGGGGAGTGGCATTACAGTGGCAAAGTACAGCAGCTGCACATTAGAAATAAGTTAAAATGCACATCAACAATACTGTACATACAGTAACTAGGCAGAATATTGTAGTACAGGGAGAAAGTAGCAAAACAGGGAGTTTTAGTTACCTCTGTCACAATGGATATAATCAGCAGCTGCAGGGGCTGAGAAGGTTGTTAATCTTATCTCTCTTGAAAATTCAGATGGTTATAGTGTTTGATGTTTTCTGGAAACAAGTTCCAACTGATGTGGGGGTAGTGGCAAACGTTGTATCTCCAGTAGCTTTTTATGTCCTTGGGACATTGAGTCTGTACCTGAAGAGTCTTGAGATGGTATAACAAGTTACTAATGTAGCTGAGAGACAGACCATGAATACTTTTTACATCTGCATAGTGATGTTACCATGCTGACATGTTGCTGTGAGTAGGGGAAAAGACTGAAAGGATTGTGAATGTAGAGTTCCATTTAGTAGTTTGACTTGGCAGCATGACTCCTATTACTCCTCTGTTCTCTCTATTTACTGCAGTGGTGTATGTGTCCACATCCCTGCCTGCAGTAGATAACACTATCTCTAGAGTCCCTTTAATAATTGTGTCTGTTAAAAGAGCTTAAGGCAGTAATGGCTGTAATGCCTATTGAAACACATTCATCATTTTACGGGCATATAAGATAAATAGCTATGGAACAGCTAACGTCCATAAACAATGCTAAGATGGTTTTCTTTCAACTGCACTTCTTTCCCTGCACTCTGACATTGCATTCCACTGTGTAGCATTCCAGTCTCTGCTTCAGCTTGATTCAACATTACAAGAATTTGTCTTTATAGAGCATGATCTTATTATGTGCTTATAATTTTTTTATTGCTGCATATTTGCCTGATTCTTAGGTATATATGCTAATTTCCTGCAAAATGTAATTTTAAAGCAAATATATTTATAATAATTACTTAGCTAATGAAGCTATGTGCCTTTTCTAGTTGGCTTTTTTGTTTTTATTGCTTCCATCTCCCACTACTCTCAGATTATCTTTCAGCAGATTTGAGTTTTAACCTTTGATTATTCTGGTTATTAATCTTCAGCCTTCTTGTGCGCTTGAAATAGATGCATAGAAGTAGACATTTTATTTTTGATGCCTGTTCTTTAGTCCTTGTTCAAACCCATAAAGCCACTGGACCAGATTTTCAAAGGGCCCTTAGATCCACACAAGCTGTGTCAAACAAGCAGCTTCAGTCAGATCTAGGTGCACCAAAATACTATGCGCAGTATTTTACAAAAAAGTGTTCTCTGTGACAAAGTCCCGCAAACTGAAGCAAGAGGTCCAGTGCATCAACAAAATGGTGTAATGGATGAGAATGATATAAGGTGCACCAAAATAAATGATGCAAGTTGAGTCAAAAATGATGCAAGTTCAGTTGAAAAATTACTCAAGGAACAAAAATGACGCAAACTGAGTAAACAAATAGTGTAAACTGAGTGAACAAATGGTGCAAGCTGAGTCAAACAAATTGGTGCAAGATGAGTAAAAAATGACACAATGGATGAGAATGATGCAAACTGAGTAACAAAATGGTGCAAACTGACTGACAAAATGGTACAAGCTGAGTCAAAAAATAGTGCAAGTTAAGTAAAAAATGACACAAAGGATGAAAATGACACAAGCTAAGTAAAATCAAATGGCAGATGAAATGGGCAAGACTAAGCCCCCAAAATGTTCTTAACTATTCTTAAAGAAGAATACTGTCCCTTAATAGTAGCATAGTCAGGTATGACCATCTGTAATGGGTCTCTTTATATGCTCTAGTGTCCCTTAGACCAACTCTGGCTGGTCTAACAGTGACATGCTTCTTAGGCACAAAGACAGGACTGGCATTCTTTCAAAATTCCAAATAAAGGAATGGTGCATCATTAAAGTGATGCAGTCATCCCTTCCAACATCATGCATGAATTTTTTTGGTGCAAGCATTGGGCAAGCTACCCTGGTGCATGCAGTCCTGTTTTTGGTGCAAGCACCATTTGAAAATCAGAATTGGTGCAAGGTTTGATGCATCCTGTTCCTTGCATCAGTTGTTTTTGATGCAAGCACCCTACATCATACTCTGGCCTTTGAAAATCTGGCCCACTGTGTTTTACATAGTTTTTAATCATCAGTGTGGAGAGACACTGACCACGTTGCTAAAATCATGCAGGAAGTAGGAGAAAACATTGATGTCCTGGTACACATAGGGACTAACAATCTCACCAGTTGGCCAGTTGTGGATACCAAGGAACACATGACCAGACTGGGAGACAAACTGTCATCCATTTCATCTGGCATCTCCTTCTCTGATATCCTACTGGTCTGTATAAGGAGGGAAGACAGATGGAAGGTTAGAGAAGGGGAGGTACGGGAGCTAAACATGTGGCTCAAGGGCTGGTGCCAGGAAAAAGGACACAAATTTGTAGGTAGCTGGCAACAGTTTGGGGAGCAAAAGTTCTTTAAATTTGATAGCCTGCATCTGACTAAGCAGGGAGTCAGTGCATTGGGACAGAAGTTTGACATCTTTGCAGAATATTTAAACTAACAAATGGGAAGAGGGGTGCAGCACCCGACACATCGAATGGGAAGAACACCTCTCCCCCCTCAGCTAGTGATCAAATTAGAGAAACATGTTTGTAGTTCATTTGCATCACTAGGTAAGGAAAAAGGTCCAGGTCCCCATATGATGCACAGTGGAAATGCTGGACCTTGCCCAACAACTAACGCACCGAAATCTGGCCAATGGAAAATCATGTACACAAACGGTCACAGTCTGGGAAACAAGATCCCAGACCTGCAGGCAACAATGACAGAGGTTAAACTGGACATAGTAGCAATTAGTGAGACGTGGTTTACCAGTAACCACACTTGGGAGACTTCAGTAACTGGCTATGTATTGTTCAGAAGAGACCGAGGTGCAAAAAGGGGGGGGGGGGAGTGGCCCTGTATGTCAATGAAAATATCAAAGCTACAGAAATTCAGAATACACATAATGAGCCAGAAGAACTGTGGGTCACCCTGGAAACAGGAAATGGGACAGCCATAAGAACTGGGGTTGTCTACAGGCCCCCAGACCAGGGGGAGGACACAGACACATTACTGTTAGAAGATATACGAAACATGACAGCTAAAGGGGAGGTTCTGATAATGGGAGACTTCAACATGCCAGATACAGACTGGTCAATACCAGCAGGAACATCCACCAGAACAAGACACATAGTGGATTCCCTGCAGGCAGAGGGCCTCAAACAACTGGTACAACAACCCACAAGAGATAAGGCTTTCCTAGATCTAGTACTGACTAACAGGGAAGGGATCACAGATCTCCAGGTAGAAGGTCATCTGGGGGCCAGTGACAATCACATGGTATGGTTCAATTCGGCCACTAGAACTAAAACATCCCATTCCAAGGCAAAAATATGGGACTTTAGAAGAGCTGACTTTGATAAGATGCCCAACAATGTTAAGCTAGCCCTGACAAGAAGAAATACAGGTGAGGGAGAACAGGCAAAGTGGGCAAGCATTAAGGATGTAATACTTAAAGCAGCATACCATTGTGTTACAGAGAAAAGCAAGAGCAAAAGAAGGAGGAAATGACTCTGGTTCTCAAAAACAGTAGCAGAAAAGGTCAGAGCCAAAAGGCTGGCCTTCAGGAAATATAAGTGAAAGCAGTGGGATGAAGATAGGGAGGCATACCAAACTTCCCTAAGAGAAGCAGGGAAGGAAGTAAGGCAGACAAAAGAAGGGGACAAGCCTTTCTATAGATACATTAGTGAAAGGAGAAAGTCCAGAGAGAGTATTGCTAAGATCAAAGGGGAAAAGTGGGAGTGGGTGGAGGCGGACCAAGAAAAAGCATCTAACCTAAATAGATACTTCTGCTTAGTATTTACTGAGGAGAAGGTAGGGCAGGGCTCCCAGATCAGCACCATGGACACAGGGGGGAGGGAGGTGTGCTTAATTCCCTTCACAAAAGAAAGGATAAGCTCTGGGTGGACAAGGCAATGGGACCTGCTGGCATACATCCCAGGGTACTAAAGGAGCTAAGGATGGAACTAGCAGAGCCATTTTCAGAACTGTTTAGTGAGTCTCTGAGCATATGAGATGTACCAGAAGACTGGAGAAGGGCTCATGTGATCCTGCTCCACAACAGTGATAACAGTGAGGAGGCACGGAACTACAGACCAGTCAGTCTTACCTCAGCAGTGGTCAATATTATGGAGGAACTCCTTAAAGAAAGGATAATGTAACACCTGGAATCCATAGAGGCACAGGATCCAAGACAGCATGGGTTTACAACAGGAATGTCCTGTCAAACTAATCTCATAGCTTTCTTTGACTGGGTAACCATAGTGGTGGACCAGTGGGGTACAGTTGATGGTGCCTACCTTGACTTCAGCAAAGCTTTCAATTCTGTTCCACATAGAAGATTATTTAATAAGCTTGGTAGGCTCAAGGTGGGTCAGAAGTTGGTTAACTGGGTGGCAAACTGATTGGCGGGCAGAAAACAGAGAGTGGTGGTAAATGGTATACAGTCAGAAGAGATGCAAATCTCAAGTGGGGTACCTCAGGAATCAGTCCAGGGGCCAGTCCTCTTCAATATCTTCATCAGTGACATTGCAGATAGACTGGAGGGTAAGGTTTGTCTGTTTGCAGATGACACCAAGATCTGCAACAGAATAGATGATCCAGATGGAGTGGGCAGAATGAGAAGAGATCTGGATAAACTGCTCAAAATGGTTGGAAGAGTGGCAACTGAGGATTAATGCAAAGAAGTGCAAGATCAAGCACATAGGGAAGAGAAACCCTAAAGTCACCTGTAGGCTGGGAGGGGGAGTTTCTGGCAATCACAAGTGAGGCAAGAGACTTGGGCATCATCATCACAAATGATCTGAAATCATATAAGCAAACCACTAAAGCTGTAGGTAAAGCTAGAGGGATGTTTGGGTGTATTAGTAGGGATATCACAAGTTGTAAGAGGGAGGTAATAATCCCTCATCACAAGACACTGGTTAGGCTGGAGTACTGCGTGCAGTACTGGAGGCTGCACCTGCACAAGCACATTACCAAATGGAGGCAGTCCAAAGAAGGGCAACCAAAATGGTCCAGGGACTGCATCAGAAAACATATGAGGACAGATTAATGGAGCTCAATATGTATACCTTAGAGCGAAGGAGGGAGAGAGGTGATATGATCGAAACATTCAAACATCTTATGGACATTAACAAGGTGAAGGTGTCTAACATGTTTCGATATAAGAAAACTAGCAGGACAAGGGGACACAGCATGAGATTAGAGGGAGTCTGATTAAGGGGTAACGTGAAGATGTTCTTTTTCACAGAAAGGGTGGTGGATGCATGGAATGGCCTACGTCATGAAGTGGTGGATTTGAATACAGTGCAGAGCTTCAAACAGGTGTGGGATAGGCATAAGGGAGCAATACAGATGAGTATGAATAGACAGGCCATTGACAGAGTAAAGGTCTACTGCACATTCATAAGGTAGAAAAAATGGGCGGACTTGATGGGCCTTGCGGTCCTTATCTGCTGTCAACTTCTATGTTTCTATGACTCTCTGGATGATGTGTTAGGAAAGGCTTTGGGCTGGTGGGAGACTGGGGGGGTCACCTGGCTTGATGAAAGTCTGTTCACCCAAGATAGGCTACATTTAAACAGGGAGGGTAAGGAAGTGGTAAGGTGGAAACTGGAAGAGTTTGTTGACCGATGCTTCAATTTAAACTAAATTGGGGTGGGGATGCTGCAGGCATATTCCTAGAGTAGGACAGTGAACAAGAATGGCACTCATCCCCACCCCCACAATATGAGGTGCGCCATGAGGGCTAAAGATGATAGGGTAGGACAGAGAAAAGTGTTAGGCCAGAGAAGGGCACAAGAGTGGCAGGTATGTGGAAAGCCATGTACGCAAATGCCAGGAGCCTGAGCAATAAGGTAGCAGGCCTGGCAGCAATTGTGGCAGAAGCAGAACTAGATCTTGTGCAAATTATGGAGTCATGGTGTCATGGAGGGCAGGATTAGGATATGAACATACCAGGGTATCAGCTTTTTAGAAAAGACAAGGTTGCAAGGATGGGGGCTAGTAGTGCTTTATGTAAGGGAGGGGATTCAGGCAATAGAGGTACAGGGAATGTGTGGGGAAGTTGAAGCATTATGGCTATTGTTAGCCACAGGAAGGGGGGAGATGGTCCGCACTGGGGTGTTCTAAAGATCACCAGGACAGCAAGAAGGATTAGACAACCAGATGATGGAAGAAATTCTAAAGATGTCAGCTGAGTGGGAAGTGCTGGTAATGGGGGACCTCAGCCTGTCGGATGTGGCATGTGACACATTGTCAACAGCATCCCTTAGAGGCAGGGCAATACTGGATTCCCTTCAGGTTGCCTTACTCAGGCAGATGGTCCGGGAACCAACTAGGGATGGAGCAATTTTAGACGTAGTGCTAACAAACAGGAACAGAGTAAGGGACTTAGTGGTGAGGGAAAACCTTGGTACCAGTTACCACAGTACCATGTAGTTCATGGTAAGCACATCAGTCAACCTTAACCGGACCAAAGTGAAGGTCCTCAACTTTAGACGGGCAGATTTTAGGAAGATGGGTGAATATGTTAAACAAGCAGTAGCAGTAATGGGAGAGCATAGTGGGGTGCAGGCAATGTGGTACTCAATAAAGGTGGTCATAGGGAGAGCCACAGACCTCTGTGCACAGAGGGTGAATTAAAAGTTGGAGGAAGAGGAAACCACTGTGGTTCAGCAAGGAAGTGAAGGGCAGTATCAGGGCAAAGAAGAGAGCCTTTCAGAGGTTTAAAACAATGCAGGAGGAGGAAGACTGGGAGGAATTTAAGGTTAGGCAAAAGGAGGCTGGCAGGGTGGTCAGGCAAGCAAAGCCCAGGATGGAAGACAGCATTGCTGAGGCAGTCAAGATGGTGGACAAGACCTTTCTTAGGTATATTAGTGAAAGGAGGAAAACAGAGAAGGGGACTCCCAGCATAAAAATTGGGGAAGGGGAAAGGGTAGTGAGGGACCAGGAGATGGCTGCGCTGCTAAAAAGCTACTTCTGTTCGGCATTCACAAAGGAGACAGAATGGAAATGGGGTGACTCTAAGGCAGAAGAGACCACAAGGGAGGGAGTGGCTGTGAACCCATTTCAGGAAGAGGAGATACTAAAGGGACTTGAAAGTTGACAAAGCCATGAGGCCAGATGGGGTGCATCCAAGAGTTTTGATGGAATTGAGGGAGGTACTGGCTGCTTCCTTGACCACTCTATTCAAGAACTTCTTAAGTTATGGGGTGGTACCCAATGATTGGAAGTGTGCAGATTTAATACCCCTGCACGGGGGGGGGTGAGGAAGCAGTGGGGAACTACAGGCCAGTGAGCTTGACATCTGTGGCTGGAAAGCTCATGGAGAAATTGCTCAAGCACAGGATTAACAACTACTTGGAGGCAAATGGGCTTCAGGACCCTTGGGCAGCATGGGTTCACAGAGGGCAGATACTGTCAAACAAACTTGACAGAGTTCTTTGACTGGGTCACTAAGGTGGTGGATGATGGGGGCTTGGTGGACGTAGCCTACCTTGATTTCACAAAAGCATTTAACTTTTACACAAAATGGCCTGCTTGGGGTTAGGGGAGGTGATAATAAAGTGGGTCAGAAATTGGTTGGCTGGATGAATGCAGAGGGTAGTGGTTAATTGGGCACCTTCGTAGGAAACAGAGTTCATCAGTGGGGTTCCCCAATGGTCAGTACTGGGGCCTCTTCTGTTCAGTGTCTTTATAGGGGATATAACAGTGAATCTGGAAGAGAGGATGAGCCTCTTTGCAGATGATGCAAAAATCTGTAATAGAGTGGACTAGCCAGAGGGGGTGGAGATGATGCACAGGGATCTGGAAAGGTTGGAGGCATGGTCTACAGAGTGGCAATTGTCATTCAATATGGTGAAATGTAAGATCATCCATTTGGGCAAAAAGAATGGAAGAGTGGAGTATTCACTGGGAGATAACCCTCTCCAGGTCACTGAGGAGGAGAGGGACTTAGGCATCATCATTTCACAAGACCTGAAGCTGGGAAGGCAGTGTGAAGAGGCAGTGGCAAGAGCAAACAAAATGTTGGGTTGCATAGGGAGGAGGTTCTGCAGTAGGAAGACAGAGGTCATAGTACTTCTATACACATGGCTGGTCAGGCCACACCTAGAGTATGGGGTTAATTTCTTTAGGCCCCACCTCAGAAAGGATGTGGAGAGGGTGGAAAGAATCCAGAGGAGGGTGACAAGGATAGTGAGGAGATTAGAGCACTTGCCGTACTAGGGGAGAGTAAGTGACCTGGGCATGTACTCTCTGGAGCAGAGGAGGGACAGAGGAGATATGATTGTGACTTAAATACTTCAAAGGTATAATCAAGGTGCCGGTGGAGAACCTTTTCCACTTGAAGGAGAGACCTAGGGTGAGGGGGACATGAATATCAGATCAAGGAGGGAAATTTAGGGGTAACCTCAGGAAGTTTGTCTTCACTGAGAGGGAGATGGACAGCTGGAATGGACTGCCAAGGGAGGTGGTAGGGGAGAGGACAGTGGGGGGGGGGGAGTTCAAAAGGGCCTGGGATAAACAGAATGGTCTGTTGGGGTGGGGGCAGGGCTACAGCAAAAGAAAAATAGAATGATGGTCTCTTTGGGCAAACTAGGTTGACCTGGTGGTCCTTTTCTGCCATCACATTCCAATGTTCCTATGTTCCTATCCTGAGGATGTGTCACATTAGTAACAGACTGCTAATGTCTCTTTCATATATGACACTGTATGTCATATTACATGTAATATGACAAATTGTAAATAGAACCTTCAACAACAAAACACTGTACTAATTCCCGATATCATGAACATTCACTAAAATCTTTTTACAGCTGTATTGGCTCTGACTGGTACTTATTTGGATCATGAAGATCCACTTGAGCTTATTTTGTTGTCCCTGGTAGAATACCTCGGTTGTTGTACAGCAGGCAGAAATGAATCAGCCTATTACGACCGAGGACAATTTTGCTGGCCAATAAAATTTGTATGTATTTATTTAGTTTTTGTTGACCAGGTGGGTGCTCTAGACAACAAAGCCACCTATTTTCAGGCACAAAAAAATATTCTTGTACTCTGGTGCTGGTAGGAGTGACTGAGGGAGTACCAGCTTTTTAATGTTGTACTCAAGGCAGCTACAGCTGCAATTTAGCAGTCCAAGGATTTTAGTGCACACTTCTAACATATTTTGTGATATGGGTGCAACAAGGACTAATTTTGGTCTAAGCAACCAGCAAAATGCAATACTTGAAGTTTAGAGATATTTCCGAGGGGTGATGCAGTTGGCAGTATGATGACTAATGAACTGTTTGGTGATAGTTTACTGAAGAAAAACATTGCCGTGATTTTGATGCCATTTAGTAGTAGATCAGTGGTTCACATCCAGTCCTGGGTTTTGTTGGAGACAGTCCAGAAAGAAAATTTGAATTCTGTAATAAACGTGACCTAGGTATAAATGACTGTGACATTGGCATAGAGGTGCATTTTACCATTGGGTCACCACAGATAATTGGAAGATTGTTGATAAATAACCTGATTGGTAAGTGTCCCAGTACGGAGCCTTGAGTGATCTGGGTGTCCAGCTGAAAATGTTGATTCTTTACTACCTGGGACCAACTCAAGTAGTCTTTTAACCATGATACTGCACTATGAGGTAGCTGTATATTTTATAGCTTGAAAAATAGAATGCATGTTGGCTGTATCTAATGAAGATTTCATCAGCAATGTAGTCATCACTCAATGCAAGTGACAGGCTGTTTGTTTGGCTCAGCAGTGCTGTGCTATTTGAATGGTCCAGTCTAAACCCAGGTAGTGCTGGAGAGAGTTTGATGTTACTGAGTATCAATATCAAAAGTTGTTATTTTCGACTTTGTAATAAGTCATAACAAATCACCACAAACATATACATACAATACAATACTATACAATTCTTTAAAATAATCATAACATCTGGATTTTATCCAGTGACAGTCAGGCAGAGACTTTGCACCATAAATCTTATTATCAAAACAAATGCAATTTCAAGTATTGAGTATATAAACTGCGAAAAGCACAGCATCATTCAAGAAGTGTTAGGATTACAGGATCCTGAGCACACCAGACTCCTCTTCTCTTTCATTCCTTTTAAATCTAACTTGTTTTCTTCTATTATTTTTAGAAGGGAGGCCACAGGGACCAACACTCCTGCATCCTTAGCTTTCAACCAATAGGTCAGTAAGTGTTGTGGTTCGTATTCTAGTTCCCCTATTATTTCTCCCAAAAATTGTTGTCTATACTTTCATATAGAGGACATAGAATAACGAGATGTAGGAGATTATCCTGTCCTAATTTGCATTTGCAAACATCAGTATTCTCCTTCCTTTTGTTGTATTGAGCAATTTTCCAGTTACTGGAAAATATTCAAACCGGAACCTTGTTATCATTTTTCTTTGGGGCAGTTTTTGCAGTACCTGAAGGTTATGTTCCATTTTATGATTCCTTTTATTCTTAGCCAGGCATAACCAGGCTTTTGATTGTTTGCAGGTTTCTATGTCCTTCTGTATGTATGTATCTCTCACTCTGTCTTTCACAATTTATTTTATTTGAGTGAAAGGGTATCTGAGGCTATCAGTAATATTATGTAAAAGTCAAAATGGCTTCATCACTTTTTCCACTACCTGTAACATAGAAACATAGAATTTGGTGGCAGATAAGGACCGCTTGGCCCACCCAGTCTGCCCATTTCCCTACCTAATGGATAAGCTGCAGATCCTAGTTAACCAGCAGCCTACTTCTTCCTACCCCCACCCCCTAGAATTGCCTTATGACTGTCCTATGCATGCTTGAATTCCACCACTGTTTCTGACTCCACAACCTCCTCGGAAGGCCCTTCCATACATCCACAACCCTCTGTGAAAAATACTCTTTACTCTGAGCCGCCTCTATCTTCAAATTGTGCCCTTGTTCTTGCACACCTCTTTTTTGAAAGATGCTACCCTCTTGGACTTTGTTGATTCCCTTGAGGTACTTGAAAGTTTCTATCATGCCCCCTTCCCTCCTTTCCTCGAGGCTATACATATTAAGCTCCTTAAGTCTCTCTTCATATGTCTTCCAGTGCAGACCCTGCACCATTTTAGTTGCCCTCCTCTGGACAGCTTCCATCCTGTTTATGTCTTTGCGGAGACTGGGTCTCCAGAACTACACACAGTACTCCAGAAGGGGTCTTACCAGCTGTCTGTACAGAGGGATAATAACTTCCTGTTTTCTACTGGTGATGCCTCTCGCTATGCATCCCAGTATCCCCACAGCCCTCCTTTCTGCCCTCTCACATTGCTTGTCCACCTTTAGGTCATCTGATATGACCACCCCCAGGTCCCTTTCCATTTTTGCTGTTGTTAGTATCTCACCCCCCATTGTGTACTCTTCCCCTGGGTTTTTGTTTCCCAGGTGCATTACCTTGCACTTCTTAGCATTGAATCTAAGCTGCCATACATTTGACCATTCCTCTAACCTTGCCAAGTCCTTCTCATCCTTTCCACCCCACCTTGTGCATCCAACTCTGTTGCAGATCTTGTGTCATCTGCAAAGAGACATACTTTTCATCCAGTCCCTCTGCAATGTCGCTTATAAAGACATTGAAGAGGACCGGTCCTAATACTGAACCTCATGGTACCCCACTAGTAACCCCTTTCTTCAGAGTGGACTCCATTTACTATTACTCTCTGTGTCCTATTCTCCAGCCAATTCTTTACCCAGGCTGTCATCTTGGGACCCACTCCCAGGCTGGCTAACTTATATATTAATCTTTTGTGTGGGACTGTATCAAATGCCTTGCTAAAGTCTAGGTAGGCCATGTCCACAGCCCCTCCCTGATCTACTGCTTTGGTCACCCAGTCAAAGAAATCTATCAGATTCATCTGGCATGACCTTCCCACTGTGAATCCTTGCAGCCATGGGTCCTGTGCCCCTCTGGCCTCTAGATACTCAACAATTCTTTCCTTCAGAAGTGATTCCATCATTTTCCCTATCACTGAGGTTAAACTAACAGGTCTGTAGTTTCCTGCTTCTGCCTTGCTCCCACTTTTGTGAAGGGGAATCGCATGTGCCCTCCTCCAGTCCTCGGGTACCACCCCATCCTCCCATGATTTGTTAAAGAGGGTAGTCATTGGTGTCACTAGTTCTACCCTTAGTTCTTTTAGAATTCTGAGATGAATCCCATCAGGCCCGATTGCTTTGTCCACCTTCAGTTTTAAGAGTTCTTTCAGAACCCTTTCTTCTGTAAATGGGCTGGTATCAACTTCAGTATCCAGTGTTTCTACTGTTTGTTTTAGGTACCTCCCCCTTTTCATTTGTAAATACTGAGCAAAAATATTTGTTTAGTATCTCTGCCTTTTCACAGTCACCCTCTGGCCACCCTCCTCCCTCCCCTTTATTAAGCTCACTATCCCTCCCTTGGTCTTCCTTCGCTCCCCTGATGTACCTATAAAGGTTTTATCCTCCTCTTAACTGAGTTGGCTATCTTTCCTTGGTTTGGGCCTTTGCTGTTCTGACTGCCTTCCCAGCTTCCTTTGCTTTAACTGATACAGTTCTCTGTCCTGCTCCTTCTGTGATTCCTTGTACTTTCTGAATGCTTTATTTTCTCTTGAACCTTCACTGCCACTTCCTTTGAGAACCATAGTGGTTTCTTACATCGTTTTGTTTTGTTTATTTGCTTCACACAAAGGCTTGTTACCTCTGTGATGGCAGTTTTTATTATTCCCCATTGTTCTTCCACCCCTCCTTCCTGCCCATTTGCTAGTACATTCCTTAGGCAGTCATCCATTTTGGCAAAGTCAGCCCTCCTAAAGTCCAGTACTTTTGCCTTTGTATGGCTTGACTCTATTGCTGTGTTTATTGTGAACCATACTGTTTGATGGTCGCTAGTTCCCAGATGGCTACCCGCTTCTACATCTGTGATCCTCTCTTCATCTCCATTTGAGAGAACCAGGTCTAAGACTGCTCCCTCTCGAGTGGGCTCCAATACTAGTTGTCTAAGGCATGCCTCCTGTAGGGCATCTAGAATAACACCACTCTTCGAAGTGGCTGCTGCAACTGCACTCCAGTTAACATCTAGCATATTCAGATCACCCATCAGTAATATCTCCCCTTTTTCTGCCATTCTAAGTATTCTTTCTATTATTTCCTTGTCCACTTCCTCCCCCTGAGAAAGGGGTCTGTATACAACCCCTGTGCGGATTCTGGTGCCATTGCCTGTCTCCTAATTTACCCACAGTGCTTCTTCTCCTCCCTGTTTACCATTTTGTTCTGTTGCTTTGATTCCTTCCCTTATGTAAAGAGCTACTCCTCCTCCTCTTTTACCCTCCCTGTCCCTCCTGTAGAAAGTGTATCCTGGTATGTTTATGTCCCAGTCATGGTTTTGTGTGTACCATGTTTCTGTGACTGCCATGATATCCAGATGTTCCTCCTCCATCAAGGCCACTAATTCAGGAAGCTTGTTACTCAGACTATGGGCATTGGTGCTCATTGCTCTCCATTTTTTGATGGCTTTACCTTCAGTTGCAGCATCCCCCACTGACCTTTCTACCTCGGTCTTTTTCTCATTTAGTACCCTGTTTTGTAGGGAGAGGCTGGGATTTTCCTGCTGCTTATCAGTGCCTCCCCCCTTGACTAGTTTAAAAGCTTGCCAATGAAGCATTTAAACCGATTGCTCAAAAGACTTGTTCCCTTCCTGGACAGATGCAGACCATGCTGCCAGTATAGGCTGGTGTCCCTCCAGGTGGAACCCCAGTCCCCAATGAAGCCAAACCCCTGTGCTCCACACCATTTTTTATTTTTTATTGGGAAAAGTCACATTGGAATGTAAGTAATTTATAGTTTCATCTACACTCATTCTTGGAAGTCTGTTTTCCATCATCCCAAAAACTTTTATCCAATATATTATCAGTCTTTGTTTTATTTGACATTCTATGGGTAACTGTCCAATTTTGGCCCTTACTAGAGCTGAGGGTGCACTATTTGGTAGACCTAACATTTTTTTATAAACTGTATTTAGTCAGGGTTCTAAATTTACTTTTATTTGTGTGACCCATTTTTTGGCCCCATATAAAAGTTGACTATGCAGTTTTACATTTATTACACTGATATTACCTTGAATGGATTTTCCACCATATTTATGAGGAAAGGAGGTTAACCATTATTAAGTGGCAGGAGCAGGTGAATGATAAGAAAGGAGAGGTGGAGTGCAAGTTCAGAGAGACTGTTTAGCCTCTGTAGTTCTGAAATTTGGCAGAAGCAGGATCCCACTGAAAACAAGTGGTACTGTATCTCTGTTAAACAACCTGTCTTGACACATTTTTAGAAAGTTTGTGAAAGAGCAGCAATTTGTAGATTTTATTGTAAAATACAATATTTAGTTGCTGTTTGCAGCCCGAAGGGCAACAATGTGCTTTTGAAATCAAAAACCCTGGATGGACAAGGCTATGTGAGAACAGTTGGAGGCAGAAAAATAATTCTTAATGCCCATAACAGCACCCCCATTCCCCAAATGATCCACCTGGATATAAATCAATAACTGGAATACAAAATACAAAATGACAACAGTGTGTATTAAAGACAGAGGATATATGTCACCTGATAATTTATTGTCCAAGTCCCTCTCTATTCATTGCATAGGTAGGCAATTAGACTCTGTATGTCTCTGATATATTGTATCCACTTTAACTCATTGTATGAAAAGCACTTATAAATTGTTATCCTGTTAACTTTCTGCATGTCTGTACTCTCCCAGGTTGTGCCTGAAAATAGTCATTTTATGGCTAGTGCACTTACCCGGTTAACAAAAGCTAAATAAATAAAAAAATAAAAAATCAAATCACTTCCTTTCCTTATCAAGTGGGTCTTTATAGTGAAAGGCTAAAAGGGAATCTTTAGGTTTAAAATTAACATTTAACACATACCACTCTCCCATTTAGCCCCCAAAGTCACCACAGAGCATCTAAACCGTCAGAGCTTCTGGGGGCCGATTGTTTCCTAGACCCCCAGCTTTTATGTGTCCCAGTTTGTCAGGAATTGAGAATCTTTGTGCCCAAAATACATTTTGATCCCACTACACCTTTGGTGATAACCCTAGGGTGCTTCTTCACTGTTGCCTTATCACCTTTTTGTCTCCTCCCTTTCTTGTCTTTCTCCCTGAGCAGGAACACCATGTCTACAAAGGCCCTTCTTTGTAGCTGTCATTTCATCCTGTCAGTCAGGTGGGCATCCAATGAGGCCCTCATACTAGTGTGTGCATTTTTTGTGTAGTTCCCCCCCCAGGTGCCTGGTGAAGGTGGCAATCTCCCTGCAGTTGGCAGTTTTATGAAACTTACCAGCTGATGATACTTTGACTGTGTTGTATGTCCCATTTTGTTGGCCCAGCTCACTCCTGAAAACAGTCCTTGGACCAGCATACCAACCTGGTTACCAAATAAATAAATACTGCCTCTGCCTCCATTATACTGACTTCTGGTATGGTAGCATGCATTCTAGAGCCATGGGGTATGTTAACTGGCTGTTGCTGCCACCAGGGGTATCTGACATTGACTCCCAGAGTTCCCCATCACTAATCCTTGTAGCAATGACCACACTTCAGTGTCCATAAACCTTGGAAATCTCTGGTCCATTTACCTGTAGATGTTGCCTCCTGTGCCTTTGCTGCTGCCTTTTAGAATCCCTTCTGGAAAGGAGCGCTGCCTAGCCCATCATCTGATGACCCATGATTGACTCATTTCTTATTAGGAGAGACTTTCCTCATGGTGTTGGGATCCTGGTAGTTGACCATTGTGCTGCATCAGCCCTGGCATCACCTAAGTAATAGTTTGCTCCTGGAGGCTGCTTACCTGTGGTGCTGATCTTTGTAGGTCTTCCAGTGTAATGGTGGGGCCCGGCTGGACTGGCGGCTGCAGCCATGGATCTACCAACCTGTAATTTGTCCAATGGGAGTATGATGTCATCTACAATCAAACTGCTAGTCCTTATCATAAACATCTGGAACTCCAGAAAAGATTTATTGATGACATACTCATACAGAAAGGTACTAGGATTTGAAACATTTTTTAGACTTTTTGCAGACCGCTAATGTAAACCTAAAGTTCAGTCTCAAATGCAGTAATAATGGCATTGATTTTTTTGACCTAGATATAAGTAAGGACTATATGGGAAACCTTAATCATAAGTTATATAGGAAAAGCATGGACCAAAACACTGTTTTGGGCCAGCAGTAGCCACCCTAATCATGTAGTTGCAAATTTACTGAAGGGCCAGTTTCCTTGTGCTAGGCACAGCTGCAGCACTGAAGCCAGTTTTAAGGAACAAAGTGATGATTTCATCAAAAGATTTGCACAGCATGGTTATTGTACTGAGACCATAGAGAAGTCCCAGCACTCAGACCATAGAGAAGGCTTGTGATATATCAGAAAATATGTCTAGAAATTAGCTACTGCACGCAACTACTGTAATGATGTGGAAAAAGCTGCTAGCAATGTACAAAGTCAGAAAGTTGTGAAATTTATCACTACAAATTCTGTGCTAGCTACAAAGGTTAAAAATGTCATTGGCAAATGGGACATTTTACAGACAGATGTAGGACTTAGACACTGGGAAAAACGCAAAATGATTTTTAAAAGGCAATGCAATTAACATGGCAATTTTGTCCACAGTGTACAAACGGGTTATAGCCAACAGCGACTATTTTCTGATGGCTCAGAGGCTGGATTTCAGCTTGCGATGTAGATAACCCAAGTTCCAATGCAAGCTTGGGGAGTCAGAGGGCAGGACATGGGGAGGAGGAGTGAGTGTCCGATGGATTGCTCTCCTCCTCCAGGGGGAGGGTGGGGAAACACTCAGCCTGCACCTGACTCCTAGTGGATGCTGGGGTCCAGTGTAAGTGAGGGTTTACTGTTCTGGAAGGTATGCCAGATGTGGAAACATGTGCCCTTGTGTCATTGCATGCCACACCTCCCACCACTGGGGACAAAAACAGATGCAGAGTCCGATCACTGAACCCCCCCACAAAGATTTGCCCAAGACTCCCAAAGCTGCTGGACTACATGACATGGCACCATTTGAAGAGGTATGAAGGGGACCCTCCCCGCAGCCCGGCCCTGGGGAACAATCCAGGGTGAATGCTGATGGAGGTGAGTGTGGTCCCAGGTAATGTGAGGGGTGAGGTGAGGAGGGCTAAGGTGTACAAATAAAAAAAGAGATTATTTTCTGATGCACCTATGGGTACCACCCTATGTTGCTGATGCAAAGCTTGTTCTTCCATTCCTAGACAAATGCATTTTTGAGTCTGAAGACTGGTAAAGCCATTATATCAGGACAATTGATTACTTGTGACAGCAAGGGGGTCACATGCATTGCCATGTGTAACTGTGGTGTCCTTCATATTGGAATGATAGGTAATTTTGAATAAGAGTGGGTGAGCACCTGTGAGCTACTGTATCCATGGACAAAATAAGGAGTGTTCAGTTTCAACCCAGTGTATTGTACAGGGTAGTTCTGAAGGATTGGAGGGTGGTGGGCATAATTACACTTCATGGGGTGGGGGGTGGGGGACAAAGAACAAGTGGGAAACTACAGACTTGTAAATCATACCTCTATGGTAGGGATGCTGATGGAGACACTGATCAAAGTGGACCTTGTGGGCTACTTGGAGAGCAATGGTCTCCAGGATAGCCAACAGTACTGATTTATAGTAGGGAGGTCCTGTGTCAGACTAACCTGACAATTTTCTTTGACTAGTTGATGAAGAAATTAGATAGTGGCCATGCTGTGGATTTGCTCTACTTTGACTTCAGCAAGGCTTTCAACTCATTGCTTCACAGTTACTTGTTGAAAAAGTTGGAGGTTCTGGATGCATGCAGCTAATTTCACAGTTATCTGGTAAGTAACTGGCTAAAGGGGAAGCAGCAGAGGGTTGTAGTTGGTGGGGTCAAATAAGAAGATAGGGGGGCCATGAGTGGGGTACCACATGGATCTGTCATGGATCCAGTCCTCTTTAATATTTTCATCAGCAACATTGCTGTGGGAGTCAGGGGTAGGTTGTGCCTCTTCACAGATGACACAAAACTCTGTGGAAGGGTGGCTAGCAATGAATGAATCAGAGAAATAAGGAGTGACTTATGAAAGCCAGAGAGGTGGTCTAAGGTTTGGCAGCTGAAATTCTACAGCAAAAAGTACAAAGTAGTGCACCCAGGGAACAAGAACCCCAAGACAGAGTACTTGACGAGTGAGGTAAGACTTAGCACTATATCTGAGGAACAGGACCTTGGAGTTATCATCAGTGACTCTCTCAAACAATCAAGACAGTGCAACAAGGCATATAGCAAAGCATATAGTATTCTGAGCTATATCAGAAGAGGTAGTGATGGCAGAAAGGAAGAGGTAATACTTCATCTATAGAGATCCTTGGTGAGACCACACCTTGAGTACTGTGCCCAGTTCTAGAGTCCTCATGTCAGAAAATACTGTGATAGGCTGGAAATGGTGTAACATAGGCTGCCAAAAATTATTCAGGTCCAACAGGGCATGTCCTATGATGAGTACCTCAAGGGACTGAACATATACTAGCTGAAGACAAGAAAGGAGAGGGGAGAAATGATAGAGACCTTAAGTTTCCTAAAGGGAATTAACAAGATGAACTGTGGGGAGGTATTTAGCTTGAATACTAGCTCAATGTGTGGGGACAATCATTTTGTGTAACTCAGGTACTTGGTGTTAACTTGTTTTAGTTTGGACTTGCTCACTCCCACCCTCAGTAAAGGTTTGAACTTAGGAATGAAGGCCCTGAGGAGGGGGAGAAGAGTGCCAGAGAAGGAGGAGAAGGGGAGGTGGTGGTGCAACTGAAGCTAGGCAACATTGAGAGAGCAGAGGGTGTTTTATAGGGAGATTCTCCCACCCACTGAACCACAAGTGGAACCCTTCAATTCAATGTGCAGGGACAATCATGTTGTGTTACTGGGGTGCTTGGTATTAACTTGTTTTAGTTTGGCCTTGCTCATTTCCACCCTCAGTAGAGGCTTTAACTTAGGAATGAAGGCCCAAAATGAATGAGTAATGACAATTTCTCCTCCAACTCATGGACAGTGTACTCAGTAGCTTGCAGGAGAGGAAAAAAAAACCTAGTAAGGGGGAAACCTCCTGGGAACTATGGCTACCTGGTTGCCTTCCCTCTAGGCATACTAAGAGGAAATATGTAAAAAAGCCAGAATGGCATTATGTATCTGGATTGGGAGAAAATGACTTGACACAGAGGGAGGTCCATCTGTCCAAACCTCTGGATGTTATTCTTAGATGCTGGGATGCAGCTCTGTACAGAAGGAATGGCCTGAGGAAAAAAAATAGGATTCTATCCACAGCATTGGTAAAAAAGACTTCTGATGAGGTCATGAGTTCTTTCACTGATACTGGAATTGATGTTTGAAGAAAGTAGCAGTGGGTCTGATGGCTGGACTTGGAGTGGTAGCAGTGCAGACAATCAAAATCCAGGTCTGGGTACCAGTTCATGAATGGAGGAAAATATGGAATTAAGACTCCATGCTGGCATTTTCATGATGAAAGATATAATGTATAATGGTCCCCTTGCTTGGAGATCATCCAGGGAGAGAAGAGAAAAAGTGGTATGGGAAGATGCTGTGAATTCACCAGGGCTAGGTGACCTAAAGCCAGGCATCCAGCTGAGACAAGATTAAGGTCTCAGGGGAGTCAGATGGCTGAGTTAGAGAACATGGAGCAACAGACAGCAGAGAGTGCTATCTAATGGGTTATCATCTGGATTGTTTCTGAGCTTATGCTGAGATATGCCGGACCATAACTAGCTTGACCAAAGGATTGGAAAGAGTGAGGTACCAGGCTGGTCAGGTTTGGGTCACAATTAATCGATCTCCAGATATATATTGTTTGATAGTACCATGAGTCAATTAGGGGTCTCTGGCAGAAGGAAATAGTGCCAGGATGGGGGGTGAAAAAGGCATGGGTGCAATAGTCATAACAGCACAAAATGTAACAATATGCTTTCCAGGTTATTAAATTGGTAGTTCAGGTAGAAGGGATAGAGCAGACCACAGTGCTTACTGAGTTTGGAGGAGGTAAAAGTTCAGGGCATGGTTGAGTCAAAGAATCCAGGAAAAGAGGTTGGGTCTGCATATGGATGGAGGATGAAGAAATCCCAGAAGCCAATGAGATAGATAATCTGCAGCAGATGTGAGAGTTCTTGAATATGAAACTGTAAATCAAAAATTGCGAAAGAAGGAATTGCTAGTCAGTCTCTGCAGGAATTAAATCATGGAAGGAGAAGATATGCCTGGTTAAAGTTGACAACTAGTGCTGCATTATTTGCAATCATGGGGACTGTACATACAGACCGGAGATGACCTCATGTAAAAGCTGCTGTGACAATTGGGAGATTCCAAACATGGGAGAGGAAGATGGAGAATTGGGGAGTTGTAGCATTTCCAGAGGCCAAGGCTGCAATCCAAGATGTTTCAAAATATGGCAGCAAATCCACAAATGGGAGTTGCATCTGTGAAGATATTTCATATGAGGTCAGGAGACAGGGTTGTAACAAACATTCCAGGAGTTAAGGAAGAGAGCCCACATGGCAGAATCAGATCTTAGTTGAGGAGGATGATGATTTAAAGTTGGGAAAGTTGTGACTAGTTCTAGCAGGTATGATATAAAGGGGAAGAATGGCAGACATTCTTGTTCATTGTAGGAGTTCCTTGAAGGAAAGAAGAACCAGGGATTGAATGAGAAGAACGTGTCTGGAGCAAACAGGATCAATCTTCTGTGAATCCGGTTCGATGCCAAGGAATTCAATGGTAGATACAGGTCCGATAGTATCTTAAGTCAAAAATAGGTACAGAAAGTTGGTCACAATGTTATTTTGAGGCAAAATACATGTTGCCTGGGTGAATTGAATAGAGGAGTGAGCAGGAGTCATCAAGCTATAGAATAGCAGCAGGAAGGTGGCACAGTTGAGAAACATCCAACAAAAGAGGGTCTGATATATCAAATAGAGTTGACTTATGAGGGGCTGAATGAACGCTGAGTGCTGAGACCCTTGCAGAACAAATGGCAGGGAGCATTGAGCAATGATGACACAATCAGGGGTTGGTCTGGAGGTAGTTCAACAAGGCAGGGTAATTCAGAAGGGCAGGGTAACAATAATCAGACCTGCACAAAGGCCAGAAGCAGTAGGAATAGTCACACTCGCACCTTGGTCTGCGAAACACTGTGCAATGGGGTACCTGAATGAAAGTGAGGCAGCACTATGATAGTGGGGAAAGCCAGAAGGCATTCAGCTGAGTTACATCTACAGGTCAAGGGACTGCAGAGTGATGGAAATGGTCCCTTGCAGTGCTGTAGAGATGGATGGGAAGGGGCTTAAATGGCATCTGATATATGTACTGTAGTAAGCCTAGAACCTCTGATGAATGGCTGCATAATGGTAATTGCATTAACTATCCTTGAATGGGATAGGTAAATCTTTAGAATACATCAGGGAGTTGATACTGGAAATATGGCAAGCTGGTAGAGCAAAAAGTCCAGTAAAGGCTGATTCTGGCCAGAACATTTGCAAGTCACCACTCTGATAGGAATGAATCATTGGAAGGAGGAGAGAAGCATAGAGATGCAAGTATGGAAACCTCAGCAAGGCCAGATGGTAAAAACTGCATCAAAGAGGTGGAAGGGGTTGAGGCCAGAAAATGGCAAAGGTCAGAATGTTCACGGGAATGGAGGAGTGCTTTAATTGGCATTGCTAAAATGGAGGAAATTAGGACAAATGGGTCTCGCGTTAGCCGTGCTACAGGGAATACACATATGGAAGAATCCATGGCCATTTTATTGTTCATGCAAAGCTGACTGGAAACTGGATGTATAGGGGGATCCAGAGGAATGGATAGAATAAAATGACATACCTTGGAGTGCAGTAGAAGTGGGATTGGATGGAGGAGCCGGGGATCAAGTGCAAAGGAGGGTTAGAGGATCCACTGGCAGAAGAGAAGGTTGGATGGAAGGCAGCTGGAATAAGGGGTTCAAGGACTGTAATCCAGGACTGGATAGCATTCATAGGAGCAGCCAGTTGAGTGAGTCAATCCTTAATGTCTGAGAATGAATCCGGAGGCAGTGGTGGAGTAAGAAAATAGGGGTCTCATTGGAATTTATGGCCATGAGATATCAAACAACTCCTACATTTCAGCAGAAAAGGAGTACGAGATCCCCAGTGTCTGTAAATCAGTAATCAACCAAGGAAAAGAACCATAATGGCACAGAATCACTGTACTGGGATGCTTTCTTCAGTATGGTAGATGAGAGTTGATGACAGACCTTCAAGCAGATATGGCTATGACAATGGAAGGGGTCCTGGAAGAAGACTGCAGTCCAGAGGACAGTGATCCAGGAGGAAACTAAGAACACAATGGCCAGACCAAGGGAAATTAAAAGCAAGTCCTGTGGCCTCCACATTGGTACAGGCAAAGGGGTAGAATATTTCCAGGACCTCCACACAGGTCCAGGAATAGTGGATGGTATACCTGTACCTCCACGTAGGTATGGTATGAAACCTGGAGCCTCCACGTAGGTGCAGAGTGAGTAATAACAGGCAATAGCCTTAAACTTGCAACCTTCACATAGGTGCAGACACATAAACACTGGGGCATCCAGCACCTCCACAAAAGTGCAGGACGAAGCAGCTGTGACCCCCACATGGGTGCAGAGCAAACAGGGAACAATGTGTACTGGATGGAATTCATTAAATACAGGAAGCAAACATTGCGGTGAAAGAAAGGAAGGACATAAATGAAATAGGACAGTATAGCTTAAAGAGGGAAGCAGGAAGTAAAGAGGTGAATGAGCCAACCAGAGACTGAAGCAGGGAATATAGCAGAATAGATAGAGGAATGCCAGGACAGGAACGGACAATGGCAACAACTGGAGAAGCAAAAATTACCCAAAAGAAAAGGTATGGAAACAAAGAACAACACAGGACAAGGACATGGGGGGGCTAGCCGAGCGGGCCAGGACAACAGCCAGGAGAAGCAGGAAAGCAGGCTACGGGGGGGCAAGGGGAACAACAACAATGTGAATAAAAACAGGAAGGCAATCCCAGGGAAGGAGCAAAGCACCAGAGGGCAAGAAAGGAGGAGACAGTCAAGGAAGGGTAACCATTAGTGGTAATATACTAGAAGCATGGAATGGAAGGAAAGCACAATGTTATGAAAGCAGCAATGATCATGGGGGAAGTAGGGTGAGCTGAAAAGCCAGGGGCCAGAGGGAGTCTGACTCTGGTGAAAACAATTAGGCTTGTACTATGGGGAGCAAGTAGGCCTTCAGCATGGGGAGCAAGCAAAGGGAGGAACAAAAAACAGGAGTTTGAACTGGAAATGAGCCAAATGGTAGGGTGAAAATAATTCAGTGAAAGACAGGAGTACTGGCAGCAACAACAGGAGCAACCTAGATAGCAATGCACACTTTTTTTGTTTGTTTTTTAATCAGCTATGAGCAGTAGCATTCTATAAGTATGGAAGGAGGTAAGTAATGCTTTGAAAACAGCTATGACCACAAGGGAGGTAGATTAAACAGGGAAAACTTGATGAAGCTGCATAGCAAGGGTACAGAGGGAGCCTGAGATCAGGGAGCTTGACTCAGGAACTAAGGTTTAGAGGGAGCTTGAAGCAGGTGAAAACAATTAGGCTTAATAACATGGGGAGCAATTAGGCCTGTAGCTTGGGAAGCAGCATTGGTCTGTGTGAAAACACAGGTACAGTTACAATAGCAATGGGAGTAACTAAAAGCAAGTAGCTGGAATTGCAAAAGAGCCAAATGGTAGGAGCAAGCAAATGGTAAGAGTTGAGAAACCAAATCTCCCCAAAAAAGGAAAGGAAAAAAAAAACAGAAGAAACAGAGAAGGGACAAAAAGAAGCACACAGCTAGAGGCAAAATACAAACCAGAAGCAGAGGAATAAAATGCAGAGTCCAACAGCAAGAAGCAGTAAGGTGGGGGGCAGGGGTCGGGTCAGGCCCCAGAAAGCTTCAGAGTAAACAGACAGCCTCTAGCTGGCAAAGAAAAGTGCTTCAGGAGAGAAAACCACAGCGAGCAAAGTCCACAATGTTCAGCCCAACAAGTGAAGCTAGGCAACGTTAAGAGGGCAGGGGGCATTTTATAGGGAGATTCTACCCACCCACTGAACCACAGGTGGAGCCCTTCAATTCATGGTCACATAACAATGAGTGGAAAATGACAGGAGGGAGGTTCAGGAGGGACATGAGGAAACATTATTTTACAAAAAAGGTGATGGAGTCAAGGGGTGGATATGAAAATTATAGTTGGTTTCAAGCATAGTTGGGAGAAAATGAAGGGTATAGTGTGGGCTCAGGGCATCAGAAACTGGAAGGAGATTGGTGGGAAGATTGGGGAGGGCTAGGACACTTGAGGAACAGTAAGTGCCAGGGCTAAAATGGAGACTCAGGAAGATAGAATGGACCATTGGTCTGTTTCTGCCATCATTATCTCTGTTTCTCTGTTTAAATATATTTTAACTTGTCGGTCTAGAAAATGTTGAGCCAAACTCGGGGTGGGGGTGGGGGGACTTTAATAACAAAGTTCTAAAGAGGGAGAGATGCTGTATCTTTGTGACAGGTGCTTGGGAATGGCATTGACTTAATAAGGATATAGAAATGTTACCATTCCTGAAATAATTTGATGTTGGGGTTACGTTTATGACTGTGTAATTTAAGAATAGGAAGGTTGTGCATGTATTTATTAGGAGTTATGGTGCAATAATTTTGGAGTTGGCTACATCTCTTTTGTACATTATTTTTTATATGCTATATATTGATTATATGTATGAATTAAAAAAATACTTTGCATCGAGTAATTTAGCTACTGTGCCTTTAAAATCCATTTGTATAAATATGTGAGTTTCATTGCCACTTGCCATGTCTTGACAAAAAGTGCATTGTGTCACGTAAAACACTGGTATTCTATGAGGATGATCCTGTTGGCCTACCTTCAGATCAGTTTGTTATTTTTTAAGTAAATGTGACTCTCATTTTTAACTTTGAGTAGTCACTGTACATTATTTAACATCATCTTAAAGTAGAGTGATTGTGTTCATGGTCATTCCTGTTCCTGCTGAAATGTTTTAACTGCTGCGCATATGTTATCCTTGGAGTTAGCTTTTCTTTTCCAGTTCAGAAATGCCAACTTATCCATTTTTGTTTTTAATTTAAATGGCAGACTTATTACTAACAAACAAAGGATTTTAAATTTGAATGACAGTATTACTACCAAATCAAATGTATGGCTCTGGGTTTCAGCATAGCACCATCACAGTCAACCTATTCATGGCAGATTTTGAGAACACATTTTTGCTTGACAATGTGAATCCATTTTCAACAATTTAATTACATGGAGATTATATATAGAAGATATTTTGGTTATGTGTGGTGATGGTCCTGCCATTCTACTTCATTTCGACACTTACATTACTTAATATGTGACTGGAAGTATTAGAATTTGTATTCAATTACAGCACACAGAGTATACCATTTCCAATTCTTATGCTCTATGAGGATCAGGGTAAGTTAAGCACCTCATATTGTAGGAAAGACATGGACCACAACACAGTTCTATGTGCAGAAGCTATCAACCCCCCACAAGCACCACCACAGAAAAAATAAGTATGCCTTTCAGGCAGTTTATAAGGGTTAACAGAAGTTGCATAAAAGAAGCTGAATACAGAACCTAGAAGCCACCTAAGAACTTCAGATATATTTCTTTAGAAGAGTTGTCATGAGAGGACAATTTCTGCGCCCCAAAATATGGTGGAGGTACTCCTTACAGTGTTACAGCTGAAACTAACATAAGTAAGTTTGGGAGTTGAGCAACTGTTTTTTCACCTGGGCAGAGGAAGAGACAATTAAGTCAATTAAGAGCTTTATGTTGCAAAGTCAACACATTTTCCCTGATTGTGTTGTTCATTGTTGCATCATATAGGCAAGGCAAGCAAGTTGTATTTATATAGCACCCAATTCCTGGACTCTGGGTGTCATATAAAAACAGGTAAGGTCAAAATAAGCAAAGCAACATAAAAACTATAAAAGAAAACATAAACAGTTCTCAGTGGGTATATAAAACAAATAAATCTCAATAAATAAAACTCCAGATGATTAAAATAACTTATTTTACTAATGCTGATCACTCACCTTCATATAGGGTATATATATGACCCAACTTCTTGCCCCTAGGTAAAGTCTCAAAGATACCACCCAAGTTACCTCCTTGAAGAATGCAATCAAGTTAATTTTGCAAGGTTTACCTTTTGGGAAACCATGTTGTGGAGTACTGCCAGTACCGTGTCATGAGCTAAACCACATTTTTATCTGAGTGCTTGATTTCAAAAGCCCATAGATCGACGCAAGGTGCCTGCATCAAACATCACTAACACAATTGGCACCTTGCATCATAAATTGCAGTATTCCTAATTCCAAAATGTGGTCTGTGTCAGAATGGGAAGTCATTGTGCCAAACAGGCACTGCATCACCCTTGGGACCTATACAATGTCACAAGGGGGAATGCACCATAGTGGGGCAGTGCCTTCTTCTTTTTTGGGATTCAGGAAGTCCCACCATGGGCACACCAAGGGGCTCAAGTTAGACCAACCAGCAGCTGGTATAAGCACCTTGTGCCGTTGCCCCACAAGGTGGGGAATTGGGGAGGCTTGTATGAGGGATTTGGGGGAGGAAGGGACAGAGGAGTGCCATGGGGTGTTGGGGAGAAAGTGGGCATGCCTGGGGTGATAGCACACCCAGTGGAGGTGCAGTGTTTGTCCCTGGAACCCCCTCCCCACCATCCATGAACATAATAGGTATAATATCTGCACCCCCGCTGGGTGTCTGATCACCCTCTGGGCATGCCCACTCACTCTCCAACACCCCCTATGGCATCCCAAATTCCCATTCTGCCCCTGGAACCCTCCTGGTAATTGTTTTTCATTGTGTCAGGCGGGGGGAGTCAGTTCTCCACTGCAATTTTGGCAGGTGTGCCTATTCTTTGGCTGTAGCCTGCGGGTGCAGTGATTCCTGGGTTTTAGGTGTAGTGACCCCTGATTTTACAGAATCGGGTGCAGGGTACTTGATGCACAGGAAGTGGGCCACAGCCCTAGATCACTGCAAACTGCGGTGATCTAAGGGCTGTTTTGGAATCAGGTCCATTAACTCAAACACTTTGCCAAGCATTGAGATTATTCACCAGTGGCTGTTGATGCATGTGTTTAACCTCATCCACTTATTGAATAGAGGTGCATATTGGTGACTTTACTGTTCTCTAGCACAGTATATGTTTTTAAGGAGTCAGGAAAGATATCAGTGAGGGGCAGTGCAAGAAGCTTTGTTATCTCCAGTATTATCCTTAGTTATATACCATCTAATTGCTAAGAGTTTCCCTTATTCACACCCTATAGATACGATATACTAATTTGTTATTTCTGGTATAATTAACATGGGCCCCTGTACCTGTTCCATAACTTCTACCTAAAGTTCACCATTTCTCCTGACAAACTGTGTGAATAATCATGCAGAGTAGTTATTCATTTCTTCTGGCCTTGCACAGTGGTTCCCCATCCACAGGATTACTACCTTATCCCTTATCCCCTTGATAGTCTGTGCAGTCCTATCTTCCAGGCCAGTTCTGGCCAGTACAGTCATGGTTCTGTAATCCTTCTGCAAAACCCTATACTGTAATTTCCTCATTCTATCCCTAAAATACTGTATAGCAGTTTATATTAGCACCTAATATATTTAGCATGACTACTCCATTTGTACATACAGTACACTCCACTTGAACAATACAAGCTTAAGGGGGACAGCTGCTTAAGTGGGACATCTCTCCAGGCACAAATTCATCTCAATGGAAAACATAGAGTTAATTGAATGCTTAAGCAGGACATGCAATCAAATCAAACTTTATTTGTAAAAAGGCACCTTTCCAAAACCAAGGCACCTGTACATAACATAATAAAAAACAATAAATAATTAAAACAATATTAATATTAATCCAAGGCAGCAACATTTAAAAATCATTATATGCAAGGCTAAAATGATGTGTTTTTAATGCCCCATTAAAGCTTTGGACAGTTGGGCAACCTTGCACCTGACGAAATAAAGAATTCCACAGGGTTGGAGCCATAAAATTAAAAGATCTGGCCCCAGAGGTCTTTAAACGAACCCTGGGAATCTCCAACAATCCCTCGTCAGTGTATCAGAGAGAGCGGGAGGGACAGTAGGGACAAAGGGGATCTTTCAGGTAGCCAGGTCCCTGATCACGTAGGGCCTTATAGGTCAGCAAACTGACCTTGAAGGTGATTTGCCAGCATATTGTCAGCCAGTGCAGTCTGTGGAACACAGGCGTTATATGACTGGCCCTAGAACAACCAGTCAATAGCCTGGCTACCGCATTCTGCACTAGTTGCAAGCAGCGAATATCAACCCCCGGTAGCCCAAGATAAAGGACATTGCAGTAGTCAAGGCGGGAGGTAACGAAGGCATGGACCAAAGTAGGAAGATCATCAGCAAGAACCAGGTGCTTCACCCAGGCAATGTTGCCCAGATGGTAAAAAGAGGCTTTGACAACTGCCGACACCTGAGATTTAAGTGTCAAACAGTCATCAAACACAACACCCAGGTTTCACACCCAGTCTGAGGTAGTTAGCTGAACACCCCCAAGCCATAAATCCGAGGGTGATCCTGCCAACAAACTCTCCTCCCAGTGACCTAGGTCCACAACGAACACCTCAGTTTTCTCTGGATTCAACTGCAGCCAACTCACATTCATCCAGTCCTAGATTTTGGCTAGACAGTTGTTAAAGACCGAAAAGGCAGCAACTTGGCCGGGCACAAAGGACATGTACAGCTGAGTAACATCTGCATAGCAGTGACAACTCAGACTGTACCACCTAATACTCACTCCCAACAGCAGCATGTACACTGCAAACAACATGGGCACCAAAATGGAGCCCTGCAGCACCCAATAGGATAGGGGGAATGATGCCGAGGAAGAAATCCCAGACACCACCCTCTGAGTCCTACCCTCGAGGAAAGATTGAAACCAACTGATGACTGTACCAGACAGCCCACAGATAAACTGCAAGCACTCCAATAGTACACCTTGGTCCACGGTGTCAGACTCTGCAGAGAGATCAAGAAGGACCAAGATGGAACGAGTCCTTCGATCTCTCGCTATTAGGTGGTCATTTAGTACCCGAACAAGAGCTGTATCGGTACTTTGTCTCTTCCTAAATCCAGACTGGAGAGAATCATAGACATTGTGGCTGGTCAAATGATCATCCAGCTGCAACGCGACCACCTTCTCAATAACCTTACCCACAAAGGGGAAAGTTAGAGACTGGCCTGTAGTTAGCCAGACAATCCGGGTCCAAGGAGGACTTCTTAAGAAGGGGCTGAACCACAGCCTCCTTCAGAGGATTTGAAAAAATCCCCCTCTCTAAAGACCTCCAGACTATCTCAGCAAGGACCGTACCAATTTTATCCACACAGCCCACTAGGAGACATGTGGGGCCCGGGACCAAACTACAGTTGGTCGGACGCAATGACTGGATGACCATCACAGTGTCACTGATTGTGGGAAGGCTAAAGTCAGACCACACAAATTGGGGGTCTGACATCTCCTGCCAACCATCACAGCTCCCATTAGGGAGGGTCAAGCAGATATCAGACCTGATTGTGTCAACCTTATCTGAAAAGAATTGAGCAAACTCCTCACACCATTCTTGAGAAAAGGCTCTTCTGGGCTGAAGACAGATTGGATTGCACAATCAGTCCACAGTCTGGAAAAGCTGAGCTGGTCTATACTGTGCAGCAGCAATGTCTCTGGACAGGAATTCTGCCTTCTTATGAGAGATTGCTGATTGATAGACCACATAATGGTCCATCAAACTAAGTTTGACACAATCCAGACCCGATTTCCTCCAGCACCTCTCTAACCTCTAAGGTATATGTAATCCTAGAACAAATAAATGAAAATGAAATGAATGAATGATCACCAATATGGGTTGAGGAGGAAATAACCTGTATGAAGCCCAGTGAAATCATTAACTGGCAGAAGTCCTGACCAAACTGCGAGAGTTCGTCATCTACCCAATGGGATCCCAATGTCAGGTTGACAATGAAGTCTGTGACTTCCCACAGGAAAACATTCCCATCACCCAGTGGATGGTAACCGAGAAGTATCCTGCACTCCACACCCTCGCCTATGATACATTCAAAAGAGTTGGTAGTTCCCACTGGTACCACCACTAGGCCCAGTTCCGATCTAAAACAGATAGCATCACCCCTGCCCCTATGATTCATCCAAGGGCGGTGTATCACCAAGTATCCGGCTGGAATTGCTGATGCCAAAACTGGGCCAGCATTCTCATCCAGCCAGGTCTCAGTGATGCACGCCAGGTCAGATGTTCCAACAAAATCCACTATAATAGTGGTTTTGTTTTTAATAGACCTGGCATTACATAACACCACCCGAGTAGGATGAGAATCCAAGGAAGACCATGCTACCTGTTGACTACAAGCAGAACCTTTGGGTATAGGAACCTGACATGGAGGACCCCTTTTTCTGGACCCATTTTGCCCCAGAGCATCTCCTTGTCCCCACTATCCCTATCCACCCACTCCTTTCCATTCCCTCTCCAGGCCCAACCCTTGTCCTCCTCCTTTTTTGAACAATCCCCAGAGCCCTACACCATCTGTACACTTCTGGCAATAAGGGAAGACAGAAAAAAGGACAAAGGTCCCTGATCCTGGAGGGAGAATAATACCCGACCGTCCTTATGCCATCCCAACACATATTTACCACACTAAGCGAATACCAGCAAGTAAACAATTCAAAATACTACTTTAACCTACATCCAAACATAAAATAATCAAATACTCTAACAAACATCCACAAAAAAATAAACAAATACAATACCCTATATAACAATTTAGCAGCAGAATATAAAAGTCCGAGTTAGGAAACAATCACAGTCAAATAAGTCTCAAGTTTTTGAATTATTTTGGTCTGAAGAGCTCCCACCTCTTAAGACATGACCAGAGAGGAAGGCCAGATTCAACTCTTACTTTAGTCTGACTAACCAACCAGAGCTTAATGGAGAAGAAAAACTTTTTTGTAAGGCACTTTCACTGCTAATATATATCCAGTAGAATGTAAGGACAGTCAGTTCCAATTCTCAATTTTTTCAGTGCAAGAATCCCATCCCACGATGCACAACATAATGTCAAAACAAACTCAGCTCACTCAAACCAGTCCCGACTCGACAGAGAATCCTTCACAGGTCCAAGTCCAGTGCATAGATCTCTCCAGGAGCTTCCAGTTTAAAAGACAACTTCACACCACACCACACCAGTGTGTACCTAACCCCACCCCACAGCTGCCTCCACAGCTATTGAGGCAGGTACAGATAATGACCGAGTGCTAAACAAGATTGTTTCAAGCAAGAGATCCCAACACAAACCCAAGGGGTAGCCATCTCCTGACCCGCTGAGCCCGTGACTAAAGCCCCCAGGCTAAGCCAACCAAATAGTTAACCCCCCGGGCTGCTTAGGAAACAAATCAACCCCTCCCCACCTTCCAGCAGGCCATGAGCCCAAGCTTCCTGCCTGACTCAGCCAAAACTCAAAGGCCACCCCGCCCAGGTAGAGCAAGGGAATCCCTGCTCACAATCCTCGCTACTCACAATTTTCCACAGCAGCAATGCTAATTCTATTCAGATTCAACCACAAGGAGACTCCAACCCTTCATAGAATCCCCAGATATTCCAAATCAACTTCTTCAGACTGGGGACTAAGGGATTTCCCTACTCACAGCTCTTCCGTAACAGAGGTCAGTACCACTCTGTTTCAATCCGACCACCAAACAGCTTGTGCACTGTCTGATTCTTCGTGAGCTCGCTGCTGTAGTTCCTTCCTTCAGGACATCAGATCTCAGCTCTGAATCTCCTCCCTTCCCCCAGTCTCCTCCGGTCGTACACCAACACTCCAGGCAGGTAAGAGAACCAGCAAATTAATCAAGCCTCCAGATTTTACAATAAACATCCAGTGCAATATCTTAGGCACTGGATGAAGCAAAAAAGATATGCATAAAAAGGTTTTCTAACTCCGTTTTTAAGCTCCCAAAGAAAAAACCCTCTCTAAGCCCGATACGCCACTTAGTCCTTAATAAATCACTCAATTTTTCCCTAACTTACTGCCAAAATTAGTTTTACTAACTAGAAACAAAAGAAAACTAAAAGCAAATGGCTCATTACAAACAAAAATAGACTAAAAACAAAACTGGTACTATAGCTATTGTGGACTAGCCCAGCATGGCCGCCATCTTCCATTTCCATGTATCACACAGAAGCAGTTTTATTGGGATGATTTCCAGCAGAGCTTTGCTATTTGACTAAGTGGTATGACCTTTGATCTAACATCTCATTGCTGTTTCATTCGCTTTGTTACTGTCTAATGTACTTGGCACTTGCTTGCTTCCTGCTTTGCCTCTACTATGTCTCTTTCTTGGAATGAACTCACGCTTGCAGAGCATGTCAAAGTGCTTGATGCACTGTCAAATTCCTCCTGGTGTCTTGCCTCAGTGGCTTCAGAGTTTAAAATTTCCAAAAGCCAGGCTGGTCACATCAGTAAAAACCGTGATGTGATCCTCAGTAAGTGGTGGACAAATGCAAACCCAAGTCGCAAAAGGAAAAGGGAGGGTAAGGACAGTGAAGTGGAAGAGGCTGTCCTCTTGTGGTTCTCCCAGGCTCTGCAGAAGGGAGCGTGCATATCAGGTCCAATGCTGAAAGCAAAGGAGGCTGATCTTGCACGGGAGATTTTGCATGATGGATTCAATGCCACTGATGGATGGCTACCGCATTGGAAAATGCACCATCAGATTGTCCTTAAATGGGAGCATGGGGAAAAACAAGACACAGATGACACTGCTGCCAGAAATGGATCACTGAAGTGCTGTCTGGTCCCCTTTCCAGTGATCTACCTGCTGATGTATGGAACGCTGATGAAACTGGACTTTTCTCTCGGGGCTGTCCTAACCATGGCCATGCTTTAAAGCAAGATGAACTCACTGGAGGCAAAAAAAAAAGCAAAAGACAGAATTTCTATGCTTTGTTGTGCTAACCAGTGTGGAACAGGGAAGCAAAAGCTTCTTGTCATTGGAAAATCTAAACACTCACGTTGTTAGCCTTGGGATTTAAAATTGCTACCTGCCACCTATGCCAGTTCATGTAATGCATGGATGACTGGTGCAGTCTTTCAATAATGGCTGATGGCTTGGGATTCTGAACTGCGAAGACAGAGATGAAAAATCATCCTGTTTGTTGGCAATTGTTCTGTACAACCTCATGATCTGATTAAACACCTAAAATCTATTAAGCTTGTGTTTTTTCCACCAAACACCACCAGCATAATACAACCCATGGGGTGATCAAAAACTTAAAAGGGCACTACAGATCATTTGTGGCAGCAAAAATCATCCTCTTTCTTGACAAGGGTGATACGGCTCATGCAGCAGAAAAAGCCAGAAAAGTTAATTTGGCTGATGCAATTTACATGCTACACCGAGCTTGGCAGGCAGTGAAGCCACAAACAGTAGGAAATTGTTTTCGCAAAGCAGGCTTTTTTGGGAGAGCATTAGAAGAGACAAATGCAACTGCCAATGAAGTAATGCCAGTCTTAGATGATGTTTGCATACCCTCCTTTATGGATCATGCAGTGTTCAATGACTTTGTTGACATGGATTCAACTGAACCTACTGTTGGTGAACTCTCCGACACTGAATAAGGAATCTGAGACCGAGGACCAAACAATAGATGACACAACAGATAATGCACCACCTGACACAAACACCAAGGCCCTTATTGGGATTCACACTGCTTTACTGTGGTGTCAGCAACATGGGTAAACCACAATGCGGGATTCATTGTTCAATGCTGAAAGAAGCATACAAGCTTATGCCATTTCAGAAAAGAAACAGATGAGCATAACTGAATTCTTTGCTCCTCTTGCTTATAGTGAACCTATTATTGAACAGGTAACGGTGCCGGAAGTGCAAGCATTGCCAGCAGTGTATGATTTGCCATCTACCTCCAGTACCTCCTTTCAGGCTATGCCCCAAATAATTTTGCCACACACTACAGAGCCACTATCAGATGAGCTTTTCGATGATGACTATGACAGCCAGCTCTACCACTTCATGGAAGAGAAAGTTTACACTGTTCTTTAATAGTTACTAGTTGAAGCACGTGGAGTATACTGTAACACTGTACATAAAGCACAAGCACTGTACATAATGCACAAGCATACAAAAAAACTCAAACCCCTTTACATTAACCAACTCCCTGCAAACGCCTGTTAGTGTATTTGGTTAAAAAAAGAAAAGTCAAATTCATTTTGTAGAGACAGCCATTTAAACAGGATGATTGGCCTGAAACTAAGCAGTCCGCTAAAGCGGCTTGTACTGTATTGGCACCCAATATAGTTAGCACTCAGTGCTTACCATTAATTACAGTAGTCACAATTACAATAGTGAGAGCTAGCACTTGGAATTGTCAGTTACCAGATTGCTGTTACTTGCAGTACTTGCTTGATTGGCAGCTGCATACTGCTAACAGACAGTATACTGCCTACAGATCTTTCCCCTCACACTTGTTTCCTTTGCCCTGCTATACTGTTTGATTTACCTGGCTGGTTGGTATATGATGTCTCTTTTGAAATTAATCCAGTCCTTGCAAGTAAAGAGGAAGTACTCACTGGAGACTGGAACTGTGTCTGGTGCAGAGTTGGCTGATTGCTCTGGTGTTGAGCTTAATGCGAATGTGACCATAGCTAAAGAGCTCACTGGTGCTTCTCCACTCCCTCCAAAGATAAGCCACCACTCTTCTTATGTGAATTACCCAACTGAGACATGATTTCAGCTTGGGAAGTATGCTGTTGAACAGTGGGGTCTTGGCTGCTGTCCAGTAGTACCTTGCAAGTACTGGGAATAAAATAAATGAAAGCTCATTCAGAAATGTTAAAGCTGATTACCTCTTGCAGTTAAGGAAAACATGAGACCCCGACTGCTATGTCACCAATACTGCCTAAAAGACCTTGGGGCCACCCAACGCACTTGGAGGACAATCATGAGGTGCAACTAAAAATGATTGTGGAATACCGTCACACAGAAGGGGCAGTAGTGAATGCTGGGGTGGTTCAAGCAGCAGCTGTAGGCATTGTCAAAGCTAACTTGCCACAGCTACTGACAGAGAACAGGGGGCATTTAACATTGTCCAACAAGTGGGCTTGGGTTTCCTTCATCAGACAGGATTTAATAAATGAAAGGGGGACTAAAGCTGGGCATAAAACACCAAGTGGCTTACAGACGCCTACAGAACTTGAAAGAGCACCATTCTTGGTGGCTAGAGACCAGCTTTAATTCACTGAAAGCACACCACAAGGATACTGTGTGCAGATTTAAACAAGCTGGGATACATGAAGCCCACGAAAACTGTCTGACTGATGTATAGTAAGTAAACCACTGTATCATTAAGCCTGGTAGTGGGTAGTGGAAGATCTTGATTTCATTCATTTTTTTCTGCTTCTTTATCCTTTACAGATGGTGCCAAATGAGACAGGGATGTGAAGCTGAAGAGAAGCAGACTGAAGTGACCGAATGGAACACAGCTCAAGCTGTTATTCAGCACTTACGTTTATTTTTTTTTCTTTTATTGGTTATTTTAGGAAATGTAATAAAGTAGTAATTTTTTAAACACACAAATGCCCCCCTGTTGATTCTGTATTTGTAAAAACTAGTACCGTAATGTGCCATACCGTTAGTTGCTAAAAGGACGTTATGCCTGTAATGAGCAACAAATGTACCGCTGGAGTTACAATTAGTATGGCAGAATATATTAGCATTTGGTCTATATTAGCAGTTCTATGCTTTCAGTTAATAAAGCTAAAATAAATGGAACACTTATATAATCTGCTATACAGTACTTTTACTTTTTAAATCCTTTCTTTTTCTTCCATATTTTCAACCGGAGTTCCATGGACAACCGTGGAGACTCCCAACTAGCCCTCTGGCATTGGAAAGTGTCCCAGACAAGCTCTCATTTGTTAGTTGAAAGCCCATTCCATCATTCAGGTCATATAAGGATGATCTCCGCATTAAGGTTAGCTCTTTATTTATCCATCTATTCTGTGATATTCTGATGACAACACAGAGACTGTGTATTTTACTGGACCAGCATAAGTGCATTGACATAATTGCTTCCTGAATTCAACAATACATCACGGTACTTATGCTGGTCTATTACATCCCACAAATGTATACTGTTGGGTAATGAGGTAGATGCTCTTAGTAGAGAGGCAATGGCAAATTATTATGGCAAATACAGTTTCAAGTTTGTTTAAATTGGGGGGTTGTGTCCCCTACAACCCTCTTCCCTATACAAAAAGAAAAAAAATACAGAGGGGTGTAGGGAGCAGAGCCCACCAATTCAAAGAAACTAGTACTTACATCTTCAAACTATATTAGCCATAGTGGCTGTAAGGAGATAGAGGTAGTCTGATATGGTATTATGGCAAATACAGTTATTAGTCCATTTGGATTTGGAGGCTGTGCCCCCCACAACCCCCTTTCCTATAAAAAAAGAAAAAATGCACAGGGGTTGTGGGGGGCAGAGTCTCCAATTCCAACAAACTAATAACTACATTTCTTGTAATACCATATTAGACTATCTCTAGCTAGCTATTATGCAGATGTTCTCCACCAATGCCCACAGAAGTCCATGGAATCTCAACTCATAGTGTAGCTGGCATGTCACTATGTAAATGTCAGTAAAAGTTGCATAAGTGGTGGCTGCACAGATTATGGCCAGCATACACTGGTCCAATAATCTACAGAATTGCCGACCATACAAGGAATGCTTGACAAATCTTTTGTCAGGAATTTTCCCTTTAGTATGATAAATAAGGAGAGCATTTGACCATCATCTATGGCAGCTAGGCAAACAGTTATCCACTGCTTTTCATGCGTGGATATTAGTATGGTCATGTATTTTGATCCTTTCTGTTCTAGAGTTGATACATTGTCATGTCTGCTGATACTGTGGTTTAATTCACATTCCGGATTTGGTTTAGCTTAATATTATGAGATCTCCTAGCATGGGAGCAAAAGACAATCAAGTTTGTTATTTTGGAAATGTAGTATTTTAGAATTCTTGTACCATATTTTTATTTTTTTGCCAGTGTGTAAAGCCCCATGGCTAGAAGAAACAATCTACCTGTAAGAGGTGTGGGAAGTGATTGAGGCAGACACCAGGATCCAAAACTCAAAGCAGCTTTTATTCAGCACCAAAAAAAAAATCAAAAACAGCTAACTGTACAATGACCCAAAAAATAAAAAGAGGGTTTCAAATTAAACAAGGAAAATGTCCATCCAATAATTGGCTACTAGAAGGCGTTAGGGTCTGGGCTAGGGTCAGCTCCTTGCTAGGATCAAATGATCTGAACTCCACTTAGCCCTAATCTAATCTATCTCTGCAAGAGCTCTTCATTATATAGAGATAGTCAGGTGGTGAAGCTAAGCTCCACCCCTTTTTAGACAAACAATTACTTTTCTGCAAATACATGATAATATATATTATGAAACATAATTACCTATAAGTCTTTTCATACCTCAAGAGATAATGGCCTTGGAATCATATTTCAAAACTGTTCTAAAGAAAAAGTTCTGGTTTGGGTGGTTCTCTGCTGCTCTGGCACCTCCCACATGTCTTCAGCTCAATAAAGCTTGAGACAAGGGGGCCAGCCAACTCTATAGGAGACTGAGGCATGAGAGAGTTCAGAAGCAGAGGGAACATGCCCCAAGCCAACTTAGCAAGGAGGCTTTTCTGTGCACAGAAATAAACAGGTACATTAAAAAAAAACTTCTTGTAACATATTTCCAACTGTAAAACATTTTAACACATATTCTGTCCAGAGACATAAACCTAGCTTTTGTGCAGGACTGCTGCATAGTTTTAATGTATACAGACTGAAACTATTTGGAAACTGCAGTTGTAAGCTAGTGCTAGAGGCAAAACTCTACTGATTTAGTCATAATACCTAAGCCCAGAGAAAGCTAAACCCTTTCAAGGAAGAACATGTTTTTTTTGCATGTTTTATGCACTATATATGTACACATACCTTTCTCTGGGGCCCTCAACCTCTCAGTCCACAGCTCAATTATATCTACGGTCGACTATGGACTAGTGGTCTATGGGGCAGCAACAGATACAGTGCTCAAGAGGGTTCAGACTGCGCTCAACAAAGCCTGCAGACTTACCCTGGATGCTGAGTGTGGCACTCACAACTGTACTCTATATGAACTTGCAAATTGGCTTTCATTAAGAAACAGGGTTAATTTCCAGACTTGAATCCTAGGGAAGAAGGCTCTATTGGGTAAAACACCACCTTGTGTAGGCAGTTTGATCAAGGTGGTCAACTCATTACAGGTCACCAGCGGGAGTACAAGGGGGGCCTTGGCGATCCCCTTCCATCGCATCTCACTTGGGCAATGTGCATTTGCCTAGCAGTCCCCCCTATGGATGAATTGACTTCCTGGGAACCTCTTGGCCATCAATTGTCTAGCACAATTCAAAACTGACCTCAAACAGCACCTAATAACACTCTCTAAGTGCACCTGCCCCTGAGTTCAGCCAACCTGCTCTTTCTGCCCCCCAGCAAGCACAAGGCAGGCCTCAGGTACCCCCTCCCTCTGTCCCTTCTCATGACTTGCCCCAGCAATCAGTTTGCATCATGCTCCTTTGGTACCTGCCACCCACCTCCCCCTCCCCCAACTCCCAGTCCTGTGAGTTTCCAAAACAGTCACTACTAATGCTGGCTGCCTGACCATGCCCCCTCACACCCCACCATTTTACTCTAGCAAAGGCCTCTCCCCTCAGCCTCCCCTCACCCTACCATTTCTCCCTATTCCATATCGTCCCTTCCCCCAACCTCTCACCTCCACCGCAGTACTTGCCTCTCTCTCTCTCTCTCTCTCGTACCTCCCTTCTTCACCCCTCTGCCAGCTATCCCCATCCCTCTGAACTACTGACAAGGCACTTTGTGGCTGCTTATTCCCCCCCCCCCCCCTTATAAAGTGTTTTATCTTGTTATTTAACTTGTACCTATGTTTTGAGTTATTCTCTAAGTTCTGAATCCAAGCTGTGTCATTCATTGTAATGTACCTTTGCTTTCTCCTACTGTACTTTGTCTTGCAATCTATGACGTGAAACCTTTGTAAAAGAGCTTGTGCTCAAAGGTTTTTTTCCGAATCACTAAATAAATAAAAATAAATAAAACATTGTTTTTGTCTCATTTGCAACATTTGAGTTTCTCATGTTTGTGCACATTCCTTAGTTCACAATGCTTTTAACTTAAACCACACTGCAACTAGTGCTTTAATAGCAGAGCGCAGCAGACTGCAGAGAGTGACTGGCTTTACAGGAAGCCCTACAACCAATTTCACTAACAGACACCAACAGCAGGCCTTCAAGATGCTAGTACAGTCTGAAACTTAAGGGTTTTCTTTGGAAACATTATTCTAATTTACGAGTGCAACTTGCTCGCTCCACCTTGTACATCTGGGGGGAGAGTATGTGCACACGCTCGTGCAGCTGACATGCACGAAGAAGGTGGAGGGGAACTGGAAGCAGACTTCTGGAGACCCAAAGGAAGAAAGGCTAGGGAAAGACAAAAAATTCTATAGGTGGCCTTCCTGTAGATGGGTAAGAGAAAATGAAAGTAAAGGCATAAAAGTGCTGTTGCAACAGGCTTTTATCATAGCAAAGAAATAAACAGAGCATGATCTCCAGGGAGTTTTTTCCCCTTCCACACTACCCACTCATGACATTCATTAATAAGAGTGAGGAGCTTTGAGAACAATTGTTTTGTGGGTTACTCTGAGGTGTTGTTCATGCTGCAAGGCTATTCACCTGTATGATCAGTTTCCTCTGCTGTGAACTATGACTTTCATCCAGCACCATGTAGCCAATGGCATTTCTAATTATTATAGCTCAAGCCAACCTCAGTAAGTTTTCCCTCAATGTTTTAAGTTTCTTGTGCCATTTGAAAACATGCCTTTTGTTGATTTTCAAGTTGCGAGCTACTGGACAATTACCCTTTCTTATTACCATTCTTGCCACAAAGATTTCAAATGCTAAATAATAGGCTCTAGGTGGAAATGGACCACACAGATACAGCTGAGCTAATGGTAAATACAATTGAACAGTCCAACAAAGGAAACATTATTTTGTTTGTCCAGAAAACCAAGTTCTCTTTGATGTCCTTTAACAGTTTTAAATATTTATCGCGATGCATTTCCATGGGTCATTGTTACAGTGTAGTGTCACTTTAATGGTTTTATGTATTTAAAGGGAACTCCCCTAGAGGATAGAATCTCTTGACAAAGCTCGCACATTCCAGAGAAACTTTGGGTGGCATTTTTGCTTCAGGTCTGCACAAGTGTATGCTGTGGTTTGTTTCATGAATTCTTGTTTTAGAACCACGTTCAGTGTAAGACTTTTTCTGCACTGACAAGGCTATGATGATCAGCTGTCTTTGTTTGACTAAATCATAGCCTCTAGATTTAGACACGGTGAGAACGGAATGCCCGAGATCAGGTGTTTAAAGTGAGTTGTGATGAGATACTGGTATGTGCATATATAAGCGTATACTGAAAACTATTTATATTATTTGTGTTAAAAAAATTGTCCCTAATAGAAGACAATCTCAGTTACAGGTTGTCCTCAATTAAAATCCATGTCTGAAATTGTTAGTAGTGATCAGAGGCTGCAGCATCTAATCAATTACATATGGCACTGGAAGCAGCATTGGCATATGCCAAAGTTTGGCACTCACTCTCACAGCATAATACAAGAATTTATTGGTGTATGAGTAAACATCCATGCTTTAAAAGACAGAGCTGGTGTTAGGGTATCACCAAAACTGTTTGCATATTTACACAAAACATAAGAACACCAGCACGCATGTTCACTAAGATTCAGGAGACCTTATCACCCTAATGATTCCATTCCTTACTGTTGCAGTAATACATATTAGGGTACTGTATTAGCAACTCCTCAGTTGTCTACCTCAGATTCTGGCCTGGATTTTCAGAAATTTGATTAACATTATCCAAACTCATGTCTGACAGGTTGCAAGGGGTGGGGGCAGATCATGATTAGAAATGTTTCAGTGATCCTTAACTTTCTTAAAAGACCAGTTGAGATTTGCTGTAATAATTTCAAGGCCATGTGACAGTATTCCACAAATCCTAGTATCTGCTTGTTCATACCCATTTTAAAGCAGCAGTATTTTTAGTCGGTGAAACAATTCATCATATAGTTTCTTTAGCATAAATGTATTTCTGACAACCTAAGATTCATGCTCTGTGTATTTTTTGCCTTTTCATGTGTGTTCAGACTTGTTTTTATAGCTGATCTTGTAATTAATGACTCACATCATTAAAGATGGCCGCCATTCACAATGTTTTAAAAATCTCTTCCCCTGGTGTTATTTGCTGAATATGCATGCTAGATTCATGCTGTAATTGCATTAGAATGATTATTCTGTGTGTTTCTGATAGTAAACAGCACAAAATATTTAAAAGTAAAACAAAATGGTTATATTAAATGTGCACTGAAAATAGAAAATAGAGTTAAAAATCTACATTTCAACCTTAGGTCTTCTTCAGGAAATACCTAAAAGAGAAAAAAACTAAGTTATTTAATTTGTTTCATGGTGGATGTGGCATGGGCGGGGCAAGGGTGTAGCATGGGTGTGGCAAGTTTAAAAAAAAAACTTCAAGACCTCATATCTTAGTTCAGGAATGAAAGAAAATGAAAAGGAAAATATGTATCTTGATATTTTTGCAAGACCAATCCTATTATTGTAAACATGTGTATGATTATTAGCAAGCACTGCGGCTTTAAAAAAATCCAGTGACTCACTCAGCTGTGACTTTTTGCTAGAATTACTGTAGGAATATTCACGTCATTTTGTTTTGGCACTAGGAAAGAAATGCATGCTTCTTTAAAAGCTCAAATGGACATCTTATGTTTTAAATAAAGTGTGACCAAGAGAGAATTCCCTATTTAGATTTACTTACATAAGAAGAAGAAAAAGACTTTTACACATAGCCATATCCTTGAACCACTCAGATGACACCAACTTTTGTAGGGCTAATAGTCATCAACCAGACATTTAATCAATAGCATTGCAGCGGCATGTTATCTGGTTTTGAAGATGCTGTAATAGGAATAAGGACACAGATTACTGTATATGGCAAAACTTTGAATTAATGTTTTATAACCAAGAGGCTTCAGCACCCTCAATCACTGCTGAGAAAGAATATTACAAGGCAACACATAGTCAGCGAATGTTCATCCTGGTTAAAATAAGAAGAAACTGAGGAGAGTATTAAAAAACTTATTTTACCACTCTTTCCACTAAGGCACAGAAAGTGGAGGAGATTATATTCAGCTCCAAGACCATTCTTTATTGTGACCTTGCACTGTGTAATATTGGTGTTCAACATCCAAGGACATTATAAGTCAAAAAACAGAGAATCCATGTGACCTTTAGAGTCCAGTTATGAAAGGGTACAGAGGGCCTCTGCATTGCAGTACAGTATGTGCTACATACACGTTCTACATCCCATGAAGGTTGCTGCTTTCTACAGCACAACACTATAATGTAACTCTATACTGTGCACACCATCTGTACAACGTGATTCTATGATGTTCATGTCCCAGGCCCTATGCAACAGGGCTGGCCTGTGGAATCAGTCTAAGATGGCATTTAGGCATTCATGTGTGGTGTAAATTAGCATTCAGGGACACTGGGTAGACAGCCTGAAACATGGTTTCAAAATTGTACCCCAGTACAATCTGGAATTTGTTGCAGTTCATTTCCCAGGATAAATTCTCCATCTACCTGAATTTTAAGAAAGGCTAGTATGCAACAGTGACTTGAAAGCTGACCTTGCAAATTGCTAGTACTTTCCTTACTGGAAAGGAGAAACAGTAGTTATGGGGCAGCCCTAGCCATTTCCATGGATACCCTGGCCCACATGGAGCAGGGATCTATTGATAGCATGATGTAGGCATCTGATTAGATACCCCCTGTGTCCATCTGAGATGCTCACATAAACTATCCTGTGAATCCCTTAGAAGTTATCTAGTTGCATGAAGGGTGCCTAGTATCTTGGATCGCCTACTGCATATTTTAGTGCCATCTGAAAAAATACTCACCTTTCCTTTGTCACCCTTAACTTATGTTGTTTAGGTAAATACTGAAGGCAGTTTGTTCTAATCCAGTTTCTGTGGAACCTCACTGGTTACTACCCTGAGTGACCAGTGAAGTTCCACAGGGAGCAGTACCATGGTTCAACCCACTTGTGTGTTTCACTTTAGGATTTGCAAGTAATGGGAGGTTTCAGCTACTGTAGTTCTCTTTTCTGTTTTGGTTGGTGCTTGTGTGTCTGTAGATGGGAAGTCTGTATGTTTATGTAATAAAACTGTATATATGTATGAATTTAGGCACTGAATGTGAAGGATGTTTTAACTAGCTTTTGTTTTTGTTTTGGTTGGTGGGAGGCCTGTATGCTTTAGTTTGACAACGTTGTATTTCTTTGTGAATTTAGGCATTGTTTGTAATGGGAAGTAGTAGCTGGCTTGCTTTCTTATCTTTTTAGAGTGGTGGCAGTGATTTATCATGCGATTGCATTTGTACAGGTATTAAACTTTTGAGCTTGGAGCATCACAGTTTTTGTTAGCATCACCCAAGCTATGCATTATTCTAGTTTAGCATTCTCTTTGTGACTAATTGTTTTTTCTTTTCAAATCAGAAGAGAGACCTGGCCAGGCACCACTCTAAAAATACCTATAGTGTCATCAAAACAGAGTTCATCGCTATGCGAATTGAAGAAGAATGTGCAAGCTATATTTGTTGCTCCATAATCTACAAGTTGACTGTCCACGATTGCAAATAATTGTTCAAAACTGTGTTTTTTCCTAACAAAATTCTTCAAAATATTTCATATATCACTGTCCCTTTGCATAAATGTTTTTTCTTTTATCCCTCTTTCATATGAATATGCATACAACAAATGAAATCACCAGCAGAAGATGGTCTTACGGTCTATTGAATCTGCTTGATTGCAGAGCCCCCATCCCCTGATTACAGAGCTTCCCATTCCTTTCCCTGTTAATCCTGAGTCTCACCTTCACCCTGCCCAAACCTGTCTTGAACTCCCCTCTCACCGTCTTTTGAGTGATGACCTCAGATGGGAGTTCATTCCACTCTGACACCACCTGCACCTGTTCCATAAAGAAGTGCCTCCTGACCTCTTTATTGAACCTTCCTCTATCAACTTATAACAATGCCCCCTTGTGATCTTGTTTTCACTGAGACAGAAAAAGAACCCTGATATCCATAGAAACATAGAAGCTGATGGCAGATTAGGACTGCAAGGCCCATCCAGTCTGCCCATTTTGTTTTCTATTATGAATGTGCAATTGGCCTTTGCTCTGTCAATGGCCTATCTATTCATACTCATCTGTATTGCTTTCGTACGCCTATCCCAAGCCTGTTTGAAGCCCTGCACTGTATTCATATCCAACACTTCCTGAGGTAGGCCGTTATATTCATCCACCACCTTTTCTGTGAAAAAGAACTTCCTCACATTACCCCTTAATCGGCCTCCTTCTAATCTCATGCTGTGCCCTCTTGTCCTGCTATTTTCCTTATATTGAAATATGTTAGACTCTTTCACCTGGTTAATGCCCTGAAGGTGTTTGAATGTTTTGATCATATCACCTCTCTCCCTCCTTTGCTCTAGGGTATACATATTGAGCTCCGTTAATCTGTCTTCATATGTTTTCTGATGCAGTCCCTGCACCATTTTGGTTACCTTTTTCTGGACTGCCTCAATTTGGTTAATGTCTTTGTGAAGGTGTGGCTTCCAGTACTGCATGCAGTACTCCAGATGGGGCTAACCAGTGTCTTGTAAAGAGGGATTATTACCTCCCTCTTATGACTTGTGATACCCCTACTAATATACCCCAACATCCCCCTAGCCTTACCTACTGCTTTAGTGGTCTGCTTGGATGATTTCATGTCATCTGTGATGATGATGATGCCCAAGTCTCTTTTTTCCCTTTTGACTGCTAGCAAGTCTCCTCCAAGCCTATAGTTGGCTTCAGGTTTCTCTTCCCTATGTGCATGATCTTGAGCTTCTTAGCATTAAACCCCAGTTGCCACTCTCTGGACCATTTTGGCAGTTTTTCCAGATCTCTTCTCATTCTGCCCACCCATCTGGATCATCTACTCTGTTGCAGATCTTGGTATCAGTTGCAAACAGACAAACCTTACCCTCCAGTTCATCTGCAATGTCACTGATGAAGAAATTGAAGAGGACTGGTCCCAGGACTGATCCCTGAGGTACCCCACTTGTGACTTGCATCTCTTCTGACTGTATAAGATTTACCACCAGCCTGTTTTCTGCCTGTCAAGCAGTTTGCCACCAGTTGACAAACTTCTGACTCACCCGGAGCCTAGCCAGCTTATTAATCAATCTTTTATGTGGAACAGTATCGAAAGCTTTATTGAAGTCAAGGTAGGTGATATCCACTGCTCCCCCTTGGTCCACCACTCTGGTTACCCAGTCAAAGAAATCTATGAGATTAGTTTGGCAGGACCTTCCTGTTGTAAACCCATGCTGTCTTGGATCCTGTGCTCCTATGGATTCCAGGTGTTGCACTATCCTTTCCTTAAGGAGTTTCTCCTTATACCTTTCAGATACTTGAAGATTTCAGTCATTTCCCGTCTTTCTCTCTCTCTTTCTCTCTCACTCTCTCTCCTTTCTTTGAGTGAGTACATGTGGAGTTCTCTCAGCTTGTCCTCATATGCCTTGCTGTCCCTGAAACATCTTTGTTGCCCTTCTCTGAACTGCCTTGAGCTGGTTTATATCCTTCTTCAGATATGGGCTCCAGTCTGCATGCTGTACTCCAGGTGCATTCCCACCAAGGACCTGAACAGTGACAGTGTAACCTCCTTTCTGCTTAGAGAACCCCTAGCAATACAGTCCAGTATGTTGTTTTTCTTGGGTGTTGCTTTTTTACACTGTGCAGCCTGTTTAAGGTTGCTGCTGATGGCAATCTTCAAGTATTTTTCCTCTTCAGATTCAGTGATCTTGACCTTCCTTACTCTGTACTCAGTCCTCAGGTTCTTCCCTCTGTTGTGCATGACCATGCACTTCTTCTTATTAAATCCTGTGCTACCATATGACAGACCACTTTTCTAGGTTGGCTATGTCTTTGTTTATGTTCAGCATCCCTTCATCTGTGTCCACTCTATAACAGAGCTTGGTGTCATCTGCAAGAAAGCAGATTTTGCCTTTAATGCCATTCCTAATGCTAATATTGAATACATGAACTAACTCTGGGCCAAGCATTGATCCCTTTGGGACTCCACTGGTGAAAGCCTTTTTACCTGAGTTCCCCCACCACTCTTTGCATCTACTGAGCCAATTCACACCTACCTTATTAATTTGCTTCCCACCCCTAGGTCCTAAAAATTCCTTAATAACTTCTTGTGGGGCACCAAGTCTAAGGCCTTGCTGAAATCCAAGTATAGAACATCAACTGCCTTGCCCTTTCTGCTGTCTTCATTACCCAGTCAAGGAAACTGAGTAGGTTGTTTTGGCAGTATCTCCCTAACATGAACTCATGCTGTTTGTCATACTGGAACACCTATACTTCAAGAAACTCAACTAGAATTTCTTTCAGAATGGTCTCCATTAATTTACCAACAAAGGAGGCCAGAATGACTGGCCTGTAGGTCCCAGGGTCATCTCTAGGCTCACTCCTGAGCAGCAGTACCACATGTGCAGTTCTCCACTCCTGCAGCTCCAGTACTGTATCTAGTGTGCTATTGAACAGCTGTGCCAGTGGATCTGCCAGTTCCACTGCCAGCTCCCTCAATACCTTTGAGTCATTGCCATCTGGACCATGGGACTTGTTTACCTTCAGAGACCTGAGTCCTTTTTTTTTAACCCTGTCTTGAGTTATTTTGTCTCAGCCATTTCCCCTCCTCCTAACCCAGCCTCCCTTATAGCACTGTTCCATCCATGTCATTGCTAAAGACAGAGCAGAAGTATTCATTCAAGGGGCTTCCAGTGACGTCACCATGTAATATGGACAGCTAACAGAGGAGCTCCGTCTTCACCCGAAAGAATAGCCTCTCATATACTAGGAATTTCAGCTCACATCTTCCTACATTTGCTTAGAGAGACCTCTATTTTTTATGGGCAAAGATAAGAAGCTAAAGTATTTTTCTTCAGACTGGGATTTCTCCACAAACCAGACAGCTATTCCACTTTGAGATGTTCAGCCTGTAGCAATGACAATAAGCAGAGCACCTGCACAGCCTGCACCTTCCAATGCAGCCATCCTTCAGGAACTATGAGATTTTTGCTCCGAGATTCATACACTTTACATGGACCTTAAATCTTCAGTATCAGTTTTGGAAACTAATGTTGAAAATTTATTGAAACAAGCTACTGATACTGATGCTCAGATGGATAGGATGGAGGGGGTTTTAGTTTGGCTGTTACAGGACTGTCAATTGTTATTGGATCATTACGAGGACCTTAAGAATCATTCTTGGAGGAATAATCTTCATCTTTACAGACTACCAGTAGGCAAGGAGGGTACCAGAAACAGCATTTCATTCTTGCAGTCTTATTTTGCCTGCAGTTTTAGATATAGTAGACTTGTGCCCCATTCCAATAGAACAGGCCCAGAAAGCATTATCACCAAAGCAATATGGCCCCTCCACCTGCCCTTGCTCTATAGTGATTAGATTCTATACAACTTCACTGATCATCAAGCAGTATTATATAGTGAATGGAGTAAGAGGGTCATTATGTTTAAGGACCGTCGTCCTTAATTTGATAATGACTATTTTCTGGCCCTTTTGATAAAAAAAAAACATGCTTATGCTCTGATTCTTTGTATTTTAAAATTAAACAGGATAACATTTTGCACCCTGTACCTGGCATGCATCTGAGGGCATTTCTGTGATGGTCTGAAGATTTTTGAAGACCCAGACTTTGCTTTCCAGGAGCTTCAAGCTAAGAATCTGGCATCCCCGATCCCCTTATAAAATAAAGGATTCTGGCTTGATCTCCATTTCAACAAATATATTCCCATCAGGGTTGATCCCTCTCCCCATTGCTATTTGCCCTTTACACTGAGTCATTAGCATCTCATATCAGACGTCTGACCACCATTCAGGGACTACAAATCGGAGGTCATCATTACAAGATCGCACTAAATGCCTATGATATTCTTTTAACCCTTGTTGAACCTACTGCATCTTTATTGGTGGTCTTTAATATTTTTAATACATTTGAGCAGTTTAGCTGGGTTTTGTTAAAACAAAAATAAAACTGAAATATTAGCGTTTCACTATTCACTGCTCTCATTCATTAGGGAATTACATTTGGTCTACTGGAATAGGAATTTTTTAAATATATTTCAGAATCTCTATTCCTAAAACACCATATCACCTTAATTTATTAAATTATGAACCCTTGATGATTACAATAGCAGATTATCTACGTCTTTGGTCATCTATGCCTTTTTCAGTTTTCTGACGAGTTGAAATTATTTGTCTCAACATATTGCTGCTCATGTTATTCTTTCTTCAGACACTCCCCTTTATCCTCCTAGCTTTTACATTCATGAATGCCAATGGTTGATTTCTTGTTTTATTTGGAAGGGGCACAAACCTTGACTTCATACCACATTATTATACCTCTCCCTGGCTAAAGCAGGGATAAATTTGCCTAATCTCCATTGGTAAGCTATGGCTTGTGAGCTATGCATACCCAGTTTATGGCCCTCAAAATCTTCCAGGCTCATTGGAAGGATATTGAGTACACTCTAAATGATCTTCATAATGTCAGCTGTATTCTTTATTCCTCCCTCTGGATTGTTTGCCATTTACTAACTTTTTTTGATACACCAAGGAGGTTTTACAGATTTGGCATAAAAATCATAGACATTCATTGGGTGATGAGTATTTATTTTTGACTGCTCTGGCGTGGAATCAACAAAATCCTTTAAATACTTCAGATTCTTCTTATGTTGGTGGTCTGGTCTTATTTGTTTTCATCTGGTTTTAGATTTCAAAGGGATTCAAATGTTTATGGATCTTCAAGCCACTTGTGGTTTACCTCATACTGACCATTATCAATATTTACAATTATGCACCTACGTTCAGACTCTATCTTCCTGGGGCAGGCACCACCAGGACCCTATATCAGCACTTGATGCTTTAATGATCACCCATCAAATGAGTGGCCACCAGGATAATTTAATTGACACTGTCTATTCTATCCTTCACTCTCAATCAATGGAGTCCACTTCTTATATCCTTAATCAATAGCCAATAGATTTACACACACACACACACACACACACACACACACACACACGTGCACTCACACACAGAGTGCTCGATTTTCAAATGTCAGCAAAAGCTATGCCAATAACATCTTGTGCCAATTCCTGGTGCACCAGGAACCCTGCGCATAATTCTCTGCTGGGTAGGGTCCTGGCAACAAAGTTCAGCAGCTTGTGACAAAGGTGTCCATGTGCCAAAGAGGCGGTGCACCCAAGAGATCTGCCACAAGCTGCTGGTGCAATCAGGCAGCACTTAGACCAATGTAATATATACAGTCCCTGGTGGTCTAGCAACCCTCCCCAATCCCTGATTTCCTTATAAAATAAAGGATTCTGGTCCAATCCCCATTTCAAGAAATATATCCACGTCTATGGTGGTTCATGGTCTCCCCATCCAGATCACGGTTTGTAGAATTGAATTACTGGTTCCCCCTTCCCCAATCCCCTTTCAAAGTACATAATTCCCATTCCTGGTGGTCTGGTGGTCCCCCAAGCTCCGTCCACCATTATACACAATTCACCCTTCCATGGTGATCTAGTGAACCCACCTACCAAGCCCTGATCCCCAGTTATGGATAAATCACATGTTCCTGATGGTCTAGTGGACCTCCACCCCCCCTCCCCAGCAGGCAGTGTTCCACCACCCTGCTCCCTTCATCTCAAAACAAAGCCAGTGCCTGGCACTACCCTCCTCACACCACCACATCCAGATGATGACTGAGCTGTCAATAAGAGGCACATACAGTATGCAGCACACACTCGTTGACTGACAGCTCGAAATGAGCACATTGCCATGAATGCTCACCTCTCCTAGTGGGCATATTTGTAAGTACCCTTAGATCAGCCCTGGCTGGTCTAATGGTACTTAGAAATTTGCTCTCTGAGAGAGTTTTGAGAATCCTGATTTAGGGGATTAGGAAGCCTGTGTCTGCCACAAGCCCCTAGCTCCATGCAGCAGCCCATTTTGTGGTACAAGGATGGCATAAGCCCCCTTTGGCACATGCAGCCTGTGGTGGGCACAGGCTGCATTTGAGAATCACCCCCATGCATCTTTTAGTGCAAGGGTCACTTTCTGCCATTTCTAGTTGCACAAGCCCCATGCACCATGTTGGGAGCTTTGAGAATTGAGCCTACAGTGTGATTTGGTTGATTGGGATAAATATTTCTTAATTACATATAAGTTATCTATGGCCCTATATCTTAAAGAGTTTGCCTGGAAATGTCAGATGCACTTTTTTAAGACCCCAGAGCATTCTGCTTTATATTTAGGCCCCCAAGCCAGAGTCTGTTGGAGGCCTTGCAGAGCACCTCAGGTGGACCATGTACACATTTTCTTGTCATGCCCTTTATTGCAAGCTGACTGGTCTGCCATTTCTCAATTGATTACCCTTTTAGTTGATATTCCTTTACCATTACCTCCTTTATTGGTCTTACTACATACCCCTATTGTTGATCTACCAATAAGGGGCTGACAATTCAAGTTACTGTTAATCCTTTTGGCATGCACTAACAAAAATATCACTAAATTATAGTATAAAGCACAATCCCTACAGGTTTCACATTGGATAGCCATTGTTGGCACAATTTATCATCATGAAAAATGTAATTTTTGTCATTTAAACTACATGCCCATTTTTGAGGAGATCTGGAGATGATCGGTTCTATATACACTTTTTTAAACATTTTATTGACAAATAACCAGCATATAAAATACAAAGGCATAAAACTGAAACAATGCAGTATAACAACACATCTACAAATTACTAAGATATTATACTGAAAACCAGGGTAAACAATCTATGGGGGATCAAATATAGAATAATCAGAACTCCAACTAAAATAAAACAAATACAGTTACTAACACAAATCTCCTTATCACCCCAAAACATCAACATTCTCAGCAATACAAAAAAAGAACAAAGTAAACGTTCAGAAAAAAAATTTAAGTACACCCTGCCAAATTCCCATTCTATGAACCTACTGAGGTCACCCATTTGTCCCATGTCTTGTGAAACTTAGGGAAGGCATTCTTCCTCCAGTAAATCACACAATAATATGATGCAACTGTGGAAAGTGTTTTTTTTTTCCATTTGAATAAAGATGGCACTTCTGTGGACCTCCAATTTAAAAGAAGAAGCCTCTGCTTCCAAGCCGCAGTAAAAAGTGAACCCTTATGTACTAAAAGCTATGTATTCAAAATTATTGAGTCCCCCAAAATCCAAAATAAAGAGAACATCAGAATGGGGAGTTGTAGAGCAACTTCTAAAAAATCAATAATATCATTCCACCACTCCAAAAGCATTGAACATTCCCATAGAATGTGAAACATCATACCAGGTTCCCGATCGCAATGCCAGCAACTATCTGAGCTTAATAAGCACAATTTAAGTAAAGAGACAGGAGTGCGATGCCATCTACTCAACACTTTTTTCTGCAGCAGCTGAAGTTTGGGGTCCGGAGATGCTTTCTGGGCTTCTGACTAGCACCTTGACCACCCCCTGTATCCAAAAGCAGGTGCATATCCTTCCCCATTTTAGCCTAGAAGGGTCCCAAAAGGGTAGAAAGGCTTTTTGAAACTCCTTGTACAGTAAGCTAACATGACCTTTAGGGGCCTTCAACCACCTCTGCAAGTAAGTGGTGACCTAAATTTGTAAAACACAAAACGACTTTAAATATTAGAGGACAGGGAATGAAGTAATTGGAAAAAGTCCACAAATGATGTGAGGGGATTCCATATCTATCTTGCAAATCCTAGAAAGAAAATAGGAAAGCCTGTGTTTGATCAGTCAGATCACCAATTACTCGAAAACCCCTCAAACTCCAAGTACCCCAAGAAATTGTCTATCTTCCCACCAGAATTGAAGGGTTATTCCATAATGCTTAATAAGGACCCAAAAAAGAAGGGTCTAAGCCTAAGTGTTTAAAAAACTGACCCCATGCCCACTGAAAGAGAGCCATTGGCAAAGTTTCAGTTCGTAAAAGACACAGTGTGGTTTGACAATGGAATTGATAAGAGCATCTCTTCAGCGACCAACTGTTCAATCTCGATCAATAAGGGATACCCCAAAAAAGGTGCAGACACCCAATTAGGAACATTATTCACCCCCAGGCAAACATGATATATTCATAACCAAGGCATGTTCCATCCTCCGATAACTCCTGGCACCCGTAGAATCTTCCTGCTAAAACGGGGAGGATTTCCTTCTCAAACAAAACATGACAACATCTTATCAATTTTAATCCAAATACTTCTGGGAAGTTGTAAGGTTACGTTACTCAATCTATAAAAAAGTTGAGGAAATGCCATTATCTTGATGGTCTCAGTTTTACCTGGTAATGAAAGGCCTAGCTGCTTCCATCTACAAAATACAATTTAATCCCTTCCAACACCTCTTGCATGTTTTTTAGCCCCATTTCATGGAGGTTACTTGATATAAACATGCCAAAGTATTTCATCACACCAGTGGACCACTTCAAAGTATGGGGTCCCATTCATGCCCAGGACTGATCTGCCTTATTAAGAAGCAAAACCTCCATTTTCCGCCAGTTAATTTGGAAGCCTGACATTGCACTGAAGGAGTTTATAACCTCATAAGCTTTGGAGAGAGAAGACTCTGCCTTAGTCAGGAGCAGAAGTAAGTCATCAGCATACAACAGTGTAGTATAAAACTTCTGCCCTATCGGTAACCCAAAAATATCTGGATGTTGAGATAAAGCTAGGCTTAAGGGCTCAATAGCCAGAAGGAATAACATAAGGCTCAGTGGGCATCCCTGCTGGGTACCTCGAAACAAGGGAAAATGTTCAGAGAGGACCCCATTAACTGAAACTCATGCCCGAGGGTTAGAGTAAAGGCAGATGACCCAAAGATGAAACCTAGGACCAAAACCTCCAAGAGAGGAGACAATTTTCTCTGGCAAGCAGGGAAAAGCCAGCCTCAAGAAGAAGGCTTCATAATCATCTATAAAAGGAAACACTGAGGACATATATAGCTGAGCATAGAATCTATGAAATTCCTTGGCCATACGCCCTGTCTTGGAGATTACCACACTCCCCCCCCCCTCCTTTTTAATAGGACACCTGGGCCTCCATTGCCTTCTTTTTTAATCTAGAGGTGAGGAATTTCCCTGTCATATCGCTGGATTCCCAATAAGCTTGTCTGGTGAAAAACAATATCTTGATAGCCTTTTGGGAAAAAATAGTATTTAGCCAGTCTTTCTAGTTTACAAGTAATTGAATCATGCTGTCCTCATCAGGCGGGGACACACAAATATCCTCTTCTAGATGCCTTATTTGAGCTGAAAGGTACTCCACCTCTGCTCTCTGTTGTTTATTCACATAAGAAATATACAAAATGATATGGCCCCTTATAAATGACTTGAAAGTATCCCATAAAATAAAAGGGGAGACTTTGAGGGTTACATTCAACCTGAAATAGAAATCAATCTCACCCCCCCAACCATTGCTGAAAAATCTCTGAACAGAGTACAGCAGGATTAAACTGCCAATGTAGAGTATGTGCCATAAACTGTTAGGGTCTCCACACCAGCCCAACTGGAGCATGGTGAGACAACAAAATAGATTTATACCATGCATCCAGTACATCACAGCATGTGGGCACTACATAAGAAATAATCTAGTCTGCTACAGAAGTTAAACCTCGGAGAGTGGAATGTAAAGTCCCTCTTTGTGGGGTGAAGTGATCCCCAGTAATCTATCGCCCCATACTCCTCGCATAAATGATGCAAAACCTCCAAGGATTTCAAATGTGTGAGGATTCCCTTTTCTATGGGGTTCCTATCCAAAACAGGATTAAGAACTAAATTGAAATCTCTCCCCAAGAACAATACCATGCGGTGTGAGTACCATTTGAAGATGGATTGGGCTAAGGATGTAAAAAACTGAGGGGAGTTCTCATTGGCCACATACAAATTAACCAAAATGACTCAAACTGAATCTATCTGACCCAGTTCTATACAAACTTCAATCTGATCCTGACTTTATCCCCTAAATCATTTATTTTTTGATGGTCTAGAGTTGTTCACGTCTGATATTAACTGCATACTGGATGTTGATATCTTATTTTTTGGTTGTTGTGTAGTAGACCATGCCCTGCTGCCGAGATTATTTAGCCCTTAGCTCTTTAACATACTTTGTTCCCTAATAAGAACCTATATGAGGCTACTTAGATAATTTCTGCATTGTTGTTTTTGGTTTTTACATATGCTGTGTCAATGTTCTATTTGACTACTTTATTACAGTGTTTGGGGTCATAGAATTATTTCTAAATTTTGATTTCTGTAATCATTGCTTTCTGTATTGACCTAATTATCTTACAGCTTTCCTGTTAATGTTTTTATATTTTGTTACTATTTCTGTAATAATGATGTTGTTACAAAAAAGAAGTATTCGTTCAACATCTGTGCCTTCTCTTTACTGCCTTCCACCCATACTTCCTCCTTTTTAACTTCACTATGCCTACCTTCTTGTCCCTTTTTGCCAATGTACCTGAAAAAGGCCTATTTAATCATTCACTGGAGTTAGGCATGGTATTGCAGGACAGGAGAATAGCACATGTGGTGTCCATCCACAAAAGTGGTCCCAAGGATGATCTAGGGAATTACAGACCAGTCAGTCTGACCTCAATCATGTGCAAGCTCATGGAGACCATACTTAAGGAATGGTTGCTAGAATATCTAGAGGAGCATGGTCTCCAGGATGCAAGGCAACATGGGTTCATGCAGTACGTTAGATCATGTCAAACAAATCTGATTGACCTATTTGACTGGGTCACTAAGATGGAACTAGATGGCTATTATAGTCAATCTTGTTGCAACATCTGATCTGGCTTGCATCACTGAGACCTGGCTGGATGAAAATGCTGTCCCAGTTTTGGAATCAGCTATTCCACCTGGGCACTTGGTGATACACTGCCTGAGAAAGGATGGTAGGGGCAGAGGTGCAGCAATGTGTTATAAGTCAGACGTGAACCTCACAGCCCTTCCATTGGGAAAGACGAGATCCTTTGAATGTATTGCTGTTCAGAGGAATGTAGGTGCAGGTTGCCGAATCTTCCTCATCTACCAACCACCTGGAGATGGGAAGGAATTTCTGAAGGAAGCCGAGATAGAGTTGGAGTTGCCCAGAGGGACTATTCTGGGTGACTTCAATACATGGGTCAACAATGAATGCTCACAGTTTGGTTAAGACTTCCTCCAACAAATGTGTTTGTTGGGCCTGACAGAGGCTGTTACCACTGCCATCCAAATACATGGCCACTCATTGGACTTAATCGTCCTACTGGGAATGGAGTTCTTTGACCTGATGGTGGAACTGATTGTATGGTCGGACCACCAAACTGTGAGGTTCTCGTTCGAGCGCACCCGGAAAAAACCCTCCCCTACGGAGATGATTTAGTTCTGCAGGTTAAGGGGTTTGATCCCACAGGGTCTAATGGTGGTGCTGGATCTATCAGGTCCAATGAGTGTTTGTGAGAAGCCATGAGAATTGGTTCTGACCTTTAATGGGGTGATTACTGAGACCCTCAACTCAATCGAACCTGTCCATGTTCGACCTCTCACCTCACACCAGAGATCCCCCTGGTTTGATAGAACTCTCAGGGAGATGTGGGGGAGGGGTCAAAGGTTAGAGAAACACTGGCAGAAGTCTGGTTTGGCAATGGACAAACTTATATTGATGGCCCATTATAGGGACTATCAGTCAGCAATCTCTTATAAGAAGGCAGAGTTCCTGTCCAAGGAGATTGCTGTGGCAGCAAGGAGACTGGCTCAGCTCTTCCACACCATGGACAGGCTTTGTAATCCTGGCTGCCTTCAATCCAGGGAGCTTTTTTGCAGTCAAGATACGTGAGTTTGCTCTGTTTTTTGCCTATAAGTTCGACGCCATCAGATCGAAGATACAGTCAGTGCCCTTAAAGGGGCATTGTGGTAAAGGCACTCAGTCTGTCTGGTTCAACTTTGACCAAATTGTGGGAGTAGATGTCATGACAGCCATCTGGGAACTACAGCCAACCTACTGCAGTTTGGATCCAAGCCCAACATGCCTTCTGGTGGGATGTGCTGATACCATCAGCACGGCCCTTGCCAAGATAGTCCAAAGTTCTCTGGTGACAGGGGTTTTTCCAGAATCCCTAAAGGGGGCAGTCAAAAGACCCCTTCTTAAAAAACATTCACTAGATGTAGATTGTCTAGCAAATTCCAGACCAGTCTCTAACCTTCCCTTTGTGGGGAAGGTTATTGAGAAGGTGGTGGCTGTGCAACTGGAGACCTATTTAACAGTCCACAGCTTCTATGAGCCTCTCCAGTCAGGATTTAGGAAAAGGCATAGTACTGAGACTACCCTTGTTCGAGTGTTGAATGATCTCTTGAAGGAGAGGGATTGAGGGAGATGAACTCAGGGACACTGGTTTACCGTGACTGCGAAAGGGCAAATTCCGTTTTGCACATAGTAAAACTGATATTGCCACCGGTGTCTGCCAAGCCAAAATCCATTTTTACTGGTGTTTTGTTTTGTGTACTTTATTTAACAATTTTTAACTGTGTTAATGTGCATTTTAGCAATTTTTACCTCCACTATTATACATCTATCCATCCTTGTACCAATTAAAGTTATTTTAGGTGCAAGATGTGATGGCAGCAGCAGCACTATGGCCCCCATCCCTCAGGTTCAATAGTAGCAACAACACTATGGCCCCCCTCCCTCCGGTGTGACAGAAGCAGCACTGCAGTCTCCCATCCCGCAGGTGTGACAGCAACAGTACTACATTCCCCATCCCTCAGGTGTGACTGATGGCAGTGCATTAGCACAATGGCCCCCTTCCCTCAGGGGTGATGGTGGCAGCACCACCAATACATCCAGCTCCCTCCAGCACAGTGAATACAGACAGCCCTGGAAAAAAAAATACTGCCAGTATGCCATCACACCTAACTAAATCCTGGCTGAATGTACCATTATTTTGTACTGTGTGTCAGTGCTACACTGTGAAAAGGAGCATTGCCAATGCTGGCTCTGTATGCCTTTTCATGTCACCAGGTACTTAAATAAAAAGAGACACGCTAAACTAAATAAAATACTGTTTATAAATGTACAGAAAGTAGTGCAAAAAGTAGAAACAGTACAAAAGTATATACATTAAAATGTGCAAAATTTATAATCAGCAAAAAATTTAAATATGATAAGGATAAACCAAATACTGTAAGAAATACCATTTAAAATGTATATAAAAATAGTAAAAGAGTGTAGAAACAGTGGAGAAAACTAACATTTTGGACTAAAATCCACATACATTAAAATGTGCAAACTGTGGAACATAAAGTTAACTGTGCAAAAGAATCAGTTAATCTAAAGCCCTAACAAAATGTTCAATTAAATTGTAAACTAACAAAAAAAAAAGTACAGTACACTAAAGAATATGAAACAAAATATCAGAATCCAGCAACGCCACACTGACTTCAAATAAAAGGGAGCTAAGCAGTGTCAACCAATACATAAAGTACCCTATTTATTGAACATCAACATTGAAAACAATCGCAAATTGTCCACCCGCAGGTTTCTCCTTTGATCTGTATGGATCTGACCATATACAGAAAATGACCTTTCAACATCAGCACTGGACACTGGGACCCAAATTGCCTGCTGGGCAGCTCTAGCCAGCAAAGCTCCACAGACTTCCAGTACTGACACAGATCAAAGTCCAACTTTTCTGGCAAGTCACTGAGATCTTGTCTTAGGTAGCGATCCCAATCCTTTTTCAAAGCTGCCATGTTGTGTAGTCCAAACATTGGAATGTCCTCTGCATATTGATTGTAGTCCTTGTTCAGTTTAGGCAGATTGATTGGGTCTAGTATGCGACATGCCTTGAAAAACTGTAGCGAAGGATTTGACCCCATATACTTGCTGAGTTTGTTTAGCGCTACACTGTAAGCTTTTTGAAATACCAAAACTTGATCCTGCTTGGCCTGTCCTCTAAGCTGATAAAGCTGCTTATCAGTTTTCTCTCCAAAGCCATCGGTCTTTAACACATCAGCCTCAAATCTGTTCTTGATTGCCATTAGTGTATCATAGATAGACATAGCCAGTGGTTTACCTTTCAATTGCAGCATGTGTATTGTCTCTATTATGTCCATACTATTTTCTGCAATAAATGTAGTCTGAATTTGGAGCTCTCCCATCCATTCGATAAATAAATTGCATAGCGATTTCAGTGAATTCACATCTCTCTGGTCTTCTTGCAAGAAATCTTGTAAATATTGCAAGTGGATGGCATGGTATTTCACAGCCTCAAACCATGTGTTCCAGCATGTCAGTACTGGGGCAGGAGGTAAAGTGTTGTTCTCCACCCCCACCTCTGTGACGAATGCCAGGTACTCCCTTTTTCCTTTTGGGAACTGCTGGAACATATATTTAATCTGTGTGACCAGTTTGTTCACCAACTCAAAATGGTCGATCCATATGTCACCTACAAGTGACAGGACATGTACCCAGCAACTGACCTGGATGACATGGTCCCCAATAACTCCCTGTAATGCATCATTGAAACATTTCATCATGTATCTGGCATTGTCACTGACAAAACCCACAACTTGTTCCATCTCCACCTCATATTTCTGCAGAGTTTTTAAAATGACTTGCGTAACAGTTGAATGGTTCACTGGGACCAACTCCATGGTATTTGCAATGTAAGATTTGCCACCATTGATAACAAAGACAATGTTCAGTACACACCGAGCATCTGAATCTGTGGATTCATCACACATTACTGTGATGCCCTTTCCTTTCAGTTGTTGGCGAATTGTCTCCTCCATCTCATTCTGCAGTTTTGGCAGGTAGTTCTGACGGAGAGTTTCTGCCTTTGGAAGTGCACCTATGCTCTTAATATACTTTCCAATCCAGTCTCTGAGGCAGGGTTGATCAAGTTTTTCAATGGGAATATTGGACCCACACCAAGCCCTCAATGTGTCGAGAACTGTTTCTTCCCTTGAAGCAGCAGCAGGAGTGGTGGCGTTGAAACTCGCAAGTAATGTCACCTGTCTGGCTTCACTTTTCTCTTTCTGGCTCGTGTTTTTTAAATGCTTCTTGCTGTTGCAGTGGTCTGCAGTGGTATTCTTCTGGATGTGGTCCACTGGATGGGCACAAAACTGGCAGAACATTTTTCTCCATCTTCATATGTTCCCATTGCCTTGAACTGTAGTGCACTGTCTTTCACAGTAATGCTGGAGATTTTGGCCATCCTTCATGGTGGTGGTGTTGCCATCTTGATGATGTAGTGATGCAATATTTCCAAAGAACTAAAAGCAACAAAGCAGCAGATCACTAACACCACTTTCACAGACTGACTTACAAAAAAAAAAAAAAAACATAGTAAGGACTAATTCTGCAACACCAACAACACATTCACAATTTTAGCATGGAAGACCCACTGGTGGGCAAAAAGAAAGCAAACTGTACTTTTTACAGTGGTCTTGGATTGACTTGCAGCAGATCACGTCCAACAGCACTTCAAGGCCTGAAATCAGAATTGAAATGTTTACATGTGGCCTACAGAAAAATGCACACGCACCATAACTGTTAGAAAGACCATCATCCACATCCTCATCCTCATTAATGCATTCACCAATCACAGCTTGCCACCAACACCCACACCTACTTACTTGAAGAGTGGTGCAAAGGAATAAGCATGACTGCATGAGGTGCTGGTAGTAGTGTTGGCAGGTGGTTCAACATCAGCATGAATTTGCAGCAGTGCACAGGCATGGTGTTCATGAAGACTTCACCTTCAGACTCCCAGCAAGATGGCAACAGCAGTCTTTCGATGATTCTTCAGGTTAGACAGCAACAGCACTGTAGCCCCCACCCCTCAGGCATGATGGCAGCAGGTGCAGTCCTTACCCCTCAGGTGTGATGGTAGCAAGTGCCGCCCCAACCCCCAGGTGTGATGGCAGCACTGCAACCCCCACCCTCTCAAGTGTGACAGCAGCAAGTGCAGCCCCCACCCCCAGGTGTGATGGCAACAAGTGCAGCACCCATCCCCTCAGGCGTGACAGCAGCAAGTGCAGCCCCAACCCCCAGGTGTGATGGCAGCACTGCAACCCCCACTGCCTCAGGTGTGACAGCAGCAAGTGCAGCCCCAACCCCCTGAGGCATGACAGCAGAAAGTGCAGCCTCTACCCCAGGTGTGATGGCAGCATTACAACCCCCACCCTCTCAGGCATGACGGCAGCAAGTGCAGCCCCCACCCCTCAGGCATGATGGGAACAAGTGCAGCCCCAACCCCCAAGTGTGACGGCAGCACTGCAACCCTCACCCCCAGGCATGATGGCAGCAAGTGCAGCCCCCACCCCTAAGGCGTGATGGCAGCAGAGGCAGAATGACGATACTCACTCAATGCCATGTACCAAAGCTTGACAGAGCTCAGACGTGAATTAAGCCGAACCACCACATGCCAAGGTGGACTCTGTCAGTTCAGTCCCTAACATCTAGCTGCCTGGATTGGTTTATATATAAACAAAGTACATCCAATTAATAAAAAAACCCACAACTGATTAATGAGGATTGAGGATGCTAATGGAGAGATCAATAATCTGTACTGAACAATAACCAATCAGGAATTGCACCCACAGTAAACTGGGCACTTTCTAACTCGGTCCTCATGAAAATGGAGCCTCTTAGTTTTCAAGTCAGAGCTCAAACTCATGAAAGGTGTTCTACCAGCAGAGGTAAAGTCACCTATAACCACTGTGCAGCTCATGGCTTCATCAATCCTATCCCCCCCTGCAGTCAACAGAAATAAATTGATCTTTGCACCCAATCACCAGTTTGAGTGATCACTCAGGTGCAAAGATTATTTTTTAATATAGTGCCTGTAGGGGGACCAGAGAGGTGAAGCCCCAATCCGTACAGTGGTCAGGGCTTCACCTCTGCCGGTAGTTCAACTTTAAGAACTGATCAATTCTCTGTAGTTCCCCAAAACTTCCAAAAGTATTCCATTAGACATTCCTGCAAAGGTCCAACTTAAAAGTGGTAAGATTATTATTAACATGCAGTTATACAGTTTATCAGCTTGTCTTTGTTTACCTCCTAGGTAATCCAATGCCTGCATCCTCCACAGTTGATCAAGGAAACCACAGAGGAAAATCTGCAGTTGACAGTTTTGAAGGGCACAGATTAGACATGGTTTATTCAGTTTGATGTGGCTTAATACAGTTATCTTTTCTGACTATGTCTCTATTATTCTACATGCACACACAGACACGCACACACACGCACGCACACACACACACACACACAGACATGCATGCACAGACACACATACACAAGCATGCATGCAGAGACGCGCATGCATATACACAAACACGCACGCACACACACACAGACACGCACGCACACACAGACATGCACACAAGAAGACACATTCCCAGCAAACCACAATGGACTGGCACAGACACACTCCCCACCCCGGTGGACAAGCACTGCCACTTTCCACACCAGGATGGACCAACAACTCTCCCCACTCTGAATGAACATCACCCAGGTCAGTGTGCCCCCACCCACATCCCAGGCACACAAAGATAATGACACATTTTATACACATTTTGTACTCTGTTTCTTTCATGGAGAGTACAACCAACAAAATATAAAACATTTTTCTACTTTATTTTGTTGTGAACTCCCCACCCCTCCTCTGTTTCTTATATCACTCTGACCACAAGCCCACCACCCCACAGATCAGTCAAGCAAAACAAAGATGTACAATGCACGGTGTGCAAAAAGAAAAAATGAAAAACACAACAAAAAAAGACCAACCACTGGAGCATGGCACAGACTCGCCAGACTGGCATACATGCCAGGAAAAATGGTTCTGTGCCACTCTGCCAGTCTGCCCCTCCCTCTGAGGCCAGAACCATTTTTTTCCAGCATGTGAACCAGTCTGTCCAGTCCGTCCCTCAGCCGACCATCAACCAACGACCACTGAAGCGTTGCACAGACTCGCCAGACTGGCATACATGCCAGGAAAAATGGTACTGTGCCACTCTGCCTGTCCTCCCCTCCCTCAGAGGTCAGAACCATTTTTATCCAGCATGTGCACCAGTCTGCCCAGCCCGTCCCTCAGCCGACCATCAACAAATGACCACCAGAGCATGGCACGGACCCGGTTGACTGGCATACATGCTGGGAAAATGGTTCTGTGCCACTCTGCACATCCACCCCCCCACAGATGCCAGAACCATTTTTATTTCCACCATGTGAACCAGTCTGCCCAGCCCATCCTCAGCCAACCATCAATGACCACATTAGCAGCATCAAGCTTCCTTCAGAGTATTTGACAAACTCAACGGCATCAACAAGGCATTTGAAGCATTCTATTTGAACCCCTGCCAATCCTAAAGATTCTCCCCCCCAACCTGTGGGAATTTCTGGCAGACAGCACCCTTCCTAGAGTACCACATGTAGGAGCTCCAATCCGCAGTAAGGGCTCTTCTCAAAGGGACCACTGACCTGCATGGACACTCTCCCCCCACCCCAGTGCACCAGCCCAGCCACTCTCCCCACTCCCATGGACCTGCACAGCCACTCTCCACACCCCGATGCACCAGCCCAGCCACTCTTCCCATCCCAACAGACTTGCCCAGCCACTCTCCCCAGCAGACCTGAACATCCACTCTGCCCACCCCAACAGACCTGTACAACCACTCTCCCCACCAGCCCAGCCACTCTCCCCACCCCCGTGGACCTGCATAGCCATTCTCCCCACCCCCATGCACCAGCCCAGCCACTCTCTCCACCAGCACAGCCACTCTGCCTACCCCCACTGACCTGCATGGCCACTCTCCCCACCCAGACGGACCACCATGTCCACTGTTCCCACCCCTATGGACCAGCACAGCCACTCTCCCCAACCCCACAAACCTGCTAGGTCACTCTTGACACCCCGGACTTGTACAGCCACTCTCCCCACTCTGATGGACCAACACTGCCACCCTCCCCAACCCCACTAACCTGCATGGTCATTCTTTGCACCCCACTCTCCCCATCTTGAAGGACTGGCATGGTCACTCTTCCCACTCTGATGGACCTGCACATCCATTCTCCCCACCCCCACAAAACTGGATGGCCACTCTCCCAACCCCCCATAAACCTGCATGGTCACTCTTTCCACCACCAATGAACCTGCACGGCCACTGTCCTCATGGATCAGGAGGGCCATTGTCCCTGCCCTGATGGAGTAGGATGGCCACTTTCCCTACCCTCTTCCCACCCCAGACTACCAGCACGGCTATTCTCCTCGGCCAACCCCAACCAGCATGTCCACTCCAATTACATTCACCAAAAATAATTGCTATTAATTTTATTTTTTTTGGCTGTCCCAGAACTCTCCACAGGGACATTTTGCAAAATCAACCACATAATCACATAATCACATAAACGTTTAAGGACTGCAGTGCTGCCTAATCTTCCCCCCCATCCTCGGAACTTTAAGGACAACAGAACACTCTTTTTTGAGTTTCTGACTTGCAAGTTAGTACTTCAACCCCCCAAAAACATTCAGCTCAATTCCCAAGCTGTACCCCCTACCCACACCAAAGCTTGCATCCACCATTCACTAACTTGCACAGCCATGCAGCATCCCCCGATCGAGCAGGCCTGACCTGGCATGGAGCATCTAAGGATGCAACATCGGGCGACTGGCACTGCAGGCCTGGCCGGCATTCTTACTCTCGGATGCTAGCCCGGTGGCATTGCATGCAGTCTAAACAAGCGATTAGTCAACACGAGCCCCGGTCAGTATGTGCAGCAGCATGGGACACTGACTAACAGTTACTACAGTCCCAATGTGCTCCCGCTATCCTGGCTGGCAGGCAGAATCATCTCTTCACAATCCCACAATCGTATAAATTAAAAAGAAGGGGTAGTTGGCATGGTGGCATCCTACCTGTACTGGGTCAGATGTGGAGCTGCTGCATGGGACCGGTCCATTCTGAGATCCAGTTTGCCTTTCGGATGAGGATTAGTTTGGTGAGAGGAGTGTCCTCATTTTGATTAAGGTGACCACTGGCAGGCAGTACATTTTTTTTTTATTCAGTATATTTTAATGAGACTGTCACGTTATAAAGAGATTACGGCCTTTACCAGGCCTTTACAAGAGATGCAACAAGCATTTATCTCAATCATCTGTATGTTAAAGGCTAATACTATATAAGTTGACAATTGCAGCAGGTATCTTTAACATTATCTACTTAGAACTCATTTTATCAAATCTGCACACAAATCCCAAAACCCTCTCCCCATCTGCATTTACTTATAGAAAGAACCACAGGTATTCCTTGTACAGACTCTGAAGGTAACTCGGGTTAAGGAAAGACTTTACCATTTTGGCATATTAGGTTTTACAGGTGACTAAAACAGCATCTAGGAGGCCTCATTTAGTGTTATAAGATTGTACCTTGTTGTTCATTTTCGCTATGTGTAATTCCAGTTGTAAGGCTAACATCATTTCCTTGTACCATTCGATAACTGAAGGTGTTGTTACATCTATCCAATGTCTTAGGATGACTGCCTTAGCTGCAGCAGAAATAATAGCCATATAAACCTTCTTCTGCTTACTCATGTCCCTAGAAAAGTTATTTAACAAACAAATTTCAGGTGTAAAAAAAGGCTCCAATCCGATAATAGAATGCAACGAAACTCGAATTGCTTTCCAAAATGGCTGAATCTTGGAGCATGCCCATATTATATGGTATAAATCCCCATTGCCAGCCTTACATCTGTAACAATTAGAAGATGCTAATTTGCCCATCTTATATAACTTAGTGGGAGTGTAATACAAATTGTGCATGATGTTGAATTGTTGTAACTTACTGTATATCTGTCTTGCCTTATGTATTTATAAATATTTTCCCAGATTTGTCCCATACTCTTTGGTGTTTGTCTATTTCCAGTCTCTGTCTCAAATAAAAGCAGACACTGGAAGGCAATCCTACATCTATCCTCTGCATTTCATGGTATATTTTGGAAACTGAGTGATGTTGATCTGCTATCTGGAACAATGAGGACAATTCTATTCTAGTTGCTTCCCAAACTATCATCTTCCGGAAATGGGCTTTTATTGACTCACCAATTTGCCAGAATTTAAACACATTCCCTTTTGCCTCAGGGATCTTAGAACAAACTTGTTCATACGATAGTAGCCTCCCCTGCAGAGCTAAATCTCCCAGGCACAACCCAACTAATGGTTCCCAGAACATGGGAGGGATCGGGAATTTTTGAATTTGAAAATGCATGTTTTGTATTAAAGGTTGCTCCAGGGATTTATGCCAATTCACCTTTAGAAGCTTCTGAGCCTGGTGTAGGACTGTTATTGACCAGCCAATAGGTGTATTTTTGAGTGATTTAGGGAGCAGTCTAAGAGTAATATAAGCAATTGAGTTTAAAGTTAATGAGTGTTTGGAGACCAAATCCTTCTCTATATGGATCCAAGGAGGCACATAGGGGTTGGAGTCCATTAAGAAAGTTGGCCGATTCCAAAAAACTAATTTACTAATATGCGATGCTATGTACTACTTGAAAAAATAGGGGAGCGTGAGGGCCCCCTTGCTTCTTTGGACCTGTTAATTTTGAATATGCTCTCCTTACATTTTTCCCCTTCCATATGAAATTATTAAGTAATTTTTGCAAGGCCCCAAACCAAGCTTTGGGTAAATAAGGTCCCAGCATGTTTAAGGGTTAAAAAATCCTCGGCAATATGTTCATTTTCACTGTCTCTATTCTAGCCCACAATGACAAAGGTAATAAATTCCATCTATCCAGGTCCAGCTTAATTATTTTAACCAAATTATTGAGGTTTTCCTTAATCAACATGACCATTTCCATAGAGACTTTAATTCCAAGATACATCAAAAATTTTGGTTTCCAATTAAGCCCCAGCTCCCTTGCTACGCCCAGCAGACATCTAGCATTTAATGGGAAGAGCTTCATCTTGGATAAATTGAGTTTATAATTCGAGACTTTGGAGAACTGTGCAATTTCTTGCAAAACAACATGTATGCAGGTTTCTGGATCTTCAATATGCAGAAGCAGGTCGTCCGCATAAGCTGAGATTAAATATTTCCTATTACCTATCTGCAATCCCTTTATATCCTGAACTGCGAGTAACCTGCAGATCAGGGGTTCCAGATATAAATTAAATAAGAGTGGGGAGAGTGGGCAGCCCTGTCTTGTACCACAAGAGAGCGGGAATGGATCCGACAGGATACCATTACACCAGACCCGTGCCACGGGAGGTCTGTATAGTAGTCTGACCCAATTCAAAAATCCATCTGGCAAACCAAGCCTAGACAATGTAGCAAATAGAAAGTCCCAGGAAAACAGATCAAACACTTTCTCGGTGTCTAAAGCTAACAGGGCAGCCAGGATCTGTGCATTTTTTGTGTGAACTGTTAAATGATGAAGTTTGCACATGTTGTCACTGGACGATCTACCGTTCATGAAACCTACCTGCACATCACTTACCATCCTACTCATTAACCAGCTGAGCTGATTGACTAAGACTTTGGCTAATACTTTAACATCCACGTTCAAAAGTGATATCGGATGGTAGTTACCAGGGTATAAAGGATCTCTATCCAGCTTGGGGATGAGACTTATAAGGGCGTCTAAAAAAAACCCTTCCGAAAATACCTCTAAATACCAAAAATTATATACTTTGGTTAGGACAGGGCTAATTTCTTCTTTGAAAGCTTCATACATATTAGTAGTGAGACTGTCAGGTCCTGGGGATTTATCTGGGGTAAGTTGGGTAACAGCCTGTTTCACTTCCCATTCTTGTACAGGCAGTTCCAGTTTAACCGCCTCTGCATTAGTGATCCGAGGGAGGATTACTGATTCCAAAAAAACCTGAATCTCTTCTGGCTTCACTCTATCTGTGGTAGGAATGGAATATACCTTGTGGAAATATTCTCTGAACGTTGCCACAATTTCTCTAGTATCTTTAACAATAGCATCTCCCCGGCTATTTTGTAAGGCTGCAATAAATCTATTTGAATCTAACTGTCTGAGTTTTAAAGCTAAAAGTTTACCTGCCCTTTCACCAGATTTAGATACTTAATTTTAGTTCTCCAGAGGGCAAGTTCTGCTTTTTGCAGCATAATTGAGGAGAACTGTGTTTGTAACTGGTGTAATTTAATTCTGTCTGATTCAGTCGAGCATTGGGTGATGTTACCCTCAATGATCTTAATAGTATTAGTAATATCATTTAGCAGTAATCTGTTCTTTTCAGATCTGGTGGAGGTGATTCGGATACATTCCCCCCTCAAGGCACACTTCAGGGCTGCCCAAACAATATCAATTTTAGGGACTGAGCCCATATTTTGGACAAGGAAATGAGATATGAAACACTTCAGGTGCTCGTGAGTGTAGGAATCCTGCAAGAGCTGATTGTTAAATCTCCACATGAAGTCTCTCTGAAACCCAGGATTAAGTGTGAACAAAATAGATATTGGGGAGTGGTCTGATATAACCCTAGTGTGTATCTTCACATCAGAGATACAAGCAAGTGATTTAGTACTGATTAGAAGGTAATCTATTCTAGAACATGTCTTATGCGGTTCTGAAAAGAAGGTATATTGCCTGGATTCCGCATTGAGAATTCTCCAGATATCAATGAGACTTAATCCCTCCATTAATTCTTTAAGTGCCCTCTGGGAAGGAGATAACCCCACGTGTCTATTATCAGATCTATCAAGTTGAAGCTGTGTCGTAATGTTCCAGTCCCCCCAAGTAATAGTATCCTAGATGAGTAGGTGTTTAATTTGTCTAGCAATTGCTTGAAAATTGTGGGGAGTCCACGTTTGAGCCATAGACCAACCCTATAATTACACGTTGTGCTAAGACAGTACCAATCAAGAAAAGATATCGACCATGTGAGTCCCATATTTCCTTTTCCAATTGAAAATGTACTCTTTTATTAAATAAGATGGCAACTCCACCCTTATTCGTGGAAACCCCAGCACCAAATACTTGACCCACCCTGTATTTACAGAACATATGAACATCCTCCCTTTTAAGATGAGTTTCTTGTAAACAGGCCACATCACTTTTTAGACTAGATAGGTGCATTAACACTATTTGCCTTTTACATCTATCCCGAGCCCCCTTAATATTCCAACTTAATATATTAAGCACTCCTGACATCACCATCTGAACCAAAGTGGTAGGTCCCTTTGCAGAAAATAAATCGTGCATGCCCCTTCATACCTATGGATGTGGTTCTTTCTATCCCGCAATAAGGTTGAAGAAATGCTATTACTCCCTCCCGTCTTCTCCCCCATATATTGCCTTAGAACTAATAATATCAAACTACTATCCCCAATTCTAACAACTGCACTACCCAGCCTAAACATCATGTGATGTTATTACCAACCCAGCAGAAAGTCCACCCGCCCCCAAATCCCAGTCTCAGAACTTATTAATTCAAGTCACCCTACTTATGTTATCCCTCACAATTATTATAACTAAACAATTAATCTTAGCTGAAAACTTGGAACATTTATCTATATTGTATAATCCAACTCGTAGTATAATTAGAACAATTTTCCATTAGAGGATCATAAATTATTCCAAAGGTATTTTGTGCTTATTATGATAACCGCAAAACACATTTTTAACTGAGGAAAACCTTCCATTGGCTTCTACTCCCCTCTTGTGGGGGAAAAGGAGTATTGCATGCTTTCAATGTTTTAAACAGAAACTTAACGAAAAAGTCTCTTGATTGTGTCCTTGAACCACCTAATAATTCTATTGTCCATCTGTATGCCACTCGTATAGTACAAAAGAGAGCATGTTAATATATCCAATGATTACTTTTCCCCCACTTAACCGAAACAAAAGTCAGGCTATAAAATTATCCCTAATGCGATCCCTTTCCCGGAATCTATCGCTAGCCATGTGATAATTCTTAATACTGGCCAGCTAAAATGCATATGCAACCCCCCTAAAGACACGTCTCCTTTTCAGTTTTTATTGTATACAGCCAGATCCCCACTTGGAAAAGCAGTGCAGTATATGCCGAGGGAGATTGCTGACTACTTGTTAATGGTATTCCAGCCTATCTGTGATGCATATGTCCCCTGTGAGTACAAGTTCTGACCCTATGAGCACAAGTGAATACCCGTCTTGCACTCCGAACAAATCAAGCTGACAGCACCAGCGAAGAAAGAAAATGGGGAGTATGAACAGTGGCTCATTACATTTGCAATCAGGATTAAGCTTCATTCGAGTAAAGCAGTCACTATTCATGCCATAATAATGCTGGTTTCATTCTGCAACAGTAGACGTGTTAGGCGATTCCACCTTAGGGGACCTGATTCACTGGATCGCATGAGCAGAACTTGTTTAAACTACATAAGCGACCTGATTTCAGGCAAATTTAAACCGTGAACTTACTACCACTTCAGCACCAAAATCTACTCAGGCTTTCACTGTATAGAGATTCAAGAAAAGCGGTTGCTATTAGTATTGGCTTCTTATGAAAACGTAAATTTCTGATTCTGGATTTGCCAAGAAGGAGACAGCATGACTTGCACTTGTTTAGAGAGGGGGTTTATCAATAAAATCTTAGATGACCTCTCCGGCTGTGGCGCCGGGGACATTTCTTTGAGTGGTACATTTTGGACAGTCCAAAGACTCCAATACAGCAATGCGTCTCACTTCCAATGTTCAAGGCTTACAGTGACTTAAAATTAAGCCTACTAAGCTACATTATTGATCACTCTGACTAGTCATTTGATCAGCTCAGGCAGTAACTTCTTAAGCTCTTGCCGAGTGACTTCTAAGCTTTCATAGGAATGCCACTGGTTGCTAACCTTCACTTGCAATAAGGCAGGATATTTAACCTGGTACTGTATTCCAGCTGCTATTAACTTCGAAACCAGTGGGTGCATTTCTTGGCGCTTAAGCCGAATGGACTGCGGTAGATCGTGAGTTATCCTGATCTGCTTGCCTTCCCACAGAACTTCTTGCAGAGATCTAACTTTACTTAGGATGTGCTGCTTATCGAGGTAATTTAATAATTTGCACATCATCGGTCTAGGTTGTGCACCAGGTGGGGAGGGGGGACGAAGAGCTCTATGAGCTTGTTCCACAACATAGCTTGCTCCATTTGGGGATGGGCCGGCTACCTTCTCAAACAATTTTTGAACAAACTGGATAGGAGACGTGCCCTCTTCCCTCTCTGAAATTCCAATAATAATGATATTACTTCTTCTGCTCCTCCCCTCCAAGTCTTCGAGTTTCTTTTCAACTTTTTTGATTCTCCTGTTCACTGAAGCACGTTCTAGCTCGTACTTATCCAACTTGGTTTCCACAGATTTAATTTGAACTTCATTATCTCCCACTCTGGTGTTTAGAGAGTCCAAAGATTCTTTAAAACTGTGTATCTCTGTCAAGATCTCTTCTATTGTACTTTGCAGTGGCATTATTATTTCTAGAAAGCGTTCTTCCATTAAGGCAATGAGCCTCGGTGTCAATTTGCTGGTCCCCTGCCGAAGACGCTTTGCGGCCTGCTCCTTCTGCTTCAAAGGTTGTTTTTTCACATATGCTTCCATTTTAAACAAATCTGAGCTGCCAACATGTTTCTCTGTATCTTGTGTGATGAGTTCCAGGCTCAATATTTAACGATGCTATCGAAAGTGAGGGTTAAAACTGGGCTGGGAATGGAGCAAGATGAAAATGCTACTTTCCTCTAGGCTGCCATCACGTGACCCCCGGGCAGTACATTTTTAATTTAAAACCGGCATTTTAGATGTAATCCTATGCCACTGTATGAGAGAAACTATGCATTCCGCATTCTCAGAATTACTCACATCATACAATTATCATCGTATCTCAGGAGTATTTGTGCTGCACTATATCATGCTACAATATTTAGTGATATAGCTTAGCACAAATAGTACAAATGAATCAGATGCTGAGCAGTATGAATGCAGAAAGCATTTTTTTCTCTTTGCATCTATGTTCTCAAATATGCATTCCATTTACATTAAAAATGAACGGCAAGCCTCCAACATCAATGGAATCAAAGTCGCAGTGCTGCCTAATCTCTGTCTCATTTTCACCCCCTCAAATCTTGCTTTTAATCCAGGTGGCCAAAACTGAATTGTGGTGCACAGGGACCAAAATAAACTGGCATATATAAAGCAAATAAAATTACTTACAGTTCGGGGTGGTTTTTGGGACGTTTCAGCACCGGGATTCCAGCAGCAGAGGTTTGAAGATGTCGTAGTCCAAAGTAAAGCACACAGCAAAGGTTTGTAGATCAGTCAGGCATAAAGCACAGCATGCAGTAGGGATTGAAACCAGGAGCTGTAACTTTTAAAGGCTACAGATCACGGCCTCCCTGAGAACAAACACTATTTCTGTTTTTGCGCTTTTTCCGTGCACCAATCAGAATTCCAGATTTCCATCTGCATCACCATGTATGCGGTAATCTAGTGTCCCTGGAGATGATCCATCCTTGTTCTCCTCAATCTCTCAGCAGCATTTGGCACCATGGACCATGGAGTGCTGATGGAGCATCTGCAGGTATGTTGTGGGCTGGTGGGTACAGCCCACAAATAGTTTAGCTCTTACCTCACTGGCAGGTCACAGCAGGTGGTGTCGGGTTTGTCTGGCCCCTCATGCCTCTGATGTGTGGTGTCCCACAGGGCTCTGTTTTGTCCCCCATGTAGTTCGCAGTAAATATGCTACTTTTGGGGGACATTATAAGGCGGCATTGGCTGAGTTTTCACTGCTATGCAGATGATTCTCTGCTCTACATGTCCTTTGCACTTGATCAGCAGGAGACAGTCTCAGTAATGAACACCTACCTTGATGAGATCCAGGACTGAATGAGGGAGAAGTGGTTGAAGTTGAATCCAGATAAGAATGAGGTACTGGTGTTGGAACCTGGTCATCAGGGAATGAGGGTGCAGCCTTGTCAAGTCTCAGGGCTTAGGCTTGGTGACCTCCAGCTGCTTATCTCTAATCAGGTGAGGGACATTGGATTTATTTTTGACTGCAGCTGGACCCTGAGATCACAGGTGCTGGCCATGGTCAAGACCTCATTTTCCATCTGGAGAATATTGCCAGAGTGAAACATCTGATACCCCCAGCTGATCTGCCAACATTAGTGCATGCCTTTGTGACATCGCACCAAGATTATTGCAATGCCCTGTACCTGGGGCTAGTGGGGGTAGATCTGTGCTGCCTGCAGCTAGTGCAGAATGCAGTGACCAGGTTGTTGACCAGTTCCCCCTAGATCATGTCATATTACACCTGTGTTCTGCTGTCTGCACTGGATGCCAGTTAGGTGGTGGATCTCCTTCAAGGTTGGCTTGCTGACCTACATGGCCCTACTTAAACCAGGGGCCCAGTTACCTACAAGATCTCCTGTGTCTCTACTGGCTTACCCACTCTCTGCGCTTCACTGATGAGGATCTTTTGGGAGTTCCTAAAACTTATGTAATAACATCTGGAGCTTGTGCATTTATATCAGCTGCTCCTATCCTGTAGAACCCCCTCCCTCATCACATATGAAAGAGTCAGACTCTAGGCATTTTCAAGAGGGAGATGAAGATGTCTTTATTTAATCAAGCTTTTATACTGTAACAGACTGATATGCTTGATAGAAATGATTATTTATGTATGTGCAAGTTTTGTCATGTGATTGAAATACTGGATTTTTAAAATACGTTACTCTGTAAAACGCACTGAGTCACAATTTGAAAAATGCTCTTAATCAAATAAAGTTGATTGATTGATTGGCTAAGACAGTAGACAGGTGCCAAGTAGTTGACATCCTCTATCTGGATTTCAGTAAGGCCTTTGACTCTGTCCCCCACCAAAAGTTGATCAGGAAGTTGGTGAATCTTGTGGTTGGGGATAAGATGACCAGATGGGTGGAAAACTTGCTGAGGGAGAGAACCCATAGGGTGGTTGTGTGGGGAGTTATCTGGCACCAGAGAGGTCACTAGTCAGATCCCGCAGGGCTCAGTGCTGGGGCCAGTGTTGTTCAATGTCTTCATCAATGACATTGGGGATGGTATTAAGGGCAAAAAGTGCTTATTCAATTGTGACACCAAGCTGAGGAAGAGAGTGGACACAGCTGATGGGATACAGGGCCTACAGGATAATCTGGAAAAGCTGGGGAGGTGGTCTGGGATCTGGCAGCTGGGCTTCAATGCCAAAAAATGCAAAGTTATACACATCGAAGCCAAGAATCCCAAGACAGAGTACTACCTGGGTGGAGTCCAAGTATCTGCATCAGAAGAGGAGGAGAAGGACCTGGGAGAGATGATCACTAGTGATTTGAAGCACTCCTTACAGTGCAAGAAAGCAGCAACAAGATCAAAGAAGATGTTGGGATGCATAGCTGGGGGGATCAGTAGTAGGAGAGAGGAGGTTATACTGACCTTGTACAGGACATTGGTAAGGCCACATCTAGAAAATGGAGTTCAGTACTGGTACCCACTCCTCACAAAAGACATTAACCTCCGGGAAAAGGTCCAGGGATGGGCTACAAAGAAGACAGTGGGTCAGCAGGGTAAGTTACATGAAGAGAGGCTGAAGGCACTGAACATGTATTCCCTGGAGTACAGGAGAGGGGATATGATTGGGACCCTCAGTACTTGAAAGGGATAAATAAGGTGGATATGGAGGGTCTCAATTAAGCTGAGTGGCAACCATAACTCAAGGGGGCACAGTCTTATGCCGGGGGGAGGTTTAGGAGAGAGGTCAGGAAGCACTTCTTCATGGAGAGGGTGGTGGACACTTGGATTGTGCTGCCAGATGAAGTGGTCTTGTTAAAAACAGTGGGCAGTTTCAAGATAGGCAGGAATAGGCATGGAGGGATTGTAAGGAATATGGGTAGGGAGGGTGGGAGGAGTGGGGGGGGCAGGGACAGTAGCTCAAGCTGTGGACCCTGCAATACCAGCAGACTAGAAAGACTTAATGGCCTTCTTTTGCTGGCATCTTTATATCTTCATATGTAAAAAGGCTTTCTCTCCCTCTTTGATCCAATCTGTAATTTGTAGCTCCTTCTTAGTCTTGGCCTGCCTGACCATCCTACTAGCCTACCAAGCTTTTTCCGAGTAGACTCCCCATCTTCTTCCTTTTGGGACTTCCTAAACATTCTGTATGTGGCCCCCTTTTCCTCATTGTCTGGTGGTGCTAGGTCATAACCCTGAAACCAAGAATACTGCAGTCAAAAACTGTGCAAGCGAAAAGCTGATGAAAATGGAAATGCTCATACAAAACACCAGCCACTACTTAGTGAAAGCACAGCAGTTATTCATTTTTGCAGGGACTGCACACCCTGCAGACCCTTTTTGGGGCTTTGCCCCCCTCATCACTCCTGGGGGGGATGCAAGTCAGGAGAGTGACCAACTCGGGGGGGGGGGAGTCACAGTTGAACTCCAGGCAGGGCAGAAAAAAACAGGTGTGGGAGGATATCAAAAAGGAGGACAACACTAAACAAAAAAGGGAGCAGATGTCACAGTTCAGCACTGGGGGGAGAACAGAACGGATGTGGGAGGATCTCAAAAAGGAGGACAGCACTTAACAAAAAACAAAACAAAAGAAAAACAACAGCAAGCGAAGGACCAAACGTAGGTCCAAGTGGACCCAGACAGCCAGGAGTGATGACTCCAGCCTCTGCGCTATGCAGTCACCATGAAGTTCTGCCCACAGTGCTTGCTACATGAACATCTACAATGGCAAATTACAGATCCACCTACATCACTTAATGCACAAAAAAAAAAAAATAGCACACAAAAAAACATGTAGTGATCATTACATGCATGATTATTGAGGCACTACTATTCATACGCTAAAATATATACATCTTAATCCAATATCCTGCCTGGCAAATCTCCTTATCAAACCAACTTTTCTGCCCCCCATTTGTTTTTCCTGGATTGCGCACTCTTCCAGAAATCCCTACCCCTTTCCCCCTTCTGCTCTCTCTCCTCCTTCCCTTTACTTAATGTGTTGGTACTAAAGCTATTCAAAACTGCCATTTGTCTACCCCATGCCAACATTTGATTAATGAAGAAAATGTCCCTATGAAATTATTTAGTTCATGGAGTCTTTAAAAGTGCCTCCCTTGCATCTATAAAGCTACAAACCACTCCATGAGAAGACAGCCTTAATTATTTTCCTAAGAAATGACTCAATACTTCACCAAAAATGAAAAAAATTATCAAGAGCACTGCAAGAATAACTGTTTTGACACCATTTCTTTACTAGCCATCTCAAAAGGACCCTTAATATTTTTTTCAAAAGATGCTACTGCAGCGAGATTTCCCAAAATATGACATAATATTCCCAAATAATTATACTGTAGAAATATTTTGTAGTTTAATTAAAATACAAGCATGTAGTCGCATACTCACCACAACAAAGAAGACAATGCTGCTGGCAAATTCCAAATTCAAAGTGCCGGTGCAAGACAATACCTACTCCATACACCTTTACACATTTCAGACTAGGTCCTTTTGTCTTGCACTGGCACTTTAAACAAATATTTGGCACTTTTGAAGACTGCATGTTTGTAGTTGAATTGTCTTCTCTCTCTGCACCCCTACCCTGTGCAGCTTTGTTTCTTGAACTGCTGATTTTGTAGTTTAACTAATATATTTTCCACCATATCCAAAAATAAATCTCATTTTCAGATTTTTTTTTTTTTATTTGCATGTGATTCAAGTAAACAGTAAGACACAATGGGGTGTGCATTATGGTGTGATAACTGCAGTCCGAGGGGCATAGTTAGGCATGAGGCCAAAGACCAAGTGCAGGTCGCTCCAAGAAGTGCGGTCATCACACCGTAATGCACACCCCAGAGTGTCATATTGTGCTCATAAAATAGCTTAAAAAAATTACACAAGAAAACAATTGAAAAATTGAGTTTATTTTAAGTGTGTAAAAAAATAGTCCCAAAAACTGGGGTTGGGTTGTACAAATTAACCAAACAAACCTAAACTAAACTGTATGTTGCATTGCTATTGTGCACAAATTAATATATAGAATATAGTGGGTGTGGCAACCAAAATATTTAACCTCCACAGAATATCCTCCACTATCACAACACAGCAAAATGTAATTACTTTTAAACAAACACAGCTACTAAACTGATTATTTCTTGGCAACAAGTGGCATGCTGGACATTCTAAGTCTGGGGTGCTGACAGCAAGGAATTTGTAAATAATGCTGTGCTGGACTGGGAACTGTACTTGAAAGAAGAAACATGGTTTGTGCTGGGTTGCATTTTTACATTGTATGTGATTATCTTTTCTAGTTTCATTTGCTCAGCTGGGTCTCTGACCTTTCTGTCACTGAGCTACAGCGTTTAGCGTGGTGCATTGCTTTTAACCTGACTTTACTGTTGTTTATGCGGGTGCCTCAATCAGTATATTTTAGTTTTAATTGGGATGAAGAAGAGTGACAGGTGATGTGGTTTCCTATTGTGCATCTATTTTTTGACCCCAGGATTTGCTATGGGACAATGCTTTGAGTGGAATATGGACCTCTACTTTCTGCTGGGAGCGTGCAGGTAACGTTACCTTTTGTTTGGGTATTCTGCTTTGGCTTCTTTTCAGTACTGACTGCCTTTGTTTGCACTTTTGCCATGATAGTTTATGTTCATACTGTATATGTTATTGGGGAAGGGGTTGCTGTTGAAGGCCACAGTTGAAGCTCAGAGATCACAGTGATGTATGCCCAGCAGCACGATTCCATCTGTGGCTCACAATTTACACATACATCGCTGCTGTGAATAATTCTGTTGTCAGAATATACAGAGCACTGTTCAGTGATGCCGGGGCAATGTTCAGTGGCATATTTTACTTTCATTTATGTCCAATTTCAATTTGATTTGCAATGTTGCTTTTTTAAGCTTACTTTTTGCACATTATACTGCTTCTGAGGGACTGTTGGCGTCACGGTGACCCACAACAAAATGGGAGAAAAATGGCAATTTAAATATTTTTTTTTTAATTCTAATCAGAATGCCACACAGAAAGAACACTGAGCTTGTTAACTCTGTGCTGAGGTTTTTAACCGGTCCTAGTTATTTACAGTGCAACATTGCCCCATGTTGCATTGTACATAACCAATCAGATTTCTTTTACTTATGATAGCTATTTTATAACACATAATATTTTTAGCAAGGACATTATCCTAGTTTCCCCTTTACCAGAAAATGTTGCTTATGTTATACTGTGAAAAAAAAAAAAACACTTGTTTCTGTCCGTTGTAACTCATTATAAAATTGCTGATTTTTAGATATTTATATCTACATTTTATATTGAAACATAAAACATTAGATAGTAATATATGGAGCAATGCATCAATGCCTGGGCACACAGCTTCACACCTTTGGACAGATGAGAGGTGGCCAGCATTCATGATTGCCAGCCACCACCATGAGCCTGTCTGCAGCCCAGCCTCCCTGGTGTGCAGCTGCATGGGGGCAGACTGGAAGACACAGGTGGGCATCCAATCAGATGTCTGTCCTAGGTCCCAAAGTGGATCAGACTAAAAAAGAGACAGCACAGGCTACTAGTTAACTTGACAACAACATTTAATGTTAAAAATCTTGGCAATGTAAAGTTAAACAGTGCAAAAGTCTAAGCCAATCTGGTGGCATGAAGGGCTGAGGCATCCTACCTTACCTCCTGCCACTCCAGCGACCCATGTTCATGGTGTGTATGGGTCGCTGGGGGTCACCCGGGGAGGAGAAGAATCAAGCATCCCAGGGACAGCTCTCCTTCTCCAGGAAGGGGGATGATCAGCGGCAGGTGCTTGCCTGGCCCCTAGCAGAGGCTGAGGGCTGGTACACTGACGATGCCCAAGGTGGGTAAAGGTAAGGCAGCTGCACAGCAGGAGGCACGCGGGAGCATGCACAGCACCATCATTGGCATCATTGCACACCACACCTCTAGGGAAGAAAATGGGAAAAAGATCTCTGGCGGCTGTATGACGGGGGGTGGCACAGGTCGAACGCCCCAACCAGCCGTGGTGCAGACCAAAACTGGATCTGGCGTTTGGTGGGGGCCTGGGGTGCCCCTCAATAACCCCACTGGGGGGGAGCCCTGGGGTAAGATGGTCGGTGTTGGCCAATAAATGTCGAGAGGACAAGGCTGGGGCTCCCTCCTGAATGTGGACCACCAGAGAGGGGGTTAAAAGAGAAATAAAACAAAACTGGGCAAAACTCAAAAGTGACACTGCACAAAATTGGTCAGGGCATTCACTGAGTGTCACTTTCAACTTTTTCACAGTTAAACTGTAAATTACCAAGGTTGTTGATTATTAAATATTGTTGGCAAATTAACCAGTGGCCTGTGCCATTGCTTTCTTAGTCTGGTTCACTAGGTTTGGGAAGAAAGGCGTGTTGACAGCACAACCAGTTTTTTTATTTCATGCCAAAGTGTATCCCTTGCTCTGTGTGAGTAGGGGATTCTGGGAAGGTGCAGAGAGGAAAAATAAAATTAATGGGTCGGTGCCCAAATATCTGCCCCCAACCTTCATGGTGCCACTGAGGCCAGTGGGTTTGTTCTGGAGGGGCATGCAAAATATACAGCAGGGTCTGTGTGCCGTATTCTGTGCTCCCCTTGCACAACACTCCACACATTTGCAAATGGCAAGGTATGCAGGCACACCCCTGGACTGAAGGCATCTGTACCTGCGTGATTGGCTGGGGGAACCAGTGTGGAAGGAAGCCATTTGTGTGCATGCAGCTGAGGTCTGCTGGGCCCCCATTTTATGGCATTCTAACTTATGGTTGCCTAGACACTGCAGATCTGTGGTGTGTAGGCAATCTGACCATTACTGCCTAGAACATTTTCTGCTCCCCTGCAGAATTGATTTGTCACAGGATTTCTGAAAAAAAGATTTATTGCATGGATTTTGCAGAAGGAATATTTTATGATATTATACAAGTCCATAATAATTTCTTAAGAAATCCAACCATCAATTTTGTGTTGGTTGTATAGAAGCAACTCTTTCCTGGATGTTGATTAAAAGATGCATGAAAGATGCCAGCTGCAAGTCTAAACATTGATAGCTTGATATAGTTTGTGACTAATAGATGAAGAAATTTTGGCTGTGTCATATTAGATGAGATTTTTTGATGTGGTGTAAAAAGTAAATACTTCAGTTTGGTTTGGGTGGATTTAGATTACAATTTACTTGTTTAAAAGATTGATGCAGCAATGCTAATGTTGCCACTTGAGATAAGATGTAGGCATTCTTGGAGTCAGGAAGCAGAGACTCTTTTCTCAAACATTTTCAATTCTTCTAAAACTCTGATGAATATACAGAAAAATATTATGGGCTATTATACAAAACCTTTTTACATATGCAATAAGGTAAAGAACTGAGTTGCTCATATATTTAACCTAATGCAATTCCTCTGATGTGATTGGGGTGAAAGGTCTTTCTTACAAATCCATTTCCTTCTGTCATCTATCATACATCACATCACATCACATCACATCACATCACATCACGTCTTCTTGATATTTAATGCCCCAGGCAGGGAATTTACTTTATACCTAGTAGTTTTGACTGTCCCCGGTATAATGAATTTTGTAAATATCCATTTTAGTAATGTAATTGGCCTCATTATCCACAGCTATATGTTTCCTTCCCAGTACTTTATTTAGCCTGTAGCTTGCTAAAAAAGCTAGACATTTTTCAGTCCTGGTTTGATATTGCCTCCTTAAATATTGCTGTGGTAATGGAAGCCTGGCTGAGGCCTTCTAACATGGACCATGAGATACATATCCCCTCCTACGCCATCCACAGGACCGACAGGCCAACTAGGGGATGGGGCATGGCTATCTATGTCCAGGACAAATTCTAAGCCTCCATCATTAACTCTACTACTGTGCAACCCTAGAATTTGAATTTTACCAAAACCTTTTTAGAAAAATTTCTGGTTTAGGAGAGGGCATGATAATTGTGGGAGGAGAGTGGAACTGTGTACTCAATCCCAAACTGGATCATTCTTCACAAAACAGTAAAACAAATAAACAAATGAGTAAGATGGTAAGAGGGGGGATGCATGAACTTGCATTACTGGACATCTGGAGGGAGTTGAACCCAACAGCAAAGGATTTTGCTTTTTCTTCTAGCCCTAATGCTACCTACTCTCGCTTGGATTATTTCCTTTGTAGTAGTGGAGATATATATATAAAATGATGGATTACGCTATCCATCCCAAGGTAGTTTCTGATCACCCAGCTGTAATTCTTAAAGTGCAGCTGGGTGACTGGGGCAAGAAAACAGCAAAAATTTAATTCTCCTTCTCTGGGTAGACAGATTTTCAGGACCATATAGAGGTGGTTATAATGGACCACCAGCATCATTATAAGGTGGACATGCCAGGGATTCAATAGTATTGGGATGGTCTTAAAGCAGTAATTCGTGGGGAGGTGATATCTTTCACATCCAGGTTAAAAAAACAAAGAAAAGAAAAACAGATAGCTCTGGAGTCCTTGTTGGAGCAATTAGAAAAGGAACATAAACAACATAGAACTAATGAAAACCTAACCAAATTAAAAGGTGCCAGGAAGGAACTCCAAAATCTCCTTGACCTTCAAATAGAGGGCAAATTAAGGTATTTGAACCAAAAGTATTATGAATCTGACAACAAAGCAGGAAAGATTCTGGCCTTTAGGTTACGTAGAGACCATGTGGATAGATGTGTTAAAAAGATTCGAACCACAGGGAAAGGGGGGAGGGATGAAACCATTCACTTCACTTCTAAAAAAATAGCTGAAGCTTTTCAGCAGTATTAATCATTCCTATACTCTAATGCCTTGGGTAAAGTGAGCGCCCCAGTGGAAATATAAGAGTACCTGGGAGGGATCTACCTACCAAGGCTAAAGAAAGCAACTAAATTAAGGATGGAGGCACCTGTCACGTCCCAGGAGGTCATTACTACTATTAAAGAGATGAAACTGAGCAAATCCCCAGGTCCCAATGGGTTCAATATGGAGTTTTACCAGAGATTTAGGACACAGTTATCCCCCATTATACTTTGCCTTTTTAATTCCTGTTCTGGAGAGGACAATTTTCCTCACTCCTGTAGGCAGGCTTTTATTTTGGTCATTTCCAAAGAAGGTAAACCCCCAGATTTGTGCTTCTCCTACAGGCCTATATCCCGGCTTAACGTGGACTCCAAGATTTTCACTAAGATTTTGGCCAAATGAATAAATTCTATATTACCAGACTTAGTTCATCCAGACCAATTGGGCTTTGTTCCTAATAGGTATCTTAAGGATAATATACGAAGATGTCTTAATATTTTACATTCAGGTAAACAATTTAAATTCCAACAGGTAGCTATAGCGATTGATGCAGAAAAGACATTTGAGCGCCTTAACTGGGATTTTTTATATGGGGTGTTGGGAAAGTTTGAGTTTGGGAGCCAACTAAGAACCTGGATTAAGGCCATCTACCATATCCCTTTGGCTAATGTAAGAGTGAATGGCACAATCTCAGAGAACATTAATATTCTTAGAGGCACTACGAAGGGGGTGCCCCTTATCCCCCATTTTATTTGCCCTTTGTATGGAGCCTCTGGCAGCAATCAGTAGTACACACCCAGAATTGGAGGGTATTAGGGTGGGAGGGGTGGAAAGAAGAATTTCACTTTACGCAGACGATACTATGCTGTATCTGAGAGACCCCATTATTGACTTTTCCGATCTTACACCAGACACCATATACAGGAAGTTTCAGGCTTTAAAATTAATAATGATAAGACAGAGACTTTGTTGGTTAGTGGCCCCCCTTCACAGAGTTAACACAGTTGATTCCCTTTCATTGGGTCTCTGATAGTATAAGATACCTTGGTATTTACATACCTCTAGACATAAATCAGCTGTTTTTGGTTAACTATGGGAGACTGAAAAAGACGGTGTTTACTGATCTGAAGTGTTGGGAGATTCTCCCTTTCTCCCTGATGGGAAGGGTAGACCCCATCAGGATGAATGTGCTGCCATGTTTCCTCTTTTTTGTTTGGTACCCTTCCACGTCCCATTCCAAGCCAGGAATGGAAAAAGATAAATAGAGCATTATACCACTTTATATGGGCAGGTAAAAGGGCCAGAACTGCATGAAGAATAAAAATCAGGGAGGGTTAGGCTTGCCAAATTTAAAAACCTACTATTTGATGGCCCAAGTGGTCCCCTGGTTAGAGCACCTCAAACAAGATCCTGAGAATGTCTGGACTGCACAAAAATCGGGACCCAATGACTTCTCCAGCTGTGGATTTTGCAGGTCCAGCTAAGAGGTTAAGCAGCACAAAATTGAACAACCCCTGGTTAGTACAAATGTACAAGAATTGGGCAGAAGTGAGGGGACTGATGGGGATTAGAACCCAACTCAACAATAGGACAGCTATAATAAGCTGCCCATATTTTACTCCTCCCAGGTTGGACCATTCATTTTAGGCTTGAAAGTTTAACTTGCTTTGCCCAATTTTTCTGTCAGAACCAGCTGAGGACCTTCCACTCACTCTAACAGGATTATTCTATACCCACTTCACATTTCTTTAGATATTTACAGGTGGTTTCGTTCCTCCAGTTGGGTTCTAACGAAGTGGATGCCCAGACAGAACCTAACCCATTGGAACAGGTGATTTGGCAAGCTGTAGATAACCCTGCAGAATCACATTTGATATCCCAGTTAGTAACCACTTACAAGAATACAGTGGATGTGATTCCGGTACCAGCACAGCAAGCGTGGGAGAGAGAAATGGGGTTGCCGCTAGACACTCTAACTTGGAACAGAATATGGGAAGGAGAGCTTCATGCCTCTGAATCCAATACATGGTGCGAATTTAGGTGGAAGGTACCGATTAGGTATTCTAATACCCCCTTAAAGGCAAAACACTGCAAGAGGGGGAACACAGGGGCTTGTTGGAGAGGCTGTGGAGGAGCTAGAACCCATTACCATATTTTTTGGGATTGCCCAAAACTTAATTCCTTTTGGAAGGAGGTGGGGACTTATTTTTGAGAAATGTCAGAATTTGACACCCCGATTGATTTCCAGTTGATGGTGCTGGGCTCTTTTCCAGCAGGCAAGAAATCCAATGCTAAAGTCTCCTTTTTGGAAATACAACTAGCTGCCGCTGGTAAAGCCATCACCAGAAGATGGTTAAGCCTGATCCTACAGCACTGCAGGAATGGTTGGACATAATAAAAGATATAGCAAGGGTGGAAAAAATCACAGCTGAACTTAGATTAAGAGGAGACAAATATAATAGTGTATTGCTGCCATTCATGCATGTGGTGGAGAGGGTGGAGGTTGTCTCAGTTCTTTCACAGCAGGCCTTTCCCTGACAGTCCTCAGTCCAGTTTCTTTGGATACATGAACTACTATTAACTATATCTGCTTGAACCTCACATTATGCAATTATATTATTGATGCACTACATTAGCCATGTGTTATTTATTTGTTATTATAATTTTTTATGTTTCTTTCATTTACTGTGATATTTGTTTCACTGCAGTATTTTAAGAATGATAATTAAATCAAAGTTTGGGAAGTATTCTTCCCTTATTTTCAATTATGTTTATGAAAAATGCATTTTGTATAGGTAAATATGAGGAGGCACTCTTAATAGTTAAATGTTATATTTGGCAGTACACGTAGATTTCAACAAATATTGCACAGACTGCTGAACTTTTTGAAACACGGATTGGAAAAGGATTCTTGAACAGTGTGGATCTTATCTGGAACAAGAAAGAGATATTATGATTTAATGGAATCCTAGTGCAACTGTATAAATTAATTTATATTATGTACTGATTTGTCATTATAACAGCCTAATTTATGTCTAAGTGTCTTTGTTGTTTCTAATGTGTTTTACCTAAATAAACTTGAAGTTTAAAAAAAAACAGTACTCTACTTGATGTTATTCTAGTTAACAAACCTCACCTATACTCCCACTCTGGTGTTTTCTTTAACAACCTCAGTGATCATTGTGTTATGGCCTGCATGAGGACCTACCCTAGGTTTATTTCCTTCTCTAGCTATGCCCTTAAAAGATCAAATGACATTTTGACCCTAAAGCCTACCTCTTTGACCTGCAATACGCATATTGGCAGGACTTCTACCTGGCCCCTTCGGTTGAAGAAGCCTTCGCAGTCTTCCAAAAGATTGTTCTAGGTTCCATCAATAAATATGCACCTCATAAAAATCTGAACTAATAAGAAACATGCCCTTGATTTTCATTGAGCTTGAAAGAAGAGTTGCTTCACATAGACTCACTTTAGAAGAAAGCTAGGGAGACCAAACACCTAACGACTGGTCAGCTTGCAGAGCTGTCAGAAACTGCTGCACGAGAATGATTAGGGATGCAAAATCTAGTTACTACCCATCCGAACTTGACTCTTCCTCTAAAAGTACAACTAAATTGTGGAAAACCTTAAAGGACATCCAAGGCCACAGTTCTGCTAGTCCATTCCCACCAAAAATCTCTTCAGGTAACTCGGATGTTATTGACAAGCAAGAAATCCTTGAACTGTTTAATAATCACTTTGCCACCACAGAACTAGTGTTTGATGACTCCTCCACTTCTAGCCTACGTACGCAACTATGTACTTCTAGCTCAACTTGCTCAGGCCCTGCCCTAACCGCACTCCCTCCTCGCACGACATTCTCCTTCTCCCCATCACAGTAAAGGAAGTTGAGGACCTTCTGCTCCATCTGGATTGTAGGAAAAGTGCTAAGCCAGACCTGGTAGAGCCCTTCTTCATCAAACTTGGCTACTGCATTCTGTCTCCTGCAATCACCCATCTCTTCAACATGTCCCTTACCCAGGGCTCACTCCTGGCCATCTGGAAACCTGCCCACATTATTCCACTATTTAAATCTGACAGTACTAGCGATCTTCATAACTACCACCCCTTCTCCTTACTCCCTACCCTCTCTAAGCTTCTGGAAAAAGTGGTTAATACCCAGCTTAGACAGCACATCAATGACTCAGACCTTCTAAATCCTGCTCACTCTGGCTTCTGACCCCACCATAGTACCACCTCAGCACTTGCTAGGGTCATAAATGACTGGTTGAGATCCTTGGATGCCAGAAGTTATGTGTGCTCTCTGTTTCTTGAACTTAGCAAAGCGTTCGACATGGTAGATGACTCCTTGCTCTTGGTTGCTCTATGGAATATTGGCATCAGTGACATGGCCCTAGAGTAGTTTTATAACTACCTCTCTGATCGACATCAACAGATCAAGGCTGGGGGGGTCTCTTTCCCACTAAAAACACTCTCTAGAGGAGTATAGCAAGGGTCCATCTTGGGTCCTCTCTTGTTTGCCATTTACATAAATGAACTAGATGCTGAGTCAAGCCAGCTGACATACACCTCTTTGCAGATAAAAATGTGTTGTATGTAACCAGACCTACTCTGGAACTTGTGTGTAGTGACCCCAAATAGAATTTAACCACTTACAGAACAATCTCCTTTACTCTAAACTTCTGTTACACACTAAGAAGACAAAGGCCATGATCTTCTCCCTTGTCGTAAACTCCCCCTACTCTAGCACAGTGGGGACAGCCCCTCAAATCCATAACTTGCTAGGCGAATCGCTGGACTATGTAGATTCCTTCAAATATTTGGGTGTGTGGATTGACTCCAATCTTTCCTTCAAAGTCCATATCGAGGAACTCTCTAAAAAACTTAAACAGAGGCTTGGGATCTTCTTCAGAATCAGGCATCTATTAATGCAGGAGGGGAGAACCAGTTTAGTACAAACAACGTTCTTGCCTCTCATCGACTATGAAGACCTGTACTGGCACTGCTCTAGTGTGGCCCTTGCCAAACTAGACACTCTGTACCACCGAGTGCTCAGGTTCATTACCGGTGACCCTACTCAACACACCACTGTACCCTCAACAACATTGTAGGTTGGGTCTCACTTAGTCTTAGATGACAAAAGAACACCGTGCTCTGGATCTATATGGCCATCTCTAACAAGCTGCCTCAATATATTAAGGATTGCCTACCTTCTTGCATACCTGGTAGCTAGCTGCTGAGAAGCCAGACTCGTATCGCCCTTTACATACCCAGAGTTAGGACACGCTTTGGGTGGGCGGCGATTAGTCATGCCTTACCAATCCTCTGTAATACTGCTCAAAACTTTCTGCAGCTCATTTCACCTGTACCATTAGCTGCCTTCAAAAATCTTATCCAACAGTCATTTATGGATTCCTGCAACTGCTTCCAGTGCTGAATCTCTAACTCCCCCTCCTACCCATCTGTCACCTCCCCCTACTAATGGTACCTTTTCACCCCATTCCTCCCCCTTACTCTTAGACTCGTCATGCTAACTAATGCAGCTATGTCAATCCTGAAGGTATTACAATTGCTCCTTCATACCTCTACTAACCTCTCCTCCCTCCACTATCCTTGGTGTATCCTGTGCCTTCAATTTCCTTGCTTTGTAGTCTTATCCTAGGCCATGTAATGCTTTGCTGGTCTAGACCTAATCCAATATAATATTGTACTCTACTGTCTATCAGAGACCTGCAATGCATAGAACGCACCCATAGTGGAATGCTGACTGCCTTTGGTACCATGCATGTAAATTATGCTGCCTTGTACTGTTCTCAGTGTCAAGCCTTGCATTATTATTTGTAAATTATTGTACACCACCATGCCAAGCCATGACTTTCTCACTTGTAATGACTGTACATAGGCTGCTAATCTTGCTACACCTACTCCAAATTGTTGTATTGTGACTTGTTGTTGTTTAAACTACCAGGTCCATCTTGTAAATGAGCCCTGCTCAATGGTGTTCTGCCTGGCTAAATAAAGATATTGATTGACTGATTGATTGATTCTCAGATGAATGTATTAATGTTATATTGGCTACTTGTCAATGAGTTTTCGAAGTGAAGATTTCTTTTTATTTTTCTGATCATAGTGTATTAATCTTATTTAGATAAATATGTTCAGAGTACCCCCTTCTTCATACTGTATACTGTGGGAAATGTAAACTGTGTAATTCTTTTTTTTCCTAAAGTATCTCACTGTTCTTAGCTTTTAAACCCAATGATGCATATCCCACACAACATTAGATTATCCTTTTATGCTTTGCCCAAAAGTCTTAGATGCATAGGAATGACAAAAGAAAAAAAAATGTAGGCCATCCAGTCTGCTTGTAACTAGTTATTATATATGTGAACTCTCATAGGCCTATTATCGTCACAGGTCTAGTACTACACAATGAACTCAACACCTATCATCTTTACTAATCCACTTAATCTGTTCCATCTAGCCTTGAACCTGCTGTTCATCCCTGCCTCCATGACCTTGTTGAGCAACTTATTTCACTTGTCCACCACTCTCTCAATAAATCAGAATTCCAAGATGTAGGGGATTGACGAACAGGTCCCTACCACCTACCTTATTTGTACAAATGCATGAAAAACAACTGTAGGGCATCATATGACTGTATGGGAGAGATTTTAAGGGAGACTGATAATGAGAGGGACCTAGGTATCACCATAACAAGTGATTTCAGTTTTAAAAACTCATTGTCAATAAACTGTCAAAAAATTTAATGGAATTTTGTCATGTATCCATAGACACATAACCAGCAGAGATAAAAGGGTCTGTGGCCACTGTATACATCACTGGTGAGGCCACACCTGGATTACTGTGCTCAGTTTAGGTCCCCTTATTGTAAAACAGAGATCAAAGCAGTTGATTGGATCCAGTGTGGGGCAACCAAAATGATAAATGTCTTCCATGCTCTGGATTATGTGGAAAGACAGAATATTGGGGATGCACACATTAGAATATAGAAGGCTCAGAAGAGATCAATGTTTTGTTTATGGTACCTATGCAAAAAATTATTAATAGTATTACATAGGACTAAATTCATAGATTCTTAGATTGATACAAGTTCAGAAGGCACATGCCCATTTATGAACTCACCACCAGGTAAATTAGCAGTGGAAGGAAAATTTCTCATTACCTATGTAATTGTCAAGATTTCTCTTAAATTGTTCTATGCTTTCACTGTTTATAATGTTATTAGGTAATGTATTCCAGATTGGAGGAATTCTCTGAGTAAAAAATCTAGATTGTTTATTAGTTGTATATAAGGATGATTTCAATTTTGAATTATGGGATCTAGTGTAATTACTTACTGAGAACCTTTCTAATCCTATGTGTTTAACAAGTAATCATTATTGTAAGCCTTATAAGTATAGGTTAAGTCACTTCTTAGTATTCTGTACTTCAAAGAATAAAGTTCTAAAGATGTTAATCTAGAATCATAATCAAGTTCGGACATATTAACAATCCTTTTTGTTATTCTTCGTTGAACTCTTTCTGTCATGTTTAGGTAGCCAATAGAAGTTGGGGCACAGAATGAAGCACAATAGTCCAAATGTGGATGAACCTGGCTTGTGTTTAGGGGCAAGATTACAGATGACTCCCTGCTTTTGATGTGTCTCAATATACAACCTATAATCTTGTGACATTTTTTAACAGTTTTATTGGTATGGGCATTAAATTTTAAGTTAGAGACTAAGAATATACTGAGGGACACAAGAGTACATGTATTTCAGCTAAAGAGAGAAGTAACCTCTCTAAAAAAGATCAATGTGATTTTCTCAGAGGGTGGTGTCCTTATGGAATACAGTCACAGAAAAGCACGGCTCAAAAAGTCTCCACATTGTTGAATACAAAACACTCGAGTTGTGTCCAGGATAAACTCTTTTATTGTTAAAAAACACAGCAGATAGAAAACAGACCACATACCTCCCTCAACTAAATGTTTTCATGCCTCAATTCATAAGTGGTGGCTCTGCTATACCTAACAGGCCTCATGTGCCTGTCCACCTCATCATGGCTCTCTGAACTCAGCTGATGGCTGTCTCTGTCCCTTTGTGGGGAAATACATATGTTTTTTTTCTGTGCTACTAGGACCCTCCCTTTTGGATGTTCTAATTTAATAATTTGCTGTGGTTTAAGGACCCCATGCTCTTAAAAGGGTAATATTTTATATGAACCTGACCGCCATCCCTTGATCATTTGTCTCACAATTATTATTTGCTGTTTCCCCGTTTTATTTTAAATGTCAGACTTATTAGCCGCCTGAGAGAATAGCATGTTTCATAGGTTTCATAGGTTAATACAAGCCAGAAGACAAAGTCCATAATGCTTGCCATTTTAAGTTTACTAAAAATTTAGGCAGAATTTGGTAGAATTAGTCATTGCTGAATCCAAGTTAAATTTAAAGTGGTCCATACTTTGACTATCCCCCACTAAAGCTGGAAGGCTATTCCAAATTGGAAGGGATTTTAAACTGAACCAGTTTTTCCTTCTTAGGGTATGACACTTGCTCATCAACAGTTGCTCATTATGTTTCCGGTTACCGAGTCTAAGTTCTGATTTGATTAACCCTAGTCCTGTTCCATGGGCAGAATCCCTTAGTGAACTGTATATAAAACACAAGTCTCCCCTCAGTCTCCTGTACTTCAGGGTATACATATTCAGAAGTTTAAGCCTTTCTTCATAAGTCTTTCCCTCCATGCCCTTAATAGCCTGGGTGAATCTTAGCTTGACCTTCTCAATTTTCAATATATCCTCTTTTATGTAAGGGGACCACACTTGAATGCAGTATTCAAGGTGAGGCCTAACCAAGGCAGTAAACAGTGTCAATAGTACATCCTTCGAATGACTGGCTACATGTGTAAAAATACAATTTAGGTTCTGGTTTGCCCTGTTTACTTGGGTGGTACAATGAGTTCTAAATTTTAAATCAGGAGTGACCAGTATTCCTAGATCTTTCTCTTGGGTAGTTTTGTGTAATATTTCAGACCCCTATTTATATTAAAAATGTTCATTATGGATACCAAAGTGCATAATTTTACATTTATCATTATTCAAGGCAATCTTACTAGCACCGGACCAGCACGAGATCTGATAAAACCTGGAGAGCAGATCTTGCAATAATGTTATTAACCATAGTGCCTATACGACAATCATTGGCAAATTTCAACATCCAAATATTATCGTTTTCAGTTTTTAGGGTGGAGACATATACATTGAATAGACAAGGACCCAACACAGATCCTTGGGGAACACCACTAGAGACTGGGGCCCAATTTGAAAATTATCCATTAATAGTGACTCTCTGTTTCCTACCCTGAAGCCAATTACTAATCCAGTTTATAATATTATTGTTAAGTTTGGATGCCCTTAATGTGTCAAGAAGCTCAAAATGTGGTAACTTTTCGAAGGCCTTGGCAAAATCCAAAAATACCGCCGGCATCTTTTTCAGCCTTCTCACTGCTGGGCTAAACAGGGTATAATAGTACATTTTATATTGGACTCCTGTTTGGTGCCTTCCTCACTAAGAGGTTCTAAGGGGGTCAGTAACATACCTCTGTTGTGGGGGGTGGTCCCAGTTCAGTGGCTACATGGTCTCCAAGGGGAGTCCTATTCCACTTTCATTGGGTGATGGACAGTTTTTTCTTTACTCCTTACTGCCATGTTGCTATCGCCTAGCAGCAGTCCCTGAGACCTGGGGCTGAGCTCAGAAAAGGTCTCCTTACTCCCAGGGACACTGGAGTACTGAGGTGAGAGCCATTTGGAACTTATCAATTGTTCATGGCTGCTCTTGCTTATGTTGTTATGAAATATACATTTCACTAGCAGAATGCAGTTGGTAACTCGAGTGGGGGAGGAGACCAGTACTGGATCCGTAACTCCCTCTTGGATAGCTATGAAGATTTGCCATCTGTGCCTACAAGATGCATGGTCTTAACGGACAATCACATTGGACTATTATTTTTCCTCTTGTATTCCTATGCAGTTACCTATTGACAAGTGTTTTTATGGCCCATTTGGGTGAATTGCAATGTATATTTTCTTCACTGTGTGAATGATAGTGTTTCTAACATGAACGTGGTACTTGCTGAATATGTCTATATTTGGGAGTATTACAGGACATGCCACTTTGGTTTTAAAGGGGTTACTGAACATTGCATTCAAAAGGCAGACTCACTCAGGTGACAGTTAAACTTGGCTGCATGTATCTGCATTGTAGAGGACACTGCATGCTGCTATGGCTGGTATGACTTTCATATCTTGGAATGTGAGGGTGCTTAGCATCCTTATTAAAAGAAGAAAAGGTTTGGCCCACCTCAAGAAACTTGGTACCAAGGTGGCACCTCTACAAGAGACCAAACTTCTGAACTTAGAGGAGGAGAAGCTGAAACAAGAATGGGTGGGGGGGGGGTTCATAGTGTTTGCTCGACCTCCAAAACAGGGGATTTCATCCTCCATCATGAAACTCTGAAGTAGCTCCCACTGGCTACCCAGACAGATAATGATGGATAGTGGGTCACTGGGAAGTTTTCCACTCCCATGGGCCCTATTATCTTGATTGATTCCTATGGCCTTAGTGAGGATACTCCAAACTTTTTTTACTCAAATCCATCAGCTCCTGGTGACTTGGGTATCTTGGCAACTCTGGTCTTATAAGTGGAGGGAATTTAATGTCTCTGAATCCAGCACTGAATAGATCCAGGGTGCAAGTGGAATCTCACCAACACCCTCGGGCAGCAGTATTAAAGGCCTTGCAGGAATCTACTGTCACTGACAGCTGACATGCAATTGATGAATCCTACACTATGAAACTACTCATATTACTTCACATTACACCAGTCTTTCAGCAGGTTGGACCTCAAGCTGACCTCTCTGTAGATCACACATCTGGTGGTGGATACCACTGTCTATATCCAGTCCTGATCTCTGTCCATGCCAGATGTGAAGTGACATCATGACATACTGACGTAATCACTGAAATTTCACTTGGGTGTGCCCTGAAGAATTTTAGGGCACACCTGGGTGAAACATCAGTGATTGCATTGGTATGTTGTGATGTCACTTCATGTTCGGTGGTTTTTCCACTATTGGTGTTGAAGGGATGTTAACTGCACTTTTTTGCATGTAATAAATGATAAGAATTTCAAACTGTTTAGCTGCGGTCTCTTTTTGACAATAAATGCTTTATTTTTTCTTTGTTCCATTTTTTTGCTGGCTATTGAACCTCTGGTGATGGTGATCTGGTCTCATTCCCATCCCTCAGGGACTGGAGTGGGAGATGTGGAACACTGGGCATTATTATATACTGGTGACATCACGATTCTCCTGGTGGATGTCCACTCCTCTATCATTCCCCTGCAGCATCTCCTGGAGTCCTTTACTGCAGTGTCAAGGCCAGATGGTTGAGGTACCTACTCACTGATAGGAGTCGGGATGTCCTCCCCTGCCTGCTGAAGCTGTGAACTTTGTTGTGGGGAAAAGCTGCATCACTGACTTCAGCTGGACCCCTTGCTGTGTAGCAGGAGATTTCATGGGCCATCTTAGGAAGACTCATTTTGAGTCAAAGTGCTGGGGAGTTTGTATTGTGTTTTTTTGCCGTGACCGTTTGTGCCAATTTGTTATAATAAATTCAATTACTTTTGAATTGCTTTTGGCATCTGTTATTCTTAAGGTCCGAGTGCAGTGCTGTTTGTGTGTTTCTGATTTCTTGGGCTGGGAGGGAGAGAGAGGGAAATAATCTAAACAGTGTTCTTGTGCTGTGGGGGAGTTCGCAGTGCTGCTGCAGAGGTCGTAGTGGTGCTACTGCTTCTGCGGTGAACATTTTCCCACCCACCACATTCCCTCCACCCGTCATTCCCTCCACCCTTTAAATGGGCTTAAGCCACCCCCATTTGTGTGTTGTGCTCTAATTTACTGAGTGAGATAGGCTGATGCTTCTGGCAGCTGAAGGGGCTAACTCTTGGCTAGGACTGAACTTGATGAAAATTGGACCTGTTTTTATATACCTTGGAGGCTGTTTACTGCCCAGATTTTTCATTTCTATTGTGTGGTCAGAACATTAGGTGTACAGAACTTTCCAGCAGAACTTTCCCTAGCCGTTGCTAATCCTGTTCTAATCTCTGAATAGCCAGGGCTATGTATATTATGACTGTTTGTCCTTTTATTAGTTGGTTGGAATCAACCATGGACTAGATGGCTGATTTCAATTGTGGTTCTTAGCCACTGTGTATCACTGAATAATTTTACTGTCTGTCCAAGTTCTCTTGTCTTCACTTCCTCACTAGGGGCTGATGCTATTGTATTATTAAGGGACTGTTCTGTTTACATTTTGCTACAAATCTTACTGTGTTGGGAGCCTCTACTATGGAAACAGGTAATCCCAGAGTATTCCTGCCCTCGGGATGACTCTTTTCCATCCCTAGTGGGCATGACGGCAGCAGGACAAACTTTCCACCTATTTGCCTGCTCCTCTGTGTTCCTCTGTGCCTCCCGGTGGCCTAGTGGGGTCTTGGTGGCTATTACTCCTGGGTGCTCTCCTGCAGAACCATTGTAGGGACTGGTAGGTGTGACCTTGTTCCTTACATATTCTCCATCTATTACATTGGTCTGACTCAGGAGCAGGCTTGCATGACATGGGAGCTCCTAAGCTTCTTATGAGGGGGTCTGGACCCTAACCTTCCACCAATGTCCATACCATTGGACTGCTCACTGTACTGTTCCTCTCTCTTCTCATTGCGGACAGTGCTATTCCCATGGGAAACCCCTGGGTCTCACTTGAGCAACTTGAGGAGACAGATTTTACCTTCTTTAACTTAATAGCCATGTGACAGAAAGTCTCCCTGGACCATCTGTTGTCTTAACCTGCGGTGTTTCCTGTATCCTGTCATAATGGTCAGGTGATCTGGTTGCAGGCTGTCCATTAGGGTTGGCTCCCCCCTTAAGGAATCTCCGCTGACTCCTTTTGGTGACCCTAGTGCTTGCAGGGTACGTAGAGCTTAACCCTGGTCATCCTTGCCAAGCCTCCTCCTGCCCTGTGGGATGGCTATCAGGCAATGGGTTGAAAATAGCTCACCTTAATATTCACAGCCTTTTGCTCAGCTTGGCTGAACTCCTTGCCTGAGTCACCCACTACAAGCCTGACATCCTTGGGATAACTGAAACTTGGCTTAAACCCTCTACCCCAGATTTGGCCTGTGCACTCCCTATGTTCTTGACTGGCAGAACCATCCAGAGAGAAAGGTCCCACTAGACGGTCATCCACTGGTGGTACCAGCTCTCTCCTGGACTGGGTCCTGTCTAAAAGACCTGAGAGGATTAGCTCTTCTGGTACCCTCCCTGACTCCATCTCAGACCACGCCCCTGTGTATTGTATATGATGGTATCTTGGTCTACTACAAGAGTCACCTCAACCTGTCAGTTCTGGCCTGCCAACAGCCTGTGCAACCTTTCTGTGAGCTGCTGCATACAGTGCTGTTACTCAGGAACAATAAAAAGCTACACATTGTCTGTACTTACAATCCTTTCATAGGTAGTGTATTGGGATTATCCTCCCTCCTTGATTCTGTTGGATCGAGGACTGGGAATAATGAACTAATGATCCTAGGGGATCTTTACTTAAACTGACTTAGAGGCAATACCAAACAGTATGAGCCTCTGCTAGCAGGCTTCTCACTGTCCTGACTCATTAAGGATCCCACTAGATGGTCATCCACTGGTGGTACCAGCTCTCTCCTGGACTGGGTCCTGTCCAATAGACCTGAGATGATTAGCTCTACTGGTTCCTTCCCTGACTCCATCTCAGACCACGCCCCTGTGTATTGTATATGGAAGGTCTCCACAGTGAAAATTCCTCATAAAATCACCCAAGTCGGGGACTTCTCCAAGTTTGACCTGGGGTCTTTCCATGAAGATCTTAGGCTCATGGACTGGTCTGCGGTGATGGATGCTCAGAACACTCCCACTGCAGTCCATCATTTTCTCAGCATCATCAGGGTGTTGTAAGACAAGCATGCCCCTCTTATCAGATGGAGGGTAAGGGAGGCTGCTACTAAATGGTTGCATGGGAGCCACCTTGCACTCATGAGGACTAGAGACAAATGCTGGATCAACTTCAAGGTCACGATGGACCAGGCCATATTTCAGCAATACAGGAAGCTCAGAAATGAATGCAAAAAGGTGATCAGGGCTGCCAAAAGTGAATTTTGTAAATCTGCCTTATGGAATTCAGCTAAGGACCCTAGGAATTTCTGGACGAACATTAAAAACATAGTGAGAGGCTCCTCCAATTGTGAGGCCCCTGACATGCTTTTCAATGGTGCTAGCTGTAATAATCTGTTAAGCATTTTCAATGCATTTAACTCACATTTCTCAGACCTGTCTGCCTTCACCTCTCTATTCTCCTCTAATGGATGTGATAGTCCTGTCCAGGTCCCTCCACTTCAACTGGCCCCTACCCCCCATCTGTTATTCTACTTTAAGGCTGTGATGGCACATGAGATGCAGAGATTGATCTCCCTCTTTTCCAATGCTGGCCATAATGGTATGGAACCAAAGCTCCTCCATCTTGCTACTGCCTCTATTGCCTCTCCTGTGGCCCATATCATCAACTTTTCCTTAGCCTCTGGGATTATCCCTGATCTATGGAAGGTGGTGAGGGTTGTCCATGTTCTCAAACAGGGCAACCCTAGGATTCTTGACAACTATTGGCCAATTGCTATTTTGTCTACTATCAGTAAGCTTCTCTAGAAAGTTGTGGCAGGGCAACTTACAGAGTATATTCAGTCTCATGAGCTACTGTCTCCCTCGCAGCAAGGCTTTTGTAAAGGGCACAGTACATCCTCTGGCATCTTCATTGATCTCTCCAAGGCCTTTGACCTAGTTGACCATGACCTTCTCTGCTCTCAACCTAGGTCCTTTGGTCTGTCCCCTCCTGTGCTTACTTGGTTCTCCAATTACCTTCAGAACAGGCAGCAACTTACCAAATATAGTAAGGTGCTTTCAGACACCACCACTGTATCCTCAGGAGTTCCCCAGTGGTCAGTAATTGGGTCCCTGCTTTTCTCCATATTTGTCAGCAATCTTCCCTCCTCCTCTGCCTCCTGTAGGTCCATCCTATATGCTGATGACCTGGTTACCCTCATGCATTCCAGGGACATTGGGGTCATTAATCACCAACTGAGTGAGGATTTCAGGAGTATCCAATCCTGGATGTCGTCCCACAAGCTGGTCCTAAACCTTAAAAAAACTCAGGCCATGCTTTTTGGGTCCCTGGCCAAGTTGAAGGCCTCCCTTGTCTCTCTGTGCATCTCAGGTATTGACAGTGTTCCTGTTCTTATCACTGACTCTGTCAAATACCTTGGGGTGACACTGGACCCTCAGCTTGACCTTGGACATGACATCCAGAATGTGTGCCTAGCTGTTAAATGCAAATTGGGTCTTGCTTACACGGCGAAGAATAATCTCACTTCAGCTGCTCGCCTAGCACTGGCCAGAGGTGTGTTTCTACCATCTCTCTGTTATGGACTCCTTCTATTTGATACAACTTCCAAAGTCCACCTTACGAGGTGGACTGTAGTCTACAACAACATTTGCCATTTTTGCTTTTGCTGCCCCTCGCCTCGCCCACCATTGTGACCTGTATAGTAAGCTTAACAGGCTCTCTCTGCCCAACTACTTAAATTTTGTCCTGGGCTGTTTCACAGGCAAGGTTGTGGACACTGGCACCCCCTCTGGACTGGCAGAGCTCCTTGTTCCTGTTGCCTCCTCTGCCTGCTCCCTCAGGTCTCTGGGCTCCACTATCCTTAAGGTTCCTGCTACTCTGACTCTAATGGGGAACAGAGATTTTACATCAAGTGCCCCCAGATTATGGAACTCCTTTCCTGTCCAGGTCTACTCCTCCCCTCCCAAGCGTGCCTATGAACCTCCCTGTGGAAACACTTGAAGCTCTCCTCAGCATGTGACTGTCTCAAACCTCCATGTTTACCCTGGTCCCCTGTACTGTACTCGAGTGTACCATTTCCTGAACTTTGGCATTGGCCCTGCTGAAGTAGCCTGCCTGCTTGGGTGTGGCCTTGCGTAAAATGTGTAAATATTTCCACTCTTTGGTTCAGGCACTTGCCTTGACTGTGATACTGCTAGGGGTCCTGTAATGTATATATTTGTATATAATGCTTAGCACATAGCCTTGGTGACTCTGTATTTATTTTATATTTGACTGTGCCACTTGTGTAACCATGTTAACTTGCTGTGTACGTTATGTCTTTTCTGACTTCTGAGTATCTGCCTTGCTTGTGTCAAGTTATACTCTGTACTGAACTCGTAATTCATGTACTCTCCCGGGTCATACCTGAAAATAGGCATATGTTTTGTCTAATGTACTTACCTGGTTAACAAAAGCTAAATAAATGAATAATATTAAGCACTTCAGATTAGAGGTCTTCCAGTTGAATCCCCATTGCATGTGGCAAACCCTGTTGGTGTGACCTTGGCATGGAAGGAGTCTGATGTTACTTCTCTTTTGGTGATGCTCATGGCTAAGCTTAAGGACCCATGTAAAGCCAACTTTTACCCTCTTCTGGAAGTACTGAAGAGTAATTTGGGTAGGTCAAAGCTACATAACTTGTTCCTGACTGCCCCTAAGGATTTTCATCTTTTAGTGCATCTTCCCACAGTAGTCATGAGCAGATGGTTTGCCAAGCTTGATACACTCAAGGTTCATTTTTCTGGGAAGGTTAACAGCCAAGACTTAGTATGATAAAACATAGACAACCCTGGACTAAAGGGGGTGGGGCCTTCTCAACATTTCACATTATGATATGCCCTTTGTGCTGGCCCAAATAGTCAAATGGTTCCTCCCACAGTTGGTTCCTACTCTGCTACGGATTGTCTTAGAGGAGCATGAGTGTGCTTCCCAGGCTGCCAGAGTGACCCTCAATGACAAGACTAAGTTGAACCTGCAACATCCCATTATTCCTATATCCTGCAAGTATTGGACCCAGATGACTCTCATACTTGGGCACTTATGATCTCCTATGGGACAACACATTTCTCCAAATTGGGGGGTGCCCATCCCTGGAAGGACATGGCAGAGAGCAGGAGAGAGTAGAGTGATCTTTGTACAGGATCTTTGCACTCAGGGGCAGCTGTCTATGCACTCTTTGAGCACCTGCAATCTCTCTTCTCTATCCCAAGAAATAGTTTTTGGCAGTACCTCCAACTCTGGTCCCTCCTGAAACCACACTGAGGGATTCTTAGCAGAGGAGATGCTATGCACTCTTCAGATAGATGGCTGCTAATGGCAAAGGACGTCTACATGACCTTGAGTGAGGTGACTCTGGACCCCACTGACACACTAAAACAGAAATGGACTGAGAAATTTGGAGTGCCCATTATAGACCAACAATGTACATTGGCATGGCATAGAGCTCACACCTGTTGCAGAGTTATGAAAGCTCAGCTCATTCAACTAAAATGCTACACAGGTGGTACAGCACACCCAGTGTCCTCAAATCTCTGGGCATTCTCTTCTCAGACACCTGTTGGAGGTGTTACTCTCATCCTGGGACTTTGTCCATATTGTCCATAGGGCTAGCAGTACAGCCTAGAGGTTAGAGCAATGAGATGTGAATGATCTTAGTACATCCAGCAGACTTGGGTTTGAGTCCCACAGTCACCATTTATTTTACATTACCAGTGGCTCAGCAGGCTGCACACTCACTTCTGAGGCCAGAATATCAGAAGGCAGTTGATTCTAACCACACCAGAAACTTGGGATAAATCCCAATACTGACACTGTAGTGCATCACGTGTGGGGTGCTGCAATCCTGAGGTGTCATCTTTCAGATGAGACATGAGAGGGATAGTGAGACTGAAGGGGGAGGATGGGAGCCGCGTGGAGGATGACAACAGTAAAGCTGACATATTGAACAGGTATTTCTGCTCAGTCTTTACTGAGGAAGAGGGGGGTAATGGGTCTGAAGGGAGTACAAGGGGTGAGAATGGTGCAGAAATGGACACAAGTCCCTTTACACGAGAAAGGGTCCTGAAGGAACTGGAAGTAATAAGAGTTGAAAGCAATGGCACAAGACGGGTGCACCCCAGGGTCCTTAAAGAACTAAGAGAGGTGGTGGCTGAACCTCTGGCTATCCTGTTTAGCCGATCACTGGAAACAGGGGAGGCACCCAAAGACTGGAGGACAGCAGATGTAGTCCCCTTATACAAAAGTGGGAACAAAGAGGAAGCAGGAAACTACAGACCAGTCAGCCTCACCTCGGTAGTGGGGAAGATCATGGAAGCACTACTGAAGGAGAGATTGGTGGAACATCTGGTTGTCAATGGACTACAGGACCCAAGGCAGCATGGTTTCACCAGGGGGAGGTCATGTCAGACCAACCTCGTTGAATTTTTTGACTGGGTGACTAGGGAGGTGGATCAGGGGAGGGCAGTGGACGTGGCCTATATGGACTTCAGCAAGGCCTTTGACACTGTGCCACATAGAAGACTATTACACAAACTGGGGAATATGGGTGTGGGAGGACAGTAGTGTGGTGGGTAGGTAACTGGCTGGGTGGCAGGACACAGAGGGTGGTGGTAAATGGCTGTCACTCCACAGAGGAAGAGTGACCAGTGGGGTACCACAGGGATCAGTGCTGGGACCGGTCCTATTCAACATTTTCATCAGTGACATTGCGCAGGATCTAGAAGGCAGAATTTCACTGTTCGCTGATGACACAAAGCTCTGTAACAGAGTAGACACACCAGAGGGTGTAGACAGAATGAGAAGAGACCTGCAGAAACGTGAAGAATGGTCAAGGGTTTGGCAGTTGAAATTCAATGCAAAGAAGTGCAAGATAATGCATATGGGGCACAAAAACCCTGGCACAATATATCAGTTGGGGGTGAGGATATAGCATGCACCAAGCAGGAAAAGGATCTTGGGGTTGTCATCTCTGATGACCTCAAGGTAGGAAACAGTGTGACAAGGCAGCAGGTAAAGCAAATAGGATGCTGGGATGTATAGGCAGGGGCATCACCAGCAGGAAAAGGGAGGTAATAATTCCGCTATACAAGACACTAGTGAGGCCCCACTTGGAGTACAGTGTACAGTTCTGGAGACCATACCTATGTAAGGACATAGACAGGGTAGAGAAGGTTCAGAGGAGGGCAACAAAGATGGTGCATGGATTGCATCACAAGTCCTATGAAGACAGGTTGAAGGAACTGAACATGTACTCCCTGGAGGAGAGGAGGGAGAGAGGGGATATGATAGAGACATACAAGTATCTTACAGGGAGGAACAGGGTGCAGGAAAACACTATTTTTAAGCGAAAAAGATGTTCCAGGACTAGAGGCATGGGATGAAGTTGGAGGAGGACAATTCAGAGGAAACATGAGAAAGAATTTCTTCACAGAACGGGTGGTGGACAAGTGGAACACCCTGCCAGAGGAAGTGGTGGGGGCTGAAACAATCACGGGATTTAAGAATGCATGGGATAGACATAAAGGAATTCTAGAGGTCAGGAGTAAGGGGCAACAGACTTCTAGGAAAACAAACTGAACTTACAAACTCAAATGGGCAGACTGGGTGGGCCATAGGCCCTTATCTGCCGACACTGTCTATGTATCTATGTACATTAAACTGAGGTCCCATGTGCCTGTTCTGGTGGTTGTCCAGGTAAGTGTTTAAGATCCCATGGCACTTCTCAAAAAGAGTAAGATAATTTTAATTGAAAGCAAAACAAAACACTGCAGATAAAAAACAAATCAGCAGAAACAGAAAGAGAACATGAAAAGCAAAAAGTGACCAAAAAAAAGAACAGCTGCTTAGACGAGAATTAGTCCACAAAGAAAAATAGAATGACAGACATACAGCCCCCTGTATCATGGAGGAAATGCAAAAGGTGAGTACAGGTGCAAAAAGACCAATGAATATAACATTATTCAATATGAGGCATACTCCTAGGGAAGTGAAAGGGAAAAAGGAGAAATAAAATGTTCAACCATCCCACTCACAGCGCACTGCTTTGGGGGGGGAATGCATCAATCAGAAGAAAGTTCTGATGATGAGCAGCTGAATCTATTAGAAGAGCTCTCTCAGGAGAGATATCTACAGTTCTGTGGACTGTAAAACCATATCTCTTCAGCAAAACAACCACCCTATCACATGCCTCCTCACCGAAGGACCAGTAAGAACATCTCAATAACCATTACAGTTGTGACTGAGACAAGTCATGTTTCATTTTGAGTCTGGTATCTTTTCAAAAATCAATGTCATTTGGCAAATCACATGAAATTTGAAATGTGGCAGACACTTTTTCTAATAATTTTTAGTACTGCATACATTTATTGTCATTGGGATTATCACAAGTCTCACAGTCAGTTAGAAGATAAGGGCAGACAGATCCATCAAACCTTGGGTTTCACTCAACCTTTAGCCCTTCTAACCTTATAGGCATCAGACTTGGAGTCAGAAGAATAGCCTGTCAGTGAGGATGTAATTGAGGAAACATCTGACTCCCGGTCCTCTTTCTCAGTGTTGCCCCATTGTTTCTGTTTAGACAGAGTGTTAAATCTGTTTCTGGTGATAACAGGGTCACTAACGGCCCCTGTCATGGGCTGTTTCTATCCATGACCTGACTTTGAAGGTTTAACTATGGTCAGTGGAATCTTGGGTGGGTGACATATCATCAGTCTGCATGTGATCCACAGGTAAAGAGGGAACAGCCTCATGGTCCACAGCAAGAGCAGGAACCAGAGGAGCCAAAACAGGAGGAGGGGTGGAATAGAATCCATCTGATTAGACACAGAAGTAGACTCCACCAGAGTTGGGTGGGTGAGGCCACAGGGAAAGGAACTAAGGTAGAAAGGTTAGTGGGATTATAGTTGGACAAACGGTTAGCATCCCTAGCCTGCAAGGCCTCAACTTCTGAGACTAATGAGCTTCACTTGGTCAAGCAGAACCATATCTAACTTATTATGGGCAGTCCAAGGACATTGTTGGTACAAATGCCCCACTTCATCACAGAGGGTGCAATCAAAGGGATTTGGGCACCCCAAACCAACTTGTCCATAATCCAGGCATAAAGTATATCTGAGCTTGTTGCACATGGAGCTGAAGTGTGTTCAAGCTCCATACTTGTGACAAGTCCTGGGCTGCCCAGGGTAGAAGCACAGACCCCAATCCCAGCCAATATGAAAACTACTGGACTGGTGACAAATGCCAGCATTAGATTGCTTGAGCTGCACTTTCACCCTCCAACCTCCCCCCAACCAGATGAGATCATCGTCCAAGATGGGAATTGGACAGTTCTTGATGTCACACCTTTGGTGCAGCCAGTATTGCATTTAAGCAATGCTAACCCCTTTGTTTCTAAATAACAATGTAATAGTTTTCACAGTGAGCTTCTTTGGGGGGATAGAAAAAAAAGAAGACCAAATAGGGACATCCTTTACCAGAGGGTACTTGTTCCAAAATTTTTCCAGAGACTACCTGACTGAAACTAATATCATATACAGTCTCCCCCTTAACATTAATGAAGGCAAACAACTTATTCGCACTAATCCTCATCATATCCTTTTACATTTTATGAATAACACATTTATGATCAGGTGTAGCTTCCAAACTGCCAGTGTATTTATGCCAGATAGCATTTCATCTTTGAACGACTTTCCCTACATTATTAAACAAATCACACATTTTAAATTACCCAGCTGCAGACTCTGTGTGACCCAACAGGTTTGACAATTCCTGCTGAATACGTTGTTGGTCCAATTCATTTGGAGACAGGGGGAGGTCAGGAAGGGTAGAAAGGTCAGAATCTGACACATCAAGCACAGAAAGAGGCCCTCCAGTGTGTTTGGTAGTGACCGGTAACATGTTTACAGTGGACAAAGGATGTGAAGTGCCAGAAGCCAGAGTCCCTGGGGAACTGTCTATAACAACTGAGCCAGGAATGGCAAAAGAGGTACTAGAAGAAGGTTTGAGATGCACTGGCACAGACTCCGGGAATAGAGTTGGGAAGGCAGTGTACAACAAACCGGCATGCAGTTGAGGAGCCTCCATGCCAGAGGCAATATGAAGGTCAATAGAAAGAGTTCCACAACTGGATGGGAAAACAATGGGAGCAACAGTGCCAGAATTGTCACACGCCGCAGGCAGAGTCACCCACTGAAAATTCATAATATCGGCAGTTGACCCAGGGCCAGGACACCTCCAACCCCCTTACTCACACAGATTGCCAGCCCACTGCACACAACATGGCATCAGGGTGCTAAGGTGCATCTGAAGTGCTAAGATGTTCCTCCTCCACACGTCCTCTCCATATTCCTAAAGACTTCTTTGTGGTTAAAAACAAAGAAAGCTGGGAGGTAGACAGCATTGGCATTCCATTGTCCAACAGATGGGTGGTAGAAACAGAAGGAACTGCAGGAGAGATGGCAGAATCACAAGCAGCAGAATCAAAATGCAGGGCAACAGTGGAGAGAGGCTCATCAGCCTCTGGGGTATGCTATGCAACAGAACCCAATTCCTCAGCCAACAACTGCAGAAGAAACAACTTGTGGGTCAGCATGGCTCATTTCTAAAGCTCCTCCTCCGGTGCTGATAGCCTAGAGCCTGATCCATCCATACCAGAAACAGAGTTGTCATATGAAATCTGTAAAATAGAAGAAGCAGGTACCTTTGAAGCTTCTCGGGTAACAATCAGCTCTGCTAGACAGTCCGACTGGGACACAGAATCATCGACTGCCAGCACAGTCTGTAGTGGCAGCAGAAACAGGGAGAGGAGACCCCCCAACACCACCTCCTACAGCGCCTGCACCATCCCAAGTCTCATCTGCCATCTTACCCCAATGGACAAGGGGTCCCCCTACAGGAAGAGTAGGTGAATTTTTATTGAATATGTCATCAAAATGTTATAACAGAAACAAACCAGATGCAGTTTAACAAAACAAATCAAAATACATTCATAACGAATAATATTCAAAAGGAAAAAACAAAAGCATGCAACAATTCCACTGGCATAGAAGAAACTATTTACACAAATCAAAATAGGACCAATGGTTGTCTTCAATTCATTTCTCTGTCTTTATCACTTGCTACATATTTCTGTTGTTACAAAAATGGGGAAGAAAAAAACAAAACATGAAAATCAAAGAAAAAGAAACAGTAATCATTGGGGGCATGGTCTAGCTGCCTAGGAACATGGCAGCATAACTCCAAAGCTCTCACTGGACCTCAGCCCATCCGCGCTTGGACGCCGTGATCCCATGGAGTCTCCCCTTAAAACTAAAGACTTTATGCATGGGTAACAACCCTCTTGGTGGGCAGTGTCTTTTTCAGTGGATTACGACTTAATTGCACTGTTTCAATGACACTGTGACCTGGTAATACTCCGATGCACTGAGGCCTAGGCTGCACAGACCGCACATCCCCACACGTACCCCTGCTACAAAGGCAGTCTAGCTTGAGTACCTGCTTGCATCTCTGTTCCCCTCCTGGGTCTCGGCTACAGAACCAGGTGCCTTCTCCTAGCCATTTGGACACTGTACTGGACTTAAGTATGTTGTCCCCAGTACCGGAGCAACTTACTCCAAAGATGGATCCACCAGTGGCAGTCGGGGAATCCTTACAACATACCACTTAGCTTCTGGAAACGCTAATCACTAGAGTGGATTATATTAGTCTGTCCCTGTCTGGTACGGTTAGAGATGTCCAACACTTGCAGGACAGAATCAATGTGGCAGAGCAAAGGGTTAAAGCATGTGAAGCCCAACAAGATCAGGTTTGGAATCATCTCCAACAACATGAAGAATGGCTTGCTGCACTTTGGAAGTGGGCCGAGGATCACGAAAACCGAAGCTGCCATAACAGCCTGCTGATAGTGAGGCTTCCTGAGGGGGCAGAAGGACACTCAATGGAGCAATTCTTGAATGAAAATTTGCCCCGCATATTAGGGGACCGATGGAGGGGACTGATTGAAGTAGAAAGGGCCCACAGGGTCTCTGCCCATACAAGTAAGCACTCTAATACACCTAGACCAATCATGGCATACCTGCTGAGACATACCACTAAAGAGAGAATTCTTCATGCAGTTAGAGACTTGGGGGAACTTTCCTGGCAAGGATCCACAATAGCCAGATACAGAGATTTTGCACAAGAAACAACTGCAAAGTGGAGGGAATTTGTGATAATTAAACGATTCCTTTACCAACATGAGTTCAAATTCAGATTCAAAAATCTCACCAGATTGTGTGTCATCAAGGAAAGCCATGAGCTCACTGCAGATCATCCTGGGGACATTGAGCACTGGATTGCTAAACTCTGGCCAGGCCTCAAGTGCCCAACTACAAATCCCAGTAGGCTTTGAGAGCACCTTCCAGCAGCCCCTCCAGGTAGGAACCTTTTTTCTACTTATGGTTCTCCTCTAACATGTTTAGCAGCAGGACAGGTCCCTCAGCAAATCGGTCCCCCATCGAAGTTTGCATCTCAGCCTGAGTGTATTCATGGCAACACACCACTTCTAAATGCACAGATCTCCAACTTGCAGCCTTCTCTCCCTCAGCGGGGATGCAACTCACTCCCTAAGGCTAGGCAGGGACCTTGGAGTGGCCCACATCACTCGCCATCCAAATCCTCAGCAGCACCACCCGCAAAGGTCTCTAGAGAGGACATTTCTCCCGTATCTCATCTGTGCACTACTGGATCTCAAGTTATGGACACTGAACAAAGTTATGGACACTGAACAATCGACAGAATGGGCTGATATTCAGGAGACATCCCTAGCTGAGTTGGTGGATGCCCTTTCTCCTCTGCACCCTGGACTTATCAGTTATGCAATCTCCATCATAAAGACATCCTTGGATCATGGATGTACTCCTCGGGAACCCCTCGAGATGGTCGAAGGCCATACCACTCAAATTGCAGGAACATGACTTAATGTTTAACCTTGCAATGATATTTCTTTGGTACAGGACAGGGATAAGGTTATCACCCCCCCCCACATTTTGCTCCAGTGAATAGGGGTACAATCGGTCAGTTTGTAGTGAGTCATGAATCAGTGACCCTAAAGCTAGCTACTGACCTCCCCCCTCCCGCAATCTTGTGGAATGACACTGGACTCATCTACAAAGTACTAGGGCCTAATTCCCCATCACATATGTAATTTAGCAAGGTAGGCAGCGGAATCTCTGGGTGATTTTAGCTCTTCCCCTTCCTGGATACCTTTTCTTCCCTGTCCTATATGCACACCAGTTATGGGTACAGTAACTAAGTTCCTGTGTTTTGGCCTATAGGCCTAGTGTATCCCACTCCCCCCTTGTTTGGGTGGTCCTTCACTCATACTGGCAGGTGGGTTTACCCACTCCCCCTTTCCTTCCTCTCCCTCCCCCTCCCTGAGGTTCGGGTCATCTGACCCTTAGTTTGAGCAGGTCCCGGATGAGTTGGTTCACTGTTTTCATTCATGTAAGACCCACCCATGGTGTGTTCTGGAGATAGCACAGCTGTAGGGTCTATATAGATATATACATCTATATATTTCCCTCGTTTGCTTTTACCTTCTGATGCACATTTCTACAGTTGTAGTGTTTGTTTTTGACACTTTGGCGTAGTATCAATACTGGGCCTATTGCCCACTTTGCAATTAACCTACTACTTTAACATACTGACTTGTTCTTTCTCTGCTGTTTGTTTTCAGAGCTGTTTCTTCTCTACATTATAGGATACACAGTTCATAGACCACAGGTGATGCTTACATCTCCCTTAGTGCTAATGAGTGCACTTGCAGTCCTGTCTGTTCTCAAGGTTTTGGTGATTCTGGAATTTGGTATTATTTTCCCTAATGTCTTTGTTGAACACTCTGTAAGTACCTCCACTTACCTCTTGTGTGAGAAGATGCCTGCTACTACCCATGTAGTCCCCTAAGAATATTGGTGGATATCCTGGAGTGTGAAAGGATTAAACCACCCGATTAAACGCACAAAAGTCTTACAACATTTAAAATCTCTGTAGGCAGATATTGCCCTTCTTCAGGAAACCCACCTACTGTCTAAATGTACTAACTAGTTAAAAAAACTCTGGTTGGGGGAAATACTGGCTAGCTCCTCCACTACTAAGTCAAAAGGGGTAGCCATTCTCATTCATCGAGCCTCTCCATGGGTGGTAAAAGATGTCAAAAAAGATCCGCACGGTCGTTGGTTGGTGGCAAAGTTATCTTCTCCTACAAATATTATCTTGTTGGGTAACCTATATGCCCCCAATACTGGGCACACTGACTTCTTCCCAGAGATTAGTCAATCCCTGTCAGATCTACAGATGGAGGGGCCACCTCTACCTATAATCATAGGCTGAGACTTCAACACCGTGGGAAATATATTTTTAGACAAGTCCCACCCAACCCCTCATGCTAATCTTAAAGCTAGGCTCTCCCTTCAGGCTATGATAGAGGAATGGGCCCTCATGTACACATGGTGTAGGGACCATCCTACTGGCAGAGATTTCTCTTTTTACTCCATCCCATGTAAATCTCAGTCGTATAGACTTCTGGTTGACCACTGAATTAGCAGCTAAGTGCTTCTCTGACTCTGATATAGGCTCGATTCTAATATCAGACCATGCCCCGGTCTCATTAACATTCACCCCCCTGCAGCATCACCCACGCTGCAACCCCCTTTTATTCCAGGACCCGGGCTTTTGCCCTCACATAGTAAAGGTGACCAAGGATTATTTTGCCCTCAGTACGGACTATGAGGTATCCCCAGGATCTGTCTGAGAAGCATTCAAGGCGGTGTTGAGAGGGTATATCATTGCCTTTTCAGTGGCTTGGGACCACAGACGTAATGCAAATTTGTCCCAACTCCAAACAGAACTAAAGGCCTTAGAGCGTTGTTTCAAATCGACCCCCCCGAACGGTCCCTGACAGTGAGTTACACCGGCAAATAATTGGACTCAAATACCAAATAAATACAATACTACATCAGAAAGCTGAGTGGTACCTCTTGAGATCAAAACAAACCTTTTGGGCTGGGGAGAATGAATTGGAAACCTACTAGCCTTCCACCTGCGCAAGCAGCAAGCCGCTGCATGGATACATGCTCTCCATAGTGCATCAGGTTCCATAGTGACTGACCCTAAACAGACAAATGCCACAATGCAGCAATTTTACCAGACTTTCTCTCAGTCTTGATCTGCTAATACTGCCCCAGGTCTATGGGACCTTTTTGCCAAATTTTGTCAACAAACCCCTTTGCCAACCCTTACCCCCGAGCAAGTGACACAACTGGATGCACCGGTGTCCTATGAAAAGCTTCAAACTGTGCTTTCACAGATGGCATGAGGGAAGGCCCCCGGCCCCGATGCTATGTCTGTGGAGCTCTACCAGGCACTTGGCCAGGCTATTATACAATCTTTGCAGTGAGCTGTACATCATGCTCATACTTCTGGATCTTTCCCATGGACCATGAAAGAGGCAATAATTTCTTGCTACTGAAAAAAATCAACCGGCCTTCTAGATTGTGCCAACTTTCAGCCGATATCCCTTCTATCAGTAGACACAAAAATCCTAGCAAAGGCATTGGCATCCAGATTATCCTCTATCTTACCCTCGATACTACACCCCTCACAGACTGCCTTCATGGGGGGCAAATCAGGGGTGGATAATACCAGACTCCTCCTCAGCCTTAAATGGTTTGCCTCTAAAGCCCCCTCCATTTAGCAGCTTTGGTAGTAGATTTCTCTAAAGCATTTTACTCCATAGAATGGGATTACCTCTATGAAGTCCTAGATAGGTATGGATTTGGTGCTTCTTTTACATAGTGGATACGTACCCTCTATTGTTCTCCCATGGCACGTAGTCTCACTAATATTGAGATGTCTTCTCCATTTACCCTACATTGGGGTACCAGGCAAGGTTGTTCTTTATCCCTCTTACTATTTCTTATAGCCCTAAACCCCCTGCTTAGGACACTCATAGCCTCTCCACAGATAAAGGACATTATGGTAGCAAACCAACCCTATCTGGTAGCGGCTTATACCGTTGATCTTCTACTTACTCTTTCTAACCCCCAACAAATCTTACCACTTGTATTTCAAATTCTGGGAGATTTTGGGGTGCTTTCAGAGCTAACCATTAATCAGAAAAAAAATGTTCTAGCCCCTTTAAATAAGCATTGTACCATACCCAGTCTTGTTTACAAGGGACCAACCTGACATATGCGAAGGCTACATTCAATTATCTGGGTATCTCGATACCAACAGCCTGGAATGCACTGGCATCTGCTAAGTTTTCCCTGTTGTTAACACAGCTAGCAGTTGAAGTCAAGAGGTGGCGCAAGTTGCAACTCTCCCTACCAGGCAAGATTAGGACTATCCGAATGCTTCTGCTCCCTCAGGCCCTGTACTTTTTCAATAATCTCCCCATCCCTCCCTCCCTCTCTTGCCTAAGCTTTTCAACTATTTAGAAAAACAGATGGCTGGTTTTCTATTAGACTCTAAACCACCTCAATGGAATAAGCATAAGCCGAGAGCACACTGGTCCAAAGGAGGACTCAATGCTCCCTGGTTTCTTGGCTATCACTTATCTTGTACAGCCGCTCAGGCAACTAAATGGTTTGTGCCCCAAACCATGGATCCTCCATTATGAGTCTAATTGGAAATGGATTTGGTGGGCACGGTACCCCTTTATACCCTTCTCACCACACGGGCAAGTCTGCCCCAATCGATCCCACCCACTATACTATGCACATCCCGCTCATGGAAATGACTTATGGCAAAGTGTCACCTCCCTAAACAGTCCTGGAATCCTCCTATACAATATGTCCCTTTATGGTGGAACAATGTTATCCAGATTGATGGGATACCTATATACTGGCCCTCCTGGTACAGAGCGGGAATTCAGCATATACAAGACCTTTCCCCTGCAGGCACATACCCCCTGTTTTCCTTTCCTCAATTGCAAAGGTCATTTTCTCTACCACACAAGGACTTCTGGAGGTACTTGCAAATTCAGAGTGTTCTACAGTCTCTTCTGCTGAAATCTCAAACTGCTACCCCATGGGAGTGGATAGCAGGCCTACACCATCTCCCCACGAATAGAAGGGTTATGGGTCACTATTACAGATCTTGGAGAGATTCACAGCCCAATGCAACTATGTCCTGTAAAAAGAAACAGGAATTATACTCTGGTTCCCCAATTACTGACAAGCAGTGGAATTCTTGTCTTAAAACTATACACAGCACTTATAGTGACACTAATAGTTGTTTTTTGTAGCTAAAAATCCTATTGTTATGACATTGCACACCAGTAGTCCTTTATGCTCATGGCCTGCTAGGCCATAACAAATGCTGGCGTTGCTCCCAGGCAGAAACACATATTCTCCATATTCTATGGTCTTGTTCTAACTTGACAACCTTTTGGAAAATGGTGGCTTTGGACATTTCCTTCATGCTTAACCACTTAATTGTCCTGGCTGATGCAAAATTAGTCATGGGGATACCGCTTCCTTGGGTCAACTGCCCAAACCTCTCAAAGACTGGGCTTTCGTTGCTATCCTGGAGGCTAAATGTCTTTTCTTTATGCACTGGTGAAAATCGATTATCCCCACTCATGCAGCCTGGCACAAAGCCCTTGCTAAACTTTCTATACATGGAAGACTGTCTCACCTGCAGGGAAATCTACACCCTTATTGCCAAAAATGGGAACCCTATCTTCACTCTCCCTTTTGTAAAATCCCATTACCACCTTCCAACCCCGCCATATAACGTGCTGTGTATATGCCCCACCACTCAATTGTTAAATCGAAACCATGGTTGGACTGGGTATATGCAAAGATATAAGCATCTGTTTGCACTAATTATTTTCCTAATTTTTATTCTGGCTATCCTACCTAGAATGTACTACTTGTTTAAAATACCTGACTGTGGATATCAAAGATAAGGTAATACTTTGGACTTATTGTATGGTATATTATTCATAAAGGATAGATTCTGCCACCAATCTATGTATTTTTTTGATGCCACGGTAATTGGAAAATACTTTGTTGTATGTCTTATTTCCTACTGTTATATACTTATACAAAAGAAATCTCAAAATATTATACAATAAAAAAGAAACAGCAATCACTGTATATTATATACTTTGCCAATCTCCCCATAATTCAAGAAATATGGATCTTGGCTGAGATTTCCTTTCAACATAAATTCCATCCTGAATATCATTCTTGATTAAGTTAAACAGTTGATCCTGAATTATGGGTTGTTGTTGAAAAGAAAAACGGCATCTACTCTGCCATATCCTATATTTAAAAATATACATTACAACAATTACACTGTTGTTATTATAAATTATCCAATGGTTAGATATGATTACTAATACTAAAGTGTCACAGTTCAGATATTGGAATGGAAATAGCCTCCAAGTATTTTTAATTAATTTCCAAAACTCAACAATAGATGGACAATCAAAGTACAGTTGGTTAACAGTTTTGAGGGTAGTAGTAGTAGTCCAACACTGCCTAGGACAGTATTGTTCTGTAATTTCCTTATGTTTAAAATTATTCTTTACATTTAATTTTTCATGTGCTAACCATATAACATCCCAGGCTTTAACAGGAATTTTTGAATCCATAAGCATTGTACAATTTTTTTTTCTGTCTCATTTCTTCTTTCAAAAGGTTCACCGACAAAGAATTGTTCAACTATCTTGGCATATACAAAAGACCAGATATATGTGACTAAAGAATACTTTGTTAATTTCCACAGTTTCAGTTTATATATTCAATGTTTCAGATGATGGGGTAATTTACGTGTTTTTACATTCCTTGACATAGGAGTGTCCTCTTCCCATTTATCTAAGTACAGGTGAATGTACCATAAACACCAGAATCCCCAAGACATTTGTTTATTATTTAATAGTGGAGAAATATTGGTAAAGATAAAATATACAAAAATAAAACACTAAGGGGTTTAACATGTGGAGACCACCTGATTTAAAGGTAGATACGTAATCCCTTGCTTAAACAGATTGAGTCTATTTCCCCATAGGCACTGAAAAAAACAACCACAGAGTTTTGTCTGCAGTTGTCTTGGTATGGGATACATATGATTATTGTGCAGAAACATTGGTAGTAGGTAAGATTTAATGACACAAATCCTTTTTTTCCCTCATATTCCACTTTTGCCATTGCAGAATTCTGGGCTCAGCTATTTCCAGTACAGCATTCCAATTAAATAGAGACCTGTCCCCTAAGCCAAATCATACACCTAGAATTTTGCAAGGTTTATAAACTACAGGGATATCCATAAATTGTCTTTCATCTTGTGTCTCAACACTTTCAACCATATAAAAAATGTTTGTGTAATTAATTTCTGAACCTGTAGATTTAGCAAAGTTATCCAAAACGGATTTTGCTGTAGTCCCTGAATTTTCATCAGCCAGTGTTAAGCACAAATCACCTGCATAAGCAGTTGTTTTAACAGTGAATTGATTGTCTGAAGACCATATACCCACTACATTGATATCATTATTTATTTTCCTGTTTACCAGATTCAATGTTAAAATGTATAAAAGGGGGCTGAGGGGGCAGCCCCATCTGACTCCTCATTTTATGCTGCACACTCTACCTGTCCATCCTTGTAAAATTGGAATTACCATTGCAGATTTGTAATAGCTTTTTATCCAGGAAATGTATACTTTAGGGAATCCATATTTCTCCAGGCACATCAATACAAAATTGTGTGTTATTTTATCAAACTCCTTGGATTGATCAAGGCTCACTATATATCCTTTCTGTTTTGTAGTGCTACTTCCCTTAATAATAAAATATTATCTGCAACTTTCCTTTTAGGAATAGAGCAAGTTTGAGAGCTGTAAATAATACAGTATCTGGAAAAAAAGCTGCTAAGCAGAGACTTAATACTTTAGAAAAGATTTTGAGATCCACATCCAGTAATGTGATCGGTCTCCAACTCATCAACAACTCAGTGTTGCTTAACAAATCAGTATATACCATTAGCTTTTCATTTGGTAAGTGTTCTCATACCCATTTATAAAATTCCGGTGGTAGCCCATCTGCTCCTGTGGCAGTTTTCATACATAAATTTGTTATAATGTCATTTAGTTCAATATGGAAAAGTGGGGCAACCAGTCTTGCCTTTTGTACTGGAGAGAGGTGGCACAAATTGTCCCTTTGCAGCCAATCCAACATTCCTTTTGTATTTGTATATGTAGTACCAAATATGTGTTTAACATAAGTATCAATTTCTTGCAAAATCTCTGACTTTTTAGAAAGCAGTGTCCCATTTTCCAATATTATTTGGTTTAATTGTTTCCTATGAATTGTATCGCTACAGTTTTCATAAGGGTTTGTTTTATATGACCTTCCCTGGGTCCCAAATTTTTGTACCAGTTCCAATGTTTCCAATCTATTATATTAAAACTGTTTCATGTCTGCCTTGATCTCCTGTATTTGAATTAAAACCGTATGGCTTGATAGTGCTAACTCTTGCAGCCGCTGTAGTTGGTTCCTTAATTCAGTGTATCACCATTATTTTGTGTAATTCTGGTCTCTTAATATTGCTTTAAAATAATTTACAAAATCTTGTTTTGTATCTTGCCACAACAGGATGGGAGAATCATATAAACTTGCTACCGATTTTCTAGCTAATACCAGGTCTAGTAAGGTTTCTAAATTCTGATCCGAATGTAGTAAAAATGCATTTAGCTTCCAAAAACCTTTTCCATGTGAAAAGCCTGAAATATCTGAGCATTTTTTTTAATTCAATATACTTTATTAACATTTGATAAGCATCAATACAAACATAGGTAACAAATAGGTAAACAAAGATAATTACCCCTCCAACAAAGCACATAAAAACAGTAAATTAATGTATCTTACCACCCCACCCCCTCCCTAACCCACCCCCATCAAACCTACACATGCTCAGTCATCAATTATATTAAAAGGAGAACCCCTAAAAAATTCTCCATATTAAAAGCTATCATGGCTTCCATACAGCAAGTAAGGCATCTAGCAGGCCCCACCTAGTCTGATAAACCTGTGGTCAGTTATTCATGGTTAAAATGTGTTTCTCTAGTCGAAGGGCAAACAACACTTCTTTGTGCCATTCTATAATTGAAGGGGCTGAGTCATCCGTCCAATGCCTCAGAATAATTAACTTGGCTATTGCCGAGATTTCTAACATTGGAAATACTCTCTGGAAATAAATATAGCAAACAGATCTCTGGGGTGATATAGGAATCCAGGCCCAACAAAGGGTCAAGCGTCTTTCAAATGGTTCACCAAAATTTCTGGACCGAGGAACAGGTCTACAACATATGATATAGTGTCCCAGTGTGGTTCACACACTTAGGACAATCAGGAGAGGGCCTGCTTCTCAATCTGCATAATTTGAGTGGTGTAAAATATAGATTGTGCATAATATTGAAATGCATCAAACGCAGTCCATCCTGCTTAACAAATTTATACAGGGTCTGCCAAATCTTAATCCAGAACTTTGGTTCGGCATTAAGGGAAAACACCTGCAGCCAATAAAAACACACTCCTTGTGGTAACCCAGGGTCAACCGACTGGATTGCTTTATATACTTTATATACTGCGGACAAAGCATGAGGTTCTTCGGCTGCTTTCAGAAAATTATTAAAAACATCAGCAGACCCTTGATTTATCTCTCCTCAACCCAAATGGGCAAGGATGGCCCTCTTAAGTTGTTCATACTTAAAGAAAGCTGTCAAAAGCACCTTAAACCTATATCTAAAAAGAGCAAAGGGAATTATTTTACCCTCCTCATATATATCCATAAGTCTTGTGTTGCTAAGGGAAGGCCAAAAAGCCGAGGAGATGGACTTACCCCCAATCTGGAAATGGGGGTTCCCCACAACAGACTGCTCCAACAAAGCATGCCAGTTATGGGCTAGGTGGGTTTGCAGCTGATGTAAAGCCCTAATGGACCAACCCAGCAGGATATTACGAAGAGGTTTAGGAATTGCCTTAGGACTAGCATATAGCAGGGCAGGCAGGGAGCAACAATATTGAGCCACTAAAAATTATTCAATGTCTAACCACAAGGACACATATGTTTGTCGCTCCTCCCTCTATATCTTCCATGACCAGTATGACATCCTGGTAAGATGATGGGCACAATAATGTGAGAAAAAGGAGGGAGCTGCTAAGCCACCCTGCTCCTTAGGTGCAGAGAGTTTCAGGTAGGAGCGACTAACACTCTTACCCTTCCAAAGGAAGGCAGTTAACATTTGATTTAGTTTACCAAACCATTTTTTAGGGATAAACAGACCCAACATTCCCAGGGGGTATAATACTTGGGGCAGAATATTCATCTTTACAATATTTAATCTTCCCCATAAGGAAAGAGGAAGATCTCCCCATCTGTTTAAGTCTGACTTAATTGTAATCAGCAATTCCGTAAGGTTTAATTTAAACATGGTAGGGACCTCTCTAGCAATCTTAATCCCAAGATACATTAGGGACTTAGACTCCTAACTTAAGTTAGTGTTATCAATCACTGACTGGGACGTATTATTATTTAAGGGAAAAACTTTTGTCTTAGACTCATTAAGCTTATAATGAGAGATAGCGGAAAACCGCTTTATCTCATCCAAATGTTCTGGAATACCTGTTGCAGGATGTTGAAGATGCAAAAGAAGGTCATCTGCATATGCAGAAAGGGAGTACTTCTGTGATCCTATTTCAATACCCTGGAGCTTAGGGGAAGTTAACAGTCTCCTGATCAGGGGTTCTAAATAGAGATTGAATAATAATGGAGAGAGGGGGCAACCTTGCCTGGTCCCCCTCTGAAGTAAAAAGGGAGCAGACAATATCCCGTTGGACCAAATCCGGGCTGATGGGGATGTGGATAATAATCTGATCCATCTAAGAAAATCCAGAGGGAGACCCAGGTGGGTCAAGGTTACAAAAAGGAAGTCCCAGGAAACTCTATCAAAGGCCTTCTCGGCATCCAAGGAGATCAGAACAGAAGGAATGTCTGAGTCCTTGGATGCCGAGAGGATATATATTAGTTTACACATATGGTCCACTGAAGATCTGCCTTTCATGAATCCTATCTGCTCTCTACTTATAAGCGTGGGGAGAAATGGACCCAACCTTATGGCCAGAACCTTAGCTAGAATTTTGACATCAGTTTTAATTAGAGAGATAGGCCTATAACTTTCCGGGTATAAGGGATCTTTACCAGACTTGGGAATAAGAGTAATTGTAGCATTAAGGAAACTTGATTCTGCCATCCCTTCAGCAAACCAGTAATTGTAGACTTCAACCAGAAAGGGGGCAAGCTCTTGCAAGCAGCTTTTATACAGGTTGTTAGAAAAGCCATCTGGGCCAGGGGACTTGTCAGGTGCGAGTTGCTCAATTGCCACTACCACCTCCTGCAATGTAATTAAATTCCCGAGATATTCACCTTCAGGTACCCTTAGCTTAGGAAGATCAGTGGTTTCAAGGTACTCCGCCATATCCTGAGTTACAGGCTTTTCTTCCTGAGTTTCAGAGTACAGCCTTTGATAGTAGGAACGTAAAGCTTCAGACGCTTCCCTGGGGGATGTCACCAGGCTATCACTGGTAGCCAATTTGAAGCAAGGAATGGCTAGTGAGGCTGCAGCTTGCCTAAGCCTAATGGCTAGTAGCTTACCAGCCCTCTCACCAGCATCAAGATATTTCATCTTTGTACATCGCAAGGCAAGCTCTGCTTTTTGTTACATGAGATTGGAATATTGACTTTGCAATTGGTGCATAAGTGCCCAGTCCGCGTCTGGGGAGAGAGTACGCTCCATAGCCCATATCTGTTGGAGCAAGGTTGCTTACCTCTCTCGAAACTGGCGACTCCTCGTTGCTGATAGCCTAAGGCACTCCCCCCTGAGGGAGCACTTTAGGGCTGCCCAAATCATATCTATCCTAGTAGTCGACCCTCTATTATCTAGTAAAAAATTAACAATAAAACCTTTTATGTGCTGGAGAGATTCTGGTTTTTGGAGCAGCTGATTATTCAATCTCCAGAGAGCATCTCTCTGGATACTCGGTCCAGGGAAATAGGTAAGGGAGGTTGGAGCATGATATGAGATAACTCTCGCATGTATATCTGTGCACATTACCCCAGGTAATGCAAAAGAACTCAACAAAAAGAAATCTATATGGGAAAAGGATTTATGAGGGGGAGAAAAATAGGTGTACTGACGTTCTCCCTGATGAAGAACTCACCATACATCCAGGAGGTCAGCACCTGCCATAAGGTCATGTAATGTCCTCTGTGAGGGAGATAAGGTCCGTTTCTGGGAGTCAGATCTGTCTATACATGTGGAAGGTACCACATTCCAATCCCCTCCTAGAATCATTAAAATGGGTGGATCAGTGACAAGAAGATTCAATAGGCAGGTGAAAAAATCAGGGGTTTGGTCCTTATATAGATCCTAAAGTAATTTGCCGCCCTTCCAATGATCCACATAATATTATATACCTGCCCTCTGGATCCCAAATTTCTTTGTCTAATTTAAAAGAAATTCTTTTATTTATTAATACCACAACTCCCCCACTAGACATGGATTTCCCGGCTCCATAGGCCTGTCCCACCCATGTCTTAAGAAATAAACTAACATCATGCCTTCGAAGATGCGTCTCTTGGAGACAAGCAATTCCGGTTTGTAATTGGTGAAGGTGTCTGAGAATAACCTGCCGCTTACTTTTGTCCAGTGCACCTTTGACATTCCAACTCACAATTTTATAGTACTTAGCCATCCTTTAACACAGCAGATAATACAGAGGGTAAGATGATCAATCTAACTGCATAAGATTCCAACCTAATCTGACTGAGCGCCAATAAAAATTCTACTTTAATAAGCAAGGTTAACACACTTAACTTACCACCCCCTATTCATAGAAGCATAGAAACATAGACTTTGACAGCAGATAAGGACCACTAGGCCCATCTAGTCTGCCCATTTCCCTACCTACAGGATAGGCCTCAGATCCTAGTTAACCAACAGCCTATTTCTTCCTACCCCCCACAAGAATTGCCTTATATCTGTCCCATGCATTCTTGAATTCTCCCACAGTTTTAGACCCACAACCTCCTCAGGAAGGCTGTTCCATGCATCCACTACCCTCTCTGTGAAATAACATTTCCCATTGCCCCTGAACCGCCCTCCTTCTATCTTTAAATTGTGTCCCCTTGTTCTTGCAAGTCTCTTTTCTGAAAGATGCTACCCTCTTGGACTTTGTTGATTCCACTGAGGTGCTTAAAGTTTCTATCATGTCCCTCCTCTCCCTTCTTTCCTCAAGGGTATACATATTAAGCTCCTTTAGTCTCTCCTCATCGGCTTCTCTTGCAGACCCTGCACCATTTTAGTTGCCCTCCTCTGGACTACCTCTATCCTGTCTATGTCCTTGCGGAGATGGGGTCTCCAGAACTGGACACAGTACTCCAGATGGGGTCTCACCAACTGTCTGTACAGAGGGATAACAACTTCCAACTTCCTGTTTTCTGCTGATGATGCCTCTCCCTATACATGCCAGTATACCCCCAGCCCTCCCTACTGCCTTCTCACATTGCTTGCTAACCTTAAGGTCATCTGATATGATTACCCCCAGGTCCCTTTCCTTTTTGTTGTTGTTACTACCTCCCACCCATTGTGTATTCTTCCCTGGGTTCTTGTTTCCCAGGTGCATTGTTTTGCACTTCTTTGCATTGAATCCTAGCTGCCATACTTCTGACCATTCCTCCAACCTTGCCAAGTCCCTTTTCATCCTTTCCACACCTCCTTGTGTATCAACCCTGTTGCAAATCTTTGTGTTATCTGCAAAAAGGCATACTTTTCCTTCCAGTCCCTCTGCAATGTCACTGATGAAGACATTGAAAAGGACTAGACCCAATACTGAACCCTGCGGTACCCCACTAGTAACCCCCCTTTCTTCAGAGTGGACTCCATTTACAATTACCCTCTGTGTCCTGTTGTCCAGCCAATGTTTTACCTAGGCACCCTGGGACCCACTCCCAGGCTGGTTAATTTGACTAGTAATCTTTTGTGTGGCACTGTGTCAAATGCCTTGCTAAAGTCTAGGTAGGCCATGTCCACAGCCCCTCCCTGGTCTACTATTTTGGTCACCCAGTCAAATAAATCTATTAGATTCATCTGACATGACCTTCCCGCTGTGAACCCATGCTGCCTTGGGTCCTGTGCTCCACTGGCTTCTAGGTACTCAACTATTCTTTCCTTCAGAAGTGACTCCATCACTTTCCCTACCACAGAGGTCAGACTGACAGATCTGTAGTTTCCTGCCTCTGTCTTGGTCCCACTTTGTGAAGGAATCACATCCACCTTCCTCCAGTCCTCGGGTACCACACCATCCTCCCAAGATTTATTAAAAGAGTAGCCAGTGGTTTCACTAGTTCCTCCCTTAATTCTTTTAGAATTCTGGGGTGAATTCCATCAGGACCCATTGCTTTGTCCACCTTCAGTTTTAGGAGTTCTTGCAGAACCCTTTCTTCTGTGAAAGGACTGGAATCAACCCCCCTATCAAGAGTGCTTCTGTTAATTGGATTAGGCACTTCCCCCTCCTCTTTTGTGAATACTGAGCAGAAATATTCATTCAGTATTCCTGCTTTTTCACTGTCCCCTCTGCCCACCCACCGTTCATTCTATTCAGCCTCACTATCCCTCCCTTTGTCTTTCTCACCTCGCTGATGTACCTATAAAGGTTCTATCCCCTTCTTAACTGAGTTGGCTATCTTTTCCTCAGTCTGGGCCTTTGCTATTCTGACTTCCTTCCTGCTTCCTTCTGCCTTAACTGGTACAGCTCTCTGTCCTGCTCCTTCTGTGTTTCCTTATACTTCTGGAATGCTATCTTTTTCTTCCTGACTTTCACAGCCACCTCTTTTGAGAACCATAGTGGCTTTTTCTTTCATTTTGATTTATTTATTTGCTTCACACAAAGGCTTGTTGCCTCTGTGATGGCAGTTTTGACAATTCCCCATTGTTGCTCCACACCTCCTTCTAGCCTGTTTGCTAGTGCTTTTCTGAGGCACTCTCCCATCTTGCCAAAGTCAGCGCTCCTAAAGTCCAGTACCCTCACTTTGTATGGCTTGACTCTGTAGCTGAGTTTAACGTGAACCACACTCTTTGATGGTCACTTGTCCCCAGATGGCAACCCACTTCTAGATCTGAGATCCTCTCACTGCCCCCATTTGAGAGTACAAGGTCTAAGACTTCTCCCTCATGAGTGGGTTCGGAAACTAGCTGTCTAATGCCTACCACCTGTAGGGCATCAAGAATGGCCCTGCTCTTGGATGTGGCTGCAGCAAATGTGCTTCAGTTAACATCTGGCATATTCAGGTCTCCCATCAACAGTATCTCCCCTTTCTCTGCCATTCTAAGAATGCCTTCTATTATATCCTTGTCCATTCCTTCCCCCTGACATGGGGGTCTGTACACAACCCCTGTGCGGATTGTGGTGCCATTTCCAGTCTCCAAGGTGACCCACAGTGCCTCCTCTCCTCCCTGTTTACTCTTTTGTTCAGTTGCTTTCATCCCTTCCTTTACATAGAGAGCTCCTCCCCTCTTCTCCCCTGCCTGTCTCTCCTAGGTTGGTGTACCTGGTATGTTAACATACCAGTCATGGTTCTCTGTGTACCATGTTTCTGTGACTGCTACAATATCCAGGCATCCCTCTTCCATCAAGGCCTCCAGCTCAGGGAGCTTGTTGCCCAGACTACGGGCATTGGTACTCATTACCCTCCATTTCCTGATGGCTTACTCCCTTTGCCCCATCCCTGTCCTTCTTGCCTTTGTCACTTTCTCCATTTACCCCTGCCCTTCTCCCTATCGACACCTCTATGTTGGTGTTTGCCGCACTTACTACCATGATTATTTGGGGGGGGCTAGGATTTTCCTGCTCCTTTCCAGTGCCTCCCCCCTTGGCTAGTTTAAAAGCTTGCCAATGAAGCATTTAAACCTATCACCTAGGATCCTGGTTCCCCTCCCGGACAGATGCAACCCATCATGCCAGTATAGGCTTGCATCACTCCAGGTGGACCCCCAGTCCCCAAATGAAGCCAAATCCCTGAGCTCCACACCAGTTTTTCAACCACTGATTGAATCCCATGGTTGAACATCCTAGCCTCTCCTATGCCATAGATGGGTAGCACCTCTGAGAAGGTTACCGTGCGTGCTACTTGACTAAGGCCCCTCCCCAATTTCACAAACTCTTCCTGCACTTCTCTAATCCCTTTCTTAGCCAGGTCATTTGTCCCTAGGTGGACAATGACATCCAGCTCCCTCGCCTGTGCAGCTGCTCCGGCAATCCTGAGGATTCGCTCCCTGTCCCTCCAAGCCATGGTGCCAGGCAGGCACCTTACCTCCCTCTCCCCTTACTCCCCCAGTTCTACCTTCCTAACAATGGAGTCCCCCACCAGGAGTTGTTTCCTTCCCCTACAGGGTCCCCTGCCACCCTCCTGTGGGTCTCCTTTGTGGAGGTTCCCAGCATCCTCCTTGGTCTCCACTGCAGGTGCCTCCATAGAGGAACCACACTTTGCCAGAATGGCATAGTAATTGTGGAGAGGTACAACTGGAGGGATGTGCCTCTGTTCCACCACCCTCACCCTCCCTGAGCCCACTGTGGTCCAACCACTCCTCTTTCTTGGCAACCTCTGAGGCAACGGCAGTGGCCCTGGTGGTCTCTGGATGGAAGAGGAGGTCCCACAAATCCTGGCCAACTCAGCCTGGAGATGAGCAACCTCCTCCCTCAGCCCAGAGAGGTGCCTGCAGATGGGACAACAACGCATCCTCAGGACATCTCCCGGAAGACTGCTGCTCCACAGCCACTGCACTGCACCACTCAATCATGTCTTATTTCTGGCCCCTTAACTGTTTGCAATCCTTACTCTTTCTTCTCTCTCTCTCTCTCTCTCCTTACTTTCTGCCTGTGTGCCCTTTAAGCTCCTGATTGTCCTGTTCTGAGACAAGAATATCCTATATTTCTCAGTAGACCACTTACTTACTCAGAGGCAGACCTCCAGCAGCTAGACGGGGCCAGAGAGCTACTCTTGCCCTTCTAGGATGGTGGGTCCTTGGTGGTTCTGTGATCACTCACATATTCCCCCAACAACTGTAAAAAAAAAAAAAAATTATCTATCATATTATTGTTTTATCCTAACCCCCACAATTCCCATAAATCCCTAATAAAACTCTATCCACTATCTCCCCCAGTTCTAATCAACTGCGCCACAATCCACTCTCAGGCGAGTGATGTCTTAACGCAGGTACTGAGTTGCACCAGGAAACCTCCTATCCCTCCTCTACCTCCTCCCTACCCCCGCTACTTATTTACCCATTATGTTAGCCATTTAAGCTCCCCTAATAAAATGGCTTATTAATCCACCATACATATAACATCCCTCTAATAAGGCTTATTCTCCATGATAGTTGTAAGAGCGTAACAATCACAGGGAATCAATATGCATATGGTAACATAAGTGGTAACATACTAAAAAAAAAAAAAAAAAGGAGAAAGACACACAGGAGAAATGAAAAATAATAGGCCCCCAATATTTAAACTCAGTCACACCAACATATTTAACTTGGGGGCAGTACAGTTATGCTTAGCCAATAAGTCCAATAACCAGACAGCCTGATTCACCATCGAGAGTCCAATATTTAGCAACCCGATATCAGGCACCATTTCAAATCCTCTGTGAAAAAAGAAAAGGGAAAGGGAGACTCCCCACCCCATCTCTACAACTTCCCCATAGAAGGAAAGCCTGAAACAAAAGGAGGGAACTACTGTCCCACAGACACTTAATATCGAGGAGTTCAGAGTGTACCAGCCAAAGTCCACGAGGATATCCACCCTATCAAGCGCAGGCAGTTTATTTTCACTTCAGCACTGACCCATTATGCCCAACCTGCATTTACTCATAATCGTCTGGATCCTTCACTTAAACAGGTCTGGGAAAAGACTTTTGAGTTCTTGCTGCACCTGATCTTGCGACTCAAAGGATACCCATTTTTCTCCTGCCTTAACCTGAAGGACCGCTGGATATTTCATACAAAAAGGGGTTCTTGCCATGATAAGCTTGGTCACTATAGGATGCATTCCTTGGCGCTTCACTCTCACTGACTGTGGAAGGTCCTGCGTGATTCGAATTCTATGCCCTTCCCCTGAACTTCTTGCAGTTCACACACTTTTGCAAGCACATGTTGCTTATCTAGAAAATTAAGCATTTTAAAAATGAGAGGTCTGGGTGGGGAAACCAGGCTGTGGAGGAGGTCAGAGAGCACAATGAGCCCTCTCGATAATATAAGATGCACCATTCGGGGAGGGGACGGCAATTCGCTCGCATAGCTTTTGAAGGAAGAGAATGGGCATCGTTCCTTCTTCCTTTTCAGGAATTCCGATCACCAGCAAATTATTTCTTCTACTTCTCCCCTCTAGGTCTTCAATCTTCTCTTCGAGCTTCTTGATTCGCTTTCCATAAAGAGTCATGGTCAATTCACTTCTATCATGCCTCTTCTCCAAGGACACTAACTTAACCTCTGAGTTCATTACTCGGGTAGTCAGTGAGTGAACAGAAACTTTGACCTGCTGCAGGTCATCATAGATCTCTGTAATCTTCTCCTGCAGTGGCTGCATTACCTCTAGAAACCGCTCCTCTGAAAGAGCGCCCGTTGCGGTGCCGACTTTACTGGAGCCCGCTGTCTGATGCTTCGGGCGCTTTGCGGCCTTGTCTTTCTCTGGGGTGAGTGGTGGTGAATGCCTTGGTGGTGCCTTTTTCATATACACCTCCATCTCTTAATGTAAGATGCAGCAGTCTCAAGTGTCAAACAGATGGGATGTTGTAGTTTAATAGTATTCTCACACTAAAAAGACATATATGGAGCGAAATTATGTAGTGGGGGCGCGGAGCGATGGAGGATTGCTGCCGCTTCTCAAGCTGCCATCACGTGACCCTCAATATCTGAGAATTTTAAGTGACACTAGGTCAGAACAGCACCTGTGTGGACAGCACTGACAAAAACAGCACCATCCATAAAGCACAGGCAAGATAAGTGAAAGGAGACAATGTTGCCAACAGAATAAGCACCAGTGGTAGTGATCACAAGTGTGGTTCATAATTGCTTCCACTGTAAAACATTATTTGGAGCCCCCCGAACCCCATAATTAAAAAAATCAACTGCGAGTCAAAGTTGGATTATGGGGGAAAAAGTAAAATTGTGCAGACCAGGATTCAAACCCTGGTCTCCACCATCTTTCCAGCTGAGCTGCTCCTACATTACCACTCAAAGCCATAGGTGCAGCTTCACCAGCATCCTCCATTCCTCAGCTCTTGACTTGGGTACTAGTACCACAGACAGTGACCAGCAGAGTGCTTCTTAGATGGCGCTGTAACTTACCTTATCGCTGTCCATGGTAGTGCAGTATGGACCACGCTGTTGTACCTCACACTGTTATTGAAGCACTATTGTAAGTGGGTATGCTTCAAACTAATTAAGCAATGGTTAGAAATAATAATGAGTGTATCTGATGCCTTTACAGGAATGTAGTCTGAAATGAACCAATAGTCTATGCAGGTGGATAGTTGCCCTTTATGAAAGGTATGAAGTGGCAGAGATTTTAATGTGGCTTGAACTTCTTTTAATTTAGCCTGTGCTATCAGGGTTTTCAAGAAGGTAAAATCACAGAAAATGTTCTCCGTCTGTGTTTCCCTATCTGAATGAAGGATCCCACAATTAAAATCCATACCAAATAGTACTGTTTTAGCCATAAATAGATATGCCTGAATGTCATTTCAATGCAATGTGCTTTGTTCTATGGTGCATACCAGTTGACAAGAAGAAAGGCAGTATTCATAAAGAGAATACCAATTAACAGTGGTCTCCCAGGCAGAATATCCACCACATTGAAACATAGAAAGTGACGGTAGAAGGGGACCGCAAGGTCCATCTAGCCTACCCAAGAACAAACCTGGTGCTATTCCCCCTCCCTCCCTCCCTCCTTGGACTTTCTGTATGCTATCTTTATGTTTATTCCATGTGTTCTTGAAATTGCTTACCATTTTGGCCCCCACTACCTCCTTGGGTAGGCTATTCCATAGGTCCACCATCCTCTCCATAAAGAAGAATTTTCTTGTATTACTCCTGAACTTCCCTCCCTTCAGCCTCATGTCATGCCCTCTCATTCTCCCACTCTCTTTTGTTTGGAAAAGCACCTGAACATTAACCTTATTCATACCCCTCATATATTTGAAAGTCTTAATCATGTCACCTCTCTCTCTCCACTGTTTCAGGGTGTACATGTTGAGTTCCCTCAGCATCTCCTGGTATGTCATATGGTACAGTCCCTGAATAATTTTCGTTGCTCTCCTCTGCACCATCTCAATTCTTTCTATGTCCCTTTTGAGGTGCCATCTCCAGTACTGTACACAATACTCCAAGTGGGGGCACACCAGCACTGTGTAGAATGGTAACACCACCTCCCTCCTGTGACTCGTGATTCCCCTCCCAATACAGCCCAGCATGCCACTTGCCTTTAGTGCTGCCTTTCACACTGTTTTCCCACTTTCAAACCTCCTGATAAAATGACCCATAGGTCCCTCTCCTGGCTGGTGGAGGCTAGTTTCTCTCCTCCCAGGTAGTAATCTTGTTTGAGACTGTTTCTTCCTAAGTGCATGACTTTGCACTTTTTGGCATTGTATTCCAGCTACCATGTGTTATCCATGGACCAGCACCCCTGATTTTATCCCCCCACCTCACGGAGAGCAACACATATGTAGGTATATGTACTAACCTTAGGGCACAGACACTTGTCATATAAGCATGAGTGTCAAGATTTGAGTTCTACTGTTCTTTTGCAATGTATATTATGCTTCACCATATTCTCACAATATATTGTACCACTGGGAGAGGTTTTCAAGTATATTTTTATTGTATAATTATTAGTTAGGTAAGAGTGCCATCTTTACCGCTTGTGCAAACTGTAACTGCAAGTGACCTTGGGGAAGCATCACAGGGCTCATTGTTCATATTTTATCTTCTGCTGTCTAAGCAACTTTCCCATGTTAGTTAGGATGGTTACTCTCTGGAAATATGTTTTTAGCCAATTACTTACTTTTTATGTATCTTCTTTTATAGTTGCCATAGTAATTATCAGGGTGTAAGACCCTTTGTATGACATATTTTTTCTCAGAGAGACTTGACTGGATACTCTCCCGGTGATTATTACATTGTTGGTTGTAAGCCTGTAGCATCTTCATTTACCAGTAATAAATTACATTTATTATCTGGATACCACTTGTCTGTCGCTCTTCCTTTTGTGCAATTCCAACAAGAATCTGAGAAGGGTTATTTACTGTTCAATTACATTTGGCAACCATGTGCAGGTTGGAATGTACAAAGGAGGATTCCATTCAATTAATTTTGAATGTTGAGTATTATAGTGCCTTTATTGCCTACTTGGACCTACTAGTACTTACTGTGGTTGTTACTGTGATGGACACACTCCATCCTGGTCTTGGGCATGGCAGCTCCACTCTGGACCCTGATACACTTCCTCTGCAAGTGACAGCGAACCGTCTTGGCATCTTTTTTTCCATAGGGGAACAGAGAGCTGTTGGGTAATGGCGCCAAGGATTTTATCCAACTTTCTGACTGCTTCTTTGTTTGTTTTGTTGTTTACCCCTTGTTTGCCCTGCCTAAACTTTGCACAGAGTTGAGACCGGATGTCTCAAACTACCTCACATCCCATGGCGGATGGACAGATTTCACGCTGAACGTGAAGTCCTCAGAAAACCCCTTGCTGCTAATTTCAGACCAATACTTATAGTCCAAATTTAAATCCAAGAAGTACAGGCTTAAAGGTCTCTTCATTGCGGCTCTACATACCACTGTTGAGAGTCTCACAGCAAAGTGTGCCTCCCTTGAACTGCAAAATGCATCTCTAAAAAAAGAATGGGTTTACAAACATTGGAGTTACAGAAAAGGGAACAGAAACTAGCAGAGGAGACACAGTCACTCTGTAATCACAATAACAGACTGTTGGATTGTAGTGCTCAAGACTCTGAGCATGAAACTTGCATGTTGAGAGATGATTGTAAAAGGTTGAAATGTGATAAGAAACAGTTAACTTATTTGAATGATATTCTGAGTGATATGAATGAAGGTTTGAGAGAGGAGAATGCTGAGTTGAAAGAAGAGAATGAAAGGTTGATGCATGAGTTAGACAAAGAGCTTAGGGAAAACATCGAATTGGGCACCACATACTGAGTACTGCAGCATGAGGTAGAGAAGGATATTGAGCAGGGCACTGCAAAAGTTTGTCATAAAAGGTGTAGAGCAAAGATGGCTAGAATGCACCATCAGTGAGAGGTTCTCACTGGCCATATTAAAGCCATGAATGGTTTACAGTATACGTCCATTGACACTGTGTCATCCAGAGATAAAGACTCTGACTACGGAGAATTGACTCATCTTGTCACATCCAAGTCCATACCCCATAGGCCGGTGGCATTTACCAGCCATCCACAAGATGGTGGCCATGTTGGTATGCCCTCTACATTGCCACATCAACACAAACATGGTGGCCCCCATGACACAGGAGGCTGACCACCTCTGAGTGGTGCGCTTCCGTTGGTTCCCCTCTCCAGGGAAGACAATACAATAGTGAGTGGCATGATACAAGATGCCTTTAATAATATGGTTACACTGGAGGGTCACAGGACCTCCAAGACTGAATTGACTGCATGTTTGAAGATACGGTAACCCAGGACCATGTGTTCAGAGCAGTCATTGATGCGGTGGTGGAAGCTGTCCTCTGTAGTGCTATGGGTCACGTGGAATTAAAAGCGATTCCCCATATGACCAACCTCCTTCAGGTCACTCATTCTGTTCAGCAAATTGCTCAAAGCATCGGACAGATGGGTCCAACCGATAATCTCAGCTGTCATTTGGAGAAAGTGTACTCCCTCTGTGAGAAACTTTCTCTCTAACCCAAGTTCCAGGTTCAAGTCTTGTGACTGACCATCGAACCTAACCTCTGGGCCCAGCTCCCAGATGCCATCCACAACTGCGACACACTTGCCTACAATGATATCGCTCAGGCACTCCTTGCTGCCAATGCCCCAGGTACTGTTGGAGCCCACTTGGCCTACAAGGTTAAGCAGAGTGCAAAGGAAAGCCCAGCAGATTACCATCAGCAGTTGTGGCTCCCCAAAGAGGCTAGAAAGGGCCTAGTGGGTGAGATTGCACACAAGGACCAAATCGAGTACAAGGATTTGTACATCCAGAATATGACTCAGGGCCTTCGGGAAAAGGCTGAACTCAACATTTACCCAGAGATCAACATCTTTGCCTAGATCTTCACCAAGATGGAGTGAACCTTTCAGGTCTACCTCCGTAACCTTGCTTAGAGTAAAAACAAGGCTGCAACCAAACCCCGACGGCCCAGGTATCCTCAGCCCAAGTCGCTGCAGTGTACCCTCCACCAACACACTACACTGTGGAAGGCAATAATGAAAAGCAGGAGGCCCCTTCTAATGACAAGCAGTCATACAAGGGGGGGAACGGAACTATAGAAACAACAGAAACAGGGACAGTAACAATTAGAAAAATCCAAATGCCAAATCCGATGGCAAGTACTGTAACAGTCCCAGCTATTGGACCTTAAGGACAAGAACGAGACCCTCCGTAAACAACTGGAGGAGGCCAGTGCTGGGAAAGAGGCCACATCTACATGTACCATAGCCACCATCACACCAGTCGGCAACAAAAATCCGTTCCTGCCCTCGAGTACCGAACAACCGAGCAGCTGAGGAAAAAATCCCGTCATGGTATCGGGTACTGGCTAGGCTAATGCAATGACCAGGGAGGAACCAACTGAGAAGACCGCTGTCATGCCTGTGATGTCACAGGTACAACATCTGTATCCTGTGCAGGACATCAAGGATGCCCAATGGGAATCCCGTAGACCTCAGGTTTCAGGAACAGGATGATGACAAAGATTCTGAGAGCTGCATGGATTGACAATTACAGGCCCCAGTCCAGATTGTGAGTGACTTGCTTGTTGAAACAAATGGATGACCTTGTGTAAAGGCCATGGTCAGGGGCACCCAACAGGACATGTTTCTGGATACAGGAGCAGCAATGCCAGTTCTTCATGATGAAAACCCAGCCACATCTGACTGGTCTACCAGTTGGAAGACCAATGCACAAGGTGTAGATGTTACTCAACTACACACCTACTGATCTGTGTCTTTGCCTGAAGTGGTATGCCAACTTAACACTGAGTTTGCCTTTGACCTTATGGTATTACGTCATCACCCCAGCATACTGGGATATAATTTTCTTGCACTGCACAGCTGTGTAGTGGACTTACCCAACACAGCAGTGTAGTGGACTTAGCCAACTGGCTACTTCTCCAGATCAAAGGACAATGTCATGCAGTCACCATCTCATATTCACACATGGTGGCAGCCATCTCCCACAACAACGAGTATGATGTCATGACTTGTTTTCTGAACTTGCACCTTTGCTGCAAAAACACCTTGATGTGTTTGCTACCAACAAGCATGATTGTGGTAGGATGCACACCACCATTGAGATTCCAGGACCTAAACCTGTGAGGCAGAAGCACTGCCCATTTCCTGTTGAAACCTTGCCATCACTGAGAAAGACCATCTAATCACTGCTGCAACATGGAGTGATTGGGACCTGTGTCTCCACTGTCAATTCACCTATTTGGCCAGTGCAAAAGCAAAATGGAGCTTTGAGACTTACAATTGATTACAGAAAACTTAATCAAGTTACCCTCAGCTGTGCCCCAACAGCAGCATCAGCCCCTGATGTACTCAAGCTGCTGACATCTGACAAAAAGTGGTTCTCAGCTCTTGACATCTCTAATGGGTTTTGGTCACTCCCATTAGCACAGGTAAGTCAATACAAATTTGCCTTTACCTTTGATGGGCACCAGTACACCTGGACCTGTATTCCTCAGGGCTTCCATAAAAGCTCCTCCCGCTCCCATCTTCCAGTGATGGATGCCCTGCAGGGGTTCCCCACACCCCAGTGTCTCCTGCAGTACATGGATTATTTGCTCCTAGCAACCACCATGAAAGAAGATCATTTGACCCTCTTAGATGAATTATTGTGTCTCCTCAAGAGAGCAGGCCTCACGTGCAACCCCACTAAAGCACAATTGTGTGAAAAGGAGGTCATTTTCCTTGGCCTGTGTGTCACAGACCAAGGCAGAAGCCCAGCTGTCAAGAAGATCCAGGGCTTGCAAGATCTGCTGCTTCCTACCAGCATGGCAACACTCAGATGCTTTTTAGAAATGGTAAATTACTCCAGGGACTTTATCCCTGATTTTGCCTTGAAGGTTGCTCCCTTGTATGAACTTCTGAAAAAGAATGTCCTATGGACATGGGGCCCCACTCACACTGAAGCTGTTACACAATTCAAGCAGGCCTTAGCCTCAGCTCCAGCACTGATCAATCTCAACCCAAACTTACCTTTCCATTTGGAGACTGCCACCTCTGATGTGGCCATATCTGCAGTGCTGGCACAAAAGTACAATGGGTACCACAGGCCAATTGCCAATGCATCTCAGATGCCATCCCCAGTAAACAGAAAATAAAGTCTCTTTGAAAGGACACTCTTGGCAACATTTTGGGCTGTGAAGCACTTCCTGTACATTTTTGGGTATGCTCCTATTGTTTTGCATACCTGCCATACCCCAACTAACTTTTTGCTTTCAGATAAAGTAAAAGATGATTCAGTCTCTAACACCAGACTAACCAATCAATCAATCAAAATCTATATTTATCCAGGTGAAACATCGTTGAGCAAGCTCATTTGCAAGATGGACTTAGTTAAGTCCACATTATTTTACAAAGTAAACATCAAACATCAACATCAATATTTACAGAGGCGATAAAGACATAATGGAAGTGCAAAACAAGAAGCACATAAACAGTACAGCGTGTATCAAAGACATACACACATAGCAAAACCAGTGATACAACAGGCATTAACCAGTAGGCAGATGGAGCAGGCAGTCCTGAGATATACAGGAATGGATCATAATACTGTGATTGTCATAGAAAAAGGATAGGCTAGTCCCAGATGATGCTGTCAGGGCAGGCAGTTGTAAGTGATGCAGCTTTCTTGACCAGTTCAGGCATGAGTAGGCAGGTGAGTCTATACTAGCAGGGAGCTAGGTGCTGGTAGCTTACTGGGTACTAATACCACAATACCATGGGTGCTTGCATTGGGTCTGCAGCCAGCTGAGCCACTGCATGCTGTGGAGGGGTATGAGTGAGGTACTGGGCACAGATGAATTGACCTCTACCATGTATTTAGTCCAGTACTAGATACTATCACTATTTGCCATGTCCATCATACCAAAAGACCACTGGAATAGGATGTGAGCATTACGGCTCCTGTGGCCATATGTGGTCTGTGATTCAAAGGGGGGCTTGAATGCTTATAGATCTAGTGAGAGCACTTTGGCCATTTGGAAGGCTAGCTCTTATACTTCTACTGAGAGCACTTTAGCCATACGGAAGGATTTCATCAGGAGAGCATGATGCGGTGACAGCTGGATAATCAGAGTGTGGTGGACCATTCACTATATATCACCGGTAATGGAGGATCGCCAAGGAGATTTGCAGGAACCAATCGGGAGCAGTGACCAGAGGGCACTTACGATCCGGTTGGTTGGTGGCGCTAGTGGTAATATGTTGGTGAAGAGCCCTGGCAGGAGAGCTCCAAGGCGGCTTGCAAAGGTACAACCACCACAGGGGTATGACATATTATTTTGGTTCAGGAAACTCAGAAAAATTCAGGGAGACTTACATATAATATGCAATAGCACAGGGACTGGACGTAGCGAGAACATGTGGATGAATAGCGCATGCACAATAGTGACTTAGGGAATGACTGCACATATTTAGGGCCAGGCTCTGGGGCAATCTAACTGAAGTTAGTGAATAGTTGCCTGGTGACAACTGCAGTATTCACACATGCTTTGGACGTATAGTGCCTTTAAGGCATGCACACTGCAGATGTGACTTAGTTTTAGTATTTTTGGGATTTTGTTCCATAGGGCCATCATAGAAAAGCTAAAGGCCATTCTACCAAAGCGGGTAGTGACTCTGAGGATGCACATAGAGATATATGATGAACTCCTTCAGCCATATGGTCCTAGCTCAACTATGGGAAGACATTCAGTAGTATATTGAGGGAGCATTTCTGGAACAGCTCTGTAAGTCCAGTTGACTGTATTTCTTTCATGCCTAAACATAAGCGATGGCCATCCTACAGCTTTGTATAGTAGGCAGTGATGGGTAGAGAGGGGAAGACCGGTAATGTATCTGATGGCTCTGTGAAATAGTGTGTCCAGTTTGATAAGCGAGGCTTTAGGACAGTGGCTGTATAAAAAAATCACCGTAGTCGATTAGGGAGAGAAAAGTAGATTGGACTAGTCTCTGTTTGGCATCACAAATGAGGAACTGGCTAATTCTGCAAAAAAGGCCCAGTCTCTGCCTTAACTTATTTACCAGTTCTTCAACATGCTCTGCCAATGTAAGATTCTGGTCAAGCCACACTCCTAAGTATTTGAACTTAAGGGGAAAATCCAATTTCTCTCCTAGAAGAGTAGAGATCATGGGCAATGTCCTGGAGCTGGCAGGATTAGTCATTAGGCTGTACAGTACGAACAGCATGGCCTTCATTTTTTTCGCATTTAAGAGAAGCTTTTTATGGAGAAGCTGGGTCTGGAGCAGGTCCAATTCATCCTGAAGGTCTGCACAGGTGGCTTGAGCAGTTGGACGACTTATATAGACCACTGTGTCATCTGCAAACAGATGTGTTTTGGCCTTGTTGATGCCCAAATCGATATTATTGATATAAATTGTGAAGAGCAAAGGTCCCAAAATAGATCCTTGTGGTACTGCCCTGAGCAAGGGTTTGAGAGGGGAAAGCTCCCCCTCAGCTTTGACTTGTTGCTGCTGACCTACCAGGTATTCTGTAAACCATTGCAAGGATCCATGATCAAGACCTATACTCTTCAATGTGGAGATTAGAAGGCTATGGTCGGTGCCGTGCTTGGACCTAAAGCCCGATTGCATAGGATTTAGTAAGTTGTTAACTTCCAGATAAGCTTTAAGTTGATTGCTAACAACTTTTTCTAGAACCTTAGACAAGATAGGCAGTAATGAGATTGGCCTGTAGTTATTTAGGTTGCAGACATCACCAGATTTGTGCAACGGGATAACACGGGCAGTTTTCCAAATGATGGGAAGGGATCCTTGTGCCAAAGATAGATTGAATAGGAGTGTAACAGGAACAGCAAGGACATGATATGAGATTTTTTATAAACTAAGGATCCAGAGAGTCAGCTCCAGTGCTCTTTTTTTCGTCCACTCAAAGTATCAGATCTTCAACCTCCTTCAATTGTACAGGTTGGAAGGAGAAGCCAGAGACTGGAGCAGTGGTGTCAGCAGAGGGGACACTTAGTTTGGCGCAGGCCATAGCTGCCGGGGAATTGTCAAAGACCAGTCCAGCTGTGGCAAAATGATTGTTGAAGACTTCTACGGTGTCATGTTTGTCGCATATGGTTTTTCCTTCAGATGTGATTTTAAGTAGCAAGAAATGACTTGATGTATAACTGGACATATTCTTAATAGTCCTCCAGAATTTAGAAGAATATTTTGCATCAGAGTCTAACTCCTTAAGGTAAAATGATGCTTTGGCATCTCTGATAATTTTCTTGCAGGCATCACATGTCTTTCTGAATTGGCACCAGTCTGGGTCCAATTTTGTTTGTCTTGCCTTTTTCCACAGCTTATCCCTGCCTAGCAGGGTGATTTTCAGTTCAGGTGTGAACCATCGACAGGTTTTGCTTTTTGTTCTGATTTTTACCTTCAGGGTGTGTGCGTCTAGGGCTCCTGCAAGAATCTCATTAAATATGCCATAGGCCATGTTTACCTCAGTGTCTAGGTAGAAATCTTGCCAGCATGGTGAATGTCCCAATTCGTATGCATAAGTGGCTGCATCAAAGTTGCGCTGATTCCTTTTAGTGGTAAATTTAGATGTGGTGCCTAAGTGGTGTAATGACCTAACTGCAGCAATAAAGCAATGGTCACTGACATCAGTGAAGAAAGTTTTGGCATGTGTGTAAAGATGTGGTTTATCAACTAAAATGACATCCAGCAATGAGCTGTTACATGGGTTCTTTTTGTTAGGACACATGAGTTCTTGTATTATTTGTGGTAACCCGTGAGAGTCATAGAAGATATTTAATGGTGAGGCGGCCTTGGAGAGCCAATCAAAGTTACAGTCCCCATGTATGATAGTTTCCAGGTTCTCTTTCTCAATGATGTTATTAAGGTGAGATGGGAGTAGATTACCCACAGATGGGGGTCTATAGCAGCCAATCACTCTAATGGCCAGAGAGGAGGATAGATCAATCTTAAGAGTAAGACATTCAAACTCATTTATAGCAGTGCTTGAATCCAGACAGGGCATCACAAATCTTTCCTTAACATTTATAGCTACTCCACCTCCCCTAGTAGGCCTGTCGTTCTGAATAGCTGGTAGGATGGGATGTTAATCTCACTGTCCTGGGAAGCCTGCCTAAGCCAGGATTCAGAAATTACCAGGACATCTGGTTGGGTATGACTGATCCACACCTGAACCATTATGAACTTCTCTAGGAGGCTGCAGATATTGATCTGCCAAAAGCTCATACCTTTGATGGTGGCTGTATCTGATGGAGAAGTGAGGGGAGAGATGGGACTAGGGTTAAGTTCGATATTACCTGAGCAAATTAGTAGAAGTAGCATCTTCATTAAGGCTGCTAGTGTTAGCCTAAGGAGCTTGGTCCTGGTACACTTGGGGTTCTTAGCATGATGTGTGTGCCTGTCACCACCCCCAAGCGTGTACCGCCCTAGTGCTAGATGAAGCAACACCCTGACAGAGATGTGTAGAAGGTGAGTAACACAGTAAGGAACAGAAGGACTAGCATGAGGAGGCTGCTTGGTATGAGTACTGTCATGATCAGTTTCTGGATTGTATTCCAACAGTAGACCAGTGTACAGCACATAAGTAGCTGGTAGATAGATAGATGTATGAGTAACAAGTTTTCAAGGGGTCAGGCTCTGTGTGCACTGGCATCTGGGGATTAAATTCCACCTGAGCACAACAGAGGATGATCAGTGTCTAAAGTAGTGGGGATCCCTTCATGAGGGTGGAATCCAGACCCCCCCATTTTGCACAAAATTAGGGGAATGTGCGCTACAGGATTGGATAACAAGGTATCAAAAGAACATGCCTGTGGGATCATCCAGAAAACTTTGGGTGTTCCTCAAGGGATGACCGACGAATTACAGAGGGTGATAAGGACCTTCGTATGTGTGTTTTAGGAGTGGCCGGGAAAAGGTGTATTTAATAAGTGGTGGGTGGGGACGGGTGGTGGGCATAAAATTAGCAGCTTTTGCTGAACCTTTCAGCTGGAGGAGTCCGGGCTTGAGGTCTCAGGCGGCGGCTGAGGAAGTGCCAGCTGCCCAGTGTCTGAGTGCCTATGCCTGTGGGGCAGAGAGCCTGTGGAGAGCTGGAGCTCGGCTGGGGAGAGAGGGAGGAAGACAAGTTTTAAGAGCTGGCCAAGGACAAAGACTGTCTGCACCAGCAGGAGAGCCAAATCTGCAGGACAAAAGGGATGTGTATTGCCTTGGCGCCTAAAGTCTGGTGCACATAAAGATTTCACAAAGGAGCTGAATCACTTAAATCTTGTCCCTCTACACTCTAAGCAACGTGAGAATTAAACTTTTAAACACAGGAATCAAGTAAATACAGCTTCTTTGCAACAGTTTTAGAGAGCAAGTTAAATTTCGGCAGGATTTAGAAGAGAAAACAGAATCAGACTGCAAGAGCCAATCTTAAACCACCACCCAAGAGTGCTTGCTTCCTGATTGGTTAGCGGCTTTGGCCGTACCTTTCAGCTGGAGGAGTCTAGGCTTGAGGTCTCAGGCAGTGGCTGAGGAAGCGCCGGCCACCCGGTGTCCAAGTACCTGTGCCTGTGGGGCAGGGAGCCCGAGAAGAGATGGAGCTCGGCTTTCAGCTAGAGGAGACTGGGCTTGAGGTCTCGGGCGGCAGCTGAGGAAGCGTCTGCCGCCTGGTGTCTGAGTGCCTGCAACTGTGGGGCAGGGAGCCCATGGAGAGCTGGAGCTCAGCTTTCAGCTGGAGGAGTCTGGGCTTGAGGTCTTGGGCAGCAGCTGAGGAAGCGCCAGCTGCCTGGTGTCCGAGTGCCTGTGCCTGTGAGGTAGGAAACCAGTGGAGAGCTGGAGCTCAGCTTTCAGCAGGAGGAGTCCGGGATTGAGGTCTCGGGCGGTGGCTGAGGAAGCGCCGGCCTCTCAGTGTCCGAGTGCCTGCGCCTGTGGGGCAGGGAGCCTGTGGAGAGCTGGAGCTCAGCTTTCAGCTGGAGGAGTCTGGGCTTGAAGTCTCAGGCGGTGGCTGAGGAAGCACTGGCCACCCGGTGTCTGAATGCCTGCTCCTGTGGGGCAGGGATCCCATGGAGAGCTGGAGCTCAACCCATTTGTCTTTGCTTTTGTAGGACAGGGACATTAAAGTACCACCTTCCGAAATGCCCTCAGTCTTGGCCCATGGCCTACTCTACACAAGTAAGCCCCATGACTGTGCCCTCCAACCCCCTGACTTACTTTAACTGGGACCATTCTTACTGGCTACACCTGAGGTTCTGGAAGATACCAGTAAGTATCATATCTTTACAGACAACTCCACCTCCTATGTGGATGGAGAGCAGGTGGCAGAATTTGGAGTGTTCATTTTGAATGCAGAAGGCGATTTCAGGTGCATTTCCAGGAAATGCACTGTTATCTCCTCACAGTATGCCAAACTGGCAGCTGTGGCCTCAGCTTTGGAGGTTATGCCCCATGGTGATAAGGATGCCATCATCTTTGCAGATTTCAACTGGGTCTGCTCTTTCTTTAGTCTGTTCCTACCATTCTGGGAGAAAAATAGCTTTACATCTTCTGATGGCACACCTGTCAAATACTGGGATCTGTTTGTGTATATACACACCCTGACACAACAGTTCACTCACAAATTGTACATCCACAAGTTAAATGCTCACTGCAAATCTGACCCTTACCATGAATTCAATGATCGAGCAGACTTGCTTGTCAAAGCAGGTACTCGAGGGGAGGATACATCGACAATGACTCACCCAATAGCTGTGGCAGCTATAGTAGCTGCTAATACGAGGCAGAAACCAGTACCAGAACCTCCACTGGATCCTTCTGCTTCACAGAAATCAGACACAGAACTAAAAGATGTGTTCAAATTCCTAGACAAAGGAACTGAACAACCACTACCCATTGGTAGTCCATACAAGAGACACTCGGACAGTATACACGTGTCCAGTGATCAGAAGCTCATCTTGTATCAAAAACAGGATACTGGTGACAAACTGTGGGTTGCACCACAATATCTGCAAACCAAATTCATCCATATGGTTCATGACACTTCCACTGGTGGACACCAGGGGACAGGAAACACCCTCCAGAGACTCAAGACAGTCATCTGGTGGCCTGGCATGGCCAATGATGTAAAGCACTATGTGGACAACTGCATAGTGTGTGCCCAGAACAATCCAACTTCAATGAAAAGAAATGCCAAATTGTTGTCCCAAAGGCAAACTGGACCATGGAATGCAATACGAATCAATTTTATTGGCTCCCTTACCAACTCCAGCAAGAACAACAAGTACACAATTGTTGTTACAGATCTGTTTTCTAAGTGGGTAGAAGCAGTTCCCACTAAGAAAAACACGGCAAAGACAACTGCCAAGAGCCTGGTAGATCAGTTGTTCTCCAGGTAGTGCCTACCCTTAAAGGTAGACTCACACCAGGGAACCAGTTTTATAGCTGAGCTGATAAAGCAGACCTTCCAGTTACTCGAAGTAGATCAGAGTCCAAATCCCTTACCATCCTCAATCATCAGGCCAGGTAGAAAGAGCCAACAGAAGAATGAAATAGATGTTATGCAGATCCATCAACAATAATCTCAAGGACTGAGATTCCCTCTTGCCATTACTCCAGATGGCAATTAGGGTTACTTCTTTCAGCCACTACTCAGTGTACACCTTACAGGGTTATGAGTGGTAGAGCCATGAGATTACCTGAGCACCTGTTGATTGAGCTCCATACCCCCACTGCAGATCGAGTATCTGTAGACAAGTATGATGAAAAGCTTCATGATGACATCATGAAGACAAACCTGTTCGCTGCCAATCAAATAGGTAAGGCTCAACAACAAACTAAAGCTCATTTTGAAAAGCATGTCAAAGAAGTCGACTGGCAAGTTGGAGACCAAGTTATGCTTCTCCAATACAGACAACCCACTCATTCTTTTGCCAGTAAATGGGAACGCCCATATCCCATTGTCAACAAACTCAGTCCTGCTGTATATCAGGTCCGAGTTCAACAGCTAAAGAAGACCACTGGCAAGTGGTTCCATGCTAATCAGCTCAAGTTGTACAAAGGTGACTAAACTTACTTTTCCCAACCCACTTAGGGCAGAATAGTACCCCAAACTTAACAAACCTTTTCTGTTTTATTTTAGATATACTGGCAAGATGGTTATCTTGCACCTCCCCACCTTGGTGGGACTACAACTACTATTTTCCCTCACAGACTCTCAGGACAAACCTCTGTTGACTGGACATAAACAACGTGTTGAACACCTTCTAAGTAAACTTGAACATTCAGCCCTAATGGGAGTTCATATTAGTGAACCCAACAAAATGATTACTGTTAAGGAAGGCTCAGATGCCTGTCTTAATGCCATGGTATTTGCTCCAGACAGGTCCTCCCTGTCTATCCAATGGGAAACTGATTTAAGTGGCTACACACTCCCCGTAACTTACCTATCCAAAGGTACATTCCACAGATGACCTAACTCTGACATATCTAAAAATGGTACTCTTTCTATTCAACAGACTTCCCCCAGGCATACTGGTCATTATAATCTTACTGCTCTCATAGATCCCGCTTGGTGTGACCACCTCACCTCTGAGGAGGAACGTGCCTTCTGTCTTCATAACTATGTAGCTACTGAAGCTCTTTTCTCTCTGTAATCCCACCGAAGAAGAATTGACTGACTGTCCCCCCAAGGAGGAAGGTCCTCTTAGTGCTTTGATCACCACTTCCCTTCCAGGTGCCTGATTAATAATGTACAATTTATGCATGTACCAGTTATTTTCAATCTTACACATTGGAATATGACTGAGATTGGTGTCTGTCACATGACCAATATGTATACATTTTATAGTATGATGCTTACAGATATTATATCTGCTTATCAGAAATGTACTAATGATCCATTCAGTGGCACCCATACCACTGATCATGTAGGGGTCTTTCTACCCGCACCTGATGCTAAAGCTAGATCATGCACTAGGCATGATACTGAAGATGTCACCAGTGCAGCAGGCACCATTTCTGGCCTTTAGGCTCAGGCATGCCTATTTGGAATAGAGCAGACATAGCTGCTGTCAAAGCACAAACTCTTCAATTTCAGCAAGCTGTTAAAAATGATATATCACCCGCACTATTACATGGTGTAGATGGTTTAAGCAAAGGAGAACTTTTACAGTTTACAATATGCAGGAAATTGCCAAAGGGTTCAATGATACCAAGTCTAAGATTAAAGAACCTATTTTTCAGAACAATAAGGAGGCAAACAAGCAATATATTGCCCATGAACTTTTATGTTCTCCTTATGGCTCTTATGGAATTTCCACTGTTAACAATCTTTTCAAGAACTTGGAAACAGGATGCATTCCAGATTATATCCATGATAAATGAATGGATAAATGGTATTGTCCCCACTGCAAATCTCTTGGTTGTATTAATATGCGTTTAGCAAATTCTATTTATATTTCTATGTCCACAGCTAGAAATCTTGGATCCATTTCCAGATATCTGAATCAACCACCTTGTTATTTTACCAAGACTTGCTCAATACATGACAACATGTTTGTCACCTTTACGGTGTCATTGTCCCGCTTTGACCCAGTCACATCTGTCTTTGATAAACTTTCTGAAATTCATTCCAATAGACATCTTGATTCTGACATCTATCATGAAAGAACTGACTTCCCATCTTTATTGGTCTACCATGCTGTGCTCTAAGCTTGGGTGGCACCCCACACGAACTGTTGTGCCAAGAAAGGATATTACTACCTGTGCTACTGTGACATCTTCAACATTGTGAAAGCAGTGTGTGGCTACTCTTCAGAACACCTTGACTGGGCCTTTACCTTGGGTGATAAATTGATGTTGAACCTTACTAAAGTTGATGATAATGATGAATCCACATCTCGACAAGCTGCATCTTCTGCACCTGACGCCAAAACAGCTGCATCTCAGAGCTACCTGAAAGAGGTAGATCATTTCAATTCATGTCTCACCAACCAGTCCTTTGTCTGCCTGATACATCTACAACAATGGAGGGTCCCATCTGCCAGAGTAATGTATAACTCCAATGGCCAGTTCTGCATTGTTACCAACCATAAATCATTCATTTATGCTCATAAATCTTGTGTTATTGAAGCACCTTTTATTTTACTCCACAGCTGAAAACTGTTATAGGTCGCACTGTGTTAACTCCTGTTCCTCTCTCTGAACTAGATGTTATAGATACTGAGCCACAATACTTGCTTGCCTTGTCTCAGTATTTGCACATGTTTAACGTGTAGACTGACCCTTTGACACTTTCCTTGAGGTCTCTTTTAGCTAGGAAGGATTCACATTTGATATATATTAGCAACAATATTTCTAAGGCTGGTGATGTTCTAAATATCCTTATTAATGATGGTGATTTAAGCACTGCCCTATCCAGCACTTGGTTGGAAATTACTTTTAAAACTTTTGTTATTACTCAAGCATTTTTGATTATTTTTCTAATCTTCACCTTCTGCTGTCTGCGATGTACTCTAAGACAACACCGAGAACAATTCTAATTCCTTTACAAGGCTCATGTGTCGGGCTTGTAAATGACTTTTTAGCTCCATCCCACTACTTTGCTGGGATTGTTGCCCCTTCTGAGGCGACAAGGGGGGATGTTATCCATGGACCAGCACCCCTGATTGTCCCCCCCACTTTGCGGACAGCAACACATATGTAGGTATATGCAAGGCATTAGAGCACAGACACTTGTCATATAAGCATGAGTGTCAGGATTTGAGTTCTACAGTCCTTTTGTAATGTATATTATGCTTCACTATAGTCTCACAATATATTGTACCACTGGGAGCGGTTTTCCAGTATATTTTTATTGTATAATTATTAGTTAGGCGACAGTGCCATCTTTAGTGTTTGTGCAAACTGTAACTGCAAGTGACCTTGGGGAAGCATCACAGAGCTCATTGTTCATATTTTATCTTCTGCTAGCTAAGCAACTTTCCCATGCTAGTTAGGGTGGTTACTCTCTGGCCACCTTTTTTTAGTCAATTATTTACTTTTTATGTATCTTCTTTTATAGTTGCCATAGTAATTATCAAGGTATAAGACCCTTTGTATCATGCATTTTCTCTCAGAAAGACTGGACTGCACCTATAGGTAAGAAGACTGGATACTGTCCTGGTGATTATTACACTGTTGGTTGTAAGCTTGCATTATCCTCTTTACTAGTAATAAATTACTTTTATTATCTGGATATCACTTGTCTATTGTCTCTTCCTTTTGTGCAGTTCCAACAAGAATCTGAGAAGGGTAATTTATTGCCCAATTACACTTGTTTCTAACCACTCCTCCAGTTTCTTCAAGTCTAAAGTCATACTCCTCACACCCTCAAGGGAGCTCACTCTGTTGCAAATCTTGGTGCCATCAGCAAATAGACACACTTTACCTTCCAGCCCATTTGCAATGTCTGCTATGAACACATTGAAGAGTAGGGGACCCAGTAACGAATATTGTGGTACCCCACTGGTCACCTTAATCTCAGATGAAAATGCCCCATTTACCTGAACCCTTTATGTTTTTCCTTTCAGCCAGCTACTCACCCACTCAACCACCTCCCTTCCCATCCCATGTGGTCAAGTTTCCTTACCAGCCTCCTGTGTGGAACAGAGTCAAAGGCTTTGCTAAAGTCCATATAGATGACATCTACCCTGTTCCTTGATCTACTATCCTTGTAACCCAGTTGAAGAAGTTGACCAGGTTAGTTTGGCAAGACCTACCTGCCATTAACTCATGCTGTTCTGGGTCTTGCTGCCCACTGGTTCTAGATACATTATGATTCTCCATGTGAATAGTGTCTCCATCAACTTCCCTACCACTGATGTGAGGCTTATTAAACAGTACTTGCCAACCTCCTCCCTGCTTCCTGCTTTGTTGAGTGAGACTGCTGCTTCCCACTGTCTAGTGATTTGGTGAATATTTCTTTTAGGGTTGCTGCTAGTACACTCCCCAGCTTCCTGAGAACTCCAGGGTGAATCCCATCTGGCCCCATGGCCTTGTCCACCTTTAGTTTATTTAAAGCTTCCAAGACTTGAGCCTCTGTGAAGGGGCTTGTGTCAACCCCCAGTCCCTGGGTGCTGCTGCTATGCAGGCTTGGCCCACCCCTGCATTGTCTTTGGTGAACACAGAACAGAAGTACTGGTTTAAAATTACTGATTTCTCACAATCTTTTTGTACCAGTTTCCCTCCAGTATCTGCTAGTCTAACTGTCCCCTCTTGTTTTTCCTCTTTTCCCTTATGTACTTAAGAAATTCCATGCCTGTCGGTTATTGTCCTGAAGGTTTGTCCAATACTGGACTGGGGTCTTTAAAGCCAAACTGAAAAACCAGCATCTTTTTTCAAACTGAATTATCTGGACTAGATGTAAGTCTCTTTATTTTTTTTCTTCTTCTTCTTCTTCCAGCTTAGTTTTTTCCTGAAAGAATTGTTGTTCCACCATGGTCAGCATTTTGTTTAACTGTTTCTTTTTTCCTCTAGATTCCTTTGAAGATTCAGTTTGGCTGTATCAAAATCCATCTCCATTTCATTTTCAGATACAACAGGGATATTGGATTGATTTTCCCCTTTACCTACGCTGTTACCCATGTTAATCTCCTGATCTAGACCTGCAGGGAGAGTGATCAGCTCCACTGCAGGTGCACCAGCAAAATCCGCTGTCTGACTGCTATCTGCCATGATGGACAAGGGTTCCCCCTACCTGTGAGTAGGGGAAAGTTTTAGTGAAAAATTCAAAACAAAAGATATACAGCACAATAACTTTCCTTTATACATCCAAGATCATCTTAATGTTTTAACACAAATCAGTTATCCAAAAGAAAGTAACATCATTCCAATTATCCTATCTTTCAAAAATGGTATATCTTTCCAACTGGCAATCCATTCCTTCTCACATAATGTTTTCTTTTCATATATCCATTATTTATACAATTCATTTTCACCTGCTCTATGACTGTTTTCTGATCTTAATATATTTGCTGTATCACAAATTTACATCTAGCCTGCCATAAATAAATCTTATAAAAGCAAATATAAGCCTAATGATTCCTGCATCCAAATGAAGGTGCCTATAGGGAAGACCCCCACTACCTCCATATATGTCACCTCTTTCCAATTTGGATCCTTCCATTTTTTTGCTAACTGGTCTCACAATTCTTGTATGTTTAATCCCCTGTATTGCATTGTCCTGCTGAATAAAGCGTAGTAATGGGTCTAAACAAAATATGTATAATAAGTGACTTAATAGGTACCCTTGTCTTACCCCACGTTCTATTTTAACATACAATCCTACTGTAAATGCTCATTTACCAGTGGAATGGCTGTCACCCTTCCCTATATTAAAGAAATCCATGAACAAAACATCTCAGGTATTCTATATGCTTTTAAAACTTGTACTATATACTGATGTGGGAAACTGTCAAATGTCTTTTCTTGATCAACTGACATAAAATATTCATTTATTTCTCCTTCTTTCCCTTGTTCTATTAACTCCCTTATCAGAAGGAAATTCTGTTCTGTTGATCTTCCTGCTATGGAGCATGTCTGTGTTGTTGTAATTAAATAAGGAGCAGGGCTAACCTGTTCAGAAGAATTGTCATTACTATTGTTAAGTCAACATTTAGCAAGCTTAAAGATCTCCAATTATTCAAGTCAGTCCTGTCGTTCTTTTTATGTATTAGTGTTTATACTGCAATGCACATATGAAAGTCTATTTTCTGAAGGTCCAGTATCCAATTATATACTCTTCCTAAAATCTTACTGATTAAAGGGCTCAATTTTTTATAGAATTCTGTAGAGAGACCATCCAGCCCTGGTGTAGTATTACTGTTTAATTTACTTATAGCTTTCTCAATCTCCTCTTTTTGTATTGGCCCATTGAGTGACTTAAGGATTTCAGTAGATATCTCTGGAATTTGTAAAGTATTCAGTAGAGTTTTTATTTCTGCATTATTAATCCAAGGACTGGTATACATATTCTTTAAATACTGTGTTGCAGTTTTTTAAATTTCTGGTGAAGTATTTACCATTGTTCCTAACTGTGTTTTAACTGCTGCCATTTGTTTATCTGCAGCTCTTTTATTACAGTTCTGGAATGCATCCCCAAAATTTGTTTTCCCTAGGGAGCATATTTGGTGTTCATTCAACATCGAAGCCGCTCTAAAATATTGTAATGCTTCCAACTCTTTTTTTATATTATTGACCTGCGAAGTTAAATTAACCGTCTGAGTATTTATCACTGAATAAAAGTTTTCTAGCTGCACTTGAAGAGCCAAATATGTTTTATAACTATTCTTTTTTATTGTTGCATATTGCATAGTATGTTTCTACATCTAATTTTTTGTTTCCACCCACCAAGAACTGATATCCTCCATTAACCCTGCTATCATCATTCAAGCCATCAATAACTCTCTTGTTTGAAACACCCATTCTTCTTCTAATAATAATTTATTATTAAATTTCCAATAACCTTTACCTTGTGATAGCTTTTCTTAGAACCTCACTGTGACAGTTAAGATCACATGATCCAATGTCTCAGTTGGTATTGTTTTTACCTGCTTTACATGGGTTTGTTGTTTTATTAAAAATAAAATCAGTGCGGGTAGCAAGTTTTCCCCCATGATAAGTATGTCCCCCTGTCTCTTTCAAAGCTCTTTATGTGTCCTGTAGATCACTAAGGGAAATAATCTGCTTTAAATAATTTGCGTCACAAAAGTCTTTAGTGGTGACTGTACCATGATCCTGTTTGGCTAAAACATAGTTGAAATCACCTCCCCAGATTATTTGCTTTGAGGTGAACAAAAAGGTTTTATCTCTGAAAATAATGCAACTCTGTTCTTTTTCCCAGGAGGGATATATACATTTATAATTCTCCAAGCATTATTCTGTGTAACAAAATCCAATAGTAGAGCCCTTCCTGACTGGTTATCTACCAGTTTGGTGATCTTAAAATTTCCCCTCTGAATAAGATCCCCATCCCATTGCAAGCATCCACCCCTAAAGAAAAAAGGATGGACCCCAACACCACAGTTTTTTTGCTGCATCTATTAAAGAAGATGCATTCAGTCTAGTATCTTGTATGAGGCAAATATCAAACTGCAACTCCTTTAATACGAAAAAGGTTACCAATCTTCTCCTTGAATTTTTTTAAACTGTTTGTGTTTAGAGTGGCAGTGCTGAGAGGATGCATATCAAAAGGGAAAGAAGGGGTTAAATTATTTTTCTGTGGGGATTTTACCAATTCTCATGATACTTCTTGTTCTTACACCCAGGTTTTTTTTTGCCTTTCATTACTTTTAAGCAGTGTCTGTTGCTCCTTCTCTGAGTCAGTTGATGGAATGGCCTGAGAAGAAGTCTCAGAGTCATCGACATGTTCTAACTCTTGGGATTGCATAACCAAAAGTTTGTATTTATTCTGTAGTGGAATTCTATGCTCAGAGGAAGAAGCTTTTGCCAATTTCAGTCTTGGTCTTGTCTGTCTAAGGCTCTGTTTTTTTTTTTTTTACCATACTTGAATATTGGGAGGAGGCATATTAGCACTTTCTATTGTAACTTCAGTAGTATAACCTAAAGTCTGAGGTTTGACTCCCTCCATCTGTACTACTTCTGTTCTTTCTGAACCTTCAAGGATGGATTCAAGGACTTGGGGTGGGATTCCTTCTTCTGGATGAGAGGAATCAGGAGGGTTTTCAGGTGGAGCTGAAGGGGCCTGGGCATTTGTTTGAGGTCCAGGAGTCTGTTTATGTGCCTCACTGTCTTTTGTCTGAGCTTCTGTTAAGATGTGGTCTTGATCCTGTTGGTCTGTTCTATTATGTGTGGCCCAGGGAACAGGTCCTTAAGGCATGTCCCACCTCATCACATAAGTTACATTTGAGCTCTTCCTGACAGTCTGAGCTTGTGTGTCCAAAAGAAAGACAAAGATTACATTTTAATCTATCACAGGCTGAGCTAAAATGCATATGCTATCTGCACTTAAAACAAGTTCTGGGCTGGCCTGCATAGAAACAATGCCCTCACTCCCTTCCCAAAAAATACTGTTTAAAGGTAGATTGGACCTAAATTGTTACTACGAAGGTGGACTTTGTACCTCCACCCTCCTGTCCAGAGGTGTTCCTCATTGAAGATGGGCAGTGAAGTACCTAGAATATCACATTTTTGTTGCAGCCAGTGTGAAATATCATAGACTGCAACAGTTTCATTCCTAAAAAGAACTGCAACATTCTTTATAGCAGGCTTGGTTAATGGAATTGCATGAAAAGGTAAACACAGAGCTGAATATCTTAGCTTCTCATACTTTGTCCAGAGCCTGTCTAAGCACTGTGGAGTTTTAAAACTAACTTCGTACAAAGTGTCTCCTGAAACACGAATAAAGGCAAAGATTTCATTAGTAAAAAGTCTAATGATTCTTTAATAAGAGATTTTCCCACATATATTCTATCGGGGGGTGGCAGGTAAACCCCCATGTATTGCAGTCTTACAACATTGTGTCTCTGTTGTGGGGGGGCTGACCTTAAAAAGTATCTTTCTTCTGAAATTCAGCCCAAGTAGATCTTGCTGTTTCCCTTGGATCAGATTGAGGCCTAGAGGGCCCATTTTCAACTTCCATTTGCTCTCCCCAGTTTGTAGAGCAATTACTGGGACCATCATCCCCTGAAGTAGACCTTTCTACAACCAGAATTTGCTGTAATTGTATCTCAGAGCCTGTATTTTCACAATTATCTTCCAGCTTTTAAATCCATGTCTGATACAGTCACAAACTTTTGAATAGTACTAATTTTTGTTTTGTAAATCTTTGGTTTTTTTTCTGTTTGCCTGGGGATAGGTCTATGATCAGGGTCCAGGATTCAATGTCCTGCTTCTCCTGGCTTCCACCCTGCATCTCTTGGTGTCTGCACTAAAGAGCAGGAGGTTTTACCAGTTCTGTTTTTTGGGGTGTCTGGGGGCCCGCCCTACCCCTTCTCAAACCTAGAATTTTGTCTGCACTGTTTTCTGCATTCGTATTCACAGTACTCGCATTGCTAGAGTCCACTTTTTTCATTTTTCCTGTGTCATCCACTGTATCAGTGCATCAACCTGACATTCAGGAGATGCTGAGTCACCTGTTCAGCATTTCTTTTATGTTCCTAGGTCAGAGGCCGATTCAAGATTAGGCCCAGCTTTCATTTACACAGATGGCTGCTCTAATGCAGAGTGTGGTGCTTTCACTCTTATTTCCTTTTCTGTTATTGTTGAAATATCCATATTTTGCTCCAGTTCTGCTGGTATACCCACTGAAACTTGCTGCATGGAATGCTCTTCTGCATTTAACATTTTTAAAACCAACTCCCGATTTGTATGGATCATATTCTAAAGCCATACCTTGCTGTCTTGCTGCATATTTGAAGGAACATTTACCACCATTTTAACCACAGAATTCTCCAGAATTGCAGCTTCTTGCTGTAGAGAGAGCTCCTGTGCTGGACATGCAGGGAAGTAGATCTGCTCTCCTGCAGGTTCACCAGAAGACTGACCATCTGAGACGGAGGCCATGGGTTCTGCAGCTCCCCCTACAAACAGAGTAGGGGAGTTTTTTATTACAAGAAAAACATTGCATCAGTTGTGAAACATCAACAGATAAACACTAGGATCCATACAAAAACAAAACTTCACTGCAGAAATCTAAGCAGAGATACTGAACAACAATAGAGATAGAACTATAGATAATATGAAAAAACAAAATGTCAAAATCCCAAAGAAAACATCGCCATTTGACCTCCTCTAAAAAAAATCATGGTAACCAGTGGATATCATGCCAGAGTAGAGAAAATTTCCCCTATCAAATTGTGCATTTTCTTTCTGCTTCAGTTGTTTCAAAGCTTCTTCAATTTGTTTCAAGATTATCAAATTAGGAGTATTAACATGCTGTAAAGAAAATTGACAACTAGCTTGCCACATGAAATATTTTATACATGAAAAAAATCACATTTAAAGTACTTGGATGGTATCTTGTATAACTTCCTGTATATTCCCCTAAAACCAAACACTCATAAGTAATATGTTTGACAGGACCCCACTGCCATCTAGCAGCCAAATCTAACCAAAACTGAGTAGCAAAAAACAGGAAATATAAAAATGTTCTAAAGTGTCCTCCTGTCCCCCACATTCTGGTCTCAAACATCGTCTATCAGTAAGAGATTTATGTTTCCAGTTCCCTTTTACCCCAAGTTTGCCATGACAACTCAGCCACTGTATATTCCACATGGACTGGTATTCTTCTGTCTGTCAATATAAGTAGAGCACTTTTCAATTTTTTAGGAAGACATCCTGGAAAATCCACTTGTGAGGCTTTGTTCCTTTCCATTGTCCTAGTGTATAAGGCCTTCCTGTGTAATGTTAACACCTCATTTTTTTGTGATGTTCCAGATCTGTAATGTTTTAATGGTTGACCTAGCAAAATCTGGAGTGTACCAAGAAAGATGCAGCCTAGGAATATTGGTTTCCCAATGATTTAGAAAGGGATGAAAAAATTCATAGGTCCAAGAGTCCCATAACCACATGACCTTTCTTCTGAACTATGGGATGAAAAAATAAAAAAAAGAATGAAAAAATACAATGGGAATAATCATTCCAACCCACCTCGAGTAATAGGAAGATATGTAAAATCCCTTTTAATAGAATTTAATCTGCTCCCCCATATCATTTGAAAGAAGCAACTAAACAGCTGAGTCTCCAAAACAAGTGGAATAAGGCATACATGTGAAATATATAAAAAATAGGAATAAGATACTTTTTAACTATCATGACCCATTGTTTCTTTCCTTGAGACCAGGATTTCCAATGTGTGACTCTAGATTCTCCTATTTTAAGTTCATCTTCCCAGTTTCTAGTTGCCAAATCCCCAGCACCAAAACAGATGCCTAAAATTTTAATTTGTTGATTAGACACTGTGATTTGTCCAATTTGGGGTGTGGGTGTACCCCTGTCCTCCCCAAATGTATCGCCTCACTTTTTTGATAGTTGATGTCTGCCCCTGTTAGGGCTGTAATACCCTCAAAGATGTGTAATGCATTTACCCCAGATTGTTCATTATGAACTAGAAGACACATATCATCTGCATATGCTGTTATGATCTGTGATGCAATAGCAGGATCTGGTGAAAGGCCAACAATGGAGTTATCATACAGAATTTCCCTTATTATAGGGTCTAGACAGAAAGTGAACAACAGGGGTCTGAGAGGGCACCCCGTCTAACACCCCTTTTAATACTAATTGGATCCTCTAGTAAACCATTAAGAGAAAGAATAGCTACAGAATTCTCATAGATCAACCTAATCCAGTCTATCAAAATATGTATAATGCAATATCCCTTCAATGTATGTAATAAAAAAGCATGGGACACATTGTCAAAAGCCTTAAATTGGTCAAGCAAGATTAAAAAACCCTGTAGCCTCCTCTGTGTACTGTAGTCACGGATATCCCTTAGAACCTTGAAATTTTGTTGTATGTTCCTTTCAAGGACGGAACATGTTTGGGTAGGATGAACCAGATACAGTGCTGCTTTCTGCAATCTTTTACATAAAATTAAGGATAAGATTTTGTAGTCCATGTTTAACAGACTACTAGGCCTTCAATTTTGTATATTTTTCCTGTCACCCTTTTTATGCAAATAATGATAGCAGCTGTGAAATTATGCCATGAGGTATCTTCTAACAACATATAATTAAATGCTTCAAGCAAAATTTCCACCAAAACAGATCCAAAAGACCATTCATTAGTGAAACCATCTTCACCTAGTGATACACCTGGTCTGAGGGTTGAGATGACCTCTTGAACTTCTGACAATAAAATACGACCTTCTATCTCCTTAGCAACAGCTATAGGCAACTTTGGAATGTGACATGACACCAAAGATTCCCAAGTGCTCCTTTGTTCGAAACACTTCCCTAGGGTAGTAAGAACCGAATGAGAGATTATGTTAAGCATTTCAACATCTGATTTTCTCAAAACCCCATCTGGGTCATATAAACCATCCATGACTTTATGCTCCAGTTTATATTTATAGGCCTCAAAAGGATCAGAAAATGGTTGAGATGCCATTCCATACTTAAATGCATCATACAATGAAGATGCTGTATCATATTGAAAGTGTCTCATTTTCTTCTTCAAGTCATCAATCTGTGACTTGATCCTGACATCCAAAACATTTGGCAGGGACATAAGTAAAATTGGTCTCTAAGGCTCAGATAGCATAAATACTCAACATTTCCTTTTTTTCTGCCCAGATTAATAAAGAGACTTTTTATAACAACCTTGGTGTCCTGCCACCATAAAAGCTAATTATCATAAAAATCTAGAACAGATTTCCTATACTGGAACAAAAGCGAAACTTGTTGCTTAATATCCTGCCAGTCCAACAGGGAAGAATTCAACTTCCATCTTCTTGTAACAGAGGGAAATCTAGGGGGAACATCATCTAAATATCACATTGCAAAATATGGTGGTCAGAAAATTCACCATATATTAATTTACATGTACTAGTAATAAGTTATTTCAATATAAAAAAATAATTGATTAGCGTGGAATAACCACTTCTCCTATATATAGAGCCTCCTTCTGAGGGAAGTGCCCTGTAAATGTTGTACACTCTAGCTATAGTTAAAATATTCCTCAAAACATGGTTGTCACAATAAACCTTTTGTTGTATTCTGTCCCCGATTTTGATATCTAAACTACAATTCATATCACCAACCCAAATTACCATTTTAGTTGTAAACAGATATGGTTTAATAAAATTAAATAACTTTATTCTCAAACTTTTGATCTGAGGAGCGTAAGTGTTAATGAGGCATAACAAAAATCCTTTATAGATACAGTCCAAAATCAAGCCTCTACCTGGTAAAACATCCACCAGTCTTTGAACCTTTACATGTGGATGTCGGAAAATAATTCCAATCCCATCAGCTGCATCTTCCCCAAAAGTACAAAAAGATGGACCCCAGGGCCAGTTAAATTTAGCTTGTATAACATCAGAAAGGGAAGTAAATCTAGTTTCTTGTAAAAAAGAATATCAAAAGGGAAAGTTTTAAAAAATCCCAAAAGTGCTACCCATTTTTTAAAGTTTTTGATGCTGCCAGTGTTAAAAGTAACTAACCATAAAGATGCCATGTAATGGAATGTGTTTGTGTAGAATAAACTCACACTGTTACCCTATCCTTTTTCCTCTTTCTCCCTGTCTTTTTCTTAGTTTCTCTGACCGGTAAATGAGATGCATTCTCAAACTCCATGTCAGACACTACACTGGACAGAGAGGAAATATCCAATTCAGAATCTCCGTCCATGTCTTGAAGAGTTTGAAAATAATGTAGAGTGGATATAGGAGCAATAGGACCCTTAGGTTTACTGGTAGATCTCATCACCCTTTTTGCGAGGGAGAAACCTCTCTCTGGCTGGGGAGGGGGGCATATCAAAGTTTTCCTGGCCTTCTGTTGAAGTACTAGGGGGTTTCCTCTTATACTGCAGGTTGTGTGAGTGTTTGTTTGTTCATGTCTGGTTCTGTGGGTGTGGATTCTGAGAAAGGTGGAGGGGGTTCTTCTCTAGGCCCCTCTATATTCACCTGCAGGCCTTGTAGGCATGCATTGTTCTTGAGCATTATTTACCAGATTTTCTGGGTTTAGACCTCCTTGTCTGTTCTGGCCAGCCCAGAGGCATTGATGGTATGTGTGACCTAGTACATCACATAGATTACATTTAAAATGGTTTCTACACACAGAAATGTCATGGTCATGTTCCCCACACAAAACACAAATTACTCCATCACAAGTACAGCTAAGGTGCCTAGGACTGCCACATTTGTAACAGACCCTCAGCTGTCCTGGATAGAAGACTACCCCTCTAGCCTTTCTTAATAAAAAACTGTTAGGAATGTGAAAAATGTCATTGCCAATCATGTTAAGTTTGACTCTAAAACTCCAACCCCCAGTCCATACTCCCTTTGCATCAATGATAGCTTCAGGTAAACCCAAAACCTGATATTTTTTTTGACCAAAAATAAATATCCCCCACATTCACCCCCTCATTTCTGAAAGGGACATTTATAGTTTTGTACAGTGGCTTGGTAAGAGGTATAGCCCAGAAAGGGGTCCATAAAGGTAACGATTTAAGAGTCTCATATTTTTCCAAAAAGTGTCAAAACCAGAAAACATTCTAAAACTGATGCCAAGTGTGTCTTCAAATGAAACATTAATTAAGGCATAAATGTCTGAAGCCAGAAAAGACATAGAGTCCATCAGAAGGGTTCTGGCTATTAAATGTCTTTCGGGGTGTTCCTGCAGCCCTCCACGATAATGCAGATGAACTGCATTTCATCTAGGCGCCTGTTCAACTTTGTTATTTTTAAATAAGTCCAAATATCTTGGTCTGGACCATCTCCTTTCTTGATCTGGGAAGGGGGGCATAGCATGATCTTTATGTTCCTCTGGCAAACCCTCATTTTTTTAGAATTTTGCACTGTGGGATCAAGCTGCCAGTCAGAGTTAACCTGAGGTTGTTGCACAAAATATTGAACATTTTGTTCATTGTCCACTATCTTACCAGCAGTATCAGGAATGAGCTGCTCACCTTGTGGAAAATTAACCCAATTTGGGTCTGGGATCCAGTTAAATTTTTCAGTTTGTAACCAGCCCACTTGTTTCAAGGAATCCTCTTTTCGACCATTCGGTATCAGTGAGGGAAGCATCTAGTGTGGAAAGTCAAAAAGACTTCCACATTCTTTCTGCAGTAGTCAGTGCTACGTCAGCCGTACTCTGCTGCAGCACAACCAATAGAATGTCAGCTCCTGATGGAAATGCTGTCAGCACACATTCTGAATCTCCCTGGGTCTCCTTTTGTTGCAAGGAACTCTCCAGGTCAGTGTTTTGCACAAAGGTCTCCATAATATGCTATGTAGAAACTTCTGCATGTACAAATAGGTAAATTGCTCTGCAAATCCACACACTCACTCATAAGAGCTATCTCCACTACTGAAACAACATCCAGTAAATCAGTCGGAATCTCCTTTGAATAAGCAACCACATCCCTGACAGCAGTACAAGCCAGAGTCGGGGACTGAACCTCTGGTAGCAGCGCAGACACATCCTTCCCACTCACTAGCCTGACACCTACTGCTGACCTGCAAAGCAAAGCAGCAGTTCCCCCTACTGCAGAGTAGGGGAATTTCCCCAGTGTCCTGGCCAAATTTCTCCCCATTCACTAAAATATTACCAACAGCTTAATCTGGTTCTATGTCAGATTGCATCTGAATCTGTATTTACTTTCTCCCAGGACGAGGCTGAAAATAGGCAGAACTGTCCAGTCCTCCTTTCTCGGTCAACAAAAACTAACTAAACTATTCTTTGGGACTGCCCAGCCATCTCACAATTCTGGAAGGCAGTACTTCAATTTTGCAACGATGTCTGCCCTCCTGATATCAGGTTTGACCCTGCATTCATCCTTCTGTGGGTTGTACAGAACAGAATACTCAAGTCACATCCTTTACTGAAATGGGCAATAACTGCCACTGTCATAGCCAAGCATCTTCTCATGAGAAGGTGAAAATCAACTGAGGTCTCCACATACCAAGAATTGCTTATGGTGATGGGACATGCCTCCACATTAGATCACCTTTCCCATGTAGTGTTGGGTAAGCTAGAAATGTACATCAAGGCCTGGTCACCCTTCTTAGCACTTCAGGCACCACCTAACCTCTCAGGTCAGCTGGAACCATATCAAATCAAATCAAATCAAACTTTATTTGTAAAAAGGTGCCTTTCCAAACCCAAGGCATCTGTACATAACATAATAAAAATCAATAAATACTAAAACAGTATTAAAATGAATCCAGGTGGCAACATTAAAAATCATTATATGCAAGGCTAAAAAAATGTGTTTTTAATGCCCCCTTAAAGCTTTGGATAGTCAGGCAATCTCGCACCTGATAAGGTAGAGAATTCCACAGGGTTGGGGCCATAAAACTAAAAGAAGTCTTTAAATGAGTCATGGGAATCTCCAGCAGTCCCTTGTCAGTGGATTGGAGAGAGCAGAAGGGACAGTAGGGATGAAGGAGATCTTTCAGGTAGCCAGGCCCCTGATCGTGTAGGTCCTTATAGGTCAGCAAACCAATCTCGAAGTGATTCACCAGCGTATTGGCAGCCAGTGCAGTCCGCGGAACACAGGTGCTATATGACCGGCCCTAGAAGAATCAGTCTATAGCCTGGCTGCCGCATTCTGTATTAGCTGTAAGTGGTGAATATCAACCCCCGGTTGCCCAAGATAAAGGGCATTGCAGTAGTCAAGGCAGGAGGTAATGAAGGCATGGACCAAAAAGATATTCCACATTGTTATACCATCTACTTAACCCATGTTACTTCTATAATGAGGGTTCCTTACCTGAATTGAAATTCATGTTTACAGACACACTGCAAATGTATCTATGATTTATTTCAAGCTGACAGTCAAATGCATTGATCATGGGACTGGCTGTTACTCTCTTAGTGACACTAGCCATGTTACTACTCCCACTGTATTCTATGTTGTAAATGGTGGATTAGATTTGTTTGTTAAAATTGTGTATTTTGCTCTGTGTTTGAAAAATTTCAATAAAAATTTTAATGCTAAAAAAGATTTAGTTGCTATCCACTGACTGTGTAGGGTGAGGGCACCATGTGATGAGAGCTAACCCATTTAATACAACCACAAAAATGATGACTACAAATCACCAAAATGCACCAAAATGCACAACAGCAATCAGCATAATTGTGCCTGTAACAAACAGTGACAGGTACCTACTGTCTCTATGGAAGCCGATGTATTTTTACTTTTTATGTGGGGGCTTTACCCTACTTATTAAACAACCAACTCCTGGGGATGGATACTTGAGAAAAAATGAACTCTGTACAGAAAAATAAATAATAACCCCACAGCCCATCCCAAACACAGGGCTGCTGCACAAACAGGCAGTGCCCCTACCCTCTGAACCACACTGCCTGCTCGATTCCACCATCACAATTTACTCCATAGATACATCACTATCTCGGTCCCTCCCTTCCCTAGCACTCCTACTACATCACTAATATAACCCATCAGCATTTACTCCAGGTCACTCAAGTTGAATTTGCTATTCCCTACTCCCAAATGAGACAGAGAGAGTGAGAAAGCAGCCACAGCTTCCTTGAATCAAGGAGGATATTTTCTAGACAACACTGAACTAAATTATTACTTTTTGGACCAGTGTAAGTAGCTAGTATTCATTCTGTTTTTGGGGTTGACTTTTCATAGTTTTAACTTTAATTTGCCAGGGAGGACTGTAGCTGGGAGATATTTGCAGTCATTTGTGACTAGACCTGTTACTTAACCTCTGTGAAATAGGTGTCTGAAAGGAAGGAAGGCACTCCCCAGGGTGGAGGGCCAGAGTTGTAGTTGATTGTTTCTGGACAGCATAGGTTTATTCTCTCCAACCCTTCCCCTCACCCAACCCGCACCAAGCACATAAATTCTTTTATAGCAGGGGTTCTGACATCACTTTCCCAAAACAACATACACCTGTTCATATCCTTAAAGGCACAGCACACTGAACAGGGGAGAAACACTCACAAGCTTGCACACACTAAAACAAGAACACAAAACAACAAAAGAAAAGCATCTGTAACTGGAAGGGACACATACATGTGGGGAGTGTTGCAATACACTGGCTGTGGTACAGCAATTTTCCAGGAGACATTCTGGAGACTGTGTTGCTGCCCTATTTTCAGGCAGCTCTCTGGTCAGAGGGAGGAGGTTGCTTGTCTCCATGCTGACCTGGCAAGGATTCTGGAAACCTGCTTCCCAACCCAGGGACAACTCAGGCCACTGCTGCTACCTCAGAGGTTGCCAAGAAAGAGGAGTGGTTGGACAACAGTGGGATCAGGGAGGGTGAGGGTGGTGGAACAGAGACACATCCCTCCAGTTGTGCCTCTCCACAATTCATTTACCACTCTGGCAGAGCATGGTTCCTCTATGGAGGCACCCACAGTGGAGACCAAGAAGGATGCTGGGAACCTCCACAATGGAGACCCACAGGGCCCCACAGGGGAAGGAAACAACTCCTGGTGGGGGACTCAATAGTTAGGGAGGTAGGACTGGGGAAGGGAGGGGAAAGGGAGGTAAGGTGCCTTCCTGCCTGGTGCCATGACTTGGAGGGACAGGAAATTAATCCTCAGGATCATGGAACCAGCTGCAATGGGGAGGAAACTGGATGTCATTATCTACCTAGGGATGAATAACCTGGCTGAGAATGGGATCAGAGCAGTGCAACAGGGGCATGTGGAGTTGGGGACGGGCCTTAGACAAGTAGCACACATGGTAACTTTCTCGGAAGTGCTACATGTCTATGGCATGGATGAGGCTAGGGTACTCCACACCATGAAATTCAATGACTGGTTGAAAAACTGGTGCAGAGCTCAGGGATTTTGCTTCTTTGGGGACTGGGGCTCCAACTGGAGGGATGGAGGCCTATTCAGGTGTGATGGTCTGCATCTATCCAGAAGGGGAACCAGGATCCTAGGTGATAGTTTTAAATGCTTCATTGGCAAGCATTTAAACTAGTCAAGGGGGGCACTGAAAAGGAGAATGGAAACCCTAGCCCCCCAAAAAATCAGGGTAATTAGTGAGGTAAACACCAAGATAGAGCATATGATAGAGAGAAGGGGCAGGGGTAAATGGAGAAAAAGACAAAGGCAGTAAGGACAGGGATAGGGCAAAAAGAAATAAAGCCATAACAAAAATGGAGGGTAAGGAGTACCGATGCCCATAGTCAAGGTAAAAAGCTCCCCCAAAATGGTGGCATTGATGGAAGAGGGATGCCTGGATATCATGGCAGTCACAGAAACATGGTACACAGAGAACCATGACTGGGATGTCAACATACCAGGGTACACAATCTACAGGAGGGAAAGGGAGGGAAGAAGAGGAGGAGGAGGAGTAACTCTCTATGTAAGGAAAGGGATCAAAACAATAGTACTAAAAGGTAAACAGGGAGGAGAGGAGGCATTGTCATCACCCTGGTGACTGGAAATTGCTCCACAATCCACACAGGGGTTGTATAAAGACCCTCATCTCAGGGCGGGGGAATGGACAAGGAAATGATAGAAGGCATCCTTGGGATGGCAGAGAAAGGGGAAGTATTGCTGATGGGGGGACCTGAATATGCCAGATGTTAACCTGAGCACCTTTGCTGCAGCCACATCTGAGAGCAGGACCATTCTCAATGCCGTACATGGAGCATGCCTCAGACAGCTAGTTATGGAACCCATTCGGGAGGAAGCAATCTTACACCTGGTTATTCTCAAATGGAGACAGAGAGAGGATCTCTGATCTTGAAGTGGGTAGCCATCTAGGAACAAGTGACCACCAAACAGTGTGGTTCACTATAAATTTAACTGTAGCATCAAGCCACACAAAAGTGAAGGTACTGGACTTCAGGAGGACTGATTTTGTCAAAATGGGAGAGTGCCTCAGAAAAGCACTAGTAAACAGGCAAGAAGGTGGGGTGATGCAACAATTGGGAAACATCAAAACCGCCATCACAGAGGCAACAAGCCTTTGTGTGAAGCAAATAAACAAATCAAAAGGAAAGAAAAAAAACCCACTATGGTTCTCAAAAGAAGTGGCAGGGAAAGTAATGGAGAAAAAGATAGCATTCAGGAAGTATAAGGAAACACAGAAGGAGCAGGACAGAGAACTATACTAGTTAAAGATGAAGGAAGTAGGGAAGGCAGTCAGAATAATAAAGGCCCAAACCGAGAAAAAGATAGCCAACTCTGTTAAGAAGGGGATAAAACTTGTATAGGTACATTAGGGAGCAAAGAAAGACTAAGGCAGGGATACTGAGGCTGAATAAAGAGGACGTGTGGGTCCCAATAACAGATCGTACAACCAGATTATGGTGCATAAAAAATGCATACTTCTGCATTTACCATTTTATTTTGGAAAACACAAAATCAAAAAGATGAATAACCCAATATTTACAGAAAGGAGAAATAATGATATTTCTTCACATCAGTTCCAATATTAGACAGTTCAGACATCAGGATATACTGATTCAGGTGCTTAAAGGAAATTCCTGTATTCAGTCCTTCCTCAGATAATGTGAAAGTCAGCATATTAAATTACTGTGTTCTCTCTTTCCTCAGATAATGTGAAAGACAGCACATTACCTCTTTGCTGAGATCCTTCTCTCACCTTGGTTAGAACCCTACTGACCAATGTCTCTGTGAGATCCTTCTCTCACCTTAGTCACAATGAATCTGACTAAGCCTCCTTTTGGAGGGTTTATATAGTAAAGGGAAGGGGGTGTGGTTTTCACAGTGCCCCTCCTCCTTTGTGACATCACATCCCCTGTATCTATATAACCTGCCATTTCAGGGGCAGCTTGCCCTATAGAAGGACCTTTCCAAATGAAACAGAACTCTAGGTAACAACCTTTCTTTACAATTGTATATGGTTAAACCAACTTGTTTTGGAACAAATAACCAGTTATAACCTTTACATTGACAGAGAGATGAGAGGTGTGCTCCTTATCTGTCTCCTTGAAAAGTTATAGCCTTTTATTTGTCTTTTGAGTTCATATGGGGAAATACATACAATAAGAAACTACTGAAGTATCTATGCTTTGTTTCACATAATATGGTACTCTATTCTTTAGACATGCTTTATTTCCTTCCCAAATCCTTTGTTTTACATTTATAGACCTTTTATTTATTTTCTTCCAAACAGTTTATCTGGCTACAGCACTTTCAGCAAACAGCTTAGCAGGCTACTGCGCTTTCAGCCAATGCCCTATTGAGGAACTTAGCCTTCTAGAACACAGAAGGCTTTACTGCAACAATTACAACTCCCTTTTTTAAAAGAAGTGCTTTAACACTACAGGTTATATGGCATTTTTCTACAACCTGAACTTTGTTTGAATTGCCTAAAACGTTTATTTCACTGTTTATAGCAATTCTACAGCCTCAGCTTTCCTTAATAACTAACTGGCTTGTAGGTGAAGTCTTTCTTTCATAACCCAGCCCTTTACTCACATTATGGCTTTATTTAAGTGGCACAGTTCCCTTTTGTATTCTTAAACAAGATGCAAGCTTTTGTTTTAATACCAGAGCAAAAGTGATAGTAAAGCAAAGTAGAGAATTGCCAGGTTGGCCACCCTGACAAGAAAATTAGGATAGACTGAATAAGCAATAATGAACTAAGGGAAGAACTAGTAACACCACTGACTACCCTTTTTAATAAATCATGGGAGGATGGGGTGGTACCTGAGGACTGGAGGAGGGTGGGTCTGATTCCCATTCACAAAAGTGGGAGCAAGACAGAGGCAGGAAACTACAGACCTGTCAGTTTGACCTCAGTGGTAGGGAAAATGATGGAATCACTTCTGAAGGAAAGAAATGTTGAGTACCTAGAGGCCAGTGGGGCACAGGACCCAAGGCAGCATGGATTCACTGTGGGAAGGTCATGTCAGACAAGTCAAATTGATTTCTTTGACTGGGTGACCAAGAAGGGGCTATGGACATGGCCTACCTAGACTTTAGCAAGTCATTTGACACAGTTCCACACAAAAAATTAATAAACAAATCAGCCATCCTAGGAGTGGGTCCCAGGGTGGTAGCCTGGGTAAAACACTGTCTGGAAAACAGGACACAGTGGGTAATAGTAAATGGAGTCCACAGTGAAGAAAGGAGGGTTACTAGTGGGGTACTGCAGGGTTCAGTACTGGGGCCAGTCCTTTTTAATGTCTTTATAAGTGACATTGCAGAGGAACTGGAAGGAAAAAATATGTCTCTTTGCAGATGACACAAAGATCTGCAACAGGGTTGATACACAAGGTAGGGTAAGGATGAAAAGGGACTTGACAAGGTTGGAGGGTTGGTTAAATGTATGGCAGCTTAGATTCAACACAAAGAAGTGCAAAGTAATGCACCTGGGAAACAAAAACCCAGGGGAACAGTACACAATGGGGGGTGAGATACTGACAACAACAAAAATGGAAAGGGACTGGGGGTAGTCATATCAGATGACCTAAAGTTGGCCCAGCAATTTGAGAAGGCAGTAAGGAGGTCTGGGAGAATACTGAGATGCATAGGGAGAGTCATCACCAGTAGAAAACAAAAAGTTGTTGGCCCTCTGTACAGATAGTTGGTAAGACCACATATGGAGTACTGTGTACAGTTCTGGAGACCCCTTCTCTGCAAAGACATAGACAGGGTGGAGGCTGTCCAAAGGAGGGCAAACAAAATGGTGCAGGGTCTGCACCAGAAGACATATGAAGAAAGACTAAAGGAGCTTAAGATGTATAGCCACGAGGAAAAGAGGGAGAGGGAGGACATGATAGAAACTTTTAAATACCTCCAGGGAATCAACAAAGTCCAGGAGGGTAGTATCTTTCAGAAAAAGAGATGTGCAAGAACAAGTGGGAACAATTTGAAGATAGAGGGGGGATGGCTCAGAGGTAAGGAAGTACTGTATTTCTTCACAGAGTGGGTGGTGGATGCCTTCCTGAGGAAGTCATAGAGTAAAAAACAGTGGGCAAATTCAAGAATGCATGGGACAGACATAAGACAACTGTAGTGGGAGTTAGGAGGAATTGGGCTGTTGGTTAACTAGGATCGGCAGCTTATCCATTAGGTAGGGAACTGGGCAGACAAGTTGGGCCAAGCGGTCCTTATCGGCTGTCAAATTCTATGTTTCTATGTTTCATGCATATTCACTTGCCCATTTTCACTTGCTTACATCACGGGTCACCAAGCCAAGTGCTTTGGGCTTTCACTAGTTACTGTTTGCTAACAGGCACCCCTGCTCATCCTAACAGAAGCATTCCTTTTTTTTTGCACAACTCTCTCAGTATACTAGTCAATAAACTTCACAAAATACTGTGCAAAGTTTTCTGACTTTGTGAAACTACACATAGTGGCATTACAGCAGCAGGAGCTCCCACCATCCCTCCTTGATTGAGACTCACTGCCAAGCAGCAGCTACCTCATCTTGGTCTGCTGTTCACCCCAGTGCAGTGACCCCAGAATGCTCCTGAACCTGAATCACCAGCATGGCAGCTGCTGCCGCTGGACCACTGGGGAGGGCCAGTGTGGGATACTGTTGACCAAATAATGTACTGAGATACCTGAGACACCTGTACCTAGTATGATACTATAAAAAGCAAATTATATTTTATTTTTCTCTGTTCTATTTCAGTAATGATGAAACATTTAGTTTATTTTTTTTCCTCTTATGGTACACAAATATGTTCAGGATTTGTTTAGAAACATTCATGACCCTATGAGCTAAAAAGTATTTTAAGTGTAGGTACGATCACCTTCAGTCATGTCAGTAAGAATTGTAATGTCACCTCAGAAATAATTCAGCATACAATTTTAAAGCAGTTTGCTACATTTGATGTAGTATTTGTATACCACCACTGTTGCCTTAGAGTTCTTTTATTCTTCATTCAAACTAGACAACCATGGTGTAACTGGCAGCTAGGTGGTATGGCGGGGGGGGGGGGCACAAGATCAACCAGATATAAAATAAAAATACTGGCATGTAAGTATAGAAATAAATTATTTCTGCTTTCAGTTTTCTTCATGGGGACTTAAAGGTCCCATACCTTTTCGGTTGAGGAGCTGAGAGCTCCCCTTTAACAAAATGCAGTATTTAATACTGGTACTAACAATCACTTATTTATACAGCACTTTTCATTAAAGCATCCCAAAGTGATTTATAATCAACATAGAACCCACTTTGAGCAATCACTGAAGTACTGTATAGCCACTTCCGGGTAGAACATGGAGCCATTCTGCACCAGCACACTATATAACTGCTCTCAAACAGCTCTCCAGCTCTGTGTTCTCAGATGAAAACTCATTGATTTATAACAAGGTTTATCTGTTGAGGGATTAGTGACTGGGGACTTGGCCAGGACATAGGGGAAATTCCTCTACTCTTGTTCAAGAAGTGCTATTTGATCCTTACTGTCCACCTGAACAAACACTGGAATGGGCAGAATGGACCTTGCCTTAACATCTTATCAGCAAGTTGGCACCTCATGAGAGCACAGTGTCCCACAGACACCATGCTGGATTCTCCACAAGGAGATACATAGGGATGCCAACATATGCATCCTGGAGTAGGGCAAGAGGTGACATAATAGAGACCTACAGGTACCTTACAGGGGTAAACAGGGTAAAGGAGGGCAGTCTCTTTCAAATGAGAAAAATCACCAGGACAAGGAAGCGTGTGATAATGCTGGGGGCAGGGGAAGAGTTTATGAGAGATGTGAGGAAATATTTCTTCACTGAAAGTGTGGTAGACATCCAGAACAGCCAGCAGCCAACAGTAGTAGTGGAGGTGAAAACAGTTGGGGGGGGGAGCTTCAAGCATGCATGGGATAGATATAGGGGTATATAATAAAATAGACAGGAAGGAGAGAGGGTCATTGGAGACCATTTAGGGTCTATAGAGGCAGATTAGGCAGGGAACTCCTAAGAAAACTGGGTGAGCCAAGTGGTCCTCTTCTGCCACTACATTCTATATTTCTATGTTATAACCAAGGAGAGAATGTCCCTTGCAGAGCTACCAAAACAATTTCCTGCAGCACCAGATGACCATTGGAGGTCTCTCATCTGGTACTGACCAGGTTTGACCATGGTTAGCTACTGAAATGTGGCTGGGTCAGGTTTCAAGATGGTAAAGTTGCAGAAAGGACAGTACTTAAAGTTGCCACATTTGAGCCATCCAGTTGGTAAGAAAGGAATCCAAGTTTTAGGATGATCAAAAGGTAGCCAGCCCAGTGGCACTGAAAGTTGAAGCACTGGACACCACGCCTCGTACCACACCGGCAACCCAGGTTCAGAAATGAGCCTGGGTCATCAGGGGTCAGCCAGGGGGGAGGAGGAGGACTAGAGCGGGCAGCCAGCTGGCAGCCCTCTACCTTGGGATAGGGTTAGCAGGCTTCCTCAGTACTTGGCCGCCCTCTGGTGGAGGCCAGAGAAGTGGCATCTCTCTGAGGACCTTCGGCGTATTCCATTCGGAAGAGGGTGAAGGAGACCCCATCTGGAGCTGTGGTGCATATGTGCGCCTCCACGTGCGTGTGCTACCAGGGTCTTGGCTGTAGGTTCACGGGAGAAAAAATGGAGGAAAAAGTGGGGGTCTGCCAAGGATGATACCTCCAGACTGGCTCTGGGGATCTGCCAGGGTGCGTCAAGGTGCACATGGTGCTACAAGCCCCCAAAAGACCCCTAGTCTAGAGGTTGGTGGACAAAGAGGGAAGACCTGCCAAAGGAGGATAAATTAAGTTTAAAAAAAAAAATTATGATCAAAAGGTTGAAGACTTTTCACCAGATTGCCCTTAATATTGTGTGCTTTTTTATAAACCATGATAGGATGTAAGTTAGTGAAGCACTTGAGATGCAAGATGCAGGTTGTTCTAAGCAGAGTGGAAATGGGCAGGTAGTCCCTAAATATAGGTACATGTTTGCATGGAATATTTATCCATCCCTGATTATGAAGCAAGGGTTGGTGTGGAAATGATGGACCTAGAATCTCTTCTGACATTAACTTATTTTGTTATTATATGTTACTATGTAAAGAGGCAAACACTGACTTGAAATAGCTAGAGTGGCAACTCACTAAATGCCAACGTAGGGTAAGAAACAAGGTACACCTATTTAAATTATTTCAACTGGCTCATTAAATGAGCAATAAGTGCAGTTAACAATGAATTGCAACAATTAGTTTGTCAGCCCACTAAATGCTCACATCATTTTTTAAGCAATATACCACAACAGAGTGTGGGTTATGCTAGGATTTACCCATGTCTAGTGAGTTGTTTGGTCATGAGGCCAGAGGTCGAATGAGCAAAACACACCAGGCATGGGTAAATCCTAGCATAACCCACACCTTGGAGTGGGATATTGCAATTAAACGATGGTTAGACACTTAAGTTTAAAAAATGATTTAATTACAAGCTCATATTTATTCTTTAATACTTCTGTTGATTGACTGTTTTTGGAATGTTCTTACACATTGTGTTAAATAGTCCACTATTGATAGGTAGAATAGGTAAGTATGATGACAGATGGTAGTGGCTGGGACGCATACTAAGTGGCACAGTGACAGTCAAAGTGCAGTCAAAGTGTTGGGGGAGACACAGTAGGGGATGTAATTGTGCAGCTCGGTCTTGCACTGATTTTTTTCCCCCTGTAGTTGCAGGTGATAGAATGAAAGGCAATAGTGAATGTCAGTGATGATGGGGAATGTGATTGTGCAGCTCTCATGAGCTGACCCCCCCCCTCTCAGTTTTTCCTATCCATAGTGGCAGGTGACTGAATTAAGGGGACAGCGAGTGCCAGCGGTGAGGAGGGATGTGATTATGCAGCTTGCTTATAAGCTGATTTTTTTGCTCCTGCCCGCCACCAGTTTTAAAATTTGTAGTGGTAGATGATTGAATTGTGGACAAGAATGAGCAATAGCGGTGACAGAAACTGAGGCCAGAGTGAGTGTGCAGCACCGAGAAGTGAACACAGACAGCTGAGATAAAGTAAAGTAGTTTCTTTTTTTTTTTTTTAACCAAGGTCGCATCCTTGAAACAGGATGTGGTGAACAATCAAAAGTGACGGTTCATGTTAGAAGACTGAGTGAAGTGAAAGAAAGAAAAACACATCCATTTGTGTACTAGACCTGGCTGCTGACAAGCTCATGGAGAACAGGGGACAGAGTGTATTTAGTATTTTGTAAAGAGATGAGGTGGGTAGGAGCAGCCACTGAGGATAGTCTAAAAAAATCTTGCTGCTATGTTAAGTGGGGTTAGTACTTAACTTGTAACAGTTCTTGCTAGGAGTTCTTGTCTGCATTTACTGAAAAAGCTGCAGTTAAGTGGGATTCAGAATGTCAATTTTTCACTGTGGAGTTCGGGGGTCGGATGGATTTTAGAGATGCAGCTGACTGGCACCTTTCCCCGTTGGTATAACACATGATTTACCATGGGTAAAAGGTTCAAGTCAGCCAATCAGATTAAAGAATTATGGGACCCGTTGTATAATTTTTTTTCCTTTTTGCTCATCCTGGCCCCCCCCAGCTGGCCACTCGTTCAGGCTGCCTACAACCCTCTACTTGCCACCCATCCCCATCACCATTTCCTCTCCCTCATTTTAGTTGCTGCCTCAGCTGACCCAATGTATCCTTTTATTGAGAGCCCCCCCCAGATGGGGCCCAATCAGGTAGGGGAGATTTTGATCATAGGCTTCATTCTCTACTGGGTGCACATAGCAAGGAAATGGCTTGGACACTTCCAGGCTTTGTGGTGAGTGGGGACTAACTGCTATCATCCAGTTGGCTGAGCAGGCAGTTTCTCCCCTGTCCCACCCACCAGCCACATATGGGGTCGGCTGCAGTGGCATCCTGGGGGCAGGGACGTTCAGTAGTGTGTCAAGGCTGCACACTGCTAAGAACACCAACTGCAAACCACCACCAGGGGCCACTTGTCAGCAGTCCAGTACCCTCCCACCCCCCAGGAGGAAAGTGCCCAGGGGATGCTCTGAACTCCCTCCCTGCTGGACTCTGCTCCTGAGATCCAGGCTCAGAGCGTGAACCCAGGTCAACAGCATGCCAAGCAAACACTCATCACTTGGTGTCATGGAGCCAGCCCTGCCCTGCAATGTTTTGATGGTTCAACAAATACCCACAAAAAAAGGGTTGAACATTCGCTGATGGCAACTGCAGTGATCGCTCCCCACATGCCCACACAGGGTAACAGCACTGAAGAAAATTTTCAAAGCCAAAGGTTTGGATTTTTAAAGTACTGTGACATGATTTTTTTCTAAGTTTGTGCTTCTTGTAATATGAGAGCAAAGTGTTGCAAATGTGTAAAAATGTTTGAAAATCATCTTGAAACATATACAGTGATGCTACTGTGGCAGGACAACTGACACATGTCCTGGACATAAAGCTGGGAAAATTCATGCCTATATCTAGACATAGTTTTGTATTGTGTATGTATACATATATACTGTATTGGCAAATTGCCCCTAGTTTGATTTTCAAAGCTAGGACAAGTTAAGTCCAGTTTTTAAAAACATTAGGTTAGTTATGTCCATGTTGTAAAGTTTTATATATAGTCACATCTGAATGCAACTGTTGGGCCATGTGTCATCTGGTCATTCATTTACATCTATGCCCATAATGCAAAGCCCCCCCTCCCCATGTAAGTGCCCCATCCATTCTTAGTGTAGGATTGCAGAGCATACACACACACCCTGGTCCCTAAAATGATTTCTTGCTACTGACTTGCAAACTGCAAGCTGCATAACTTCTTCAGACACAATCTCTCTCACTTACTCATTTCTAACTTCTTTGACTTTCTGTAATTTTGACTCATGGATATTAAAGCTCTTCAATAAACAGGGCCAGCTGTCTCCACTGTACTGACAGCTTGCAAATTATTCAGGGTTCCTCAAGCAAAATGGTCTTATCTTTTGCTTTGTGGCTTCTAGTATATTAAGAGTTTGTGGAATTTTAAATAGCTTTTTTATATAAAGCATGAAAAATTAATTTTAGTTTTCTGTCACCTGAAATGACCTAAGGCAACCCACGAAGTTTTGTGTAACATAATGAATTACTTGACAGCAAATTTAGAGACTTCATTATTTTTTTTTTCAATGATCTAGACGACCATGAAAAGCAAGCAATAGAAAGGAACCCCATACATATTTAAAAAACCTAGCAGATATAAGTATCATACTTTATTTGCCGCAGGATATAACTGTGTCAAGAAAGCTCTAAGAATTCCCACAGGATTGTTAAAGAAAAACTTGACTTGTGAAGTGCTATAAAAAAACTTCAGACATATGCCATTGTACTTGTTTTATTCTGGGGCTCAAAATGCAGTGAGCTTATTCAAATATTTTCCTTAAGATTAATGGAAGGCCAATAACTTTTTACATAGAAAGAGGGTAAGATGTAATCTAATGTGCGTGTGTGTGTGTCTGTGTGTGTGTGCACGTGCGTGCACATGTATGCATGTGTGTGTATTAGTGATATAGTATGTGAATATACTCTTATACTCACTTTTATTTATGTTGTAAGCAAATAAAACATTTTGTGATCTGCTGCCATATTTAAATTCATGGATTTTTCTGAACTTATCGTTATGCAATTTTTTTTATCACATATTAATAAAAATGCAAATTTGTGTGATATTTAATATTCCTTAACTACATTTTCCCAAGTTAAATTATTTATCTTTGCTGACATTTGCACATACACTGCCTAGGCACACGAGAAAAAAAAATAAAAGGTGAAATGAAGAAGATATTCAATGTTCATAATGACAATAGAGTCACTGAGGAGCTGATCAAGCTGCTGCTGATACTGTTTGTTTAGGTTAAAAGTCATCCAATTCAGTCCATTTTATTTGTAAAGTGCTCTTCACAGAAGGCTCAGGAAACTGTACAGCTAGTAGGGACAGTTACAAAGAAAAGTATCAAGTCAAGTTCAATTTATTGATTAGCCATAGGCCTTTACAAATCTAAAATTACAATAAGATCAACACAATAGTTTCACAATACAATTTATGAAGTGCAATATAAATTATCATAGCCAGTTAATACATCCAGCAGTCCATATAATAGCATAAGGTAGTATTGTCTGTAAATAGCATGTTAATATTGTTTTAAGAGAAAAATCTTCTTGGCAGTATACTAATAAGTTGTTCATTTTAAAACAAAACTAGAACAGTAGATTCACACTATTATCCAAACTGGATCATGACTTTTTAGTCTGCAAAAAGCCCAATAGTCTGTCTGCATGAACTTATCCCTGATGTTATATAATAATATCATTACCTGATCCAGAGGGAAACTGAAATAAGTATTAGATCCAACCAAACCTTTCTCTTATTTGAATGCAATGGACAAATTAGTATAATATGTTTAAGATCAAGCAAAAATATTAATAACATTATATACATTTTAAAAATTGAACATAGAAAAGTATTGCAGTCATAGAAACATAGAATTTGATAGCAGATAATGACTGCTTGGCCCACCCCATCTGCCCCTTTTTCCCTACCTTCATTATGAATGCAGCCACTTAATCTACAGCACTATCATCTATTCACAAACGCAAACTTAAACATACTGCATGTTACTTAAGTAAACATCTGATGCTATAGTGTTTGAAAAATAAGGGGCAGAGCATTCCATAAAACCAGTGCCTTTGTCACAAAAGTTCTCCCTCCAATAGCTTTGAAATTTTATTTACTGTATGTACTCTGAAGATCTGAGTGGTCATGAAGGTGAATTGTTATAACTGAAGTTCAAAAGACATGGAAGCCAAACCATGAAGTCTCCTAACAGCAAGGAGGACAACCTAAGTTACAGCTGAAGTGAAATGGTAGCCAGTGTAGATTTTTTTAAGATAGGTACAGTAGGATGTGGTCACATGATAACGTTTCAGCTACAGTACCACTGTTGCTGGAGCATTCATGACCACCCGTAGCTTGGACACATCATTGTTGGGGATCCCAGACAGTGGTGCATTACATTATGCGATTCTGAATGGGTAGCCGGTCAAAAGCGCATTTCAATAAGAGTGTGGCAAGAACTGAGCAGAGAAAAGAGCATACGTAAAAACTGCTGTGGGTGAATAATAGTGCAGTCATAACAGTGCAGTACACCATGTAGCTGTTCTCACTAATAACGAGTACTACAAGTGGACAACTGTGTGCTGCTTTGCTGTGTTGACACAATGGCTTAGATAGAAGAGGCACACACTGTGAAGGTCATACATGCAGTAAATTGGAGTTCAAATCCCACTCATACTTGTTTTTGCTGTTGGACCAGTAACCCCCCCCCCCCCCAGAGTTAATGATATTTATTTATTTGCTTTTGTTAACCAGGTAAGCACACTAGACAACTAAGGGCCTATTTTCAGGTGCAACCCGGGAGGATTATGATTGTACAGTACATACAATAGCATCAGATAGACAGGGTGTGTACAAAGCATCAGAACAAAGATTACATCAAGACGTGCATCATGATCATCAGGCAGACAGGGTTCATACAAAATCAACAGGAACATTGATTAGAATGAGAGATGGAGTAGCAACTTAATACAGGTATAGGGGGTTTAAAAAAGGTACATTATAACAGACATTAAGTTAGCTAGGTACATACAAGAGCATCAGCTCATAGATTTAGTCAAGAGGTAGACAACAGCATGGTACCAGGCATGGACACCAAATTCCTAGAGGTAAAGTTGACAATACCCACAGGAGTACACAGGCATTGAGAGGCAAGTTACACAGGATGAGCAACAGACTGTGGGGGGGGGACTACAAGATGTAGGCACTCTACTCAGGGACAGGTAGAGTAGGGAAGGAAGGTGTGGGGTACGTAGCCTCCAGCATAGAAAAATATTGACCAGGGCTGGCCCATCAGCGCAGCAGTTGGTGTTTCCACTTGTGATGTCAGTGACCTGGGTTTGGGAATGGACCTGGGTCTCTGGAGGACCAGCCGGGGGAGAGATGGAATGGAGCATCCTCTGGACTGCTCTTCTTCTCCAAGGGAAGGGGGGACGAACGTCCAGTGCACCACGGACCCCTGGCAGAGGCTGGGGTCTCCACTGCAACTGGCATCTGGACATTAGGAGGGGGCGGGGTGGATGTGGGATGTCATTGCATGTCCCCGCCCTGAGGAAAAAATATCATCCTTTCAGGGACAGAAAAATCCCCAGCCAAGTGCCTCCATGATGCCCTCCTCGCCACCTTCAATGTGCTCCCAGGCTGGATCCCCTGAGACCCGAACCAACATTCATGACATGGGTAAGTGCCGTGACCCTGCCCTGGTGGTAAGCCAGGGGGCATGGGGGAGCGTAGCTCATGTGGGTGCAGGAGGTGGTGGGCGTTGTGACTAGGGCTGAGTTCAGTGCTAGGCTGGCACAAAAAGCATAATAAATAAAATAGAAAAATATTGACAAGCTTAGAAACATAGAAACATAGAATTTGAAGGCAGATAAGGACCGCTTGGCCCACCCAGTCTGCCCATTTCCCTACCTAATGGATAAGCTGCAGATCCTAGTTAACCAGCAGCTTACTTCTTCCTACCCCCACCCCCTAGAATTGCCTTATGACTGTCCCATGCATGCTTGAATTCCAAAACTGTTTTTGACTCCACAACCTCCTCCAGAAGGCCGTTCCATGCATCCACAACCCTCTCTGTGAAAAAATACTTCCTTAAATTACCTCTGAGCTGCCCCCATCTTCAAATTCTGCTCCCTTGTTCTTGCACACCTCTTTTTTTGAAAGATGCTACCCTCTTGGACTTTGTTGATTCTCTTGAGGTACTTGAAAGTTTCTATCATGTCCCCCCTCTCCCTCCTTTCCTCGAGGCTATACATATTAAGCTCCTTAAGTCTCTCTTCATATGTCTTCCGGTGCAGACCCTGCACCATTTTAGTTGCCCTCCTCTGGACAGCTTCCATTCTGTCTATGTCTTTGCGGAGATTGGGTCTCCAGAACTGCACGCAGTACTCCAGATGGGGTCTCACCAGCTGTCTGTACAGGGGGATAATAACTTCCTGTTTTCTACTGGTAATGCCTCTCCCTATGCATCCCAGTATCTCCCCAGCCCTCCTTGCTGTCATCTCACATTGCTTGCCCACCTTTAGATCATCTGATATGACTACCCCCAGGTCCCCTTCCATTTTTGTTGTTGTTAGTATCTCACCCCCCATTGTGTACTCTTCCCCTGGGTTTTTGTTTCCCAGGTGCATTACCTTGCACTTCTTAGCGTTGAATCTAAGCTGCCATATATTTGACCATTCCTCTAACCTTGCCAAGTCCCTTCTCATCCTTTCCACCCACCTTGTGCATCAACTCTGTTACAAATCTTTGTGTCGTCTGCAAAGAGACATCTTTTCCTTCCAGTCCCACTGCAATGTCGCTTATAAAGACATTGAAGAGGACCGGTCCTAATACTGAACCCTGCGGTACCCCACTAGTAACCCCCCCTTTCTTCAGAGTGGACTCCATTTACTATTACCTTCTGTGTCCTATTCTCCAGCCAATTCTTTACCCAGGCTGTCATCTTGGGACCCACTCCCAGGCTGGCTAACTTGTATATTAATCTTTTGTGTGGGACTGTGTCAAATGCCTTGCTAAAGTCTAGGTAGGCCATGTCCACAGCCCCTCCCTGAACTACTACTTTGGTCACCCAGTCAAAGAAACCTATCAGATTAGTCTGGCATGACCTTCCCGCTGTGAATCCATGCTGCCTTGGGTCCTGTGCCTCTCTGGCCTCTAGATACTCGACAATTCTTTCCTTCAGAACTGGTTCCATCATTTTCCCTACCACTGAGGTTAAACTAACAGGTCTGTAGTTTCCTGCTTCTGCTTTGCTCCCACTTTTGTGAAGGGGAATCACATCTGCTCTCCTCCAGTCCTCGGGTACCACCCCATCCTCCCATGATTTGTTAAAGAATGTAGTCAGTGGTGTCACTAGTTCTACCCTTAGTTCTTTTAGAATTCTGGGATGAATCCCATCAGGCCCCATTGCTTTGTCCACCTTCAGTTTTAAGAGTTCTTTCAGAACCCTTTCTTCTGTAAATGGGCTGGTATCAACTTCTGTATCCAGAGTGTTTCTGCTGTCTGTTTTAGGTACCTCCCCATCTTCCTTTGTAAATACTAAGCAAAAATATTTGTTTAATATCTCTGCCTTTTCACAGTCACCCTCTGCCCAACCTCCTTTCCCTTTATTAAGCCTCACTATCCTTCCCTTGGTCTTCCTTCACTCCCTGCTGTACCTATAAAAGGTTTTATCCCTCTTCTTAACTGAGTAGGCTATCTTTTCCTCGATTTGGGCCTTTGCTGTTCTGACTGCCTTCCTAGCTTCCTTTTGCTTTAACTGATACAGTTCTCTGTCCTGCTCCTTCTGTGATTCCTTGTACTTCCTGAATGCTTTCTTTTTCTCTTGAACCTTCACTGACTTCCTTTGAGAACCATAGTGGTTTCTTACATCGTTTTGTTTTGTTTATTTGCTTCACATAAAGGTTTGTTACCTCTGTGATGGCAGTTTTTATTATTCCCCATTGTTCTTCCACCCCTCCTTCCTGCCCATTTGCTAGTGCATTCCTTAGGCACTCACCCATTTTAGCAAAGTCAGCCCTCCTAAAGTCCAGTACATTTGCCTTTGTATGGCTTGACTCTATTGCTGTGTTTATTGTGAACCATACTGTTCGATGGTCGCTAGTTCCCAGATGGCTACCCATTTCTATATCTGTGATCCTCTCTTCATCTCCATTTGAGAGAACCAGGTCTAAGATTGCTCCTTCTCGAGTGGGCTCCAATACTAGTTGTCTAAGGCATGCCCCCTGTAGGGCATCTAGAATAACCCCACTCTTCGAAGTGGCTGCTGCAACTGCACTCCAGTTAACATCTGGCATATTCAGATCACCCATCAGCAATATCTCCCCTTTTTCTGCCATTCTAAGTATACTTTCTATCATTTCCTTGTCCATTTCCTCCCCTGAGAAGGGGGTCTGTATACAACCCCTGTACGGATTGTGGTGCCATTGCCGGTCTCCAAATTTACCCACAGTGCTTCTTCTCCTCCTCCCTGTTTTCCCCTTTGTTCTGTTGCTTTGATTCCTTCCCTTATTTAAAGAGCTACTACTCCTCCTCCTCCTCTTTTACCCTCCCTGTCCCTCCTGTAGATAGTGTATCCTGGTATGTTTATGTCCCAGTCATGGTTTTGTGTGTACCATGTTTCTGTGACTTCCACGATATCCAGATGTTCCTCCTCCATCAAGGCCGCTAATTCAGGAAGCTTGTTACTCAGACTTCAGGCATTGATACTCTTTGCTCTCCATTTTTGATGGCTTTACCTTCTGTTGCAGCATCCCTCAATGACCTTTCTACCTCAGTCTTTTCTCATTTAGTACCCTGTTTTGTAGGGAGAGGCTGGGATTTTCCTGCTGCTTATCAGTGCCTCCCCCCTTGACTAGTTTAAAATCTTCTAGTTTAAAAGCTTCTTGATATGTCTTATGCAGTCAGTCTCCTAGTATTCCTGAACAGCCAACTTCCATGCCACCTACGAGTAAGTGTGCCTCCATTCTAGTTTAATTTCAATGCCTCTTCTCCACAGCTTAACTAGTGTTATCTGTTCTGTCACTGTAGTTTGTCAGTGCTATGTGTACAGGTGCAGTTTTGCCTGTGCTCCTTTTGACCATGTGATTTTAGCAGGTTTGATCTAGAACCTTCTGAAAGCTAATGTATAAAGGCATTTACTAACACTTTAAAACATACTCTAGTCATTAATGAATCTTTTCAGATCTGCAATTCTTCCTTAGTGGAAGAAAACAGGTCTAACAATGCTCAATGAATGAAATTGCTTAGGGGATAAAGAGGGTTGCCCAATTAAAGGGGCAGACCCCATTGTCTCAAGGCCCTGCCAATAAGTGTGGGAAGCTCAGGGAGCCAGTGGGAGGGGTTAGCCAAGGGAGGGTGGGGGACCCAAGAAAGCCATGCGGTCATGGAAGAGGAGGACTTGATGAGGTAATGAAAGGGGCGGGCAAAGGGGAATGGTGGGAACAATGAGGTGGCAGCAGGGGGGTGACCAAGGGAGCCAGGGGAGGCACAATATGGGCCAATTATAAGGGACTACACAGCAAGGGGAGCTCACCAATTGCTAGTGTTTTGGGCTAGTGGCATTTTGGATAGAGAGGTATTCTGAGTTAAAGCAAAAAAAAAACAACAACATTTTAAATTTAGCACTAAAGGTAACCATATTGCAAGCAAAGGAGTGGAGTGCACAAAAGGAGAGCTGAGTGAAGTTGGAGGCTGTTACTAAGTGAGCAAACCAGACTCAGTGCAGGAACTAAATTTTAAATACAGTAGAAGAGATGGACTGCAGTGGGGAAAATGAGCAGCAGTAAAACAGCACCTGCTGCAGGTCTTGTGTCAGCCTGGCAAAATGTTTGGCTATTAGAGGAGGCAGTATTGGGGCAAATAAGTGAGGTGCCCCTCGAGGGTTTTTCTCAGAGCATGCACCCTCAAGAAAAAGTGTGGTTTAAGGGAGAATGGCTGAAAGTGGCATGGGGTTGGACATTGCAAGCTGAGGTGAGAGAGGATGTTGGCTCCAGCCTGGGTATCTTGGGGATTTGTGGCTTGGGGCCTACAGAGCCAGGGGTGCCTGCAATGCAGGCAGAGTTTGTGAAGGGTGGAAGTAAGGACGCTAGGAGAAGGGCACTATGAGCAAGCAGAGCGAGTGGTGAACTGCCCACAACCAGGGCCGAAGTGAGGGGGAGCGAGCTGAGGGCTCAGGTGTACGGGGAGCTGGGACAAGGCTGGGGGGGTAAGGAATGGTAATTTCCTCACAGAAGCGAGTCTGAGCTGTGGAAAAAAGTGGATTGGGGGGAGTCTGAGAGAGTTGCATTGCCAGAGTGACAAGGAGCCTGGGTCTACCATGTGGGATGGTGTCTGACATCATCACCACGCGGTGTAGGGCCTGGGAGAATGAGGGGTGAACATTGGGAGAGGAACAAGTTTATAAAAGTGTGTAATGTCTTCAAGACTGTGAGGAATTATTAAAGCTGCATGTGTCATATGTTAAAGAGATAAAATAAAATCGAAGAGGGCAGTGTTTGGACTTGTTTGAGTATGGGGTTTTCTTGTTAGCAAAATGAAGGCACTCCCAGATGAAAGAATAATTTTCGGTGGCAGTCAGAGGTGGAAAGAAGACCGGGCCGACCACGTGGGATGGCATCTGACGTAATTGCCACATGGTGCAAGGCCAGATGATCAGGACAAGAAAAACTAGGGTTTTTTGTTAGGGAATGCCTCTGGTGATGGTGACGAGTACAGGGGACAAACAGGGTAGCAGAATGGATGAATTTTTGGTCAGCTGGATAAAAGTAGAGGCCCTGCTGAGGGCCGCATGGGAAGGGGTCTCAGAGGGCATTGGGAGTGTGCGAGAGGGGTGCAAAGCTGGGAAAGGCAGGATGGCAGGCCTACCACGTGGGAGTGTGAGAGAGTCACACGGCCAGAACGGGAAAGAGCCTGAGTGTGGGATGGTGTCTGGCATCATCACCACATGGTAGAGGGCCCGGGAGAGGATAGAGTGAAGGATAAAGATGGGATTAGGTGAGAACAGGGGCTCCTGGCCATGGCACCGAGCTCCTGTCCCCCTGAGGGTACTTTGCGAAGCATTTTCATTAAGGGGAATAGTACTACGTGGGGGCAGGAGACCGGGGGGAGCAGAAGACTCTCTCTCTCACTCTCTCTCACTCACAACACGGTTTCTGCACAAGTGAATGGGCATTTTGGGGGTGATTTGCAATCAGGGCATGTTGAACAATTTTAAGTTAGCGGAGCCCAGAATGACCAGGAACACAAGAAGAGGGGGGGCATGGGGGTCGATAAAAGAAGGATTCAAGAAGGGACATCAGAGCTGGTGAAGGATCTGGGCCTAGATGGCTAGTACTAAATGTTAACTGTCATGATTTCTTTTAGCAAGCACAGCAAAACGGAAGGATGGCACCAAAGAGATCAATCCTAACAAGGAAGAATGCTACCTGGCAGTGATGGACCTGGTTGAAAAAGCAAACCGGATGCTGGAGGTGGCGGAGCCAGACCGGGGGAGACACAAAGTGGAAGGGGAGGCAAGGGAGGGAGCAGGAGAGGAGTAAGAGGGTGCCTATGAGGCCAGGGGTACCAGAGCCTAGGAATGTGATACCGGTGCCGATGCCAGTTGCCCCTCTGGTTCCTCCTGCCTGTGATCCAATTCCCAAGCTGAACCCAGAACCAGTCCCATTTCCAGTGCCGGATCCTCCCACACCCATGATTCCTCTGCCCCTGCCAGAACTGGCACTGCCACTACAGGTCCTGATATCCAGCAGGAGTGCCCCAGCCGGGGCCCAGCATACTACAGTCAGGCATAACAGGTAATTATGTGGTGACACTGGAAAGTAGTATCAAAGAATATGTGGAGCAGATGCTCAAAGGTATAAGAGAGAATGGCTTGGGACAGCAGAAGAAGGCTTTAGGTGAAATCAAAGGGGCAGGGATGGATGGAGGATGGGGGTGTCAACTGGGGCCCCCATGGAGGGGCAGGAGATCGGGGCACCAGATGTCCGGCTGGCAGACCAAGTCCCTACAGCTGTGAAGGAGAAGATTTGGAAAGGAGAATATGTCGACATCTTCACCTTGGCGAATGTCGACACTATGGACAAATATGAGGAAAAGGATAGCTTCAAAAAGAAGGATATGGCAGCAGCAGTAGTTTTGTTGGGAAAAGGGGAGGAAGACAAAACAGGGAAAGGTAAAACTTGGGACAATTGGTCCACGGGTTTTACTTATTTTATAGCCATAGTCATTGAGAAGCGGCTGGAACTAGCCACCCAGCTCCTCACCTATTCACTCATTATTAAGAACGCGTATAAGAAAGGCGGTCACAGCTGGTTACGGTATGATGAGAAATTTAGGAAAAGAATGGTGCATTTTGAGGATGTAAAATGGGTTGCCAGGCAGACAGACCTGTGGCTGGAAGTCTACACAGGCCCAATGGAGAAGGAGATGGAGGGAGACAGATGGGTGGGGCAGCGGCGAAGGCTTGCTTGGGATACAACAGAGCCTTTTGCTCATGGCCTAACTGTCAATTCCGGCAAGTCTGTTCCAAGTGCAGGGGGCATCACCTGGAGACCAAGTGCAGGTACATTTGGGGAAAAAGGGACCGGCAACCAGGATAACTCATACCAACAACCCTTTCGGGCCAATCCAGGCTGCTTTTGGGGTCAGCAATGGGGAAGGGGCAACAGGGGGAGGGTGGTGGGAGGGGGGAGGGGGCACAGTTATCAAACCCGATACCAGGACAATTGAGGGACCAGCAGGAGGGGGGCCAGCTGGCCTGGACACCCATGAGAGTGGAGGCAGTAGAAGGGTGGCTGGAGGGCTACCTGGATCAGGAGGCAGCCAGAGAATTGCGGACAGGTTTTAGGTCAGGTTTTAGTTTACATTTTCAAGGAAGGAAGGAAGCAATGAAGGCAAGGAACCTCAAGCCCACGTGGGGTAAGGAGGCCATGTGGACACAAAAAATTCAGAAAGAGGTGACAGCAGGGAGGGTGGAATGGCCATTTGCTTCACCTCTGCTGCCAAACCTAAGGATCTCCCCGCTGGGTTTAGTGCCCAAAAAGCAGTCAGGGGAGTACCGGGTGATGCATCACCTGTCCTACCTGGAAGGGAAGTCAGTCAATGATGCAACAGGTGAAGTGGACAGTAGGGTCACATATGCCACCCTGAAGGATGCAGTGCAACACATCAGCACTAAGCAGAATGCATAGTTGGCAAAAACAGACATAGAGTCCATATTTTGGTTACTGCCAGTTAGGCCTGCAGATTGGGATCTACTAGGATTTCAGGTGAATGGACAGTATTATTTCGATAAGACCATGCTGATGGGATGCTCCATAGCATGAGCCACTTTCGAGATGTTTAGCACTTGGTTGCAGTGGGTGTTTCAGATGAGATATGGGTACCAGACAGTGGTGCACTACTTAGATGATTTCCTGTTTATTGGGGAAGGGGAGAAAGAGACCAAAGCCATGTTGCAGGACTTCAGAGTGCTATGTTGAGAATTGGGGGTGCCCATAGCAGAGGATAAGACAGAAGGGCCCAGCCAAACAATAGTGTTCCAAGGGCTGGAATTGGATGTGACACAGGAACTATACCGTTTACTGGATAAAAAAGTGGAGAGATTGCTTGAATTGTTAGGGAAGATGGGGGACCGCAGGATGGTGTAGCTCCAACAGGCACAACAGCTGTTGGGACACCTAAATTTTGCATGTAGAGCCATTGCTCCAGGCCACAGGTTTACGCAGTGTCTAGCCTGGGCAAGGTGGGGGGTAACACAGCCCCACCACTGGGTAGATATTAATAAGGAGATCAGGGAGGATATGTTAATCTGGGAAAATTTTCTTCAAGAGTACAATGAGTAAACGTTTTGACAGGATAATTGGCTATACAATACCAATCTGCAGCTGTACACAGATGCAGCGGGCAGAATTGGCATGGGGGATTATTTCCAAGGCAAATGGTTCATGGAAGCATAGCCGGATGACTGGGTAATGGAAGGGGTGACAAAAGTCATCCCTTTCCTGTAACTGTTTACCATATGGGTGATGATGCTAGTCTGGGTAAGCGAGCTCGGGAACAAGAAAGTAACCTTCTGGATTGATGATAAGGCAGTGGTGGAAGTGCTGAACAAGAAGAGGATGAAGACAGACTGGGTCATGAGGGTTTTAATTAGGATGGTTTGTCTAGTCCTGACCTTGAACATGTCATTCAGGGCCAAACATATTGATGGTGTGGACAATATGATTGCTGATTGCCTCTCCTGATTGCAGATGGACACATTCTGGACCATCGCACCCAGAGCAGAGGTCAGGGGGACTACCATCCCGATGTATGTATGGACAATTGGATTGTGGGAGCTGAAGCACTGTTCCACAACTCCTGGGCCCCCCGGACCCTTACAGCTTATGAAACCTCTTGGAGGGCATTTCAAAAATTCCAGGAGCAATATGATGGGCAGGTAAGTGGGACAGTAACACGGGAGCAGGTAGCCTGATTCATTGTAGCAGGCTGTAACCAACACATGGTCCATGCAAACATGGGGTGCACCTGGCAGCCATAGGGAAGATTTGTACCCTAAGGGGATGGGAGTAATGATAGGTGAAGTAGCCCCAACTAGCTCCTCGAAGTGATTCACAGAGTGAAGGCGAATTCGTGGAGTGCTCCGCGACGTGAAGCGGAGTACTCCACGTTATAATGGGTAACGTGAAATCCATTGAAAACAATGACTTCGCGTTACTCCGCCTTCTACTTTGCTTCACTTCACCTTGTTTTTAAGCTCCAAAGATGAATTTTGCAGTGGTTCATGGTATTTCAGGTCACATGGGCTCTAGATTGTTCTGCACAGCCTCAGTTTGGGGTAGTGTGTGTAGGAAGCTGTAGGAGTCAATCTGCTCTGAGAGCTCTCTGCGATTCAAACCTTCAAAAAGCTGTTAAAAAAGCCTTTTGAGTAATTTTTTTTTGCTGAAACTTTAGTTCATCAATTTAAGAAAAGCCTCCTGTGCTCATATCATTGAGCATTTATTGTTCGTGTATGGATTTTGAATGTTAATGTACAGCATTCAGTCTGTGTACTGACAGACAGTGGAAGTGTGCTTTGGGGTAGGGGTGTATCTGTGGTGTAGGTAGATTAACTTGGAGAAAAAGACAGTGCTTTCTGTTTTGGTGATATTTTTCTTGTATAATTGTGTTAATGTACACACAGTCATATTTTCAATATTTCTTGCCATTGTTTTGCTGATTGTTGTGGTGCAGCAGTGCATAATTTTAGTTTGTTTAAAATATGTGGTTATATTACTGAAGTTTTCAATTTGCTATGCATTACTTAGTGTGTGTGAGTATGTGTGTGACGCGTGCCATCAAATCAGACACTTTTATTGTGCCACATAATAATTTCAACAATGTGAAGCTGCTATCCACTGCAGCTGTGTGATTTTTGTACTTCTTTGTGGTATCTTTACTGGTACTAGTACTAGTGACTGTTACTTCAGCAGTACAGTACACTGGCCCCCCTTCGCAGCCTGCCCCAACCAACAAAGGTATTCTTTTCCAGATTTGAATTTCTGATGGTGAGCAATGGTTAGGTGTTGTGCCTTTGTGTCTGCATCTCGTCAATGCACAGCGCAATAGAAACATAGAAACACAGACTTTGATGGCAGATAAGGACTGCTTGGCCCATCTAGTCTGCCCATTTCCCTACCTACAGGATAGGCCGCAGATCCTAGTTAACCAACAGCCTATTTCTTCCTACCCCCAACAAGAATTGCCTTATGTCTGTCCCATGCATTCTTGAATTCTCCCACAGTTTTAGACCCTACAACCTCCTCAGGAAGGCTGTTCCACGCATCCACTACCCTCTCTGTGAAATAATACTTCCTCACATTGCCCCTGAACTGCCCCACCTCATCTTTAAATTGTGTCCCCTTGTTCTTGCACGTCTCTTTTTCTGAAAGATGCTACCCTCTTGGACTTTGTTGATTCCATTGAGGTACTTAAAAGTTTCTATCATGTCCCCCCTCTCCCTTCTTTCCTCAAGGGTATACATATTAAGCTCCTTTAGTCTCTCCTCATATGGCTTCTCTTGCAGACCCTGCACCATTTTAATTGCCCTCCTCTGGACTGCCTCTGTCCTGTATATGTCCTTGCAGAGATGGGGTCTCCAGAACTGGATGCAGTACTCCAGATGGGGTCTCACCAACTGTCTGTACAGAGGGATAACAACTTCCTGTTTTCTGCTGCTGATGCCTCTCCCTATGCATCCCAGTATACCCCCTGCCCTCCCTACTGCCTTCTCACATTGCTTGCTAACCTTAAGGTCATCTGATATGATTACCCCCAGGTCCCTTTCCTTTTTTGTTGTTGTTACTACCTCCTCCCCATTGTGTATTCTTCCCCTGGGTTCTTGTTTCCCAGGTGCATTATTTTGCACTTCCTTGCATTGAATCCTAGCTGCCATACTTCTGACCATTCCTCCAACCTTGCCAAGTCCCTTCTCATCCTTTCAACGCCTCTTTGTGTATCAACCCTGTTGCAGATCTTTGTGTCATCTGCAAAGAGGCATACTTTTCCTTCCAGTCCCTCTGCAATGTCACTTATGAAGACATTAAAAAGGACTGGACCCAATACTGAACCCTGCGGTACCCCACTAGTAACCCTCTTTCTTCAGAGTGGACTCCATTTACAATTACCTTCTGTGTCCTGTTGTCCAGCCAATGTTTTACCGAGGCTACCACCCTGGGACCCACTCCAAGGCTGGTTAATTTGACTATTACTCTTTTGTGTGGGACTGTGTCAAATGCCTTGCTAAAGTCTAGGTAGGCCATATCCACAGCCCTTCCCTGGTCTACTACTTTGGTCACCCAGTCAAAGAAATCTATTAGATTCGTCTGACATGACCTTCCCGCTGTGAACCCATGCTGCCTTGGGTCCTGTGCCCCACTGGCCTCTAGGTACTCAACTGTTCTTTCCTTCAGAAGTGACTCCATCACTTTCCCCACCATGGAGGTCAAACTGACAGGTCTGTAGTTTCCTGCCTCTGTCTTGGTTCCACTTTTGTGAAGGGGAATCACATCCGCCTTCTTCCAGTCCTTGGGTACCACACCATCCTCCCATGATTTATTAAAAAGAGTAGCCAGTGGTTTCACTAGTTCCTCCTTAATTATTTTAGAATTCTGGGTGAATTCCATCAGGCCCCATTGCTTTGTCCATCTTCAGTTTTAGGAGTTCTTGCAGAACCCTTTCTTCTGTGAAAGGACTGGGATAGACCCCTATCAAGAGTGCTTCTTTTAATTGGATTAGGCACTTCCCCTCCTCTTTTGTGAATACTGAGCAGAAATATTCATTCAGTATCCCTGCTTTTTCACTGTCCCCTCTGCCCACCCATCGTCATTTTATTCAGCCTCACTATCCCTCCTTGTGTCTTTTCGCTGTGATGTACCTATAAAAGGTTTTATCCCCTTCTTAACCGAGTTGGCTATCTTTTCCTCGGTTTGGGCCTTTGCTATTCTGACTTCCTTCCTGCTTCCTTCTGCCTTAACTGGTACAGATCTCTGTCCTGCTCCTTCTGTGTTTCCTTATACTTCCGGAATGCTATCTTTTTCTTCCTGACTTTCACAGCCACCTCTTTTGAGAACCATAGTGGCTTTTTCTTTCATTTTGATTTGTTTATTTGCTTCACACAAAGGCTTGTTGCCTCTGGGATGGCAGTTTTGATGATTCCCCATTGTTGCTCCACATCACCTTCTAGCCTGTTTGCTAGTGCTTTTCTGAGGCACTCTCCCATCTTACCAAAGTCAGCCCTCCTGAAGTCCAGTACCCTTAGTTTTGTATGGCTTGACTGTGTAGCTGAGTTTAACATGAACCACACTGTTTGATGGTCACTTGTTCCCAGATGGCAACCCACTTCTAGATCTGAGATCCTCTCACTGCCCCATTTGAGAGTACGAGGTCTAAGATTGCTCCCTCACGAGTGGGTTCCGAAACTAGCTGTCTGAGGCCTGCCACCTGTAGGGCATTAAGAATGGCCCTGCTCTTGGATGTGGCTGCAGCAAATGTGCTCCAGTTAACATCTGGCATATTCAGGTCTCCCAACAACAGTATCTCCCCTTTCTCTGCCATTCTAAGAATGCCTTCTATCATATCCTTGTCCATTCCCTTCCCCTGACATGGGGGTCTGTATACAACCCCTGTGCAGATTGTGGTGCCCTTTCCAGTCTCCAAGGTGACCCACAGTGCCTCTTCTCCTCCATGTTTACCCTTTTGTTCAGTTGCTTTTATCTCTTCCTTTACATAGATAGCTACTCCTCCCCCTCTTCTCCCCTGCCTGTCTCTCCTGTAGGTTATGTACCCTGGTATGTTAACATCCCAGTCATGGTTCTCTGTGTACCATGTTTCTGTGTCTGCTATGATATCCAGGCATCCCTCTTCCATCAAGACCACCAGCTGAGGGAGCTTGTTGCACAGACTACGGGCATTGGTACTCACTATCCTCCATTTTCTGATGGCCTTACTCCTTTTTGCCCCATCCCTGTCCTTCTTGCCTTAGTCACTTTCTCCATTTACTCCTGCCCTTCTCCGTATTGACACCTCTATGTTGGTGTTTACCGCACTTACTACCGTGATTTTTTTGGGGGGGCTAGAATTTCCCTGCTCCTTTCCAGTGCCTCCCCCCCTTAGATAGTTTAAATGCTTGCCATTGAAGCATTTAAACCTATCACCTAGGATCCTGGTTCCCCTCCTGGACAGATGCAGCCCATCATGCCAGTATAGGCTTGCATCACTCCAGGTGGACCCCCAGTCCCCAATGAAGCCAAATCCCTGAGCTCCACATCAGTTTTTCAACCACTAATTGAATCCCATGGTGTGGAACACCCTAGCCTCTCCTATGCCATAGATGGGCAGCACCTCCGAGAAGGTTACCGTGCATGCTACTTGTCTAAGGCCCTTCCCCAATTCCACAAATTCTTCCTGTACTTCTCTAATCCCTTTCTTAGCCTGGTCATTTGTCCCTAGGTGGACAGTTACATCCAGCTCCCTCCCCTGTGCAGCTGCTCTGGCAATCCTGAGGATTCGCTCCCTGTCCCTCCAAGCCATGGTGCCAGGCAGGCACCTTACCTCCCTCTCCCCTTTCTCCCTGAGTTCTTCATCTGTCTGTGCATTTGTATCTCTTTAGAGCTCAATCTCCATCTGTAACTTAAGTCATAGTTGTTTCTTTGGCTTCCCTTCAGAGTACTGGACAGGTGTGGTGCTTAATTCTGCATGAACATTGTACTCATTAATATGCATTTTTAAGTCAGGACCATCATCACGAGTCACTCATGATACAAATCACATTCTTCATCATCATGGTCAGAAATCATGATTCACAATCATTCACGTTACGAATCACAACATTAATTTTTTTTCTAGTTACTTGGATGTATTGTAAGCCTGTTTTGTAGTATCTCTCCAGACTTCACCACCCCACCATTGTACTCATTGATATGTGTTTTTAAGTCTGGGAGTTTTAAGCTACAGCTCATCGGGGCCTGGGGAAGTGCAGCTATAGGCATTCAAGTTTCTTCATCATCACAGTCAAAAATGCAGTCACACATCATGATTTACGATCACATCATGAATCACAACATTAATTTTTTTAAATATTTACTTGGATGTATTGTAAGCCTGTTTTATAGTATCTCTCCATGCTTCACCACCCCACCAATGTACTCATTAATGTTTTTTTTTTAAGTCAGGGAGTTGGAAAGTGTCTGCAGTACATACACAGACTGGAAAGAAGACTGACTGCATACATACAGTTTAGCACATTATACTTGCACTGCTCAGAATATAAAGTGTCACGCATATGAAAGACAACAAGAAAAGGGCATAATTATATACAAGAGTCAAGGATGGTGGAGGAATACATTTTATAACACAGCAAGGAAGGTGTGGGGGGCACTGGTGTGAAGAAGTTCCAGCATGGACATAATTTGCAACTGATGTCCCTCTATGTGATCCAGCCACTGCTCCACAGCACTTACCCTCTCACTGTTCTCCTCGACAGCACTCCAGAGAACTGCCAAGTCAGCCTGTGTTACATGCAGTTCTCTGGGGTTCACATGTTGTACAGGCTGACCTGGTGGTGGGGGTGGGGGTGCTGGTGGAGCAGCAGGTGCTGCTGTGGCCCTCCTCTTCTTAGGGATGCCGCAATGCACAGTTGTACCTTCTGCCACAGAATGGCCAGCAGGTGCAGGCAAAGTCTGTTCTGTGGCAGCCTGCCACTCCAACTGCTGGTGATTGAGCATATGGGTGTGCTGGCCCCCAGTACTCAGGTGAGTTCCCCAGGGGCCACGGCACATCTCCACCTCACATAGGTGGCACTTGACCACACTGCTGTCCCCCCTGACACAGTCAAAAAACTGCCAAACAATGGAAACACAGGGAGAACCAGGCACAGGCAGGAGATGGCAGATGAACTGGCAGATGGCTGGTCATGGTACTGAACAGGGATGGGATCTATACCTGGGCCCGTGGGAACAGGCACATCCGGCTCCAGAGGATCTGGTGCTGGACTTGGTGGTGGTGGTGGTGGTTCAACTGCCTCAGAGTTAGGACAGGAAGCAGTGCTGGTCCTGCTTTGGGGGGGCACTCATAGGTTTTGAGCAGTCCAACAGGAATGGGCACCCATGCCCTCCACACATGTGCACGGTACAATGCTTACCACTACCACGCTCTCCCAGAGCTGCCCCACCCCAGACATTCCCTCACCCTGGTCCATCTCTCTTACTGAGCTCCCTCAGTCCGAGCAATCACTACTCACACTGTCACACAACACACACACACACAGTCACACAAACAACTAACTACTTATAAAGGTAAGAAAATTAAATTTACAGAAAGAACAAATTAAGTAAAAAAAGAGTACAGAAAAGGCAAAAAAAAATTATCTTTTAAAAAAGCTGTTGGGTCTAAATCAAAGTATAAATCTCCTCCTTGCTCTGATCTAAAAGTATCAGCAGTCACAAAACACACTACTCTCTCTCTCTGTCTGCACAGAAGAAAGTAAAAGTGTCTGCTTGTATGACTCACTTTCTTCCTGCCTAGCTGAAGAGCATGTGACCTACAGTACTGTAAGCCATGTGATGTGTGGGAGTGCTGCCAAATCTGAAACACCAAGTAGATCACTTAGAATCATACTGAGTAATGCAAAGTCCATTAAAAACAATGACTTTGCCTTACTTTGCATTGCCATTCCCCCTTAACGCAAAGTGGTAATGACAAGGTGGAGTGAGCACTTTATATTGCCTACTCCATGTAGCAGAGTGGCAATGCAAAGTGTCCACTTCGTGTTCACTTCGCCAGCGGAATTTAAATTTGCTGCATCCAATGAAAAGCAACCTGGTCTGCAGAATGTTGCAGGGCTGGATATGGGGCCAGAATAAGAAGCAGGATGTCAGAAAGCCGATATAGGAGGCCTTGATGGGGCAGTTGATTGGAATATTACTCCACGTCTGCAGCTCTAGGGGCAAAGCATTGCTGTTTAAAGCCTTGTATGCTACCATGTATAGTGAGGCTTTTAGAGTGAGCGAAGTGGTGGGGCATGGCAGGAAGGTAGAAGGAGGGGGGATGCAATGGGATGATGTTGAATGGACTGGAGATGCAATTGCCATACTATTAAGGAGATCGAAGACTGATCAGCAGGGGCAGGGCAGTAGACTGTGGTTAAGAAAGCATCCTAATGCAAGCATTTGCCCAGTGGGGGCTCTGCACGTGTACTCAACAGAGTGGCTGAAAGTAGGGAGCACAGTGCAGTTCATACATGGGGACAGCAGGCCGGTGTTGGGGTACCAGGTGACAGTGGTGCTGCAGAAAGGCCTTAGATTCCTAGGGAGAACTGGGGGATGGATACTCCTCCCACTCTTTTAGAATTGAGGCAGCCTCTACCATGGCAGCACAAGGCAGCAAGCCTGGGGAGATTAAGGAGAGGGGCAGGTGGACTTTGGATTGTTATAAAAAGTACATACAGAAATGACCAAAGTAATGATGTTTGTGTTTCTCTCCCAAAGCAGGTACGAGGGTATGGGGAAGGGGGGATGGGGGAATCTGAAATTAATATACAAGAGACTAATTAATTTGCTTTGGATTATGCAGGGAGGTCTCAGAGGCTCGAGGCATGGATCTGTGGGCATTCATTTATACACTAGGCGGAGAAATGGGCAGCCAGGAGACAAGGAGGAAAGCAGTTGTGTTTGGACAGCGACACCGTCCGGCAGGCTTGGAAATGATGGAGGGGAATGAAGTGGGCGCAGCTGTTGCCAGAACTCAGGGTGCTCAGGAAGGAGCATAAACAGCCAGACTTAATGGTAATACACCTAGGAGGCAATAACCTGGTACAAGGCTCTGGCTGGACATATTTTACCAAATAAAACATGATGCTGAGAAAATAAAAGAGTGGTGGCTGGAGGTTACATTGGCCTGGTCCATGATCATGCCCCCGAAGGGTGTGGCAGCAGGCGGACAGCCACAAAGGAATGGACAGCGCCAGGAAGAGCATGAATGCACATGTGGGCAGACTAACTGAGGTCATGGGAGGAATAGTCCTCCACCATGGAATTTTAGAATGGATGGACAAATTTTATAGGGGAGATGGGATACACCTCTTAGGGTTGGGCTTGGTTTTGTTTAACACAAAGATAGGGAATGCCATCGAGTTTTGGCTGTGACAGAGAAGTGAAAGGGGATAAGGAGAGGACAAAAGGCCAATGGGGGGAGGGAGAGACAAAAGGGGGAACAAAAGGGGGAAGTCCTCATCCATCGCAAGTTGGAGGTGGACTACTGGAAAAAGGGGGGAGGAGAACAGGAAAGAAAGGGAGGAAAAAATGGAAAACAATCAAAGGACACATCATTGAGAAGCAAGAGGCAGAGGTACGGTGTGTACGCTCATACCTCTTGACAGCATAAGAGAAAGAGGCCAAGTCCCCCCAGGATGTATGTCTGGGGAGCAGAAGAAAAAAGAAGAAAGTGATAGAATGTATCAGTTGAACATGAATATAGATGTATATACTGTATATAAATATTATGGGGAAGAGATGAGAAAATGGAAGTGGGGGAGACGTATCATGTTATGACAATGTATTGTGAACAATGATTTTGATGATTTAGTAAATTGATTGCCAAACTGAGCAACCACACTTAAGTTTGTTCATGTCTTTATTGGAGGGGTTCTGGGGACAAAGAGGGTTTCCCCAATTAAAAGGGCAGACCCCATTGTCACAAGACCCTGACAAAAAGTGTGGGAAGCTCAGGGAGCCGGGTGGAGGGGGTGAGCCAAGGGAGGGGGTGATCCAAGAAAGCCATGAGGTCATGGAAGGGGAGGACCTGATGAGGTCACAAAAGGGGAAGGCAAAGGGGAATAGTGGGAACAGTGAGGTGGCAGCAGACAAGTGGCCAAGGGAGCCAGGGGGAGGTACTATGTGGGCCAATTATAAGGGGCTGCACAGCAAGGGGAGCTCACAGAATTGATCGGAGAGTTTTTCCAAGCCAACCACCCACCCACCCTGAAGGAAGGAGCAGAGGGCTCTGTGGTAGGTGGAACACAGGGTGCCACTGTGGTAAGTGGAGCACAGTGGCAGGCTGCAAGTATGGACTGCCAAAGGTGGACAGCAGAGGAAAAAGGGGGGAGGAGGACAGGAAAGAAAGGGAGGAAAAAATGGAAAACAATCAAAGGACACAGCATTGAGAAGCAAGAGGCAGGGGTACAGTGTGTACGCTTGTACCCCTTGACAGCATAAGAGGAAGATGCCGAGCCCCCCCAAGGATATGCGTCTGGAGGGGGCAGAAGAAAAAGAAGAATGTGATAGAATGTATCAGTTGAACATGAATATAGATGTATATACTAAATATTATGGGGAAGAAATAAGAAAATGGAAATGGTGGAGACGTATCATGTTATGATAATGTATTGTGAACAATGATTTTGATGATTTAGTAAATTGATTGCCAAATTGAGCAACCACACTTAAGTTTGTTTGTGTCTTTATTAGAGGGGTTCTGGGGACAAAGGACACTGTACTCTTATAGAAGCATGTTCGTATATACACGCATAATTCAAGTTGGGCATACAAGCTGAGGTACAACTGTATGTTCATACAGTATATGTTATAGGACCTGAGAATTCAGTAAACAATTTAAAAAAATGAAATGGAAGAAAGATTTTTTTGCAAACTACTTACTTTGGCATCTAAGAATAAACTCTGATCCAAAAGTACCCTTGAATGGTTTACATCCTAAGCTATGCCCTACTTACAAGCCAATTGTGGAAATAACAATTAGTCCAACGTGCATTTTGAAATGAGACCCTTCATCCCAAACAATATGATTTTTGTCTTTGTCAGACTGAGTAGGAGAATAATTGAGAGCAACCGCAGTTTAATTTCATTTATACAAAGATAACATATTCACAAAAGTATCACTGGACTAGTATTCAATAGAAAAAGATAACTGCATCATCAGCGTATACAGGAGGCCATCAGATGCTATTTAATTGTGAAGAATTCTGCAATAACTTTATAGCAGGAAAAAAGGCAATTTCAATGGCAGTTAATCTCTTTTGTCATGTAAAAATCTCTGATGCTGCATTGCATCCTGGTAGGCATCACAGTTGTATGAAAATCAAGTGAATATTTTTTTATAGTTTTTCCAGTTGAAAGAATGTACATTTTAAAATTAATGGAACCAGGAATAGATGGTTGTTGGATTTCTGAGGAAACTACCCATGGCTCAGATTTACACTAATTATTCTGATATATGCATGCCTAGTTACAAAGTAAGAAGTAAATCAAGCTACTATAGTGCAGGATCAGATGGACCTGTTCATTCCAGTACAGTCATCAAGGCAGCATGGTAAACAGTGCTGAAGACTTCTGTAAGGTATGTGATATGCTGCCAAATTTATACCCATAGACATGGTATTATGGGACTGCAATAGTTGAGGATTTGTAGATAGGTTACATTAACTCTGTTTCCCCCACTAATAACGCAGCAATCTTTAGCAATAGAAGCATGACATTTTCAGATCTTGTTTCCTTAGGTAAAATATCTTTTGATTTTGCAGTTTTGAAAAACTTGGATAGGTAAGCAATAAGACACAACAGGGTGTGTGTTACACAGTTCTAACTAATGACTAGGGGATGTAGTGAGGCATGAGGCTGCAGGCCAAGTGCATCCACCCCAGCCATGTGTTACAATTGTCTAACGCACACCCCAGAGTGTCTTATTGCACTTATGGGCATCTAAATTTTAGATGTATGTCCAATTTAAAATTATTATGATTGAGTAATAAAAAAAAAGAGACATTTTTGACCTAGTTTTACATAAAATAGTTCCTCCACCCGGATATGTTGCATTTTACTTAAGGACTTTTGTCCTGCTATGGCCCCCATACTTGTAGATTTTTTATTTTATGTGGTTGTCATGGCTCCCATCTCATGCACACACACACGCACTCACACTTCAATTATTTGTTACTGATTAGCCACTTCAGGTAACAAGATGCTATATTTGTTTTTGGACTGAGAAGAAAATGAGAGTGTACAGCATCATGGCAGCCACTGTCAAGGAATGAAAGGAGCCGCAGGACAGCGACTGTGAGAAACTGATAGTGCTGCTGTGAGAACTGTATAGAAGGCATAGACGTGACAGAGGAAAGTAATTATTTTAAATAGCTTGGGGTATTTAAACTGAAGTCGAAGTCTGTGTGTGGGAGGGGATTTATACATTGTGTGGTGCCACCTGTATCTGTCGTGCGGGTGACAGAGGTAGTGAGTGATTAAGCGAGTGAACGAAAAAGTGGGCAACAGAGATAGAAAAGTTTAGTGGTAGCTTGAAGAGAAGTTAATTGTTCAAAAAATTGTAGGTAATGATGTGCAGGTTTTTTAGAAGACAGCAAGTGAGGGGCAGGCAGTAATAGAGTGAGTGAGTATGTGGGCAGTAGGAGAGCGAGGGAGATGGCAGCAGGGACAGAGATCATGGCAGGCTGGCATAAGGATTTAAAAGATTGATATTGCATCCCATTTGCCATGACTAGTTCTAGCTGTGTCTTAGACACGTCTAGTGCATGACTATCAACCAATCAGAGGGCTCAAAAGCTTAAGCCCATTTCATCAGTAGTTTTAAGCTCGTAAAATGAAAATAACTGTTTTCCAAACATTGCCAAAAAATAAGATCAAACATTATTTTCTCAAAAACTACAATCAATTCAGTTTAAAATCTGGCCTTTCTTAGGTATCTTTGGTATTACGGTGTGCTTTGCAGTTAAGTTGTCATAATTAAGAGGTGGGTAGAGTACTAAAACTTCACTTCATAGAGAACTTCTTGATTTATTTGCATGCTCTAATTCATTCAGACATTGGTCAACCAAGGACTGTGCCACTATTATTCACACTTTGCTGTAACTTCTGTAACTTTGCTGCATCTCTACTTATGGCTGGAGTATGCTACTTTGCTCATCAATATCGCTGTGGGAGATCGTCTTGTGGGAAGCATTCAGTGTCAAAGCCCATTCCATGTTTGCCTCAATGGAGATCCCTATGAGTCTGTGCACTAATAATGGAGGCAGAGCAAGGCTGGACTTCGGGGCCCAATTTTCAAAAATGATGAAAATTACACTCGAACAGCAAAACCCATTACTTGGGAGGGGGGCTTCCCTTTGCAAACCTGCAGGTTTAGCTGTACAAGTAGTATTTTCATACACAGAGGTGGTCTGTTACCATCTTCAGGATTTATGGCAGCTCGTGGCCATTTTCTGTGTGCAGATATGCCAAAATGCTTTGCCTGGTATTACTAGGTAAAACATCATCAACAGATGCACCTGCTGCTTGTGCACACACAGGCTGAAAACACAATGTCTGCCGGTTGAAAGCTTCTTTTCTCCACACAAGGGAAGGGGGACTGTAGCATGGGACATGGTCTCTGGGTCATCTCTGGCTATTTAAAAATCAGGCCCAACCAGTGCCAGCCATCTGGTGGAGAGGAGTGGACTGTGAGATCCCCTTTGCAGAGGAGAATATTTTTTTCTTAAAAGGAAGCCCACATCCCCTAACCAATCATGCCTTTTGGTAGAGGTGTGCGATTTCAGTTGGGATCTGTTTAGGGTTCCAGTGCATACTGGCATATGTGGCAGGGGTGTGTAATGAACTTATGGCTCAGGTTAAACCCCCAGCCTCCACACCTTCCCTGAGCCTATGGTGCAGGGTGAGTTGAGGACATTGCATCCAGTAGTACACAGGGAACTTTCATAAAGCTGCCAATGACTTTGGATGTGCATAAGGAACACTGCATGGAATTCATAGGCCGTGAATACCCACTAAACGCTGTGGATCAGGCCTTTAGTTTAGGAAAGACATACCAGCCAGGATGTTCCAAGTCCTGATGAATACATAATTCCTGATTTTGAGTTGTACCGGCATTAAAATAAGTACAATACAGTATTTGCTATTTTCAGAATGTCAATGCATTGCACGAGCTGCATTAGTTTTACAGCAAGCAAATGGTGCATGTCTCATATTTCACACTTGCATCATGTGTGTCTGTATGCAAATTAAAGCAACAACACTAAACAATTAGAACATAGTTTAGGTGGTCTAACTTTGTAATGCAATTTGGGGAATTGCACCAGAAAAGTGTAGTAAACTCCACATCACTTTTTGAAAATCCAGCCCACCAATATTCAGCCATTAACATTTAAATTTGCTGCATCTTTTGTATCACAAAGTACGAAAATGTAAAAATTGTCTTGAGAATGCAAGCACAGTAGGATTTTGTTTCACTTACTACTGTAGCTACTGACAAGTTGCAGTATAACTAGTACCAGTATGGAAAAGATCTATATTTTTTTAAAACCTATAATATATCCTTGTATCCTCAAATATGTTTCAAATATATGTCAGATACATTTACACTTTTTAGATATATTTCAAGATGTATTCTAGATATTCGCAGAATAATTGAAGATGTATCATATTTGGGATACATCTTTGATATATATATATTTTAAATATATTTTTGCTGTACTATTTCAAAATTAAAGTTTTTGCTCTTTCAATGTTATGCTCTTGAATAAAATCAAAATTACTTATTTGTGCATACACGTTATTGCAGTTTCTACATATTTTGTATTTTAGGGAAACATACATTTTGAATCTGTCCAACATACACTATATATTCTGAGTTACTTATACATTTTCATTTTTGGTTTCTCTTGTAAGAATCTAAAAAATATGTATATATATATATATGTGCATACATATATATATATATATATATGAACAACATAGTTTTAAATTATACCCATATTTAAAAAAACTTTACTGTATTTTGTTAATATCTCGACTATATATGAATATGCCAGAGTACATCACATTTTTCTGATATCTGTACATTTTTCCAGTTATACTTCAGATATTTGCAGAATTCAGTGAGATATGTTATGTCTTATACTTGACATTGATATACTAGGGGATAGATATTCAGAAATGTGCCAGAGGCCAGCGCAGGGCATGCACAGTGCAAAAATAGTGCACCATGGCACACTGAGCATGATGTTCAAAGGTTGCTCAAGGCAGCATGCGCCACAGCAAGATGGCTGAATATCACACAGATGCACCAGAGTGCAGCCAGGGGTGAGCCAAGGAGCAACACAACATGTGCAATAGCACAACCAGAGATGTGCAAGGGGCCTAGGTGCATGCACCAGGACACACAAGGACTGGCCACAGGCACAGCAAGGAGAACGCCACTGGGGTGGAAGGTGCTGCTGCCAGGGTGATGAGGGTGCCAGGTGTGAGGCACAGCTGGCATGCAACGGAACACCACCTAGGGTGCATGGAGATGCAGCTGACCCCCACCCATGTGCACCACAGCAGTGTACAGAGGTATGGTGGCACCAGTGGCCATGAGTGGACAACCACAGGCAACCCCCCACAGGATGGCACACACCATGCCACCTGGACCACAGCCAGCAACACCCAGGCAAACAGCACACAACACACATGCCACACAACCAGAACAGCCAGTCCATGGCCACCCCAGGGCACAGCCACTGACTGATGGGTGAACACCACCATGCACAACCCCCTAGACACCTCAGATGCACCACACAGCCACCGTAAACACCACTGCAGCATGGCTCCACACACCTGCTGCAAAGCAGGCCCAGACACATATGGGTAATCATAAAAACTCTATTATAAAAAGGTATGAAAAGCAAGTAAACATATATACATCAAACAGGGGAACATGGTACAAGGAATGGGGAAACTATATACAAACAGGCCACAGTCAGGGAAGGGAGGTAAGGGGACAGGGGTCAGGGCTAGACAAGGGGACAGGGGAGGGTAAGGGAAGGGGGGACAGGGCTGGAAATGGGTAGCGGGCAATGGGCCTTATTGGTGGCCTTGCCCTGCTGCTGCCTGGTGCTGTCATCTGTGGAGCATCCTCTGCAGCAATCGGGCAACTTGGAGGGTAGCCACAGACACCTCTAGGATCCTCATCAGGAGATGGCTGTTCAGAGCCTGACACCAGACACCTAAGACAGAGGAGGGAACATGGGATCAGTACATGTCCAGATCACCCCGGCCCACCCACCGTGCACAGTGGATAGTGGTGACATGCACCCCTGAGATGGCACCCAGGCCACTCACAGTGGGTGAGCCCACTCATGCTACCAACCTGGCATACCACAGCCATGCAGAACACTGCACACCAACACCACCTATGAGTCACCCGCCACCCACGTGGTAGGCAGGTGACATGGCTCAGCGGCAGGACTGCAGCAGCATAGCTGGCTGCCAGATGCACCCACAACCCAACTGCGGCAGCCACACACATGTGCAATGGCCACAGCATGGTGCATCAGACACCACAGGCAGTACACAGCTGCAATGGCTAGGCACACAGGGGGCCGTGGACCACCCCAACCCCTGCTGCCCATCCTGCACAGCACTGTAGTATGGAACTGTGCCTACCTGCACGCTGCTGCATGCCATGTGCCAGACTGGCAGCACCACCCCTGTGGCCTGCAACCTGGGGTACGATCCCTGCAGTGGCCTGCCGTGGCCCACCCGTAGCGCCTGCCACATGTGCCCTCCTCCTGTCTTTAGAGCCTAGGATGGAAACAGAGACATGTATACATCAGTACCTGCAAACACCATATGCCCCTCCCTGCACAGCGTACACCCCATGCCAGCCATAGCCATGGTGCAGTGGCACAGCGCACATAGGTCACGCCACCACAGGCCACAGGGCACATGGCTCCAGCACCCCCCTCAGCATGGCATGCCACCCTGCTGACCACATGGAACACTGGACGGGTGCAGACAAATATGCTGCACACTTACCTGGCACTCAGCTGCTCTTGCTCCCTCCACTGCAGGTTCCCATTGTGATAGTGACACTGCTTTCCAGTGTACTGCACACAGGTGACCTCCCCCTAACTCCTCGGCTACCTCCTGCCAGAACTCAGACCTAGCCCTGGCAAGTGTCACCTGGCTGAAAAGGCAGCCCGTATGGGGTTCCACCAGGGCCACTAACTTCACCAGCTTGATTTGGGTCCAATTTGGAGCCTGTGCACTTCTGCAGTGCAGCATTGCGATAGTGCTACACTGCAATCCAAAATGGTGCCCTGTAGTGCATGAGCTCCACGTGCTGGGGATGCATGCCTCGCACTGAGATGCACCACCCATAGCAATCACACAGCCCTGGGTGCATGTGGTGCAGAGGTCCTGAGGGGCAAGGGGTAGGGCTGGGGTCAGAGGTCAGCATGCGCACTGTGCACGTGTGCACTATTGGGACCACTATGCAGGTGCGCAGTGGGGCATGAGGGCACCATGGCCTATGAACCAGTGGCACACATGCACCATGGGGCTGATGGCCCCGGGGCATTATGGGGCTAATGGTGCCCGGGCGCCACATGCCCTCATGTGGCCGTGCGCCACAGCGCATATTACGCAGTGAGCATATGCTGCACAGGTGGCATAGGCAGTGGCCATGTGCGGATGCACACTGACAGCTGCACTGCGCATGCCACAACATTGTGCCATGACTTGAGCGAGCGCAAGTCCATTGTGCAAGGTGCAACATTGCGATATTCAGCTGGCATATGCAAATTAGCTCAGCAGCCTATCCATGGTGCATTGGGGGCATTTGCATCTCATTATAGTTGTGCATCTGTTCATTTGCATGCAATGTGCTATAAAGGCACCATGACACAGCACAGGACGTGGATGGTATTGCAACCATCTGAGGTAAGTTGTGGTGCCGAGGGGACCAAAAGCACAGTAGAATGGGCTGGTGGTGTGGGCTGCAGCAGACACTGACCACATGTCGTTGCCCATAGGAAGTATAATGACTGATCTTGATGATGGTGGGGAGGAAGGGCCTGCTCACAAGTGTTGGCCCAGCTTTATGAAGTTGGAGTCAGATGTCCTGTTAGATGCATACCTCAGCAGGGAGCCTCTGCTGAGTGGTGTGACTAGAACACCACAGCCCAGGGCCATAGCCTGGAAGGAGGTGGTGGCAGCTGTGAATCAGCAGGGCAACCATCAGTGGTCAGTGCAGAAATGCAAGAAAAAGGCCAGCACCAACAGGCGCAGGATTAAAGAGAAGGTGGCGGTCATCCAGGCCACACGTGCAGTCACAGGTGGTGGTCAGGCCACCGTGCCACAGCTGATGCCACAGGAGGAGATGGTGGCAGCCACCTTGCAGTGCAGCACCATCAAGGGGGTGCCTGGCAGTAGCTTCCAGACTGGTGGGGGCCCATTGCTGCATGGTAGGTACAGCGGCGTCTGAGGCTGGTGTGGTGATTGGGGGGGCAGGCCTGTGTGACAGCGCCACTAATGCGACTCTGTTCCCTTACAGCACTGGAGTGCGAGCATGCTGTGGCAGGGGTTGTGGCATCTGCCGTGTGGGTATACTCAGCCCAGAATGACTGGTCTTCCACCTCCACTGGTGTCCGGGGGCCTGATTGACTGCAGCACACCACTGCTGTCCGTCCGGGTGACCTGGTCGTAGTGGCAGACGATGCCTTGGCTGTGTTCCAGTGGGATGCCAGCCAAGGCATTCAGTGTGCGGAGACACAGATTGGGGTGGGGTCTGACACTGATGACGTTGTGGCCATTGTCCTGGACAGCGTTGGTGCCATTGAGGGGGCGGCGCCCATACCGATCACCCTCCCTGGCAGCGACACCAGTGCCCTGGTAATGGATGTCCGCCCACTGGCCACCACCCCTGGTGTCACCGTGGGCTTCAGCATCATGGCGCCGGCAGATGGTGGTGGTGGTGCAGCCGTACAGGTGCTGCATGGTGCACAGTGGCCGGAGGGGTGGCAGCGGCAGATGGCTGGGGACATTGGGGGGCAGGTTGCAGCACTCACCGATGGTGCACCGGTGAATGAGTGGACCCAAGAGGACCCCGTTGTGCAGCACCCACCTGAGCGGGGGGCTGGGCAGTGGGGTCAAATGCCACCCGTGGGTCAGCGTAATGCCTCAGGCGCACCCAGGCTCTGACCCCTTTGTCAAGCACACCTGTTTGCTCTGGGCCTCCATGGAGCAACAGGTACTGTTCGTGGCAGGGGTGCGTGCACTTCATGCCAAGATGCACCAGGTTGCAGATCTGCATGACAGGGGCATCGTGCAGCTCCTAGCCAACAACAATCAACTGTGGGAGGACATGACCGCAGCCCTGGATCGGCTTACTACTGCGGTCACAGTCGACCTAGCCTCACTGGCCACCATGGTGTGTAGCCGGCTGCCACTAACCCAGTGGAGTGAATTGTTCACCCCTTAGTCACAGTGTCGGGTGATCGCCTTGTTGTCAATGCCGGGATCCACTGTGGGCATTCTGGGCATGCCCGGTGCAGGCCTGTTCAGAAGCCTGCAAACCCCTGTGAGGACATTGTCGTGTTCCCACAGTACCACCCCTAGGTGACTGTTGCTGACACCCCCTGTGGCCATCATACAGCCTGGGTCTGCTGGGTGGCATCAGCAGGGCTGTCCATGTGTCTGCAATGGCAGTGTGACCATGTGGCTGTCTATGTGCCCACCTCCCTATCCACAGTCTGCTGCCACCACCCTGTGGGCACATAGGTGTGGTGTGTGCATGTCACAGATGTGTCATCCATGGATGGCACCACACACTGGCCGTGTTCACACCCGCCTGGCCGCTGGCCAGTATGGCATGTGCATGATGATGCCAACACAGCGCAGATTGCTCCTGTGCACCCGGCGCTCAGTGTGTGACACACTCCTGGCACCAGTGCCCGGCGTGCATGCCTGTGGGCACCAGTGTGGGTGTGTGTGGGGGTGTGTGGGAGGGTGTGCTGCATGCTCTCGTGGGGTCCCAACCCACACCTGGCTATGCCCTCCACCCAGCTGTTTTTGTCACAGGGCTCACCCACACATGCCTGTGCACTGTGCCACCATCACCATTCCATGCATGGGGTCATGTTCATCTACCTGCGTTCTCCATAATGTTCCTCCTCAATTGTCTCCTGGTGCTGCCAAGCCATCCCATTCAGCCAGGGATCCCTTCACCCGGGGGGGGCTGCCCAGTACCCCATGGCCCAGTGGCCACATCATCCCCACTGCTGTACCCCTCTTCAACCTCGACAGCCATCCCAGGGTCAGTGGCCATGTTGTGCAATATACAGCAGGCCAGGAATAGGCCGCAGGCCTTTGAGGGACTGTACTGTAGGGCACAGCCAGTCCTGTCCCGGCAATGGAACCGTGCCTTCAGCAGCCCAAACACACGCTCAATGAGGTTCCATGTGCAGGCATGTGCTCATTGTAGTGCTCCTCCACAGGGGTTGACAGGCGCTGGTATGGGGTGAGCAGCCAGGGCCAGAGTAGGTAGCAACTGTCACCTGTGTGGAGAGAGGTATGGTTAGCCTGGTGGACTATGTTGCTGCACTCTCCTGTCCTGCCCAGCCACACCTTGCTATGCCCCTACCCTGGCAGCCCCTTCCCCTTGCCCTGTTGTGACAGGCTGCCTGTGGTTTCAGCATACTCACCTACTAGGTGGTGAGGATATCCCCACTCTCATACTTGTGGCACAGTGCCGAGCTTTGTCAGATGAAGGCATCGTGTTCTCCTCCAGGTATGTGGCACAGACATTGATTAGGCACCCCCTAGCATTGCACACCACCTGGCAGTTAACACTGGGGTAGCCCTTTCTGTTGGTGTAGGCTACCCCCTCCAGGCCAGGTGGCATGTGGATGCCAACATGGGTGCAGTCGATGGTCTCTAGCACACCAGGCATACGTGCTACCCTGTGGAACTCCTGCATGTTCGCTGTACGCTCTGCCTATGTGCTGGGGAAGTGGATGTATTCTGCAGCATGTGGCAGCAGTGTGTTGACGAATTGTGTGAAGAGCCATGATGTGGCCGACTGGGTTATGCCTGTGGTATCCCCTGTTGGTCTCTGGAAGGTGCCTGTGGTGAGCAGGCACATGGCAGCTGTTATCTTAGTCTCCACCATCAGGGCATGGCTCCATCTAGAGGGTGCCTGCATCTCCTCACTGCACAGCTCACAGAGCTGCCTCAGAATCACCCATTTCTGGTGATACCAGCCCAATATCTCCATATTGGAGTACTGTTTGAAGGTGGTGCTGGTACGGTACCACCTGTTCTGGGGGTACTGCCAATGGGCCCTTCCTTGGCCGTGCTGCACTGCCTCCTGCCTCCCCACACCCCTCATTACTGCCTCCATCTGGAAGATGGCACTGGCCATGGCTTCTGATGTCCCATCCCCCGTGGGTGGCTGAATCCTCTGGCCCCCAGCTGTGTGCTACTGTGTGTACAGCTTCACTGGGCCCACACCTGCATGGCCTACCCCCAGCTGGTGGCCTGTGGGCTGTGGCCTCTTCCTCACACCCCTCTGGGTTCCTGTGCAGCCCCTACTGTTCTTGGCATCACAGGCACACACACACACACACACACACACACACACACTGTTGCCTCTCTGCCTGTCACTCCCAGTCACACACACACTCACACTGTCATTCTGTCTCGCACCCTCACTGCCTCTGTCCCTCTCTTTCACCCCTCCTGTGATTCTTGCTGGCCTCTCTGTCTCCCTCTTTCTCATGCCCCCCTCTGGTGCATGTGTCGTACACCTCCTTGCTCCCTCTTTTTATAAGCTCAAGTGTGCTCTGCACAACTGCCGTTTGCTCCATGCTTGCTACGTTTGTCCGGTGTTGAATATCGCACTGTGCCACATATTCATGGCTACTCCCTCTGCACTTGCACGTGCATACATTACCTTTGCACCCTGGTGCATGGCCACTTGCGCTGCGCAGTTGCTGCCGCTGAATATCGCTGTCTGGTGCATTTTCACAGTTGTGCAGGTGCATCCCTGTTGTGCATTGCACAACTGCTTTGAATATCCTGCACTAGATGTATAGGTTTTGTTATTCTATCAATGAAAATATTTTGTTTTACTTTTTAATGTTTTTATGGACTCTTTAATGAAAACTCATTATAGTTTTATACAAGCATAATTTTACCCTGTAATTTCTACAACAAGTGTATGTTAGAAAACATATATTTTCAATGTATTAATGATGTATATTCTGAGATATATTTCATATATGTTGAAATAGGTTTGACCTGATATACATCTGGAAAGCATCTGTAATATACTGTATGTATTATTTATCTATATCTATCTATCTATATATATATATATTTATACAACATATGTTTCGGGATAAATTATAGGATAAAAACTAATATCTCAGCCAGGTCTTGGAGATAGCAATAATATCTTCACATATGAAGATATCACTGATATCTCCACGTTCCTATACGTCATCCTAATGAAACTAAAACAATTTGCCATACACTGTCTACCACCTGCAACCTCGCCATCATAGATACATACATACATAGACAGTTTTGGCAGATAAGGGCCTATGGCCCACCCAGTCTGCCCATTTGAGCTTGTAAGTTCAGTTTATGTCTTTCTAGAAGTCTGTTGCCCCTTACCCCTGCCCTCCAGAATTCCTTTATGTCTATCCCATGCATTCTTAAATCCTGTGATTGTTTCAGTCCCCACCACTTCCTCTGGCAGGGTGTTCCACTTGTCCACCACCCGTTCTGTGAAGAAATTCTTCCTCACATTTCCTCTGAATCGTTCTCCCTCCAACTTCATCCCATGCCCTCTAGTCCTGGAACATCTTTTTCACTTAAAAATAGTGTATTCCTGCATCCTGTTCCTCCCTGTAAGATACTTGTATGTCTCTATCATATCCCCTCTCTCCCTCCTCTCCTCCAGGGAGTACATGTTTAGTTCCTTCAACCTGTCCTCATAGGACTTGTGATGCAATCCATGCACCATCTTTGTTGCCATCCTCTGAACCTTCTCTACCCTGTCTATGTCCTTACGTAGGTAAAGTCTCCAGAACTGTACACTGTACTCCAGGTGGGGCCTCACTAGTGTCTTGTATAGTGGAATTATGACCTCCCTTTTCCTGCTGGTGATACCCCTGCCTATGCATCCCAGCATCCTATTTGCTTTTCCTGCTGCCTTGTCACACCGTTTCCCTACCTTGAGGTCATCAAAGACGATAACCCCAAGATCCCTTTCCTGCTTGGTGCATACTATATCCTCACCCCCAACTGATATATTGTGCCAGGGTTTTTGTGCCCCATATGCATTATCTTGCACTTCTTTGCATTAAATTTCAACTGCCAAACCCTGACCATTCTTCAAGTTTCTGCAGGTACCTTCTCATTCTGCCTACACCCTCTGGTGTGTCTACTCTGTTACAGAGCTTTATGTCATCAGCGAACAGTGAAATTCTGCCTTCTAGGTCCTGCAATGTCACTGATGAAGATGTTGAATAGGACCGGTCCCAGCACTGATCCCTGTGGTACCCCACTGGTCATTCTTCCCTCTGTGGGTGACAGCCATTTACCACCACCCTCTGTGTCCTGTCACCCAGCCAGTTACCTACCCACCACACTACTGTCCTGCCACACCCCATATTCCCCAGTTTGTGTGTATAGTCTTCTATGTGGCACAGTGTCAAAGGCCATGCTGAAGTCCAGATAGGCCATGTCCACTGCCCTTCCTGATCCATCTCCCTAGTCACCCAGTCAAAAATTCACGAGGTTGGTCTGACATGACCTCCCTGGTGAAACCATGCTGCCTTGGGTCCTGTGGTCCATTGACAACCAGATGTTCCACCAATCTCTCCTTCAGTAGTGCTTCCATGATCTTCCCCACTACGAGGTGAGGCTGATTGGTCTGTAGTTCCCCGCTTCTCTTTGTTCCCACTTTTGCATAAGGGACTACATTTGCTATCCTCCAGTCTTTGGGTACCTCCTGTTTCCAGTGATCAGCTAAACAGGATAGCCAGAGGTTCAGCCACCACCTCTCTTAGTTCTTTAAGGACCACGGGTGCACCCATCTGGCCCCATTGCTTTACCAACTCTTATTACTTCCAGTTCCTTCAGGACCCTTTCTCGTGTAAAGGGACTTGTGTCCATTTCTGCACCATTCTCACCCTTGTACTCCTTCAGACCCATTACCTCCTCTTCCTCAGTAAAGACTGAGCAGAAATACCTGTTCAATATGTCAGCTTTACTGTTGTCATCCTCCACGTCGCCCCATCCTCCCCTTCAGTCTCACTATCCCTCACTTTGCCTTTCTTTTCACTTATGTACCTGTAAAGGTTTTGTCCCTCTACTCACTGATTTTTGCAATGTGTTCTTCTGTCTGAGCTTTGGCTTCCCTTACTGACCTCCCTGTCTCCCTTTGCTTCTCCTGGTACTTCTCCCTATCCCCTTCTGACTGTGTCTTTTTGTATTGCCTGAATGCAATCTTTTTGTCTTTCACTTTCTTTGCTACCTCTTTGGAAAACCATAATGGTCCCCTCTTCCTTTTCCTCTTGCTGACTTGCTTAATGCATAATTCTGTTGCTCTTGTAATCCCCATTTTAAATACTGCCCACTTTTCCTCAACCCCTGATTCCTGCCCCATTCCCCTTAATGCCTCTTTCAAGTATCTCCCCATTTTCCCAAGTCTGCCCCCTAAAATCCAGGATACGTGTTTTGTGTGGTTTGGTTCTGCTCTTTCTGTGATTTCAAACCACAATGACTAGGTGGTCACTGTTCCCCAGGTGCTCCCCACTGTTACCCCATCCACTGTCCCTGTTTGTGAGCACAAGGTCCAGTTTTGCCTTCTGCTGAGTTGGTTCCATGACCAGTTGCTTGAGGAAGGCACCCTGAAGGAGTCAGGATAAATCTGCTCCTAGTTGATGCTGCTGCTGGGATGCTCCAGTCCATGTCTGGAATATTGAAGTCTCCAACCAGTACTACCTCGCCTTGTCTGCCATCCTTTGGATGGCTAGTATCAACTCCTATCTGTTTCTTCCTCCTGGGCTGGTGGTCTATAGACCACACCTGTGCTGGATGGCTGGCCCCATTTTTTCCTTTCCAGCTTAACCCATAGTATCTCTCCCCCATTTTGTTCCTCCTGGATCTCTGTGGCCCTTATGTCATTTTTCACCTACAGTGTCACTCCTTCTCCCTTCCTGCCTGCCCTGTCTCTTCTGAATATGTTGTAGCCAGGTATGGCCATCTCCCAGTCGTAGTTATCATTACACCAGGTTTCGGTGATGGCCACAATCACAATCATTCCTTCACCTTGCTGACCTCTGTTAAACATTTTCACATTTCATGTCGTCCCTCTGCAGTCCTAAGTATTAATTCCCACAAATAAAAAACAAAGTCCCATAAAATTCCATGATTCACAATACTTCTCCACTTCCATCTAATTGATCCTGCTATCATTTTCAAATCAACAATACCAAAAAAAATCTTATCGGGTTCATCCCACCTTTTCCCCTCATATTTCTGGAGCAGCTACACTTTCACTTTGTTGTTTAAATCTGTAGTATGACAGAGTGCTTTTAATACAGTAAACTAAAGAACTGCTGCATCTTTAAAATAAGCGTTATCCCAGTATAGGTTAGATCTGTTGTGTTTTGTTCAAATTACTATCTGGTTTAGTTAAAAAACTGCTACCAGCAACACAGAGAAGTGAAAACAACATGCAGCTTCAGTGAAGACATTGTGAGCCTGACCGACAGTTACTATAGCAACACTTGCTTAGGCCCGCAATGTAGTCACTGAAGCTCCAACTCTCTTCCTGTACCAGCAGCAGTTTTTTTAACCAGATAGTAATTTGAACATAACACACCAGATCTAACTTGCACCAGGACAATACTTACTTAAAACGTGCATCAGCTCCTCAGTCTACTATATCAAAACAAAGCGCTCCATCATGCTACTACTTAACACCAACTCAGTCCCGCTACAACAACCATCAAAACTGCAACTACTTCTGGAAGTTGGAACACAAGTACAAACTGGCACAATCAACCAGATAACATTTTTTTTAAATAAATATTTCCAAAAAACACAAATTTCCTAGGTGTATACAAAGACAGTGCCTCACTATTAACTCAAGGCCAATGACATCATGATATCTCACTCATGGCTTCACCACTCATGAGGTATCATGATATCATTGGCCTTTCATGAAGATAAATTGATATCTTCAGCTGGGCCATGCCATATCCCATACATATATATATATATATATATATATATATTTATGTATATACAGATATAGATATAAAGGGGATACACGATGGGCAGGAGTGTGATATGGAAAATATTTTAACTCTTGCAGAGTGAGCTCTGGCTACCTCATGAGTGAGATAATTCAGAGCTCATGATGCAGGAGTGAGAATATTTTTGATAACACCATCTGCACTATTTATACAATGGGGGTGAGAGCTTCAGAAATATGGTTATTTTTTTTTTGCTCTTCTATGTTAGTGTTTGGTAACTGAGTATGTTTTTGTATTGGTGATTTGGGAACACTGGGCAATTAAGTGATTTGTTTAGAGTCAAACAGTGCAGAAGTGGAAGTTGTGAGACTCAAACCCACATCTGGTGTGCTGAATGTTCTAAGCTCATTACTCTAACCTCTAGGCTATGCTGAGAGTACTGTTTGTGGGTGTTCTGAATGTTTCTGAATGGATTGGGAGTGTTAGACACACTCCTGGAAACAGATGAATGTGTTTGGCAATGCTAATTGAGTTGGTTTCAGTTTGCAGTGAGAAACAGAAACTGTGGTGCAGCACTGTCATTTAGAATGTAGTCTTTCTTTAATTTGAGAGTAGCATAGTAATGGGCTATGAGTTGTTGAAACACTATTGGAAACAGGTGAGTGTTCTTTGCAATGTTAATAGTTACTTGCAAGTAGCAGTGAGAAACAGATTTGTGAAGCAGCCCAATTTAGAATGAAGGCTGTAGTTAGTGAGTGAGTGGCGACATCAGCACAGTATGGATAAATAGCATTTATTTTCACCCTAGTGGTGTCATCACCATTTATCACACTGATATTGCTCTCACCCTATTGTGTGTGTGTGTGTGTGTGTCTATATATATATATATATATATATATACAGTATATATATATATATATATATATATATATTAATTTAAATATATGTTTTACATAGCAAATAAATATGTTTTATAGTTTATAAATATGACTGTAATATTGAATATATATTACATATACCTTTAAAATATAAATAAACTACATTCTATTAAGATATTCAAAGGTTGCATATGCATAACTCCAAACGCCATTCTGCGTCTTCAGAAGGGTCCAGTTGCAGCCACGAAAACACGCTGAGCCACAGAGCGCAATGGAAATGAAGGCATGCGCAACCAAGGCAGGTCCATGCATAAAGTGCTAATGCGCATATCTAAACACTCTGCGCACACGCAAGAGTGGCTCAGCCGGAGGATGCGCCTGTACCGGATGTGAGCCAAAATAAAAGCTCAAGGGAGCGCGCAAGAACCTCTAGCAGGCCGCAAACCGGGGAGAGAGACAGAGAGACAGAGAGAGAGAGACAGAGAAGAAGCAGGAAGGGCAGAGAGGGACAGTGGGTCCTGGAGGGACAGAGGGCCAGTGGGGGTGCCGTGCAGTGGAAGCAGCAGTGGGGGCAGTGGGGGTAACACAGGAACAGCAGCTGGGGGGGCAGGAGCCAGGGAGATGGACAGTGTCAGCTTCCACATGGAAGCTGTAATGAGGTGGGTGAGACAGCATGCTGCAGGGGGACGTGGCCGCGGAGGGGCCCGTCGGCGGTACGCCCCCGACAGGCGGTATCATGCCCACATCAGCTACGAGCTGTACACAGATGTCGAGATTGTGGCCCGGTACCACCTGAACAGGGCATTACTGAGACAGCTCAGTGAGCTGTGCAGTGATGTGATGCAGGCACCCTCACGACGGAGTCATGCTCTGTCCGTGGAGACCAAGGTGACAGCCTGCATGTGCCTGCTTGCCACGGGCACCTTCCAGAGGCCGACAGGTGACACCACAGGCATTACACAGTCGGCCACGTCCGCATCCTCACCCAATTCCTCAGCGCACTGCTGCCTCATGCTCACGAGAGTACATCCATTTCCCCAGCACCGCAGGCGCTCGCAAGCAACATGCGGGAGTTCCACAGGGTAGCACATATGCCTGGCATGCTAGGGGCCATAGACTGCACCCATGTGGCCATTCGCGACGCCACCTGGCCCGACGGCCAAGCCGATCGCAACCGAAAGCGGGCTTCGAGGTCAACTGCCAGGTGGTGTGTGATGCCACTGCGCATCATCAATGTCTGTGCTACACACCTGGCGAGTACAGGATGCTTCATGGCACCAATCTGCACTGTGCCATCACCGAGAGTGGGAACATCCCACGGGTCATCTAGTGGGTAAGTACACATGTATGGAATGCAAACTCTGTGCAAGGAATTGGAATGACACAGGTGCCATGGTAGTGGCACACAAGGATATGGGCAATATGGACCTGACCTGACACAGTCTCCACTATCTCCACACAGGTGACTGTGGATACCCTCCGTCCCTGGCTGCTCACACCATACTGGCGCCCGCACCCCAAGCGCAGCCACGGTTCCAATGAGGCACGCCTCAACACGGAACATCATAGAGCGGGTGTTTGGGATACTCAAAGGACGCCTCCGATGCCTGGACACCTCTGGCGGAGCCCACAGTACAGCCCCGAAGGCCTGTGGGATATTCCTGGCCTGTTGCATCCTGCACAACATGGCCAAAGACCATGGGATAGCCGTACAGGTCCAAGAGGGACAGCGATAGGGGACGCCAGTGGCGCCGGTGATGTGGGTGATGAGCCGCCTCTAGGATGGAGGGACCCCCGACTGACACAGGCAGGCCCAGCTGCACTGGGACACCATTGCAGAAGAGCACTATGCACAACACAGGTAAGTCAAGGGGACATGTGCAGGCAACACTGTCCATGTGCAAACCACAGGCACACAGGGAACACACCGTGCATGAAGGTTGGGGAGTTGAAGGGTCCAGGCATACCAACACACCATCAGAGAGGTGAGCACTCACATGGACACACACACACACACACTAGGCAGCATACAGGGGCAGCAGCACAGCCATCACGGAAATGACACGCCAACACACAGCACCACCAACCACCCTCACCACCTGGACCGTCCACGTCGCGGTGTCAGGACCTGGGCAACTCTGCACCTTGGTGTACAGTGCAATGCAGGCATCATCATCCACACGCCTGTGTACAGCAGTTGGGAGAGTGTCTGGGTGGTCCGTGTGTCAGCAGGTGAGCAGAGCACCCAGCAGTGCACTGCCACCATGACACACATTGCACACAGGGCAGCACCAGACAGGGCCTGCATTGGGAGACAGCTCAGTCAGGGAGCACTGTCCCACGGCCACCACGGATGCGTGGGTGGCCCTGCCATAGCCTAGCAGCACTGGCAGGCTGCGCAGGGGCCACATCTTGTGGCGCTAGTGCACCTCCAGGGATCCCAGTGCGTGACCGCGACCTTGCCCGCACAGGGGTCTGCATCCCGCCAAACAAACTTGCACCAGGGGTGCTTGGGATGCCCACAGCAGAAACCGGCATCGACAGGCCTGGTGTCGCATGACGCCGAATGGGAGTGGATGGCGACTGTGTGGGGTCGTGGTACAGGGTCACCAGACAGTGTGGTCAATCGCGGTCGCCACAGAGACCACTGCCTGGGTCAGCCTGTCGATGGCAGCGGTCACATCCGTCCGCATATGGACCATCTCAGCCCAGTCCGTGCACACTCCCTGCTATGCCACTCCACGGACACAGTCAGTGCCTCCATGGACCTTGCAACCCACCCCTGCAGCTGTACCGCCCACTGCCCGAGCAGGCGGTAAAGCGCGTCAAAGGGTACTGTGCCCAATGGCATCATGACCCCCAGGGTGTGGATGGTCCTGGTGCACAGCACCCTCGAGGGTGGCCGCTGTTCACCAGGACCAGGTATGGGTGGATCTAGGGCGGTGGACAAGTGCCACTGCTTGGACGCTGTCCCCAGGCCTGGTGTGCAACTGCTGCTGCCGCCTCCAACTGCTGAGCCCCCAGGTCCACCTGTTCCACCCTGTGCTGTCAACCGGTGCCAGACACCTGCTCAGCCACCGATGCTGCCCCACGGTGCTGACAGGCCCAGCCTGTGACTGTGCCAGCATGCTGGTACACAGGTGTGGAGCAGGGCGGGCCAGGGGCGCGTGATAGCCTGCCATGCGTCCCTCGTGGGACACACACCTATCACTGGCCATTGCAGGCCTGCTATCATCAATAGTGCCGGTGCGTGCCACTGCCATAGGCACAGCATGCTGGTACACCTGCACGCCAGACTGCTGTGACACAGGCTGTGCACCCCTGCACCGTGATCACTGCGGGCGGAGTTGTTGGGCCTAGCGGCCTGCTGCTGCAGTGCCTGCAGGCTGCTGGCGGAGGTGGATGGTCCCTCCTCCTGGTCCAGCAGGTCTGCCTCCTGTCAGCACCCACCACCACTGTCTCCTGCAGACGAACAGGATCTGAAACAGAAAGAGAGTACATGTGAGTGCATGTGAACAACAGCCCCCACATCACCATGTCATACCGTGCAGTGATGGGCTTCCACCCATCTGGAATCCTCCACCTGGAACACCCGCAATGGCTTTCGGCTGCATGGCGCGATCAGTGTCTCCTCGGTCCGGGGTCAGCTGCAACACCACCGGTGGTCCCCACCAGTGGCAACCGCGTACACCCTGAAGGCTGCCACCTTCTCCTTCAGCCTCCTGCGGTCAGTCCCCATCTTTTGCGGCATTCCTGCAGCAACGGCGCTGGTGGCTTCCGTGCAGGTTGGCGTGCCAGAGCTACCCCCTCCCATGCAGCTGCACGCTGCTGAGGGGTGCCCCTCCCGCCCACCAATAGCGGCTCATCCTCCAGGTAGGCCTGGAGAAGGGCCTCAGTCTCTGCTGTGGTGAAGTTCGCCTCCTCCTCGCCCGCCATCCACAGCCTCAGCCTGGTTCTTGTCAGTCATGGTGATCTGTATGGGTGGAAGTGGACACCTGTCACTGTGCAGTCCAGCATTTCCCCATGAGCATGGCTGCAGGCTGGGGGTGGGGGCAAGCCCCCTTCCTCTCCCATGGCAGATACTGATGGAAAGGGTGCCTCTTCCCTTCCTAAGTGCCCTCATCATGCTCAGCCCCTCAACCTATGACATCCTCCAGCACCCCTGCCCGAAGGCATTGTCAGAGCATCACACAGCATGTAACTCACCTCTCACCTGCAATAACCAAATCTGGACGCCACAACCCAGTGTCACATTTTATAGCGCAACACATGCAAATGGGGTGTGGCGACAACTCAATGACATGCTAATCCCGGCCACTGCGCCTTTGCATGGCTGATCGATTGATTGCATATGTTGGCTGAATATCGGCGTATTTTAAACGCGCCAATAGGGAAGGTCCGGCTGAGCCAATGGCGCATGTTTGTGGCTGTTGTGCTACACTGCGTTGCGCATGCCCGACAGGTTAGCGCATGCGTCGATCGCTACCGAGACCTGCTGAGCACGATAGGCGATTCTGGCCATGGCCACCATTGTGCCAGTGGCGCTACAGCACTGGGCACTAATGGCGCTGTGGCACTTCTGGCGATAGTCCACTGTGGCACTGGTGCTATGCTTAGCAATCGGCGCGGGATGTCTATACATCCCATGGCGCTGTCGTGAGCCTTGCGTCATTGCCGTGACCTTATGTATGCCTCTGACCCTGGCGCTGTGGGATGCCGTATGTCGTCCTATTGCGCTGTCTGGTTACAGCGCCATGTAAAATGACGGCTGTGCGAACAGCGCGATTGGAGCCTGTGCTGGTCTATTCGCGCAACAACTCCACGTGGGTCAGTGACAGCGGGCGCCATATTGCCTGCTGTAAAGTTGGGGCCATGGCTGGGAGGAGGTGGTGTCCTGGAGCTCAGTTGAAGTGGCCAACCTGGTGGCCCAGTGGACCCACTATGAGGGACTATATGGTGAGCCCCCCTCACCGGACCTAGGACCCATTTGTGGCAGCAAGTGGCCACTGACCTGGTGGGGTCACTGGCGGGGCCGGTCTGCTAAGCAGTGCGGCACCGGTACAGTGATCTCCACCGGAGGGACAGGAACTATGCTAGCGGCTGCGTTCCAGTAGAGCAGGGCCTGGTGCCAAGAGCCAATTGAGTGTACCATCTATTCACCTATATTCTCTGTAGGGGTGTGTGTGTGCCTGGGTGGCTGTGCATCGGTGTGTCAGTGTGTGCAGCTGTGCGATGGATGGTTATGGCTGTGTGGGCAGCAGTCTCCACTGGGGCAGGGGCACTCTGCTTTTGAGTCACACTGATGTTTTGTCTCACCGTATGTCTCCCACAGGCGGATGGTGAGGGCGCGGGACAATGGTGATGTGGACCATGCCAGGGCCCCAGTGCCACAGCTGTCGAGCCACAGCAGCAGCATCAGCAGCAGCAGCGGCAGCAGCAGCAACAGCAGCAGCAGCGGCAGACCGAGCTGCTGGAGGAGTGTGAGTATCATTATGTCATGGATGCTATTGCATGCTGGGGGGGCAGGACCACCAACCATGCTGGACACAACCAAAGGGGAGGTCATAGTTCCACTATATGAAACAGTAGTGAGTCCCCACACTGGAGTACAGTGTACAGTTCCGGATAACATACCTGCGTATGGACAGGGACTGGGTGGAGAGCGTTCACAGGAGGGCGACATGGATGGTGCATGGATTGCATCACAAATCCTATGCAGACAGGTTGGCGGAACTGAACATGCTCCCCTGGAGGGGAGCAGGGTGTGGGGATATGATGGGGACATACAAGTATTGTACAGGGGGAACAGAGTGCAGGAGACAATATTTGTAGCGTAAGGGATGTTTCAGGACTAGAGGCATGGGATGCAGTTGGAGGCTTGTTTAAGAGGAACATGAAAGTGTTTTCTTCACATGATGGGTGGTGGGCAGTGGAACACCCTGCCAGAGGATGTGGTGGGCTGACTTGGTCACGGATATATGTGTCGTGGGTTCGCCATGAGGGACTCTGGAGGTCAGGGTGAGGGGGAACGGACTTATAGGACAAGAGAGTGATCGTACAAGGCCAAATGGCCAGACTGGGTGTCCCATAGGCCCTTATCTGCTGACACTGTCTATGTCTCCATGTATGTAGGTGTGACACAGGTGACCTGCATCACAGTGCAGCATCACGACACGTCTGTGTATGCATCACAGGTGGTCCAGGCATGCACTGGGCACATAGCTGTGTAACTGGCATCGCACCACGTTGCCACATCACATGACAGCGAAGTTTGTACTGTGCTTGACGTGGGCGGTGTGTGTGTGGGCGGTGGGTGCGCATGGCTGGTGCCGCTTGTTTGTGATGGCCATGTGCATGTTCACTGTGGGTGGGTGCATGCCATCACATGTGCAGGACATTGGGTTAGATAGGTTGCAGGTTGGGTGGTGTTCAGGGTTGTGGTCAGTCTCAGCCATTGACTGTGTTCCCATTTTCCTGAGCCGGTTGTGCTCGGTCATGGCGCATGATCTCCGCGCCTGACCCAGGTGGTGTTGGACAACCGGAGGTCCTGCAAGCCCTACAGCGCCAGTGAGGCAGCGGCGCAGGCACAGGAGGGATGCCAGCAGGGGAGGAGCAGGAGCCAGCTGGGCCGAGCCCACCTTTCATTTCACCTTCACCCATCCCTTTCACCTGCCTTCCCTCTCCAAGTTTTATTCCTCCCTTGAACACCCTGCCTTTTTCCCGTCCCCAACTTGTACATAGTTAAGCCTTTGTTGTTCCTGTTTTTATTTAAATATACATTTCTATTTTGGTACAACTGCTGTGTTGGTGTCTGCTTTGCAACTGGCTCTGGGTGCTCCGTTGCAGGGGTGTACATGCTATCTGGGCTACTATGGTCCTGGGTATGTGTGTGTGTGTGTGTGTGTGTGTGTGTGTGTGTGTCCATGGGGAGGTATCACCAGCATAGCATTGCCTTTCTGTTGCTCTTGCCATCTGCTGCCACCCACTGCTGGGTGCACAGGGTGGGTCTGGCTGGTCTGCTTCTCTGCAGCATGGGGTTGACATGTGGCGCGGGGGTGCATGGTGTTTCCTGCAGTGCCTGTCACTGCATGGCAGTGTCTTGGGGAGCCCGCGGTGCCTTTGTGCTGATGGAAATGCGGGGGGACAGATGTGCACTGTGGTTGTCACCCCTGGGTGTGGCACCTCTGCCTGCCAGTGGTTGTGCTGGGGTGTCATGGCTCTGCTATGCTTTAGTTGGCTTGTCCCCATGGGCACGTGGATCATCCGTCCCACCCCAGTGATGCTGTGCTTGGGGTGTGACAGTGTGGTGTGGGTTCTGCAGTGAGTTCCTGTGCCCATGTGTGGCATGGCTGGCGGTGGGCCCCAGCCTGCCTCCCTGGATGTGCAGTTCCATTGCTCTGGGAGGGGGCTGTGCTTGCACTATGGCAGCTCTGCACTGCTCAGCTGAGCTTCCATGGTTGCGCCATAGCGCAGCATTTTGGCTCAGCCTCTCCTACCTGGTTGCGCGATGGCGCAGTATGTGCGATATTGAGACGTTGGTTGCTTGCGCAATTTGCTCTACTCCATGTTTGAATATCGCACCTGTTGCGCATTTGCGCAACTGGTTTGTGCTTGCTCCTGCTGTTGCGCTACTTTTGAGCGCAGTTTGAATATCTGGGCCTATATATATAAATGTTGTAATAAAAGTAGCAATAGTAAGTGTCAGACCTCCCCACAGGATTGGCATTTCATGCTGTTCTTGTGCTTTTTTAAGAACAGTGCAAAATATTGGTCTTGTGGGAATGTTTGTTTTTTACTATTGCTACTTTTGGCTCTAGTGTCACAATTTTTCCTTCACTGTTCAAATAAATTTTGTGATGGAAAATCTAAGATGTGCCTTCTGGAGCTCCTGATCTGGTGTGTGTGTATATGTGTGTGTGTGCCTAACTTCTGCTGTCAGTAAAATATGAATCTTGTTTGCTTGCAAGATACAGTATGTGTAGAATATATGCAGAATATATTTTGTATTTATGTCAAATATATTTTTGCAAATGCTTACTATGGTACTGTGTAAAGATTTGCATAACTAATTTATGTATTTCAAAAGCACAGTTTATCCACCAGAAACATGGTAATTTCTATTTTTAAAATAGTTTTGCATTGACAGCATTAACTTACAGACCAGTCAGAAAGGTAAAGAGTCAAAAAACCAAGTACCTGTTGGAACTCACCCCAATATATAAAAAAGGAACCAAACAGGGGTGGCATAAATACCAATCTGAGTCTCATAAAGTAATGAGATCAAGAGATAAGTTCTACTGTATGTGTAAGTATAAATGGGTACTCTGTAAATCTGTAGTAGTGGTGCATTATTAAATGATAACTGTACTATAGTTATCTAAATGGTTTCTAACAAGAGGAATTCCAAAAATACTGATGAGAATATGTGACATGAAGATTAATCTATTGTTTGGGTATTTTAAGATATTTTTGCAATGAATATAATTAAAAAAATGATTTTAGATATATGTCAACTACATAAAAAGTATATCTATTAAATATTCAAAATATATATACAAATATATAAAGTATATATCATGCACCTATAATAAATATATCATGGAAATATTTTATGATATATCTTAAATATATCTGTCACATATATTCTGCAAATAAATCAGATATTTAAAAAACAACCAAACTGAGATATATGCATATACTTCAGACATATATCTAAAATATATTTATTTTCCATATGGAAGAATAAAATTCACAGAATATTAACAAGATATTTCTATGAAATATGCATAAATAGTATCTAAGGTATATCTGAAATATATGCATTAGGTACATCTTGAATATTACAAAACCAGCCAATTTGAGATATAATGCATATATTTGGAAACTACTATGAAAATCGACTTATGGATGAATTCAAAAACTATTTCAAATACAATTTACAACATATATTCAAATATATTTATTTTCCATATGGGTATACTGTACACAGGAAATCCCATTGTGATGAATGGAATTTCTGTGATATACAGTATCTAGTCAGAAAAATAGAAACATAAACAATTACAGCAGAAAAAGACAATCAGTCCATCCAGTCTGCCTGCAATCAGATGTGTGCAAAGCTAGCTAATTTCTTGGATTAATTTGTGACTTTCCTGTAATTCACAAAGTTAACACACCCTGCTAAGTTGCAATTCATAGTATAGGGCTTACGTTGTAAATGGCAAATTTGGTAACTTTGTCAGTGAATTTGGTAACTTCTCCATCGAAGCTGGGTCAGTTGGTGAAGTTTGCAATGTACCATGGGATTGGAGGTCACATGGTACTGAAATGAGTTGTAAGCAATGCATTCAGTGCAGTGTTATGATCAGAGAGTAGAAGAGAAGTATATCCTCTTTGTTTGAGCAAAACATCTTTAGAATTACTTGGTAAGTGGAGTATTGTGAATCAGATCACTCACAAAAAAATAACTAGAGTGTCCAGCACAGCTAGATTACCCTTGTTTGTTCATGTTTTTTTTTGTTTTTGTAATTTCTATTTTGTCACCACCCCGAACCCTGGCACTATACCTGATGGAACACCATGGCGCAGGCTCGGAGGGACCCCCCCACAGAGCCATGGCTTACCCCCCCAGGTGGTGACAGAGTAGGAGTAGGCAGCCAAGCCTCCCTCAACCTACTCCTCCCGGTACTGTACCTTAGTTCTAATCAGGGTCCTCACTCCTGAGCCACTCCAGCTGGTGGCGAGGGCCTACCTAGCCCTCTAGTCGGTCATGCTTGGATGGAGAATTTTCATGTATACACCCCCCCAGAGACATGGTGTGTGCTTTGATGCCAAGGTTGACACTGGCATCTGATGTGCTCCACCCCACTGTACAGCTTGGGCATACCAAACCTCCAGCTGCCACTAGAGGTTGGACATGAATTGAGCTAAAGTTCCCCCTCCCCCAAAGAAGATGAGTACTCTGTGGGATGCTCAGTCTTCTCCCCCCCCCCAGCTGGCCCTCTGGCAACCCAATGTCTATTCCCAAACCTGGGTCACCAGCATCACAATTGGTAGCGCTACCACTGCACTGAAGGCCAGCTACTTTGTTCATAGTTTTGAAGATTTATTTAGTTGTAAGTAGTGGTTTTGTTTTGTCTAGTGAAACAGTGTTGCATTTTGCCTGCTACTGAGCTATAAAGTTAGCAGGTGACTGCTTTATATTAATGTATGGAATGCAATTGTATGTCTGTATGTTTTGCACAAAAAATCAATATACTTTAAGTGATGAAGAAATACCCTGAATCACTGCTTTCTTTTTGAGTAGCATCCGTGAATTTCCTTGAGTCAAATCCTACCTGACTAGTAATGCTGCCATGCCGAGTTCAGCTGTTCGATAGCTCGACACCCAGAAAGGTTCAGCCTACACTGCATAGCATGTTTTTGAACTTCATGCCAAATACCCACTTGGTCCTGCTATGAAACGGGAACTGACTGCAGCAACAACTGAAATGCTGGCAATTGATCTACTGCAATTCTTTTTCATGGAGAACCTGGGGTTTAGAAGGTTGATGGCACATGCCTGCCCCAAATGGCAGATTCCCTTACAAACATACTTTTCCATTCTAGCCATTCCTGAGCTTTATGGGACTGTGCTACATACCATAGTCCATGCCATGCTGTATTTAGCATCCTTATATACACATCTCAGTATGTGTATGTGGACCAGTGGCCAAACATTTGCCAGCTCCTATCTGTGCATTACAGCACAAGGGGCACAGGTACCTGGGGTAGCATTTGATGCTGGGGGAATTGTACTAAGCCCCGTTGCAGTGGTAGCAACACACTGATATTCACCAGTATGCCAAGCTGGCAGTGAAGAGTGTAACAGGATCACACAAGTCATAAAATGTTAGACTTGCTCCTAACTGAGATTGATGAGTACATCCAGCCTATGGTGCTGGTACCAGGGGGTGAGTGGCACAGTGGCTTCAGGCTGTTGCAGGGTGATGGGGACAGCAGACTGCTGACCCTGAGACAGTCTTTTGTCAGTAGCCTTATTCTGAGCCAACTTTGCCTTAGCGTTCCCTAAGGGTAAAGTTACAGGCAAAGTTACCAAAGGTGAATTTCCTATTAGATAAGAAAAATCTGTGAATTTATTCCTGAAAGCAGATCTGATGAGTTCTCCTTAACTTCACCACTGAATTAAAACTTTGCAACATCTCTACCTGTAATACCGTATCTTACTCTGGGACATTTTGTCTATATGGATTTTTGTATGTACTACCTGTCCCTAAGTTTCCTACCTTACTGTTACCTCCTAAGTAACTACTATGCCCTATACTGTGTTGTAGCCATACTTGAAACTGTTAATGATGTTGGTAGCAGACTGTTCCATGACTCAACTACTCTCTCGCTCTGTAAAATAAAGCTTCTTCACATCCCTCGTACATCTGCCCCCACTCAGATTGCTTCCAATCTTGTCCCTGTGTTCTGGATTCACTATTCCTGTTGAATAGTTCCACATTGGTTACCTTTTTAATTCCTTTCAGGAACTTGAACACATTAATCATATCACTTTATTTTGTCTGACCTCCAGTAAGTACTTGTTTGGTGCCCTCAGTGCCCTATGCCAATCCTTGTAAGAGCTGCCCTGCTGCCCATGAATCATTTGGTTACTCTATACTGCACTGTCTCAAGCATATCCTTCTCTTTTCTTGAATAAAGACTCCAGATTTGGGCACAGTAGAGGTCTGTAGAGAGGTAAAAATATCTATTTCCTCCAGCTATCAAATCCCCTCTCAATACACCCCAACATCCTGATTGACTTATAGTGAGTCTTGTTACATTGACTAAATTGTTTAAAGGAGTCACTTGAAATTAATTCTAGGTCCCTTTTCTCAGAAGTAAATTGTATGGTTCTACCATGTTTTGGTAAAAAACATTTTGCTGGCATCGATTATGGTGCTGGCAAAATGCTGCCTTGCATTACAGTGCCAGGCATTTCTCTCTAGGGAGGTATAGCCCCAACGTGCCTTCCCGGGAAACAGTTGTTTTTTTGGGGAGGCTTCAGCCCCCTCACCCCCTATCCGGGGGGTCTGCCTCCCATCACCCTAGACTTTGAATAAATATCTATGGGGGAGGCATGATCATGGTGCAAAAGCCAACACTGAGAGTGGGCAACCAGAAATCACCGTCACCCCTCTCAGTGTCGGCAATCAGGAGTCGCTCTAATTGCGGTGACAAATTTGTGTTGCTCTCCTAATGGGCCCTGATACCAGCTGATGTCCTAGCCACCCTAATACATGTCTTTGTCATGTCTAGATTGGACTACTACAATGCTCTCTACCTAGGTCTATCTGGAGGCAATCTCCACCATGTGCAGCTGGTGCAGAATGCAGTGGCCAGACTGTTAACAGGTACCTCAGATTTGATCATATCATGACAGTTCTTCTTGGATTGCACTGGTTGCCGAGAAGGTGGGGAATTGCCTTCAAGGTTGGATTACTGACCTACAAAGCCCTGCATGGCTAGGGACCAGACTACCTGCAAGTCCTCCTGGATCTTCACTGCCCAGATCACTCTCTCCATTCCTCTGAGGGATGCCTCCTGGTGGTTCCCAGGGCTAGGTTGCAGCAGTTGGGAGATTGTGCCTTCTCTGTTGCCACACCAACCCTGTGGAATTCACTGCCAGGCTAGTTGATGATGGAGGCACCCTTAGTGCAAACTTTTAAGAAAGAGCTAAAGACATTTTTATTTAATCAGATATATGATTTAAAATAACTATTGCAAGTTTTATACTTTTACTGACTGTCTTGTCTTATGTGGTAGAAAGATATGTTATGATCTTGGTTTTATATACTCTGTAATGTGATTGTGGAAATGTTTTTTGATGATTTTGTTTTTAAAGACATTGTCCAGTGCTCCGAGCCTCCAGGAAGGAGGGCTTTATTAATAAGGTATCTATCTATCTAGATACCAAGTTGTATGTCCAGATAAATCTAGATATAGCAGCAACTTTTTTACTTGCTGTAACTGTACCAAACAATGGCAGTCATGTAAATTTGGTCAAATTATAAAGTTTATCACTAACAGCTATGTTACATAAAGAACCGATAACATCAGATTGTCAGTGTCTCTGATAATATCAGTCTGGGTCATGAAGAAAAGTTATCTGGTTGCATAATAAATCAATAAGACTTCTCACTACCATTATCATCCGATGTTTATTTTGTTGTTTTGCCAAAATTGTTTGGTCCTTTTCTTTTATGCCAAACAAGTCATTTTGTAAGATCATGCCCTGTGCACTGTCAAAATGTGTTGTTTCATACATTTCTGTACACCATGGCTGTTTACTTGGTTTACTTGGTTTCAAAGGACAAAAGCAGGCTACTGCCCATCGAGATCCACTGGTTTTACTTTTAAAGACATGGGGAGACCACCTTCATTGTGCCCAACCAACACTCTTCATTCTTTTCCACGTACTGTATACATGACTAAGTAATACATCTTACCCTAACATGTGGAGATAAATACTATGGTGTGAGTTTTCAAAGAGCTGCAGCACAATTTTCAAACACTTGCACTACTTGCAATACAATTGTTAAATCACAGAAATTGTGGCTTAAACTTTATGTTGCAATGACCATGCGTAGTAGTCCAAAATGAACCACTCATTGAAACAATGTCACAGGCATCATTTTTATGCTGTAAAAGAGGAAAATGTTGCAAAGACATCAAAACATTTGAAAACAGCAATGTATGTGAGCATTTGGCACATTTTCCAAGACAAAGGCTGAATCCAAATAAAGACTTGCTCCTGCATCTTGAGTTGTGAAAATCCAACCCTGGTGTTGTCTGCAGACTGTTCCATGACTCAAAGACTCTCTCTCTCTCTACAAAACAAAGCCTCTTCACATCCCTTGTAAATCTACCCCCTCCCAGTTAGTTTCCATTCATGTCCCTGTGTTCTGGATTCACTAGTCCTGTTGAACAGTTCCACACTGGTTACTTTTTTAATTCCTTTTAGGAACTTGAACACATCAATCATATCATTTTATTTTGTCTAGCTTCCAGCACTTATTCTGAATGCTTTTGTCAAGTTTGCTGTAACTATTTGCCTATATGCAGGATCTGCTTGAGAATGATCTGTTCTCATGGAACTTACCCTGGTAAAACAAACAAGCATTTGTCAATGCCGAACGTTCGCTTGCAGGTATTTGCAGTGGTGTTTGGCACGTATGGTGCTTTACCCTAATGCCCTGTGCGATTGCTGGTATTTGCACAATAAATTTTCAGCATGACCTTTGTGTTACCCCATTGTGCGCTACATAGGCGGAAACACGTTTTGGGCAGGATGTGAAAATGACAGCTGTACTGCTCATAAGGAAGTGTGGTAAAATGGCAATGTTGAAAATCTGGAATGGAAATATTGAAAAATTGGCCAACCCACGAGCATGCGGGAACTGTGCAACGACGCCAGAAACAGTCAATAGTTAGAATTTTTTCACCAAATTTTCAACATTGGCATTTTAAAACCTCTGCTAATGAACAGTGTCACTGTGATTTTCTTACTATGTCCCATACATTGATTTACTTACCGACTGTGCCATTGTACTACATGGCGGAAACACGTTTGAGCAGGATGCTGAAAAATGACAGCTGCTGCTCATAAAGAGGTGTGGGTACAATGGCAATGTTGAAAATCTGGAGTGAAAATATTGAAAATTAAGAAACCTATAAGCGTGGCGTAGGAACTGCACAACGCACGCCCAGAAACAGTTTTTGCAGGAATTTTTCACCAAATTTCTAACATAGCCATCTTAAGATCTCTGCTCATGAACAGTGACACTGTGATTTTCTTAATGTGTCCCATACACTGAGTTCGCACAGCCGACTGTGCCATTAGCGCTACATGGCGAAACACATTTTGGGCAAGATGTGAAACATGACAGCTGCATTGCTCATAAGGAGGTGTGGAAAATGGCAATGCTGAAAATCTGGAGTGAAAATATTGAAAATTCGCAAACTTATGAGCGTGCATAGGAACTGCGCAATGAACACTCATAAAACAGTTATTTTTAGGAATTTTGTCACCAAATTTTCAACACAGCCATTTTTTAACCTCTGCTCATGAACAGTGTCACTGTGATTTTCTTAATGTGTCCCATACATGGAGTTCACACACCAACTGCGTCATTGTGCGCTACCTGGGCGGAAACACGTTTTGGGCAGGATGTGAAAAATGACAGCTGTACAGCTCATGAGGAGGTGTGGTAAAATGTCAATGTTGAAAATCTGGAGTGAAAATATTGAAAATTCACAAACTTACGAGCGTGGGTAGGAACTGCGCAACACAGACTCATAAAACAGTCATTTTTACGAATTTTTTCACCAAATTTTCAACACAGCCATTTTAAGACCTCTGCTCATGATCAGTGTCACTGTGATTTTCTTAATGTGTCCCATACATTGAGTTCACACACCGACTGCACCATTGTGCGCTACACGGGCGGAAACACGTTTTGGGCAGGATGTGAAAAATGACAGCTGTACAGCTCATGAGGAGGTGTGGTAAAATGGCAATACAGAAAAATCTGGAGTGCAAATATTGAAAATTCAACGTCTGGCGTGCGTAGGAACTGCATAGCGATGCGCTAATCAAAACAGTCATTTTAGGAATTTTTCACCAAATTTTCAACATAGCCATTTAAGACCTCTTCTCATGAACAGTGTCACTGTGATTTTCTTAATGTGTCCCATACATTGAGTTCACACACAACTGCGCCATTGTGCCCTACATGGCAGAAACACGTTTTGGTGAGATGTGAAAAATGACAGCTGTACTACTCATAAGAAGGTGTGGTAAAATGGCAATGTTGAAAATCTGGAGTGAAAATATTGAAAATTCGCAAACCTATAAGCGTGCATAGGAACTGCGCAATGCACACTCGTAAAACAGTCATTTTAAGGAATTCTTTTACCAAATTTTCAACATAGCCATTTTAAGACTTCTGCTAATGAACAGTGTCACCATGATTTTCTTAATGTATCCCATACATTGATTTCGCACACCGACTGCGCCATTGCAATGTTGAAAATCTAGAGTGAAAATATTGAAAATTCGTGAACTTACGAGCCTGCTTAGGAACTGTGCAACGCACGCTCATAAAACAGTCATTTCGCGTGATTTCACACAGTGATTGCACAGTGACTGCGAAATCACCCATCGGGCCTGAATAACGCCATGACAGTGACATCATTCATGAGAAGGGGTCCCAAAAACCCCATGTTGAAAATTTGGTGCAAAATTCCCAAAATGCCTGAGATATGCAATAAAGTTGAACCCCCATCTAGCCCATTATACAGCTTACGGCATTTCCTCAGTTCGCGGTCAGGCTTTGAAAGTGCAGGCGTGTCCCGGTCCTGAAGATCGTTGCGCCGAGCTCGGAGTAACTATGGGGTGTGGGGAGGCTGGAGTGCGCAGTGGGTGGAGTGCGGGTTGTGGGAGGGACTGGGAGAAGCGCCGTGGGACCGTTTTGCTTTACAGGTGAAAAAAAAGACTACTTGGGATGTTTGCCATGCTGGGGTGGGCTCCCAGCATGAGAAGATAGCTGGGGGCCGAGGGCCGGCGGGAGTTCGGCACCCCATCGGCAGACAATGCAGGACGTTTGCCATGCTGGGGTGGGCTCCCAGCGTGGCAGAAGGATGGCTTGGGTGGCCCCAGCATGGCACCAAAGCTTTGGGGCGTGAGGTTAGCGCTGTGGGGTATGACAGCAGCGGTTTCTTTTGAAGCTAAGACCACCGCTGTCATACACAGCTCCCATACCCATTGGTGCAGGACCACCATGCCTGCTCAACGGAGCAGTGGATTGAAAGGGAGAGGCACACCTCCAAAGTGTGCTACTCTCCCAAAACGTTCCTTGCGCATGCGCGCAAGTGAACGTAATAAATGTACAGTAAACACAAACTCACATAACATTCCATCAAACTAATCAACTTATGTGACTGACTGTAGTTACCTTGTTGTTACTTTAGTATCAAATACAGCACCCTACTAATTAAGTTAGTATATTTGTGGCCAAGACAACTGACACAAACAAAACCCAGAAAATGGATACGTAATTCTAGACTTGTCCAAACCTATACTGAAATGCAACCCATGTAGATCAACCCTAGACAAAGTTTGTTTGATTATTTTTTATACTGAGTAGCCAGTGAGCAAAAAAAAAATGCCCATTTTGACTGGTATCCACTTACAGAAACAGAACAATATACAAAATACATAATGAGTACAGCAATTACAGGTATAGTAAAATCAGTTAAAACAGTTATAGTCAGGGAGAAGAAAACATTTTAAGTGAACATTTAAAGGTGGAAATATTGACAGTTAATGAGAGATTGGTATGCATTGTTAAGTTTTATAACTGTAAACTGTATGGAATTTTGAGCCATAGAAGTATGAAAAAGCGGAACCTGGAATGGAAACCTATTTTGTGTCCAAGTAGAGATGGCACTGATCTGTTTTTTGGAAACAAATTAGCAATAATATCATGGGAAAAGCACACATGTATCTTATGAAAAAAAATCAAAAATCTAAATCTATAAAGAAAGGATAAACACCCCATCAGCCTATACAATTGACAATGGTGCTCCTTTTTACCTGACTCAGTAAGAAAATGAATAATATTATGGTAAGTGGTTTTTAACTTACTAAGCATTTTGTTGGTTGAAAAACAATTTGTAATGCATCCATAATCAACGAGGGAAAACAAAAAACTATGTGCAAGAATTAGTCTTGTTTCATGTGTTAAGTGCTTATTCAAGTGATACAGCATACCCAATCTCTGATGAACTTTACTTAGTAATTTTGCAATGTGCAATTCTCAAATGAGAGGTGAGACTCAATAATTAAACTGAGACATTTGAAACTGGAAACCTTTTCAGTCTTATTCCCATAATTATCATATAAGGAAAAATCGATGACATTGATTTTCCTTGGATTTGTGAATACCCTAAATTTTGTTTTACCTGAATTCAAAACTAATTTATACTTAGTAAACCAAGTATGCATTAGGCCAAAATCGTGTTGAAGATTTTTTTCTACAGTGGAAAACACTTCCTGTGCATGTTAAGACTGCATCATCCACAGATAAAATCAGTTCTGAACTTTTACATACTACTGTTAGTGAGTTAACAAACAATGAAAATAACAAGGGTACAGGAATGGGCCCCTGTGGAACTTCGCAATCTAACAAGCTCTCAGTAGAAAAGGAACCATTAATGGGAATTTTCTGAATCCTATTTGACAAATAATTATTTAGCCATAGAGTTACTTCATCAGAGAAGTTAACCTTTAATAAACTTTTCACAACTCTCTATGATCAACTAAATCGAATGCCTAGGTGAGGTCCACAAAAGCCGAGGCCACATATTTGCCTAATCACCACTGGGACCCATGACATGTATGCCACCAGGACATGTTCTAGTAGTGTGGCCTCAGACACCTCCCAGGCCACATTGTACCCCTCCCCTTGGTGCCATCACACAGGTGCATGATTTGCACATGTATGCATGGCTTACCAGATGTCACACTCTGGACAGGTACACCGTCATGGCTACTATAGGTCTGTCCTCATCGGCAGGATACCTGGCAGTGTGTCCACCATAGTGCAGATCCTGGTAGCATCCACACAGAGGCATAACAACCTCCACAGCATATCCACAATGTCATTGCTGTAAATGTTACATAGCACTGTCCCTAGTACTGACGCAAATGGCACACCACCGGGCACACACACTACATTGGTTTTCTCCCTGTTGCCCACTATCCTCTGCGTTCAGTGCCATAGTCTGTCCCCTACCAAGTGTAACACCTTGTCAGCCATACCTTTGTTTGCCCAGTGTCAACCCTGGCCTCCAGAGTGCACAGCTGAGGACATGGTGGGACACATCTATGGCTCCACTGTGTTCCACCTCACTTGTGTCCGATATGGATTCCCTTTCCAGTGCATGTCACATGTCATTCCTCCTGTGGACCCCTGTTGCCACGGACCTAGTACTCCACATGGGCCATGGTGCTCCACTGTCCATTCCTGTTGTAGTGCTTACCTTATGATTGCCACTACTGGTGTCCGGCTGACGGGGCTACAGTAGTCCATCCACACCCTGCATACACACTTGTGGAGTGTGCCTATGATGGTGCCCCACCAGTCCTGTTGTCCTACCCCTGAGTACAATGACTCATTGTACACATCTGTTACAGTTGCCCACTGTACCTTCCCTGTCTCCTTGCATATCCTAGGGTGCATCCTGTTAGGTCCCATGTCCGTGCACATGTGTGGGTGCTGCTGATCACCATAGCATACACACATCCACCATATGGTGATGGTTGCTCAGAGCAGGGTCCACAGCTTGTCCACAGTGCACAGGTTGCATTGTGTTATGGTATGTTGGCCATGTTGCCCCGCAGATGTAACCGTGATGCCACCCAGTGGTGGTGGCAGCTGTGACATTTCCACAACTATCAGCCAGTGTGTGTGTGTGTGTGTGTGTGTGTGTGTGTGTGTGTGTGTGTGTGCGTTACGCATACCAGTGGTGCCCACTATGCCTGTGTTGTGCATGCACATGTGCAGTGTGCACCACTGGGGGATTCACACCCGGCCACATGGCTGGTACACAACGGCCAAGTACTGCCGTTGCCCATCTATCAGCCACATTTGTCTGCATGTTATTGTGTTGCTTATGTCTTGTGCAGTTGGCCCACTGTGCTGTGCCACCCACAGGCACATGAGCTGTCTGCTCTGACAGGCACATGGTGTTTCCCACAAGTCATGCACCAGCCAGCATTGTCTGCTAGCAGCCATGCCCTCCAAATATTGACCCATAGGCACTCATCTGTATACAGCAGTATGCTGCCTAGCTCAGCTCTGAGTATGGCCACTGTGTTGTATGCATTGCTGTGTCTGTTTTGTTGTTGTGGTTTGCACATCAGTCACTGTCATAAATGCATCACATGGCCAGCACCGGTGGGTGCACTGCCATGTATCCATGCATGGTGGTGCAGACAGGTTGCCATGGCTTTGGTGTACATGCATGTCAGTTGTGCCTCCGCAGCCTAATGCTGTCATGCATCAGAACACCTATGTCCCATTGTGTCCCTTGCAATTGTGGCCATGAACATCTCTGTGTGCCAGTCATGTGTGGTCATAGCTTGTGTCCAGTCATCCACCCATTGTGTACCAGCAGCTGCAGTCTGTGGTACTATGCCATGGCATGCACATACGAAGCACATGCCATCCATGCCATCGGGGCATCCCCACCTCACATGTCACATGCTGTGTGGCTGGCAGAATGCACAGTGTGTGCATGCACAGCAACATATGGTGGTTACTGCCACCGCTGTCACCAGCATGTGCATTGTTCATGGCACTACACACTGTTTGCGGCCCTGCTGTGCTGTCCTGTATTGCAGTTTGGGCCCTATCCAATCCCCACAACATGCTGCCATCCCAGTGCTGTTGGCATGTGTGTGGGGAAATGCTGCATGTGTCGGCCTCTGCACTGTGTGTGCCATGCTATGTTGTTGGCCCTGTGTGCACTATACAGGCCTCCATCATGTGAGTGTGTGTGTGTGTGTGTGTGTGTGTGTGTGTGTGTGTGCATGTGTGCATTTGTGTGCCTGTCGCAGTGTTGCCATTGGCCAGCTGGATGTTAGTCAGTGCTGAGGCAGAGGTCCAGGTCATGGCCACTGGTATGACATCAGCACACTGTGGGGTGGCATACTGGACAGCTCCCATCCACTAGCCTGTGTCTGGCATGTCCCACATGTCTCTGTCTGATGTGTACTAGTGGGTGTGTGTTGGCTATTGCTGGTCTGACATAGGGCATGGCAGCACAGTCCAGCCACTTGGTGGGATGGGGGAGCTTTACCTGTATCCCATACACATCTCTGAGCAGATTGACAGAGTCTGTGTTTTATTCAACCAGGTCGTCCACAGCCAGCAGATACATCCCATGTGATCTGGCAGAATGGCACTGCAGGAGGTCATCAGACACCAGCAAGAAAGACATTCATGTTGCTTCAGACTGTCATCATGCAGCTGGTGGTCCTGATAAACTCATATCATTAACAGAAACATTGTTGTCCTTTGGGGTGATTTGGGCAATGAACTACGGTGGTGGACTTTCAGGCGGGCCCGGATCTAGGGCTCTGGACTTTGGTTCTGTGATCCTCCATGGACTCCCTCTGGTCTTGCACCCCTTCTAATTTTGGTTGCCACCCTCCCTCCCTCCCATTCTTCTGTTTCCCTTTGCCATGCATTTTTCAGCTGTTCATGTTATTACTGATGTTGCTGTTGTTATGGGTTCTTTTGTTGTTCTTGTCATTGGGGTTGGGGTTGTCGCTGTTGTTCTTATATTGTTACTGTGCCAGAAATATATATTTTTATACCCACCATGCTGTGTGCTGTGTGTTCATTTTGGGGTTACCTGTGTGTGTGGCGTTCCCCTATGCCCCATATCCACTTGACTGCAGGTGCAGGGGTTTACACAGACCGGGACATGTTTGTTCACTATACATGTGTTGGCAATGCAATGTTGCTGTGTGACCTGCCAATATGTTCCCTGTGTGTGGCAGGGGTTTTCCCCCCCACTGGTGTGCATTTGCTGTTCTGCCCCAGCCACATTCACATATGCACTGAAGTGGTGTTCCATGCACCCTCTTCAGGCTTGAGTTGTTTGCACCTCTGTGCCCATGGCCCCATATTCAGTTGAGCCCTGCTGCTCTGTGCCTTTATTTGCACAATCATGCATCAATGATACATTCAGCCCTGTTTGCATGATCTCATTGCTCTGCATCACTGTTGAATATCCCATTGTTTTTCAGTCACGCATCCTTCTGCGCCACACATCTCATTGCATGACACACAGCCCAGTGTTTGAGTATGTGCCCCAAACATTGGTTATATAGAGATATCTAAAATTGATAACAGGAATAAACAGCAAACATAAAAGTATGAGAAATCCTGGTCCACACACACCTAGAGCAATCAATAGGACCCGTGTGTCAAAACTCTCAGCCTCTGCAAGCATGGAGGGGTGTTGATGGTCAATAAGCAACCTAACCACATGATGTAGTAACACAATGATGACCTCACAAGTGAGGTCATGTGAGAAGACAATATATACGGGTCCAAGAGGACACAGTGACAAAGAAGTACCTGGATACCATTTTTACCATGAGTGACTATGCATCAAAAATGAAACTAAGAACCAGTAAGGTAATGTGATAAATGTAAGAGTCAAGTTAGAATACATACAAAAATGGACTAGAAACTAAAACAGAAATCTTATGTTTTAGAATGAAAAGAAATGACATTCATGAACATGTAGTAAGAAAGTAAAGTGCAAACACAAACGGGTAAGGTGAAGCTTGACTACTTAAGTAAACAAAAAACTGTAAACCACATGAACTACTGTAAGCTACAGCATAAGACTTTTTTATCATAGAATATTTTATTGCTTTCCATTCAACAGTACACAGCATGTTATAATGATTCCTATAAACAGCATATACCTTATACAGCTATATTCATCTATGAATAGACAAAATGGTGTGATACTATGTATACATAAAAACATAGCAAAGGGCTCACTACTGTTACAAATAATCCAGTCTGACAGTCAAACTGAAGTAATACTTGAAAATTGAAGAGGCAAGCCGGTAACCTTAAGTAAGGAAGAAAAGGGAAGGCAAGAGAGACAGATTCAGTATTAAAGTAACGTAAAGTCTAGATAGGAGGGTTGCCATAGAGGATCGGAGTTTTACAAAGGGGTGAGTGAAGGTAAGCTTCCCATCTGGCATTGTTTTGGTCCATGCGGCCTAAGTGCATGCAGGACAACCAGTCTAATATAGAAAGTCTGGCAAGAGCAGCATGCCAGCTGGCACGAGGCGGGGGGTTGGTTGACACCAGTGCATAAGTATGAGACATTTGGCCTCAATGAGAACAAGTGCCCCCCATTGCTTTTGAGGTCAAGATAGGGCAGTAAGGGAGTCAGTGTCCCCCAGTAGGAGTCTGGGGTCAGATAAGGGTATTTGGGAACCTAGTACCATGGAACAGTCCTGGGTTATACATGCCCAGAAGGGTGAGAGCAGAGGGCACGTCCATAAAATATGAAGTAGATGTGCTCCAGGTTGTTGACAATGCCAGCAATTAGAGTGGTTTAAAAGACCATGGGCATGCAGGGATGTTGGCGTACGATACCAAAACAGAAATATTTTAAGCTGTAAAAAGCGACTCTTGGTATCTATGTAGGTGTAGTGGCATTTGCAGAAATAACGATTCCAAGCCTCCTCAGGGATGTGGACATTCAGGACAGACATCTACTTCAGTCAGCATGCATTTGAGGGATCTGCTTGAACTTCTCGCCATGTCCTATAAAAATTCCCAATGAGGCCTCCAGACAAAGGAGTTTTATTTCTATGGGCTAGCCAGTTCCATTTAGGTTCAGGCCAGCACCAGGGTCTGATGGATTGTATAACATTGCGTAGCTGGAGGTGTCTTCAGAGGTCCCTACTTGGTATGTGGAATTTGTGTTGTATTTGTTCAAAAGACATCAAATCTGAAGAGCCTGGTTACATAGATCCAGTATGTATCAAATGCCCCAAGCCTCCCATGTGGGCCAGTACAGAGGGGTGTCACCAATTACTAAGACCTTATTGTGCCATAATGGGGTATAGAGCCATGGTGGGGCTTGGGCAGCCCAGGGAGTGTGAGCCAGAGTCATGAGCGAGTGCCACGCCCGTTTGGTCTCAACCAATAATGGAGCCATGGTACATTGGGGATGTGGCAACAAATGCAAGTTGGAGTCTGCCACCAGATTGGATTCCAACTGTACCCATGGTGAAAGAGGTAATGGGCTTGGAACAAACCACTTAGTGGCAGTAGCAGCTGTGCAGGACAGCTGGTAGCCTTGGAACCATGGGGAACCCAGTCCCCCTCTAGACCAGTGTGCTCTCAATTTGTGTTTGTTCCACATAGGTGCCTTCCCTTCCCATAAGAAGTGGGACACTGGGTTTACAGGGAAGTAAAGAGTTTGGGAGAGAGACATATTGGGAGATTCTTAAATAAGTACATGACTTGTGGCAGGAAGAGCATGCAAATTGCAGCCACCTTCCCGGGCAGAGATAGTTGGATTTTCTTCCATCTCTCTATCTCCGCAGAGAGTTGAGTCAAGAGGGGTGAGAAATTGGCTGATTCCAAATCTGACCACCTAAAAGAAATAATTATGCCGAGATAGGAAAAGCTCTGCATGGCCCAGGAGAGCTCCATGCCCTGTAAGCAGCTTCTTGTGCAGGCTTTATTCAAAGGATCCAGTCTTGTTTTCTTCTGGTTAATACAGAGGCCTGAAAGAATCGAGAAGGACTACAAAAGAGATAGGACATGTCATAATGCCTGCTACGGATGAGAAAGGGTCAGTAGGAAGTTATCGGAATAGGCTGGTACTAAATACGATTTCCCAGAAAATTCAATGCCTGTGATATACTTTGATGCAATAAGGGCCTGTATGAGAGGGTCTAATGCCACTAAAAAGAGAAGGAAAGACAAGGGGCAACCCTGCCTAGTGCCCCATGCAAAAGAAAGGGGGTGGAAATGGTGTTGTTGGTCAAACTTCTAGCCATCGGGGAGCCGTATAGTATGGATATCCACTGAAAGAAAGTAGGGCCAAAGCCATATAATTTGAGGACCTGGTGCAAGTAAAGCCATTGAACAGAATCAAAGGCTTTGGTGAAGTCTGTTGCTAGAGCTGCCATGGAGCAGGAAGAACGGGAGGCTAACCATTTAAGATTATGTAGAAGTCTTGTATTATCTGAGCCGGTCTTACCTTTCATAAAGCCAACTTGAGCAGGGTGGATAATAGATGGTAACACTTCCAGCATCCTATTGGTGAGAATCTTGGCCAAGATTTTAGTATCCACAGGAAGCAGGGAGATTGGGTGATAGTTTGGACAATCTAAAGGGTAATTCGATTTTTTTCAGTAAGAGAGTAATGAGGGCTTCTCTCATAGATGGAGGAAACAGACCAGCCCCATGCACCTCTTGAAGAGCAAGGAGCAGAGGCTGCGATATCTCCTCCACCAGTGCTTGATATAATTCAACTGTCGTGCTGTCAGGGCCAGGGGCTTTACCTTTGGCCATTTGAAATAATGCTTGACGTATCTCTGCTAAGGTGATCGGGCCATCTAAAGTGGTCATTTGAGATGGGGAGAGCCTCAGACAGTTAACTAGCGGAAAGTTATCTAACTCTTGCTTCAAGTTGGGCCAGGAAAGACTAGATTGGGTCCTACATAAATCATGGTAGAAGGCGCTCATATCTTCATTTATATCCTGTGGTTTATGTACGACTTTGCTAGAGGGGTTGTGAAGGGCATAAATCTGAGAGGAGGCTTGCTGCTTTCAGAGTCAAAAAGCCAACAATCTGCCACTCTTTCCACCCCCATCCCAATATGCGTGTTTATTTTTTATTTTATTTAGTTTTTGTTTACTGGGTAAGTACACTAGACAAGTTATATGCCTATTTTCAGGAACGACCCGGGAGAGTACAAAAGGGTATAACAGGTACATCAATACAGCAATAGGGTATGATGAATACATTAAATACAACAGCAGGAGAGAAAGACAGTTTTTACAGTTTTACATTTACATGGAAAGTACACCCAGTTTCTAATGCTGGGGGCAAGATACAAATTTGAAATAAATACAATGACCAACAGGGCTAGTAAGGAGTCATGAGCGTAGGAGCATCATAGAGTCGGTTAGTAAAGGTGGGGAGAATGGACGAGGTAGTAGCGCAAGAGTGGTGACGCCAGAGTAAGAGAGGTGAAGCCAGCACCAGTGGGCACCGGGAGGCTAAGGAGGCTTTGGGCAGTCACAGCAAGAGACCAGCTTAAGATGTTCCCACAGGGAGGTCCGGAAAAGCTTGTGAGAGGGGGCAGTACGGACTCTTTCAGGAAGGGAGTTCCAAAGCCTGGGAGCATGAACAGCAAAGCTCCGGTCTCCCATGATGGTGCGAGTTGTAGGGTACATTTAGTAGGCTGGGGCCCTGGGATCTCAGCAGGGGGGAGAGGTCAGCAGGAGCTGGGCCAGTTCGGAGGGTGCGGAGCTGATTACTTTACTCACGAGGCACCCAGTACTAAAGTTAAGGTGATTGATCGGGATAGCCAGCCAAGCTTCTCGTAGAGTCCACAGAGATGGGTGGTGAGGCAGCCAGGGCAAACCGACAGATGTTGGTATACGTCGTGCTCCACTTGCTTGAGGAGGGTCTTGGAAGTATGAGCAAATATGAGGAGCAGTAGCTGAGGAGGAAGTAATACTCCCTGGCAAGAGCTAGATGAGCCGCTGAGGGTGAGGTTGTACCGAGCCCTGTGAGCCAGCCCAGCTTCAGGTTTACCCCACTGCAGGCATTATGGATATGACTACCCAGGTCAATTGGGGATCAAGCATCACTCCAAGATATTTAAGGGAGGTCACAGTAGGAGAGGAGCCATCTTCATAGTTGATATGAGGGAGTTGAAGAGGCCCAAATTTTGGCAGAGAGCCAAGAGCATGGCCTAGGTTTTTGGTTGAGGACCAGTTTATGGTTGGAGAGCCATGCCTGGATATTCCAGAGGTCTTCTGATAAGTGACGGTTTAGTGTGGCTGTATCACAGGAGTGGGCCAGGAGAACCAGATCATCCATACATGGTAACCAGCAACTGGTGACCACATTGGGGAGATTGTTGATAAACAGGGAAAAGAGTAGGGGACCAACACAGAGCCCTGAGAGACACCAGAGGTTACAGGCAGGGGCAGAGGACTTTATTGAATTTAGTTAGTTGTTGTCTGCCATTTAGATGGTCAGAGACCCAGTTTAGGGGCAGAGAGGACAAACCAAGGGCCTCATCTGCAAGGCAAGCAGGTGCAAATGGTCAATGAGGGTGGAAGGCCTTGGATAAAGTCAATTGACACGCGCCTGAGAGTTTTCCCTGATCCATAGCAGCTCTGATGCTGGAAGAGACAGAGATGAGAGCCATGGTAGTGCTGTGCCCTTTCGCAAGCCCGTGTTGGGCGAGGTCTAGCAGTCCGCTATAGAGTGGATCTCTCCGAGAGTTGTTTGGCAACCACCTTTTCCAGGAGCTTGCTGACAGCAGAGAGGATAGCTATGGGACGGTAGTTGTCCAGGATTTGGGGTCGCCCTGCTAGGGACAGGGATGACCTTGGCAACCTTCAGATATCAGAGATCTGACCCTGGATAGGGATAGGTTGAAGATGTGGGCCACCGGGGAGGCTATGAGGCACCTAGTTTGAGGCTTGGGCTCCAGGTTATCAGAGCTGGGGCTTGCGTTCTGGGAGACCTTGAAGAAGGGCCGCACCTCACTTACCGATACCACCCTTAGATGAAATGGAGGGTGGGGCAGACCAGACTCCTGCTGGGACGTGGAGGCAGAGCAGATTGAGTCCCGGGCCGTGGACCCGAGTGGGAGAACAGAAGGGAGGTCAGTGAAATGAGAGTTCACTGCATTGGCAATCACGTGAGGATTGTTGCAGGAGACTCCTTCGATGAGCATGTCAGTGACCCCAGGGTAGGAGCGACCACCGACCAGTGATTGAATGGTTCTCCAGAACCGTCTGGGGTCTTTAGCAGAGCTGAGAAGGGAGGCCTTACAGAAGTCGCTTTTTGCCCCCTGATCATTTTCTTGCACTCATTTCTGAGTTTTCTGTATGGCTGAAACAGGGCAGTATCGTGTGAGCGTTTTAACCGTGCAGCATTTGTCTCTTGCTACATAAGGGAGAGGAGACCCCCATGCAGCCACTGGGTGGCTGCCCTCGGACTCTGCGCCTAGTGGTAGGGGCATGCCTATCTTGTAGATCCACAAAGATGTTGTGGAACGCGGCGACAGCGGAGGAGGAGTCCAGTGCTCTGTGGACTTCTGTCCAGTCCGTAAGCCTGAGTTCCTCCATGAACAGGTCCGGGTTTAATCTGGCAAAGTTTAGAACCTGGATGATTTTGTAGGGGACCTTAGGGAAGGGGATATTCCATATACAAAGAACAGGAGAGTGGTCAGAGATGGCGTCGGGTAGGGTCCCTACTGAGGAGATCCTCTCGGGACGATTCGACATGATCCAGTCCAGAGAGCAGGAAGTGCCGTTTGCCTTACGTCGGGTGGGCTCCTTACAAGTTGTGTTAGGGATTTGGTGGCAAGCAAGGCCTCGAACTGTTGACATTTCCCGTCCAGTTTGGGTTACGTCCCCAGGATTAGGAGTTCATTTTCCCTGGTACTGGGACAGACAGTATCCAGGAGATGGGTGAGCCCTCAGCCCACCCTTTGGAGGGTTGTGGAACATGCCATGTGCGGTTTCTTGGTGTTGTAAGTAGCAGCCACAGTGTGGAGGAAGCTCGCGGGTTAGCTGACAGCATGGGTGTGATTTATAAGGGATACGTTGAGGTGGGCCCTGGAGTAGATCAGGATACCTCCACCCCTTTTGCTCCCTGTTCTGTCCAACCATTTGAGCTCATAACCAGGGAGCCTGCAGGCTGAGTCGGGAATCTGGGGTTTAAGCCAGGTCTCGGTTTTCCCCAGGATGTCAGGCTTGTAGAGATTGGCCCATGCGGTGAGCTCATCAAGGTTGGGAAGTAGACTCCGAATGTTGATGTGAGCTACTTTCAGACCCTTTTCCATCCACCATTTCTGAGGAGAGTCGGGGTGGAGGGGCCAGGATTGACTTCAATGTCTCCAGATAGGGCAAGGGACAGTAAGATTAGCCACAGGAGGGGTCCTCTGGGGGGGACCTTTTGATTTCTAGCCTCCAGACCCGGCGTCGCACTGTCTTGATTTGGGACAGGATGAGTCTTGGCAGCAATCCACTAGGGGGATAGCGGGGACCAACGGCATTGGCCATTAGGTTAGAGAATGTAAAATCGGTCGTGGAGCAGTGGAGGGTGGACCTGCCACTGCCACTGTCCTGACCAGGAGCAATGTCCGAGAGGAAGGGCATGAGTCCCAGGATAAGGGTAGCCAAGAGAACATAGTGGGGAGGGAAGGGGAAACAGATTTCTTTAACAGAGATCATCTGAGAGGCCGATCTTGGTTGTAGCAGGGGGTATACTGTAGAGGAGTACCTGCTAGAGAGACACCTCCTGGGAGATTGGTGGCAAGGGCAAAATGTAGAGACCTGGGAGTGGCACTACAGGGGATGCTCGTCCAGAAAAAGAAAACTGTGCTTTACAGGTTGCAGTAGTGAAACTCTGGGATAGTAGGGAGTGGGGAGCTAGAGGACCAGGGAGCAGTGAGGTGACAGATAGCAGAGTCAGGCAGGAGTGCCGAACACCACCAGGGGGTAGGCTGCTAACCAGGTGTGAGGATTATGAGCACTAACTGAAGGTCAATAGACACTTTAGCAATGACAGTAACATTTAGGAAAAAAGCAGTTTCAGGATTCAGAGCGACTGTCTGAAAAGGTCAAAAATTGTTTAGACCGCATCAATAACCACTCGGCCTTATGGTGCAGAGTGGCTTTAATTTGGTAGTTAAGGCCCACAATGCGTCTTATAAGGGAATTATCTCAGCTAGAGCGAAGAGGCTTTAAAGTGAAACTCCAGTGTAGCAAGGTCAGTGTGCCACTCGGCCAGGTCAGCTTTGCATGCTTTATTTTTGGCTGTTGAAAAAGCAATTATATGTCCTCTGAGGACTGCTTTGAAGGCCTCCCAAACCATACCCACGGATACCTTACATTGTGCATTAATGTCAAAATAGTCCTTTGCTGCTTGAGAGATTACTTTGTGAAACTCTGGATCTTTTAAAAGTAGTGGGTTGCATCTCCACCAGGTACCCATTTTGGGTTGCCCACCTACTGTATAGGAGGTTAGTACTGGGGCATGATCAGAGATAATAATGTTTCCAGTTTTGGTATTGAGAATATTTTGGGCCGCTACCGTGTTAGCTAAAAAGAAATCTATGCGACTGTACATAGAATGTACTGAGGAGTAAAAAGTATAATCACTTCTGGTGGGGTTGTCTCTGCACCACACGTCTGTAGGCCCCCATTCCACTTGCAGCTCATGAAGAGCCAGGCTTGCCTTGGATCTGGCTTGAGGGGTGAGCCTTGATTTGTCCACAAAGACATCCAAGACCATATTGCAGTCCCCACCTATTATAATGGGAACCCCCCCCTTCATCCAGAGAAAGGGAGGAAATGACCTGACTGATTAAAGGAAAAAAATTGGAATGGTCGGTATTTGGGGCATATAAATTACAAATAATCAATTTCCCTTTTGGGGATGATAATTTCAGAATTACCCATCTACCATGTGGATCATGCTTGGAAGCCTCCATGACCCAGAGAGAGGAACGTCTGATTAGTATGGACACCCCTCTTACCTTGGAAGAGGCCGAACTGGCACAAACGGTGCCCACCCAGGATTTCTTTAGCCAGGAAGTAGCCTTCTTCAGGAGATGGGTTTCTTGAAGCAAGGCTATATCTGCGTGCAGGGACCTAAGATGCTGAAGTACTTTGGTCCATTTGATAGGGTGATTTAAACCCTTAACATTCCATGAGACCAATACGATTGGGGAGTGGGCAGGGCTGTCCATGGCTAAAGAGGGTACTTAAAATTAAAAATGTGTACTTACCCCACCGGTTAGAGTTGTCAGATTAAGAAGGAACTCACCACCCTAACAGCACTGAGAAGGACTAGGGTATTTACCAGGACTGCCAGATGAAAGGAAAGAGTCAGTCAGAGGAAGGAAAGGATATACACACCTTAGAGATATAGCTGCAATGAAACAAACACAGAGCAATATTATACATGCACTCTATTACTAGACACAAGATATAAATGAACCTGGGGTCAGACAACAATGTGTCTGCCCTAAACCCCCCCCAAAATTAAATCTTATACAAAACCTTAATGGGTTAAAGAGTAACAATGTGCAATAGTGCTATAGGATTGAGGCTATAGATGAAAGAAGCTAACTTTATCCAGTTAGCTTTGGCTACTCAAGCTCTTGAAACCTAATATATAGGGGGTGTTTACAACCAATTGAATTCAAGGCCTCCAGCTCAGTGACATACCTAGGGTCGAGCATCCGACCCACAGAGGAGAAGAAAAAAGGGGGGTGCGCAGTGGGTTGAGGAGGAGGGGAAGGATTCCATGGGGAAGAAGGGAGGAAAAAGGGGGACCCCCTTACCCCCAGAGTACAGGCCCCCTTATAAATGTTAGGGTGTTGTAGCCAGGAAAGGGGGCTACTGCCACACCTTGTCTCGCTCCTCACTGCACCGACCAAGTGCAACCCCTGTTGCTGAGGTGAACAGTTTCTACAAAGGGGTCTGAGAGCCCCACATCCTTTATATGGGGCTGATTCTCTATGCTTCATGCCCAGCTGTCTGGAGAGCTAGAGGGGGTTATACCATACAGCCGTGAATTAGAACAACCGCCACCGAAATGGTATCAGGGTATAGGCACAATGAAGGGCATAGCAGATCCAAAAAAGAAACACAACTTATATTTAACTTGGCTGATGAACAGCAGCCCAGACCATGATAGTACAAAACTTTCAGCCAGGCAGGTCTTCAACTCATTCAGTATCCAATAAGGGAAATGGCACAGTCTCAGAACTGTCCTTGGCCACAGCCGCTGCGTAGGATATCAGCCCAGGTTGAACAGGAGTTATAGCGTCCACCACCTCCATCAGTGAGGTTTCCATGATATCCACCCAATCTGAAGCTGAAGCGGTGTCCATATCTGTGGGGCCAGCTGAGTAAAGCTGAGTACTCCGAGGAGGGGAGGTTGGGAGGGCTGGGTGGATACTGGGATGTATAGGGAGAGGCATCACCATCAGAAAACAGGAAGTTGTTATCCCCCTCTACAGACAGTTGGTGAGACCCCATCTAGAGTACTGCATCCAGTTCTGGAGACCCCATCTCCGTAAGGACAAAGACAGGATGGAGGCAGTTCAGAGGAGAGCAACTAAAATGGTGCAGGGTCTGCAAGAAAATCCATATGAGGAAAGGATAAAGGAGCTTAATATGTATACCCTTGAGGAAAGGAGGGAGAGGGGGGACATGATAGAAATGTTTAAGTACCTCAGTGGAATCAACAAAGTCCAAGAGGGTAGCATCTTTCAGAAAAAGAGATGTGCAAGAACAAGGGGAGACAATTTGAATATAGGGGGGGACGGCTCAGGGGCAATGTGAGAAAGTCGGGGAGCCAGCACCGGGGGGAGAGGGATTGAGCAGTTGAAAGGCAGCTCACCCCTCCCAGGGTGTTGTCCACCCTTCCCTGAGTTCTGCCCTTATCAGGTGGAGGTCTAATAGGATGCATAGACAGGAGGAGGTGGGTGCAATTACCAGGGGTGTGGTGGAAGGGGCTGAGCCGGTAACCGGCGTGCATGTGTGCCTCCATGCACATGCACACACATGTCTGCTGGGATCCCAGGTCAGGGCAAAAAATGGGGAAAAAGCACATAAAACTCTAAATTAAAAAGATAGAAAACACATCGAACTCACCCTCTACAAGTGGGGGGAAGGGTGCTGGCCATGTGGGTTGGTGTTGTGTTATTGATACTTTTGTGTTTGTCCCTTAATGTTTGTTTGCATGGAAACATTCAAAACTATAGAGAGAAAATAGTAGGAGTACAGGCCAGACAGAAGACATTAAGCAGTTTTGTGGGTTAGTGACATGTGTGTATTTGGGGTGTTAAGAACCACATGTGTTTCCATTGGTATATGTGCTACAGTTCAGCTGTGCAGCTGAGATGAAGGGGACAAGAAAACTAAAAAGTATATCAGCGACTTTAAAGAGCTAGTAGAACCACAAATAGCAGACAGGAAAATGTTCAAAGTCATAAGAAATAGTAAGTTGTAACTTTTTATTTCTGAAGTATTTTTCCTTTTCTGTTTGCTTGTTAGAAAGTTTTTTTTTTGTGAGATTATTATGATAGATGTGTGGAGTAGCACTCTGGCTGGCAGTGGACATATCAAATTTTGTTCCCTCCACTACATCATCAGCACTGCTACCTCACCGACTGTGACAACACAGGTGATTGACCTGGCAGCTACTGAGTGGCTCTTCCTGAGTAGCTGTGATTTCACAGTCAGTGAGGCCACAGGGCTGATGATGTAGAGAGGAAACTGGAACTACATATGTCAGCTGACAGGCAAAGTGCCAGTTCAACAGACCACTCCAGCTACCACCAGGTAAAAAATCTTCTAATAACCCAAAAGGGAAAATAAAAAGCATCTTAGATATAAAAGGTAATAGCTGACTTCTTTTAAAAACTAATATCAATTTTAGGCAGTACACTAGTTCTTTAAGCATGTCATATGAGTGCAGATGTATGTAGATTTGTATTGAAGTACAAGTGAGCCATATGTATGCAGGCAATATAGCTTAGTGGTTGAATGCACTGAGCTGCAAACCTGAAGACCTGGGTTTAAATCTCATCAACTAGCACTTGCATACTGTGTAAACCTGAGCAGGTCACTTAGCTTTTATGTGTGTAGTTATCAGAGACCACTTGGTTTTGCACAAATGCCACATGCATGCAGTCTGTTCCAATTTAACATAAAAGGCATGCTTTCCACACTTTCTTGCTGCATGCATGCCACATGCATGCAATTGGTTCCAATTTAACATTTAAATCATGCTTGCAGCACACATGTCACACGGGTAGGTGTATGTGTGAAGCACAAAAACATTTCATATAATTATTTCTGTAAGGGGTTTCAGGTAGATGCAGATGCAGCAAGAAAATGCATTTGCGTATACATTTTCAAGTTTGAAACCCCACACTCCATGTCACTGGCATCTGAAAAAGTCATCAAAGTAGGTTTTCTTGTAACTGTACTTCTGTTGTCCCTGGAGCCTTCAAGTAACCTATAAATCTGTGGATTGGATACAGTACATGAAATCTCCATTCCAAAGATTCACATTTCTTTTGTTACTGTGCTTATTGATTTTAAACATTTTTGAGCACCCTATTCATGCCTCCAGTCTGGTCTTCCATACCTGAAATGCACTTTCTAAAACTAGCCATCTAATTTTCTTATTTTGTCCTTTATTTCTTTTAAATTCATGTTGAGTTCTGACTGGAAGATGTTTATAATTTATTTAGTAGTATTTCAGCTACTGTATGATTGCTGTTTCAAGGCACTTTTGTCCCTGTTATCTGATGATACTGTGTTAGCAAGAGAAGATATGTCTGCTGTTTTCAACTGATCCAATGCCATCGTTAGTTGTTTTTGCTAATTTCGTATAACTGTCTCTGACATTTGTCTACCCTATCTGTCTGACATTTGTGAGGTATTATTTTCTGAATTTACTCCCTACGAGCTGCTTGGGGTGGAGAAGCTCTGTATTTTAGAACAAAAAATTAGTTTTTATTTATTTTATTTAATTTTGTTCAACGGGTAGGCTCACTTGGACAAAGAGGTCCCCTTTTCAGGGGTGTCCCAGAATTAGTTACAAAGAAACATTTGGGTACAGGACAATTCATATGCATGACAGTTTTAGAAATGAACACAGTACATTCCAAGCAAAATTCAGTAATACCATGAATAATTATCCTTCAGGGGCAGACCTAGGCTTCTTATGAGACAGATAATTTTTTATGGAAACACCTTTGTCTAGTCTGAAAGTGGCTATCTACACATACAGAGCATTGATACCTTTAGCTATGGGTATAGACCACAGTGTGCATCTTAGGAAGATCAGGATAGGCTACTAGGGGTCAGATAGCCAGAGATTGTCCTTGGCATCTACATTGGTTGTGTACCCTTTGGTGCTCTCAAAGACCTTTCATAAAGCAAGCAAATGAGCCTATATTTTGCAGCTGGTCAAAGAGATTGTTCCAGTGGATAGGAGCCACGTGGGTGAAGGATTTACTGCCTGCTGTCATTCATATCCTAGGAACCTCCAAGAGATTCTGAGTGGAGGTGCTGAGTAGTCATTTTGGGCACTTAGGGACCAGCAGCCCCACTGTGCCTATTGGGTGTGGGCCATTTATTATTCTGTAGGTGGTACACAACAGAGGGTATTTGAGCTTTTGGGAAAGAGATGAACAGTTTAAGGAGTCAAGCCCCTCACAGTGGTGGCGCCACAGGGATCTGGTAGCAAATCTAATGATTTTATATAAAGTATTTGCATTCTACCCAGTTCCTTACTGGTAAGGACCTGAATGACTGGAGCTGCATAGGTTAGATTGGGTAGAAGGATGCTGTTTGCAATTGCTACCCTAGTCTCAGGGATAAGTTGCAAATTCAGCCTGTATAGTAGCCCAAGCTTTTGGTGTACTGTTTTGGTGACCTGTTCCACATGGCATTGAATGTGAGGTCTTGGCTGAGGATGAGGCCCAGGTACCTAAATGTACTCACAACCTCTATTGGTTTACCTGAGGAGGATAGTAGGGGGAGTAGTAAAGTTCTATCCCAGCCTAGTGTTCTAGGTCCATAAACCATGACTTTTGCTTTTTTGTCATTCAGCAGCAGCCTGTTAGCCAGCAACCACCTTTCCAGGGTTACAAAGTCCTCCTGTAGCAGCGGCCTCAGGTCAGACAAGCTGTCAACAGTTCTGTTTAGTACAGCATCATTGGCATACTGTATTACAAAGCTACAGTACCGCCACAACTGATGTGGAGATCATTTATGAATAGGGAAAACAGAAGAGGACCCAAGATAGGCCTTGGGGTACTCCCTCCTTGATAGATTGACTACCTGATAAGGATCCCTTCCACTTAATCTTTTGGGTTCGATGGGAGAGGTAACTCTCAAACCATGACAGGAAGTGGTGGTCTAGGTACGTTTCCAGATAGTTCCGGAGTTGGTTATAGATGAGTCACTCCTGTATCTTGGCCAAGATGTAGAGGAGGGAAATTGGTCTGTAATAATCAGTTGGTTCCTTTTGAACTCCCATACATATACTTTAACTTGTCTGTCAGTAGATAGTGGTCGACCAAGTTGAAGACCTTAGTGAGGTCTATAAATATGGCTCCAGTGGTGCTGCCATTGTCAAGGGCCCTAAGGGTGTCAGTGGTGAATTTCATAAGTGCGGTGTCAGTTCCATGATTTGGTCTGAAACCATGCTGGTACTAGTAACTGGTACGTTTCCAGATAGTCCCGGAGTTGGTTATAGATGAGTCGCTCCTGTATCTTGGCCAAGATGTAGAGGAGGGAAATTGGTCTGCAATTGTCAGTTGGTTCCTTTTGAACTCCCATACGTACTAGGACTACATAGGCCTCTTTCCATTTGGTAGGGACAACTCCTTCTAATAGAGACCTGTTTATTAGCCAGTTAATGGGAGAGGCAATAGTGGGTGCAGCCTCCATTAGTAACCTGGAGATCAAGCCATCAGGATCTGCAGTTTCTGTTGCATTTATTTCCTTCAGTAGAGGAAGTACATCTGTCTGCTTCACCTTTTTAAGATGGAATTCAAGGTGTTGAGGTTCTGGCCTGTTGGGACATGGGTGATCAGAGGCCTTAGGTGGGAATTTGGCTTTGTAATCCTCCAGATCAGGAAAAAAGTTGTTGAAGGCACTGTATACCTCCTGGCTGTCACTAACTGTGTGGCCATTGGAGACAATTGGTCCTTGCTTGGCATTTGCTATTGCCTTTCAGTAGGACATTGATTTGCTGCCAAAAACACCTAGAGCCAGTCAGACCACCTGTTGAAGATGGTTGACATATTCTGTTTTGGCTGGTCTTGAGCAATTTTTGTTTTGGTCTCTCAGTGTCCTATAAGCAACACAGTCTGTGGCTGATCTAGATGTCTTGTAGGTCTCCCAGGCCTATCCCATTGCTTCATAAGGGTCTTAAGTTTAGAGGTGATCCATTTGTAGCATTGCCCCTTGACCCTGAGCTTTCTGAGTGGAGCGTGCTTGTTGGCCACTGACAAGAAGCAATTCTGGAAGTAGTCCAGTGCTTCATCAGTGGTTGGTAGATGCAGGATAGGGCTCCAGTAAATGTTGGAGAGATAAGATTGTAAAGCAGGTGCTGAGAATTTAGAGTAATCTTTCACAGTGAAGACCTGAGGGGTAATTTTTGGAGGTCTGTTCTTCTATGTGCAAAATATGGGAGAATGATCACTTCAAGATATCTGAGAGACTGCCCGCAGCCTTGTGTTATGGGGATTTCAGGCAAGCACCCAATCTATGATTGAGTGGTTGCCTGCTTAGGTATTATGTCTTGTGGGTTCATTGATGAATTGTGTCAGATGTGCATCATGTAGCCATGACTTGTACCCCTGTTCTGAGTCAGACATCCAGTGAAGATTAAAGTCACCCAAGAGGAGTAGTTCTGAAGGGGCGTAGTTTGCCAACATCTTTGTTAAGGCCTCTAGGGCCTGATTGGTTACTTTAGGAAGGTTGTACAATCCTCCTAGCAGCAGAGACTTGGCATTTCCAACTTTTACTTTGATGAATATTGTGCCACTATCAGAACTTTCTACAGGTGGGAGAGAGGCTAGAGAAACACACAGGATATCTTTTGTGTAAATTATGACACCTCCCCCTTTCTTGCCCTCCCTGTCTTTCCTAAAGGCAGTGTAGCCCTGGAGGTCAATTTCATGCATTAAGACATTTGATTTAAGCCATGTTTCAGTCACAAGTAGGATATTTGGTTGATACAGGTCAACCCAGCTCAAAGACCTCGTCAATTTTGGGTCTCGGGCTACAGGCATTCATTTGGACTATTCTTAATCTCTTGGGAGACAACCACTTTGGGTCATGTGGGGATCCAATGGAAAAGTTTACCTTTACAGGACATGGGCTAGTTTGGACATCTCCAGAAAGTCGGATTAATAGCAGTGAGACCAAACTTAGTCCTAACCCAATTAGCATTGAGTGGGCTATGTTTCTGCCATCTCTGGCATTGGAGCTATGAAACATTGAGTAGCAGGCCCCTTTTTGAGTTAGCCAATGCATTATTATTAAGGATCTGTTAACAGAGATTTCTGGGGGGTACTGCAATTCTAGGTGCAGGTGGTTTAATTTCCCCCATGGTGACTGCAGCCTTCCTTCTTGCTCAGGAGGTGGTCCACCCCATAGAGTGCTAGTGTGTACAGGAGAAGTAGGTGTATGCTCCTAGTGACTATTTTCCTGGTGCAGCAGGGTTAGTGAGTAATAATCCCAGTTTATTAGTATACTTGAGCTTGGTAGGTATTTCCCTTTTCAGTTTGATCTATGCCCTTTCCAACATGCTACTGGGTTAGAAAAGGGGGTCTTTCTTACCAGCTAAGACTTAATTCTAGATTATAGCAATACAGTAGGAGCCTAGCAAGCAGGGTCATTGCCATCTAGTCATTTAGACTTGATAGAGAGCTTTCAAGGTAGATATACAGTAGGTGACAGGGTCTAAGTACTACCTATGAGCCTATTAGGGGCGCCAGAAATCTGGACTTTGCAATAACTGACTCACTTATGCACAGTGTAGCCCTTTAGATAATCCTGACAATTTAAGCGCAATGTAGCATAGCAACTGAGCAGTTAGCAGAATCCTCTAAAGCATCTAATCAGACTCTAGACAATATACAGTAGCATCCTAAACACAATGCCGCATACCAGATTGTGTATTTCACAAATCTTAACATTTATTAGGACCCTTTAAAATATTGTGTCACACTCTACAGAATAAAGCAGATTAGGCAGGCTGAACTCATAATATCATACCGCTTGTTCCTTTTTGCATGTCTCTTAAAGTCACTGGATGTCTCTAGCTGAATAATCTCTACCATCTGTGCCAATTCCCTATGAGAGAAGCTTTTAGGTTAGAGTATTTAATAAGTCATGAGGGTGAGGGTGGGTGGGAGGGAAGCAAAAACTCCCAGTGTGACAACAGCCAGTGGCTTTGTTTCTCCGTTGCAGAGGAAGGAAAGCAGGATTGTTGCAGCACTGCCCCCAGACCCCCTGGTCTCCTCTGGCTGTGGCAGCTCATGCAAGTCAGCTTTTAAAGGCTGCTTGCATTCAAATTTCTGGTGCCTTTTTTTAAGAGCCACTTGTTGGCTGGGCTCCAAATCAGCATTGGCTGATGTTTGAAAAGTCTTTCTGGAGCCATGGAGCTCCCGTTGCGGCTGCAGCAAAATTCAAAACTGGGGGTGCCTTAGGAGTCCTGTTGCAACAACGGCTGATGGCTGCGTTTCTGAAGTGCAGGGGAAGGGAAGCAGGATTGTTGCAGCACTGCCCCCGAACCACCTAGTCTCCATTGGTTTCTTCCTGCTCTCCTCTGGCTGTGGGTGGCAGCTCACCAAGTCAGGTTTTAAAGGCTGCTTACATTCAAATTTCTTTTCTTTTTTCTATTTCTTTTTAGGGCCTTACCTCTGTTGAGGTCCTATGGATCCCAGCTCCGGTCACAGCTAGCGGCTCCTGCATCTGGTGGCTTGCCTGAGCTACACCTCATCACCTTCACCCTCTCTCAGGCCACATCATAATCCCCAGTCTCAGAATGCCAAAGGGTCAGGATTGGAGGGAGCTTCCATGAGCAACGGATACAATGCCATGGCCCTGCCATCATGCTCCGAGGATTCAGCCGGTATTAGCCCACAAGCCCCCTTGCAGCACAGTGTACAATGACATCAATGATGCAAAGAATGTGCTCATGTGCACTGCCTGATGGACGTCTGCCATGTCAGCCCCCTTGCTTACTCTGTGACTCACCCCAGCCCCCAGCCACCACTAGGAGCCAGCACATGCACGGGTAACCCTCCCCACCCTCCCTGGAGGAGGAAAGCAGTCCCTGGGATGCTCAATCCTCCTCCTCTGGCCAACCCCCAATGACCTGAGCTTGTTCTTGAACCCGGCTCACTGGTGTGGTGCAAGGTGTGGTGTCTAGTGCCTCAACACTCAGCACCACTGGGCCAGCTGCATTCAAGTTTCATGCACCTATTTTTAAGAGCTGCTGGTTGGCTGGGCTCCAAGTCATCAACGGGCGATGTTTGAAAAGTCTTTGTGGAGCCACGGAGCTCTCCTGGTATGGTTGTGGCAAAATTCAAAACTCGGGGAGCCATGGTACTCCCAGTGAAGCAACAACTGGTGGCTTTGTTTCTTCAGTGCAGAGGGAGGGCAGTAGGATTGTTGCAACACTGCCCCCAGACCTCCTGATCTCCTCCTGGTCTCCTCTGGCTGTGGCAGCTCAGGCAAGTTAGCTTTTAAAGGTGGCTTGCATTCAAATTTCTGGGACCTTTTTTTAAGAGCCACTGGTTGGCTGGGATCCAAGTTGGCAATGCACAATTTTTGAAAAGTTTTTGTGGAGCCCCAGAGCTCCCAGTGTGGCTGCAGCAAAATTCAGAACTTGGTAAGATGCAGGACTCCCAGTGCAGCAACAGTGACTTTGTTTCTCTGGTGCAGGGGAAGGGCAGCATGATTGTTACAGCACTGGCCCCGGACCCCCTGGTCTCCTAGATCCAGAAAAAGGAAATTATTTGATACATTTTATTGGACCAACATAGATGTTACAAAAGAAAACAGTTGCTTTAGCTTTTGGACTACACTGAGTCCTTCATCAGAAACTAATGCCAATTGTTTTGGAAGAATACATTCTATTAACATCCAGATTATACATAAAAAAAAAGATAAAAAAGTTGTAAAAATCTCATTGACCTAAACCGCATTCAAAAAATCAACTGAGAACTATATGGAATGCATACAGTCTGACTGTTATCCAGGAAAGGAATTTCAAGGTCAAATATCAAAAGAACAGACAACACCATTCCTAAAAGAACACATAAAACATAATTGAGTTTCATTTTGAACCATGCATGAGTGATTGTGTTAGTGTATACATAAGAAACTCACTGTCTTACATGGCAGTTGCACAGTAAAGAAGCTCAGCTGGACAGTGACATGTATTTGCTAACCCAGTGCAAGAGAAAGGACATTGTCCTTAATGGACTATCCATTAAGCAAGCAATAACACATGATGAGGTGTGGGTTATGTGCTGATAAAAGCACGCCCAGGGGTGTACTAAGGCACGAGGCACTTGTGCTGACTGCCTTATGCCCTGGGCATGTTTCTTATCAGCACACACAACCCACACTCGGAGTGGGCACAGTTTATAAAATGGGCTGTGGGTAATTATAGAAAAAGAAAAGAAAGTGAGATATAGTCAAATATAGATCTCACTAAGGCACATACTGTAGTAAAAGAATAGTAAAAAAATAGTCCCTTGCAAAGGTCTTCCTATGTATTCATAAGGTAGAAAGCTATAGAAAACTATAAAAATATTATACAGTGTACAGTGTATGTAAGATTGTTCTGTCCCCCCCAAACCTTGTCCATTTTAAGGTTTTCTTATTTTGTTTGTTTTCTGTGGCTTTGCCGCTTTCTTCATAGCGAGCATGTCCATTTGCGGCCACCGTCTGGAGCGCTTTCAATTTTTTACACTTTTAAAACTGCGAGTACCAGTGCGTTTTGAGATTTTTTTATGTTTATTTTACTGCTTTTGTTTTAGGGTTGTATTTATGGAGAGGGGACTGGACTAGCTAAAGATAAACTGGTAACTATTACCAAGCGGCTCTGTGAAGAAAGGAGATCGCGCTCGTGTCATGAGCTGGAGGTTCGTTTAGTTTTTAAATATTTATGCTTCTCCTGCTATGTAGTTTTGGTAGACAATTGTAAGCTTGACTGAGTCTGTCAAGAGCGGGAATTTTTGGATCAAGCACATCACTTGTGGTTTCTGTGTCTGTCCCATGGCTTTCCGACTGATGGTGCCGTCTTGCCGTGACTGTTAGCCGAGCACTTTTGGTGGAACAGCAGTGGCACATAATGATTTGGACCTGTACTGCATCTTTCTTGGCACAAGTAGTGCCCATTGAAGAAATACATGCTGATAAGGACACGGCTGGAAATGCTTTCCAACCAATCAGCATTTAGGATTTTGTGTACCTATTTTATAAGAATTCATTAAAGAACACCTACAATTCTTAGCATGCTGAACAACTCTGCCTGAGGACTTCTGAGAAATTGAGAAATCACATGATTCATAGGACATTTGCCAAGAAAGCCTTCTTGAATCAACAGTTTGAGAGGATTGTTATCACACTGGATTCAAAGTGTGGTAGACCTAATCCAGGCATCCTTTTTGCAAATAACTTTATTTTATAACAAACAACAATACAATACATAACCCCCACCAAAAGACAGTAGCCCCTTTACAAGTTTCCATACTGTAGATTATTATAAGTCACAACACATCGAGAAAAAACAAAGGGGTACCCTCCTGGACCCTCCCAACCGACCCACCACTCCATCCCCCAACCCACAGGCAGCATTCCTTGTAGAACAGGAGAAAGGAAAGGGTGAACCTGATAGTATAGACCAGAGTACATTCGCAACCTGTACAATAGATAACCAAAGCAGTTCTAAATTAAGTAGACCAAGAAAAATCATTCGACCTGAATGTCTCATAAGGGGGAGAGAGAGAATACCTTCTTATCCAAATTCGTTCCAGATATAGATATTGGAGAGAGGAAAATTTATTACAAATGGGATAAATTAGTACCCAAAGGAGGGGAGGGATCCTACCCCTCTAATAACCATATTTAACCTTCAAACACCTCGAAAAATTACCCCAGTACTTGTTAAATTTTTTATTTGAATTGAAAAAATTTGTTACAGTCCTCTCCGCATTTAAAGCGTCTAGAAACTCATCCCACCATTCTTTATAGGAGGGAGATCTGTCAGTATGCCAGTAATGGAGGAGCTTAGTCTGCCAAGAACCACCAGGGCACCTGTGAAAACTGAGCTACCGTAGGTATGTGGGAAACTTACAAAAAATACATACATCGGCATTAAAATAATCCGAGATGTTAGCATGGGAGCCTATCCACAGCTTCACTAACTCCCAGAGTTTAGCTGCCTGAGGACATTCCCATAATTTGTGATAGGTAGTACCAACAGGGCAGCCACGTCTTGCACTCTGGGGAGCTGAGGCTGTATATTTGGGAGAGTTTAGCCGGGGAGAGATAGAGATTATGGAGAAGGTTAAATTGAAGACCCCTTAATCTATCTTGTTTGACATATACATATAAGTCCGACCAAACCTTAATCCAGTCTTCCTCAGTCCAACCCAGTGAAAGGTTCGCCTCCCAGTAATAGGGTATTGGGGAGATGTTAATATCCCTTTTGGCTATAATTGCTTTATATAATTTAGAGACTGATTTACCAGATAACGCCAAGTCCCTCATTTCCTTAGAAGCTCCCAGCTTCATCCGATCTTGCTGCCTTAGGAAGAACTGATACATCTATGGATCTGGTACAACCGTAATCGATCGTTGGGTTCCACCTTAAGCCCCTCCACCAACGCAAAGGCTGAAATAACTGAGCCTTCTGAAGTGAAATCAACTATCTTTGGTTTGAGGGGGAGGTTGCCTACACATCTCTTTATCGACTGATTCCCGACCAAAAGGTTAGGATTCTTTAAAAGGGGCTGCATTAAATCCTTTGCATATGGGATACTCAAAAATGAGTAGAGCTGGTGAAGGTCCTTTATGTCCCACCCCACCGGGGAGTCTCTCACTTTGGCAGGAACCTTGGACCATGGAATATACAGACAAGCTTCAAGGTCTAGATTAACACTATGTGCTAACGACCAATCAAGCTTAAGCCCCTCCGAAGCTATTCCCCCGCCTGTCACCCATAAGGCCACCCTGGCAACATGGCTAGCCAGATAGTAAATATAGAATCTGGGAGTTGTAGGCCCCCTACCGTCCTTGAGATGGTGAGCTTCCTATAGACCCTCCGCGGGGGTTTCCCCTTCCATAAAAATCCATTACAATATTTATAAATCGGGTTAAAGAAGGACCTGGGAAGGTATAAGTTGAGGTCATAAATGGGGTAAAAAATTTTTGGTAGGATCATCATCTTGATTGTATTAATTCTCCCCCAAAAGGATAACGGAAGCTTAGACCACCTTTCCAGGTTCTCCTTAATAGATTTAAATAAAGGTTTAAAATTTAAGTCTACCAAGTCAGTTAAATCCTTTGAAATTTGAATTCCTAAGTATTGCAAAGACTTAGGCTGCCATTAGAGCCCAAGGATGCACACCAGCTTTGTTGCAGGAAGAGGAGGCGGGTGAACCACAGTTTTGCTTTTGTTCAAATTATAGCCCGGGATTTTACTAAAATCTGAATAATTTGAAACAAATGGGGAAGCGTTTTCCGAGTGTTACGGAGATGCAAGAGTATATCATCAGCAAAGGCTGATAGCTTATACTCAGACTTCCCTATGCAAATTCCTTGAACTTGTTTATCATTATTAATGGCCCTGATTAAGGGTTCTAGATACAAATTAAACAGGTAGGGGGAAAGGGGACATCCCTGACGTGTGCCTCGCAGTAAGGGAAAAACAGCTGAAATCAAATTGTTGCATTGAATCCTCGCTGAGGGACATGTGTAAAGGACCCGAATATAATCCAAAAATTTCTCTGGGAAACCAAAATTGGATAATACCTGAAACATGAAATTCCACTCCACCCTATCAAAAGCTTTCTCTGCGTCTAAAGACACCAAAGATGCTTCCATATCTGGACACTAGGATGCAGAAATTAAACAAAATAATTTTCTAAAGTGGTCCCCTGACGAACGACCCGCCACGAAACCAACCTGTTCTGGACTCACTAGGTCTAGCCACGAGGATTTGATACGTGTGGCCAAAATCTTGGCATAGATTTTAATATCAATATTCAATAGTGAGATTGGCCTATAGTTGCCAACCAGATCTAATGGTTTACCCGGTTTAGGTAGTAAAATAATTCTCGCCTCGAAAAGAGATGGGTCTTTTATCCCATGTTCCTGCCAAAAGGCAAAGAGTTGCTGCAGTAGCGGTACCAAAAGATCTTTGAACGACTTAAAGAAAAGGGCTGTAAAGCCATCTGGTCCCGGGGCCTTATCTAACTTTAGAGCATCAATAGCTTCGACAATCTCTTTTTGAGAGAAGGGAGCCACTAGCCTCTGACTACTCTCTTCCGAGAGTGAAGGGAAAGGAACACTTCCCAAAAACCCCCTTATCTTAGTGTTCCTGTCCGAAGAAGAGGGCATATTAGAATATAAATTTTTATAAAAGTCAAAAAAGATACCTAATATGCCCTCTGGATCAGAGACTGTATTGTTAGTCTCTGGGTGTCTCAGCCCTGCCACACTCTTAGCTGTTGCACGTTGTTTCAACTGCCACGCCAAAATTTTGCCAGCTTTGCTACCCTGCTCTATATATAAAGCCTTCAATCTGAAACAAATTCTCAACCTTCCCGTAGCATGTACCTATGTACCAGGCCCTGAGCGTAGCTAATTCTTGATCATGACCCGTAGATTCGCATCTTCTCCCATAAGCTCCAAAGCTTTAATCCTCTCTAAACAATTGGATAAAAGGAGCGTCGTTTTCTTTTTGCAAACTGATGCAAGTCTAATTAACTCACCTCTCCATATGGCCTTCAAGGCCGACCATGTCTGGTCCACCGCACTGATAGAGCCCCAATTAGATATAATTGCAAAGGACATAAAGGAACGAAAATGACCTAACAATTGGGGATCCTTTAATAAAGAATCGTTTAAGGACCATGAATAAGATCTAGGTGGAGCAGACAATGGACGGCATCGGAAACCAATGGGTGAGTGATCTGAGATTACCCGACTCTCTATAGTAACATCATAGATAAAAGAAAGAGCCTGGTAGCTAATCAGGAAAAAATCAATCCGAGAATAGCTTCTATGAACAGGAGTAGAAAGTAACTCTTTGGCAGTGGGGTTAATCATTCTCCAAGGGTCAATTAGGCCCAAGGAGGAGGTAAACTCAGCCAACGCCCTCTGGGACGGAGACAGGCAAGCAGCTCTGCACCACGAGCTATCGATACGGTTGGACTGTACCTTATTCCAGTCCCCTCCTAAGATAACGGGACTATCTGCAAGGGGAGCGATTAACACAGCCAGCTGGGTGAAGAAAGAGGGTGACTCTTGATTTGGGCCATAAATAGACCCCAGTAGTAAGTTAACTCCCCCCAACTTCCCTGAGACTATAACATATCTACCATTAGGGTCAGAGAGAACCTCTGAGGGAAAAAAGGGGATTCCTTTAGCCACCAAAATGGCTACCCCCCTTTTGCTAGAGGAGATCCCTGCCCCAAAAACCTGACCTACCCACCTTTTCTTAAAGTGATGGAGCTGCTCCTGGGGCATATGAGTTTCTTGAAGAAAAACTATTGACGGATCCAGATGTGCCAAATGATTTAAAATAACATATTTTTTCTTATTATCCTTCCCCCCTTTTATATTCCAGGAAATGATATTCAGGTTGCTAACCATAAAGTAGTTCAACAAAGAAATATAGGACCATTTGGAAGCTGCCTGCACCAACCCTAATACCCCCCAAATACCCAAACCTTAAAAAAGAAAAACCATTAGAAACTTCCCTAACCATAACCCAACCATCCCGAAGCACCAACCACCTGGCCCATGGCCGACTCCAGAACCACCAGACCATGACGTGCTCTGAAGTATGAGACCCTCCCCCCCCCGTGGCCAAGTAAGATTAGGCATCACATTCCCAAAAACTCGAACATGAATTATATAAAACCCTTGACTAAGGTATTGCCCCCTAAATATGCAATAAGTGGTAACCTCAAAAAAAAGCAATATATCTACCCCGTAATGCAATTTACACTTGTAAATAGTAAGTATCAGAATAGATCCCATTAAGGGGCGAGACAAGCTGGCAACCACTCATGATACGCCTGAAGGGTATCCTAAAAATACAGAAAATAAACATGAGGGACCCAGAAACTTCATACAGCAGTTCCTAAAGGAGAAACATTAGGAGTCCCCTCTAAATACCCAGTTAACATGTTACCAAGTCATTATACCAAAGCAAACATTACCCATACATCAGGTCCCCAGACAAAGATGTATCTCATGTTAAAACTTGCTTTAAAATAAATAACCTCGAAATCCTGGATATTAAATGAAAAAAAGAAAAAAGCAGGGGACATAGAAGCAAATCACGCATAATTACATGAGTTGCCAGCAATATCTAGCGGCTACAAAGCAGATTATTATGCTACCCCTCTTCCCAATCATAGCATCCCTTCGTGTAATAAACACTTTTCCCTGTTCATCGAGAAATTAAATGTCCTTAGGAAAGGTCCAGATACAGCAACATCAAGTGGAACTCTAACACACTAAAGTGAAAGCAGTCCATCTAAAGTCTTTGAGAGCAGAAAATAAAAAAAATAATGTCCCGACTGCAGATCTATTCACCCTTTTGGAAATAAATCAGGCATCATCTTGTTAAGGTGTTTGTAGCCTCCTCCGGCGTATCGAATCGCTTTGGGCCATCCTTGAACGAGATCTCCAGCCTAGCCGGGTATAGCATGTGGTGTTTGACTCCTGCGGCCCACAGCTTCGATGTAATGGGTCGGAAGTTGGCCCTTGCCAGGCGTATTTTTAGAGTTAAATCAGGAACCACCCGAAGCTTCTTGCCCTCCCATAAAATTGCAGGTAATTTCCTCGCCTCCTTCAAAATGTGCTCCCGATTGAGGAAGTTGAGGAGCTTGAATATTAGAGGCCTGGGAGGGTCCGTTGAGGGTGGTTTTGCCCTTAAGGCCCGATGGCCCCTTTCGATGATGTATTCCGGCCCATTAAGTGAGGGCCCGACTGTTTTCTTTAAAAACTTTTGCAGGAAAAGAATTGTATTCGGGCCCTCCTCTCCCTCTGGAAGCCCTAAGAGAACCAAATTGTTAAGACAATTCCTTCCTTCAAGATCGTCGAGACGATCCTCCAATTTAGCCACCGCTCTCTTACACTCAACCATGGCTGGGCCAAGTTTGTCAGTGCTTCTTTCCAGCGATGAAATTCGGGCTTCAGCGTCAGTGACTCTTCGAGCAAGCTGCGTCAGTGCAGGTTTGAATTCAGCTACATCCTCTATCAATTTAAAGAGGGCTTCTTTTATTGTTGAGAGTTCGCCGTAAACCCGAATAGGGGTTAGTTCATCCTGAGGGTCTACTGGGGACGAACTGCGCCGAGGCCGCTTCGCCTCAAGCTCCTGCGGTGTTTCTTCCATCTCGTGCCCGACAGCCGAAAGGGGTTAATTTTAAGTAGACCGCTGCTGTTAAAATGGGTTTGGTTAAACAAATTACGTTAGAATGTGAAAAAAAAGACGGAGATTATAACGCCGGAGCGGGGAGAGTCCCGAAGCAGCTGCTATTCCTCCAGGCGCATCACGTGACTCCCCTAATCCAGGCATCCTGAAAGAGATACACATGAACTACCAAAAGACCTTAAGGAAAGCCATGCTAAAAAAACAAAACAAAAAAAGAAACAGAATGTTACATACCCTTCAACAAGCCATACTTCCTAACAACCATGAAGAAGACTATAGTGTTATAGAGCAACAAAGCAATATGGATGGGCACCTTTCAGTTGTTAATTTCTCCAACCACACACTGACTACTGGGGAATTAACTGTACTTTCTAGGGGTCTCACACTCTGCCCAACTAAACCACTTGACAGGATACAGTTTGGTGGGGAACTGGAGGAACACTTCTGTAGACTGAGACTTAAAGAATTATTTCACAATAGAGAAGAAATTACAGACAGCAACAATTCAGTGGATAAGAGAAAGAAATCATCTGATTTTACCCCCCCCCCAAGTGGGTGTAATATGAAACTGGCTGGACAACTATATTCATTGTCTTCACTAGAGAGTTAATTGTCACATCCTTAATAGGTAAAAACAGACCCACTGTAGACTCACTTCATTGGAAAGGAAGGCAGTACAATTGTTGAAATTGAACCACAACATTGTCATAAAAAAAGCTGATAAAGGTTCTGTAGTGGTGACCTTAAACTGCGAGGGCTATGTTTATGTTTATGTTTATGTTTATGAAGCTAACAGTTAACAGACCATACCTACTACAGGGAACTGCTGAGTGATCCCAGGATACAATTGACAAGGGAACTATGGGACATTTTAATTTTTTTAGTCTTTGGTAACCGGGTAAGGCCCACTAGGCACAAATGCCTGTTTTCAGGGGCGACCTGGGAGCACTGGGCGGTTAAGTGACTTGCTCAGAGTCACGCAGTATGCAAGTGGAGGCTGTAAGAATTAAACTCAGGTCTGGTCTGCTGGATGTATCAAGCTCATTCACACCTTGTTCCTCTAACCTCTAGGCTATACTGCCAGCCCATAATAACATAATTAGATCTTTTGCAAATCATGTCCAAGACAGAATAACAGACCTCATCCCTGTTGAATCCAAACCAGGGACATTCTACATGCTGCTTAAAATCTATAACCCTGGCAATCCAGGGAGACCCATAGTATCTGGCAATGGTACCCTGACAGAGGGATCTCAGGTTTTGTAGAAACCATTTTAAAACCACTAGTTATAGAAAGGGACAGCTACATTCAGGACACTACACACTTCCTGCATAAACTTTCTGGTTGTAAGGACTTACCACCTAATAACATATTAGCCACAATGCATGTAACCTCTCTCTATACAGTACTAATATTTCACACATGGATGGCATTTGAGCCTGTCTTAAATACCTATGTAACCAGCCAGTCCCCTGGGGTTACTAGAATTCCCTCAGTATCAGTGTTAGACAGGGAGAGGCAACTGGTGATTCACTAGTTGGGGTTTTTCACCTGCTCACTCTTCTGTTTATTTGGCTTGCCCTGAGATGGAAGTGATGAGCTCATTTGGAACTCTTGCTGAAGCATAAGCCTTGGCCAGCTGTGAGAAGGGAGTTAGAATGTTGAGACGAGAATCAGTGTAGAGTTGCAGTTTGAAGTTGGAGGAGTGAGAACTGCTCAGCCGTGGGCTCTGAGGTAAGGGCTCTGCATTCTTAACCTAGTCCTGGTAATTCTCCAGTTTGCCAAGAGAAGTGGTGGAGATCTTTTGTACAGTAGGCTCTCCTGATTTTCATCCCTGGAGGGGTGAAAAGGACTGCTAGTGGATGGATCCAAGGGGTAATCCCCTGTTTGATCCAGGATGTCTGAAGCTACCTGAAATGTCTAACAGTGAGTAGGATCTGACTTTTGCTAAAGGAAGCAAGTACCAGTGCTGTTGTATCCTTTGGCTAAAAGGGAAGGAACAACTTTTCTGTGAATTCAGAAGTGTGAGACTGTTCTAATTTAAAGTGGGCTGAAGTGTGTGATGTCCAGAGGTATGACTATATCACATTGTTTGGGACTTTAGTTTTTCCACTATCAGTGTAGTGATTCAAATGCTGAATGCCAAGTTTCATTCCATAAGCATTTTCCAAAATATGTTTCTGAATGTTTAAGGTGTAACTCTGAAAGAATGGCAGAGTATGGATTTGGGAATGAAGGGTGGGCAGACCCCCATCTGGAGTAACCAGTTCTGGACTACAGGTTGCGTAAGGGTGCATGATTACTTTAGACAATGGCCAATGTCTGAAGAGAATTTTATCCCCTTAAGTGGGTTACAGTTTCTTCTATGGTTATGAAGAATGGTGCTAGTCTTAGCAAAAATGTGTGTTCAGTTGTGGCCAGTGCCACTGGAAGAAATGTTTAATGTCCTACGACAAGTGGGATTAAAAAGTGAAAGTGTCCTATGTCCTACACTATGCTGGAATACAAGTCCAAGTGTCCTATATCCTACTGTGGTGGGATATAAAGAGTTTTCTTTTTTTGAAATTCAACATCTTTATTATTTTTTAAATTGACAGAAAGTGAGAATCAATATAAGGCTGAGTCAGGACATAAACCCCCCCTCAAAACCATTTGTGTAGAAAAGACACCAGAAAATTATTAGCACAAATAAAACAAAAACAGAAATAGCATACTGTTCTACCTGACCCCTATAAAGAGTTTTCTGTCAGATACAGTCAATTTTGTTGTTCTGCATGTTTCTAGTGTCACCATGTATAAACCTTGTGGTTCCACCCTTGCTTTAGAGAACATCTTTTGGAATACAGCAACACTGTAGAACCCCAACTCTGGTCTGGACAGTTAGTTATTGCTTCCTTTGTGGAGTTACTGGGTACTCCTCCAGAAGTTGGATCTAGCATAGCCCTAGCAAAAAGTTCTCTCCCCAGGACCTGGTTTTGTAAATACCAAATAGGCTATATTGCTTTTATACACACCCAACCCTTTGATCTCTAGAAGAATGAGCCTGGTATACATTCTCAAAGTTAGGGGTAGTACCTATTGTCTAAATGTTTCTGAAGTCTGTGCCCAGTATGGGTGTCAGGGGTAGCTAACTGTATAAAGTAGCAGGGGGTGGTTACACCTACATGAGAAAGGACTGCACCAAGAGATCAACCCTGAAGTGGTGGGGAAACTTACTGGATTTATTTTGACACACAACAACTTCAGCTTCAATGATAAACATTACATTCAAACTATTGGCACAGCAATGGGCACCAGGATGGCGCCACATTATGCAAATCTCTTTATAGCGAAATTGGAGGAGGATGTTTTAAGGCACTGTACACACAAACCACTCACTTATTTCCATTATATTGATGATTTGCTTACAATTTGGACAGAGGGCACACACACACACACACACACACACACACACACACACACACACCTCAAGGAGTTCCATCAGGAACCTAGCAACCCCCATCCATCCATAAAACTTTTCCTTGAATATTCTGCCACCAGTGTTAATTTTCTGGACACCACAGTCACCATCAAGGATGGAACCTTGAAGACATGCATTTACAGTAAACCCACAGACAGACAAAGATACTTGCATAGAAATAGTAATCACCCAAGCCACAAATAAAATATCTGTAATGTATAGTCATGCGCTTTGATATCATCATATCTGTTCAAGTGAGTAGGACAGAAATACACGTTTGGCCACATTGAAAAAAAAAAACTTCCATTGAGCAGGGACACTCTTCCAGAGAATTTGACAGAGTGGTAGGATGTGTAATGCAGATATCAAGGTGACAACTACTTCAGTAAAAAGAAAGGACTACCACCAATAGAATACTCTTAGTAGTCACATATCATCCTGACCTTGAGCTGCTACATACAATTATGAAGGACCTCCAACCAATATTCAGTGAGGATGAGACCATAAGATGTATTTTTCAAGAACTACCACTACTGTCTTTTAAGCAACCACCTAACTTAACCAACTTGATTATTAGGAGTAAACTTACACCAGAACTAAATAACAACACTAAATGGTACAAGACCCTGCAATCTCACCAGATGTAAGACTTGTGAGCACATTTAAATACCTGGGCTGTGACCTTGATCAACATCTAATGTTCTCAGCTCACATTGCCTCTCTTGCAAAAAAACTGCGACAAAGACTTGGCTTCATCTACAGAAACAAATCCCTCTTCCCTACTGAAGTCAGGAAATGACTGGTCAAAACCACTTTCATCCCACTCTTGGACTATGCCGATATACTATACACTTGCTGCCCTTGATCTCTGCTACACCAGTTAGATACACTTTACCATCAATCAATTTGATTCATCTTTAATGCCCACCGGCATACATATTACTGTGATCTGTATGCCCCCTTAGGTTGGACCTCTTTAGTGACTAGACATCTTATCCACTCCCTAACCTGGATCTTTAATGATTTTCTGTGTAAACTTCCTCCATACATCTCTAATCTTTTTTGGCAGTCTGCCTGCTTATATCCCCTATGCAGCAATTCATATATTATGCTAGATGTACCAAGCTGTCACTCCTGTTTTGGAGATATGGCCCTAAGTCATGCGCTATGGGCTGCCTGGAACAAAACCCGGACTAAACTCAAGCTTCAACATCTAATTACCCTGAATAGCTTAAAAATTAGCTACTAGCAATTTATCTGACACATGCACTTGTCACTGATTAATACCAGTTACTCTAAACTTAATACCTCTTTCCACTTCTGACCCTGCATCACCCTCACCTTCCAACCCTCACCCATCCTCTTTCAAAATCTCCATTCTCCGCATTCTATTTTCTTCCAGTCTCCCTTCTTACCTGCTTTCTACCTCATTGCCCTACTCTGTCTACTACAGTAATTCTCTATTTGCAGTTGACTCTTGCTATATCATGCAACCCAGTTGTGTGACTGCCTTGTGTTCAACCATATATTACTGCTTAGTTCTACTGCATGGGAGTTCACTTGTATATAATGTTGACTGTATATAGTTGTACACAATGTTGAGTGTTTCTTCATATATTCTGTATAATATTACCTATATTTATTATGTACAGTATATGCCTTCTTTACATTTTCTTATGTAAATGACTTATCTACTCCAGACCTCCTTGTAAATGAGCCTGCTCAAAGGTGTATTTTCCTGCTAATAAACTGAACTGAAAACTGAACATTTCCACTTCCGATTGTATCAATACTCCACAACAAAGACAATTCAGGATACAGGGGACTTATACTTGTACGTATTGTAATGTTATTCCATTCAGTGCAAGAGATGCCCATGAACAAGGTATATAGGAGAGACAGGACAACCTCTCCACACCTGAATGAATGCATACAGACATACTATTAAAATAAAGATGACTGAAAAACCAGTGGGACAACACCTCTCTCAATCTGATCACTCCATCTCAGATATGTCAGTACTTGTTTTGAAAGGACATTTCAAAAATACACAAAATAGATGGGCTTTTGAGGTCAAGCTCATTTTTCTTCTCAATATGGTGCATGTCGGTATGAACATTGATTTGGGTTTTATGTCACATTACACTACTTAAACTTTCAGCGACATTAGGAACAATGAATGGACATATAATGGGAATACATTGTATTTGTGGTGTATGTTTTAATACTAAATGGATATAGGAACCCTTTTAGCTGGTTATCAGTATGTTGATTTCACCCACTAATATTAGGATGGGTGGGTTGGTGGTATGGGGTACGTCTTATATACAGACACATGTTCATTCATGGACATTTTAGATACAGTATTTCATTTGCCAGGTAGTCAGTGTTATGTTTGTTCCTTTAATATACACAAACTCTTGACATCCAGTACATAAAATAATGGGGTTACTTTGTGTTATGACCATTTGTTCACATACATAGTAGATACAGTATATGATTCCTTCTGACTAGTTATCAATGCATTGGTGTGCCCCCCTCCCTGGAGTGTGTGGATTCCCTTAGGTTTTGTTTCAAATTTCTAGAATTGTTACTATATACTGAAAAATTATAAAACAATGAACATATTAGGATACAGGATCTCATTTACCAGGGAGTCTTTGTTATGTTTGATTTTTAATTGTGCACTAACACTTAGCATTTGAAACAATATTGTAGAACAATCATGTTATAGCAATGTGGGTTTTAATATTAATAGATACTATTGACTTTTTTAGCATAGGACTTAGGACACGCATCTCCTGATAGGGTTAACACTGTATGAATCTGTGAAACAGTTTGCTTATGGTTATTGTTCACACTAGGGCAGCTTATCTTTAAACTCACTGTCATACACAAAGGACATTTCTTGTTTAGAGAACTTTTTAGTATCATATACTTGGAGTTTAAATCACAGGTCTTGGTTTTAATTGAGGGTGTCCTGTTTTTTTTTTTCTCTCGATAAATGGTTATTCATTCTGTAACTTGGACCTTGAAATCCCTTCCTTTTTGTTGGGGCTCTTCTTTTTTTAGGTTAATTTTCAAATGCAAGTTTAGGCTAATGTGATTTACTTCCTTATGTATACACTAACACACTCACTCATGCATAGTTCAAAATGAAACTCAATTATGGCTTATGTGTCCTTTCAGGAATGATGTTATCTGTTCTGTTGACATTTGATCTTGAAATGCCTTTCCAGAATTACAGACTGTATGCTTTTCATATGATTCTCAGTTAATTTTTGAGTGCAGTTTAGGCCAATGACATTTTTTACATATTTTTTCTCTATTTATGTATGATCTGGGTGTTAATAGAATGTATTCTTCCAAAATAACTGGCATTAGTTTCTGATGAAGGATTGGGTATAGCCCAATAACGACAGCATCTGTTCGCTTTTGTAACACCCACAGTATGTTGGTCTAATAAAAGGTATCAAATCATCTTTTTTTCTGTATCTTTTATATTTTGGCAGCTATTCCCCTGTTGACATTACCACAACTCCTACAGTGGTGCTATTTAATTTCCCCCTGATATTTTAGTGTCTTTTGCTTTTTGAAAACTCAGCATTTCCACCACCATGATAACTTTAGATCCATGAATAGCCAAAGGGACACTGTTGGCTATAAGACCTGACAGGGAATTGTTTTCCCATGTTAATCTCCCTAACATGCAGAGAAGGCATGCAGTAACAACCTATGCTCTAAGAAAAAATGAGATGAATGGTGGTAGAGCTGTTTGGGTGCTACTATACAATCATGCAAATAAGTTTTATTATTTTTTAAAAGCAATTCAGAATAGCAGTGCCCTGGATTATTTTTCATAAAAATCTTAATTGGTTGTGGCAACACAGAACCTGTACTCACACAACTAGAAAATGCCCTCACATACCATTTTGTGTCTCTTCAGTCAGTTCATCGGCAGCCATAGATAAAAAAAAAATCTACAAAATCATCTGTACTACCCACAATTTACAAAAAAATATTAAATATTTGCGCTGTACTTTATCCCAATAGTTCAACATGATATCTAAACTTCATTCTAGACTTGAAATGGCACTGCTTAATGTATGGGGATTAGTACATTACATGGTTTGCTGGAGCAATTTGACCTAGCTACATAATTTCCTGCTATGTGACTAAAATGCAGTTGCTTTGATTCTTCTGTTCTATCATGTGTCTAAGATAAAAATGGAACATAGTATGTGGCAACAAAGGTCAGATGTCACAGACTGCTAATCATATTGTAACATAATGGCTTTCTGTCTAACTCCACTGTGACGATGAGGAAGCCATAGCAAATGGAGACCTTCCATGCTTTAATCCCCAAGTACCATTTCACTGTCCACAGCTTGTATGCTGCAGCATATTGTGCCAAGTTCATGTGCCACTACAAAAAAATAGTATGTTAAAAGGTTAAGATAATTATGTGATATTTTGCAACAGTTCCCTGATTTATTGGGGAGGGGGTAAATTACACAGAATTATAGCTAAAAAACAACCAATATTAGAAAATGTGCTTACTACAGTATTTACCATCAAGCACATGTGACAAGTTGTAAACAAACACAAAAAGCTAAAGTGTCCCACAGCTACAGTACATTGCAATGGCATGAATTGTGACTGTTGGTAATTTTAAATAGAAAAATGCATTACAAATGACACTTATGCTATCAAACAACATGCAATAACCTATTAGTTGTTGTCTGATAATAAATATTAGTGTATTTTGATGCAAGACAGGCTTTGGAAACAGGACAGTTGTGTCAATGTGCAGCTGTTTACAACTTTAACATTTTCAGAAATGATATACTGTGTATACCACCAGAAGATTCATATTTAACTGTGCAACTGGAAACATAGAAACATAGAACAGTGACAGCACAAAAAGATCATTGGTCTTTCCAGTCTGCACATAATACTCTGTCTTATCCCAAGACTTACTGTCTTCGCAGGGTTTGTGCCCATACTACTACTCCCCATTTCACTTGCCTTACTACAACCCCTCTGGGACATTATTAAGCTGTTAAATGTCCCAACCATGCTTGAAGCTATTACTTGTTTTGGCATCCACAATCTCATCTGGCAGGCTATTCCATGGCTCAACCACTCTCTCAGTAAAATAGAATTTCTGCATTTCCTCCTGACTTTCCAACCCACTAGTTTCCACTCATGACCTACCCCATGTTTTAAATGTAGTATACCTGTAAATAATTCATTGCAGTTTAGCTTGTTCATTTCTTTCAGGAACTTGAAGGCATCTATCATATAACCCCTCTCCCCTCAGATCTCCAGCATGTACATTCAGTGTCCTAAACCAATCCTCATAGGATCTGTCCCGCAGCAATGAATTATTTTGGTTACTCAGTGCTGCACCATTTCCAGCCTGCTCCTGTCTTTCCTTAAGTGAGGCCTCCATAACTGGGCACAGTATTCCAGATGCTGCTTTCCCAGTAATATACAGAGAGCTAGTAATACCTCTTTTACCCTGCTATCAAACTCCCTCCCAAGACATCCAAACATCCTAATTGCCTTGCAGTAAACCTTGTTACATTGGTTAGATTCTTTAAGTTAGCCACCCAGTTCTCTTTCACAGAAACCTAGAAACATAGAATTTGTCAGCAGAAAAGGGCTGCTTGGTTCACCCAGTCTACTTTGGTGGTCATTGCCAAGTCTGTCTCTGCAGACCTTAGCTGGTCTCTGTTGACCATTCCTCCTCCCTACTCATTTCCTAATGATCCCTAAGTCTACCCCAGACATACTTGAAGCCCTTTTCTGTTTTCACCTCCACCACTTCCTCTGGCAGTCTATTCCAGGAATCCACCACTCTTTCTGTGAAGCAGTACTTCCTCACATCCCTCTGAAACTCCGCTTTCCCCCTCCAGCTTCATCACATGTCTTCTGGTTCTGGTGCCCTTCCTCATTTGAAAGAGACTTCTGCACCCTGTTCACCCTGTTAAGTGCTTGTACATCTCTATCATGTCCCCTCTTATCATCCTGTTTGCCAAGGAGTACAGTTTGAGATTCCTCAAGCTCTCCTCATAGTACTTTTAGTGCAAACCATGTACTATTTTAGTTGCTTTGCTCTGACCTGCCTTCACCCTGTCTTCATCATTTCTGAAGTGTAGCCTCCAGAACTGGACACAATGCCCAAGGTTTGTCTCACCAGTGAGTGATATAGTTGCATCACCACCTTCCTCCTCCTCCTCCTCCTCCTGTTGGAGATACTACTTCCAATGCATCACAGCTTCTCACTGGCCCTACCCGCTGCTTTGTCATACTGCTCTGCCACTTTGACATCAACAGATGTGATATCCACAAGGTTCCTTTCTCACTTAGTGATTGACAATACCCCCTTAACCCTATGTTTAGTTCTTGGGTTCCTGCGCCCTAGTTGCATGACTTTTCACTTTTTGGCTTTGATCCATAACTACCATGCTCTTTACCATTCCTCAAGTTTCTCAAGATCAGTATGCATTCTTTCCACCCCTTCCTTATTGTCCACCTTACTACAGATTTTGGTATAATCTCCAAAAATGCATACCTTCCTTCCCCTGTCATCTGCAATAACACTTATGAAGACACTGAACAGGAGTGTTTCCAGTATTGAGCCCTGACTGAGGCATGCAGCTGTTCACTATCCAGTAATTTGAGTTAGTGCTGTTAACCATACCCTCAGGCACCTATCCGTTAATCAGTTTCTAACCCAATTCATCACTTTAATCCTACCCTAGACTGCTCAGTTTCTTAATCAGTCTATTGCATGGGACAATGTCAAAGGCCTTGCTAAACTTCAGTTGGCCACATGCACTGCTGTCCCCTAATTGATTTCTCTGGTCACTCAATCAAATAACTCAGTCAGATTTGTCTTGCATGATATCCCCCATGAATCCATGTTGCCATTGGCCTTGCAGCCCATTGGATTCAATATACTCTACCAACCTTTCCTTTGCACAATGCTTCCATTAATTTCCCTACCACCGAGGTAAGGTTCACCAACCTATAGTTACAAGCCTCTTCCTTGCTGCCTCTCTTAAGTAGAGGGACCACATCTGCTCTCATCTAGTCCTCCAGAATCACACCTGATTCCAATGAGCTGCTCAATAAGGCCATCAGTGGGACACAGAAACATAGAAACACAGAATATAGGCAATGATGGCAGAAAAAGACTGATCCATTCAGTCTGCCCAAGTTCTCAATAATCCCTGAAACCTCACTGTTGTGCGAGTGGGCAGCACCTTCCTGAGTTCTTTAGTTCCCTTTGGTGTATCCCTTCTGGTCCCATAGCCTTGTCCACTTTCAGAGACACAAGTCCCTTCAAGGCTCTTTCCTCTGAAAATGGACTTGAGTTTGCCACCCCTCTTTCATTGTCCCTCATGATCACTGGCAGCCTGTCTCTCCATCCCTCCACCATGAAAACTGAGCAGAATTACCTGTTCCGTATGTCTGCTTTTTCTTGGTCCTCTTCCGCACAGTCTCCCTCTGCTGTCCTTCTCATCATCACTGTCCATCCACTTGTTTTTAACTTCTCACTTATATACCTGAAGAAAGTCTTATCCTCATTTGCTACCCTTTGGCTAACCTTTCCTCTGTCTGCACTGTTGCTCTCCTCACTGCCTTACTTGCTTCCCTCTGTTTTACCTGGTGCACCTCCTTGTCTTCTCCCTTCTGCATTTCCTTATATCTCATGAATGCCACATTTATTTCCTTCACCACCATGGCCACTTCCCTAAGAGTAACATAAATGTCTCTTTCCTTTTGCTTTTACTCACTTCTTTCAGGCACTGGTTGGTTGCTTTATTTTTTTCCCTCCTTTATTTTCCCCCACTGTTTCTGTACCCCTACATGGAATCCCCCCACTAGGCAATTCTTGGGGAAGTCTCCCATTACTCTAAAAACTTCCCTTCTAAAGTCCAGATCTTGCACGTGGTTTGCCTCTGCTCCCATCTTAATGCTAAACAAAACTGTAGAGTGATCACTGGTACCTAGAGGACTGACCACTGTGACATCTGTGATGCTGTCCCTGTTTGTAAGCACCAGGTCCAGCACTGCTTCTTCCCTAGTGGGTTCATTGACTAGCTGCCTAGGAAAGGTCCCTTTTATGGAGTCAAGAATGGCCCTGCTCCTTGATGAAGCTGCAGCTGGAAGGCTTTAATCCACACCTGGCAGATTGAAGGACCAACTAGCAACATCTCCCCCTTGTTTGCCATCTTGATTATGTTTTTCCCAAGTACTTTATCCAAATCCTCTTCCTGAGCTGTAGATCTGTATAACACCACTGTTTGGATAGTGGATTCAGAGCCTGTTTCTAGGATGATCCACAGTACCTTCAGTCCTTACCTTCTCTCTGGGTGCCCTTGTACTTCCATAGTCTTGATTCCATCCCTCGCATATAGTACAACCATCCTCTCCTCCTTCCTTCTCTCTTTCTCCTGAACAGAGTAGCCTGGTATGGCCACATACCAGTCTTGGCTATCAGTACACCATGACATAGTTATGACTGCCAAATCCTTGTTAGCTTCCTCCATGATGCCTCCAGGTCCAGAATTTAATTTTCCAGACTCCTTGAATTGGCATTTCAGTAGTATTTTCCAGCTTACCCCCTCCCAACCAGTATTCTATCCTGAGGTTATTGTTACCTTTGTGCATCACTGTGCACTTTTTGACATTGAATTTTAACTTCCAAACCTTGCAACACCTCTCCAACCTTTGAAGGTCCCTCTGCAATTCCCTATCCCACCCGTCACTGTCTACGCTACCACAGAGCTTTGTGTCAGCTGTGAACAGGCACATCTTGCTTTAGATTCCTTTTCCCATGTTGCTGATGAACATATTGAAAAGAAGTGTACTTAAGACTGAATCTTGTGGTATCTCACTGATGACCTCTCTTTCCTCAGATTTTTCACCATTTACCACTACCTTCTGCCTACACCCTTCTCACCAACTTTGAGAACAGAAGGTAGCCCTCACACACCGATCAATATCTGTTCATTTTTATTTGCTCAAATGGGAGAAAAGAAGCTCCACAGTGAAACAAACTTCCCTACATAGCCCTTCCTATGCAAGGCTTCATCAGTGGTGCAGTTTGTCAAATGCTGCACATTTTTTTTTATTGCATCTTTATTTTCCACTCCCCTGTGGAGCTGTCCCAGTGATCATCCAGCTGCCGGCTCCCGCACCCCTGAACCAGGTCTGGTGCGTGAATCACACCCTTCCCCACAGGTCAGCGAGTATAGCAGCATCCCCCCCCACAGGTACCTGGAGCTCAGACTCCTGGAGGATGCTCCTCTCATGTCCTGGGGCACAGGGCATGGCCATCAGCCACCACAATTGTCCCGCAATTTCTGCCATTTTTTCTTCCTCCTGGAGACGGATGTGCAATGGCATCAGCGCACAACCATGTGGATGCCTGCCACACTCCACCCTAGATTGTGTACTCAACCTGCAGTGCATCTGGCCTCCACCAGTTGCCACTGCAGAGTGATTCAGTTCACCCCAGCCACCCCAGATGGAGGAGAGCAGTCATGGGATGCCCCATCCTCCCTCTCCCCTGCCAGCACCTGGTGGCCCAAGTTCATTCCCAAACTGGGGTCGCCAGTGTGACATGAGGTGTGGCATCTAGCATCTCAACCCTCAGTGCCACTGGGCCAGCCCAATGCTGCACAGTTTTAATACAGAGAAGCAGCAATAATTTATTAATCACATTGCATGAAGTGGCATGTGTAGAAAACAGATTTTTAAATTGGTAGATTTGGGGCTGCCTGACAGCTTAATGGAAGTGCTTTGTGCTTCCATATTGATGATTTGGGTTTGGAAGCAAGCCCAGGTATACATGGGTCTGGTAGCCAGGCTGGGGAGTGCTTCCAAGGGGAACGTGAGCAAACTAGGGAGGCAGATGGCTCAGACACGGCACTGCAGCAAACACTAGTGGCAAGCTAGGGAGCTTGCTCCTTCACGAGGAGTGGTGCATGCCCAGAGTTCACTGTTGCTGTTAAGGCTGACAGAGGCTACATCTTCCATCTGGTGTGGTGGAAGGGGCCAAGGGTGAAAAAGGAGGAGGAAAAACAATGGAACCTGGGCTACATGAAGACCTGCTCATGTCCCACAGGCCTGCTATGTCACTCCAGGATGCCTGTCTAAGAGATGGTTGTGTGCCTGGGGAGGGAGGATTACAGCCCTGCCCTGCCCTCTCCACTCTACATGGAAGGGTAATCTGTAGAGGCCATGACCAGGTAAGCATGGGGGGGGGCAGATGCTGGTGGTGTGGGGGGAGTGGCAGAAGCAGGTGTCTCAAAGGACAATAAGCAAATTATGTAAAAAAAGTTGAAATAAAATGGTAGATGTACTTCACCCAAATGGACTCAGTGATAATATCATTTGGAAACCTTTTTTTTTAAATGAAATTATTATTGCATCAGGGCTTTCTAATATGTGATATAATGTATTCTCAGTTGTTGGCCAAAAATGTTTCAGGGACAGAAACAGGAAGAAAATGTAAGGGTCCCCTCTATAAGAGATTGCAGTGGTTGGTGACCACAAGGACCCAAGTTCAAGGAAGGTCCTCAGTGACTCAAATGAAGGAACGGCATCCACATCTATTGCATGTCATGAGAATTTCTGGAGGACAGGTAAGACATTTTTTCAAAAGACCAACATAATTTCTGAACAAAGGGCTGATAAGGTTCTCAGGAATGCTTACCAGAACTTAATGGTAAAGTGGTAGATAAATGAAAAGCGTAACATTTTGCAAAGTTTTAACTAAAAAGGGAATATTTTGTATAGTGTAGAACCCAAGAAACAAACTGGAACTTTACATTATCAGTTAATATTTCCCAGGTTTGCAAGAAGGGAGGCTCTGAGTCTGGCTAATACAATGCCTATTCTGCATAATTTGGGCAAGAAGAAACACCAGTAGCATATACTTGCCCTAGCCAGGAGGAAATAGCATATTTTTGTGCTTTTTGCCCTGAGTGTCTGTTGGTGGCTCCAAGAAATACAAAAAGGGCTCCATTGATCCCTATAACCATAAAAGACACCATATTTGAAACAACTGGCATTGATATGGTGATACCTTTCATAGCTGCTGTTAGCTTTTGACAGACAGCAGTCTTGCTTTCAGAGCAAGGAGCAGCTGACTGCAGAGCTAGAAGTTTACTTACTAATAGAACACTTTTTTTTTCAATTCAAACTTTATTAATACATTTTCCACAATAAAAGGCAGTTACAATGAGAGTGAGATGTAAATACAACCATTTATGGAGACATAACTGCCCAACCCTCCCATCCCTCCCCTTACAGCAGTAACTAATCCATGTATCCCCTAAGTGCTAAGTTCTTTACCTAAGAACCTGCAGGGCATTTTAGAATGTGACATGACTACGACTGAGCCATTAAAATTAGAGAGTGAAGGTGATCCCATATTTTGGTATATGACTAATAGAACACTTTTAACTCAGCAGGAGTCAGAGCCTGTTGGGATTAAGCAAACAGATACTTTATTAGAAGTGTGAGGTCGCAATTAGGGTAAAAAAAGAGAGTCAGTGTGTTTATCTGTGTTGGAGGAAGGGGACTGTATCAGCTTCTCTGTTTGCTAAGTCAGGAGGAAATCAGTTAATTGGGGTTGTGGCTTAGGTAGTAGAAAACCAGGTGTTTCCAGTTATATTTCCCTGCTGCTAGCTTTTGGCAGACAGCAATTTTGCTTTCAGAGCAAGGAACAGCTGACTAAAGAGCTAGAACTTTACTTACTAATTGCCCTCCTTCGCTCCCATCTACCTTCCCACCCTTAGCCAGTTCCTTTGCCAGTTCCACTTTTATAAGCACTGAATTTGACTGACAGCAGGAACTTCCTGTTTGGGAGTAGGAAGGGAAGGATCACTAAGACACATAAGTTGCACCATCCTTGAAGAAAAAGAGTAGCTCTCCCTTATCCACCCTCACGAATTGCTGGAGGTCTGACTCTGAGCAAGGAAGAAGGAGACTACCAAAGAATACAGGAAGCTCCTGTCCCAGAACAGGAAAGGCAAGAGCTGTAAGGCCACATAGGCAGTAGGAAAGTAGGTGAAAAAATAAGTAAATAGAGAGAAGAGAGAGTAAGCATACAAAGCAACAGGAGAGGGGTCACAAAATAAGACATGATGGGAGTGGTGCAGTGCAGTGGCTGTGGGATGGCAGTCTTCTGGGAGACATTCTGGAGGCTGCAATGCTGCCCTATTTGCAGGCACCTCTCAGGTCTGAGGGAGGAGGTTGCCCATCTCCAGGATGACCTGGCTAGGATTCGTGAACCCTCCTCCCCCACCCAGGGACCACCAGGGCCGACATCGCTGCCTCAGAGGTTGTCAAGAAAGAGGAGTGTTTGGAAAAAGGTGGACTCAGGGAGGGTGAGGGTGGTAGAACAGAGGCACATCCCTCCAGTTGTATCTCTCCACAGTTCGTATGCTGTTCTGGTGGAAAGAGGTTCCTCTATGGAGGCACCTGCACTGGAGACCAAGGAGGATGCTGGGAAACTCCACAAAGGAGACCCACAGGATGGTGGCATGGGACCCCACAGGGGAAGGAAACAACTCCTGGTGGGGGACTCAGTCATTAGTGGGGTAGAACTGGGGGAGGTAGGGGAGAGGGAGGTAAGGTGCCTGCCTGGTGCCTTGGCTTAATGGTTTAGTGAACAGGTGTGACACAGGTGAATACCAGGGTGCATACAAAAAGAAGGAGGCTAAACCTTCAATAATTGCAGGAAATCCAAAAGACAGTGTGCACTCCAGGGCAGTAATTTTGAAAAAATGCAAATGCAAACACCAGCAGAAGTAAATGTCTGTGGAATTTATTCTCTGTCCACAGACATGGTATCCCTTAACACTTCAGCCCCACAATCAGGCCTTCCTAAGATGGAGTGACATAATGCAAGATATGCTACCCTTTTAAAGTGAATTTCTTATCGTGACATACACATCCATTATGCTTAATGATCGAGAATTATAAAATATAAATAAAACTTACAAAGTTGATCTAACCCCAATTAATACAAATGTGCATTCATATGAATTCAAAAAAGCAAAGGGAAAAACCTGAGGCAATGTGGAGTGGGGAGGCAAAGGGGATATTGACAAAAACCCAGATAGATACAAGTTATAATATGTATCTTAAATCAGATATAATAGAAGGAGACTTTAGAGTTTAGGATTCAGATTATGACATTATTTCTAGTTTTACTAATGGAAAGGAAACATTTTTATTAATTTCCAAATCCAAGAGAATATTTATGTACCTGTATATGTCACTGTGAATTTAACCCATTTTAAATTAAATGTTCCCTTAACTATGGACTTCTAGTTAATTATTTTTTATAATATACTTGATTGGATTAAAGAGAGGCCAAAAAAAGTAAAGAAAAAGACAGAAATGTGGGGAGAAACAGGTTTGACCAGACACCTAGTGCCATGACATGGAGGGACAGGGAGTTAATTCTCAGGATCGTGGGAGCAGCTGCACAGGAGAGGGAACTGGATGTCATTGTTCACCTAGGGACAAATGACCTGGCTGGGAATGGGATCAGAGCAGTGCAAGAGGAGTTTGTGGAGTCAGGGAAGGGCCTTAGACAAGTAGCACAGACAGTAACCTTCTTGGAGGTGCTGCCTGTGTATGGCATGGGTGACGTTAGGGTACACTGCACCATGGGATTCAATGAATGGTTGAAAAACTGGTGTGGAGCTCAGGGTTTTAACTTCATTGGGGACTGGGGTCCTCCTAGAGGGATACAAGCATATACTGGCATGATGGTCTGCATCTGTCTGGGAGGGGAACCAGGATCCTACAGTAGGTGATAGGTTTAAATGCTTTATTGACAAGCATTTAAACTAGCTGGGTGGGGTACTGAAAATGAGAGGGAAATCCCAGGCTCCCCCAACAATACAGGGTAGTTAGAGAGGTAAACATCAAGGTAGAGAAGTCAATAAGGAGCAGAACAGGGGTAAATGGAGAAAAAGGCAAAGGCAGTAAGGGCAGAAATTGGGCTAAAAGGGGTAAGACATTAAAAAAATGGAGGATGATGAGAACCAATGCCTGTAGTCAGGATAACAAGTTCCCTGAACTAGTGGCCTTGATGGAAGAGGGATGCCTGGTTATTGTGGCAGTCACAGAAACATGGTACACAGAGCACCATGACTGGGATGTCAACATTCCAGGGTACACAATCTACAGGAGGGACAAGGAAGGTAAAAGAGGAGGAGGAATAGATCTTTATTTAAGACAAGGGATCAAAGTGACAGAACTAAAGGGTAAACAAGGAGGAGAGGAGGTGCTGTGGGTCACCCTGGAGACACAAAATGGCACCACAATCCACACAGTGGTTGTACACATACCACCATCTCAGGGGGAGGCAATGGACAAGGAAATGATAGAAGTCATCCTTTTAATGGCAGAAAAAGGGGAGATATTGTTGATGGGGGACCTGAATATGCCAGATGTTAACTGGAGCACCTTTGCTGCAGCCACATCCAAGAGCAGGGTCATTCTCGATGCACTACAGGGGGCATGCCTCAGACAGCTAGTGTTGGAACCCACTAGGGAGGAAGGGAGCAATCTTAGACCTGGTAATCTCAAATGGGGATGGAGAGAGGATCTTGGATTTGGAAGTGGGTAGCCATCTGGGAACAAGCGACCACCAAACAGTGTGGTTCATGATAAACACAGTCATAGAGTCAAGCCATACAAAAGCAAGGGTATTGAACTTTAGGAAGGAAATGAGAGAGTGCCTCAGAAAAGCACTAGCAAACAGGCAAGAAGGAGGGGTAGAGAAACAATGGGGAAAAATCAAAACAGCCATCACAGAGGCAGCAAGCTTTTGTGTGAAGCAAATCAACAAAACAAAATAAAGGAAAAAAACACTATGGTTCTGAAAAGAGGTGGCAGGGAAGGTTAGGGAGAAAAAGATATCATTCAGGAAATATAAGGAAACACAGAAGGAGCAGGACAGAGAGCTGTACCAGTTAAAGCAGAAGAATGCAAGGATGTCAGTCAGAACAGCAAAGGCCCAAAATGAGGGAAAGACAGCTAACTCAGTTAAGAAGGGGGATAAAACCTTTTATAGGTATATTAGGGAGTGAAAAAAGACCAAGGGATGGATAGTGAGGCTTAATAAAGGGAAGGAGGGGTGGGCAGAGGGTGACAGTCAAAAAGCAGGGATACTGAACAAATACTTCTGCTCAGTAGTCACAAAAGAAGAGTAGGGGAAGGTACCTAAACCAAACAATAGAAGCAATCTGGATAGTGGGTCGGTACCAGTCCATTCCCAGAAGAAAGGGTCCTGAAAGAACTCCTAAAACTAAAGGTGGACAAAGCAATGGTAGAATTCACCCCAGAATCCTAAAAGAACTAAGGGGAGATCTAGTGACACCACTACCATTTTTAACAAATCATGGGAGGATAGTGTGGTACCTGAGGACTGGAGGAGGGTGGATATGATTCCCCTTCACAAAAGTGGGAGGAAGACAGAGGCAGGAAACTACAGACCTGTTAGTTTGACTTCAGTGGTGGGGAAAATGATGGAATCATTCTAAAGGAAAGAATTGTTGAGTACCTTGAGTCCAGTGGGGCAAAGGACCCAAGGCAGCATGGAATCACAGCGGGAAGGTCATGTCAGACGAATCTAATCAATTTCTTTGCTGGGTGACCAAAGTAGTAGACCAGGGAGGGGCTGTGAACATGGTCTACCTAGTCTTTAGCAAGGTATTTGACACAGTCCCACACAAAAGATTAATAAACAAGTAAGCCAGCCTGGGAGTGGGTCCTAGGGTTGTAGCCTGGGTAAAATATTGGCTGGACAGCAGGACACAGAGGGTAATAGTAAATGGAGTCCATTCTAAAGAAAGGTGGGGTTACTAGTGGAGTACCACAGGGTTCAGTACTGGGACTAGTGCTCTTTAATGTCTTTATACTGTAGGTAACATTGCAGAGGGACTAGAAGGGAAAGTATACCTCTTTGCAGACATCACAATGATCTGCAACAGGGTTGATACAGAAGGGTAACACCCTGTATAAGGGCTTATTATTGAGTGACTCAATATGAGTGTCTCACTAATAGCACTTGGAGGTAGAGCGAGTGGTGAAAGAAGTAGCTATATCCTGTAGAGCGAGTGTATCAGGGAGCTACATTAACTAGAGCAGGATGTAGCATGATGGTTGGGCTAGCACAGCTGAGCTGGCCATGTAGTGTAGTGGCATACGCTACTGCTCCTGTAGCGAGACACCCGGATTCGGGTCTAGTGGCTGGAAAGGAAATATTTTAGTTTATCAAATCTTTATGTTTTCCCCCTAAGTCCATGCCCCCTGTGGAGTTGATTATTTTTATTTTGGGGGACACAGGAGGGCTTGCCTCCTGCATAAAAATATATATCTTTTCTTTTTTTTTGAGATGAAGTAAGCGACCATCGCTATTAGCGATGGTCACTATACTGTCTGTTGTCTTTTGTCTGTTGGGCAGTTCTTGTCTTGCTGTTTGTGGTCAGTGCTCATTAGGAGTCACCGCTATCACATAAAACCATACACAAGGGGGGTAGAAAGGATGAGAATGGACTTGGCAAGGTTGTAGGAATGGTCAAAAGTGTGGCAGCTTAGATTCAATGCAAAGAAGTGCAAAGTAATGCACCTGGGAAATAAAAACCCAGGGAAAGAATACACAATGTGGGGGCAGGTACTAACAACAACAAAAATGGAAAGGGACCTGGGGGTAGTCATATCAGATGACGTAAAGGTAGGCAAGCAATGTAAGAAGGTAATAAAGAGGGCTGGGGGGATACTGGGATGCATAGAGAAAGGCATCACCAGTAGAAAAGAGGAAGCTGTTATCCTCGTTGTACAGACAGCTGGTGAGACCCCATCTGGAATACTGTGTGCAGTTCTGGAGACCCCATCTCTGCAAGGATATAGACAGGATGGAGGCAGTCCAGAGGAGGGCAACTAAAATGGTGCAGGGTCTGCACCAGAAGCCATATGAAGAAAGACTAAAGGAGCTTAATATGTATACCCTTAAGGAAAGGAGGGAGAGGGGGAACATGATAGAAACATTTCAGTACCTCAAGGGTATCAACAAAGTCCAAGATGGTAGTATCTTTCAGTAAAAGAGATGTGCAAGAACAAGGGGACACAATTTGAAGATAGAGGGAGGACAGCTTGGGATAATGTGAGGAAGTATTTTTTCACAGAGAGGGTGATGGATGCATGGAACGGCCTTCCTGAGGAGGTTGTGGGGTCAAAAACAGTGGGGAAATCCAAGAATGCGTGGGACACACAAAAATTAATTCTAGTTTGGGGGGTAGGAGGAAATAGACTGTTGGTTAACTAGGATCTGCAGCTTATACAATAGGTAGGAAAATGGGCAGACAAGGTGGGCCAAGCGGTCCTTATCTGCCATCAAAGTCAATGTTTCTATTTTTCTATGTTAAATAGTACACCTGATTATCATTATATTATGGTTTTAATTGATTACATTACCTGTTACCCCAAGGCTAGTCCCCTAATTTCCTCTACTGCCCAGTCAGTGGCCAAAGAGTTGCTAAAAACATTTTCCCAAGTTTTGGTTTTTTTATTATTTTTCCCTCCTGGCCACCACTTGGCTGGGGTCCCATTGGTTATCTCACAGCCATTCCCATCCTGCCCAAGTTCTTCTCTGCCTTAAGGTCCTTTTCCCCTGACCCAACTGTGACACACCTATGAGAAACCACCCGGTCATGACCCCCCACTCAGAGCTGGGCAGCCTTCAGCTCCATGGCAAATGTACTCATCCAAAGTGATGGCAGGTGGAGATGATGGAAGGAGGCAGTCAGGAAACAGCGGAGCTGGAACCAGCGTCAGACATGGTGGATGAAGTGATGTCTTCCTCCCAGCTAGCAGGGGTTTCCTTTGCTTCACTGGTTTTCACCCAGAGGTGCTGATGTGCAATGACATCAAGCGTGAGATGGGTGCGGTTTCGTACCTTACCTGCAGACGTCTGCCGTCGCCTCCACCCATTTCTTCTGTGGTCCTGGTAGTTGCACACCCAGCCTCCACTGGGCATTGCTGGATGCCACTACACACAGCCCATCCTCCCCAGGAGAGGTTGGCTGTCCTCTGGATGCTCATTCCTCTCCTCCTTAGCCAACACAAAGCTATTTGAGATCTCTCCAGACACCAGGTTGCAGGCGTGGTAAGAGGCGAGGCACCTCATCCCTTGACACCACCAGGCCTTATGCATTTTCCCAAGCTGAGTTGCTGAACAAGATCCTAACTGCTCAAGGCACTAGCTTTATATCAAAACTTTTGAGGGAGGTGTGTGCTTTACTAAAAGTGAAGTCCATCCAGGCATCAGTGTATCACCCCTATACCAACAGGTTGGTGGAATGCTTTAATAAATCGTTAAAATGTATGCTGTGTAAATTTGAGTCAGCTAAGGTAAAAAGCTGTGATGAACTGTTATCCAGTTAAATGTTTGTAAATTTGGGAGTGGCCACAGACATCCACTGGATTTTCACCCTTTGAATTGTATGGTGAAAGCCTCGTGGGATATAAGAAAGGTGGGAAGAATAGGCACATAGTCCACCGAACGTACTCCAAAATGTGTTACAAATGACAGAAAGGTTGGACACAGCTGGCAGTTTTGGCAAAGAAAATTTTGTAAAAGCACAGCAAACCCAGGTATGGCACTATAACCAAGGGGTCAGGTTATAGAAGACCAAACCCAGAGATAGACTACGTTGGTTACCTTGCTCTAAGAGTAAACCCGTGGCTAAATGGCAGGGACTATATGAGGTCCTAAGAACTGTGGGGCTGGTTGTTTGCAAAGTCTAACAACTGGACAGCAAAAACAAAAAATAAATGTACTATGTTAATTTGTTGAAATCCTGGAAAGACAGGGAGGTATTTCTCTTTGACCCAGAAGATCCTAAAGGGTCCCAATGGCAGGTGATAGAAGGGCAAATGAGGACAAAACCATGGACTTAGGCCCTAAAATTCTCAAGGAACCAAACATCATCTCAGTGGATGACTGGCTCAACTAGACTCAGAGCAAGAAGCCCAGAGGGTGGTTGAGAATTTTAGGGGTTGTATTGTCCCCCAAAACCTATATAATCCCATGTGATCCAGCACCACATAGATATGGATTCAAGTGTCCAGATATGCCAACAACCATACAGACTATCATAACGAATCTGAGAGACAGTAGAAAAGGAATTCTAGTTTATGCTGAAGTTGGGATTTATTGAGAAATCCCAGAGTGAATGGTCTAGTCCTATTGTGCTAGCCCCAAAATTAGATGGAATCACCCAGTTTTGTACAGGCTTCCAAAAAGTTAATGCTGCATCCAAGTTTGACATGCACTTTGTGCCAACGGTAAACAAACTTTTAGGTCACCTGTAGATGGCCCATTACACTAAAAACCTGGATCTGACCAAGGAGTATTGGTAAATCCTGTGAACTCTTAAGTCTCTTGAGAAAATGGCCACTGTCACCCCATGACCCTGCTCCATCACCATCTACTATACCTATTTCAGTTTCTCCCTGGTCTGACCTCCACTGATTTGTCTTAGTTCTCACAACTAAGAATCCCTAATGTTAGTATTTGACAAAGTACTGCTATCCCATGTCTGGAACTATTTTGCACATATATGTACTTTTTGTATTACCTTGTATTATTTTTTTTTTCTGTTGTATCTTTATATACAGTACCATTGCTCTGTAATCCTGTACTTAATATGTATAATTCCCTGTACTGTACAAATGTCTTTGATTACCCTGTATGTTCCTCTTCCCTGGGTCACATCTGGAAATGAGCCTTGGCTCAGTGTGCCTTTCCCGGTTACCAACTTTTAAATAAAATAAATAATTAAATAAATAAATTTAGCTTCCTGTATATTAATTTACTGTGCTTCCCCTCTGATTGCATGGAGCCCCAGCCACATTTGAGAGAATGATAGACTGCATCCTCAATCCCCACTGGCTGTATGCAGCAGTGTACCTGGATGATGCTGTCATATTTAGCCCTGATTGAGACAGTCACCTGCGGAATCTGATCACAGTACTTCAATCACTCAGTCAGACAAGTCTCATAACCAGTTCCATTAAATGCACCCTAGGGCAGCAGGAGACAAAATATCTGGTGTTTATGGTTGGGAATGGCCATGTACACCCAGTTACTGAAAAAGTAAAGTCTCTAAGCTGACTGCCCCTTCCAGCTACCAAAAAGTAGGTTAGGTCCTTTCCTGGACTTGTGAAGTATTATTTCCAGTTAGTTTCAGAATTCCTAACTGTTGTTGCCCCACTGACTGACTGGACAACAACATTTGCCCTGAGTAAGGTTGTGTTGCTAAACAAATTGACAAATGGTATTTCAGACCATCAACAATTTGCTGTTAGGGGCCAGTCATACAAAGTCCAGATTTCAATCATCCCTTTGTTTTTTCACATAGACACCTATAAAGTGGGGTTGGGGGCAGGGTTATCACAAGACTCTGAATATATGATTCATCCCTTCCTATGTTTATCTCGCAAACTGCTTCCCCTGGAACAGCGCTATGAAATGCTGGAAAAACAGTTTCTGGCAGTAAAGTGGGCAGTGGTCACCCTGCTCTATTACTTGCTGGTACAGATATTCATGCTTGTCGCTGATCATGCCTCCTTAAGTGGTTACTTGCCATGTGGGATACCAATGGCAGTGTCACCATGTAGTAATGGCACTGCAGCTGTTTTCTTTTAAAGTGTTACACAGGGAAGAAGCTCAGCATGGCAGTGTAGATTTTATTTTTCCTAGGGAGTGTGAATCTTGTTTTGGCCCTTACTGAATGTTCCATGGCCATGGGTCTAAGTGGAGGGTATGTGATGGAGTATAGGACAATCACGGTCCCTACACCTGTCAGCCAAATTACAATTCTGCAGCAGCACAAGTTTTGGCAGGGCCTGTGGGGGAGGTGTCAATCAAACCCCTCTTGCCTTAGAGTTGCTCCTAAAAACTTTAGTGTTCTCTGTACTTTAATTGCTGGCTGTTCCTTATGGGGAAGGGAGGGCCAGGGTTGGAGAGGGAGTGTTAACAAGCAACACCTGACCCCAATAAAGGAGGAAGTAACAGGGACGGAATAAAATAAAAAAAGTTTTGTTTTTGGTTTTGGAGAGATCCAGAGAGACTGAACAAAGAAGGATGTGTAAATTCTTGTGGGGGGTAAGAAGAAATAGGTTGTTGGTTAACTAGGATCTGCAGCTTATCCTTTAGGTAGGGAAATGGGCAGACTAGGAGGGCCAAGCGGTCCTTATCTGCCAACAAAGTCTATGTTTCTATGTTTCTAAAGCTGTATGCAAGCTTTTTCCTTTTGCAGAAGTACCATAAAATAGTTTTCACTTAAACTGAACTGGCACCCAGAGTAGTCTCTCTGTGACTGTTCTCTGGGAAGCCACCTAGTTCACTACCTTGTCACACATGTATGTTCAGAAACAGAAACAATAATTTTTCTGCAGAGCAGGACTGTTAGACCCATCCAGTCAGCTATATTTTTCCTTCCTATTCTTACACTTTGGACTCTATCTGGGCACTGGTATCCCTCCTGCCTCTCTTTTCCTTTCTTATTATGCATGTGTACCTAACCCACACATGCATGAAGCCCCCCCACTCTTTTCACTCCCACAACCTCTTGTGGCAAGCTGTTCCAGGCATCCACCACCCTTTCTGTGAAGAAGTTTTTACGCACATTCCTCTAAAACTTCCCCCTCTAGCTTCATTTTATGCCCCCTAGTTCTAGTGCTTTTCCTCCTCTGAAGGAGACTCCTCTCCTGCACCTTGTTCACTCCTATGAGGTACTTAGAGGTCTTAATTATGACCTCTTTCACTCTCCTCTCCTCCATGGAGAACATTTTGAAATCCTGCAGCTTCTCCTTGTATGGCTTCCTGTGCAACCCCCACACCATTTTGGTAGCCCTCTTCTGGACCTCTTCTACCCTGTCAGTGTCCTTGTGGAGGTGTGGCCTCCAGAACTGGACAGAGTACTTTATGTGAGGTCTCACTAAAGAGCGATATACTGGCAACACCACCTCCCTTCGGCTAGAAATCCTCCTCCCTATGCACGCCAGCATCCCATTAGCCTTGCCCACTGCCTTATTACACTGCCTTGCCATGTTATATGATTACCCTGAGATCCCTTTCTTGCTCACTGATAGTCAGGACCATCTTATACTCTGCTCCCGAATGTCATTACCCCAGGTGCATGACTTTGCACTTCTGGGCATTGAAACTCAGCTGCCATAACCTAGAACGCTCCTAGTTTCTCCAGATGCAAGTTTCATTACTCTAGGGCTGTGGCAGACTCTGGGTGCATCATGGACCCTGTGCCCAATTTTATAAAAGTGGGCTCCCTGCACCAGAGACCCAGGAGATGCTGCAGTCACAGGCTTGTGCCAAACTTTTGGTGCAACTGTGAGAATTGATGCAGAAATCTGACCTCCCTGCCCAGTGTAACAATTGAGTGGCTTTGAATGTGTGTGTGGGACTGCATGCCGGGGGGGGGGCTGGGGCAGAAGAGGCAAGGGGGTTCCCTAGGAGGTGTTGGGGAGATGGCAGAAGAGCAGAGTGTTGTTGTGGCACCCAGCCAGAGTGCATTGTGCAATGAAAGGCAGCCGATTGGCTGGCAGTCCAGAAAGGGTTGGCAAGGAGGGAAACTGATCTAGCCACAGGTGGGCACAGCCATGGCACCTGCCCCAGAGTTGTCACAATCCACAAGCCTGTATGTGGGGGGCACCTGGCCACAACATGAGAGGGTGAGTGCCAGGGGACTTTTGTGATGCCTGGAGAACATTGCCATCCACTACTTGCAGCTCTCACTCTGCAACCAATGCTTCCCGCATACAGTCTTGTGGATTGTGGCACCTCTGGGGCAGGTGCCACAGCTGTGCCCATCTGGGCTAGGTTAGACTCTTTTAGTGCCAACCCTCCCTGGACCACCAGCCAATTGGCTGCCTGTCATTGCAAAATGCACCCCTGCTGGGTGCCAAAACACCACTCTACTCTTCTGCTATCTCCCCCATGCCCCCTAAGGAACCCCCATGATCCTTCTGCTCCATCCCCCTCCCAGCAGGTCCCCCCCCAATGGCCACATCATCCTTCACTGGCGCAGGGCCCTTAGACCACCTCCTGGCTCCTCTAAGCAGAGCCCCCTATTGCGTCCATAATGGGGCTTGCAAATTTTCAAAAAAGGGGATGGTGCAGCCCCACCATGGTGCAAGCCACCTTGTAACCTTGTGCAAGGGTGCTTTTGCCACAAGGGTGGCTTGGGTACAAAGCATCCTGAGCATGCAATGAACAAATGGGATTGCCACAATGTTTGATGTTTTACACAAAATGCCACTTGTGTCATACCCATTTGGTGCAGGCACCTTGTGTCAGACTTCACCTTTTGAAATCAGACCCTAAGTATAAAAGAACAACAACAAAAAAAGCAGTGCAAACCAAGGTAAAGTAAATGTGGTAAATGTATTTAAGAAGTGCAGGCACAAGGCTCTGTTGTTTTGTGGCACCTACCCTTTCATCAGGGATTATTATCTGATGGAAAATTCAACCGTTCAGTAAATACTGATAGAAACCACCATGTGATACACATGTGTAATAAATTATTTAAGTACAGAAGCAAAGAAGTTAGAAAAGTCGCCATTTCTGAATTCATAGTATAATTCCTGCATCAGACACTTTACTACGAAGAAGGTAAGCATTCACATTGCCATATTTTCTAAAGGGAAACAGAAGTCAGCATTTATAAAAAAATATGTTGTGCTGAGTGTTTTGATTTGTAGGTTTAGACCTACTGTCAGTGTCCTTTCCTATATTTGCTGTTAGAAGGTTTTGTTTTTAATGTACAGTGTTTTGATTTGTAGGTGTAATCCTATTGTGCCCTTCCTTTTGTTTGCTGTAAGCGGTTTTTCTTTAAATGTGCAGAGTTTTGATTGGTACATGTTGTTCTAGTGTGTCCTTCCTTTTTGTTTGCAGTAAGAAGTTTTTTTTTTTTATTTAAATGTGCAGTGTTTTGATTTGTAGGTGTTATAACCAATTATTTTACCAGGTGAGACACACTAAGCTGAAAGCTTGTTTGCAGGTGCAACCTGGGAGCACGAGGAAGTTAAGTGACTTGCTCAGGGTCACACAGTATGCAAGTGGGGGCTGTGGGATTCAAACCCAGGTCTCCAGATTTGCAGCTCAGAGCCTTAAACCACTGCGCCATACTGCCTCCTAGGTGTAGTCCTAGTGTGCTCTTCCCTTTGTTTACTGTAAGAGTTTTTGCTTTAAATGTGCAGGGTTTCAATTTGTAGGTGTAGCCCTAGTGTGTCAATCCCTTTGTTTGCTATAAGAAGTTTTTTTTTTTATGTTCAGTGTTTTGATCTGTAGATGTACTCTTAGGCCCAGATATTCAAACTGCGCCCAAAAAGTGCACAATAGCAGGAGCAAGCACAAGTCTATTGCGCCCATGCGCAAGAGATGCGATATTCAAAAACGGAGCAGGCCAAACTGCGCCTACAGCTGACGGCTGAATATCACACCACCTGCGCCATAGCACAACTAGGGAGGGGAAGCTGAGCAGATCTGATGCACCATAGCGCAACAAGGGATGTTCAGCTGAGCAGTCCAGAGGTGCCATAGCGCAACCAGGGACGCCCCCAAGCAGCAGAGCAATGCAACTGCACAACTAGTGAGGTAGGTGCCCACCACCCATGCCACAGATGGGCAGAGGAACACACAGCAGAACAGACATCATCCCCTCACACCCCATGCACTGCACAACTGGGGGGGGGCTGGAATAACCACTGGCCCATGGAGACAAGCAAACAACCCACAGCCAGGCCATGGTGCCCCATCACACCTACCGGCAAGCTGTGACTGGCACACAAGGAGGGCTGACCACCCCGTGCCACACCATCCTCCCCAGTGCAGAGCACACCCTGCACCGTGATCCCCAGACACCCCCCCATGAGCAGTGACCACTATTGCAGGAAACCCCATGCATGCCACCACCCCCACTGTGGCACTGCAACCCTGTGCACCACAGAACCATGCAAGTCAGCCCCACCATGAGCACCCATTAGCAGGTGGCAGCACACAGCAATGCAACAATGGCAGACACAGTGCCACCACATACAGTCCCCCTGAGGTACTGCTGAGAGACCAACCATGCGTCGGCACATGAGGTACCCCACATGAGACAGGGTGTGCCCTGGACACCACCACCAGTGGTACAGCACCCTGCACAGTATTCCAATGACACACCCCGACCCACCACTAGCCACAACAGCCAGCACAGATACACACAGTGGTGTGTGGAAGCATGCACCTCACCGGATGCCACACAGTGTATGGACAGACACCCACCCATACCCAAGGGCACAACAACACAGGGACGCAGTGGTGGGGCAACCAAGCCCACAGTGTAGGCCCATGTAAACTGTGTACACACAACCAGCAGTCCTCCATGGCACTGGAGTGCCAGCCACCCTGCGCAGGCACTGTGGACCCATACACCACCATCAATCGCCGGGAGCACAAGTCACAGACAGTGGGGCACATCCCCTGCAACACACACAAGGCACAGCATGGAGGTGGGACAACAACTGTGGTGCCCACAGTGCCACCCGAGGCAGACACGCACCACACCAGTGACAGGAGGCAACCCAGCAATGTGATGGGTACAGTGGCTGCCCTGCAGGAACTGCCACCACTGACATGCCAACGGACCGTGCAGGTCACAGACATGCATGTGTGTCAGCTGCACAGGCCATGGACGGGGTCGATAGGTGTGCCATGGACACAGAGCACGCACCATGGACCACTGCACACAGTCATCCAGTGCACAGGGCACAACACACACACACCACAGACACTGACTGATAGCTACCCCCACACCATAGTCACCTCCACATGGACACACACACATACCCATGACCGCACCACCCCTGATGCCATGCACACCACTGCAGCTGAGCACCTATAGCCCACTGCAAATCAGAGACCACCACAGTATTCATATCAAAATTAAATGTATTGAACAAATATAAAATTCAGCTATTTACAATATTACATAAACTATATACAAGGTTGGGGGGGCCACAAACAAGGTGGGGGTGGGTAGGGGGCAGTGGTGGACAAATGGGACGGGAAAGGAGGGGTGTGAGGGTGGGTCCAGGGAGATGGGGAATACAGGGACTGATTGATCCCTAGTGGGGGCGCCTTTCCCCACTCCGACTCCTCTGGGCTCTGTGCCTCCTCAGGACCCCGGTGTCATCTATCCGCCTGAGGATGTCCAGCGACGCCCTCACCACCAGTAGTATCTCCCTCAGTGCCTCCCTGATTTCCCATAGATGGTGGGTACCTAGGACAAGGGAGCAGTCAATAGGTGTGAATGCACAACCCCATACAGCCCGCCCACCGTGCATGGCATACAGCCATGGGACATACCTCTGTGATGGTGTGTGACCACCCACAGTGATCACATCCACATGACCTGCCCACCCAAGCGCATACAGCCATGCGGAATGCTGCACACACCCACCGGCCAAGTCCTGCACAGCACCACCATGGCTGTTTAGTGACATGGCTATGTGGTGCAAAGGCAGTGGCACAACCATTTACCTGGTGCATGCATGGACCACCATTGACGCACTCACAGACATGCATTGCCACTGGACACTGTTGACTGTAACAAGTCGCGTGCATGACAATGGTGTCGATGGATGGTGGCCATGCCCTGCTGCCCACCCTGTCACACAGCATGCAATAGTAATCATGGATGTATGGCACTAACCTACATCGGGCCGGTCCAGTGGGCAGTAAGGGCCCTCGCCCCGCCTGGCTGCACCCTGCTCTTCCTGCCACCGCTCTTCACGGGCACAGTAGCATTCCTCTGGGCCTGTGGGGCAAACATGGAGAGAGGAACATCAGTACAATCCCATAGCAAAGTCCCCTGCCCCCAGGTGTGTGCCCTCCCACCCAGCCAGACCCACCCACTCCACACCCTGTGAACACCACCACAGCCAACCCCAGATGGTCCCTCCCCCATGTGCTGGACACATGCAACACTGTTACCCATATGGAAGATAAAAGTGTGTTGACATAACCCCTACCTGGCCGTGGCACCATGCCCCTCCTGGCATGTGCCAGTAGCTCCGGCTCCCTCCGCCGCAGGTCCCCGTATCTGTGGCGGCACTGCTCGGTGCTCCTCCCCCATCCTGTGGCCTACTCAAGTGCAGTGGCCACCTTCTGCCACACCTGGGTCCTGGACCTGTCCAGGGGCACCTCCCCGAACAGTGGCCCATGGTGTGGCTCTACAATGGCCACTAGGTTGGCCAGTTTGATTACAGACCACTGGGCTGCTCTCCTGCATGCCATTCTCGCTTCTGTATTTGGCAACATGGCGCTCTGCAGCACGGCTTCCCATGTGCAGATGCTGCGCAGTACAGCGCTGCCATTCCCTATCGCGCATGGCGCCTAGGGAGCAATGGTCGGGCACAGAGTCAAGGGTCTCTGGCACATGGACACACACAGTGCCATTGGAACACAATGCATGTAGCGTGATTGGCTGCTTGTGTGCCACTGCCATAGCGGCCTACCGCACAGTTGGCCCAGTGCATCTATGATGGCCCAGTGCCACAGCGCCATGTAGTGACCATCGCTATAGCGCCACTGGCACAATGGTGGCCATGCCCTGCATTGCCTACCATGCACATCATATCATCAGCATGGCAGACGCCTGCGTCAACAACCCGGGCATGCGCAGTGAGGTGTGTACTATGCATGTCACAGAACTGTGCCATTGGCTCAGCACGTTCAACACAACTGTGCAAAGAGCAACAGCGCGATATTCTGCATCATATGCAAATCATCTAATCAGCCATTCAATGGCGCAGCACTGCAATTTGCATCTACTTAAAGTTGAGCCTCACCTCATTTGCATGGGTTGCGCTATAAAAGAGCGACATTGGGCTGCAGTGGCCATTATCGGTTACTGCAGTCTATTGGTGAGTTGCATGCTGTTTGGGAGTGTGGACTGCGGATTTAGGGACATGCATGGGACTGCACAGTCACAGGTAACAACTGCCATTCTTACAGGCTACATAATGAACGAGCAAGTTGTTGGAGAGGAGGAACACAGTGGTGGGAGGAGGAGGAGGCCTAACTTAACCAAGGCCAAAACCAAAGCCCTGTTTGAGGCCTACCTGGATCAGGAGCCACTTCTCAGTGGATGGCGGGGAACACCTCAAGCCCGTGCTGCTGCATGGAAGGAGGTGGCACGTGCTGTGAACCTGCATGGCAGCCACCAGCGCTCCGTGCAGGAGTGTAAGAAAAAGATGGGCATGGACAGGAGGAGGATAAAGGAGAAGGTGGCTGCCATCAGGGCAGCACGAGCTGAAACAGGTGGGGGACAGCCGGAGGTGGCACAGCTGACCCCACAGGAGGAGAGGCTTGCTGGAAGCATGCAGCGCAGTGCCATTGAGGGTGTTCCGGGTGGTGGCTTCCAGACAGGTGGTGGCCCATCACTGCATGGTAAGTCATGGTCTGTCTATGGGGGGGGGCAGGGTAGGTCACATGCAGTAACGCGACTTTGCTTTCCCTTACAGATCCTCAATGTCTGCATGGGTCACCGGTGGCGGGTCTGTCCACTGAGGACAGTCAGCTGGAGATGAAGGAGGGCCCATCCACCTCCACAGGTATACGTGGATCATTGCGACAGTGGGGACGCCTGGCTGTCCACACTGATGTCATTGTAACAGGTGTGGAGGAAGCCCTGCCTGTGTCCAAGCATGCTGGTGTCCACGGATGCCAGCATGCTGTGACTGGGGCCGGTGCAGAGTCCATCACTGATGATGATGACGCTAACGTCATGGGCAGTGACACTGGTGTGCCACGGGATGGCTACACAGCAGGGCACTTTGCACCCATGGCTGTGGGTGGTGCTGCCGTGGAGGCCTGCATGTCAGCACAGTCCCAGCCTGTGCCTGTTAGCACCAGTGGGGAAGCACTGGTGTCTGTTCAGGACAGTGGGGCTGTTGTGGCCACTGCGGCAGCACCAATGATCCCTGGGGAGCAGCAGCCAGAGGGGCAGCATCAGCAGTCGGACAATGGGCTTGGGGGTACAGGGTTCAGCGGCAGCATCTGTGCACCATCTGTGGACATTCCCAGACCTGGTCCTGGAGTGCAGCACCCACCCTCAAGGGGTGCTGATCATCAGGGCCATGCACACCCTGTGGAACAGGATGCAGAGGAGGCAGATGACCTCTTGGACGAACACACCCGCTTACTGCAAGCATCAGTCCAGCAGCAGATGCGGCTTGCGACGTCAGTGGATGCACTGCGTGTGGCTCTGGAGTGGGCAGAGGAGCGTCGCATCGGGGACACCGCTCTGATCCTGGCAGGGATGGACTGTTTGCAGGAGGATGTGACCCCTGCCATTGACAGGCATGCACAGGCATTCACTGCTGTCATGGCCACAATGGGCACACAGTCAGGTGCCCATGCATCGCGGACTCCACACAATGCACTGTCCACCCTCCCAGTCCTGGCGTCATGCGACTCCCACCCTGTCGACACCAGGTTCAGCTGTGGGCATCCTGAGCACTCCTGACGCATGCATGTTCACTGTGCTGCAGATCCCTGCACGAGCACGGTCGCATTCATGCAGTGGAACCCCTGGGGGACCATCGGTGCCATCCCATGAGGCCAGTGGTCAGCCTGTCAGTGCTGGTGGGTCTCGGTGGGGCTGCTCACACATCCATGGCTGCCAGGGCACTGTGTCGTGTGACTGACCTGTCTCCCAGTGTGGCTACTGTCTGGTGCTGCCCTGTGTGTATTGTGTGTTTCAGTGGGAAGTGCACGGGTGGGTACCCTGCCCTGCACACGGCCACACAATCCACCTGCACACCTTCCCGGCTGCTTTCCACAGTTGCGTGTGCACGATGATGCCTGCATTGTGCTGTACACCAATGTGCAATAGTGCTCAGCATCTGACACATGCACATGGACAGGCAGTGGTTGTGGTGGCCTGTGGACATGTGTGTTGCTAGGGTTGGCATTCTGTGTCGGTGTGCCTCCTGCCCTCTGTGCACTTTTGGTGCGTGGTGTGTGTGCATGTGTGTGTGTCCATCCATGTGGCATGTTAATCCTCACCCATCCCTGGTTGTGTGTGTGTGTGCTTCTGTGCCCTGCCACTTCCCTTGATGGCATGCACCCCTGGTGTGTGTCCATGCATGTTTGTAGGTTGTGCCTTAGCCAGTGGTGGTTGCATATGGCCCCATGACTTACCTGAGTTGGCTGAAGTGCTCCTCCATTATGGTGTCCCAGTGCAGCTGTGCCAGCTGGATCAGTTGGGGGTCCTGTCACCCAAGGGGGGCTGCCCATCACCATCGTCATCAGAGTCCTCATCGTTCCCATTGCTGTCCCCCTCTTCAACCTGTACAGCTATCCCACATTCGTTGGCCATGTTGTGCAGGATGCAACAGGCCAGGAATAGCCAGCAGGCCTTTGAGGGGCTGTACTGTAGGGCCCCGCTGTAGGTGTCCAGGCAATGGAAGCGTGCCTTCAGCATCCTGAACACCCACTCGATGAAATTACATGTGGTGGCGTGTGCCTCATTGTAGAGTTGCTGCGATGGGGTTGCGGGCTGCTGGTAGGGTGTGAGCAGCCAGGGACAGAGTGGGAATCCACTGTCACCTGTGTGTAGAGGGTGGAGGTTAGTTTGGTGATCAGCATCGCCCTGCCCCGGGCCATGTAGTCCACTACCCATGTCACCTCTGGCCATGCCCCCCAGTCCCTATGATTGTCCATGTGGTTTGCATACTCACCTACTAGGTGTCCAGTGGGGATGTCCCCACTCTCGAATCTGTGGCACAGTGCTGACCGGTGCCAGATGAAGGCATCGTGTGCTCCCCCAGGGTGTATGGCACAGATATTGATTATGCACCCCCTGGCATCACACACCACCTGGAAGTTGATGCTGGCATAGCCCTTGTGATTGATGTATGTGTCCCTCTCAGGGCCAGGTGGTGTGCGGATGGCCACATGGGTGCAGTCTATTGCCCCTAACATGCCAGGCATACATGCTACCCTGTGGAACTCCTGTATGTTTACTGTGTGCTCTGCTGGTGTGCTGGGGAAATGGATGTACTCCACAGCATGTGGCAGCAGTGCGCTGAGGAATTGGGTGAGGTGGCGTGACATGGCCGACTGGGTTATACCTGTGGTGTCCCCAGTTGGTCTCTGGAAGGTACCCGTGGTGAGCAAGCACATGCAAGCTGTTACTTTAGTTTCCACTGACAGGGCATTGCTCAGTCGTGTGGGTGCCTGCATCACATCACTGCACAGCTCACAGAGCTGCCTCAAAATTGCCCTATTCAGGCGGTACCAGCCCACAATCTCAGTATCAGTGTACAGCTCGAAGCTGGTGTGGGCCCGGTACTGCCTGTTGGGAGCATACTGCTGACGGGCCCTTCCATGGCCACGCCCCCTGCCACCCACCTTCTCACCCCCCTCATAATGACCTCCATCTGGAAGGTGGCACTGGCCATGTCCCTGGCTTGTGTTCACCCCCCCAGCAGCTGTCAGTGTATTCCCCCCACTGTTCTCCCTGCTACTTCCCCTGCACCGGGAACACCTGCCTGTGGTGGCCTCTGTGCTGTGTGGCACTTCTCCCTTCTGCACTGGCTGTGGCTCCCCACACCTTCCCTGTGCCTGTGTGTTCAGGGTGCCCTTTCCCTGGCCTGTCCTGTGTGTCCCTCCTGCTCTGTCTGTCTGGCTAGAGTTCTGCCTCATGTGGCTTCCCTGTAGCGTTCTTGCAACTCTCCCTTGCTCCTTTTTATTTTGGCTTCTTTCTGCTATGGCGCAACTTCCGCTTGCTCCCCTATTGCACATGGCGCAAATCATTGAATATTGCACTGCGCCATTTATGCATGGTTCCTCTCCCTTCGGTTGCGCATGCCTTCATTATCATTGCGCTGTTGCTCAGCATGATTTCTGGGGTGCAACTGCCTCCTGCTGAATATTGCAGAATGGCGCAATTTCAGACTTGCACAGGCGCAACCCTATTGCGCATGACTCAACTCTTTTGAATATCTGGGCCTTAGTGTATCCTTTCCTTCCTGTAAGAAGTTGTTTTTAAATGTGCAGAGTGTTTTGATTTGTAGATGTAGTCCTAGTGTGCCCTCTCCTTTGTTTGCTGTAAGATTTATTTTTTAATTTGTCTGCTAGTTTTATGGCCCCTGTTCATTGGTTACCTGCCAGTTGTATGACCTCCATGACTGCATTTTTACGAATCTTTTTCCTATATTGTCTCCTGTACCATGTGACAGTGATGCATCCAGGGCCATTATGTCAAGTCTTTTTTTTTGCTTTCTGGTTTTTTCCCCCATTTTCACCTCACCAGCTGCCGGGATCTCCTTCCACCTGCCCAAGCACCCCACTTACCATGTGATGTCCCAGATGATCCAGCCCAACACCAGCCTTTGCTTGACAACCTTCCGGGTATCCCAACTATAACTCATGGCTTATCCCACCTGGGCAGGACCCCATGGTCCCCCTCAAACTGGGAGGAATATATTTCACTTGACAATCGGGGCCCGTGAGTGGAGCTGGTAAGGTGTGGGAAGAGTTGAGGTGACCATGCCATGGTGTGGGGGGGCAAGGTAGCTTCATCTGCCTGGAACTGGTGTGGATTTTATTCCCTTTTCCTCCCCTTATTACCCACAAAATACATAGTTGTTTATTAAAAAAATACACTTTTGTAAAAAAATATTGATTTATAACACAACCCACCCACATTTTAATTTCAACACAAAAAAAAAGGTTACGGATCCTATGAAAATATAAAATAATGTGATTAATTACAACAAAAAAGATGTTTGTGGAGAGATAGGTGGTGTTACACCTGCCTCTGCTGCTGGAGGCTGTGCGGAGATCTGGAAGGGGGTGACCAGGTAGGAGGGTGCAGGAGAAAGTGGAAGATGGTTCCTTTAGTGGGGAAGGTACACAAAAGGGGCAGAGAAGGGGACAGAAGATGTTACCTAAGACCAGGACCTCGCTGTTCTGCTCCAGGATCTCCTGCTGGACCTCTTTCACCATCAGTAGTGCTTTGGATGCTGTTTGTGAGTGCCTGGATAGTCTGATTCTGATATTTTATTTGCAATGTATTTGATTTGGTTGCTTTTTCTATTTGATTCTATTTGTGGAGGGGATTCTCTCAGTTTTGATTGGTTTGCAACTAATTGAATAAGGGTTTTTATATTTGTGTTTGTTTCTGTTTGGGCCTGAATCAGTCTGATCAGGCGATCACAAATTGTTTGTGTGTGGGTAGTTTGTGGATCTGTGAAAACAAAAAGAAACAGATACAGATCATTGTCCCAGATTCCCCCCTTTTCCCTTACAAAAGACAGAGACCATTGAATGTTGTTGTGCTCAGATTGGCAATTAATTTACTATATATCATAATTCTATTTTCCATCTCATGATCTTTTATTATTGTATCTTTCACTATTGTAATTAATTGCATCCATATATCAGTCTCTGATCATCCCTCTTTCTTTCTCTTGTCGCTCCCCCAGGTGAAAACCTGGGTGCCTTCTTCTTCTTCTCTTTTCCTGTTAGGTAATGGTGAGAACTGAGACCGCTTTTCCTCCTTCAGCTTCTTCTTCTTTTCATCCTGTTCCTTTTTCTTCTCCTCCCCCCCCTTTTTCCCCTCATCTCTGCCATCCACCTTTGGCAGTCCATTAACCGTATTACTGGACAGTTCTGTCATCCACCTCTGACAGACCTTCCGCATCCACCTTTTTCAGTACATTAACCGTCCTACCGGACAATTCTGTCGTCCACCTCTGACAGACCTGCCATACAGTCCCTATTGACTGTCTTCCCCTCATGCTTTATAGTTTAAGGGTGGGTGGGAGGGATCAAAACTTTGGCAAAATTGGCTGAACCACTCCTGTGCTGACCATTATGTATCTCCTTTAGCCTCTCCGCCTTCCTGTTGCCTGCCTATTGTTCTGTCTCCCTGTCCCTCCCCATCCCCCATCCCCACCCCTCTGAGCACACCATCTTCAGGTAAAGGGAAGGGGTGTACCAGGACAACTTGGCCTTCCCCTTAAAGGGCAAACTCCAGTGTTCCGGATCCCCCCTTTTCCCTTACAAAAGACAGAGACCATTGAATGTTGTGCTCAGATTGGCAATTCATTTCTTATGTATCATAATTCCATTTTCCATCACATCATCTTTTATTATTGTATCTTTCACCATTGTAATTAATTGCATCCATATATCAATCTCTGATCATCCCTCTTTCTTCCTCTTGTCGCTCCCCCAGGTGAAAACCTGGGTGCCTTCTTCTCTTTTCCTCTTAAATAACGGTGAGAACTGAGACTGCTTTTCCTCCTTCAGCTTCTTCTTTTCATCCTATTCTTTTTTCTTCCCCCCTCCGATCCCTTCCTCCCCCCCTTTTTCCCCATTAGCCAGTCTCCAGCTTGTGTTGGATGGCTGGTCCCCCCCCATTTAGGGTATTGTTCTCTCGCCACTTAGGGGACCTCCTCCCTTTCCTTTCTCCATTTTTTTTTTGCATGTCTCCTCCATGCTTCTATAAATCCCATCATTTCTGTATTAACATATCTATGGCTAAATCTGACAGGTGCACACCCTCTGACCTGTAAAATCCTCTATCCACTCTTCCACACCCCACAGTATTTCAGGGTAGGAAGCAGTTGTGCCCATCTCATCCCCCAGATGCCATGCCAAACCAAACTACATTTTCTCACATCCTGATACAGCTGTTTTTTCCCAGACTTTCTCTCAGCTCTCTTTTCCCTCCAAATAAATGTAGGAGTGACCGCTGATCATACTTCCGTGATCCTCCCTCTTCCCATAGGATTTAAGCAAACTAAGTATGTTCTTAGCTCATTTTTTTTTGTATCACACTTCTATGCCCCTCCCCAATGTGGCTTTGTATCTGAAAAACAAAACACAGGTGACACATTATTCTACATACTGCAGTGCTCGAATGTATCTCTTGTAACTGGCAGACCGCCAAAGCCCCTCCTCCAACATATTAGTCACTATCTCACTTTCTGCTGCCCACTGTGAAGCAGCCCCTATCCATAAGGAATGGGATGAGTAATTGCATGGATCCTCGCCCAGGAATTGCATGCCTTTTTTTTTTTAAACATGGCCATGACTTGATAATTTGTGGCCTTCTTTCCATTTCCATATACAAATAATCTCCCTGTCCTATTCCCACGCTCTACAGCGTAAGCCCACAAAGCCTTTACTGGGCACACTGTGTCATCTAAGTGAGTCTTCAGGGTTACTGTACAACCCTGATCCCCTTGATCCGTCTTTGACTTCTTAATCATGATTCATATCCCTTTCATCCCCTAACTTAGATCTTCCCATTCCAGCCCCCCTTCTTCATCCTTACTGCCATATTCCACTGCTTCGCTCACTCTCTCATGGCCCCTGCAAACACTGCTACATAGATCATGTGGAATAGCTGGGCCTCGGCTTTCGATCTGCAGATTTCCGGTAAAACCCTTTTAGTTTCTTGAGCCACTGCTCCCCTATTGGTCTTCTACGGGTCCTCAGAGTCGGTGGTGCCCATGAACTGCGAAACAGCAGTTCTGCTCCCTTTTGCCAACATCCCAGATGTTAGTTGGTATGGGTGTCTTTTCCCCTCTGCAGGAGATGCCAGCCTCATAAATGATCCAGCTGCCGATGGGAAAGGCTGTCAGACAGAATATTGTGTACTCCCTCTATGTGTTTTGCCCTGAATGACATGTTCAGTTTCAAGCCCCTTAACACCAACAATCTCAAGACCCCCTTGACTGTTTCTGTCTAGCTCCTCTGTAATTTAAAACATCTACCACTGCCTTGTTGTAGCACCAAAATGTCACCTTCTAATTCTGCAGCTCTTCCTCCCACACCAGGGTGCAGGCCCAAATGAGCATGATCTCCCCCAGTGTGATGTCTTTTAGTTGGCCTGTTCTTTTTTGGTGCCATTTCTCTTATTTGCCTATGAAAGCTGTGGAGACACTGACCAACAAAAAACGCAAACATCTTAATTAATTGTCTGTCCAGAAAACTAGGCCATGTATTGTTAGGGCCCCCTCCCCCCCGTTTTCTCTATATTTATCCTTTTTATTTCATTTTATATATCTATATATATATATATATATATATATATATATATATATATATATATATATATATATATATATAAGCTCTGGCCCTGTGCCTCACATTCTCTCTGCCTGTTACCTAAAGGTGCCCCCCACCTGGTTCATTTAGCCTGGTTTCCACCGTGTGGCTTCTCGGCCCTGCTGCGTCTGTGTAGAGATCCAGTGCGTGCAGGATCTCTGCCCCTTTGCCTGACACCAACCCCTTTCTTTACACACCCTTTTTTAGGGCTGCATCCTCCCCATGTTCCTCGGTCCTGTGGCATCCCACTTCCTGGCCGCCATTCCTTTAGGCCATAGTCCTTCTGCTCAGGCCTATACTCTCCTTTCCTTCCTGTTCCTTTTCGCCCTACTCACCCTTGCCCCCCCGTGGCTTAGCATTCCCTTTAACGTCATTCTCCAACCCCAAATTGGAGTCCCTCAGGTCATCTGCCAAGTGATCCAGGTAAAACACATCATACCCATGAAAGTCAATAATCAAATATCTGTGGACAACCAGCCATGCATAGACCCAAATGTTTCCCCCAGGTCAGTGTGCAGTGCATTCTACCAATGGCGTGTGATGTCATGCCACGCGGTCGTCTTTTTCTCTGCCTTCCCCCTTTCTCTTTGTCCCGCATTCCCTGCGTCTCCTCCATGCATCTGAATTGCCCAAATCATCTTCTTCCCTCACTCCCCGATTCCTTGTGCCATCGGCGTGCTAATTCTCTGGACAAAATTGGCGTGTGACGTCATGCCTTGTGGCCGGACTAAATCAATGCTGGCCTTCTGACCATCCACCTGCCTCTCTTTCGTGAGGATTATACCAATGTCTTGTTCCCCCAGCGCAAATCCTTTCTCCCAATTTTCACTCGTTGAAAAAATGGCATATGATGTCACACTGCATAGCTATCCCTTTCTGTCCCCAGTACCTGTCCCTTTACAGTCCTCCTTTCCTAAAGTGCTCTGAACCCATGCTCTGCATCAACCTAGCACAGCATTAGGCCCCTTCCCCTGGAGCCCTCGTCCCATCCAGATTCCTCCTACTGCCTTACGCATTCTCCACCGCATGCTGCAGTCTCCCCTTCCCCCACGGTCACTGGCTCTCTAGTCTATCCATGCTCTTCCCTGCCTATTCCCTAGGCCCAGCTGGCCCATAACTGCACATGCTGTTTCTTGCCCCGCTCCGCAGATAGAAGAAAAATGCTCACAGGACCAGCTCGTGTGGGACCTGCTCTCCAATATCAATCACTGGGCTCGGAAAACAACAAAAACCTCTGCACCACAGAGCACCAAAACCATTGTCAGCTTCTTTAAATATGAAAAAGGAAACATTTCTAAATATGCCAACAAATCTTAACCACACAACACTATTATTACAACTTGACCAGAGTCTCTTGTGTGTTGGCTTCCCCTTATGCATGTACTCTCAGCCTTTCCTCCCATGCAGGAAGATCCACATCCAGTTTGACCCCCATGCTTATCTTTTTTTAAACGGACTATAAACTGAAACTTGAAACAACCAAAAGAGCTACCCTCTTTTGTTTAAATGTATTTCTATATCCTGCTTCACTATTTATGCTAGAATTTCCTTCCACTAAGCTCTGACTACAGCAGCATTTTCTCATACACTAAACCATCCACAGTTTTTTATTAACCATGATCTCCCCAAACAAAAGTCTTTTTTTTTTTTTACATCATCTCTGGTTCAAATAGCAGTTCAGATTCCTTACCTTCTCTTTCCTAGTGTACTAACCTCTTTTCCAATCAGTATGCCAATCTGAAGTGCTATAGTTTTAGTATAGATCAAAACTTCAGCAAAAGTGGCTGAATCACTCCTGTGCTGACCATTATGTACCTCCTTTAGCCCCTCCCCCTTCCTGTTGCCTGCCTATTGTTCTGTCTCCCTGTCCCTCCCCTTCCCACCCTCTGAGCACACCATCTTCAGGTAAATGGAAGGGGTGCACCAGGACAACTTGGTCTGCCCCTTAAAGGGCAAACTCCATTAGTGTTAGTGTATTTTGTGTTGGTTTTATAGTAAACGTGCTTCTTCAGTATATTCCTATTCAAACCTTGATTATTGCAATTCATTGAACAAATCACTGTGTTAACTAATGAGGAGATATGCTAGTTTTGACTATGTGAAATAAAAATCTAAGATTTGCCTGTAATGCTCTTACAGTGTGTCTTATCTGGTGCTGAATATGGTGTTTGTCTACATGACTTTATGCTGCTTAATTGTGTGGGAGTAGTATCTCACTCCTTCGTCTCCTATGTGCACTTTAATTTTGTTTGTAGAGTACCATGATTAAGAAAGCAATAGGAGAAATGTCCTAAATCAGTTGTTTCATTTTTTTACAATCCCAAGCGAACTCTTGACATCCACTCATTCGTGGAAGGTCTCAGAGAAAAATGTTACTATGGTGGCTTCACTCTTACACAAACTCTTGCAGCTACAGCTGCTTTTCCTGTTGCGTTCATTTGTTTCAAATCCATACAGATCTTCTCTCTTACCTTCTCTATTCTTCATCCTATGCTCCTTGTCAACTGTGACAAAAACAGCCTATGAGGTATAACTCCATCATGCAAAATAAACTGTGAATACCCTATCTACAACAGCAGCACAAAGTAGGGATAAGGTTTCAAAACCGTGAAGCAGAATACTGTTCAGTATGGTGTACAGTAATGGACATGCTTGTTGTGCTGAAACTTACCAAGAAAGCTTTAATAATAGCCAGGTAAATAACATTTAATTAAATAAAAGACAAACAAATCTTTATGTGTGTGTGTTGGGGGGGCAGACACTAATGGCATCTACTGGCTGAGTATTATATTCAGTATGCTTTGGTAACTCTTCAATACAGATGGATGATTTTTCTCTATTTTTTACCTTTAAACAGTTTCTGACATATTTCTTTTTTTTTTAATATATATAACATTCAGTTTGCTTTAAAAACTTATAAATCTTTAAGATATTTAGTAGATGTTATATGCAGTGTACATCCAGTGAGATGGTACAGGCTTTGTCACTTCATCATTTATAACAGGCAAGGACCTGGTCTCTAGTGGTTCTGTAAGAAGGTAAAAAAAAATTTGCAGTACATATGGGTTTAATACTATAAAAAGAAACAGTCGTTGACTCTGATTGTTTTGCTGTCCATGACAACTGGAATGGAATGGTCTTGTTTACATTGTGCTGTACCAAGATGTATGTGTGTCTCATTATACAATGGCAAGAAAGAATCCTGGCTCTGATTGGTCAATGTGTGCCTGACACAGTGATGATATCTGAGTATAACATCACCATATTGATTTATTGCTCTATAGTTATATCTTCTCTTCAGAAACAAAGATATATTGCCACAGTAAAAATCTACTAAAAAATTTTTTTTAATGTTTTTGTATTTTGTATAACAATGAGCCATTGTATAGTAGCAATAAGGCACTACAGGGTGTGTGTTATTGTGTAATAACATCACTCCTGGGCTGGTGGAAGCACTCGGCTTTCCTCATGTTTCAACTCACCCCAGGAGTGACCTCACTACACGTTAGAATATGGCTATAAAAAATCCAGTAATCTGATTGGCTGAGAAGCTCAGAACCCAGTGCTGATGTCCCATGATGACAGCACTGGAAGAAGGTCCAGTAGCCTTGTCACAATAAATTCAATAGTACCAGCCATTCCTGACTGACATCACAAATGCGGCTGTCACCTTTACTCACTAAAACCTTTCAACTAGGCCCTAAAAATAAAACTGTCTTAAATTTATAAACATAAGAATTAAATGTTATTTGCACGCATAATACTCTTGTTACACACACACATGCATTACTTAAAAAATGAAGTACTACAGTACGTAGAATTGTAATTTATGGCATTTCTTTGCTGAGCATGAAAAATCACCCTTATATCCTCATCTGCTTATTAGGGCAATCTGTATTGTTTAAGCTGTTACAAATAAAACAAAAGCCCTGGTTCCATCTAAGGCCTTCTGCTGTGTGCTAGTGGGAGTAAAACTTTCTGCCAGCAGAACTGAGCAGAGGTTTGAATTCTGGCATTCTATCTGTAGTAAACATTCCATCTCTTGAATGTTGGCAAGACAGAAAATAAACAATACAGAGAAAAGTGGGGGAATATTATAAAGAAAATGAAGAAAAAAATGGTGAGGGAATGGGTGAAAGGGGGTGGGTTGTGGGAACTAGAGGGTTTAAGAACTAATTAAAAATACATGAATTTTACTGTACATAGTATTTAAATCTGAGATGGCACGTCAGTGTTGGGATGTGCTGGGGCTAGTTTAAAAAAAATATTATTTTTTGATTTGGTGCATTTCTTTACCCCCCCAAAAAAGCCATCTTAGACCCATTTTATAATCACAGTAAGACATTCCAGGGTATACATTGTGTTGAGGTAATGGCACTTCTCAGGTGGCTGAAGTGAAGGCACTTGGCAATGCCTTGTGCCTTCACATGAGATGTACCACTATCCAACCACAATGCATACCCTGTCAAACCTTACTGATGATTTTTTTCAGTTTGTTAGGAAAGTCTTCACTCCTATTAAAAAGAGGAAACACAGAAAATAACCATATGGATGCCTCTGCAACAGCACGATTGATCTGTATAGGGACACTAAATGGCACTATCAATATTAGTGTGTTCAATTCTGCAAAGTGAAAAATGAGATGAAAGCAGAAGTATAGAAAATATTGCTATGTTCAAAGTAATACAGTCGGATATAAAAAAAGTCAGTGTAAGCAATATGGAGGGATGCAGTAATGCTCTTGAATGGACTATTTTATCTCTATTTTATGTATAAATTAATTATGATCAAATTATAACTTCTGATCTCTTTCTCATGTCTATTGCTTAATCATTAAAGTCTTGTAGGATTTTTTATAGCCATATTATAATCACAATAAGGCACTCCAGGGTGTGCGTTGACCCTTAATAACAGCACACCTAGGGTGGCAGAACCACTTAGCCTGTGGCCTTGTGCTTCGACCCATCCCAGGTGTGACATTATTCAGCAATGACGCACACCCTGGCATGCCTTATTGCTTAAATAACACACACCTTGTTGTGCCTTATTGGTTAAATAACATATTGAATTAGTAAAATTATGTAATCAGTAAGTCAGTGGTCATGGAACTAAGAACACTATATGACACTGAAAGAAAATCAAGAACAATGACAAATGTGAACAAAACACCAAATAGCTATAATAAGGCTTTTAATAATTTTGCAGAGTAAATAGAATTTCTCAAACTTTTTGAGCCTATGTCAAAAGCGCAATAACCCACTCCACTGTGTTGATTAATTGATAGTGACTGCACACACTAGGGTTATTACTTACTTGTACCTCTACCAATTTATGAGCACATATGATTATGTATATAAAATAATATGAATATATATGTATGGTAAGAATGTAACATTACTGCTTTTGTCCATTGTTTAAAGATGTTAGTTTTTTTTTCTATTTCATTTTTATTTCTCTTTTTCAAGAATGAGACACCAAATTATGGTTATAATGTCATACTTCATGTGTATGTCTTGTGTTCGGAGTGAGTATTTGCTGGTCCTTATGTTGTGTGGTGATGATAATAACATCGTCATCAACAACTTCCACTGTCCCCTCCTCTGTAGGGACTGGGCCTGGGCTATCTGGTGTTGACTCAGCTCTGGCTCCAGTTGCTGTTGTAAAAGAAAAGAAGCATTTGTCAATGCCGAATGTTGTCTCGCTGGCATTGACATTGGTAGTGCAGGAGTTAGAGATGCATAAAAGGAATGGAAGTGAAATATTGAACTGATGCCAACCCCACCCCCACCCTGCAGAGACTGACAGGCACTAGGGTGTGCCTTTGGGGTGTCAGCTATAACGCTCATGCCATTTTACCTCTCCCTACCCTGTAGACACTAACAAGTGTCATGGTGTGCTTTTGGAGTCTTTGGACCTTATACTTACCCCATTCCATAAGGGAATACTATAAGATGGGTGCAGTATAGGAGAATGGGGTGAACTTTAGGGCCAAACACTCCAAAGCACACCTCGATGCCTGTCTTTGGCTGCAGGGTGGGGGTGGGTTTGGAATGGTATGAGCATTACAGCCAATGATCCCAAGTCACTCCTCTGACACCTGGCAGTCTCTACAGTGTGGGGTGTTACAGTTGGAAACCCTAACATCATAGGCATTTGTTGGTATTGTCACTCCAAATTTTCAGCATGGGCTTTTTGTGACCCCAGCTCATGAAGAGCAGCACAATCAGTTTGTTAGCCGAAAGGTGGTGTTGCACAGCAGCTATGCCATTTGGTGACACAGGGATGAAAACACATTTTGGACAGGATGAGAAAAATGACAACTGTATTGCTCATGAGGAGGTGTAAGAAAATGGCAACGTTGAAAATCTGGAGTGAAAATATGAAAAATTGGTGAAGTCATGAGCATGCATAGTAACTGCGCAACACACGTCCGTAACCCAATTATTTTTGGAATTTTTTTTGCCACATTTTCAACATAGGCATTTTGGGACCTCCCCTCATTAACAGTGGTGCAGTGATTTTGTTAATTTGTGCCAAAAGTTGATTTCCCACAGTGACCACACCATTGTGCGTCACAGGTGTGGAAACACATTTGGGGCAGGCTGTGAAAAATGACAGCTGTACTGTTCATAAGGAGGTGTGAAAAATTGCCAGTGTTGAAAATCTGGCATGAAAATATTGCAAATTTGAGAAGTTACAAGGGTGCATGGAAACTGCACAATGCATGCTTGTAGCACAGTCATTTTATGGACGTTCATCACCAAATTTTCAACATAGGTATTTTAGGAACTCTGTTCAGGAACAGTGTCACTGTCATTTTCTCAAACTGTCCAGAAAACTGATTTCGCACAGCAACCGCACTATTCTGTGACAGACATATGAAAACGCATTTTGGCCAGGATATGTAAAATGACAGCTGTACTGTTCATAAGGAGGTGTGGAAAAATGTCAGTTTTGAAAATCTGGAGAGAAAATATTACAAATTCACGAGATTCACAGTGTGCATGGAAACTTTAATGCAACACAGCTGCAAAGTAGCCATTTTTGGATTTTTCTGACCAGATTTGCAACATAGGCTCTTTGAGAGCCCTCCTCATGAACAGTGGCACTGTCATTTAGTTAATCAGTCCCAAAAGTTGATTCCATGCAGTGAGTGCAAAATCACCTTTCAGGACCGAATAACACCAAGACAGTGACTGAATTCATGAGGAGGGGTCCCAATAACCTCATGTTTAAAAAGTGTGGTTTAAAAATTCCCTAAAATGCCTGAGATATGCACCAAAGTTGAAAAACCCTATTTATGCCATTATACAGCTTACCAGCATTTCTTCAGTTCGCAGTCAGCTTTGAAGAGTGCAGACGTGTTCCCGGTCCACTCAAGATCGTCACGGTGTGCTCCAGAGGTAAGTATGGGGTGTAGGGAGGCAGGGTGCGCAGAGGGTGGGAGTGGGCTAGGAAGGGCCACTGGAGTTGATGAGGGACAATTTTCTGCTTTGCAGGTTTAAAAAAACCAAAAAAAAATTGCAGGAGTCTTTTTCTTTTACAGGGTCATTTGGCACGCTGGGGTGGGCTCTCAGCGTGCCACCTGAGTTTTGTTTTTTCTGGGGGGTTCTGCAGCCAAAGGGGGATTGGGCCCCCTGTCGGCATACAACAAATGGGGGGGAGACAATAGGCAGATGGGGAGTGGGCTCCCCCATTGGCAAATGAAACCGGAAGGGGGACATGACGCTTAGAGGATTGGGCACCCCTTGGCATACACTTTAAATGGGGGGGGTTGCATTATGCCGACGGGGAATGGACACCCCTGTCAGCAAATGATGTGTGTTGGGGCATGCCAACAGGGGAACTGGGCACCCCTGAAGTCAACTCCCCATGCTGCGACAGTCAGTACCACCATGTTAATGGAAGAGCTTCACAAGGAAAGGCACATAGGGAAGGTGTTTGTTTTTTGCCGCTGCATGACAAGCTTGGCTGTCATTGCATGGACCTTTTCTTAGATGTGCTCACCACATTATGTATTCCTGGTGTGGTGCCTCAATGCTGGCTTATTGTGGAATGAGGGATGAACCTACTGATGCATGCCCTGCATTCGCCCAACAGTGACCTTGCCTCCAAATCTGCTATTAAAGCAATATGTTGGCCATGCAAGCATGAGCCAACATAAAAATATGGTCAACACTTTCTATTTCACTGTGTAACATTATGTACTGTTAAAGTGCGCACAATTTCCTTCTTGCAAAGTGTTATTATTATGTTACATTTTTTATACTTTTATTCGTTACAGTAATATTAGTGATTGCTTTTGGTACGTTTTTATTATTGTATGCTACTATATTGCATCAAATGCATGATACAAGTAAGCAATAAGATACAACAGGGTGTGCATTAGACAGCTGTAATGCGTGGCTAGCTGGTGTAGTGATGCACAAGGCTGAAGGCCGAGTGCATCCAGTCCCCTAGTTGTGCATTAGAACTGTTAAATGCACATCCCTGGAGTGTCTTATTACACTTATAAAATGGGCCTGTGTATTCTAAATGGGGTTTCTAGTTTTAGCCATGTGTTAGACACTTCTAACACATAGCTAACTACCAATCAGCTTGCTTGAAATTGTTTGCCCATTTTATAAGTATTGATGTCATTGCTTGTTAACGGGGATACACATGGATTAAAGTTTTAAATATTTGTAAGTCAGATCACTGTGATGTCATATGCTATGACACATGGAATTTCATGCATTGAATATGTTGACTTTGTTTCTGTTTTGACATCCCAATGTTATTCTACTGTACTTCTGATGTTGGCAGTGCACCCGAAGAACTTGAACTAGCTGTAGCAGTTGTTTTTTGTGTATTCCATATGTGGGTGCCATAATATCATAGCATCTGTTTACAATGTTCAAGTTGGTTTCATTGTGGGTAAAAAATAAAATATTCTGACAATATACTAGACAGTATGGCTATGCTTCTTAGCTTGTTATTGATAAATTATGAAATGGGTAAGAACGATGCTGGGCACTGATTGGAGAAGAAACAGTTCTCAGGGGACATTATCCCATAACAATGGACTATTTGAAATAACTATGTATATGAACTGCATTAAATAAACTTACAAAACTCATTGATTGTTACAGTAAGGTACTTCATGGGGTGGTTTATGCTGGGCTGATGCTACTTCTCAGGTGGTGTAAGTACTAACCTATGCCTTATACTTAAAACCATCTGAGATAAGCCATTATCACACCATAAGCATTCCCCCTTCTGTCATGCCATATTACTCAATTGAACAATAGCAGTATTTTATTAGAATTGAGAATTTTATTTATGGCAAAGTACTCGCTCCCCAAAATTTTTCTTCCCTGCCTGAAGCCTCAGCTGATACGCTTGGTCGTACTAGGCCCAGTCCTTCTCTGGTACCCTCCCCAGCTTCTTCAATTTATAGAATTTTTGATGGACCAGCTTTCATTTTCCCCTGCCTTTTCTCTGCCTCTTGTCCTCCAGACCCTTTCCATGTCTCAGTTATTTGGCCACCCCCATCCAGGTCTCCTTCAGAAGCATGTTGGTGGCTCTCATAACAATTTTGGGATCAACAATTTTTGTTACATCCTCTAGCAAAAGAGGCAGCTGATCAGCAGTCCAGTATCTTGATATTTCTGTAAAACTAGCAGACATAAAGGAAAAATGGTTTATCATATGATAATATATGTATATCTATGTGTCTAAGCCACATAAAGCAGTGATAGCATACAGTATGTAGTTTTATGACTGTGGTATAATACTAATATATTTGTTAAACATTAGTATGGTATATGGAACTTCTGTAAATTGACTGGGAAAAACCTGTTGAACAATTATGGAAAAATTATGCATAACATACAACTAAGGAATACCATTTATTAAAAACATTATTATACAATGGGCAAGAAAATTCTGGTTTTTAATTGGATAGCTGGCATGATTTACAACTTGTTTATCGTACCATCATACCATGACAGAGGTGCCAACCAATCAGGATAGCAGACTTCAAAGTTGGTGACTGGTATATTGTTTTTTCTCAATATCCAGGAACCTTGAAAATAAAAATGCAAAAATGATAACTTCCCTCATGTTTATTTCTACATTGTATAATAACAATATGTCATAATATGTTGTGGGTACTGGCAAGATTACCCACTTCTGGTGTGGTTTTTCCAGTCAGCTGTGTCTCATGAGCAAAACAAAACACCCTTGGGCAAATTCTGTCATCACGCACAACATACCATGGTATATAGCTTAATTATACACAGTTAACTTTAATTTCACACATGTGTCCATTGATTAATCAGAATAAGGTGCACTCAGGGTGTGAGTTATTACTTGAATTACAAAATTCTTCAATGCTTACTGTACTCACCTGTGCTTCAGGACACAGCATATAAGATGTGTGAAAATACTTAATAAACAACACCCTGCTGTGCCTTATTACTTAACTCCCCCCCCCACACACACACATATACAGACACACAGATACATCACCTTGTTACTTTCTCTTTAAATATTTGGTATGGCTGTTGTAACTATGTGCCTTCCGTGTTGTGAATAATATGAGCAGTGAGTGCATAGCATGTATTGTTAGGTTTTGTTTGTGAATTTTCTATTTATTGTGTGTATTCCTTGTTTTATTTTTTGACCAAAACAGGTTGGCTCTTAAAAGAACCTTTTTTTTTTAGCTGAACACTTTGGCAAGACACACTGTTCTTCAGATCACAGAGATGATGCCATGTTGGAGGTCTCCCCAAAACAGGCAATTGCTAGCATCTGAGAAGTGCACACCATCTCTTAGATGCAGCCAATCTTTAAAATACTCAATTTCAGAATGACATATTGTGTGCATGCCTAGATCATGTAAAAATGCACAGATGTGCATGTTTATTTTTTTCCTTGCCCTGTCAAGCAGATACACGTGTTGATCTGCATGCCAGACCATATGCTTCATAATGTCTGGATAGATTATTTTACAAGTGGGTAACATCTCTGAAAGTGAAGTTAGGTCCAATTTAGCTTCAGCTACTAAATCTTTCCACCTTTTGTTGCCTAAATCATTCACTCCAAGATTGATCAGCAGTCATTTGGTGCAGAGTGGTTGCCCAAGAGGTGTTGAATGGTTGGCATGAGCTACTCCCATATCATACCTCTCCTGCCAAACCAGTAAACCTTGCTATTGGGAAGATTCAAGTCACTACCAAATTGACTTCTATTAGCATATTCACCACCATGGCAAATTAAACTGCTGCCTACCATCCACACTGTGATTATGGAGTTTTCTGCCATGCTAACAGTTTCTTGCAAAACAGAGTGATGGAGAGCTCAATACGACAGTCTGAGTCTGTTGGTGCCTTGTGTCATCTAAACAACTGTAGCAGCAATTTTCTAATGGCTTTTTATTCTTCCTGAGAGAGATTGCAACAGTGTTAAAACTAAATATTTATAGGCTGTTATTACTTCTTGGGTGTCAATAGAAACATTACACCTCATATCTGACACAAAATATTTTGTTATTGGCTGTAGCACAGACAAAACACAGTTTTGTTTTGTTGGGAATTCATGCCTTTCTCATTGGATGATTTGAAACAATAGAGCAGAAGAGCATTCTGATTTGCTGCTAGCTTTCTAGATACACACATGCTTGCTGTGCTAGAACTCTATTTTGAACTGACATGTTTGGTGGTGAGTATTGTTTCAATGTATGTCTTAAACTCTTAAAATGAACAATTAAATAAATGATTTAACATTATAAGACTAGAGATGCAGTGAATTTAAATTCTGCCGGCGAAGTGCCCGTGAAGTGGGCACTTCGCGTTGTCACTCCGCTACATGAAGTGACCAATGCAAAAGGCTCACTTTGCCTTGTGATTATTACTTTGCATCGTCACTCCACCTTAACGCGAAGTAAGGTGAAGTGACAATGATATTGGCAGCCCTTCACACACACAGTCACCAGAATTAATGTGCATCCCCAAAATGCTACTGTCTTGTGACCAGAAAACTCCCCAGTGCTGACAAAGTGTAATGAAAGCACAAGAAATGCAAAGTCTTTCAAAATTAATGGCTCACTCAGATGTCATGCATGCAGTGGTCACACACAGTCACCAGAATTAATGTGCATCCCCAAAATGCTACTGTCTTCTGTCCAGAAAAATCTCCAGTGCTGACAAAGTGAAATGAGAGCTTAAAGAGAAATGCAAAGTCTCCCAGCATTAATGGTGCACTCCGTCATATGTGCAGTGGTCACACGCAGTCACCAGTATTAATGTGCATCGCCAAAATGTTACTGTCTTGTGTCCAGAAAGTTCCCCAGTGCTGATGAAGTGAAATAAGAGTGTAACAAGAAATGCAAAGTCTCCCAGAATTAATTGTGCACTCTGTCATGTGTGCAGTGGTCACACACAGTCACCAGAATTAATGTGCATCCCAAAAATGATTCTGTCTTATGTCCAAAAAATTCCTCAGTGCTGACAAAGTGAAATGAAAGCATCACAAGAAGTGCAAAGTCTCCCAGAATTAATGGTGTACTACAAATGCACAGACAGATTAAGATTGTGCTGTGCCTCAAGCGATGCAGACACAAAGGCACAACAACACCTAACCAGTGCTCACAAGTCACAAATCCAAATCTGGAAAAGAATACCTTTTGCTGGTTGGGGGGGTATTGCACGGCAGTAACAGTCCACTACCAGTAAAGATATCACAAAGCAGTATAAAAAATTGATGCAGGTGTGGTGGCTAGCAGATTTAGACTGCTGAAATTACTCTGTGGCACAATAAAAGGTGTCTGATTTAATGGCATGCATCGCACACAAACTCACACACATGACAAGTAATGCGTAAGAAATTGAAAACCTTTAGTAATATAACCAAATGTTTTAAACAAACTGAAATTATACACTGCTGCACCACAACAATCAGCAAATAAATGTCAAGAATTACTGAAAATATTACTGTGTGTACATTAACACAGTTATACAAGAAAAATATAACCAAAACAGAAAGACTTCCTTTTTCTCCCTGTTAATCTACCTACACCACAGATACGCCCCTCCCCCAAAGCACACTTCACAGTATACAGGCTGATTGTTCTAAATCAACATTCAAAATCCACACACAAACAATAAAGACTTGATGATATGAGCACATGAGGGTTTCCTACAACCAATGTACTAAATTTTGAGAAAAAAATAGCTTAAAAAGGCTTTTTTAACAGCTTTTAGAGGATTTGAATTGCAGAGCTCTGAGAGGAAACTGTCTCCATCTTCCACTACACACACACTACACAGAACTGAGGCTGTGCAGAACAATGTAGAGCCCATGTCACCTACAATCCCATGAAGTTCTGCAAAATTCACCTTTGGAGCTCAAAAAAAGGCAAAGTGGGGCAAAGTACTTCTCCTTAAAACTGGTGAAGAAGTGATCTGTGGAAGGTGGAGTAACGCAAAGTCATTGTTTTCAATGGACTTTGTGTTCCCCATTATAATGCCAAGTACACCGCTTTGCATTGACGAGTACTTTGCGGATTCCATGTTACTGTGCGAATCACTTCGCTGAGTGAATTTCTGCCACTTTGCCCACCATTATGAGATGTACACTAATCTAGATAAGAAGATATTAGCTTTTTGAACAGCACTATTTTAAGCAGGTAACAATATCTGGAAGTTCACTTTAGAAATTTATTTTGAGGTGATGTACTTACTACGAATCCTGTAATTCTGCAGTTTTCTCAAAATGGTACTATTTCCATCTTCATCTTGTTTTTTTTATCACTGATGTGTTTTATTGAATTTTCATTGGACAAACAGTTTACATCACATTATCACTTCTACATCAGTCTCATTGATACAGTGCACATCTCAGGTTGACAGATATACTGCCAAACTGTATTGCAACGAGGCTAATACCAGTCTGCAGTTCACCTAATAGGAAACGTTCCATTATATTCAGTTGTGATTACTATTTTCCACACTCATAATTATCCTTATCCAAAAAGCTCATGTACATATTGTGAAAGACTAGTACCATTACTTATAGCCAAACAGAGTCCAAGGTGCTAAGTGCCACAGAAGCAAGAGAAGAAAGAGAGTAGCTAGGAAGCGGGTAAGAGAAGAGTTAGTAAGAAAGAAATCTGCTTTCCCAACTGATGATATATACCTCACCCTGAGCCTGCCAGGCTCCGCCATTTCAGTCATCAGGCGTTGCTTACCTGTAAGTAGTAGGTGGGTTACCTGGGGGTGGAAGGGGGACTTTGCACAATGTAGAGTTCAAGAACAATCCCCATTTTGAATAGTAAGATGGCAGTCTGCCCCACTGGCAAATGTAAGCCTTTCAAATGTGGACAACCTTGCTACTGCTGAGTGCCAGCAGGGAATGGGGGGGGGTTGTTTGTCTCCAGGATAAAAGCAGCAGCCTCTTTGCTTCCAGCAGGATGGCTAGGAGCCAACTAAGGTGAGGCTTTGGCAGGGGGCCTATGGAGTTCTTCTTGTTTTTTATTAAAGTATGAATGGCTGTCTTAAAGTATTTCCTGTGGTACATCACATTTATTAAAAAACATGTCACATTTGCATAAATTAGTGGTGTGCTCTCATTTGCTATTGTGGAGTATCAACCATCTTTCACTGGTGTGTGATTGGTTAGATGTGGTAGTTTTTTTCAAGAAAGAAAACATGTACACTCTTAGTGGAGCTAGTTCATAATTTGATCTCATTATCACCAATTTCTTAATTAGTATGCTGGATTTGTGTGCATTTAGCAATACGTCACAACTGTGTCACTTTCATATGTTGTTTTTGCATTGTTCTCTGGTTTCTAGCATTTCTAGAAACAGATTTAACCAATTTCCTGGTTGCAAAGCATCATGGTAGCCAAAGGTAGAAGGTTACAGAAGCTCGACAAAAAATCTTCTTGTGTGCTAACATTTTTTTTACTGCACACACATTATAATGTTATGTATAAGAGAGGCTCCTGCTTTTCTATTGTTTTTGCTGTACGAAGTGCAAAACATTCTCGGTTACATTTTTCGTCCTAGGCAACATGATATTTTTAATGGGGCTTGCCCGCTCAGCTTGAAAACTTTTACGATAACTTTTTTTTAGCTCAAAAACATTATGCATTTCAATGGTGTCTACCATGGAGCTCAAAAACTTCCACAGTTACATTTTTTCCTCGAAAACATAATGGGTTTGAATTGGGCTCGGTCATGGGTCATGGGGCTCAAAAACTAGCATAGTTACATTTTCCAACCTTGACAAGATAATGTATTTTAATGGGACTTGTCATGGAGCTTAAAAACTTTCACGGTTATATTTTTTGACCTTGACAACATAGTGTATTTTAAAGGGATGGGGCTCGTTCACGCAGCTCAAAAATTTTCGCTGTCAATTTTTTTTATTTTGCTAACATTATCTATTTCAATGCAGCTCATTCAGGCAACTCAAAAACTTTTGTGGTTACATTTTTTGGCCTCGACAACATAATGTATATCAATAGGGCTTTTTCAGGTAACTCGAAAACTTTCACGGTTGCATTTATCAAACTTAATAATATCATTTATTTCAATGGGTTTCATTCACATAGCTCAAAACTTTTGCAGTTGCATTTTTCTATCATGAAAATATAATGGATTTCAATAGTCCTCTGTCATGTAGCTTGAAAACTTTCACAGTAACATTTTTTGACCTCGACACCATAATGTAGCTCAATGGGGTTCATACACCTTACTTGAAAACTTTCACGGTTACATTTTCTTGGCCCTTACAACATAGTGTATTTGAATTGTCCTCATTCACGGAGCTCAAAAACATCTTTTTGCTGTGACAACATGTTGTTTTTCAGTTGGGGTTGTTCACAAAGCTTGATAATTTTTGCAATTACATTTTTAAGCCTTGACAACATTATGCATTTCCATGGGGCTTGTTCAAGTAGGTCAAAAACTTTCAAGATTGTGTTTTTTTGTTGTGATCTTAATGTAAACAGTAAAATATAATTGCACTGTTGTTTATTTCAAATGTTTATTGGGAGATATTAATGGTAATAGGAAACTGATAAAAAATGTTCTTTTATAGGTGTGTGATCCTTTTTCAGTATATTGCCTGAAACCTGAGTTTTTTTTACATAGAGAATGCCTACAAGACACAGAAAAACAGAATAAGCATAGAAGGGATACGATTGTAGTGATGTTAAATTGATGAAGCTTAATTTAGGCAGTAAAAATGCCACAAAGCAAGTTAAGGACAGTGCAAGGTCTATTAACAGGAAAAGGTTGCCTGTTGATTATGAGATGCCTGCCTCAGTTTGATGTTTAGAGAAAACCATAGAGTACCTGATTCCAAAGCCTGATGTTGGGATTATGGAGCACAACACAGTTGCCCAGGTTGCAAACATTCATATTGCAGCCTGTAAACAGAAGCACAGTTTTGTTACTTGTGGCTATCTTAGCAAGTTAACACTTTTCTGAAAGTTAGCTTCAAAGGCGAAGGTTGATCGGATTATTTCTACCATAATGAGACATCAAGGCAATGACCAAAGAATCAACTGTTCTTGAAGAAACTATGACTTAGGGTTCGTAGATCTGTGAATATGGCACTTGCTGTTCTTTCAGGTTTGTGGAAACAAATGATGAGAGAGATTGAATGTTTCACTGCTTCAGAGCACTCTGTTGAATGCAGGCTACAAAATGTTGGCAGTCTGAACAGAGGCTATTTTTGTAAAGTGTTTCAAGTCATTTCGCTACATAAGCAGCACTCAAAGTCTTTTTTTGGCAGGAGTCTTACAAACCTGTTCCTAAAGAACTTGTTATTTCTGTTGACAAGGTTGACAAGGCTTGTAATGTGTTGAGTGTCACACACAGTGAAGAACTAAGTGTGACAGATGATGACACACTCAACAACTGAGATGCCGACCAAAAGTTGTGCATCATGGAGATGTGATGAGAACTGCAATCTCAGGCAAGCATTGTTTGATGCTATTGAACAGTTTGTGAATTATTTTTTTGCCATGAAGAAGAAACAGAGATACAACTTATTATATAAGATTGATCTCTGTGAAATTCACATGCAGGAAGCACTGTTGGGCATTCTTTGGCTTGCTTAGATAGTGGTGTGTGCAAGACTGCTTTTCATCATATGCATATGATTGCTGTACACAACCCTGCGATGCTCAGCATTGTGCATAAAATATACCAGGCAAGAAAAGCTGTATCAGTATACAAACAGATTGATGAGTCATTGAAAGCAGGAGACATGGAAGCTACAAAAATAGTGATACAGGATGTGCAACGTAATAGTAAATGTTATGATGCACCCTGTGATGGCACATCTGCCACTGTTTCATGTTCCCTCACTTTTTGGGAATCCAACATACTGAAAAGATTCTGAAAACCCATTGCCAAGTTTGAACTGGCTAACAGAGAATTTTGATTCTGTGTGTGTCTCACGTCACAGACTACTTTAAAAGCTGCAGGCTGTTATGGCTGATCTGGAAAAGATTAAATCTTTTAATGACATGTGGGCATGACTATTGGCCTACTACTGATAAAGAATGACATTGACAAGGACCCAGTGGTCATCATGTGTCACTACTGTTTGACAAAGGTGAAAGATAACACTCTGCCACCAAGATCTGTTTTGAACAATATATAGGCAGATTTCACACCTATTGAGATTGCTACACTGAATATGTTTAAACAGATACTCATACTAACCATGAAACCATTTCAGACTATTCTATGCATGAATACAAGAATATGTAAAGTACCCCAAAAAGAGCTTGTTAAGTCTCTGAAAGGGGCTGTGATGTATTTACCACTTCCTCTGAAAGAGAATGTGGAGACAATCTCGAAGGAAAACAGTGTTGTTATACTAGTAAACAGAGTGCCTACAAAGTCCATGGTCATTTGACAAGATGTTTTCAATGTGCAGAAAGTGATAGTGTTCTACACTATCTGAAGAGCAATAATCCTTTCTATTATGAGCTTGACATAGATTAACTCTCAGATATGAGTGCTCAGTTTGCACTAGTGGACACTAGGAAGCCAATGATTGAGAAGGTTGATGTTGCAACCCATGACCTTGTGTATGAGAAGTACAAAACTCACTCTCTACATGGCTGAGATCCAATTGGTGATAACATTGACTTGTACAAGATGAAACAGGTCGAAGGTAATCCTGTCAGCATATGGGAGGAAAAACTTGAAGCACAGTGCTTTCCATATTTATTACCTCAAGGTAAAGGAGGACATCTGGATGCATGTGAGGTGCAGGATCATGGTGCTGAATATCGTACATTGAGGGTCTTAAACAAGGATGGCAAATTTCGTAGGAACATACAATATTTGCTCCACCTGCTGTGGGAGAGTGAGCTTACAATCCTCTCTGCATCCACTGCACATACACTGGGATTGACTAGCCCATTAGATGGGATTACGGCAGTTGAGTTTATGCAAAGACTGAGAGAATAGGATGAAATGCTACAGGTGAATTTGACATCTATTCTCTCGAGTCCGTGTGGCACAAAAGAATACTGGTATTTTAATGGGATGAGGCTCATTCATGCAGGTCAAAAACTTTCATGGTTATATTTTCTTATTTTGCTAACATTACGCATTTCAATGGAGCTTGATCAGACAGCTCAAAAACTTTAGTGGTTACATTTTTCAACCTCGACAATGTAGTGTATGTCAATAGGGCTTCTTCTGGTAGCTCAAAAACTTTCACAGTTGCATTTTTCGACCTCGATAATATAATTTATTTTGATGGGACTCATTTACATAGCTCAAAACTTTCACAGTTGCATTTTTCAATCATGAACATATAATGGATTTCAATAGTCCTCTGCCATGTAGCTGAAAAACTAATGCAGTAACATTTTTTCACCTGAATAACATAATGTAGCTCAATAGGGTTCGTACACCTTGCTTGAAAACTTTCATGGTTACATTTTTTGACCTTGACAGCATCGTGTATTTGAATGGTTCTCATTCATGGAGCTCAAAAACCTTTGCGAAAAAATGTTTTTGCTGTGACAACATGTTGTTTTTCAGTGGGGCTAGTTCACAAAGCTTGATAATTTCTGCGGTTACATTTTTAAGGCTTGATAACATTATGCATTTCAATGGGGCTTGTTCACATACATAAAAATCTTTCAAGATTGTGTTTTATTGTTATTAACTTAATGTATACAGTAAAATATAATTGCACTGTTGTTTATTTCAAATGTTTATTGGGAAATATTGATGGTAATAGGAAACTGATAAAAAAAAATGTTTTCTTTTATAGCTGTGTGATCCTGTTTCAGTATATTGCCTGAAACCTGAGTTTTTTTTTTTTGGTTGAGAGAATGCCTACAAAAAATAGACAACAGAATAAGCGTAGAAGGGATAAGTATTCTAGTGATGCTAAATTGATGATGAGTAATTTAGGCAGTAAAAATGCCACAAAGCAAGTTAAGGACAGTGCAAGGTCTATTAACACGGAAAGGTTGCCTGTTGATTATGAAATGCCTGCCTCAGTTTGTTGGTTAGGGACAACTGTAGAGTACCCGCTTCCAAAACCTGATGTTGGGATTATGGAGCACAACACAGTTGCCCAGGTTGCAAACATTCATATTGCAGCCCGTAAACAAAAGCACAGTTCTGTTACTTGTGGCCATGTTAGCAAGTTAACACTTTTCTGAAAGTTAGCTTCAAAGACTATGGTTGATTGGATTATTTCTACCATAATGAGATGTTAAGGCAAATGACCAAATAATCAACTGTTCTTGAAGAAACTATGACTTAGGGTTCGTAGATCTGTGAATATGGCACTTGCTGTTCTTTTACTTTTGTGGAAACAAATGATGAGAGCGATTGAATGTTTCACTGCTTCAGAACACTCTGTTCATAGCATGCTACAAAATGTTGGCAGTCTGAACAGATGCAATTTTTGCAAAGTGTTTCAAGTCATATCGCTACATAAGCAGCACTCAAAGTCTTTTTTTGGCAGGAGTCTCACAAACCTGTTCCTAAAGAACTTGTTATTTCTGTTGACAAGGTTGGTAAGGCTTGTAATGTATTGAGTGTCACACACAGTGAAGAACTAAGTATGACAGATGATGACACACACTCAACAACTGAGATGCTGACCAAACGTTGTGCATCAAGTAGATGTGATAAGAACTGCAATCTCAGGCAAGCATTATTTGATGCTGTTGAACAGTTTGAGAATTATTTTCTTGCCACGAACAAGAAACAGAGATACAGCTTATTATATAAGATTGATCTCTGTAAAATTAACAAACATAAAGGACTGTTGGGGCATTCTTTGGCTTGCTTAGATAGCGATGTGTGCGAGACTGCATTTCATCAAATGCATATGATTGCTGTATACAACCCTGCGATGCTCAGCTTGGTGCACAAAATGAATCAGGCAAGAAAAACTGTATCAGTATACAAACAGATTGATGAGTCTTTGAAAGCAGGAGACACAGAAGCTGCAAAAATAGTAATACAGGATGTGCAACATAATAGTAAATGTTATGATGCACCCTGTGATGGCACATCTGCCACTGTATCATGTACTGTCACTCTTTGGAAATCCTACATACGGAAAACATTCAGGAAACCCATTGCCAAGTTTGAACTTGCTAAGAGAGAGAATTTTGATTCTGCATGTGTCTCACATCATATACTACTTTACAAGCTGCAGGCTGTTATGGCTGATCTGGAAAAGATGAAATCTTTTAATGACATGTGGGCATGACTGTTGGCCTACCTACTGGTAAAGAATGACTTTGACATGGACCCAGTGGTCATCATGTGTCACTACTGTTTGACAAAGGTGAAAAATAACACTCTGCCACCAAGATCTGTTTTGAACAATATGTAGGCAGATGTCACACCTATTGAGATTGCTGCACTGAATATTTTCAAACAGATACTCATACTAACCATGAAACCATTTCAGACTATTCTATGCATGAATACAAGAATATGTAAAGTACCCCAAAAAGAGCTTGTTAAGTCTCTGAAAGGGGCTGTAATGTATTTACCACTTCCTCTGAAAGAGAATGTGGAGACAATCTCAAAGGAAAACAGTGTTGTTATACTAGTAAACGGTGTACCTACAAAGTCCAAGGTCATTTGACAAGATGTTGTCAATGTGCAGAAAGTGATAGTGTTCTACACTATCTGAAGAGCAATAATCCTTTCTATTATGAGCTTGACATAGATTAACTCTCGGATATGAGTGCTCAGTTTGGACTAGTGGACACTAGGAAGCCAATGATTGAGTAGGTTGATGTTGCAATCCATGACCTTGTGTATGAGAAGTACACAACTCACCCTCTACATGGCAGAGATCCAATTGGTGCTAATATTGACTTGTACAAGATGAAACAGGTCGAAGGTAGTCCTGTCAGCATATGGGAGGAAAAACTTGAAGCACAGTGCTTTCCAGATTTATTACCTCAAGGTAAAGGAGGACATCTGGATGTACGTGAGGTGCAGGATCAAGGTGCTGAATATCATACATTGAGGGTCTTTAACAAGGATGGCAAATTTCATAGGAACATACAATATTTGTTCCACCTGCTGTGGGAGAGTGAGCTTACAATCCTCTCTGCATCCACTGCACATACACTGTGATTGACTAGCCCATTAGATGGGATTACAGCAGTTGAGTTTATGCAAAGACTGAGAGAATAGGATGAAATGCTACAGGTGAATTTGACATCTATTCTCTCGAGTCTGTGTGGCACAAAAGAATACTGGTATTTTAATGGGATGAGGCTCATTCATGCAGGTCGAAAACTTTTGTGGTCATATTTTCTTATTTTGCTAACATTTTGTATTTCAATGGAGCTCGATCAGGCAGCTCAAAAACTTTAGTGGTTACATTTTTCAGCCTTGACAATGTAGTGTAGGTCAATAGGGCTTCTTCTGGTAGCTCAAAAACTTTCACAGTTGCATTTTTCGACCTTGATAATATAATTTATTTTGATGGGACTCATCTACATAGCTCAAAACTTTCACAGTTGCATTTTTCTATCATGAACATATAATGGATTTCAATAGTCCTCTGTCATGTAGCTCAAAAACTACTGCAGTAACATTTTTTCACATGTAGCTCAATAGAGTTCGTACACCTTGCTTGAAAACTTTCATGGTTACATTTTTTGACTTTGACAGCATAGTGTATTTGAATGGTTCTCCTTCATGGAGCTCAAAAACCTTTGCGAAAAAATGTTTTTGCTGTGACAACATGCTGTTTTTCAGTGGGGCTAGTTCACAAAGCTTGATAATTTCTGTGGTTACATTTTTAAGCCTTGATAACATTATGCATTTCAACGGGGCTTGTTCTCATTCGTCAAAATCTTTCAAGATTGTGTTTTATTGTTATGAACTTAATGTATACAGTAAAATATAATTGCACTGTTGTTTATTTCAAATGTTTATTGGGAAATATTGATGGTAATAGGAAACTGATAAAAAAAATGTTTTCTTTTATAGATGTGTGATCCTGTTTCAGTATATTGCCTGAAACCTGAGTTTTTTTTGTTGAGAGAATGCCTACAAAAAACAGACAACAGAATAAGCATAGAAGGGATAACTATTGTAGTGATGCTAAATTGATGAAGAGTAATTTAGGCAGTAAAAATGCCACAAAGCAGGTTAAGGACAGTGCAAGGTGTATTAACACGGAAAGGTTGCCTCTTGATTATGAAATGCCTGCCTCAGTCTGTTGGTTAGGGACAACTGTAGTGTACCTGCTCCCAAAGCCTGATGTTGGGATGGTGGAGCACAACACAGTTGCCCAGGTTGCAAACATTCATATTGCAGCCCGTAAACAAAAGCACAGTTCTGTTACTTTTGGCCATGTTAGCAAGTTAACACTTTTCTGAAAGTTAGCTTCAAAGACTATGGTTGATTGGATTATTTCTACCATAATGAGATGTCAAGGCAAATGACCAAATGATCAACTGTTCTTGAAGAAACTATGACTTAGGGTTTGTAGATCTGTGAATACGGCACTTGCTGTTCTTTTACTTTTGTGGAAACAAATGATGAGGGCGATTGAACGTTTCACTGCTTCAGCACACTCTGTTCATAGCATGTTACAAAATGTTGGCAGTCTGAACAGATGCAATTTTTGCAAAGTGTTGCAAGTCATATCGCTACATAAGCAGTACTCAAAGGCTTTTTTTTTGGCAGGAGTCTCACAAACCAGTTCCTAAAGAACTTGTTATTCCTGTTGACAAGGTTGGTAAGGCTTGTAATGTATTGAGTGTCACACACAGTGAAGAACTAAGTATGACAGATGATGACACACACTCAACAACTGAGATGCTGACCAAACGTTGTGCTTCAAGTAGATGTGATAAGAACTGCAATCTCAGGCAAGCATTATTTGATGCTGTTGAACAGTTTGAGAATTATTTTCTTGCCACGAACAAAACACAGAGATACAGCTTATTATATAAGATTGATCTCTGTAAAAATCACAAGCATAAAGGACTGTTGGGGCATTCTTTGGCTTGCTTAGATAGCGATGTGTGCAAGACTGCATTTCATCAAATGCATATGATTACTGTATACAACCCTGCGATGCTCAGCTTGGTGCACAAAATGAACCAGGCAAGAAAAACTGTATCAGTATACAAACAGATTGATGAGTCTTTGAAAGCAGGAGGCATGGAAGCTGCAAAAATAGTAATACAGGATGTGCAACGTAATAGTAAATGTTATGATGCATCCTGTGATAGCACATCTGGCACTGTATCATGTATTCTCACTCTTTGGAAATCCAACATACGGAAAACATTCAGGAAACCCATTGCCAAGTTTGAACTTGCTAAGAGAGAGAATTTTGATTCTATGTGTGTCTCACGTCACTGACTACTTTACAAGCTGCAGGCTGTTATGGCTGATCCGGAAAAGATGAAATCTTTTAATGACATGTGAGCAATACTGTTGGCCTACCTACTGGTAAAGAATGACTTTGACATGGACCCAGTGGTCATCATGTTTCACTACTACAGGTCTTAAGGTAATGTTGGTTAATATCCAAAGCCTGCCTAAGAAAATTGACAAGCTACAAGCATGGGCTCTACATACTGAGCCAGATCTTATTATTATTATAGAATCTTGGCTAACAAAAATCCAACCTGGACCAACAAGTTACCCTTCTGGATTATACATTGATTAGGGCTGACAGGGGGACTAGGGGCAGGGAAGTAGTTATTTATACCACATCCAAGTTCACAGTTAGTGAAATTCAGTGTAACTCAAAACAAAAGGAATTCAAAATTGTCTCCTTAAAGTTACATCTCCCCTCCACGGAGTGCATTACCATCATCGGATGCTACAGGCCCCCTAGTGGCGGAACTGACCGCCTCAATATCGTCAAATCACTAACAGCTACTGCCAAGACCGAAGTACTAATCCCTGGGGATTTCAGTACGGACTGGCTATCATACAAATCGCACAGGCTGAAGTCCCTCTGTGATAAACTTGGCCTTACCCAATTAGTGTCGGAGCCCACAAGGCTCAACAAGATAGATGTAGATAAGAGTTTGATTCTTGATATTATATTATCTTACCATCCCCATAAAATCTCTCACTCAGTGGTATTTCATAATGATATGTGGGACCATGGTATTGTAGTCTGCACAAGGTTGCAAACCAAAATTCACCATCAGCCTAAAATCATAATTAAATGCTCATTCCGGAAGTTTAGCATGCCAAACTACCTCTATGACCTTAGCCAAGTTAGATGGCAACCTTGTGCGGTCACATTTTCTTATTTTGCTAACATTATGTATTTCAATGGAGCTTGTTCAGACAGCTCAAAAACTTTAGTGGTTAAATTTTTCGGCCTCGACAACATAGTGTATATCAAAAGGGCTTCTTCAGGTAGCTCAACAACTTTCACATTTGCATTTTTTGACCTCGATAATATAATTTATTTCTATAGGTCTCGTTCACATAGCTCAGAACTTTCACAGTTGCATTTTTTTATCATGAGACCATAATGGATTTCAATAGTCCTCTGTCATGCAGCTCAAAAACTATCATGGTAACATTTTTGACCTCAATAACATAATGTAGCTCAAGAGGGTTCATACACCTTGCTTGAAAACGTTCGCCTTTACATTTTTTTGACCTCGACAACATAGCGTATTTGAATGGTCCTCATTCATGGCACTCAAAAACTTTTGCAAACATATTTTTTTGCTGAGACAACATGCTGTTTTTCAGTGGGGGGTTTTCACAAAGCTTTATCATTTTTGCAGTTGCATTTTTAAGCCTTGACAACATTATGCATTTCAATGGGTCTTGTTCACATAGGTCGAAATCTTTCAAGATTGTGTTTTTTTGTTATGAACTTAATGTACACAGTAAAATATAATTGCACTGTTTATTTCAAATGTTTATTGGGAGATATTAATGGTAATAGGAAACTGATAAAAAAATATTTTCTTTTATAGATGAGTGATCCTGTTTCAGTATATTGCCGGAAACCTAAGTTTTTTTATTGAGAAAATGCCTACAAGACATAGACAACAGAATAAGCCTAGAAGGGATACGTATTGTAGTGATGTTAAATTGATGAAGAGTAATTTACGTAGTAAAAATGCCACAAAGCAAGTTAAGGACAGTGCAAGGTCTATTAACAGAAAAAGGTTGTCTGGTGATTATGAGATGCCTGCCTCAGTTTGTTGTTTAGAGACAACAGTAGAGTACCCACTGCCAAAGCCTGATGTTGGGATTATGGAGCACAACACAGTTGCCCAGGTTGCAAACATTCATATTGCAGCCTGTAAACAGAAGCACAGTTCTGTTACTTGTGGCCATCTTAGCAAGTTAACACTTTATGAAAGTTAGCTTCAAAGGCTAAGGTTGATCAGATTATTTCTACCATAATGAAACGCCAAGGCAAACAACTAAAGAATCAACTGTTCTTGAAGAAACTATGACTTAGGGTTCGTAGATCTGTGAATATGGCACTTGCTGTTCTTTTACTTTTGTGGAAACAAATGATGAGAGCGATTGAACGTTTCACTGCTTCAGAACACTCTGTTCATAGCAGGCTACAAAATGTTGGCAGTCTGAACAGAGGCAATTTTTTGAAGTGTTTCAAGTCTTATGGCTACATAAGCAGCCCTCAAAGCCTTTTTTTGGCAGGAGTCTTACAAACCACTTCCTAAAGAACTTGTTATTTCTGTTGACAAGATTGGCAAGGCTTGTAATGTGTAGAGTGTCACACACAGTGAAGAACTAAGTGTGACAGATGATGACACACACTCAACAACTGAGATGCAGACCAAAGGTTGTGCATCATGGAGATGTGATGAGAACTGCAATCTCAGGCAAGCATTGTTTGATGCTATTGAAAAGTTTGTGAATCATTTTCTTGCCATGAAGAAGAAACAGAGACACAGCTTATTATATAAGATTGATCTCTGTGAAATTCACAAGCATGAAGGACTGTTGGGCATTCTTTGGCTTGCTTAGATAGTGGTATGTACAAGACTGCATTTTGTCATATGCATATGATTGCTGTACACAACCCTGCGATGCTCAGCTTTGTGCATAAAATATACCAGACAAGAAAAGCTGTATCAGTATACAAACAGATTGATGAGTCATTGAAAGCAGGAGACATGGAAGCTGCAAAAACAGTGATACAGGATGTGCAACATAATAGTAAATGTTATGATGCACCCTGTGATGGCACATCTGCCACTGTATCATGTACTCTCACTCTTCAGGAATCTAACATACTGAAAAGATTCTGGAAACCCATTGCCAAGTCTGAACTGGCTAAGAGTGAGAATTTCGACTCTGTGTCTGTGATTCACATCACAGACTACTCACAGGCTGCAAGTTGTTATGGCTGATATGGAAAAGATTAAGTCTTTTAATGACATGTGGGTATGACTGTTGGCCTACCTACTGATAATGACTTTAACATGGACCCAGTGGTCATCGTGTGTCACTACTGTTTGACAAAGGTGAAAAATAACTCTCTGCCACCAAGATCTGTTTTGAATAATTTGGAGGCAGATGTCACACCTTTTAAGATTGGTGCACTGAATATGTTTGAACGGATACTCATACAAACCATGAAACCATTTCAAATTATTCTACGCATGAATACAAAAACATGTAAAGTACCCCAAAAAGAGCTTGTTAAGTCTCCTGAAAGGGGCGGTGATTTATTTACCACTTCCTCTGAAAGACAATGTAGAGACAACCTTGAAGGAAAACAGTGTTGTTATACTAGTAAACAGTGTGCCTACAAAGTCCAAGGTCATTCGGCAATATGTTGTCCATGTGCAGAGAGTGAAAAGTGTTCTACTCTATCTAAAGAACAATAATCCTTTCTATTATGAACTTAACATAGATGAACTCTCAGATATGAATGATCAGTTTGGACTAGTGGACACTAGGCAGCCAATGATTGAGAAGGTAGATGTTGCAACTCATGAACATGTATATGAGAAGTACACAATTCACCCTCTACATGGCAGAGATCCAATTGGTGATAACATTGACTTGTACAAGATGAAACACAATGAAGGAAGTCCTGTCAGCATACGGGAGGAAAAACTTGAAGTACAGTGCTTTCCAGATGTATTCCCTCAAGGTAATGGTGGCTGTCTGGATGCATGTGAGGTGCAGATTCGAGGTGCTGAATATCTTACATCAAGGGTCTTATACAAGGATGGTAAATTTCATAGAAACATACAATATTTGTTCCTCCTACTGTGGGAGAGTGAGCTTAGAATCCTCTCTGCATCCACTGCACATACACTGCAATTGACTAGCACATTATATGGGATTACAGCAGTTGAGTTTATGCAAAGACTGAGAGAAAGGGATGAAATCCTACAGTTGAATTTGACATCTCTCCTCTTGAGTCTGCATGGCACAAATGAATACTGATATCGTAGACACTCAGAGTTCATGACTATGCTGGGCGAGTAAGGTGCACCTACTTGGTTCATAACTCTGAGCTGTGCAGAGTACAGCTGGGATGAGTTACTTGAATTGTTGAGGTGGGCCAGTACTGATGTTAATGGCATTTCATCAATGACACTTGGTGAGATGTGTTCACTTGATCCAGTTTCTGTGTCCTGACATTTTCACCATCGTTTCCATGAGATATTGACATTCATTTTGTCAAACGACAATCCTCCTCTTGGATTAGTCAAGCACTACTTTTGGAGGATGGACTACCAGGCACAAGGTGCACCACACCTACATATGCTATTGTGGATTAAAGATGCTCCTCATATTGGTGAGAATGAAGCAGCTGAAGTGCTGAAGTTCATCCAATGTTATGTCACTTGCCACATCTGTGACAAGTATGACAGTCCAACACTGTGGAAGCTGGTGCAAAAGTTTCAGCGACATCTTTGTGGGAAGTACTGTCACTGACCAGTCAAGAGTCATATTGAGTGGTACACCAGGTGTCGATTTGATTTCCTTAGGTGTGTCTGTCAGCAAGGACATATGAATGAGTTGTTCTCAGACATGTGTCACCATCTCAAGGCGAAGTCCACTAAAATGGTATATGAGTTACCCAGACAGGAGAATGAGGTGTTCATCAATGATTACAACCCTACTTTTCTCCTGATGTGGCAGGCAAACATTGAGGTGCAGTTTGTTGCAGATAATTCTCTGTCTCTTGTGTGGTATGTCACATTCTACATAATGAAACATTTTTTTTCTTATTTTTTATTTATTTTAGGCTTTGTTGACTGGGTAAGTGCACTAGACAAATTCTGCCTATTTTCAGGCATTACCTGGGGGAGGGGGATAAAGATGAATGCCAAATGACTTTGGACCAGATTAAGCTGTTGGTGGTATGTTTAGTGAATGGGGGGAAATTTGGCGAGGGCACCAAAGAAATTCCCCTACTGGACTGTAGGGGAACCTGTCGTCCTTCTGCAGGATGGCCACTCAGGCCGGAGCATCGGAAGGTACAGACATCTTGAAGAAGGGGACAGCAGGCCTCCTCTCCTTTTTTAGGCTTGCCAGAGGCTGAGAAAGTTGGTTCTACACATTTTGAAATTATTTCTGATGAAGACATCACCAATGTTTATGTTTCAACAAAGGATTTAAGCCCACAGATACTCACTGAAAAAAAGCAAGATTTAGGCTGTAATTTGGATGTTAAACAACAGGAAATTCTGACTCCGGTTCATTTTGAAGAGGAACGTCACAAAGTTGAAAGTGAACACCTAGCAGCACGACTCACTTCACTTCATTCTATGGATTCTCCTGTCATCCCGGACACCTGGTCTGTCAAACACCTGGATAGCACTGAAGCAACTGACACCCCACTGGGGCCGGGTGAGTCTGATGCAGTTTGTTTTACTGGGGATTCCTCGCAGGCTGGCAGTTCTGATACTACAGACGGTGTGTGCCTAAAGCCTGAAGTACCTGACTCTGTCTTCCAAGTACAGACTTGTGCAGCAGCTGTGGTATCAGGCGAGCGGAGCTCGCATTTCGACCTGCTTGACATTGTGGCTGCTGTCAAAGCTCCCCCAGTCTTTACGCTTTCAAAATCTGCTGGGTTTGTTTTTAAACAGCCCCAGGTTGTGGGGGATGCACCAGATGTTGTCTATCAGACCCAGGAAAATGATCTAAAGGGACTTACTGACTTTATGTTTCATGGAGCAGATTTCAAACAGAGGAAAATGATTGATGTCCAAGATAAAAGGGATGCTATTCTCCTTGCTAATAGGAATCTTTCTGACTCTCCAGACAAAAAACTAGTTACAGTGCCATCTGCTGTCCAGTCAGAGATTCTTCTTCCTTGTGATCCATGGTTTCCTCAGACAGCCTTGTCAGGAGCGAGTTGGTAGCAGTCTCCTGGGTGATCTGGGTTCCTGATCCTGCCTAGGACTCACCCTTTCCTATTTCACAGGCTTCTCCTGAGTGGAAGCCTCAAGAGACCAAGCAGCCTGCACAAGGTTGCTCTCTGCCTGCTGATATGGCAGCACCTATTGCACTTCTTCCCTTGGATTCCAATGCAGGCCCACCCATGGTGACTGATGCTGCAGATCCTTTCAAGTCTTTCCCACCCTTGGCAACTCATCAAAAACATGATAATGGACCCCTTCAGTTGCAGGACACTACCACGCATTCTGACTCTGATCACAAACCCTTATTATTTGAGCTTTTTTCTAAAACAAAAAAGTAAGCAGCACCATGGAGGAATGCTGTCCGTATTCGATACAAAGAGGGGTTACAGGACAGACCTGATAGGTATCACGTGGGGAAAGTTCTTCTAAAAGATTGCTTGCATTTTTCTCCGAGGGAAATTTATGCGTTTATAAACATCTCAGGAGAGGATAATTTTAATGTTAGTTTCCGCACAGCTTACTCATTGGATTTGTTTTGGGAGAGGTATGAGCAAGTCAAATTTTCCCCTACATGGACTCCCTTTGTAGTGATTCCTCTGACTAATCCTCTTGTGAAATATGTCACAGGCATGTTTCGCAATGAGGGGGTCCATGTAGAGGACAGTACATATTGGATATCTCAGAAGTGTGAGGTTCTGGGGGAACCTGAAGCTATACTAGATAGTGAACTCTTTTGGACCAGAGATTGGAAGTATGAGGTCAAACTTTGACAGAATGACACTGGTATAGTACATATCCCGGATTCCTTTTTACTGGGTAGAGACCGCAGGGTATGTTTTTATGCAGGGCAGCCACAGTCATGCTACAAATGTGTCTCTCGGACACATCTTTCCAGTACTTGTGACAAGCTCAGATGCAATAATTGTGGGGAGGTTGGTCACATTACAATGCAATGTGCAAATCACACTAGGTGTGATTTGTGTGAGGAGTTCGGCCATGTCTTTAGTGAATGCCCATGGGCTGCACGAAACAAGGCATCCTGTATTAGCCCTGATCTACTCATTCAGCAGACACAGGATACTGCCAGTGCTGGTTCTGTTGCTCCAAAAGCTCCCCCTCAGGATCCTCCCCTTCCTCCTTCTCCAGGGCTTAAGGCTGACAATCTCATTGTTGTTTCTGATGAATCTTCAGTGCAACCTGGTCTGCCACATGATGCTTTGGCTCCATCTTTTATATCTGAAATCTTGACCCCAGTCTGTTATAAAGACCCCATTAGTACAGATGCTTGGACCCTAACCTGTTTATGCAGGATCCTTTGCCTCACAGAAGATCCTCCAGGTTTGTAAAATCTACATCTTCTGAACCCCCTACCCCCCGGTGGAAACCAAAATCTCCTACTCTGCTCTATTCACATCTTGGGGGGATTCCGAAATGGAAGTGGGTGACTCAAACTCTCAGAAGTCTTTAGTAGAGCAGGGCTTACATACCATGGATCAAGGGGCATATAAAGGAAAGAAGAAGAAAAAAAGGAAAAAAATAGCTAACTTTAGTTTAGGGCCCCTTTTTTTCATTGAATGGCTTTTTGTACTTTAGGGTCTCTTAATGTTCATAGTTTATTGAATTCTGTTCAGGGATAAATTGTTTTTCAGTATCTGCATGACATTAATTTAGATGTTAGTTTACTTCAGGAGACCTGGAAGTATACCGAAGACCATATTTGGATGTTTAAAAGAGAATGAGTTTGGGGCCCCTCTTATTGGTCATTTGACCTAGACATGGCAGATGGGGTAGGGATACTATTTCACTCCTATTCCTTTACATTACATAAGCTGATTGTTTTAATTCCAGGCAGGGTGTTGATTTTAGATGGCCTATGGAAAGATATGGATTGCCTGTTTATATATATATTTATAATTCACAATTAAAAGCAGAGAAAGTATGCCATATGAAGTCTATCCAGCCTTTTTTGGTTACTAACTATAACGTTTTTTATGTGGGGATTTCAATTGCAGTATTGTGAAGGATAGAAAAAGGAAACGAGATGAGAGTAAGAAGATCTATTGTGATTCAAATGCATTAGCACAACTTGTGAGTACTGCAGGCTTAATTGACTGCCACATGTATCACACAAAAGGTCCTAAATTTACTTATATTTGGAATACTTATACATCTACTGTAGATTATGTTTTTATTTCCCTGAACTTGCCTAAGGGGTCGCTGTCTATAAACCATGTTGAATTCTCAGACTATCTTTTATTGACATTGTCCTTGGACTAAGTGGTGGTAAGATCCACTTTGAATGGTAGGTGGAAACTTAACACCTCAGTTTTAACAAATCCTATTGTTATTCGTGATGTGGGAGACTTGCTCACAGTCAGATTATTGGTGAAATTTTTATACCACGATAGAGGAGAAAGGTGGCTCAATACAAAACATGATATCAAGGCTTGGTTCATGAAATATGGCAAAACACTTGGAAATAATTTTTTGAAATATTTTTCTCTCAGACAGCAGTTGCAAAAACTGTTTTCTTTGGCTAATCTCTCTACATATGATTATTCATCACAGATTGCTAATATTAAGGATGCTATGAAATTGTTTCAATACGACAGGGCAAGGATTATCTGGACAATGTTGTACAATGGTACTCAAAACACTCCCATGTGGGACCCCTTTGAAGCCTGTAAAACAATTAAGGAGAATATGACTATGTATTTTTTGATTTCCTTGGAAGGTCGGAGGGTGAGTTTGCCTGAGGGTTTGGAAGGGTTAATTTGGCAGCATTATGAGACACTTCGGCCACATGCACCAATTCAGGAGCATGACATTATGGATTTTTAAGACCAGTCTTGGTCCCAGATTTTCCAGCAGAAATACTTAAATTACAGGCCTCTATTACTAAAATTGAAATAATACAGGCCATCATGGCTTTAAAAAATAATACTTCACCAGGTTTGGATGGCATTCCACATTTATTTTATAAAACCTTTTGTCAGCAAATTGCGAATGGTTTGATGACAATCTATATGCACTATTTTAATACTGACACAATACACCCTTCCTTTGCTGAGGGATTATTGGTCTATCTATTTAAGAAAGGGGATAGATCTCAAATCAGCAATTGGAGGCCAATTGTATTATTAAACACTGATTATAAAATCCTCTCACATATTTTGAATTATCATTAAAAAACTTATGTTTCCCTTGTGATTTCTCCACAGCAGTACTGTGGGCTCCCAGATAGAAGAATCCAGCATGCTTTAATGATTCTTAGAGATGTGATAGACCATTGCAGTATATCGGGACTGTCAGGATGTGTGGTAGCAGCTGACAATGAAAAAACCTTTGATAGAGTTTACCATCCGTATCTGTTTTTAGGTCTGGAATCATATAAAATAACTTTGATTTGTATCAAACAACTTAAACTATTGTATTCCTTTTTTACTGTAAGGCCTTTCATAAAAGGGCTTGTCAGGCAAGGTTTTGATATTCACATAGGGGTTCAACAGGGGTGCCCCTTAAGCCCCCTCTTGTATATTTTTTCATTGTATCCTTTGCTTCAATCCATTGCGATACAACTGAAATGGGAGGGGTCATCAGGACTAGGGATACTGTAGGCTTTATGTGCTCAGGCATATGTGGATGATATTTGTGTTTTTTTCTCACATAAGGAACAGATTATGTTGTTTCTACAGGAAATTACAAGATATCAGCTAGGGTCAAATGCCAAACTTAACATGACTAAAAGTAAGGATCTTTTCATAGGGACAGGACAGGCCACTCCCAACCTAGTGGAAGGAATAGCCATCTCTCATGAACTGATGGAAATTTTAGGAATTTTTTTGGGGCCTCAAAACCTTCCTGATGATAACAGGGAACTGTCATTACATAGGGTGGAGTTGAAGGTTCGCAGATGGAAGCAGTGGAGGCTTTCTAAACATAAAAGGAGTGTGATTCTCAAAAAATTCATTCTACCATTGTTACAATGTGTAGCTGTGCTTAACCCCTTACCTGCTCATTTGGAAACTAGACTTTATAGTCTTTACTTCCAGATGTTATGGGATAACAAATTAAATCCAATTAAATGATGCTACATCTATTTGGGGATCAAGGAAGGGGGCTTAGGTATGATTGAACCTGTGGTCTTTTACATGTCTTATTTTTTAAACACACAGTTAACAGTGCTTTTATCATACCTGGGATGGTCCACAATGGCTAGATTTGGAAATATTTAGACAAATATCTTAAAGTATGGATTAATATAGCACCTAAATTGCATCCCCATATTCATGTTCCCCCTTATTTTAAATCGGCCTCTCAGAAGTTATATAAATGGGGGGTTATGAAAGCTGCCATTCAAATAGATACTAATAAAAAATATATCATAATATTATGACCAGGGTATATCCATTGGAACCCAGTTTCAAGAACTGTCCCTTAATTGATGATCATCTTATTCTCAGACAACTTACCCATCACAGGATTCCCCATAAAATGTGGGAGAATCTCTGGCTTACTGTCTATGGTAGACTGAATTTAAGAAGGAATGTTAAATATAAAGTTTTAGAAGAAAGAACTTGCCCTTACATGGAGTGTGCAGCATTAACTGACACTATGGAGCATTTTTTGCTGGCGTGCTTGTGTTTTTCTTTTTTTTTAGTTGTTTAACCAGGAGTAGCACACTAAGCTGAAAGCTTTTTTACAGGTGCAGCCTGGGAGCACAGGGAAGTTAAGTGACTTGCTCAGGGTCACACAGTATGCAAGTGGAAGCTGTGGGATTTACAGCATTGTGGGATTTTCTAGCTCTTAAATGGAAAATGAGTTGGTTGCAGCATCTGACTTTTGGCATTTGGTTTTAGGAAAATATGGTACAGAACTTGTACATTATCATGCTGATACATTAATGATTTTCTTCTGTTGTATTCGGTTTTATGTGTGGCAAGCATGATGCCAATGGGTGTTACATTAAAAGTAGATGTCATATGAATATCTTAGTCTTTTAGTTTTGAATGAACTAGGGAATGTTTATGTTAAAGATTGCTATTTTTATTCATGACAACAGGTATTGAAATGGTGGAAGGGGTTCACTTATTTTATGAAATATAAATGATGGGAGTTGGGGTTATCACTAGGACAGGTCTAGTTCATGTGATGAAATAGTATAGCATTTTTTGTGATTTGCCTGGATGCATTAATTTTCTCATGATTATTTCTTGTTATAACAGTATTTGCTATGTATGTGTTTTTCAATAAATTTTCGAGAAATGCCATGGGATCTTTGACATCCACCTGAACTACCACCAGAACAGCCAGATGGGAACTTGGTTCTCATCCAAAAGACAGCAACTCAGGAGTGTAGCACCCCCATCATGCTGCACTGCAGTGTCAGTATTGGGATATTAACCCAAGTACCTGGTGTTGGGATAGAACCCACAGCCTTCTACTCTCTCAGCCTCAGAGGTGAATGTGCTACCTGCTGAGCCACTGACATGGACACATGAGCATACCAGCTTGGTTGAGCTTTGGGAAGATATTGCTACTTTCAGCCGATCATTGAGCTCACAACTCTGGTCACTGGAATTAAAGACACTGTCTCACAGGGAGTGTGGAGCATATGAGGCCAGTGATAATTTGATTTGGACACACTTGTATAGCAAGTCTGACAATGTGTGATGTCTTAGTGTTAACTACAAAAAGAAATGAAAGCATGTTTTGAAGTCTCATGATGAGATTGAAATACTGGCTGTGAACCACCCCTCATCATAAAATATTGACAAGTACTACCAAAGTTGGGCTACTGTGATGGATGACATGTGCCTGTACTATGTTGCTAAGTGGTATGACTACAAGACTGATGTAGCACCTGTTGAAACTTGAGAGATTTACAAAGTCAGAGGCTTTGATGGGTGCCTTACTAAAAGGAAGAAACCATGGCTGATTGACCATTGCAAATTCAGTCTCTCTACAACTGACAGCAAGGAACATTACTGCTTTACTCTAATGTTCCTCTTTAAGCCATGGAGGGATGAGATGACACTGAAAGGAGACTGTGAAACATATGAGCAACACATCTACTTTACATATGAGACCTTCAAGAGTAAGCAGTCCGAAATATACATTCAGAGACTGGAATTAGAGAAGGAGCAGATGAAGCAAGCTAAGAAATAGCTTGAGGAAGATACTTCAGGAAATTCTCAGGAAAACATGTATTCTGAAGGAGAGGGTACTCTTGGAGCTCCTCTCCCAATGAATGATCCTGTGGTTCTGATGAGTGAAGTCAAAAGTGCCATGGAACATTTTTTTCATGCAACAAAGGATCCTAGTGTACTGATTGACAGTTGAATAGGCAGCAGTTTGCTACTTATGATGCTGTCACTGAAGGTGTCAGACATGGCATCCTTCATGAGAAGAAACAATGTGCATGCAATAAGTATGAACTGTTGTTAATGTTTGTTAGTGGTTCTACTGGGACAGGCAAGAGTTTTGTTACTGAAGCTATCACAGCAGAGCTAAGGAAACATACAGAAGAAGTGATGTCTGTAGCTGTGACTGCTTCTACAAGTTTGGCAGCATACAACATTGGCTGTGCGACTCTACACCACTTGTTTATGCTTCCTGTAGAGCATGGAAAAGCAGGAGAGTATCGAAAACTTTCCCATGTGGTGGCATCTGAGCTGTGACCAGTGTTTGTCAAGATGAAACTTCTGATCATCGATGAGATTAATATGGTCTCAAATGTGATGCTTGCATGTATCCATCTACATCTCCAAGAGATACTTGGAACTGATCATGGTGAGGCATTTGGTGATAACAGTGTTGTTGTGTTTGGGGACCTTCTGCAACTTGCACCTGTGAATGGACAGCATGTCTCTACAGCACTGACTGTTAAGCAAGCAAAAAGCACAATAGGATGCATTGGAGGACTAAATCTTTGAGAACTGTTCCTTTACATTGAGCTGTATAAAAACATGAGACAAAGTTTAGATCTTGCATACAAGACACTTTTGGATCGGGCTCTCATTGGCTGTTTGTCACAACAGAGTGTTTCACTGTTGAACACATGCCATATCAACAGTGAGTACAGTTCTCTTATGGCAGCTTGTGATGTTTTCAGTAATGTGTACTCAGTCTCTGCTTGGATTGTGGGTCTAATGCCTTGACTCAAGCAGTGTGCTGAATTTAACAGCATTATGATGCAGAGACAGGGTCAGGAAATCATCACTTTACATGCAGTTAACACCATTGATGGTGCAGTCTTGAGTTGGAATCTGGTAGCAAAGCTGGCTGAACCATTGTCTGAGCTAAAGTCAGATGTGTCTTGCACAGCTGGATTAGAAGCACTTCTATCTGTGTGCATGAATGCCTGCATCATGCAATGTTGAAATCTCGATGTAGAGAGTGGCATGGTGAATGATGCTATGTGACATATAATTGACTTCTAGTACAATGTACAGAAGAAAATCATAGTCCATTGTCAAGTTTGACAACACTGAACAGTCATTACCTATTTTCAGGATGACTGTCAAGTCTCAGATCATGAAAGACATTTATGTCACTAGGAAACAGTTTCCTGTGTGTGTTGCATATGCTGTGTCCATACACAAGTCGCAAGGGTTAAGTTTGGACTCAGCAATGGTCGACATAGGCACTGGCATCTTCAAAGATGGCACGAGTTATGTTACGCTTTCATGTGTATGGACTTTGCTTGGCTTGTATATCATCTGCAAAGCATCACATAAAATACATGCTGACCGATGATGCATCGCTGAGTACAACAGACTACTTACTCTACACCAGTCGACATTGCCTCTTATACCGCTACCCATGAATGTGACAGACTGCAATGCTACAGTGACAGTTTCTGGTATGAAAAAGAGGTACCAGACAGACCAGAATTACAGCATTGCAGACAGCACAAAGAAGGAATCCACAGCTCAACAATAGAAAATCTCTCCTCCACGAAAGAAGGCGCTTGAGATGAGTGTTGTCCCAGCATTTGACAATAGTACTAGAGTAAACTGCTATGAAAACTCAGCAATGCAAGCATTTCTCCACGTCTCACTTTGTTGCCACTATCAAATCTTCGCATGACACAGCACTGTCTCAGTCACTAAAGAAGGTTATGAATGATAGTGCTAAGCATGACAATAGCATACAGACTCTGACACCCTTATGGCTTGTGTTGTGTGGATATGATGGACATCAGACATACTCTAGTAACATTCAACAAGATGTGACTGAGTTTATGATAGCTATCATTAGCTTGGAATCAGATCAGATTTCAATGTGACAGTATTTTACTGTCACCTATGTGATAAAGTACACTTGTCTGTCTTGTCAACATTCACACAAAAGAAGTAAAAGAAAACATGCTGTGGATTTCATTGTATGTTCCACAGGCTTGTTCTGTTAAATTCAGACAACTGCTCGGAAATGCAGATTGTAGCTGGAGGTGTAGCCAGTGTGGAGGAGAGTGACTTCAGCCCATATGACTTAGAACCTCTTCTCAGTATCTTCTTTTAATCTTGCAGAGATTTGATGAAAATTAACTGTGAGTTGACCCACCAATCACTGATTTTGTAGCAGGAAGAGTACAATTCATGGGAGCATGTTTTGATACTCAGGCTGTGATATTCCACCATGGAGCATCTGTTCATTCAGGACATTATGTAACATGACTCAGGTACAGCAATGGCTAGATGGAATGCAATGACTACATGAGCACTTTTAAACAGAGATTGCCTCGTAATCTAAAGGATGCTTATATCCTGGTTCTCAAAAATTACAATGACCTTCATTGGGCAGAAAAACCGTAGATGTAAATGTCATTTAACTCTGACACACTGTACAAGTCATAACAGTGTACTTTGTAACCTTCCCTGCACATGTGCAGCTCTTTTCATATCAGTATATGAATTGTTGTAGTAACAGATTATGTAGATGCAAGTATTTATGATGCCAACAGTAAAGGTATGTGTTGCTGTGATTTTTTTTGCTTCGATACAGCCTATGTGGACCTTAATCGGTGTGGGTTGTGTGCATGGTCACATTATATGCAATAATAGCTTTGACTGTGGAGCAGTCTTATTACCTCTACAATGATATTTCAGGAGTACACAATTCTGATGTACTAATCTGCTCATTTCTGCATTGCTGCACAATGTGACATAGAATGTGGTCCGACTGGTGTCACACCACTGTATGTCAATACTGTGCACATTATATACATTGAGAAAGATAACTATTAGTATTGGTTGTCAATGTTCTGTGTTCATTACATGCCTCACATCTGCCTAGTGACGTATGAGGACAGATTGTGCAACAAAGCTGCCACTGCAGCTTTGCATGTGTTAGCACACATATTGTGCAATACTTTCCAAGTACAGTAAGAATATTTCTAATATTCTATGTCTACAGCATGTCTCTCGCTAATACCTGTATACTGTCCACTTGACAGGGCATATTTTCTGGCATCTTTACTTAACTGTGAGAACAGGACATTGCTATGTAGGCCTATGATATGGATGATTCTTGATAAATAGTTACTGTTAATATTGTGTATGTATAAAAAATTAACAACATTTGCTAGAACTATGTACATCTCTGTAAAATCTCTGTGCTGTTTTTTTGTGAAAATTGTTAAAGTTTTTAAAAAATGCTGACAGTTATATAGCACTTCATAGCTGTGTTCTTTTTGGAGTTGCACATATCTTCAACATTACAGCTTGTTAGATGTTATTACTGCAGTGTCTGAATGACATGTATTCTGATGTTTTATGGAAAGGTGAAGATGTATAATATTTATTAAGTATATACCAGTTTGATAAATGTGTGAATTGTAACTGTCTAATTATTCAGATTTTATTATGAATAATTCATATGGATCACTGTTAATTATCAGATTGCCAATAACTAATATTTAGCTGAATAATCATTATTACTTATTTTGGCAATATATTGATTTATTTGAAAGGTTTGTTATGTGCAGTGAGATAATACTTGTTTGTTACTGATGGAACAGTATTGTAAATCACACACTTTGCTCAATATCATTTCAAGGTATGTTCCTGATTTTTTCTGTTCGCCTTTATTAAGGGGTCAGGTGAAGAATTTTTCCAGATGCACGTAATGTTAAAAATATTACATAGAGAATAATGGATGGGTAGGTGGTTATAATGAGGATTTTACACCCCCCACAGGGGTGGGATGCCACATAAATCCTGAGAGTGAAGCTCAATGGGTTTATTCAGGCATCCCACCTGAGGGAGTGTGTAAAATCTGAGTTTTGCACACCTATCCATCATTTATTTTGTACAATGGCTGGGGATCATTTTTTTGCCACGGCAATTACTGTACACAAAATAAATGTATCAGTGATTGGAGCTGAGCTGCAGACTGTTGGGATTTGAGGGTGGTCTGTGGAGACTCTGCTCCTGATGTAAAGCATTGCTTACACTCTTTTTTTCTTCACATTCCTGACTGAAAATAAAGCTTTGTCTCCAGTGATATTTTTTTTTTGAAGAAAGAACTTACTGCTGAGTCATACAGAGTGTTGAGGAACAGAATGGCAGTGAACGGCAGAGAAGTGGAAGTTCATGGCTAGCATGCGGTACTTCATAAAAGTAATGTTTACTTTTTTGGTTTTGGAAGCAGCGTTGTTTAAAACTGTGGAAATGACTTTGTTTTTGAGGGACCATGCCAATGCCAAGTTGCAGACGGTGAATATTCTGGCATGAGGAATGGCAGACACAGAGAAGTAGGGAAGAGCCAGAGCTGGTGCATGACCAGTACAAGGGAAACTGGCCACGTGATTGCCGTTATAACTAGCTGGTTATAATGACAGAATTATAACCTGGTTTCCCTATGGGCAAAAAACTGTAACCAGTTATTATAACATAGTAATGCACTATTGCAGCAATCTTATGATATGCTGTTTTGGTGTCCATAGTTTTTGAATTCTTTAACGCATTTGGTTTTGGCCCACCCCAGGAACATTGACTTGCTCAGTCTCATATTATTTTTTTTAACTTTTAATATACTTATGTGATGAATTACACAGTAGTGGTATGAGACTGAGTGGGTTGTGCATTTTGGCCTTCTTTAAAACAGAATTGGCATTTAATTATTAATACATTTAAAAAAATATTGTCTATGTCTTGTGTTTCTTGATTACTGTAAATAAATGATATGTGGCTCAGGTTTGCAAACAAGTATGAATGAATATAATCAAGGCCACTGTTTTTCGGTTTTTACCGGAAAATCCGGTAAAATTCCGGAATTAGGGCTGCCTGAAAACCGGTAAAAACGAAGATTTCATGGAATCTGGCATTTTCCATCAGATCAGTAAATCTATAAAAAAGTCTGTTTTTCTTTTAATTCCTTCCTGTACTATTTTCAGTTTGCTTTATTTAATGCTCTGTATATTAAGCCTTCTTTAATTCTGGTTATTTATGCACATACTAAAAGAATGATAATAGAATCCCGGTAAAATCCGGAAATTAGAGTAACAATCACCGGTGAAATTCCGGAATCTTAAGTCTTGAAACCGGAATTTAATTGTTTTAATCACCGTAAATCAGTGGCCTTGAATATAATGACATTGTACTATGCGTGCATGTGTGTAGGAGCTATAGCTTGACATGTAAAACAAAGGTTTGCATACTAGTTAACAACAATGTATGTTACATTTCTAGGGTGTGGTGCAATAGTGTTGTAGGCGGGTTATGCTCTCACTGTAAAAATTATACTTTAAAAGCTGTGTACGTGTTTACTTTATTACAATGTCTCAAAAAGGAAGATAATTCTTTGTAAAAAAAACTCTGTAAATGTAACAGTTAGGGTTGTTTCTACAATGATAAAAGTGAGGAAATTAGATGTAAGGGTTTTCAACCCTAACTCCGAATCCACCCCCCCCCACACACACACACATACACACACAACACACACATACAAGCAGGGGACAGTACAAGGCAACACAACCAATCAGAAACAGACACCATGCAGTAACAGAGAGAACATATAACTTTGCAAACATACCACAAGAGGCATCCATCATCATGTTTCACCAACTGTATCACTTCTGCTGCCATCCCAGTGTCTTGGGGAGTACACCCACATGCTGTACAAAGATGTGGTGAGGTGTTAAGAAGACAATGTAGAACATTTTAAATTAAAGTTATTTAGTAAGGGATGGTTATGAGTATTTCATATTGTTTTGATGCACCTACTTATGACTTAATGAATTGAAGTATAGGGCTACACTGTACTGCATTGCTCAAATACTTACGTATGCATATCTGAGGAGGATAATCACTGCAGGGTGTAAAGCAGTCAACAGTGTGACTATGAGATATAGAAAGTGTTCTTCTGTATGGATAGAGGTACATAAGTGCAGGATGTGAAGTATTATGCAGTGCTGCTGTTTGGTATGTGCACTCTGCTACTATTTGTGTGTAGCTATATGACAGATCAGTGAATAACACTACACCCCAAACCTCATCTATGCAGACTGCTGTAGTATTTAATCAGAGGAATACTATTTTCAGCATAACATTTTGACACTGTTCTAGTTTGTCAATGGGGGGCTTGGAGTGCACTGTCTTTTGGACCATGCACTCTCATCTGTATATTCACATAGCATAACAAACAACTAGTCTTAACAAAATGGAATACACTCCATAGGAAAAATTGGTTCAGTAACAGAGTTATCCAAACATGGAACAATCTCCCAATTGCAGTAGTAAATTGCCCTGATATGGATTTCTTCAAATCAAGCCTAGACCTAGCCATCACAGATGATGTGAAATACTGTTTTGGGTAACACACTGGCAAGCACCACGGACTTATTGTCCATATTTGCTTGAATCTACCAATGAAACCTATGTCACAATCCATACAGCACACTAATGACATGTCACTGTGGGATCCTGCCATCCTAGTACTAAATCAACATAGTTCAGTGGTACCCATATGTCACATTGTCCATATGTAACAGTAAAAAGATAGGATCCTTTGGGCCATGCACTACCATAGTTGTATTGAAATAGCACAACACAATCCATCTGTCACACTATCGATATGTAGCACTGTTCTCACTGTGAGATATAGGTAGTGTGACTTACGTATTGTGTTGTATGTCTAAAGAGGAATGAGAATGCAGGATAGAAACCACCCTGGACTGCCATTGTGACACAGATTGCATTGTACTTATACCTTCATGGATGGATGGTACTGCAGTATTTGAACAACCATGATGTAACACTGTGACATATGGACATACTGATACATAGAGCACTGGTGTTCTATGCTAATGCAGGGATGGGACAGCAGAGCACATAGAAACATAGAAACATAGACTTTGATGGCAGATAAGGACCGCTAGGTCCATCTAGTCTGCCAATTTCCCTACCTACAGGATAGGCCTCAGATCCTATTTAACCAACAGCCTATATCTTCCTGCCCCCCACAAGAATTGCCTTATGTCTGTCCCATGCATTCTTGAATTCTCCCACAGTTTTAGACTCCACAACTTCCTCAGGAAGGCTGTTCCATGCATCCACTACCCTCTCTGTGAAATACTTCCTCAAATTGCCCCTGAACCGCCCTCCTTCTATCTTTAAATTGTGTCCCCTTGTTCTTGCAAGTCTCTTTTCTGAAAGATGCTACCCTCTTGGATTTTGTTGATTCCCTTGAGGTACTTGAAAGTTTCTATCATGTCCCCCCTCTCCCTTCTTTCCTCAAGGGTATACATATTAAGCTCCTTTAGTCTCTCCTCACACGGCTTCTCTTGCAGACCCTGCACCATTTTAGTTGCCCTCCTCTGGACTGCCTCTATCCTGTCTATGTCCTTGCAGAGATGGGGTCTCCAGAACTGGACACAGTATTCCAGATGGGGTCTCACCAAGTGTCTGTACAGAGGGATAACAACTTCCTGTTTTCTGCTGCTGATGCCTCTCCCTATACATCCCAGTATACCCCCGGCCCTCCCTACTGCCTTCTCACATTGCTTGCTAACCTTAAGGTCATCCGATATGATTACCCCCAGGTCCCTTTCCTGTTTTGTTGTTGTTACTACCTCCCCACCCATTGTGTATTCTTCCCTGGGTTCTTGTTTCCCAGGTACATTATTTTGCACTTTTTGCATTGAATCCTAGCTGCCATACGTCTGACCATTCCTCCAACCTTGCCAAGTCCCTTTTCATCCTTTCCATGCCTCCTTGTGTATCAACCCTGTTGCAGATCTTTGTGTCATCTGCAAAAGGTATACTTTCCTTCCAGTCCCTCTGCAATCCACTGATGAAGACATTAAAAGGACTGGACCCAATACTGAACCCTCGGTGCCCACTAGTAACCGCCTTTCTTCAAGTGGACTCCATTTACAATTACCTTCTGTGTCCTGTTGTCCAGCCAATGTTTTCCAGGCTACCACCCTGGGACCCACTCCCAGGCTGGTTAATTTGACTAATAATCTTTGTGTGGGACTGTGTCAAATGCCTTGCTAAAGTCTAGGTAGGCCATGTCCACAGCCCCTCCCTGGTCTACTACTTTGGTCACCCAGTCAAAGAAATCTATTAGATCTGCCTGACATGACCTTCCTGCTGTGAACCCATGCTGCCTTGGATCCTGTGCTCCACTGACCTCTAGGTACTCAACTATTCTTTCCTTCAGAAGTGACTCCATCACTTTCCCTACCACAGAGGTCAGACTGACAGGTCTGTAGTTTCCTGCCTCTGTCTTGGTCCCACTTTTGTGAAGGGAATCATCCGCCTCCTCCAGTCCTCGGGTACCACACCATCCTCCCATGATTTATTAAAAGAGTAGCCAGTGGTTTCACTAGTTCCTTCCTTAATTCTTTTAGAATTCTGGGGTGAATTCCATCAGGACCCATTGCTTTGTCCACCTTCAGTTTTAGGAGTTCTTGCAGAACCCTTTCTTCTGTGAAAGGACTGGGATCAACCCCTATCAAGAGTGCTTCTGTTAATTGTATTAGGCACTTCCCCCTCCTCTTTTGTGAATACTGAGCAGAAATATTCATTCAGTATTCCTGCTTTTTCACTGTCCCCTCTGCCCACCCACCGTTTATTTCTATTCAGCCTCACTATCCCTCCTTTGTCTTTCTCGCTGCTGATGTACCTATAAAGGTTTTATCCCTTCTTAACTGAGTTGGCTATCTTTTCCTCAGTTTGGACCTTTGCTATTCTGACTTCCCTCCTGCTTCTTTCTGCCTTAACTGGTGCAGTTCTCTGTCCTGCTCCTTCTGTATTTCCTTATACTTCTGGAATGCTATCTTTTCTTTTTGACTTTCACAGCCACCTCTTGAGAACCATAGTGGCTTTTCTTTCATTTTGATTTGTTTGTTGCTTCACACAAAGGCTTGTTGCCTCTGTGATGGCAGTTTTGATAATTCCCCATTGTTGCTCCACACCTCCTTCTAGCCTGTTTGCTAGTGCTTTTCTGAGGCACTCTCCCATCTTGCCAAAGTCAGCCCTCCTAAAGTCCAGTACCCTCACTTTTGTTGGCTTGACTCTGTAGCTGAGGTTGCGTGAACCACACTGTTTGATGGTCACTTGTCCACTAGATGGCACCCACTTCTAGATCTGAGATCCTTTCACTGCCCCGTTTGAGAGTACGAGGTCTAAGATTGCTCCCTCACGAGTGGGTTCGAAACTAGCTGTCTAATGCCTGCCACCTGTAGGGCATCAAGAATGGCCCTGCTCTTGGTTGTCGCTGCAGAAAATGTGTCAGTTAACATCTGGCATATTCAGGTCTCCATCAACAGTATCTCCCTTTCTCTGCCATTCTAAGAATGCCTTCCATCATATCCTTGTCCATTCCTTCCCCTGACATGGGGGTCTGTACCTAACTCCTGTGCGGATTGTGGTGCCCTTTCCAGTCTCAAGGTGACCCACAGTGCCTCCTCTCCTCCCTGTTTACTCTTTTGTTCAGTTGCTTTTATCCCTTCCTTTACATAGAGAGCTACTCCTCCCCTCTTCTCCCTGCCTGTCTCTCCTGTAGGTTATGTACCCTGGTATGTTAACATCCCAGTCATGGTTCTCTGTGTATCATGTTTCTGTGACTGCTACTATATCCAGGCATCCCTCTTCCATTAAGGTCACCAGCTCAGGGAGCTTGTTGCCCAGACTACAGGCATTGGTACTCATTACCCTCCATTTCCTGATGGCCTTACCCCCTTTTGCCCCATCCCTGTCCTTCTTGCCTTTGTCACTTTCTCCATTTACCCCTGCCCTTCTCCCTATCGACACCTCCATGTTGGTGTTTGCCACACTTACTACCATGATTGTTTGGGGGGGCTAGGATTTTCCTGCTCCTTTCCAGTGCCTCCCCCCTTGGCTAGTTTAAAAGCTTGCCAATGAAGCATTTAAACCTATCACCTAGGATCCTGGTTCCCCTCCCAGACAGATGCAGCCCATCATGCCAGTATAGGCTTGCATCACTCCAGGTGGACCCCCAGTCCCCAATGAAGCCAAATCCCTGAGCTCCACACAAGTTTTCAACCACTGATTGAATCCCATGGTGCAGAACACCCTAGCCTCTCCTATGCCATAGATGGGCAGCACCTCGAGAAGGTTACCGTGCATGCTACTTGACTAAGGCCCCTCCCCAATTCCACAAACTCTTCCTGCACTTCTCTAATCCCTTTCTTAGCCAGGTCATTTGTCCCTAAGTGGACAATGACATCCAGCTCCCTCCCCTGTGCAGCTGCTCCAGCAATCCTGATGATTCGCTCCCTGTCCCTCCAAGCCATGGCGCCAGGCAGGCACCTTACCTCCCTCTCCCCTTCCTTGCCAAGTTCTACCTTCCTAACAATGGAGTCCCCCACCAGGAGTTGTTTCCTTCCCCTGCAGGGTCCCCTGCCACCCTCCTGTGGGTCTCCTTTGTGGAGGTTCCAACATCCTCCTTGGTCTCCACTGTAGGTGCCTCCATAGAGGAACCACACTTTGCCAGAATGGCATAGGAATTGTGGAGAGGTACAACTGGAGGGATGTGCCTCTGTTCCACCACCCTCACCCTCCCTGAGCCCACTGTGGTCCAACCGCTCCTCTTTCTTGGCAACCTCTGAGGCAACGGCAGTGGCACTGGTGGTCCCTGGATGGAAGAGGAGGTCCCTCAAATCCTGGCCAACTCAGCCTGGAGATGAGCAACCTCCTCCCTCAGCCCAGAGAGGTGCCTGCAGATGGGACAACACCGCATCCTCCACCGCATAGGACCTTGGTGTCACAGCATGACATATGCACAGTGTTGTTCTATCTCAATGGAGGGCTGAAATAACATGGCTCAACTCACCATCTGGTAGTACGAGGGGTTATGTGCACTCTTGTAGTATCTGCATGTAGGTATACACTTCATGCAGTGACCATCTTACATGTTTGCACAGCATGTGAGTGTACCCCCCAAGACACTGGAAGGGCAGCAGAAGTGATACAGTTGGTGAAACATGATGATGGATGTCTCTTGTGGTCTGTTTACAAAGTTGTATGTTCTTTCTGTTACCTTATGATGTTTGTTTCTGATTGGTTGTGTTGCCTTGTACTGTCCCCTGCTTGTATGTGTGTTGCGTGGTGTGTGTGTGTGTGTGTGTGTGTGTGTGTGTGTGTGTGTGTGTGTGAATTCAGAGTTAGGGTTGAAAGCCCTAATGTCGAATTTCCTCACTTTTGTCACTGTAGAAACAACTCTAACTGTTGCATTGATGGAGTTTTTTGCAAATAATATACATATATATATATATATATATATATATATATATATATCTATATATTATATATAGATATATTTGATTTGTCAAGTTGCATTTTGGTTGAACTTATGGTTTCTGTGCAGCAAAGTGCTGAAAAATGCATTTTTCACCACCTTTGACATGTTTTTGCCCAGTGGTGCAGTGACCACACCGTGTGGTCTTTTGGTCTGAAACTTGGAACATAGAAAGAGTTTAGGTGAAAGAACAATACAGCACTAGTGTGGTTAAAAAAATATTAATCTGTTCCAGAGTTATTTAATTTTTAATTTTTTGGTTCTGAGCATGTTCAGTTCACTCCAAGATTTAGATGCATATCTTGTGAAAGAGGATTGGGCTCATGGACAAGGATTTTGTCAGCTGACAAATAAGGATTTAAAAATATCCTGATCTGCCAGAAAAATTCCTTGTCTGCAAGCCGCCACCTTATTTTGCTTTTCCCCCCAAACAAAATGTCATAGCTTCCTCCACGGGTGATTTTTCTTTGTAATAAGGCATAGGTTTTGTTTAGGGTGATGCCCTCTACAAACCCATGCCTTTTGTTTACTTCTTTTTTTTAAATAGCCTTTTGAAATGTAAAAATTCTTTGACTGTGACTCTCTAACGATCCTAGTCTGTGAGCTGACAAAATCCTAGTCTGAGAGCCGATCCTCTTTTGCGAGGCTGCAAAATCCTTGTTCATCGCTTTGTGACCCATTACCCTTCTCGCGGACTAGGATAAAGCTGACTGTCAAGGATTTTGCTACCTCATGAATGAGGATCAGCTTGCAGACAAGGATTTTGTCAGCTCATGAAAGGGGATTGGGTTTTTAAATTCTCTTTCATGAGGTGACAAAATCCTAGTCTGAACACTGTCAAAATCCTAGTCTGTCAGCCGATCCTCTTTCACGAGGTAGCAAAATCCTTGGCTGTCACTTAGGTACCAGATGACCAAAATCTGATGGTCAAGGATTTCTCATGGATGGAAATTTTGAAGCTTGCAGATGGGGATTGATCTGACAGTCGGGGATTTTGCTACCTCACAAACTAGGAATTTTTAAACTTTTAAAAACTTTGCTACTGCATTGTAACTCAACAGTTTAGTCTTTTGACTTGCAATTATCAGGGTATTAAGGGGATGCCCAAGATATGTGGATTGTGCTATTTAGGTGTTGGAAAGTTAATCGGTTCCATAGATATGCAATCACAAAGCTGAGATTTTTCCCATAGGATTACACTGCGGCAGCTGTCATGCCTTTCGGTGCCCATATCTCAAACACGTTTTGAGATATGGACTTTTTGTTGCAAAAATTCTTAGTCCCACTATAGCGGAACTAAGTACAAAGTTGGTTGGAAAGCCATGAATACCATACATTTTGAATTTTTTTCCTACCTTCTTCGTTTACTAAAATATTTGGAAAATAGTATTCTAGTTGCTAATTTTCAGGTCTGTGGGACAATATTACTCCTGCAAAGTTAGCACCAACAGCACTTTTCGGTGCCTGTATCTTTTAAACTATGAGAGATACAGTTTCAGTTGATGTATGTTGCATAGCCGTCTCTCTGTCATGATCATAACAACACCAGAATTTTGTTTTTCTCGTTGCTATGGTTCCTGAGATATTGACAAATTAGTGTTATGAGGGTTCCTTGCCCTATAGGGCTGCTGTATGGCTCTGTAGCTATGTGTAAGTGGGAGTTCAGGTCTCAGAGGGCCCGCGCTCCCACAGATGCATATCTTTATGCAGAAATGGGCAGTTTCATGGGCCCTGGCTCCCTTCAACACATGCTATTTACTAGTTATATTATACTTTTTCAAAAACTAAGGAAATTCATTGCAAAAAACTCCATCATCGAATCACTTAGGGTTGCTTACACAGTGACAAAAGTGAGGAAATTTGACATTAGAGTTTTCAACCCTAACTCTGAATCCCTCCCCACATACACACATACACAACACACATACACGCAGAGGATGGTACAATACAACACAATCATTCGGAAACAGACACCATAAGGTAACAGAAAGAACATAAAGCTCTGTAAACATATCACATGGGGCATCCATCATTATCTTTCAGCAACTGTATCACTTCTGCTGCCATCCCATTGTCTTGGGGGGGTACACCCACATGCTGTGCAAAAATGCCGGTAGGTGATAAGAATGCTGTGTAGAACCTTTTAGGTGGAAGTTCTTCAATATGAGATGGTTATGACTGTTTTATACTATTTTACTACACCTGCTCATAACTTGATGCATTGAAGTATATAGGCCACGCTCTTTTATATTTCCACAGATGGAGACATACTGTATGTCCACCTGTGGAGGGATAGGAACGCATGGTGTAAACCAACCTACTGTGTGACTGACTTAAACATACTGTTCTTTTGTGTAGATGGCACTGGATGTATATTATCATGTGGTTCTGCTGTTAGCTATGTACACTATTCTACTACCTGATTGTAGGGATATGACTGCATGTAGGGATGTGACTGTATGGTGAATAGCATTACACTCCACACCTGATCTATACACACTGTTGTAGTACCTACTTGGATCAATAGTGTTCCCAACATTTCATAAAGACAGCGTTCAACTATGTCAATGTGGGGCTGGGAGTGCACTATCTTTTGGACCATGCACTCTCATCCTTACATTGATATAGTATATCAGAATCCATAAAACACAGTGTTCATATGTCGATGTGGCACACTGCCCTCCTAGTCCTACGTCAAGATAGTGCAACACTATCCATATGTCACATTGTACATATGTCACAGTGAGAACACAGGGTAGTTTGGACTGTGCACTACCATACCTCTATTGAAATAGTACAAGGCAATACATGTGTTACACTAGCCATATGTTGCACTTTTGTCATTGCGACATATAGGCAGTGTTACATATGTACTGTGTTGTAGTATGACGATGGAGGAATGGGACAACAGAATAAGAGGAACTCTGTACTTTCACTGTTACATATGGATAGTGTGAAATATAGATTGTATTGTACTTATATCTTGATGGAGGGATGAGAGTGCAGTATCTGAACAACCATCAGGAGACACTGTGACATATGGACACAGTGACACATACTGTAGATAGTGTTGTACTATGCTACTGCAGGGATGGTAGGGCAGGGTAACATGGAAACATAGAAACATAGAAACATAGAATTTGATGACAGATAAGGACTGCTTGGCCCACCCAGTCTGCCCATTTCCCTACCTAATGGATAAGCTGCAGATCCTAGTTAACCAGCAGCCTACTTCTTCCTACCCCCACCCCCTAGAATTGCCTTATGACTGTCCCATGCATACTTGAACTCCACCACTGTTTTTGACTCCACAACCTCCTCCAGAAGGCTGTTCCATGCATCCACAACCCTCTTTGTGAAAAAATACTTCCTTAAATTACCTCTGAGCCGCCCCCCATTATCTTCAAATTGTGCCCCCTTGTTCTTGCACACATCTTTTTGTGAAAGATACTACCTTCTTGGACTTTGTTGATTCCCTTGAGGTACTTGAAAGTTTCTATCATGTCTCCCCTCTCCCTCCTTTCCTCGAGGCTATACATATTAAGCTCCTTAAGTCTCTCTTCATATGTCTTCCGGTGCAGACCCTGCACCATTTTAGTTGCCCTCCTCTGGACAGCTTCCATCCTGTCTATGTCTTTTGGAGATTGGGTCTCCAGAACTGCACGCAGTACTCCAGATGGGGTCTCACCAGCTGTCTGTACAGAGGGATAATAACTTCCTGTTTTCTACTGGTGATGCCTCTCCCTATGCATCCAGTATCCCCCAACCCTCCTTGCTGCCCTCTCACATTGCTTGCCCACCTTAGGTCATCTGATATGACTATCCCCAGGTCCCTTTCCATTTTGTTGTTGTTAGTATCTCACCCCCATTGTGTACTCTTCCCCTGGGTTTTGTTTCCCAGGTGCATTACCTTGCACTTCTTAGCATTGAATCTAAGCTGCCATACATTTGACCATTCCTCTAACTTTGCCAAGTCCTTCTCATCCTTTCCACCTCACCTTGTGAATCAACTCTGTTGCAGATCTTTGTGTCATCTGCAAGAGACATCTTCCTTCCAGTCCCTCTGCAATGTAAACATAAAGACATTGAAGAGGACCGGTCCTAATACTGAACCCTGCGGTACCCCACTAGTAACTCCTCTTTCTTCAGAGTGGACTCCATTTACTATTACTCTCTGTGTCCTATTCTCCAGCCAATTCTTTACCCAGGCTGTCATCTTGGGACCCACTCCCAGGCTGGCTAACTTGTATATTAGAACCCTGATAGCCCTCTGTGACATATGTAGAGTGCTGTTCTATTTCAATGGAAGGATGGAACAACAGGGCCCAACTCACCATGCAGTTCTACTGTGACTTATGAGTCCTGTTGAACTGTCTGCATGGAGATATACAGTTCATGCACTGGCCATCTTATGTGGTTGCACAGCATGTGGGTGTACCCCCCAAGACACTGGGATGGCAGCAGAAGTGATACAGTTGCTGAAAGATGATGATGGATGCCTGTTATGGTATGTTTACAGACTTTGTGGGAGCAAGACAGAAGCAGGAAACTACAGACCTGTTAGTATGACCTCAGTGGTGGGGAAAATGATGGAATCACTTCTGAAATAAAGAATTGTTGAGTATCTAGAGGCCAGCTGGGCACTGGACCCAAAGCAGCATGGATTCACAGCAGGAAGGTCATGTCAGACAAATCTAATTGATTTCTTTGACTGGGTGACCAAAGTAATAGACCAGGGAGAGGCTGTGGATATGGCCTACCTAGACTTTAGCAAGGCATTTGACACAGTCTCACACAAAAGATTAATAATCAAGTTAGCCAGCCTGGGAGTGGGTCCCAGGGTGTTAGCCTGTGTAGAAAACTGGCTGCACAACAGTACACAGAAGGTAATAGTGAATGGAACACATTCTGAAGAAAGGGGGGTTACTAGTGGAGAACCTCAGGACTCAGTACTGGGTCCAGTCCTCTTTAACGTCTTTGTAGGTGACATTGCAGAGGGTCTGGAAGGAAAGGTATGCCTCTTTGTGGATGACACAAAGATCTGTAACAGAGTTGATACACAAGGGGTAGAAAGGATGAAGGGACTTGGCAAGGTTGGAGGAATGGTCAGACATATGGCAACTTAGATTCAATGCAAAGAAGTGCAAAGTAATGCACCTGGGAAATAAAAATCCAGGAGAAGAGTACAATAGCAGGGAGGTGCTAACAACAACAAAAATGGAAAGGGATCTGGGTGTAGTCATATCAGATGACCTAAAGGTGGGTATGCAATGTAAGAAGTCAGTAGGGAAAGCCAGGGGATACTGGGATGCATGGAGGGGGCATCACAAGTAGAAAAGGAAATGGTAATCCTCTATACAGACAATTGGTGAGACCCCATCTGGAGTACTGGGTGCAGTTTTGGAGACCTCATCTATGCAAGGACATAGACAGGATGGAAGCAGTCCAGAGGAGGGCAACTAAAATGGTGCAGGGTCTACATCAGAAACCATATGAAGAGAGACTGAGAGAGCTTAATATGTATACCCTTGATGAAAGGAGGGACAGGGGGACATGATAGAAACTTTTAAGGACCTCAAGGGAATCAACAAAGTCCAGGAGGGTAGCATCTTTCAGAAAAAGTGATGTGTAAGAACAAGGGGGCACAGTTTAAAGTTAGAGGGGGGACGGCTCAGGGGCAATGTGAGGAAATTCTTTTTCACAGAGAGAGTGGTGGACGCATGGAACTGCCTTCCTGGAGAGGTTGTGGGGTCTAAAACAGTGGAGGAATTCAAACATGCATGGGGCAGACATAAGGCAATTATAGTGGGGGGTTGCAGGAAATAGGCTGTTGGTTAACTAGAATCTGCAGCTTATCCAGTAGGTAGGGAAATGGGCAGACTGGGTGGGCCAAGTGGTCCTTATCTGCCGTCAAAGTCTATGTTTCTAAGTTTCTATGTTTTATGTCCTTTCTGTTACCTTATGGTCTCTGTTTCTGATTGGTTGTGTTGCGTTGAATCATCCAGTGCTTGTTTGTGTGTTGTGTATGTGTGTGTGGGGGGATTCAGAGTTAGGGTTGAAAACACTAACGTTGAATTTCCTTGCTTTTGTCGCTGTGTAAGCAACCCTAACTGATGCATTAACAAAGTTTTTTGCAATGAATGTACATATATATTTATAAGACAAAGAACCTCTGTGTGCAAACACTGAGGCAAGGGTTATCCCAAAGGGCATTTGGCAGGGAAGCCAAGTTTCAAGAAAATACAAAATCACACATGCCCCCACAATACAAAGCATTGTGGGCTGCATATGCAAATCACCACAGAATGTTATGCTGGTCCAACTTTAAGCAGAATTACATGGTGTCGAAAGGCCTCTCACACAGTTTGCAAAGGGTGCTAACAGAAGACATAGACACGTGTTTCATCCTACCAGGACTCATCAGTATGTCTCATCTGTTTGACACCCCAGTGGAATGGGCCAGCTACCCTTAAGGCAGAGTGCCTTGGATATATTGTGGTGAACCCATTAAAATAAAAAACTATTTAAAAGACAAAGAACCTCTGTGCACAAACACTGAGGCAAGGGTTACCCCAAAGGGCATTTGGCTGGGAAGCCAAGTTTCAAGAAAATACAAAATCACACATGCCCCACAATGCAAAGCATCATGGGCTGCATATGCAAATCACCACAGAATGTTATGCTGGTCCAACTTTAAGCAGAATTGCATGGTGCGAAAGGCCTCTCACACAGTTTGCAAAGGGTGCTAACAGAAGACATAGACACGAGTTTGGTGCTACCAGGACTCATCAGTATGCCTCGTCTGTTTGACACCCCAGTGGAAGGAACCAGCTGCCCTAAGACTGTCAGAGTTACGCTGTAGGTGAACACATGTCTATGTCATCTGTTAGTCCACTTTGCAAACTGTGTAAAGGACCTTTAGGCACCATGCAATTCTGCTTAAAGTTGGACCAGCATAACATTCTGTGGTGATTTGCATATGCAGCCCATGATGCTTTGCATTGTGGGGGCATGTGTGATTTTGTATTTTCTTGAAACTTGGCTTCCCAGCCAAATGCCCTTTGGGGTAACCCTTGCCCCAGTGTTTGCACACAGAGGTTCTTTGTCTTTTAAATAGTTTTTTATTTTAATGGGTTCACCACAATATATCCAAGGCACTCTGCCTTAAGGGTAGCTGGTCCATTCCACTGGGGTGTCAAACAGATGAGGCATACTGATGAGTCCTGGTAGGACGAAACTCGTGTCTATGTCTTCTGTTAGCACACTTTGCAAACTGTGTGAGAGGCCTTTCGGCACCATGCAATTCTGCTTAAAGTTGGACCAGCATAACATTCTGTGGTGATTTGCATATGCAGCCAATGATGCATTGCATTGTGGGGGCATGTGTGATTTTGTATTTTCTTGAAACTTGGCTTCCCAGCCAAATGCCCTTTGGGATAATCCTTGCCTCAGTGTTTGCGCACAGAGGTTCTTTGTCTTTTAAATAGTTTTTTATTTTAATGGGTTCACCACAATATATCCAAGGCACTCTGCCTTAAGGGTAGCTGGTCCATTCCACTGGGGTGTCAAACAGATGAGGCATACTGATGAGTCCTGGTAGGACGAAACTCGTGTCTATGTCTTCTGTTAGCACCCTTTGCAAACTGAGTGAGAGGCCTTTCGGCACCATGCAATTCTGCTTAAAGTTGGACCAGCATAACATTCTGTGGTGATTTGCATATGCAGCCAATGATGCTTTGCATTGTGGGGGCATGTGTGATTATTATGGTAGCACGGTAGTGCTACCATAGTTAGGGTTGAGGAGCCATTTCTATGTTAAACCCAAAATTTTGCACCTTAATAACTTTGCAACCGTTTTATGGATTTGTCTGAAATTTGGAATACATGATCAAGAACCATTGGCCTTGGGATCTGCTAAGTATCTTACCGGTCGGATACAAGGCTGCAGAGTTATTAAGCATGATCTCTGCATGCATTTATGCTTTTTCTGGAATTCTACGGTCGCGTGTACAGGTCGCACGGTTTGTGTGACTGGCTCAAAACCTTCAGGAAATATGTGCCCAGGGTCCCCAATGTGCCTTTTGAAGATATGGTGGAAAAATATTAAACGGTTCAAAAGTTATTCAAAAAACAATTTCCCATTATAAGTCAATGGGAAAAGTTAACAAAAAGTTTGACAGTGTCGCAAATGCATCTTTACTTTCGCAAATGGGCCTGTTACTTTCACAAATCTGCCATTTTGTTTTCAGTTAGTGATCAGAAAAATGCTTGGCATTTAAATTTGGGACCCTCTAGTAACCTAATTCTTTTTGTATTCACCTAGTCGGACCCTGAGGATGCTAGCCATGTCTTTATTTTGGGTAAAACACCCCAGAAATATGTTTTTCAAATTTCTGGAAAAAGTACTTTCGTAAATTACTTTCATGCTCATGAAAGTGTCAAACTTTTATGCGAAAGCTTTCGCAAATTGCGACAGTAGTTTTCTAGTCTGTGGGAAAGTGACAGCAATTCTTTGGCACTGTGCTGCAAAAGAACGGTTGGGAGTTTTGGGTTGGAATTTGGAGGGAATGCAACCGACATATCACAGATGTGCCTATCAGTGTTCTGTTGAAAAAATATAACATGGCGGCAAGGTTATGGGACTCCAAAGTTGACGTTATTTCCCATAGGATAACATTACGGAGCCCGACTCATTACAGGAATCCTTTGGCACCGTGCTGCAAAATAATGGTTTAGTCTTTTGGACTGAAATTTGCAGGTAACACAGCCAACATCCCACAGATGTGCCTTTTAGTAGTTTGGTGAAAAAATATTACAGGGAAGCGAAGTTATGGCACTTCGAAGTTCTGTTTTTTTTCCCATAGGATAACATTACAGCGTTCACCGCGTCTTTCAGGGCCCGTATCTTGAAAACAGTGCAAGATACAGACTTTTTGTCTAAAAATTTCTTAGCCCCCTAGAGGGGGCTAAGTGCAAAACTAGCCAGGAAAATGATAATATATATGAGTTAAAAAATGTTTTCTGTGTCATACGGTTAGTGAGACATAAGCAATTTACTATTCCAAGTTCTCATTTTTGTGTTCTGAGAATGATTATTTAGCACACATTTTTTCTACTCACTGTCTTTCTCTATATAGCTTTTGGGTAAAAACAGCCTGTGCGGTTACATTACTGTTACCATTACTGTTTCTGCTTGTGGTTCCGTACCCGTTTCATTTACTGCTCACGTTTATGCCACCATGTGCGTTACTGTCAGGTGTACAGGTCTCTGATTACAGGAATAGTCCAGTTATTACAGTTGCCTTTTAAATGGATTCAGGGAGCCAATATGTGTGGAAATGTAACAGTAGGTAGTACATTGTAATTGTAGATGCAGATGACAATTCAGATGGATTTGTAAACTGAAGCATACTGTATACCCTCAGCCTGTATATGTACCACTGTCTTCTATTTAGTGTACTGTTTACTTCCTGGGTCACCCCAGTAAAAGGGACCTCCGGGGCCCAGTGGGCCTACCCAGTCATCAAAATTCAATAAATAATAAATAAATAAAGATACACAATTCAGTTGAGTATGTGTACATCTATGCCACACATGACTGAAAACAGGGAAACTGTATTGACATTTGTTAGTATTTGCATGGATTTAGGCAGCTACAGCTGGTGTGCCTCGTTATATTTTTACTGCATTATGACTGGTTTTCTATAGGAACGATATGGGACTGGTGATCTATGGCACATCTCTGTAATTCTAGGTATAGTTAACTTACTACAGTTGGGAGTTGCAGAAGCTGAGACAGGGAATTGAAGTACACATAGTGGTGACTGCATCCTAAGTGTATAGTCACAGCTGTGTACTGTTGGGTGCTGATATGCGGCACCTTGGTACAGTAATAATGACTGTATAGGCACAGGAAAAGTAAGTACATTGCAGAGTTTTTTACACTCTTAGGAATTATGTAAAGTGTGACATGCAATGTGCCACATCATTGCATATGCTGTGATACTGACTGGACATCATAGGTACCAAAGAGATTGATGGAGTTATAGTTGTTGCACTATTAGTTAACATTGATTTGTATGCTTAAGTAAGACACACTTATTTTTTATGTCGTAATGCTATTTTAAGTAAAGAGTCGACACAGGTGGTTGTGGTTTTAAAAAAATTATTGCCAATTTGTTAAATGGAGAAAAGGCCCAATCAAGACTGAAATTTTGTTAACAGAAACAGTCTCACAATACAATCTTTGTATGTGTGTAATCATTGATTGCCATATATGAAAATGTGTAAGAATAATAACAACTGTATAATATGAATTGGAGTAAGTATGTGATATTATAGGAAACTAAAGAAAAAGGTAGCTGGGTATACATATTGAGGTTAGGTGTTTGCTATGATTGCAGTGTTGTGTCATCTTTTCCTGTCGGGCTTGTTATTTGCCTTGTATGCATATATCTGATTCCTTACTGGGTGATCACTGTCTTTAATCAGGTGTTGTGTGTTTCTAGTGATGTTCCAGTACTCACTACTCTTTATGTGAGGAAGTACTTTCTGACATTCAACCTGGAATTCTGATACTCAAGCTGAAGCTGTGGCGCTTCATTATATATTTACTATTGAACTTGAAGAGACTTTGTTAAACAATGTTAATTTTTTTTTAAAATGGTTGTATGTCGTAATTATGTGTAGTGCATTACTTGTGTGGTATGTTAATAAGGCAATGTCAGTAGGTTGTAAACTGTGATTACACACATGATACACAAGTGTTTTGTTGTTATTGTGTGACTGCTAATGGGGATGTTCCTGGGGTGGGCGAAAAAACATATGTCAACTGTTAAAGTAATACAATATTAAAAAATGTTACTTCAGTGACATTTGATTACTGTCATTTAATGATATGTCACTGACTAGGCGCAAATGGAAAATTCCAACCCGTCCCCTCAATTGAGGCGATCATAAATATTGTCAGGAACAGGGATGCAGTGTGTTGTGATCAGTAACAGTGTCTGATTTACAATTGTCAATATCTTTTACATACGTTAGAATTACTTATGTGACAAGTTGAAAAAATGGAATATTCTTACATGAACAAATGAAATTTTTTCAATTCTTACATTAGCTTCTATGTAAATTCTTAACTTGTAAATACAAAAACTGTGCATGGTATGCATTTTTTAACAAACTTATGGTTAATTAGATGTAGTTAGTATAGTGCTGTATAATATGTTAAACATTCAGTTGTACTTTAGTGTTAGACTAATACTTTTAGTACAAGTATTAAAGTAGTTATTAACAATGTAAAGGTGAATACAAATGTTTATATTATGTACAAGTAATTACAAAGACATGTCAAAGTCAGTTAATTATATGATGCAATTGTTTGGTATTTACAGTTGCATAATTCAGCTTCTTGCATTATCAATAAAGGTAATTATTTTTACATATGTACAGTATTAGTATTACAAATGAAAGCGGGATAGTTCTACACTGCTGCATGGTGAGTGAATGATGTCTACATGTCAAGAGTCAATAGACAAATACAAGTGTTGACAGACAACTTGTGACAGAGTGCAATGTTTGGTGAATGGTAGAAGTGTTGCTCAGTTATTTATGATGATATCTGAGAACTTATCTTTATTTGCAAAGAGTAACACTTTAAAACTCATAGCAATTTGTTGTTATGTATGAGTCGATACATTAATAATTAAAGATATGTACAGAGGAGGACAGCAGTAAGGCCTCAGTTTTGAGATGTACAATCTTTGATAGACATGTAAGCATGGTTCCTCTAGTGACTGTGAATATTGCTGGCGCTGATTGAAGCCACTACAACAATTCTCATGTAGTCACTGATCCACACAAGATCTTACATGTTATAGTGTATGGAATGCCTCTGTCAGAATAGCATTTTGTTGAAATGCTATGGTTTATTCAGAGTCGTACATTAGAGAAAATTGTACTGACCTACGAATGTTTCTGGGACAAAGAAGTCATTTAAAAATGCAACATGTTCTGTCCTATTCTTCTGAAATATGAAGGTCATCATAATTCTTCAGTATTAGAAGATATGAATTTTTTAAGTGTCGTGGCAGTCTCTGTTTAAAACTGCTTGTAGAGTCGTCACACTCTACCCATCCACTTCTGCACCTTAGTAAACAGGTGTAATGGCCAGAATGCATGGATTGGTCATGGTGATAGATTATACTGTGAGTGTCAAACATTGATTGGTTGAAGACTATTCTACCAGCTGTGTAATCTGTGATAGGAATATCAACTCTGAGCCCATTGGAGTCAAATCTGTGCAAGATAAGCAACAGATATTGAGATGAACTCCTGAGATGTATGGACTGAGTGCATCTGCCTCCACACCTTCCACAGGCATGCCCACATTGAGCACTGGTGAATAGCTGTTGAAATTTGACACTTTTGGTTTGAGGGACAAACAGAAATCCACAGCATGTCTTCTGTGGTTTCACGCTGTGAATGACCACATGAAACACATACATATTTCGTTACATATGTTACTGTGAAGTAGTGCTGCATTGGGGTGCCATCTTCATCCAGGTTGTTTATGACAGCCATCATAAACTCAGTAGTGTCTTGCTGTATGTCTGCAGCAAATGTACTACATCCATCATATGTATCTAACACCTGTCGTAGTGGTGTTAGTGAGTGTACATTGTTAGACTGGTCAGAAGTCATGCTGACAATCTGCTTCAAAGTGTTTGATAGGGTACTGTCTTTTGAAGCAGATATTGCCCACACAAAGTGTGGCATGTGTAGAAAAACTTGCATAGCTGAGTTACCATAGCAGTTCATGCTAGTGCTGTTGTCAAACACTGGTACAGCAGCTACACCAACTGATTTCTGATGAATTGCTGGCTGTGAATGTTTACTTGAAGTTGTGACCTTTGTTGAACTTTTTTGAGTTGAATCACTTCTGGAAGCTTGTTGCTGTTTATTGATACCTGTAGCTGTGACTGAATTGTGTGAGACAGACAGGTATGTAGGCAATGTTATTAAAGACATTTGTGGCTGATGTAGAGTACGTAACCTGTTGTACTCAAGAATACATCACTTGTCAGCTCATATTTTCTGAGGTGCTGTAGTAATAATGTGCAACCCAGAAAGGCTGCGGACACATGAAAGTGCCACGTAGCTCATGCCATCCTTGAAAATATCTGTACCTATGTCTACCATTGCTGAATCCAAACTCAAGCCCTGAGATTTGTGAATGGATACAGCATATGCAACACATAATGGAAACTGTTTCCTGTTTACATAGATATCCTTAAAAACCTGGAATTTTACGCAGGTGCATTCTATGTGTACAGACTGTTCCATGTTGTCAAAGTGAACTACAAGCGTCTCAATATATGTCTTCCGGACATTGTAGACAAAGTCAGTGATGTTTCCCATGGCACCATTTACCATGCCTCATTCTATGTCTAGATTACATTGCAGCATGATACATGCATTCTTACAAACTATGAGAACAGCTTCAAGGCCAGCTGTGCATGAAACATCTGACTTGAGTTCACTTAGTCGTTCAGTCATCTTTGCTACTAGGTTTCGACTAAGAATAACGCCATCAACTGTATCAACAGCATGCAGAGTTACAATCTCTTGGTTTTCTCTCTGCAGCATTAGATTGTTGAATTCAGTGCATTTCTTTAGTCATGGCATAAGACACACTATGTGTGTCCCTGTAGAGTATATATCGCTGAAGACATTACATGCTGTTTCTATGCATGCAGTATCTACTGTGATTCTCCGATCATTTAACATACAAACATGTTCTTGTGATAGAGAACCTGTATGAGCTTCATCTAAAAGTGACTTGTAAGCTAGATCACCACTTTGGCGCATGTTCTCAGACAACTCAACATAGGTAAATAATTCCCATATGTTATAGCCTGCAATGCAACTGAGGATATTCTTAGCTTGTTTGGCAGTTAGAGTTGTAAATACATGCTCTGCATTGACTGGTGCAAGCTGTAAAAGGTCTCTCAACACAAGTATACTTTTGCCACCAAATGGCACTCCATCGTCAGTACCTAAGATCTGCTGTAGACGTAGATGAATACAGGCAAGCATGACATTGCAGACCATGCTGATTTCGTCAATGATGAGTAACTTCATCTTTGTGAACATGGAACGGAGCTGAGATGCAACCTTGAATGACAGTTTACGATACTCTCCAGTTCTCCCATGTTCCACTGGCAACATAAAGAGTAGGTGTAATGTAACTCCACCAATGTTGTATGCTGCTAGTCCTGTGGGAGCAGTTACAGCAACAGACATTGAAGACCCTGTCAGGTTCCGTACTTCAGCAGTGATGGCTTCAATAAGGAAACTCTTTCCTGTGCCAGCTGAACCGCTAACAAACATTAGTAGTGGCTTGTAGTCAGTACAGTCACATTGTTTTGTTTCATGTAGTAGGCCATGTTGGACAGCGTCAACTACTTGAGAGTGAACTGTATGCTGCAGCTGATTTAGTCTTTCTCTCAAGTCAGCTGGATTGACTATGGAGTGTGTGCCATGTTCCATGGCTGTCTCAATTTCTGGCATTAACACTTCTGCGGCATTTAAGGGCAGAGGCTCACCTAGAACACCTTGTCTTTCTGGATCAAGGTTGTCTTGTGAACTAACTGGAGTGTCTTCCTGAAGCTGCTTCTCTGACTTCTCAGGCTGCTCTTTCTCAGACTCTAGTCTCTGTATGTATGTCTGTGAGTATTCAGTTTGAAAAGTCTCATAAGTGAGATTGAACTGTTCTTTGAATGTGCCACAGTCACCTTTTAATTCAGACTCACTCCTCCAGGGTCTAAATAGGAATAGGAGAGCAAAGTAGTAATGTTCTCTGCTCTCCGATGTGCCTAGATGCAGTTTACAGTGGTCTATGAGCCATGGCTTGTGTCTCTTTATGAGACAGCCATCTACTCCATTGACCTTGTAAATCTGGAGTGTTGAGTCAGGTGCTACATCTGTCTTGTAGTTATACCACTTAGCCACCTGAAAGAGACATGTATCATTCATGTCATTGAGTCTACGGGGGTAGCATGTGTCTATCAGGTTATTCTTCAAGATATGTTTTGAAGAAGGTGTATTGGCAGCGAGCTCCTCAATTTTGGCATGAGGAATCAGTACACATTTCCATTTCTCTTTGTAGATTACACTGAGAAACCGTACAGCATCAGACTTCCCGTACAGATGTGTACCCATTAAACGGTCACTGGCTTCGTAAGCTCCACATTCTCTGTGTGAAAGAGTCTTCAAGCCCAATGACCAGAGCTGAGATGTCAGGCTTTTGCTTGAACTTGCAATATCTTCCCAAAGATCTTGCAAGCTAGTCTGTTCATGTTTGGTTATGTACGAAGTGATGTACCGAACCAGGGCCAGTGAGTTATCAGCCACAAACTGAACATCTATGTTTGCTTGCCTCATTAGGAGAAAAGTTGGGTTGTAGTCATTGATGTACACCTCTTTTTCATCTCTGGGTAACTTGTATACCCTCTTGGTTGATTTTGCCTTCAAGTGGTGTCGCATTGCTGAGAATAGGTCATTCATGGCACCATCCTGACAAACTCATCTAGGAAATCCAAAGCGACATTGTGTGTACCAATTAGATTTGTTCTTTACTACTCACTGGCAGTATTTTGCGCAAATATGTCGCTGGAACTTTTGTACCAACTTCCATAGTGTAGGACTGTCATACTTGTCTGGAATGTGACTAGTGATATATTTTTTGATGAATTCTAGCACTTCTGCTGCTTCATGCTCACCAATGCGTGGAGCATCCTTGATCCACAATAACATATGGATATGAGGGGCACCCCGTGCTTGATATTCTGTCCTCCAAAAGTAATGTTCCACAATACCTAGAGGAGGATTGTCCTTTGACAAGATGAAAGTCAGAATGTCATGGAACTGCTTGTGAAAATGTCTTGTGACAGACACAGGATCAATTGGACACATTTCTCTGACAGTCATTGATGAAATGCCGTCAACATCAGAATTTGCAACACTTTAGCAGTTCAATGAGCTCATCCCAGGCATATTCAGCACAACTAAGTGTGACAAACCATGTGGCTGCACCATACTCTTGCAGCATTGTCATCACTTCAGAGTGTCTGCGATACCAATCTTCTTTGGTGCCACGAAGACTTGAAAGTATGGAAGACAGATTGACTTGCACATTTTCATCTTTCTGCTTTAATTTCTCTATAAATTGAGTAGCTGTTATTCCATCTAGTGGACTTGTTAGATGAATGGTATATGCTATAGATGCAGACAGAATGCCAAGTTCACTCTCCCAGAGGAGATGGAACAGGTACTGTATGTTACGTCTGAATTTGCCATCTTTGCTGAGCACACGGCTAGTGCAGTACTCAGCACCCTGTACACGTACTTCTCTTTTATCTAGGCATCTGCCTGACCCTTTTGGAAATAGGTCTGGGAAACAGCGTGCTTCTAGTGTTGCCTCCCAAATGCTGACAGGCTCACCTTCCACCTGCTTCATTTGATAGAGATCAATGTTGTCCCCTACTGGATCTCTGCCATGTAGTGGGTGAATTGTGTACTGTTCATACACATTATCACTTGTCTGTCCACTGACCTTCTCAATGATTGGTTTACTTTTTTCTAATAGATCATGTTGGACAGAGAGACTGGCCATCTGATCTATGTCAAGGTCTATATAAAAGGGATTGTTACTCTTTAAATAAGTAAGAGCAAGCTAACCTTTTGCACACTGACAACATCTTGCCAGATGACCTTGGCCTTTGTTGGAACACCATTAACAAGAATCACCAAACTATTTTCAGTTGAGATTGCTTCAACATTTTCCTGTAGAGGAAGTGGTAGATACATCATGGAACCCTTTAGAGATCTAACAAGCTCTTTCTGTGGAATGTTCTGTGTCTTTGTGTTCAGACGTAGAATAGTTTGGAATGGTTTCATTGTCTGAATTAGAATGCATTCAAACATATTTAATGTTGAAATCTCACTTGGTGTAACATCTGTTTCCATATTATTCAGCAATGACCTTGCTGGCAAAATGTTAGACTTCAGTTTGGAAAAACAGTGTTTGCATAGCACAATGGTGTCTTGTAAGTTAAAGTCAGATTTCAGCAGCAAGAATGCTGACAGATGGAACCACATGTCATTGTATGGTGACAAGGTTTCTAAGGTTGACTGTGACTGTTTGTTTTGTGTAGCACAAACGGTTGCATGACACACATACAGAGTCAAACCTCTGAGACTTTGCTAGCTCAAACTTAGCAATTTCTTTGCTGTACTGTCTCAGTATGTCACTTTCTAACACTGAAACAGATGTTTCTGCAGAAGTGTTACACTGACAAATTGTTGTTTCTGGTACAGAAGTAGTGTGTTGCAGTTTTTTTGAGAAATGTGATGGCACCCTGCATGTCACCTGATTGCAATAAGTCATTTAAACAAGTGTACTGATGTACAGCTCGCCATACTTCATATACTCTGTAGACAAAGTTTTGCATGCCTGTTTGATGCACTGCAAGCATCCGCATGTTGTGAAAAATACTATCACAAACACCACTATCGAGACATGCAAGTGAGTGACCCATGAGTCCAGTATGTGGACGGATTTCACAATGGTCAATTGTTGTAAACAGTTTATGTCTGTCTTTGTGATCTGTTATTACAAATAGGTTGACAAACTGTTCAACTTTTTCAAATGACGATTGCCTACGGATGCAGGTATCATCACATGCCCATGCCAGACAGTGCAATTTATTAAATACTGTGGTTGAATCACAGTCATCATCAGTATCCAATGCATTGTCATCAGAGATACTGAGGACATTTACTAGTTTGCCGTACTCATCAATGGTGAACTTGTGTTGTTTTTTTAGGGAATGATAAGAGTCTTCCCAAAAATATGCCTCTGAGTGCTGTGTATGCATCCACTGTCCTGTGAAAACATGACAGAAGTTGTGAAACAGTCAAACAAGGATACTGTTGTAGCCTTTTTAATGGCATACACAACTTTCCTGAATTGTTCAAGCATATGAGACATCTTTACACCACAAGCACTGTAGTAAAACACTGCTCGTTGACGTGCGCGCACTTGAGATACAACTTCATCAGAGACAGATGACTCTTACTCTTTTTGCGGGTGTGTCTCAGCACAGCAGCGATAAATCTTTCGATCTTAGCTTTACTTGCTAGTGATCGGAAATACTTTTTCTTTCTGAGTTGCAAATCAGCAGTTGTGAGTTTATGGCGTTGTTTTGGACGTTTGTTGATGGTTACACTCAAAATAGTTGTGTTTCATCTGAGAGATCAACACAACATTTGTAAAGGTATCCCTTTTTTCTTTGGTGTCAAAGCATTTGGTTTGGGTGTGCAGTGACTTGCTGTAGTGGTCACTGTTGCAGTAAAGGTCTGTGCATGTTCATTTTGTGGTGTGACTTTACTGTTTTGTTTGTTGCCCTTATACAACAGTGCAGTACTATTATACCTCTCTCATTTTCCTACACATCTACATCTGTATTTAGTTGGCATATTTTGCTATTATGGTTCACAGTGGCAGTAAGCAATCTTACAGAAGTATCAGACACCTGTAAGAGAGACAGAGAAAAAAAACAGTGTTATAATATGCTTCAGTACATTTCTTATAACAGTGTGCATTGAGAGAATTGTAACTTAAAGTATGTTTAAAATTTGGTCAACAAATTACTAAACAGTACTTTTTCTGAATGTGCATTGCACAGTTGCTACGGACGATCATAAGCTTGTGCATTCTCAATATTTCTAGTCCACATTTTAAACATTTTCTTTTTACCAGACCTACTTATGAGTAGTATAGCTGTCATTTTTCACATCTTGACCAAAATGTGTTTTCGAGCATGTAGCGCGTTACGGTGCAGTCAGTAAGTGAAATCACTATATGGTACACAAACAACTTGAGAGTGAAACTATTCATCACCAAAGCTCTTAAAATTACTATGTTTAAAATTAGATGGAAAACATGATCAGAATTACTGTTGTATGAGTGTGCGTAGTGCAGTTGCTATGTATGCGTGTATGTTTGCGAATTTTCAATATTGTTACTGCAGATTCTCAACATTGTCTTTTTAGTACACCTGTTTATGAGCATTGCAGCTGTTATTTTTGACATCTTGCTCAAAATGTGTTTCCGCACATGTAGCGTGCAATGCTGCAGTTGGTTAACGAAATCAGTGTATGGGGCACAGTAAGAAAATGACAGTGACACTGTTCATGAGCAGACAACTTAAAATGAGTATGTTGAAAATTTGGTGTAAGAATTCAAAAAATTGCTGTTTTATGAGCTTGCTCAGCGCACTTTATATGTACACTTGTAAGTTTGTGTATTTTCATAGTTTTCAACTCAGATTGTCAAAATGTTATTTTTAACACACAACCTTATGAGTAGTACAGATGTCATTTTTCACATCTTGCCAAAAACGTCTTTTCACTTATGTACTGCGTTGTGGCTCAGTCGATGTGCGAAATGACTATATGGTACACATGATGAAAATCACAGTGACACTGCTCATGAGCAGAGGTCTTAAAATGGTGAAAAAATTACTACAAATAACTGTTTTACAACTCTGCATTGCGTAGTTCTTATGCACGCTCGGAAGTTTGCAGATGTTCAATATTTGAAGTCCACTGAGTTGAAGTACCTACACAGCACATAATGTGTTTATTATTGAAAAATTGTGCTGAGCTTACCATAACCCAAATTGTGGCAATAAATAGACACTTTTGAAAAGTACTGTCGAATGCAGCGAAAGTGTGCATGATAGTACTTTCTTGCATTCGACAGTGTTCTAAATTAACTTTTCGTGGATTCGATAGTATGGTGAAAAGTAATGTCAAAGTTCGAAACTTTCTCAAATTTTACTTTCGTGCATTCAAAAGTGTCGCAAAAAATACTGTCGCAGTGTGAAAGTGTTGCAAATTTACTTTCGTGTATTCGAAAGTGTTGCAAATTGAACACTTGGGAGTGGCAAATACATTCATTATCAAATCAGATTTCAGTGTGTTTGACTGACAGCTGGTTCTACTAATGTAGTGCAAGATTTGTCAGGCCATGTCAGACAACCAATCAGAGATGGACAACACTGAAGAAGAAGTCAACAGGAGCCATCTTAGGTATTACTGAGAAACAGCACTTTCAGAACTGTAAGTACAGTCTATTTTTAAAATAATTTTTCTAGTATGAAAAAATGATAACAACATGTAAATACTATTAATCAAAACGTTTTTCAGTGCTGAATCTCATTATATTAGTTGTTAATATCTAACATGCTGTATTATTTAGAGAAAACAGTTTAAAGTCAGATAGCATTTTAGTACTAACTTGTACAGATACAGCTGCAAATAGAGAGAGATAGAAAGGTGCATGTGGAGGCCTAAGAGAAAATGGAACCAATCAGATATGTTTCTGCTGTTGTAATTGTTTATATCTGCCTATGAAAAGGATGCATTTTTCCCACTTCTCAATGTTTGCAGATTTTAGCTGGAACAGAAGTCTAGTAATAGTGACTGCATCACTTAGATTGGTTAATGAACCCACAGCAGTAGGCAATGTTTATTTTTCATTTGTGTGTTATGTCTCAGCCCACTGAAGCTGGCTTGAAATAAGGAGGGAAAATATCAGTTTTACTTTCAGTACTGCCTGGTCACTGCAGGATGAACACTGACTTTCTTTGTAGCTCTCTGTACACTTCTGAGTGTTAAAACTTAGAATGGCAGAAAATTGCAAAGGACTTTGTGGATAATTGGAAGCAGTTTCGTGGGGCGAGCAGCTGAGTTTGCTGTTCATAGTGATTTTGGGAGGACCCAGCTCCCAGATTGCTATGTAAGATGGTTTAAATCAGCGGTGGCATGAGATGAGAACATCTTATGCAAACCATGCCTGAACTTTTGAGAACTCACTCTCCTCCTGACTTGTACTGCTAATACATCTTGGAGGCATGATTTGGGCACAAAAGCGCTGGGTAGATTTTTGGATACAGAGGCAAAATTGGACCTTGCTTCTATCATGAGTATGTTGCCTGCCTGTATTATCATGTTTTTCAGATATTACAGAGCGTAGGGTCTGGCAAGCAGAACATCATATATATCTGATTGACAGAGCTTGCAGAAAAGTCAACGTACAAGTTACTGCTTTTCTATGCATGCATGGAATGTATACTATACTTCACTCAGAAATAAAGTACTGTAATGATTGGCTATTCCTACCAGATGGTGTACATTTCTTGCATGCTGGCAATTGCTATTTCCTGGGAGACCTTCAAGATGGAATCCTCAAAGTGCTTTAAGATTGTCAGACTGTTTGAGGAAATATTACAGTATATACAAAGGTTCTTCTCAGAACCATATACATGTGGTCAAAAAATAGATCAGCTGCATGCATCAGTTACACATATGGGACATATATGGGTTTGGAATATTCATATTGTGGGATGCTGTGTAACAATAGTGGGGAGACAGCAATAGCAATGTACCGTGTTGCTGTTTGTACACAATTGTATGATGTTGTTATGTGTTCACATTTTAATGTAGTTTGAGTCTGTTAAGTGAATGTAACATTCACTGTGGTCTTACAGTATTGTACTTGTAACAGGATGGTATGGGTGCAAAAACAGTGAAACACAGTGGTGCAGTTTTATGTATAGGTTTCTTTAGTGTTATGTCTGGAAATAGAGCTATGTTAAATGGAACACATATGTGGAGTTATTTGTATATGTGCTAGCATGAATGTACAAGACAATTATGATATCGTTTAACTTTCATCAGGTTTGTTAGCCCTCTTCAAATTTATTCAGTGTATTTGCAGGTGCATGCACAGTTCTGCAATCTGTGGTTCAGCTGTGTTTTACATCACTTTACAATGCTGTGGTGTATGGTTGAAGGGTGTAGTTATGCTTTGATGGACAGTGGTAGGATATCACATGTTCAAGTCTGGTACTCACCTGCACACACACACATGGATGCATACTATGTGATGGACTCTGTAATACACTGTATAGGTGAGGGTGGTGTGCAACTGCTCAATAGCTGTGCTGCAAGACCGCAAAAGAGAGTTGTACAGCTCACGCTGTGTGACCACCTCAGTGTAGTAGACATGCATAGATGATGGTGTGGGCAATCTGACATTGGGTGCTATCCCCCTCCCGAGAGTACTGGGTGGCATGCTGGTGGGACACCACAGCATGGCAGCAAATGTTGTCAGTGCTGAGGGTGCCGAGTCCCTTGTTGGGGCTGCATAATGCTAATGAGATGTCTTTCTGCCATGCTGAAGCAGATGTGCTCTTTAATTTCATAAGTACTACATGGAATTAGTTGAACAAATCATTGATATTGTTAGATGATAGTAATGTGGATGTTTCTTTCTGCTTCTATTTCAGAACTGAATAATAAACAAAATAGAAAATGAGGCAGTGGACCTTGCGAGAGGTGTGTGCACTGCTTGAGGCAGTCCAAGCCAGGGGGAGTGCCAGAATCCTAATGCGGAGTACTAACAGGAAGCTGGATTCGATGTGGAGGCGCATCAGTTGCTTCCTGCATGTCGTTATTAAAGTAAAAAATTAGACAATTGTGCAGCGGAAGCGGAAGTGGAAGCTGTTACGCCAGCGGTTCTATGTTTTGAAACAGTGTGAGGGGATACTGGACAATGACACATGCTGGTACTACCTCGCATATGAGCTGTGGGAAGCTGCTGTCAAATCGCTGCAGGGCATGCTTACTCACCGTAAGTGCTAAATCAGCAGAAGTTTTTACACAATGGATGTGCGTTACAAATTCAAATTTGTACAATTATGATGAACAGCATAATGTAATACTATATGTAAGGATGTACTGAAAACATGTAGATAAATTGTTGTCTTTATTAACTGTTGGTGTTGTGATGGTCACAAGGGACAGCCTAGTGACATAACCGTACCAGAAATAGTACATCCATCCATATACACAGTTCCTATCATAATATGTTGGTAGAGAACAATATGTTACTGTTTATTTACTGTAATGTAGTGGTATAAAAGTTGTAACACTTTAATACTGTGTATGTATTAAAAGTTAGCTTGCACACATGTGCAACAAACGTAGTGCCATTATACGACACTTCAGAGTTGTGCCAGACCTGTTCCAATTCAGGTACTGTGTTTGCAGGTGTGTTTGCAGTTTTCCAGTGTGAACTGCAGCTGTCTATCACAAGTCCAAAATGCAGTGGCGTACAGTTAAAAGGGGGAAGTATGTTTCAATCAGCAGTAATACCATATTGACTGCTGATGTGTCCTCTCTCCTACACACACACAGACACAGACACATAGACACGTACGTATGCATACTGTGTACTGTGCCACCAACCACACACTATGTAGACAATGGTGTGGTGGCCCCCCCACACAAAAATCCACATACCACGGTGGGTGCCTACCTCAGCATGGCAAGTTATTGTATAGCTGGTGGAGTGGCTGCACCTGTTGGTTCCCTTTCCTTGCTTACCTGCCCCCACCCACACACACAGTACAGGTGCCTATTTCATATTCTCATCAGAGCTCAATCGAAAATACCTCAGGTTCAAGCTGCCTAAGGCCATTACCAATTCAGAGCAATGCCCAACCGGCCTATCCTCTGCTCCAAGGGTGTTCTAAAATGCCTGGCAGTAATGAATTGCCCCACTAGAAGGCAAGGATTGCCATCTTCCCTTACCTAAATGACTGGTCCATAGACCAGTCCCCAAACCAAATCAAAGTTACACACCTACAGATAACTCAGCAACTGCTCACCTCTCTAGGTTTCCTTCTGAATCTTTCAAAGTCAGTTCTAGAGTCTGTTCAGCTCCTCACCTTCATAGGCACAGAGCTAGATACAGAAAAGGCAAGAGCCTTACTTCCCTGGACAGGGCAAGGACCCTTATCACTGGCCTCTTCATTCACCTCATGTGTCTCATCCAGCAAGGCATTTCTACAAGCTCCTGGGGCACATGGCTGCTAATACAGCAGTGGTGCAGGAAGCAAGATTTCAGATGAGGGACATTCAGTTCCACTTGAGAGCCTTTTGATCTCAGAAAAAGGACCCTCTGACCAAACTGATACCAGTGACTCGAACCCTGATCCAGGCTTTGCAGTGGTAGCAGGATCAGGACAATCTAAGACAAGGAGTTCCTTTTGTCACTCAGTCTCACTCTTTAATCCTTACTACACATGGCTTTCTCTTGGGGTGGGGGGCCCACTTGGGAGACCTGACCACCCAAGGGTTGTGGTCCCCTCAGGAATCTCTGCTTCACATCAATCTTAAATGTTAAAGACTTCCAGCCCTGGACAAAGTAAGCCAGCCTGCCACCTACAGGTGGTGGAGAATCGGCCCTGGCAAACCCATCAGGGTGCCTGTTTGGCAGGGGGTTTAGGCTGAGGGGTGGAAGCAGACCTGCTTGTACCCCTTCTGCCTCTCCCTCTCTGCTTCACATCAATCTGTTGGAACTCAGAGCAGTGTTTCTAGCACTTCAAACTTTTTTCAAGTCTGTTCAGAACAAAGTTGTTCAGATCAAGACAGACAATACCACCACAATGTGGTATATCAACAAGCAAGGGGGCACTCGGTCTACGGCCTTGTGCACAGAAACAATGAAGTTGTGGTCTCTGCCCTATTCCCTGAACACCTGCCTTACAGCAGTACACCTCCCAGGCAAGGACAATGTCCTGACAGATGCTCTCAGCAGGATATCTCAGGGCCACCACGAATGGTCACTGGATCCCCTGGTTTTGTAGGTGATCTTCTCCAGATGGGGCACTGCACAGATAGATCTTTTTGCAGCCCCAGCAATCACCAACTTCCACTTTTTTGCTGCAGGCCCCCAGTGTTGGGCTCAGTCCCCCTGGATGCCCTGGTTCTCAATTGGGAAGGGAAGTTTCTGTATGCTTTCCCCCCTTCCATCTCCTGTTCAAGGTGCTAGTCAAAATCAGGTCTCAACCCTGCAAGGTGATTCTGATTGCTCCAAACTGGGCCAGACAGCCCTGGTACCCTCTCCTGTTGTCCTTAGCAGTCCACATTACCTTGTCTCTTCCCAGGAATTACCCCCCTTCATGCCATAGTTACATCTGAATTTTGGCATGATGATCTTTGGTGGAACAGGAACACGTTTGCTCTTTTCAAAAGTAACCATGAACTGAGTAAATGTTGATTATCTGTATAATGGGATAGATACTTATTTTTGTAGTTTTCTGCATATCTCTTATGAGTGAACATTGAGCAGTTTCTACGCAGGGTTGTAAGTTCAGTAGTTTGTAATGTTTTCAGTACAGAGTACCACTACTGAAATGTTTTCACACTTCTTTATGAACAGTACAGGTGTCATTGTTTAGAACTTGGGAAAAATGTGTTTTTACAGTTTCACTGCAAAGATACATGGTCACTATGCAAAAGTATTGTTGGGGACAGATAAATTAAATAACAGTTACATGGTTGTGTACAAACCACAAATCTTCATTTAGAACACTGCTGTACTGCTCTCCAAACATTATATTTTAGATCAATTGTAATTGTTATTGTAATATGTGGGCACAATGCTTGTGGTGTGTATAATGAGAAGCAATGTTACCTATGTGATGCATGTTTTACTGTTGTTGCAAGTATTTGAAATATTTTATGTTATTCACATCCACCACTTACATATGCTTTTTGTTTTCTGTTTCATGACAGGACAACGTAGGTCTCCCCCGGCTTCCTGTGAGGTAGTACTGGCACAGCATAAAGCTGTGGAGGGTGGTCAGTCGGACACAGAAAGTGTCATTATCGTTGAGTCTGATGGTAAGAGTCTGATATAGATAATTGTAGTATGTCATTGGTGTGTATCAGGAAATAATGTTATGTGTGAACTGCAGAAGTTAAGGCTGTATTTTTTTTAAAATGTCTTTACTGATTAAGTATTACTTGAACCATGTATGTATTCTTTGTAGTTGTTGAGTGGGTTGAAAACATTGTTTGAGATCATTGAGTACAAGAAAGAAAGAGCCAGTCTGTCATCTGCCAAGACAGACCAGTTACGAATGAGTATGTGTCTCTGCAGTGTGATTAGATATCACATCCTTGGTGGAACAGAATCTCTATTTGTTTAATGCAGCGATGTTTCTCTTCATATATCTGCTTCCTGTTCCATTGCACAACAGGCTGCATGATGATACAATAGATAAATATTACATTGCCTACTGAGTGTCTTGCAACAGCGGAGGTTTATGACTGCTACAGTCACAGATAACATTGGATATAGCTGTTTGCCAGGTTGCTGGACTTTCGATGTGTGGTGTACTTTGAAACAATACACCAATTACAGTAACCTGCTAAGTGTATTATTTAAGTGTAATACAGTGGTTGGCAGTGAAATAATAACTGCTGTTATGCTTCTGCGAGATTTCTGATATGTGATAATTAGTACTTCAGTACACATCTGATTGTCTGCTGTGTGTTTACTGACACCAGTGGGACAGATGTCTGTCTATTATAACAGACTGTAAACGTATGCTGATGTAGCACATATTATGAAAAAAAATGGATACATGTCATTTGATACATGAAAATATGTGTCATGTATACTAACATATGAGTGTAATAGCATTTTTTATGTATGTGACAATGGATGTACATCTATAGGACTACTTGTCAGTCCATGTGGTCTGCTGGGAGGGGGAGATATGTTGTCCTCTGTTACTTTTGGTGGTGGAGTTTCATGTTCAACGAATCACTCATTAGCAATTGGAATGTTGATGGTGTCTCATTGATATTCAGTAGTGTGTTGTATAATTATGTGTTGCTGAGTACCACATGCCCCTAGATGGTTATTAACTGATCATTTGTATATCTGCTGGAAATGTCTCATTTCTAAAATTTAAATATATGTAAATGGACAGTATGGAGACTGTCTACATGTTTGTTAATAAACGGATAATGTAAGTTTTTGCCAATGTTTGTAGTTGAGCATAAATCTGGGAATGGTGACAGCCTTGATTTTATTAAGGCCTAAGACATTAACTAGGGTTATTTTAATGCTGTGTTAATAGCCCTGTAGGGGTAATATGTTGAATAACACATAAACAACTGCCATATTCAGGTAAAGGGTGAGTAACTGAACAGTAACATGATATGTATGTCTGCGTTCTTGCTATTATAATTACACATTTTGTCAAACTGTTTAAAATGCAGGTCATCATATGGTTATGTCTACATGTATGTTATTTAAAGATACACATAAGGTTGTTAGGATGTTTTACAGAAAGAAATATGCATTATCACAGTATTGTTAGTATTGGCATCAATGGGTAGGCACTGCTTGTTGTGCACTGTATACTAGCAATAATAGATTTCTGTGTTTTCTTTTTGTGAAAATGTAACTGAACAAACATTGTTAGGGAAGCACCAGAAAAAACTGAATTTTTTATATTAAGTCTGTTCAGGATTGGATGGACATTTCTCTTGGAAGAACACAGACACAGGCTTTCATTATTTCAATTTTGTGTGCCTTTGGGCTGTGGCCACAGTAATGTGCTGTACATGGTTTGATGTATAAGGGTTACTGACTGTAAGTACAGCAGTGGCAAGTAACGTGCTATGTTGTTCCTGGCACAGTAACAGTCAATGGGGTGGACATCAGTGAATAAGTATATGCAGATCTACAGTATTGTACACGCATGGTATAACAAACGCACTACATCGTAAAATTATGTTGTGTCAGATTTATTAATAATAATGTTTTGTATTTTTCATACTCTTCTTGTAAGGTGCTTGATCTCTCTGCAGATGAGAAGAGTTGCTGTATGAATGTAATAGTGACTTAAGAACATAAATCCACCTGAACAGAGAGCTGTTTTAGTAAAGAGACATGTGTTCATATGTTAGCTGTACAGAATGATGCAGTATTAGTAATGAACGTTTTAAAGAAAAAAACTTGTAGCTTGATATTTCATGTATTTATGTGATCATTTTTCCTTGTTTGCTTCTATAGAGCCCGGGGAAGCTGAGCATGCAGAACCAGTGGAGGTGAAGCAGGAGGCCGGTGCCAGCCCTCCACGTAAGTGAAATCTCAAAATGTTTTCAAGTAAGATGTAGTGCCACAGTATCATGAAGTCAGAAAGTATGTTATTATTATTGTGTCTCAGTTGAGCAGTTGTGTAATTAATTATGTTATTTTATGGGAGTGTAAACCTTTTTTTTATATTGCCTTGCTGCAGCTGCACTGCAACATGTGAGGAGAGTGCTGATTTGGGGGCGCGATGCTCTTGGGTGAATGCAGGTTACACATGAGTAGGTGCGCACCTGATTACCCAATCAGCCTACATATGTAAGCAAAGGTCTACTTCAATCCAAGCAAAGCTTATCATACGCAGCACACCATTTGGTTGTGTGCTTGCTGCTATTATGTGCATGCTTGGCAAGTAGCCTACAGTTGTCAACATTGGTGGTGCTCAATCCCCCTGTTGGTAACCACTCCTTGCTGTTTTACTGTGATGACAGGGGGAGTCCACTCCCTGTTGGCATACTCACTCCAAATGTTGAATTCTGAGGGGTGTGCACAATACACCTTGGCTAGCGACTCACTACCACTGTCTTTGTTTGCTGGGGGGGCAAATCCCTGTTGCCATTATTGACCTTACTTGTGCTGTGAGCTGACAAGGGTGGCAATGGATCAATGACTACTGACACCCAACCCAAAAAAACAGGCGCCATGCTGGGAGGACATCCCAGTGAGCTAAATGGTCTGGAACACAAAAAGTGTCCAATGATGCTGTTGCTTTTTTTCCCACTGTGAAAGTTAAAAATGTCCCTCTTAGTCTTGATGCCCCCTCTTCCCAGTTGAAGCCGACTGCTGTGCAGCGTGTCTCTCTTCACCCTTCCCAACCTCAGTTACCTCCAGAGTGCAGCGTGATGATCTTCAGTGCACTGTGACATGTGTGGATTTTTCAAAAGTGATCATGAAGTGATGAAATGTTGGTAAACTGTATAATGGAGTGAATTATGGGCCTGTTTGTATGTCACCCTATGAATATCGCACATTTGTACATGGCGCAATGGAAGTTTTGCCACCACATGTTGAATGCAGTAGTCTGACCACTTGCAGTGGTGCAAGTTCCACTACAGCATACACTGGCTGTGACTGGGGGGGTGCTATTCAAAGGAGTTGTTGAATAGCGAAACTCTGTTGAATATTGCCCCAGACACATTGCATTGCCAATTTTTTGAACACCGCATGGCCTTGTGCCACAGAGTGGCACACTTTGAATGTCCACCCATACTGTCCAAACTGTGTTTTTGAGCTTTCACTGTATGATACCATGGGTGCTGTATGAAATCACTTCTTGGTACATTGTGAGGAAATAACACTGACACTGTATATGAGCAAAGGTGCTAATATGCCTATGTAAAACATTTGGTGTTGGATGGCCATTACATTCCATCATCACAAGCATGTATTGGATATTTCCCATGCACTGTAGTAGGTTTGAAAATTTTGTCTATTTATATGCCAAATTTTGAACACTGTCATTTTTTTTCACCTCCTAATGTACTGTACAGGTGTTTTTTATCACAGCGTGACTGACATGTTTTCCTGCCCTGCAATATCTAACACCCAGAGGGACACGCTAATGCCTGTCACTCTCTGCAGGGTGGGGGTGGGTTGGCATCAGTTCAAAACTTTATGACTCTTACACTATCAATGCCAATGATAGCAAAGCAACAATCGACATTGACAACTGTTTGTTTCATAATGTGAGATAGTACATTTAAAAAGCTTATTACTGCTGTGCCACATTGTCTTGAACACTTTCACCCTATGTCCGTGCAACAGCACAGTGATCAGCACATTACGGGCATCCAACACTGCACTAATGAAGTAAATCTGCTTATTTTGCCTAGATTTTCCCATACTCTAGTTTCAGTTTTAGGTTAGTCATCTGAATTTCTTGTAGTTATGCTAACTGCAAATCTGTTATTTATCTTCTTCATGTACCTCAAGATGTCTGGCATGTTTGTTGACTATATTTTCGCTGCTGATGTGTAAATATGTTGGTTAGTGAGTGGACATATAGGGTGTGTTCTGCAAGACAGAATTGTTTAGATTTCCCTGTTGTGGGCAATTCCCAGAATGTAAGTCTATTATTATAAAATTCTAAATGACAGCTTGTTAATGGTGTTTTGCTGAAAGAATGTAATATCAGTAACTTAATTATTTAAAACATTAATGTGTGTCGAGGGGCTGAAATAGGACTCAAAAGCTGTTTCTTTTCAAACAATCATGAAAGTGATCATGATGATGTATACATAAAAGTATCTTATGATAGTGTTCGCGTGAAGGTAGTTTCATTTTCTATTGCAGAGATGACTAGACATTACAGGCAGACATGGTGAAGTTAAAATTCTCACACATGATGAGGATCTACTTTAACTGTATGGCACTGTACTGCTGATTATGCAAAAGTATATACATACTGAATATTTATGTCTAGTCAATAAAATAGAAGAATAGCATGGCAAACCACATGTTAGTACAAGTTTTTTGATGCTGTCAGCTCATTAGATAAAATAGTTAATAAAGTATAATACACAAACAAACAAGACAACAATATATTTTTGCATGAGACTTCTAAATATTATCATAAGTGCCAAATTAATGCATTAATGATACTGCAGTAGCTAGTAAATGTTTAAAGTTGAATAACTGAAAGTTATTACTGTTTTCTTAGTCTTGTGTATTGATTTATTTATTTTGACTCTTTGTAGGGTGCTAGCGACAAAGAAGATGTACTGGCCACTGCCGTTGCTATAGACGACTTGAGCGCGAGGTTGCCAGTCTCAGGAAAGATAATGTTGCATTCCTTGACGGACAGCGTAAAATGCTGTCCTTCTTGGAGGCGCAACAGCGGACTGTCAACCTCGTGCTCAAGCCTGTGGTAGCAGCGGCTGATGGCAGTGTGGCCAGTACTAGTGCTTTGCCTCCACCAGCACCATCTGTTCCCACAGCTTCCCTGGGCTGAACTGACCGCCCTTCGCAGTAGTCCGGTATCTCCTCTGGAGGGCGCAACAGCTTCCACTTCCTTTGCGCTTCCATATCGAATCCAGTTTCCACCTTGGATTGCCTCAAGCAGCATACACACACCTCTCGCAAGTCTTGGCCAAAGACTTGTTTTTCTTACAAAATGGCTTTTACTATTTAATTCTTTTTAATTTTTTAATTTATCTAATCAGAGACTTTATTTTAAAAAAAATATTTATTTGTGTATGAGAAAAATACACACTTTTACAAATATTTTTTTATTATTTCTTTCATATAACATTTGTAAATAGATATTTTTGTATGCTTTTATAAAAAGAAATATATTTTTGTTTGCCTTTGGTTTTAAAAATTTGTCATATTTTTCTACTAAACATAAATAGTTAATTTATACTCTTTTGTGTTTGCTGTGTTATTGTGTACTGGGGATGTTTATTTCCAATACTTGCAAAACAGATTTACACAACTGTTATTTTAACATTTGCTGAAAGATCATACCACACTATTGTGGTATTACACTTGTGGTTCTCCATGGAAGTTACTGAGATGTGTAACAATGGTACCATACACTCTTTGTGGCACACTGCTGTTGTTTCATAGACCTAGTGCTACAGTATGTGTGTATGTAGATCATGATGAAGATGAGTATGTCCCCGCTAGTACAACAGTGACATTTCCGTGGTGATGCACCACAACAATCACTTTGTGATTGTATTGATTAGTATGTAATTAAATGGTGTTACACAGTGGTGTTTTTGTGTACTCACACCAAAGTCATCTACTGAGTCCCAGCAAGCCTCTCCCACCCCTCTTCACATGATTGGTGCCACCACCTCAGATGGTTGTAACCCCAATGTCTATCAAATGACAAGTTACTATGGTAACATATCCATTTGTTCACAAGATGAACTAATGGTATCCATCTCATGTCATATAGTCTTTTAGATATGTACATGTTTTTCTTTACATATCTGTTGTGAGTAGCAGGGCATGAGCTGCATACCCATTGGTTGATGTTGATAAACAATGATTGTTCAAGTATACTGACCTGTTAGTTTCTCAGTGGCATGGTGGAAGCCGGGTGCACTACAGCCATCTGTTAAGTGTCATACAGTAAATAATGGTGTTAGGATTTACTGTCAGGTGTGCTCTAGTGTATGATTCACCATCGGGGTTTTAGAGTGTTTTTATGAGGATCAGATGTTCATGATCAACCATGAACCGGTCCTGTGTATCATAAACAATATTGTACTTTGTAGTAATGTGTTAATGATGACTGCATTTGGGCTCACTGCACCACACTACACTAGGAGGGGTATTGCAGTTTTGGGGGTGCATTTAATGATGCGAGTTATTGGGTCAGAACAATACACTGAACTATTTGTAATATTGCATATTTTTGTGGGTGTTAATGAATCTGTCTGACTGGGGTACATGCAGTGTTGCTCTTTATGACTGCTGACTGTGAGGGCACCTCCCACTACTTCTGAGACAATGGTAATTGTGTATGGTAGTCACATGCAAATTGGGCTGTAATAAGAGTCTAATGTTTCTCTGTGTGTCTTGTAGAGATAATGAACCTGTTTGGATGTCACATTCTGAATATGTGAGAAGCACTGCATGGTGCAATGACAATTCCACTAGCGGTTCTGCATGACACACTCTGGACACTTGTGTTGTAGCAGTAGTACTACAACATGCACAGTTAGGGTACCAAGGCTGTGATATTCAAACTACTACACCATAGTGTAGTTCTGTTGAATGTAACCAGGACACACCACTGTACAAGCAACTTCTGGTGCGCCAAGGGTTGTGTCATACCTGGCATACTTTAAATATTCACCCCATACACTGCTACATTCATCATGTGTCTGAAGAGTACTTACATTGAATGCACAAAGAAAAAGAGTAAGACACTGTAACATAAAAAATACAAAATGGAATAACAGTTAAAACTTACAATGAATAGAGTTATATAAAAACAATATGATTCACAGTGAAGTACTGTTACTGTAAATAACAGAAAATAGTACTACAAGACTTGAAATATTCCTGATATTGGAACATTTTTGGTATGTATGTGCAGTATTCTTAGAACAATAAATCATATACTATAGTGAGTAATACTTCTGAAAAAAACAGGATATTCATGGCAAAAAACTCCGTTTAATGTATCAGTTAGGGTTGTTCCACAGCAACAAAAGTGAGGAAATTCGCTGTTAGGGTTGAAAACCCTACCTCCAAATTCACCCCCCCAGCACCACACACACACACACACAGACACACACACACACACACACACACACATGCAAGTATGGGGGAGGACCAAGTCAACACAACCAATGACAGACATCCAGCAGCAGATGACAGAAATAACAAATAATTGTCTGAATGTACTACGAGACATCCCCACCCACCTGACCAGGTACTGCATGCTCAGTGGAGATCAACAGCAAAACTGAGGCCATGCACACCAAGCGTACATCCCTGATTGCAGCTGCACAATGCCACTTAGTAGTTGCATGGCCTTACCTACGATGCCCACACGCACCACAACTAGTACTGTGCCGTTAGTCAATATAAATGCTGAAGGTGCATGATCACAGTTATAGAAAGGTTTTAACACTAGTGAGTATACATTAATTAAGAGAAGTACATAAATTAACTACAAGACCCTAGCATGCTCAAGATAAAAGTAGTGTTACATTTAGTATGTGATTTACATAGTAGTACATTTACTGCAACTGTTTAGTCAAGATAGAGAGGCTGATGTAAACGTATGGAAAAGCATTGCCTGTTCAACGCTGTGAAATTCGTACTGCCATTGTCAGATGCATTCTTACTGATGAAGGTGTACTGCTGATGTACATACATAGACCTTCAGTGTGTTTCAATACTAAAGATGCAGTAAGTATTCTTTGTAAGAAACAGTGTAATTGCATGGATCAGGCCAAGCAACTTCTAAATATCATAGCACTACTGAGCCAACAATGACGTACCTGTATCTGAGATGTCTATAGGATAGATTTTCCTGTATGCACTTACTGAGTATGTTGTACCTGAGAAAGACAATGTCATTGCATCTGTGATGACTAACTTATTCAAATAGTGATACATTTACTATTGTTGCAATGAGTGATCTATGCCACTTATGGACGCAGCATAATTTTTTTAGCAGTTGTTTCATACTCAGTCTGTATGCCTAGTGTTTGGGTTTGCCACACTTCTGTCACTGATGCTATCAAAGTGATAACTATGTTAATTGTGGTACAACAGTAATCAAGTAGGTATAGTGTAGATATAAACAGACTGTCTTTTAGTATTGATTAAACTCACAATGGGATAAGTGTACTAGGACAGCAGGGGTTATTCTCTATCACTGACTCTGTCAGTCATAATCACACTAAGGTTTCGATGGCTGTAATGATCAATGTACACTGTTCATCTTCACGAGTTCATATTCACAGCCATTCTCCAGTAACTAGACAGTGTATGGTGTAACTGGGTGGGACACTGTGTTGCAAAGCTGCTGCAGTGCCTAGCAGAGGGAGAGTATCTACTCATAAAGACAATTAAGCAATAAGGCATGATCAACAGTTATGTTAAATGGTCTGTTAATCTCCCTGTAGGGGTTTAATGTTGAATGAGGCGTAGCCGAGTGCCACATGTCACTAGATAGTGATAAACTGACCATTAACATAATACCTGGGAGTGGCTTATTGCTATCATAATAAAACTGTTTTTTTAAACAACATTAAACCATGTTCATCATATGGTTAGGCTGTACATGTATCTTAATAAAAACTAAACATAAGGCTGTTACAATGTTTACAGTCAATTAGAAAGCTGCATTTCTCAAACCCTTGTTATAATCAGAGATATTATACCTGTACAACTCCTTGGTTTTGCTCAACTCAGTTGCTCAGGTGGCCCACCACATGTGGTGTGGCCTGGTATGGGGCATCGGTAGGTAAGGCCATGCAACTACTAAGTGTGGTACGTTGTGTGCAGCTGCAATCAGGGATGTGTACATTTGGTGTACATGCCCTCAGTGTTGCTGTTGATCTCCACTGAGCATGCAGTACCTGGTCAGGTGGGTGGGGATGTCTCGCAGTACATTTAGACAATTGTTTGTTATTTCTGTCACCTGCTGCTGGATGTCTGTCATTGGTTGTGTTGACTTGGTCCTCCCCCATACTTGCATGTGTGTGTGTGTGTGTGTGTGTGTGTGTGGTGCTGGGGGGGTGGATTCGGAGTTAGGGTTTTCAACCCTAACAGCGAATTTCCTCACTTTTGTCACTGTGGAACAACCCTAACTGATGCATTAAACGGAGTTTTTTGCCATGAATATATATATATATATATATATATATATATATATATATAGAGAGAGAGAGAGAGAGATAACTATAGCTATAGATATATCCAACACCAAAATAAAACATTAGCTGTATGAACATTGGATCACTGCCAATATTTTTGAAGATTAGATGGGAGGGAGAGGGTGCCAACAGTGGGGTTTGGTACCCATTGCCAGTTTTATGGAAATTGTGGGTGAGGATGGGCTCCTCTCTGCCAGCATATTAACAAGACAGTGGGGCTATTTTCATGACTTAAAACTGCACAAAAACAGCCAGCCTTGTGGTGCTGAGGGTTGAGGCACTGGATGCCACACCTCATGCCATGCCAGTGATCTGGGTTCTTGAAAGAGCTCAGGTCATTGGGGGATAGCAGGGGCAAGAGAGGATTGAGCATCCAGAGAACTGCTCTCCTCTCCTTTCCTGGGGGTAGGTGGGTAGTGTACTCTACAGTACCAGCAGCTCCCAGTGGAGACTGGAGGCAGCGCAACTTGCAGCATGCTCTTGCAGGGGATGGGGCTGTCATTGGATGGCTTAAACACAGGTGCAGAAGCATGCCCATTGTGTGCAGGGCATGATTGCATGTCTGCAACCCCCACTGAAAAACATGAAAATTCCTGGCACCAGGACAGATGATGGCAGGATCCTCAGCATGGCACCCACGCTCAACACTGGGCCCTTCTGACTGACATCCAGGTGTCACCTCATCTACAGCCACATACTAGATTCTAGATAGAGCACCGGAGCAGTGGGGACCCAGCATCAGGGGGCTCTGAGCCAGGGGATTAGTTAGGTTGGAGTGAGGGAGAGAAAGTATCCCAGGATGGAGGACCTTGGCAGAGCAGGAGAAAGCCATAGCCCAGAAATCCACACCTGAAAGAGGTCTAAGGGGCCAGCATTGAGGGGACATAAATAGAGTAAAAAAAATAAAAACTGCATAAAAATGGCAGACTTATGACACAAAATTGGGACCCCTTCAAAAAACTAACAAACAACAAATTTTGTAACAATTCAGTTATCCTTACAACAGTGAGAAAATGTTCTGAGCTTATGCAAAATGGTCCTTTATTTTTTTGTGCACTTCTCTCTCTCCCCTGGATCCCCATTTCTGGCCACCCAGTCTCTGGCCCCCGGTGACCCAGGACTTACCTTCCACTGTCTTGTTCTTGGGGTGCATGTCTGGCCACCAGTAGGAGCCTTTGAGGGGTTGACCATCATCCAGTTCAGGGGAGGCATTTTCTGGTTTTCTCCCTTACTACACTGATGGCCCCAGATGCTGACACACATGCATGTGGATGTGCACATGTGCCCCACTGCCCCAGTAAGATCCACTTCATTTCACCTTATGCCTGGCTCCCTCAGCCTGCACTGGCCCCTAGCCTATGCTGTGAACTAGCCAACTGCCAATAATTATTTGCAATATATATTTCCGTTTGATATTGTTTTATGGGATTTCTGTGTATGCCCATGCCAGTGTTACTTCAAGGCATAGGGAAAAGCCTAGATTTGTTTTAAAGTGGTGACCTTTTGACCTAAAGGCTACATGCTTTCCCAGGGAGTGAGATTCTCATTCCCAGATTCTTTTGACAGAGATATGCCAAAAGCTATTTACCTGCTATACACATGTACAACAGAAGCAGATTGTTTTTGATCTCAGGACATATGATTGGATATCACATTTTATGATAGAACAGTAATGTTTTAACCAGGAAATACCTTCCTAATAGGCTAGTGTGAGGTATTATAAAAAAGGCACACCTCCTTCCAGCAGTATTGTGTGAAATTCATTTCCAGAGTGTCGTAAAAAACTGAGACTTCAAAGAGGTTAATTCTGAACTTTTGTAAGCCATGCTGTGGGTCACTGGTGAGAAAATAAACTGGTTTCCTTATGATTGGACTATTGCTGACACTGCAGTTCAGAAAGGTTAGTTAACCTCTCAGCACAGTCAATCAAAGCCATTCTGGTTTTGGAAATTCTCCTGAGCACAACAGAACAACTGCCAAGCTGCAACACAGAAAAAGGACTTTGAACATTTTCGTCTTTGAGGTAAAGAAGTAGTTAAAACAGTTTTAAGGTGTTTAAACAGTATACTTTCCAAAATTTGTTTCCATAGTGTAACCTAAATTAATATATGTTCTCTTTTACTTTTAACTGCATTTATTTAATTATTTTAGTAAAGAATTTTTTTCTAAAGAATTCTGCCTGTGTGAGATTCCTAATATTGTATGTGTGACTGTCAAAGTTTTATTACAAATCTGTGACAACAGTTTATGCTTAGAAGGGTCACAAATAGTAACCAAATTGAAAAGGGTCAGTATGGAATCCAGCAGGATTAGGAAGAGTGCCAGAGTCTCATACAAGTCTGCAAGTTTGTGAACTGGGTTATTGCATGTCCTGTAGGGTGAAGGCCAAATCAGATTTTTGTGCTACTACCTCAAAGAGGGCGTATTTAATTGGGCCTTCCTCCTGTGTGTAATAGCCACAAAAAATGGGTTCATATTTGGCCACAAGACTTGAAACTGATATTTTGCCCTGATTCAAAGTATGGAGGGATGCTGTGGGACCTCGAGGTAAGTGTTCTATTGTAAGCCCAGCAAACACTCTGGGTGGAATCAAGGAGGATATCCCTGTTTTCCCCTTCCCTGACACAGATTTCATGTAGAGGTGGGCACTGTAAACTCAGTGATCTGACCCTCATGACTGGATTCATGACAGCCTCCACCACGAGGCAGCCAAGAGCCAAGGCAAGTCCACATCCCTCCTTGGAGAGGAGTACTGCTTCTTGGCAGCTGAATCCAGCTCCACGTCCCCCCCCACCAACGTCTGGTGGCCTGCAATCACTCCAGATCATGGGTCACCAGTGTAATGTGAGGTAAGGCATCCAGTGCCTCAGCCCTCTGCACCACTGGGTAGGCAATTCCCTTTATTTCATTAAAGAAATTAAAAACTATACATTTTTCTGTAAGTCAACCTATCAAAGAATCACCCTTGGGTCTAACTGTAATGATCCAGAAATTTGCAAATTTCAACTGCCAGCCATTTTTGTGCATTTCTGTGTGTGAAAAAAAGGCTTAATTAGCATATTTGTATGTGTTTTTAGCCTTCTAGAACTTTTAAGCTGGCTAAAGAATCATTCTAAAAATTATAAGGTACAGAAGTCCGGGCACTGACTGTGCATGTAAAATGATAGGCTTTTCCATCCAATGATGGCTTTATAAATTGTACTTTAACATTAACATGCTGACTCAACCCACATTTGTTTTAGTATTTGTTGGCTGTTCACATTTAAAAAGTAGCACTGAATTAATTTCCTGACATTAGTGCTTAGAACAGGCTTTAGTTAACAGCAGATGTAGATCATACCTATGCATCAAAGTGTATCAGAAAATAATTAAATGAGCTGGAACAAAGCAAAAAAATATATACTTGAAAAGCAGCTGAGTGGGTGGGGAGCAAACAAGACAAGGGTGGCAGCATTATTCCAGAAAAGTCTGCAGTACCCTTGCAAGCAGCCAGAGAGAATGTCTTTGGAAAAATCTCAATATACTGTATCTGGAAATATCTGTTCAGGCCAATTGCTGCAGTTGTAGTCCACCACTCTGTCCAGTTTGGTGTCATATGCTTTCATAAGCATCCTGATTCTATCTTCCAGACTGGATGAAAACATTGGACAACAGTATCACCTGCACTGATTCCTGAGGGATGCCACTGAGTACCCCTCTCTAATCATGTAGTGCCCATAATCAAGACTAAAACCCTTTGCTTCTTACCCATGAAGACTGCTATGTAAGCTGTATTTTAGCACACATACAATTTTGACTGCAAAAATAGGGGCCCTAAGCAGTATGAATGCAGTCTGCCAGCTTAGCAGTCATTTTAAGTTGATACTGTTAAATACTGTTAACCATTTTTACTGTTATTAATAGGCATTAGCAATTAGAAGCAATGTAGAGATGACAGTTATATTGCTCTACTGTGCATGCTTCATTGAACAGTGTAGCGGAAATCAAGCTAAAATAAAAACAAGAACTGTTTCAGGATGTATTGATTGATCAGCACAAAACTGTCAACTGGACTAAAAGCAAATATGTTTTGCAGGAACTTTGTCAATCAGTCAACCATTTATTGATAGCCATGTTAAAATAGTTTCATAGAGGTGGAAATATAGCTGCTTACTAGGGTCCTTATGCACTATTGTGGCAGAAGGTATGCGCCTAAGGCACATAACCTGCCCACGTACCTCTGCGGCCCAGACAGGTGCAGAGTTTATGTTATGCATGACTCCATGCAAACCATGAGGCACCTGCCTGTGGCCCTCCCCCTTGCTGCGCAAGGTCATGCGAGGCAGTCAGGGGCAGAGCCATGGACCCAGGCAGGCATCCAATCAGATGCCCATCCCGGGTTCCACAGTGGATCCATTGCAGCCATGCTCAGGGTCAAGCTGTGTAAAGTGGCAACATGTTGATGCTTGCCAGGCATTCAGCTGATTAGCTGCTCCAGCCCTTCCCAGAAGCCTAGTGGGCTGGGGCAGCACGGAGGTCCATAGCCTGGTACCACCATACCCAGTGGATAAAGAACATGGGGACATGCACCAGGCTATGCCTGGGTCCCAGATGGCATAACCTGTGCCCCCTATGCCTGGCACTATGCGGCTTAGTGAATGCCGAGTAGTGCAAGCACACCCCCAACATGCCACCAGTGCAGAGTTGCACATGGGGCTAGGGAGTTGGGCATGTAAGTACTGTGTGCATCCTTAGTGAATGCCACTGGGGGGTTGCAGTAACCCCCACTGTGCAGCATTCACACTTATGGTTGGCTGCGTGCTTCTGATACATGGTGCATAGGCAAAATTTTCATTCATGCACAGGGCCCACTAAGCTTATCACCTATGCTATTTTAGAACTGTTAAGGAGCATAAAAGTGCTGTTACCCAAGATGGCCTTAGATTTAATATGGCATCTGCAGACAGAACTTCAGCTTGGTTTAGCTCAACATGGCCAAGAAGGTGTTTACAAACTGGTCCTGATATTCAGAGCCTGGCACAAGAGCTGTGCAGCCATTTGCGCTGAGCTTGCTCAGCTCTGGCAATATTCAGAAGGATAGTGCTCGCCAATGAAGCAGTGCTATCTGGCTGAATATTGGTCCATGTTGGTGCAGCACTAAGTAGATCTGCAGTGTCTGACATGGACCAGGGCTGCATATGACCCACAGGAATAGGACTGCCTGAAACGGGATAGCACCATGTACCCAGTGGGCCATAATCCATCCGAGCAGGCAAGTGAGCTCATTGATCATGCAAAGTGCTAAGGGGCTAGCTGCATGTTCATTATGGCCTGGGCTCATTTGCAGGAAGCACAGTAGCCCTTAGTGTTCCTGCCAATTTCAAAATCACTAGGGCTGTGCGAAATTAAACTTCTGCCAGCAGAATTTTGGCAAAAGTCAGAATTTTATGTTTGCAAAACCTTGGAATACATTTTGCCAACTTTTGACAAAATTCCAACTTAGTACAGGGGAATAAATGTATGAGTTGTGAATTATTGTATTAAACTGCAGAAAAAAGTTCTGCAGAACTGATGAGTATCAGTGATCGGTTTTGTGGAATTTTTTCCACAGTTTAATACACAATCCGCAATTCATACATTCATTCCACAGTTCAGTGAGTCACTGAATTACAGAATGAATGTATAAACTGTAGATTGTGAATTATGCTGCAGAAATAAATTCTGCAGAACTGATCGCTGAACTGCATAATAGTTACATGTACTGCAGAATAATCCATTAAACTGCAAATAAAATTCCTCAGAACTGTCATTCCAAAGTTCATGTGTATTATTCCACAGTTCAGCCATAAAATTCCGTGGAACAGGGCGAACATTCACCAAACACATTCAAAAGTTTCTGTGGCCATCTTGCCAATGGCAGAAGTTCAGAAATTTTAGCAAAATTTATGAAATTTCACGAAAGTTCAGCAAAAAGCAGACTTTGCAACTTCCGTCAAGCTCTAAAAATTGCTCTCTGGTGGTTCAGTGGTTCCCCAATTGCTTGTTTGCCACATAACAGAAATGCCCTGGTGGTTTAGTGGCTCCCCCAAATTGTCCGGTACAACTCTGTGTAACATATACTGGTGGACTAGTAGTTCCCACACCCCCGGTACACATTTGTATAATATTTCCTAGTGGTCTTGTGGTTCCCACCTACCCTCTGTTGGTACACACAACCCTCCACTCATTGAAGATTCCTGTCCTGCACCCCCCAACCCCAAGTGTTGGTCCTGTGAATGCAACGGCTGGCACAGCCCTCCTCTCACTTCCTTGTCTGGCCGCCATCTGACAATCACAGAATGGGATCATGTACGTTTCTATGCTTCTATGCTCAATTGTAGCTCAGCTACCCCATAAATTTACAAATACATTAAGGCCCCTTAAATGCCACCTCTTCATTTTTAGCCCACCTAAGCCAAAGTTATAACCCAGACATAAAAAACAAAACAAATATCATCCAGACACCCAAACTCAGCAAAAAATGCCCAGACTCCTACAAAATAAAAACTACTGCACCTTTAAATTTATGTTCTTGAACTGACTGCTATTATAGCTAAGTTTTTAAGTGCTGTGCAGTCCTTATTCATGTGGCAGCTGCCTGTGCTTTTCTTTGTCTCTACTCCTGTGGGTATACTTCCCTAACAGCAACACCAATACAGCAAACTATGTAGATGCAAACAACATCGACAGTTCGCTGTATTGGTGCGCCAGTGACCCGGGCACACTGTCTCCCAGTCCTGCACCCCCTCTGTGAATCAACTCCGACTCTGAGTTGATTATATTTAGAACAGGGGGTGGAGGTGGCAGAGCCCCACACATGGGGGGTGTGGGAAGGCAAAGCCTCTGATAGAAAAAGAGACCTGAAGTCCTTCAAGATTTATGTCAACTGTAACTTGTGGTCGACATAAATTCCATCGCTGTGATGCTGGTCAATGAAATTGTTGTCGAACCAGGATTATAGAGCTGCACCTGTGCCATCTATGTCTGAGTGTGCTGTTGAGCTATTAGGTTCTGGCTGTAAATGAAAACTACTGAGACTGATCTAGATGCATGGTTGCATCCACCATATTACCCCTTGATTATGGACCTTATAAGGCTAATCAGCCCTACTAATTTAAGTTTGGCTGGGGAGGTGTTTGTCAGCTTTTCTTCTCCTGCCCAGCCACTCAGTTATGAGAGAGGCAACTTCCAGAAAGTAAAGCAGCAAAGAGATTGTGTAGTTAAAATAGGTGCAAAGCAGATAAGGAAGAAGCCATGAGAGCCAGGAAAATGAAGAGGGAGTGGTAATATGAGGCAAGAGTGCCAGAGAGCTGTGGCAGTATTGGGGAGCAGCATTTGTCTCAGCCAGAGTTTTGACACCTATAGAGGTCAGGGAATACCAGGACATAAGCATGAGGGTACTGAAAGGTAGGACTGCATGAGAGCTGATGGGGTGCATGTTTAGCAGGCTACATCAGAACTTCTAATCTGAGAGAATTATATGGCATTATCAAATTTATTTTAAGGTAGCTGGTGCCGTGGGAGTGGATTTGATTGAAAGTTCATCTTTGACAGCCATACATATTGGGGGAGTTGCTTATGGTGCAAAACAATCAGAGGAGGAGGGACTATTTGAGAAGGCCTAACCACTCAGGGACTGTGACAACAGAGTGTTGAAAATTGTAAAAAAGAAATGCTCACTCAAGTCTGGTTCCAGCCTGTGATTCTGCCATCAGTGGTTAAAGGACTGAGATAATCAGGCCTGTTAAAGTCCTCCCCCCAGGGCCTCTGTCGATCAGCAGTTGTAGCCAGTAGGGGAAGAAGGAGAGCAGAATCTAAGACTGGGATCAGTATAAGTCTATACCCTCATGCCAGTCTGAGTGTCATGCCAGTAAGGGGAGGAATTCACACTGAGGCATTGGGCTTGACTTTGTCCCCTGTCCCATGACCATCTTAATTCCTCATGGCAGCCTGAGGAGTAGGAATCTTGCCTTTCTGACAATTTCAGGCCCCACTCCCACACCAGTCTTGCTAGCAGAAAATAGAGAGAAATCCATGATTTTTATTTCATATTTTTTTTACCCCAGATATACTGTACAATTACATCATGTGATCTTATTTTTGTGAGTTACAGCTTCTACCCAATTCAGCAGTTGGGTTGGCTGGGGAGCATTGAGTGTTCACACTGTAAGGTCCAATAGCTCTGGGGTTTAAACCTGTCAGCACTTTGTTTCCAAGCTAATCCTCTACTCACACTGGCTCTACAATCAAGCTGTTAGGCCCATTACTTGCTTCCCCCATGTTCCTTCGGGAGGGGGTGATATTATATATTAGGACTACTATCCTTCTTCGTTGCTGCTGGCCTCTTCTTTCTGCATGTTTCTGCACTAGACAAGTGAGGTGGACAAGGTGGGTAGCAGTCTCTTGAGATTTCCCATTTTTGAATTTAGTCTTTTGAGATTACTTTCCACACTGCATGTCTCAGAACTAGAGCAGAAATGGGAAGCCTGCAGTAATGAAGCAGAACTGAGTGAGATGTTGGGAAATACAGATGGATGCTGTTAACACTAAGGTAGGAAGGACTGAGTGAGGTAATGTAACTGAATGTCCAGACAGGGCACATGGAGGTTGCAAGCAATCCAGCTGAAGGCATGGTGGAGCCAGATGTGTAATGAGAGGGACAAGGAATGGAATCTGGATTTTCTGGTTACAAACTGTATCCCAGTGAAGGGAGAGTGCCACATTTTTCAGTAGCATTTGAACATTCCAACAGAATAATATATGGTAGGGGTAAAGCATTTCAGCATTACAGTTAGGGGGAACTGTGTGGAATTTTCTTCCATGTACAAAGGAATTCTCATGTATTTTTCTGTCACATGATCAACTGTTTTACTGTGTGAGCAAGTGCTGGAGTATCATTCATAAGAAGGTGGCTAGCTGTGGAGGAGGGCAGGTTGTGCCAGTCGCCTTCTTGCACCTGTGGGCGACTTCTGTTTTATAAACATAGAAACATAGAAACATAGAATTTGACGACAGATAAGGACCGCTTGGCCCACCTAGTCTGCCCATTTTCCTACCTAACAGATAAACTGCAGATCCTAGTTAATCAACAGCCTACTTCCTCTTACCGGCCCCTAGGACTGCCTTATGCCTGTCCCATGCATTCTTGAAGTCCCCCACTGTTCTTGACTCCACGACCTCCTCAGGGAGGCTGTTCCATGCATCCACAACCCTCTCAGTGAAAAAATACTTCCTCACATTACCCATGAGCCGTCCCCCCTCTATCTTCAAATTGTGCCCCCTTGTTCTTGCACATCTCTTTTTCTGGAAGATGCTACCCTCTTGGACTTTGTTAATTCCCTTGAGGTACTTGAAAGTTTATGTCATGTCCCCTCTCTCCCTTCTTTCCTCAAGAGTATACATATTAAGCTCCTTTAGTCTTTCTTCGTATGTCTTCTGGTGCAGACCCTGCACCATTTTGGTTCCCTCCTCTGGACAGCCTCCACCCTGTCTATGTCTTTCGGAGATGGGGTCTCAGAACTGCACACAGTACTCCAGATGGGGTCTCACCAACTGTCTGTACAAAGGGATAACAACTTCCTGTTTTCTACTATTGATGCCTCTTCCTATGCATCCCAGTATCCCTCCAGCCTTCCTTACTGCCTTCTCATTGCTTGCCCACCTTTAGGTCATCTGATATAATTACCCCAGGTCCTTTCTATTTTTACTGTTGTCAGTATCTCACCCCATTGTGTACGCTTCCCTGGGTTTTGTTTCCCATGCATTATCTTGCACTTCTTTGCATTAAATCTGAGCTGCCATACATTTGACCATTCCTCCAATCTTGCCAAGTCCTTCTCATCCTTTCCACTCCATCCTGTGTATCAACCCTGTTGCAGATCTTTGTGTCATCTGCAAAGAGACATACTTTCCTTCAGTTCTTCTGCAATGTCACTTATAAAGACATTAAAAGGACCGGTCCCAGTACTGAACCCAGCGGTACCCACTAGTAACCCTCCTTTCTTCACTGTGTACTCCATTTACACTACCCTTTGTGTCCTGTTGTCTAGCCAATTTTTTATCCAGGCTACCACCTTGGGACCCATTCCAAGGCTGGCTATCTTGTGTATTAATCTTTTGTGGGGGACTGTATCAAATGCCTTGCTAAAATCTAGGTAGGCCATGTCCACAGCCCCTCCCTGATCTACTACTTTGGTCACCCAGTCAAAGAAATCTATTAGATTCATCTGACACGACCTTCCCATCATGAATCCATGTTGCCTCGGGTCCTGTGCCCCAATGGCCTCTAGGTACTCAACAGTTCTTTCCTTCAGAAGTGATTCCATCATTTTCCTTACCACTGAGGTCAAACTTACTGGTCTGTAGTTTCCTGCCTCTGTCCTGCTCCCACTTTTGTGAAGAGGAATTACATCTGCCCTCCTCCAGTCCTTGGGTACCACCCCATCCTCCCATGATTTGTTAAAGAGAGTAGTCAGCGATGTCACTAGTTCTACCCTTAGTTCTTTTAGAATTCTTGGGTGAATCCCATCAGGCCCCATTGCTTTGTCCACCTTCAATTTTATTAGTTCTTTCAGAACCCTTTCTTCTGTAAATGGACTGGTATTGACCCCCGTCTTCAGAGTATTTCTCTTGTTTGGTTTAGGTAACTCTCCCTCCTCTTCCCTTGTGAATACTGAGCAGAAATACTCGTTCAGTAACCCTGCTTTTTCACTGTCACTCTCTACCCAGATTCCTTCCCCTTTATTAAGCTTCAGTATCCCTCCTTTGGTCTTTCTTCGCTCCCTAATGTACCTATAAAAGGTCTTATCCCCCTTCTTAACAGAATTGGCTATCCTTTTTTCGGTTTGGGCCTTTGCTATTCTGACTACCTTCCCAGCCTCTTTCTGCTTTAACTGATAAAGTTCTCTGTCCTGCTCCTTCTGTGTTTCCTTATATTTCCTGAATGCTCCCTTTTCTCCTTAACCTTCCCTGCCACCTCTTTTGTGAACCATAGGGTTTTTCCTTCATTGTGTTTTATTGATTTTTACGCAGAGGCTTGTTGCCTCTGTGATGGCTATTTGATCACTCCCATTGTTCCTCCACCCCTCCTTCTTGCCTGTTGCTAGTGTTTTCTGAGGCACTCTCTCATTTCCCTAAGTCAGCCCTCCTAAAGTCTAGTACTCTTGCTTTGTATGGCTTGATTGTATAGCTGTGTTTATCGTGAACCACACTGTTTGGTGGTCACTTGTTCCCAGATAGCTACCCACTTCTAAATCTGAGATTCTTTCTCCATCCCCATTTGAAAGTACCAGGTCTAAGATTGCTCCCTCCCGAGTCGGTTCCAATACTAGCTGTCTGAGACATGCCCCTGTAGGGCATCAGAATGACCCTGCTCTTGGATGTGCCTTCAGCAAAGGTGCTCCAGTTAACATCTAGCATATTCAGGTCCCCATCAACAATATCTCCCTTTTCTGCCATTCAAGAAAGCCTTCTATCATTTCCTTGTCCATTCCCTCCCCTGAGATGGGGTCTGTATACATCCCCATGCGGATTGTGGTGCCATTTCCTGTCTCCAGGGTGACCCAAAGTGCCTCATCTGCTCCCTGTTTACTCTTTAGTTCTGTTGCTTTGATCCCTTCCTTTACATAGAGAGCTACTCCTCCTCCTCTTTTACCCTCCCTATCCCTCCTGTAGATTGTGTATCCTGGTATGTTGACATCTCAGTCATGGTTCTCCGTGTACCATGTTTCTGTGACTGCCACAATATCCAGGCAACCCTCTTCCATCAAGGCCACTAGTTCAGGGAGCTTGTTACACAGACTAGGGGCACTGGTACTCATCAACCTCCACTTTTTGATTGCCTTACCCCTTTTAGCCCCATTACTATCCTTACTGCCTTTGCCTTTTTTTACATTTAAATCTGTTCTGCTCCCTAATAACTTCTGTACCTTGGTGTTTACCTCACTAATCACCATGTTTTGTGGGGGGAGGCTCAGATTTCCCAGCTCCTTTTCAGTGCCTCCCCCCTTGGCTAGTTTAAATGCTTGCCAATGAAGCATTTAAACCTCTCACCTAGGATCCTGGTTCCCCCTGGACAGATGCAGACCATCGCACCAGTATAGGTCTGCATTCCTCCAGTGGCTCTCCAGTCCCCAGTGAAGCCAAAACCCTGAGCTCACACCAGTTTTCAACCACTCATTGAATTCCCTGGTGAAGTGCCCTAGCATCTCCCTTGCCATGAGACAGGCAGCACCTCCGAAAAGGTTACACTATAGCTACTTGTCTAAGGCCCCTTCCCAACTCTACAAACTCCTCTTGCACTGCTCTGATCCCATTCCTAGCCAGGTCATTTGTCCCCAGGTGGACAATGACATCCAGCTCCCTCCCTCGTGCAGCTCCTCCCACGATCCTGAGGATTGCTTCCAGTCCCTCAAGCCGTGGCGCCAGGAAGGCACCTACTTCCCTCTCCCCATCCTCCCCAATTCTACCCCCTAATGATTGAGTCCCCCACCAGGAGTTGTTTCCTTCCCTGTGGGTCCCATGCCACCCTCCTTTGGGTCTCCTTTGTGAAGGTTCCCAGCATCCTCCTTGGTCTCCGCTGCAGGTGCCTCCATAGAGGAACCACTATCCACCAGAAGAGTGAATGGTGTGGAGGTACAGCTGGAGGTTGCAACTCTGTTCCATCACCCTCTCCTCCTTGAGCCCACTCTGGTCCAGCCACTCCTCTTTCTTGGCAACCTCTGAGGTTGTGGCATTAGCCCTGGTGGTCCCTGGGTGGGAGGAGGTTTCTGAATCCTAGCCAGGTCAGCCTGGAGGCAGACACCTCCTCTCTCAGACCAGAGAGGTGCCTGCAAATAGGGCAGCATCGCAGCCTCCAGAATGTCTCCTGAACACTGCCGCCCCACAGCCATTGCACTGCACCACTCCTGTCATGTCTTATTTTGTGTCCCCTCTACTGTTTCTCTGGATGCTTACTCTCTCCTCTCCTTACAACTCTCACCCTTCTTGTTCTGGGACAGCAACTTCCTATCTTCTTCAGTAGTCTCCTTCTTCCTTGCTCAATATCAAACTACCAGCAGCTGGGGGAGAGTGAGCTACTTTTTCTACTTCAGGGTTGACAAAACCAATGTTCCTCTATGATCCTTTTCTTCCTACTGCCAAACAGGAAGTTCCTGTTGACAGTTAAATCCAGTGGCTATAAAAGTAGAACTGGCTTTGGGTGGCTGGGTGGGATGGAGGGCAATTTGTAAGAAAAAAGGCTAGCAACAGGACGTTGTAATTTGACTCACCTGCTTTTCTAGTGTATAAACCACACCCCCAGGTAAGCTCTCTTTCCTCTACTGGCTTAGCAAAGATACCTGATACAGTACCTTTCCCTGCACAGAACACATACTGCCTTTCTTTCTTTTCTTTCTTTTTTTAACCTTAAATAAGACCCCTTCTACTTCTAATAAAGTTAACTGTCAACTTAATCTTAACTGACACTGACTCCTACTGAGATTTAAGTTTTAAATTAAGAAGAAAATGTAGCTTCTTTTAGTTAGCTGCTTTCTGCTCTACAAGCAAGGCTAGCAACAGGAAGTTGTAATTTGACTCACCTGCTTTTCTATTGTCTAAACCACACCCCCAGGTAAGCTCTCTTTCCTCCTACTGGCTTAGCAAAGTCACCTGATACAGTACCTTTCCCTGCACAGAACACACACTGCCTTTCTTTCTTTTCTTTTCTTTCTTTTTTTAACCTTAAATAAGACCCCTTCTACTTCTAATAAAGTTATCTGTCTGCTTAATCTTAACTGACACTGACACCTACTGAGATATAAGTTTTAAATTAAGAAGAAAATGTAGCTTCTTTTAGTTAGCTGCTTTCTGCTCTACAAGCAAGGCTAGCAACAGGAAGTTGTAATTTGACTCACCTGCTTTTCTAGTGTCTAAACCACACCCCCAGGTAAGCTCTCTTTCCTCCTACTGGTTTAGCAAAGTCACCTGGTACAGTACCTTTCCCTGCACAGAACACACACTGCCTTTCTTTCTTTTCTTTCTTTTTTTAACCTTAAATAAGACCCTTCTACTTCTAATAAAGTTAACTGTCTACTTAATCTTAACTGACACTGACTCCTACTGAGATATAAGTTTTAAATTAAGAAGAAAATGTAGCTTCCTTTAGTTAGCTGCTTTCTGCTCTACAAGCAAGGCTAGCAACAGGAAGTTGTAATTTGACTCACCTGCTTTTCTAGTGTCTAAACCACACCCCCAGGTAAGCTCTCTTTCCTCCTACTGGCTTAGCAAAGTCACCTGATACAGTACCTTTCCCTGCACAGAACACACACTGCCTTTCTTTCTTTTCTTTCTTTGTTTTATCCTTAAATAAGACCCCTTCTACTTCTAATAAAGTTATCTGTCTACTTAATCTTAACTGACACTGATTCCTACTGAGATATAAGTTTTAAATTAAGAAGAAAATGTAGCTTCTTTTAGTTAGCTGCTTTCTGCTCTACAAGCAAGGCTAGCAACAGCTATTATTATTATTATACTAACATTATAGTGTATATATGAAGTGTGGGTATTGCAGGGGGTGAGACTGGGACTTGTGTGCTGCTGCTAGGGTGTTGGAATGGGGGTTGATTTATTTACTAAAAGACAAAGACAAGCATGGCAAGAAATGCTGGCAGCCGACCATGGAGGTGGGTGGGTTCTGCTGGCCACCCATTGTGGGAATTTGTATTCCTAAACTTCAAATCATGGGTGCTGTGAGGGGAGGAAAGTGGGAGTGAGCTTCTTGCAGATCCTTGCAGAAGGTGGGGGATGGCGATTGTTTTTAAGTTGATTGGGCTGGGGAGGCGGATGAGAGAGCTGTTTTTGTTTTTGTTTTTTTTTTTTGTTCCTGAATACAAATAGGAATGAATAGTGTCACTATTCAGTATTTGTATTCACTGGTGTATTATTCATGGTATTTTGGAAAGGCTATTTGTTACTTTGACACTGCTAACATCTATACAGGTAAGGGAGTTTCATCTTTAAAGGTGCTCTTTAATTAATGATGCCACCAGCACATGAATTCAGCAAGAGGGTAGGAGCTGAAACAAAGTGTGAGACTCTAGTGAGAGATGCACATTTTTCAGTAATGATACTGGAGACAGAGGCTGATGGTGGTACGTACCCAAATCACTGAGTGCCCAGTCTGAGACTTTTTTCATTTCAAACTAAAGTCAGCCGGCAAGGGTCATAATGGCATATGCAAAATCAACTAAAGGCAGAACAGTGCATACAAAACAGCTAACAGATAGATGGCTGCACAGGGAAACAGTGCAAGCAGGCCCACATGATGCAGGCAGGAAGCAAGAGGCAGTACAACAGATATGCTTGCAAATAATGTTTACTCATGCATGTAAAGCAAAACACACAGTGCAACAGTGAAAGTGAAAATAGTCAAACCCCCATAAGCCCCCCACCCCAGCACCCGACAACATAGTCACGTTACACCTGGAGGGACAGGTTAAATGCTATTCCACGTAGGTATTCCACAGTGGACCACTGCCCATAGGCCCAAAAAATTGCAGCAATCCTCCTATTAGCAGTGGGCACGGTGTTCCCTGCAGACAGCTGGGACAGCTTCATAGTGGTCAGCTGCTCCTCAACTCCCCCGTGCCCATATGAACTGCCACAGATTTTGATGGCATGCCCCAGGCATGTGGCAAAACCCCTGTGCCAGGCCTCCATGGCATTAGTTGTCCGGGTGTACCATCTTGTGTGGCATCATAGACATTCCAAGTGGAAATGTGATACAGAGTCCTGCGCCGTTCAGAGTGGCCCACAGGCCTACCCACCCACATGTCCTCGAAGTAGCTTATCAGCTGTAACAACAGATCACCGTTGGCCTTCATGTACTCCATCTCATGCAGTGCAGTGCAGCCATCAGTGACATCCGCAGGTGGCATGAAGGCAGATGCCACTACCATATGGGCATGGAGGGCAAACTCAGGGTCCTCTGTGTAGTGGGCCACAAAACCATCAATCCATTGACAATGGTGCTACACCACCTGGGACAGGTGGAAAAAGCAGCCCTGCTGGCGACTGCTGGGGAATATGCTGGCAAAGGTCTACATGGCTGCAAGTTCAAAGTCTGGGAGGACAGCCACAGGTGTGAGGCCAGGGTAATAAAACTTCACCAGCTGGAATGCAGCTGTGTATGCACCGGTGGTCCTGGAACTCATGAGCAGATAGACAGCTGGGAATGTGATGCCCTCCAGCAGGCCATGGATTGTATACACCTGCTGGAACAGCAGCAGGGTGGCACTGAATGTCCTATCCACAAGTATGATAGCACACCCCTCCAAGTGTGCCAGCATGGACCATGCAGTAAAGACCAACAGCCTGTTGTCCCCCGGGGCCGCTGTCATGCAGGAGGAAGGGGACACCCGTTTCAGTCAAAGTGTACTCCAGGGAGTATCACAAGCTGCTACAGGCTTGATGGTTGTGAAGGTGGCCTGTGCACCACTGTCCTGGCCCTGGCACAGGTCCATTTGATGAGAGGCAATGCAGGCAGTCTCCCCATGATGAATGTGGGCACACCTGATGTGCATGCTGCCACCAATGCACTGCAGGGCTTAGTGGTGCATCAGGTACAGTCTTTCACTGACACCAAGACCTCATTGGCTGCGATGTCCGTGGCGTCTGGGACATGGTGTGCCCACCCATGCAGTTCACTACCACTGCGTATGCACACGTGCAGGACACTTCGCCTTCTCATATTCAACACAGTTCCAGTATGTCCACTCAAGGTGCACACATTCACGATGGTACAAGTACCCCAAATGGTGCAGTAGGGGCTTACCCTTCTGGCTGCATTTGGACTCCAGAGGCATCATCACCCATAGACAGCCTTCTCAGAGTGAGTACCCAGCAATGCAAAGTGCTCCCTTTATGGAGCCCCAATGTGGGCATGATTGTTCCCACTTGTTGCCGGGTGTGCATACACACACCTCTGGGGCACCTGTTGCCTGTTGATCTTGGTGGTGTGCACACAGGCACTGGGGCAGGGTGTTGGTCCACAACAGAGACCAGGTGCACACCACTGTGTGTGCATGGGGTGTGTCAGAGGGTACTTAGGGACAGCACAGGCACTGCCTCCCTCATCCAAGCCATGGGGCAGTCATGGAGTCACAGTATGCATGTGAGTGTGCCCTATGGTGGAGTAGTGATGCATCCCAACAGATGGACCTGATAGTGGCCATCCAGCCTGTGCAGGTGCAGCGCTACAACTCACGGCACAGCCAGCATTCTCACAATTGGTGAGTACAAATGACAGGTACTGTGCTGCAAAAGTCAACCCGCTGGTGTTCCTCTGTTTGGTCAAGTGTGGCATGCTGACCAGGACACCACATGCAGGCCCTCACCCAGGCCATGATACCTTGCGGGTGTCACTGCCACCATCAGAGCTGTGTGCACACAACATTTCTGTGGGTGCAAGGTATCCACCAACCACCTGTAAGGCATGCCTGTGTGGCCCATGGTTCTGCTCCTGTCGCCAGCATCGCTGGTCTGTGTGTCAGGACAACCGTCAGTGAGGTGTACACTGCTGCTGGATCCACAACAATGTGCCCTTCCTGTACATCCAGCGCTTGTGCTGTGCCGTGCTGGTGTCCAGTCCTACAGGTATGCCTCAGACAGTCTGCTGTGTGCCTGTCCCATCCATCCAGTTCCCTGGCCATCCCGTGTCTGTATCTGCAAAAGATATTATACCCCAGACATTCACCTGTGTGCCCTCTGGTACCCTGGCTGTCCTGTGTCTGTGTCCACTAAATGTATTACCCCAAAGACATTCTACTGAGTGCCTCAGAGGTGTGTGCATGTCCAGTGTGTTGCACGTACCTCATGGCCAGCCACAGGAGTGCGGCGAGTAACACTGGGGGATGTGCTGGCTGGTCCTCCATTGTACGGTGAGGACCGTGTTGGCTGACTCCCATGCACAGCTGTGGTTGTTCATGCTGTGGGTGTGGTGGGTAACTGCTGGGTGGACAGCGAACAGTGCTGTCTGCAGCAGATGGTGGATGGAGGCTGTTGGGTTCAAACCTCCAACGCTGGTTCTCCTTGCAGCTGTCTGGTGTGCTCACATCCGCTGTGCTATGGATGCTGCTCGGCAGGGTTCCTGATTCATGTGAGTCTTTTGTTTGGGGCATTTCACATGCACACAGTGCACCCCCCCCAGAAAGAAGACACATGAACTGGGGTGTTCTGTTGACATGGTGAAATTTCATGTCTTTTCCTTGCTCGGTAGTGCCATATGCACTGTTTTGCTGTGCATGCCTTCCTCCTACACAGTGATGACCTGTGCTGTTGTGGCATGCAGTGTGTCTGGCGTGTGCTTTGTGGGATTGCGCTGTACAATTACCATGTGAGATTATGACTCCTGCCTCTGCCCTATTTTGATATGCGCTGTGCTGTGCCATGCACTGTTCCAGATCTTCACTGTGTTACATGCACTGTTGTCCATGCACCCTTCTGGGTGCACTATATTGACCCGGTAGGAAGGCAGCCTGGCCTGTCTGCAAGTGAGCAAGATCATCATTCTATATGTGCACATGCACTCCTTGCTACTTTACCTACAGTACCTGCTGTTGTGTTTCCACATACCAAAATGGGTGTGGGGGTGAAATCCAGACCACTGGACTTAGAAACATAGAACCATAGAATCTGACAGCAGATAAGGACCGATTGGCCCACCTAGTCTACCCATTTTCCTACCTAACAGATAAGCTGCAGATCCTAGTTAACCAATAGCTTACTTCCTCCTACCCCCCACTATTACTGCCTTATGTTTGTCCAATGCATTCTTGAATTCCCCCACTGTTCTTGACTCCACGACCTCCTCAGGGAGGCTGTTCCATGCATCCACAACCCTCTCAGTGAAAAAATACTTCCTCACATTACATCTGAGCCATCCCCCCTCTATCTTCAAATTGTGTCCCCTTGTTCTTGCACATCTCTTTTTCTGAAAGATGCTACCCTCTCGGACTTTGTTGATCCCCTTGAGGTACTTGAAAGTTTCTATCATGTCCCCCTCTCCCTTCTTTCTTCAAGGGTATACATATTAAGCTCCTTTAGTCTTTCTTCATATGTCTTCTGGTGCAGACCCTGCACCATTTGAGTTCCCTCCTCTGGATAGCCTCACTCTGTCTATGTCTTTGCAGAGATGGGGTCTCCAGAACTGAACACAGTACTCCAGATGGGGTCTCACCAACTGTCTGTACAGAGGGGCAAGAACTTTCTGTTTTCTACTATTGATGCCTCTCCCTATGCATCCCAGTATCCCCCAGCCTTCCTTACTGCCTTCTGACATTGCTTGCCCACCTTTAGGTCATCTGGTATAATTACCCCCAGGTCCCTTTCCAATTTTACTGTTGTCAGTATCTCACCACCCCACATTGTCTACTCTTCCCCTGGGTTTTTATTTCCCAGGTGCATTACCTTGCACTTCTTTGCATTGAATCTGAGCAGCCATACATTTGACCATTCCTCCAATCTTGCCAAGTCCCTTCTCATCCTTTCCACTCTATCTTGTGTATCAACCCTGTTGCAGATCTTTGTGTTGTCTGCAAAGAGACATACTTTTCCTTCCAGTTCCTCTGCAATGTCACTTATGAAGACATTAAAAAGGACCGGCCCCAGTACTGAACCCTGCATTACCCCACTAGTAACCCTCCTTTCTTCACTGTTGACTCCATTTACTACTAACCTTTGCGTCATGTTGTCTAGCCAATGTTTTATCCAGGCTACCACCTTGTGACCCACTCCAAGGCTGGCTAACTTGTGTATTAATCTTTTGTGTGGGACTGTATCAAATGCCTTGTTAAAATCTAGTTAGGCCATGTCCACAGCCCCTCCCTGGTCTACTACTTTGGTCACCCAGCCAAAGAAATCTATTAGATTCATCTGACACAACCTTCCCATGATGAATCCATGTTGCCTTGGGTCCTGTGCCCCACTGGCCTCTAGGTACTCAACAATTCTTTCCTTCAGAAGTGATGCCATCATTTTCCCTACCACTGAGGTCAAACTAACTGGTCTGTAGTTTTCTGCCTCCATCCTGCTTCCACTTTAGTGAAGAGGAATCACATCCACCCTCCTCCAGTCCTCAGGTATCTCCCCATCCTCCCATGATTTGTTAAAGAGAGTAGTCAGCGGTGTCACTAGTTCTACCCTTACTTCTTATAGAATTCTTGAGTGAATCCCATCAGGCCCCATTGCTTTGTCCACCTTCAATTTTATTAGTTCTTTCAGGACCCTTTCTTCTGTAAATGGACTGGCATCGACCCCTGTCTTCAGAGTGTTTCTGTTGTTTGGTTTAGGTACCTGCCCCTCCTCTTCCTTTCTGAAAACTGAGAAGAAATATTCATTCAGTATCCCTGCTTTTTCACTGTCACCCTCTGCCCACATTCCCTCCCCTTTATTAAGCCTCAGTATCCCTCCTTTGGTCTTTCTTTGCTCCCTAACTTACCTATAAAAGGTCTTATCCCCCTTCTTAACAGAGTTGGCTATCCTTTCCTCGGTTTGAGTCTTTGCTATTCTGACTGCCTTCCCTACCTCTTTCTGCTTTAACTGATAAAGTTCTCTGTCCTGCTCCTTCTGTGTTTCCTTATATTTCCTGAATGCTATCCTTTTCTCCTTAACCTTCCCTGCCACCTCCTTTGAGAACCATAGCAATTTTTTCCTTCATTGTGTTTTATTGATTTGCTTTACACAAAGGCTTGTTGTCCCTGTGATGGCTGTTTTTATTGCTCCCCATTGTTCCTCCACCCCTTCCTCTTGCCTGTTTGCTAGTGCTTTCTGAGGCACGCTCTCATTTTCCCAAAGTCAGCCCTCCTAAAGTCCAATACTCTTGCTTTTGTATGGCTTGATTGTATGGCTGTGTTTATCGTGAACCACACTGTTTGGTGGTCACTTGTTCCCAGATGGCTACCCACTTCTAAATCTGAGATTCTGTCTCCATCTCCATTTGAGAGTACCAGGTCTAAGATTGCTCCCTCCTGAGTGGGTTCCAATACTAGCTGTCTGAGGCATGCCCCTTGTAGGGCATCAAGAATGACCCTGCTCTTGGATGTGCCTGCAGCAAAGGTGCTCCAGTTAACATCTGGCATATTCAGGTCCCCCATCAACAATATCTCTCCTTTTTCTGCCATTCTAAGGATGCCTTCTATCATTTCCTTGTCCATTCCCTCCCCCTGAGATGGGGGTCTGTATACAACCCCCATGTGGATTGTGGTGCCATTTCCTGTCTCCAGGATGACCCAGAGTGCCTCATCTGCTCCCTGTTTACTCTTTAGTTCTGTTGCTTTGATACCTTCCTTTACATAGAAAGCTACTCCTCCTCCTCTTTTACCTTCCTTGTCCCTCCTGTAGATTGTGTATACTGGTATGTTGACATCCCAGTCATGGTTCTCTGTGTACTATGTTTCTGTGACTGCCACAATATCCAGGCAACCCTCTTCCATCAAGGCCACTAGTTCAGGGAGCTTGTTACACAGACTATGGGCACTGGTACTCATCACCCTCCACTTTTTAATGGCCTTACCACTTTTAGCCCCATCCCTGTCCTTACTGCCTTTGCCTTTTTTTACATTTACCTCTGTCCTGCTCCCTAATGACTTCCCTACCTTGGTGTTTACCTCACTAACTACCGTGTTTTGTGGGGGGAGGCTGGGATTTCCCAGGTCCTTTTCAGTGCCTCACCCCTTGGATAATTTAAATGCTTGCTAATGAAGCATTTAAACCTCTCACCTAGGATCCTGATTCCCCCCTGGATAGATGCAGACCATTGCACCAGTACAGGTCTGCATCCTTCCAGGTGGCTCCCCAGTCCTCAATGAAGCCAAAACCCTGAGCTCCATACCAGTTTTTCAACCATTCATTGACTTACCTGGTGATGAGTGCCCGAGCATCACCCTTGCCATAGACAGGCAGCACCTCCGAGAAGGTTACAGTATGCACTACTTGTCTAAGGCCCCTCCCCAACTCTACAAATTCCTCTTGCACTGCTCTGATCCCATTCCTAGCCAGGTCATTTGTCCCTAGGTGGACAATGACATCCAGCTCCCTCCCTCATGCAGCTGCTCCCACGATCCTGAAGATTCACTTCCTGTTCCTCCAAGCCATGGCACCAGGCAGGCACCTTACCTCCCTCTCCCCTTCCTCCCCCACTTCTACCCCCCTAATGATTGAGTCCCCACCAGGAGTTGTATCCTTCCCCTGTGGGGTCCCATACCACCCTCCTCTGGGTCTACTTTTTGAAGGTTCCCAGCATCCTCCTTGGTCTCCACTGCAGGTGCCTCCATAGGGGAACCACTATCCACCAGAAGAGTGTATGGATTGTGAAGAGGTACAGTTGGAGGGTTACAACTCTGTCCCACCACCCTCTCCATCCCTGAGCCCACCATAGAAACATAGAAACATAGAATTTGACGGCAGATAAGGACCACTTGGCCCACCCAGTCTGCCCATTTCCCTACCTACTGGATAAGCTGCAGATCCTAGTTAACCAGCAGCCTACTTCTTCCTACCCCCACCCCCCAGAATTGCCTTATGACTATCCCATGCATGCTTGAATTCCCCACTGATTTTGACTCCACAACCTCCTCTGGAAGGCCATTCCATGCATCCACAACCCTCTCTGTGAAGAAATACTTCCTAAATTACCTCTGAGCCGCCCCCTCTATCTTCAAATTGTGCCCTCTTGTTCTTGCACACCTCTTTTTTTGAAAGATGCTACCCTCTTGGACTTTGTTGATTCCCTTGAGGTACTTGAAAGTTTCTATCATGTCCCCCTCTCCCTCCTTTCCTCAAGGCTATACATATTAGGCTCCTTAAGTCTCTCTTCATATGTCTTCTGGTGCAGACTCTGCACCATTTTAGTTGCCCTCCTCTGGACAGCTTCCATCCTGTCTATGTCTTTGCGGAGATTGGGTCTCCAGAACTGCACACAGTACTCCAGATGGGGTCTCACCAGCTGTCTGTACAGAGGGATAATAACTTCCTGTTTTCTACTGGTGATGCCTCTCCCTATGCATCCCAGTATCCCCCCAGCCCTCCTTGCTGCCCTCTCACATTGCTTGCCCATCTTTAGGTCATCTGATATGACTACCCCCAGGTCCCTTTCCATTCTTGTTGTTGTTAGTATCTCACCCCCCATTGTGTACTCTTCCCCTGGGTTTTTGTTCATGGTTCAGCCTCTCCTCTTTCTTGGCAATCTCTGAGGTTTTGGCATTGGCCCTGGTGGTCCCTGGGTGGAAGAGGAGGTTTCACGAATCCTAGCCAGGTCAGCCTGGAGATGGGCAACCTCCTCCCTCAGACTAGAGAGGTGCCTGCAAATAGGGCAGCATCGCAGCCTCCTGAATGTCTCCCGGAACACTGCCACCCCAAAGTCATTGCACTGCACCACTCCTATCACATCTTATTTTGTGTCCCTTCTCCTGTTTCTCTATATGCTTTCTCTCTCCTCTCCTTACAACTCTCACCCTTCCTGTTCTGGAACAGCAACTTCCTATATTCTTTAGTAGCCACCTTCTTCCTTGCTCAGTGTCAGACCACCACCAGCTGGGGGGGAGAGCAAGCTACTTTTTTCCTTTAGGGTTGACAAAACTAATGTTTCTTTACGATACCTCTCTTCCTACTGCCAAACAGGAAGTTCCTGTTGTCAGTCAAATCCAGTGGCTATAAAAGTAGAACTGGCTTAGGGTGGGATAGAGGGCAATTAGTAAGAAAAAAGGCTAGCAACAGGAAGTTGTAACTGGAGTCACCTGCTTTTATATTGTCTAAGCCACACCCCCAATTAAGCTCTCTCTTTTCCTACTGATTTAGCAAAGTAAGTTGATACAGTGCCCTTCCCAGCACAGAACACACACTGACTTTCTTTCTTTTCTTTTTTTAACCTTAAATAAGATCCCTTCTACTTCTAATAAAGTATCTGTCTGCTTAATCTCATCAGACACTGATTCCTGCTGAGATAGAAGTGTTAAATTAGTTAGAAAATGGTAGCTTCTTTTAGTTAGCTGTTTTCTTCTCTACAGGCTAGCAACCAAGACTTGACCCAAAATGGTAAGCACTGGACCAGCCGGTCCATGTGGACCAGTAGAACTGGGTGCAATTTGTATCATTTGGCTGGACCAGTCAGCCCAGTGTTTACCATTATAGTCTGTCATTCCAATTGGTCCGGATATTATGTATGGTGAAATCCAAACCACCAGACTCAGATCAGACCAAAACAGTAAAAGGTCTAGCAGTCCTGATATCACCCATACCCTTGCCCCTTGATAAAATCCAGGCTAGTTGGAAATGATGGACCAAAACAGTGCAAACCAGCCTGACAGGTGTGGTTGGAACAGCTGGACTGTGCAAGTTTTATTTAGTCCGACTAGCCTGGCCATTTTGGGTCTGAAGCAGTGGTCCTGATTTTACCAAATCCCCACATATATGTGCAGTTTTATTTAGTTTTTGTTAACCAGGTAGGTACACTAGGAAGAAGCTGCCTGTTTTCAGGTACGACCAAGGAGAGTTACAACAAAGGTGATGCAACACCAGAACAGTTTGCAGTATACAGAAAAGTACAACAGTATACAGCAAAGTAAAACATATACTCAGATAAGGTAGACAAAAGACAGGGTGAAAATGGGTAAGAAAAGATAAACAAGTGTGGCCTAAGGTGAGTAACTCCTCATTCAGACAAAGTGCTATATACGATAGGGAGAAAGGGAAAGGGAACATTGTTTAACTCATTGTCTCCTAGCAGACGCCTGTAGTCGTCAGTAAAAAAAACACTGGTGTGTCCTGAGGACGTCTGCAGAAGTCGGCTACTGACTCCCAGTGTGCCCAAGCAACGTCTGGAGAAGTCACTTATATATTTTAATATATAGTGTAACGGAATATAATATATATATTTGACTGCATAGCACAGTTGGAAAGGTAATGTTATGCCAAACAACTGTCACTGATATTTTGTGCATATCATGTATACTTTAGGAGTTATTTGCATTTGTTTATGGTATGGTGTGTATGGCTTATGTTGCCTGTTTTAGTGAAAAAAATATTTTTTTTTGCTGTTTCAACCAACTTGAAAAACAAAATTACATATTATTATTTGCATACCACCATTGGGAAGGTAATTTTGTGCTGAACAACTTTTCCTCTGATATTGTGTGCATATCATGTATACTTTAGGAGTTATTCACATTTGTTTATGGTATGGTGTGTATGGCTGACATGTTTTCCATCAAGGTTCACCTAAGCAGCTTGAATGAAATTCACTTTTTTGGCACTTTAGCAGGTATAAAATAAAAACCGTATTGATTACAACTGGTTGCATAGCACCATTGGAAAGGCATTTTTGTGCTAATCAACTTTCATGCTGATACTTTGTGTGTATCATGTATACTTTTGGAGTTATACACATTTGTTTATGATGTGGTGTGTGTGGTTGAGATTCAGCCCTCAAATCTCACCAAAGCACCTTGACTAAAATGGGGAAAAATTACGTTTTATAGTAAAAAGATATCTTTTTTTTAACTAACATAATATTAAAACACCATCTAATGTCTGTATGCTTAATTTGGTGTTGATATGTTAAACATTTTCCAACAGAAAATGGCTTATGTTGCACTTTTTTAGTGAAAAAAATATTTAGTTTGCTCTTTCGGCCAGCATAGAAAAAAAGCAAAATACTTATTATTACATGCATGCCACCATTGGAGAGGCAATTTTGTGCTGAATAACACTGCCACTCATACTTTGTGTCTAGCATGTACAGTTATTGAGCTATTAGCATTTGTTTGCAACATGCTGACTATGGCTTAATTTTGCTTAGAAAGGCCCAGGATTCACTGTTAAAAGTATACAGGAGATTCAGGAGGCAAGTGGTGCAATCTCAGAGTGAGCCTGTGGAGGCAATGAGTTAACCAGGAGTAGCACGCTAAGCCAAAGCTTGTTTCCAGATGTGACCTGGAAGCACAAGGAAGTTAAATGACTTGCTCAGGATCACACATCATGCACCTATGGGATTCAAACCCAGGTCTCCAGATCTGCAGCTCAGAGCCTTAACCCACTGCACTATACTGTCTCCCGACACATAGCAAAAATAGTATAAGCAGTGTTATAAACCTTATGCAAAACAGGTGAATACTGATGCCAGAATGGCAAACAGACTCAAGAATGGTTATAGCCCCAGTAACCAGTTGACCTCTTGGGGGGACATTTACATTTGGATGTACCTAGTAGGTGCTTACAATGGGATTTTTTAAAACTCCTTGCAGTGGCGCACACCCGAGTCTCAACTGGGAGTTCGCTCTGCCACTTGTATCTAGAAGCCAAATGTTAGCATTGCACAGATTTACAACTTAAATAATCTTACACAGATGAAGTTGGGAATCAGCACATGTCTTGGTTAGGGGCACCAGTTTCACTGCCATTGGTCCAGGAAGTGCAACTGCCCCACTGCCTCCTCTATCTCTGCTTCTTAGCTGCTGCTTGACACTGTGTAGATCAGCGCCAAGGTTGCTCATCTACATAACATTCAGAGCATAGGACCTTTATTTTTGCTGGGAGGAGCACTTAACTATGTGCTGGTGGTCTGTTGGCCCACAAACATTTGGGTCTTTTTGGTAATTTGTTTTATTCTCTCATTTTCTCCTGGCTGACCTCCCAGTCTGACAAACTGTTCCCTGACACAGAACCCATAGCTTACACCTATGTTGTGACTTTCAGTTGTCTCCACTACAGAGATTTATCCAGTGTGTACAGTCAGGCCACTGAGCCCAAATGTGCCTAGATTGTCACCCTATCATTGCTGAGAGGATAACCTGGAGGTTAGAATAATGAGCTGTGAATAAGCTTGGTACAACCAGCAGACTTTGTGATTCTCACAACCTCCATACATATACTGTGTCACCCAGAGCAATTAAATCCCTTCTCCCTGTGTTCTGAGGACACACCTGGAATTGAGCTTTGTCTTTGTGTGCCTTTGTAAAATAAAATAAATACTGCCACCTGGAGAGATTTTTCTTCCTTCATTTACTCCCAGGACACTGACAGCAGGGACTCTTGGACATGTGTGCACAACTGACAGAGTGACTAAACAAATGTGTACAGCTAAGTTAAAAAGATGCAGCTAAATTAAGTACTGTACCTTACATTTTTGTTCCTCCACTAACAGCACAAAACTGGAGGGAAGCAGACTCAGGGGAAACATAGGGAAGTACTTCTTCATAGAGAGCGTAGTGGATGCCTGGAACAGACTTCCAGTGGAGGCAATGGGGTGAAAGCTGTGGCAGGATTCAAGAATGCATGGGATAGGCATAAGTGAACCTCAGTCATTAGGGAAGGGAGGGTTAAGCAGGAGATCAAGCAGGGTCTATGGTACTACATCAGGTAGGGAAAATGGGCAGACTGGGTGGGCCAAGCTGTCCTTATCTGCCATCAAATTTTATGTTTCAGTGTGACTGCCTTTACATTGCAGATGGGGCCCTTTTATGGGTCTCTTCATCCTGTTTGCACCTGTCCTGGGCTGTGCTGCCTGTAATGCATGTTATAGACTATTTGTCTACCACTGTGCCCCATGTTGTGCAGCAGCTGCTAAACAAAGAAGAAAGTTGATAACTTCAGCAAGCAACTTGGCAGTGTTTGTAACTGAAGGAACGGAGACCTAGGAATTATTATGAATGGAATGGCACCTTCAGCTTTCGCGTCAGAGTTCATTTCCAGTGACACATTAACAGACAAAGGAGGCAGAGGCAGCTGTCCATTACTTTGCAGCAGTGTTGTTGAGTGTGTCAGAGGAGAGCTGCTGGTACACATGGGAAAAGAACAGTCCAGCAAGTCAGGAAGGTTGCAAACCAAATTTCTGTTTTGCTTCTCATCTCCAGCTCTGGTCACTCAGATTCAAATGGTAAGTGGGATGGTAAGAGTAATGAAATCACTGAAGTTGTACACCTTCCCCTTCCAAGCTTTGTAAAAGGACCGCTATGGCCTGAGGAAAGATTCTCAATGAATTGCTTACAGAAATGGTGCTGAAGCTTTGGTTGATAAGACTCAAAATAATAGAATTTATAACTCTTCCTGACCTGGGGTAACTGTGTTTTCTTATCTGTTTTAGTTTTTGGTGAGTGGGAGCTGGGGCTGAAGCATAAGCATGCAACTTTGAAAACAGAGGTACTAGACATTATTAGATATTACTCATTGGTATTGATTTATTTTAAGTAAAACCTTTCTTTTGGACCACTGTGAGCTCATTGGTGCATAGGATTTCAATTGTATAGGATGAGCACTTCTGTGATTCAGGTCTCTGATTAGTCTCAACTTTCAAAGTTGCAGGAAATGTCTGCTACTGACAGATCCCTTCCAAAAACAAACTCTGGTCAGAGACAATACAGCAGCAAAATGTATTATTGATGGTGGACAAAGGTTTGTAGTCAGTGCCCCCATTCCCAGATATGCTTTTGTAGTTTGGTGATATCAAGTTTCAGAGTATCACACAAGAAGCCAAGATCCTGTAATGACCTGTGTCATGAGAAATGAATACTGTCCTCAAATAAATAAAACAGTAAATAAATTCACCACTAGAAATTTAAATAAACAACAAGGAGCATAGAGAATAAAACTAATGGGCTTACAGGCAGTCTCTCAATCCAGAAAATGTGGGTTCCCTCTCGGTATAGCATCTCTCAGTTGGGGGCTGGTGGCAGACAGCCATAACAAGTAAATGAAAAGAAATAGCCAGCCACGCATAGTAAAAGTTCCAAAAATTGTTTAAAATAAATATTGTTTAAAATAAATATAATTTTTGAATACATTCTGCCATAGTAGCACCACTGAATGTTTAATTTATGCAATAAAAACACTTCTTGAATTGAATTCCAGACAAGAAAAGTTTATTTAAACAGAGCCTAATATCACTAACAGTGGTGAAAAAGGAGAAAACCCACAAAGGTCAGTCAGGACTGTTTAGTTCACCAACTTATACTTAAAATAAGAATGAAAAGCTGAATATAGAACTTTCTATTTAAACACATAGGATAAAGTCTGACTTCCTACAGGGAAAGACTGTACCACTATATCTATTTAATTTAAGGTATGTGTGTTTTACAAACATGTAAACAATGTGGCAAATAAGATTTTAAATAAAATAGAATCTATACTGTGTTTCCTTAGTGTTTAACATTGTATCCAGAAGGTATATGGGGGGTCATAAGACGTTAAACTTCAGCCGATGCAACTGCTGCATAACTTTAATTCAATTTATTTTATGTATATAATGTTTTTATATAAAATAATTCTGATCATGTTCGACCAGAAGAATGTAAAACATGAATCAGTGGCTCTAGGCATCTGCCTCCTAGTGGCATGAATTAAAATTACATGAAAGAATTGTTGAAAAATGTCAAATAGAAATGATGTTACAATCTATAATCATATAACAAAATACTTTGTATATGTTTACAAATAGATCCTTCCCCTGAAGAAGCCTACTAAGGTGAAACTTTGGTTTACAAGGATCTTACTGAGAGAAAAAATAAGAAAAATAAAAGAAACAATTTTTGTAACTTTTACTAGGTGTGGCTGACTATTTCTTTTCATTTACCTCTTACAGGTAGTCTCTCACCAGCATGAACTAGGTAGTGTCTGTCACTCAACGTAATTGCAAAATCCTTAGAGCAACAAGTTGTGTTTAATTTCTAAAAATGAGCTCAGACTGCATAGGCTGGTATCTCATTTTAGTGCAATAGCTGCTATCTATTGTCGGGTTAATTTATTTATACTTACAAATATTTTTTCTGATGACACTTCATCATTAGTAATATGCCTTTGAACACCTTTGAAAATGTATCTATATACATGTAACAGACATAACCCTGAATGAAATGACTCACTGTTGTCCCAAAGCACTACGGTTTTGAGCTGCACTCTTTTTTGCTGCTGAATAAACCATGAGTTTTGCAATTGTACCTTGTTGGATTCATTTCTTTGTTTACGAGTCCTATCACATATGTTTCTATGGCTGCATAGCAGAGCTATGCTGACATATTGCAATTACGTCAGTAGAGACAGGGACTCTGAAATGTCCAGAATGTTTGCCAACACAGCACAACCTGTTTCCTTCCATGGAGTGGAATTGAATCACATCTCTACATGTCCTCTCCATTCAGAACAGTGCAGTTGCTTCCTCTCACCTCTCCCCTCCCCTCCCCTCCCCCACCACATTATTTTCTTGCTCTGGCCCTGCTGGCAGAGGTTTAGGGCACAGAAAAGCCACACATCTGGTAACCGTGATTGGAAGAGATAGTCAAAAAGGAAATGGCAACAAACAACACTGACTTCGAGATGAGTCTTGAATGCTGGACTGATAGAAGCAGCTTTTTTTTTCTTTATTTCCAAACTGCTTGATCAGTCACTGATGCTGTTTCTGTCAACCTAATAAAAAGTGAGTCAGCATCGAGTACTGTAACTGATTTCAGTTACTGCAGCTCATGGGTGTTCCAGAGGTTCTTAAGCATTGCTGCAAGAAAATAGTGTGGCAGAGGATTGCTGGGAGAGGGAGGGAGGGAGGAAGCAACCGCAGTGTACCAAATGGAGAGGACACGGAGAGATGTGATTAAAGTCCACTTCATGGAAGGAAACAGGCTGTTCTGTTCACAGACATTTCAGAGCCCCCTTCCTCTACAGACATGATACAAATACATCAGCACAGCTCTGCTATGCAGTTGTAAAAAGATTCTAGGGCGTTTTCTTTTTTTTCATCATTCCTATTAATTTAATTTCACTCAGTGAAGGCCTGGTTTTCAGAAGAGGGACTCTGTTCTGTCCAACACATAAAAATCGTAATGCCCCTTGGTCACTGATGCAGGGAAACAACTATGTTTCAAGTGATGCCTTTTATTCGACTAGCAAAAAAAAAAAAAAGACTAGCTTGAGTTCCAATGACCTCTTCAGGTTAGTAGAAGTTTAGCTGAATTCCTTACCAGATATTCCAAATTGGATAGAATCAGACTCCACATTGACAGTAACCTGATTTGATATCAAATTGCAGAGTCAGTGCAGAGGAGCAGTACCAGCCGTCATACAATAGTTATAGTTGCAGGAAAAAACAGGGCATTGCCTGCATTTTAGTCCATGTGGTGCTGTCTCCTGTTTTCATTTTTTTTATATTTTTATTCTCTGTTTATGCCCCGTTACTCAACGCTCAGGACCCTATCTTCAGGGATCCTAGGCTCTGCGCACTCCTGTAGGTCATCCCCAGGTAACTCCTTCTTGAGTCCTGGCAGTACTGCCCCCATCCAGCCTCAGTTTGCCCCCCAGGTGGGGAGGAGAGGAACCCCTCATAGTCCCCTCAGTCCATGAGTGTGCATTGGGTATGCTGCACGGGCCATCTCTGAAGCCTGGTTGTGGATTTTTCTTGGGAAGCCAGGTCCCATCTCCAGGCTTCCATTGCAGGGTTTTTTCTCTTTTCTGTGTCATCTCTCAGGACGTCAGTGCACTCAGGGAGCCAAGGGGTGGAGCACATCGCAACATGCCAGTGCTCCAGCTCTCAAACTGTGTCTTCCCTCCCTGCTGCATACTGTCCCACTGCACCTCCATGTTCACCCAGGTGGTGTTTGAGTGGTGAGACATGCAACCCACCCTTCCCGGTGGAGGAGAGCAGCATGTGGGTGCTCAGTCCTCCTCCCCCCCGGCCAGCACTCTAGCCGCTTGAGTCCATTCCCTAACTAAGGTCACTGGTACCACAAGTGGTAGCCCTACCGCTGTGTCAGCGGCCAACTGCCTGATTACATTTTAATGGGGTGATTCTGGGTAGTGATGTTGGTGGTCATAGGTGGTTGGTGTCAGTGTCAAAATTCAGGGGTGTGATGCTAGGGTTGGAAGAGGAGTTAAGGGGTATAATAATGTGGTAGGGAGAGGGTTTTAGGATGTGATGTGGTAAGTGGAGGGTTTCATGGGTATATTGTTATGGCAGGAAAAGGGTTTATGATGTATTGCTGTGGTAAGGAAAGGGATTCAGAGGTGTGATGCTGGGAGAGGGGTTAACAGGCTTGAGATAGGGGCTACAGGTCTTTCTGAATGTAATACTGTAATCAGGTGGAGACCAAGGTGTGATAAATGAGCTTTGGTGCTGTGGATTTGGGGTGCTGGAGTGCAGAGCTGTGAACATTGTGACCCAGGTTTTACAGTAGCTCCACAACTGCCACTTTCTTTATTATGTAACCTTAAGCAAGTTCTTTGGGGGGTGGCAGTATATGAAAGTGAATCTATACCCAGGTTTCAATCGTTCTACTACCACTGACTTTGTTACCCTTGGTTTTGAGTGGAGGTGGAGAAAGCATGTAGTTTGGCATTGTGCTTAGAATTCTGAGCTGTGAATGCATAGTTAGGTTGGAATCCCACAACTACCATGTACTTATTATTGGAATGTTGGGAGGGGCAGAGAAAAAGATGCAGGCAGGTAGTTTGGCCTCTCGGGCAGAGTGCTGAGCTGTGAAGCTGAAGGTCATGCTGAGAATCCCTCAACCACAGAGTAGAAGGATTGGCCCACATGTCAAGGCTCAGACCATTGACCATGGAGACTCAGTTTTAAATCCCGCAAACTGCCACTTACTCACTGTGTATAATACAGGGATGAAGGATAAAGGCAAGCAGGGAGGCTGAGTCCTGGTGAATAAAATACGGGGCTGCAAACCTGGAAATTCAGGTACTAAACCCACAACTACCACTTACTTCAGGGTCCCAACATTCCAGATAATTTTGCCATTTCCCTATAACTCTGTAATGATTTTTTAGTGTGTTCCCACAAATGACATTATTTCCTATGGAAAATTAAAGTTTTCCCTTAGAAAAATGTAAGTCATGGGGAACAATTTCCCACAGAACAAAATTGCTGTAGATTTTGGAACCTTGGTACTGTGTGACCCAGGTCAGAATAGAAAGCAGGCAATTTGGTCTAGTAGTTCATGCACAGAGTTGTGAACCTGAAGTTCCATCTAATAATTTGCATGTAGTTTAAATCGGTCATTCAGTTGTTTGTGTAATTATACATTTTTTCCTTTTTCCAGCATCTCCCAGAATCGCATTTGAAGAGCAGCTCACTGACTTGGGTTAGTAAGGTAAGAGACAAACACCTTCCAGGGTTCCCATTACCTGGATATGCAGGGATGTGGTTGTGCTAATTGGGGCCATGGACACATTATTCCTTGGGACTCCAGTATGAACACTTATGAAAGGCAGCATAGTCTAGGATTACAACACTGGATTGGTAATTGGAAGATTGCAGATTCATACTCTGCTAGAGCAAAACACTCACCATGTGACCTAGAACAAGTCACTTAGGGTACAATCCACAATGGCGAGCTACCCCTCCACAAAAGCAGAGGGCCAGAAAATGCTGAGGAGTGCCCCTATGTGCAGAATACACACATTGGGAGCACCCTGTGGTGTCCAATCAACTAGCTGTATGCCCTTCCACACCTGATCCTCATCTGTGCTTACATCAGGAGCCCAGGCCCCTGACCTAGGTCTAGTATGATCTCCTGACATTGATCTTCCCGGCTAAAAATAACCTGTAATTTATTTCCCGTTTGTAAGCTTCCCATTGTTGATTTTGTACCCATGCTGATTCTCCCAACACATATCTTTTCTATTTTCAACCGCTAGTAACATACATAATAAAAGCAAGGCAGGGTGGTTGGCCACAAGAAAGAGGTTGTCACTTTCTCCATCTCTATCTATTGCTCCTGCTCTTGCCTTTCTTAGTAACAGTAGCTGCGTACTGTCTGTCCCTCGATCTCCCTGATTCTCTCACTCTCTGTCATGCGAGGTTGAGCTCCCTGTCCCTGTGTCACTGTCTTTCACTCTAACTGAGGAGCCCTGTAGGATTTGGGGATTGCAGCTCCGTCTGCCTCGTTGACTACCACTGGTGCTATTTCGCATGCCGGCTCCACTCCAGATGCACGTCTCACTCGGGGCTGGAATGGGAACAGTGAAGAAACTCTGGCAGCACTGTAGTTTTGCTCTGTATTCCAGGGAGACCTAAGTTTCCACACTATGCGTTCCCACAACAGAGTCACAATAAGACACAGTGGGAGAGACACCAGTGTAACAGAAACTTGTTGCAATTACTTAAATGTTGCTCTCCATTTCACATTTTTTTTTATTTGTATGCTGTGCTGTATAATTTAACCTAATTTAAGCTAATTTTTCTGTGTTCATTCCTATTCGAACTGCAATTAACACACGTCAGGATGATTTCAGTCAGTTTGTTTTTCGTCAGGACCGTAATGATGTCGGCAAGTAGGTGTCAGTGAATTTAATGTCGGGAAGTTGTTACTTGGGCAAAGGTACTGATCCCCCTGACCTGCATGGTCAGGGGCCTGGTTACCTACAAGATCTCCTGTACCCTTGCCACTCTGTCCATCCCTTCTGCTCCACTGAAGAAGGATTTTTGGAAATTCCCATAGTTTGCCTCAAAACATTGTGTGCTCTGGCTTTTTCTTTCAGTGCCCCAACCCTGTGGAACTCCACTCCTTGGTATATAAGGGAATCTCAATCTTTGGACATTTTTAAATGGGAACTAAAAATGTTTTGATTTAACCAGGCCTTTTTATCTGCTTAGTTAGCCAACCTATTTTATGTATCTTATATTATGTGTATGATATGTTTTAATTTTGTTATATTGTTGTAAAGTGCCTTGAGTTTCAATTAAGAAAGTGTGCTTAATAAATAAACAGTGATGATGGTGATGATTTTTGCACCCAGATATGTTGCAGGTGGGGGTCTACATATGCCCAATCCAGGGATCTGCTGAGATGGTGAGCTCAGCTACAATAAAAGGGTTGAAAGTTAGGTGGCCTGAAGGGCTTCCATAGTACCTACATGCTGCCCTCTACTCTGCCACATTGGTGTTCACTAGCAATGCAGATGGTCTACCAGCCAAGTACTTCCAACAAGACTTCCAAAAGCTGTTTGCACTCTTAGAGCCTGGTGAAATCACGCTCACATGGATATCAGTAAATTAAACAGCTTTATTGCTGATTTAAAGAAAGTGTGTCAGGACCACACTGCACACCACCTTGCCTGGCGCTATGGGTGAAAAACCCTTCCTCAGGTGGCATGGTACTGGAAGTCATGTGTTTCAATTTATACAGTGACATCATGAATAAACATGTGGGCTCATGAATATTGGACAAACCAAAATTTAAACATAACATATCAAAATCATCAAAATAATAAAAAAACATTTATTTTCTCACTGTGATAGAATAGACTATTATTATTTCATTTTACAGTCTTAATCAATCTACATTGCTTATTTATGCTTTAAAATCAAATCCATATATTAGTTCATCCAGAGAAAAAAACAAAAAGCAAAAAGTTAGAAGAGGAGAAGGTAGCGATCAGCCATCCTATGTGATCTGTCCAGAGACTCCTTGGTAGAAAGTGTTCTGAAAAAGGAAAGGAGGAGAAACACTGTTATTAAAAGGGCACATAATACACTGCATATTCTCTCTCTCTCTCTCTCTCTCTCTCTATATATATATATATATATATATATGTACAGGAACATAACCATTTCAGAAGACCCAAATTTTAAGAAAATATTGGTGACCGTCATTAAGCATTCATAGACTATGAGGGGTTGTAAGTTAAAAAAAATTAATTTCTCAGAGAAATTTCTCCAAATGTTTATCGTACATCACAAGTACATACTAGTCAGCTAAATCCAAACGATTTTTACATTTTCAGTTTAGTTTTACAGGGAAATAGCTTCATTAGCTAAATGTCAATCCAACAAATTTTGTCTGATGTCCCAGACGTTATTGAGACCTAGGGGTTTAACACTTTTCGGTGTAAAGATCCAGTAGTTTTCCCATTTAAGTTCATTTGTTCCTTTGCCACCTTTCTTTTTGAGTTTGACACAAAACTAATAAGTTCCGCATTTGAGTTGTTGCAGTTAGAAAAATGTGCTCCTACCGCGGTATCCAATCTATGATTCAACATTGACCTTACATGCTCCTGAGTGCATTGTTTCAGTGGCCTGACAGTACAACCCACGTAAACCTTTTGCAGGGGCACCAGTCCACAGTGCATAGACTGTGGATGTAATATCACAGGTTATGCACTGTTTCAGATTAACAGAGATGTAATCCAGGAAGGGATGCTCAAAGGTGTTTCCTGTCTTTGGTAGTTTGAAAATGTTGCACCTTTGGCATTTGAAGTAATCAGGGGGTCTACAAGGTAACCAGTTCCTAAAGGTTTGGGGGGGCTGTAGCCTGCTATGTACAACATTAGCCCTTATATTCCTGACCCTGCTGAATGAGACCCTGGGCCTGTTTCCTACTGCTCTGAGACAACTCTGTCACGCATCAGAATCACCCAGGTCCTATGAATAATATTTCCAATTCTGCCTGCCACACCATTATACTCTGTTACGAATGTTACAGGTTCTCTTTCTTGTTTATATATAGTGTCAGTGTTTTGTGAAGTAACTGATTCCTGTCCAAGGAAAGTGCTTTGTTTTCAACTATAATCAAAGTGTCTGTTGTATATCCTCTATCTAGGAATCTTTTTTCTAGCTCCAAAACCTGTTCTAGAAAGATGTCAGTGTTACTGCAATTTCTTCACTGTCTCAGCATCTAGCTATATGGAATGGACTCTTGGGGCCCGATTATCAAAGTGTTACGTTTGACATAAGGTGATTGCGTCAAAGAAAAATGATGCAAGTAGCACCTTGTGCCAAAAGTTACACATGTTGGGATTCTGGTAGCCAGCTCATGACATACACAGCCAGATTGTGCCAAACACCAGTTATGCCACCTTTGTGGCATGTGCTGGCTGCGTCATGTCACAAGGGGGGTATGTGCCATGGGAGTGGGCACAAGTTACGCTTGCTATTAGGTAGTGTAACTTGCCTGTGCCATCCTGACTGAAGTAAAAAGAGGTGCCAATGAGATGGGGGACATGGCAGAGATAGGGGTGATGGTCATGCCACCGGACGGTGGTCCTGGCACCTGGCAGGGTGCATCTACTGTGATATTCAGGGCACTTCTGCACCCATATGCATACACTATATGGTACAGTGCAGTACAGTATGTGTATATGGGTGCATGTGGCAGTGGCATGGTATGTTAGCTGCACCCTGCTGGGCGCCAGTACAACCGCCGTTGGACAGCATGGCCATCACCCCTATCTCTGCCATGCCACCCCCCTTTTGTGTTGCCCCCTGTCCTCCTTCTGTGCATTTCTGGGTATGCCTTCTGCCCTCCCCAGCACTGGTTGTGCTGCGCCAGGTAGGGAAGCATCCCAGATATGACATTCTCGTCCGCAGGTTGCACCATTTGTTTGGCACAGTGGTGGAGTTGCAGCAGACCCTACATTTTTGATGCACGGACCTTGTTTCTTTCAGAATTAGGTGCCGCATTCCTGGTGCAACTGCAGTCTGGTGCAACTCTCTTTTGTCGCAACTTGAGGCGTGCAGATCTGGGCTTTGAGAATCGGGCCCCTTAAGTCTAGGTGGGTATGCATTTTCTGCCCTTAATACAGCACTGGTGACTGTGCCCTTTCTGTAACATCTGGTAATGATATTTTCCCCTGGTATTCCAGACAATTCTAAATCTACAAAGTGGAGTTTCTCTCTATTGGCAGTATATGTAACCTTTAGATTCAAATCATTTACATTTAACCATGACATGAAGTCCTTCATTTCGTCAGGGTCCCATTCCCGAATGCAGATACAGTTGTCTATGAATCTTTTCCATAGTTTTATATTTTTGTAGTAAGAATTCACCACAGGGTTCAGAACTCTGAACTGCTCCCATTACCCCAGAAAAAGCTTAGCATAACTGAGTGCCATGCTGGCACTCATTGCAGTGCCACACTGTTGCAGATATATTTCACTCTGGAATTCAAAAACATTGTTATTCAGAATAAACTCTGGTGCTTGCAACAAAAATTCAATCTGCATATCATTAGTCTGCGGGTGATTTTCCCCCAAAATCCACATGCATGGATGCCAAGATCATGCCTGATGCAGGTATAAAGAGACTGGGCCAAATTTTATAAAGTGGATGCTGGGCTTGTGGCATGCCCTGTATCTGACATGAAGTGCAGTGCAACTGCGCCAAAGCCCCTCAGACACAGGTTGGTCTGATTTTAGAAGGGCTGGCACAGTTGCAAAACATTCCCCAGTTTATGACACCTTGCACCAAAGATCTGGCTCAATTGCCCTCATCTTGGATGCAAAATTAGACCAGGGAGTACCTGGTCTAACTCCCTGCAGCCCACCTTCTGGACTTGCGGCAGGTGTTTGTGGCAACATTCTTCTATAATCACGCCTTGCCGCAATGTTTGGCTCAATTCGCAACTTGTGCCAAATGCCCATGGCAAGTCCACTGCACCACCGCATCTACTTCTAAAATTGGGTCCTCTATGTTTATACATAGTTAGATTTTCTGTTCATCCCATAGCACATTTTCAAGTTTTTGTGTCAGTGGTATCCTACAAACAGGAAGGTCCTACTACACACATTTTCAGAAAAAAATCCACAAAATGTCCCAGGTTCTCAGAAAATGTGCCATTGCTCAACATAATTGGTCTTCTTGGAGGATCTGTAACATTTCTGTACACTTTGGACAAGATATAGAAACCAGGGATGACCAGGTGTTCACACCATAAATACTTGATCTCGCTTTCAGTTATGTCCCCCTTGCTAACTGCATCCGTTAATAATCTGCATAACCGTTTTTTTTTTTATTTTCACTAATGGGATTGTAGCTGAGTTTCTTTTAATTTTGTTCATTACCCGACAACCCCTCCACATCCCTAACATAATGTTCTTTATCTAACACAATTATATTGCCCCCCCTTGTCAGCTGCTTTTATTATAACATTATTATTAGAAAGTCCTTAGAGTGCTGAAATCTCTTCTTGTGTTATGGTGTGACTTCGGGGGTGATAAGTTGATTAGTAACTCTTGAACCTTGTGTAAAATGGTTCTTTCATAAGTTAATAGTGCTGCATTAGTTGTCAAGGGTCAAAAAAGTGACTTGCCTTGAAACAGTAGTTTCTTCATTTCCACTAAATCAGTAGCACCTGAAATGTCTCCTGCAATTGTCATTCTTTCATTCTCACCGTCAGCCACTAACATTGTTAGGGAAGTGTCATCCATTAAATCCAAAAAATGAAGCTCTGCATTTGTAGCTTCAGTAGCTTTGCCATCAGAAAGATTTTCCTGTTCTGTAATGGCATCTAAAATTAAATCAAATCCTCTGAACCATGTGATGCCATCTCCTCAATTACACCCATGTTTACGTTCTCATTTAGTTCTGATTGTCTTTTCTTTTTGAAAAATAACTTCAATTTTAACTTTCTGAAAAATTTCTTTAGATCAAGACAGACACTAAATTCATTGATTTTTGGGGGTGGGGATAAATGAAAGGCCATGTTTCAATACTGATTCTTGAACAGTGCTAAGTTCTGTGTTGAAATGTTAATTATTTGCAAACATGCGGTTTCTTGGTTGCTATTCTCTGTGGTCTTTCTGTGTGTTTTGGCACCTCCCTGTTTCCCCTTTTTGTTTTCCTTTTCCTTGTTGGAGTTTTTTTTCTTTGAGCTAAAAAAAACCTTCCCTAGTTTGGTTTGTAGAGCTCCCTTCTTCTGTTGAATCGTTTTGATTTTGTTGTGAGCTGTCTTCCTGCTCCCCACTCCCCTGCTGATCTAGCTCTCTTTGATTCCTGTCTGTCTGCTTCGTGAATCTCACCTTTGACGTTGCCTCTATTCCTGCTTTGGCATCTGGACTGCCATTTGCCTCACTTAAGAACATACCTCTCAACCTCCTACCTCATGAATCAGAGACAATGCTTAAAAAATCGGGGACAAAGGACCAAAATCAGGGACACATCTTCAAAGTTAGTGATATCCACTCAGGAAGCTGGTAGAATAAGGGGCTTGGTGTAAAATGCATTTTCTAATGAAGAACAGGTCTGTAACATTAATGTGTGACATTATTTTGTGCTTACAACCCCTGCTGTTTGGTCACGGAAACACTATTTTTAAGGAGAACAGGGTAAAAGTTTGAGTCAAAATCAGGGACGTCCCTGAAAATCAGGAACAGTTGAGAGGTGTGCTTAAGAATGTTGCCTTTGTTATAATCCTCAGCATCCCTGGAAAGTTTAGACTGCTTTCTACTGATGATTTATTTTTTGTATTTCTGTAGCATTTTTTGCAATGTGCATGCAAACTCATTGTAGTCTCCTCTGTCTTTAAACTGTAGTGTCTGTTCTCTAACTTTTTTCAGTTCCTCATTCAATACTATGGGTGGGATATTCAAGCGGTTGCACAAGACGCAAGTGAGATGCGCTGGTGCAACAGCAGACATGCGCCAAAGAGCAATATTCAGTGGGAGACAATGCGCAGCGCAAATCACAGTGTGCCAATGCACAACCCTAGTGAATGCAAACGCAAGTGCAGGGGCCGTAGCCATGAATAAACAGCGCAGTGTGATATTCAACAGCAGGCCAATGGCACAAGCACAGAGCAACAGGGCCATGTGCCAAGCAAAGTTGAGCCTATAAAAGGATGGAGCAAGCAGGGGATGGTGGCTTGCACCCAGGGGGGCAGGGGTGAGAGTAGGACAGAGAGTGAAAGAGAGACAGAGTGAGGGACAGAGATAGTGTGAGACAGTGACAAGTTGAGGGCAATTGGCCAGGCAGGACAGCAGCAGGGGTGCAGGACAGTCACAGAGGCAGGAGGTACAATGGGTAGTGGGACAGCGTGTGTGACCCTGACTGTGCCTGTGGGCAGGCCAGACCATAAGTGTGGGTCCCCAACACAGAAGTGTGCCCAGTCCAGGGGCCCAGGCAGCAGCATAAAGCCGGGGTAGCCCAGGGAGACAGCAGCAGTGGGGGCTGGACAGTCTGGGCCATGGCCAGTGCAATAGTCCAGATGGAGGCAGTAAGGAGGTGTGTGAGGAGGCAGGAGGCCAAGCAGCGCGGTCGTGGAAGGGCCTGGTGGTGGTATGCCCAGAACAGGTGGTACTGTGCCCACATCACCTTTGAACAGTACAGCGACACTGAGATCGTGGGCCAGTACCACCTGAACCAGGCAATTCTGAGGCAGCTCTGTGAGCTGTGCAGTGACCAGATTACCCACAAGATGGAGCCACGCCCAGTCAGTGGAGACCAAGGTCACGGCCTTGATGTGCCTGCTCACCACAGGCACCTTCCAGAGACCAACAGGGGACACCACAGGCATAACCCAGTCAGCCACGTTACGGCTCACACATAATTCCTCAACGCACTGCTGCCACATGCTGTAGAATACATCCACTTCCCCAGAACACAGGCAGAGCATACAGCAAACATGCAGGAGTTCCACAGGGTTGTACTTATGCCTGGCATGCTAGGTGCCATTGACTGAACCCACATAGCCATCCACACACTGCCGGGGCCAGAGGGGGTGGCCTACATCAACAGGAAGGGCTACTCCAGTGTCAACTGCCAGGAGGTGTGTGATGCCAAGGGGCGCATAATCAAAGTCTGCGCCACACACCTTAGGGGAGCACATGATGCCTTTGTCTGGCACCAGTCTGCACTGTGCCGCAGGTTTGAAAGTGGGGATATCCCCACCAGCCACCTAGTAGGTGAGTATGCAGCAGGGATTGGCAGCCCTGCGCAACAGGTCAGGGCATGGGGGGGATGCTATGCATGGGGCGTACAGGGTTTGGCTGTGTGTGGGGGGCAGCCACACTGACCAACATGCTAACCCAACATGTTCCCCCACAGGTGACAGCAGATACCCACTCAGGCCCTGGCTGCTCACCCCATACCGGCGCCAATCAACCCCAGCACAGGAGAGATACAAAGAGGCACACGCCAGCACATGAAACATCATTGAGCGTGAGTTTGGACTGCTGAAGACATGGTTCCGTTGCCTACACAGGTCTGGCAGTGCCCTCTAGTACAGCCCCTCGAAGGCCTGTGGCCTATTCCTGGCCTGCTGTGTGCATACACAAAATGGCCACTGACTGTGGGATAGCTGTCGAGGTCGAAGAGGGGAACTGCAGTGGGGATGACACTGGGCAAAACGGTGGTGGGCAGCCCCCCCAGATGATGGGAACCCGGGCTGTGCAGGACAGCCCAGCGGCACAGGGACACCATTGCAGAGGAGCACTATGGTGCATGCAGGTAGGTGAACAGGTCCACGCACATGTCCCAGGGACCGGGGAACGGTAGACAGGCATGGCTGGCAGGGCCCCACAACAGACATGGCCGGAGGGGGGCTTCGACGGACATGGGCAGGACACCGTGGAAGCACCCCTGACAGAACAGTGGACCCCACCCACACAGCCCCACACACCACCACAAACACACAGACACGGTCACATGGACACACACACACATGCACACCCTGAGGCCGCCAATGGGTGTGTGTCAGACGCTGAACACTGGTGCACTGTGGCGGCTGGTGCTGTGATGGCATCATCATGCACATGCCACGGTGGCCAGTGGCTGGGAGGGTGTGCACAAGGCAGGCATGACGTGACACCTCGGATGTCATGACCCAGGTACGCACATGCACACACCACACCACCATGAATACAGGGCTGTGGCATGCAATGGACAGGGAGGGCGGCGGATCATGACCGCCACACAGGTGCATGGCTGCCACAGACATGTGGATGGCCCGCCTAGACTGCCCAGCAGATGCAGGCTGTGCGGCAGCCATGGGGGTGTCACAGACGTTTCCCCAGGTGTGTTGCTGAGAGAATGTGACCGGTCCCTTGCAGGCGTCTGCAGGCCCCCGAACAGGCCCACTCCAGGCGTGCCCGGGATGCCCACAGATGATCCTAGTGATGACAATGCTGGAGTCGCATGATGCTGGGACCAAGGGGTGGAGAATACACTCTGCAGTGACTGCCATGGACGGCCCTGCACCAGGGTGGCCAGTGGTGCCAGGCCTGCCATGACTGCAGTGGTGAGCCGATCCAGGCCTGCGGTCATAGCCTCCCACATGCGTGTGGCCTCGGCCAGGAGCTGTTCAAAGTTCTGGTCACACCTCCCTGTGGACTGGCGTAGCTCAGTGTGGAGTGCACGCACCCCTGCCATGACCTGCATCTGTTGCTTCACTGATGCCCTGAGCACATGGGTGTGCTCGGCCAGCTGGTCGGCACCCTGGGGGCCTTGGCATCGTGCCAACCCCTGGGATTGTGTGGCCTTGCTACATGGCCCCCCATGCAGGTGGGGGCTGCACAGTGGGGCCCTCTTGGGCCTGTACTATCAGCGGTGTACTGTCGGTGGACACTGCACCCAGTCTACCCTCTGCACCATCCTGCTGCCGCTGCTGCCCCTCCGGCCGCTGTGCACATGACGTCGCTGGGAAGGCTGCATCCCCACTGCCAGACGGGATGTGCTGCACTGCAGGTATGGTGGCCCCCACAACACTGGGAAGTGTGGCTGGCAGGTCGGCCAGTGCCACCCATGCACCATCGGCGCCGCCATGTCTGGTGCATGGTAGGGGTGGCTCCCCCTGTTTAGCATCAACACTGTCCTGGGTAGTGGTCAAGTTGTCATAGGATGCAGATCCTTCCCCGATCACTGTCTCAGCATACTGGATGCCATGGCTGGCATCCCTCTGAGACACTGCCTGGGCCTCAACCATGCCCATGCCACAGGCATTTGTGCGGACAGTGCAGTGGATCCATCAGTGGTCTGGGCCTCGGATCCCAGTGGAGGTGGATGGGCTCTCCTCTAGGACCCTGGCATCACCCAGGGTGGGCACCACCACCCTGCATCCACATGCAGGTGCTCGGGGTCTGTAAGGGAACACCACCACGCACCCCTGCCCCAATGCACCCCTTAGCCCCATCCCCATGTGCTGCTGTACCTACCATGCAGTGATGGGCTACCCCCTATCTGAAATACACCTCTGGGAACACCCTCAATGATGCTGTGCCACATAGTCACCACCACAACTCCTCTTGCGGTGCCAGCTCTGGCACCTCAGGCTGTCCACCACCCATGGTGGCATGTGTGGCCCAGATGGCTGCCACCTTCTCCTTGATCTGCCTGTGGTCCATGCCCACCTTCTTCTTGCATTCCTGCACCGACTTCTGAAGGATGCCCTGCAGGTTCACGGCCCTGGCCACACCCTCCTATGCTTCTGCCCTGGCTTGCTGGGTGCCTGTGGAGCCACTTAGGAGGGGCTCCTGGTCCAGGTAGGAGTCAAATAGGGCATCACACTCCACCCTTGTGAAATTGGGCCTGCTCTTCCATGCAGGCCCCTGCTCCTCAACTTCCTTTTACTCCGACATGCTGTTCCTGTTTGTGGGGACATGTGGTCAGTGCTGGTTGCCACACATGATGCCCCACTCACACCACAGTCCTGAAATGCCCAGTACCTGGCGTCCTACCTGTGAAGGATGCAATACCGGTCTGGTGCCTGTGCTGCCACATGGTGCCTTTATAGCACATCACATGCAAATGAGAGAATGCGCAACTGTAATGAGATGCAAATGCCTCCGATGCGCCACCAATATGCTGATCAGCTCATCTGCATATGCCTGCTGAGTATCGCAGAATTGCACATTGTGCAGTGGAGTTACTCATGTGCATGTCATGGAGCATTTGTGTGATGTGCGCAGTCCGCATGGTACAGAACATGTGCGCACTGGCATCACTTACAGCGGTGGTACTTTCTACGCACAGTGTGCTACAGGCAGCATGGCGATCTGCCACTATTGGGCATGTGGTGCACATGCTCTGTACACCCATTGGCACCCATGCACTATTGGCACATGGCCCATGGAGCACACTGGACCCTATAGTGCACCATGCTATCCATGCCCTATCGCACTGACGCGCACGGTGCATGTGCCGCCCTTTGACCCCCCTACGTGTGCCCCTTGACCCCTGGGTTCCTGTGGCACATGCCAGTATTGCCCCAGCTGTATCATGTATACCCTTCCAATGCACAATCAGGGATGGCAGTGCATCGCCAGGCATGTTGCACATCCTTCGTATGGGCGTCCCGTGAGCTCACCAGCACCATTTTGCTTCTGCAGTTCTGAATACAGCCATGCCATGTAGAAGCACACCTAGAGCACCCAATTGGACCCAGGTGGAATTAGTCAACCTTGTGGCATTGGTGGAGCCACATATTGGTGCCCTCTGTGGGCAGGTACCCCTGGAACAGCCACACACTGTGGTGTGACAGAGGGTGGCCGAGGAGCTTGAGGAGGCCACAGTGTTGTGCTGTAGTGGGGATCAGTGCCGCCACAGGTATGGGAACCTGCAGAGGAGGGATCCGGACTTTCTCAGGACACTGCAGGCATGTGTCTGGAGGGGCGCCATGCCATGGCCAGGTGAGTGCACATATCCCCATCCATGCCATATCGGTGTTGTGTGGGTTGCCAGTGGGTGTCACGCTGTGCTGCTGTGCATGGGAGGCAGTGGTTTGGAATGCCACCAGCCATGGCAGTGCACTGTAGGTGTGCTGTGCCATGGCACTGCAGCTGCGCTGAGTCATGGGGTATACTGTGCTGGGGGGCCCCGTGTGTTGCTTCCCGGTGCTGATGTCTGTCTCTCACTGTCTCCCTACTAGGCTATGAAGATCGGCGAAGAGCTCAGATGATGGGTGCCGCTGCCGGATGGCAGCAGGCCAGTGGTGACGCACAGCAGAGGGATGCTGGCCAGTCAGGAGGTGCAGGTGGTCGGGTGTCAGTCAGGCCGCTGCTTGCAGGTAGGCACTTTGGTGGTGTATATTGTTGTGTGGGGTAGGGGTGGGTCACAGCCCCCCATGCACATGGCCATTACATGCCGTGCTTCACTGATGTGCACCATGCTGCACCCTTGGCACCTGTGTGTGGCACGCTGCAGGTGGGCTGTGGGTGCATCCATGTCACTGCCAGGCCACTGACAGCCCCACACAATAGCCATTTGCTTGGCTGTCATGGCTGTGGCATGCTGTGCATGGTTGCTGGTGGTGTGCAGTGCTGTGCAGGCTGTGGATGGTTGGGATGGCGGCTCGTGTGGGCACGCACTCTGTGGTTGGCTGTGTGCCCTCTACAGAACATGCCACTGCTGTCCACTGCACATGGTGGGTGGGTTACAGTCATATGGGCGTGCACTCATCCATGTCCCCTCCTTTGTCTTAGGTGCCCATCCGGTGGATGCCCATACCAGGCTGCTGGAAAGGATCCTGAGGGATGCCACGGCCACCCTTGAGGTAGCTCCCATCATTTGTCACGTCCTGTTCTGGCCACAGAGGAGAAGACGGCAGAGGCTCCTGTAGTCATGGACCTTCTGAGGGGCCCATTGGCCTGCTTCACCCTACCTTCCACTGACACCCCTCCCATTCCTCCATTGTATCCAGCCTACCATGTCCCCTGTCTCCCAACCCCCCTTTCCCAGCCTACTTTCCTGATTGTGGCCTCCACATTCCCTGCCCCCATCCCTGTTCACCTGTATATAGTTTGATGTTGTTGGTTGTTGTTTTAATACATATCTATTTTGGTAGCCATCCATGTCCATGTCTGCTTTGGAGCTGGCTTTGGTGCCATGCTGCAGTGGTGTCCATGGTGGCTGTGTGGTACGTTTGCAGTTGCCTGGGGTTTGTGTCAAGTGGTCTACGCACAGTGGCTTGTGTGTGTGTGTGTGTGCCCTGTGGTGTGCATTTGTTCCCTACTGGGCTGTGTGGCTGGTGTGTTGTGTGCTGTCGGCTTGTGTGTTGTCTGCTTTGGTCCTGGTGCCATGTCCTGTGCCATCCTGTAGGTGTTGCCCGTGGCTGCCTGCCAGTGGCCATGGGTGTCATGCCACCTCCATGCACTGCAGTGGAATGTGTGATCAGGGCATGTGGCCGTGCACCTGCCTTGCCCCCTCCGGTCATCCCCTGCACTATGGTGGCAGTATGTCCTGCTCTTGTGGCCTGCTCCACACTGTGCCAGGTGCCCTGTGCTATGGCCCATGTGGCTCTGTCCCTTGCCTTGCCCATGCTTGTGCTCCTGCGCTTCCTGCCTTGCTCCATTGTGCAACCCTAGTTGTACAATGGTGCCTGCTGACTTGCTCCCTGGTGCAGCCCTTGTTGTGCTATGGTGCATCCCTGCAATATTCAGCCACCTTGCGCTGTCACTTGACTTGGTGCTCAGCCTTTGAATATCACGTTGGATGCTCACCAGTGCAATGTACCTGTGCTGCGCCACTCTTGTACCTGCTTCTGGCGCATTTCTGAATATCCCACCCTTTAAGTCTATTGGTTTCAGCTTTAATGATCAATTCAGCAAATGTTTTAGAACAAATGCTGGCCACCTGTAACCATTCCTCCTTAAACTCAAAGTCCTCTAAACCACTGGAGGGAAAGATGTTGATCCTTAAACCTTGTGGTGCTTGTTCTTTTGTTACTCTTGCAGTGTGCTAATGTTATATGTAATGTCTATGTCTTTAGTAAGAAGCTTCTCTAGTTTTGTAAAATAAATTTAAAATCACCTGCATTTAAGGAGCTGCTCTCTGGACCACTCAACAGGATCTGTGCTCTTTAGATTTTCTCTGAAAAACTAGCTGACTTCTCCCATCTGAAGCCAGTCTTGTCATGTCTGTATCCTGTTGCAGCCTCTTCCTGCATGCCATTTCTCTCTGTTCTGCTAATTATTTAGTCAATCAGTTAGTCTTGCCTCTTGCCACTTGCTGCTAGAGAAGAACGTTCTTTCCGTGACTACAGCACTAACCATGGCTTCAGATGAAGTGAAGTGTTCAATGATCTGTATTCCAGCTTCTAATCACTGTGCCCAAGAACGCCAGTAGTTCTGCAGTCCAAAAAGGCACAAATGAGTAAATTCAAGGACTAGACTGCTAACACACTTGCTAGTGGGTGCAATGCAGATGGGCTGCTAGCCCAATACTTCCAACAAGACTTCCAAAAACTGTTTGCACTCCTAGAGCCTGGAGAAATCACACTCACACAAATATCAGCAAATTAAACAGCTTTATTGCTGATTTAAAGAAAGTGTGTCAGGACCACACTGCACACCACCTTCCCTGGTGCTCAGGTAAAAACCCTTTGTCAGGGGGCATGGTACTGGAAGTCATGTATTTCAATTTATACAGTGACATCATGAATAAACATGTGGGCTCACGAATATTGAGCAAACCAAAATTTAAACATAACATATCAAAATCATCAAAACAATAAAAAACATTTATTTTCTCACTGTGATTGACTAGACTATTATTATTTCATTTTACAATCTTAATCAGCCTATATTGCTTATTTACACATCAAAGTCTAATCCGTATATTAGTTCATCAAGAGAAAAAGCAAAAAACAAAATGTTAGAAGAACAGAAGGTAGCGAACAGCCATCCTATGTGATCTGCCCAGAAACTCCTACACCTCAGCTTGTTTACACATGTGATGGGGTGAGAGTTAAGGCTGACGACCCCAATGCACACCCCAATGCCAGTTGGGGGGGTGGGCTGGGGTGGTGCAAGGGGGGTCTTTCAACCCTAACACCAAATTTCCTCGCTTTTGTCACAGTGGAACAACCCTAACTGATGCATTAAACTAAGTTTTTTTGCCATGAATATATATTTATTTGTACATGACCATTTCAGAGGACCCAAATATTAAGAAAATATTGGTGATCGTCATTAAGCATTCATTGATTATGATGGGTTGTAAGTGAACAAAAATTCCATTTCTCAGAGAAATTTCCTCAAATATTTATCATACATCAAAAGCACATACAGGTCACCTAAATCCAAGGGATTTTTTACATTTTCAGTTCAGTTTTACGTGGAATTAGCCTCATTATCTAAATGTTAATCCAACAAATATGGTTTGATGTCCCAAAAATTATTGAGACCTAGGGTTTTAACATTTTTAAGTGTAAAGATCCAGTAGTTTTCCCATTTAAGGAGTTCATTTGTTTTGTTGCCACCTTTCTTTTTAAGATTCTCAATCCTCGTGATGTTCTCCAGGCCTGATCAGACCTTTCTCCCTCCACTAGCCCTAGAAGCATCTATAGCAGGCTAGAGGTGTCACTGGCACTATTTGCTGTCACTATGCAATGTGATCCTTTGGTTTAGGGGATATGGCAGTCTGAGGAAGACTGACATGGGCTGTCATAGCCCATGTTCCCCCGCTCCATACAAAGCAGGGTATACACGGGAACACCAGCCCAGAAATCCAAAGTGATTCCTTGTGTTCATGGCTACACCTCCTATTGCACTGCCTATGACCCCTGCTCAGAGCTCCTACACCTGCAAGGTAGGGGAGCATGGCTGTGGATCACGCCCATCCATGTGTGGTCCTGAGGTGCACTGCTGCACAACAGGCATACACTTGATTCAGTCGTATCCTGGCCATTATTGTGGATTGAGCAGTTAACCTCTATTTGCTCCAATCCACTTAACTGCAGAAATTGGTAGAAACATGACCCCACTGGAAATGAGATGTCAGTTAGGCTATCCTGGGTAAATAAACTGTAATACATGAAATAGCTTTTTTTTTTTATTAAGCAATTGCAATTTTTGACCAAGAAAGGCACACTTAGCTATGATAGCTTTTTTTCAGGTGTGTCTTGGGTTGTGGCTTGCATAGACCTATTCTTGTTATTGTTTTACTTAAGGTATAAATGACTCATTTTCAAAATAGGGGTAGTAGTGCAGAAAAAGATGGCAATTAAAGGCAACTTTGGATGATTTCACAAAAACAAACTAGTGTGATTAAAAACAGAGTTTTAAAAATACAGACTGGCATTTGGGCTGATCTTACCTCTGTCAACTCATGAACCCCCAACTGCTCTGTTATAGCTCTCTGTTCTGGTGCCAGGAGCTACTTGGTGTTCCATGCTCACAGCTGATGTGAAGGGGCATTAGGGGTGCTTTAGCATCAGAGGTAACCATGATGCAGTCTGTGGGCAGCACTCCACCCTGGAGGCTGAGTACCTAACAATGATCAAGCCTGGTAAATCCCAAGAGGCAGATAGGATGCACCCCAAGATCATACTGGAGCTAAAGGATCCACTGGCAGTGCCACTTGAAGTTATCTTTTAAGAGTCTGTCCAGACTGCCATTGGAAGAAGGAGACGGGACACCAGACAACAAGAGATATAGAGTACATGCTGTACAGTGGGGATCAAGGTGTGGGGGGTACCACTAGACTAACAGATATGTTTATGCTAAAAATGAAAATGCCACTAAAGAGCCCTGGGTGGGTTTTAAAATGTAGGAAAAAAATCCCTGACATGAAGGACACCAGGCATAGAATGCCACATCATCAGCATTAGGCATAGGGGGCTTCATTTTTAGTGCAAACTTATTTTTCAGATATTAGTTTTTGCATACTTGATTGCAGCTGCTAACATGCTGGTTAGCGACAGCCACAGGGGTCTTGGCATGACTTAGCACCAGTTGCTCTGGCACCTTTTACTTGTACAGTACTAGCCTATTTTTCACTTTTTTACAGGTCTTTGCAGCACTCTACAGCCTGTCAGATAAGTATTTTTTTTACCCATTCTTCCTTTTCTGTCTTATCTTTCCAAAAAAAACTATAGATCCTTTGTGACTCTTCCTTTTCATCTTATTTTACAGGTAACCTGCCTACTTGGGTTCCCTACTCTAGACTTGCTCAGAACCAGGTAAGCAATACTTTTTACACCTTCACTGCCTTTTCTAGATGGGGTAAGCTAACAGTACCCCTCCAACACTACTTGTGTTGCAGCCTTTGATCTTTACAACATCCAGATCACACAAAGGACAGACATCAGAAGACTTGTTAGATAAGCACCCATTCACATTCCATTAGCCCATCTGGGACCTGACACACCAGAATAAACATTCAGATGTTGGAGGCAGAGTGGAGGATGGCAAGCAGCACAGACCCATCTCTCCCCTCCTTGGCTGACTGCCATCTGAGTGAAAGGGTCTAAGCATGCATTTATAGTCAAATCAGATGTTGTTTCTGTATGTGTGCACACACAGTCACATGCCTTCAGATGGGTGCCATCAGAAGTGGTGAGAAGAGAAGTTGTGAAGTTTAAATTCACTGGTGAATTTGGCAAATTCATCTCCGTCAAGCATTCCATAAATTTTTGCTTTTAGCCTCACAATTCACCTATGTGACTTTGCCATTTATTTTTGTAGAATTCTGACATGAATGGTGGAATTTCACCCATGAACGGCAGAATTTCACCCTCAAATGGTGAAATTCTGCCATTCACAGAGATATTCCACCATTCACGTGCAAAATTCTTCACTTCACGGGCAGAACTTCGCACTTCATTGATCGTTCAAAACTCTGTGAGATGTGCTAAATTTGCAGAGCAAAGATTCCCAACTTCACCCATCTCTATTTAGATACAAAATTTAAATGGGATAGTCATATAGATAGTACCTTGACTAAAGTTGGTAAGTGCTTGGGGTCATTATATAGAGTAAGAAATAGTATGTCTTTGGAAATTAGAAAATTAGTTGTAACTGTTGTTGTACTACCCATATTTGAGTATGGTAATTTGATATATATAAGTGCGTCTAAAGAACAACTATATAAGCTTGATGTTATGTATAATAAATTAATTAGATTTATACTGGAGCTGCAAAGGGCACATAGAGTAGATATGTATAAAGAATTAGACTGGCCTCAAAATGGATCTTAGTACAACTATGTTAATGTTAAAATGTATCTCAGGAAAAGCCCCTAAATATATGGCTGAGTCCATTAAAATAAAAAGACCTATTGAAGGTCTGCGCTCTGCTAATTACTTGGACTGTGCAGTCCCAGGTCATAGAACAGCTTGGGGGATAAGCATTTTTTTAATATCGGACCTTCTATATGGAATAAATTGCTTGGGAAGCTTAGACCCCTTGAGGGAAATTTCCAGTTGCACCAAATTAAACAATGGCTTATCGAAAATATTAGTTATGATGGGAAATAGTTTGAATCTTAGGATGGTAGATTGTAACTTGTATTAAATGTATACTGTGAATTAATCATTGTTTTTTGTATGTTCTTCTTGTCCTAGTTTGTTTTATGATTTGGAACTGTGTTATATTTATTGATGTATAATTATAGTGTATATGTGTTTTCCTTCGTTATATATTGTTAACTTATAAGAGTAACTGGAAATGACACCTGGATCTCACTATAAAGGAGCTTCGGCTCAGTGGAGATATCCTTATTCATTTTTTGTATGAATACAATTTTTTTACTACTACTACTACTACTTACTACTACTACTACTATTGGTGAGAGGAGGGTCTATGCCAGTTGCCACCATCCTTTGTGCTGACCAACATTGATGTGTTTGTTTGGGTGAGTCATGCGCTGTACTGGAGGATGGTGGGTGCTGAGAGGATGGGGAGAGCTTTTTTTGTTTTGTGGGACAGAGGAGGGTGGGTGTTATATGTGTGCTATTGAGCTGCTACTGGGAGAAGGAGGGGGACAACAGACTACAAGGGCTATATACTATACAGTGGGAATCAAGGTGTGGGGGGTCCCACTGGACTAACACATATGTTTATGCTAAAATGAAAATGCCACTAAAGAGCCCTGAGTGGGTTTTAAAATGTAGGAAAAAATCCCTGACATGAAGGGCACCAGCTACAGAATGCCACATCATCAGCCTCAGGCACGCAACATCAGCTTTAAGCTTGTATCTCGATGTTTAATGATAAGTTCTACGTTATGAAGGCCAGTGTCCCAGTTTTGTTTTAGCTCACAAATTCATCAGCAGTATGAGTCTAGTGCGTACAGTAAAAAAGTAAATTTGAGGGCATGCTGCAGTTGATGGTTTCAACTAGCCCTGGTGGCAGTCCATGAGTGGAGCAACATGGCCCCCAAGTAGAGAAAATTGGTCCCAGAAATGATGAATCTTCTCCAGTTCCCCAACACTGGTCTCCACGAGTGACCTAAGTCCATTTCCAAACCTGGGTTGCTGCTGTGGTTACCAATATCTTTCCTTCTAACCAACTCACTTTAATAGTACCTTGTTTGTGCTACTTTTACTTTTACTGCAGAAATTTGTGACACCATCTTATTTTACAGGTACAACTGGATGGTCTCTCAAGACCTCTCCTTCTCCCATCCCAGTATCCAGGTAAGAGATCTTTTACTTATTATCTATGCTAGGATGATAAGGTGTATCAATGCCACTCCAAGTATTAAGAGACTATAATGAATGGTAGAATGCTGTTAACCTTAGGAAATCATAATTTCCTAAGGTTGTTAACCTATCGATGTGACGTAAAATTGTTGTTAACCTATCAATGCTAAGTCACATCGATGAGGTTAACAGCGCGATCGGATCTGATGCGCGATGCCTTTTTTTTACATGGGGAACCGATGGATGAACGCAGTGGTTAGGGAAGGACTGAACGGCCACGGCGGTGACTATTTTCCAAAAAGTAAGCAGCCATTTTACTTTTTATGTGGGACCATACACTATAAAAAATAATGTGTGGTCCCTCTATCAGCAACCGGTCACTGTTAACTGTCTCGAGGTTGCCATGGTGATGCAAACCTCTTGAGCTTCGCTCTCAAGGTTTACACACTCGCCCTGGCAACCTCTCGACAGTTAACAGACCAGTTACTGATAGAGGACCATACATTATCCTCTATGTTGTGTTTAACTTCTTAGGTGGTTAGTGATGCAGGGCTTGAAATAGCTCCACTATTCTGTTTATTCCATTTCCAATGGGACTTGTACGAATGAAGATTTGATTCCGCTATCAGAAAAAAAAGGGACATTTATTGTAAAACACCTTTACTACATATATTAGGGTTGAAGAATACCAAGCGTAGAAAGCAAGGAAATGAAAAAAACATTAGGGGGTAGCTAAAGTGGTGAGAGGAGGGGCTGTGCCAGTCATCATTTTGGAAGACAGGTCACAGCTTTGGAAAGTGAAGGGTGGTGGAGAAGGGTCCCAAGTGGGTAGGATGAGAGGGGTCTGTCGGTCATTCGGAGACTGGGAATTAGGGAGGTGGGAGACCACCGAACACCAATGTGGGTTGGCTAATATCTGGGTGGGATATAACAGAGAATATCAAGATTCTGCTCTATACTGAGAGGCCAATATCTGAGATATGTGCAACACCAAACACATGCTATGCCTAATATCTACCAACATGATACTCAGCAAATTAATATGTGGATGGCTGCATCAGCCCTGCGGGGGAACACAGTTCTGCTCAATGTCACCATGCAGTCATGCGTAGCAGTACTCTGCTGCATGTTAATAATCTTATATTGAGCATGCAGATGGTGCCTTAGGACCTTGCATCCGTTATGGGATTATTAACATATTCTGGATGAATATGGCTTGCAGGAGTACTGTTGGTATCACATTTGGGACTTACTATCTCCATTCACATCCTGTGTGCCATATTACAGGAGAGGGCAGTGTCAGCATAATGCATAGCCACTATGTGCTGCACAAACACAGCCCCATATTCAGTTTGCACATTCTGATCTATGCGCGCTCACTGATTATTGTACATTAGCTGGCCTGCCAGCACAGCAGTAGGGCTACCACTTGTGGCACTGGTGACCTGAGTTTAGCAGTGAGGTCAGGACATTCTAGAGTCAACTAGGGGGAACAGGACTGAGCACCTGGAAGACTGCTCTGCTCCTCCAGAGAGGGAGCTTTACAATGCAGAGCACAGGCCTGGCTCCTATTAGAAACTGAGGGCAAGCAGCCAGGGCATTTGATCACACTTATAATCAGTGTGATAAAGAGGGTCACTAGTTATTATTGACAAATTACAGGCATAATACAAGCATACTACAGATATAAGACAGTTTTTCATGCATGCAAAGATCAGGTAGTGTTCAGACCATTGGAAATTTTTGACCAGGGTACTCCTGCAGTTAGAGAAAAATTCATTTACTAAGTCCTGGCCCAGTTCTAAGCAGTATTCTTAACATTAATTATCTTATTTTACAACAGTCATTAAACACTTCAAGCTAGTCTTAAGCAGGGCCACTGGGAAATTGCAGAATTTTTTTGCAGATTTTGCTGGGAATTTGTGGGACTTTTTTCTCCCAAATTTTAAGGGGATTTTGCAGGATTTTGCATGTATTTTGCGGGGATTTTGCAGGCTACTGGGCACACATTTTCCTCTGTGAGGTGCAAGTATGGGTTTTCAATTTCAATTGCTTTGTTATGCATATTAAAGCCAGCCATCAAAAGGTATATGTTTTTAATAAAAAACACAGACACACATACACACAATATATAAGTTTTTATTAAAGAACAGACACACACACAAGGACTGATCAAAAAACAGTATACATTATAATAGTAGCATCATTGTTAAATCAGTAAGTAGTACCACCACCACCAGTTTGCCAAATCAGAAGTCTAATAATCCAATCAATAAACACTAATAGCATTCTACAATAAAATATAGTACCACCACCCTCGACAAGCCTGCACACAGTACACTAGGCTGGGACAGCGTGGAAGCCCTTAATGGCCTCTCTGGAACCCCAATCCCACCTCACTCGACAAGCCTGCAGACAGCGTGGACAGTGGAAGCCCCTAAAGGTAAATCATCTCTCTTCCTGCTGAACTCAACTTGAGGATGTTCACCCATCGACGCGTCGCATCAACTGCCCCACCTAAGGCCATCCCTTAATTTATTGATCTCAGCAGGTAACATGACCTCTTTTACTTTTTTCTACCTCTTTTACTTTTTTCTAAGTGCCTGGTTTCCCCTTTGCTTGTTATTTTCTCTGACCACTAGGAGACACTGTAGTCCCCTTGCAACTCCAGGTTTTTTCCCATCTTCCCTGACCCCTCTAGACTAACATTCCACCTCCTCTCCCCCTAATATTCTGACTCTGTTTCCTCACTTGCTGAGTGAACGTCATAGTCTCCTCCCTCCAGACTTCGACCTTGCACCCTCAGCACTGTAGTCTGGGACACTACCACTGTGCCAAGTGGACTGTCCTGTTACTAGATGCCTTTTAGTCTGACTTATCCCACGTCCCCATCTTCATGAATCTTCTTTCCCTATTAACACCCTACCTAAATTAAATTATTTAAATTAATTAAGGTGGACCATAATTCCACCTCTAGACCAACAGTCCACCTCTTCTCTCCTTAATTCTCTTGCTCTGTTTCCTCACTTGCTGAGTGAATTTCTTAGTCTCCCAAACTTGAACCTTGCACCCTTGGCACTATAGTCCAGGACACTATCACTGTGCCAACTAGACTGTCCTGTTGCTAGGTTCCTTTTAGTCCATCTTATCCCACATCCCCATTTTTGTTAATCTTCTTTCCCTGTCGATCCCCTACCCCCACCTCATATGTTGATTACTATGGCTTCATCCTACCCCACCTCCTCTACTACCCCCTTGCCACCTTCTGTATTATACTCTTCACCCTTATCACCCCCATCCTGGCCACCACTACCCTAAACTGCTCACCTGTCACACACACACACACGCTAAATGTCAACTTTTTTATCCACACCGTCGCTACTCTTGTCTTCCCCCATCCCTTCCCCACTTGCCCCTGGCAATGCCCTCCCCAGACTCTCCTCCCTCCCTTCATTCTTGCCATACCACACCTATGTGCCCTCCCCATCCCAGTCATCTGCACCAAACCAATCTGCCCCTTCCACGTCTGTGCTGGCCTTTACAAGCAGCTCATATATACCTTCCTAAGAGCCCTTCTGCTCCTGCACTAATGTTGGGGAATGTTCACCTGAACCCTGGGTCCCCCTCTGTCCACAACCCAAACTCCTTTGACATAAACATGCTCCATATCAAGTCCATTAATATCTGCAGCCTGCTGAAAATGTTGCTACCCTCCAGGGTTGGCTTGCCCAGCACCTGCCAGACATTTCATCTGTTGTTGAGACCTGGCTCTCTAAGGACACCCTGATTCAGCTGTCTTTATTCCCGGGTACACCCTCTTCCACAAGAATAGAGTTGAGATGTGTGGGGGTGGCTGTGCTATGTACATCCAGGACTCTTTGCAGAGCCATGCACTTTCCCGCCCAATTGGATTTCAGTGCCTAGGCAGTCTCTCTGAAGATCACCACTAGCATGACCAGAACACTCCCTCTTTATATCTTTGATCTGTATCCCTGTAGGAGCCAATCACATGTGTTTTGGTATCTACTGAACTACCTCTCCCTCCTGCCCATAAATCAGAGATCATTGCTCTAGGGGACTTCAACGTTAACTGGTTATTTAATGCTGCGGCCCCCCTTAAGGATGCCATAGCTGCTGTGGATCTCTCCAAAATCGTATCCTGCCCTACTCGTTTAAATCCCAAATCTTGAAACTCTACATTAATTGACTTGGTACTTACCAATTGCCTAATAAATTCTCTGGTGTCTCGGTCCTCCCTGTTGCCCTGAGTGACCATTCACCAATACTCTGCACCTGGTCCTGTAAGACAAAAAAAAAAAAACTAAAATCTTCAGTGATGGCTCAAACCAGGTAAGCTGGGTCACCTCAAAAACTACCTAGTCCACTGGGAGTGGTCACCCCTTGACCTGGCCACTGACATCGATACGGTTCTTGACTACTTTATACGTACCTTCAACACTGCCTGCAACATATTTGACCCACTTACTAAATGTTTTATCAAAGACCTCAACACCCCCTGGATATCTCAGGTTCTCCTAGATCAAATGCACCACAGAGATACTCTATGGCACTTAGTCCTTAAATCAGGCAAACTGTCTGATAGACAACGCTATCGGACTGCTAGGAATAAATTCACCTAGGACATAAGCAAGGCCAAAGCTGACCTCTACAGGGCAGCCCTCACCACCTCCTAGGGCTCTGGACACAAGTTTTGGGATAACTTGGAGCTCAATAGGAAAACTGTATCAGCTCCCCCCACCCAGCTCACTATCAACGGTGGTATCTCCACTGACCCACATGTCATCGCTGACTCCCTCAACTCCCCCTTTCCTGACCTCAGTAATGTACTCTCAGAAAATTTCTTTGATCCCCATACACACCCCTTCCCCTGTCCATTCCCCCCACCTTTTCACTTCAAAACCCTCACTTCTTGAGAGGCTAAACCCTACATCCTAAAAGTCTTAGGTAAGTCGCATTACAGTAGTGATTTGATGGACCTTAGACTTCTCCACATGACCCTGGATGTAGTCCTCACCCCACTAACCAAGATTCTTAGTCATGCCCACTGCTATGGTGAATTCCCCTCAAAATGGAAAAATGCTGTTATTACCCTCATCCACAAAAATGGCTACGTCACTTCTCCTGGGAACTACTGCTCCATCTCCATTCCCTCCCCCCTCCCCCCAAAGGCATTTGAAAAAAATAATCTCTGATCAATTCACAGACCACTTCACCAAATATGAACTACTCTGCCAGGAACAACATGGATTTCACAAAGGGCACAGCACCTCTACTGCCCTGCTGGAGTTCTCCAGCATTATCCATACTGCCCTGGACAGAGGGTGTCTGGTTGGATCAGTCTTTGTGGATTTTTTAGAAGCCTTTGACTCTGTGAACCACTGCCTTCCTTTATCTGCTCTCTCCCACACAGTTCTCTCCCAGGACGCCACCAAGTGGTTTGCTGACTACCTAGCCGGTAGGTCACAACAAGTTAAAACTAATAATACACTCTTCTCCTGCCTCCCAGTTAAGTCAGGGGTGCCCCAGGGTTACATCCTGGGCCCACTCCTCTTTAGTCTATTTCTGAACACCCTTCCCAAGGCCTGCTCTGGGCAATCACTTATATCTGCCAATGATGCAGTTATCTTCTTCACCCACCCAGATCTACACTTACTACAACTATCCCTCTAGAAGTCCTTCACAGATGTCAAATCCTGCTTCACTGACCACCGCCTGGTTCTAAATCACAAAAAAACAATGTCATGATGTTTGCTCACAACCAGAGCTGACACAAAGGCTACCAACTAATTATTCACAACTCCCCACTATTACCCCTTGAGAAGGTTGACAACTCTAAATACCTCAGGGTCACCCTTGACTCGGCACTCAACTTCCATGAGCATATACACTGCCTTAGCTCCGCTGTCAATGTCAGAATTGATCTGCTCCACCGGTTCAATCATTGACTCCCCACAGAAGCCCTCCGACTAGTAGTCTCATCATCCATCTTGTCCCTTATCGATTATGGGATGCTGGTTCATGGGTGTTGTGATACCTCTGCCCTCCGCAGAATCCTTGTTTTCCTAAACAAAGCCTGTCACCTTGCTACAGGCTGCTGTGGTTTGACACACTTGTGTTCTATACAGTCTCACCAATTGGCTTGACCTGGATGGGAGACATAGGTACCAGACATGCCTCCTAGCCAAAAAGATCACCATTGGCCTAGCCCCTCCTGGCCTCACCAACCTGCTACAACCTGCACCCTCGGTGATACCTACTCAGAGTTCCACCAAACCCTCCCTCCTGATTTCCTGCTGTCGAACTACTCAAGGCCAGAGATCTTTCTGCTGTAGAGCCCCCCTCTGGATGAATGCTCTGCCAAGCACCATCTCCTCTGAAAATAAAATAGGCCACATTAAAACCATCCTCAGGGAACACCTCCATTCTTTGAGCACCTATGACTGCTACTAGCCCACCCACGGGTGCTCCCTCCAGCCATGGAATGTATGACTTCTCCAGGCTTGCCTCTTTCCCTCCACTGTTTCCCCCTCAGTTCCCCCCTCCTTCTCTCTCCCCTTATGGCATGAACCTGGGCCTTTTACCTAAGTCCTTGACTGCTCTTGAGCTACAACAAAGGATCTCCATCCTGCTAACACTCTGATCATTGCATTCCTACCAATTTCCTCTTCCAACTTCTGAATACCTGTATTTTCTTACTGCTTGCTAATGTATATTTGTTGTATATACATGTAATTACTGTTCCATCACTGCCTCTATATTGTATCTCTGAAAACTATTTTGTACTGTTTGTAGTGTGACATGGAGCCTTTGTAAATGAGTCTCAGACTCAAAGGTTAGTAATTCCAATACCTCTAATAAATAAATAGGGATTGGGGGGAGACCTGGGAGGATTGGGGGGAGACCTGGGAGAATAAGGGTCTATATGCTAGAGATAGGCTCCATCTCAATTTGGAGGGAAGGGAAATCCTTAAGTTGAAAACAGAGGGGTTCATTGGAGAAAGATGAGGTTTAAACTTGTAAAGGGGAGAGGGGAGAGGGATGGGAGAGAAGGCTGTCGAGGGGGGTTCGATAAAGGAGGGACTCAGTCTCTACCCCCCTAGGGAGCTGGAGGAATGCGGGAAAAGGCTGACTGGTAAGGTGCTGACCAGGGGGAAGATGGAATCCCTATGGGAGCATGAGCAGGGGAAATGGAAGAATACAGAAAGGGTGGAAGGTAGTCCTGCTAAATGCCAGGAGCTTGGGCAATAAAATGCCTGAGCTCCAGGTGATGCTAACTGAGGGAGAGGTGGATGTGGCAGTGGTCACTGAGACCTGGGCCACTGCAGGGCATGACTGGGACCTAAACCTGGAGGGTTACACTATGTTCAGGAAGGACAGGTGGGAAGGAAGGGGAGGAGGGGTAGCAATAATAGTCAAAAACTGTATTGGCATAGGAGGAGTGGAGGAGGTGGAAAGAACTATGGAGGTGATTTGGGTCACCTTGATAACAAATGGGGGCAAGAGAGTAAAAATAGGAGTGGTGTATAGACCCCCTGCACTGGCAGAGGAGCTGGAGGAGAGTCTGTTGGCAGACGTTGGGAGACACTGCAAATTGAGCAGGGGAAGGGTGGTGGTGTTAGGTGACTTTAACATGCCAGGAATGGACTGGGAGACTATGACATCCTCAGTGGCCAGGGAGCAGAGGTTGTTGGATGTCTTTCAGGATGCATTCCTAACTCAGCAGGTGGGGGAACTGACCAGGGAGACACAGATACTGGATGTGGTCCTGGCAGACAGTGACCAGATTGGGGGCCTGGAGGTAAGGGACCCATTGGCGAGGAGCCACCATGCCACGGTCTGGTTCTGCTTGGACCTAGGAGGGGTAGAAGGCTGTACAAAGATGGAGGTAACCGACTTCAGGGGGGTGGATTTCAAGGAAATGGGAAGGATCCTTAAGAAGCATTTGGATGGGATTGGGCCAGACATGGATGCTGACAGTAGGTGGGAAATCATCAGGAGGGGGATGCCAGATACTACCAACACCTGTGCAAGAGTAAGACAAAAATGTAGTAGGGCCCGTAAACCCTGCTGGTGGACCAGGGAGAATCAGGTGTTGAGTGGAAAGAAGGCAGCTTATAGGCATTTCAAGTGCTCAAGGAGTGAAAAGGATAGAGGGGAGTATGAGATGATGGCCAGAAGGGCCACTAGGGTGGTGAGGGCTGCTGAGGCAAGGAAGCAGCAGAGCCTGGGCAGGGAAATTAGGAGAGGGAATAAGGGGTTCTTTAGATACATTGGGGAAAAATGAAGGGTGAAGGGGCAGATTAGCAGGATTAAAACAGGGGAGGGATAAGCACAAGATCCAGGGGATCAGGCTGAAGAATACTAAATGAGTGCTTCCTCAGCAGTTTCACCAAGGAAAATGAGGCAGCATCATATGGGAGGAGATAGCGAAACTGAAGGGGGGTCCATTGCCGTTCGCCGGGTCTGGGGAGAGGATGGGCCATCATTGGCAGGAGGGGAAAAGGCAAGGCAGAGGGATGAGGTAGCAGAGGTGGAAATCACAGCAGAGAGAGTGAGGGAAGCCCTCAGGTCCCTTAAGATGGAGAAAGCAGCTGGGCCAAATAAATAACATCCCAGAGTGCTGAAGGAACTGGCGGATGTCCTGGCAAAACCCCTGGTGGACATTTTCAGCATCTCTCTGAGGACAGGGTGGGTGCCCCAGGACTGGAAGGTGGTGCATATAGTGCCTATCCACAAGGAGGGATCAAGGGAGGCAGCATGGAACTACAGACCCATCATCCTGTCATCGGTGGTGGGCAAGGTGATGGAGGGCATTGTCAAGGAGAGGCTGGGGGGGACCTGAAAAATTCAGGGTGCCTGGATGATAGATAGCATGGATTCATCCCAGGGAAATCATGTCATACAAACCTTGTGGAGTTCTATGGCTGGGTGACGAGAGCCTTGGACTTGGTTAGACCGGTGGTCGTCCTCTATCTTGACTTCAGCAAGGTGTTTTACTCTGTTCCTCACAGGGGCCTGTTGAATAGTCTGGGAGAAATGGGGTGGGGAACCAGATGATCAGATGAATAAGCAATTGGCTCCAGGATCGGACCCAGAGGGTCATAGTTGGTGGGATAGTCTCATCCCCAGGGAGGGTCATTAGTGGGGTCCCTCAGGGATCAGTCCTTGGGCCCCTCCTGCTCAATGCCTGTGTCTCTGACATAAGGAAGGGTATCAGGAGTGAGATGAGTCTCTTTGGTGATGACTCAAAACTGGGGGCGGGGGTGGATGGGGAGGAGGGGAGGGTGGTCCTACAGGGGGACCTGGAGGCTCTGAAAAAGGTGGTCTAGAAAGTGGAAGCTGAGGTTTAATGCAAGGTACTGCATCTGGGAGCCAGAAACCTGGGCCAAGAGTACACTGTGGAGGGGGGAAATGCTACAAGTCTCAATGGCTGAGAGGGACCTGGGGGGTGGCGGTAGATGTCAAGATGAACAACTCTGAGACTTGTAGGAGGGCAGCAGCCAAGGCCAACAGGATGCTGGGATGCATCGCTAGGGGATCACCTCCAGAAGGAGGGAAGTGATACTCCACCTGTATAACTGCTTGGTGAGGCTGCACCTCAAGTTCTGCATGCAGTTTTGGAGGTCACACTTAAAGAGGGACATTGAACTCCTGGAGAGGGTCCAGAGGAGGGCAACCAAAATGATCTGGGGCTTGGGGGACAGGACCTATAGGGAGAGGCTCAAAGAGCTAAATGTGTACACACTGGAAGAGAGAAGGGACCAGGGGGACATGATAGAGGTCTGCAAGTACATGAAGGGGTTAAATAGGAGAGAAGCAGTCAAGGTACTCTGAAGGAAGGGGGGGTGCAACAGAGGGCATGGGTGGAAGCTGGGGGGGAGATTCAGGAGAGAAGGAGGAGGTGTTACTTCACTGAGATGGTGGTGGAGCCATGGAATGCACTGCCCAGGGGGCTGGTGGAGAGAAACACAATGGAGTGAGAGACAGTGGAGGGGTTCAAGAGGGGGTGGGACAGGTACAGGGAAGGGTTCTGGATGCAAAGTCCTGTCCAGTTGGAATATCTGGGACTGGGAAGGGAGAAGCCAGAGAGGGCAAGGGGTCAGCAAGGTTAGCTCCCAGGGTGGGGGCTGACCAAATGAGCAGACATGAAAGACTGTTAGGCCTATTCTGCTGGCATTTCAGTATGTTAATAAATAAAAAATAAAAATAACTAAATAAATACAGATCATCAAGAAAGGAATTTTACATCATAGAATGAGCAGCAAATGTTATCCAACTGAGTTCTTTAGAATTTCTTATTGCACTTCAACATAAGAAGTAGTCTAGTGCTGTCATCTGTCAAACTTCACTAATTATCTTTTAAAAGGTCTGTGTACAGTGAGAAAGTCCAGTCAACATCTGCTGTGCTTACGGGAAGCCAGATATACCTTTTTGCCACAGCAGAAAGATGTGGAAGTGTATCACTTTGTGCTTCCTACCACTCAGCAATGTTAAAATCATCACTGTGTACTGACTGGGTGAAAGTTCTGTACCCATGCCATTGAAAGTTTGAAACCACAGCCAGAGATGGTAGCTCCTGGGTGTATTTTGCTTGTTCCTCGTCTAGTGTTGGCAGCTGCTTTAGATCAAAGAGTCAGACAGCTTTGAATGTGCCAATTGAGGAATGATATTTTAACATTTGGTCCGGTTTCTGACTGCTGTCCAACATAACCTTCTGAAAAAGGTTCAAACAGTGAACTGACAGTGGGACAACATTTCTGCTGTATTTGTTCTGTATTCAGTTTCCCCTGCAGTGGCACAGAAGTCCAAAAACATATGTACATTTAGCACCCTCCCAAATATGGAGTGTCCCTGTGGCTGGCTGCTTGACTGCAACTGTAGAATAAGGTTAATGAATTCAGAAGAGTGTTCTGCCACAAAAGTGGCTTGTGTTACCAGCTCTGCTGCTTTGCCTTTTAATAAGCACTTCAGGTGCTTCAAGAATGCTGCATCAGATTGTAGCATTTCAATAAATTCTGTTAACACAGGCAAACAGTCTGCCAAATACCGAACAGCGTTAACCCATGAGCACCAATGAGTTACCACTTCATATACAAGCATTTTGGGTACAATGCCCAGCTTGGATTCCATGAAGGCAATGTACTGATGCCTTTACATTGGGCTCTGGCAAAATATTTTTTTTAACAAGGGAAACAGCAGTGTTTAAGTCTTTCAGTATATCCACCCAGACCTCCAAGATCAAACTGAGGAGGTGGGCAATGCAAGTGACATGCACTGCATTTGGTAGGATACAGTTTTAAAAGCCTTGTTCATATAACTTGCACTGTCTGTGACAATGGCAAATACTTTATTGAAGTTCACCCCATTGGTGTTCAACACTTTTAGCAGAGCTTGGGATACTGTGATGTTGTTCACATGATCTAAAACCTACACCAATTAGGAGTGGCTGCTCCACAACATTCAGCAAAGTTTGGGCCAAAATAGCCAACACGCTATGTCCACAGGTATCTGTTGTCTCATCCAGGAAAATGAAGACATCCTGATCCTCTACCACTTCTTTCAGGGACTGTTCATGATCAGGCCGAAGTTCTTGGAGGTACGTGATCCAAAGCTGTGCTGGTCCAGCAAGACTGTTGCCTTATTTTGTGTGCTTCTTTAAGAACTCTTGAAATCCAAAAGCATTCTCCAGTGATATGTCTGCATGGGTCAAACAGCAAATGAAGTCCGGAACAAATTCCTTCTGTTCAATGGATGATTCCGTTGCTCAGCTGAAACAAGAAGTCAGTGACTGCTGTCATAGAGGTGTGCCTAAAAAATTAAAATAAAACTCAAGATATAATATTTTACAGGGAAAAATAAACTGTGCATGGAAAACAAAAATGCAAACAAGATTTAATATTTTACAGGGAAAAACAAACTGTAGGCCAACCCAGTGGCATGGAGGGCTGAGGAGTTGTGAGCCTTACCTCCTGCCACATTGGCAACCTGTTTGGGAACAAGATCAGGTCGGCAGGAGTCAGTGGGGAGGGAGAGGATCGAGTGTCTGATTGACTGCGCTCCTGTCCTGAGTTGGGGTGGAAATCTGCTGTCTTGCTCTTTTGCTGCTGACTGTTAGAGGCCAAGTTGTAGTGTTGAACTCTAGCAACAAGGAAGGGGAATGCAGGAACAAGACACATGTTCACACAATGGGGGGGGGGTGGATGGGGTTCCATGGTGCCAGAGAGAGGTGATATGGACTTGGAAGGCAGGCACAGATCAGATGCCAACCACCCAAGCTGCGCCCAGGAGGGGAAAAACAGAATAGGTAAAAAAATGAAACAACTGCAAACATCTGTGCAAGTAGTACTTTGCATGTTTTTCTTTGCAGCTCCTTTTTTTTTCCAGATGTTTCTGTGACTTCATATGCATGTCAACTGTATGCTTCCTTATGAAGTCGATTGTGTGGGTGCAAGCTCGACAAAACAACAATACTCCATCCTCATAAAGATCCTCTGGATACAACTTAGCCCGACTGTGAGCACGCATAAGATAAGAGACGTGATGGTCCTTGGCCTCTTCGTGAGAAAGACAGAAACACTTTGATGGCAGCGTAGACATGGTGTAGTTTAACTAAAACAAAATTAAACTAAAAAAATTAAGACTTGGAAGAGCATCAGTGCATAGAGGGAGGAGAGCCTTCCTTGGGATGCTTGATATCCTCCAATATCACATCACTAGCTTGCTTCCCACAGTTTTCTAAACTGGGCAGATTTGTTTCAGATCCTCAGCTCCTAGAATTGCCTTGTCATAGCGCCGAGCTTGCACATGGACTTATCTAGTATTCATGGAACCAAAGACTCCAGAAATTCATTTTTTTTTTCTTGCTACCTCTCAATTTCTTTTTTTTCCTACTTATATTTTATGTACCCAGCCCACTACCAGGCATCTGCCTGGTCATGGACCTTCACGGCTGCAGCGCCCCCACATTAGGCACCTTCCCAGGACCCCCTGGATTGCCCCCCAGGGTGGAGTAATGGCAACCAGTCCTAAGGTGCCATGAACAATGGGATAGGCTGGGAGTCAGGCTGGGAGAGTCCAGTGCAACTGGGGGCGGACTACCTAGAGGCAGCAGGTGAGCAGGTTTTTTTTCATTGTTTGTGGGGGGCAGGAACATGCAATGATGCCAGTTTCCATCCCCCCCATGCTCCTTGTGGGTACCATCTTCTGTGGGACCCCTGACTTCTGCCAGGGGTCCCCTGTGCACTGGCAACATCCCAAACCCTCCTCCCAGAGAAGGAGAGCAGTCCATGGGTTGCTCAATCCAACTACCCAGGCCGGTCCTCTGATGACCCAGGTCCATTCCCAAACCTGGGTCACCTGCGTCACAAGTGCAAATCCAACTGCTGCACTGACAGGCCAGCCTCTCAATTTCTTTTTAATCTGGGCACTATATAGGACCCAGTAGCAAGGCATTGTGCCATGTCAGCTTAGCCTGTCCATCCATTCTTCAACCCACTGGAGTGAAGCATGGACGAACCACAGGAGCAATGCATGGACTAACCACTGAAGCAAACCACGGACCCAGACGACTGCCATACATGATGGAAAAAAATTGTTCTGTGCCAGTCTGCTTGACCACCCCACCCTGCTCCCTCCCTCACCAGAGGTCAGAACAATTTTTTTCACCATGTGTGCCAGTCTGCCAGGCCCACCCCTCCACTCCATCAATGAGTAACCACAGCAGTGAGGCATGGACACACCACGGGAGTGAGGGATGGACCCAGGTGACTGTCACACATGGTCGGAACAAATTGTCCTGTGCCACTCTGGTCACTCACCCCACCAGGCTCCCTCACCAGAGGCCAGAACAATTTTTTTCCAACATGTGTGCCAGTCGGCCAGGCACATCTCTTTACCTTCCGTCTCAGAGGAACCACAGCAGTGAGGCACAAACACATTCCTGGAGCAAGGGATGGACCCAGCCAGCTGGCATACATGTTAAAGACAATTGTTCTGTGCCAGCCTGCTGGACCGCCACACCCTCCACCTTTACCAGAGACCAGAACAATTTTGTCCAACATGTGTGCCAGTGTGCTAAGTCCACCCCTCCACCCTCCATCAATGTGGAACCACAGGAGCGAAGCATGAACAAACCAGAGGATCAAGGGATGGACCCAGTCGACTGGCATACATGTTGAAAAAATTGCTCTGTGCCAGTCTGCTTGACCACCCCACCCTCCACCATCACCAGAGGCCAGAACAATTTTTTCCAACATGTGTACCAGTCTGCCAGGCCTGCCCTGACTCCATCCTCCATTAATACATACCTCTGGAGCAAGAGATGGACCAAGCTGACTGGCATACATGTTGAAAACAATTGTTCTGTGCCAGTTAGCACATTTCAACATGTACATTTAAAATACAAAAATACATTTTTCACAGAATAGTACATTTCATGCCTCTTCCTTCCCCCTCAGACCAGTTACATTTTTTTCCACACATACCACTACGATTTATTCTACCTCCACCCCTCACGTGGACCCTCCTGATCCCACCATCCCTTTGAATACAGATTTTTACACCACCTGCACCACTCCCCTGGACCCTCCAGGGCTCCCACCCTCCATCCAAGACTAATATGGATTTTACACCACTTGTCCCCCCCTGCTGTTACCTGGACCATCCAGAACTCCCACCCTCCCTCCAAGACCAATACAAATGTTTTTTTAACACAACCTGCTCCCCTCGCCTGGACCCTCTGGGGCTCCTATCCTCCATCCAAGACCAATACAAATTGTTTTATACCACCTACACCCCTCGCCTGAGCTCCCACCCTCTATCTAAGTCTAATATGGATTTTACACCACTTGCTCCCTCCGCTGTTGCCTGGACCATCGAGAACTCACACCCTCCCTCCAAGATGAATACATATTTTTTTACACACTTGCCCCATTGCCTGGACCATCTGGAGCCCCCATCCACCCTCCAAGACCAATACAGATTTTTTTTTAACACCACCTGCACCCCTCGCCTGGATCCTCCTGGGCTCCTATCCTCCCTCTCAGACTAATAGAGATTTCTTTTTCACCACCTACGGCCCCTCGTCTGAGCTCCCACCTTCTCTCCAAGATCAATATGGATTTTATACCACTTGCCCCCCCTTGCCTGGGGCCTCTGGAGCTCCCACCTACCTTCGGGAGCAGTACAGATTTTTACATCACCTGCATCACTTGTCTGGACCCTTCTGGGCTCCCACCCTCCCTCCGAGACCAATACAGATATTTTCACACCACTTTCCCCCCCTTGCCTGGACCCTCCTGAACTCCCACCTTCCCTCTGAGAATAATACAGATTTTTTTTTAACATCACCCGCACCCCTCTCCTGGGTCCTACAGAGCTCCCTCCCTCCTCCCTCTGAGACCAATACAGATTTTTTTAACACCATCTGCACCCCTCTCCTGGACCCTCCGAGGCTCCTACCCTGCCTCCATCACCAACACAGTTTTTAATAAACCCACTTTCCAGACCTTTCTAGACCCTCCAGGACTTCCATCATTCCATCATTCCTCAAAACTAGCATTAAAACAATATTACATTTACAGACCCTCCCAGACCCTCCAGGTCTTTTTTTCATCTTCCTAAAACTAGGATTAAAACACTTTTACATTTGCAGCCCTCCAAACAGCTAAATAGCATAACTGTTAGTTTGTGAAGAAGAGTCACAGCAGAAGTCAGCAGGATCTGGTGAAGTTAGGACAGGTGAGATATGTGTGCCAGCAGCAGAGAGCACTCTCTCTCTCTCTTGTTTCACTCTCCTGGATCAGTTCTGATGGAAGTCAGGTCAGATCGGGTCTGGAGGACTCAGCAGGTGGGTCAGTAGTAGTCTGGGTGCAAGACAGGCTCTAAAGTCCCAATCACGGTGCCGCAGGATGGAAATCGGGTCAGGTCTGGAGGACTCAGCAGATGCAAGACGGCTCAGTAGTTGGGGTGCAAGGAAGGCTCTGAAGTCCTAATCGCTGTGCCACAGGATGGAAGTCAGGTCTGGATTCAGAAGTGCAAGACAGGCTCAGAAGACAGTCGGTCATTCAGGCAGGAACAGAATTAGAGCTCTGTGTATCCCTCTCCTGTCGGCTTGTAATTATATTGCTTTGGTGGACCTGAGAGGGCATAGAGCACTTAAAAAGGGTGCCAAAAGAAAAGAAAGAGACTAGCTGCTAGTGGCATGTGATGTGTATAGTGACATCAGATGCAAAATCAAACATGTGGCATCTCCTTAGTTTTGGGCAGAGTAAGGGACACAGCAGCATGGAGCAGATCGTGGATGCAGATTTGGAGGTGCAGTGGGTCAGAAGACCTTAAAAGGTCCATTTTGCCTGGAGATTACAGGGATTTTGTGGGGGCTGAGATATGTTGTGGAGGTGGCTAAAAATTGTGCATTCCACGATCAACTTGTGGCCATGATTTTCCAATGGCCCTGGTCATAAGCAGCAAAAAATATAGTGCTGCAAACCAGTCTTCAACAATCATCCAGACTGCTATGAAAACTGCTGGCTTAGCCTTCGATTTTGCATCTCATTTAAATTTTTTGTCCACTGAGCAGGCTAACCTAAGGCTTTTGACTGTGAAGGCCATCATGATGGGCATTTATAATGAAATTGACTGTCAAGATCACAAAACAGTTTGACTGCCAATTTCATTCTAAAATACTGCTGTGGTTTTAATAGTCAAACTGCTTTTGCAAGGGTTAATGAATGCCTTCCATATTGATAAGGGTAATTCTCCCAAGCCAGGTAGCAATCTATCTTGTGTATACTTCATGTGTACTACACTAGTGTACTTTGATCAAAAGCTTATGCACCACAATGGTAAAGGCCTTGCTTGCTAAAGCCCAAATAGACTATGTCTATGGCCCTGCACTGTCCACCTCCTTTATCAGCCCCTTAGTGAAGGTGATCAGAGGGAGGTCACGTGTCTTGCTCTGCCCACTGCAAGTACTCCACACCTGGGAGCCCTTGAATGGACGAAAAGCTCACAACCTCCGGCGGCCGTGGCTATAGAAGTCAGCTGGCCACACACCTCCCTCTGCCCGCTGCAAGCACTCAACGCCTGAGTAAGCCTGCCACCAAGATTGGGAACACTCTTAGTGCTCTGATTGGATGAAGCACTGCAGAGCTTTCATCCCATTGGCTGCTGCCTTACAACTTCTGCTCTGATTGGTGCACCCTTTCCTTCCATGGATTTTCAGCTTTTTTTTTAATACTTTCCCTGCTACTGTTCTGTTTTACACGTTATATTTAGTGTATCTAGCCATGTAGTGTATTGTACTATTTGCCATGGGTTGGGAACTGCTTGAATTTAGGAGGGGCCGGGGATTGCTGTGCTTGTTTTAAATTTATTGCTGTGTTATCTCCTCACCATCTGCTCTCTCTCTCCCAGTTCTGTTTTTTTTCTGTCTTCTAACTAAGCCTTACCTCCTTCCCCCACCCTGGCTTTGTAATTCCCAAACTTTATCTAACTCTGTGGTGACATACCAAAAACGGCATACCACCTTGCAGTCTGGCTGCCCGCCACCCCCCACTCATTAGAGTCTTCCTCTGTTGTACCCTTTGTCCTTCTCCCGCACCCCAGATTTACACTTTCAGACAAGCTTTTGTCCTGTATTCCCTTATTTAACCTAACCCCTAGTTCTACTGTCTTCTTTGAGGAGCCCTTGACCGTGCGAAAAGCCCACAACTTTCTGGCAGCTGTGGCTGGAGAAGCCAGCTGGCTGTGCACCTCCTTCTGCCTGCCACAAGCACTCCACACCTGGGTAAGCCTGCCACCAAGACCGGGAATAGGAGCTCCGATTGGATGAAGCACTGAAGAGCTCTCATCCCATTGGCTGCTGCCATACGGCTTCTGCTCTGATTGGTGCACCCTTTCCCTCCATGGATTTTCAGCTTTTTTTTTAATACTTTCCCTGCTACTGTTCTGTTTTACAAGTTATATTTAGTGTATCTAGCAATGTAATGTACTGCACTATTTGCCTAGGGTTGGGGACTGCTTGAATTTAGGAGGGTCTGGGGATTGTTGTGCTTGTTTTAAATATATTGCTGTGTTATCTTCTAACCCTTTGCTCTCTCTCTCTCTCCGAGCTCTATTTTTTTGTTCTGCCTTCTAACTAAGCCTTGCCTCCTTCCCCCACCCTGGCTTTGTAATTCCAAAACTTTATCTAACTCTGTTTGTGGCACCATACCAAAACAGCTTGCCACCTTTCTGACTGGCTGCCTGCCCCCCCCCACTCGTTTGAGTCTTCCTCTATTGTACCCTTTGTCCTTCTCCCCGGCCCCCCAATTTACACTTTTGGATAAGCTTTTGTCCTGTATTCCCTATTTAACCTAACCCCTAGCTCTCCTCTCTTCTTTTAGGAGCCCTTGACCGAGCAAAAAGCTTGCAACCTCTGGCAGCCATGGCTGGAGAAGCCAGCTGGCTGCGTGCCTCCCTCTGCCCGCAGCAGGCATTCCGTTTCTGGGTAAGCCAGCCACCAAGGACTGGGACCGGAAACACTCCTGGGGCTCTGAATGGATGAAGCGCTGCAGAGCTCTCGTCCCATTGGCTGCTGCCTTATGGCATCTGCTCTGATATTTCAGCTTTTTTTTTTACTTTTCCTGCTACTGTTCTGTTTTATAAGTTATATTTAGTCCTGCCCACACTCTCCAACTCCGGTCTCTATTAAATACACTCTAAGCTCTGCACGTCATTCTCCATTGGCTGCTATACATGTGATACAAAAACTTAAAGCTACTGACAGCTACTCCTGATTTGTGCTCTGACCTACTGCCAGCCTTCTTCCTCTTACATCTCACTTTATCCCTTAGCCCTGCTAACCTTATATCAACCTTTTTCCTTTGTCATCTCTATCTCTCCCCCCTCAGTCCTGCTGTTTCCTGCTTTTGACTGCCCTGCCACTAGGCTTCTATCATCCTTCCTTACCTTCTCTCTCTACCCCTTAAGCTCTGCTGCTCCCTGTTTTTGCACCACCATCTGGCTGCTACATTAGTTATCTGGGGTTTCCCTCTATTGTACCCATAGGAGCTTATCAGTTCTCTGACAAACCCAGATTAGCCTCCAGCACTATCTGTTTTGGAACTCTCATGGGTAGCCTAAGTTGGCTGGGCCTATTGTACTGCCTTCTCCTTTTCCTCTGCATTGACCAGTTTATTGCTGTGTCCCTATGTTACCAGCATCACAATAGCAACCCCCCCATGTCACATTTGGGTGGACTCCTCTTGTGCGCTTTTATATATCCCTTGTCTCCCTAAGCCTGACACTGCGCTCCTTGGGGACTGGCTCCACAAACGTCCATGTATATCTTTTAATATTACTATCCAAAAAATGCTTTCATCCTGTGCCTCGGCTTGGGTCCATCTATCTATTCTCCTCTTTCTGGCCTGTGCCGGCGAGGTTAATCCTGGGCCCCATTGATGTACCCCAACCCACATCCCATTTCTACCACACTACCCCTGTGTAAAGGACTAAACATTGCTCATATGAATATTCACAGTCTCTGCCCAAAAATGGCTGAACTTGAGACATGGACCTCACAAATGATGCTCAACATCTTATGTATTTCAGAATCTTGGCTCAAACTGGCAATTAAGCAGCATGAGGTGGCGTTATCAGGTTTTAATTGCTTCAGAAAGGATAGGGTGGGCAAAAGAGGTGGTGTGGTTCTTACCTACTCACGATCTGATCTGAATGTTGTCAAACTCTCTGTGCCCAACTCTGGCTCCCCCTTGTGGAACCCATATTCATCTCCCTGACCCTCAGAAACATCAAAAAAATTATACATTGGATGTGCATATCTGCTTCCCAATAAGGTGTCTCTAGGACTCCCCTTTCCTAACCTCTCTAGCCAATCTTCCCCTCCATGACCTTATGATCTGCGGTGACAGCAATATTGACTGGTCTCACCCTAATGCTGACAAAGTGCATACAACACTTGTGGATTCAAACCTTGAACAACTCATTCAGGACTCTACGCATATCAATAACAAGTCTGAAAAACACACCCTGCTGGACTGGATGGTCGCTAACTGTCCTCAAAAGATCAAAGCAGTGGGTGTCCTCTCGGACTGTATTAGAAAGGATGAGAAGGGACTTGACAAGGTTGGAGGAACAGTCAAACATATGGCAAATTAGATTCAATGCAAAGAAGTGCACAGTAATGCATCTGGGAAACAAAACCCAGAAAAAGAGTACACAATGGCAGGGGAGGTACTAACAACAATAATGGAAAGGGGTAGTCATATCAGATGACCTAAAGGTGGGCAAGCAGTGTGTGAGAGGTCAGTAAAGAGAGCCAGGTGATACTGGGATGCATAGGGAGTGACATCACAAGTAGAAAAAGGGAAGTGGTTATCCCTCTGTACAGACAGTTGGTGAGACCCCAGCTGGAGTACTGTGTGCATTTTTGGAGACCTCATCTCAGCAAGGACATAGACAGGATGGAGGCAGTCCAGAGGAGGGCAACTAAAATGGTGCAGGGTCTGCATCAGAAACCATATGAAGAGATACTGAGAGAGCTTAATATGTATACCCTTGATGAAAGGAGAGATGGGGGGACATGATAGAAACTTTCAAGTACCTCGAGGGAATCAACAAAGTCCAGGAGGGTAGCATCTTTCAGAAAAAGAGATATGCAAGAACAAGAGGGCAAAATTTAATGACGGGGGGACGGCTCAGGGGCAATGTGAGGAATTTTTTTTCATGGAGAGAATGGTGGACGCATGGAACCACCTTTCTGGGGAGGTTGTGGGGTCTAAAACACTGGGGGAATTCAAACATGCATGGGACAGACATAAGGCAATTATAGTGGGGGATAGGAAGAAGTAGGCTCTTGGTTAACTAGAATCTGCAGCTTATCCAATAGGTAGGGAAATGAGCAGACTGGGTGGGCCAAGCAGTCCTTTTCTGCCATCAAAGTTAATGTTTCTATGTTTCTATTCCCCCACATATTGTGTTTGGAGGAATAATTGTCCTAACGCCCCTCCCAATATCTCCCTGGTTCAGGACATGTCTAAGTTCGATGTAAGCAGCTTCATCTCCTCCATCAACAACACTGATTGGCACCCTATTAAGACTCTCCCTGATATAAATCAATCCTTGGATTTCTTATTTTCCACCTTCACTCAAATTGTCGATATCCTTGCCCCTCTGAAAAAATGTAGGTCCAAGGGGACCAAGGCTCCCTGGCTCACCAAGAAAATTAGGTCACTTATGTCCCATCATGACAAGGCATGGTGGACCTACAAGAAAAGTGGTCTGTCCTCTGACTAGTAAATCTATAGGCAATATCGGAACAAGTGCAAAAATTCACTCCAAAAAGTCAAATGCCCAAAATTATAAATCCTTACAAACTGAGCACCTATCCAACCCTAAGGAATTTTGGAGACAGGTTAATTCTTTGATCAAAGGGAAGGCCACTGAAGCCCTGAGCTCCATCTCAGCCAACGGTACAACCCTTGCTGACTCTGTGTCCATCACCTCTGGAATTAATTTTTTTAATGACCTCCAAATATACACTTCGCTCTTCAGTAACTCATCATACGCTCCTTCTGCCCCATCACCTCCAAGTACCCCTGAGGCACAACCTGCTTTCCACTTAAAACTTGCCTCCCTCAAAGAGGTCTAGAGACTTCTTGCCAACTTAAAAGCTGAAAGCTTTTCTGACCAAGACTTCCTTGAGCTAAAATTCTTCAAGCTGGGTGCTCAGGCATTTGCTCGCCTCGTCCTTGACCTATTCAAATGGTCATTCCTAACTAGTATGGCACCAGACAAATGGAAGGTGGTTGTAGTTGTTCCTGTGTATAAGGGGGGACCCAACACTATTGTCAAAAACTTTAGATCCATCTCCATTCTCTGTCCCTTGGCTAAAATTCAAGAGTGAATCAGTTACAACCACCTTCAGAACTACCTGGAACTTCACAACCTTCTATCTCCATATCAACACGGCTTTAAAAAGTATCATCCTACCCTTACTACTCTAGTAAAAGTGACCTCTGACATATTCCAGGCAGTGGACTATGGTTATGCTACTAACCCATCTTTGTTGACCTTACAAAACCATTCAACCTGGTGAATCACGGTCTTCTGCTCCATCAGCTTCATGGTCTTGGTATGGATTCCAGTGCACTGAATTGGGTCCAAAGCTATCTATCCTACCACTCCTAAAAGGTCAAGTGGGCTGGCTCAGTCTCTGATCTTAGACCCATAACTCATGGTGTTCCACAGGGCTCCATTTTGGGACCAATGTTGTTCTTGCTATTCATTAACAACTTACCCAGTGTCTGTGGAGGGGCCACTGTACACCTGTACTCTGATGATGCCATAATCTATCACTCCTCCTCTGATATTGCTCTGATTAATCAAGAACTTGCCTTTGACTTCACTTTCCTCGAGGGCTGGTGCAGGAGAAATCATCTTGTTCAAAAAAACTAAAAGCATGCTATTCACTCGTCTTCCCTTCTCCTTGCATACTCACTCTCCTTTTAGCAGTACATCTCTCAGTGGAGATACCCTTGAGTCTGTGCAGTCCTTTAAATACTTGGGCATTATCTTGGACTCCTCGCTCTCTGTTAATGTATATTTCTCCAATGTCACTAGATCTTTGAACCAGAAGCTTGGCCTCCTCCATCGCATCCATCCCTTTCTCTCTGCGGCTTCCTGCCTTAAGACTGCATCTTCATTCTTTCTTCCTCTCCTAACCTATGGTGCTCCCCTCCTGCTCTCTACTAATTCCTCTACCCTGTCTCTACTATCCTAGGCTTACCATAGAGTTGGTAGGTTTGCCATGGGAGTTAATGTCCATCATCACCACTGTGATGCATTGTCCTCTCTAAGTTGGTTGCCCTATGAATCTAAACTCAAGTACTCCTCCCTATGTTTCATGCATAAACTTGTCCACAAATTCACACCTCCCTGTCTAAGTGAGACCATACAACTAAGACACGCTCCTCATGACCTTAGATCTGCCTCCCTCCCCCTTCTCATAAAGCCTCATTTCAGTCTAGCTATTGCCCATAAATCCTTCTTCTTTGCAGCAATGGAGTTTGCCCTTTAAGGGGCAGACCATGTCGTCCTGGTGCACCCCTTCCCTCCTGTAAGGATAGTTGTGCTCGGAAGGGGAAGGGATAGGGAAGGGGATGAGCCAGGAGTCAGAACAATGGCCAGGTAGCAGGAAGAGGAGGGGGGTAGGGAGGTACATAAGGGACAACACAAGGGAGCCTCAGCCACTTTTGCTGGAGTTTTGATTTACAAGAAAGTGCAGCACTTCAGATTGGCATATCATTTGGAAGGTTTGTTCAGTGACATACAGGAGGTAAGAAATTAAAAGCTACAACATGTTAGGCTAAGAGATTTAAAAAAAATATATATATATATTGCTACAACATTGTTTTTAATGAAATGTTGATGGTAATCATTAGCTGGGAGCAGTGTGTGAAGCTTTTCTAAGAGACTAGTTTTCTTTTAAATGCAAATTTGCTGTTTCAAGGGAATGTGAGTTTAGCTGGTTAGGTCAAACTCTTGAAGTTCACTGTTTTGCATGCTCTGTTTTAAATCAGGAGAAGACTAGATTTAAGTGAGTGAGTTTTTGCTGCAAGTTTTTGTGCCGAGAAAAGGTCATTCAAGTAGAAAACCAAGGTATTTTATGGTATAAAGTAGGTGGTTTAAGCAGCTGGCTTGATTAGGCCTCCACGGGCCTCTAGCAGTGCTGGTTTGGGAGGAATATGAGCTAGTCAATTGGACCAAAGGCCTGACCTCGTGGTGCATGTGGTGAAAGCTTGGCCCACATCTGGGAACTATGCGAGGGGAAGTTTGCACTTGCTCATGCTTTGTTTTGAAATATTACAAGGCATGAGTCACTGGTAGGCCTGAAAGGGCCTTGTAGATTGGGAGCAAGAGGGGTGCCTCAGGACCCACGGTGTGATGTCACACCCCACGTGGAGATGGGGAAAAAGCTTCACTGGTTGTGGGGTTTGCTTACTGCCCAAGCTTATCAGAATGTGGGCGCCCAAAGGAGGAGGCTTGGGGGGGTAAGATAGAGGCCTTGGAAGTAAAAAAATATAATAAGAAGATGTGTTTTTGAGTAGGTACCATGTGGTGTGACATCACACGCCACGTGGGAGAAGGGGGAGAAGATGCATGGGAATTTTTGGTGCATTTTTACTGTTCTTGCTGGGGATTTGAGGGCTTTGATCAAAGGAGGAGGCCTGGGATAAGGTGCAGGCCTCGGAAGCAGGAGGGAAGGATTGTGATTCAGCACCATGCAGTGCGATGGTACACACCACGTGGGGGGGCTGGGGACAAAATCTGCTAGTGTTTTCTGGGTGCTTTCTTGGCGATGGTTGAGGGAATTGGGTGGTGATGCCTGAGGGTGGCCGTGCAGTCTGGCTGGCCTAGTGGCTAGAGCACCGCACTAAATAAAAAAAAAGACATATATATTTTAAATTATTATTATTACTGCCTTGCAGTAGTGGGTTTTGATTCGGGTCTCTGCCATGTTACATTAGGCCTGGGGGTAAAGAGAGTCCTTTGGGGCAGAAGAGGAGGGGTTTAAAGAAGATTTTTTCCAAGGAAGTCCTCAGGGGCGCCACTTAAACATTACCTGGCCCGCCGCGCCTAGGTTACATGCCAAAAATCACCACGTAGAGGCACACTAGGTGTCAGTGGGTGACACGCTTAAGGGATCCCCCACAATGTGCACCGAGGAGTAAGGCTGTAGAGCCGTGAGGCATAACTGAGGTGGAAAAAGGTAGAGGGTGTGTGCTGAGCGGCGGTTTTTGAATGGAGACAGAGGAGGAGAAAGGGGAGGTGCTGGGACAGCAGGCCTCTGGGAGCGAGGACTAAGGCACAAGCGCCATGGTAGCGAGCAGCATGTGATGGCAGCACACCAGCGGGAGGGGCTGAATGTAAAATGGTGTCTGTACACCACGGGGAATGGCAGACATGCCATATAAAATGAGGGTGAAGCCAGGGGGGGTTTTGTCTGGGCACGTCACATGGCATGGGGTGAGTGGGGCTGAAGGGATGTGGTTTTTCAGCCCGGGAAGGGGGAGGAGGGGTTGTTGGGAATAAGGGGACCAAGGGAACAGACCAAGCATGTGAAAGGCAGGAGTGCTAGTACAAGGGCCAGAAGTAAGGTGCTGGTGACCCAGGGGGGTGTGGCAGACCACGTGGGGATGGAGGTGCGGAAAGTGGATGAGGGTTTTGGCATACCGGGTGAGTTGGTGAAGCATGGACGCTACAGGGCACACAAGGGATAGCAAGAAGGGGCCCATGGTGGGTAAAAAGAACCAGTGGCCGTGACATGCACAAGCGAGGCGGGGGTATAGCCAGAATGGGAAGCTTCAGTGCCTCTGCCCACAGAGACCCATGTTGTTTCCTCAGACCCATGGAGGGCTCGTAGGGTTGCCACAGGACTTGGTCAAACAGGATATAAGGGGGGCGTTAACAAAAAAAAAAAGAGGTTTAAAAGCAAATAAATATACTTTGGTAGTCAGAGGGAGGCAGGAGGAGGAAGGGGAAGAAAGACGACACATCCAGGTGGATGGATAGGGCAATTCTGGGGACCAGATGCACCTCACGAGGGGAAGGATGGTGGAAGGAACTCGGGGTGGTCTTTAAAAAAAAAAAAAAACAAGCAAAGGGTGTATAATAATTAAATAATATGGTAACTGGTTTGGTGTTCTGTAGTTGTCTTCACAGGGCATCAGCGCGGAACGGACATGGCACCCAGGAAGAGCAGGCCATCGAAGGAAGAGGCTTACAAGTCAATAATCGAGCTGGCTGAAAAGGCAAACAAAATGTGGGAACTGGTGGAAGGGGAGGACCCGGGGAAGCCTGGGGAGGAGAGGAAAGCGGATGGGAAAAAGGTGTAAAGGGAAGAGGGCACCTGGGGATGACGCAGTCCCCTAGAGTGCCGAGGCAGGGCCTTCCAGGGCTGCGAGCTCATACCTATGCAGCCGGTGACCCAACGCACCACCCCTGATCAGGGGCCCCCCAGGAGAACCTGGGCCGGAAACTCGGAGCAGGGGGTCCGACCCACATCTCCCGGCATCCCATCCTCCGCTTTCACCTCACCCGCCTCACCCACAGGAAGAAACAAGGGAATCCTTGGAGGCCTGGAGACACACCAGACAGGAAAAGTTCACAGGTAATGCATCCAATGTAGTAGGAGATAGCATAAAAGAGTATATAGGGCAAATAGTTGTGGCACTGGGGACGAGTGGGGTGGGGCAGATGGAATCAGCCCTGGCGGAGTTTAAGGCAGGAAAAGGGGTGCCAGGAGACATGGAGAAAGGTGAAGAAAGAGAGAGCTTGGGGACAAGAGAGGTGGGGGCACCGGGGATGAGGATAGGTGAGCATGTGCCCACTGCCACAAAAGAGAAAATATGGAAGGGGGAATATGTGGATATATTTGCCCTGGTGAGCCGGGAGGCAGCGGCAAAATACGAAGAGGTGGAGAGCATAGGTAAAAGCGAGATGGCAGCTGCCAGAGTGTTACTAGGGAAAAAAGAGGAAGACAAATTCACAAAAGGGAAGACCTGGGACGGGTGGTTCTTAGGTTTTGCAATCTTTTCAGCCATAACTCTGGAAAGAAGACCAGAGTTAGGTATCCCGCTCATTACTTATTCATTGATAATACGGAGAGCAAAAGCAAAAGGCAGAGTGAGGTGGATATACTACGATGAATATTTTCGGCAGCACATGGCAACATTTGGGGATGTAAGGTGGGACACCAAGCAAATAGATTTATGGACAGATTATGTAATGGATCAGTCCACACCTGACAGAGGGTGGGGTAAAAAAGGGGCTATACCTACGAGATGCTGTTGGGCACATAATAGGGCATTCTGCACATGGCCTCAGTGTCGTTTTCATCATGCCTGTGCAAAATGTGGGTGGGGGACACTCGGCTAGCAAATGCAGAACTACAGGTATGCAAGGAACCCAAGGGTACGGAGGGCAAGGATCAAGCCAGCAGTTTTTTCGGGATAACCAGGGCTTTAGAGGACAGACATGGAGCAACGGAGGGAGGGGCAGAGGCAACGGGGATAGAGGTGGTCAAAAACATTAAAACAAAGGGAAGGGTGCAGGCAGGAGGGGGGGTACAAGGTGGCGTGACAAGGCCCGATTTGGGATGGCCAGAACCCCCATCAACATAGCGGCCTTGACAGCTCACCTGGAGAGATACCCAGATACAAGTGTGCAGGATATGATTTTGCGTGGGTTTGACACAGGGTTTTCATTACAGTCTACAGGTCCCAGGCAGGCAAGGGAGGTGAGCAACCTGGGGTCGGTGAAGGGAAAAGAGGACATGTTAAGGAAAAGGATTGAGAAAGAGAAGGCAGCTGGTAGGATGGAGGGTCCATTTGATGACCCCCCATTAGAGAACATGCGGATATCGCCTTTGGGTTTGGTGCCTAAAAAGCAGGATGGGGAATATCGGGTAATACACCCAGAAGGTGACTCGGTGAATGACTATATTGGGGAAGAGCATAGCAGGGTGACCTACGCAACGCTCAAGGATGCAATCCGGATAATCCAGGCCACAGAGGATGCGTGGATGGCAAAAACAGACATAGAGTCTGCCTTCAGACTGCTTCCAGTCAGGAGGGAAGACTGGGACCTTTTGGGTTTTAAAAATGATGGGCGATATTACTTTGACAAAGCAATGCCTATGGGGTGCTCCACAGCATGTGCGACATTTGAGGCATTCAGCACATGCTTGCAGTGGATATTCCAAGAGGAAACGGGTTACAGGTCAGTCATCCACTACCTGGATGATTTTCTCCTCATCGGGAAGGGAGAAGAAGAGACACGGAGAATGCTGGTTAAGTTTCAGGAAGTGTGATGGGAATTGGGGGTCCCGCTGACACCGGGAAAAACAGAAGGGCCCATCAAGGTGATAGAATTCCTCAGGATAGAGATTGATGCGGCAAACGAAGCTTTTAGGTTGCCAGACAAAAATAAGGAGGTTGAAGGAGCTAATGTGATACACGCCAGCAAGAAGAGGGTTCAATTGAAATTAGTTCAGCAGGTATTGGGACATCTGAATTTCGCATGCAGGGCAGTTGGGCCAGGAAGGGCGTTTCACCAGAAGGTTGGCCAGGGTGACAGCTGGGGTCACAAAACTACATCACTGGATTAATTTGACTTGCAGTATCAGGGAGGATTTTAGAGTATTGGAGGAATTTTTGAAGGACTATAATGGGTCTTCATTCTGGCAGGATAAATGGTTGTATAACACAGACCTGGACTTATACACGGACGCGGCCAGAGGACTGGGCATGGGCGGTTATCTGAGGGGCAGGTGGTTCACGGAACCATGGCCAGCAGACTGGGTGAGAGAGGGAAAAGTGAAGGATATAACACTTCTGGAGATCATGCCCATATCGGCATGTACTTTGGTTTGGGGGGAGGAATTACGGGATCAGAAGGTGACATTTTGGTGTGACAGTAGAGCTGTGGTGGACGTACTTAACCATAAGGGAGCCAGATCAGACACAGTCATGCAGGTAGTACGACAGCTAGTTTTAAGGGCTCTGCAGCTGAACATGTCTTTCAGAGCAAAACATATCAAAGGGGTACTCAATACCCTGGCTGACAGCCTTTCCCGTCTGCAGCTGGACCATTTCCAGAAGCTGGCACCAGCAGCGGAAGAACAAAAAATGCCCATACCAGCGTACATCTGGGACATTGGCAGGACGGAGCAGAACTGTTGATTCATAGCTCATGGGCACCCTGGACTCTGAGGGCCTACTATGGGGCCTGGCGGGTTTTTCAAGCATTCAGGGCAGAGCACCAGATGGAGGTAAGTGGGCCATTATCTGAGGAACAGTTGGGAATGTTCACAGTGGAACAATGGCAAAAAGGGATGGCTCATGCCACGATGGGGGTTTATCTGGTGGGGATCAATGTGATCTGCAGCCTGAAAGGATGGCGGGACCCAACAAAGGCAATGTTCATCAGAAGGATGATGCAGGGCTAGGGGAGGTTAAGAGGAGGGACCGGGGACATGCGGAGGCCTATAGGGGACCAGTGGCTAATAATGCTAAAAGAGGCGCTCCCAGCAATATGCACGTCGAAAGGCGAGGCCCAGCTATTTCACACAATTTATGTGACAATGTTTGCAGGGGCTCTGAGGGTTGAGTGAGGTGGTAGGCCATGGGATAAATGACAAGGAAGGTGGTATGGAATGGGAAGATGTGAGTTGGGGGACAAAGGAGATATGGATTAAGCTAAGACGGTCTAAGACTGACCAAAGAGGGCAAGGTTCTATAATAACCCTAAGGGGGCAATCAGAGGTCACGATATGCCCAGTACAGGCCCTGCGGGTTTTCGCCACAGGGCAAGTAATCAGGACTGGGAAGTTTTTTAGACACGGGGACGGAAGAAGGGTCACTGGTTACCAGATCACAGAGGTGTTAAAAAAGGCAATGGCATTGCTGGGGGAGAACCCAGCTAATTAGTCATCCCATTCCCTGCAGATTGGGGCAGCTTCACAGTGGGTGGCCAGGGGCGAATCTGTGGAGGACATTTTGGTAAAAGGTCACTGTCGGTCGGCCAGTTACAAAAGATACATCAGAGCTCTGACATAAAAAAAAAAAAAAGGGAAGAGGGTAATAATGTACATATGTTGATAAGATGAGGGGGGTAAGGCAGAGAGGTCATTGGAGAATACATGTAATTAAATAACTTTGTTTTGTTGCACCCCATAGGTAGAGGGAGGAGCACCGAAGTCTGGATCTGCGGCCATTCCTATATTTACTGGGCTGGTAAGAGAGTGGAGACGAAAGCTGGGGGAAAACAGCTATACCAAGATGCAAGGCAGTGTAGGTTGGTATGGCATGGCTTGTGGGGGATAAGATGGGCACAGCTGCTCCTTGCTTTGAAAGAGCTCAAGAGCCATCGGCCCAGTCCAGACCTAATCATTATACACCTAGGGGGCAATGACCTGGCAGGCAGACCATGGGTGCACATATACTGGCAGATCAAGAAGGACTTAGAGGCATTAAGACAGTGGTGGCCTCAGGTGTGCCTTGCATGGTCGGACATAATACCTTGGAGAGTGTGGAGACAGGAACACAGCCACAGGGCAGTAGAGAGGGCCAGGAGGAAGATGAATAGGAGAGTGGGGACGCTGATAAGGCAGATGGGAGGACAGGTGATACTGCGCAGGGTCGAAGAATTGGTGGATGAATTTTACAGATCAGACGGGGTACACCTGTCAGATATAGCAGTGGATATGTTTAATGCAGAAATGATGGGTTTCACAGAAGAATGGAGAAGACAGGAAAACAGATAAAAAAAAGAGAAAGATATATAAGAGCAGAGGTGGGGGGGGGATACCCTAGGTTGGGGGGAAGCCAGTCATTCAACGCAAGCTGGAGACTGGCTAATGGGGAAAAAGGAGGGATGGAAAGGGGGAAGAAAAAAGGAGTAACACGAGATGAAGAAGAAGATGAAGGAGAAAGCGGTCTCGGTTCTCACCATTATCTAGCAGAAAAGGAGAAGAAGAAGGCACACAGGTTTTCGCCTGGGGGATGGATAATCAGAAAGTGATATATGTATGGAAATAAATAGAAATCATTGGATATATGACAAATAAGAAATGGAAAAGGAATTACGGATTGATGGATTTAAATGAATTAATTGCCAGTCTGGGCACAACAACAAGCAATGGTCTCTGTGTTTTTTGTGAGGGAAGAGGGGGGAATCCTGGACAATGGAGTTTGCCCTTTAAGGGTCAGACCATGTTGTCCTGGTACACCCCTTCCCTCCTGTAAGGATAGTTGTGCTCAGAAGGGGAGGGGATAGGGAAGGGGAGGAGCCAGGAGCCAGAACAATGGTCAGGTAGCAGGAAGGGAGGGGGTAGGGAGTACATAAGGGACAGCACAAGGAGCCTCAGCCACTTTTGCTGGGTTTTGATCCCACCCACCCACCCACCCACCCTAGAAAGAATGGTAAGACAAGGGTACAGCCAATTGGGGGGCTGCAAGAAGGTTTGTCATGGTGGAAGACAGACGTGCCCACTAGGGCGGTGGACTGCCAAAGGTGAATGGCAGAGGAGGATACTATGGTATGGACTGCTAAAGGTGGATGGCAGAACATAAGGAGGTCATGGACTGCCAAAGGTGGATGGCAGGGGATAAGAGGTCTAGGGACTGCCAAGGATGGATGGCAGGCAAAAGGCCGGAAAGTCCGCTAAGAAGTCGGGGCAGATGATAACAAGAAGGCTATGGACTGATAAAGGTACCAGGCAGGGGAAGGGGGATGGGAAGGGGAAGAAAAAAGGAGTAACACGAGAGGAAGAAGAAGATGAAGGAGAAAGCAGTCTTGGTTCTCACCGTTACCTAGCAGAAAAGGAGAAGAAGAAGGCACCCAGGTTTTTGCCTGGGGGATGGATAATCTGAAAGTGATATATGTATGGAAATAAATGGAAATCATTGGATATATGACAAATAAGAAATGGAAAAGGAATTATGGATTGATGGATTTAAATAAATTAATTGCCAATCTGAGCACAACAACAAGCAATGGTCTCTGTGTTTTTTGTGAGGGAAGAGGGGGGAATCCGGGACAATATATGACTGGAACTCCCTGCCTCCCTCCCTCTGTCCTATCCTGCTCCTCTCTCCCCAAGTTCCCATTGAATTTGCTTGCCTCTCTCTCTGGCTCTGTATCTTGCTCCTGCTTCAGCTAATGCCTTATCTAATCTCACTCACCCTACTCCTCCCTTCTCCTTTTCTACCCCTGAACCTTCCTCTCTCTTCTCACTCCCTGTTCCTTATCTCATTATGCCAATTGTTAATTGCCTTATGTCCCATACATTATTCCTCTCAGCTTTGGGACTCTGTCCTGTGAGCTCAACTATATAAGCCTTGGCTCTTTGTACTAAGTGAAGATTGTATATACTGTACTTGTTATATTTAATCTATAATGCTTTTTTTGAACCTCCTTTTATTGCACACCATTTTTGTAATCCTTACTATGTATATCTGCTTAATTCTGACAGTACTGTATTTGCTTGTTTCATTGCACCATTCTGTATTTGCTTATTTCTACCCTGGGTTACCCCTGGAAAGGGACTGTAATTGTCTCAGTGGACTTACCCAGTTACCAGAACTCAAATAAATAAATAAATGGGAAAACATTCGATTCAAAATCACAGTTTTCAGAATATAATGCATAGTGAAATGTTTATGACTAGTAATAAAATGTTTGCAGCACAATATTAAGAGAAAGACATCCATGATAATGAGTATGTCACACACTAAAATAGGTATGATACCATATGAAATCAGTATGACATATAACAAAATAGGTATGACACATACCAAACTGGAAATGACATACTGTACACCAAGATAGAAATAACACTTACTAAAATAAGTATGATATATATTGAAATGGCTAGGACATAAAGTATACTGAAACAGGTAAGACACATAGGAAAATACTGTAGATATGACATATCAAAATGGGTCTGACACAAACTGAAATGGAGGTTCTATGTCATAATGGTAAAAAACCTAAAGGCGATCACAGTTATGCAGAAGTCAAGAGTGCCACAAATTTATTTTGGCACTCTGACACCCTGGTGTACAGCAAAAGGCTGCCAGGGACTTAGTTTTTTAATGTTTTCTGCAGGGGGCTGTGCCCACCGCACTTCCCTGGTGGGGGCCATTGCCCCTGCACCCCCCTACTAAAGGATTTTCAATTCCAAGGGGGTGCATGTCAGGGGGGGACATTAAAAAAAAAGGGTTGGGTAGAGTGGAATAAAAACACACCAGTGCCTGGACCAAAACTCAGTACCCTGCCAACCGATGTCAGCAACCCACCCACCATGACATGGGGTCGGCTCAGTAACCCACCGTGGCACCACCCCTCACATCCCTCGCTGTGCGTGCCCACTCCCACCCCATGCGCGCGTACGTATAGTGACATCCTCTTGCTATAATTGCCCACCCCCCCCATCGGCCACCCTACCCTCCCACAGCCATCCCTGAAATGCGCTGGGAAGTGGGTCACCATTATTATAGATGCCCATTCCCCAGCACTCTTATCACGGGATACCGCATTGTTTATGACACACGCCAAAAATGGTATGACGGGCTAAATTAATAATGACACATACCAAAATGGATATGACCTATACTGAAATAGATATGACACATAACAAAATGGGTATATCAGACCGAAATGGGTGTGACATAAACTGAAATGACTATGACACACATTGAAATTGGTATCACACAAAATGGATATGACCCATACTGAAATGGATATAGCAAATGCAAAAAATGGATATGATATATATCAAAATGGGCATGACATGTTACAAAATGGATGTGGCACACATTGGAATTGGTATGACACACACCAAAATGGGTTTGACTCAGACCAAAATGGGGATGACACACACCAAAATGTTTACGACACACACTGGAATTGGTATGACACATACTGAAATGTTTATGACACAGACCAAAATGGGTATGACACACACCAAAATGTTTATGACACACACAAGAGTATGGTACATACTGAAATAATTACAACACATGCCGAAGTATGTATGGCACATACCAAATTGGATATGGTCCACAATAAATGGGTACGTCACATACTGAAGAAAATATGACACATACTAAAATGGCTATGACACAAACAAATGGTTATAACACATACTGAAATAATTATGACACATGCTGAAATTTATTTATCTTTTGTTGACCAGGTAAGTGCACTAGACAAATCCTGCCTATTTTCAGGCACGACCCGGGGGAGGGGGATACAGATGAATGCCAACTGACCTTGAACCAGATTAAGCTGTTGGTGGTATTTTTTAGTGAATGAGGGAAATTTGGCCAGGACACTGGGGAAATTCCCCTACTCTTTTCGATAAGTGCCATGGGATCTTTAACATCCATCTGAACTACCACCAATCCAGGCAGATGGGACCTCGGTTTAATGTCTCATCCAAAAGACGGCACCTCAGAAGTGCAGCACCCCTCTCATGCTGCACTGCAGTGTCAGTACTGGGATATTAACCCAAGTGCCAGATGTGGGAAATTAACCCACAGCCCTCTGATCTCCCGGCCTCAGAGGCGAGTGTGCTACCTACTGAGCCACTGACACTGACACACCAATTGACCTAAATTGACATGATCTATACTGAAATGAATATGATACATAACAAAATGGGTATGACACATTTTAATATGAATATGGAACATACTGAAAAAGATAGATTATAGGTAGAACACCCACCAAAATAAGACTAACATACTGTAATGAGCATATAGCAAACTGAATTGTGTGTGTGTGTATATATATATATTCATAGCAAAAAACTCTGTTTAATGCATCACTTAGGGTTGTTCCACAGCAACAAAAGTGAGGAAATTCGGTGTTAGGGTTGAAAACCCTAACTCCGAATTCACCCCCCCAGCACCACACACATACAGACACACACACACACACACACACATGCAAGTACGTGGGAGGACCAAGGCAACACGACAATGACAGATAACCAGCAGCAGGTGACAGAAATAAGAAAAAATGTCTAAATGTACTACAAGACATCCCACCCACCTGACCAGGTACTGCATGCTCAGTGGAGATCAACAGCAAAACTGAGGACATGTACACCAGCGTACACATCCCTGATTGCAGCTACACCAACGTACCACACTTAGTAGTTGCATGGCCTTACCGACCCCACACCACAGCACATGTGGTGGACCACCTGAGCAATAGAGTTGAGCAAAACCAAGGAGTTGTACAGGTATAATATCTCTGATTATAACAAGGGTTTGAGAAATGCAGCTTTCTGATTGGCTGTAAACATTCTAACAGCCTTATGTTTAGTTTTTATTAACATACATGTAGAGCCTAACCATATGATGCACATGGTTTAATGTTGTTTAAAAAACAGTTTTATTATGACAGCAATAAGCCACTCCCAGGTATTATGTTAATGGTCAGTTTATCACTGTCTAGTGACATGTGGCACTCGGCTACACCTCATTCAACATTAAACCCCTACAGGGTGATTAACAGACCATTTAACATAACCATTGGTCATGCCTTATTGCTTAATTACCTTCATGTGTAGATACTCTCCCTCTGCTAGGCACTGCAGGAGCTTTGCAACACAGTGTCCCATCCAGTTACACCATCCACTGTCTAGTTACTGGAGAATGGCTGTGAATATTAACTCATGAAGATCATCAAAACCTTAGTGTGATTATAACTGACAGAGTCAAATCAAATCAAATCGAATCAAAATTTATTTATAAAGCGCTTTTCAAAAAATCAAAGTGCTAATACAAAACAAAGATAAAACATCAGCAATAATAAATAAAAACATAAGAACAATGAAATAACCATAAAATAAACTAACCAAATGCCATTGAAAATAGGTAACTTTTCAGGGATCTCTTAAATGATTCCACGGACAGACACTCTCTAATCTGACGAGGTAGAGAATTCCACAGGGTCGGGGCCATAAAAGAAAAGGCCCTTGCTCCTGATGATTTAAGACAAACCCTGGGAATCTCTAGAAATCCCTCGCCAGTGGAGCGGAGTCAGTGATAGAGAATAACCCCTGCCATCCTAGTACACTTATCCCATTGTGAGTTAAATCTATACTAAAAGACACTCTATTTATATCTACACTATACCTACTTGATTCCTGTTGTAGCACAATTAATATAGTTATCACTTTGATAGCATCAGTGACAGAATTGTGGCAAACCCAAACACTAGACATACAGCCTGAGTATGAAACAACTGTTAAAAAAATTAGGCTGTGTCCATAAGTGGCATAGATCACTCATTGCAACAATAGTAAATGTATCACTATTTCAATAAGTTAGTCATCACAGATGCAATGACATTGTCTTTAACAGGTACAACATACTCAGTAAGTGCCTACAGGAAAATCTAGCCTATATACATCTCCGATACAGCTACGCCATTGTTGGCTCAGTAGTGCTATGATATTTAGAAGTTGCTTGGCCTGATCCACGCAATTACACTGTTTCTTACAATGAATACTTACTGCATCTTTAGTATTCAAACACACTGAAGGTATATGTATGTACATGAGCAGTACAGCTTCATAAAGATATAGGCTGTTGGTTATCTGATACTGGCAGAACAAATTTCACAGCATTGAACAGGCAATGCTTTTCCATACGTTTACATCAGCCTCTCTATCTTGAGTAAACAGTTGCAGTAAATGTACTACTATGTAAATCAGATACTAAATGCAACACTTCTTTCATCTTGACCATGGCTGTGTCTTGTAGTTAATTTATGTAGTTCTCTTAATTAATGTATACTCACTAGTGTTAAAACCTTTGTACAACTGTGATCATGCACCTTCAGCATTTATATTGACTAACGGCACAGAAACAGTTGTGCTGTGGTGTGGGGCATCGGTAGGTAAGGCCATGCAACTACTAAGTGTGGTACGTTGTGTGCAGCTGCAATCAGGGATGTGTACGTTTGGTGTACATGTCCTCAGTTTTGCTGTTGATCTCCACTGAGCATGCAGTACCTGGTCAGGTGGGTGGGGATGTCTTGTAGTACATTTAGACAATTTTTCTTATTTCTGTCACCTGCTGCTGGTTGTCTGTCATTGGTCGTGTTGCCTTGGTCCTCCCTGTATTTGCATGTGTGTGTGTGTGTGTCTGTGTGTGTGTGGTGCTGGGTGGGGGTGAATTCGGAGTTAGGGTTTTCAACCCTAACACTGAATTTCCTCACTTTTTTCGCTGTGGAACAACCCTAACTGATGCATTAAATGGATTTTTTTGCTATGAATTTCCCTTCTTTTTGAGAATGGTAAGTATAAGTAGTAAATACAGACATGGCACTGCAGTCACACAATGGCAACAAATCATTCACTGTATGAATGCAGATGTGGTACCATGGACCCTTTTGCTCCTACGGTCTCATAAAATCATGTGTTATATCTATACTGTTCAGTCAGTGTACGTCCTACAACCCATATAGTGACAGTATCTGACTTGGCATATACATGTGGTGGTAGAGGGATGGGTTCTTCAAGATGTACAGTATCACCACATGATCACCTGCATGACTACAGTGCTGCTACTGCCTAACCTTCTGCCGTCACACTCCCACCACATAATCTGGTGTATGAGTACAGTGGTAATACAGAAATAGTTCACATACCCCACAGTACCAAGCTAATCATTAACATTATGCATTTGTAGTGCAAGTACACACCTTTGGGATGCTGTTAAAGAACCACACTATTTAATGTATGAAACATGAAAGGTAAGTGTCAAAAAAAAAATATAACATTTCCACCCACAGAAATGCAAAGTTAGACAGATGACATGTGTAAAGCAGCAGAAGTATAGGAGAATGGGGTGAGAGTTAGGACTGACGATCCCAATGCGCACCCCAATGCCAGTTGGGGGGGTGGGCGGAGGGGTCCAAGGGGGTTTTTCAACCCTAACACTGAATTTCCTCACTTTTGTCGCTGTGGAACAACCCTAACTAATGCTTTAAATGGAGTTTTTTGCCTCTAATTTCACTTCTTTTTGAGAATGATATTGAGAAATAGTGAATGTAATGCAGCGGGGCCCCGAACTCCCGCCATGTGATGTCTTGTGGGATAGTAACAGGAACAGCAATGCAAACAGAAGTGCTAACAGTGGCGCACATGGTAATGCAAGCATGAATGCGAACAGAAAGGGTAACGCACACGGTGGTATAGACGGAACGGTCTGCCACGTGATTTGTTGTCACATAGTAACATGGTGCCTGCAAACTGAAATGTCAATGGGCATGGTGACGCAAAGAGAAACAGAAAGAGAAACAGTACTGTAGACACAAATGGCAAAAAATAACAGAAACACAAGCACAAATGAAAACGCAAAGGATAACGCACATGGTGGCGTAGACGTCAACGGTAAGTGAAACAGGTACAGAACCGCAAGCGTAAAGGGCAATGTAAGGGCACAGGCTAATTTTCCCCAAAAGCTGCATAGAGAAAGACAGTGAGCACAAAGAATGTATGCATAATAATGGGTATCAGAGCAGAAAATGAGGACTTGGAATACTAAATAGGTCATATCTCAGGAACCGTACAATGTAGGAAACAAATTTAAAAGTCGTATGATTTATGATTGTCCTGGCTAGTTTTATACTTAGCCCCCATTAGGGAGCTAAGTATTTTTCTGACGAAAAGTCTGTATCTCGCACCGTTTCCGAGATACGGGCCCTGAAAGGCGCAGCGAACGCCATAATGTTATCCTATGGGAAAAAAAGAGAAGTTCGGAGTGCCATAACATTGCCTCCCTGTAATATTTTTTCACCAAACCACTGAAAGGCACATCTTTGGGCTGTTGGCTGTCTTCCCTCTAAATTTCAGGAAAAAAGACCAAACCGTTATTTTGCAGCAGGGTGCCAAAGGATTCCTGTAATGCGTCGGGCGCCGTAATGTTATCCTAAGGGAAAAAACATCAACTTTGGAGTGCCGTAACTTTGCTCTCCTGTAATATTTTTTCAATACAACACTGAAAGGCACATCTGTGAGATGTCGGCTGCGTTCCTTCCAAATTTCAGCCCAAAACTCCCAACCGTTCTTTTGAAGCGGAGTGCCAAAGAATTACTGTTATTTTGGGCATAGTGTTGCAAAGTAGTGTAGCAATTTGTGAAAGCTTTCACAAACATTTGCGACACTTTCATGAGTGCGACACTACTTTTCGAAAGTACTTTTTCCAGAAATCTGAAAAACATATTTCTGGGGTGTTTTACCCCGAAATACATACATGGCTAGCATCCTCAGGGCCCGACTAGCTGAATACAAAAAGAAATAGGTTGCTAGAGGGTCTCAATTTTAAATGCCAAGCATTTTTCTGATCACTAACTGAACACAAGATGGCGGATTTGCGACAGTAACAGGGCCATTTGTAACAGTAAAAAGCGCATTTGCAACACTGTCAAACTTTTTTTTAACTTTTCCCATTGACTTATAATGGGAAATTGTTTTTTGAATAACTTTTGAAGCGTTCAATATTTTTTCACAAAATCTTTAAAAGGCACATTGGGGACCCTGGCTGCATGTTTCCTGAAGATTTTGGGCAGGTCACACAAACTGTGCGATCTGTAGGCGCAACAGCAGAATTCCAGAAAAAGCGTAAACGCATGCGCAGATCACGCTTAATAACTCCGCAGCCGTATATCGGACCAGTACAAAGCTTAGCAGATCCCAAGGCTTATGGGTCTTGATCATGTATTCCAAATTTCAGGTAAATCTGTCAAACGGTTGCAAAGTTATTAGGTGCAAAATTTTGGGTCTTACATAGAAATGGCTGTTCAACCCTAACTATGGTAGCACTACCGTGCTACCATAATATACTGTATATACACACATATATATGTATATATGCGTGTGTGTGTGTGTATATGTATATCTGTCTGTGTGTGTGTGTGTGTGTGTATATATATAAATATATATATATATATTTATTTATTTATTTATTTATTTATTTATATATATATACAGAGCAATCTGTTTATAATGAGCACTAATGTGCATATTCAAAGAGCCCGTTATATGCCTTGGTCACTGTATGCAAAAAAAAAAAAGAACTTGTTTGTGATAAACAGTTTTATTGCAGTGCCTACAACAGACAGAAAAAAGCAATGCTACCACACCATACACCTAAGTGAGAAGACTGTACAACAGTTAGCGACTACAGCTCCATTTCAGTTTATTTAGCTTACTTGAAGAAATTAGATGTTTTACTCTGACGTATTGTTTTCTTGCAGTACGGAGCCCTTACCCTATCAGCTATAGAGAGTGCACTCCAATCTGGCTGGACATCAGCCTTCTGCTCCATGGATCTTCTCAAAGTAAGCAGTGCTTTAGCAACATGATCAGCTGTTACCGTCTCCTCTGGCACCTCATCATCCTCTTCATTACTGTCCACCGCTTCCATATCCTCAGTGTGCATATTGCCCACAACCTTGCTGGATGAAGGGTGAACAATCTACAGCTCATAAAAAGGGTACTTAACACTGCACAACACCTTTGAAAAGGTGTGATTGCTAACACAAAACGGTCTAAATAGATGGTGCCCTGTGTTCGTTATATCACTAATTTCTATAATGGCTTTCAATGGAGCAGGCATTTGGAAACAAGAAATTACCCACTAAAACCGATTGCCCAAATTAGCTGTGGGCGATATATGTAGGGCAGACTGAACACACATATATATAAATATATATATACAGTATATATATTCATAGCAAAAAACTCTGTTTAATGCATCAGTTAGGGTTGTTCTACAGCGACAAAAGTGAGGAAATTCGGTTTTAGGGTTGAAAATCCTAACTCCGAATTCACCCCCCTCCAGCACCACACACACACATGCAAGTACGGGGGAGGAACAAGGCAACACGACCAATGACAGACAACCAGCAGCAGGTGACACAAATAAGAAAAAAATGTCTAAATTTACTACAAGACATCCCCACCCACCTGACCAGGTACTGCATGCTCAGTGGAGATCAACAGCAAAACTGAGGACATGTACACCAAATGTACACATCCCTGATTGCAGCTGCACACAATGTACCACACTTAGTAGTTGCATGGCCTTACCTACCGATGCCCCACACCGCAGCACATGTGGTGGACCACCTGAGCAATAGAGTTGAGCAAAACCAAGGAGCTGTACAGGTATAATATCTCTGATTATAACAAGGGTTTGAGAAATGCAGCTTTCTGATTGGCTGTAAACATTCTAACAGCCTTATGTTTAGTTTTTATTAACATACATGTAGAGCCTAACCATATGATGCACATGGTTTAATGTTGTTTAAAAAACAGTTTTATTATGACAGTAATAAGCCACTCCCAGGTATTATGTTAATGGTCAGTTTATCACTGTCTAGGGACATGTGGCACTCGGCTACACCTCATTCAACATTAAACCCCTACGGGGTGATTAACAGACCATTTAACATAACCGTTAGTCATGCCTTATTGCTTAATTACCTTCATGTGTAGATACTCTCCCTCTGCTAGGCACTGCAGGAGCTTTGCAACACAGTGTCCCACCCAGTTACACCATCCACTGTCTAGTTACTGGAGAATGGCTGCGAATATTAACTCATGAAGATCATCGAAACCTTAGTGTGATTATAACTGACAGAGTCAGTGATAGAGAATAACCCTGCCATCCTAGTACACTTATCCCATTGTGAGTTAAATCTATACTAAAAGACATTCTATTATATCTACACTATACCTACTTGATTCCTGTTGTTAGCACAATTAATATAGTTATCACTTTGATAGCATCAGTGACAGAATTGTGGCAAACCCAAACACTAGGCATACAGCCTGAGTATGAAACAACTGTTAAAAAAATTAGGCTGTGTCCATAAGTGGCATAGATCACTCATTGCAACAATAGTAAATGTATCACTATTTCAATAAATTAGTCATCACAGATGCAATGACATTGTCTTTATCAGGTACAACATACTCAGTAAGTGCCTACAGGAAAATCTAGCCTATACACATCTCCGATACAGCTACGCCATTGTTGGCTCAGTAGTGCTATGATATTTAGAAAGTTGCTTGGCCTGATCAGCACAATTACATTGTTTCTTACAAAGAATACTTACTGCATCTTTAGTATTCAAACACACTGAAGGTATATGTATGTACATGAGCAGTACACCTTCATCAGTAAGAATGCATCTGATACTGGCAGAACAAATTTCACAGCATTGAACAGGCAATGCTTTTCCATACGTTTACATAAGCCTCTCTATCTTGAGTAAACAGTTGCAGTAAATGTACTACTATGTACAATCCTAGCCCCCCCCAAACAATCATGGTAGTAAGTGTGGCAAACACCAACATGGAGGTGTCGATAGGGAGAAGGGCAGTGGTAAATGGAGAAAGTGACAAAGGCAAGAAGGACAGGGATGGGGAAAAAGGGGGTAAGGCCATCAGGAAATGGAGGGTAATGAGTACCAATGCCCGTAGTCTGGGCAACAAGCTCCCTGAGCTGGTGGCCTTAATGGAAGAGGGATGCCTGGATATCGTAGCAGTCACAGAAACATGGTACACAGAGAACCATGACTGGATGTTAACATACAAGGGTACATAACCTACAGGAGAGACAGGCAGGGAGAAGAGGGGGAGTAGCTCTCTATGTAAAGGAAGGGAAAAGCAACTGAACAAAAGAGTAAACAGGGAGGAGAGGAGGCACTGTGGGTCACCTTGGAGACTAGAAAGGGCACCACAATCCGCACAGGGTTGTGTACAGACCCCCATGTCAGGGGAGGAATGGAAAAGGATATGATGGAAGGCATTCTTAGAATGGCAGAGAAAGGGAGATACTGCTGATGGGAGACCTGAATATGCCAGATATTAACTGGAGCACATTTGCTGCAGCCACATCCAAGAGCAGGGCCATTCTTGATGCCTACAGGTGGAAGGCATTAGACAGCTAGTTTGGAACCCACTCCTGAGGAGCAATCTTAGACCTCGTACTCTCAAGCGGGGCAGTGAGAGGATCTCAGATCTAGAAGTGGGTTGCCATCTGGGAACAAGTGACCATCAAACAGTGTGGTTCACGTTAAACTCAGCTACAGAGTCAAGCCATACAAAAGTGAGGTACTGGACTTTGGGAGGGCTGACTTTGTAAGATAGGAGAGTGCCTCAGAAAAGCACTAGCAAACAGGCTAGAAGGAGGTGTGGAGCAACAATGGGAATTATCAAAACTGCCATCACAGAGGCAACAAGCCTTTGTGTGAAGCAAATAAACAAATCAAAATGAAAGAAAAGCCACTATGGTTCTCAAAGAGGTGGCTGTGAAAGTCAGGAAGAAAAGATAGCATTCCGGAAGTATAAGGAAACACAGAAGGAGCAGGACAGAGAGCTGTACCAGTTAAGGCAGAAAGAAGCAGGGAGGGAAGTCAGAATAGCAAAGGCCTAAACTGAGGAAAAGATAGCCAACTCAGTTAAGAAGGGGGATAAAACCTTTTATAGGTACATCAGCGAGCGTAGAAAGACAAAGGGAGGGATAGTGAGGCTGAATAGAATGAACGGTGGGTGGGCAGAGGGGGACAGTGAAAAGCAGGAATACTGAATGAATATTTCTGCTCAGTATTCACAAAAGAGGAGGGGAAGTGCCTAATCCAATTAACAGAAGCACTCTCGATAGGGGTCGATCCAGTCCTTTCACAGAAGAAAGGGTTCTGCAAGAACTCCTAAAACTGAAGGTGGACAAAGCAATGGGTCCTGATGGAATTCACCCATAATTCTAAAAAGAATTAAGGAAGGAACTAGTGAAACCACTGGCTACTCTTTTAATAAATCATGGGAGGATGGTGTGGTACCCGAGGACTGGAGGAAGGCGGATGTGATTCTCCTTCACAAAAGTGGGACCAAGACAGAGGCAGGAAACTACAGACCTGTCAGTCTGACCTCTGTGGTAGGGAAAGTGATGGAGTCACTTCTGAAGGAAAGAATAGTTGAGTAACTAGAGGTCAGTGGAGCACAGGATCCAAGGCAGCATGAGTTCACAGTGGGAAGGTCATGTCAGACGAATCTAATAGATTTCTTTGACTGGGTGACCAAAGTAGTAGACCAGGAAGGGGCTGTGGACATGGCCTACCTAGACTTTAGCAAGGCATTTGACACAGTCCCACACAAAAGATTATTAGTCAAATTAACCAGCCTGGGAGTGGGTCCCAGGGTGGTAGCCTGGGTAAAACATTGGCTGGACAACAGGACACAGAAGGTAATTGTAAATGGAGTCCTCTCTGAAGAAAGGGCGGTTACTAGTGGGGTGGTACCGCAGGGTTCAGTATTGGGTCCAGTCCTTTTTAATGTCTTCATCAGTGGCATTGCAGAGGGACTGGAAGGAAAAGTATGCCTTTTTGCAGATGACACAAAGATCTGCAACAGGGTTGGTACACAAGGAGGCGTGGAAAGGATGAAAAGGGACTTGGCAAGGTTGGAGGAATGGTCAGACGTATGGCAGCTAGGATTCAATGCAAAAAAGTGCAAACTAATGCACCTGGTAAACAAGAACCCAGGGGAAGAATAGACAATGGGTGGGGAGGTAGTAACAACAACAAAACAGGAAAGGACCTGGGGGTAATCATATCAAATGATCTTAAGGTTAGCATGCAATGTGAGAAGGCAGTAGGGAGGGCCGGGGGTATACTGGGATGTATAGGGAGAGGCATCAGCAGCAGAAAACAGGAAGTTGTTATCCTTCTGTACAGACAGTTGGTGAGACCCCATCTGGAATATTGTGTCCAGTTCTGGAGACCCCATCTCCACAAGGACATAGACAGGATAGAGGCAGTCCAGAGGAGGGCAACTAAAATGGTGCAGGGTCTGCAAGAGAAGCCGATGAGGAGATACTAAAGGAGCTTAATATGTATACCCTTGAGGAAAGAAGGGAGAGGGACATGCTAGAAACTTTCAAGTACCTCAAGGGAATCAACAAAGTCCAAGAGGGTAGCATCTTTCAGAAAAAGAGACTTGCAAGAACAAGGGGACACAATTTAAAGATAGAAGGAGGGCGGTTCAGGGGCAATGTGAGGAAGTATTATTTCACAGAGAGGGTAGTGGATGCATGGAACAGCCTTCCTGAGGAAGTTGTTGGGTCTAAAACTGTGGGAGAATTCAAGAATGCATGGGACAGACATAAGGCAATTCTTGTGGGGGGCAGGAAGATATAGGCTGTTGGTTAACTAGGATCTGCAGCCTATCCTGTAGGTAGGGAAATGGGCAGACTAGATGGGCCTAGCGGTCCTTATCTGCCGTCAAAGTCTATGTTTCTATGTTTCTATGTAAATCAGATACTAAATGCAACACTACTTTTATCTTGACCATGGCTGTGTCTTGTAATTAATTTATGTAGTTCTTTTAATTAATGTATACTCACTAGTGTTAAAACCTTTGTACAACTGTGATCATGCACCTTCAGCATTTATATTGACTAACAGCAAAGTAACAGTTGTGCTGTGGTGTGGGGCATCGGTAGGTAAGGCCATGTAACTACTAAGTGTGGTACATTGTGTGCAGCTGCAATCAGGGATGTGTACGTTTGGTGTACATGTCCTCAGTTTTGCTGTTGATCTCCACTGAGCATGCAGTACATGTTCAGGTGGGTGGGGATGTCTTGTAGTACATTTGGACAATTTTTTCTTATTTCTGTCACCTGCTGCTGGTTGTCTGTCATTGGTCGTGTTGCCTTGGTCCTCCCCCATACTTGCATGTGTGTGTGTGTGTGTGTGTGTGTGGTGCTGGGCGGGGTGTGAATTCAGAATTAGGGTTTTCAAACCTAACACCGAATTTCCTCACTTTTGTCCCTGTGGAACAACCCTAACTGATGCATTAAACAGAGTTTTTTGCTATGAATTTCCCTTCTTTTTGAGAACGTTAAGTTTAAGTAGTAAATACAGACATGGCACTGCAGTCACACAATGGCAACAAATCATTCACTGTATGAATGCAGATGTGGTACCATGGACCCTTTTGCTCCTACGGTCTCATAAAATTATTTGTTATATCTATACTGTTCAGTCAGTGTACGTCCTACAACCCATATAGTGACAGTATCTGATTTGGCATATACATGTGGTGGTAGAGGGACGGGTCCTTCAAGATGTACAGTATCGCTGCATGATCACCTGCATGACTACAGTGTTGCTACTGCCTAACCTTCTGCCGTCACACTCCCACCACATAATCTGGTGAATGAGTACAGTGGTAATACAGAAATAGTTTACATACCCCACAGTACCAGCTAATCATTAACATTATGCATTTGTAGTGCAAGTACACACCTTTGGGATGCTGTTAAAGAACCACACTATTTAATGTATGAAACATAAAAAGTAAGTGTCAAAAAAAAAAACTAACATTTCCACCCACAGAAATGCAAAGTTAGACAGATGACATGTGTAAAGCAGCAGAAGTATAGGAGAATCGGTTGAGAGTTAGGACCAACGATCCTAATGCGCACCCCAATGCCGGTTGGGGGGGTGGGCGGAGGGGTCCAAGGGGAGTTTTCAACCCTAACACCGAATTTCCTCACTTTTGTCACTGTGAAACAACCCTAACTAATGCAGTAAATGGAGTTTTTTTGCCTCTAATTTCCCTTCTTTTTGAGAATGATAACGAGAAATAGTGAATGTAATGCGGTGGCGAGAGCGCAGGGTCCTCCACGTGATGTCTTGTGGCATAGTAACAGGAACAGCAATGCAAACAGAAGCACTAACAGTGGTGCACATGGTCACGCAAGCGTGAATGCGAACAGAAAGGGTAACGCACACGGTGGCGTAGACGGGAACGGTCTGCCACGTAATTTGTTGTCACATAGTAACATGGTGCCTACAAACTGAAATGTCAATGGGCATGGTGATACAACATGAAACAGAAAGAGAAACAGTACTGTAGACACAAATGGCAAAAAATAACAGAAACACAAGCGCAAATGAAAACGCAAAGGATAACGCACATGGTGGCGTAGACGTAACGGTAAGTGAAACAGGTACAGAACCACAAGCGTAAAGGGCAACGGTAACAGTAATGTAAAGGCACAGGCTGGTTTTCCCCAAAAGCTGCATAGAGAAAGACAGTGAGTACAAAGAATGTATGCATAATAATGGGTATAGGAGCAGAAAATGAGGACTTGGAATACTAAATAGGCCATATCTCAGGAACCGTACGATGTAGAAAAAACATTTAAAAGTCATATGATTTTCGACTGTCCTGGCTAGTTTTATGCTTAGCCCCCAATAGGGCGCTAAGCATTTTTCCGACGAAAAGTCTGTATCTCGCACCGTTTCCGAGATACAGGCCCTGAAAGGCGCGGCAAATGCCGTAATGTTATCCTATGGGAAAAAAAGAGAAGTTCGGAGTGCCATAACATTGCCTCCCTGTAATAATTTTTCACCAAACCACTGAAAGGCACATCTGTGGACTGTTGGCTGTCTTTCCTCCAAATTTCAGGAAAAAAAGACCAAACGGTTATTTTGTAGCAGGGTGCCAAAGTATTCCTGTAATGCGTCGGGTGCCGTAATGTTATCCTAAGGGAAAAACCATCAAATTGGAGTGCCGTAACTTTTCCGCCATGTAATATTTTTTCAATACAACACTGAAAGGCACATCTGTGAGATGTCGGTTGCGTTCCCTCCAAATTTCAGCCCAAAACTCCCAACCGTTCTTTTGCAGCTGAGTGCCAAAGAATTACTGTTATTTTAGAGAGTAGGTTAAAAGTAGTGTTGCACTCTATAAAGCTTTCACAAAATTTGTGACACTTTCATGAGTCTGACACTACTTTGCGAAAGTACTTTTTCTAGAAATCTGAAAAACATATTTCTGGGGTGTTTTACCCCAAAATAAAGACATGGCTAGCATCCTCAGGGCCCGACTAGGTGAATACAAAAAGAATTGGGTTGCTAGAGGGTCTCAATTTTAAACGCCAAGCATTTTTCTGATCACTAACTGAAAACAAGATGGTGGATTTGTGACAGTAGCAGGGCCATTTGCAACAGTAAAAAGTGCATTTGCGACACTGTCGAACTTTTTGTTAACTTTTCCCTTTGACTTATAGTGGGAAATTGTTTTTTGAATAACTTTTGAACCATTTAATATTTTTTCACAAAATCTTCGAAAGGCACATCGGGGACCCTGGCCGGACGTTCCCTGAAGATTTTGGGAAGGTTGTGAAAAACCGTGCGACCTGTATGCGCGACCGTAGAATTCCAGAAAAAGCATAAATGCGATCACAGATCACGCTTAATAACTCCACAGCCGTGTATCCGACCAGTACAAAACTTGGCAGGTCCCAAGGTCTATTGTTCTTGATTATGTATTCCAACTTTCAGGCAAATCTGTCAAATGGTTGCAAAGTTATTAAGGTGCAAAATTTGGGGGTTTAACATAGAAATAGCTCCTCAACCCTAACTATATTAACTATTATATGTATAGCAAAACTTGCGAAGGATAGAATAGATTATAATGTATGCCAAAATGACTATGTAACAAACTGAAATGATTGTAAGACACACCAAGATGAGTATGATACATACTGAACTGAATGTAATGCACAATGAAAAGCACATGACTTGGGTTAGCAATCGTAGTTGCAGCATCATTTCCTGAACTGCTGTAGGACTCCAGCAGTTCTTGTTCAGCTTCAGTGCAGGTATGAGCTCCTTAAATTCTGTAATTCTGGAATATGTACTTTGTATATTATTAAACTAGTATTTTGCTATTGTCCCGGGCCTGGATATTCAGACTGCACCTAGCAGTGACGCAAGCATGGGCACAGCGCAACTGGGATGCGCCGAAGCCAGGACCAGGTCATATTCAATGGTGATGTGCCGTGGCACAGCACCATTGAATATGGCAGGGACAGCACACAGTGCAGTGGCACTGCGCCAGTGCAAGCCACAGATAGAGCGCACGTGGATGTGCCAGCACAAATGCAGTTGCGCTGGGTGCATCACCCATGATATTTAGCAGAGGGCATGCAAATGAGGCCATAATATATGCAAGGTGCAAATGGGGCCATTTTCATGTCATTATGGCCCCATTTGCATGCTTTGCACAGGGCAGCCTGGCAACTTGCACCTGGCACCTTGTACAGCTTGGCATGTGCACTGACGGGGTCCCAGGGCATCCCCCACCCCGTAGCCACAATCACGGGTATGCATTTGCCACATGATCCCTGGTGGTCTAGTGGTAACCCCCTTCCTCCTGTTTCCCTGATCACCAGTAAAAGTAACATTCCCTGGTAGTCTAGTGGTACCCCCCACTACTCCCATCCACACAGGACCCCTTGCCCACCCCGCTCCCCCCCCCGTCATCAGCAGTTGGCTGCAATCTGCCTGCATACCACCTGGCCACCCACTAAATGACAGCTTACAGTATGTGCTGTAAGCCCATTGGTCCATGTTGTGGACCAATGGGCTTGCAGGGCATACTGTACTAGACAGTCACAAATATGAGAATCAAGTCTATGACCATGCACTGTCCACTTCCTTTATCAGCCCCTTAGTGAAGGTGATCAGAGGGAGGTATGGGCTTACAGCACATACTGTAAGCTGTCATTTGGCGGGTGGCCGGGTGGTATGCAACTGAGTTGCAGCCGCCCACCGATGAAGGGGGGTAGCGGGGTGGGCAAGGGGTCCTGTGTGGGTGGAAGGGTTGGGGGTGCAACTGGATCACCAGGGAATGTTGTTACCTACTTTTACCAGTTTTTCTGGACATTTACCCGTGATTGGGGTAATGGACTGGAAGAGAGTTCCACTAGACTACCAGGGACTGTTTTTATGGACATTTACCAGCGTGGCTCAGTTGGCAGCACATCCGCCTCTGGACCAGAAGGTCATGGGTTCTCATCCCACATCGGGACTGGACTTGCACCTAAAAATCACTGGCATCCGAGTGCAGTATTGGGGGGTGCTGTACTGCTGGGATGTGCCGTCCTTCGGATGAGACGTTAAAAAAAAAACGAGGTCCCTTCTACCCATCCTGGTGTTGTCCTGGTGGGTGTCCAGGTGGAAGTAAAAGAACCCAAGGCAGTCTTCACAAAGAGTAGGGAACATTCCCAGTGTCCTGGCCAACATTCCCCTTCCCATAAACTGGTTCATGCAATTGTCCAGGCTGTGTGTGGGTGATGATGTGCGATATGGCCGCAACCACACATTCAGTCACTTCACTACCAGTCTAGTATTGCTTGTAAAGTGCTTTGGATGTATGAAAAGTGCTATATAAATGCTGATTCTTCTTCTTCTTCTTACCAGCGATCAAGGTAATGGGCAGGAGGGCAGGTTCCACTAGACTACCAAGGAATGTTTTTATGGGCATTTACTGGTGATTGGGGTAACAGGCAGGAGGAGGGGTTCCACTAGTCTACCAGGGAGATATGGGTGCTTGCGGATGGTGTTCTGCGTGGGTGGGTGGTCACCAATGGCTGGCGGCTGCTGTGTTGTACCCTGTAATACAGCAGCCCACCTGTGGGTGGCCAGGAGTTGTTCCTCCTATTCACGGGCTCAACTTTGAGCCCCCCTATGCGGCACAATGCAGGGTTGTGCCAGCACATGTGCTGCACATCCCGGGCTGAATATCAGGATGTGTGGCATATGCAGGGGCACACCCCCTGCATCTGCGCCATATACATTACCATTGCACCCCTGCGCATCAGGATTTGTGCTGTACCTGGCAGCCTTTTCAATATCCCGCCAGGGCGCAATGTGGGGTTGTGCCATATGCAACCTGTTTGAATATGTGGGCCCCTGTGTTTTTTAAAGAGGGCCTTTGTTTTCAAAAGTTTTTTCTGGTTCCCAACAAAAAATACAGTTTTATTTGTTCCCCATGTAAGGTTATACATAATAACAGATAATGGCATCCTGTACTTCTGATGCTTTGTGAAGTTGTATGTCATTTTATTTTGCATTATATTGTATTTGGCCTCTACAAGAGGAGCATGAACAAAAAATCTGTTGCTCCAGCTTTAGCTCATCCTATGTGTTGTAAATGAATTTCACCAGCTTAGTGAAGGTCAGAATTTTGCTTTGCTGCCTTTTTAAAACTAATGGCAGTATTTTGCTGCGGTTAATTTGAGCAGTAAACCAAACTATTATAATGCAAGAATTATTCTCTTACTCTGATTATCTTTCAGAGTTCTAGCAGGGTTACATTAATCCATGTTACCCTACCATGTAGATCCTGATAAAGGTGGATGTTTTTAAAAATAGTAGTGGAAGACGTTCCAGTAATTGTCAGTGAAGCTAACGTTTTTTTCAGGAACATGGCTGCTTCTGACACCTATTGTGTATCTTATACAGCCTGAGTGAAATGATTTCATATATTCACTCACCGTCCTTATCGAGGGACTGCCCTTGACAGTATGAAAGTTTTATTTTTTGTTAGCGTGAAAGCCGCTTGTAAGTTGTATGCCTAATGAACTGAGTGCTAGGGGCAGTTCAGCTGACAGTTATTTAAATTGTGCTTTGGCGAGGTCTGGTTTTTTAAATGCTGTTTCCCTTTTTGCACTAAATGAATGGTGATTATTTCAGGTTACTGTGAGTGTGGGAGAGTGGTGGGAACATTGCGCACTTAATGAATCCAGAACCCAAACTTTATAAGCAAACTGTCATACAAAGCGGGGGGGGGCAAGGACAAAGAAAGATATCTGAACGTGCCTCTGCTGTTCATTACCTCATGCTTTGAGGAGACCTGATTGTTTTCCAAGACTTATGAACTAAGAACAAGTTTCTAAAGCAGATGATGTGTTTTCACAATGAAATGCAGTATTTTAATAAAAGTCGCAAAGTGGAACTGTTGCACCAGGAATAAAGCATGCCAGGTCAATTGAATCATACACAAAAGCACCGTTGCAGACAACGAGGAAAGCGGCAGCACAAAAAGACCAAACCAGCATATGATGACAGTCAGGGCTGTTATTACAGAGCCAATATTCACAAACACTCACCACAAACTTGAATGGCACACATGTGAAGGTTCTCTGTTGAAAGGATTGCAGGCTCTTCAGCAGTTAGCAAATGATGGATCCTTTATTCATATAGTCCATAAAATTGGTGAAAAATAAATGCAAAACAGTGCTAAATCCATGTAAAAGCCCCAGCCCATTCCTCCCGCTTCAAACATCCAGCAAGGTTCACGCGAGGTTCAGGCTCAGTAACCTGACATGTTTTGCTTGAAAGAGGTTTCTCAAAGGTGAATGAGTATCTAGTCACTCCCCATACTGTATATACTGGACCATGTTAAAGTGACAGTGCAACAAAGAAGTGCAAGCATTTTGCAATGAAAATCCATAATTGTTTCAAATGCCACTACTTGGCTATAACACATTTATTCATAGTTAAAACAACACCAGAAACAAACAATTTATAATAATAAAGGCCATGAACATGTTCGAGTCCCACTGCATGGCTCCAAAATATTTATTCTTTTTTTTTAAGTATTTTAATAAAATAGCATTGAAAATGGTCTTTTTGCAGTTTTGAAATTGGACTTTGGGAATGAGCATGTGCATTAGACTCAGACAAGCAGGCTAGCTGACAGCAAAATGCATGTGCATTTTTAGCATACTGTCTGAACTCAGAACTATCAAAAGTAGGACGTGCATTTAAAAAAATAAATACAGTAGTCCTGCACTATAACGACACAAAATGGGATCCATAACATGCATTCGTTACAGCTCCCTGTCCATTACATCAAAGAATGCTAGTATATACTGCATTACCTATTGGTGCACCTCTCTCCCACACAGGTCAAACCCACTCCATTTGAAATTAACTGACACAATTGTTATAAACAGTAAACAGTGAGGGGCTTGCTCTCCAAAGCACATATTTATCCCCCAACTCATTGACCTTTTTGCAGTTTTCAAAAGCTGACTGATTCAAAAAATGGCTCTCAGCTGCTTTAAACACCTGCTGTCAGTTGGTCAGTCCTCCACCATCCACAAAGCAGCTGTTGTTAAAAAATGTTTTTATAAAAGAAGGCAAAAGCAGTTCAGCTTGGCCTAAATTACTCATCCCTCCACCGACTGACTCACAGTTGTCATTTTGCTACTCTGTCTTTCAGCTCATTTTACTCTACAACTCTTCAAACATGCTGCTTTCACAGATGCCCGCAGTCATGGACAGAACTGCAGTTTCACTATCATGGGGTTTGCTATAGCGAGATAGCACTGTACATGTTGTTGGACAGAATGCCACAGTATTTCATGCTATATACTAAATGGAAATAGCTTTTAAAAAATGATTAGGTGAAAGAGAATGAAAAAGTAACTAGGGAAATATTGGGATGGGACACTTATTCTTAAATGGGTTTTATAACTTTGTTAAAAGAAATGTTTCTGTAAGGCGGAGGGACTATTTAACATCATCATGGGTATTTCTGAATAAATTGTGCCACAAAAATGAAAACTAAAATGTTTGTTTCTTTTTCAACTTTTTAATAATAGCAATAATGTATGTACAGGGGTTAAATTAACAATCCCCCCCTTGGGGCAATATGGTACTCAGCTGTGCCTCATGCCACATTATGCCCCAAAGGGGTGATTAATAGACTGGTACTCTAACCGCTGTACATACAGTACATTATTGCTTAATTATTTACCATTTACTCTGTAACCGTAAGGGCTAAAAACATTTATTGTATACAACTGGAAGGCTGAGGATCTCTTCCTTTTGACAATATAAATTATTTGTTTCTAGCACATGCTGTTATGGAAGAGACAGACCCATTATCTTTGTTCTATTTTTTTCTAAATAATGACAATTACTGAAGCATGTCATCCATCAGTTATTGATTTCCCTTCCATTTACCCCTAGATATCCTGGGCCAGATATTCAAAGGTTAATGCACCTGATAAAAGGTTTAGAAGGTATACTAACATGGGTTTGTTTTAATGCTCCTGGCCAGCCTATATTCAGAAGCCCCAGGAGAACCCCTCAAACCTGACGGCACCAAAGTGCTAACATACCACTGTGCCTATGTAAAGGAGGGGGTCACATCATGTATACTGGTGCATCTACATCTTCAAAGCTTTGTGGCAGTGGTAAACAGCCCCCTAAATGATATTCCTTTCTGCTGTTGCAAACTATGTCTTAACTGGGTACTAAACCCTCATCCATACCCTCCCAAGGGCAGGGTGGCTGCATTGCAGCAGCCTACCCCCAAGTGCTCCTTTCAACACAGTAAAGTTGCCCTGGCTTTTAGTGATACCCTCCATCCCCCGAGGACCCATGTCAACAGAGTATCCATGTCCTGGTGTCTAAAAGTACACATGATCACCCAAGTTATGCTTTATAACTATGGCCAGATGGTCTAGTATGTCCTCTCAAACTCCTGATCACCTGTTTCATAAAAGTGAAGATGTTCTGATGCTCTGGTGTCCAGTGGATCTCCCCCCATGATCACATGTCTACATACTTCTGATGAAACAGTGGTGGCCCAGCATCATCCCAACTGACTCATCGACTGACATATCACTTCCCTGCATGCCCTCATATCCAGGTGGCTGGTGATCATCCAAGCTTGATACAGTGACCAGCACAGCCCTCCTCTCACCTCCTCAGCCAGCAACCATGTAAGCTGTCAGTGAGCATGCACAGACAACCAGGACATAGTTATAAAGCATAAAACAGGTGATCAAGAGGTACCCTTAGACACTAGGGCAGGAATACTCTGTTAAAACAGGTGTTCAGGGGATGGGGTACTACTGGACACCAGAGTACTTTTGCTGTGTACTTGGGGGTGGGTGGCTGCACTACAGAGGCCCTGCCTTCCGGGGGGTGGGAGCTCAAGTTTAGTGCCCACTCCCACTAAAGATGTCACTTTCAGCAGTGGTAAACAGCACCATGTGTAGAGGTTTACCTCTGCCACAAGAAAACAATACCACTGTACTAGTATGCATGAGGGGACACCCTCATTTACATATGTCTAGTAGCATGTTAGTTCATTGGCACTCCTGGGTTTGCTTGGTTCTCCCTAGGCTTCTGAATATGGGCTGAGTAGGAGCGCTCTTGCAAACCAAGATTAGCCCACCCACTAACCCTGTTAGTGGGTGTGTTAATCTTTGATTTTTGGGCCAAGGCCGTCTGGGGGAGGGGCAATATTGCAAGGAAATGAATAACTGCTGGCTAACTAGCTTCATTAATTGCCATTTTAGAGAAAAAAATATAACATTGACAATGGGCTGTTTCTTCCATCATGGCATGTGCTAGAAACAAATAGTGTATATTGTTAAAAAGAGATTCTCAGCCTTCCATTGGTATGCAATATATGTTTCTAGCCCTTATGGATACAGAGTAAATGGCAAAGAATATGGTTTACTGCTCAAATTACCAGCAGCAAAATATTGCCATTAGTTTGAAAAAGGCAGCAAAGACAAACTCTAACCTTCAGTAAGCTGTTGAATTTCAGTTAAAACACACAAGGATGAGCTAAAGCTGGAGCAACAGATGTTTTGGTCATGCTCCTCTTGTAGAGGCCAAATAGAATATAATGCACAATAAAATATTGTACAACTTCAGAAGTACAGGATGCCTTTATCTGTTATTATATATAACCATACACAGGGAACAAATAAAACAGTATATTTTTGTTAAGAGTCGGAGAAAAAGTTTGAAAACAAAGGTTCTTTAAAAAAAAACGTAGGGATAGTATCAAAATGCCAGGTTAATACTATACATAGTACATATTCCTGAGTCAGAATTTAAGGAGATCTTACCTACACTGAAGCTGAACAAGAACTGCTGGAAGGGAGTCCTACAGCAGTTCAGGAAGTGTTGCTGTATTGTGATTGGTTACCCAAGTCATATGCTTTCACTGTGTGTTACACTCAGTTCTGTTTGTATTATAGTCTGTTCAGTATGTGTTACATTCATCTAGGTGTGTCTTACAATAATTTCAGTTTGTTATATGGTCATTTTGGCACACATTGCAATCTGGTTAGTCTATGCCTTGCAAGTTTTGCTGCATATATACCCAATTCAGTTTGCTACATGCGCATTACAGTATATTAGTCTTATTTTGGATGGTGTTCTACTTATAATCTATCTATTTCAGTATGTTCTATATTCATATTAGTATGTGTCATACCCATTTTGTTATGTATTATGTCCATTTCAGTATTGGTCATGTCACTTTCAGCATGTGTCATAATTATTTCAGTATGTGTCATAATCATTCCCATTTGTGTCATAGCCATTTAGGTATGTGTCATAATTATTTCAGTATGTATCATACTCATTTAGTGTGAGACATATCCATTTTGGCATGTGTCATACATACTTTGGCATGTGTCATAATTATTTTGGTATGTACTGCACTGGCTGCCTGTTCAGTGGCGGATCACGTTTAAAGTCGGATTACTGACTTATAAAGCCCTACACGGACTGGGCCCTAACTACCTGAGAGAGCTCCTGGTTTCTTACCTCCCAGAGCGACCGCTCCGCTCGGCCAACGAGGGGTTGCTGGAGATTCTGAGGGTGTTTTTAAAATCTCCTGGGGCCCGGGCTTTCATGTTCCTGGCACCGACCCTCTGGAATTCTCTACCCCATTGGATTAGGGAATGCATGACTGTGGGGGGCTTTAAACAAGCACTGAAAACATATTTATGGAATAAGGCATATGGAGATGGTATTGAAGTGGATTGACTGTAACAGTCTGGTTGTTTTATAATGATGTTGTATTGTGAAATTATTTTAATTGTGTACTGCACCTTGACTTTGTAAGGCAAATTATAAATAAAGTTTATTATTATTATTATTATTATTATTATTATTATTATTATTATTATTATGTGCCATACCCAGTTTAGTGTATGTCATAAACATTTTCATAGGTTTACGAGCTACTTAGACTTACGTCCTTAATGCTTACCAAATGGATTTTATCACTTTATTTTCTTTTAGTTTGAGAAAAATTTATTGTCCCTTTTTGAAGATGTCCATAGTTTTGCTCATAACTAATTCCATTGGTAAAGCATTCCATAATTTGATCACTCTTTGACTAACGATTTTTTTCCTTTATAGGGTATTCCACTTATCAAGCTTTAACTGCAACCTATGACCTCTTGTTTCAATTTTGGTGTGTCACACCCATTTCAGCATGTGCCATACACATTTTAATGTGTGTCATACCCATTTTGTTGTGTGTCATGCCAATTTCAATGTGTGTCACATCCATTTTTGAATGTGTCATAACCATTTCGGTGTACATCATACCCATTTTGGTATTTCCCATTTCCATTTCAGTATGTGTCATACTCATTTTGGTTTGTGTCATAATTATTTCAGTATGTATCATATTCATTTCAGTTTTTGTCACACCATTTCACTATGTGTCATATCCATTTAGCTATGTGTCATAATTATTGTAGTGTGTGTCATTCCAATTTCAGTGTGTGTCATATTCATTTCAGTTTATGTCATACCCATTTTGATATGTCATGCCCATTTTGCTATGTGTCCTATCTATTTCAGTTTAGGTCATATCCATTTTGGTATGTGTCATTATTAATTTAGCATGTGTCTTACTATTTTTTGTGTTTGTCATATTCATTTTAGCACATACCATATCAATTTCAATATGTGTCATAATAAATGTATCATACATATTTCTGTATAGCATATCCATTTCCATTTATGTCATACCCTTTTTGGTGTGTGTCATACCCATTTTGGTATGTGTCATATCTATTTTGGTATGTGTCTTACTTGTTTTAGTATGTGTCCTTGCCATTTGGGTATATGTCATACTTATTTTAATAACATTTATTTCTATCTTGGTGTATGTCATATCCAGATTGGTATGTGTTGTACCCATTTTGGTATATGTCATACCCATTTTAGAAGGTATCATACCTATTTCAGTGGGTGATATCCTCATTTTCATGTTTGCCATTCTCTTAACATTATGTTGTAAACATTTTGTTGCTAGTCCTAGACATTTCATTATGCATTATATTCTGAAAACTGTCATTTTGAATTGAATGGCTTCTCATAGATCAGGTTAGTTAGGTATGATCTGCCTCTCCTCAAGTTATGCTGGGAGCGGGCGCATATACACATATGCAATACATAAATTAATCACAGGCCAGTTCTTTGTGGAACCTGAAAAGAAAAATATAGAGGAGGAGAAGTCCACACTACATGACCAGTCAAATCTCTTTATAAAGAAGAGAAATTGCTCTTGTTTACAGAAAGATTATTATACAGGATGGCCTGACCACTCTGCCATAAATTATACCCTTCCCCATACACACCTCACAACATCTAAATAAACTGAATATCTTCAGATTCTGCCAGTGGTGAACGTGACCTGTCTCAATCTGCTTTTTTGAATATGGTGGCTGTTGAGCATTTGAATAAAAAAAATAAAAAGGACAGCAAACCCCTCTTTCATTTGCCCACACTATTCCATTCCTAATGTCCCACATAGACAACAACAATTACGTTTGTTTATTTTATGCCTACAACTAATATGCTCTATTAAAAAAAAAGTTCTGCAGGTGCTCATGTTTGAAACACTATTATGGAACATGAAAGAGTGAGCAGGGAAGAAAGACTCTGAGAAGAGAGAGAGTGAGAGAGAGAGAGAGAGATGAGAGAGGAGAGAGAGAGACAGACAGACAGACAGACAGACACATGACTAGGTCAGGACAAGAGAAGTTTGTCCAAACAGGTTTTTTATTTCTTAACAGGCATTGTGTGGTAGTGATGGTGGGCATCATCAAGTATGTGTGAGCCTGTTTCAGGTTAGTTAGCAGATTGGGCAGGAGGGTTCAAATTGAGACAGGGTGTACATCCCTAGATGGGAGGAAGGTTCCTAGGTGTATTCATACTGTGATAGGGTGGTTATCAGTAGGTGGGAAAAATGGTAACTGGTATTGATACCGTACAAGGTTAGTATCAGCAAATGGGAGGGGCAGTGGCCTGCATACTGGAGTATGGTGGGTATCACTGAGCAAATACAATGACAGGGGTGTGCATACTACAGTAGGGCTAGGCACTTGCTGGTAGATGCAAGGAGCAAAGGTGTGCATACTCAGGCAGTGTGGGTGTCAGCAGATGGAGGGAATTGGTTGTGCAAACTGGGGCAGAGTATGTGTCAGCAGATAGGATAGAGACTGGGGTGAGCTGCATACTGGGGCGAGGATGCTGTCATGAGTTGGGGTGGACTGGGGATATGAAATATTACTGTGAAATATTGTAGAGCTTCAGAAAAGTTTAATCTGAAATATTGTGCCCCCACAGTGAGGATAAGGGAGAGGGGAAGAGTACAAGTAAATGATCTACTGTATTTAAGAAACTTAACAAACTAAACAAAAAAAGGCATGTACCACTTACAAAAATATGCCACATCTATGAAAGATTCAAGTTAAAAAAGATCCTTTAATAGAATAAAGTTTTTGCACCAGAATCTGTCATAGATGTGGTGTCTTCTTGTAGGTAGTGAGCACCTTTTTTTTTCTTGATACAGTAGTTCCTGATCACTGTGAGCATCCATGTCCCTTTATGACATTACTGTTTTTAATACAGATTATCTATAAGTAACCCACTGTTGTTTATTATGCTCTTAAGACTCCCTGACTGTATTACTGTACATTAATAGTATCTGCCACTGTGTATGGAGCCAATAAGGTTGTGTCACTGACTCGATCAGAAGTTGTCTGATCAACTCATTGACAACACTGGAAGGGCACTGCCAAGCCAACCATGAGTGCTTGTCAACTTTGGGAGCCAAAGGGGCTCATGGACGTCAGGTGGACCTAATTAAATCAGCTGTCTTTTGATCACTCAATTGCCTGTCATGTGTCAGAGCTCAAGAGCTGCCTACCATGATCGCCAGAATCCTCAGATGAATCAGAATTGCAGGTGCGTTTGTGAAGTGCAGGAGAGGAGCTGCCATGTAGTCATGTTAGAGAAAGACTTTGCCATTGTGACACCACTGCTAGGATAACTTGAGCTATGCTGCAACAGACCTTTTTTGTCTGCCATTGATGATATGTTTGGAATCTCCCTATAGGTTTTAAAAGAAAAATGGAAAAGTGTTAGTTCCAGCAGCTAGAGGGTATTGTCGCTGGTATCAGAGAATGAGATCAAGTACTATACTATGCATTATACTGTAGAGGCAGGCTAAGTATCAGGGCTGTACCTACTGTCCTCTTTTTTATTACTAGCAGCCTGGAAAAGAAGCTGTTGTGTCAGTAAATACTCCGCCCATCTAAAAAGTTTAAGCTGTTTGAGCTGGGCCTTCTTAGGGCACTGGAAGGACAGCCAAATTGTTACTGATTACCCTCTTATTGCATTCTATATTTTTGCCTTCCTTAGGGATGCTGCCCTAAATAAAGTTGTGTTTAAAGCAATTGGTCATCATTGGCTTCGTAGAATATAAGTGCATGCTAATTTATGAAAACTGTTTGGTATTGAGTGAGAGGAATGACACAGTGGGAAGGTAGGTAAGTCCAGCATTCCAGATGTTCCTACTGACCAGTCACCAGGCCCATTAAAATCATTCCCTGGGTGGAAGCACCATGCATTATCTATCTGGCTATGTACATTTCTGACTCATGTAGGAGATAAGACACCCAGGAACCCCTGGGACATCTATGGTAATCTAGTGATATTGTAAGTTACTGACCTCTCTTTCCCTCGTGGCTATTGGGAGGGCACCACCTACATGCGCTTTACATTTAACCACCAGAAGAATGCACAGAACTGGGTTAAAAACATAGACAGACACTCTCAGGTTAGAAACAACATTTTAATTTCTATTTTAGTGCATTTGTTATTGTTTTGAGGTATAACCATTCATTTCCTAAAGATTCTGATTTGAATAAAAAACAATCAGAACTAAACAGGAAACAAACCTAAATCCTGCTCTTGATAATCAACCTAAATCCTGCTCTTGATAATCTGGGTCAGCACTTTCTGGGGTCAGTCAATCCCTAATTAATACAATATAATACTGATCCATAACATGCCTGTTATTGTTTCAAAGTATTTTGTTTTGATGGTGGGACCCTTTTATTTTATGCACAATAGAGACCAACATATACAGTACTTAGAGAATATTGCATGGGCAATTATGCACAGTATGGCTGTGTTTCCATTGAAGGACTGCAGTGACATCATATGGACCTTGAGAGCAAAGCCTGAGAGGTCCCTGATGTCATCAGAACCTGCCAATGGGAACACTGCCAAATTGGGCATAATTGCCCACACATAATTTTGTATGCCACATGGTTTGAAACATTGAAAAAATGTTGATTTTTTTATCACAAGAAATATTTGGTTTCATGTTTTATTAGTCAAAAAAAAAAAAGAACACCCCAACCAGCTGTGGAAAACTTCCCTGGGTGAAGGGTGTTTTGTTTAATATGATGAAACAACAAAGAGTTTGTGTTGGGAGGAGGTGGTCTGGGTTCTGTGTGTTTGAGAAAATGAAAGTTTAACAGCAGGGGTCATGAGTTTCTATTCTAATTAAATAACAAATTTTGTACCCCAGGTGGGAACAACAGTATTCTGTGACCTTTGAAATGTAGCACAACAGCTTTGTTCTTAGGATGGAATCCATGCACAACAAGGGGTGAACATATGCTACATATAGAATAGTGGATGGGTGAACATCCACAATAAGGCTGTGTTTCCATTGAGGGAGTTGATGACATCACAGAGACCTCGAGAGCGAAGCTCGAGAGGTCTCGCTGATGTCATCAACTGCCCGAGAAGGGAACGCAGACTTAGTTGTGGATGTTCACCCATCCACTGTTTTATGTAGTATATGTGTTTTTTTGTTTGACATTTTCTTTTTTTGTTACTTGCTGCAGGCACGCACTGCTCTCATTCCATCTGGTGCTCCTGCTCACTCCTGTTCCCGCTTATGCTCCATTCGGCTTGTCAGTTTCTCCTCTGCACATCACTTAGTTTTAAAATCAGGGAGAAAAAAAAGAAATAGTGTGTTCAGAAAGGGAGCCATGTATGGCTGTCCATGTCTTGACTCCCGACTTCACAGTGGGTGGCTCCACTGCCCGGCACTAGCTAAATTGTGCCGCCATGTTTGTTTGTTTTTTCTAGAGAGCCTCATCTGAGCCAATGAGGCAGCAGATCAAGGGTAAAGAGTTGTTGTACTACCAACGTCAGAACGATAGTACAACAACTTTTTTGACCTTTGAACTGTACTACAACAAGATTTCAGCAGTTGCTGAAATTCATGCACAATAGGCAATACCCATATACAATAGATCTTTCTGTAATTATTTTTCTGAAGACAATGGTTTTTCTATCACATTGAGGAAAACAATCTGTATGCAATACATAGGTCTACATCATTAAATATTCTGAGTATAATGTTTAATTATTAAACCATGTATTGGATAGCATCAAGTAGTCACACCCTGATAAAAAAAAATTCAAGACAACATGTCCTGTCAATCAAAATTGTCTAGTATCTACAGTATGTTTAGAATGGAAGCATGATATAAGCACTGCACATGGCCACTGAAATAAAGCTACAAGTCTGGATTGATTATTGTTATACTGTATCTGTGTCCAGCAATATAACTTGAGCTTATGCGGTGCAAGTGGCTACTTGAGAACAATTTAAAACCTGATAGCTGTGTCATGAGGAAGGATAAAAATGCATATGAATATGTCACAGTATGAAGCCAGCCTAATGGTGCATCAGTGGAGTGATGTTGAGGACATGGATTTATGACACTGGTGGCTAGGAAGGACCATTACAAGGAAGAGTGAGGGATCCCATTGAGTGCTCCCCATCTCTTGGGCTGATAGACAGTAATTTCTGCTGCCAAAATATTACATGGTTTACCACAGGAGGCACAGCCAAGGAGCAGTAGTAGGAGAGAAGGATGTATAAATAGTTCATCAACAGATTTCAGATTCAGATTCAGATTTATTAACTATACATATGTATAAAAAAATGTTGTTACATGCATAAAACTTTAAAAACATATCACAAGTATTCACTAAAACAGTTCAATCACATCATATTTTAAGTACACTAAATATTGTGGCCCAAATATTCAAAAGGGTTGTGCATGGTGCAACAATGCGCAACCCATTGATGCGCCCTGGCACGATATTCAAAAGGGAAAGGTGCGCGGCACAAATCCTGATGCACTGGAGCACATCAGTAATGTATGCAGGCACAGGTGGGGGGGCGTGCCCATGCATACCCTGCACAGCCCGATATTCAGCCCGGGATGTGCAGAGCCATGCATGCACAACCCCTACCTGCGCCATCACAAAGCTGATCCAAAAAAAAAGGAACAACTGATGGCCCCCCACAGGTGAGCTGCCGCATTGCAGCATGCAACATGGTAGCTGCCACTTGTGGGTAGCCACCCGAGCTCCGGCTGCACCTGGCGGCCCCACCATGACCGATTGCGGGCATTTGTAAAAAAAAAAAAAAGACATCTGTCCACTATCTCTGGTGGTCCAGTGGACCTGCCTGTCCAATCGTGGGCTAAGTAATAATATTATATCCCCAATATTTCAGTGGTCCAGTGGACCACTATCTGCCCGATCGTGGGAATTTGTGTAAAAAAATAAGTCCTATATCCCTGGTGGTCCAGTGGACTGCTATCTGCCCAATCGTAGGCACTTGTGTAAAAATAAAGATATTTCTTATATCCCTGGTGGTCCAGTGGACCGCTATCTGCCCAATCGCAGGCATTTGTGTTAATAACTAAGTCCTATATCCCTGGTGGTCCAGTGGACTGTTATCTGCCCGATCGCGGGCATCTGAGTAAAAATAGACATATTTCCTATATCCCTGGTGGTGTAGGGTACCCCCCCACCTGCCCACTGAGCCCTGCTGCCCCCCGGTCAGCCGGCGGGCGGCAGCACCCCACCCGCCTGCCACCCTGCCACCTGCCGAATGACACCATTGGTAGGGCTGTACACCCATTAGTTCACAGCATGAGCCAATGGGCATGCAGCCCATACTGTACTACACATTCCAGATATGTGCTCCATGTGTTCCATGCTCCACTCTGGCCACTTGCGCTGGCGCAGTGACACTGTGCCATGCACACTGGGGGTGGCCAGGGTGGAATATTCAAAGCTGCTGAGCCATGGCACAGCTCTGTTGAATATCACCCAGTCCACACCCCTGTGCAGCCAAGTTGAGCTGCATCCAAGCTTGCACCACAGCCTAGCGCAGTTTGAATATCTGGGCCTTTATGTGCAAATTTAGCTACTGCAAATATGACAACACTGCTTTCACTGTACTCTGCCAGGTTATGTCTTGAATCTAATACACAATTTTTTAATAATTGGTCAATTAATTATGATCTTTCACCACTAAATAGTTCACATTCAACAGATGTGCGGTTACCAGTCAATATGTCACTGGAATGATAGTGCCATAATAACAGCAACTGAAAAATGTTGCATGGCAAAATGCTGGCCATCCTGCAGTATATTGCTCCTTCTCCTGTTCTATTTGGAGTAGAGTTAGCTATATTTACTGTAATGCGGGGGGGAGCCCCATTCATTGGAGAGTATTAGGGTGAATCCCCCTGTATTATCATGTAGTTGGGTTTGCCTTATTTCGCAGTGTTTTGTTCCATGATGTGACTGTTTAGTCTACTGTTCTGCTGCTGAGTGGTGACTGCTGTTTTGTTTTCCTTTGTGCTGAGGTGCAGATTTTGTGCACCTGTGTGTCTCAGGATTGTTTTTCTCTGTTTAGGCAGTTTTCCATTAAGTGTGTTGTACAGGGAGCATTTTTACCTGTGTTGCCGAGGTTTGTGGTGTATTTGCAGGACAGTGTTTGCAGTGTGTTCAAGTTGTATCACTCTGTCCCTCTGCCATGCCACTTCAGTTGGTGTGGCATGCCTACATATTGGCTGTGCAAGTCTGACTGCTATGGTTTTGTTGGCATGGGGTCATAACGTCACAGATGTAACCACACAAAATAAAATGCCTCAGCAAAACAGTGTGTGCTGAAACAAGGTTGGGTAAAAGCAGTGACCACAACTGAAACAGCACACACAGTTGAAACAAATATCACTATCTTTTTTGGGGGGGGGTCTTTCCCCACACCCGCTGACATGGGGGGCTTCACCCCCACACACCCCCCCAGACTGAATATAACTAACTCCGAAGGGGTGTGGACTTTGAGGATGGGACACAACACTGCAGGGGGGGAAAATACATTTTTAAGGAAAAAAAAAGCTGCAAAACTATGGGACCTTGGGGGGGGGGGAAGAGAACTGAACCATGGCTGTAGGTCCCCTCCTCTGCCAGGTGTTGGTGCTCTAGCCACTCCACCACAGGAGCAGCTCAGCCAGGCACTGCAACAGCAGCCTCCTTGACACTCCCCCATCAGAGTGTACAGTGACAGCGGTAGCAGTCATTACTGTACGCTGAAAAAACCCTGACACTGTGCAAAGAATAGTGTTTTCTGCAGTGTAGTTATTTCTGTGCTGTTTCAGAAGCTCTATATTGACCCAGTACCGATTTCGATTTTTGTACTATTTTCTGAACACTGATTTATAATACTAGCACTATGGTTTGGCTTATTTTGCAGAATTTGTTTCTCATTGTCATTTCACTAGTGTTCTGGTTACATATGTGTGTAACTATGCAGTATAGTAATAAACTCTGCATTCTTGCTGGGTCTGACCTCTGTGTGGTGTCCTGCATTCTTTTTTTCCTCTAGTTTTCACTATTTAACCAGTGGTGAAACTGAAGTGCACTATATTTATGTTCGGCAGTGTTACTTAGCAGTTTTTACCAAGACTATTTTTGGCTCGGTATTAACACATGATACTCAGATGTGCTACTATGTATTTATTAACTTATTCACACTCACAGTCATTACCCTGCCATATTGCTGACCAAAACCCATCCATGGTTTCATTTCATTAACTAGCCAGAGGCACTTTCTAAAGAATGCCTTCCTGTGCAATTTTGTTTCACAATTTACAGGAAATGAGTCAGATTTTATTTTTGACTTTTGTATTTTATATAGTTTTAGTTCAGATATATCCCAGACTTTGGCTATATCACTCAGAAGAAAATGATCTGATATGCACAATTATGCTGAGTTTACATAATTTATTGAGTTCACGTAAACTTCTGGTAATCAGATTGCATGAAGGTTTATTTTTATCAGCTTCATATTTAATTAAAACCATGAGTTATTTCTGGTTGAGCAGTTTGATTCTTCCCAGCAAAGTTTAGTCATTCATTTTCAAACAGCATTATTCTACCCCCAAAGATTTACAGCTCTAGTAATTGCTTGCATGCTCTATGGCTTCATGCCACACTCGAAGCATAATAATGAAGCAGTAATATTCTTGGGAAGACCCATACTTCACCTAATAAAAATAAATTGAACTGGTTCAGTCTGTTTTAGGTCAAGGTCTATGGCCCAAACTTCTGCTGCGCAGACCTGGTTATTGACAATGGCCTCACAACTCCTTCTCATAGCAACAAAACAGTTGCCTTCAAAAGCTTTAACAAATTTGATAATCCAGCTTTCTACTATTGTCAAAATAACTGCATATATTTTAAGCCCAGTGCACAAGAGTGTCAGTGACTCAGTAGGTAGCATACTGGCCTCTGAGGCCGGGAGATCAGAGGACTGTGGGTTCAGTTCCCAGTACTGACACTACAGTGCAGCATGAGAGGGGTGCTGCACTTCTGAGGTGCCGTCTTTCGGATGAGATGTTAAACTGAGGTCCCATCTGCCTGGATTGGTGGTAGTTCGGATGGATGTTACAGATCCCATGGCACTTATCGAAAAGAGTAGAGGAATTTCCCCTGTGTATTGGCCAAATTTCCCTCATTCACTGAGGAAAAATAAAAAACTACCACCAACAGCTTAATCTGGTTCAAGGTCAGTTGGCATTCATCTGTACCCCTCTCCCCCAGGTTGTGCCTGAAAATAGGCAGGATTTGTCTAGTGCACTTACCTGGTCAACAAAAGCTAAATAAATAAGAAAGTTATGTGTCTATAATATTTAGGTTCTTTGTTGTCTCTCTTTGTAAAGGGACCCTGTCAACCCCCTCAGGACTCAAAGTGTCCTTTGTTTAAAAACAAATTTTATGATTATTTACATTCTGTAGAGACTGTTGATGTAGCTAGTTGTTTGATTCTAACTTCTTTTTCATTCATAAAGTGAAGAACAGACAGTTCCCAATACTGGTGTTACCACACAAAAACATGTTTGTTTGGTATCCCATGATATTTTCGCTGGGGAAAGGGCACCTACAATAATGACAACCCCTTTCCCAGCACATTACAGGGACAGCCACATTAAAAAACGAAGTCCCTGGTGCCATTTTGCTGTGTGCCGGGGTGTCAAGTGTACTGAAAAAAATCACCTTTGCTGTTATCTCATAGAACCATTTGTTTACTTTCCTTGATCAGCTCCCACTGCATCTTTCCTGGACTTAGGAAAACCCCCAGCATAGTCTGGCCACTGTGCAGTATGAAGGGGATAAGATCATTGTATCAGTAGTGACTGCACTGTTTGGGGGTGTTTCTAATGTTGAAACTATACAGTAAGAATAGATCCTGGATTTCAGACAAAACAAGGTTGTTTACTTGTTTGAAACTATATGGCATCATGCATTTCAGTTCTAGTAAACAAAGAGACAGATAAAACAACCCCAAACATCAGTGAAGTTTAGAGAAGTTAAGCAATCATAAAATGTGTGTTTTAACTACTGTAGAAATAATATGAAGCAAAAAATTTGACAGTGTCCCTAAAAAGTGGTATTATCAGTCCTTCATTCCAACCTGTTGGCATGATTAAATTATTATTCATTAATGTAAAGATTTTTGTCAGAACTGGTGCCCACAAATCCAGGTTAGGCTTATAGACTTTGTCGGTATGCTGTCTGTATCTGAGGTCTTATTATTTTTTGAATTAATTAATTTTTTAATCCAAATTCTTCTCTTCCTTATGTCTGGGGGGGGAGGGGGCTGCTGCAGCCAGATGTCCAACCCCCCAGACTGACTCTCCTCCTCTCTCAGTGAGAAACCTGGTTGAAGGTTTCCCCATGAGTTCCCCTCTCATGGCAGGGCTGAGGGAGGAGGGCTATCATCCACCTCAGTACATACAAATATAAGGTGGACCAGGTGCTCACTGAGTGGTAGGGCAGGTATGGAGATGGCTTTGCCAGGCTTCATGTAGCACCCCCCCAACATCCTTTTCCTGCTTTTTCTCCAGTCCAACCCCTCCTGAGGAGCGTAAGACTTGCATGTGGAGGCGCATCCATTCTACATCCATCCTCAGTGCCCTCCCTTACTTTGCCTCCCTGACATGCTCGACTGCCAGGCCTTCACCTGGGGAAACAGAGACCAGGATGGCAAGCCTCCCTTCCCTTGGAGAGGAGAGCAGTTCATAAGATGCTCAATCCTCTTCTTCCCTGGCCAACCCCAGCAATCTGAGTCTGCTCCCAAACCCGAGTTGAGGGCATTGCAGGAGGTAAGGTGCTTTGCAGTGCCTCAGCCCTCCATGCCACTGGGCCTGCTGTCTTATTATTTTTTAGTGCTATTTTCCATATTATATCTGCAGTTGTCAATGGAGGCCAATTGGGAGTGTTGAAATTCTTCTCCTCCATTATATTTACTTTGGCTTCTGACATACCAGAAAGATCATTAATAATATTCATACCATCGATCTGTTGTTATGACACACTCACACTTGGTGGTAATTACTATTGTAGAACACCAGGAGGGGACTCAATGATGTCTCAGGGTCTGCACATGGGCCTTAGTTTCCCTTCAACCAGTGTTAACCAACTTCCTCGTCTCCTACCAACTATCAGGCAATCAGACTTGAGAGGATTAACTAGACAGCAGCTGCTGGGGCTTGGAACCTACAAACACCGAGACAGTGCAAAAGTATGTAGCCAGTGGGCTAAAAGAAGATCAGCCTAGCTGGGACACCAGATCAGGCTTGCAGCAGCCCAGGACTGGATCAGGTTCTGGTCCCCTAAGCAGGGGATTAAAATAAAATTGAAAACAAATGTTACAATGTCATAGAAATTTTGACCTCAAATAGATGTGCATTTTTTTCCAATAGTAAGAATGTCTTCTATATCTTTTGCAATTTTTAAATGCAAGAAATACAGAAACTTGCAAAGGCCTAGTAAAATTTATCATTTTTAAGGGAGAGAGATGAACAGGTTTTACCAGGTAAGAGATTATGCTGTTGACTTTTAAGAAGGAAAAGACCTAGGGATGTTCATAAATGCCAAGATGAATAATCCAGAACAATGCCAGAGAGCGGCTGCTAAGGCAATTAAAATACTTGGTTATATCTATAGGGGAATAACATCGAGGAGAAGGGAGGTCATCCTGCCACTGTGCAACTCCTTAGTGAGGTCACACTTGCAGTACTGTGTACAATTTTGGAGGCCTTTCTTAAAGAGGGATGTTACGCTTTTGGAGAGAGTACAGAGATGAGCCACAAGGATGATTCATGGCCTAGAGGAAATGTCTTACGAGGAAGGACTTGGGGAGTTGAACATGTACTCCTTGGAGGACAGATGGAACAGGAGGGATATAACAGAGGTCTTCAAATATGTGAGGGGAATAAACAGGGTAGACACAGACAGTCTCTTTGCATTCAAGGGGGAGGGAAATACAAGGGGACATAACCTTAAGCTAGTAGGGGGAGGTACAGGGGGAGGTTAGGAGATACTATTTCACAGAGAGAGAGTGGTTGGACCTTGGAAAGCATTACCAGGGGAGCTGTTGGGAAAGGAAGCAGTGGAGGGCTTTAAGGTGGGATGGGACAGGTACATAGGAAAGGTGCAGGTTGTGGGGGTAAATAACAAGGTGCTGGAGGGGGTGCCAGTTAGAAGGGAGTGCATGAAACGAGGGGGAAGATGCTGAAACTTAATCAGGAGCTGCACCTCGAGCAGATGAGATAGACCTATAGACCTGATCTGCTGGCAGCTTTGTAAGTATGTACAGTATGCATGTATGTATGTAACACATCAGAAATGGGAAGACAGTTAAATGAATATTATTTTTTGTGAAAACATTCATAACAAATAATCCAATGAGAGTCAAAGACATTCCTATGGTACAGTAACTGGATCAAATTACCATTGAACACAGTGGAGTTGGTACAGCATGTTTAACACACCTGCTGCAGAACTGCTGCAGCATTTCAAAGCAATGTTAAACTTTTGTATGATTATTTCCTTACTCTGTAACACTTAAGAGTTATCCAAACAGAAAGGGATAGGCATCTTGTTACAGTACCTGAAAAAGAGAATTTAATAAATTACTTTTGAATAAACAGCTGGCAATTAAATGCTGGAGAGACTGGGAAACAGATATAGATGATCACAAACAAATTTTGGGGGTGTACCATCACAATCTCAACATTTGTTCAGCGAAATTCACCACAGTGATGAATCTCACCAGGTCGCTGTGATGGCTCGCTGAACAGCGCTGCATTCACTCCCGGTGTTCTGCCCCCAACCCCGATACAACTCCAACTCAGAGTTGTATATTTAGAGATGGGGGGTGCGGAGGTGAAGCTCCCACAGAAAAAGACTGTTTCCTGATGGGAGCAATGCCGGCAGTCAGCATTGTTCCCATCACTGTCGGGGATGTCGAGGACATCTCTGATTATGTCAAGTGGTGGAACCCATTATAGGCATGCAGTAGATTCTGTAAAATATGAAAGAGATAGTGGAAGATAAAGGGGGAGATTTCATCAAAAGGAATGCAATGTATAATTTCTAGAGTATCATGCTTCCAGTCGTCCTATAAGATCACCTATCTACTGCATAATTATAAGCACAGCATTTTCTATTTTGGTAACTACAGCGAAAAGAAACAGAAAACTACATAAATAGAACATTGTTAGAAATCCCATGTAGAGTGACATGTGCAGCATATAATAGTGGGGTATACCATGATATAAGTGAAGGAATTTGGGCAAAGCAATAATAGTGAGTAGAAAGCAACGACTGTGTTTTTGGCAAGACGTGTTTAATAGCACATGGTGTATTCAGTGAAGTAGTGAGGTAGTGCAAAGTAAGCTGTCTGAAACTGAAGTCAGCTATTTAGTGCTTGAAACTCGTGGTGCTCTGTAGCCTAATGGTTAGAGTCACTGTTTATTTGCTTTCTAGCTATAGCAGACCTGGGTTCAATACCTGTGATTCGTAGTGTTTTTTTTTTTTTTTAAGATATGTAATCTAACCCCCTCCTGACTTTGTCTCCCTCCCCGAGTTGAATCCAACATGCAGATGATTATAAAAAGTAAGGGGATGTGGGGGACAAAGCCCCCCACAAAGGGTGATATGAGGGGACAGAGCATCCCACAGAATGTCACTGCAGGTGTATGTTGTGATTTTCCTGCAGTTGCTCCCCCTCCCCCCCTCAAATATACTCCCCAAATTCTGCTCTCCCACTTGCTCCCCCCCTCCAAGTTCCATCACCCCCTTGTAAAGCTGGAGACTTGGTCAGTGTATATGGGTCAGTGTTTTTGACTTTGTGCTACAAGCTGTTCTGCTGGTCGCTGTTTTTCCCTCACTGTTTCTTTCCTGCATTGTTTTGCCAGTGTTGATTTCACATGGAATCTCATAGTGGAGCGGCAGTACCACTTTAGTTAGGGTTGAGCAGGAGTTTTTATGGTAAACCTCACATTTTGCACTTTAATGTCTTCATAGCCTTTGAACAGATTTGTACTAACTCTTGAATGCACAGTCTCAGGGGGAAGGTCTCTTGACATGTCAAGTTTTGTTCCACTCAGATGTGTTGATTCTGAGACCTGAATAGCAAAAAAGTTCAACAATCACTGTTTTTTGCTGTTTATTTGTCATCACCTAGTGCCTAGTTTTGAATTTTTGTCAGAAATTTTCAGGATAGAAAGGGCTTGGCCCACAGATGCAGTTTCTGCTGGTTTAGTAAAAAAAACAGTAATCTGTTCCAAAGTTATTACATTTTAAAATTTCAGTTCTGAGCATGCTCAGTACAGTCTTCTGGACAGCTGCTTGGAGCAAAAAAAGAATTTGGTCCATATGAAAAAAAAGATCCTTTTTGTATGGGGTAATCCTTTTTATGTTTGCTTGCACGCATGTGCAAGAAACATAGTGCCATCATCGGAGTTTTCGGAGGTGTGTCAGCCCTCTTCCAATTCAGTCAGTGCGTTTGCAGGCATGGCCGCAGTTCTCCAATGCCTGCTGGAGCTGTCTATGACAGCTCCAAAATGCAGTGGCATACAGTTGAAAGGGGGAGCTACACTTCGGTGAGCAGCAATCAGATATCGCCTGCTCATGCACGCTCCCCTACACACACACACACATATGCTGCTGCCCCCCAATGCACACTCTGTATAGCCAACGGGTGCCTAATCCTCGCCGGCTGTGCTGCACCCACCTCAAACACAGTTCTATATGCCATGCTGGGTGCCCACCCCAGTGTGGCTACGCTGCTCCACTGTGTCTCCCCTGAGTACAGGGTGCCACGCTGGGAGCCCACCCCAGAGTGGCAACAGATGCAATGGCCGACGGGGTGCCCAACTCCCTTCAGCTCCATGCCCCCAGCTATCCTTCTGCATGCTGGGAGCCCACCCCAGCATGGCAAACACCCCGCGTCATCTTTTAAAACAGAAAGAACCTGTAAAGAAAAAAACAGACCCTCGCAGTCTCCCTGCCCTCCCACAACCCGCACCCACCCACTGCGCACCCTGCCTCACCCCATACTTACCTCCGGAGTCTGGCGCGACGATCTTCAGTGGACCGGGAACACATCTGCACTCTTCAAAGCTGACCGCGATGGGATAGATAGGGTTTTTTCAACTTTGTTGCATATCTCAGGCATTTTTTGGAATTTTTGCACCAAATTTTCAACATGGGGTTTTTGGGACCCCTCGTCATGAATTCTTGCACTGTCATGGCATTACTCGGGCCTGAAGGGTGATTTCGCAGCCACTGTGCAAAATCACCTTTCTGGAATGATTAACAAAACGACACTGCTGGTGTTCATAAGGTGGGCTCTCAAAAAGCCTTTTTTGAAAATTTGGTGGAAAAATTCCTAAAAATGACTGTTTTTCGAGCGTGCGTTGCACAGTTCCTATGCACGCTTGTAAGTTTGCAAATTTTTAATATTTTCACTCCAGATTTTCAACATTGCCATTTTACCACACCTTCTTATGAGCAGTATAGCTGTCATTTTTCACATCTCACCCAAAATGTGTTTCCGCCCATGTAGCACACATTGGCACAGTCGGTGTGCAAAATCAATGTACAGGATACATTAAGAAAATCACAGTGACACGGTTCATGAGCAGAGGTCTTAAAATGGCTATGTTGAAAATTTGATGAAAAAATTCCTAAAAATGACTGTTTTACGAGCATGTGTTGTGCAGTTCCTACGCACGCTCGTAAGTCTGTGAAATTTCAATATTTTCACTCCAGATTTTCAACATTGCCATTTTACCACACCTCCTTATGAGCAGTACAGATGTCATTTTTCACATCTCACCCAAAACGTGTTTCCACCCATGTAGTGCACAATGGTGCAGTCGGTGTGCGAAATCAATGTATGGGACACATTAAGAAAATCACAGTGACACTGTTCATAAGCAGAGGTCTTAAAATGGCTATGTTGAAAATTTGGTGAAAAAATTCCTAAAATGACTGTTTACGAGCTGCGTGTGTAGAGTTCCTACGACGCTCGTAAGTTCACAAATTTTCATTATTTTCACTCCAGATTTTCAACATTGCCATTTTACCACACCTCCTTATGAGCAGTACAGTTGTCATTTTTCACATCTCACCCACAACGTGTTTCTGCCCATGTAATGCACAATGGCGCAGTCGGTGTGCGAAATCAATGTATGGGACACATTAAGAAAGTCACAGTGACACTGGTCATGAGCAGAGGTGTTAAAATGGCTATGCTGAAAATTTGGTAAAACAATTCCCAAAAAATGACTGTTTTAGGAGCACACATTGCGCAGTTTCTACACACGCTGGAAAGTTTGCGAATTTGTGATATTTGCACACCAGATTTTCAACAGTGCCATTTTACCGCACTTCCTTATGAGCAGTACAGCTACCATTTTTCACATCTCGCCCAAAATGTGTTTCCGCACATGTAGTGCACAATGGTACAGTTGATGTACAAAAACAATGTTTGGGACAGATTAAGAAAATCACAGTGACTCTGGTCATGAGCAGAGGTCTTAAGATGGCTATGTTGAAAATCTGGTGACAAAACACCATAAAATGACTGTGTTACAAGTGAGCATTGTGCAGTTTTCACGCACCCTCGTAAGTTCATGAATTTGTGACATTTTCAGTCAAGATTTTCACCAGTGGCATTTTTCCACACCTCCTTATGAACAGTACAGCTGTCATTTTCCACAACATGGCCGAAATGTGTTTTCACACTTTCAGCACAGAAATGCGTGGTCGCTGTGGGAAATCATTGTTCCGGACAGATAAAGAAAATCACACTGACACTGTTCATGATCGGAGGTCCCAAAATGCCTGTGTTAACAATCTGCTGTAAAAAAATCCCCAAACTAGTTACATTACTGGTGTGCGTTGCACAGTTTCTACACACGCTTGTGACTTCACGTTTTTTTAATATTTTCACAGCAGATTTTCAACATTGTCATTTTTTACACCTCCCATGAACAGTACCGCTGTCATTTTTCACATCCTGTTTGGAATGTGTTTTTGCACCTGTGGTGCCAAATGCCATAGTCGCTGTGCAAAAGCAGTTTTCGGCTAACAAACTGATATTGCCACTGTTCATGAGGTGGGGTCACAAAAAAACATGTTGAAAATTTGGAGTGAAAATACTAACGAATGCCTGAGGTGTTAGGGTTTCTGACCATAAAGCCCCACCTTGTAGAGAATGACAGGCATCAGGGGTGTGACTTGGGATTCTTGCCTGTCATGCTCATACCATTCCACCCCCACCCACACCCTGCAGCCAGTGAGAGGCATCAAGGTGTGCCTCGGACTCTTCAGGCCCAAACTTCACCCCATTCTCCTATACCGCACCCATCTCACCATATTTCCTGATGGAATGGGGTGCGCATAAGGGCCAAAGACCCCAAGGCACACACCGTGACACTTGTCAGTGTCTGCAGGGTAGGGTGTGGTGAAATGGCAGGGTCGTTATGCCTGACGACCCAAAGGCACACCCCAATGCCTGTCACTCTCTGCAGGGTGGTGGTGGGGTTGGCTTCAGTTCAATACTTCGCTGCCATTTCTATTATGCAGCTCTGCAACTTCTACACTACCAATGCCAATGCCAGCAAGCAAACATTCGGCATTGACAAATGCTTGTTCATCTTGCTTTGTATTGCCACCATCTTGTTTCTGTTTGTTTAAAAACAAATCAAAACCCACAAAAATGGCATCCTGTGCATAGTGTAGTGGTTAAGGGCACTGTGCTACAAGCCTGGAGACCTGAGTTTGAATTCCATCAGCCTCCTCTTGCATACTGTGTGACTTTGAGCAAGTCACTTACTTAATTGTGCTCTCAGGCTGCACCTGGAAATAAGATCTGGTTAGTGTGCCTTTCCTGGTTAAGTAGTTTCCCCTTTCCCTTACACTAACACATGTATCTTGCTAATTTGGAGCCCATTAGGTGGATTCTGTACTTAGTTGCTAGAAAAATGACCCAAAAATGTATTTTGTAAAATGTAAAAATCCTTTTTCATGAGACAATTTTCTTTTTTCATATGTGTATATGAAAAATAATTGGTCCATACAAAAAAGGATGGCTTCATGTGTAAAAGAATTTGGACTATTTTTTCCAATTCTTTTTTCCTATGAAGGGATTCTTTTTTTCATGTGAATGAAAAAAGCATACTAAAAAAGGATGGCTTCATACAAAAAAGATTCTGGACTTAGTTTTTTCTCATTCCTTTTTCATATAAAGAGATCTTTTTACAAGAAACATATAGAATTTGATGGCAGATAAGGACTGCTTGTCCCACCTAGTCTGCCCATTTTACCTCCCTGGTGGTTAGTGGTCAATCCCCCCTCCAAAGTCATGCTCCTTAGTGTAAAAAAGTATTCCCTGGTATCTAGTGGACCCCCACAACAGCAGGTAGTGCCCCACCACTCCCTCCCCTCAGTTCAACCCTGAGCAGGTGACCGGTATAGCCCTCCTCGATCCACCATGGCCAGCCACCTGATTGAGCTGAAATGAATGAGCGTGTGCTTGTATAAGCATGCACTCATTCATTCCTAGCTCATTCTCATTCATTGAGCTCTTTGGGGGGGGGCAGACAAGAGCAGAGGACTGTTCCAGTCATGGTCAGGGGGTCAGGATGGTGGGGAATGGCATTGTAGACCCCAGTCCAAGATGCCATTTCCCCATCCCAACCTCCTGCTGGTGACTAGAATAGTCCTCTGCTCTTGTCTGTACCCATGTGCACAATCTGGCCTAGCTGTCAATGAATTAGCACATGCTTGTACAAGTATGCGCTCATTCATTGACAGCTTAGTCGGGTGGCTGGCCCTTAGTAGAGACTGTAGGGCTGTGCTGATTGCCCACTTGGGGTTGGGTGGGGGGAATGGGGCTGGGGTACTATCTGCCAGGGTTGGTGAGGTGGGGGGTTCACTAGACACCAGGGAATACCTTTTTACTCTACAGGGCATAGGTTTGGGTGGAGGGAGAGATTGCTAGCCACCAGGGATTTAGGAAACTTTATTTTATATCAGGCTGACTATTGGCAAAGAGGAGGCACTAGACACCAGGGCAAACAACTTTAATATTGGGCAGGTGATTGGTGAAGGGGGGCCGCTAGACACCAGGGAAGAACTTTAGTGGTGACTGAAGCGATTGGTGGTGGGGGTGGCACTAGACACTGGGGTCTAAGCCTGGCAATCAGAGGTATTTATCATTTGGTAACTTTACCTTGTTTTGGTTTTTTTTTAAGTGCAATTTGCACTTAAAAATTCCCAAATGCCAACCCGGTGGTGTAGAGGGTTGAGGTGCTGGCACCTGACCTCTTCCCATGCCGGTGACCCAGGTTTGGGAACGGACTTGGGTTGGCAGGGGGAGGATAGGATTGAGCATCCAATGGACTGCTCTCCTATCCTGGGGAGGGTTAGGGATTGCCTCACTCATGTAGTGTCCCCCAATGGAGATTTGGAGCACTACAGAAGCAGCGCACTGGGGGAAGCAAGGAAATTGGAAAATCCACGCCGGAAGTCTAGCCGTATGATGGCTGCCGGCTCCAGGCATCCCCAAAGACTCCCTGAGAAGCTACAGATTGCCTCAGTGGCTCCCAGGACCACAAAAGAAATAGTGTGCTGGTGCCTCCTCCCCGCCAGTGCCTTCCCCCTCAGTGGAGTGGGGACCCACCCGGTGAAGGGTTACACTGGGGCTACCCAATGGACAGCTGCTATTGTGAGATAAGGTGGTGGAAGGGGGAATGGTAGGGAATGTCTGTGGACCTTGAAAACCTGAAGGAGAGGTGGCTCAGGTGCACGTAGGGGCGATAAACAGAATAATCAAAAAAAATCCCAAATGCAAGGCAAAGTCACAAATGGCGAATTTCCGATCAAACAGGAAAAGTTCTACAAATGATCCACAGGGTGGATTTGGCAAATTTGCAGGAAATTTATCTGTGAATTTAAACTTCACTACATCTCTATTGTCAGATCAGCAACAGTATAAAAAATAATGTATGGGCAACCATACACAACAAGGCTGTGTTTCCATCGAGGGGTTTAGATGACAGGATACAAACCTTGAGAGTGAAGCTCAAGAGGTCCATGCTGTCATCTCAGCCTCAAGATGGAAACACATGCCAAGTTGTATGTGGTTGCCCATATTTTCTTTTTTAAGTGTTTATGCTTTTTTCCCCGGGTTTTCTCCCATTCCCCCCAGTGCCTTGGCACATGGCTGTATGTGCACATGGAGGTGCACACTCACACCAGAAGCCAGCTCAGCCTCTTCTTCCCACCCTATGTGCCACCCCCAACTGCCTACATACCCCACTGGACCTCCACCCGGTGGAGACGGGAGTATGGGAGGGGAAACAACCTACCTCACCACCCCCAGAAGGTAGAGCAGCCTGATGGCTCACTCAATCTCAGTCATCCCACCTCCCATGCCAGCACCCTGATGACATGAGGTCATTCCCAAACCCGGTTCACCAATGCAGCACAAGGTAAGGCATCCAGCGCCTCAGCCCTCAGTACCACCGGGCTGCAGCATATTTTACTTTTTTATAGTATATATTTTTTTACACTGGAGTGAGAGACCCCCCACTAAAGTGAAAATAAAAAATCTTGCCGTTTCTTTATTCTGTTTTATGATCAAAATGAAATTTCCAGACTTTTGAAAGTTAAAGTGTACAACTTTGGGCACTGGGTGGTTAGTAAATATCTAGGTGTGGAATAAATCAGAAATTTAAAATTGTATGATATTTGAACTATGCAGAACAACCATTCGGGATGCACACAACACCACTTTGGAATGCACACAACAGTTTAGAATTTGCACAACAAGGTTTTTGAGCAGGATGATTTTTATACAGAACAAAAGGTAACCATGTACTATAAAGACACTGCAGATAACATGAAGTGCTATTGCAAAAATACCATTTAATTCTTTGAGTGCAAAAAACATTTCATTGCAAATACAGCTGTTACATGTGCAAAGATGACATTTACTGGCTGTCAGAATAAATAGCTTAAACTGTCCAGACATACTGCACTCCCATCTCTTGCTATACTAAATGCCTTCAATAACTATAGTTAGAAGCTACATTAAGATCGGCAAATATCACAGAAATCAAAAGATGGCTATTTGTTACCCACAGGTGGTTCAGACACCCTTCTTACCCTGGTACGTCACTGCTCTTGAGCATTATCAGGAGGCCACCGGTAGATGACGCTCAGTTCTACCTTTCATTTAGACCCAGGCAAGGAGATCCAATTCTTGTGATTTAACAATGCAACCTCAGAGAAAAGAGACGGGATGAAGGCCAGTTGGTTGAGCTTGTACACCAGCAAAACTGAACTGCTTTTGGTGGGCCCAGTTCACCTGGTGTCTGTTGCTAAGGAATACCTGCAACTCCCCTATAAAGACAGGATATGCTTTAGATGAGACTGTGTGCTACAGGGCAAGCCTTGAGCCTGAAAAGGTGAAGGTAATGGTTGGCATAGAAACATAGAAACATAGAATTTGACGGCAGATAAGGACCGCTTGGCCCACCCTGTCTGCCCATTTCTCTACCTAATGAATAACCTGCAGATCCTAGTTAACCAGCAGCCTACTTCTTCCTACCCCCACCCCCTAGAATTGCCTTATGACTGTCCCATGCATGCTTGAATTCCACCACTGTTTTTGACTCCACAACCTCCTCCGGAAGGCTGTTCCATACATCCACAACCCTCTTTGTGAAAAATACTTCCTTAAATTACCTCTGAGCTGCCCCCATCTTCAAATTGTGCCCCTTGTTCTTGCACACCCTTTTTTGAAAGATGCTACCCTCTTGGACTTTGTTGATTCCCTTGAGGTACTTGAAAGTTTCTATCTTGTCCCCCTCTCCTCCTTTCTTCAAGGCTATACATATTAAGCTCCTTAAGTTTCTCTTCATATGTCTGGTGCAGACCCTGCACCATTTTAGTTGCCCTCTCTGGACAGCTTCCATCCTGTCTATGTCTTTGCAGAGATTGGGTCTCCAGAACTGCACACAGTACTCCAGATGGGGTCTCACCAGCTGTCTGTACAGAGGATAATAACTTCCTGTTTTCTACTGGTGATGCCTCCCTATGCATCCCAGTATCCCCCAGCCCCCTTGCTGCCCTCTCACATGCTTGCCCACCTTTAGGTCATCTGATATGACTGCCCCAGGTCCCTTTCCATTTTTGTTGTTGTTAGTATCTCACCCCCATTGTGTACTCTTCCCTGGGTTTTGTTTCCCAGGTGCATTACCTGCACTTCTTAGCACTGAATCTAAGCTGCCATACATGTGACCATTCCTCTAACCTTGCCAAGTCCCTTCTCATCCTTTCCACCCCACCTTGTGCATCAACTCTGTTGCAGATCTTTGTGTCATCTGCAAAGAGGCATACTTTTCCTTTCAGTCCCTCTGCAATGTGCTTATAAAGACATTGAGAGAGGACCGTCTAATACTGAACCTGTGGTACCCACTAGTAACCCCTCTTTCTTCAGAGTGAACTCCATTTACTATTACTCTCTGTGTCCTATTCTCCAGCCACTCTTACCCAGGCTGTCATCTTGGGACCCACTCCCAGGCTGGCTAACTTGTATATTAATCTTGTGTGGGACTGTGTCAAATGCCTTGCTAAAGTCTAGGTAGGCATGTCCACAGCCCTCCTGATCTACTACTTTGGTCACCCAGTCAAAGAAATCTATCAGATTTATCTGGCATGACCTTCCCACTGTGACTCCATGCTGCCTTGGGTCCTGTGCCCCTCTGGCCTCTAGATACTCAACAATTCTTTCCTTCAGAAGTGATTCCATCATTTTCCCTACCACTGAGGTTAAACTAACAGGTCTGTAGTTTCCTACTTCTGCCTTGCTCCCACTTTTGTGAAGGGGAATCACATTTGCCCTCCTTCAGTCCTTGGGTACCACCCCATCCTCCCATGATTTGTTAAAGAGGGTAGTCAGTGGTGTCACTAGTTAAACCCTTAGTTCTTTTAGAATTCTGGGATGAATCCCATCAGACCCCATTGCTTTGTCCACCTTCAGTTTTAAGAGTTCTTTCAGAACCCTTTCTTCTGTAAATGGGCTGGTATCAACGTCTGTATCCAGAGTGTTTCTATTGTTTGTTTTAGGTACCGCCCCCTGTTCCTTTGTAAATACTGAGCAAAAATATTTGTTTAGTATCTCTGCCTTTTCACAGTCACAATCTGCCCACCCTCCTCCCTTTATTAAGCCTCACTATCCCTCCTTGGTCTTCCTTCGCTCCTGATGTACCTATAAAAGGTTTTATCCCTTCTTAACTGAGTTGGCTATCTTTTCCTCAGTTTGGGCCTTTGCTGTTCTGACTGCCTTCCAGCTTCTTTTGCTTTAACTGATACAATTATCTGTCCTGCTCCTTCTGTGATTCCTTGTACTTCCTGAATGCTTTTTCTCTTGAACCTTCACTGCCACTTCCTTTGAGAACCATAGTGGTTTCTTACATCGTTTCATTTTGTTTATTTGCTTCACACAAAGGCTTGTTACCTCTGTGATGGCAGTTTTTATTATTCCCCATTGTTCTTCCACCCCTCCTTCCTGCCCATTTGCTAGTGCATTCCTTAGGCACGCACCCATTTTGGCAAAGTCAGCCCTCCTAAAGTCCAGTACTTTTGCCTTTGTATGGCTTGACTCTATTGCTGTGTTTATTGTGAACCATACTGTTCGATGGTCGCTAGTTCCCAGATGGCTACCCACTTCTACATCTGTGATCCTCTCTTCATCTCCATTTGAGAGAACCAGGTCTAACATTGCTCCCTCTTGAGTGGGCTCCAATACTAGTTGTCTAAGGCATGCCCCCTGTAGGGCATCTAGAATAACCCCACTCTTTGAAGTGGCTGCTGCAACTGCACTCCAGTTAACAGCTGGCATATTCAGATCACCCATCGGCAATATCTCCCCTTTTTCTGCCATTCTAAGTATACTTTCTATCATTTCCTTGTCCATTTCCTCCCCCTGAGAAGGGGATCTGTATACAACCCCTGTGCAGATTGTGGTGCCATTGCTGGTCTCCAAATTTACCCACAGTGCTTATCCTCCTCCCTGTTTTCCCTTTTGTTCTGTTGCTTTGATTCCTTCCCTTATGTAAAGAGCTACTCCTCCTCCTCTTTTACCCTCCCTGTCCCTCCTGTAGATAGTGTATCCTGGTATGTTTACGCTCCCAGTCATGGTTTTGTGTGTACCATGTTTCTGTGACTGCCATGATATCCAGATGTTCCTCCTCCATCAAGGCCACTAATTCAGGAAGCTTGTTACTCAGACTACAGGCATTGGTACTCATTGCTCTCCATTTTTTGATGGCTTTACCTTCTTTTGCAGCATCCCCCACTGACCTCCATGCCTCCAATTTATGAGAGAGATCATGAATCAACTTTGACATACCAGATAGGAGGAAGCCTGGTGAACCTGGTGGCTGTAGATTAGGTAACAGGTTATTGATGAGGAGACTGGGCAAAGCCAGTGGCTGTAGATTGGTAGCAGATTAGTGATGAGGAGGCTGGCTAAAGCCAGCAGCCTGTGAGAGGTAAGAGGCTGCAGTGCAAGCTATTTGTAGTAGTAGCAGCCGGTGGAAGTAAGCCAACCAATTCCATTAAGGAAGACAAATTAATGGTGGCATAGAAGGTAAGTGTTTAGGTAGTGAGAGGTTGTGATGCCAGTGATTTAATCCATGAGGTTTGTCATAAATGAATCGATGAGGTTTAGCAGATAATTGCTATGGTTTCAGCATGACTAATGAATTGATATGATTGACATGAATACCTTAATTGACAATGGGGTAGTGTTAGATTATTCTTGTAAGGAGCATTTGTAAGGCAGTACTGAAATACAATGAATATCCCGAAAGCCATTTAGGCTGCGATGTTAATGTATTTATGCATGGATAACAGAAAATCCATGTAGACAAAGTAGCAGGGCAAAATCACATAGCTTACATAAACGTATGCTCCTGCTACTTGGAACCACAATGCACCACTGTGACATCACAGTCCAACACCGTGGGAATAACAGGGAAGCCACAAGCTGAACACCATGAGAAGAAACAGCAACTGTAATGTTGGTAGTGTAGGAACCCCCAAAATGGAGGCATTTGTACTGGCAAGGTCCTGGTTAAGGACAGAGTCCTATGATAGCATGCTCAGGGTAATGTGAACAAATGCAAGCAAATTGATAACTGAAGATTCAGAATAGTAAAAATCAGAAACATACTGCTAAGATGCCTGCAGCTGTAAGCCGCGTCAGTATAATAAGACAGCACATGAATATACTAGCAGCACAAAAACTGAAAGGTGAGAGTAGTAGCAACCTAACTGAGTTAACACAACATGAATGGAGCAAAGCTATTGAGAAACAAACATAGCACAGCAGGGAGTGGCAGCTAGCTGGAACAGGATGAAGCCAGGACCAGGTGCAAACAAGTAAGGTGAATAAGCAAAGGAGGCAGCAGAGGCATGGAAGCAACAACTTGAGCTGAAGAATACAGAAAACAAGTGCAGTTGAACTGAGGGTTTACTAAAATCTGGTGCCTGAAAAGCACAAGCACAGGAATAGCACAATACAAAGGGCAACGGGATACTAGAAAAAACTCGAATGCCTCCACAGAAAAGAAAATTCAAAATGAAAAAAACTCAGGCACAGGAAACAAGAAATGGAAAGTAGCATGCAGCATCTGGAGGCAAAGCGAATACTAACCAAAAGCAGGGGAAACACAACTAACAGAAGTCCGGCACAATCCAAGCAGAGTCACAGCACAAGGGAAGGAAGGAGGCAAACGCTGGGGGGGGCCAAAGCTACAGCAGTCCCCAGAAGAGAAGGCAGAGACTGGACAGAGCATCTGGCCTCAAAGAAAAAGTGTTTCAGAAGGAGGCTGGGAGGAACTGCTTATATACTGTAGCTCAGGAAGAGGGCATTGCTGGTTGCTCACCCCATTGAACTACAGGCATAGCCTTTCAATTAAAACAAGTACAAATAGATTGTTCCTGCAACAACAATTTTTTTAGACCATGTTGAAAAATACCAAGGGTTGATGAAGTTCTTAGCTGGGAAGGGAGGTTATTCCATTGAAGGCAAGCAACCTGAGAAAAACATTCTTTCCCAAAGTGAGTTCAAAACTTTGGTAAAAAAAGACAATGAGACACATCTATGAAGCAATGTTTGTAGGTGGAACTATAAGCCTTTCAGACAAAAAAGTGGGTGACTTCTTGTTCACAGTTTTATGTTTTGCCTCCTCAGTAGGAATTTTAAAATCAAAATTGAAAACTTTGCTGTTTTGTATGGGCTTATCAGTAATTGACAATCTCTTTTGATTAGCCATGAGAATATAAGCTAGAAAGTCAGTGGGAGATGCTGCTACAGAAGGTAAAGCCATCAAAAAATGGAGAGCAATAAGTACCAATGCCTGTGGTCTGGGAAACAAGCTTCCTGAATTATTGGCCTTGATGGAGGAGGAACATCTGGATATCGTGGCAGTCACAGAAACATGGTACACACAGAACCATGACTGGGACGTAAACATACCAGGACACACTATCTACAGGAGGGACAGGGAGGGTAAAAGAGGAGGAGGAGTAGCTCTCTACATAAGGGAAGGAATAAAAGCAACAGAACAAAAGAGTAAACAGGGAGGAGGAGAAGAAGCACTGTGGGTCAATTTGGAGGCAGGCAATGGCACCACAGTCCGCACAGGGGTTGCATACAGACCCCCCTCTCAGGGGGAGGAAATGGACAAGGAAATTATAGAAAGTATATTTAGAATGGCAGATAAAGGGGAGATATTGCTGATGGGTGATCTGAATATGCCAGATGTTAACTGGAGTGCAGTTGCAGCAGCCACTTCTAAGAGTGGGGTTATTCTAGATGCCCTACAGGGGGCACACCTTAGACAACTAGTATTGGAACCTGCTTGAGAGGGAGAAATCTTAGACCTGGTTCTCTCAAATGGAGATGGAGAGAGGATCACAGATGTAGAAGTGGTTAGCCATCTGGGAACTCGCGACCATCGAACAGTATGGTTCACAAATATAGAAACATAGAATTTGATGGCAGATAAGGACCGCTTGGCCACCCAGTCTGCCTATTTCCCTACCTAATGGATAAGCTGCAGATCCTAGTTAACCAGCAGCCTACTTCTTCCTACCCCCACCCCCTAGAATTGCCTTATGACTGTCCCATGCATGCTTGAATTCCACCACTGTTTTTGACTCCACAACCTCCTCTGGAAGGCCGTTCCATGCATCCACAACCCTCTCTGTGAAAAAATACTTCCTTAAATTACCTCTGAGCCACCTCCCCATCTTCAAATTGTGCCTCCTTGTTCTTGCACACCTCTTTTTTTAAAAGATGCTACCCTCTTGGACTTTGTTGATTCCCTTGAGGTACTTGAAAGTTTCTATCATGTCCCCCCTCTCCCTCCTTTCCTCAAGGCTATACATATTAAGCTCCTTAAGTCTCTTTTCATATGTCTTCCAGTGCAGAACCTGCACCATTTTAGTTGCCCTCCTCTGGACAGCTTCCACACACACAGCAATAGAGTCAAGCCATACAAAGGCAAAAGTATTGGACTTCAGGAGGGCTGACTTTGCTAAAATGGGTGAGTGCCAAAGGAATGCACTAGCAAATGGGCAGGAAGGAGGGGTGGAAGAACAATGGGGAATAATAAAAACTCCCATCACAGAGGTAACAAGCCTTTGTGTGCAGCAAATAAACAAAACAAAATGATGTAAGAAACCTCTTTGGTTCTCAAAGGAGGTGGCAGTAAAGGTTCAAGAGAAAAAGAAAGCATTCAGAAAGTACAAGGAATCACAGAAGAAGCAGGACAGAGAATTGTATCAATTAAAACAAAAGGAAGCTGGGAAGGCAGTCAGAACAGCAAAGGCCCGAACCAAGGAAAAGATAGCCAACTCAGTTAAGAAGGGAGATAAAACCTTTTTTAGGTACATCAGGGAGTGAAGGAAGACTAAGGGAGGGATAGTGAGGCTTAATAAAGGGAAGGGGGTGAGCAGAGGGCAACAGTGAAAAGGCAGAGGTACTAAACAAATATTTTTGCTCAGTATTTACAAATGAAGAGGGGGAGGTACCTAAAACAAACAATAGAAACACTCTGGATACAGAAGTTGATACCAGCCCATTTACAGAAGAAAGGGTTCTGAAAGAACTCTCAAAACTGAAGGTGGACAAAGCAATGGGGCCTGATGGGATTCATCCCAGAATTCTAAAAAGAACTAAGGGTAGAACTAGTGACACCACTGACTACCCTCTTTAACAAATCATGGGAGGATGGGGTAGTACCTGAGGACTGGAGGAGGACAGATGTGATTCCCCTTCACAAAAGTGGGAGCAGGGCAGAAGCAGGAAACTACAGACCTGTTAGTTTAACCTCAATGATAGGGAAAATGATGGAATTACTTCTGAAGGAAAAAAATTGTTGAGTACCTAGAGGCCAGAGGGGCACAGGACCCAAGGCAGCATGCATTTACAGTGGGAAGGTCATGCCAGATGAATCTAATAGATTTCTTTGACTGGGTGACCAAAGTAGTAAATCAGAGAGGGGCTGTGGACATGGTCTTCCTAGACTTTAGCAAGGCATTTGACTCAGTCCCACACAAAAGATTAATATACAAGTTAGCCAGCCTGGGAGTGGGTCCCAAGATGATAGCCTGGGTAAAGAACTGGCTGGAGAATAGGACACAGAGGGTAATAGTAAATGAAGTCCACTCTGAAGAAAGGGGGGTTACTAGTGGGGTGCCGCAGGGTTCAGTATTAGGACCGGTCCTCTTCAATGTCTTTATAAGCGATATTACAGAGGGACTGGAAGGAAAAGTATGTCTCTTTGCAGATGACACAAAGATCTGAAACAGAGTTGATGCACAAGGTGGGGTGGAAAGGATGAGAAGGGACATAGCAAGGTTAGAGAATGCTCAAATGTATGGCAGCTTAGATTCAATTCTAAGAAGTGTAAGGTAATGCACCTGGGAAACAAAACCCCAGGGGAGGAGTACACAATGGGGTGTGTGATACTAACAAGAACAAAAATGGAAAGGGACCTGGGGTAGTCATATCAGATGACTTAAAGGTGGGCAAGCAATGTGAGAGGGCAGTAAGGAGGGCTGGGTGATACTGGGATGCACAGGGAGAGGCATCACCAGTAGAAAACAGGAAGTTGTTATCCCTCTGTACAGACAACTGGTGAGACCCCATCTGGAGTACTGTGTGCAGTTCTGGAGACCCAATCTCTGCAAGAACATAGACAAGATGGAAGCTGTCCAGAGGAGGGCACAAAAAATGGTGCAGGGTCTGCACCAGAAGACATATGAAGGAGAGACTAAAAGAGCTTAATATGTATAGCCTCGAGAAAAGGAGGGAGAGGGGGGACATGATAGAAACTTTCAAGTACCTCACGGGCATCAACAAAGTCTAAGAGGGTAGCATCTTTCAAAAAAAGAGGTGTGCAAGAACAAGAGAGCACAATTTGAAGATGGGAGGGGTGGCTCAGAGGTAATGTAAGGAAGTATTTTTTTAAAAAGAGGGTTGTGGATGCATGGAACGGCCTTCCGGAGGAGGTTGTGGAGTCAAAAACAGTGGTTGAATTCAAGCATGCATGGGACAGTCATAAGGCAATTCTAAGGGGTGGGAGTAGAAAGAAGTAGGCTGCTGGTTAACTAGGATCTGCAGCTTATCCATTAGGTAGGGAAATGGGCAGACTGGTTGGGCCAAGCAGTCCTTATCTGCCGTCAAATTCTATGTTTCTATGTTTTACGTTATTATATTTGAAGGCAAAAAACGTGTATATGGTATATGTATGTCTTCATAATTGTGGAGTTTTGTACTTTATAAATGCTTATTTTTATTACTCTTAGTCACTTTGAGCTCTGGAAAGGCACTACATAAATAAAACACTCTATCTAGCTAAACCACATCCCTGTAGTACCACTGTATACAGTTTTTCCGAATGGATTAACTGATTTAGATAATCACAAAGTCATATATTATGTTTGACTCTTGTCAGTACATTTGTTTCTTTTGTGCTAATTAATTTTGTCAAATCAAACAATTTAATAAGCTAACATTATTTTGATGTATATCAACATTAAATATGTGGGCTGCTGTGACGTTTAAATCTGCAAAGTCAACCATCTTACATGATAATCAATACCTATCAAAGGTTTTTGGACACTAATAAAAACCTTTATGAACTTATTTTATAAATTCATTTAAATTACTTCTAGACAAGTTTTGTTACAGCCACCCTTTAAAGATGGTGAAATCGTCCACTGGGTACCCTTGGTATCATTTTGGTTTGTGAAATTCAAGTCCTGTGATGTACAAAAAGGGGGAATCTGATTAAGACACTTGGCCTCGACGCCCTTCATTAACATTCATGTTCTTTTGTTGAATATTGTCAGCAATTATTTTGAAACTTTAAGTGATATTAATAAATAAATTGGTGTCTAGAATAATCAGTCCATCCTTTTATAACTACCAAAAATCTGGGTCCTAAGTATGTCAGTGACATAAGTCTTCTAAAGTTATTGACAAATATACTGAAGCAGCAACATTGCTCCTGGAAAACTGCAGAGAAATGTACTGATAGAAAGTGAATAACTGCAGTTCTCTATATGCAGCTGAGACACATTTCACTTCTGTTTAAGTCTGAAAGTTTATGTTTTGACAGTTAAAATAATTGCATTGCAAAAGAAATGAGTGATTTTTCCCTGACAACCATACAAAGAGATGAAGAATTGAAGAGAAAATCAAACATCTGAAAATCATGTGAGTGAAAATGGGATTCCCTTGAAGCTCCCCCGACCTTTGTATAGCCAGGGATAATTTTGATCCTGTGCAGTTTATAACCAAGTGTCAAGATATCCTTACCTTGAGACCTGTAAAAGAAATTATCTACAGGATCTTTGACATTGAAAAAGTACCTTAAGGTACTACTTTAAACTAGTGGACTATTGCCACACAATACAGTTTGGAAGTCCTTCACAGCAATTTGAAAGAGAAAGTATGACATTTAGCATGTAAACAACTTCATAGACCTAGGTTTGGACATGTTCATTTAAAATGGTCAGGAACACTCAAATGAAGTGAGGGCAATACTACATAAAACAGCAGCAGTACACACAACAGATCTGATTGTATGGATGTTTCGGTGATACAGAGTATACAAATCTATAACATTGTCACAAAATTCAAATACTGCACCTATTATTGTACTCACTTTGATTTTAATTTATTTTCGTTATTGAGTTCACCATAATTAGAGATACTTAGAATGTTGAATCCACTGGTGAAGCTCAGGCAAATTTGTCAAATTCACCTATGTTATGTTATTCTACTGGGTAAAGCCCACTAGGCATAAGTGACTGTTTTCAGGGGCAACCTGAGAACAATGGGTGGTTAAGTGACTTGCTCAGAGTCACACAGTATGCAAGTGGAGGGTGTGGGAATCAAACCCAGCTCTGCTGGATGTACCAAGCTCATTCACAGCTCGTTGCTCCAACCACTGGGCTAAACTTCCATACTGTGGATAAATTTGCAAGACTTTTTTTTATTTTAATAGGAAATTTGCCTTTAGTAGCGTCACCTGTACCTTCATCACTGGGGTGCACCAAGGTGAAGTTTTATCAAAATGAGGTTACTGGTAAACAAGGGTCTCAAGGTCACATGGAAGAGCCTCTGCAGGTCACATGGTACATCTCAATATAATAAGACAGTTTCACTTTTGGTTTTGCTTGCACTGTTAGTCAGTAGAGAAGAAATGAGTTTGACTACTTTTAGGGCAATACAACATTGAAAAAAATATATTTCCACCACTTCGCAGGATTTTTTAAATTCTTTTCCATTCTCTTTTAAGACTTTGTGTTAGCAGTAAATTAGTTTTGGGTTCTGATCCTTTTTTGGCTATATTTTTTTAAGTTATGCATCACTCTTTTCACATTTTTCCCCTGTAATTTTCTCTGTCTCTCTCTTTATTTTCATGCCATGTAGTCTCAAGGGAGAGTTAGAACTCATGGGGGTGGAGCTATATGCCTGCAGCATGCTGCTTTTGGGGAGAATCCAGCAGTCCCCCCCCCAACAGCTGCTCCAAATGCAGCAGTAGCAACCTCCAGTACACCCATCTCCCCCAGCTGTGCAGCAACCTGAACCATTAGCCTCAATTGTGAGGAAGTCCCCTGTTCATAGAAACATAGAAACAAAGAAACAGAGAATTTGATGGCAGATAAGGACCGCTTGGCCCACCTAGTCTGCCCATTTCCCTACCTAACGGATATGCTGAAGATCCTAGTTAACCAACAGCCTACTTCCTCCTACCCCACGCTAGACTTGCCTTATGTCTGTCCATGCATTCTTGAATTCCCACACTGTTTCTGACTCTACAACCTCCTCAGGAAGGCTGTTCCATGCATCTATGACCCTTTCTGTGAAGAAACACTTCTTCACATTACCTCTGAGCTGTCCCCCCTCTATCTTCAAATTGTGCCCCCTTGTTCTTGCACATCTCTTTTTCTGAACGATGCTACCCTCTTGGACTTTGTTGATTCCCTTGAGGTTTTTAAACATTTCTGTCATGTCCCCCCTCTCCCTCCTTTCCTCGAGGCCATACATCTTAAGCTCCTTTAGTCTTTCTTCATATGTCTTCGGGTCCAGACCCTGCACCATTTTGGTTGTCTTTCTCTGGACAGCCTCCACCCTGTCTGTGTCTTTGCAGAGATGGGGTCTCCAGAACTGTACACAGTACTCCAGATGTGGTCTTGCCAACTGTCTGTACAGAGGGCCAACAACTTCTTGTTTTCTACTGGTGATGCCTCTCCCTACACATCCCAGTATCCCCCCAGCCCTTCTTACTGCCTTCTTACATTGCTGGCCCACTTTTAGGTCATCTGATATGACTATCCCCAGCTCCCTTTCCATTTTTGTTGTTGTCAGTATCTCACCCCCCACTGTGTACTCTTCCCCTGGGTTTTTGTTTCCCAGGTGCATTACTTTGCACTTCTTTGCATTGAATCTAAGCTGCCATACATTTGGCCATTACTCCAACCTTGCCAAGTCCCTTTTCATCCTTTCCACCCCACCTTACATATCAACCCTGTTGCAGATCTTTATGTCATCTGCAAAGAGACATACTTTCCCTTCCAGTCCCACTGCAATTTCACTTATGAAGACATTAAGAAGGACCGGCACCAGTACTGAACCTTGAGGTACCCCACTACTAACCCTCCTTTCTTCACTGTGGACTCCATTTACTATTACCCACTGTGTCCTGTTGTCCAGCCAGTGTTTTACCAAGGCTACCACCCTGGGACCCACTCCCAGGTTGACTAATTTGTTTATTAATCTTTTGTGCGGGACTGTGTCAAATGCCTTGCTAAAGTCTAGGTAGACCATGTCCACAGCCCCTCCCTGGTCTACTACTTTGGTCACCCAGTCAAAGAAATCAATTAGATTTGTCTGACGTGACCTTCCTGCTGTGAATCCATGCTGCCTTGGGTCCTGTGCCCCACTAGTCTCTAGGTACTCAACAATTATTTCCTTCAGAAGTGATTCCATCATTTTCCCTACCACTGAGGTCAAACTTACAAGTCTGTAGTTTCACGCCTCTGTCTTGCTCCCACTTTGTGAATGGGAATCACATTTGCCCTCCTCCAGTCCTCAGGTACCACACCATCATCCCATGATTTATTAAAAAGGGTAGTCAGTGGTGTTACTAGTTCTTCCCTTAGTTCTTTTAGAATTCTGGGGTGAATCCTATCAGGCCCCATTGCTTTATCCACCTTCAGTTTTAAGAGTTCTTTCAGAACCCTTTCTTCTGTGAATGGACTAATATCATCCCCCCATCCAGAGTGCTTCTATTGACTGGATTAGGTATCTCCTCCTGCCTTTCCACTGTGAATACTGAGCAGAAGTATTCATTCAGTATCCCTACTTTTTTACTGTCGCTCTCTGGCCAACCACCTTCCTCTTTATTCAGCCTCAGTATCCCTGTCTTAGTCTTTCTTTGCTCGTTCATGTACCTGTGAAAGGTTTTATCCCCCTTCTTAACCAATTTGGCTATCTTTTCCTCAGTTTGGGCCTTTGCTATTCTGACTGCCTTCCCCACTTCCTTCTGCTTTAACTGGTACAGTTCTCTGTCCTGCTCCTTCTGTGTTTCCTTATACTTCCTGAAAGCTGTCTTTTTCTCCCTTACCTTCCCCACCACTTCTTTTGAGAACCATAGTGTTTTTTTTCTTTTGTTTTGATTTATTTGCTTCATACAAAGGCTTGTTGCCTCTGTGATGGCAATTTTGATGTTTCTCCATTGTTGCTCCACCACACCTTCTTGACTGTTTTCTAGTGCTTTTCTGAGACACTCTCCCATTTTGACAAAATCAGCCCTCCTGAAGTCCAGCACCTTCACTTTTGTGTGGCTTGACTCTACAGCTAAGTTTATTGTGAATCACACTGTTTGGTGGTCACTTTTTCCCAGATGGCTACCCACTTCAAGATCAAAGATCCTCTCTTCATCCCCATTTGAGAGTACCAGGTTGTCGAGAGGTCTAAACCTCACTCTCAGATTCTTGACGATATTGGGAATGCAAGTAATCACAGACATGTTGCATTAGAGTAATAAACAAGTTTATTACTACCAAGGGATAAATCACAGTTGCCCTAAGCAGTTCTTACCAATGCGAACTGGGAGCCAGTGCTAAGTGTTCCCTACACCTCGAGGTTTCTCTGTTGTCTCTTGGGGTCTCTCGGGTCTCCGAGGTGTAAAGCTTGTGCATTACATTATATACCTATGATAATTACTATGGTTACCAAAAGATAGAAACATTTCTAGTTACAGAGATGAGCCCTACTGTCTAAATTAGAGGTGGCTCCACGGTCCAAGATAACATTATACAATTCTGTAAAGTCATCAGTTTGAGAACAAAAGAGTTCTTATACAGACTCTTACATAACTCAGTGTAGTGGTACAAATCACCAAAAGGTGGCAATGCTGTCTTACATATTACAGTTACTTCAAGGACACAGGTGTATTGGCATCTGACAAGTTAGAAATACACAGAAAATACATAGAAGAATATATGTGTATTAGCAAGCAAAGTGTAGTACAACAATATGCATTCATATCCTGACATCTACTCTTATACAGTAGATGCCCTTAGCCCTAAATAGTAGTATAATCTATATCTAAGTGTTAGCTGTCTATGGTGTACCTCTGAGGGTACCAATCAGGGTGCAGGGACCTCATGTAACATTCCCCCCATTGTTGCCTCCAAGGGTAAGACAGGCAATTGTCTAGGGAAAGGACAGGAGCAGTGGTCATTTACAATCCCGACGCACGAGCCTTGTAAAGGAACTCAAGCTGCTCACGGTGTTGGTGTAGTGTGTGCCATAGGCAGCAAAGCATAATAATCAAACTAAAAATTAAAAATGCTTGTATAATAACAAAACCTTTAAAAGTAATCTCTAACCAGGTATTAGTTAATGTGTTATTCATATCTCCATCATTAATCAAGGCAAGAACAGCTTCATTGGCTTTGGTCATATTATTGCTGATGTGGATGAGGTGTGTGTCTTTCCTGTCTAAAAGTGATTTCTGGGTAAGTGTGAGTGGGTCTATTTCTACATTAAAGTATGGCAAGTAGTCTGATAGTGTGAGTAGATAATCTGGGTTACCATTAATTATGTCTGCATCTAGAAGGGGGACGGGGGTTATAACAGTATGTCCAATGACAGTCTTCTGGTGGGAAACAAAACAGAAATTGGAGTAATCAATAGCACAGGTAACAGAACCATAAGTGTAGGATTTATAGTTCATAACTACACAATACTCGGCATCGGAATTGTACTGTGAGCGCACAGTAGGCAGTCTCCACTTTTGCAACTGGACAGGGCAGGTGTAAGTCGTCTTTGAAATCCGTGTTGACAGGCGATGAACCTCCTCACAATAGGATTGGTAGAGCTTATCTGGAGCCAAGGTTGAGTCAAAAGAGTTGGTGCCATTCGCAGTGATGTTATCATCCATTGTGAAAGTCCAATCAATGCTGTCCGGAGAGTAGCCACAAACAGGTTGAATAACATCAAACACATCACATAGGCACAAATAAATATATTGCTTTTTCACACAGCAGTCCATGTGTGGAGCCACCCAGGCATCCAGGAAAGAATGGCAGAGCAGTAGAGGTGGTAGATCCAGGCATTCTCTGTAGATGTCGTCATCCAAATGCCCAATCGAATGAACTAGTGCAAGCTTGTTGAACAAAGCTGTAGTAGGATCAAAGCATGGTAAGGAGACAGTGAAAGAAACAAACATGGTACCTGTTATGGAACATTTTTTAGCAGTGAAACAAGGACCAGTATTAGGGTGTCTGGTCACAAACCCTAAATTCCGAGCTGTGGAGAGAGGAATAGTCAAAGTTTGCTGCATACACATAGAAACACAGCTAGTGGTTTTACATCTTGGATAATACCATTTGGAAATGCGTCTATCATGTATAATGTCAGGAATCCTTCCAGATTCAAGATCACGGAAGAGGTTGTTGATGGTAGTGATAATGTAAGAGCCGTAAGCAGAACAGAGTATCTCTCTAGCTATGTATTGTTTATCTGCTTCCTTATTGTTCTGTTGTATGAATGCATTGATCTTATCTTTAGAATCAGTGAATGCCTTAGCAATGTCGTGCATGTTGTATACAGTGTATCTTTCTTCCTGACTAAGGCCATCCACACCATGCAATAATGGAGGTAAGATGTTGTTGACCAAGCCAGTGGAGAATTTGGCAGAATGACTTTTGATAGCAGCAATGTCTGCTTTATTCCAGATAGACATAACCGTACCAAAAAGACCTCTGACAGTACCTGTTGCACCGGTGACATCAGAACTGTCAACTTCATGTCTGTTACGTTTATGAGCTAGATTATCAGGAGAGGGCTTCCTCCTGAAGTTGCCTCTATGTTCAGTAGAATGGACACCGGCAATAGGGTCTTGCATACAAATCTGAAATGCATCTAAGCTATCAAGCAATAATGTATTATAAAATGCTGATGTATTAGTATTGTGACACATACCATACTCTTTCATATTCCAGTAAGTAAGATTACACAAAACAGGTATATGCATAAACTGTAAGTTATTAATCAAAGAACCTGGGAGGGCAGTGGCTGTGAGACCACTACGGGGACCAGGGGTATGCTTTGGACATTCCAAAAGCTGCTTGTCAGTGGGTGGGAAGACAGAGAGGTACATGGCTGCAGAAGCCATGTGGTGTATAGCACAAAATCTACGAGCAGAATCGTTGGACAAAGAGTTGCAGTAAGAAGGATCTATTAAGGCAGTTATGTTGTACAAACCAGAATGTCTTAATGCAGTTTGTAACAAGGATAGTGAACCATTTGTGGGTAATTTAGCATTGGGCCAACCCTGGAAAGTTCCTTTGGAGAGTTTGGCCACAGGGAGAATTTGTCCTTGTGATGTGGTTTGCCACTCAATTTGAAGGGTAGATTTGTCAGTAGCAACAACCGAGACAGTGAGGTAAGCATCGGAACCTTCCTGGACAGTGATCATACTATCTGGTATATTGATGGATACTCCTAGGGAGGGAGAGGCATCACCAGGAGAGGCATCAATAGCAGAAAACAGGAAGTTGTTATCCCTCTGTACAGACAGTTGGTGAGACCCCATCTGGAGTACTGTGTGCAGTTCTGGAGACCCCATCTCCGCAAAGACATAGACAGAGTGGAGGCTGTCCAGAGGAGGGCAACCAAAATGGTGCAGGGTCTGCACCAGAAGACATATGAAGAAAGACTAAAGGAGCTTAATATGTATACCCTTGAGGAAAGAAGGGAGAGGGGACATGATAGAAACTTTCAAGTACCTCAAGGGAATCAACAAAGTCCAAGAGGGTAGCATCTTTCAGAAAAAGAGATGTGCAAGAACAAGGGGGTACAATTTGAAGATAGAGGGGGATGGCTCAGAGGTAATGTGAGGAAGTATTTTTTCACAGAGAGGGTTGTGGATGCATGGAACAGCCTCCCTGAGGAGGTTGTGGAGTCAAGAACAGTGGGAGAATTCAGGAATGCATGGGACAGACATAAGGCAGTCCTAGTGGGGGGTAGGAAGAAGTAAGCTGTTGGTTAATTAGAATCTGCAGCTTATCTGTTAGGTAGGAAAATGGGCAGACTAGGTGGGCCAAGTGGTCCTTATCTGCCGTCAAATTCTATGTTTCTGTGTTTCCCTCTGGGCGAGGTGCTGGAGGATCGAGGTGTTGTAGGAGGTCCGGTACCATGCCTTGGATGCAGGGGATAACTCCTGAGAGGAGGAGATAATGGAACATGATAGCCATCTTGTCAATGTATCTGAAAAGGAAGATCAAAGATTAGTATGTTAGTACAATTCCGTCCAATGGGGTGAGGAAAAGTAATTTAAGCTCCTTTATACAGTTTTAGCTGGTTTGCATGTAACCATTTATCAGTCAATTTGTTATTGTGGAGGAGTCTAACTTGATAGGCTGCCGGACTGAGCTTGTTGACAATAGGGTATGGGCCTTCCCACTTGTTGGAGAAAGAGTGGGTGGGATGTGCAAATTGAAGTACCATTACCTGATCTCCAACTTGTCAATCCACTTCTTGTGCGTGTTTGTCAAACTGTATTTTGGATTGTTGCTGGGCCTTGCCCATGCAGTTGGCAGCATACAAGTGTGTGTGTATGAGGTCTTTTCTGAGTTTTTCCGCATACTGGTCTACAGACACATGGTCTGCAGTGGGGGTGTGCAGGTCAAACAACAGGTGTTCAGGTAATCTAATCTGTCTACCAGTCATCACCTCAAAGGGTGTGAGCTGGGTGGTGGCTGAGGGTGTGCCCCTAATTGCCATAAGGAGCAAAGGCAATAGGGAATCCCATGTTTTGGGATTGTCCTCAATGAATTTGGAAAGCATTTGCTTGATCCTTCCGTTGGCTCTTTCTACTTGACCTGAGGATTGAGGATGGTAAGGTATGTGGAACTTCTGCTGAACTCTGAGGAGTTCAAGGGATTCTTTCATCAACTCACCTGTAAAACTGGTTCCTTTATCAGAGTCTACCTTAAGAGGCAGACCCCACCTGGAGAAAATCTGTTCCATCAGGATTTTGGCAGTAGTTTTGCTGTACATGTCTTAGTGGCGAAAGCTTCTACCCACCTCGAGAAGAGGTCGGTTACCACAAGAGCATACTTATTATTTCTGCTGGTGTTGGTCAGAGGGCTAATGAAATCAATTTGAATGGCATGCCAAGGGCCAGAATGTCTTTGTAGTAAAAGTTTGGCATTTCGTTTGGTAGGGATGGGATTGTTTTGCGCACAAACGAGACAGTTGTCTATGTATTGTTTAACATCTTTGGTGATACCAGACCACCAGGCGGTAGTTGTGAGTCGTTGGAGAGTATTCTCTGCTCCCTGGTGTCCACCAGTAGGAGTGTCATGCACTTGGTGCAAGAATTCAGATCTTAGGTGTCTGGGGACTACCCACAACTTGGTGGTAGAGTCATCTGGTTGGAACCAAATGAGCTTGTCATCTAGTGACAAACGCAACTTACCTTCATGCCTTCAATAGGGGTTATGTGTGGGAAGTTTCTCTTCAGTACCTTTATCAAGGAATCTGAACATCTCTTTGAGTTCAGTATCAAGCTATTGAGCTGTGGAGAGGTCCAGGGGTGAGAAGGGTTCAGGTTTCTTCTTGAGTGCTGCAATGTGTACAGCTGCATTAGGCTCTGGATGGTCCATCACCCAGATGTCCCCCACTCGGGCCCCTTCCTTAGCAAGGGTATCTGCTGGGTCATTGAAGGCATGATAGGGGTCATGGAGAGAGTGGGATTTAACCTTGTGTACATAGAGTTTGTGGGTAAATCTCTGTGCCAGTGAATGTATGTATATTACCAATTCTTTGTACTTCACTGGACTGCCATCAGAAGAGAGGAAGGAGTTCTTCTGCCAGAAAGGAAGAAATTCTGTAAGGGAACAACAAACCCAGTTAGAGTCTATGAAAATGATGGCATCCTCGGTTCCATGTTGGATGAACTCGAGGGCACAGGCCACCGTTGCCATCTTGGCATACTGTGATGAAGCTACACTACAGCGCTTAGATATCTTGACAGTGTTTCCATAAGGGTAGATCACCAAAATGCTCATCCCTGCAATTTGTTCTCCCTGATAGTAGGATGCTGAACCGTCAGTAAAGATACAGCACAAAGAGGTACTCTCGAGTATTTGTAGCATGGCAGGGAGGAAAGGACCTGGATCAGGAAGATCAGGTGACTGTAGTGTACAGTCATGGGGGTTCTCCCTGGAAAAGGAGGCCATGAGCTAACATAGATTGGACTTTAGTAGGTTGTACCTGTATATCTCTGTCCTGGAGAAGAAGTGACCAGTGTGTCAGTCTGGTGTTAGAGACTGACCCATCCTTCACTCTGTCTGAGAGCAGAAAGGTGGTTGGGGTGTGGTTGGTATTAATGATCAATGGTGAGTACCCAATGATATACAGGAAGTGCTTGACAGCCCAGTAGGTGGCAAGAAGGTTCCTTTCACAAAGGCTGTACTTCTGTTCCACTGGATTCAAGAGCTGTGAGGCATAAGCAATGGGTCTCAAGGTGCCATGCACCTTCTGGGCCAGAACTGCTGACACAGCAATGTCAGAGGTGGCACACTCTAGATGAAATGGTAGTGCTGGATTGGGGTTCACCAGTGCTGGGGTGGAGGCCAAGGCCTGCTTCAGTGACATCACAGCCTGGGTGTGAATAGGTCCCCAAGTTCATGGTACATCCTCTTTGAGTAATTCATACAGAGGAGCAGCTTTCTGAGCAAAATCACAAATGAAATCTCTCGAATAGTTTACCATACCTAGACACCTTAGAAGAGTTGCCACACTGGTAGGTAATGGCAAGTCTTGCAATCCATGTACCTTCTTCCAGGTAGGACTTCGAACTTGGTCAGTTATTTTTAGACCCAGAAAGAATACTTCTTTCTGACACAGCTGTGCTTTCGCTGGGTTACATTTAAAGCCTGCTTTCTGAATGAGAGTCAATGGTTCGTCCAAGAGATCCAAATGTTGTTCCTGTGTGGCCGTTGCCAGCAACAGGTCATCCACATATTGTAAGAGACATTGGGGGGTAGAGAAACTCTCGAGGGCATCCATCATGTGGAGATGGAAGAGGGATGGACTGTTATGGAATCCTTGTGGCAAGCAAGTCCACATGTACTGTCTTCCTTCAAAGGTGAAGGCAAACTTATATTGACTCTTAAGGGCCAATGGCAAAGACCAAAAACCACTGTAAATGTCAAGGGCACTGAACCATTTTAAGTCAGGGGTTAAAAGTCATAGCACATCTGATGCCACAGTTGAGGAACAACTGGGGATGACCTGATTCAGTTTCCTGTAGTCAATAGTAAGTCTCCGGGCATCAGTGACTTTCTTCATGGGCCATACTGGGGAGTTGGCAGTGGAAACACAAGTTCTGATTACTCCTTGCTTGAGGAATGACTTGATCATTTCTCTAAGGGAAGGCAAGCCTCAGTTGGGAAAGGATATTGCCTTTGCCTCTCATGTGCTGGGTCTGGCACTTCAATGACGGTGTGCATTCTACCACAGTCATGCTTGTTAACTGCAAACGCTTCCAAATGCCATTGCAGAATAGGTAGGAGTTTTGGAAAAAGTTCATGATTCTTGAACAAATCTATGATGTCATACTCTTTGTCATTGGCAGATATCATTGCCACAACGTATGAATCAGGAATCAAAATGGTATGATACTGACCCTGAATCTGGATCAGTAGCATGTTAGCTAGATCCACCACACAGCCATGTGGTGCAAGGAAGTTGATCCCTATAATACTAGAATGATCATGCAGCACCATTAGTTGGAAAGTATGTGAGGCCTTTAAGTGGCCTAGCTCTACCGATAAGGGTAGAGAATGGTATGCAGGTAGCCTAGTACCGTCGACTCCTGACATGTTGGTCCTCCTTCCGGTGGACCAAGGGAATGTGTCCAGGTGTTCGTCATGTAGCACAGATACAGCTGCACCTGTATCTAGCAGAACTACTAGTAGGTGGCCCCTGACCTCAGCCTCGGTGCAGGGCCTTCCGTTTGTATCCAAGACTAGCTTGTTTACAATATGGACTGGGGCCTGTAATTGTCAATCCGTACTGCCGGAAGCATGCAGAGATTGGGCCTGGCTCATGTGGATGACTTCACCATGCTGTACTGATGCTATATAGGGAGGAGCTTCTGGGTTCAGACCTGTATGGGCCTGAGGGCCTGTACCTCCGGTGTCTCCATGACCTGTTGAGGCCTGGGCTTCCAGTTGTACCGCCGCAAGGACCTGTGCAGGAACAGCATCCACCACAGAGTGCACTTGTCCCAGGAGCTGTCAAAATTTCTGATTCTCTTCAGCTATCTCCCTATATGAAGGACCCTTTCTCTGTTGTGGTTTACCTCTACCCTTATGCTTCCTGTTCTTATGCCAATTCCCGTTCCCACCCCATTGCTGTTGTTGATGCAGTTGTTGTTGATGGGCCTGTTGGGGGTGTTGATTATCAGCTGGAGGGGCAGGTTGATGTTGGGTCTGCTGGCATTGGGCCTGCCCTTCCACTGTGTAGTGTGTCGTGGCCTCTGAGATGGGTTCCACGGCAGCTACCTTCTTGGAACTGCAGCCCAAATCACGGATATACAGTTGATACACCCTCTCTGTTTTCCGAAGAATATCGGCAAACCTATCCATATTTGGGTAAGTGGTTGGCTCTACTTTTCTCTTACTGCTGGAGTCATGTTCCTAAGAACCAGGGTCTTATATTCAATAAGACCTACATCCGCAGCTTCTTGTGCTAGGTGCTTTCCTGATCGGTAGGCCATCCAAAGTCTCAGGTGGTAAGTCGCTGGACTTTCTTTTGCGTTCTGCTTCACAGGGTATGCAAGCATCACTCCTACTACACCTGGGCAGTAAGCAGAAATAAGCTCGGCTGCAACCTCATCAAAGGTAGCATTCCCATCCTGACGGACAGCTTCAGGGAGTTTGGCCCATAAACCAGGATCGATGGTCTGGCGTAGTATTTTGACCTGATATTCTGCAGCGAGGCTAAGCATCTCGCATTTAGAACATACCTTTTCCAAGTGACAGCTGAGGTTGTCGGATGGATTCATTCGACCAATGCTGTCAGCAATCTGCTGAACAGAGTAGGCCATTTGTAGGGGATTAGTGGGTCGATCAGGCAAAGGTAGATTGTCTCGAGCACCATCCAAGGCTGTGCAAGCTGCAGCTTCAGCTGCAGTGCGGACAATACCTTCTTGAGTGCCAGCCTCTTGGAAAAGCTGCCTAATCTGGGTTTTAATAACCCTTTTACTCCTCTCAGGAAGATGGATATTGCCTATCGCAGTTTCAATCATGGTTTCTATTTCTTGCCTGTCTTCCACATTAATAACGGCTACCGGAGGTGCCGTCGGGACCAGGCTTGGGCCTGCACCCCCCCATCATGGGGGCTGCCATGTTGGCATCTTTCATGATGAGTGTCACGATGTCGCCGACATGTGACATGGGGAGTTGGGGACGGGGACCCGCCCTGCTGTGGATAGCTGGGTGTGGAGTCTGGACCATAGTAGGGGTGTGACTGGGCATTGTATTGTGAAATGTCATCATCAGATAACTCCCCTTCTGATGAAGAATGAAAGGCAGGGGCTACGCCTCCCATTGCCTTAACATGTCCAGCCAGAACCTCTCACTGATGGCGCAGTGTCGCCATCTTAGTTCTACATTCATCATGATTCACACTTGCAACATCCATATCAACCTGATCTTGCTTTTGCTTCTGCAGAACTCTATACGCGGAGCTCAATTCGTGATTGTCCCTGTAAGCTACTTCTAAATCATTACGTACCTGGTTAATCTCGTCCTGCAGCTCACCCATTTCATCACTCAACTGAGCATTCGCAGCACTCAGTAAATCATTCATTTGCACTGCCTGACTCTTATCCTGCCTCAAACTTTCACACTCCTGCTTCAACATACATATTCCCTGTTCTCCAGCCTTGGCTGAATGATGCAATAGTGAATCCTTTTCATTCCACAGAGTTTGGAGTTCAGACTCCAAGTTCTGCTGCAGTCTAATACAATCTGTTTCCTGCAAACCCATCTGTTGCTTAAGAGATGAAATCTGCAGATCAAGGGTTCGAAACCTCGCTTTGGAGGCTTCCAAAGCAGCATAGAGAGCCGCGACCATCAACCCTTTAGCGTGACACTTATTGGTTGATTGTCTCATCTCTGCACACTGGGTTGAAATCCCCAGTATAGGGTTGTCAGATTGATTTGCCTCCCACGCAATGTCAGCCCATCCTCCATGGGAGGCAAGGAAGTTCGAGACATCGAGTCTCAGTTCTGCACAGATATCTGATACTGTGGCCATTGTGTGGGAAGGAACAAAAATTCAAACTGTGAAAAAGACAGCATGCTGCTTATCGATCCACAGCACGAGTACTTTAAACACAGCTGAGCTACTGTATTAGTTGCAGGCTTGCAATTCAAAACTGCTATGGAGTGGGTCGAGATGGCATCGACCACACCCGAAAAGTCAGCCAGACTTTGCAAGTGACTACAAACTGAGTGTAAAGTGGGAGAGGTGATACGGGAATGTACACCTACTATCCCCGTGGGAAAGGGAAAAAGTGTAAGCAACAAGTGAAAACTTACAAACACCAAATATCGCCTGCACACGGTCGCCAATTTGTTGAGAGGTCTAAACTTCACTTTCAGATTCTTGACGATATTGGGAATGCAAGTAATCACAGACATGTTGCATTAGAGTAATAAACAAGTTTATTACTACCAAGGGATAAATCACAGTTGCCCTAAGCAGTTCTTACCAATACGAACCGGGAGCCAGTGCTAAGCGTTCCCTACACCTCAAGGTTTCTCTGTTGTCTCTTGGGATCTCTCGGGTCTCCGAGGTGTAAAGCTTGTGCATTATGTTATATACCTATAATAATTACTATGGTTACCAAAAGATAGAAACATTTCTAGTTACAGAGATGAGCCCTATTGGCTAAATTAGGGGAGGCTCCACGGTCCAAGATAACATTATACAATTCTGTAAAGTCATCAGTTTGAGAACAAAAGAGTTCTTATACAGACTCTTACATAACTCAGTGTAGTGGTACAAATCACCAAAAGGTGGCAATGCCGTCTTACATATTACAGTTACTTCAAGGACACAGGTGTCTTGGCATCTGACAAGTTAGAAATACACAGAAAATACATAGCAGAATATATGTGTATTAGCAAGCAAAGTGTATTACAACAATATGCATTCATATCCTGACATCTACTCCTATACGGTAGATGCCCTTAGCCCTAAATATTAGTATAACCTACAGTATATCTAAGTGTTAGCTGTCTACGGTGTACCTCTGACGGTACCAATCAGGGTGCAGGGGCCTCGTGTAACAAGGTCTAAGATTGCTCCCTCCTGAGTAGGTTCCAAAACTAGCTGTCTGAGGCATGTCCCCTGTAGGGCATCGAGAACGGCCCTGCTTTTGGATGTGACTGCAGCAAAGGTGCTCCAGTTGACATCTGGCATATTCAGGTCCCCCATCATCAATAACTCCCCTTCTTTGCCATCCCAAGGATGCCTTCTATCATTTCCTTGTGCATTTCCTCCCACTGAGACAGGGTCTATATATAACCCTTGTGTGGATTGTGGAGCCATTTCCAGTCTCCAGGAAGACCCACAGTGCCTCTTCTCCCTGTTTACCCTTTAGTCCTGTTGCTTTGATCCCTTCCCTTACATAGACAGCTACTCCTCCTCCTCTTCTTCCCTCCCAGTCCCTCCTGTAAATTGTGTACCCTGGTATGTTGACATCGCAGTCATGGTTCTCTGTGTACCATGTTTCTGTGACTGCCATGATATCCAGGCATCCCTCTTCCATCAAGGCCACCATTTCAGGGAGTTTTTTACCTAGACTATGGGCATTGGTACTCATTACCCTCCATCTTTTTATGGCTTTATTTATTTTTGCCCCATCCCTGTCCTTACTGCCTTTGTCTTTTTCTCCATTTACCCCAGCTCTTCTCCTTATCAATTTCTCTATCTTGGTGTTTACCTCACTAGCTACCATGATTTTTTTGGGGAGTAGGATTTCCCTTCTCCTTTTCAGTGCCTCCCCCCCCTTGGCTAGTTTAAATGCTTGCCAATGAAGCATTTAAACCTATCACCTAGGATCCTGGTTCCCCTCCTGGATAGATGCAGACCATCATGTCTGTATAGGCCTGCATCCCTACAGATGGAGCCCCAGTCCCCAATGAAGCAAAATCCCCAAGCTCTAGACTAGTTTTTCAACCAGTCATTGAATCCCATGGTGCAGAGTACCCTAGCCTCATTCATGCCATAGACAGGTAGCACTTCCAAGAAAGTTACCATGTGTACTACTTGTCTAAGGCCCTTCCCCAACTCCCCAAACTCCTGTTGCACTGCTGTGATCCCATTCTCAGCCAGGTCATTCATCCCTAGGTGGACAATGACATCCAGCTCCTTCCCCCCTTGCAGCTGCTCCCATGATTCTGAGGATTCATTTCCTGTCCCTCTAAGCCATGGTGCCGGGCAAGCACCTTACCTCCCTTTCCCCTCTCTCCCCCAGTTCTACCCCCCAACAATTGAGTCCCCCACCAAGAGTTGTTTCCTTCCCCTGTGGGTTCCTGTGCCACCCTCCTGTGGGTATCCATTGTGGAGGTTCCCAGCATCCCACTTGGTCTCCTCTGCAGGTGCCTCCATAGAGGAATCATGCTCTGCCAGAGTGGTGAATGAATTGTGGAGAGGCACAATTGGAGGGATGCACCTCTGTTCTACCACCCTCACCCTCCCTAAACCCACTGAAGTCCAACCACTTCTCTTTCTCTTGGCAACCTCTGAGGTAGTGGCAGTGGCCTGGGTGGTCCCTGGGTGGAAGAGCAGATTTTCTGAATCCTTGCCAGGTCAGCATGGAGATGAACAACCTCCTCCCTCAGAACAGATAGGTGCCTGCAAATAGGGCAGCAACACAGTCTCCAGAATGTTCACCCCACTCAGCAGCAGTCTGACCCCCCTGTGCCCTCCATGGCACCACCACAAGCTGACCCCCACCATGGAACCTTGCTCATCCTCCTCTGGCTCCTCAGTGTTACCCAGACCCAAGCATACACATTCTTCCCTGGTCTGGGAGTGCTTTACGGTGGACGTCCAGGATTACAGTGCTGTTGCAAGTAACACTTGTAAGGCACTAGTAAGCCAGGGGGAAAAAGGGGAGCCATCTCCAGCCTGGTAGCCAGCACACACATTTAAAAATAAGGCACAATGCTCAGTCAGAGGCCAGGCAGTAAGAGCTGGCAAGTGGTGGTGATGGCAGCCTGTTTGTGGCGCCTAAGGGGGATGCCTAGTACCAAGACCAGCACCTGCACCCCCACTAGTCCTAATACCTGTATCAACTACCACTGCAAGGTCTGTGTAGGAGTTTTCCAAACTGCAGGAGGAAATGGGGAACCTCTGCTGTGTCCTGGCTCCATGGAACAGACAACTAGTAAGCTATTGGCTAATCATCAGGTGCTGAATGCTGGCATAGAAGAGCTCCATCATTGTTGTGCAGGTGCTGCTCCATCTGGCAGTGAGCAACAAAACAATACATTCCACATGTCAAATGCAACTATAACATCTTTTCTTTTTATCTCCATTTATCTGCAGAACTCATTCCTCTGTCTTTTACACCCTGTCTCCTCTTATTCTTTCTTCCTACCTCTTTCTTTACCCCACAAAATATAAAACTTTAAGAAATACAAAGAAATTTAAACGCTTTTCCTGTCTTTCATTTGTACTGTTTCACTTCATTCTTTCTTGCCTCAGTTCCTGTCTGTTTTCATTCTCTCCATAAGACCCCACCCCCCCAAAAAAAACACTAAATACTATTTCAATATATATTTTATGGCCCTTTATTATTCTCTTCTCTCCCACTACATTGTTGTAAAGAACAGTTATTTACATACAGTATTTTGTGCACTTGAAAAGCATAATATAAAAAATTGTATGGCCCTTGAATATTTTATTTCAGTCTAACAGCTGATGATACACTTTTCCCTGTTCTTATTTCTAGGAAATATATCTCAAAGGAGAAGCTGTTATACTGTGGTAGCTGTTGCAGCACTGTTCACATCTCCCTCTCACATAGTATTTGTCAAGCACATTATGTGAGTCGACACAAGTGCTCAATCACAATATATAAATTTCTCACTTCTTGAAATTCACTCACAAGCAAGAAATTATTAAATTGTATTAATGTACTACTGCTGCTCCTCCTACGTGGGACTGTGCTGTGTGTCACTCCCCCTCCACATTTCTAGTAACACACTTTAGGAGAAAAGTGTGAAAAGTACAATAAACATAAATTTTGTGTTCCCAGAATTTTTCTGAACTACCAGAACAAATACCTTGGATTGCTGCATTCTGCTACAAGTTGCCACCCTGTGTGTCTGTTCCACTGGAACAGTTATTGTGTAAGGAACATTAGGTGAAATTGATGCACTCAGAAATTTTCTCAAGTACCAGAAAAAATACATTAGGCTGCTGTATGTTGCTACATTGTGCCACTCTGCATGTCAGTCTCACCAACACTGTTCTTGTAATGGCCTTTTGGGGAAAGGTGTAAAGAGCACAGTATACTAGAACTCTCTTCTCCAAAAATTGTTCTCAATGAAAGAAAAAGATGAGCAATGCTGCTGCATGCTGCTTAGGGTTACTACCTTTTAAGAAGCCCAAAGTGGGACATTTCTTACTGAACCATGATTTTTCACAGGACAGTATGTAACCTTGACCAATGCAACAGGATTGTTTTCCCTATATAATCAGAATTAAGGCTGAGTATTGTAGTTTCTTAGTTGCTTCTATTGCTTCTGGTCATTTTAAGGCATTTTAGTTAAGGTATAGTAGTTTTCTGCAACATTTAGTTGAAAGTCAGAAAATATTTTCTCTACTATAAAATCAGGACAAGCAGTATTTTTCATGTTTTTTTGCAGGACACAGCTGCCCATATCAGGACTGTCCTGCGAAAATCAGGACAGGTGGTAACCTTAATGCTGCTGGATGGTCCCATGCTGTGTCTACGTCCCACCAACACAACTCTGAGTCAGATAATTCTTCTGTCTGGAAATTTTCACATGAATAAATGACATGGGATGGGCTCCATGAATTAAAATGCAGATCCTGTGCTTTGCAAGTGACACACCACAACACCTGTCCTGATGAACTGTAGAAGTGAACAGAAATTCTGATTTTTTTAATTAAATCATAATGCCTCTTTGCAGCACCAGTCTGGATTATGAAGTTTGAGGATAGCTTTGTGTCCTACCAGTAAAGGTAAGTATTTTTCTTTTTTTTTTTTCTTTTTCTTTTTTGTTTCATTGTGGGGTGTTGGTGAAAGAAATGTATTTCTAACTATCTTTTGTTACCATGTCCCTGTATTTTTTTTTGGGGGGGGGGTGTTCAGAATCCTGTATCATCCTGCTTTAGCCTATGATAGATCCCATGGCATTTCAGAAAGCAGGTTTTCATCCTTAACCAGGTTGAGGCATGGCCAGAAAAGTAAAAAAGGAGAAAGGAAAAAAAAAAAGAAAGAGTACAAAGAAAAACTACACAGAGTGATCCTCTAGAACCTCTGTGAATGGGGCCCAAAGCTATTCAAATTTACCAATCTCACCAATTCTGGCATAGTGCAGTCTCTCCAGCTCAGCACTTTCTATCAACAAGTTTAGTAGTTCCATAAATGATGGTGGTTTAATGTCTTTCCAATGTTGTAATATAACTTTCTTAGCATTTATTAAAATAAGTTTAGTCAAATATATCTGATAGTTAGATAGACTTATTCCTTAAAAAAAATGTAGAAGTATAATGCCTGGATTAAATGGAATGTCCACCCTAAAACTTGTTGCAATAGACCAAGGACCCTCTGCCAATAAATCTTTAATTCTGAACAGGCAACAAGCATATGCATTAGATTGCCTTCCATTGTTTTACACATTTGAAATCTATCAGAAATATTGTTCAATTTATTTAATTTCCTGGGGATATAATACGTCCTATGAAAAACATTAAACTGAATTTGCCTCAGAGTATTCTGTGAAACTGTAATATGTAAGGTTTTGATATCAACCCATTGATTTGTAGAAACTGATTTTGACAAATTCCTTTCCCATTCATTTTTTAAGGGTTCAAGACTTTCCTTGGATTCCATTAATAAAAAAGAATATATCTTCCCTATCAATTTTGCTCCAGAGTTGCAGGCTACAAAACATTCCTGCATTGGGGAGGCTGCTGGGAGTTCCAGTTTTCCCATACATTTTTTAGGATTTATTTTACATGTAGATATATAAGAAACACTCCAGACTGTAATTTAACTTTCAGCGCTAACTCCTCAAAGTTTAAAAACCTACAGTGTAAAAAGGAAAACAAATCTTTAAGAAATAGGTAGTCATCCTGGATCCACTTTTTGGGAAACTAGGTAAGAGAAAGATGCTTATTAAAAAATATTGAGGAAAGCTGTGTGATCTTGGTCTTAAATCCCAATAGGCTATTTTACTGTTGCCATACTTCAGCTGTGGCCTGGGAACTAACTGTCAGCAAGGCATTATCCAGATTAAAATCCAATGCTGCTTTTATATCTATTCCAGGTAATCTGTGGGCTTCCATTCTTAACCAAACTGGGGGATTTTCTGTAGATTTGAACCAAAATACCACCATTTCTAACTGAGCAGCTAAGTGATATAAAAATAAATTTGGCAAACCCAGGCCACCTTCTTCAGTTAACAAATAAAGTTTTTCTAATTTTAGCCTAGGGTTCTTATTAGCACATACAAAACAGTTTCCCTGTGTTCAGGTATTTATCGCTCAGGCGATTTAATTCTGTTGCTACAGGGTTCCATCCCAGATCGGGTTATTTAATTTAGCAATGTTTCCTACTGTGAAGGTAACTATTTTTTCCCATTTTTGTTTTTAAATTATTAAATGTTATTCATGTGTCACTCTCTAACTGGTTTCATCTCCTGTTTCTCTTATTGCAGGTACTTTTCAGCTGTGTGACAGTGTAGAATCAGGCAGCAGCATAAAATGGATGAATGTTATCCACACTAAATACAAAGAGTGGGTTGATTTTAATAAGGCAACATACAGTGGTGGGGAAGCTGGAGGAGGATGTCCAAGCATGAGTCTGCTACAGTACATTGATCACATCAATGATCTGGTGCAAAACACACTATATACAGTACATAAATTCTGTGCTTCCCAGATTTTCATGTACGCCCAAAAAATAATTCAGGCTGCTGCATGCTGCTACATGGTCCCACCCTGTGTGTCTGTCCCTCCACCACAGTTCTTGCTGTGCACTTTAGTAGAAATTGTACAAACAGTACTATATACATAAATTCCATGCTTCATTAATTTTATGAACTACAGTCAGTTCCACTTCTATGCCATTCGGTTATATACCTTTTTCAAATATACAGTGCACTCTACTTATAATGAACAATTGGTTATAGTGGATACAAATTGATTTCCCAAACCAAATATATCAGAGCCAATGCATTTTCTTCTGTTTTTAATGGACAGAACCTTTGCTTACAACGGACACTTTGAAGCTTCTATAGGTATTTGTAGTGCATTTTTGAGGGGTACAGAGCTGGTGAGGAGATTTGACAAATGTGGAATTTCGATGTAGGAGCTACAGAGACTAAATTTCTTACAAAATAATTCTTCACAAGCTGCACAAACTTTCATTTGAAGATTACACTAAAAAGGAAATGATTTTATTTTTTAATAAAACCCTTACAGTACAGTTGCCTTTGTTCTTACTGTTCTAGAATCCCAACATCCAGCCACTTGAGTTACTATCCTCTTCATACCTTCTGCAATAAACTTCATTAAAAAAACTCATGTTGCCTGACAGTTAAATAACTCTTAACACACAAAATACAGAAACACATATGCTAGGTAGGATTCTGAGTATGCTATGAAGTTTTATAACAGGTTTTCAATCCCTCTGAGTCCCTGCTCATACACACAGGCACACCTACTGCATAGGCTCCACCTCCCTGGATTTAATGGACACTGGATATAATGGACAAAAACTGTGTGCACAGATGTGACTGTTATAACAGGCTTGAACTGTATGCCTGTTTTGCCCTGGTCCCAATTCATCCCTTATGTCTGTATTGTTAATTGCTCCATCTGCATGACCATGTATTTTTAGTTGTATGCCCTTTTTTAAGCCAAGACAAGTCAGTAAAGTGCTGTTGGGGATGACCTTGTTTACTTCATGAGGTGTTAATTGCTGTTACTCAGTTGTGATAAGTGGTTAAATAGCTGAAGCATAGATCTGTGAGGATATCCTGCAGCACAACAATAGCTGTGAAGATGATGAGGACAAAGAGGAGTAGCAGAAATCAGTTCCTTCAGCCACTAAGGTATAACAAATGATGGGGAAAATAAGGCACTATCTGGCAGTCAGGGAGCACAGAGACTATGAGTGGTTTTACTCATTTGAAAAATGTGTGGAAATGTTAGCATGCCGTGGAAAAAACAGTTTTCCACTGATAGCTGGCTGACACAGAAGAACAGGGAGGATACTGAGACAGACTTAAAATCAAACTGAAATCAATGCTACTCCTGCAAACAAAGCTTACTTTGTCAGTTCTCATGAACACTGAACAGTGTTGTTTTTATTCTGTACTTGAGACATGCATTGCTTCTTGATGCAATTCACTTCATGTAATGTACTGCATTATACTCATTTTTATAGTTTTATTCTTAGCAGTGTTCAATGCTCATTTTAAAACTCACTTGTGTTGTCTACAGTAAATTATTAAAGTAAATGTGATCACTCTACCATATGTTGTGCCGCAAGTCTATTTTTTATTGTTGAGTTATTTTAAACACTGTCTCGCTAAATGAAAAACTCTGTTCCCGCTTGTATGCCATTCCACTTGTATGCACATTTTACTGCAATCTGGAGCTTGGGCATACAAGTGGACTTAACTGTACCAGAATAAATACTTCAGGCTGCTGCATGCTGCTTCATGGTGCCACCCTGTGTGTTTGTCCTATCACCACTGTTCTTGTGTAATGTGCTTTAGGTGAAATAATGCAAAAAGCTAATTCTAAATTTTATGCTTCCACAATTTTTCTCACATACCAGAATCCATATATTAGGCTGATGCATGCTGCTACAGGGTGTTGCACTGTTTGCCACTCCTCCCAATAGAGTCCTCATAACACAATTTAGGGGAAATAATGTGAAAAGCACAATTTAGATAAATTCTGTGCATCAGAGTTTTTCTGAACTAACAGAAAAAATAAATAAGTCTGCTGATTGTTGCTACAAAATGTTGTGCTGTGTATCACTCTCACCAACAATTTTGGTAATGCACTTTTGGGCAAATGGTGTGAAACATGCAATATACATACATTATGTGCTTCAGAATGTTTCTGTACTACAAAAAAATATATAAGGATGCTGAGTGCTGCTATAGAGTGCTGCCCTATGTTACTCCCACCAACACAGTTTTGGTAATGCACATTTTGGGAAATGGTGCAAAATGCACAATGGTCCTGTGGCTGAATGTGTGGGTTGTCAACACAAAGCAGATCTGTGGTGTATAGACAACTTTGAGAGAGAATGCCACAAATTGGGGGTCCTGTGGACCCCTGCATGCATTCGCACAAGGGACGTGTATCTCTTCCACACTTAATCCCCCAGCCAGTCATGCAGCTCTTCTTATGGCTGTTCAGAGGGTGTATCTGGGGGCATCCCTGCACTCTGTGCCATTCATGAAGATGTGCAGTACCAGGCAAGTGGGGCACAAGATATAGCAGAAGGGATCATGCCATGTCTTTTGTGAACCCCAAAAGATGTCTGCCAGCTGTGACAAGACAGAGAATCCCCTCACCATGCTGCCCCAGCTCAATGGGCTGACAGGGAGAGATGGTGGCATCCATTCTTTTTAACACTTTTTTTCTGCCTATGGTGGAGCTGACCCCCACAATCTCTGGCCACCGTCACCTACACCTCCTGACCTGGTCATGCGTGCAGGCCACACTTGAACCCACAGAATCAGGGACGGGCCACATCTTGCCATGCCCTGGGCAGGTGTCTCTCTCAGGTCCTGGGGTGCGGGGCGCAGCCATGAGCCACCGAGATCACCCCCTGATATTTTCCTTCATTAACGTCCCCTTCAGAGAGTGGACATGCAATGACATCAGGGCACAACGTGCTGATGTCCGCCACACTCTACCGTATACTGTCACTGCTCTGATAGTGCCCCCAGTCATCACCAGGGGCCACTACAGAGAGGTTAAACCCTGGATCCCTACCCAGGATAGGAGAGCAGTCCACTGGATGCTTGATCCTATCCCTCCCCTGCCAACCCCTGACAACCTGGGCTCAAAATCCGAACCCGGGTTGCCAGCATGGTGTAAGGTGTGGCGTCCAGCGCCTCAACTCTCAGTGCCACCATGCCAGTGTGGCATCCATTCTGGCACCTGCCTGTACTTTAAAACAAAGGCAGACCTGGGCCTACCCAGAATTCCCTGCTAGCATGGAGCAGGAATCTACTTTGGGACCAGGACAAGCATCTTATTGGATGCCCACTTGTATCCCTTGATCTGCCCCCACACAGTAGTGTATCAGGGAGAGGAGAAGTGAACAGGTGTCCTGCAGAGGTGCACAGTTGTTCATACCATGCACTATACACCATGCATCTGTTGACAGGTGTAGAGCTAAACTATTTGGGTATGCACGAATCACACATAGCCCACAATACACACACATACTATACTCCCAAAAGTTTTCTCAGGAACCCCAAAAATTATATCGCACTGCTGCATGATGCTACATGGTGCAATGCCTTGTGTCAGTCCAACAAAAACAGTTACTGTAATGCACTAAAGTGGATGAACCTAATAATCCCATAATTATCATTTTAATAAATTCTTCTGTCTGGAAATTTTTGCATGACTAAACAAAATAAGATGAACTCCCTGAATTAATATGCAGCTTCTGTACTCTGCAAGTATCACACCACAGTGCCTGGCCTGAAGAACTGTATAAACAATTAGAAATTCTGGCTGTTTTTCCATAAAATCCTAATGCCTCTTTTTGGTGCAAATCTAGATGATGATCTTTAATTATGGCTTTGTGTCCTAGCTGCAAAGGTAAGTATTTATTTTTACTTTTCTTTTTCAGCCAGTGGAAGATGGACAATGTATTTCTATGATCTTGTGATCCTGTTTCTCTGTTGTCAGGTATTTATCACTTGAATGAATAAATCCTGTTGCTGTATGGTTCTGCCCCAGATCTGGTTATTTAAGCAGATCTTGTTATTTAAAGAGCTGCTGATGCCTCAAAGAAAACTTTAAAAATCAAAATATTTAGGTACAATTTAGCTTGCATTCTATATGGCTCGATGCACAGGGGAAACGCCAGGCCTCACCCAGCAACTAACACACTGAAATCTGATCAATGGAAAATCATGTACACAAATGCTCACAGTCTGGGAAACAAGATCCCAGACTTGTAGGCAACAATGATAGAGGCTAAACTGGACATAATGTCCATTAGCGAGACATGGTTCACCAGTAACCACACTTGGGAGAATTCAGTACCTAGCTATGTACTGTTCAGAAGAGACCATGGTGCAAAAAGGGGGGGTGGAGTGGCCCTATGTCAATGAAAATATCAAAGCTACAGAAATTCAGAACACACATTAGGAGCCAGAAGAACTGTGGGTCAAAATGGAAACAGGAAATGGGACTGCCATATGAACTGGGGTTGTCTACAGGCCTCCAGACCAGGGGGAAGACATAGACACATTACTGTTAGAAGATATACAAAACATGACTGCTAAAGGGCGTGGCACAAATCCCGATGCACCGGAGCACATCAGTAATGTATGCAGGCACAGGTAGGGGGAACGTGCCCATGCATAACCTGCACAGCCCGATATTCAGCCCGGGATGTGCAGAGCCATGCATCCGCAACCCCAACCTGCACCAGCACAAAGTTAAGCCAAAAAAAAAAAGGAACACCTGATGGCCACCCACAGGTGAGCTGCCATATTGCAGGGTGCAACACCTGAGTTCCGGCTGCATCTGGTGGCACCCCCCATGCCCGATCATGGGCATTTGTAAAAAAATATAAGAATTCATCCAATATCCCTGGTGGTCCAGTGGACCCCTATGTGCCCGATCATGGGCATCTGTCTAAAAATAGAAATATTCGTCCAATATCCCTGGTGGTCCAGTGGACTGCTATGTGCCCAATCGCAGGCATCTGTCTAAAAATAGACATATTCATCCAATATCCCTGGTGGTCCAGTGGACCGCTATCTGCCTGATCGCAGGTATTTGTAAAAACAAGAACAATTCCAATATCCCTGGTGGTCTAGTGGTACCTTCCCACCCACCCACTGAGCACCACCGCCCCGCTCTCCCCAAGTAAGCCGGTGGGCGGCAGCACCCCACCCACCTGCTGCCCCACCGCCCACTGACTGACACCTCAGTAGGTCTGCACACCACATTGGTTCACAGTGTGAGCCAATGGGTGTCTGCTTCCGTACCCCACACATTCCAGATATGTGAATGATTCATTCACATATCTGGAATGTAGTACAATAGGGCTGCATGCCCATTGGCTCACGCCAGAACCAATGGGCGTGCAGTCCCACCAAGGTGTCAGTCGGCAGGCGGCGGCCGGCAGGTGGGTGGGTGTAATGCTGCTGCCCACTGGCTAACCGGAGGGGAGGGGGTGGTGGTGCTCAGTCAGTGGGGGGGTACCAATAGACCACCAGGCATATTGGAATTGTTTTTGTTTTTACAAATGCCCATGATTGGGCAGATAGCGGTCCACTTGATCACCAGGGATATTGGATGGATATTTCTATTTTTAGACAGATGCCCATGATCGGGCACATAGCGGTCCACTGGACCACCAGGGATATAGGATGGATATTTCTATTTTTAGACAGATGCCCACGATCGGGCATGGTGGGGTGTTGGTCCCCGATGGCTGCTGCCTGGCAGGGTGCCAGGCGCAAGTCATCAGGGATCGGTGCACCTGCATGAAAATGGGTCCATAATGACATGCAAGAGGCCCCATGTGTGTCTTGCATACATTATGGCCCCATTTGCATGTTCAGTTTTGAATATCGCGGTTGCTGTGCATGGCACAATGGTACTTGTGCTAGCGCATCTCCATGCTCCACTCTGGACACTTGCGCTGGTGCAGTGCCACTGCACCATGCACACTGAGGGTGGCCAGGATGTGATATTCAAAGCTGCTGAGTCATGGCGCAGCTCCTTTGAATATCGCTTAGTCCACACCCCTGCGCAGCCAAGTTGAGCTGCGCCCAAGCTTGCGCCATAGCCTGGCCCAGTTTGAATATCTGGGTCATAGTGGATTCCCTGCAGGGGAGGGCCTCAAACAACTGGTAGAACAATCCACAGGGCTATCCTAGATCTAGCACTGACTAACAGGGAAAGGATCATAGATCTTCAGGTAGAAGGTCACCTGTGAGCCACTGACCATCACATGGTATGATTCAATTTGGCCACTAGAATAAAGCCATCCCATTCCAAAGCAAAAATATGGAACTTCAGAGGACCTGACTTTGATAAGATGGCCAACAGAGTTAAGCTAGCCCCTGGAAAGAAGAAATACAGGTGAGAGGGTGCAGGCAAAGTGGGCAAGCATTAAAGATGCAATTCTTGAAGCAACATCCCATTGTGTTAGAGAGAAAAGCAAGAGCAAAAGAAGAAGGAAACCTCTTTGGTTCTCAAGAACAGTAGCAGAAAAGGACAGAGTCAAAAGGCTAGCCTTCAGAAAATATAAGAAAATGCAGCTGGACTAAGATAGGGAGGCATACCAAACTTCCCTAAAGGAATCAGGGAATGCAGTATGACAGAAAAAGGCCCAAACCAAGAAAACACTAGCATGAGTAGTAAAAGAAGGTGGCAAGACTTTCTATAGATATATTAGTGAAAGGAAAAAGTCCAGAGGGGGGTATTGCTAAGATCAAAGGGGATAAGGGGGGGAGTGTGAGGACAAGGACCAAGGAAATGCATCTATCCTAAATAGATACTTCTGCTCAGCATTTACTGACGAAAAGGTAGGGCAGGGCCCACAGCTCAGCACCATGGACACAGGAGGGGAGGGAGGTGTGCATTAGTCCCTTCACAAAACAAAAGATCTTACAAGAGCTTGCTAAACTCAGGGTGGACAAGGCAATGGGACCTGATGGCATACATCCCAAGGTACTAAAGGAGCTAAGGGTGGAACAAGCAGAGCCATTATCAGAACTGTTTAGTGAGTCTCTGAGCACAGGAGAGGTCCCAGAAGACTTGAGAAGTGCTCATGTCCTCCCGCTCCACAAGAGTGGCAGCAGGGAGGAGGCAGAGAACTACAGACCAGTCAGTCTTACCTCAGTAGTGGGCAAGATTATGGAGGCACTCCTTAAAGAAAGGATAGTGCAACACTTGGGATCCATAGGAACACAGGATCCAAGACATCATTGGTTTACAACAGGAAGGTCCTGTCAAACTAATCTCATAGATTTCTTTGACTGGGTAACCAGAGTTGTGGACCAAGGGGGAGCAGTTGATGTCACCTACCGTGACTTCAGCACAGCTTTCAATACTGTTTCACATAGAAGACTGATTAATAGGCTGGGTAGGCTTGGGGTGGATCAGAAGTTGGTCAACTGAGTGGCAAACTGGTTGGTGGGCAGAAAACAGAAAGTGGTGGTAAATGGTATACAGTAAGAAGAGATGGAAGTCACAAGTGGGGTGCCTCAGGGATCAGTCCTGGGACCAGTCCTCCTTAATATCTTCATCAGTGACATTGCAGATGGACGGGAGGGTAAAGTTTGTCTGTTTGCAGATGACACCAAGATCTGCAACAGAGCAGATGATCCAGATGGGGTGGGAAGAATGAGAAGAGATCTGGATAAACTGGCAAAATGGTCAGAAGAGTGACAACTGGGGTTTAACACAAAGAAGTGCAAGATCATGCACATAGGGAAGAGAAACCCTGAAGCCACTTATAGGTTGGGAGGGGAGTTGCTGGCAATCACAAGGGAAGAAAGAGACTTACTGTAGGCATCATCATCACAGATGACCTGAAATAATCCAAGCAGACCACTAAAGCAGGAAGTAAAGCTAGAGAGATGTTGGGGTGCATTAGTAGGGGTATCACAAGTCATAAGAGGGAGGTAATAATCCCTCTCTACAAGACACTGGTTAGGCTCTATCTAGAGTACTGTGTGCAGTACTGGAGGCCACACCTGCACAAGGACATTTACAAAATGGAGACAGTCCAGAGAAGGGCAACCAGAATGGTGCAGGGACTGCATCATAAAACATATGAGGACAGATTAATGGAGCTCAATAAGTATACCCTACAGCAAAGGAGGGAGAGAGAGAGGTGATATGATCGAAACATTCAAACATCTTAAGGGCATTAACAAGGTGAAAGAGTCTAACATGTTTCAATATAAGAAAAATAGCAGAACAAGAGGACACAGCATGAGATTAGAGGAAGGCCGATTAAGGAGGAATGTAAGGAAGTTGTTTTTCACAGAAAGGGTGGTGGATGCATGGAACGGCCTACCTCAGGAAGTGGTGGATATGAATACACTGCAGGGCTTCAAACAGGCATGGGACAGGCATAAGGGAGCAGTAAAGGTGAGTATAACTTGATGGGCCATTGACAGAGTACAGGCCTATGGCACATTCATAAGGTAAAAAAAATGGGCAGACTGGATGGGCTGTGCAGTCCTTATCTGCCATCAACCTCTATGTTTCTATGTTTCCATGTATTTGATAGGTTTCTCCTCCTCATTACCCATTATACTGAGAAATTTGCATGAAAACATGCTTCATATCCCTTAGAGTTCATCTGCCTCTTTATCTTACTCCCTACTTCATGTCATAGTCCTCTGTTGTGACATCACAATCTGATGCCATGGGAGTAATTGTGATGTCTCAAAAAGAGCATTATGACCTTAGGGAGAAAGCAACAAGAATAGATGACCTCTTCAAGAGCAAAGATCCCGTTTTCATGAAATGACCTCAGTAATAAATAATGGGGAGGAGAAATGCAGAACTAATGTGAAATGCAAGCTGAACTTTGTCTAGATATTATGTTTTGTTAAAACTGTCCTAATGGCATCAGCTGCTCTTTAATTTAGCAGTGTTTCCCACCATGGAAGTTAAGTATTTTTCATACATTTTAAACATTTTTAAATAGTATTATGTCATTCTGTAATTGTTTTCTACTCATGTTTCTCTTGTTTCAGTTAATTTTCTGGCAGCAGCAGGTGGGTTACTGTTGTTCATGATGAATAAAGAGGAGGGATTTACTTTAATAAGATCACACACAGTGATAGTGAAGCTGGAGGAGAAATTAGGGGGAGATCTGAGCATAAGCCTGTAATCCTGACCACATCAATGATCTGGTGGATCACACAGTGGTGCCTTGCTTGCTGCAGCTGGATGCTTCTGACAGAATGGGAAGATACCTGTAAATAAAAGATAGAAATTAATGAGACACTAGTACAGTCCTTATTGTTTTGCATTTTCACCCATGAAAGAAAACCAAAAAGAAAAATTAAAAGAGAAAATTACTTTTAGAAAGGATGTTCATCATCACAGTGGTGATCACAATGGCTTGAAATAGCATAAGATGCCCCAGACTGAGGAGGTAGAGGAGAAGTCTAACTTGATGGAGGCAGCAGGACACAAGACTTATTAATACAAGAGAAAATTATTTAGACTGTACTCAATTAGCCACAGTGTGGGTCAATGCACAGACAGTATATCTGCTGTCCACTCTAAGTCTTACTGTACCTGTTACGTAATAAGAAAAAAAGAGAAATTAGTTAGTCTGACTTTGCCACTGCAGTGGTCACATGGTATATATGTTGTCTACTCCCACTGTTACTATTCCTGCAACCTGTGAAGAAAAAAGGGAAATTAGTTAGCATGCCCTGGCCACTGCAGTGGCCACACAGTATATCCATTGTCCAATTGCAGTCTTACTGTACCTTTCACTTGTAAAGAAAAAATAAGAAATTAGTCAGACTGTCCTGGCCACTGTGTTGGACACAAGGCATATCTGTTGTCAACTTAATCTGGTTGAAGTTCATGCCTGAAAATAGGCAGAATGTGTCTAGTGCACTTACCTGGTCAACAAAAACTAACTAAATAAATAAATAATAAATACATTTCCAAGCATTACTATACCTGTGAAGAAAAAAAAAGAAATTAGTTAGAATGTATTGCCCACTGTGGGGGACACACAGCGTATCTTTTGCCTAATCTAATACTGTCTATACCTGTCACCTGTGACGAAAAAAGAGAATTTAGTTATCCTGACTTGGCCACAGTGTCACTGTGTACCTGTGAAATGGAAACTTAAAATAAAACTGGAAAAGAAGAAAAGAATGATGTAATGATACTTACCATCACATTAGTGAGGGACATGCCGTGTACTGGCATGATGGTACCACAGAAAAGGGTGGTGGATAAAAAGGCAACTTAAGTTGTTACTGTCTTGCCAGCCACTTATGTGAACTGGAAAACCCATGAGGAGAGGAGAGGAGAGGAGAGGAGAGGAGAGAAGAGGAGAGAAAGAGTACTGTACATTTTAATATCTTACAAGCAATTTGGAAGTCTGTCCAAAACAAGGATGGACTCACCACCAACAGTAATGATAAGGAGTGTGCACAACAGTGAAAGTAACTTACCATCAAAGCAGACAAACTTGGGTCTTGTTGGGCATCAGGTGTTGCTGCCTGTTCTTGGCAGTCTGGCTAAAGGCTCAGCTTGGGAGCTGGCTGGGTGGCTAGAGGTCAGCATGGTAATGGCATTTGGGCTGGCATAAAAGTCTGTGTTTCTCAGTCTGAAATCTGAATGCATGTGGTGGAAGTGGAGGTGGTATATGTTGTTGGTAGATGTGGCGTACACAAGCTGGCCAAAGGAGGAGACTATGTCTTCTTAATCGCTGGAGGATACATAGTCTGCAATGATTGCAATGGCATTCAAAATTGCTTAAACCACATGATGTCGATGTGGTGGTGGCCAATATTGTTGTTGGATCTGGAGAACAAAAGCATGATTGAAGAAGAAGAAGAGGTTGTGCCTTGAATGCTGGAGGATGCACTGTCCACATGACTTGCAATGGCATTTATGTTGATGGGCTTTTCAGTCTGGAGTATGCGTTCTATGGCTGTGGCGGTGGCCAATGTTATTATCTGCAAACTGTCATGCCTTCTGGACATAAACCTACTTGATCATCACACAGTCCTTAAGCTGCCATGCTAGAATATGACTAAAACAAGGGGAAGGCAGCACACTGAATTCTCATAGCAGAGAATGTACAGTATATGGAAAAGTGATAGGAAAGCATGGAAAGAAAGAAGAAAAAAAAAAGGGTGAGAATGTTTGGGTGAAAGCTGTTTCAAAGAGCCAGAAAATCAAAATGGAGGCCCTGAGGAGTCTTTATAATGAAAGTTATTACAGTAATGTTATGTTCTGGACCGGGATCCCTTCCCCTAACCCACCACACATACCTGGAGACTAGAAGCTTGGTTTTGAATTTGAGAAGGTACAGTGCACAGACATTTTCTGTCTTCATGATGTCCTTAGGCAACTGCTGAAGAAACTTTCAAATGGGACAAATGTCCCAGGGAGGTGAAATTTTAGCTGAGTCTTCTATAACCAGCATGGACGGGAGCGGGGGCAGCCAGTAGAGTGAACTTTTCAAGAAATGTTTTCAGTTCTCTGAGGATGTGCCAGCAGGAAAATTTCCATCTGCACTAGAAATTAAATCTTTAAATGTGGCACTGTGAGATGAACAGGTGGTCTCAAGAGACGTAATCATAACTTTCTGAGCCCTGGCTTCCAGTTTTTGCTAATATAGCTAGTTCTGTCATTGGGAACAACTAGGTAGCATGTGGTGCAGTCTTGTCCATTGAAATAAAAGGAGGAAGGTAGCAAAAAGGTAGAGAAAATAGTGCCAGGGGCTGTCTTCATTTCTAAAGGATTGTAGCAATGTCTTAATTTATTGGTAATGTATGGTCTGTACTATATGTCTTTCTCTCTGTTCTGGGAAGTAGTCTTAGTCCAGTCATGTTTCTGAAGTGACTGTTTTTCGCGTGATTCATTCTGGGTCATGGATTGATCTGAAACATAGAACATTCTCAAATGTAGCTCTTGCATTGCCGCTTCAGGAACATCAAAAACTTTTATGCCATCTAAGAGAAAGATATGCAGGTGTGCTGGGTATGGGGTGGTGAAATTGTCTTTCTGCACCTTCAGGAGCCATAGTATTGGTGTGTGTGCTCTATGTTTGGACTGGAGAGTAGGGGAATAATCATTATCGAAAAATAAGTGCTTGCCATTGTATATAATTTCCACCTAATGCCATGCCATGCTGTAGTAAACATTTCTTGCTTGACAGTGAAATTCAGAAAGTGAACAATAATGGAGTGGGGCTTTAAATTAGGTCCAGATGGTTTGGAGATTAATGTCTGATGAGCCTTATCTATCACAAGAGGGCAGAGATCTGTATTGTTGAAGAGTAAGGGGAGTAAGATTTGTACAAAAGTAAAAATATCCTTGCTTTGTCCCCCTCCAGCATTCCATAAATCCTGATGTTGTTCCATTTGAAATGTCTCTCCAGATATTCACATCTATGCAGTAATATTTGTTGATCTTGCATTAAGTGAAAGAGAACCCTCTCGAGATGGGCCACTCGGGAGGTTGTATCTGTGGCATGCTGTTGTAAATCTGTCACTTTAGATTTCAAAGTCATGACATTTTCTTTTAGTTATAGGTATAAAGTATAAATTTCTGCCTCCAAATCCAAAATCTCTTCCAGGATAGCTGCGTTGGTTGGCTGTCCCACCATTGCTACTCCGTACACCATTTCAGCCACTGTGTTGGTAGTCGGAGATTTGCTTTAAAAGAATTCACAGAAATCTGCTGGCTGGTCCACATTTTTTGGTTTTCTGCCACAACCCATTAAAAAGATGATCTGCTGGCTCAAGTTAAGTGCCAGCTTAAGTAATAACAAATGCTAAATTGGGAAGCTCTTGTAGGTTTGGGGATGGAGCTCTGTTCCTACTCCTCCATGCTGAATGGTGACATCACCAGAAGTCCCAATGATATAATTCTAATCTAATCTGTTTTCTGTACATTCTTATCCTGTATGTATACTTTTCTGCTATTGTTTTGTAATTCATTTTGTGTCACCCCCTGAAAAAGGGACACTCGTCTCAGCGGGCCTACCCGGTCAACAAATTTCGATGATAATAAAAGAAAGTTCATATTATCTAGTCTAAGATTGCTTAGACATAAATGATCATAGCTACATCTATGGCTTTCTTCTCTGATCACTGAATAATGTTTATGGAAATGTACTTAGAGAAAGAAATACGTAATCACATATGCCCCCATAATTCAAAGCATCATGGGATGTAAGTGCAAATCACCATGACATTTTAGGATGGTTCAACTTTAAGCAAGAATGCTGTGCTAAATAATTTGATGACATTTGGCACTCTGTTTTTATACTGGAATATTACAATGTTGTGATCATTCAAGGGGCATGGTATTCATTAGAAGCCTCCTAAACCAACATAGAAATACCCGCATGCTATAACAGTCTCAAATAGCCTGTTCCACCAAGAGAATAGGGACAGCCTATTAATTTCACTGTATTCATAAAATTAGTAGTTAAGGACACAGGTTCAAAACACAGAATAGGTAGGAGCTGCCAGAGCTATGTGGGGCAGTCTCTGCAGTGACAAAAAGACTAGCCTTAACCTCCATAATTGTCATATATTAAAAATTAGCAGTTTAAAATTAGTTTGATCATAACATATACTGTGAGCATATTATTAATTTCTTCACAGTGGGATGCAGTGCAAGGGGAAGGATTCCTGGCTTGTCATTTCTCATACACAAGCATTTTATTTTATGCAAAAGAGTAGTGATTGGCATTTTTTTTGTGAAAATTATAATACGTTAATGGTAAAATAGAGAATTAATATGCTGATGGCCAGTGGGCTAATAAAAGGATCACCCTGGCTAGTGACACAAGAGCTGGACAGCCAGTGTAGAATCTGACTGCCTGAGTTGCCTTTGATGATTTTATAGTAATTGTAAGGAGGGTCTACTATGCACTTATGTGGTCAGGCAGTCTATTTGGGGGGTGAGGATCTGCAGTGCATCTATGGGATGGGTCTGTCATGTGTGGCTGTGAGGTGGTCTGCCGTGCAGTTATGGGGATGGGGCAGGGGGGCTGCCATATGAGCATGTGGCAGGGGTCTGGGTATGTTTGGGGGGCTACAAATCTGCTGCTGGGGCCAACTGAGGTCCTTTGTCAACAGGGCAGGATGCTTACTGCAGGTATGGCAGGGTCCACTCTGATGTAACCTGCACCGTACTATGCCTCCTGCATGTTGCACTATGAGCCTTTGTGAATGGCATGTAGTGCAGGCACGCCACCAGCAGGCCTTCCACCTGACATGTTGCTATCCATGTGGCCAGGGTATCAGGTGCGTACAGGATGCATGCCCTTTTAGTGCATCCCTCAAGGGGGTGCAATGGGTGTGAGGTGGCTATGTGTTGCAGATACACAGCCCATGGGCACACCACACATTCATGCTAGGGCCCAATATGAGAAAATGCTAGGAGATTGCAAAGCACAATATGGACAATGCCTAAAGGCATTAAAAACAGTACTATGACTAAAATAAGAGAGATTTTGCTATAGACTGTGGAGAGATGGTACTGTTAAAAAATCATCCACAATTGAATAAGGCCAATAAGTTTTCAGCAAAACTTGCAAGAAGATGGGAAGGACCATATGTGGTTGCCAGAAAATGTTCAGAGGTTACGTATCTTCTGGGAGACCCATCTTCTGGTCTAGACAGCGGGGTACACCACAATAGTAACCTTAGGAAGTACAGGAGTAGAAATAGGACAGACTACATAGGTATGAATTCTGGGGGTGCACCAGATGTGCAAACTTCTTCAGATGAGCCAGAAGGAGAACAAATTCCTGAAAGCCATAATATACGGATTTATAGTTTTAGGCCCAGAAAGTGTGTAGACTATAGAATCCTACATTCCTAGGGTTCTTAATCCTGGTGGGCCAGCTAGGCTCACTAAAAAGGTGCATCAAAGCAGCACAGTCTGAAAAACTGTATATAATGTGCATATAGTAAATGTGTTAACGTTATCTTCTATATGTAAAGTTATAAAATGGGCATCCAACATAAAGAAGTCTAATTGGTCAAAATATATCATGTGACCATGCATGAAATCTGTTTCATGCACAGTCATCCTGGTCATGAACCATATCACACAATGAGCAAATCAGTCTTCCTACAACCAGAACTATCTTCCATCAGTCCCCTACAACCAGAATTGATCTTCCATTACAAACATGGCTGCTATCTTTATGCTGTAAAAAAAAAAAAAATCAGTTGGGCCCTAAAAATAAAAATAGCTTAAATAAAAAATAAAACAAATTAATTAAATAGTGTTTCCTTGATCATCACGCTTTCCTTACACACATAAACAAATTAGAAATATTAAGTATTGTTTATCGTTTTCATTACAACTGTTTCTTTGCTGACAATGAAAAATCCCTCTTCTGTCTTTACTTGCTCATCAGGGAAATCTCTTCTGCTTGCCCTGCCAGTGAGATAATTGAGTCTCTGGCTGTAAAATAGGCCTTTGTTTTGTGTGTGCTCAGTACGTTAGAAAAGGAACATTCTGCCAGTAGAACTGAGCAGAATTTTGAATCCATGTATTCCATGGTAAACATTCCATGATAAACATTCAATATCTTTAATCTTGATGCCAGCAAAGGACAGACTTTGTCCAGCAGTAATACAATGACATAATCAATGACAACATTTGCAGTGGGTGGAAAGACTATTTTATCATAAATTCACACAAGTAAATCTATTGTTTCTACATATAAACATGCTTTTCACAACTGTATAAAGTAAAAGAAAAGGTGCCAATTTTATAAGTGCAATAAGACACTCCGGGGGTGTGCATGGAAAAGGTTTTACTGCACTTTCAGGGGCTGGAGACACTCAGCCCATGACCTTGTGCCTCACTATGCCCCTTGGCGTTCAGTAAAATCTGTTCCATGCACCTCCCATCGTATCTTATTGCTTACATAAAAAGGCTTACTAGATAAGGTAGGCCTTGGACAATGTTGCTGCTCTTCCGGGGGAAGACTGTAACAGCCTCAGATAGCCTCTTCCACCAAGTGAATAGGGACAGTCTATTAATTTCATTGTAGTCATAAAATTAGTAGTGAAGGATGTAGGTTTAAAACACAGACTAGGTAGGTACTGCCAGATATACATGGACCAGTCCCTGCAGTGATAAAAAGACTAGACTTAGCCTCCATAATTATCATATATTAAACATTAGCAGTTTAAAATGAGTTTGATTATATCATATTATTAAATGATGTCAGTGGGATACAGTGCAGGGGGGAGAGGAAAGAACTCCTGACTTGCCATTTCTCACACACTTGCATTTTTTTTTTTTACACAGAAGAGTAGTGATTGGCATCATTTTTGTTAAAATTATAATATTTTAATGGTAAAATAGAGAATGGATATGCTGATGTCCAGTGGGCTAGTACAAGGATTGCCCTAGCTACTGACACAAGCGCTGGACAATCATAGTACAATTGAACTGCTTGAGTTGCCTGTGGTGATTTTGTAGTAATTGCATTTTTATTTAGTAGACAATCTCTCCTGTAAAAAAGTACTGCTGCTCTGGAAAGAAAGAAGTGAATGCAGAGCGGCAGCTGCAGGTGCAACTGGTGCCAAAAACTGAGTGAGAGTGGAGAGTGAGAGTCCGAGCATCGGTCCCACAGAAGAGCACGGTGCACTCAACTGAGCAATCCTAGGCTTGCCATGGTCATCTGCCTCACTCTGCAGCCATGCCATTCTTCTCCAAGTGATGAGAGGTAGCAGCTCGATGTGCTCCTCTCATGGCAAGATCAACCAGATAAACAATTCACTTACAATATAGTTGGCAAGATGAAAAGCACCAGGGAATGTGGACATTAGGGACTGGCTCTCAGTAATAAATAAAGTATATGGTGAAAAAGCACAGTCTGAGGATTGGGGCCCATGGAGTCTCCACAGTGTAAAATGCATGGCAGTATGAATTAAGCTCACAAGAGCCATTTTTTGTGCATAAAATGGGTGTGACTGGGCACAGGAGCTCATGGCTTCACATACATTAAAAACACACTAATAATAATTAAATAAATAAATGAAAGGGCATGCGGGGGCTAGAGGAGTACTGGGCACAGCATGCAAGCGTTGACTACTTGAGAATATGTGCAGAATTCAAAACGGAGCATTTTAAATATAGTAACAGTTAGAATATGGAGCACAAAGTCAGAACACATTTTACATGTTCAGCAACATGCTGCCAAGCCAAATTTAAAACAAACTGAACCAAACTTGGCACACATGTTCAGAATAATGTCCTACATGTGGAAAAAATAGTTTGAGTTGGTTACAATGTTAAGTAAGGGAGTTGCTAACCTTCTAAGGGAGAGTGGTCCTTTGTGAAGCTAATCCATGCAGGCAGTTACACTAGAGGTGGAGCTTAGTGTGGGGAAATGCATAACTAATGTCTGAGAGAAAAAAACTTGTGAGCAGCACAATTAAAGGGGACATTAAATTTTTGACAGGAAAAAGCATAGAAAAGTGTTCAGAACTCTTTATTTAAGTGTTTATTGTTAAAATGATAGACGTCTTAACTACTCTGCTTTCCTGAGAGCTATTGTGAATAGAGATGCAGTGAATTTAAAATCTGCCAGTGAAGTGAACATGAAGTGGCCACTTCACATTATCATAACTCTAGGCAAAGTGGCCACTGGAAAGTGTTCACTTCACCTTGTCATTATAACTTCACATTGTGATTCCTCCTTAACACAAAGTAAGGCAGAATGACAACAATAGGGCAGCCCCTCCCACACATCACATGGCTTACAGTACTGTAAGTCACATGCTTAACCCAGGCAGGAAGGAAGTGAGCCATGCAAGCAGATAGTTTCACTTTTTCCTTTGCAGAGGTAGAAGGAGGAAGCATTTTGTGTGGAGAGGAGTTTGGAGTGTTATTCCTTTGTATCTGTGCAAATAGCAGAAAACCAAACAGCTTTTTTAAAAGCTAAATCTTTATTTTTTTTGTAGGTTTTGTTCAGTTCTTTTTTGTGACTGAATTCTTTGTTTTATAAGTTTGTGTGTGTGTGTGTGTGTGTAACTGTGTGTGTGCGTGTGTGTGCGTGTGTGTGTGTGAAGAAGTCACTCATTGCGTGATGCATCGGAGAGGAAAGGAGTGGGTTGTGTGATGGACCAGGGAGAGTCTGTGGCCCATGGCCATGGGTAGAGTAGAGTGCACATGCGTGGGGGTCATCAGGTGTTGTTGAACCACTCCCGACTGTTTGTTCTTGCCTCTCTCCCTCCAGAAGCAGCAGCACCACCAGTGCCACCGGCACATCCACCAACTCTGCCACCACCTCCATCAGTAGCAGCTGCTGGGGCTCCAGCAGCACCATCTGCACCACCTCCACAACAGCAGGTGGAGCCCCAGGTGCGTGACAGTGCTGCCAGCACTACATCTGCCCCTCCTGTGCCTGGTTCCCCCCTGCAGCTCCCCAGCCTGGCAATTTTTTAACTGTGTGGAGGGGCAGCACCATTGTGTTGTGCCAGCTATGTGGTGTGCAGGTGTGCCGTGGCCCCTGGTGGACACATCTGGGGACTGGTGGCCATTGCACACTTATTGTAAACCACCACAAGGTGGAGAGGCAGGCTACCACAGAATAGTCCAGGCCTCCACCTGCTGGTCCTTCCGTGGCAGTGGCAGTGGGTGCTGGGGGTGATGTGCCTCGCTGTCACAGCAGGAGGAAGGCCACAGCAGCAGTTGCTCAACCACTACCCTACTGCCACCAGCACCACTCTCACCACCACCACCACTACCTGGTTTTCCCCCCGCACCAATGGATCTCACCACAGTGCCTGCAATGCAGGCAGACATTGGACTGTTGTGGGCTGTACTGGAGTAAAGCAATGAGAGGGTAGGTGCTGTACGGCAGCAGGTGGAGCAGATTGAGCAACACCAGCTTCAGATAGTTTCAATGCTCCATCTGCTGCTGCAACATCATGGGATCCCACATTAAATTATTTTTTCTGGACACACCCCTCCACTGCTGTAGTGTTTTATGTTTTGTGTTTTTTGAAAGTTTAATAACAGTCATACATACTTATTGCCCTGTTGTTGTAATCCAGTGACTCAGTAATATTTACTCTCTGTTGTGGAGTGGTTGTGAAAAAGCTGGTGTGAGCAGTGCAAGTAAGATGTGCTAAATTGCATGTGCGCAGTCAGTGTTGTTTCATGTGTGTGTGTGTGTGTTACATCAGACACTGTGCAGCTTCTTGAAAACATATATTGCTGGCTTGTTGCAGTGTTTATAGTATAAAGAATTGCAAGCAGAATAACATATATTTTAATGTCACCATCATCATCAGCGGACTAAGTGATATGATACTTTTTCAAAGGTGTTTGGCCAGAGTGCACCTTAGTCACATACTGCACACACATGACTTTTAGGAGAGCATGTGTTTTTTGTGCTATGGTCTCCGCTAAGTCATGTGTGCACTGTGAGTGACTGAGGTGCACAGGGACCTGATACCTCTGAAAAAATATCACATCACTTACTCCGCTGGTGCTGATGGTACAAATAAAATATACGTCATATATTCTTTCTTATCTTTATTCTTGAGATACTGCAACAAGTCACACCATATGTATATTTGCATGAAGCTGGACAATATATGCACACACAGGAAAGAACACTGATGGCACACATGCGGATTAGCACAACATACTTGCACTGCTCAGTCATGTTTTTTGTGAAACACTTCAAATCATGAGTCCTGACACAAAGTAAACATTACTGAGGCTTCATAAATATTTCATTTTTGAAATAGACATGATAGAGTTTTACAAAGTTACAGCATTGCACCCAATATATGAGTGCCTTACCTCAAGGGGAATCTTTCTTAATCCACAATCCTTAAATAGTGCAATACTTTTCTGGCAAAAATGCCAATAATTTCATTAAACCGGGTCACAGAGGACTTTCCGTTCTGAAGAGCCACCCAAATTCTGTCCCCCATGCTCAGCAACATTATGACGTGATGCCAGGGAGAACGCAGGGGCATGCTCCATTATACTGAATGGCTGGCAGCTTTCTGAATATTTCCTTATGTTGTAATGGTCAGTTTGTGGTGAAACATGGGCACGTTTTGACTAACAAGAGCCTTGTTAGTGGAAACGTGCCCATGTTTCACCACAAACTGACCATTATAACATCAAGAAACATTCAGAAAGCTGCTGGCCATTCAGTATAATGTAATGCGCACCCACGTTCTCCCTGGCATCATGTCATAATGTTGTTCAGCGTGGGAGCGGAACTTGGGCTGCTCTTCGGAATGGGAAGTCCTCCATGACCCGGTTTAATGAAATTACAAGTGTTTTTGCCAGAAAAGCATTGCACTATGTAAGGACATGCAGAGCAAGAAAGATTCTCCTGGAGGTAAGGCACCCATATAATGGGTGCAATATCATAACTATGTAACTTGCTGAATTTCTTTTAAGCAGCAGTGCAACAATCTGTTGAAAATTTTGGCCTATACTGTTTTTATACTATTTTACATTGTCACTTTACTTACATCCTGACTTGTATTATACTATTGTTTCCAGTATTCGAGTCTGCTTTACTACTTTTTTCATGTCTGAAAAAATAAAAGGAGTATTTTCCACTGCTTTTCTCCATCAGTTGTTATATATTACTTCTGTTGTAAAATTAACAATTATGCAGCAGGCAGTGTTCTATGACTTCACAGAATAATATTTATTCAAAAACAGCTGCAAATAGTGATAAAAACCTGGTCAGAACAATTTTAAAAGGCGTGCTTCTTTTTTTCAAACCTGAGAAAAAGTTATAAAGCAGACACAAATTGTGAAAAGAAGGGTATCATACAAGTCAAGAGGTAACTAGTGGTTGGCAATGTAAAATAGCATAAAAAAGTATAGGTCGAAATTGTCACCACATTGTTGCAATTCTGCTTTAATTTATAATTTAAGTATGACAGTATGTGCTCACAATCACAACACACAAAATGCATGTTTTGTGTCCAGAAAATTGACAAGTGCTAAGGAAGTAAAATGGGAGCATTGCACCACATGCAAAGTCCCCCAGAATTTATTGCGCAGTCACTCGTGCATGCAGCGGTCACACAGAGTCCCCAGAATTCTTCTGCATCCCCAAAATTCATCTGTCTTGTGTCCAGAAAATTGACAAGTGATAAAGTGAAATGGGATCGCTACACCACATGCAAAGCCCCCAGAATTTATTACGCAGTCACTCATGCATGCAGTGGTTACACAGAGTTCCCAGAATTTTTCTGCATCCCCAAAATGCATCTGTCTTGTGTCCAGAAAATTGACAAGTGTGAACGAAGTGAAATGGGAGCATTACACCACATGCAAAGTCCCCCCGAATTTATTGTGCTGTCACTAATGCTTCACAGTGGTCACGCAGAGTCCCCAGAATTTTTCTGCATCCCCAAAATGCATCTGTCTTGTGTCCAGAAACTTGACAAGTGCTAACGAAGTGAAACAGGAGCATTACACCACATGCAAAGTCCAATCAGAAATTATGACTGTGAGAGAACTGTTGCTGATCCAAAGTGTGCTGCGATACGATGTGATCACCTCAACAGGATGGTGGGGTGTCCCTTGTCTGTACACTAATAGTAGCCTTGGTGAGTTTATATATATATATATCTTTGTATTTTCTAGGTGTGGGGTTGACATATATAGACATTTACTCATTGTATTGTTTTGTATCACAGGTCACAGATACTGTTGGTGTGCACATTCCAGTGCTTGACGAGAACTGCTTGTGTTAAAATTGGAAATGGAATACTCTCAAGTCAATGAAGGTAAGTATTATTATTTTGGGGTGAGCAAATTTTCAGGTAGGTCTCAATGGTTTCTTATTTGGTTACTTCTTCACAGATTTCGTATGCATCCTCTCGAGTTTGGTTGGTAATGATGGTCATGGTCATCAATTGAAACAACTTCTGCATGTTGCATGCTTGGGGGGACCTGATGCTGAAGAACTTCTTTGGATAAGGCAACTATACCACAACAAAGCATCTGGAAGTTTCCTAAAAAAGAAATGGTGCTGGTGCTCATAGCTGCTGCACATGATGACAGTCCCTCTGACATCTTCCTGCATCTGGTGGTGGTGGCAGTGGCTAACAGTGGTCTCATGGTGGTGGTACAGTGGGGCACACAAAGTCATTCCATTGGTGGCAGTAGCTAACAGCGGTCTTATGGTGGTGGTCCAGGGGGGCACAGAAAGTAATTCCCAGTGTTGGCAGTGACTAACAGGGATATTGTGGTGGTCCGGGGCACAGAAAGTCATTCCCTGTGGTGGCAGTGGCTTACGGCAGTCTTATGGTGGTGGTCCAGGGGGCACACAAAGTTATTCCCTGTAGTGGCAGTAGCTAACAGCGGTCTTATGGTGATGGTCCAAGGGGGCACAGAAAGTAATTCCCTGTAATGGCAGTGGCTAACAGTGGTCTTATGGTGGTGGTCCAGGGAGGCACACAAAGTCATTCCCTGTGGTGGCAGTAGCTAACAGCTGTCTTATGGTGGTGGTCAAGGGGGGCACAGAAAGTAATTCCCTGTGGTGGCAGTGGCTAATAGCGGTCTTATGGTGATGGTCCAGGGGGGCACACAAAGTCATCCCCCTGTGGTGGCAGTAGCTAACAGTGGTCTTATGGTGGTGGTCCGGGGGGGCACAGAAAGTCATTCCCTGTGGAGGCAGTGGCTAACAGCGGTCTTATGGTGGTGGTCCAGGGGAGCACAGAAAGTCATTCCCTGTGGTGGCAGTGGCTAACAGCAGTCATGGTGGTGGTCCAGGGGGGCACACAAAATCATTCCCTGTGGTGGCAATGGCTAACAGCGGTCATGGTGGTGGTTCTGGGGGCACAGAAAGTCATTCCCTGTGGTGGCAGTGGTGAACAGTGGTCTTATGGTGGTGGTACAGGGGCCAGGATATATTACGCTCTCTGCGACATGACATGGAATTTGAGTCACACTCTAAGTGGGACACCCATTGAACCATATGAAAAAGAAAAAAATTATCATACAGCAATTGTCACAGCCTTTTAACAATTTCAGTTAAAACCTGCCAACATTAATCTCATCGTCATCCTCATAAAGAAAGCTGCCCTCACAGTCATCTATGTCTGAAGTCTGACCACTGGGAAATTCTTTCTCCATTGTGTCATAATCTACATCAGTGGTAGGCCGTTTCATACTGCCACTGCCAGTGCCACCAGGATGGTCCATTTCTACATCACCAAACCCATGACTAGGCTGGGGTATGAATACTGAGGTTGCATTCTGTGCTGGTATGTGCCTCTCATTCATTTTTATGAATGTTAGCAAACTAACATTTGCAGGAGAGAGGTTTGTCTGACAGTCCCTAACTATTGCACCTACTGAGCTGAATACCCTCTCGATACTTAAACTGGAGGGTGGGCATCTCAGGTACTTCAGGTACTTCAGTGTCACTGCAGTCAGGTCTGGCCATTCACTGACCTTTCCACTTCAGTATAAAAGAGGATCATCAGTTATTGACAGATGCCTGTTTTCCGACAAATATGACTCAACCATTCTCTGTGCGGCACTAAGTCCAGTGGTTGATGCATCATCCTGTTCTCTGGAATCATTTATTTCACAAATCCTCACTTGGGACAAAGCCTCCCAAAGTGGGTTGATGCCAACTGCTTTGGATGACAGACCACCTGGAACTGCAGTCCCCTTCCCCTTACTGGATATGCTTGATGCTCCTCCAGGTACACCTTCAGCCTGATTATGCTGCTGAGGTTTGCTAACCTTGGCATGTGACTTCTGTTCCTCATGAACCAAGCACACCAGTTACCCTCAGACATTTTTTACCTGTTCAGGCCCTCCCTCCAGTACTGAGGCAATTCCATGTTTATATCATGGGTCCAGCACTGTTACTATTGCAAAGTTGTCCATGCTAAATGCTCAAGATGTGACGATTCTGGTCAAATACTGTCAGCATGCGTTTCAGCAACATACTGCTAGCACTGTCTCCGGCAACATCAAGACTTTGCTGTACATTCACCAATGTCTGACTCAGCAGCCACAGCAGTGGAATTGAATGGCTAATGGAGGCAGACTCACCACTCACTGCCAGTGTGGCATGTTCAAAAGGCTGTAAAATTGGTATTACAGAGTCCATGAGGTGCCACTGTTCAGTCGTCATAGACATGGAGGCCCCGGAACTGTCACGGTTAGTGTCCATGACAAGATATTCTGAGATGGCTTTGTATTGTTCATATAACCTCTCTGCAATGTATAAAGGGGAGTTCCACCAGGTGACAACTTCTAGCTTCAAGCAGTGGTGAGGGAGGCTGTTTCACATCTGCAATTGCCGAAGTTGGTCATGGACCTTTGCAGATCATGAAAAGTGGGAACAGATACGATGTGCAACTGTCAGCATTTCCTTTACATCAGGGTGTTGCAGAAACTCCTGCACCAAAAGATTTAAACAGTGGACCACACATGGAACATGAAAAAAGCCACCATTCGTGATGCATTTCACCACATTTGACCCATTTTCACTTGCTATGAACCCAGCTCTCAGGGACAGGGGGTTCAGCCACTTGTCAGTTTCAGTCAGTACCATGTCCAACATGTTTTCACCGGTGTGGGAACAGGTCACATTGTGCATAGCGATCGTTGCATGCTGTCGAATTCCTGGAAGATTGCTACCATGACACTCCACCTTACTGCACTGATTATTCACACTACCAACAGCACAAACAACCCCCGGCACCTGCACCCAGTGTGCAGTTATACACAGTTATGAACTCCCCACTGTTTTGCCACTTGTCCACATATCCATACTTAAATGGATGAATGGAGAGAAGGAATGTTGAAGGGCATGTCTTACTGAGTCGGACACAGTATGGTACAACTCGGGGATACCATTTGGACAGGCACATGCAGCAAACCACTGGAACCCAGAATTCTCCACAAAGAAGAAGGGCAGAAGATCAATTGCCAGCTTTTCAGCTACAGCAGCTTTAAGTTCACGTGACACTGTATGATTGGGTGGGTACTTCAGCTTATGTGCAAAAACACTCTGTAACATGGGCTGACAAACATTTTACATGGGGTGTGATGACAAATGGTTCTGCTCTGTGAATGGCAGGGAGTGGAGTGTGGACATTTGATGAAGATGGTTGCATAGATGATGATGACAAACCCACAAATGCAGTTATTTTGCCACATTTACCAACCAGGGTTGATGTACCACTTGCACTAGATATACTGCATTCACCACGACCAAAACTGCTGCTTTTGCCAGCACTGGACAACATTTCAAAATCATTATGCTCCTGCACCTCATCATGCCTGTAGTAATAGTCTGCTCTTATTTCATCACTACTGCACACATTTAATTTCCTACTTGATTTAACAGTCATGGAATGGATAAAATGCTCATTATGGTTCATACTAAGGTTAGAAGAAAGAGCTAGTAGGCCAAAGCCCATAATGCTCCTATGCTAGGCCATAGAGTAGAATGTTAAGTCATACCCAGACATAATTAGCGTGTTGAGACGATGTTTAAAAATCTCTTTAGTATTACTTGTTACTACATCAGATGGAAGTCTATTCCAAGGCCCAATAGTTCTTACAGAAAAGAAAAACTTACGATTATTGTGTTTAAAAGATTTACCAGTTAACTGGAGGACATGACCTCTAGTATTATGTATTGATGACTTAAAAGAAAATCCTAACTCAGTCATGATATAGGGATCATGAATAATGTCATATAGGAGGAGAAGGTCACCTCTAATGTGTCTGATAGTAAGAGGCATTAGTTTCAATGTTTCCAACCTAAACTCATAAGATGAGGATTCGAGATCAGATATTTTTTTTGTGTATTTTCGCTGAACCCTTTCAAGAGAGTGACTACCTGATTTTTTAAAAGGACACCACAACTGTGAAGCATATTCAAGATGGGGGCGGACATAGGACCTGAATAGGGGTAACAACACCTCCTGATCTCGAGATCTAATATTACGCAAAATAGACCAAATAATTTTATTAGATGTACTAATAACCGAATGCATATGCTTGGAATATGTTAAGTCATCTGAAATGGTTATACCCAAATCCTTCTCATCATTAGTGGCACACAATGGTAAATTGTCCAGAATATACTGGAAATTTAAATTATTAGAACCCAAATGCATTACTTTGCATTTTGTGTAGTTTAACTTCATGCCCCATTTATTAACCCAGGTACTAATAATATCAAGATCATGCTGAATACAAGATGTTTGGTCTAAATTAGAACATGGTCCTCTGATCTTCACATCATCTGCATATTTAATTGTAAATGAAAGGCAGGAATTAGTTAAATCAGATATAAAAGCCTGAAAAAGACAGGGGCCGAGAGCCGAGCCTTGTGGAACACCACTTAAAACTTTACCAGAGTTAGAAAATGCCCCATTAATCATCACCTTTTGAGTTCTGTTTGAAAGTCAATTATGAATCCATGTAATTATATGACTATTAATACCAAGACCTGAGTTTTTGAATTAGAGCCCAGTGTGCCATGGTGTCAAAAACTTTACTGAAATCAATAAAGACAATGTTACAGGCTAACCGGTTATCCAAACAAGAACTAAAATGTTCATAAAAGCAGAGCAAATATGTCAGACAGCTTCTACCCTTCTTAAAGCCATGTTGTTCCAAATCAGATGCATCAATAATAGGGGCAATAATATCCTTTAGTAGACTTTCTAACACATTACATATGGATGAAGTCAAACTAATCGGCCGATAATTTTCCCATAGATGTTTTGATCCTTCTTATGTATTGGTACCACAAACGCCTTCTTTCCATCTCAAGGGATAACATTATATTGTAAAAAAAGGTCGAATAAAAGTTTGAGTGGAAAGGCAATATGTTTAGATAATAGGTAAAGTAAATGTCCTGCTATATTGTCTGGGCCTGAACAAAATTTACCTTTTAGTAAGTGTAGTTTTTTTAAGAATAGACTCAACGGAGAATGTGATAAAAGTATCTGATGGTGAAATCATAGGTACAAGTGATCGAACTTCTGATGCAGAGAAAACTTTACAAAATTCATTATTAAATTCATCAGCCATGGCTTTTGGCTCATGGATAAGTATGTTTTCTGTTGTAAGAGGCCCCACCACACTTGGACTTTTCCTGAGGGAGTTTATATAAGAGTAAAATTGTTTGGAATTAGACTTACTAGCTGTTGTTGCCAATTTCATTTCCCATCTAGATTTGGCCCTACGGATGACTAATTTACACTTCCTACTTGATTTTAATAGGATTCCCAATTAGAAGTTGTCCTATTCTTTAGGTAATTACGATGTTTTTTATTTTTTATATTTATTAAACGTTTTATGTTTTTATTCATCCATCTAGGAGTCTGTTTCCCATTAGAATTCTTATTTTTTGATGGAATATAAGTATCACGAAGAGTCGAAATAAGTGATTTGAAAAGTACCCAACTTTGATATAAGGACTGGTTATCAAAAAAAGATAACCAGTTTATTTTTTTCAAGGTATAGATTGATACTGTGAAGATCAGCTTTGTCGTACAGGTATATAATCGAAGAATTAGTATTAAAGACAATATGTCTCTGCAAGTTAAATAAAATAGAATTATGATCACTGCTGCCAATTGGTGATGAAATATGCACATCCCTAATATCTAAGGCGGTACTACTCAGAACAAGATCTAATATATTATTACCTCGGGTTGCAGAAGTTATCCATTGCTGTAAGTCCAATTCCAAACAAGTGGACAACAATTTATTACTAATACTGCTAGATGTTGTGAATGACTGCCAATTTATATCTGGGAGATTGAAATCCCCTGTAATAATAACATAACCTATTTGAGTAGCTATTTCAAATTCGGAAAGAATGGCGTCCATAATTAAACTAGATGAATTTGGGGGAACATAACATGTCACAAGGATAATAAAATCCTGTTTGGATAGGCAAATTTTAAGCCAAAGACGCTCAGTTGGGAGATTATGAATTTTTATAGAACTAGAAATATTGACTGAGTTGATTTTATTGTTAATAAATGAGGCGACACCTTCACCCTTTCTTTCACTTCGATTTAGATAATAAGAGATATATCCAGGGAGTTGCTTGATCCAGTGGGAGTTATAATCACCCCATGTTTCACAAACCATAATAATATCAAAATCCTTATTCGAAATCACAGTTTGTAACTCATCAAATTTATGTGTCAAACTTCTCGCATTAAAACTAAGAAACTGTAATTGTTTACTGGAGACTTTATAAGAGTGAGACGAAGAGGTGTGTACATTTGCATTCCCCAACCCCCCCATTATTTAGTTTAAATTTATGTTAATTGTAGATAGGAATTGTTGACTCAGCAATTCATTCCCTAGTTTGTTAAGATGCAAGCTGTCAGGACAGTAAAGCTCAGATCTATCAGAGAACTCTTCCCAATGGGTCATGCACTGAATATTCTGTCGTAAACACCATTGCCTAAGCCAGTTGTTAATAATTTTAATTTTATGATTAAGAAACCAGGAGTACAGTGGTATGGGTAGAATCTCCGAAAAAATAATATCACACCCGAGATCAATCATTTTATTAGTCATAGAAACATAGGCTAATTTGATATTCTGAACAGAGTCCCTGTAGATGTTGTTGGCTCCAGCATGGATAATACACAGTGGATTTATGTCTTGACAACTAATAATTTTATCGACCATATATGTTAGATCTGAGATCTTAGCACCACTGAAACTAGAACAAGTTCTATTATGTTTGTCAGGCTCGCATAAAACCCTATCCAGATGTTTAACTAAGTTATCACCCAGAACAAATATTTGTCTGGTATGTGAATCATCGGTATTAGGAGCACACATAGAGGGTGCCTCTTCACCAGTTTGAATAGTAGCAAAATCAATCAAAGGAATATCAGTCGTGGAATTAGGTGGTGGAGTTGAAGAATTTGGCATATCAACCATGACTTGGGAAGTGATTTTAGAATTTAATCCTTCATTAGGGGACTCAATAGGAATACAATTAGAATCAATGGGGCAGTGGACAATGGGTCAAAGCTATTAGGTAGTGGAATGTTAAAATATTCAGCATTTCTCCTTCTTTTTTTAGTAGCTTTAGACCCTTGCACATTATACCAAGTTGTATCTTCTATGCTGTTTACCAAACTGTGCTCATCTTCTCTAGCTCTTTTTTTAGAGTCATTAGATGGAAAAATCACTGAACTACTCATAGTAGCATGATTATTCTCACTAGATATTATTTTGTCAGAAGGGATGCTGTAAGTAGAGGTAGAGGAAGCCTCATTTAAAGGGATATTTGTTGCATGTAAAGCAACTTGAACTATTATAGGTTTGGAATCATTTCTTGATTCAAATGCCAATATCCGTTTATAGTATAAGCTATTCTCACATTGTAATACAATGTTGTCAGTACATTTTGCACATTGAAAGGGGAGATTTTCAGCCATATCAGCTGATAGGCTAAACATATAGCAAGATGTGCATTGTATACCTGTTTCCCCTTTAGTAGTGGTTACAAACACATTAATATTGCTTGGTAGATTTAAGAAGGATGCCATTACCATGCATTAGAGGTGAAACAACAGAACCATGTAATGTAATAGTACTCACAAGTATAAGTGAAGGTGACAACACGGCCGTAATTATTCCCCCTAATACCGCCTAACATGCTTAACACGCACTGAACACGCGTTTATTAGCACACGTCTTCGCGCACGGAGTCACACACGCCCTGCTCGCATGAGAAGTGTAATAAATGGAGAGGCATGACCTGGAAGTACTCAAACAAGGTCACAGAGCCCCTCAAGATTTAATGCCCTTTTAAAACTCCACGAAAACCACTCATGCGTGGAGCTGGTGGAGTGTAAGTGTATGCTAGTCCCCAAATTAAAAATAAAAAGTTCCTTTTTGAACTGTAGTTCTCGAGTCTGGTCAAAAGAACTACAGTCCCTCTTCCTGACAAAATGTCAGCAGGGCTCAGTCACACACTCGTAGTATGCACAAACACAAACACAGAACAGAATCACAGTATTTTTTAAAATAGTTTGTAGTTTTAAAGCAAAGAGCCTGCAGAGAGATCCACACACTGCTTAGGTTTAAAAATGGCAGAACAGAACAAACAAACCAGTAGGTTTAAATAGGATGTCATGACCCGGAAGTACTCAAAGAAGGTCACAGAGCCCCTCAAGATTTAATGTTTTTAATGCCCTTTTGAAACTCCACGAAAACCACTCATGCATGGAGCTGCTGGAGTATAAGTGTATGCTAGTCCCCAAAATAAATATAAAAAGTTCCTTTTTGAACTGTAGTTCTCGAGTCTGGTCAAAAGAACTACAGTCCCTCTTCCTGCTTCCTAACAAAATGTCAGCAGGGCTCAGTCACATACTCGTAGTATGCACAAACACAAACACAGAACAGAATCACAGTATTTTTTAAAATGGCTTGTAGTTTTAAAGCAAAGAGCCTGCAGTGAGATCCACATGCTGCTTAGGTTTAAAAATGGTTGATGATGACAGTGAATGCCCCACTGTGGTATTAGCTGCCATCTTGTGCTGGGTCCACAGTGCCATGTGCCTGTTCTTAAGATGCCTATGCTGTCCTCCTGTGCCCAGATGGCTCCCCTTTTTACCTTGACTCACATGCACATGGCAAACCTGGCAGATTGCAACTGACTCATCATTTGCATCTTGCACAAAAAAATCTCAAACAAGGGATTGTGATGCTCTACTTTTAACATGTCCTGATGTTGCTTATTGGACTCCGTTCTTTTAAGCCATGAAGCGTGGGGGGGGGGTGCTACATGATTTTTTTGGCAGAACATACTTGGACTGCAACTGACCACCATGACTACCTATCATTATTACTGGGTTATCATCCTCATCAACTGAAACTAGTAAATCACAAGTTTTTATGGGGGGAAGGATTAATGCAAACAGACCCAGACATAGCCACCTTGAATTTCTTTTTTTCTGGTTCCCAACTGGGGTCAATTACATCATCATATTCATCAACATCACCCACATCTACATCTTCTGCTTGGATGCTGGCATGTGGACTGCATGTTGCAACCACAGCAACATCATCATCATCAGATTCATCATCACCATCAACACCACCATCACCTGATATTTTTTCACCACACTGTGAATCACTGCATGAAAAATGCATGACCTGAACCATGGTGGAAGAAATGTCACATCATATGCTATCGTTGACATGATTATCGTAATCCTCATGTTCAGTTACTGGGATGTTACTGGGAAGAATGACATCATCTACACTGCCACTCATTCACACTGCTTCACACTCCGCTATATTTTTGGACACGGTACACTGGTCAGAAGTGGAACTTGAGGCAGCAATACTCATACCACCAGTAACTGCACTACCACCACCAGCTGGGATAACATCATCTCCTCTAACTATGAGTGAAGCTACTGACTGGGCTGTAAAAAACATTGCAGGAGAAATACCTTTCCTCACATTAGCAATGCACTTCTGCATCTGCATACTACCATGCCCACAGACAAACTTGCCACTGACAGCAGTGCCATGACAAGAAACAGCTTTGCTTGCACATCTCATTGTGGGCATTTTGGGGGATCAGCAGCAATATTCTAAACAAACTTAGATTTTGGAACGTTCACTCTGGGTGGGGGGACACTAGATGTGAAGCCAAATAAACAACTGTGGCTTCAGCAACAGATACAGACACAAATTCACAAGTTCAACAACACCTTCACTAACCAGTGGTGCTTAAGTCACAAACAATCCAATCTGGAAAATAATTCCTTTGGCCGGTTGGGGGGAGGTACTGACTGCAGATTTTGATGGCAATGCAAGTAGCAAATCAAATAAAAGATACCACAATGATATTACAAAATCACACAGCTGCAGTGGATAGCAGGTTTACACTGCTGCACCTGCAATTACACTGTGGCACAATAAAAGGTGTATTATTTGATGTCACGCTCTGCACACACACACACACACACACACACACACACACACACACACACACACTCACACACACATACACACAATTTGTCTACAAATAATGCGTAGCAAATTGAAAACTTCAGTAATATACCACGTATTGTAAACAACCTGAAATTATGAACAGCTGCACCAGATCCACACAACACACAATCAGCAAAAGAATTTCAACAGTTACTGACAATATTACTGCGTGTACATTAACACAGTCAGTTATATTTATTTATTTATTTATTGAATTTTGTTGATCTGGTAAGCCCACTGGGCCTTGAAGTCCCTTTTTCAGGGGCGACCGGGGTGAGGGGGATACAGATGGTAAGCAACTGAAAATTGAACCAGATTAAGCTGTTGGTGGTATTTTTAGTGAATGGGAGAAATTTGGCCAGGACACTGGGGAAATTCCCCTACTCGTCAGAGGGGGAACCTCTGTCCAAGATGGTGGGTGCACCCTTGCCTTCTGAGGAGGGAGCTATGGAGGTGGGAGATTTGGTCTTTGCTTCTACCTCTGATCAAATGGAGACCACGATGCCAACAACTGATGTTTTGCCTGTTGCTGTTCCTACTTCAACTTTAAGTTATGCTGCTTATACTAAGGATGCTATACATAGCCCTCTGCTTACTTCTTATGGAAAAGAATTGCTGACTTGCGTGCCTACAGTCGACTTACTGGAGGATTTTACTTCATCTGATTCTGAAAACCACTGTTTGACAGCACAAGTGATCCAGGAGCGTTTTGCAATGACGTAGCGCCGTTTTGCTAGTGCAAAACTGAAAATGCAGAAAGATATGCAACATCTGAGAGCTGACAGCACAGATGCATCTTCCACTCGGGTGGAAGCTCTTGAAGATTTACCTGACTTGTCTCCTTTACTGCCTGTTGCTGTGACAGGCTCTGACCCGACCAGTGTGTCAGTAGCTGAAGCCCTATTGCCTGCTCCCCTGCAGTACAAACGGATTTGGTTTCCTTTTCACAACCTGCTTCCATTACATCACAGAGTTCTTCACATGTACAAGACTTATCTACAGTAAATGCTCCCCTGCCACCTGCAGTACAAACAGATCCGGTTTCCTTTTCACTACCTGCTTCTATTTCATCGCAGAGCTCCCTATATGTACAAGAATCATCTACAGTAAATACTAATAAAGCGCCTACCTGGACTGTTGAATTGGCGCTGAGAGATGCTGGCTGGGTTCAGGGTACTGTCCCAGGAAGTTGGAAGTCTGGTCCGTCTCCAATTCGATCCCCCCGCCCTGAAGATTTTCCAGAGCTACAGAGCAAAATAGGTGCTTCAAAAGTCACTACTGACCCCTTGTGTCTCCCTCATGAACTGGAGCTTACACAGAACCCTGTGTTGGATTATCTGAAGGGTTCTCCACCTCAGGCTCCTCTTTCTACTACTTCTATAGAGGCTCTGGCTCCCCCACCACCAGAGCCCCCCCCCAAATATTGGGAACAAGCCGTTCATATTCTTCATTCTTTAAATTTCCAATCCAGGCTGCTAAGAGTCACAATGCTGTTCGCTTGGCATACGGGGGTTACCTGAGCCACCTGATCGGGTCTATGTGGCACATACGCTTCTAAAGGATTCTTTAAAATTCTTTTCCCATGAAATATATGCATTAATTCATATCTCTGGTGAAACCACATTTGACATTAGTTTCCAAACATCTAGGGGACTGGAGCATTTTTGGTTAAAGTATAATTCTCTGCGGACTACTGCATTATGGACCCCATTTCAGGCTATTCCTCTTTCTAAACCTACTTTTAAGACAATCACTATTCTGTTTCGTAATGAGGGAGTTGAGGTGGAGGATGTTGTGTATTGGCTGAAACAGCGTTGTGATGTCCAGGAACAGCCTGAAGCCATTTTGGATACCGAGAACATTTGGACTGGGGGCTGGAAGTTTAAAGTCTTGTTACGATCTAATGATTCTGAGGTTGTACATCTGCCTAACTCTTTTTTCATAGGCTGAGATAGGGGGGTCTTGTTCAACCCGGGTCAGCCAAAGGCTTGCTATTGGTGTGGTGACCCTGCACATCTTAGTAATGTATGTGATAAAATGAAATGCAACATCTGTGGGGAATTGGGCCACGTAGGGGTACACTGTTTGAATGAATGTAGATGTAACCTATGTGACGAACAGGGGCACACCTTTCAGCATTGTAAATGGTCTGAATAACCAGGAATTTCACAATGGTGGAGTGGACCAGCACTTTATTATTACACAGACGCAGAAGGCCCATCTCTGGACCACCTTGGCTGTACTTCCCCCTAAGGCAGCACAGCCCTTACTGCAGGCTTCAGTGCCTGTTGTATCCTCTGAGGTCATACCTCAGATAGTTTCCTTCGCGGTTGACCCCTTGCCTGAGATTTCTCCTGTCCCTGATCCTGCCCAGTCTAATTTTCCTGTTCAGGACCCGGTCCCAGGTCCAAGTACTATGCCCCCCCGAGTGCTTACAAGTGTCATACATAGAAGGTCACTGAGAAATAACCCTTGGGTTGCACCATCTCCTGTGAGTGGTCCAGAACCCCCCCCAGTGCCCTTATCTAATTCTTTTGAACTTCTCCACCCCCTTCTGATGACGCTGGAGGTGAGTCGGACTCTTCCTCCATAGCTTCTTCTCTCCCTGACGGTACCACTGACTGAGTTGCAACTTGGCACTGGCCTTTCTCAGAAGCGAAAGGCCAGAGTAATCCTTAGAGGGAAGAAGGTGGTTGGGAAAAGGAAATTGTAAAATGTATTTTTTGTCTGTTTTCCTTTTTTTTTGTTGCTATGTTTCACTTTGTTTGCCATACTATTAATGTAAATAGTATGAAGCGTATGGCTAAAAGGAGATTGATTTTTTCCTTTCTATGGCTTTTGACTTTGGGTTTAATTTTATTACAGGATACAAGATTTCATACTACACTGAGACCGACAGCACAACAGGACTGGTTACTGGGTCCTTCTTTTTGTCGATTGGTCAGGACTCTTGTTCGGGACTGGGAATTTTAATTAATATCCCAGACTTCCGTTTGTTAAAATTGTTTGATGTAGCCCCTGGTAGGGCACTTATTATAGATTTTGTCATTGGGTCCTGTCCTTACCGGGTGATAAACATTTATGCCCCTCAAATCAAAACTGAACGCATATCTTTATTTACTTTGCTTCGTCCTTATTTGCATACTTCCTTTCAGGTATTGTTTGCTGGTGACCTTAATTATGGCCTGAGTCTTCAAGATAAGAGCTCCTTTGCTGCTACAAAGAAACTGTTTCGTGATTCCCACGAATTGGGTAAATTGGTTCGAGTCGCCCACTTAACGGACTCCTATCTCTCCTTTACTACACAACACACCCCTACCTTCCAAAAGGGTAAACCAGCCACACGTATTGATTATGTGTTTTCCTCTCCTACAGTACCAATTATTTCTGCCAAAGTTCAAGCGGTTGAGTTTTCTGATCATAAGTTGCTTTCTGTTGGTTTTGGTTCTGTTGTCTCTTCCCATAAATGTCCAGGTATTTGGAAATTCAACACATCTTTGTTGCAGATTACGATGTTTATGCAGTCCCTCCTGTCCTTTATACAAGCCCATAAATCTGTTTTTATTTGTTATGAAGATCCTGTTCAGTGGTGGTTTGACACGAAACATGGTCTGGTCACTTTTTTTTAAAACTTACAGTCATTTAAAATGTAGGAGGGAATACCTAGACTATCTGCAGAAGAGGGTACATTTTCAGTCATTATTAACCATAGCGTACACTACGGGGCAAGACCTTACTCAACAATAAAAGTCCTACAGAATGATATGTTGACTTTCCAATTATGGCAATCACAACAACTTTATTACCAACATAAATTCTGTACTGTTGGAACACGTAATGTTATTTGCCCTTTTGAATCTAATTCCTGTCAGACCGCCCGAAAAAATATGACATGTCTTCTAAATTCAGAAGGCACCTTATGTTCCTCACAAACTGAGATTTGTCATATTGTAACAAAGTATACTACAGCCCCTTTTTTCTCCCCTCCCTGCTGTGGCTGGTAACAGTGCGACTTTGTATAGTGGCCTTGATATCCCAGCTCCCTCACAGCTGTATCAGGACCAGGCTTGTTCTCGTATCACGGAGCAGGATTTTACATTGGCTATTTCTTCATTACCTGTACAGAGAACTCCTGGTTTGGATGGTCTCCCTGCTGGCTTATATAAGTTGCTGGGTGACCATTTGGCCCCAGAACTTACATCTGTGTTTAATTCTCTGTTAACATGTGAATCTCTCCCCTTTGGAATTTACTAAGGGTACTTTGATTTACATTTATAAACAGAAAGGTGATATCCATTCTCTAGAGAATTGGCGACCTTTATGTATGTTGAACACCGACTTTAAGCTCTTAACGAAAATTATTGTGAAGCATTTGGTGAGGATAGCGGAGGTGGTTTTGCATCCTGCCCAATCCTGTTCTGTGCCTCAAAGGAGAATTTCTGATCATCTGATCCTCTTACAAGAATTATTTTCTCATGGCTATGCAAGACTGGCTTAGGGACTTGTTGTCTCTGTAGATCAGAAGGCTGCTTTTGATTCGGTTAGGCATGATTTTTTATGGGAAGCACTTCATTTTCTGCATGTAGCTGATGTTATGGTAAGCTGGATTTGTGCTTTCTATAGAACGGCTACTGTTGTGCCTGTAGTGAATGGTTGGATAGGACCCATGATCCCCATTAAAAGGGCGGTTTGTCAGGGCTGTCCTTTAAGCCCATTGTTATATGTATTTTTTCTTGATGTTTTGCTCCGTCGGTTGAATACTAATTCTCAGATTCAGTCTATTTCTAGTTGTGCCTTATGCGTGCCTTATAAGGCAATTGCATATGCAGTTGATGTTTGTTTTCTTGTAGCTGATGCAGCCTCAGTGGTTCATTCTCTCCATGAGTGCTCTATTTTTGGAAACTTCTCTGGTGCTGTTTTAAATTACACTAAAAGTCTGGTTATTCGGGTCAGTTCAGTAACCTCCCCCTCGGACTGTATTGGCCCGTTACGTTTAGTTGAGGGCTCTATTCGCATTTTGGGAATTTTTTTTGGGACACAGGACTCAGATTTTTTTAACTGGAATGTTAAACTTCAACAAGGTAAACTTCAGGTGGCCTCCTGAAACCGGGGGCAGATAGGGAAAAAGAGACGTGTTTTCTTAATTAAAAACTATTTGATCTCTACTTTCCTTTTTCTGAGTTATGTATTCCCTATTCCACGACAGCTAGAAACTGCTGTCTTTATCCTGTTTTTTCAGGCTCTTTGGGGTAGTAGGTTAAACCCAATAAAGCGGAATATCACTTATTTACCTATCCCTGAGGGTGGCGTTTGTATGGTTAACCCTTTGTTATTTTTTTCTTGTATTTTTTTCACTGCAAACCTTAGGCCTTTATTGATTCATGCCCAAAGGGGGTGGGAACCTTGGTTTTATGACTTTTGCAGGATTTGGTTTCATCAATGGGAAACTAATTCCTTAACTGTGTTAAGACAAACTGTTGGTATACCAACTTACGTAAAACATATGTTTTTATATCTCAAACAATGGAAGGCGTCTGTTCAGATGTTATTAAATCATTCACATAAAGTTTTATATAAGAAATTACTCCTGATGGTTTGTGCTGTATCAGTACCCTTTGATAAGTGTCCTGGTCAACACCTCCCTTCCCTTTTGTTCTTGTGAAAATGTAAGAGGGTTCCAGCCAAAATGTGGGATTTTCATTGGCTTTCATGCCATGAAAAGATTAATGTAAAATCAAATCATAAACATAAGCAGTCCCAAGATAGAATGTGTTCTCGCTTATTATGTATTACAGAACTTGAAACTATCCCTCATTTATTTTTTGACTGTTCCTTTATTAAAAATTGGTGGTCCTTTTTGGCACAGGCATGGGATACACCCTTGCTTCAATCGGTTACTTATTTGAATCATGTATAAGGGTTTTTTTCTCCCCAGTGGTCAACATGGCACCAGGACACTTTAAACCTTGTTTTTGTCTGCATTAAATGGAATATTTGGATGGTGGGTTGCATGTTTTCTTTACAGCAAAAGGACTGCTCCTATTTGGAGCTTGAAAAAAAGATTGTACAAGATCTAAAAGAAATTTATGAGCATGAACGTACTCTATACTCAGATATGACACTTTTGGAACTTTGGAAAGCTCTTCCTTGGATCACTGACTCTGATTTTGTAGTTACCTGAATGATTGTATAATACTTATCCTGTTTTTCCTCTGTTTTGTATTATGCTTTGTGTACTATTGTACGATTTTTGTCTCAATAAAACTTTCCCCTACTCTTTTTTGATAAGTGCCATGGGATCTTTAACATCCACCTGAACTACCACCAATCCAGGAAAATGGGACCTCGGTTTAATGTCTCATCCAAAAGACGGCACCTCAGAAGTGCAGCACCCCCCTCATGCTGCACTACAGTGTCAGTATTGGGATATTAACCCAAGTGTCAGATGTGGGAACTGAACCCACAGCCCTCTGATCTCCCGGCCTCAGAGGCGAGTGTGCTACCTACTGAGCCACTGACACTTCCATATAACAAAAATATAACCAAAAAACAAAGAACTCCCTATTTCTCCAACTTAAATCTACCTACACCACAGATACACCCCTCCCCCAAAGCACACTTTCATTGTCTCTTACTACACAGACTCAATGTTGTACATTAACATTCAAAATTCACACACAAACAATAAATGCTCAATGATATGAGCACAGGAGGGTTTCCTACAATTGAAGAACTAAAGTTTGAGCAAAGAAAATTATTCAAAAAGGCTTTTTTAACTGCTTTTAGAAGGTTTGAATCACAGAGAGCTCTCAGAGCACACTGTCTCCTACAGCTTCCTGCTCACACAACCTCAGACTGAGGCTGTGCATAACAATATAGAGCCCATGTGACTTGAAATCCCATGAATCACTGCAAAATTCTCCTTTGGAGCTTAAAAACAAGGTGAAGTGAGGCGAAGTACATTGTTTTCAATGCACTTCACCTTTAAAATTGGTGGAGTAGTGGTCTGAGAAGGTGGAGTAGTGTGAAGTCTTTGTTTTCAATGGACTTTGTGTTACCCATTATAACACAAATTACTCTGCTTCGTGTTGCAGAGTACTCCGCGAATTCGCCTTCACTCCATGAATCACTTCGTGGAGTGAATTGAGCCTATTTCGCCCACCACTAATTGTGAACAGAAATAATTCAGCAGAAAGCTTAAGAAGTAAGCTGTCCAACCATTATAGTGAAACAGTGCTTCACCCTTGAGAAAATGTATTTTAAAATGACAAAAAGAAAAAAAAACAGGGGAAGCCTTAGAATGTTCAGTAGGACAGCTGAGCTTCAAAATTGAGAATTCTATTATGGCTTTTGTTGCTGCAGGGAGGAATTTGATTGGTGCTGAGCTGCTTGACAGGTCAGTGTCCACTCAGTGACCATGAATTTATATATGCTAATGAGATTTTGGCTATAAAAAGAACTGCACAGCCAGTGTGCAGTCAGTCTGAGCAGGGAAAGCGACCTGCAAGGAGGGTGTTCATGCCAAGGGGTGTCTGTCTGAAGAGGGCTACTGAAGAAGAAAAAGCCTGGCAGAACCAGTTTAGTTTAATTACAGTGTAAAGATAGGGAATCACCTGTATCCTAGAATAGGGACAGAACAGGGCAGTAAGTGAGAATAAGGCCTAGTGTAGAAAGCCTGTTGCTTCAAGTGCCGGGTGTTCCTGTGTAACCTGTTTCCTCACAGAGGAGAATCTACAAATCTGAAGAAATCATCATTCTCTTCAACACATCTGTAACCTGCTGACTCAAAAGAGAGCCCTCCAAAAGCATCAAGCTGCACCATCTGTACAGAATTTCTTCAGTATTTCCAAAGGAGTGTGGGATAGTAAAACCTTGTTGATACAAAATTGGGGACCATTTTAAAAGCCACAGTGACACTGTTTTGCAGAGAATTTACCTCAGTCCTTCTGAATGTAAGAGGCTCTGTCAAAGTGAAGGACTGAACCTGAAGGGACTGAGGGGGGGATTCTGTCACAACTTTTAATTTACCAGTATGCAACATTGTTTAATGCCATTACTTAGTTTTAATGTGTCTAGAAATGAATGCATGAAAATGTCAACTGATTTAATTGATTTTAGAGTATAAGATAAAGTAAAATAAATAGATCTGGATACCAGGGGGTGTCTGGCAGAAGGGGTCGGTCGGCTAACTGAGGTAGGTACAGTAGGCCTAGTAGTCACTGTAGGCCCTTAAGGTCACAGTAATAGGATATCAGGGAGGGTATCTGGCAGAAGGAGTCAGTAGACAGGCTGATCAGAGGTACAGTATGGCCCAGTAGTCAGTGATTGTCTTAGTTCTAGAATACAGTGTATACAGTAATTGGATACCAGGGAGGATATCAAGCAGAAGGGGTAAGTGGACTGACTGCTTGGAGATATGTCCCAGTAGTCACTGATTGCCTTAGTTCTACAATACAGAAAGCTTTGGGATGAAGGCCTAGGTGGGTGCTTATCCTAAGAAAGTGTGATATTGGGAGAGCTGGTGGAAGGTAAGTGCCTGCAGTCTCCAGGGGTAATTTTGAAGTGAATAGTGGGGTGGATGTACCCTGTTGGGATACATAGAGTATAAGAAAGTGATTGATGCATATGAATTGCTTTTTTTATTTGATTTTTAACTGTGCCATTCATGGCTGTATTTACAAGAATTTCTCTAACATTTTCAGTAAACTTTTACCTTTTGCTCAACTACCCAAGTGTCAGACTTCTTAGTTGCAGTACCATTGGCTCATATTCCTGAAGGTCTCCAGGTCAGTCTGGTGTAGGTTTCCTTACTCTTGACCACTATTAACTACTCCAGTTGGGGAGGTAGGGTATTGTACTCAGGTAGTACTGAAGATAAATATTAATCAGCAATAATAGTTGCACTGGTTTCTTTCTAAATACTGGGCTTTTAGGCCCTTCTTAACCCCCCCAAAGGAGGATAGTTGCTGCAGAACATTTAGATGGGAATTCCAGATAGTGGGGACTGAATTTGGGAAAGACCTGATACCAGCAGCAGTTTTAGTTGTTGGGACCAGAAGAAGCGTCCTGCGGGAGGATCTAAGGGGTCACCTATCAGGTTTATACTTTAGCAGACCATGTAGTTCAGGAGAAGCATCTGGGCCTAACAGCTTAAAGGCCAGGCATAGTGCTGTATATTTGAGCCTACCAGGGAGTGATGGCTATTTAAGGTAATCAAGAATGGTACAGTGATAAGCTCTGACAGAGGCACCAGCTGCATAGCGAGCTACAGTGTGGTATAGCAATTTTACCTTTTCTATTTTATAGCATCTGGCTGAGAGTAACACAGGAGAGCCATAAAGGAGGGTAGGAAGAAGAGTTGTAGAGGCTATACATAGGTGGGAATCTTTTGACAGGTAGGAGCTCAGATGGTATAGCAATCCAACTTTTTGGTGAAGTGTTTTAGTGAGATGGTCAACATGGACTTTAATGGTGATACCCTGGCCAAAATGAACTCCCAGACAGTTGAGTTGACCATCTTGATGATTGATCCATTAGAAACTGAAAGGGTGAGCAGGTTACTCCTCAGGGGTCCTAGGCTCCTTTGTCCAAAGAGAATGGCCTTTGTCTTATTAAGTACCAACTTGTTTGCCAGGAGCCAGTTCTCTAGGGAGTGTAAATTCAAAGAAAGCAGATTGGTATTTGTACTGCTATTATTAGAGCTGCGGTATAGTACTGCATCATCTGCATAAAGTAGAAATTCCCCCCCACAGTCTGTTGACATTTCATTAACTTAAAGTGAGAATAGCAGTGGTCCCAGTATTGATAATTGGTGGACACCATCCTGAATCAGATGCCTATTGGATAGGTCCCCTTTCCATTTGGCAAACTGAAACCTGCCTGACAGGTAGTCAGTGAACCACCTTATGGATAGACTATTTAGGCCCAAGGAGTTCAGTTTGGTAATAAGTATCTGGTGGTCCATAAAGTCAAAAGCCTTAGTTAAATCGATAAACACTGCTCCTGTCATCATCCATGAAAAAGCCATGTTGGATAGGGGTAATCAAGTTGTGCTGGTCTAAGTAGTTTATGATTTGATTATAACCTAACCTCTCCAGTAATTTGCCTAGGGTGCAGATGCTGTAGATAGGCCTGTAATTTGTAACTAGTGTTTTAGCACCTCCCTTGTGTACTGGGGTAACAAGAGCAATTTAAACACATGCAACAACTTACTGAGGTATTATACAGGCTTCACGTATGCCCACATTTCTATCTATATAAAACATCAGTTGCAAAAAAGTATGTTAATCCAGAGATTAGGGTTGTAAAAATGCAAAGCGTACAAAGACGGGAAATTAAAAGACATTAGGGATTTGGGTCTCTGGAGTATTGGCAAATCAGCAGTGGGGTCTTACTTGGGGTTGTTAACCCTAATGCCCATCCTCTTAGCCCATAGCCTCCTTTCCAAAGCACAAGATAGAGCTCTAACCTAGTGCCTCATAGTGATACAGTATGGCCAACATAATCTTTCAAAGCATTCCTACAGGCCCTGTGTCAAGACATTTGACATCATCTGATCCAGGGTAGGGGTGGGCATTAGGGTTGACAACCCCAGCAAGACCCCACCATTGATTCACCAATACTCCAGAGACCCAAATCCCTAATGTCTTTTCATTTCCCATCTTTATACGTCTCTGCATTAATGTAGATTTTCGCAACTAATTTCCCTTGTTTTTGTGATAGTGGAACTGTATCCTTATTTGTACAGGTCCATTAGGGACCTACCCAAAATGAGCTAAATACAATATTGGAGACAGACAGCACACATCTCTATACCCTATGTGTGAGGTTCCCTGACCCACCACAGGGTGTGGCAACTGCACCAAAACACTGCTCTGTCCCTACCCAGGCCATGACTGGTGCTACATGCTGCTTCGCGTTCCCCATCAACCTTGTCCCAGTAAACTGGCTCACTGAATTCAGATGTGAACTCAGCTCACTGGCACAGTAAGGCTGCATGTTCCTAAGAGATACAAAGGACATCACTGCAATCAATGTTACTTAATAAATTATTTGATTTTTAATAATTTGACCCCAAACATTCAACATATTCTTCTTATGACCCCACGTCATAAACCCCATAGGTGAAAATGTTCACATCTGTGCTGAAACACCATTCCATGCCACAGGTGCGACAACATGTTTCAGACAAGATGTGAAAAATAACAGCTGTACTGTTCATGAGGTGGTGTGAACAACGGTTATGTTGAAAATCTGGAGTCAAAATGTTATGTGCCTGTGTAGAAACTGCACAAGGCATACTTGTAGCGTGGCCATTTCTTAAACATCAAATTTTTAGCATGGGCTTTTTGGGACCCCACCTCATGAACACTGGCACTGTCATTTCATTAATTAGTTCTGAAAGGTGATTCCACGCAGTGACTGCACTATTCCATGCCACAGGTGTGAAAACAAGTCTTGGGCAGGATATGAGAAATGACAGCTATACTGTTCATGAGGTGGTGTGATTAAAAGGTATGCTGAAAATCTGGAGTCAAAATATTGTAAATTACCAAAGTTATGTGCCTGTGTAGAAACTTCACATTGCATGCTCGTATTTTTTCACCAGATTTTCAACACAGGTTTTGTGGGACACCACCTCATGAACACTGGCACGTTCATTTTGTTAATAAGTCCCAAAAAGTGATTCTGAGCAGTGACTGTGAAATCACCTTCTGGGCCTGAGTAATGAAATGACAGTGATGGTGTTCATGAGGTGGGGTTCTCAAAGATCCATGTTGAAATTTTGGTGAAAAAAATATAAAAAAATGGCAAAGATATCAACATAAGTTCAAAACACCATTGAAATACATTGTACTGCACTTACCTTAATTCTTCAGTTTTGCAGTTAAGCTTTGAAGAGTGCAGACATGTTCAGTCCACAGAAGATGGTATCTGCCGACCTCTGGAGGTAAGTATGGGGTAAGCAGGGGTGGGGAGTGGGTACTCAGAGGAAGGGTCAGGTTGGGGGTGGTGAGATAGCAGTGACAATGTGGGATCTTTTTCTTTTTTCAGGTTAAAAAAACAAAAAAGACGTTGCAGGGCAGTTTCTCTTTTCAGTGAAGGCAGAATGGGAATGGAAGCATTTTGGTACACTGGGGGTGGGTTCCCCAGTGTGCCACACTATTTGGGGGGTGGTATAAATGCCAACAACGAGATTGGGCCCTCCGATGTCAGCAATGGGCTGCAAAAGTGCAAAGGGGGGAAGCATACAACACCAGGGGTGGGCTTCCCAGTGTTGGATAACAATACAAACAATAATAAATAAATAAAATAAATAAATACACTGCCACCAGGGATTGGGGCCCCCAGTGTGCAGCTAACAGTCTGATTAAGCCACAGTCAGGCTGACAGAGCTACAATGACAGTAGCCCCATCCCTGACCTACCAGCATGAACTGCAACAGCAGTAGCCTGCACACTATATGACACAGCTGTCTTTAATACATGACAGCTGTGTCACATAGAGCGTAAGTACTATAAGACACAGCTGTCATTTATTAAAGATAGCTGTGTCATATAGTACTTGCACTATATGACAGTTGTCATTTATTTTTTTTTATTGTATTTTTTCTTTATAATCCTCCTTAGAGGTGCGGATCCCCGGGATCTCTGCCACCGGCACCCGCACCCCCAGGCCCGGTCTGGCACCCCCACAGAGCCAGCCATTGTCGGTCATGCACTCTGTGGCCAGATCCTCTCAGGAACTTGGGGCGCGACGGGCATGGCCATCAGCCACAGAGATCATTGCTCTGCCATGTTTCTGCTGATTTTTCACCCTTTAAAGAGTGGATGTGCAATGACGTCTTGAGACACAACATGTCGATGTCTACCCACTCTGCCCCCCTTCCTGCCATCGCTCTGATAGCACCCCCAGTCATCACCAGGGGGCAGCTACAGAGCAGTGGTTCCCTGGATCCCACCCTGGGATAGGAGAGCAGTCCGCTGGATGCTCAATCCTATCCCTCCCCTGCCAACCCCTGGTGGCCCGGGCTCATGTCCAAAGCCTGGTCACCAGTGTGATGCAAGGTGTGGCGTCCAGCACCTCAACCCTCAGTGCCTCCGGGCCGGCCACAGTTGTCATTTATTAAAGTCAGCTATGTCTTATAGTACTTAACTGCTAAGGGCAAATTCATTATGTGGCACTAAGGGTTCCACTATATGACACAGTTACCCTTTGTTAAATGACAGCTGTGTTGTATAGTGCATCCAGCTCCACGGCAGTCAGCTTTATTGATTGGTTCATGGTTGGGCTTTGAAGAGTGCAGAGGTGTCCGAGTACACAAAATATGTCAGCATATTATCTCCGGAGGTAAGTATAGGGTGGGGGGTGCTCTGTGGGAGGGTTGGGATGGGGAGGAAGGGTAGCAATGACGACGGACCATTTTCTTTATTCCAAGTTTAAAAAAAATCAATAAAACAAAGAAATCGAGGGATGGTTTTCTTTTTTGCAGGTATGCAGATATTAGTAATCTATTTCTGGACACAGAGTAGGCTTTCCAGTGTCCCACTCAGCTGGAGGAGGTGAATTACAAAAAAAAATAGGCTAGCAAGCTAAATAATAAATAAACAAACAAACAAACAAGCAAACAAACAAGTAAACTGCCACCAGGGATTGGGGACCCTGACATGCAGATACCATTGAAGGCACAGCATAGTCAGGATTACTGGGGCTACAATGAGTACCCTGTTCCCTCACCTACAAGTGGCGACAGCAGCAGCGGCTGTACTATACAACACAGCTGTCATATAATAAAGACAGCTGTGTCATATAGTGCAAACTGCTACTTTCACAAAAATTCAGTTATGAATAGAACCTTGATTCTTTGAACTGTGCATGCTCAGAAACGGAAATGTTTTATTAAATAATTTAAAAACTACTTAACAGTAGGACCAAAAAACTCAAAAGCACATACCTTGGACCATCCTCTATCAAACATGAAAGTTTCAGATTTCAAAGCCTCCAATTTTTTTGGTTATTGGGAGATAAAAAAAGTCAAACATTTTCAAAAATGGAGACTTTCAGAGTTTTTTGCATCTCTGTAACTTTGCCTCCCCTACGCCAATCTACAAAAAAATCTTCATTAGCAAGAGATTCTGGCACAGAGGCTGTGCTTGCCAAATTTTGTGTAAACTGGTTTTAAGGGAGCAAAGTTATTAAGGTGCAGAAATTTGAGTTTAACATAGAAGTGCTTACTCAACCCTGATATAAGGGCACTATTGTGCCTGTATAATGTACAAAAGCAAGATTTATGTTTCCTTTAATACACAGACTATTATTATACAATAGGAATGAACACTTTTGCAATTTGATTGATCAGTTCTCTCTTTGCCTGTGCGTAAGTCAGGCAACAAACCTACCAGAAATGTTCCAGATGACCTATGCACATGCAACTTGTACCAAATATCCATTCACAATGCCCTTAGAATTTCTAGGATTCAAATGGCAGCCATTTTTGGTGAATCAGTGTGAGCTCTGCAAATTGTGGTAAGTAAAGAAATGTAGTACAGTACTAACTGAACTAGTAAAAATAAAGAAAAAACATAAGTGTTATATAGAACAACAGTCTCCAGGATAGCAAACAGCCTGGTAAGTGGCAAGGAAATCCTGTCAGATAAACATTAATTTTCTTTGCTTGGGTGATAAGGGACTTGGATAGGGGCCACTCCATGGATTTGCTCTATTTTGACTTCAGCAAGGCCTTCCATTCAGTGCCTCACAGATGCTTGTTGAAGAAAATATAGCATCTGGGTGCGGCAATGGACATAAATAGCTGGGTAGGAAAATGGCTAAAGGGTAGGTAGGAAATGCTTATGGTCAGCAGGGTCAAATCAGAAGAGAGGCAGGTCACGAGCAGGGTGCCACAGGGATCTGTCCTAGGCCTGGTCCTCATCAATATGTTCATCAGCAAAATTGGAGAAGGTATCCTGGCCAGGCTGTGTCTCTTCCCAGAGGACACTAAGCTCTGTGGGAAGGTGGATAATAATGAGGGAATCAAGGATATGCAGAGTGACCTGCAAAAGCTAGATGAGTGGTTTAAGGTTTGGCAACTGAAATTCAATGCCAAAAAGTGCAAGATTATGCACCTAGAAAATAGGAACCAAAGAACAGAGTACTGGATAGGTGGTGTGAGACTTAACACTATGTCTGAGGAATGTGACCGTAAAGGTAGGATCAGTGACACAATCAAGCAATCAACCCAGAGCAATAAGGTCAATAGTGAGGTAAGTAGGATGCTAGGGTGGATAGGGAGTGGTAGCAATAGCAGGAGGAAGGAGGTAATGCTGCCTCTTTATAGAGCTTTAGTAAGGCTACACCTGCAATACTGTGCCAATTTCTTGAGCCCTCAACTAAGGGACGACAGGGACAGGGTGGAGATGGTGCAATGCAGGGTAATAAAAATGATTCAGAGCCAACAGGGCAGGTCTTACAAGGAGCGACTCAAGGCACTAAACATGTACTCACTGGAGGCCAGAAGGGAGAAGCAAAATATTATAGAGACCTTCAAGTTCCTGAAAGGAATAAACAACATGAACTGTGAGGAATTATTTAGCTTGAATGCTAGTTCGAGGTCATGAGGGCATGAGTGGAAACTGATATGAGGGAGTTTCAGGAGCGAAATGAGGAAATATTATTTTACAGAAAGGCTGGTGGTGCTGTGGAACACTCTACCAGCTGAAGTGGTGGGTGATAAAACAGTCAATGGTTTAGATAGAGTGATGAGTACAGTGGTCAATTGAGGAGACATAATCAGGAAGAAGAATTGGGGAAGGAGGGGAAGGCTAGGACCCTGCCTGGGCATTAGGTCCCAGGGTTAGATAAGGAATTGGGCAGACTGGATGGGTCATTGGTCTTTTTCTGCCATCATTGTCTATCTTTCTATATTGCTAAAGTATATGCCACTTAAGTTTAAAAAAACATGAATTTGTAAGATTCCTGGATGCAGTTTGTACTATATGTGAAAATCTATGAAAAAACATCCTGTCCATGGCCAGATTGCTGTCATGTTTTAGAACTACCCTCTCCCTAACTCCATAACATGACTCACTGATGTGCCACTGGATTCCTCCTCCCACTCCCCCAGTAGACATTACTGCTGGTGGTCATTGGTCCAGTGGTCCCCTACACCTTGACCCCAGTGCACAGCCGTCTTTGGTTTTGCAGTGGTCTCTCAACCAAAGCAGTCTTATTCTGTAGAAATGACAAATAAAACATGTGCTACCTGAAAAACTTTGGTGCCGCTGCACAGACAGCTAATGTACAAGCAAAACAAAAGGTACAGCGCTTCACAAAAAAGGCTCACTTATAACAAATGTATTAAATGTATTCTTTCTCTCCAGCCTCTCAGCCCCTGAACAGGGCTTGTACCACTGCTGCAACACAAGAAGTGGCTCCCCCTGATGGACGGCATCCTCTCAGCCACCGCCCACGGTCCTCTGCCTGGCTCTCCAGCTCGCTAAGCCTCTTAGCCCCTGAACAGGGCTCATACCACTGCCGTGACACAAGAAGTGGTTCCCCCAGATAGAAGGCATCCTCTCAGTTACCGCCCATGGTCCACTGCCCAGCTCTCCAGCTCGCTAAGCCTCTCAGCCCCTGAACAGGACTTGTACCGCTGCCGCGGCACAAGAAGCGACTCCCCCGGACGGACAGCATTATCTCAGCCACCACCCGCGGTCCACTGCCCAGATCTCCAGCTCACTAAGGTATGGTCTCATCTGGACCAATCGAAAAGCAAGCACTCTCCTGGCCTCCACCGTGACTGGACACCTTACTTAATTTTTCTGCCTGCCCTCCTTGGCGCTTTTTCTTCTAATTTCAAACAAATTACAAGTATTGCTGCATGTGTAAATGACTGAAATGTTTATAAGTTTTGCAAGTGTTACAGGTCTTTAGTGAGCGGATTGTAAACCTTCTGCTAAAGTGCTGTACTCAGATCTTCGGGCACCTCACCCCCCCCCCTTTTTTCTCTACTAGCTGCATACAACTTCATCTTCACCCCCTGCTGTCTTGTCCCTCCCCACTTGCTGCCTACTTAATCTGCCCTTTCTTCTCTCTCTCTCCAGCCTCTCAGCCCCTGAACAGGGCTTGTGCAGCTGCCATGGTGCAAGAAGCAGCTCCCCCAGATGGACAGCATTCAGTTAGCCACTGCCCAGCTCTCCAGCTCGCTAAGGTGTGGTCACATCTGACTATGCTGTCTCTACCCCAGGCTTTACTATCACTAGACAGGATCAGAATGGGAGAGGTGGTGGAGTGGCTATTTACACCTCCTCATCTTTCTAGTACACCCCTACCTTTTCCATTTCTACCCAGTGCTCTCATGAGGCCCTTCTTATTAAAATCTCCTTTCCCTACACTACTACTATTCATGTTGCAGGTATATATTGCAGTCCAGGGCAGCCTCCTACAAATGTCACTGCCCTCCTTGCTAAGCTCACTACACTGGACATAGGGGGTGAACTCTATATCCTAGGTGACCTTAACGTAAACTGGCTGACACCCTTCACTGGCCACTACCCATACCTCTATTGAAGCCTTGAATCTTAGCCAACTCATCCAAGAACCCACTCGCCTTAACAACAAAACATTAAACCACTCACTGTTAGACCTTATCCTCACTACCCACCCGTGTAGAACAATAGCCTCATGTCTCCTACCGGATTCTATCAGTGACCATCACATCACATTCTGATGCGAAAGATCCATAGGACCAAACTCCCACCTAAAATAATACTCACTAGACCCTATGCATCTCTCGACCTTCGAGCTCTGCTCTATGAACTCACTTCCATTGACTGGTCCCCCCTCATCTCAGCTGCCTCAGCTGACATAACCGTTGAATCTTTCAACACCAAGTTCTTCCACATTTGGAACTCCTGTGCCCTGCTCCGCAAAACAAGGGTCCAAGGTGTGCATCTCCCTTGGGTCTCACCAGAACTCCTGACTTGCCAACGTGCACGTGACATTGCGTGGCGCCAGGTGAAAACTACCAGTGACTAACAAGATCTCCAATGCTACAGTGAAATTCAGAATGGTTGCACTAAAGCAATCCACCTAGCTAAAGCTGATCACTTCACATCAAACTTCCTTTCTAATACTAATAATCCAGCCAAATTCTGGAAGGTCGTTCACTCCCTCTTCTCTCAGGTCACTACCCCTCTGCCCCCTTCCCTCAAGTTCATCCAGTCTATCCTTTCTGATCCTATGGCTATTGTGGAATTCTTTAACTCTCACTTCTCTACCTGTGCCTCTTCTCTGCTTTGTTCCCTTCCAGGCCCCCTCCAATAGCCTGGTGTCCATTCCTCCTCCCCCCAACCTCTGTCTTCTCAATTGCTCAGCATGCCTCCTCACAGCCCTCTATTCCTTCTCCCCTCTGCAGCACTCCACCCTCCTCCACCTCTCTATCTCCTCCAGGACCCCCAGTTCTCCTTTTCTCCTGTCTCCCCTGCCACCACTTTCCATGCACTCCTTGACCTCAACTCCACTAAAGGCTCCTCCCCTGATGGCCTGGATTCCAGACTCCTCTCCCTTTCTGCTTCTACTATTGCCTACCCACTCTCTCTTATTCTAAACCTCTCTTTCTTGTCAGCTTCTGTTCCCTCAGTATGGAAACATGCAGTTGTGCTCCCACTCCCTAAGGGGGGGGTGACTTCTCCTCACCTGGCAACTATCGACCTATCTCTCTCCTACCAACCCTCACTACACTACAAGAGTGCATATTCCTTAGCCAGCTCTCCTCCTTCCTATCTGACTGTGGGTTCTTTACCCTGTTCCAATCTGGATTTCGGAAGTCACATTCTACTACCACTTCTCTGCTAAAACTAATTGAGACCGTCTTCTCTGGCTTCGACAAAGGTCATATTACCTCAGCCATCTTTGTTGATTTGGCAAAAGCCTTCGACACTGTCTTGCACCCTCTCCTCCTGAACAGCCTCTCAGCTGCTGCTCTTTCTCCTTCTGCCACAAGCTGGTTTTATGCATACCTGTCTGGCAGGTCCCAATTAGTTAAAATTGCCGACGTCACCTCTTCTCCTTTGTCCATAACTACTGGTGTACCCCAGGGTTCAGTGCTCAGCCCCATTCTGTTTTCCATTTTCTTGAATGATCTTCCCCTGGTCTGCACTACTTCCAGCATCCACATGTATGCTGATGACATGGTTCTCTATGCATCTGGATTATCAGTCGCTGATGTCACCACCAGGTTCCAGTCTGACTTCTCCAGAGTCCAGCACTGGTTTAACTCACATCAACTCTTTTTAAATGCCAACAAAAAGTCTCTGTGACTTTTGGAAATAGGCAGAGACTCGTTAGGCTAACTACCTTACCCACATTCCACATCTGGATGGGACAGTACTGGAGGACTCACCCTCATTCAGGTATCTCTGTATGGCTTGATAGACACCTTAACTTCTCAACACACATTGAGGCATTTCAGAAAAAACTTAAGCCTGAGCTCGGTGCCCTATAAAGAAATAGCAGCTGTATCCCACTTGCGGCCAGGCATGAGCTAGTACTGAAAATGATCTTGCCAATATTAGACTACTGTAACATAGTCTATGGCTCTGCCCTGCAAACCTCCTTAGCCAAAATGGATAGTATCTATAATTCCTTCTGCCACTTTGCCCTAGATGCCCCCTACCTCACTCATCACTGCAACCTCTACCGGTCCCTAAATTTCCTCACACTTCAAAATTTTTGTATGCTACATGGTGCCAAATTCATCTCAAAATACTGGCTTGGTTCTCTCCCATCCCACCTCTCCTCCTCACTTAGTACCCCCCTCCCAACTGCTACTCACTGAGATCTGACAACCTACTCACCTTCTCTATCCCCAGCAGATCTACATCCTCTGGCCAAAAAGCTTTCCCACACAATCTTCCAAAACTGTGGAATGCTCTCCCACCACAAATTCGCCACTCCTCATCACTGATCTCCCTCACTTCAGCTCTACTCAACTATCTGATCCCTACCTGCTCTTGACCCCTTCCTTGTATACTGCTCTCCCTTCCCACCCTCTCCCCCTCACCTCCTCCACCTATTCACTCTAAATTACCTAGCATTTACTTAATGTGTCCTGCTACTCATGCTTCCCTCCCTTGTTGTTTTGAATCATCATGAATCCCCTGTATGATTGCACTGTATTACCTAAATGTATTGACTGTCATATTTTAATATGCGCCTGTTTCTGTACTGTACTATGCTTTGTTTTTTTATCATTTAAATATGTTGAAATTTCCCACTCCCCATCCCCCAGGACGTACCATGAGACAAGCATTAAGTTGCTCAGTGTACCCTTCCTGCTGAAACATTTCAATAAATAAATAAAAAGCATCTACAGATAGTTGCCTGGCACTTTGAGAGTACAATCCCTCTTCATCAGGGGGCCTGTGTAGTGCTGTACTTTTTTGTTATAACTACATTATTCAGTGGCTGCCTAACTATTCCATGCAAATGGCCAGCTTAATGCATGCATTTTACTGCCTGTATATAGCAACTGGTTACCAGGGGGATGGTAGCTTCATGTGAGCAGGCCTCCAAAGGTTACTATGCGACTCCAAATAGCCCTTTCAACTATTTGCATGGTGGCACCCGCTCCCTTTCTTAACATACACTAATTCCGCAACTCCCCCTTTCCATCCTGATGCTCACCGTGTTTCTACCCCTGGCTCTCACTCTTTTCCTATTAACTTTTCCTGCTGCACCCACCCTTCCCTGTCCACTCCAGCCTGGCTAAAGTCCCACCCCATCCATAGTAGTGTCACAATTATCTACGCCTCCTCCATCATTATCATAATAAACAAGTATACGACAGCCATCATCACTTTCTGTGGTTTTAGCCCAATTTTTCCCCCAGTCGTTGGTAATGTATCCCTCCTCTTCTTTACCTCTCTAACCTGCCACCACATACACAGCCTCTTTCCCCTATATGTGTAGTTGCTGGCTGCCTCACTCAAAAGATCTCTGCTTATAACCCCTGTATGTTATGGTTGATTGTACATCTGCTGACTTCTTCAATTGTAAAATAATGCTGTTTTTGTTTTATTTAGTTCAAACTTGTACTGTACTGTATGCACTGTATATACTTTTTCTTCCTTGAATATTATTGCTTTTTGTATACCTGCTTCTGTACTGTACTTTGATGTATTCATGACCTGGTCCACCTTGCAAATGAGCCTTGCTCAATGGTGCCCACCTGGATAAATAAAGATTTTGATTGATTGATTGATACAATCATATAAACATCGCATTTAGCATACAAACATTGTAGCAGTCCCAGTGGCACAGAGGGCTGAGGTATCTGCATTATCTCGCATCATGCTGGTGACCCAGGCTCGTGATTGAACTCAGGGTACCGGGGTCAGCTGCAGATGCGAGGATTGAGCATCCGGAGGACTGTTCTCATCTCCTGGGGAGGGTGAGTTTTGGATCCTTGGCACATAGCAGCTCCCAGTGGAGGCTGGGATCACTGCAGTTGAGCAACACTTACAAGGGGGTGGGTGTCCTTTAGGTGGGTGTGGTAGTGTGCCCACTGCGTGCTGAACATCAGTGCATGTCCACGCCTCCGTGAGGAAAGACACAAGGAAAAACTCTGGCCCCGGGGGGACAACAATGGGCACTGCATTCAGCCCCCCAAGCCTAATGCCGGACCCTGCTGAGGTTGAGGCCTCCAGATTTCCTCCTCCACTCTCAGCCTGCCAACTAGATTTGGACAAATGGTGCCAAGGTAAGGAATGGCGGCCTTGCCTTGGGGGATATACAAGCTGGGGGGTCAGTGGGCTGGGCAGTTGGTGGAGGCTCTGAGGCGGGGTCCGATCTAGAAGGGTCTCAGGCTGGTTGGGAGAAAGGCTGGCTGTCAAGTGCTTCATCTGGGAGATCCCAGTGGGCCAGTGACTGGAGGGAAAAAACAGAATAAAAAAAAAAACTATTGTACAAACATCACACTGCCTCCCTACCACGAGTTCATCCGATATGATTTCTCCCAGGTCTTTTTCCTGTTTGGTGACCATCAATACCTTTTCTCCCATTTTGTATTCTGCCTTTGTGTTTCTGTGCCCTAAGTGCATGATTTTGCACTTTTTTTGCATTGAAACCTAGTTGCTTTACTCATAACCACTCCTCAAGTTTTCTCAGGTCTCTGCATATTCTTTCCACCCCCTCTGTGGTGTCCAACCTATTGCAGATTTTGGTGTCATTCACTTGTAAAGACATTAAAGAGGACTGGTCCCATTACTGAGCCCTGTGGCACCCCACTGGTCAACCTCTCCTTCCTTGATATGAACTCCATTTACCACCACCCTTACCCATCTATCCCTTAACCAATTTAATACCAACTTTACCACCTTTGAACCCACCCCTAAGCTTCCCAGTTTCATTATCAGCCTATTATGTGGAATGGGTGGTAAAAGCTTCACTTAAATCAAAGTAGGCCATGTTCAGTGCCCCTCCTAGATCTATTTCCTTGGTCACTCAGTCAAAGCAATCTATCAGATTTGACCCATCACCCATGAATCTGTGTTGCCATGCATCTTGTAACCTGCTGGATTAAAGACATTCCACAATCCTTTCCTTTTGAAGTGATTCTATTAACTTCCCTGCCACCGATGTCAGGCTGACTGGCTATAGTTGTGAGACTCCTCCCTGCTACCACTTTTGTGAAGCAGGACTACAGTATGTCTACCCTCTTTCAATCCTCTGAAGCCACTACTGTTTTCAGTGAGTTGTTACAAAGGACTGCTGGAGGTGCAGCCAATACCTCCCTGAACTCCCTCAGTACCCTTGGGTGTACCCCTTCTGGCATTGTTTCTTTGCCCACTTTCAGATTTGCGACTTCTTCCAGAACTCTGTCCTCTGTAAAGGGACTTGTGTCTACCTCCTCCCATTCAGTGCTCCTGTTGCTTTTATGTGGCCCATCTCCTTCCTTTTCCTCTCTGAAGACTGAACAAAAGTATCTGTTCCAGATCTCTTCTTTTTCCTGATCCTTCTCTGCACAGTCCTCAACTGCTTTTCTTATCCTCACAATCCCTCCCTTAGTCTTCCGCTTTTCACTTATATACCTAAACATGCCATGTCCCCTTCCCCGACCACTCGGGCTATTCTTTCATATGTTTGTACCTTTTCACTAATCACTGCTTTCCCCGTTTGATTTCAGTTCTCCTCTGAAAGCTGCCCTTCTAGCCTTTACCTTTTCAGATACCTCTGTCAAGAACCATAGCATTCTCTTTTTCCTCCTGTTTTACTCCCTTCCTATGCACCGAGATTTGCTGCCTTCACTCTGCCTTTCCTTAGGTTAGCCAATTGCTCCTGCACCCCATCTAGGTCATCCATGAGGCATTGACCCATTTAAAAAAAAAAAATCTGCCCTCCTGAAGCCCAGGACCCTTGTCCTTGTGTGGCTCACCTCCACTGCCACCGTTACGTTGAACCACACTGTGAAGTAATCACTGGTCCCCAGGAGGCTTCACACCTTGACATCTGCAACACTGTCCTTGTTAGCACTAGGGCCAGTATTGTCCCATCATGACTGGGCTCTCTGACTTGTTGCCTGGGAAATGTCCCTCTGCAGGTTATCCAGGATGTAACTGCTTGTAGCTGAAGCTGCAGCTCAGAGGCTCCAATCTACATCAGGCAGATTGAAGTCCCCACCAGCAGCACCTACACTTTACCTAACATTGAGCCACTAGCTTCCACCAGTGGCTTATCTAAATTCTCATCCTGTACTGGAGGTCTGTAGCTCACACCATTGTGAAAAGTGACTATTTACCATTTGCAGGTGACCCACTGTACCTCCAACCCTCAACTATGCTCTGCATTCCCAGTGTCTCCGTTACCTTAATACCCTCCCTTACATACAGCACTATCCTTCTTTCCTTCCCACCCTATCTTTCCTGAACTGAGCACAGTGTAGTATGGCAATGTCTCAGGTGTAGTTTACTGTGCACCATGACTCAGTAATTTCCATGATGGCCAGATCTGCCTCCACCATGATAGCCTCTAAGTCCAGAATTTTATGTCCTAGGTTTCTTACATTTGCATGCATAGCCTTCCACATTTGGTTACCACTCTACCTGTTACCCCAGCTGTTTCGTTTTTGCCCTTCTGACTTTTACCCTTTCATTTCATGGCTCATGTTCCCATACCCTTTCTTTCCAACCATTTGGCTTTTTTTTTTTCTTTATTTTGCACCCTGGGGAATTTACCTCCCCTTGAGTTCTCCCTTCTCTTTGCTTCAGTCTGTGGGGAGGCAGTTTATGCCTCCCTAATTTCTTCCATAACCCCCCCCTTTGCTAGTTTAAATATTTATCAAACTAACATTTAAACCATCCCCTGAGAACTGTGGTTCCCCTTCTAGACAGATGCAAGCCATCACCCCTGTAAAGACCCTTATAAACCCTGGTGGGACCTCAGTGTACAGAACCCTTAATCTCTATGCCATTTCTTCTACCGTGAGCTGAATCTCCTAGTGTGGAGATCCCTATCCTTCCCCGTGCTGTAGACAGGCACACCACAGTGAAAGCCACTAAGCATGTTATCTGCCTAAGATCTCTCCCCCCAGCTCCCTAAAATCCCCCTGCACAATCCCAATCCCAACCCCATCCCTAGCCAGGTTATTTGTCTCCAGGTGGACAGTGACATCCAGCTCCCTCTCATGCCCTGCCTTCCTAGTGATCCTTATGATCCACTTGTTATCCCTCTGAACTGAAGCACCAGGTAGGACACCACCTCCCTTTTTACTCCCTTACTGTTCCCAAATCTGTCCCCTGACAATTGAGTCCCCTATCAGAAGTTGCTTCCTCCTCTGTTGGGGTCCTCTACATCCCACCTTGGGGCCTTCTTTAGGGAGGATCCCCACATCCTCCCTGGCCACTACCATGGGTGTTTCCTCCTGGCAGTCCCATTCTGCCAGATGCATAAATGAATGTCATAGTACACAAGCTGAGGAATGTGCTCCTGATCTGTCTCTCCCATCCTCTCAGAGACCATTATAGTCGAGCTGATCCCTCCTCATTGGCACCCTCTGAGGTAACAGTGGTAAACCTGGTGACCCCTGGTTGAGGGAAGTAGGCACTTGAATCCTACACAACTCAAGCCAAAGTCTAGCACCCTCTTCTCTTCAGCCCAGAGAGGTAGGTGTAGATGGGGCAGCAACAAAATCTCCAGAATGTCTCTTTGAAAACTGCCCCTCCAAATCCACTACACTGCATCACTACCAGCATTCCCATTTCTACACTCACTATGCTACTGAAAAGAACTCTGCATCCTTACCCACACAGGGTATTTCTAATTTCCCCTTTTTTCTTGTTTTGCTTAACCACGTTTTTACTTGACCCTTGATAGGGTGTTTTAAGTTTTCCCCTTTTACTTCATTAACCCTCTTTTTACCTGTACCCTAGATAAAGTGTTACTGCTAGCCCCTCATTTTCCTCTTACCCTAAATAGGGTGTTGCCTCTATTCCTTCTTTTTACCCTAACCATATATAGGATGTTATCTCTTCTCCCACAGCACAGGTGCTTTTAGTTTCAGTAATCTCTTACACAGGCAATAGCAAGTAAACACATACTTTACCATACCTCAGTGAATCATCAGAGTTCCCTGCATGTCTGATGTTACCTGTGAACACCAAAGATACCAACCTGTTTTACTCATGTGATGGGGCATGAATGTGAATGAGACATGTTAGGAGTGGTTTCTTTTATAGTTCCCCTGTTACTTCCTGCTATCTTGTGATTGGTAAGTGTGGGTCACATGACCTTTCCTGCTGCCAGCTGTGCGCTGACCCTGACATCCTTCTGAAACCTAAAGAACCTAGAGAGAACTGAAAAACTACACTAAGAAAGCAATATTGGTTTTACACTACTGTATTTCATCCAGCAAACAGCTCAAATGGGTCTCAAAGTAAGAGGGTTCTAAATATTTGCAGTACAATCTTGTCTGGGATATGAACCTGGAACCTGCAGAACTCTAAGTTAGAATCATACCCCTAGACCAATAAGCCACTTAAAATGAGTCTCAAAGTAAAAGAGCTCTAAATATTTGCAGTAAGAATTAATCTGGGAATTGAACCTAGGACCTCTTGCACTCTCAGTGAGAATCATACCCATAGACCAACAAGCACCTTAAGAGATGGCAATAACCATTGGAAGTGCACAGGAATGGTTTGCACCTCAACTGAACCTTAGTGAATAGTGTTATAGAGGTCATGTTGGCATGAAGTGATCTTTGGCCACAAAGCATAATCAATAACAATATAAAACCTAGCACCTGACCTCTAGGACACTAGGCTATACGTATATAGTATAAGCTGGTTATTTATCAGGAATAGGCAGAATCACCAAATCAATATTTTTTTCTGAATAAATGTGAAAAAGATATCTTAGAGTGAATACTATATGAAAATATTCAGTCACATAAAATTAAACAACTATGTAATTGCTACAGTGCATAACATAAACAGAAAGCTGCTTAATCAATAACAATAGTACATACTGTAGTTACTTTCATAGACAAAAAGTCCTGCAGACATGTCTAGAATACACCTTCTGAAAATGGCTTGCTGCAATAGTATAAGAAAACTCAGTAAACCAACAATAATAGACCAAAATCACACAGAATGATAGAATTTGAAAAATGTAAGATTCTTGAATATACTGCAACATTATGAGAACATAGACAAGGAAAACAAGATCTGGCAGAGCCACTGCAACTGTGGATGCATTAACTAGATAAGGGTGTTTCAGTGGCTTAACCATAAACATTTATTTATTTATTTAAAAAATATCAGATTTACAAACCTTTGAGTCAGAGACTCATTTACAAAGGCACCCCGTCAAAACTAATACAAAGACAGCACAGTTACAAGTCCAAAAACAATGGCTTGGAGAGCAGACAGTTATAACAATCATTCACTGGAGATACATGGGTAGCAGTAGATAAACAGATTACATAGTTTAGGCACACAGGCACCACATCAAGAAGACCAAAGCAGTTCAAACAATATACAGTAGCTAAAGCAAATAGACATCAGGAGTCAAAGTGAAGTCCAGAATGTTCACATGAAGGCTACTGCATACACTAACTGAATCAAAGTATAGTACATTGAAAAAGGGCATATTTAAGCAATAAGGCATGACGGTGTGTGTTATCATGTAATAACATCTCTCCTGGGGTGGGTTGAAGCACAAGGTGAAGCCGAGTATTTATTTATTTGTATGTATTTATTTGATCCACTGGATCAGCAATATTTGCACAAGCTGTGCCCAGTGCAGATTTTACAGTACTGGTCCTGGTCTGGTGATTTGGGGTTTACCCATACCACATTGCATATAGCTTAGTGATATACTGTACAGATGGCTGCAGAGTCTAACCCATTGCAGGTTGAAGTTTCAGAAAACCATTATGCTACAAATATCAAGACTCACTCCCTCTCTCACCCCCCAGTCACAATTAATCCTCTACCAAAGTCGTACTTAAATACTGGTGCCTCTACATCCATGCCACTAAGCTTTTAATGCCAACATGCTTCTTCTGCTGCTGTGAGTTAAACTCTTTATTTAAAAACATTTTGTTGAGAAATTTTTGTTTTAGTATATCCATGGTCAGGAAAAATGAATTTGTAAAGGAAACCAAAATCCCCATTTATCAGTTCATTGAATCACAATACAGCATGTTATGAAGTTTTCAGGATTCTATGTGTAACCTACAGTAAGTCAAACAAAAATTAGACACAGATGCCTACCTATTTGCAAGTGAAGCAAATGTGGTTATTGTCATTCAGTTGTAAACCCCTATAGTCACAGCCAGGATTCACATTGTTAGACTATGGGTAAGTATGACACTAACTTTTTTTTTTCCTTTTAGATATTTCCTGAAGAAGACCTAAGACCGAAATGTAGATTTTTAACTCTATTTTTTATTTTCAGCATGCATTTAATATAACCAAGTATGACAAGTTGCCTAAATACTGGTACCTTATCCAGCTGTGTTCTGCTTTGGGTGGGTGTGTGTGTGTGTGTGTGTGTGTGTGTGTTAAATATGTAACTTTCTATAATATATTGTATAGCACTGTGAATCCTGGCTGCAGTGTTTTTTCTCTGCTGTGGCTAAGCAAGACACTGGCCTGCTGTAGGGGCTATTAGACATCAAACCAAAGGGTAAGCTATGAAGACTAACTTGGAGAAGATGCAATAAAGCAAACTTGAATGACAGCCCCCATATGTCATAAAACACCAAGGGAAAATTAGAAAAACTCCTCTTACAGCCTAGGCAGAAACAAAACAGATACCTGAAAGCTATTTAACTGGGGTTTCTGTAAGTAAACCACTGCTAAATAGCTCTAATTCATTATTGGGTTTTGATGTTAAAATACTCCTGATAGCTACACCTGATGCACAGAGAAACAAATATAGTGAATTAGAGCTATTTAGTAGCTGTTGCCTTACAGAAACCTCAGTTAGCTTGCTCTCAGGTATCTGCTAAACTAAATGTTGACATTTGTGCTCCCTGGATAAGAACAGTTACAAGGCTCTGCTGTTGCTAAACTAATTTTAAAGCAGTACACATGCTAAATCTAAGTGCATGGCTACATCACTGTCACATGAGACAGGGGGCATCATAGGAGAAAGAAAGCCAATAAAACTATTTGTTATGGAGATCCCCAGGGGTTGTAAAATGACCATACAGCTAGCAAGCTAATTTAGGAAAAATTCCTAATAGCAAACAAAGGGAAGGACACACTAGGATTTAACATACAAATCAAAACACTCTACATAACATATTTTTTTGCACATTCTGGGTGGATTACTCCTTTAAAAAGAAAAATACACTTCATGTGTTTACCAGGTACTGTGCCCATGATTAAAATAATTTGAACCCCATCCCCCACAAAATGTGCCCTCACATGAACATGCATGATTTATCTGTAAAGTCAATTAACAAATGTATTTCTAAATTAATTAGTAACACCAATGCTTTCAAGATTTTGAAACTACTAAAAAGACAAGCTATATATTAAACATAGATAGAATATGGTAAACAAATATTGTTAATCCCAAAAGCTGAACTTTGTTTTTAGTATATACAGTACATGTTTAAGAAATACATGAAAGCTGTCTATTTTCCTTAGTTTTTAGACACTTCTTAGTCTCTCCTTTTGAGACACCAGGTGACTCTGATAATCATTTGTTCCAAGGGTTTTTAAGTCAGTTTGAAGGCATTGTAAGTATCTTCTGTTCTAGTCCTTAACAAAATGCAGAGACTACACAGACTTGTTGTTCTGTTCCTTGGTCCACATCCCAAACATGTGAGTCTTCTTTCAGGATGATAGATCCACCTCACACCCCTCCCACATGAATAAAAAAAAAGGTGGGATGGACCTTTTGGAGCTTCTTGGGTGAAGGTGGGGTGGACCTTACTTCGCCCCAAAAAAACAATGCTGCCTCCCACTACTCGGGTTCCAGTTTTTGTACCACCCATTCAGGGCTGCAGCTATGAATTTTGGGGTCCAAGACAAGACACTTGAAATGGGCCCCTGTTTCCCAAACCAGCTAATGCCAGGTGTAATGCCAGCTCCTCAGGTGGGCCACTCCTGAGCTCAGGGCCCTAGTCATCATCCCCACATTTCTACCATTACTGCAGCCCTGCACCCATTTAAGAAAGAAAATAGTACCCTGCAACCATTGACTAACCTGAAAGCAGATTTTTTTGAGGGCAGAAAACATTTCTTGGAGGAGGGTAAGGCGGAGGAGACTATTTACACCTTCAGTCAGTTCCACGGACAGAAAACATGACATCACTCCTTTTGTACATGCAATACTCCTGTAGGCTTTGCCCACAGTTGTAATGACATGGGCACTAAAGACAAAACAACCTAAAGAGCAAAATGCTGAGTCCAGAGATTTGCAGGCAATAATGTATTTTGCTAGGAAACTGCAGTATCAAGTCATAGCCCTTTCATCTCTTCAAGGTCAACCAGCAGCACACAATTAACACTTCATTCTCTCTAATGATAAAAAAATTCAGTAGCCAGAATCAAGATGTGAAATGTAAATGTTATAAAGTTGCTAATCTGCAGTAAACAGAAATACAGAATGAAAATTAATTTCAATTAATGAGGACTCAATATCTAAGAGGAGAAAATGGAGCACTGTGTACAAGAAAACCTTAACAAGATCGGGAGATAGTGTCTTTGGGGTGGCTGTGCTGCTCCTGTGGAATTCTCTTCCACCACATATTAAGGCTACCAGCTCAGTGGAGGCCTTTAAAACCTCTCTTAAAACTTATTTATTTGATAAAGTTTTTAATCTGATCTAATTTATTCTAAGGATGTTTTATTGCATTTTATTATTACTTTGTTAAGCACTCTGAGCCCTTGGATAGGGTGCTATATAAACAAGCTTTTGCCAATGCCAAATGTTGTCTTTCTGGCATTGGCACTGGTACAGTAGCAAGCACTAGCAATTGTGGGGGTTAGGGGACTCAGGTGTGTGTGCTGAAGGGGAGTCACACAATCAGTGCAAGAAAATAAAGAAAAATAAAGCCTAAGAGAAAAGTGAGAGAATACTCATTGGGGTTGGGGGTGGGCTGAAGGGAGGAACTGCGGTGTGCATGGAAGAAATATAAAAATAAACAGAAAGTCTAAGACAAGTGAGACAGAACCCAGAGGTTAGGGAAGTGGCCTGAAAGGAGTAGGGTGGGGGACTGCAGTGTGTGCACTGAAGGAGAACACACAAGCACTACAAGTAATGAAAGACCATTAGAAAAAGAAATATGTAAAAAATAACAAATACAGCCTATGATAAGTGTGATATGTATTTGATTCCTGCCTGTATCAGGCAGATCCAAATCCTTTGCAAAACCAAATCCAACCTTGTCCTGGATTTGGCAAATCTAAATCCAGCCTGGCTTTACCCATCCCTGCAACAGAATATAACTACCCAAAATTCCACTGTTGTTATTATCTCCATCGGCCTTGAGCCTATTACAATTATCCTCTTATAGTACAAGCCCCCCCCCACCAAAGCCACAATGCTGTGGAAATCATCCCCAGAAGTCTTGATGCTGCTATAGTTACCCCATACAGAATAAGAACCCCAACCCCAGTGTTGTTAAATTACCCGCAAACTACAATTACCCTATACAGCATAATTACCCCAAGCCCTGGTGCTGTGACAATTATCCCCACCAGTCCTAATGCTGCTGCAATTACACCATACTGTATTTGTACCACAAGCCCCCGTGAGGTTAAAATGACCCCCGCCTGCCATTGAGCTGTGAGAATTGCCCCATGCAGTATAATTACCCCATACAAGTATGCCAAGCCCCAGTGCTGCTATTATCCCTAGAAGATGATGCTGCTGCAGTTATCACCACATGCCAAGTGTTGTTACAATTATCTGCATTGGCCCAGGAGAACTAGGGCCCAGAGACTACTTTACTTACACTGCACAACTGGAAATTGTAAACAGCACTGGGGCTTGACATATTTTTGCTATACGGGGGTAACTGCTTACCATCACACTTAATAACTAAGAGGATTCTTACTCTTAGTCCCCCACTTATGCCAATCAAGCACACCCAAAAACTATTAGAATACCCACCTACTCCCCAAAAAATGGCTAAATTTGGTATTGCCTTTTCGGCCAGTTGTACAAGGTGCGCACATGGGGAGGGCAACCTATTGCATATCTTTTGGCTGTGTCCTAAAGTAACCTCCCTGTGGATGCAAATTCAGCAAAAAAATGGACCCCCTGCTAGGGCTCACTGATTTATTTACAGAGAGAATCTGTCTTTTAGGAGATTATTCGGGAATCCCAATAACAGTCCGCAAATATCACATGGCATTAATATCTATGTCGGTGAAGAAGTTGGTATTAAGGCATTGGAAAGATAACGAGGAAATATCATATGTCGAATGGTTGAAGGAACTCCTGGCTAATCTTAGTGTGGAAAAAATGACAGCTAGTTTGTCGACCAAAATGGATAAGTTTAACAAAATCTGGGCCCCGCTATTAGCTCTCTATTCTCTTCAGACAAGTTAAGGTAATGGATCTAAGAGAGCAAGGACAAGAATGAGTCACCACTCAGGAGAAGCAAACCAGGTGGGGAGGGGTGGAGGGGTGGCGTGGTTTTCTTAGGGGGTTGGTTTTCTTTTCCTTTAGATAGAGTGGATTGGGGAGGGGGGGGGGGTAGAAAGGAAATTAGTTTCAAGTTTATGATTTGGCCAAGAACATGTATCAACATTTTTTGTGCTATGTGACAATGATGTGTTAAAATGTTAAAATTCAATAAACTTTGAATTATAAAAAAAAGAATACCCACCTACGGGGGGAAAGATCACAAGCTGATATTTGGATTCTATATTAATAATAGATTCATGTAGATGTTACTAGAGTGTAATTGATTTTTCATTTTTTTTATGCTACTTGCCATCTGCAATTGGTTTCAGTTGCCTCTCTAGTGGTCCAGGGGCACTTGCAGTTACCCTGCCTGTGGTGGGTATGTGAAGGTCATCTCTCCGTGCCAGTCACTGGTGCTCCTCTCTCACCTGCTGATAGCTGATACCAAAGGCACTGCCATTGCTCACCGCCAAGTCCCCCATCGGACCTCACTCCCAAACTCTGTTCACTTGGGCTGTTGTCAACCAGCAGCCTTGTGTGCTCTCTCCATCACCATGGCAACCAAGCCCAGCCAACATTGCGCTGTCCCTCTCTTAAAGGGTCGGGTCCCTTGCACGCAGTAGGCAAGTGAGTCGGATAGTAGGAATCACCAGGGTGGGGCTGATTCTGGTGGTAAATTGGGTGGGGTGGCGGTACAAAGAATGGATTAGGTACTAAATCTCATCACACAGTTGCCAGACATTCAAAATCCTGTCACTGAGTTCCCAACTTCAGAAATGCTTGGCTGCAGCAGATACTGTCAACCAAAATCCAGACTACTGCCGCTGCATTACGACAATCCTCTTAGGTAAAAGTAATTCCATTTCATACAGTTTCACCTTATGGGCAGTTTAAAGTATGAGTGCTACATGGTCTAAGAATAAAATATGCATTGGTTTGACCAGATTTAACTGCTCTTTGCCTCCAAGTACTTACATAAACCAACATATTTTTCTCTTATTTATTTATTTATTTTATTTATTGAAGAATCAGATTTACAACCTTTGAGTCAGCAACTCGTTTACAAAGGTACCTCGTCAAAATGGGGGGGAGACAACAAATAGTGAGGTTTTAGGACAGAGATTACATACAGGTGAGATACAAAAACACCTGGAGTTACAGGCAGCAACTATACAGGTACAAGCATAAGTTGAGTAATATACATAAGTTAACTTGCATATTATACATCATATTACACATCAATTAATAACAACATAGTTACAGACAGTATCCAGTCACCTAGGGGAACCAGGGCACAGGGCAAAGGGCTGGGTTAGGTCAGCTATCGACATTTGCAGCATCGACTGTCAATAATGTGTTGACGGAGGGCAGTTTTGAACCGGCCAATCACGGGGATCTTAGAGATAGCCTCAGGAAGGGAGTTAAACCAAAGGGGGGCTTTATGATGGAAGGATCTTTGGCAGCGAGAGGTCCTAGCCCTGGGAACTATGAAGGTGGCTGCGATGGAGTTACGGGTAGGCAGGGGCCGGACAGCCAGCTGCAGTGGAGCAGAGACCCCTGGCGGGCAAAGCCCTGACAAGGATTTTTTAGCCAGTAGGCAGGTATGGTATTTCAGTCTTTCATCAAGAGTGAGTAAGTTGGAGGAAGAGTATAGCAGGCAGGTGTGAGTTCTGCTGTTGGCACCTGTAAGGAGCCTACAGGCTTTGTTAATAGCGGTCTGTACCTTAGATAAGGAGGTGGGGTCAGCTGCAGCATAAATAGGAAGTCCGTAGTCAGCCAGAGACAGCACCGATGAGGTAATGGCTAATCTTAACGCAGATTCCGGGAGGCAATCTTTATGGCGGTAGAGGAGCCCGATCCTGGAGTTCATGGCAGATGACGAGGGTTTTAAGTGGGCGTGGAATGTAAGGCCAGGGTCAAGGTGATGCCCAGGTACTTATAGGATGTTACCTGTTCTAGAGTAAGGAGCTTGCTGGTGGTGATGAGAAGGGTGTTCTTAGCACTGTTTTGCGGTGTGAGAACAGCATGGACTTAGTTTTCTTCAGGTTCATGACTAGTCGATGATTATTGAACCATTTTCGGCTTGGAGGAAGGCGCTTTGCAGTGTGCCTTGGGTAGGAGCTGGTCAGGGTGAGATGCTAGGATAACTGCGTCATTAGCATGAGCAGTATTTTGCTGGAGCAGGAGTTTGGGAGAGTTTAGGAATAGACTGAAGAGGGTGGGTCCGAGATGGAACCTTGGGACCCTGAGAGAACCGGCAGGTTGGAGGGAGAGGTCCCATTTGGTGTAACTCTTTGGGACCTGTTTTGCAGGTAGCTAGAAACCAATTCATTGGGCCAGATGAGAGTCCCAGTTGGGATAGGGAGTTTAACAGGGGTGGCACCGTGTCGAAAGCCTTAGATAGGTCTATGAATACTGCCCTGCAAGACAACCCTTGTCAGCAGCGGTGTAAGTGGTGGAGGAATTCCAGAAGAGGCGGTGGTTGTGCTGGCCAGGATGAAACCCATGTTGCTCGGACATAAAAGGTTGTGCTTAGATAGGTATTCTAAGAGCTGTGTGGATACTATTTTTTCTAAAGCTTTGGATGGGGGGAGGATGGAGATAGGCCTGTAATTATTTGGTAGCATGCGATCCCAGACTTATGGATGGGGATTACTTCAGCGTGCTTCCAAGCATCCGAATTGACCTAAACATAAGGATTTGTTTAAGATAAGCGTGAGGGATTAGCATGACGTCCAGTGTAAGGCGGAGTATCTTGGAGTCAAGAGGTCGTTACTAGGGTTTTGGGAGGCGAGGACTTTATGAGAAAGGTTTGGCATCACGGGGTGAGATTGTCTGGAAGCAGAAAAGTGGCCTTGAGATGTGTGAGAAGGTGGGCGTGGTAACCGGGTCAAAAAAGAGTGGGCAGGGAGGACTGCACTTAAGTCCGTGAAGGTTTTATTAAGGCAGTCAGCAATACATGTTAGGTCAGTCGAGACAGCCCCGTTTATGTCAATCTGAGACAGAGGCAGGGAGCGGGTTTTAACATTCAGTTCTTTAATGTTGTCCCAGAAGGCTCTGGATGAGCCCCAGGTGGATGTCAACGCAGCCTGATGGAAATTAGCTTTTGCCTGCTTGATGGCCCAGGTGCACTGGTTACAGGCAGCCCTGTAGGCTTGTTTGTCAGCCACTCTACCAGAGTCATTTGCAATGTGCCAGAGATTATCCGCTTTTTAGTTGCTGGATCAGAGCAGGGATATCCAAGCAGCAGACCGCTTTTTTGCCTAGATGTGGAGATGGGGGCAAACAGATCACAGGCGAGGTGAAGCAGTAGTGAGGTAGGTTAGTGCAGAGTTTATGTCTGGAGCACAGGCCACTGGGGTCCAGTTGACTTAGTGCAAGGTGGCGTTTGAGGGTTGTCAAGACCCCGGGGAGAAACCTGCGTCGTGGGGTGGTTGCAGTACACAGGGCTGAGGTGGGAGAGGGACCAATGGCAGATGACGGAGGTGAGGTCGCTGAGAGGTCCGCAGGACAAGTATAAACCACTTTATGTGGCCGGTTAGAAGGATTACGTCCAAGAGGAGCAGGTTCCGTTGCTTTAAGAAGATTGGGCTGAGTGACCAATTGAGACAGGTCAAGGGCAAGCTCATCCTTTATAGTATCAGATGAGGAACTGAGCCAGTTGGAGTTTAAGTCACCCAATAGTTAGTTCAGCCTTCTCGGGTAAGGAGGATAGATAGTCAAGGAGGGAGGAGACAGCTAGTTTTTGTATTGAGGGTATAAACCGTGGTTAGGTAGAGGGCCACGACCAGGATAAGGAGTGATTTTAAGGGTAATGGCTTGCGCCCCGTGGTTGAGCTCAGGGGTAGGGAGGGCATGACCCAGGACAGAGTCACGCAGATAGATAGCACACCCCCCTCCCCGCCTGCCCAACCTATCAGCCCTGAACAGGGAAAAGCCTGGTAGAGAGACAGCTGAATCAGGCATAAGTGAGGAGAGCCAGGTCTCTGCTAGCATGAGGATGTCTGGGGAGTACTGCGTAACCCAGCATTGGAGGGCAGCTATTTTTTTGGGGAGACTGCATATGTTCATGAAAGCAATTCGGAGACCGCTACCACAGGTGGGCTTAGGCGTGGCAGCATAAGCAGGCCCAGGGTTAGGGTGCACATTGCCGGAGAGCAGGAGCAGAAGAACGATTAGGTGCCTCACAGGGTGGTGGTTGGTGAGGGAAGGGTGCATATGCAGGGCGAGACCTCACCAGGGATGTGCATGGGATGGGAAGAGAGAGAGCCGGACATGCCAGCGAGGAGATTGACCACGTGTGAAAGGGTGCATGGTACTGGGGATAGCGCACAGGGGTGGGTGGTGGGGGTTGAGTGGTAGTCGAGGGTTCAGGATGGATTGGGGGAATGATGCGGTGGTCCAGGGTACAGGATGGAAAAGGGGGGATGGACAGAGGGGTAGATGTGCAAAAAGCTGAGGGAAAGACAGGGGAGTGGGGGGATAGTGGTTCGGAGGGGGGCAGATCCGATGGAGATAAAAAGGGGTCAAGGGTGAGCAGTGGGTCTCGTGGTAGGAGGAGTACCAGAACAGCAAGGATCATAATTGTGGATGATACAACATTAGAGAGAGTAGGAACTGAGTGCAGGCTCCCTCTAGTGCTGGAATGGTATAACCAGCAAATGGGAAAGTCGACTGATTGGTTCTGGATCCCCATGTGAGTAGCTCTATAAAAGGGACAGCCGACCAAGGGTGGTGGTGGGGGCGGTGGGGAGCCGACAGCACTGGCGTTCGGCTGGTCCTGGCACTGTAAGAGGGCGTTCAGGCAGCGGGCCTGGGAAAGCGCCAAAGCCCCAGTTAGAGCAGACTGCAGAGTTAGTCCACAGCCAGGAGAGCTCCGACGTCGCAACTGCAGCAGGACACTTGTTGGGAAATACCTGAGGCGTTCAGCGGAGATTCAGGCAGGAGGGCTTTTCTGTCTGGCCCTCCGACCTCCTGGTCCTCGGGGAGGGTGAAATCCTGGCAGGGAGGGCAGTACAGCACAGCCCTCGTGACCTCTGGCTCCTCGGGGGGAGGGGGGCTCGAAATCTGTGGAAGAGGGAGAAGAGCGAGGTTAAGTAGGCAGGTACAGGGGATCAGCTTGAGGGGGTGGGCAGTCTTAGGGAGGGAGAAAGAATAGTGTCGCAGCAGCAGCAAGACTAGCAGGAGTTACAACAGTTACAACAGGCTAAACACAATACCCTCTTTCCTGGATTCCTTTAAACTAGCTACTTTTTCTAAAAATTAGTTAATCAGGCTAGCTAAGCTAGGCACAGGAATATACAGAAATAGTCCAACTGAGACACCTGGCACTGTAAGAGAGCGTTCAGGCGCTAGCCTGGAAAAAGCGCCAAAGCCCCAGTTAGAGCAGACTGCAGGTTAGTCCACAGCCAGGAGAGCTCCCGAAGGTCGCGACTGCAGCAGGGCACTTGTTGGGAAATTACCTTGAGGCGTTCAGCGGAGATTCAGGGCAGGGAGGGCTTTTCTGTCTGGCCCTCGCGACCTCCTGGTCCTCGGGGGGAGGGGGGTGAAATCCTGGCAGGGAGGGCAGTACAGCGCAGCCCTCGCGACCTCCGGCTCCTCGGGGGGAGGGGGGCTCGAAATCTTGAGGCGTTCAGCGGAGATTCTGCTGGTATTATGTCCAAACTGGAAGACCGATGAACTAGGGATATCTGTGAACTGCTGCAAACAGAACAGAAACCCAAAAGAGCAGTAGTGAACTGGACTGTAGTTCTCACTGTGGAGCCAGGTGGCTGGGACCACAAGCAAACAATGTTCATAGCAAGTGAAGATGAAAGGGAACAGTGAAAAAAACAAGCCATGGGTGAAACTGCTACATTACTGGAGTCAACTAAACAGATTAGTGTGACCACTGCTGGGTTTGCAATAGCATTATGAATACCCATAATGTGATAATGTTTACTTTTACACACTGAATCTTGCAAGTCACCCTGAGTTAGGTAAACATTAAAGGGGGAAATTAAATCAAATGTCATTGTCCTGGATTCCCCCCTTTTCCTCTCGCAAAAGACAAAGACCACTGTATGATGTTGTGCTCAGATTGGCAATTAATTTATGTATCATAATTCCATTTCCATCTGATCATCTTTTATTATTATATCTTTCACAATTGCATTTTATTGCATCCATATATCAATCTCTGATCATCCCTCTTTCTTCCTCTTCTCGCTCCCCCAGGTGAAAACCTGGGTGCCTTCTTCTCTTTTCCTGTTAGGTAACAGTGAGAACTGAGACTGCTTTTCCTCCTTCAGCTTCTTCTTTTTATCTTATTCCTTTTCTTCCCCTTCCCCTCTCCCCCCTTTTTACCCCTCTCTGCCATCCACCTTTGGCAGTCCAATAACCGTCCAACCGGACAATTCTGTCATCCACCTCTGACAGGCCTACACACAGTCCCTTTTGACCGTCTTCTCCACATGATCTATCATTCAAGGGTGGGTGGGAGGATCAAAACTTCAGCAAAAGTGGCTGAACCACTCCTGTGCTGCCCATTATGTACCTCCTTTAGCCCCCCTTCCTGTTTCCTGCCTATTGTTCCATCTCCTGTCCCTTCCCTTCCTTTCCCCTTCCCCCTCTGAGCACACCATCTCCAGGAAAAGGGAAGGGGTGCACCAGGACAACTTGGTCTGCCCCTTAAAGGGCAAACTCCATTGTCCCAGATTCCCCCTTTTTCCCATCACAAAAGACAAAGACCACTGTAGGTTGTTGTGCTCAGATTGGCAATTAATCTATTACATATCATAATTCCATTTCCATCTCATCATCTTTTATTATTATATCTTTTGCAATTGTATTTTATTGCATCCATATATCAATCTCTGATCATCCCTCTTTTTTCCTCTTCTCGCTCCCCCAGGTGAAAACCTGGGTGCCTTCTTCTTCTCTTTTCCTGTTAGGTAACGGTAAGAACCAAGATCACTTTTCCTCCTTCAGCTTCTTCTTATTCCTTTTCTTCCCCCCCTCACCTCCCTTTTTACCCATCAGCCAGTCTCCAGCTTGCATTGGATGACTGGCTTTCCCCTCAATTTAGGGTATTGTTTCCCCACCATTTAGGGTACCGCTTCCCTTTACTTTTTTTTTTTTTTTTTATTCCATTTTCTGTATGTCTTCTCCATGCTTCTATAAAACCCATCATTTCTGTATTGAACATATCTATGGCTAGATCTGACAGGTGCACACCATCTGACATGTAGAAATCCTCTACCTATTATTCCACACCCTGCAGTATAACGTGCCCTCCCATTTTTCTTATCAGCATTCCTAACCTTCTATTCATCTTTCTCCTGGACCGCTCTACCACTCTGTGACTGTGCTCATGTCTACAAACCCTTCTTGGGATCACATCTGACTAGGCCAGGCTGACCCTCAGCCACCACTGCTGTATTTTTTCTAAGTCCCTTTTCAACTGCATATATGTGTCCACCCATTGCTTACCCCCAATGTTGTTACCCCATAGATGTATAATAATTAGGTCTGGAACAGGTCGCCGCTCCTTCATTTTTTTTAGGGTAGGAAGAAGCTGTGCCCATCTCATTCCACGGATGCCACGCCAAACCAACCTGCATTTTCTCACATCCTGGTACAGCTGTTTTCCCCCAGCCTTTCTCTCAGCTCTCTTCTCCACCCAATAAATGTAGGAGTGACTGCAGATCCAGACTTCCGTTATCCTCCCTCTACCTATAGGATTTAAGCAAAATAAACATCTTATTTCTTATTCTTAGCTCCCTGTTTCATATCACACCCTATGCCCCCCTCCCAAATAGCTCTGCATCTGCAAAACAAAACACAGGTGATACATTAATCTCCATACTGCAGTGCTTGAATGTATCTCTTGTAACTGGCAGACCACCAGCGCCCTTTTCCAGCATACTAGTCACCATCTCACCTGCTGCTGCCCACTGTGAGGCAGCCCCTATCCGTAGGGAGTGGGATGAGTAATTGCCTGGATCCTCCCCCAGGAATTGCATGACTTTTTTGAGCATGGCCATGACTTGATAACTTGTGACCTTCTTCCCATCTCCATGTACAAATAATCTCCCTGTCATATTCCCACGCTCGGTGGCGTAAGCCCACAGAGCCTTTACTGGGCACACTGTGTTGTCTACATGAGTCTTTAGGATTACTGTAGAACCCTGCCCCCTTTGATCCATTTTTGACCTCTAAATCATGATTTTTATCTCTTTTGTCCCCCAGCTTAGATCTTCCCAATCCAACCCCCTTCTTCATCCTTACTACCATGTCCCACAGTCTCACTCACTCTCAAAGCCCCTGCAAACATTACCATGTAGATCGGGTGAAATAGCTGGGCCTCAGCTTTCGATCTGCAAATTGCCGGTAAAACCCTTTTAATTTTTGCAAGCCATTCCTCCCCATTGGTATTCTACTATCCATAGCTCTCTGTTTTAACCTACCCCAGCCCTGCATCATCCTTCGAATCAACATTGACTTCGTCAGGTCCCTCCAACCATTGAGGCTGCAAACTAAACTGATCCCTGCTAAATAAACCCCCATCGTGGTGTGAGCCGTTCCTTTTTGCCATTGCTCTACTGTAAATTTTCCTAACTGTTCCTCCATAAGTGGCCTACTTACCTCCATGTGGTGTGTTGCCCTGAATGTCTGAAACACCCAACAGGCCCCCTCATAGGCCCTCAGAGTCCATGGTGCCCATGAGCTGAGAAACAACAGTTCTGATCACTCTTGCCAACATCCCAGATGTTCATTGGTATGGGTGTCTTTCGCTTCTCTGTTGTAGGTGCCAGTCCCTGATAGCCTTTCCCATCTGCAGCTGGATAGTTATCAGCCAGGATATTGTGTACCCCACTATGTGTTTTGCCCTGAATGACATGTTCAGTTTTAAGACCCTTAACACTAGCTGTCTCAAGACCCCTATGACTGTTTCTGACCTGGCTCCTCTGTTGTTCAAGACGTCTACCACTGCCTTGTTGTCGCACCAGAATGTCACCTTCTGATTCCACTGCTCTTCCCCCCACACCAGGGTGCAGGCCCATATGGGCATGATCTCCAACAGTGTGATGTCTTTTACTTTCCTGTCCCTCACCCAGTCTGCAGTCCATGGTTCTGCGAACCATCTACCCCTCAAATAGCCCCCCATGCCTAAGCCCCCTGCTGCATCTGTGTAGAGATCGAGGTCTGTGTTACAGATCCAATCCTCTTGCCAAAAGTAACTGCCATTATAGGTGCTGAGGAATTCTTCCCAAACCCTGAAGTCTTCCTTAACTCCTTTCGTCATGTCTACCCAGTGATGTGGTCTGGTGACTCCTGCTGTGGCCCTTCCTAGACTTTTAGTGAAAGCCCTCCCTGGCCCAATTGCCCTGCACACAAAGTTTAGGTGTCCCAGGACCTGTTGTACCTGCTTCAACTGCACTCTTCTTCTGCGCGTGTGCAAGTGGATCAGCTCCTTCAGCTTCAACACTTTTTTGTCTGGCAGCCTAAAGTCCTCACTCAGGGCGTCTATTTCAATACCAAGGAATTCTAAGACCTTACAGGGACCTTCTGTTTTTTTCGGTGCCAATGGAACCCCCAATTCCCTGCATAAATCTTGGAAGGTGGACAACATTCTTTCTGTCTCTCCCCTCCCACTTCCTATTAAAAGGAAATCATCCAGATAGTGAATAACCGTCTTGTAACCAGTTTTTTCTTGAAATATCCACTGTAAGCAGGTGCTGAATGTCTCAAACATAGCACATGCTATGAAACAGTCCATGAGCATTGCTTTGTCAAAATAATACTGTCCCCGAATTTTAAAATCCCAACAGGTCCCAGTCTTCCCTCCTAACCGGGAGCAATCTGAACGTGGACTCCATGTCCATTTTTGCCATCCAAGCATCAGAAGTTGTTCAGATGATCTGGAAGGCTCCTTCTAATGTGGCGTAAGTCACTTTACTATGTTCCTCACTTATAAAATCATTCACAGAGTCCCCTTCAGGAAATGATAGGTGGTGAATCACCCTGTATTCTCCTTGCTGTTTTTGGGAACCAACCTCAATGGAGAAATTCTCATATTCTGAAATGGAGGGGTGTTGTATGGCCCTTCCACCGTACCAGCTGCCTTTTCCTTCTCTATTTTCTGTTCTAAGATTTCTTCCTTCCTTCCCTTTTGCTGAGCCCAGGTTGTTCGCCTCTCTCCCTTGCCTCTGGCCTTCATACTGTAATGAAAAACCTGTCCAAAAACCTATTCTGAGAGTCTCCGCCACCTTTTTATCTGGGTATCTATCTAACCAGTCCTCCCATGCATGCATCTTGATGGGTGTTCTTGCTTCCCGGATTTGGTCCCCTGCCCCCTGCTTTTCCCTTTTGTCATGCTCCCCCACCCTTTTTCTTGCCCCCCCGGTCAGTAAGTCTGACCCCACCTGTGTGCCCTCTGCCTCTCCCCCCTCTGTTGCATGCCTGCCCTCTAAACCCCTGCCCATCTCAAAAAAGCTGATGATTTTTTTCCTTGCCCCCCTGCCCCTTGGGTCCCATGAGCCCATGTCATTCTGCATCTGCTCGCTGGGTGCATTCCACCACATTTTGAGCATGCATGTCGAAATCGGCATTGTGGCCAGGAACAAACAGCCCTATTATAAACCCATCAACACCTCTTGGGCATCCTGCCCCTCCTTCCCATCTCTCCTTCTGGCGTGGACTGGTTGGTTACATAGTCAGTCCACAAATCTATTTGTTTCGTGTCCCATCTTACATCCCCCATCCTTTGTCTGAAGAATTCATCATAATATATCCACACCACCCCGCCCTTTGCTTTTGCCCACCTTATTATCAGGGAGTACCTGATGAGTGGGATGCCCAACTCCGGCTTCTTCTCCAGTACCGTCGCTGAATACATGGAAAACCCTACAAACCATCCATCCCTGGTCTTCCCCTTAGTAAATTTGTCCTCCTCTTTCTTACCCAATAAAACTACCACCGCTGCCATCTCGCTCATCCCTATATTCTCTGTTTTCTCGTATTTTGCTGCCGCTTCTCAGCTTACTAAAGCAAAAATATCCACATACTCCCCCTTCCATATTTTCTCTTTTGTGGCCAGCGGTATGTGTTCACCTATCCTCATCCCTGGCATTCCTATCTCTCTGGTTCCTCTTCCCACGCTCTCTATCCCTTTCTCTCCTTCTTTCATTGTTTCTTTATCAGACCTAATCTCCGCCAGCGCTGACTCCATTTGGCCCAACCCCCCTGACCTGAATGACGAAATAATTTGTCTGATATATTCTTTGATGCTTTCCCCTACTGAACTGGGTACATTACCTGTGGCCTTGTCAGCTCCTTGTGGCCTGCTGTCCTCCTGTATGGCTGGATGTAAGGATAATGGCTGCAGAGGATCCATTGTGCTCGGAGGATCTGGTCTGGGTTCTTGGGAACCCCCACCTGGTCTTGAGGAGGTTCGGATGGTACCGGGTCATCGGGCTGCGGGGGTACTGGGCTGGCTGCTCTGGGAGGTACCACCAGTGGTGGCTGTCCCCTGGTTGGGCTGCGTGGCCTCCCCACCATCTGCTTCCCTATGCCCCCTTTTCCCACTTTCTGCTTCTCCCCAGATCTCCCTGGTTCCTCCCCTTCCTCCATCTGCCACATTGTGTTGGCCTTCTCAGCCAGCTCCACGATAGCCCAGTAGGCATCTTCTTTGGATGGCTTGCTTTTTTTTGGTGTCATTTCCTTTATGTTTCTTATGCAACCTGTGAAAACACTGACCACCCAGGAAAAGAAAACATCTTAATTACTCATCTATCAAGCTAGGCCTAGGCCAACACGTGTTCCTCAAAGCTAGATATACTTTTTTTTTGTACTACTTGACGAGAGCCCTTTGTTCTCCCCTCTTTTCCATCTCCTATATTCCTCTTTTCTTTAAACCCCACCCATTCCCCCCAAATGCGCTCAAAACACCACAGTTCCCATTATAGCTGCACAGCCATAAATGTTTGGCCCTAAACATCCTTGGATGAGGCGTATCCTAAGGCCTGTCTCGCCGCATTAGAACCAGCATCTGAAAACAAGTTGCATGGCCTGGGACCACATAGGGCCATTCTCCCTGAGGCCCCATTTCCTCCTTCATTGCCATCTCACTGGACACAGCATTTTCCAGGGCGATCTTAAAGCCCTGTGCCCCTCCGTGGCTTCTGCCACCAAGCCCCTGGCCTGTCGAGCCCACCTCTCCTTTTTTCTGTGCTCCCAAATGGCCTCTGACCACCTGGGGCCACTAAGCCCCTTTACGCTGCATCTCATGGCCTTTTAGGCCTATACATTCACCCCCTGCAGGACCTCACATGCCTCTGGCTGCAGGCCCTTGAGGCCTGTTCGTTCTCCCCCACCACTACATTTTGCCTCAAAACCATGCCAGGTTGGGCTGTCAGCCCCATCCCCCACCCACCACATCTTGAGGGCCCCCAAGTATCTGCTGTTCTTCAGCCCCAGTGTCGTGCTTCCCCCCAGCATGTGGCGTCCTTTGCATAACCCCTGTCTTCTATGCCTCCCATCCACGTGCATCTCCCCTGATTACTGACCTTCTTCCCCCTCGCAAAATTATGCTCAGTTTTGGTGTCTGACCCTACACCAATGGGCCGTCTCTGTTAGCCCACACGCCATGCTTTGTTAGTTTTTTTTTTTTTTTTTTTTTTTTTTTTTTTTTTTTAAAACAGCCTTCCCAATCACACACGGACACTGGTAAAACTACCAGCCTGCCTGGCCCAGGTCCCTAATGCCCTCAGAGATACAGGCTGCCTTTCCGTTTACCACTCCTGAAAAATTGTGTGTGATGTCATGCCACGTGGCTCCGTCGGCACACGCTGGCCATCCCCAGCTCTACTATTTCTCCAGGCCCCACCTAAACATCAACACCCCGACCCATGTAGAAGGCAGCCCCATCTGGCCCCAACACATGAGCTTCCAATTCTCAATGCTCCACTGTTCCTCCTGGCTGAAAAACAGCATGTGACGTCACTCAGCAGTCATGCTCACTCTTGTCTCTAGGCCTTCTCACCCTAGATTCCCTGCCTGCACCCTCTCCAGCAACCCAGCACAGCCCCTCATCTAGCCTTAAAACCTCTCGCTTTCTAAAGCTCACTGGGAAGCTACCTCCTCGACACTCTTTTTCCATACCAGTTTGCCATCACGATTCCACCTTTCCTTTTCTGTTGTGCTTCTCCATCCTGGCTTTCCCCTCATATCATAGGCAACCACTGGACAAGCAACACACCTGCTGCTCACTCCCTTCCTCCATATGAGTCACACTCTGCTCATCTCCACAGCTGCCCTCCGAGGCGAGGGCCCCCATGACAACCAAACGGTTTTGTTACATGTTCTTGTTTTTATACCATGCATCCTATCTCCAGGATTCTAGTAATTTCAGCGTTCTCTTCAGCAAATACCAAGGTTAGTCACAAATGACTGTAAATATCTCCCAGCTACCTTTCCTCTCCGGCAAATTAAAGTTAAACTAAGCAAAGTCAACCACAAAACAGCTCAATACTAGTTCCTTACACATGGTCCAAAAGTAATAATTCAGTTCAGTATAGTCCTCCACAATAATTATTTAAACCCCTCTTTTTAACCTGTGATCCCCAAACAATATATAAAATATATATATATATATATATATATATTTTTTAACATCTCTGGCTTAATACATTGTTCATTACCTTACCTTCATTACCCTAGTCCAATAAACCTCTGCTTCAATCAAATATGCCAAGTTGATGAGCTGTAGTTCCAAAGTAAATCAAAACTTCAGCAAAAGTGGCTGAACCACTCCTGTGCTGCCCATTATGTACCTCCTTTAGCCCCTCCCCTTCCTGTTTCCTGCCTATTGTTCCATCTCCTTGTCCCTCTCCCCCTCTGAGCACACCATCTCCAGGTAAAGGAAAGGGGTGCACCAGGACAACTTGGTCTGCCCCTTAAAGGGCAAACTCCATTGTCATTGTCTGCTTGTCAGGATTTTTAATGTTGGGCACTTGAGATGTCGAGATTCCATGATGTTGGTCTTTTAGTGATGGGATTTATTTTAGTGAACATAGAAACATAGAATTTGATGGTAGATAAGGACCGCTTGGCCCACCTAGTCTGCCCATTTCCCTACCTGATGGAGAAGCTGCAGATTCTAGTTACTCAATAGCTTACTTCCTCCTACCCCCCCACTAGAATTGCCTTATGTTTGTCCCATGCTTTCTTGAATTCTCTCACTGTTCCTGACTCCACAATCTCCTCAGGAAGGCTGTTCCATGCATCCACAACCCCCTCTGTGAAAAAATACTTTCTAACATTACCTCTGAGCTGTCTCCCCTCTATCATCAAATTGTGCCCCCTTGTTCTTGCACATCTCTTCTTCTGAAAGATGTTACCCTCTTGTACTTTAATTCCTTTGAGATATTTATAACTTTCTATCATGTCCCCCTCTCCCTACTTTCCTCAAGAGTATACATATTAAGCTGCTTTAGTCTCTCCTCGTGTGTCTTCTGGTGTAGACCATGCACCATTTTTGTTGCCCTCCTCTGAACAGTCTCCACTCTGTCTATGTCTTTGCAGAGATGGGGTCTCCAGAATTGCACACAGTAATTCAGATGGGTTCTTACCAACTGTTTGTACAGAGGGATAACAACTTCTTGTTTTCTACTGTTGATGCCTCTCCCTATGCATTCCAGTATCCCCCAGCCCTCCTTACTGCCTTCTCACATTGATCTCACATCATGAGCAGATCCCATTCATGTGGGGTGGTAGGTGTAATAGAACAGATCACATTTATTCTGATGTGTATGGTAATTTAAGATAGGAAGGAAAGGATTTAAAAAACAAGAGGCGGACGGCGCAAGCCACTGCAATGTTTATTGAAATGTTACACCAGGCAAGGCACAACCTGTAATGATGGGTCACTCCCTCATTGCAGCAGTGAAATTGTTTCAAGTTGGTGGCACACTTTTGCAGCCCTGTTATAGACAGTGTGCTATTTCATTGGTGCCACAGAGCCCAGCCTGAAAAAGCAGTGACGCCATTGCCCACAACACAACCACACCTGCAAAACCTGCTACTCCAAGTTACCACAATATGCTGTTTGTGATTGCGTGCAAGACAACATAATAAAATTTGCCTTGCCTTAGAAAACCTGAGCATTTCTTAGTGTACAGCAGACAATTACTGTAAAATACAGACACATATACAAAGATTTCTCCAATTGGATCAGTTCTGCTGTGATTTTAGAGGTTTGAGATTCTCATGCATTTTCTTATCCCTCTATTTTTCCACTGGCAGTATAGATCCCTTCAGTCTTTCCCTACTCTAGAAGTGTTTGTGCAGGTTTTGGTCTACTCTAACACACAGGTCTACACATTACTTTAAACCATCTGCTAATCCAGTAGCAAGTGATGCCTCTGGTAATATAAGCACTTTAGTAATGATAACAGTGGTGAGTATGTGTAGAAATTCATAGAAAGTCAGCAATTTCATTGATTTTTGGTACTGTGGACTGCATTCTTTTGTTCTTTAACTGAAATGTGAAGATAGGTTTATCTATACAATAATGCTATTTCATACTTATGTTGCCATTGGACTGCCTTTTTCATACAAAAAGTGATTTATTTAGATGGTTTCTTTGATTAGATCAATAACTTAAGTCACTAATAGAATCTAACAGACTCTTAACAAATTAACATTTCTCTAATTGAAAGATTTATCACAAGAGTAAACAACTTCACACTGCTGTTTCTCATTTTCTGTTGTCTAACTTCCTATACTAACTTGTCACCAATTACATCTCTCTGTTCATAAGGGATACCATCTGGTATTGCAGAAAACGTCTCTTGGCACTTCCCATCCTGAAAGCAGAGTACATTATGTCGATGTCTCAGCCTGAAGTCCGTAGTGTAATGACCATATGCCAGACTTTGTTCCTAAACTTAAATCTTACATGTTGCATAGTGATGGGCACCTCTACCAGGTGACATTCTTACAAGGAGAATGTCGTACGGCAAACTGCTCAACAGGAATAGCACAGGTCAAAACAGCTACAGGGTAAAAATGCCACATGATGGACATAGTGTGTGACCCTGTAGCTCTTACCAGGAAAGAGGATAAGAGGTCTGCCAGAAGGGGGTCCGCCAAGCAGCTGCTGTAACTCAGGGAGTAGAGCCATCAGTGCTGGAGGGCAATGGAGCAGCTGTGGACGGGGGTTCTATTCTTGGTCCCAAAGCAGGTAAACATTTTTATTTATTTTTTTTGTGTCTTGTGGTGCTCCCTGCCCAAGCTTCACCATCTCCCTGAGTTGCCCTTCCCTGGAGGAGGTTATTTTAGAGGGGGATTTCAGGTGGTATAGCCCCCCATAATGGGGGTGTGAAGGCAAAGCCCCCCTCGCAGAAAACAAAGATATTTGTTTTTTTTGGGTGGCCACTGTTTAGACAGCACAGTATAATGCCACACTGTTTTGACGTATGACATTATAACCCCAAGCCATGGGCACCTGCAAGACTGATGAACTGCCTGTTTGATAAGCATATCAATGTACCACATATATCTTTGTAGTACACTATAAACTTGCATTTGAATTCATTCGGACCTACATCTGTTAGGTACTTAATCATGCAATTGAGCTTTGATAGAAATGCACACAAGACAACTCAGACATGTCTAGTCACAGTGCATCCTTTTTCCACTATAGCATATTGAAAGTCATATTAAAGTACTTCCACTAAAAAGCTGGAAGAAATTTCCATATGACATTATTATAATGCAAAAACACAGAGACATGTTCACTAATGCAGCTGAGTGCTTTGTAGTTTTCTGAATGGTGAGTTATATCTGCAATTACTGTCAATCCACAATGGCATACTTTTTTCACATGCTGCTAGTTGCAAAAGACATGTTTGCAACAGCAAGGGCATACCATTAGCTTATAATAAATCTTTTGTTTTGTCAAGTTCTTTATGCGTAATATCACAGTTAAGCATTATAATATCTTAATCACTTTGTGTCCAGAGAATGATGCTTATTAAAGTATACAAGACAAAACAAAGTCATATACTCAAAGTTTATGATAAGAAGTTCAGTATGAGCCTTTGGGGATTGTGTTTAATTGACTGTCACTCCTGCTGTAAAATACTTTTTCAATGCCTGAGTTTGATTGCTGAGCAATAAGATTTTAAAGCAAAAATGTCTTGGTACCAAATTAAATACATGTTTTTGCAGGTAATGAAAACCACTCACTTATTGAAATGAAATCATCTCCTGCAACCCAGAAAGAGAAGATGGAAAGTGACATTATCTCACCTACATATATGTTTTACTATGTGTCATACTTTTTAATTATTTGGGAAAGTTTGTGAAAGGTTTCTAAAACTTTTGATGTTTGTAACTCCACTACTACTGCAGGTATAGACCTGCAGTTTGGCATGCCTAAACAGTATTAATGAGTTCTGGAATCTAACAAAGCTGGGGAAATGGTGGTGGCAAATGGAGTTCATTCCAAAGAGAGGAGGATGACCAGCAGGGTGCCTCAGGGATCAAGTCTGGGAGTGGTCCTCTTCAATATCTTTATAAGTGACAATTCAAAGGATCTGGAGGGGAAGATCTGCCTCTTTGCAGATGACACAAACATTTACAACAGGGTGAACACTCCAGGAGAGTAGTGGGAAGAATGTGCAGAGATCTGAGAAAACTTCAGGAGTGGTCAAGGGTATGGCAGCTTGGATTCAATGTGAACAAAATCTGGTCAGAGTCAACACAGCTGCAAAATGATGTTACTGATGATGGAACTTATTATTATGGAAATATTTACTGTTACAGTATACATAGAGGTAATTTACATATCATCCTTAGCCCTCTGAATGCCAGTGTGGTGAGGCAGGAAATGCAAGCTGAGATATATCAATGTGGTGATATGAATCATCTTCACATAACATTCTACATTTACACACACTTCAATTTGAACCATGGCTCATTACTTTAGAACTGTTCAGAGCCAGTTTTTCTTGATAAAAGATCACCACTTAAATGCTAGAAAACTGCTTTGCTGTCAGTTTGTACATTGTATGCAAACCTCAGAATTGGCAGTCACTCAGGTGACAGTTCTTCTATAAAATCTATTGTTATTTGGATAATATCTAATCCTATTTAAATAAAAAAAAAATAATAGTACTATTTAAATCCACATAATGCTTTATTTTATTGAGGGTGTATATATGTAAAATATTACTAGATGCAACACGCAGTTAGTAATTTTTAACAGTTCCAATGATCATTCCCGTTATATATTCGAGGATGTGATCATGTTATATATAAATAGTGCTATCCAGTTGTTCCAAATTTTTATATTGTAAATATGTATGTTATGGTACAAAGTATATTGCACTGTATCGGCATACAAATACAGGCTGCAGCTTATGCAACGCTGTCTGATTCAGATGTTTTTTTTTTTCTCTGTTCTAAAAGTGACAGAGACTGTTGAAATTAAAAGAGCAAATCATCAGTGCAAGGTGCCATATGCTACATGTTCCAAAAAGTTTTATAATCCTTCTCAATCACAACCCCCAACATATTTCCACTCTTTGCCTTGAAATAAAAAAATGTTGGTACAAAAAGAGGTTATATTCTTTTCAAGCTTTGCTCAACTTCCTTACATTGTGTTGTTATGAATTATTCCTAGTATAATGTACCAGTGCATTTAAGTTTTTCTTTGCCTGCTTAGACACTCTGTCAAACCAGCCAGCATATTTTGTTTTCTTATTATCCCAGCAACAAAATGGTAAACACATAGTGCTATGCGGAATTTTCATATTCTAGTGGAATGAAATTCAGCAGAATTTTTAAAATTCAACTGACATTCTGCCAAATTTCACCGGAAATGGAATGGTGAAATTCCATGGCAGAAAATAGTTTTATAATGATTTTCGATGGAAAAAAAAAAAATGTTGTTCCACAGAATATTATTCTGCGGATCTCAATATTTTCTGCAGAAATTGTTGTAGAATAATTTTCCACAGAAAAATACTGTTCCATGTAATATTATTCCATGGATCACAGTAGGCAGAATTCCACAGAAGAACGAGCAAAATTTTGGCAGAAATTCCGCTGGCAGAATGGTCTTTCCATGCTAATTTCACCAGCGGTATTCTGTATTCTGCACAGCACTATAATAATCGAATCATATGGTCCAAGTTGTTTAGTCAGTCTTATTAAAGTTCAATGTCAAAATGGAAGTTTGCAAAATGTTTGTTTATATGCCAAATGGCAAGATATTGAAAATGTTATGTGTTGACAAATAAACAAAACATTTTAAGCAAATACAGTACACTGTAAGTTGTGTGATTATTTAGTATCAGCTCTTGTTTGCCATTTTCATTTGCCTCCAACTGTCTGAGAGGGAGCATCAATAACATCAATTGCAGTACTGTTTTATATTGAATACTTCCGTAAGATGGCAGCCATGCTGGGCTGCCATCTGTGAGATCCTCAGGAATCCTGACATTTTCTAGCATTTTATTTTACAGTTGTTAAAGTTTTGATTTACTTGTTATGGTTTAGTTAGTGGTTATATTAGGGATAGCAGTTTCAGAGAGGGAAGTTTAGTGAGATAGCTTGAGGAGGAAGGGTTTTTATTTTTAGTGATTCCACTGAGTGGGGCAGAGATTGGTGTACCTGTCTTTAGGTACTTCGATTACCTGTGCTGGATCCTCCTTGAAGCCTTGGATTCAGTTTGCTAGTTTGGACTACATTGAAGAGAACAGTGGCAATTGGGTTCTGAGGCAGCCAGTCTGTGATTGGGAGCTCCAGTCTGTGATTGTGGAAGTCAACTTGGAAGAGAGAGAGAAAACACAGAGAAGCCTTGTGGACCTAGTAGTTGGCAATGCATTGTGTCCTTGGCTTGGAGGACTGGATACTGCAGCAGGGACTGGTGATCAGTCCTGCCGAGTCACTAGATGGGGTATCATTGGGTGACGGTTGAGCACTGTGTTGGTCAGTGACTCATGGATTACAGATGGAGGGAGATGTGAAACAGCCATCAGTTCCTCTAAGATCTTTCTATTTATGTGAAGGGGAAGAGAGAATGGATTAACAACTGTTCTGGTCTGACTGGGACCTGCCTAACATGGGTTACCAACTGTTTAAAGATTGTGGTTTGCCCCTGGACTTTCGAGGTAAGGAGAATGCAGTGTGGATTTAATCAAACAGACTGCTTGGTTGGGTGATTCTAGAAGAGACTAACTTCAGCCAAACATTGTTTGGGGAAGCAGAGAATTAATTGGTGGGCTGTGAAAGAGCCCCTGCTGATACTCAACTGAGCCCCAATATCATTGGGGAGTAGAACCAGAAGGGGAACACTGCCTTGTGAGAAGGTTTGTGAATCCTCATTTTCTGGCCCCAGAAATGATAGACCTGAGGGGTGAGAGACCTTGGGGACTTACAGGTGCTCAGAAGGGAAAGATTGTGCCTCCTAAGATATTTTTGAGATCCACTTCAACTGAAACCAAGTGACTAGATACATTTTGTGAGAGAAAACTGTCTCTTGCAAATGAAATCAGTTTTAAAACTGATAAGTGATCACAAGGACTGTTCCATTAAGTGTTAGACTCCTTTAAAAAAATGAAATTGTGTGGGTTGAGGTAGCTGGATGAATGTCAGTGTGGATGGGAGTGTGAATGTGGAATGTGTAGTAGTGGATGAGATATTATTTTAATTTGAATAAGTGTTCGGTAATAGCTGCAGTAGTGTATAGTGAACTTAGTGCAGGATGTGTCAGTTTAAAGCTCCCACAATAAGGTGTTACTGCACCACCAGGCTCCAGGATCTCCCTCCATTTGAGTGCCCCCATTAACAGCTGATGTGTATAGGTGCTGTACAGTGCTTGAAATAACTTGCAGGGGGAGGAAATGGAGATTTGCGCAGCCTGCAGGTGGGGAGGGGTGGATGGGGTGGTGGGAACAAGGAGGTTCCCTGGGGTGAAATGGGCCCAGGAAATGGGCCCTCCTTACCTGTTACCCATACCCAAGGGCTCCACGATTAGTGGACAAGTTGTTGGACCAGCCTCATCTGCTTGACCCTCTTGGGCATAGTGTGCAATTCCAGATCTATTAAAAACAAGATGGCAATTATTGCTGATCTTCTTGGTACAATGATCTGGCTTGCATCACATGACCTGAATGGATGAAAGTGCTAGACCTGTATTGGAATTGGCCATTCCAGCCAGGTACTCAGTGGTACACCACCCAAGAATGGATTGTAGGGGAAGGGAGAGTGGTAATGTGTTACAAATCAGACCTGAACCTCACAGCATTCCCGGTGGGAACAGTGAGGTCCATTGAATGTGTAGCTGTCCAGGGGTTTGCAGGTGTAGGTTGTAGGATACATTTCATCTACTGCCCTCTGGTAGATGGGAAGGAATTCATGCAGGAAGACACAGACTTTGTTTACGACCTGATGTTGGACTGTATGTAAATTGCACAGTGAAACCTGCACTGCAAACAACCATACAGTGACAACATCGACAGGTCACTGTACTATCACTGCCGGACCCGGCACTGCTTTCTAGGGGTTTTACACCCCTCCCCAAATCAACTCCAAATTGGAATTGATTAGTTTAGTTATGGGGGATGCTGGGAATAGAGCAAAACAAAGTCTGTAGTGAATGGTTTTATGCCAGCCACAACTGCAGTCGACAAAAAGCCATCGCTGAAATGTTGGTCGAAAACAAAGTTGTCGAACCGGCATCATAGATCCATGTTGGACTCCCCCAGATGGATTATTCTGGGTGATTTCAATGCCTGGGTCATCGAGGAACTCTTGCAATTTTGGACAGGACTTTCTCACCCACGCTACCCTCGTTGGGTGTGGGTCGAGAGGGCAGGATGCCTTCCCTTGAGCATCGCGGACAACAATCCAGGTAAAGACCATCTCCTAACAGATGCACCGAAGCACTGCAGCTGCTCTGGCATCCGTTTTACTGCAGCTTCGGAAAGGAGATAAACTGGACTTTAACTTAATTACCTTAAGGGGCTCTAATCCCCTCTGTTACCTTTACTGCCCCCACACATGTGGAGATAGTTTTTTGTATGCAAAATCCTCATTAATTGAAGTGGTAGATTGAGTAGATACCTGCATGCACCTTAATAGCTAATCTGATTTGGCGCCAAATCAGTTTGTATTTTACTGTCTGTATCATACGCTGATCCCTTTTCAAGCTGTGCACCTGGCTCCTTAAGAACAAAGTTCTAGCCCTGTTGTTTAAATACTGTATGATTAATTTATAAGTACCAAAACTGTTGTTATAGTATCCTGCTAGCACAGAATCTCCCTCTGTAGTCTCCATTTTTAAATAGCCCATCCTACTAGCCCGTAACTCTATCTGCAGTCACCATCTTAATTTTCTTTAAACCAATTTGAGAGCGGGTCAGAAATAGCTTCAGATTTCACCATTGATGCCAATTTAGTTTGTCTGTAAAAGCCCCCCCCCCACTCACCGTACTTAATAAATGTCTTTCTGTTTGTTCCTCAGCACACAGCCATGCTCCCCTCATTGGATGTGGGTTGAGAGGGCAGGACGCCCTCCCTTAAGCATCGCGGACAACAATCCAGATAAAGACCATCTCCTAACAAATGCACTGAAGCATTGCAGCCACTTGGGCATCCGTTTCACCGCAGCTTTGGAAAGGAGCCCCACCGACGCTGCTCGTCGGCTCCCCACTGCCCCCACCACCACCCTTGGTCAGCCTTCTATTTTATAGGGGATACCAGGTGATCAAATTAACCAATCAGCCCACTTTCCCATAGGCAGGTTATTGGGATCTGCCACTAGTGGCCGCAGTCTGCAGAGCTAGCAAATTCCTATCTACTGTAGAGTGAGAGTAACAAAGGCTATCTCCACTAAAAAGCGCAGCCCATCCTACATGCCTACCTGCTATCAACAGCTGTCCTCAAAACTGTCCATCTAAGATTGCAAGTAAAATAACCACATGAGATTTATTAATTACCAGCCATCACCAAAATCAACCATTCTGCCACATCTCTCAATTCCACCCACAAAAATGACATACTGGCTTCTTTCCCTTATGGTGCTTTCTCTTCTCTGCTTACCCAGCCACTACCCCTCCCCAACCCCCGTGCCACCCTTAATGCTATACCCCATCTCGTCCCCTCTACATTGCATCTGCTGCCCACCCTTGTGATTACGCTGACTAAAATCACCATGTCCCACCTCACTCCTATCCCAGCAGTCTCTGCCCACCTGCTCATAGCAACAGTGGATTGCCCTGTACTATATAGCCCAGAAATATTGTGCTTTGCCTGCTCTCACACTGCCAACAAGATGTGACATTATACAAGACCTTTGCAGTGTAATCTCAAAACGATACTCAGAACGGTCCTATCTAGGATCTCCACTATCCTCCTGCTACTTGTGAGAAATATACATCCAAATCTTGGCCCCACTGCCCCCACCCTTTGCAAGCCAATGCTAGTCAAAGGACTACGGATGGCAACAATAAACAAATGCAGCCTACAAAAGAAATTTGCCCGACTACAAACATAGAAACATAGAATTTGATGGCAGATAAGAACTGCGTGGCCCACCCAGTCTGCCCATTTCCCTACCTGATGGATAAGCTTCAGATTCTAGTTAATCAACAGCTTACTTCCTCCTAACCCCCACTAGAATTGTCTTAAGCCTGTCCCATGCATTCTTGAATTCTCCCACTGTTCCTGACTCCACAACCTCCTCAGGAAGGCTGTTCCACGCATCCACAATTCTCTCTGTGAAAAAATACTTTCTAACATTACCTCTGAGCCATTCTCCCTCTATCTTCAAATTGTGCCCCCTTGTTCTTGCACATCTCTTCTTCTGAAAGATACTACCCTCTTGTACCTTGTTAATTCCCTTGAGATACTTGAAAGTTTCTATCATGTCCCCCCTCTCCCTCCTTTCCTCAAGGGTATACATATTAAGCTGCTTTAGTCTCTCCCTCATATGTCTTCTGCTGCAGACCTTGCACCATTTTGGTTGCCCTCCTCTGAACAGCCTCCACTCTGTTTATGTCTTTGCGGAGATGGAGTCTCCAGAATTGCATGCAGTACTCCAGATGGGGTATCACTAACTGTCTGCAGAGAGGGATAACAACTTCCTGTTTTCCACTGTTGATGCCTCTCCCTATGCATCCCAGTATTCCCCTAGCCCTCCTTACTGCCTTCTCACATTGCTTGCCCACCTTTAGGTCATCTGATATAAATACTCCTAGGTCTGTTTCAATTTTTCTTGTTATTAACTCACCCCCCATTGTGTACTCTTCCCCTGGGTTTTTGTTTCCCAGATGCATTACCTTGCACTTCTTTGCACGGAATCTGAGCTGCCACGTATTTGACCATTCCTCCCACCTTGCCAAGCCCCTTTTCATTCTTTCCACCCCACCTTGTGCATCAAACCTGTTGCAGATCTTTGTGTCATCTGCAAAGAGGCATACCTTCCCTTCCAGGTGCTCTCCAATGTCACTTATAAAGATATTAAAGAGGACCGGTCCCAGCACCGAACCCTGCGGTACCCTGCTAGTTACCCTCCTTTCTTCACTGAGGACTCCGTTTACTATTACCATTTGCGTCCTGCTGTCCAGCCAGTTTTTTTATCCAGGCTATCACCTTGGGACCCACTCCAAGACTGACTAACTTGTATATTAATCTTTTGTGTAAGACTGTGACAAATGCCTTGCTAAAATCTAGGTAGGCCATATCCACAGCCCCTCCCTGGTCTACTACTTTGGTCACCCAGTCAAAGAAATCTATTAGGTTTTTCTGACATGACCTTCCTGCTGTGAAACCATGCTGCCTTGGGTCCTGTGCCCCACTGGCCTCTAGGTACTCAACAGTTCTTTCCTTCAGAAGTGATTCCATCATTTTCCCTACCACTGAGGTCAAACTAAATGGTCTGTAGTTTCCTGCCTCTGCTCTGCTCCCACTTTTGTTATGTGGAATCACATTTGCCCTCCGCCAGTGCTCAGGTATCACTCCATCCTCCCATGATTTGTTAAAGATAGTTGTCAGTGGTGTTACTAGTTCTACCTTTAGTTCTTTTAGTATTCTTGGGTGAATCCCATCAGGCCCCATTGCTTTGTCCACCCTCAGTTTCTAGAGTTCTTTCAAAACCCTTTCTTCTGTGAAAGGACTGGTATCGACCCCCCTATTCAGAGTTTCTCCCTTGTTTGGTTTAGGCACCTCCCCTCCTCATCTGTTGTGAATACTGAGCAGCAATATTCATTCAGTATCCCTGCTTTTCACTGTCACCCTCTGCCCACATTTCCTCCCCTTTATTAAGCCTCTGTATCCCTCCCTTGGTCTTTCTTCAATCCCTAATGTACCTATAAAAGGTTTTATCCCCCTTCTTAACAGAATTGGCTATCTTTTCCTCAGTTTGTGCCTCTGCTATTCTGACTGCCTTTCCTGCCTCCTTCTGCTTTAACTGACAAAGTCCTCTGTCCTGCTCCTTCTGTGTTTCCTTATATTTCCTGAATGCTATCCTTTTCTCCTTAACCATCCCTGCCACCTCTTTTGAGAACCATAGTGTTTTTCTCCTTCGTTTTGTTTATTGATTTGCTTCACACAAAGACTCATTGCCTCTGTGATGGCTGTTTTGATTATTCCCCATTGTTCCTCCACCCCTCCTTCTTGCCCATTTGCTAGTGCTTTTCTAAGGCACTCTCTCATTTTCCCAGAGTCAGCCTTCCTAAAGTCCAATACTCTTGTTTTTGTATGGCTTGACTCTATGGCTGTGTTTATTGTGAACCACACTGTTTGGTGGTCACTTGTTCCCAGATGGCTACCCACTTCTAAATCTGAGATCCTTTCTCCTTCCCATTTGAGAGTACCAGGTCTAAGATTGCTCCTCCCAGTGGGTTCCAACACTAGCTGTCTGAGGCATGCCCCCTGTAGGGCATCAAGAATGACCCTGCTCTTGGGTGTGCCTGCAGCAAAGGTACTCCAGTTAACATCTGGCATATTCAGGTCCCCCATCAACAATATCTCCCCTTTTTTTGTCATTTTAAGGGCACTTTCTATCATTTCCTTGTTCATTTCCTCCCCCTAAGATGGGGGTCTGTACACAACCCCCATATGGATTGTTGTGCCATTTCCTGTCTCCAGGGTGACCTATAGTGACTCATCAACTTTCTATTTACTCTTTAGTTCTGTTGCTTTAATCTCTTCCCTTATATGGAGAGCTATTCCTCCTCCTCTTTTACCCACCCTGTCCCTCCTGTAGACTGTGTATCCTGGTATGTTGACTTCCCACTCACGGTGTTCTGTGTACCATGTTTCAGTGACTGCCACAATATCCAGGCATCCCTCTTCCATCAAAGCCACTAGTTCAGAAAGTTTGTTGCACAGACTGTGGGCATTAGCACTCATCACCTTCCATTTATTTTTTATGGCCTTACCCCTTTTAGCACCATCCCTGTCCTTAATACCTTTTTCTGCATTTATCCCTGTCCTGCTCCCTACTGACTTCTCTGCCTTGGTGTTTACCTCTCTAACTACTGTGCTTTGTGGGGGGGTGGCTGGGATTTCCCTGCTCCTTTTCAGTGTCTCCCCCCTTGGCTAGTTTAAATGCTTGCCAATGAAGCATTTAAATATGTCACCTAGGATCCTGGATCCCCCCCTGAACAGATGCAGACCATCATGCCAGTATAAGCCTGAATCCCTCCAGGTGGCTCCCCAGTCCCCAGTGAAGCCAAAACCCTGAGCTCCACACCAGTTTTTCAACCATTCATTGAATTCCATGGTGCGGAATACCCTAGCATCATCCTTGCCATAGACAGGCAGCACCACCAAGAAGGTTACCGTACATGCTACTTGTCTAAGGTCCCTCCCCAACTCCACAAACTCCTCTTGCACCGCTCTGATCCCATTTATAGCCAGGTTATTTGTCCCTAGGTGGATAATGACATCCAGCTCCCTCTCGTGCAGCTGCTCCGTGATCCTGAGGATTGCCTGTCTCTTTCTAAGCTGCGGTGCTGTGGCAGGCACCTTACCTCCCTATCCCCTTCCTCCCACGCCTACCCCCTAATGATTCTGAGTCCTCACCAGGAGTTGTTTCCTTCCCAGTGGGTCTCATGCCACCCTCCTGTAGGTCTCCTTTGTGGAGGTTTCCAGCATCATCCTTGGTCTCCACTGCAGGTGCCTCCATAGAGGAACCACTCTTTACCAGAACAGCATATGAATTGTGGAGAGCTACAACTGGAGGGATGCACCTCTGTTCCACCACCATCTACCTCCCTGAGTCCACCTTGGTCCAACTGCTCCTCTTTCTTGGTTACCTCTGAAGTAATGGTGGTGGCCCTGGTGGTCTCTGGTTGGGGGAAGAGGTTTCATGAACCCTAGCCAGGTCAGCCTGGAGTTGGGCAACCTCCTCCCTCAGACAAGAGAGGTACCTGCAAACAGGGCAGCATCATAGCCTCCAGAATGTCTCCCGAAACACTGCTGCTCCACAGCCATTGCACTCCACCACTCCCATCTTGACTTATTTTGTGTCCCCTCTCCTGTTGCTTTGTGTGCTTATTGTCTCCTCCCTCTATGTATTTTTACACTTACTTTCCTACTGCCTATGTGCCCTTACAACTCTCACCCTTCCTGTTCTGGGACAGGAACTTCCTATAGTCTTCAGTAGTCTCCTTCCTCCGTACTTGGATTCAGATCTCCAGCAGCCGGGGGGATAAAGAGTTATTTTTTTTTTTTAGGTTCCTTCAAGGATGCTGAAACTAATGTGTCTGTGATCCTTCCCTTCCTAATGCCAAACAGGAAGTTCCTGTTGTCAGTCAAATTCAGTGGCTATAAAACTAGAACTGGCTTTGAGTGGGAAGGAGGGAGGGCAATTAGTAAAAAATCTGTAGTTCTAGACTTCTGTTTCTTGCTCCTCAACCAGTTCTCTTCTGCCAGAAACAGCCAGAAGTTGTAATTGGAGACAGCTGCTTTTGTACACCTAAACAGCTAAGCCACACCCCCAATTAGATTCACTCTCTGCTCTGAGTAAATTAAGCTGATACTGCCCTCTTCCTCAGAAAAAACACTTTTTCTTTACTTAAATGAGACCCCCTTCTTCTAATAAAGTATCTGTTTGCTTAATCCAAAAAGGTACTACTCCTGCTGAGACAGAAGTGATTAATTAGTAAAAAATCTGTAGTTCTGGACTTCTGTTTCTTGCTCTGCAACCAGTTCTCTTCTGCCAGAATAGGCCTGAGTCTGCCTCCACAACCCGGATACCCTAGCTGTAACTGAAACATGGCTATCACAGAGTACCCCAGACTCAGCTGTTACCCTGCCAGGCTATACATTGTACAGATCTGACAGGTTGGGGAGAAGGGGTGGGGGTTGTGCACTGTATCTTCGTGAACAACTGCAGGGAATCAAATTTTAAACTATGCACCCCACTGCAGGTGCCCAGGCCCTCACCATTAAGGTTGCTGTGGGCAGCTCAGGTAAATCACTCTACCTTATTTCAGTCTACATACCTCCTCGCAACCAGAAGGATGCATTTGAATCCATCTTAAAGATCACTGACCAGCTCCCCAAAAACTCAGAAACTGTAGCCCTCTGTGACCTTAACACAAACTGGTCTCCCCCCCCACCAGGCCTGTCTCAGGGATGCAGCTGCAGCCCATAATCTTTTTCAGATGGTACTTACCCCTACTAGAGTAAACTACAAAAGGGGCACTAGTTCCCTTTTTGATCTCATTTTTACAAATTATCCTGAATGCATACAGGATGTCCAGGTCCTCCCTGACTCACTTAGGGATCACTCCCTGGTCACCTGTCACTGGTCCAACAGCTGGAAGCCACCCCCTCCCAGGATCACCAGCCACTGAAAGCTAAAGAAAGTATCCTTGGCACATCTCCACAACCACCTATTTAACTTTGACTGGTCCTCTCTTGATCATGAGTCATCAATTGATGCTGCACTGTCTTTCTTCATAAGCACCTTTAAATCTGCCTGTGACATCTTTGCCCCATTTGTAAAACATATTGAAAAATCTCAATCAGCCACATGGATAAATCGGTCCTTACTCAACCTAATGAAAGAGCGAGATAACCTATAGCACCATGCCCTAGAGTCCGGTTGCCTCACTGACAGCCAGCTGTACCGAGCTGCCTGAAACTCATTCACCTGGGCTATCAGACAGGCCAAGACAGATTATTACAAGGACAAACTTACTACCACATGGGGAAATGGGAAAAGATTCTGGGAGAACATAAAGGAGCTAAGTGGTAAATCCACATCCCCCCTTCCCTCCATGCTGATTGTTGATGGAGCTCCCACCCAGGACCCATACAAGAGGCGGATACCCTTAATGCATCCTTCTCTGACTTCAGCTCCATTCTCCCCCGACTTCTTCTCTGAGCCTATTGGGCAGTTCTCCCTCCTGGTGCCCCCTTTTTGCTTTAGACAATCTCTCCTAGTGCTGCTCGCTCATACATCACCAAGTTCCTGGGGAAAACTAAAAAGAGTGCTGACGCTATTGATATTAAGCTGCTCTCTTTAACACTTGACACAGTGCTAACACCTCTTACTAAAATACTTAACATGTCTCTGTGTCTTGGGCAGTTTCTGTCATTGTGGGAAAGAGCTATTATCACACCAGTAAATAAAAACGGAGATAGAACCTCCACAAGTAACTACAGACCAATTTCCATTCTTCCTCCCCTCTCAAAAGCACTGGAAAAAATTGTTGCAGATCAACTCACTCAATATTTGGACTCTCATCACCTTCTCTGCCAGCAACAGCATGGTTTCAGGAAAGGGCATAGTACTGCTACTGCCCTACTCGAGTTTACCTCTTTTATCCACAATGCCCTTGACCAGGGAGCCTTGGCAGCATCTGTCTATATCGACCTGTCCAAGGCCTTTTGACACTGTAAATCACCATATGCTCTTAAGCTCTTTCCTCTCTGTTGGCATATCACAAGAGGCCACTGGCTGGTTCAACAACTTTCTCAACAGCCGAACACAGCAAGTTAAAATAAATAACACCATTTCCATGAGCCTACCGGTCCAATCAGGTGTTCCTCAAGGGTCCATCCTCGGTTCACTCCTCTTCTCACTGTACCTAAACTCCCTCCCTATGGCCATCACTGGGCATCTCCTCCTCTATGCTGATGACACAGTGATCTTCAGTCGACACCCTGACCGTTCCCAGCTCTAAACATCCTTACAGGCCTCCTTCACAGAAATTGAGTCATGATTTCCTCCCACAACCTTGTCCTCAACTATAAAAAAAAAAAAAAAAAAACCATGCTTTTCACTCACCCACAACATAAAACACAAATTGACCATACTGGCTATACAAAATTCCCAGGGCACCAGACTAGAACCAGTTGCCAGCTTCAAATATCTTGGGGTTACCCTTGACTCGGCCCTCACCTTTTGTGAGCATATAGCATCAACATGCTCTGCAATTAACATCAGAATTGGCCTACTTTAAAGACTTAGATCCGGTCTCCCAACTGATGCCCTCTGACTAGCTATTTCTTGCTCCATCATCTCGCCAGTGGACTATGCAATAGTCTTCTATGGGGCTGCATCAGACACTGCCCTGTCTGCCATTAAATGCACCCCTCAATAAGGCCTGCCGGCTGGCTACAGGCTGTGAACAGCTTACGCGCACCTGTGACCTCTACCAATGGGTGTCATGGCTTAACTTTCAAGGCCATTTATTCTATCACACTTGCCTCCTGTCCAAAAAAATCCTGCTAGGTCTCGTTCCCCCTGGCTGCCTGTCACTACTCCAACCAAACTTGCCAAGGAGGGCCACAAGGCAGGCTGACACTGCAACCTTCCACATCCCATTTGTAAAGACCAGTACAGGCCAACAGTCCTTTCATTATAGGGCTCCACTCTGGATGAACTCAATCCTTAGACCAACCCTATCTATTCCCAGTCTGGGGCCTTTCAAAATGGAGCTGCATGACTACATCTTAACCAGCTCCCACTGTGACTGCAGATGACCCCTTGTTCCTCTGCTATATATGTACCTGACTATTTTGTTTGTACCATACGCACTCTGAAACACTTGATGTAGTAGCACTGTACAATGACACTGTATTTAATCTATGTACCGTCATCCTCTGTACCTGTCATTCTTTGTGTGATGTGGAGCCTTTGTAAATGAGTCCCTGGCTCAAAGGCTTGCAATTCCTAGACTTTAAATAAATAAATAAAAAAATAATTTTTGCGTTCATTGGGCCTCACACAGGTTGTTACCTCTGCAACCCATATTCACAGCCATTCACTGGACCTAGTCTTCCTGCTGGGAATGGAGGTCTTTCATCTTATGGTGGAACCAGTCATATGGTTGGACCACCATACTGTGAGATTCTCATTTGAAGCACCCCATAGACCTTCCCCTACAGAGATGGTCAAGTACCACCATTTAAGAGATGTTACACCTGAGGGTCTGATAGTGGTGTTAGACTTATCAGGTTTGATGAGAGCCTGCAAGGAGATGGAGGAATTGGTGCTGACCTATAATAGGGTTGTGACTGAGGCCCTCTACTCCATCACACCTGTTCATGTTGGATCCCACACCTCACAGCAGAGGTTCCCCTGGTTTGATGGTACACTCAAAAGAACAAGGAGGAGGGGTCAAAGGTTGGAGCAATGTTGGTGGAGGACCAGTCTGGAGGAGGACAAACTTATATTGATAATCCAATAAAGAAACATTCAATCAGCAATCTCTTGTAAGAAGGCAGAGATTCTGTCCAGGGAGATTGCTGTGGCAACTACCAGACCAGCTCAGCTCTTCTGCACTATTGATAGGATGTGCAGTCCAGTCTGTCTCTGGTCCAGAGGAGTCTTTTCATAAGTAAGGGGTGAGGAGATTGCTACCATCAGGGCAGAAATCCAATCAATGCCCTCAAATGGGCCTTACAGTGATGAACTTGAGGTCACAGACACTCGCGCTGTCTGGTCCAGTTTTGACCAGCTGGCTGTCTAGGATGTTGTGAGGGTGATCCAGGGGTTACATCCAACTTGCTGTAGTTTGGACCTCAGTCCAACGTGCCTCCTAGTGGGGTGCGCTGATGTCATCAGCCCAGTCTTAGCCAGGATAGTTCAGGAATCTTTGGTGAGGGGGTCTTTCCAGAACTCTTGAAGGAGGTGGTGGTAAGACCACTCCTTAAAAAACTATCATTTAATCCAGACTGCCTGGCTAACTACAGACCAGTCTCTAACCTGCTTTTTGTGGGCAAGGTTATTGAGAAGGTGGTGGCCATTCTACTAGAGACCTATTTAACAACCCACAACATCTATGATCCTCCCCAGTCTGGTTTCAGGAAAAGGCATAGTACTGAGACTGCTCTTGCTTGGATACTGAATGGTCTCCTGGCAGTGAGGGATTTCAGGAGGTGTACCATCTTGGTTCTCCTCAATCTCTCAGCAACATCTGACACCATGGACCATGGGGTGCTGTTGGAGTGCCTGCAGGCTTGTTGCAGACTGGTTGGTACAGTCCACAATTAATTTAAATTATTCCTCACTGGCAGGTTGCAGTGAGTGGTGTTGGGGATTTTGTTCCTCGGCTCCTATGCCCCTGTCATGTGGGGTCCTGCAGTGCTCTGTTCTGTCCCCCACGTTGTTCGCAGTGTATATACTTCTGCTGGGAGACATTATAAGACAATATGGGATGAGTTTTCACTGCTATGCAGGTGAAACTCAGCTATACCTGTCTTTTGTGCCTGAGCAACAGGAGTCAGTCGTGAGGTAGGCCCACAAAAAACCCTATGTTGAAAATTTGGCAAAAAACACTCCCCAAAATGACTGTTTTACTAGCGTGTGTTGTGCAGTTCCTACACATGCTCATAACTGTGAGAAGTTTTAATATTTTCACTCCAGATTTTCCACATTGGCATTTTTTCACACCTCCTTCTGAACAGTACAGCTGTCACTTTTCACATCCTGGCTGAAATGTGTTTTTGCACTTCTGGCACAGAATAGCACGGTCACTTTGGGAAATCAGTGTTCAGGACAGATAAAGAAAATCACAATAACACTATTCATGAGCCCAAAATACCTATGTTGAAAATCTGGTGCAAAAAATTCCCAAAATAATTGCGTTATGGGTGTGTATTATGCAGTTTCTATGCACGCTTGTGACTTCAGTTTTTTTAGATTTGCACACCAGATTTTCAACATTACCATTTTTTACACCTCCTCATGAACAGTACAGCTGTCATTTTTCACATTGTGTTCAAAATGTGTATTCACACCTGTGGCACCAAATGGTGCAATCACTGTGCAAAATCACCTTTCAGCTAACAAACTGATAGTGTCACTGTTCATGCAGTGGGATCACAAAACACCCATGTTGAAAACTTGGAGTAAAAATACCAAGAAAAGCCCAGGGCATTAGGATATCTGACCATTACACCTTACCCTGTAGGGACTGACAGGCATCAGGGGTGTGACTTGGAACTGTCGACAGTAATGCTCACACCATTCCACCCCCACCCTGCAGCCAGTGACAGGCATCGAGGTGCGCCTTGGACCCTTTGGCCCCAGAGTTCACCCAATTCTCCTATACTCTACCCATTTCAGCATATTTGCTTATGGAATGAGGTGAGTGTAAAGCACAAACACCTTGAAAATTGTCAGTGTCTGCAGGGTAGGGCGAGATGAAATGTCATGACTGTTATGGGTGATGATCCAAAGGCACACCCCAAAGTCTGCCCATCTCTGCAGGGTGGGGGTGGAGCTGGCACCAGTTCAATACCTCACTGCCATTTCTATACTGCATCTGTCTAACTCCTGCACTTCCACTGTTAATACCAGCAAGTAAACATCTGGCATTGACAAATGCTTGTTTTTGTTTTTGTGTACAATACAAGAATGGTAGCCATAAGCAAGAGGTGCAGGGGGTGGCTGAAGTTTAACCAAGCACAAAAATTGTTAAATGGATGAGAGTCAATGTACTTTTTATTTGCAAGTCCAATGTAACCTCAGTTTCCCTCACATAATAACCATAGTGGTGAAAGGAAGAGAGCTGGGAGTTGGTGGAATTAAGAAATAGGAAAAGATAGGTAGTGTGGAAGGGTACCACTTAATCCCAGATTGCAGACTTGGAAAACAGAGAAGCCAAACACAGTCCATGGCAATTACATGGAGCATGAAGAATATGCAGTCAGATAACCAAGCTGCAATGAACTCCCCCCAAATATGTAGTAACAGAGACAGCATAAGAATATCTAACAGCATATTTATTTATTTATTTAAAAGATGGTAACTGGGAAAGGCACCATGGGCAGAAGCTTGTTCCAGGTGTGACCCTGGGGTAGGGGATACAAAGGAATAAAATACAACAATTGATAATACAACTTTGATATCAAAGATGTTACAAAGAGTAGAAGTTTTACATAATGAAAAGAATGCTTTATACATTTAAGAAATATCTTGTATATACAAAAAATTATTTACATTGATTATATACAATGAATTATATACAATGAATTGCAGCAAGTGGAGATGTGGACAAAGAAACAGAGGTAAGTGAGTACTAGGAAGGGGGAGTGGATACAGGAAGTAGTAGGGGTTGGTTTGAATAGGTGCTTGAGGGCAAGGAAGGAGAGAGAACAACGGATTTGGAAGGGAACACTATTCCAGAGGAAAGGAAGTCTATAGGAGAAAGAAAGTTTGCCAGCTGATGTGAGTACACATGGGAGGGAAAAGGTGCAGATGCATTTTGACTGTGAGTTGTAGGGTGAGGGGTTAGCTGGATTAAGGAGGGAGGTGAGGTAGGGAGGAAGGGTTCCAAAACAGTATTTAGCGTAGAAGGTGGAACTGTGTGAGAAGCGTTTCTGAGCAAGAGATTGGAGGGAAAGGGAGGAGTATAGGTCACAGTGGTGAGTTAAGGAGGGGGATTGAGAGGCAAACCTACAGAAGGCATGAAACAGGACATCAAGTTTGGCAAGGGAGGTAGCTGGGGCAGTGCTATAGACTCTGTCATCATAGTCAAGAACCAGGAGGATCCATTTAACCATGAGATCACAACTTACAGGGAGGAAGAGACTTGCTTTATGGCAGTAAAGTAGCTCAAGTTTAGGGCATAGCTCAGTGTGTAGAGCACTAAAGTGGGAAGAGAAGTTGAGGGAGGAAACAAGCTAGACTCCTAGGTACTTGTAGTTGGGAACATCATCTAAAGGTGTGTTGGCAGCAGAGAAGAAGACTGGGAGAGTGGAAAGCATGGTGAGTTTTTGTTTAGAGCCAAAGGTCAGGGCTACATTTTTTTTTTATGTTTAGTTTTAGATAGTTGGCATGGAACCAGGCTGTGACCACTGTGAGATTGCTTTGAATGGGGGGTTGGACTGCTTGGATGGATGGGCCGAACAGAAAAAGTACAGTATCATCCACATACATGTGAATATTGGCATGGATGCAGACTAAGGGAAGATCATTAACAAAGAGCGAGAAAAGCACAGGACCAAGAATAGATCCCTGAGGCACACCTGTGAGGATGGGGAGGGAGGAAGATAGGACATGGTTAATAGAAACCGACTGGGAACAGCCAGTAAGGTGGAAGCTGAACCAGGACACGGAGGCAGAGGAAAAGGCCAGCAAGGCATAGTTTATTTAGTAGAAGAGGATGGGAAACAGAGTCAAAGACCTTGGCCAGGTCAATAAAGATAGCCGAGTTGGTCTGGCCAAGGTCCATAGCAGAATGAATCACATCAGTAAAGCGTAAGAGGGAGGAAGTGGTAGAGTAAAATTTCCTAAAGCCTGATTGGAATGGGGAAAGAGTGTTGGAAGCAAGAAGAAATTCATTGAGCCTTGAGAGAATAAGGGACTCTTAGACTCTGGCAAAGGAGGGAAATGGGGTGGTAATTTCCAGGGACAGTGGGTTTGCCACCTTTGAATAGGGGGAGAACTGTGGCAGGCTTCCAAGCTGTGGGGACAGTAGCTGTGGAGAGCGAAAGATTTAAGATGAATGTTAAAGGGGTAACAATAGAGGAGGCCGAGATTTTGAGGAGCCAAGGATGCAGGCCACCGGGACTTGACTTAGAAGGGTTAAGTGAAGCTAGAGCTCTTAGAATTTCTAATGGCAAAATTAGTGATAGTTGAAAACCGGCCATCTGTAATGGGGATTGGAGAGTGTAGGGTAGCAATGTGGGGGGCTCCTGGAGAATGGTACAGGATGTGAAGAACCTATTTAAGGCCTTGGCAACAAGGCAGGGGTCAGAGATTAGAGAATCTGACATGAGAACAGAGGGAGGAGGGGATTCAGCAGGAGGGGATGCAGAAGCAAGCAGAGCTCCTACCAGAAGAAGGAAGGGGTACTACTTGAGGGGTTCAAGTGTGCCTTAAAGAAGTCAGATTTGGTATGGCAGATACTGTTAGTGCAACTGTTGCAGAGGGCATGAAAGGCTTGTAGGGAGGCCTGGTTTCCTAAGGATTTAAAGTGGTGCCAAGAGAGATCGTGCTCTCTGCACATGGCCAAAATATCAGAGATGATCCAGGGATGGTGGTTGCATTTTAATCCTTTAGTTGTAGGTGGGGCATGGGCATTCCAGACTTTTAAGAAGATGGATGTGAAGTGAGCAAGGGCAATGTCGATTGAGAGGGAGGAGAAGACAGGAGACCAGTTTGACCATGCCAGGTCATGGAGTAGTTTACTTACATCAAGGGATTTTAGGAGGTGATACTGGATATATTTTGGGGTTGGTGGGGGGAGGGCGAAACTTCTTAATGCAAAAGGTTGGGCAGTGGTCTCTGAGTGCATTGGGTAAGATACCAGCAGATCAGATACAATGAGGGTGGGTTGGAGCACCCAGTCCAGTATAGAATGTGTATTAGATCTGGGGTTAGGATGGATGGGCTTTTGATCAGCTGGGTGAGGTTTAGAGCTTCGATCTGGTGACATGAATTAAGTGACCAAGGGGAGAGCCAGTTGAGATTAAAGTCACCAAGAAGGATAAGTTCACCTGCAGATGCAAGGGTGGAAACTGCAAAGATGCAAGAGATAAGGAATGATGGGGGAAGTTTTGGGGAGGCATATAAAACCCCTACAAAAAGAGACTGGAAACTGGGAAAGCAAGATTTGCTAAGAGGAGTTCATGGGAGCCTGGGATTGCTTCATGGTGGGAGACAGTGCACTTTAAAGAGTAGCAGGAGTAGATAGCCACCCCATCTCTGTGTTTTCCATGGTCTTGCCGATAGAGGCAGAAGTCAAGGAGGGCCAGATAGGAGTCAAGGATATGGGAGGACAACCATGTTTCAGTTATGCAGATTATGTCAGGAGAGTACTGAGTGACCGACACTTTTAGTTCATCCAATTTGGGGAGTAAGCTCATTGTGTTAATGTGGACAATCTGCAAACCTTTAGGGAGGGTCTGCAGGAGGGTAGTGGTAGGGCTAGCTGGGCCAGAATTTAGCTTGACATCCTCTGCAAGGAGAAGTAAAAGGACTAAAAGGTGTAGGTGAGGGGCATGACTCTTACACTTCATTCAGTAAACTTGAAGGGGGGCTTACAAGGGAGATTTTGGGGGTTGTAATTGAGGAATGGCCTCTAAGTGTAAAAGGGAGCAGCTGAGTAACCCAGGGTGGATTAGGATGTGGAGGTTCGGAGCAGAGGGAGGGGGAGGTGAGATGTGGCTGTGGGAATAGAGAAGTTGCTGAGTGGGCAGAAGGCAAAAGGGAAAGTATAGGAGATTAATGAGGCAGAGGGAGTAGAGGGGACAAAGGGACGAAGGAAAAGAAGGACTAGGAAGGGGAGGAGGAGGAGGAGATCATGAAGGGAGCTCATGGATGTAATGAAGGTAAAGTGGGTTAGTGAGGTGGGAGCCGAAGTTTTAGGGGAATGGGCTGTATGAGGTGAAGGAGGAAGTCACAATTACAGTAAGGCCAGGTGGGGAAGAAAACTAGTCAGAAAGATGAGACACAAAACAATAGTTACAATTGGAGCTACTGCAATGGTGCAGTGGTCGTGTTGCTGCCTCTGGTGCTAGAGGTCAGGGGTTCAAGTATGTGGAGTGACAGGAATGCAGAAGGGAACTAGGAAGGAGCTAAGAAGAATGGAGTTGACGGGTGCACTCTAGGGACTCCTGATATCATATTACTGGAAATATTTAACACAACTCCTGAAATTAAGTGACTGAGTATACTCAGCAAAGGTAATAACCAGTTCTAGTGGCCATGGCTCAGTGAGGTGTAGTAAGTAGACCAGTTATCATGCTAGCATGCAGACATACTGTAGGTGTTTGATCTTTGAGGGGGGAAAAAAGGGTGTGCAATTTGTCAAATTATGATTTGTACAGGGTATAATAATTGACTAGAGTGATCTGCTGACATTGAGGAGCATGACCAGAGGCTTGACCTGCACCAGCAAGTCCATCCCACCACCACATCCATCCAAGTTAATATGGGGGTGGGGGTGGGAGTGGGAGTGAAAGTACACACAATTGATTTAGTCAGTTCATTAATGCCAGACCTCATCAAGAATATAAGCTCAGTCCTTGACAATATCAATAGTTATAGGATAGTTGACAGGCTCAATGACTCTCCTAACAGTATCAGTATGGTTTCTGGGTATTTAAAAAAAAAAAAATCTTCGGTACAGTTTGTCAAATTGTGATTTGCAGCGGGTGTAATAATCATCTGGAGTAATCTGCTGACAGAGAAGCATGGCCAGATGATTGAACAGCACTGACAGGTCTGTCCCACCCACCATCTTCGACCAAGTTAATCCAAAAGGAAAGTGTGGGAGAGGATGAAACAGCAAACAATCAGTTGAGTCAGTTTCTTGAATAATGGACCTCATCATAAGAAATGAAGTTCAGTTCCAGGTAATATCAATAATTATATAACAGTTGTCTGGCTGGTTGTGTAGATGTGGTGTGGTAGCTTCATCCCATTGTCCCACCTGACAGTCCATGATTGGGTGAGAATGTTCTCAGAATTACAATACATACAACATCACATTTTGGTACCTACCCAAGTATGAAAAAAGTTGAGCTGGATAAGATCTGCACTGCAGTGAAGCTATGTGCACGAAGAGCTGAGATTGGTTCCAAAGAAAGGATGATGTTCTCACTGCTCACGAGGTGGGCAGACCATGTTGCTGCTAGTAAAAAAAAAAAAAAAAAAAAAATAATGTGGTCCTTTTTGTCAGTTCAGTACTTTTGGTAACCACATGTGTGCAGTTCCATGACAGCACACAATTAGCCAGGGAAAAGCAACAACTGGATGCCACCCCCAACCATTCACATCACTCTCAATAAAGAAATCAGAAATAGAGCTGCAGAATAAACTCTTTGTGCAAAGAAAAGACAATAACAATGGGAGACGATTGTAGCCAGTGTGTGTGTGTGGGGGGGGGGGGTGGGATCAGATTGCAATAACTGAAGAGGTTGGCTACGCGGTGGTGAGTGTGTGTGTTGGGGGGTATCTAAATAACCCACAAGAGACAGAGCTATCCTAGATCTAGTACTGACTAACAGGGAAAGGATCACAGATCTCCAGATAGAAGGTCACCTGGATGCCAGTGACCATCACATGGTATGGTTCAATTTGGCCACTAGAACAAAATCATCCCATTCCAAGGCAAAAATATGGGATTTCAGAGGAGCTGACTTTGGTAAGATGGCCAACAGAGTTAATATAGCCTTAGCAAAAAGAAATACAGGTGAGGGGGTACAGGCAAAGTGGGCAAGCATTAAAGATGCAATACTTGAAGCAACATCCCATTGTGTTAGTGAGAAAAGGAAGTGCAAAAGAAGAAGGAAACCACTTTGGTTCTCAAACACAGTAGCAGAAAAGGTCAGAGCCAAAAGGCTGTCCTTCAGGAAATATAAGGGAACGCAGCAGGATGAAGATAGGGAGGCATACCAAACTTCCCTAAGGGAAGCAGGGAAAGCAGTAAGGTAGGCAAAGGCCCAAACTGAGGAAACACTAGCACAAACAGTAAAAGAAGGTGACAAGACTTTCTATAGATACATTAGTGAAAGGAGAAAGTCCAGAGGGGGTATTGCTAAGATCAAATAGGATAAGGGGGCATGTGAGGAGAAGGACCATGTAAAAGCATCTTTCCTAAATAGATACTTCTGCTCAGTATTTACTGAAGAAAAGGTAGGGCAGGGCCCACAGCTCTGCACCATGGACACAGCGGGGGAGGGAGGTATGCACTAGTCCCTTCACAAAAGAAAGGGTCCTACAAGAGCTCAATAAGCTCAGGGTGGACAAGGCAATGGGACCCGATGGCATACATCCCAGGGTACTAAAGGAGCTAAGGGTGGAACAAGCAGAGCCATTATCAGAACTGTTTAGTGAGTCTCTGAGCACAGGAGAGGTCCTAGAAGACTGGAGAAGGGCTCATGTGATCCCGCTCCACAAGAGTGGTAGCAGGGAGGAGGCAGAGAACTACAGACCAGTCAGTCTTACCTCAGTAGTGAGCAAGATTATGGAGACACTTCTTAAGGAAATGATAGTGCAACACCTGGAATCCATAGGAGCACAGGATCCAAGACAGCATAGGTTTACAAAAAGGAAGATCCTGTCAAACTAATATCATAGATTGCTTTGACTGGGTAACCAGAGTGGTGGGCCAAGGGGGAGCAGTTGATGTTGCCTACCTTGACTTCAGCAAAGCTCATGATACTGTTCCACAGAGAGAAGATTGATTAATAAGCTGGGTAGGCTCGGGGTGGGTCAGACATTGGTCAACTGGGTGGCAAACTGGTTGATGGGCAGAAAACAGAGTGGTGGTAAATGGTATACAGTCAGAAGAGATACAAGTCACAAGTGGGGTACCTCAGCGATCAGTCCTGGGGCCAGTCCTCTTCAATATCTTCATCAGTGACATTACAGATGGACTGGAGGGTAAGGTTTGTCTGTTTGCAGATGACACCAAGATCTGCAACAGAGTAGATGATCCAGATGGGGTGGGCAGAATGAGAAGAGATCTGGATAAACTAGCAAAATGGTCAGAAGAGTGGCAACTGGGGTTTAATGCAAAGAAGTACAAGATCATGCACATAGGGAAGAGAAACCCTCAGCCACCTTATAGGCTGGGAGGGGAGTTGCTGGCAGTCACAAGGGAAGAAAGAGACTTGGGCGTCTTTATCACTCATGACTTGAAATCTTCCAAGCAGACCTCTAAAGCAGTAGGTAAGGCTAGAGGAATGTTGGGGTGTATTTGTAGGGGTATCACAAGTCAGAAGAGGGAGGTAATAATCCCTCTTTACAAGACACTGGTTAGGCCCCATCTGGAGTACTGCATGCAGTACTGGAAGCCACACCTTCGCAAGGACATGAACCTAATTGAGGCAGTCCAGAGAAGGTCAACCAAAATGGGGCAGGGACTGCATCAGAAAACATATGAGGACAGATTAACTGAACTCAATATGTACTGTATACCCTAGAGCAAAGAAGGGAAAGAGGTGAAATGATTGAAACATTCAAACACCTTAAGGGCATTAACAAGGTGAAAGAGTCTAACATGATTCAATATAAGAAAAAATAGCAGGACAAGAGGAACAGCATGAGATTAGAGGGAGGCCGATTAAGGGATAATGTGAGGAAGTTCTTTTTTCACAGAAAGGGTGGTGGATGCATGGACTGGCCTACCTCAGGAACTGGTGGATATGAATACAGTGCAGGTCTTCAAACAGGCATGGGCTAGGCATAAAGTAGCAATACAGATGAGTATGAATAGATAGGCCATTGACAGAGCAAAGGCCTATGGCACATTCATAAGGTAGAAAAAGAAATGGGCAGATTGGATGGGTATTGCAGTCCTTATTTGCCATCAACTTTTATGTTTCTATGTTAAGCAAAGAGAGGAGAAATCTGTATTTACAGAGGAAACCATTAAGTCACACAGGTTCAGAAGCGGATTTTGAGGTATTCGGCTCGTAACTACATACAGTAGATGAAGTTAAATCTTAAATTTAAATTAGAGTAACTAATAAATAACAATTCTCAGTACTATTTGGGAGTAGGTCACTATCTGAATCCTCACATTACTTTGCAGGCTCATCTGTGTCAGTGTCTCATTCATAGAAGTGCTGGGCACCAACAGTTCAAATGAGTATGGAGCAATAAAGCTACCATATTCAATGTAAAGTTATTTTGTTTAAGGTAGTATTTGCTGTATGAAAAGTTTATTTATATATGTTTTGTTCTTTGTTTGTTCTAATTAAGAATATTGTTTGTGCAGGACCTTGTTGTAAATGAGTGATTCCTGGTTCATATCTTGGTATAGAAATAAAATTTTACAATACAAAATTTACAATAAATGTATTGCATTCCCTCACTGTCAGATGCCATTGTCATTAACAAATGTAATAAAAAAACAGAAATACTTTACTCATGATCAGGTGCCACTATGGATCTGAGTTTGGGACTCCAGTTTAAACTACTGGAACCTAACTGATGCACATCGGTTACCTTACTGATGCAGCCATATTTCTGCTTTTCCCAAAAGGAGCCAAGTGCTGCTTTATCTCTACTCAGAAGCCTGCAGGGACCTGCAGTGTGCAGCACTAAGCCACTTTCACAGCATGGGATTTATTTTTGAAATTACAATACCTTCAAAACTGACTTAGCTCCTGACATCAGACCAGCAACCACTACAGACATGTGCCCAATGGAATCTGAAACAAGAAGATAGTGTGATGGGGAAGGGAGGAAACAACCACACTGTTTTGAATAGAGAGGATGCAGTGAGCTGTGCATCAGAGGAAGAAGACAGCTGTGGTGCATTCACAGTCACATACTACCAAAGCCCCCCCCCCATTGCAGTCATGTGCTACCAGAGCCCCTTTTCAATGTAATTGAACTACATTATGCATAGCTCTCTCTATGCAGCCATAAAAAGTGCTAAATCATGCATTTGGGGCACAGAAAGCCAGGGGTGCAATGCAAAATGGGTGGCATGGTATTGACAACCACCAAGTAGGAGGGAGACTTAATGGTGGCCAGACAGTGTGACAAGGCAGTTGGGAGAGCTAATGGGATGCTGGGCTGCATTGGAAGAGGTATCACTAGCAGAAAGAAGGAGGTGGTGTTGCCTCTATAGATTTCTGGTATGACCCAACTAGAATACTATGTCCAGTTCTGGAGACTACATCCCCAAAAGGACATAGAGAGGAGGTGGCCCAGAGGTGGACAACTAAAGTGGTGCAGGGTCTGTCTTAAAAGCCCTATGAGGAGAGACTAAAGGAAATCAATATAAACACCATGGAACAAAGGAGGAAGGGGATATGATAGAAACCTTAAAATATCTGGCAGGAGTAAATAAGGTACAGGAGGAAAGTATAGTTCATTAAAAAGGATGCTCAAGAACAAGGGGATATGTGATGAAGCTGAAGAGGGGTTAGAATCAGGAATGTATTTCTTCACAGAAAGAGTGGTGGATTCCTGTAACAGTCTACCAGTGGAGGTGGTGGGGGCAAAAACAGTGGTGGAGTTCAAGAATGCATGGAATAGGCATAAGGGAATCTTAGTGGAAAGGAAGAGAAGGAGGGAGAAAGAGCTGGGGATCAAGCAGAATCTGTGGTGCTACTGTAGGTAGGGCAAAATGGGCAGACTGGGTGGGCCAACTGGTCCTTATCTGCTGACAAATTCTTGGTTCTTTGTAAATGTTGTTTAGTAGTTTTAAATTGACAGCTACAGAACAGAACCACCGAGATGAGGAGAGATTTGGGGAGACCAGAAAAAGGAGGTAGAGGGGAAGTTTTGACTTTGGGGATTTATTGTATTTAATTCATTCTGTTCAAGTACTTCCATTATTTAAAAAAAAAAAAAAAAAAAGAAAGTCCTAAATAAATTAACTAAACATGCTGGTGCTGTGAACAAATGGGAGAGTGGAATTGGAAGTAGCCTCTGTGGTAGGTTGCAGGGTGGGGTTAGTAAGAATGCCAGTCCAACACCATTTGCATGAGGGCAAGGTCATGTGACTGCATCTCTTAAAGTGGGTAACTCCTCTCCGACTCATCCACTGGAAGCCACGGAGTTCAATGCTTATTTCACTTCCTGTGCCTCATCACTCCTCTCATCCTTCCCCTCTCACACCTCCAATCTCTCCCCCAACCCAGCTTTCCTGATCTCCCCACACTTGTCCCCCTCTTTCTCATTTTCCCCTGTGTCCCCCTTGGACACACTTAGTGCTCTTTTTGCACTAAACCTAAATAAGGGCAATAGCCTAGGCAACTTGCACTCCAAACTTCTCCACCTAGCCACTCCTGCTGTTGCCTTTCTTCTTACCTCTCTCTCAAACCTCTCCTTCTCTCTAGCCTCTGTCACAGCTGCCTGCCCACAATAATCCCCCTCCCTGAAGCAGGTGACCCTACAGTACATGGTAGCTACCATCCTATCACTCTTCTCCCATTTCTATCCAAACTCCAGAAGCACATTGTACTTTCCCAGCTCAGTCCCTTCCTTGACTCCACCTAATATGTCACCCCTTTCCAGTCTGGCTTCAGGAAACACCAATCTACTGCCACTTCCCTCCTAAGGTTAAGTAACTCCATATCCACTAGCATGGATCAGAGACTCATCACCTCAGCCATCTCTGTCAACCTAGCCAAGGTGTTTGACACTGTCTCCAGTGCTCCCTTTCTTAATAAACTTTCCTCAGCTAGGCTTTCACTCAGTGTCACAAACTGGTTCAGATCCTACCTGAATAGTATGTCTCAATCAGTCAGGGGTGTTGGTGACTCTCTATTCCCCCCTCCCAATCATCACTGGTGTTCAACAAGGCTCTATCCTTAGTATGATCCTATTCTCAGTCTTCCTGAATGATCTCCCAGTTGTATGCTCCTCCTCCACTATCCATATATATGCAGACAATACCACCCTGGTCACTGCCCCTCTGAAGTGGAGACCAGACTCTAGCTTGACTTCGATAAAGTTCAGCTCTGGCTCCAATCAAATCAGTTGTTCCTGAATGCCAAGAAGACAGTCTCCATGACCTTTGGCACAAGGTAGAGACTCTAGGCTCCTCTCACTCCCCTCTTTCCACACCCCTCATGGGACTATGCTTGAGGATGTTATCTTCTTTTTGTATCTTGGGGTTTGGTTAGACCAGCACCTCAGTTTTTCTGGACATATGAATGCCATCCATAAAAACTGCACCTATACAGAAACCTTGGATGTATGCCCTTGCTGGTGCATCGTGCACTTACACAGAAAATGATCATCCCAGTATTTGACTATGGTGATGTAGTCTACACTGCTGCTCCCAAAACCTCCCTAGCTATACTGGACACGTTCTTCCACACTTTCTTCTGCTTTGCTGTTGATCACCCCCCCCGCACCGACTACTGCTCTCTCTACCAATCTCTCTCTCTCTTTCCCTTCCCTTGAAGACCGACGCCTCTTCCATTGTACTGATTTCATAGCTAATCACTGGTTTGATTCTCTTCCTCCCTATCTCTCCTCTTCCATATCACTACCTCCACCCTCCTCCTCTTTGCTTTGTAATCTTGACCCCCACACTCTAGCCATCCCTTCCAGGTTCACCTCCATTGGACAAGTTGCCTTTTCCCATCGATTCCCCAAAATCTGGAACTTTCTTCCCCCTCCCATCAGGCATGCCCCATACCACCATACCGTCACCTCTCTCCTTCATAGCCTCACCTCTCTCTCTTGCAGATGTCCCCAAACACACTAGCCCATTTCTCCCCCTGATATTCACTGAATTCTGCCACACTGAATTTCCCCCTCGCATCACACTTGTAACCCTTCTTCTTTATTTTTTTTTTCTCTTTTCTCTGGCTTATTGTTGGATTATTTCTATAATTGTACTTTGTAATTCCATTAACATATATTGTTGATTGATACCTTGTTCTTGCTCTATCACCCTACCCCTGTACCAACAGTATGCATCTGGAAATAAGCAATGCTGCTCAGTATGCTTTTCCTAGTAAAACTGTTAAATAAATAAATAAATAAATAAATAAAACCTGCAGCACTACAGCAGTTCATATTCCTTTGAATGTTTAAGCCTCTTATGTCTCTGCTACAGTGAAGCTGCTGAGCAGAGAAGAGATTCAGTGAGGCCAGAAGAGGGAGGTAAAGATGATGTTTTAAAAAGAGCTCTGTAGGACTGCTAATGGCATTCTGAACAAGATCACTGTTTTGCTAAATGCATTGGAGAAGGATTACTGTGGGGATTTATTGGGCTACAAACATCCCAGCATTATGTTATGGCACAAAAAAACTCTTACAGGCCTGCATTGTAGTTATAAAATGTTTTTTTTTTTTTTTACTTAAAAATATGAAGACTTACATATAGTTAAATCACTGGCGTATTCAATTCATACACTGTAACAGTTCATGCTGTCCATCACACAGACCGTCATTACTTGATTTTCTTCATCCAAAATCACATTGCACATTACACAATGTACTCAGATGAAACATAGTGACAGCCCAAGAAAATAAAAAAAGAGACTGCTGGTCAGTCGAGGAAGTAGTGAAAGAAAATGACCCTGCAGTTTGCTCCTGACTGAAGCTTCTAAGGGGTAACTAAAAACTGGTGTTCCATAGTTTAAACAGCTGGCTTCTGCACCCAACCCCAGTTAATTATTACATTGTTTGATTAAATATAAACTTTACTCAGCAGCCATACTATAGTCCAGTATTACAGAAAAGTACATTAATGCCTCTAAAAGATCAATCATATCCCTAGGAAAAAAAGTGATTTTAGTGTTATTGTGATACAAGGTGAATACAAATTTGGATAGTATACTCTGTACATTACTTCTGTTAACAGAGGCAAACTTTGTACATTTGTGTCAAAGCTGATACAACATTTACTGATCACTTGTTTTTTTACTCAGCTTGCAGAACAATGGCATATTCTAACTCTCTCCTCCACACCGGGCACTTGGGTTAATATCCCAGTACTGACACTGTAGTGCAGCAGGAGGGAGGTGCTGCACTCCTGAGGCGACGTCTTTCGAATGAGACATTTAACCGAGGTCCCATCTGCCTGTTCTGGTGGTAGTACTGGGGGATGTTAAAGATCACATGGCACTTCTCGAAAAAGAGTAGGGGAAGTTTTTATTAAACAAGAAAACACATCACAGAAAGAAAAGATTAAACATACCAAAATACAGAAAACAAAGGAAATATAATAATGCTATACATATATGAAGAAAATAAAAACCTCACCAAAAAATTGGAAAACCTTTCCATAACTCAATAACTTTTACATTTGAAAAATGCTGGATATCCTGTAGTCTAAGTGCAAGCAATTCAGTTTGAACAGAATCAAGTATTGCTGTATACGATGTCTGCTGTTGCTGTAATACAAATTTACAACGAGCTTGCCACAAAAAATACTGTAATAAAGAAAAAAAAACATTCAATGTACTTTTATGATATTGTTTCCATATTCCTGTGTAATCACCTAGAATAAGAATATTATACGTTAAATGAACTAAATGTGGCATATGCCAATGTGTAGCTGCCTCAGCCCAGAAGGCCTTGCTATCGATACAATCTAAGAAAAAATGATGTTGGCTTTCTTCAACATTAATACACTGTGGTCTCAAACAATATCTGTCTGCTAAAGGTTTGTACCTCAAATTTCCTCTAACGCCTAATCTCCCATGAGCAGATATCCAAATTATATCCAAAATTTTAGCTGGAATCCGGAAATCAGTTAGTTTATGTAAGGTAAAAGTCATGTGTGATGGAGTACAATGGGGAAATAGAAGTGTGACTTTTTGAACATCATAAACAACATAATTATAAAAGGATTTTCTAGTTAAAATGAGTAATTTTTCTAAGAGTATCTTCCATTGGTGTAGTTTCTTAAAAGTAGAAAGTCCATAGGTATGTAGGCCATCCGAAGCAAGTATTTTAGGAGGAAACATAGACCATTTAAAAAAATATTTATGCCACACAGACTGGACCCAATAATGCCATGCTAAAGAAGGTTGTACCCATATAAATGGAAAGGAAGAAAATAAAAAAATAGAATGAAAAAAAACAACGGGATTGATCATCTGCAAACCTCCTTCTTTCCTCGAAAGATATGTAAAATCTCTTTTTACAGGATTAAGTCTGGTGTCACAAAGCATTTGAAAAAAAATACTATATAATCTGGTTTCAACCGATATGGGTGGAGGAAAGACATGACTGATATAGAGAAAGAGGGTAATAAGAATTTTTAATAACAGCAATCCGTTTTGTTTCCAAAGACCAACTTTTCCATAAATTTAGTTTAGATTCCCTATAACTAATTGCTTCTCCCAATTGTAAAGGGCCATATCTTCAACTAAACCATATCCCCAAAATTTTTTGGGTGTATTTGAAACGGATATATGAAAAAACTCGGATACATGAGCAGAAGAGTGATACAATGGTAAAATAAAACTTTTTTCGATATTCAGGGAAGCTCCCGAAAATTGACCAAAAACAAGAAAAATATCCAACGACCTCTGTAATGATGTAGTATCTGCCAGTAATAAGGTAACATCATCTGCAAAGGCTGTAACCTTAATTTTTTTCAGGGATGGAGAAGGTGAAAGTCCTATAATCTGTTGATCTAGAATAATACATCTGATTATAGGATCTAGAACAAAAGTGTATAATAGAGGACTGAGGGGGCAACCCTGCCTAACACCCCTATTAATTTCAATCTCAGTTCCCATTAAACCATTTACAATGGGGATAGTAATTGCTTGACTATAAGTTTAAGTATCCAACCAACAAAGGTGCTTGAATACCATAGTTTGATAATACAAAGTACAGATAAGAGTGACAAACCGTATCGAAAGCCTTAGCCTGATCTAGTGCCACTATTAATCCCGACCGGGCGGGATTATGCAAAGTATTTGAAAAGAGATCTCTGATTAAAAAAAGATTATGCTGTATCTTCCTATTTGGAATAGAGCAAGTCTGAGCAGGATGTATAAGGATTTCTGCTACTTTTAGCAAACGATTATGTAAAATCTTAGTTAAAATCTTATAATCGCTGTTTAGGAGGCTAATAGGTCTCCAATTGGATAAATGACTTTTATCTCCTTTTTTAAAAAGAAAGGTCATGAGTGAAATAGAAAATCTTTGCATGTTGCAGCTGAATTCAAGATAAATTAAAGACTAGAGGTAAAAAAAACTCCATGTATTTTATACAGATCTTATAGAACTCATTAGGGATACCATCTAAACCAGGAGCAGATCCAGTTTTTAGCTGTTTTATAACTTCTACTACCTCAAAAGCTGATATAGGTTTAGTTAAAAGTTGTAAATCATTCTCTGATAGCGAAGGTAAAGAGCCAAGGTGTTGAAATGGAAAATTGTAGGTAGTCAACAATGGTCTGGAAGAAAAGTAATCCCGGATATGGTGTTGAACAATTGGCAACATTCCCACATCAGAGGTAACTAAATCTCCTTGTGAGTTAATAAGCCCTGTCATTAAAGTATGTGTCAAACGAGTTTTAAAAGCTTGAAACGGATCAGACATGGGACTGTTTTTAATGCCATATTTAAATTCTAGATCCAAGGATTTTGCTCTATTATACTGAAACAATTTCATTTGTTGCTTTATGTTTAAAATTTGGGAACTATATAAAGAATGGTCTGAAGGGGGAAAAGACATTAATTTATAGAGTTGATTTCTATACATAAGATACTTCATATAATCTGAATTAGTTTTAGCCCATCCCCAATTAAGGAATAGGCTTTTCAGTTCGTTCTTAGTTTGTAGCCACCAATCATAAGGGGAATCAAACAAATCTATGGTAGTAGATTTAGCTAGAAAAAAAACTTCTAGTTTAGAAAAAGAAGATGCATCTAGTAAGAAGGAAGTGTTCATTCTCCAACGGTGAGATTTAGAGGATAATTTGGGAGGTATATCAGTTAGGCAAATATTACAAATCAAAACAGAATGGTCTGAAAATTCAGTAGGATAGACTGTACAGGATAACGGAAAAAGATAATGAGAAATAAAAACCATATCTATACGAGTAGAGAAAGTATGTCTAAAATAAGTTTCTCCACCATGCGAGTGTAATTTCCTGTAAACATCCTGAAGGTTTGCATCTGCAATAAGTTTAGCAAGTGTATTTGAATCACAATATATCTTTTTTCCAGAGGTTTTACGAGAGGCCATGTCTAAGGAGCAATTGAAATCTCCACCCATATAATATGTTTTCTGGTACATAAAAAGGTTTAATCTCTTCAAATAAAGCAATCCGCTTAACTTAGTTTGAGGTGCATATATATTAACCAAACGAAAAAAGTAGTCACCGAAGGAAAAATCTAAAATAAAACTCTACCGGACTGACATCAATCACTTTGGATATTTTAAATGCGGATTACCAAATAATATACCAATACCATCAGCAGTATCGGATCCAAAGGTCCAAAAAGAAGGTCCCCAGATCCATCTTCTTTGTAATTGCCGGATCTCAAAAAGGGATGTTACTCTAGTTTCTTGTAATAAAATAATATCTAAGGTTAAAGAGGCCAAATAGTGCAATAAAGGTAACTGCCTTCGTAGTGCTTTAATACTACAAACATTATAAGAAGCTATCTTAAGTGAGGCCATGAAGTCAAAAAGGCGTTAAAGTCAAGTCCCATTTTTTTGGCTAACTTTACGTTTCTTCCCCTTTTTCCCTTTCTTTTCTTTAGCCAATTCTGTTGCCTTACTGTCTTCATCCTCAGTTACTAGTTCTGATACATGTGAGGCATCTGACTCAAGATCTGAGTCCCTAATATCATCCTGTAGTGGTGAAAAAAATTGTCAGTGGAAATGGAGTCGGGGTTGTTTTAGAGATGCTCTGGTAAAGCGCCTGCTTTTAGCCATTTCAAAAGGAGGAGGCATAGAAAAACCTGAATTTTGGTTCCCAGAGACAGAAGGTTTAGGAATATTTTTATCAGGCAAAGGCTGAGATTCCTTTACTCCGGTGTCTGCAGTTTTGAAGCTAGCTGGTTTACTTGCAACCTGAGGAACTGGGGTCAGAGAGGGAATATGGTCAGGAATACTCTGCTTTTTCGTATGAGCTTTTTTTAACAGATCATCCTGATCCAAACCCTCTGTGCAGTTCCTTCGTGCCCAAGGACACTGATGAAAGGCATGACCTTTTTCGTCACACAGGTTACATTGGAAAATATTAGAACACATATCCATGGAATGACCAAATCCCCCACATAAGGGGCATTTTAAAACATCACACACACTACTAATATGGGTCCGGGGCTCCACACTTGTAACAGGCTCTAGGCTGTCCCCCGTAAAAACAAACCCCCCTATCTTTCCCCAAGAAAAAACTATTAGGGAGATGTACAATTTCCGAATTGACTTGAAACAATTTAACTTTAAATTTCCACCCTCCAGTCCAAATCCCTTCAGAATCCAGCAAAGCTTCAGGAGGGTTTAAAATGTTACATCTAGATTGCAACCAATGATAGCTATCGCTGACATTAACCCCTTCATTACGAAACATTATAGTAACATAACGAATTTGTGGCCTGGTAAGGGGAATAGCAAAAAGAAAGGGGTCCACAAGGGAGTAGTTTTATGTATTGCATATTTATCCCAAAATTTTTCTAAATGAAAATTAGTCTGAAAGCTAATATCAAAGGAATCTTCTCCAGCAATATGTATCAAAGCATAAATATCTGATGGAGAGAAACCCATAGATAACTTCAAAAGCTGCTTAAACACATAATATCTGTCAGGATGTTCCTGAAGACCACCTTTATATCTAATCCTGACAGCATTACATCGTGGAGCTTGCTCCAATTTGTTCTTAGATAACTCTGACATAGTAGGTTTCTCTGAAGGAAATTTTTCCCCTTCTTTAGAAAATATCACTTTTGTAAAATCCCCAGACATAACAGTAGAGTCAGTGACTGAGGTGCTTGGCTTAGAAAAAGCCAAGTCAGTCTCCCCACCCTCAGAAACTGCAGTTGACCCCTCTGAAACAATATTGTGCACAACAGTAGTACCTGGGCCCAGTGTTGCAGGATCGGTGGCATGCATAGAAGAGGAGGAGGTCGATGAAAAAGAAGGCCATGTAGAATCCGGAATCCACTGCCCCGACTCTGTTTTCGTCCATCCGGCGTTAAGTAAAGCAGAATCCTCCGACCAGTCCGTAATTCGGTCGTGCTGCGCCTCTTCCTGAAGTCCAAACTGTTGGCGCAGTGTTTGTGACGTCCTAGGTCCCTCTGAAAAAACATTCCCTGCGACTTCCTCTTCTTGAGAGATTCGTTCCGTTGTGCTGCGTAACGTCACGACTCTGGGTGTATCTAAAAGGTCTAATGAAATGGAAGAAGATACTCCCGGAACGTTTATAGGGACTGCTGAAACTCTCCCAACCGCTGGAATATCACCAGCCAACTCCGAAGATCCACCAGTTTCCTCCGGTGCTGTTTCCAGCATTGTAGCCTGCATTCGTGAGTCTGTAAATCCTTCTGCATTATCACTTGTAGCACAATCAGCGCCTACACTTTCCCCAACCTCCATCCTGATACAATGCTGAAAATCATCTGCCATGATGCAGCGTGACGTCAGCGGGTCCTGTACTGGCGGCAACAAGGCAGCCAGTAGGGGAATTTCCCTGGTGCCCTGGCCAAATTTCCCTCATTCACTAAAATAAATACCACCAACAGCTTACTCTGGTTCAACGTCTGTTGGCATTTCATCTGTATCCCCCCCCACCCCAAGGTCGTGCCTGAAAATTGGCAGAATCTGCCTAGTGCACTTACCCTGGTCAACCAAAACTAAATAAATAAATAAAATAAATATTTTAAGGCTCAGAAACAGGGATTCCTTGACAGCAGCTCTACCTGGGAGAATTCCCCTTGGATTGTACAGTCCGGGCTCCTTTCTCCACTGAGGCGAATTCACTCATGGATTGCTCTGCTCAGACCCAACCAGTGGCTGTTCTTTCATAATAAGGAGCAGTTGGAACACTTACCCAGAAGTCCTGGCTGGTGTATGTAAATCAGCATTTGTAGTGCTGTACCCACTACTGAAATAGCAGTCGGCTAATAGAAAGCTCTCAGCCTGAAGCACCAGCTCAGACACAAATGGTAACCCTAGAAGGTATACGCCATGAGTGGTCAATCCTATAGCCTTACTGTCTGCTGAGCTTCACTGATCTTCATCAACATGCTACTGAAACAGTGGTCAGCTAATAGAAAGCTGTCAGCTGGAAAGCAACAGTTCAGACACAAAAGGCAACGCTAGGAGGCATACACCAAAAGCAGTCCAGCCCCTAGCCTTACTGTCTATAGGGCTCCATTTTGCTTCAGTTTTTGTAAGCAGCAGGTAGAAGATGAAAGGGAGTTAGCATTTACTTTTAAAAGCACCTCATTTTGGAGAGGGAAGCTATCAACTAAAAGGGAGCTAGTATTTGCTTTAAAAGCACCTCATTTTGACAAAAAAGCTAGCAACTAAAAGGGAGCTAGCATTTGCTTTTAAGAATACCTCATTTTGGAAAGGAAGAGGGGAACATCTTCTCTTTCTTTTGTGTGTGACTGTTTCTGGCAGCAGCAGGTTGGTCCCACCCACTCTGCCCCTCACCCCACCCCTAGCTCCATATTTCCTTTGGACCTGTGGCATCACTCCTCCTGAACACTTCCTGGCAACAGAGAACATCAACGTCTGTCACTACAGAATAAAGGAAAACAGAAAAAAAGGGATAAAAACAATTAAAAAAATAAATAAATAATAAGCAAATAGTTCAAAGAAGCTGCATTTCAAAGGAAGAGGACCAATCTTGCAAAATCTTATCATCAAATAGGAAATACCTCAGCAAAATGTTCAACCTGGGGATACTGCAATGTGATGTCTGTGGAGTACTCATCTCCCAGAAGCATCTCTGGAGGACAGGTCATTGCACAGTATGCATGAAGATACATGACCTGCAGGGCAGTTGGGAGCTGCCTGGAATGAAACTGAAAGGCTTTGACAACATTTGACTTAGAGCACTCCATCCCCCTACCTCAAAGATCCACAGGACCAGGAGGCTGGAAAGTGGTGAAAAGAGGAAATGGGAAACCAGCAAAGAACAGCATGGACAACACAGTTCAAGACACTCCAATTAGGACAACAAATTGCTTTGAGCTACTAGTAGAAGGGAATCAGTCAGCTCCATTTAAGGGGATGCTAGTCCCGTCAAGGGGGGTGAAGACTGCAGCAATCTCAGCAACCTCAAAAACAACAGCAGACCTCAGCAGGCCAGTCAAGGAACCAAGAAGATCCTGGTAGTCAGCGACTCCATGATCAGAGGAATGGAATCTATGATGCACAATTACTCACAGAGGAAGGTGACAGTCAGAGGCCTTCATGGTACTTCAACAACAAAAGATTGTGAGTGCATCAGGAGAATTATAGACAGGGAGGAAGGAGACATGGGAATACTGGTACACATAAGAACAAATGAACTGGCTGACAATCCAGCGGAGGATGCTAAATGGAGTATCAAGAAGCTGGGAGATAAGCTTTCAACAACTGTGACTATAGTAGCCTTCTCAGAAGTCTTGCCTGTATGGGGTAAGGATGGCAACGTGGAAAGAATCAGACTGGAAGAAATAGACAAATTCAACAATTAGTTGAAGAGCTGATGCCAGACAAGAGGCTTTCATTTTATCAGATCCATGGCGAATTTCTGGGATAGATCACGCTTCAAATGGGACAGACTTTACCTCACATGAGGGAACAAGAGCACTGGCCCAGACAACTGAAGTATACTTGGACCATTTAAACTAATCAGAGGGGAGGCCAAGGCATGGAAACAGGTAGTGTGCCTTGCCAAACCCTCCCCCAACAGGAAAACTGAGAGCAAACATAAGTGCACCAATCACATTAGGACAAACAAAACATACAACAAATGTCCAGTATCAGAAAAATGACACAAGGGATCATCAGCAGGAAAAAGGGAAACATAATTGCCCAACAAGAATCATGATGCTAGCTCATGGCAAGGCATCTGCCTCAAAGCTAGGAGCCTGGGCAACAAGATCAGTGACCTTCAGGCTCTAGTGACAGACACAAAGGTTGATCTGGTAGCTATTAGCAAAAGCTGGGCCATGGACAACAATGAACGGGACCTGGCCACTTCAGGCTATACACTGTATAGAAGGGACAAACAGGTGGGGAGAGGCAATGGGGTTGCCCTCCATGTGAGGAAGGGCATTGAAGTAATGGAGGATGAAAGCACCAAGGCAGTGGGAGGGCTTGGCATCACTCGGGGTCCACTTAGCCACCAATGCAGGAAAGAATTTGCAAATGGGTGTGACATACTGACCCCATATGGCAGAGATAGGGAAAAGATGAACAATTAGCAGAGGAGTTACAAAAGATGGCTGGTAAAGGTGACATACTTGGTTTACTTGGTTTCAAAGGACAAAAGAAGGCTACTGCCCATCGAGATTGTCCCCCACCACATTGGTGGGATAATTATACCTTGAAGTTGTTAGACTCGAGCCAACAATCCAGCCCCTTTTTGAAGACTGTATTAGAGCTACTGTTCACTAAGTATTGTGGAAGGAGATTCCACAGTTTGGGGGTTCTTACTGTAAAGTAGTTTAACCTTTTTGTTGTTTCAGCTTTAGATACAAACATCTGGTTGTTATGATACCGTGGGGAAGTCCAGCTTGAAGAGAAATATAAGCCACAGTGGTGCATTAACTCCTGAGAATTCTTGATTTTGTACAATAGGAGAAGGTCACCTCTAGTACATCTTGTGCGTAGTGAGTGTAACCCTGTAACTCTTAATCTTTCCTCGTAGTCAAGTTCGGATAAATAAGGGACCATTCTTGTGGTGGTTGGGGACCTTAACCTGCTAGATGTGGACTGTAATACCCCAGTAACCAAAAGCTCCAGAAGTCAGGTTTTACTGGACACATTCCAGGACTGCCTGCTGTCTCAACTAGTGTAGGACCCAATCAGGAGGTACTGTATATAATCTTGGAGCCGATCCTCACAAACTCTGAAGAATTAGATCCATGAGGGTGGAAGAATTCTTGGCAAATAGTAATCACATTACAGTCTGGTTTGACATAACCACAGGCACTACTAAAATGACCTCAAGCACATAAGTGCTGTGCTTTCAGAAGGCTGATTTTGGTAGACTGAGGCAGATAGTGAGGGATAAGCTAACAAACATCAGAGACAAGCCAGACATGGAGGAAATAGGGAAATATATTAGGGATACTGTTCTAGAGGCAACAAGACTCTGCATCAGGACTACAACACAGAAAAATAGGTTTAAAAGACTACTGTGGTTCTCCCCCACAGCAAGAGAAGCGATTAGGGCCAAACAGAAAGCATACAAATGGTTCAGACAACATAAAAGGGGACATGGAGTGGGGGATCACACTCAGAAAAGTAATGAGGCTAGGAAAATAGTGAAGGAGGCCAAGGCAGCAAAAGAACTGCAAATTGCTCATGGAGTCAAATCAGGGGAGAAAACCTTTTCCGCTATATCAGTGAAAAAAGGAAGAAAGGGGGATGAATTGCAAGGTTAAAAGTGGGGGGATGAGGCTCTGGAGGACAGCAGAGAAAAACAGAGGCCCTAAATTAATACTTTTGCTCTGTATTCATGAGGGAGAATCAAAGCCCACTGCCAAACAGCAGTATCAGAGCAGAGACCAGAGAAGTTCAGAGAACGTGCACCTAGGAGTTCACCACAGACAGGGTCAGGAAGGGCCTTTCAGACATCAGACCTGAAAAGGTCCCTGGCCCTGATGGCTTACACCTTAGAGTGCTCCGGGAGCTTGCATCAGAGCTGGCAGCACCTCTTGTGCACCTATTCAATAGGTAACTGGAGTCAGGGGGAAGTTCTAGGTGACTGGAGGGTGGCTGACGTGGTGCCCCTGCATAAGAGTGGAGACAGGGGAAGATACAGCTAACTAAAGGCCAGTCAGCCTCACATCAGTTGTGGGTAAACTAAAGGAGGCCCTTATCAAGCAAGATCTAGTGGAATACCTCAAAGTAAATCACCTCCAGAACTATGAACAACACAGGTTTGTGACAGGCAGGTCATGTCAAACAAACCTTATTACGTTCTTTGACAAAGTGACAAAAGAGCTGGACAGGTGTCATGTGGTGGACTTGTTTTACTTTGACTTCAGTACAACATTTGACAGAGTCCAGCATAGATGCCTCGTAAAAAAGCTAGAAGACCTTGGGGAACCCAAACAGACAGTTAAGTGGGTATGGAGTTGGCTGAGGGACAGAAAACAAAGGATGGTAGAAAATGGGGTGAAATCTAACAAGAGGCAGGTCACTAGGGGGGTGCCTCAGAGGTCAGTCCTGGGGCTGGTCCTCTAATGTATTCATTAGTGACATCTGCAAAAGCATAAATGTCAACATCGCCCTGTTTGCGAATGACACGAAACTCAGCAGAAGAGTGGATAGTATGGAGGGAGTCAGGCAATTGTAGGAGGACCTTAAGAAGTTGGGAAGGTGCCCATACAGAAAACAAAGGCCTTCAAATTCAATTGAAGTATTGTTCAGTTTTTTGTAAACTGGTCCAGTTGTCATCATTTTTTTGAAGTAATTCAAATTGACTTCAGTTTTACCAGAAACACCAGTTTTTATCCATGGAAAAACACCTCAATGTGTTCTCAAATGCCCTTCAAAAAGAGCATAAAAAATGCTAATTAGCCTTCAAAAGAAGGGAAAAAGAGTGGTAAAAAACTGTTCTGAACAAACCCTTCAATTGTACCTTGAAACACCCTTCTTGTCCACCTAAAATGAATGCCTTCAAATTCAAGTTTTCTTCAGTTTTTGTAATTGGTTTTGAAGTACTCAATTTGCCTTCTATTTTACTTGGAACACCAGTTTTTATCCAGCGAAAAATGTCTCAATTTGTTCTCAAATGCCCTTCAGAAATTGCATGAAAATGCAAATTAGCCTTCAAAAACACACAAATACTAGTAATAAACTGATAACCTCCTAAAGCACATGTAAGGAGATATGTAAATGAGTATGTTTTTGATTTGAATGTCTTTTTAGAAACATTCTGTTTACAATGTAAATAGAATCTTTCTAAAGGAACTCCAATAACAAAACGTGCTCATTTACATATTTTGCTGCATGTGCAGCCTAATGTAAGGCATCAACAATCCATTAGGGTACTTTTTGACTTAAAAACAAATCAACCTGTACCTTCTCATGTGCCCTTTCTTTGTGCAACAATACTCCGCTAATTATCATTTGAATCCCAGTTACTTTGGATGCATTTCAGGTATACCAGATGGCAAACACCAAATGAAAATCAATGTGTTCAAAGACACTGTATCTTAGAAGGAAACTATTTAGTTACTGTAATGGTAAAACATTTTGTTTATGATATTCTTTCCTGTTGCTATTTTATACTGTCTGTCTGTTCTTCAAAAGTTATGCAACCATAAACATCCTCTGTTACAGTCACTGTACTGTTACAGCTCACTCATTTAGTAAAGATACTAAGTAGGGGATCACTTACCTGGGTCCTATGAAGCCTGGGATGGGGTCTCAGTTGTACCTCTAAAATAACAGTGATAAGGTCAAAATGTATGGGAAGGTACACATTGGGAGGAACAAGAGTTAAAGTGCAAGCCCAGAAATTAAGTAAAAGTTAATTTAGAGAAGTGTTTAAGTCAAAAGTGAGTGAGACAGTGAAAAAACGATCTAGAGATAAAAAAAAAACAAAACAAAAAAAAAAAACACAAGAAGAAGAATAAGAGACAAAGAAACGAAACAAGTGCTGCATGGTGGTCTTATTTAAAAATACCAACATACTAAAATGCCAGCAGAATAGGCCTAACAGTCTTTCCGTGTCTGCTCAATTGGTCAGTCCCCACCCTGGGAGCTGACCTTGCTGCCCCCCGCCTCGTCCTCTCTGGCTTCTCCCTTCCCAGTCCTGGATATTCCCACTGCACAGGACTTTGCATCCAGAACCCTTCCCCTCTACCTGTCCCACCCCCTTTTGAACCCCTCCACCGTCTCTGCCTCCACCAGCCCCCTGGGCAGCGCATTCCATGGCTCCACCACCCTCTCAGTGAAGTAGCATCTCCTCCTTTCTCTCCTGAATCTCCCCCCCTCCAGCTTCCACCTATGATCTCTAGTTTCGACCCCTCCTTCCTTCAGAGCACCTTGACTGCTTCTTCCCTAATTAACCCCTTCATGTACTTGAAGACCTCAATCATGTCCCCCCTGTCCCTTCTCTCTTCCAATGTGTACATATTTAACTCTTTGAACCTCTCCCCATAGGTCCTGTCCCCCAAGCCCCAGATCATTTTAGTTGCCCTCTTCTGGACCCTCTCCAGGAGTTCAATGTCCCTGTTTAAGTGTGGCCTCCAAAACTGCATGCAGTACTCAAGGTGCAGCCTCACCAAGCAGTTATACAGGGGGAGTATCACTTCCTTCCTTCTGGAGGTGATCCCCCTAGCCATGCTTCCCAGCATTCTGTTGGCCTTGGCCGCTGCCCTCCTACAAGTCTCAGAGTTGTTCATCTTGACATCCACCACCACCCCCAGGTCCATCTCAGCCACTGAGACTTGTAGCATTTCCCCACCCCCAGGGTGTACTTTTGACCCAGATTTCTGGCTCCCAGATGCAGTACCTTGCATTTCCCTGCATTAAACCTCAGCTTCCACTTTCTAGACCACCTTTCCAGAGCCTCCAGGTCCTCCTGTAGGGCCACCCTCCCCTCCTCCCCATCCACCACCGCCCCCAATTTTGAGTTGTCCACAAAAAGACTCGTCTCACTCCTGATACCCTTCCTTATGTCAGAGACACAGGCATTGAACAGGAGGGGCCCAAGAACTGATCCCTGAGGGATCCCACTAATGACCCTCCTTGGGGATGAGACTATCCTGCAAACCACAACCCTCTGGGTCCTGTCCTGGAGTCAATTGCCTATCCATCTGATCATCTGGTTCCCAACCCCCATTTCTCCCAGCTTATTCAACAGGCCCCCATGAGGAACAGAGTTAAACGCCTTGCTGAAGTCAAGATAGAAACCGTCCATCAGTCTACCCAGGTCCAAGGCTCTGGTCACCCAGTGATAGAACTCCACAAGGTTTGTCTGACATGATTTCCCTGGGATGAATCCATGCTGTCTATTGTCCAGGCACCCCAACTTTTCCAGGTTCCCACCAGCCTCTACTGGACAATGCCCTCCATCACCTTGCCCACCACCAATGTCAGGCTGACGAGCCTGTAGTTTCCTGCCACCTCCCTTGATCCCCCCTTGTGGATAGGCACTATATGCATCACCTTCCAGTCTTGCAGCACCCACCCTGTCCTCAGAGAGATGCTGAGAAGCTCCACCAGAGATTTCTTCAGGACATTCGCCAGTTCCTTCAGCACTCTGGAATGTAATTTATCTGGCCCCGGTGCTTTCTCCATCTTAAGGGACCCGAGGGCTTCCCTCACTCTCTCTGCCATGATTTCCACCTCCATTACCTCCTTCCCCTGCCTTGCCTTCCCCCCTCCTGCCAGTGATGGCCCATCCTCTCCCCAGACCCAATGATCAGCAAGGGCCCCCCCCCCAGTTTCACCATCTCCTCCCATGTATGATGCAGCCCCCCCCCCATTTTCCTTGGTGAAAACTGAGGTGAAGTACTCATTTAGTACCTCAGCCTGCTCCTCTGGATCTTGTGCCCATCCCTACCCTGTTTTAATCCTGCTAATCTGCCCCTTCACCCTTCGTTTTTCCCCATATATGATTTAGCATGTGGTTCAGTAAGCTAGTGTAGGCTTTGGGCTATAAGCACATTCCTTTAAAATGAAGAATCCCTGGCATCTGGTGGATCCAACAAAGGCTACTTTCCCCAGAATGCTGGCTTCCTGTTGTCCTCCTCCATGGTGTCACAGCAAGTTACCAAAGCCTGATAAGCAATGAAGGAATCACTGATGATAGCATACGTAGAAGCCCAACTGGACAATAAAGGAGCCACCAATAGCGGCATAGTAGGAAACCAGAGCAGCACACAATTAAGTAGCAGTTATTGGCAACATAGAAGTAAACTATGGGGGGAGGAGATACTGTGCTGGAGGAATGCCATATAGCAGAGGGCTAAGTGAGGGTAGGCACTCAAAACCTAGAGAAAGAGAGAAAGGACTTACCTATCACTTTTTCTTGGAATCCAGACAAGCAGTGATCAGAGGATATCATAAAAACAAAAAAAAAAAAAGGGATTAATTATACAGTGTCTGTGGGAAAACCCAACTCAGGAACCCAAGGCTGGGACCAGGTAGTATGGGATGGTCCTCCAGGATAGGGCCCCAGGGAAGGGAAGCAGGGAACCCCGGTGGAGGGGGAAACTTCTCCTAGTGGTGGACTATTGTCTGGGGAGTGGAGTTAGGGTCACCCAACAGCAGGGAGACAGGGAGGCCAAGTGTCTCCCAGAAAACACTGCATGGAAGGATGGGAAGCAAATACATAAGATCACTATGACAATAGCTAGGAGGAAGCAGCTGTATGTCCCCAGGGGACCAATGATCTGGCCAGGAGAAGGGGAGAGTTAAGAGTCCAGAATGATTTTCAGGAAGCTGGGGGAAACCTGAAATGCATAGCACGCTCAGTCTCATTCTTGGAGGCATTACCTGTCCAGGGCACAGGGGAAGCTAGGGTACTCCACATCCATACCTTCAACTTCTGGTTGAAGGATTGGTGTGGAAAGGAGGGTTCCAGCTTCATAGAAGACTGGGGCTTGACCTGGCCAGATGCAGGCTTATATAAGGAGGACGGCCTGCATCTGCCCAAGAAGGAGATCTTGGTCCTTTGTAAGAAGTTTAAATGCTTCAGCAGGGAGCATTTAAACTGGCCAAGGGGGAGAGCCAGGAGACTTAGGAACACCCCCCCCATGGGAACATGCAGGAAAATAAGTTGACTACAGGTACAGTTAAAGCAGGCAGGGAGGGGCAGGCAGGTGAACAATGTATAACAAATGATACGGGGGGGGGGGCAAGAGCACAGGAAAGGAAACCGGAGGGAGGGGGGAGATTCTGGAGAGGGAGAACAAGAGTAGAGGGTTGGCAGAATGTAAAACATGGAAGATCATGCCAGCGAATGCCCGTAACTTAGGAAATAAGGTTCCAGACCTGGAGGCCTAGTTGGCAGATGCAGACCTTAAACATAGTAGCAATAACAGAAACATGGAACTCTGCTAATCATGGCTTGAAAGTCAATATACCAGGCTATACATTGTTCAAGAGGAACAGGAAGGGTAAAAAGGATGGGGGAGTAGCCCTGTGCATCAGAGACAGTATAAAGGCTACAGAAGTTCAATGAAGACAGGGGGAAGACAAGGCAATGTGGGTCATCCTGGAGCAAGAGAATGAAACAGCAGTATGCACTGAGGCGATCTACAGACCTCCTGCACAGAGGAAGGAAGTAGACAGGGAACTAGTGGAGAACATACATGACATGGCTCCTAAAGGCAAAATTCTGCTACGGAGGCATTTTAATATGCTGGACATGGATTGGGCCACCCAGGTGGCCATTTCAGTCAGAAGTACAGCCATCCTTGAATCACTGCATGGGGTTGGACTCGGGCAGCTGGTGAATGAGCCAACCAGGGACAAGTCAATTCTGGACATGGTATGGACCAATGGAAACTGAATCAAAGAATTACAGGTGGAAGGGCAGCTGGGTTCCATTGACCACAACATGGTGTGGTTCAGCATGGAGACATGGACTCAGTTGAGCCACACAAGGGCAAGGGTATTAGATTTCAAGAGGGTGCATTTCATTGAACTGGGTAAATGTATACAAGCAGTCCTGGGGAAGGTAGAGGTAGTAGAGTGGGTAGAAGAGCAATGGGAGAAACTAAAAGGAGCCATAGTAGATATAACAAACCAGTATATTAAGATAGTGGTCAAAGGGAAAAAGGAGGAAACCATTATGGTTCTCCGATGAGGTGCAGGACAAAGTCAGGGCTTAAAGGCAGAGTTTCAAGAAATATAAGGGGAGTCAAAGGGAGGAGGACAGGGAGGTGCATATCTTGAATGTCTAGCAGAGAAGGCTGTTAGGGCGGTGAAGGCACAGAAAGAAGAGGGCTTAGCAGAGTCTGTAAGCAAAGAGGATAAAGTATTTTATAGGTACATCAGTGAAAGAAAAGAAATGGTGGGGGTTGTGAGGCTCAAATGGTAGAAGGGAGAGTGTAAGGAAGGGGGATCTGGACAAGGCAGAAATACTGAACAAATACTTCTGCTCAGTATTCACTAAGGAGGGGGAGGATCAAGGACCACAGTTGGACTGCAGAGGTGATGGGGTGGAGGGGTGGGGGAAAAGAGGTGAACACCAGCGCATTCATGGTGGAGAGAGTTCTGGAAGAACTCACAAAGCTGAAAGTGGATATGGCCATGGGGCCAAATTGCATCAACCTGAGGATATTAAAGAAGTTGTGAAGGGAACTAATAGCACCTCTGGCAGCCCTGTTCAGAGTCACTCAACATGAGTGTTGTTCCAGAGGACTGGAGGAGGGCACATGTAGTCCCATTGCACAAAAACTGCAGTAGGGTGGAGGCGGGGCACTACAGGCCAGTCAGCCTCACCTCAGTGGTGGGAAAGATCATGGAGACACTGCTGAAAGAAAGGATAGTGGCACATATGGAATCCAGTGGTGCTCAGGATCTGAGGCAACATGGATTCACAGAAGGAAGGTTATGTCAAATGAATAAGAGAGTTTTTTTTTTTATTAAGTTCCCTAGTCATCAAATCAGGGAGAGGTGGCAGAGGTCGCCTACTTAGATTTCAGCAAAGCGTTTGACACCATCCCACATAGAAGGCTGATTAACAAGATGGGTAGTCTGGGCATGGGAGACAAGGTGGTCAACTGGGTTAGGAACTGGTTAACAGACAGGAAACAGATGGTGGTGGTAAATGGAGTACAATCTGGGGAAAGGAGGTGACCACTGGGGTACCTCAGGGATCAGTCTTATTCAATATCTTCATTAGTGACATTGCAGAAGGGCTACAATAAAAGGTCTGCCTGTTTACCGATGACACCAAGATGTGCAACATACTGGATATTCCAGAAGGGGTGCAGAAAATGAAGAGTGACCCGAAGAAGCTTGAAAGATGGTCAGAGATGTAGCAACTGAGTCCAATGCAAAGAAGTACAATATAATGCATATGGAGCACAAAAACTCTGGAGCAACATTTCAGTTGGGGGTGAAGATGGAGCATGCACCACGCATGAAAGTGACCTTTGGGTTATCATCTTTGATGACCTTAAGGTAGGAAAACAGTGTGACAAGGCAGCAGGCAAAGCAAACAGGATACTGGGATGGCAGGGGCATCACCGGCAGGAAAAGGGAGGTCATAATTCCACTATACAAGACACAAATGAAGCCCCACCTGGAGTACAGTTTTGGAGACAAAACCTACGTAAGCACATAGGCAGGGTGGAGAAGGTTCAGAGGAGGGCGACAAAATGGTACAGGGATTGCATCACAAGTCCTATGAGGACAGGATGTAGGACTTAAATATGTACTCCCTGGAGGAGATAAGGGATGGAGAGAGGGTATATGCTAGACACATACAAGTACCTTAACAGGGATGAACAGGGTGCAGGAATACACTATTTTCCTGCAAAAGAGATGTTTGAGGATGAGAGGGCATGGGGTGGAGTTGGAGGAAGGGCGATTCAGAGAAAACGTGAGGAAGAATTTCTTCACAGAAAGTGTGGTGGACAAGTGGAATACCCTGCCAGAAGAAGTGGTGGTGGCTGAAACAATCACAAGATTAAAGAATGCATGGGATAGGCATAAGGGAATCCTGGAGGTCAGGGGGTAAAGGGCAACAGACTTCTAGAAAAATGTAAAGGGAACTTCCAAGCTCAAATGGGCAGACTGGGTGGGCCATAGGCCCTTATCTGCCAACAGTATCTATGTAATAAAAATAAAACATTAAGGGATTTCTATGGTTGGCAAGTCTGTACGCACTAATAAGCCACCTACAATTCTTTTTTTTTTTTAAGCTAATTTGTTTCTCCTTGGGTCCCCACCAGTGAGCTACCTACTTTCAGCCACCCACCAAGCCCTGCACTCTACATCAGACAGCTGTCCCCTTCTTTGCCCATGGTTTACTCTCCATGGCAGGGTGGTGAGGAGACCCCCTCCCCCACCCACAGCACAACTCACCTTGAACAGGACTCAATTCCACGGAAGTGCCATTCAGAGTCGGGACCTGCGGAGTATGGCTGCTCACATCCTCCTCGACCTGGGACCTCTGTTTTCCTTGTTCAGTTCCCTTGAGTGGAGCGTGCAGTGCCGGCAATGGCCATGCTGTGTGTGCTTCTGCTCACAGTATGCCGGCTGACTGCGCCACCCCCCTCTTGCATGTGACAAGCTCATGGCGCACCTGCACCTGCCACTGCTAGATGTCAGGGAAGCACTAAGCCTGTGCTTCAGTCCACCCCGCAAGAGGAGAGCCATCCTTTGGATGCTCAGTCCTCTCTCTCCCCAGCTGACCATCTCGCACCAGGAACACAAGTCACTAGCATGGCAGGAGGCAAGGCACAGATGCCTCACCCCTCTATGCCACTGTGCCAGCTAGCCACCTACAATTCTAAAGATAAACATTAATAAGAACAAGTTGCAGACATACTTACTGTGAACACACTGCAGCACCTTCACTAGAAACCAGCAAACTCCACCAGCAGCATACAGGCAGAACCCACACTGCAAAACAAAAACAAATGGATGTTTAACCCTCTCAGACTAACAAGGTTAATGCAAAGTACAGTAATAAAAATAACCACGCCAAGGAACCAGCAGACAAGGTCAAGAACAACATGAAGATGATGGAACACCGCAGACCCGCTCAATGGTGTTTTTTTTTTTTTTTTTTTTTTAAATAGCCGTTTCTTAGTCCTCAGACAGTGATACCCTTCTTGTAGGCTCATGCTGCTCATCCAGTACTGTATGTGTGTCTGTTTGCTCACCACTACCACCCAACTATGCCCCAGCTTGATAACGCAACTTCCTCCCACTGCAGCACTTTCCACCTACCTCCTAAAAGTCCTGACCTAGTACCATTCACTTTCCTGTCAAGTGGAAACTCTGACCCCTCCCTAATTTGTGCAGTCCCTGGTGCCCAAGATTAGGCCCACTCACTCTCCCGGACCGACAAACAGCAGACATTGGTGTCCAACAGTACACCTTCCCTGTCCCTAACCTATTCCAAGCAGTCCCTGGTGTTAAACATAGAATTTGATGGCAGATAAGGACCGCTTGGCCCACCTAGTCTGCCCATTTCCCTACCTAATGGATAAGCTGCTGATCCTAGTTATCCAACAGTCTACTTCCTCCCTTTGCAAACTGTGAGAGAGGCCTTTCGGCACCATGCAATTCTGCTTAAAGTTGGACCAGCATAACATTCTGTGGTGATTTGCATATGCAGCCCATGATTCTTTGCATTCTGTGGGCATGTGTGATTTTGTATTTTCTTGAAACTTGGCTTTCCAGCCAAATGCCCTTTGGGGTAACCCTTGCCTCAGTGTTTGCACACAGAGGTTCTTTGTCTTTTACTTCCTCCTACCCCCACTAGAATTACCTCATCTGTCACATGCATTCTTAAATTCCTCCATTGTTTTTGACTCTACAACCTCCACAGGAAGCCAGTTCCATGCATCTACAACCCTCTCCATGAAGAAATACTTGCTCACGTTACCTCTGAGCCATCCGCCCTCTATCTCCAAATTGTGCCCACTTGTTCTTCCACATCTCTTTTCCTGAAAGATGCTACCCTCTTGGACTTTGTTGATTCCCTTGAGGTACTTGAAAGTTTCTGTCATGTCCCCCCTCTCCCTCCTTTCAGTGGTAACCCTCTGACTGATACCAATCAATACCTCCTCTTTCTCCCCAACCTGCACTGAGCAGTCTTCTGGTGTCCAGTCGTACCACCTCCTTCTCCTAGGAACTGCTGCACCACCCTGTACCATCTCTGGTGCTGTTTGGGTAGAAGGATCATGAGAGACCATTCCTTCCATAAGTAGTGAAGCGTGAGACCCCATTTGGAGACTTCTGCAGTATGTAACAGTAATTAAATTGTGTATGAATAAATGTGTACGTATGTACAGTGTGTGTATGTGTCTATGTGTCTCTGTGACACCACTGTTCCAGTATGTTGCAGCGTTTTTCTTTTGTCACAATGTACTTTATTTTAATTGCAAAAAGTCTGCTACCCGGAAGTATGGCGGACAATAGTGGGGCTCCATTATACTTTTGTACTGAAGCATACGGTGCGGCACCGTGCCTTTACACATAATGGAGCCTCGCTAGCGTCCACCATACTTTTGGGTAGCAGACTGTTTGCAATTAAAATAAAATATGTTGCTGTGGGAGAAAAATTGCCACAGCATACCTAAAAGGCTTAACCAGAGGGTAAGCCTTGTGGGGGAAGGAGGCTGGCATGATGAAAGCTTCCCTTTAATTCTAAATTCACCTTTTTCCTTACTTCTGTGCTGTTCTATACCTCTTGCATCTCTCGGCTCTCCATTTCTGCTCTTGCTACTGTATTTTCTCCATATTAACACAATTTTCTTTATTTTACAGATCTGAGAGGACACCAACTCCTTTTTCCCCCCATTAAAGGTCCCTTTAAAGGTTACAGTTGGGTCAAAGAAGGAAAAAAGACACAGAGAAAGGAAATACATGGGGATGATCAATATGGGCATAGAAACATAGACTTTGATGGCAGATAAGGACTGCTTGACCCACCTAGTATGCCCATTTCCCTAACTACAGGATAAGCTGCAGAACCTAGCTAACCAACAGCTAATTTCTTCCTACCCCCTCACAAGAATTGCCTAATGTCTGTCCCATGTATTCTAGAATTCTCCCACAATTTTCAGTCAATCAATCAATCAAAATCTTCATTTACCCAGGTGATCACCATTGAGCAAGCTCATTTACAAGGTGGACCTGCAGTTTGCAAGGACGAGGGTACAGAATAGAGTACAAGTAAAATATACATAAAACAACAGTAGCAAGACGTATACAACAAAATATATACAGTGTAGAAATAACAAATAGTATATACAGAAATGCCTTTATAATCCTATCCATCAATAACACGAACATAGCCTGTAAAGGAGTCCCTGGGATATAGAAAAGTGCACGTGTAGGAGGTAGGAACGCTGGCAGAAAGATTCTGGGATACTAAGCAGGTGGTATCGGGGCATAAGAGAGGGCAATGGGGGGTGTTGCAGTGAGTATGTAGTACCAGTGGGACTGGAATGGACTTGGGGGGGGGGGAGTAATCTCGGTAAGGGAATACTTAGTTTGAACTGGAAGGACTTAGATTGAGTGGAAACGTCAGCTGGACAACTAGGAACAGTGGAAACAGTTACAGAGCTCCACAAATGTTTTGGCATACAGGGTCTTGAACATAGCAAGACTAACAGGGGAGCCAAGTCTCAGCAATTCCTGTAACCTATTCTAAAGCATGGGCAGGACAAAGCTCATGGCTGCTCTTCCAAAGTGGGTATCGACCCTAGGTACTTTCAGGGAAACCAGCGAGTGACTTCTCAAGTCATAATTCCCAATCAGGCTTAGTGGGACACAGTCAGCAATGTATTGCGGGAGTTTGTTGGTGATGGCTCGGAGCGTCCAGAAGGCTGCATTTCTAAACCACCTGTGTTGAAGGCAGGGCCACTCCATAGCTGCTTATAATGAACAGTGGTGGGTGGAAAAAGGGAGGCCTGTTATAAATCTCAGAGCTCTATGATACAGTACGTCCAATTTAGCAAGGTGTGAGGCTGGGCACTGGCCATATATGAAGTCAGCATAGTCAATTAGCAAGAGGAACGTGGACTGGACGAGCTGTCTTTTGGCATCTGCAGTCAGGAGGCAATTTATTCTGAAGAAAAGACCAAGCCTCTGCCTCAGCTTTTTCAGCAGTTCTTCTATATGTTCCACAAAGGAGAGTTTATTGACTATCCAGACACCCAAATACTTGAATTTTGGTATGTATTCAAGATGTTCACCTAGTAAGGTGGAGATAGAAGGTAATGGACCAGCAGCAGCAGAATATGCCCCCTGGCCAGTTGGTGAGAATAGAATTGCCTTGGTTTTCTTGGCATTAAGTAGTAGTCTTTTACTGAGGAGCTGGTGCTGTAGGATGTTAAAGTCAGTTTGCAGGTCTCCACAGGCAGCTTCAGGAGATTCATGGCTTATGCAGAGCACCGTGTCATCAGCAAACAGGTGAATAATTACTTCCTTAATGCCTACATCCAGGCTGTTGATATAGATAGCAAACAGTAATGGTCCCAATATGGATCCCTGAGGGACACCTCTTTTTACCAGTTTAAGTGAAGAAAGCTCCCCTTCCGCCTTGATTTGTTGTTTCCTACCAGTGAGGTAGTCATGGAACCAACACAAGGAGGTTCGGTCTAGGCCTATTATTTGTAAAGTGGAGAGGAGTAAACAGTGGTTGACGGTGTTGAAGGCCTTACTGAGGTCCAGGAAAACTGCACAGATGAATTTTTTGTTGTCTAAGTCCCGTTGCCAGTCGTTAGTTACTTTTGTCAGGGCCGTGATGGTACTGTGCTTTGCTCTGAAGCCTGACTGCATAGGGTTTAGTAAGTCTGAGATGTCTATGAAAGATCTCAGCAGGGTATCCACAATTTTTTCTAGGAGCTTGGGGAGTATAGGAAGGAGTGAGATCGGCCGATAGTTATTTAGGTCACAGGGATCTACTGATTTAAGCAGGGGGATGACGTGAGCAACTTTACATAACTGAGGGAGGGAACCTAGCGATAGGGACAGATTGAATAAGTAAGAGATAGGAGAGGCAAGGATGTGATAAGCAATTTTCAAGTAATATGAGTCGAAGAAGTCTGCCCCAGCACTTTTTTTAGTGCCCAATTTTAGGAGAAGATCTTCAACTTCTTTTACGGAGGTGGGTAAGAATGAGAAGGTTACCATATTGTTTCTCGGTTCCGGGAGCTGAGTGTTGATCTATTGATGTAGTCTGCTTACCGGTGTGTTATCAAATGCTAGGCCTGCAGTGGCAAAATGATTGTTGAAGGCCTGCAGGATCTTGTTTCTGTCACTGATTATAGCATTGACAGTGGTGATTTTGGAGGGAAGCACATTTCCTGAAGAAAGACCAGTCAGTTCTTTTAGAGTGGACCAGAACTTGGTAGGGCACTTTGATGCAGAGTCTAGCTCAGATCAGTAATTGGCCTTGGCCTCTCTGATCATCTTAGTGCAGGCATTTCTAGCTGTCCTGAAGAGGCACCAGTCTTCGTCTGTGTGTGATTTGCAAGCCTTTTTCCAGAGGTAATCTCTTTTTAGTAAGGCAGCCTTGAGGTCCACTGAGAACCAACAACATGTTCTAGCTTTTATACGTGCTTTTACCAGGGGAGCATGGTTATTTAAGGCACTGGTTATAATTTCATGGAAGATGTCATAGGCATTACTCACCAATTTAGCAAGGTAAAAACTCTGCTGGTGCAAAAGTTTTTTTAATTCATTGAAGTATGCGAGAGGATAGAAGTTCCGTCTGGACCTTTTAGTGGAGAATTTAGATGTTGGTGAGGGTTTAGCATCAGTTCTTATACCAGCAGTAAAGCAGTGGTCACTAACATCAGCTGAAAAAATTCCGACATGGGAAAATGAATATGGTTTGCTTACGAGAAGGACATCCAATAGGGTGTTGTTCATTGGGTTTTTCTTGTTAATGCGAGTTGGCTCAGTAATAAGTTGTGTGAACCTGTGGGAGTCACAGAATTGCTTCAGGGGTAACGGGATCTTAGTCAACCAGTCATAATTAAGGTCTCCTAGAATAATTGTTTCAATGGGGACAGAGCCCATAATAGATGACAGATGGGACAGGAGCTGAGGCCCCACGGCTGGTGGTCTGTAACAGCCTATGACACGGAGAGCCATTGATGGGGAAAGTTCAACTTTAAGGGACAAACATTCAAATCCACCTGCATCAGAGGTAGAGTCTAGGATGGACACTGAGAATTTGCTTTTGACGTAGATGACTACTCCGCCTCCCAGGTCTGACTATCAGCTCTAAATAGGAGGTAGTTAGGGATGTTAACCTCTCTATCAGGGGTAGATGCCTGAAGCCAGGATTCAGAGAGCACAAGTACGTCTGGTGCGGTATGAGTAATCCATGCTTGGACTGATGTAAATTTCTTTAAAAGACTGCAAACATTTTCGTGCATAAAGTTAACTCCTTTCAGTCTTGTAAGGTCAGATGGGGGTGAGAGCTTTTGTGGGACCAGGGTTGAGTTCGACATTACTTGAACACAAAAGTAGTAGGAAAACAATTTTCCTTAGGGCAGCGAGGAGTAGTTTGAAAGCACGAATCTTTCTGCATCTAGTATAAGTCTGAGTGCGGGGGTCCAGAGTCCAAAGTTTCCCCTTGTGCTGACCTAGGACACGTAGCCTATGGTCCATCCAGTATACCACCAAGACATGTAGGTTTTGGGTAGGTGGGGTGAGGGGCCACCTACTGATAACAAGGTAGCGGTCCCACCTTGAGGAGATTCCACAAAGTGAGAAAGGTGCAGAGTCATGAGATGACAGCATAAGTTGTACGTAGTTTTTAATATAAAGGCAGTCTAGCAATTGTAGGCATGACTATGTTGGGGTCAATTCTGCTTGAGTGGTCTGTCACATGGGGTACCATACATAGGCAGGTAAGTAATTGAAACCAGATGAGGACTGCCATGATTGCCCAATGCATTTACAGGGTGCAAGGTGCACCAAGACTCGCTAGCTAATTTCTATCAGTATCAAAGATCACTGCTCCATGCTGCACTAGCTAAAAGAGACAGGGTTTGATGGTATGCAAAGATATCTGAAAACAGCCTGACGGCGCAGATGTCTTAAAGATTTATCTTCAACAGGCAAGGGTATCCTACCGATTACGCTTTATGAAGAATATCAGGAAGTTGCTTAGAGGAGACAAGTTTTACAATATCTCTCCACTAGTAGGTATAGACTTATGTGCGAGTTAGTTAGGGGATCCGTCTAGGGTGAAGACTACAGGGTAGGCAGGGGATGGACCTATGATAGAAGAGGGCGGGGCAAGAGGAGCTATATAATAATGCCTAGAGGGGGGCTGGGCAGGTGGTGGAAAAAAAAGCAGCTTTGCTGTACCTCAGCTGCTTGGAGTGTCCTGGGAAGTGGTCTCGGGCGGTGGCTGAGGAAGCTCTGACCGCCCGGTGGCCGCGTGTCCTGCGGTGGAAGAGCTGGGAGCCCTGGAGGGTTCTCTGCTCAGTTGCTTGGAGAATCCGGGGAAGTGGTCTCGTGCGGCGGCTGAGGAAGTGCCGACTACCCGGTGGCCACGTGTCCTGCAGTGGAAGAGCGGGGAGCCCTGCAGGGTTCTCTCAGCTGCTTGAAGAGTCCGGGGAAGTGGTCTCAGGTGGTGGCTGAGGAAGCGCCGACCACCCGGTGGCCACTTGTCCTGCAGCGGAGGAGCTGGGAGCCCTGGAGGTTTCTCTGCTCAGCTGCTTGGAGAGTCCGGGGAAGTGGTCTTGGGTGGCAGCTGAGGAAGCGCCGACCACCCGGTGGCCACGTTTCCTGCGGTGGAAGAGCTGGGAGCCCTGGACCCCACAACCTCCTCAGGAAAGCTGTGCCATGTATCCTCCACCCTCTCTGTGAAAAAATACTTCTTCGCATTGTCCCTGAACCACCCCCCTTCTCTCTTTTTCTGAAAGATGCTACCCTCTTGGACTTTGTTGATTCCATTAAGGTACTTTAAAGTTTCTATCATGTCTCCCCCCCCTTTCCTCAAGGGTATACATATTAAGCTCCTTTAGTCTCTCCTCATATGGCTTCTCTTGCAGACCCTACACCGTTTTAGTTGCCCTCCTCTGGACTGCCTCTATCCTGTCTATGTCCTTGCAGAGATGGGGTCTCAGAACTGGACGCAGTACTCCAGATGGGGTCTCACCAACTGTCTGCACAGAGGGATAACTTCCTGTTTTCAGCTGGTGATGCCTCTCCCTATACATTCCAGTATACCCCCAGCCCTCCCTACTGCCTTCTCACATTGCTCGCTAACCTTAAGGTCATCTGATATGATTATCCCCAGGTCCCTTTCCATTTATGCTGTTGTTACTACCTCCCCCCCACATTGTGTAATCTTCCTCTGGGTTTTTGTTTCCCAGGCAAGAATTGCCTTCTTCCATCCACAACCCAGTATGACTATAAATACAATAATAAAGACAGGAAAGAATACAGAAAGTGTAATTTGGGGTGGGGCTCAGCTAAAACCCTTAGTGCTCTGAATGGGCAGGTGGCCACTGGCCAGTACTTTAGAACAGTAACACAGGTTGGTTAGTGGAACCTCTACTGGTTTAATGGCCCAGCTTTAATGAAATAGGGAAGGGGGAAATTGTTTAGCCAAGAAAATCACACTAAGCCAAAGATTGTTTTCAGGTGCGACCTGGGGAGCACAGGGAAATTAAGCTATTTGCTCAGGGTTACACAGTGACCCAAATAGTCAAAGGAGTTGTGCCTGGTGCAAAATGCACCCTGGGACAATATTCAAGAGGGCTTGTGCTCATAGAGTCCTGATGTGTGCGGCGCAAAAGATAGTATATGCGGTGCACCTACAAGGGGCGTTCCTATGCGTATGCGGCACATCCTGATATTCAGCCCAGGATGTACAATGCATATGCTGACACATCTCTGAGATGCACTGCATACACATGGGTAATGCTGAGCCTGAAAGAAAAAAAAAGGCACAAATGGTGGCCACCCACAGATGAGCTGCTGCACTGCAAGGCGCAACACAGCAGCCACCAGCCATGGGTGGTTGCCCGCCAACCCAGTACACCATGCAGAAGCACCCATACTGTCCCTGGTGGTGTAGTGGACCCCCCTCCATCCCTGTAGCAGTAACCACCTAAAATAAAATATAATCATACCCTTGGTAGTCTAGTGGACCCCCTCCCTCCCTGTAGCCACAATCGTATAAATGAAATAAATCACCTATTCCTGGTAGTCTAGCAGTCCCCCTACCACTCCTGTAACCCCGATCTCCAAATGGCCAGCAACTGCCACTCCCTGGTGGTCCAGTGGCACCCCACCCTGCCACAGGACCCATGCCCACCCAGCCCTCCCCATCAGTGTACCCACCACATACCTCTGCAGCTGCCTGCTGACTGACAGCTATTGTATGGGCTGCAATCCCATTGGTCCACAATGCGGACCAATGGGCTTGCAGTGCATACTGTACTAGTCATTCACAAAAATGTAAATGAATGCCCCATTCACATTTGTGTGAATGACTAGTACAGTATGCACTGCAAGCCCATTTGTCCACACAGTAGCTGTCACTCTGCGGTCAGCTGCAGAGGTATGTGGGTGGGTATGCTACTGCCCGTTGCTGAAGGGGGGGCTGGTTGTGCAGGGGGTCCTGTGTGGGTGTTGGGGTGCAACTGAACCACCAGGGAGGGGTAGTTACTTGACATTAGATGATCAGGGTTACAGAAGGGGTGGGGGGGGCTGCTTGACTACCAGAGATAAGTAATTCATTTCATTTAAGCGATCACTGCTACAGGGAGGGAGGGAGTGGGCACCACTAGACTACCAGGGAATATGTTTGATATATTTTAGGCACTCGCCACTATGGGATGGGGGGATGCCCCTAGACCCCCTCTTGCAGCACATGCTGTGTAAGGTGCCATGTGCATTTCACTGGCCGGCCCTTAACAGCTCATGCAAATGGGGCCATAATCACAAGCAAATGATCCCATTCGTGCCTTGCATACATTATGGCCCCATCTGCATACTGTGGCTGAATATCAGGAATTTGTACACAGCATAACTCTGTTGCACTGGTGCAGTTCCCATTTCAGCTATTAATCTGATATATTCAAAGGTGATGCACCATGACTCATCTCCTTTGAATATACCCCTGTGTTGCACCAGCACAACTCAGATGTGCTGCGCCACCACATGCGTCATTGCCAGGTGCAAGTCTGAATATTGAAGCCAGTATGTAAATGAGGGCTGTGTGATCATGGGCAAGCCAGGATTTTTTTACCTAGAGCCAAGCCAGAGCTAAGCCAAGGGTCTGGCTTGACTCTAGGAGTCAAAACACGAGCCAAACCCTGGCTACTGCAGGCTGTTTTCTGAATAGGAGTTGAATAATTCAGACACTTTAATGACTACTCAGGCTGACAAAAATGCTTACTTTGACCATAACTGGCTTGGCCTAGGCTCTCAGTTGGCTATAAAGGTTGAGGCATGCGTAGCCAGCCATGAGCCTGCTCTGGCTTGCCCAGCTCCAGGGCTGTGAGATTTAAACTCATGTTTGCAGCTCAGTGAAAAAGGTGATGTGTGGTGCCTACTTTCCAGTACCCTACTCAGCACACAAGAGTGCAGAGCATGGCCATAGTGTGACCGTGCCCTGCAGACCCGGACCCAATCATTTGTACAGATGCATGCATCAGATTGGTGATAAGCCTCCCCAAGCTACTAGCTCCACAGCCTCCCTACCCCAGCAGCCATCGACCTCGACCCCCAACCCCCCAGCAGCTACTGGCTAACTAGGCCCCCTCCCTCAGGCACATACAGACTCCTTAGGCCTCTTCCTTCCAGCATCTAAAGGCAACCTCCAGCTTAATTACAATTTGCAAGGTCCCAAATAACCAAGGATCACATAGACTCTACAGTACACAGTGCTCCACAGTCACTCGGAATTGATGTTTTCAGTTGCTGAAAAAGCAGCATTCCACAGGAATTTCCGAGACTAAGAAATATAATAAAAGTGCATTCATTCCCCCACAAGAGAACACACATTTGTTGCAGAATAAACATTTAAAAAACATTTTTAAAAAAAAGCATTTAAAAGCATTTTCCGTTTTTCCCCTCGTATGCACTTACTTCTGTTAGCACTAATTTACCTCTTAATTTGTAACTAAATTTGTCTTGTTTTACCTGTATTCGCTTAGCTTTACTCCATAATTGTATGCACCTGTGTCTCCCAACCTCAATTCTAACTATGCCTTCCTTCCTCTTTCTTTCAGGTACTGTCTGTTGTTTTCTTGTATGCAAAATTTGTACCGCCTATTCATTTTCTGTTAATCCTGTTGATTGCTCAACTGTATGTTACTGACTCCTGAATGCCTCTACCTTTGTAACCCTCCCAGGTCACACCTGAAAATAAGCGCTTGGCTGTCTAATGTGCCCTACCCGGTTAACAAAAACAAATAAATAAATAAATAAATTTTCTTCTCAGAACATTTCATTCATGTACTTGCATCCCTCCCCCCCAGAGAACACATTCATTGCAAAATAAGCAGAACTAAAGTCAAATACAGTTTACAATGAATGCAGTAATAATGTTTTTAATGGAAAAGAGACAAAAAAAAAACAACAACCATTTTGCTAAATGTTTACATGTTTTAGTGGTATTGCTGCCTGTGGGTGTGCTTGTAAATAAACATCTTTTTCCTGTGTTTCTCCACAATCACTAAGTTATTGAAATCAGCCCCCCAATCAATCACCCACAGACTTTAATAATTTAAAAACTCACCCACAAAAGCCCAGATCTGAGTCCATGAAATACAGCAGCTTTTCTTCCTGCATAATTGACATCCCCATAGCAGAGCAAGCCAGCAGGGACTTTTGAAAAGATTCAGCTAAACAAGAACATGATTGGCTACAGCCATGCAACTGGAGAATGCTGAGTTCATTGGTTGAAGCTGAGGTATGTAAAACTTGCTGTGATTGGATGTTAGTTACAGTAACCAGAGAAAAAAGACACTCCATTTGCTGTGACAGTTTCTGTACATGTGAATCACTCCTGTGGTTTTAGATTCAGTTAGAGCAGGGCTGTGCTTGATTGCCCTTTTTATCAGTCTGCCTTGAAATAAGAGTAGCTTTGTGTTAGGGACATCTAATGTTCACCATACAAACTTGTAAAAGGAGGGACAAACTAAGGAAGCAGCTTTTGTTTTCCATCCTGGAAACACTAGAGGGTCAGAGGAGTCATCTAAGAGTTACTCTGGGCTCCATGCAAAAAGTTCTGCTTGTTAGAAAAAAAAGAGAATACAGTATGCATTTGTTAGTGTTACTGTAGTTTCCCATTTGCTTGAAGGGGGTTTGAGGTGATTGTGTGCAGGCATTTAATTGGGTACTATAGTGATCCGATTCTCTAATCCTGAGACGGTTCTCAGAAAGGGTAGTGGCAGACCCTGTGTTATGCAGGCATTTCTGTAAAAGGGTAACATTGGAAGTGCTGCGTGCATTTTTTTGCCTCATTCCACTATTTTCAATCTAGTTAAAAGTACAAGGGCTTAAATGTAGAATTTGGCTGGGTAAACAACAGCTTTAACTGCATAGAAACTTTAAATAAGCTAGGGGAAACTAGGAAATGTTGCTGAAGGCTTAATTATGTTTGCTTGCAGGCATGTGCAAGAAACTTAGTGCCATTATCCGAGTTTTTGTAGGTGTGGCACCCTGTCTTCCAATTCAGTCAGTATGTTTGCAGGCGCAGCCAGAGTTTATCAATGAATGCTGCAGCTGTCTATGTCAGCAGTTGAAAATGCAGTGCCATACAGTTGAAAGGGAGAGCTCCACTTCAGTGAGCAGCGATAAGATAGTGCTGCTTAGCATATTGCTCATGCACCCCCCCACGCACACACTGTATGACCGAGAGGGATGCCCAATCCCCCATCGGCTCTGCTGCACTCCCCCCCAACAGAGTTCTAGGTGCCACGCTGGGAGCCCACCCCAGCATGGCAACAGTCCATATGGCTGACGGGGTGCCCAATCCCCGTTGGCTCCACTGCCCTCCCAAAAGCCTTCGAGCTGCCAAGTTGGGAGCCCACCCCAGCGTGGCACAAGTCCCACATCATCTTTCTAAAAGACAAAAATACCTAGAAAGAAAAAACAGTCCCTTCGCTGTCTTGACCCCCCCGCACCCACCCTTTGCTCACCTTGCCTCTTCACACCCCCCCACCCCTTACTTGCCTCTGGAGTCTGGCATGACGATCTTCGGTGGACCGGGAACATGTCTGCATTGTTCAAAGCCAACCACGAACTAAGGAAATGCCGGTAAGCTACATAATGGAATAAATAGGGTTTTTTTAACTTTGATGCATATCTCAGGCATTTTTGGGAATTTCTTCACCAAATTTTCAACATGGGGTTTTTGGGACACCACCTCATGAATTCTGTCACTGTCATTTTGTTAATCTGCCCTGAAAGGTGATTGCGCGGTCACTGCGCGGAAGCACCTTTTGGGACCGATTTACAAAATGACAGTGTCACAGTTCATGAGGTAGGCCCCCAAAAACCCTATGTTAAAAATGTGGTGAAAAAATTCCCAAAAATGAGTGATTTATGACCATGCATTGCGCTGTTCCTACGCACGCTTGTAAGTTCGCGAATTTTCAATATTTTCACTCCAGATTTTCAACATTGCCATTTCATTACACCTCCTTATGAGCAGTACAGCTGCCATTTTTCACATCTCACCCAAAATGTGTTTCCAACCATGTAGCACACAATGGCGCAGTCATGAGCAGAGGTGTTAAAATGCCTAAATTAAAAATTTGGTGAAAAAATCCATAAAATGACTGTGTTACGAGCAACCATAGTGCAGTTTCCATGCACTTTCGTAAGTTCATGCATTTCTAATATTTTCAGTCCAGATTTTCACCACTGGCATTTTTACACACTTCCTTATGAACAGTACAGCTGTCATTTTTCACACCCTGGTCGAAATGTGTTTTCGCACTTCCAGCGCAGAAATGCATGGTCGCTGTGGGAAATCACTGTTTGGGACAGATTAAGAAAATCGCAGTGACACTGTTCATGAGCGGAGGTTCCAAAATGCCTGTGTTGACAATCTGCTGTAAAAAATCCCAAAACTAATTGCATTATGGGTGTGCGTTGCATCGTTTCTATGCAAGCTCGTGACTTCAGTTCTTTTAATATTTTCACTACAGATTTTCAACATTGCCATTTTTTGCACCTCCCCATGAACAGTACAGCTGTCATTTTTCACATCCTGTTCAAAATGTGTTTTCGCACCTGTGGTGCCAAATGGCGTAGTCACTGTGCAAAATCAGCTGTCGGCTAACAAACTGATATTACCACTGTTCATAAGGAAGGGGTCACAAAAAACCTATGTTGAAAGTTTGGAGTGAAAATACTAATGAACGCCTGAGGTGTTAGGGTTTCCGATCATAATGTTCCGCCCTGTACAGATTGACAGGCATCAGGGGTGTGACTTGGGATTCTCGCCTGTAATGCTCATACCATTCCACACCCCGCAGCCAGTGAGAGGCATTGAGGTGTGCCTTGGACTCTTCGGCTCCAAAGTTCACCCCATTCTCCTACACAGCACCCATCTCACTGTATTTTCTGATAGAATGGGGTGAGCATAATGGCCAAAGACCCCAAGGCACACTGTGACACTTGGTGTCTGCAGGGTAGGGTGTGGTGAAATGGTGTGGCCATTATGCCTGATGACCCAAAGGCACACCCTAATGCCTGTTAGTCTCTGCAGGGTGGTGGTGGGGTTGGCTTCAGTTCAGCACTTCACTACCATTCCTATTATGCAGCTCTTTAACTCCTACACTACCAGTGCCAATGTCAGCAAGCAAACATTTGGCATTGACAAATGCTTGTTGATTCAGCACCTCTGTAGACAGCTCTTGGACAACCACGACAAGCTGCTTGCCCTGAGGAAAGATTTTCAGCTGTTCTTTCACCAGTGGCAGCTTTCTCTTCACCCAAGACAGATCATAGTTCAATTGCATCCTGTGAGCCCATGGCTGCCTGTGCCAATCACTGTAGCTGCCATGGTTATACTGTTCTGAAATATATGGCAGGCAAATTATGATTGCAACATTTTTAGCTCTCACTGTAGCTAAGTTTTGCAATAGATTTCTAAAGACTCCTACTTACAGAGCAACAGGCAGCCCTGGATCTGTTTGATTACTTACCTTGAAATGGTGTTTGAGGCATTTTGGATGTTTCCCTGGGCTGTTTACATACAGAAACATAGAATTTGATGGAAGATAAGGACCGCTTGGCCCACCCAGTCTGCCCATTTCCCTACCTAATGGATAAACTACAGATCCAAGTTAACCAACAGCCTACTTCTTCCTACCCCAACCACCTAGAATTGCCTTATGACTGTCCCATGCATTCTTGAATTCCACCACTGTTTTTGACTCCACAACCTCCTCAGGAAGGCTGTTCCATACATCCACAACCCTTTCCATGAAAAAATGCTTCCTCACATTACCTCTGAGACGTCCCCCACTATCTTCAAATTGTGCCCCCTTGTTGTTGCACACCTCTTTTTCTGAAAGATGCTACCCTCTTGGACTTGGTAAAGTCCCTTGAGGTACTGGAATGCTTCTATCATGTCCCCCTCTCTCTCCTTTCCTCGAGTCTATACATATTAAGCTCCCTAAGTCTCTCTTCATATGTCTTCTGTTGCAGACCCTGTACCATTTTAGTTGCCTTCCTCTGGACTGCCTCTATTCTGTCTATGTCTTTGCAGAGATTGGGTCTCCAGAACTGCACGAAGTACTCCAGATGGGACCAGTGAGGCTACGGGTAGGGGAGACCTCTGTACCACCTGCAGCCAGACCGGGTGACAGGTGGTATAGTGCTGTGGGCTGCCTGGGGGTGGTGAATGGACTGGCAGGGTGTGTAGGCTGCTGTACTGCTGTCTGCAGTATGGCAGCCTGCCTGTAGGTGGCCACCTACATAAGTCTGGTGGAACTAGACTTATCTTTTGGAGACGCTTCCCGGAATTGCCCTGGGGATGCACCTCTGACTGGGGCTGTGAATGGGGCTGTGCCAGGTATGCATGGGCATGCCCCCTTCAATGCCCCTATAGATGCACTGCAAATCATTACTGGCATTTTGCGGTGCATCTGCAATGTGCTGGCGCATTGGGGTTGCTCTGGTGCATTGGACCCCTTTGTGAATCACCTTTTGGTATATGTCAGGGATGCGCCAGTGCATCCCTTTTGTGAATCATGCCAATGAATTTTAATATACAGTAAATAGATTTACAATTTCTAAAAAATATTTGGAGACAATAACCCAGTCTTATTAAGCAATATTAACTATGGTGCTGGTGTTTCGCACACTTAGGGAAACAGCACGTCGGGTGAGATTCAAATCTGGCTGCATCTTAGCTGATAATGCAGACATTCTGGAGTAGCTTGCCATTGCACTCCGAGAGTACGGTTTGAAGATCGTGCACAAAATCAAACACTATGCTGGTGACTAGGTTTGTACTCTGAGCACAAGATGTGGAGAGGAAATTCTCCAACTCCTCCATACCTCAAAAGATAACTGAAGCTGCCACAATAAAAATATGTAGTGGTTAAAATAATTCAACTGCTATAAGATGGCTCATTTGAAGGTCATTTGAATGGATTCTGGGTGCAGTGTTGACAATGAACAATGAAAGATAAAAAATAGCAAATGAATGGTTCAGAATAATAAGAAATGGAAAATGAATGGTTCAGAATAAACTGCTCAAAAAGATGGGTTATTTGAAGAGTATTTGAAGGAATTTCAAGAGCAGAAAATGAAGGGTAAAGACAAAAAATGGAAAATGAATGGCTGAATGGTACACAACTGTGAAATGAATGGATTTTGAGAATACAACAACTGGAAATTTACCAGTATTTTTTGGTATGGGTGGTCACAAATATGGCAATTAAACTTCAGTGCTAAGAAGTGTAAGGTGATGACCTGGGTAGGGCCAACCCCAAGGAAGAATACTGGCTAAACAGAGTCAATCTGTGCTGCTCTGCTGAGGAATGTGATCTGGGAGTCATCATTAGGGATGACCTCAAGCAGCAAAGTCAGTGCAATAAGGTTTATAAGCAGGGCTAGCAGGGTGTTAGGATGCATTGGCAGGGGGATAGACAGCATTGACAGGGAGGTGATAATACCACTTTACCATTCATTAGTGAGGTCTCCTCTGGAGTACTGTGTACAGTTCTGGAGGCCTCACCCAAGAAAGAACATTGATAGGTTGGAAGTGGTTCAGAGAAGGGCAACAAAAATGATACATTGCCTTCAAGAAATCACATATGAAGAGAAGCTTGGGGCTCTGAAATTGTTCTTGCTAGAGACTAGAAGGGAGAGGAGGGATATGATTGAGACGTTCAAGTAACTTAAAGGCATCAACAAGGTGCCAGAAGTGCAGCTTTTTACCAGGAATGTCAATTCTACTACAAGAGGGCACAAGTGGAAACTGAAGTGTGGAGTGTTCAAGAGGGACATCAGAAAGTATTACTTCTCAGAGAGGGTTGTGGAACCTTGGAATAGATTACCTCTCGAGGTGGTGGCTGCAAAGTCAGTATCAAGCTTTAAGCATGGGTGGGACAAGGATTGGGAACAAACACATGGCACTGGCATGAGCTAGGCTGGGTGTCTAGGAGGACAGAACATTGATGCACAATAGATCCTGGCATACCTCACTTGGGCAAACTCGATGGACCACAGGTCCCCTTCTGCCATCATCTTCTCTGTTTCTATGTTTAAAAAGGGACACGGTAATGCATAATTTTTCTTGGCAACTTTGTAATTAAAGACAGAAAGAAGGTGTGAGCCCATAGATACTGTCTCCCACACCTAGTGAGCAATTAGACCTGTAGGAATCCCAGGAATGTATCCAATTCTTTCTTAAACAAATTAAAGGTTGATGCATCCACAAGACTTTGTGGCAGCTTGTTCCAGGCCCTGGATGCCCTTAATGTAAAATAATGTCCCTCTTTTTTGTATGAACTCTTGCTACCTCTAATTGCTTATGCTGCGATCTGAGGTTGAGGGACCTTTCTTTAAATGTTTTATTACACATGGATGCAGTTTATGGATTATTTATTATTTCATACAATTGCAATAAATCCAGGCATGTGCGATAAAAAAACGTTATCAGGCGGAATTCTAGTGAAAGTCTGACTTCCGCTTCTGCGAAAGTTTGGAAATTGATTTCCAAACTTTCGTGGAAATTCTACCTGTGGTTACCACCTGAACCAATTGCCCAGAAGAAGTCCTGGTGGCCAGTGGTCCTCCCCCCACCATTCACCTGACATTGTAATTAAAGCTGTGGTGGCTAGCAGTTTTGCCGATCACTCACCTGACAAAAGCCCTGGTGTCTAGTGATTCCTCTCCCCCCACCACATCACCCACCTGGCATGTAATAAAAATACCCCTGGTGGTTCATGGTCCCTCCCCCCACCCCATCACCCACCCGACAAAAGCCCTGGTGGCTAGTGGTCCCTCCTCTCCACCCGGTCACCAACCCAACATGTCCAGTAGCCAGTAACCCCCCTAATCCCAATCTCCGTAGTCTGCACTGTATAGTTTAAAAAAAAATTCCCTTGTGATTTTGTGTTTTGAAAACTGTACAGTGTAATCACTCATTCATTGACAGCTCAGTGGGTGTGCCAGCCATGGTGGAGAGAGGAGGGCTGTGCTGGTCACATCCTGGGGTTCAGGTTTGGGTTGGGAGCGGGGTGGAGGGACACCTGATGGGGGTGGGGGCCACTAGACTACCAGGGAATAAAATATTTATTCAGGGACTGGGATCTTGGATGGGGGGCAATGCACTAGATTACCAGGGATTTTTTTTTTAAATACTATGCAGTACAGACTATGGAGATAGGGATTGGGGGGGTTACTGGCTACTGGACATGCCAGGTGGGTGACTGGGTGGAGGGAAGGGACCACTAGCCACCAGGGCTTTTGTCAGGTGGGTGATGGGGTGGGGAGAGGGACCATTAGCCACTAGGGATATGTTTATCATATGTAGGGCAGGTGGGGGAAGGAACAACTAGCCACCATGGTTTATTATGAGAGGAATAGGGCAAAATTTTGCCTAAAAGATTTGTAGAAATTTTCCAATCTGCCACAGGTGGAAGTTTGGAAACATCCGCAAAAGTTGTCAGATTTTAGCGGAAGTTCCGCTAAGGTGGAAATACCCACTTTTGTCCATGGCTAAATAGGTCCCCTCTTGTCCTTCTTTGTTCCAATGTTATTAGATTCAGTTCTTCAAGCCTTAGGCTATAGGATTTATTTTTCAATCTTGGGATTATCTTTGTAGCCCGCCTTTTTACACCTTCAAGGAGTTTAATATCTTGCCTTAAGTAGGGTGACCAGAATGGCAATCTATAGTTGATGTGCAGTCAAACATAGGACCTATATAAACAAATTAGGCAATCCTGATCCCTAGTTATGAATCTCTTCCTAATAATGTTAATGAATTCATGAGCCATCTGGGTGTTTTTTCTTACATGAGTATGCATAGTAAATGAGTTATCAATTAGAATCCACAAATCTTGCTCATGTAGTATAGGCAATAAAGGGATACCTTTTAATGTATACAAGTTTCTTGGATTGTTTCAGCCAAATTGTAGGACAGTACATTTTTCTAGATTGATTTCCATTTTGTTTATTAACCCACAATTTTCAATAAGTTGAAGATCTTTTACCAGGGATAGGTATTTTGCATCTGTGTCAACTTCAGAGCAGATTTTAGTATCAGCTGAAAATTTCACAGTTTGATTGCTTAACCACTGTTGTACATATATGAAGTTGCTAAATAATGTTGGTCCTGAAACAGCCCCCTGTGGTACACCACTGGTCACTAATCCCACATCAGACAGTCTACCATTGATTATTACTTGCTGAGTTCTCCTTCTTAACCAGGATTCTACCCATTTAACCAGATATGTACTGTACCCCATTGTTAAACGTTTCTTTATCAGTTCTAAGTGGGGAACAATAGCAAAAGCTTGTTTTGAAGTCCAGAAAAATCATATCAGTTAGCAGTCCCTCGTCTAAGGTAGCACTGATCTTTTCATATAATACTAGCAAATTAGTTGTACAGGACCTACCATGAGTGAAACCATGTTGGGTCAGGTCCTTAAGTCCCTTGATGGAAGTTTCATTCCTGAATCTAGCCTTTATGAGTTTTTCCATCACTTTACCTTGCTTAGAGGTTAGGCTTATAGACCTGTAATTTCTGGGTGAAGCCCTACTCCCTTTTTTGTGTATTGGCACAACCACAGCTTTTTTCCACTTTGATGGACTATTCCCCACCCCACCCCACCACTCACTAACACTGTCTCATGTCCATAGTCCCGGCAATGTTTACTATAATAAAAAAGAGAAGTAGATCTCATCCCTTCCCCAGATTTATGCCCCATCATGTAAACCACACCCCATCCTTTCCCCAGAACCAGTGTCCATTCTCATGAGTCAAAATTAATCACCAAGAATCTCAACCCTAATCCACCTCCTAGCACCCAACCTTCCTCCTCCCTACAGTCATTCATTTAAAGGATACAATACCTACAAAATCTGAAATTGTCCAGCATTGGAGTGAACTGTGAGATGCCCTCTTCACTCAGTATCCTTCAATTGAGTAAAGGAATGATGACATCCTCGCCTATAGTAACACTTAATAGGCCACTTGTCAGTCATTTACAGTAGGTGTTACTATAGGGGAGGATATGATAATTCATTCAGACATTCACATTAGATAGAGTTTGCCTCAATTATGATTCTTTGCTAGGTGACTTTATTGTCAACTGAGTAGATTTTAAATTACAGTATTACAATTATTAACATTATTGAACATGCACAGTCCCACTTTTCATAAGTGTTTCATAAGGTCTTTTTCATGATACAGTAGCAGTTTTCTTTTCCATGACTTGAAATTAATTTCCTTGAGGTATGACTTCTGTTTTTGTGAGTCTTCATGGTCTTGAAAATGGATAAAAGAAGGATAACTCTTCACATAAAAAAAAACTTCTTAAAAACTTCTTGTAGTTGAAATTAAAATGTTTCTGGTAAACAAAGTGAGGTGTAAGGCTTGTGCTGTATTTTTGTAAAAAAAAAGTTTTTAAAATATTAAGGGCAGTAGTTTGTTGAGAGTCATGGAAATAATGCCTGTTATGTAACTTGCAAATCTGTTTTGCTGACTAGTAAACCCATTGTCTTGATTCTTAGTGGCCTCAAGAGTGAGGAAAATAAGAGGAAACCTTGCTTCAGTGTTTTGGTGAATAGAGTATGGGGTTAGTAGTGTTTATGTAACTGCAGTTTACTTTTTGGATTTTCTCTATTCCCACCTTTGGTAGGTAAGCCGGATAGCGAGTAGGGATTAGAAAGCCCCAAAAGATTACCTCCTCCAACTCACAGAGAGTCTGAGGACCCATGGCTACTGACCCGCCTGTCCTCAGGGCAAACTAAGAGGAGAAAATCCTAGGTTTTTGTAACCATTTTCTAATTTCTGAGTAAGGTGAACCAATATTAGAGATGATGTTCCACCTTCTGAGTCTGTTGGGTGATGCGTTCAGGAAGGTCAATTCTGAGGTTGAAGAGGCAGGTACAATCTGAAGGAATGCTCAGATCCCAAATAAGGATTAAGTCCAGCTGAAAAGGGGTGAACATGGTCCAGGATTCCAAAGTGATATTGAGTGATATTTGGTTTGGTACAAAGTCAATGTGAGCATGAAAAGCATAAATTAAATGAGCTATCAGATCTGAACTGTGGGAAGTATGGTGGGTTATGAAATCCTTGAAGTAATCTGTCAGACTTTGTAAAGGGTACAGGCAAGATAAAGTGCTTAGTTCCTTTGTAGCATGGTAAGTGGTTCTGATATTTGCATTGTTCTTGGAAGATCTTAATCTTGTTACTGATTAAGAAAATGCAGGAATTAAAAAGCTAAATGGTGGAGTAGTAGAGGCTTGACATTTGGAGGGTTGGAGTTCAATGATGTACAATATTTCGCTATGAAGGCATCTGGAGCAAGGATTCAGACAGAAGCTTAGGTGCATAGTAGTGGGGGGGGTAATGTAAAAGGCTTTGGACCAATGAAGAAAGGGTACTGTATGTTATAGATGGTGCTAACTGGATATCAATGAGAATAATTGAAAAGTTCAGTTTGATGAGCTATGAATAGTTATTGTTGCTATAATGAGATTTGCATGGGCTCATATTCAGGAAGGACTGCTAGTACAAGATGGTGGATGTAGTATTGCTGTGGTTTAATCGCCTATGTCAGGAGCCTAAATGGCCATTGCGGCTTTGCCTTGCTGGTAGATCCAATGCTGGAATGCTGTGGGGAGCCTGAAAATGGGTCTTGCATGAGTCTATAGACTGATGTGGCAAAAGGAAATTGAGAGCTAGCGTAGAATGCAGTGGGTGACTAGCATGCTTGGTCAGGTACAGAACTGTTGTGGGCCCTAACTGGGATAGCGAGCCAGCCAGGTCGGCTGTGGATGTGCATATTGAAGAATCAATGGAAGCCTGTGCTCAGTGGTGGTATTTGCTGGAGGGAGTATGGAAGGTAGATTCTAATGGATGAGCTAGAAAGACCACTGGATAGGTAGCTGGCATGATTTATGGTAATGTGATAAAGATGTAGATAGCTTTTTGAGTTATGGTGTTGTCCAGGGGCCAGAGGCTTGGACAGAATAACTTTATCAAGGTAGCTAGGCATCAGATATCCAATAATACATGTTCTGAGATCGTAGCTGGAAAGGTCTTAAGAACATCCCATGGCTTATTCAAGGAATATGAATTGAATAACATGGTCAGAGTCAGTGCTTTTAGGAGAAGTCTATGAGGAAAATGTATAATGGGTGAAGTCAGTACTGCTATGAAGTATCCTGCGGTTCTCTATATTCTTAACTGTGATGGTTATTATGGAGTTAGTACATCCCAGAATGAATGAGGGATACGTTTCCAGATAAAACGATAGGAGTGAAGGAATGAAGTTGACTCCACTAAATCTTGTGAAGACATTGATAGGTAGTGATGTCCATACTGTTTGATGATGATTGTACGTTGATGTAAAAGTCTACAGGGCATGCTGTTCAAGGGATGTTGCTTGAAGAAGGTTTTCTCAGGTGAGATGAACAGGTACTCCGTAGAGCGTTTGAAGGGAGCTGTAATGATGGCCAAGGTAGGAGTATGAGATGGATGAATGGGTAGAAGTAGTTGATCGGGCAGGGATGCTGGATGTCGATAGTTGTAGAAAGGCCCAAAAAGAGACACAGCAGATGTACAGGATCCCAGAGCCACCAGTGTGGTGAGAAGGAAGACAGCAGTCCAAGGATGGATCGAGGAGTCCAATCAGAAAACCACGGATGGAAAGGTGGTGCTTGAGAAGACAGCAGAGTCTATGCAGTACCGACAACAGCAGGTGCAGGGAAGGTATGGGACTGGGACAAATGCCACAGCATAACTGAAGAGAATGCAGGAAAGCTGAATCAGACCTCAGTGGGAGATCCATGTCAAACCAAGAAGCAAATTCAGATATAGGGTGCTCCGAAGGAGAAGGCAAACTGGAACAGGTAGTAGCAAAGTGTAGCAGTGATGGGGAACGGGTTCCCACCTCAGAAGGAGAGGGCGAACAGGAACAGCTGACAGGAAAAGTACAGTAGTGATGGGGAATGAGTCCCCACCTCCAAAGGAGATGGCAAACCAGAATTGCTAGTTGGGAAAGAGTCCTTAAATCACCAGTGATAAACTTCTGGCTGGAGAAGAGGATAGCTGAATTGAAGAGCTGTAGAAGGCATCAGGCACACATCCTAGAAGACAAGTAAATGTCACATATCCAGCAGGAAGTGAAAACGGATGCGGGCAGACACAACTAATAGGAAGGCATGTGTGAATCAGAATCATTTGGAGCAGCGAGGTGGGAGGAGATGGCCACGTGGAGCTGAGCGGAGGTGGTTGAGCCAGATGGCAAGCCTAAACTACAATGCACAGGAGTATGGAAAGAAGCGGAAGGCAAGCAGCAAGGAAGTCCAGGAGTCTGATGGACCAGGGGGAGTTGAAAACTGAACAAGCTGGTGGGTTCAGAATCCAGAACATGAGGAAGCCAAAGGCAAGTTGGAGTACACTGATTCCATGGAGGTATAGGATGCAAATGGGTGAGATATGAAATTGGAGGCAAATGGTGTTCAGTGGTCCAGTTCTCAAAGGAAAGCAGCAGCTGGATATCTGGCATAGAATGCATTTGGTTGAAACGATAGCCTAAGGATACAGGCTCCCATCCCCAGTGAGCTAGCCTTCACTCAATGCAGTGCCAGGCAAAGTTAGGGACGGAGACTGCAGGCAGATGGTATGGCATAGAACTGATTGGAACTGAGGTTAAAGAGACATACTGCCATCCTTGGTGGACAGGGCAAGCCCACCTTCACTCAATACCACATAAGGCATAGCTAGGGATGGATGATCTCAGATGCTGGTATGACTGGTAGTTGTTGGTAGAGAATCCAGCAGGAAAAAGATGGTAGATGAATTGAAATGGACTCCCAACACTGGCAGACAGGATAAGCCTACTTATGCTCGATGCCTCAAAATGCAGAGTTAGGGATGAAGACCGTTAAACTGCTGGTATGGGCTGAGCAAGGAAAGGGCAGGTAACTGCTGCATAGTAAAGTGATCAACAGAAAAGAGGAGGATGTAGGGAATGCAACCAGGGAGCAGAGGGAGAATGAGCACAGTGGGTAACAGGAAATGGATGAAACATATGAAGCACATAGAACAGACAATGGCAAACACAGGGAAGATATGGAAGGAGCACTGTATTAGACAGGGACAGACAAAATGATCACTTGGGATCCAAAGGGGAGGTAGGACTGTACAGGAGCCCAATCAGCTTGGTAAAGGAGGTACAAGAGCTTATGAGTGCTGGAAAGGTATGACGTGCTAGAGGTAACATGAGGAAATTCAGAAGCAATAGGCTTAGCAGGGTATGTGAATGCTGAGACCAGGAAATGGAGGAAATGGGAGTAAAAGCATAGGTAGTATCAGTGGCAGACAAAACTGCTAGGGAAAATTGCTTGCAATAAATGACGGCTCAGTAATTACTGAGAAATACGGGCACCAGATGAGGGGATAACATGATGGAGGGCTGTTGGGATAGGAAGGAGCAGTGATGGAGACAGAGTGCTGTGGGAAGAGCGAGAAGCCCAAAAGAAATACAAGGGAGCATAGGAAAAGGACAAGAATGAAGGACAGGGTGGTAGAACAAGGAGCATGACATGCCCCTCCGAAGCACGCCCAAGGAGCGCACCACTGGGAGAGAATGGGAAGGCACACACACAAGGGAGCACAGGAAGCAGTCAGGCTGGGCAGGGAAGCCCAGGGACTGGGAAGGCCAGGAGACAGGAGGTCCAATATGGAGATGATGAGAAAGGAAAGGCAGGGAAAGGGCAGGCAGAAGAGGAAGCCAGAGGAATTTTTCTTTGTTTGTTTTTTGTTATTGTGTTCTATGTTGGATCATGTCCAGACAAAGTCACGTAGGACTCAGGCAGCAGTGCAGTATGCGACTGCTGGCCATGAACACAACAGGGAGAACACAAGAGTCAAGGGCTGGCAAGCAGGGACCAAGGGAATTGGAGCTCAGCAGGGGAACAGCCAGAAGTGCCCACAGGTGCACAAAACTGAGTAGTTGAGTGTCTGTACCCTTGGGGATTAGCCAGGATAAGGAGTGCATCTGCAAGGGCTTTTGCCGGAATTAAGCCTTAGCTCCCTGCCAGACTCTGTCAGCCCCCACTGATTGTCATAGCAATTTTCTCAGCACCAGTATTGAATGGGGGTTGGAGGAAGGGGTGAACACAAGTACTTTGCTAAGAGAGAGGTTGCTTATGGAGACATCGGTCCATAAAAATAGGGCCACAAGATCCACTGGACAAACAGCAGATGTCGCGGATGAGTTGAGCAGGTCAAAAGGAGAGAGGTGTGCTGCAAGGCGAATGGTAACTCAGCTCGGGCAATGTTTGCTAGTGGCACAGCCAGGTCCCAGAAACCAGCATTGCGGGGGGGGGAGTAAATGGCACAGGATAATGGGAGAACAACACCAGGCCCAGACAGGTGACCTGACCCAAGACTCAGGCAAGAAAAACAGGTGCTCAGCACTGTGCCGGGTGTAGAGAAGCGACGGGAAGCAAACAACAGGCATGAGCCATAAGGCAAAGTGGAGAGGGCAAACATGGAGCAGGAAGGGGGAGGATAGAAATGACAGCCAAGGTGGTGCGGGAACCACAAGGCCATGGGCAACATGGTGAGCTCTACCCTGTGAGGAATGGAGCAGCAGTATGGTGCAGAAAGGCACAGGGCAGATGTAGAGGGCAGAACAAGGGGAATGTATGAGGAATGGGGGAAGGGGACAGCAGGAGTGGAGAAGAGAGCAACAAACAACCACGGGGAAGGAGGAATGGGATGGAGAAAAGGGAAGAGCCACCAAGCATGAAAGCAGGAACAAAAAGAGGCTCAGCCACACAGCCACGCAGGAGCTCAGCGCTTGCAAAGTGGGTGTGATTCACAACACACTAAGCAGGAAACTGTCATGAGAGGCTGACCTTTATAGGGACGTGGGAGGAGGTAGTCCCCCACATTGAAACTCTGGCTTTAGCCCTCCCATTATCAAAAAAAAAATGCTTAAAGCTGCAGTTTGAAACTTGTCTGGTTGACATAGTGGACAGTGGAGTATATGGTTGATTTCTGAACAACTATTTTAAAACAATTTCTAAATTATTATTGAAATAAGGTTGCTCAGTGTCATGAAAACAGGACCTGTTTACATCACTCACAAACCGTTTTAATGAGTTACCAACCCATTTTTATGATATACAACTTCACCTTTTATGACACAAACTGAAAATGAGAAAACCACAGGTGACTTTGTAGGGCCTTGTACAGTTGCAGGCTACACAGGTACATGGCAGTACCAGTGATGCTGCAGCTGCTTTGTGACTGGCCTGCAGAATGACTCAAGCAGTTTGCTACAGGTCTGGTGCAGAGTATGTGATGATGCAAATGCCTCCTGAGTGTCTGACAGGATCACTTTCAAAGTTTTTTACAGGTCTGGCACAATGCGTGTGATGATGCAGCTGCTTTATCAGTGCCTGCAGGGCCACTCCAGGAGTTCACTAAAGGTCTGGTGTGGTGCGTGTGGTGATGTAGTTGAACCTTGAATGGCTCACAGGTCGTCATGTAGTCCACTACAGGTCTGGCACAATGCATGTAATGATGCAGCTGTGTTGTGTACTGAATACAGGTCCACATGCAAGGTAAGCTAAAGGTTCAGGGAAGTGTGGACCAGGAGAGTTACTTTGCAGACAGCCCAACACAAAGTAAGGTACTAAGGCAATCCATCTCAAAAAGTCAAAAATACATTACAAAAAACTAAAGTAATGTACCAGTTAGGGTTTATTGTTTAAAATGGCAAAAGTAAGGAAATATAATGTTTAAGCATCAACCCATGCTATGGTGTGGATTATGGTGGGATTTAGCCATGCCTGACGTGGTTCAGTCAAGATGCCACAGGCTAAGTGAGTAAACCACACCAGAAGTGGAAAAAACCCCACCATAACCCTCAACCTAGAGTGGATTATTGCGATTATAGGGTGCCCCCTTCACTTTTCCAAGAACAAATTAAGAAAATTTTGTTTGTTGAATTTCAAATGCTTTATTTTCAGTTTATGCCACAAAAAATAGTCATGTGATGCCACCCTCAGCTTTTCCCTGAGTACTTAGTGTGACACAATTTTTCTCTCAAGTAAATCTCTGGCCACACAATCCTCCTGCATCTGCACATTGAAGAGGGTGCCAAAGTACATGTATACTGCTGCTTGTATGAGTTTCAGTTTTTTAACTTATATCCACAAAAAACTATTATTACAAGAGAATAGTTTACAGAGTGCGGTATTACAATAAGCACTTCAACATGTTTAATCTTATGTTTGAAATCTGAAGTTGTGTCTCCAGGCATGCACAGTACCATCAACAGGAATGAGCATGCCTGGAGTTATGGCTTTACTTTTCAAACATTAAATTAAACATATTACAGCACTAGTTTTAATAGCGCACTGAGTTTCTCCCACTCAAGAAACTATTAGCTTATAGGAAATTGGTTTTGCTGTTATAAAAGTTACAATATATCAACTAGTGTAAGGATGAATTGATGCACCTCGGTACCCTTTTTTTTGTGGAGTGTTTACCAGAGAAAGAATATGGTGGTGGTTTGTTTACATTCCTGGCAACATTTTGTGAAAGGGTTTCTTTGACTACTGGGTCTTTTTATTTTCTTTCATTCAGCTATTTGGTCCCCGTCGCCTCCTCCCGCCAACTGGCAATGGGGACACATAGGTATTTTACATTTTTTCCCCCCTTGCCCCCCCGAGGCCTCAACACATGGCCATGCAAGTGTGTGGAAGCGTGCACGCACCCTGTGGCACTAGCTCAGCCCCTTCCACCTCCCAGAACTTTTTGCAGCCCCCTCTCCACCTACGCTACCCACCAGACCACCACCCAGTGGGAGCAGAACTACGCAGGGGGTGCCAACCCACCCTCACCACCCTCGGAAGAGGAGAGCTGCCCATCAGCATGCTTGATCCTGCTCTGCCTTCCCCCCCATGCTGGCACCCTGATGACCTGAGGTCATTCCCAAACTCGGGTTGCTGGTATAGCGTGAGGTAAGGCGTCCAGGGCCTCAACCCTCAGTGCCAGCAGGCTGGCCACTGGTTTTTTTTCTATGTGTTATTGTAGGATTTACCCATTGGTAAAGACCCTCAGTAGCCAATCAGATTGTCAGAAAAACAGACTCCATTGCATAATTGTGTTTTTTGAAGCCTAACTCTGCCCACCCCCACTCAGCACCCATATGAATCCCACAAAGCTAAATCCCAAAGCATAATCCACATTTTACGCATATGTTTTTAACGCCATAAATAAATAACAATGTGCAATGAATACAGTTATAGTCCATGACAAACACTGCACGATTATGTTGTGATACACAAGGCTGTAGGATACAGGCCTGCGGCTATATGTGTGACATTGCTGCTCCTTCTTTTTTTAAAATTTACTACACATTATTGAGTTTTCAACCAGAAATCAGTAACAAACATGAACAATAATGCAAGCATTACAAACACCAAACATAGCAAGACAGCTATAATAAGTACACCAAAAACATCCCTCCAGCTTACATTCTGCCATTCTGAGCTGTAATTTCACAAAAGTTGCCAAATAGCATTTCAAAATTTGTAGAACAGAATTCCGACTTATGCAGTAATTCTGGCAGTGAAAGTTTTTTAGCACAGCACTGTTCTTCATGCAGGAGGTATACCCCCCTGACAGTGACACCAACACAGCGACCTACATCACTGTTGACAAAATCAACAGTTCGCCGACAAGTCTCTGTGTTTGTGTGCCTGAGACAGGGGCACACTGTCTCCCAGTCCTGCACCTCCTCCCCAAATCAACTCCAACTTGGAGATGATTATAATTATTATGGGGGTGTGAGGGGCAGAGCCCCCCACATGGTGTGTTCGGAGGTGAAGCCCCTGATAGAAAAATGGACTTGGAGAGAATCAGGATTTATGTTGACTGCAACAACATAAATCCCGTTGCTGTGATGCCGGTTGATGAAATTGTTGTTGTCAAACCAGCATGGTAGAGTCCATGCAGGACACTCTGAAAAGATAGAGACCAGTCACAAGTTTCTTCATGCAGTCCCTAGTAGCCCTGCTGAAAGCAAAAGAAGAGTCAAAACTTCCTTCACTCATGATCTCTAACGTGTAGTTTGCTGCAACAGACCCACATAGTATGGTCCCAGAATTGTAGCTTGGACTTGGGTCACAAGGATAGGGTCTGGACAAGTGTGGGGGGTCTTAGGGTTGAAAACACTGAGGAACACCACACAACCAGTTGATCAAGAGACATTGATGACTAATTTTTCATCAACTTACTCTGTCTGCTTTACGTTTCAACTCTAATAAATGCATTAATTTAGTTTTTTGTGATTCATTTCCTTACTTTTTGAAAAAGACCTATGAAAGAATGTTTGTAGCAATGGCATCAGACTGGGAACGTACTCTGCCAGTAGCCTTGTGGGCCTATCACAAAACAGCTGCATGGTGACACATCGCACTGAACCTGACCTGAAGTATGCTTCACGAGTGGCCATGCTCCATGTACACAAGCCATGGGCTGACACTTCAGTTCTAGGCTCTGAATCTCTTAGCTGAAAATTCTAGACGGGGATTTCTGTCCAGAACTCAACCAAATAGCTAAGCAGCAGAAAGCATACATGTACACTCCTCTAGATCAGGTAAATCTGAAATGGGCAGCTAATCTTTCAGGCTATACTGGGCATATTTTAGATGTTCCTTTTCTCAAGCTCCAGTGTACAATATTATCAGTCAAGGCAGCAACAAAGTGGAAAATGATCACTCCTTTTGGTCTGTTTTTCATGCACTTCAATTTCTTCTGCATTAAAATGTCCCAAAAAATTTCTCATGCAGGGACCTTTCTTCATCATAGTGGTTACCATGGTTAGGTAAGTTCTGAGGCTTTTAGGGCCTCTTGACTGGTTTCATAGTTTCATAGTGGTTACGAGTCTTAGCCTGGGCAGGTCATAGGAGACAGATGCTTGAGTGGTATTAATCTATTTATGTAGTTCATGCCTTTAACCTGGTTAATACACCTGGTTGTTTTTTTTAGCACCCTCTCTGACATATCTATTTCCTTAATTTTATGCGGGGCCCAAAACTGAACACAATACTCCAAGTGGAGTCTATGAAGTGATACATACAAAGGAAGAATGATGCTTTTGTCTCAACTTTTTATATTTCTAAGAATACCGTTTAATATATAGCTAGCTCTACCTACTGCTGATTTACATTGATCTAATGATGTTAGAGATGAACTAAAATACCCAAATCTCTCTCCACGTCAGATACTGGGATCTGAAAGTTATTAATGAAGTAGCTAGCTTTAATATTTCTCTCACTGAAATGTATCATACTGCATTTCTCCAAATTCAGCATCAAGCCATTTCTGCTAACCCAGTCACATAGAGTATTAATTTCTGTTTGTATCTTAGATATACCCACAAAATTATTAATAATGCTCCCTATTTTTACATCATCTGCGAATCTGGAAATCCAGCAGGCATTGGAGGTTTGCAGAGGGGCAACAAAGAGACTGAACAAAATGGGTCCCAGAACTGATCCCTGCAGCACCCCACTCTTCACAGGTGCCCAGGAGGAAGACTGACCTGCTATTGTCACCTTTTGTTGCCAGTTTTCTAACCAAGCATTGGTCCATTTTACTAACTTGCTATCAAGTCCAATATCAATAAGTCACTCTATTAAAAGATTTTGAGGAAGGGTATCACACATTTTCAAAAAATCTGTATAGAGAGCATCAATTGATAATCCTGCATCAAGGGCAGTGTTAACATGATCAAAACAATACAGCAAGTTAGTCAGACAAGATCTACTGGTTTGAAAACCATGTTGATCAATATCTATCAATCCTATAGCCCTAAGGTGGTTTCATATGTGATCTTTAATGACACCTTCCATTATCTTGCTTATCACTGAGGTTAGGCTGATAGGTCTGAAATTTGAGCACTTAGTTTGATGCCCTTTTTTATGAAGAGGAGTAACTGACGCATTTCTCTATGCCTGAATTACTGAACTATTGGCCAACGAATCATGTAGAATGTTAGTTAAGGGCCCTTCTAAAATGTCAGCTAGATTTTTCAGTATAAAGGGGTGGATGTTATCTGGTCCTGGAGTTTTGTGAGGATTTAGTTGCAATAGTCTTGCATGAATATCACTTTCTGAAACTGTGATACAGTACTATCATCAGGGAGTTCAGCTCATTTTTGTTCCCAGTTATCTAATGGTGTATCTCTTTTTGTTTTATAAATACTAGAAAAAAAGTTGTTAAATTCCTTAGCAATTTCTTTTCCATCAGTTAATGATACTCCATTCAGCTCTAATTTATGGGCACAGTACAACTCTTGCAACAGTTTTAATGTAACCAAAAAAGGATTTCTTATTATCCTTTTCATCAGTAGCTAGAACTTCATCTTTTCTTTTTGCATTCTTAATACTGATTTTACATTCCTTACATTTAGACTTTGTAAGCCTGATATGTGTTAGGTGTTGGATTATTTTTATACCTCATATAAGCTCTTTTTCCATCACTTAATTTACTTTTTAATATTTTTATTGAACCATACTGTAATTTTCCCATTTTTATTACTTTTGGTTTTAACAGGAATGAATTTCTCTGCAATGATTTATGACTGCAGTTAGTTTATCCCATTTGTTTTCAATTGCTTCGCCACTGAAGTCCTTTATACAGTCCCAATCCAATAAATAACTTCTAACTGATTCTTGATCTGCCTTATCATAACATCTAGTTTGTATCAGATTGTTACGAAGGCTCAACTCTTTAACTATATCTAATTGTACCATATTGTGTTCACAGTTTGAGAATGGCTCCCTCACTAAACAATTCGTAACTCCTGTATCTAAGTTTGTCAATATTATATCCAAGATACTATTTTCTCTGTCGGTTCCATCACCAACGGTTTTAAATTATAGTGTATGGTGGAAAGTCGTTCTCCACCGAAATCAATCATTTTCTAAACCTTGTAGTCACACACTAGTGACGTTCGCAGTACAACAGAATGATGTTTTCTACTGTACTGCGAATGTCACACTGTGTCCTCGCGCAGAATTTGACAGGGCTCACTCCATAGACAGGACACATGGCGAAAGCAGCAATATCGGGGCAGTATTAATGGTTAGTGTGAAAACGTTCACAATGTAAATTCTTTTTCCTTCTAGTAACTGTTTTCCCCAAAAACGAGCGTTCCACCATACACTATAAAGAAAAGTGCATGGGGAACGATTTGACAACAGGGCATCTTTCACCTTGTTGGCACTATGACGATGGATTACCTCTCGAGGCACAAACAAGGGTGATCCATCGTCATAGTGCCAACTCGAGAAAGAATAGCCCTGTTGTCAATCGTTCCCCATGCACTATCCTATATGTTAAGCAGAGTAAGTTGTAGCAGTTTCTGTCCAAATTTGGTTGTAGCTGACCATGTGTCCCATTTAATATCGGGGTGGTTAAAATCACCCATTACAATCACATTTGAAGCAGAGTTCAACTTCTCTAAGTTGTTATAAAATTTAATGTTCTCTTTGTTTGATAAGCCAGGTACCCTATAGCATAGGTAAAATGGGTAAAATGGTGACTTCTGACTCCTAACCACAGTCCTGTTGGACAAGACAGGAAACAGGAAACTGGTGTTCATGCCCTCCTAAGTATTTTGTATTATTTCATAAACTTTTTTTTCCTCTAAGGGATTCAGGAGGGGACAAGGAGTAGCTGTGACTGTTTTCAGGTACTCCACTTACTGGTATGGTAACTCTGGGCTCCATGTCAGTTGCTGGTATATAACCAATGTCTTTTTTAATTCTTATTTTCATGTCCTGTCCAATGGAATGACTTCAAGATAGTCTCTAGTTCCACATAGGTGGTATTTGTTGCCATATTCATAGTGTGCCTCTGTGGTGCCAAAACTAAAGCCCCCTCCTCCTGTGTTGCTGAATCCACACTGTAGAGACTCATGGGTACTATGATCAGAAAATAAATGTTTTATCTGGGTGACCATGGCAAGGGCTGTACTGGTTCTCAATGTGCACCTGTGTACAGAACTGGCTAAGATAAGCATATTGTTTTTTTTTGGGGGGGCACAAAAACGTGGTATTGGACAAAGCTGTAGATGTCAACAGTCCAGGGGTATCCATGTCTATAACCTTTTGTTTATTTGAAGGCAGCAACAATTTCTTGCAATACTGAGGCTGAAAGTAATGTCATAGTTTGGGAAGCTGTGCTTAACAATCATAGAGTAGTTTTCCCAACAATGGCATCACTTGTTGTCTCAGGTTTCCATGAAATGGATGCATGCTAATTCAATATTGCATTGACTTAGCATTGGAGATCTCTGGACTGTATACACTTGCAGCTGGTACAGAGGGCTGACATGGTTATGGATATCTCTGGCCTATGAATGCTTCCAGGTGAGCACAAATTCTCATTTGAAAGAACTTTTCTGGGGTTGTCAGCCTCCTGTATGAGAAACCATAAATACTGTACCTACAGTACTGTGCATTCCCCATTGAGAAGGCATGCAGGGTGTCTTTCAAATAGTAAATAAAGGATTACATACACTGATAGCTTGCTTAGTATATGCTATTCCTACTGTTGCACCGTCACCCTTGTATAATGTTTTTGTATTTAGACTGCACTAATTGTTTTATTTTTGTACCTTGTTTTCTTTATACTGTAAATCTGTATTACTTCTTTGTTCCCTTTCCTTTCCTTCCATACACATACAGAAACAAGTTATTTGCAGCCCTTTATGCTGTTCTAGTAATAATGTTTAGTTAAGAAACAAATGAAAAAGAATTTCATTCTTAATTATTTATTTATTTTAGATTTTGCACACCGTGGTAGCCTTTTATATGTTAGACATGCACCACGCAACCAGTCAGAATCAAGCATTCTGTGTGAGATGTCACAGTTTGTCACATGGTAAACCAGAGTAATTTCCATTAGAGTAGATTAAGCTCTTGCAGTATCCTGCAATATATCACAACAGGAACTGTAATAAGAGCATGATCCCAGTGGGTGGAACTGTATTATTCAGTGGGGACCCAGGGACAGTTACAACAGCAGAGCAGGTACATGAAGATCAGTGTTAGTAATGCAACAGGTTGCACACTCATCTCTTGGCCAGAAGGTCAGATGGCTGTGGGTAGGGCAGTGCGACCTTCCCAAAGTTCAACTCTGCAAACTTTGACCGTCAAACTGCATAAAGTTTGTCAAAGTTCTCATTAACAGCAGACTAGTTCATGTTGGTTTGACCATTAAAATGCATTAGGAACTGGGATAAAATGAAGTAACATATACACTGGTCTGATGAAGCACCCCAAACAGCAGGATGAAGCAGTGGACCACATTGAGGAGTACCAGTTTCAAAAATTGTGTCCATTCAGTCACTGCCAAACATGGATGATAACAGTAGTAAACAAGAGTATGTGGCTAACAATGACTAGAATAAAATGTTTGTAACTGTAAGACCTATGTGTGCCCTCAAAATATCATTACAGAATCCCACACCAAAGACTTTTGGTTCCAAACATCATCAGCCCATTGGGACAGTGCCACACGTGGTCACTGGACAAGGCTTACCATTATGCCATGGATAAGAGTGGTATACACTGGTTTCACGGTCAGCGCTGCCCAAGAATTACTTATTTGGCCTGTGTAGGCCTTGCAAAAATTCACAAAACATTAATCAGAAGAAAAGACAAAGATGTAACATCCCACAATGTGGGCTAATGGTTCCAAAATGCTGTACCCAATGAGACAGTTCCAGATAGGGACAAGGCTTCCCATTATGTCATTGATAGGTGTTGTACACACTGGTCTCACGGGCAATGTTGCTATTGACATTGCTAATTTGTGATTGTGTATTTACTATTGTGAGTTTATGTTAGTATTGTATCTTTTTATGAGAGATTTTTATTATTTTGAATGATGTAACACCTTTTACAGGACTGTCTTGTAAACAGGGCTAGCACCCTTATGACATGAAATGTCAAGATGTATTTTGCATTTTGTACCTCCTGTATCAAAATACATTTTTCATTCATTCATTCATTCATTTCATTCACTGTTGCCTCCAAAATAATTTATTCAGCCTGTGTAGCGCTGCAAAAAAAATCATAAAACATTAATATGAAGAAGGCTGAGTGATTGCAACATCCCACTGTGTGTGTCTGTAGGCTACTGGTTCCAAGAAATACAAATGAACACAGAAGCCCACCCCATCCACCTCATCCTTATCCTCTGTCTTTAGCCCAGATGAAAGCATAGGAGATTCATCATCTATAAACTAAGGCAAAAAAGGCTTTGGAAAGGGGCACATTCATTTTTAAAACAGTATCTCTACATTTTGAGTTAAAAGGCATGTTCTCTTATTGGTGATAATATTGGCTGCAGCACTGAAAATTCTCTCTATGTACGTACAGGTGAGCAGTTGAGGTGCTCAACAACTACTTGTCTTGGAGAGGGCAAATTGTCTTTTTTGATACCAATACAATAGAGGCTTGTCTCCTTCTGCTAGTGGTGCATTGTCATCCTGATAATCCTGCACCATTTTGTTTGCTGGCATCTCAGGCAACACTGTGTCAGAAGGTGCCCTGATATGCTTTTTCATCAAGCCATAGTCAGACAGTTGTTCCCTTAGTGGTTTGTCATCAATGGCTATCTTTCTGGGGGGTGCAGTAGTAGCAGCAGCTGCAGGAGGTTGACTTGGAAATAAAAATGAGTGATTCCTATGATATTTAGTAGGAGCAGAGGAAACACATTGGGATCATCCTTTTTCCCTTTGCTCCACCTGGGCTGTCAGTTTGATTGCAAGGGGAGGCAGTATAGCTCAATGGTTTGAGGCTCTGAGCTGCAAACCTGCAGGCCTGTGTTTGAATACCACAGCTCCCACTTGCATACTGTGTGATCCTGAGCAAGTCACTTAACTTCCTTGTGCTCCCAGGTCACACCTGTAAACAAGCTTCAGCTTAATGTGCCTCTCCAGGTAAAAAGGTAAAAAAAAAAAAAAGGATGAGTGTTGTTCTTCTGCTCTATTTGTATTCCTGGTCTTAGTTTGTGCCATGCAGAAAGAGAACAGATGAATACGCCAGGCTTTATAGGAATGGTGATCATTATAGCATTCTTGTGCATCATCAAATGTCTCAAATGTGTCAATGTATCGAGGGTCCAAGATACTGGCCACAATATAATGGTTATCTGTACACATTTTTTAAATGTGTGTGTCATTCCAGAAATGTGATCTTCTGCTTTCCACTAGATTGAGAGCAGTGGTGTCCTTCTTTTCCTTTTATTGAGTTTTCATATGAAGAAGTTTTAGGTTAATAGGGGTAATGAGTGGGAGTCCCTGGCTTAGACCAGCTGTATCAGCACTTATCCACCCTTATGGTCTCCTGAAAAGGTTCCAGCACAGTGCTGTGGGTCTCCATCAGGCTCCACTGATGTGGGCTGATTTTAACCTCCCTTTGCCAATATCATGCTCAGCAGCATAGTGGTAGGTAGCCTTCTTTTGTTGTAGCAGCTGTTCCATCATGTAATAGGTGGAATTCCATCTCTTGCCACATCATGTTACAAGTGGTGGAGTGGAAGGTGGTTCTGCTGCTGAATGTGCCGTAACAGCTTCCGTGCTTTTATAGAATGGCTAAAATGACCACAAACATTTTTTGTCAGACCTACATACATCTGCACAGTGCTGCATTCTTCATCTAGATATCTCTGAACTACCAAATTTAAAACATGGCAGATGTGTATAACCACCATCATCAACTCCATTTACAATGTTGTTTGCATTACCTGGAATTATAAAACCTGATGTTAATATGTGTGGTGTCAGCCACTCATCAAATGTCTGTTGAAGGAAATGTAACACTTTTTCTACAGGACGGTCATGACAAAGCCAACAATAAATAAAACTGCCTGCTTGAGGAGGTTGGGGGACCCTGGTGACTTGCAGCTATTTTGACTGTTGTTGCTTCTAATGCTGGCACTTAACTCATTGAGAAGGGAGAGGAAAATGAGGGGAACGAAGTGGTGGAATCTCACCCAATGGGCAGTCACTGACATGTAATCAGTTGTCTGACCACTAGCACACATATCAGTGGTGAACTGAAATACTGAAACAAATGATGCCTTCAGGGCATGTAATACAGTTCTGTAGACACTCTTATACAAATTAAAAAGAGCCACAAAAGAAGTAGATATGGTTGGATAATTGATACATTGGCACTGAAACTTGCATTAGCAATAGAAAACCTCACAAAGGAGAATGAGGGCACATCTGCATCTGTCCAGGGGGGGAACCAGGATCCTAGGTGAGAGGTTTAAATGCTTCATTGGCAAGCATTTAAACTAGCCAAGGGGGGAGGCACTGAAAAGAAGCAGGGAAATCCCAGCCTCCCCCCACAAAACATGGTGATTAGTGAGGTAAACACCAAGGTACAGAAGTTATTAGGGAGCAGAACAGATTTAAATGTAAAAAAAGGCAAAGGCAGTAAGGACAGAAATGGGGCTAAAAGGTGTATGGCTATCAAAAAGTGGAGGGTGATGAGTACCAATGCCCGTAGTCTGTGTAACAAGCTCCCTGAACTAGTGGCCTTGATGGAAGAGGGTTGACTGGATATTGTGGCAGTCACAGAAACATGGTACACAGAGAACCATGACTGGGATGTCAACATACCAGGATACACAATCTACAGGAGGGACAGGGAGGGTAAAAGAGGAGGAGGAATAGCTCTCTATGTAAAGGAAGGGATAAAAGCAACAGAGCTAAAGAGTAAACAGGGAGCAGATGAGGCACTTTGGGTCACCCTGGAGACAGGAAATGGTACCACAATCCGCATGGGGGTTGTATACAGACCCCCATCTCAGGGGAAGGGAATGGACAAGGAAATGATAGAAGGCTTTCTTAGAATGGCAGAAAAAGGAGAGATATTGTTGATGGGGGACCTGAATATGCCAGATGTTAACTGGAGCACCTTTGCTGCAGGCACATCCAAGAGCAGGGTCATTCTTGATGCCTTACAGTGGGCATGCCTCAGACAGCTAGTATTGGAACCCACTCTAGAGGGAGCAATCTTAGACCTGGTACTCTCAAATGGGGATGGAGAAAGTATCTCAGATTTAGAGGTGGGTAGCCATCTGGGAACAAGCGACCACCAAACAGTGTGGTTCACGATAAACACAGCCATACAATCAAGCCATACAAAAGCAAGAGTACTGGACTTTAGGAGGGTTGACTTTGGGAAAATGAGAGAGTGCCTCAGAAAAGCACTAGCGAATAGGCAAGAAGGAGGGGTGGAGGAATAATGGGGAGTGATCAAACAGCCATCACAGAGGCAACAAGCCTTTGTGTAAAGCAAATCAATAAAACAACAAAGGAGAAAAACGCTATGGTTCTCAAAAGAGGTGGCAGGGAAGGTTAAGGAGAAAAGGACAGCATTCAGAAATTTAAGGAAACACAGAAGGAGCAGGACAGAGAACTTTATCAGTTAAAGCAGAAAGAGGCGGAGAAGGCAGTCAGAATAGCAAAGGCCCAAACCGAGGAAAGGATAGCCAATTCTGTTAAGAAGGGGGATAAGACATTTTATAGGTACATTAGGGAGTGAAGAAAGACCAAAGGAGGGATACTGAAGCTTAATAAAGGGGAGGGAATGTGGGTAGAGGGTGACAGTGAAAAAGCAGGGATACTGAATGAATATTTCTGCTCAGTATTCACAAAGGAAGAGGAGGGTGAGTTACCTAAACCAAACAAAAGAAACACTCTGAAGACGGGGTTGATACCAGTCCATTTACAGAAGAAAGGGTTCTGAAAGAACTAATAAAATTGAAGGTGGACAAAGCAATGGGGCCTGATGGGATTCACCCAAGAATTCTAAAAGAACTAAGGGTAGAACTAGTGACACTGCTGACTACTCTCTTTAACAAATCATGGGAGGATGGGGTGCTACCCAAGGACTGGAGGAGGGCAGATGTGATTCCTCTTCACAAAAGTGGGAGCAGGACAGAGGCAGGAAACTATAGACCAGTTAGTTTGACCTCAGTGGTAGGGAAAATGATGGAATCACTTCTAAAGGAAAGAATTGTTGAGTACCTAGAGGCCAGTGGGGCACAGGACCCAAGGCAGCATGGATTCATGATGGGAAGGTCATGTCAGACGAATCTAATATATTTCTTTGACTGGGTGACCAAAGTAGTAGACCAGGGAGGGGCTGTGGACATGGCCTACCTAGATTTTAGCAAGGCATTTGATACAGTCCCACACAACAGATTAATACACAAGATAGCCAGCCTTGGAGTGGGTCCCAAGGTGGTAGCCTGGATAAAAAATTGGTTAGACAACAGGACACAAAGGGTAGTGGTAAATGGAGTACACAGTGAAGAAAGGAGGGTTACTAGCGGGGTACCACAGGGTTCAGTACTGAGACCGGTCCTTTTTAATGTCTTTATAAGTGATATTGCAGAGGAACTAGAAGGAAAAGTATGTCTCTTTGCAGATGCACAAAGATCTGCAACAGGGTTGATACACAAGATGGAGTGGAAAGGATGAGAAGGGACTTGGCAAGGTTGGAGGAATGGTCAAATGTATGGCAGCTCAGATTCAATGCAAAGAAGTGCAAGTTAATGCACATGGGAAACAAAAACCCAGGGGAAGCATACACAATGGGGGGTGAGATACTGACAACAGTAAAAATAGAAAGGGACCTGGGGTAATTATATCAGATGACCCAAAGGTGGGCAAGCAATGTGAGAAGGCAGTAAGGAAGGCTGGGAGGATACTGGGATGCATAGGCAGAGGCATCAATAGTAGAAAACAGGAAGTTGTTATCCCTCTGTACAGACAGTTGGTGAGACCCCATCTGGAGTACTGTGTGCAGTTCTGGAGACCCTATCTCCGCAAAGACATAGACAGAGTGGAGGCTGTCCAGAGGAGGGCAACCAAAATGGTGCAGGGTCTGCACCAGAAGACATACGAAGAAGGACTAAAGGAGCTTAATTTGTATACACTTGAGGAAAGAAGGGAGAGAGGGGACATGCTAGAAACTTTCAAGTACCTCAAGGGAATTAACAAAGTCCAAGAAGGTAGCATCTTCCAGAAAAAGAGATGTGCAAGAACAAGGGGGCACAATTTGAAGATAGAGGGGGGACGGCTCAGAGGTAATGTGAGGAAGTATTTTTTCACTGAGAGGTTTGTGGATGCATGGAACAGCCTCCCTGAGGAGGTCATGGAGTCAAGAACAGTGGGGGACTTCAAGAATGCATGGGACAGGCATAAGGCAGTCCTAGTGGGGTGTAGGAGGAAGTAAGCTGTTGGTTAACTAGGATCTGCAGCTTATCTGATAGGTAGGAAAATGGGCAGACTGGGTGGGCCAAGCGGTCCTTATCTGCCGTCAAATTCTATGTTTCTATGTTTCTATGTCAGTGGCTAGCATTTCTACAATTGCTCTTGTTAGCGCATTTACCTCTGGTCTGTTGGCTTTATATTTATAGTACATTTCCAGGGCTTGGACCAGTGAGAACTGAGTGTTTTTCCCTGTATGTAACAGTTGGTTCCTATTTTATCTACCCCTGGCATTGGCTGGGGATTTGCAGCCCCTCAGAGGTATGGAAATCAATGTGCTAAAGAACTGAAGAATAGAGGATGCTGGAATTGTGCATCAGCTAACATTTGAAAGACTTTCTTCCTCTTCTTCTTCCTCTGTACCTGGTCTCCTAATGTTCTCCTCTTCCTGGCCATCGTTATTATCATCATCCTCTGTTCACCATGTGGTGGCACTGTTGCTGATGTTGTGCTTTGGCATGCTTTCTCATACTGAGAGCTGTGGGACTTTGGCAAATGTGTTTTCATAATAGATGTTCATAGCCTTGTTCCATCCATACCCTGAATCAACCTGTCATTACATAAAAGACACACTGTGTGTGTCCGTGATTCTTTGTCCACTCAAAAGAAATTCAGCATCACTGATATCACCAGTTTGGTCTTTCCTTTTGGAAATCCCAGATGTTGTCTTATGGGTGGAATACTGTGGGCTGCTTATACATGATCACCCTGCTTCTGTTCCTCCACCAGTTCTTCAGCTTCAAAGAGTGGTTCATTGTCCTCTATAATGTGTCCTGGGTGGCTGGTTTTCCCTGTGTCTTCCTTATCTGCTGTCATTTCAGATGCTTGTTATTGTGTTTCCCCGTGTTGTTTTGTGGCTTTTCTTTTTATGGCTGTAGTGGGTGTAGCCTGTAGGTGTATTGCTTTGAGAAAAGTGTTACCTGCATAATTACCTTCCAAAAAACATGGTAGAGTATTAAAAATAGTGTCCTCCATTGAAGCCTCATTACTACACTGCCTGTGTATGTATGGGATTTAGAGAGCACAATTTTTCTTCTGGCTCATGATCCTTCCCTGCAAGGCACCAAAGGATGCAGGACTTTGTCTACAGGCATGACCAGAACACCTAGATGGACAGGTTTGGGGGAGGAGGGCAAGCAGGTGTCACCCACTAGGGGCAGGCAGGTGTTCCCAGGACCGAGGGAACTTGAATCCAGGAATAGGAAGGAGATACCTAATCATTTCTACCTTTCCTAGGTGGCAAGAACAGCGTAAGAAGAACCCACATAGCAGAACACAGCTGCAAAATGATTAGATTTTGTCTGCAAGCACTGTCTTCCACACAAGACACAAGCAATTGAATCAAAAGTCCACAAACACACACACCAGAACACAGCAGCAAAATGATTTGATTTGTCTACAAGCACTGTCTTCTATGCAAGACACAAGCAATTGAATCAACACACACACACACATAATCACACAATCATGTAGTTTTCCTTTAACTGAGCTAACCCCAATACTGCCTTTTTTTTGCAAGCTGAAACCTCAGCTATAGTGATCTTTCTGTGCTAAGTTTCAGTACTTAATTTACAACCATTTACAAACTAAGAAACTTGTTTTGCCGGTATCCCCTTCCCCACTCATAAAGAGGCATCAATTCATTGTTTGATAATCATGCTTATTGACCTTACTTGCTTAGGGCAACATATTATCATTTGCTATAATTTACATTAAAAAGGATCAAGGAATATAATAAATGATGACAAGCAAGATGGCTAAATGAGGATGTGAAGAAAGTGACTCAACAACAACAACAACAAACAACAACAATGGTAAACATACAATAAAATATCTGAAAACAAACACCATGACATAACCACATGGTCAGAATATGAAACATTTTTAAATAAACATAAACACAAAAGTAACCATTTCAAAAAGAAAAAGGAAATCAAATGCAACAAATGCAGATGAAAGCAATAGCAAGCAATTGTGCAGTTTCATCAATAGCCTAAACAAACAAAAAAAAAGATGTAAGCATACAGTATTAGTATATTAGTAAGTATACCAGCTCCGGCTCTGACTTGCTTGAACTTTGTCTGCTTAAGCTGGATGCTCCTCTTATTGCCTCCCTGCTTGCCAGAATTTATACTGTATCTCTTACCTGCAGTACCAGGCCAGGCCTTTGGAAATCTGCCCATATAATGCCTATACTTAAAAAAGGTGAACCAAAGGATATGGCCAATTACAGGCCTATAGCAATTCTCTTGGTCCTCAGTAAGATCTTATAGAAAATAGTTGCATCTCAGACTGTTGACTACCTTGCATGCTATAATCTCCTCTCGGACACACAGGATGGTTTCAGAAAAGGGCACAGTACCACCACAGCTTTTCTAAAACTTTCCACCGACATACTGACCAACATGGATTATGGAAAACTCACAGGTGTCATTTTCATTGACCTTACTAAGGCTTTAGACCTAGTTGATCACACTCTGCTTCTCTCTATACTCCATCAACTCCATTTCTTAGCCCCTGTTGTGGACTGGTTCTGTAGCTATCTGTCAAACAGGACTCAATCAGTCAAATTTAACTCTTCCCTGTCAAATTCATCCACTATTAACATTGGGGTCCCTCAGGGCTCCATCCTATTCTCAATTTTTATTAATAACATTAATGATGTCTTAAAAACCTGTTCGGCAATTCTCTACACTGATGACCTGGTCATCTACACTAGTTCTTCTAGTATTGCCTGCATAAAGTCTGCGCTTACCTCTGACTTTAAGAAAGTTCTGGACTGGCTACTGGACTGTGAGCTTGTACTCAATGAAAAGAAAACAAAGATCATGCTCTTTGGATCTGCACCAAAGATGAAGGCCTGTTCCAATGTGCTGGAGGTTCTTCATCCAGGAGGAATTCACTAGAAAATGTTACTTCTTTAAGTGCCTTGGGATCCTATTGGACCCATACCTGGACTTTAACCTTTATATTCAATCTTCTTGCAAATCTGTAAACTCGAAGTTAGGAGTGGCTTACAAAATGAACTACATGCTTACTCCCACTACAAAACTACAGTAGCTATTGCCCATGGCATTCTGTTACCAACTCTTACTTATGGTGCCTCTATTCTCACCTCTGCCCATAAATCCTCCCTAGTGAGATGGGATGTCACATATAACAATGTTTGCCGCTTTGCCTTCTCATCACCTCGACTCAAGCATCACTGCCTTCTCTATAAAGATCTTAACTGACTCTCACTCACTGTCAGTAGACAATATTACCTGGGATCTCTCATGGACTTGATAATCCGGGATAAAACCCCATCCCTGCTGGATGAGCTTCTTGTTCCTGAACCATCTTCCCATGGATGGCAATCTCCTGACAAATCCCTGCTCTTTGTCCCAAGATGTCCTATGGTTAAAGGCACTGGGGCCTTTCAAAGTGCTGCTCCCTGGCTGTGGAATGCTCTTCCACTCAACCTTCGGCTGTCACAGTCTCACCATAGTTTTAAAACTGAATATCAATGCTATGTACACCTTGTTGATACTTGCACTTGCTCTGACCCTACCTAGACTCCTTAGTGATTCTATCAAATCTCCTTAGTCTCTCATGTACTCTTTCTGTCATCTAGTGTACGCCCTCTGTTTCTGTATTTATCATATATAGTGCGGCCTCTACTTATGTATTACTCTTATTGTCATTATGCTACATTGTTGTCGTTATGTCACATTGTCTGTTTTACTTCCCTTAATGTGTATTCCAACTTAATGTATTTTATGTAGCACTGCTGTGCTGTTTTCTCTATTTTGTATAACTGTACTTATGCATCACAACATTGTTTCTCTCTGTTACATGTTGTACTCTCCCAGGTCATGCCCAAAAATGGCCAGTTTATGGCTAGTGCACCTACCCGGTCAACAAAAACTAAATAAAAATAAAAATATTAAAGGGGACACAGTAAAAAATCCAGTGGCGATAGCAAAGTAATGTAATGAATATTTGCGTCCCTTATTCAGACCCAAACACAACTCAGTCCCCTGCCACTGTACATTACCAGGAATGCCAACAGAATTAATATAAATACAGACAACACACTGCAAAAACTTCAGAATAAGAAAATCAGACTGCAAAGTTTCCACTAAAATGTGAAATTCAAGACAACAAGCAATTGAATCAACACACACACACACACACACACACACACACTTATCATGTAGTTTTCCTTTGAGCTATCCCCTGTACTGCCTTTTTTTATTGCAAACTGAAACCTCTGCCATAGTGATCCTTCTGTCCTAAGTTTCAGTGCTTAATTTACAACCATTTACAAACTGAGAAACTTGTTGTAGTGGTATCCCCTTCCCCACTCATACAGAGGCATCAATTCATTGTTTGATAACTACGATGGTTGATCTTACTTGCTTAGTGCAACATATTATCATTTGCAATAGTTTACATTTAAAGTATCAAGCAATATAATAAATGATGACAAGAAAGATGGCTAAATGAGGATGTGAAGACAGTGACTCAGCAACAACAACAACAAACAACAAAAAGCTGAACATGCAATAAACTATCTGAAAAAAAGCCATGACATAACCACATGGTCAGAATATGAAACATTTTTAAAGAAACATAAACACAAAAGTAACCATTTTAAAAAGAAAATGGAACTGAAATGCAACAAATGCAGACAAATGCAACAGCAAGCAATTGTGCAGTTACATCGATAACCTAAACAAACAAAAAATATGTAAGTATATTAATATTAAAGGGGATTTGGTAAAACATTCAGTGGAGACAGCAAAGTGATGTAATGAATATTTGTGTTCCTTACACAGACACACACACACACACACACACACACACACACACACACACACACACACACACATACAGCAGAATACAGCTGGATAAAGTACTAATATTTTGTAAACATATTAATTCTGCTGTATATACACTAAGACTCAAAGTGTGACTCCTCTGGTTGCCATGTTCTCTCTTCTGTGGTTAATTTAGAACAAAATACAATGTAGCGAGACAGTGGCCTCTAGCAGGGGCTATTAAACAATAGAGAAAAGTGCACACTGGGAAGATTGTCTGGGACAAGATGCAATAAAAAAAAAATGAATAGCAGGCTCCAGGAGGCATAAAACTACCAGGAATGTTAGGAAAAACTCCCCCTCCCCACTCATGCCCCATCAGCCGACTGCCCAGGCTCAAGCACGCCCTTCCTCCTCCTGCAGCCTTCCAGGTCTCACCTTGAAGGCAAGCCCCTGGTCCCAGAGGCCTGCTGCAACACTGCTGCTCAGTGTGCCTTTTCGTTTTCTTTTTGGTTTTTTTTCCTCCTAAATATACCCTTTCAGCAGTTCTGCTGTTGTAGAACTAGTGTAGATCAACTATTTGAACCTTTTGTAGGCATTGAAAAAATGTCTAATTAATATAACTTGAAAACTGACTGATGATGAGCACACAAGTGAGCTTTCTTGCTGGCTCAAATGCTCAAGCTGGGTCTAGCTCTGAAAAAAGGATGTGACTCACACTATGCCCTGGCTAACCATTTCAGAAGAGAACTGCAGATCACAGCGAAACTAGTTTACCAGGTCTGCTTTTTTCTGACCAGGGAGATCTAGTTGAAACAAAAGTCTACCTATTTCCCCTGAAAGTTAGCCATTGTCTGTAAGAATTGAATGCCCAAAGCTTAAGCTGTTTGATTCTTTTGTAGATCCAAACTTTCTGCCCTAGTTGTGGGTTCTAGCTCCATCCTGGAACTTAGGACAAATCCCAGTACTGACACTGTAATACAGCATGAAGGGATGTTGCACTCTTCAGGTGCCATCTTTCAGATGAGACAATAAACTGAGGTCCCATCTACCTGTTCTGGTGGTTGTTCAGGTGGATGTTGAAACTCACCACCATGGCACTTCTCAAAAAAAAGTAGGGAGTTTCCACTGTGCCATGGCCAAATTTCCCACATCCTCTGAAAATACAACCAACAGCTTAAATTGATTAAAAATGTGTCAATTTGCATTTGTATCACTCCCCCTCCCACTCTGGGATGAGGATAAAAATAAGCTGAATTGCCTAGTCCTCCTGTTCAGGTCAAGAAAAACTAAATAAAAAAAGAATATAGCAAGAACGTGAGGATTACAACTTAGACACACTGTAGATACAGGTTAAAAATATATAGTTACAAGATATACAAAATACATCACATATTAATATGTAAACTTGCAATAGAAGTTTGCAAATTAAGAAGAAAGGGAAGTTAACCCTGAATTTACAAAAGTGTGAAAAAGGGTAGTATAGGTGAAGAGTAGATAGTTCGAAATGGTATAACCTCATACCAGCAGAGGGAGAGGCTTAAACATCTTGGAACAGTGCTTTATTGAAGGTTGATGATATTTTTAATGCACTCCGGAAAGGTATTTAAAATAGTACTGCTATGGTTAATGCTTTTTATTCTGTTGGTTGGTGCAGGAGATAATAGGATTGGGAGCATAACTGGTAGCTCTGACCTGATGAGGAGAATGTTTAAATAAAAACTGTAGGAACCTACAAACATTTTAATATAAGGGAAGCCCACCAGAGTTTCCAACACATATTTGGACAGAATACAGTATTTCCAGATTGTTATAAAAACTAAAAAAAACATGTTCTCCTGTCATAGGTCAGTGAAAACCTACTCATGCTGTTGAATGTAATCATAAATGTAGGTACATGTCATAGTACTAAGGATAGCATGACTAATATGACTAACTAAGTAGCCATAACAACTCAGAATGAAATATTTTGAAGGCTTATTAGAGCACAAACTACTTTTGAGTGCAGTACCCGTAAGATAACAATTTTCTAAAAAAGTAACCATAGTAGTATGCTATGATTGCCAGAAGGGTATGTTCTACTTCCCTTTATGCTGCATGGACATAATTTACAGTCTTCAGATTCCAAATGGCAATGATATTATTTTTTGCAGACAAATCCAGGCAAAATATGCCATATGACTGTAATGAGAAAACTCATTTTTTTTAGTACATGCTGCATGTTGGAGAAAGGTCAGCACTGTGTGTTATAACCTGGATGTTGTATAATTTATGTTGAGATGACAGATTTCAAGCTGTAGTCAGAAAATGTCAGTTACAAACCTTGGCACAATTATTTTCTATTGCATTTTTATAGTATCATCCGTGGATGATGTAAATAAGATTGGTCATTACAAATAAGTGACTTTAGTGGCACACCTGATGCTAACTTCACACTGAATATATTAATATGTGTTGTTAATTAGCACTGAAAGTAAAGAGATCTAATGTAAATCTGTAAGCACTGTTGACATGCCTGAAATGAAAAATCAAGGGCTGAAAACATATTTATTTACAAACGTGTAACAACCTAGCAGGAGTAGTGATTTATACTTTTTTGAGTTTTGATTCAAATGACCAAAGAAAAATATTATCAGATGTGAGCCTTGCCTTGATGGCATCGGATAGCAAATCCAGTGATAGCTGAGGATGGGGAGTGTGTTGTTGTGGTAAGGCAACCTATGTACCATAGGACCAAATGGCAAGTACCCTACCAACTAACACAACTCTATCTGCTTTACCTTGTTACCATACTGAAGTGCTCTGTACTTCAGTGTTGGAGTATGACAAGCCAAGCAAAATCATCATCAATCTTTAGAACATTGAAAGCTTTTTCAGAATTGAATATCTTTTTCAGAAAAGGTCTCCAGTATCTTGAAACATATATTATGTTGTTTATTTCTTGGTAACCTGGTATGGCCCACTAGGCACAAGTGCTTGTTTTCCAGGGCAACCCAGGAGCACTGGGGAGGTGAAATAGCTTGCACAGTACACAAATGAAGATTGTGGGACTCATACTCAGGCCTGCTGGATGTACCAAGCTCTTTGACAGCTGGTTACTCTAACCTTAAGGATATACTGCCAGCCCCAATGTGTTTCATTTACTGGCCCAGTCAGTGTCCTGTACCTGCATCATCAATTTGATAAGTTGCACTCATCAGTAATTGTTCAGCATTCACATCACTTGCTTTATTGAAATCTATAGCCTAGATGTTGGGTTAGGAATGGATACTGTACTCTTTGGCAGATGAGCCTTGGTCAGGAATGTCTAAAGAATTTTGCATAGCACAGTAGTATGAAATAAGAGTTTTCTTAGAAAATGATTTTCTGCCAGCACCTCAAATATTGCCTCATTATATTTTATGTGCTGCTCAGCTTACAGTCGGACCCTCATCTCACAACACTGATGTCTACCTGAGTGCCCTTATTTGTATTATTATATATTTTTTATTTCACTGGTAACTTGGCCATTTTTTGAAATTTTGACCCCAAACTGGCAGGCTGGCCAAGTCGCTACCTTACCTAACAGAGACACAAGTGTCACCTTCTCAATCCGCACTGAAATGTGTTTCTGAGTTCACCCTGAAAATGCATTGTGGGTCAGATTTAGAAGGTGACACTTAAGTGCCCGTAAGGTGGGCTGGAAACAAGCCCATCCTGAACATATGGGATGGAACTGGCCCCAAATTATCAAGTTATGAGTAAAAATAGAGTCAAAAAGGCCCTCCAGCATTTGTTTCATTTATCACAGAACTCCAATCTTAAGATATAGTGTGGCAAGAGAATGTCTTATCTAGCTACTTCTGTGAAAAACATGTTTTGCCATATGTGTATTTGTCTGTGATAATCACTTGTAGCGAATGTCTGACAAGTTGTTTGTACATTGCTCACATTAAAATGAAAAATAAATAAAAACTTTTATGAAAAAAACAGATGCCAAAAATAAAGCAGACTAGGTCCATGCACATGCACAAGAAAACAGAATATGTCCATGTGCATGCACAGAAGGATTCACACACATAAGTATGTTTTTGTCATTTTTTTTCAAACCGTGTATATAGAGAAGCATGTTGAGGGACATCAAGGAATCACACAGATGAACATTAAGAATTTACAATGATGGGTCAAAGTGTGGGTACCAGTGGAGTTGGAGGAGGGTGGTATGTATTCTAGGGGATGGGAACAGCTGTGAGCATGCTGGGGCAAAAGAGGGAATACTGGCAGTGGAACTGGGCACCATTCCCCAGTAAATTTCACAGCAGGGTGCAGGGAGGATAGTAGTTGCATGATTGGGCACCCACCACTGGTAATATTTAATTCAACAGCTGGTTTAGAGAGAAGGGATACCAGAGGTGGAATTGGGCACCAGCCTCCAGTTATACATGAAACAGCTTGATCATTTGGGTGGAGGCACACCAGTGGATGGGACTGGCCACCTGCCACTGGTAAATTTCTATATTTTTTCTGATTACATGAAATATTGTAGTCACATAGCCAGACATGTACAATACGCAACCTGAAGCATAAAGCATGAAACCTGGCACAGGTTTTGTTACTCATAATTTGTAACAAAATCAATTTTATTAAAAAGTAAAGTGTTTTGAAAACTACAAATGAAAAGTGAATTCAAGTTCAAGTTTATTGTAGAAAAACTCTGTTGAGAATGCTCATTCACAAGGAGAGGAATTACCCTACATAGCTGACCAGACCTAACAGGCCATAGTTTGTTGTTGTTGTTTTCAATATGCAAAGGGCTTTTTTATTATTATTGGTTTATGATTGCTAACAGTCATGTAACCAGTAAAGCTATGCCACTGGCATGACACGGGTTTAAAATTAAACTGCCTTCTGAGTCCTAACAAACTGGTACTGCCATGTAAGTGAATACATAAATGCACAAAAAAGTAAAGAAAAACAGAGTGTTGTGGCAGTATGTGAACTGAAATACACCACAGCTTTTGAAACAGACTGTTTCAAGGAACCCTGCTTTATCCAATCTACTGTCTGAAATTGGTAACTTGGGACAAAAGAAGGTTGACGCTCATTGAGATTGTCCCCCACTGTTGAGTGGGACATTATTCTCAAATGTGATCTTTCTGTAAGCCATCTGTCTAAGCCCTTGTTGAAGGCATCAAATGTATCTTGGTCAACCAGTTTCTGTGTGCAACTGTCTTCTTATGTTAAGGTAACTGTCAATGTTTTCTGAGAAGTTCACATTATTACCTCCAGGACTTGGATTTGCCAGCTGGTAGTGACTGATTCTATAAACCAGTACTGCCCTGTTAACTCTTCAGCTCAGCCCAATCATGGTGGTGGCAATGCAGTGAAGGGGAGGGTCCACCTGGCTTAAAACCCCACTTCTACCTGTCATGGCAGCATCTCAGTGGCAAAAATTAAGTGCAGAGGCCAAGTGCTACAGGTGGAGACTGACCAGAGTCAGACCATAAAAGACCAGACCATGGAACTCTCATGGTGAAAATATTTTGTCATATATGTTATGAGCACCAGTACGCTGCATAGTCTATTATGCCACTGTTTCCAGTGAAAATATCTTGTCTGCTAACTGTGTGTTCCTTTACTGTTCCACAGAGCCGATGTCCAACACTACTTCCAGGAGTTTTACTGCTGCTTTATATTGCGTTGAATGACTGTCTCTCTGCTGTGTGTACTGCTGCTATTTCATTAAGTGATTTGCGCTGCTCTTGATCTACATACATTGCCATTTAAATTACTACTGTTTTCATATTAACTTAGATCGCCTCGTCTGCATTAAGGAGTCAGTCAAGCCATGAATCACTGTGACTATTTTGTGAGCACCTGTATGCTATATTGACTATTGTCCTATTGTACGCAATCAAAAGCTTTATGTCACCCAAGACTTGTGACTGATTAAGTACTGGGAGCTTATGTTAAAAGCCATTTTTGCATTTGATGCACATGTGCACCAAATGTTTTGAGACAGTAATGGAAAATGAGAGGCGTGTCACTGCCACACCAATTACAGCGGCATCTGCAAGAGGTGTGGCAGTGTACACCAGTCACTAGGCACTCTGGTCATGACAGCAATACAGCTCTGCTGTTGTGCCGTGCCACGGACTTGAAACAAATGAACTGCTCCAATGGGATCACTTCATTTGTAGCTCAAACTCCTACCATGCACATTAGAGTGCACGCTAATGCACATGGCGGCAGTTATTCTTGTATTCTCTGTCTCCATCCCCACTCCTCTGACCCTCCTGCAAGCTTCAACTGAGGCCATAGTGTGGCCTCTCCTGGTGTTGGCATCTGCCCCCCCTCAACATTAGCCATCGTGCAGCTTTCTCTTACAGTTGACATCGGGGTGCCCAATTCCTATATCGGTGCACACCCTCCCATATTAATGTGGCACACTAGGAGCCCACCCCAGTGTGCCAAAATAATTTTTTTTTTATGTTTTGACAGTAGGATGCTTGCTCCCAGTGTCAGATGTTTCCCCACCCCCAGCCCAAATAGATATTTTGCCTATATCGGGTGCCCAGTCCCCATGTCAGCATGTTTCCCTCACCCCCCAACTAATGTGGCACACTAGGAGCCCACCACAGTGTGCTGCCAAAATATTAAAATATTTTTTTGACACTGGCATGACCAATCCCAGTGTCGGATATGCCCCCACAAACCTGTTCAGTGCCGACATCAGGTTGCCCAGTCCCTGTATTGGCATGCCCCCCCCCCCACTATTGTGACACACTGGGATCCCACCCCAGTGTGCCTATATTACTTTCTTTTTGCCCTGTAAAAAAAAACTATCCTTGATGTCTTTTTATTTATTTTTCCCTGTAAAAAGAAAAAGGTCTAACGTCATCTCCTCAGGCCCCTCCCCATCCCCACCCACACTTTGTGTACCCCACCTCCACACACACCCCTCACTTCATACTTGCCTTCAGAGGTCTGGCACTGTCATCTTCTCTGCATTGGGAACATGCCTGCACTCTTCAAAGGTGACCAACAAACTGAGAAATCATGGTAAGCCTTATAATGGGACTCAAAGATGGATTTCAACTTAGGTTTATATCTAGGCCAATTTTAGGAAATGTGGCGTCAAATTTTCAACGTGGGGTTCTTGGGACCTCACCTCATGAACAATAAACACTGGTACTGTCATTTTGTGTCTCAGTCCTGAAAGGTGATTTCACAATCTCTTCAAGGAATTACCTTTTGGGACATACTAATGAAACAACAGTGCCACTGTTCATGAGGTGGGGTTCCAAAAAGCCCGTGTTTCAAATTTGGTGGAAAAATTCCAAAAGAATGAATGCATTATGAGTGTACATTGTGCAGTTTCTACACAAGCTCATAACTTTTCCAATTTTTAATATTTTTACTCTAGATTTTCAACATTGCCATCTTTTCAAACCTCCTTATGAACAGTATAGCTGTCATTTTTCACAATCTGCCCGAAATATGTTTTTGCACCTGTGGAGTAGAATGGTGAGGTCACTGTGCAAAATCAACTTTTGGGATGGAGTCCTGAAAAGATAGTACCACAGTTCATGAGGTGGCATCCCAAAAAGCCCATGTTGAAAATTTGGTGTAACAATTCCAAAAAATGATTGTGTTACAGCCGTGCATTGCACAGATTCTACACATGCTCATAAGTCTGCCAGTTTTTCACATTTTCACTCCAGATTTTCAACATTGGAAATTTTTCACACCTCCTCAAGAAAGGTACAGCTGTCATTTTTCACATCCTGCCCAAAATGTATTTTCACACCTGTGGTACCGAATGGTGCAGTTGCAGCATAAAATCACCTTTCAGGAACGAGTAACAAAATGATAGTGCCACTGTTTATGAGATGAGGTCCAAAAAAGCTCACTTTGAAAATGTGGAATGAAAATACCAACAAATGCTGAGGGCATTAGGGTTTTCAACTGTAATGCTCCAACCCCCCACCCTGTAGAGACTGACAGGTGTCAGGGGTGTGACTTTGGGTCATTGGGCATAATTCCCATGCCATTCCACCCTCACCCCCACCCTGCAGCCAGTGACAGGCATTGAGGTATGCCTTGGGGTCTTCAGCCCTAACATTCACCCCATTCTCCTATAGTGTACCTATCTCCACTTATTTCCTTATGGAATGGGATGAGTGTAAGGGCCAAAGACCACAAGGCACACCATGATGCCTGTTGGTGTCTGCAGGGTGCAGTGAGGTTGAATGGCATGAGCATTATGGCTGATGACCCAAAGGCACACCCTCAATGCCTGTCAGTCTCTGCAGGGTGGGGGTGGGGGTTGGCTTTAGGGTTGGAAACACTGATGCCTCAGTAAGGAAGTAAATGAGGGAGGGCAGTAGACATTACCTACCTTGATTTCAGGAAAGCCTTCAATGCTGACCAACATAGAAGGCTTACATAACAAGATGGGTAGTCTGGCCACAGGGGACAAGCTGATACACTGGGTTAGAAATTGGCTGATGAACAGGAGGCAAAAGGTGATGGTAATGGGATCCAATCCAGGGAGATGGTGATGTCCAGTCTGGTACCTCAGGGATCAGTCCTGGGACCAGTCCTATTCAATGTCTTCATTGCAGACATTGCAGAAGGGCTAGAAGGAAAGGTCTGTCTGCCTGTTTGCAGATGACACCACCATCTGTAACAGACTAAATATTCCAGAAGGGGTGGAGAAAATGATCAGACACATGGAGAGCCTTGAAAAATGGTCTGAGGAGCACCAACTGAGGTTCTGTGCAAAGTGCAAATAATGCACCTGGGAAGAGGGAAACCTGGGGAGAGTTACTGAATGGAGGAGAGGTGCTGACAATCACCAAAGAAGAAAAGGACATAGTAGTTTTCAGTGCTGATGACCTTAAATTGTCAAAACAGAGCACAAATGTTGCATGGAGACCCAGTGGCATTATTGGGTGCCTAGACAAAGTATCACTAGCAAAAGGTGTGAGGTGCTGATTCTATTGTATAATGCACTAGTCAGCATTACCCTACAGCACTGTGTTCAGTTCTGGAGGCCACAACTGTGCACTGACATTGACAGGGTGGAGTCGGTCCACAAAAAGGCAACCAAGATGGTACATGGCTTGCAAAATAGAGCATATCAGGACAGATTGAAGGACCTCAATATGTACTCATTGGAGGACAGGAGAACGAAGGGGAACATGATTCATACTTTCAAGTACCTCAAGGCCATACACAAGGTGCTGGGGTGGACATCTTCCTGTGCATCAAACGTTCGGCATTGACAAATGCTTGTTATTGGTAACTGACTTTGCTTTAAACTATAAGGAGTGACTATTTATCTGTGTGTATGTTCTTAATTATAAATGGGGACTTTGTAGTACCAGAACTACTTCTACTGATTAAAGGGTGGGTGCCCAGCTAATCTGAATAACTGATTACCCACTATTTCTGTTAGAGGACTGTACTGCTCCCAATCTATTTTGCCTAAGCTGTTTGTGCCTTGCTTGCCTGCATATCATCTAAACTGTCTCTCCTGCCCCGATTGCTGGTGGTAGCCTACAGGGTGGGAATTGGGAGCTGAAATTATTAATAAGCTTGATGGAGCTGCATTGGAAGCCCAATCTTACAGTGTTCAATTTCTGGGATACTGAGGGGCAATTGCTATAGGAGTCTTTGGAGGGACTGGAGTTGGTACAATGTAAAACTGTTAATCAAGCTTATATCAGCTTAAAGAATATTTTAAGTCTTGCTGTCTTAACAGTGCACGTTCTGTGTAAATTATCTTTTAGTAAAGTACAGTCATCAGACACTGAAGGTACTCACAGGTTTCAGATAACCCAGCAGAAATTTATTCACAGCAAGCAATCCTGGGTGCAAGTTTCTAACTTAATATTGGAATGCTTAAATAGACAGCCTTTTGAACAGAGTCATTTGTAGGGATTTTGTTTTATCTGGGAGAGACTTAATAAGGCTGAATATGACTGTTAAGGGGTATTTTTGGTTTTATTATTTTTATTACTAGCAGGCAATGTAAAACCTAATCCTGGTCCATTTGATATTGAACAAGAGCTAAATGTTGATAGACCAGATATGAAGTATACTATTTCCTTTGTTCATGTTAACATCGGAAATATTTTACCTAAAATAGATATGTTTAGGACTTGGGTATTTGGGAATAACGTTTATGTTGTTACGGTTTCAGAGTCATGATTAACTGACAGCATACCTGATACCGCCATTTGCTTGGCTACATTTAACTTATACCAATGTGTTAGACAGATAAAAAAGGGGGTGGGGTTCTGGTTTATGTAAAGAACTTTTACTCAGTTTGTACTTATTTTTTCTAATTCCTCTCCTGGCATGCATTTCTTACCCTTGATTATATATTTAGGAGGTATAAAACAGTTACATTTGCTTCTTTTTTCTTTCCACCAGGTTTATCACAGGAAGGCTTATCATTACTAGTTGACTATAAAACCTCCATTCCAACAAATAAGGATGTTATACTACTAAGAGATGTCAACATTAATTGGCTAGAGACAGCTAATGTTAAAACTTGGGAGAAATTGGCACATTTGAATTTGTATCAGGTTATTAATTCAACAGTTAGGTGTAATTATAAGCAGAATAAAGACATTTTGATTGACTGGATTTTAACCAATCAGCCTTATCATATTGTACAAGCATCTCCCTTAGCAGATAGTTTCAGTGAATTAAGTGATCACTGTCCAGTTGTATGTTTTTAGAGTGCTTGGAAATCAAAAGTACCACCTGTATACATTACATCACAATCACTAAAAAAGATTGGATTTGATTACTTTTCATAATTCTATTACCCTTATTGATTAACCCTATTTGTATACTATTCCCTGTCCACATACTGTGAGACCATCCTTGAGGTGGTGAGACTGGTCTGGCAAAAGTGAAAACACCTTCAGCAGAGTGAGTGAGCATTGTGTGCATTGACAGTATGACTAGGGGCAGAGGCAGGAAGGGAGCTGGGAATCATAGTTCGGGACTTGCTGTAACAGAACTACTCTCTTGTTCCAATGAGAGGAGGATCCTGGGAGAGTCATTGTTTTAATATACTGTTGCTGTAGCTAGCCTAATTGGGTAGAATAGTTATTTACCTCAGCATATTAGTTTTAAAACACTGAATTTTAAGGACTACAAACTTGAGGCATAGTACCACATGACCTGTAACACTTCTGGGTTCTGCTGTGCTTAAATAGCATGCTTTGCAAGTGGATGTTTTTTGAATCCCTGCTCACATACTGTGAGACCATCCTTGAGGTGGAGAGATAGGTCTGGCAGGAGTGAAAACACCTTCAGCAGCACAAGCAAGTATTGTCTGCATTGACAGTGTGACTAGGGGCAGAGCCAGGAAGGGAGTTGGGAACTGTAGTTCAGGACCTGCTGTAATAGAACTACTCTCTTGTTAAAATGAGAGCAGGATCTTGAGAGAGATGCTATTTTAATATACTGTTGCTGTAGTTAGCCTAATTGGGTGGAATAGTTATTTACTGCATCATATTAGTTTTAAAACACTGAATTTTTAGGACTACAAGCTCAGGGCATAGTGCCACATGACCCGTGACACTTCTGAGTTCTGCTAAACTTAAATAGCTTGCTCTGTGAGTGGAGCGAGCACATGCGGGTGAGTGCACACAAAGACGAGCACCAAGACACGCTCAGTGCATCTGTGTGCATCAGTCGAGGAAGCAGGGAAGTAGGCAGGTAACACTGCCCAAAAGGGAACAACAAGCAACTGAGATATCATAGGTTGAACTTTGTTCTGTATAAGCAATAATACAGAATGGATGCCAATGTGGTAAAGCTAGAAGAGGGTAGTCTTGGACTGAGATATATACATTGTATGAAGATTAGCACTGATATAGCCAATGAGCAGTTAGTTTTCTCTTGTGAAGAATACAGTTTGATTAAAGAACTAAAATAGAAAATTATGGAGTTGGAAATGCAGTTAATTACAAAGCAACACAAACTATTACCTCATGATGGGTTAAATGAGGGATAGATTGATAGGATCTATATGGATTGTGAAAGCAGAAAGTGACCCAGAGAAGGGGACAGTGATGAATGGATTATGGAAAATAGGAAATATAAGAAGGGGAGATGTAGAGCATTGGGATTTAGTTTGGAAATGCATAACAGATATGAGTCATTAATTAACTTAGATGAACAATGTGAAGGTACCCATTCAAATAAACTGACGGATAAACTAATAGTATCTGACAAGAGGCATGAACAATAGACAGATTAACAAACTGTGATAGGCCAAACAAGCATACAAGGTGTTGATGAACTGGGGATGGATGTCACTAATGGGACATGTAACGTGGTTCAAGAAAACAGCAAAAGTGTTAACATAATAAGGGGGCAAACATCAGAAGATCCTAAGAATGGAGATTCTAGGGGGCACATCTCAGTAGTGCATAGTATGGACACAACACAAGTCCAAGATATAAAGCTACCAACTGGCCAAGTCACACATCCTACCTCAAAAAATGTATATGTGTTAGGAGACTCAGTCGTTAAATATATGGATAAATACACATCGAAAGGGAATAAAGAACAAGTAACTATGAGTTACTTTTTGGGGGCTAAATTGGGTGATATTAAGGATATGTTTGAAGGCATCATTAAGGAAAAAGATGGATCTGCCACAGTCATTCTCCATGCAGGAGTAAAAAACATCAAAAATCAAAGCATAGAAGAAATAAAGGATGAATATATATAAATAAGAGAGAAAACCAAAAAACTAAACTGTACATTAGTTTTGTCAGAGATCCTGCCAGTACCAAGAGAAAATATTTATTACACAAATAAACTAATAGAGAGAAATAACTGGCTAAGGCTATGGACTCTAATAGAGGGATTGGAGTGCATAACTCACTGGGAGTCATTCGTAACCGACCCGATGAGCTTTAGCAAAGATGGATTGCATCTAAACAAAAAAGGCAGTAGAAAGTTAGGACTATCCATAAAAAGAACTGTGGACAGAGCTTTACACTGAAAAAGAGAGGGGAAAATACATAGACCACTCAAACAGAAATGATGCAGGGTGATACTAACATCATGAAGAATACTAAAGCTTCTCAGAAAAGGAAAGAAAAAGAATAGGAGATTTAAAGGCATGGTTAGTTAATGCAAGATGCTTCAATAATACAAAATAACATGAATTAGAGTTGCAAATATCGGCTGAGAGTATTGATAGCTGTATAATTACAGAAACATGGTGGAAAGATGAAGTAGACTGGGATAAAAGTATAGATAGCTATATGCTTTTCAATAAAAACAGAACAAACAAAAAAAGGAGAGGAGAGGTTGCCATCTAATTAAGGAATGATATCCCTTGTCATAGGGTAAACACACTGGATGATTCAGAACCTGAATCATTGTGGCTGGAACTTCAAGATAGCACAGGGAACAAATTATACTTTGGAGTTTCTTACAGAGCCCCCAATTGTAACAGTATTGCTAGCCAGAAAATAGAGAATGAAACTGAACTTATGGCAATGAAAGGGGATGCTCTGCTAAATGAGGATTTTAATTATCTGGAAAAGAACTGGGAACAAAGTATGTACACAACTGTGGTAATAGTAGGTTTGTTAATACCCTTTTGACACTAGACTTGAAACAGCTGGTGTTTAGACCAACATGAGGAAATAGCATAATGGATTTTATTATTACAAACATGAACAAAATTACTAATATAAAAATAAGAGAAGGAATAGCTAACAGTGACCATAATGCAGTTGAATTCTCTATTAACAAACATTTATTTTGTAAAACTAGTGGTACTACTATTATAAAATTTACAGAAGGGCCAATTTCAGGAAAATGAAACAAGAACTGATGTTATGGAATTGGGAAACAGACTTGGCTGGGCAAAATATGCAGGATATGTGGAATGTCTTCAAAAATAAACTGAAAAGTCTGGAAGACAAATATGTGCCAATTCAGAAAATATACAATAAAAAGGGAAAAAAAACTTGGTGCACCTTTAAGGTGATGAAATTCATCAATAGCAAGAAGAAGGCCTTTCAAATTACGAGGAAATTGGACACCTCAGAAAGTAAAGGGAACTACAAGAGAGTATTGAAACTACTTAAAAAAAAAATAATACGGTCAGAGAGAGGTAAAATAGAATTCAATTTGGTCCATCACAGAGACAACAATAAGGGATTTTTTCATACATAAACAGATTAAAGGGCAAAAGAATCAGACAGGGACTCTAAAAGGAGGGTGAGAAAGTTATAACCACACCTAAGGGATATGGCTGAAACTTTTAGCAAGCACTATGGGACAGTGTTCGAGCTCAAAGATAAAACAAAAATCTGGAGATAAAAGATCACCTTACCAATTTTGCAGAATCTTATTACTAACCTATAAATCCACAAATCAGCAGGCCCAGACCAGCTCACCCCTAGATTATAAAAGAGTTATGTGAATTTGTTGCACCACCTCTTGTTAAGATCCTAAACAGCTCTTTCGAATCAGGGAGTATACCAGAGGATTGATGAAATGCCCTGGTGATGCCACTGTTTAAGAAAGGGGACAGAATGGAGACAACTAATTATAGACTGGTCAGTTTGACTTCTATTGTTTGTAAATTAGCCGAGAGCTTCTTGAAGACTAAACTGGAAAAAAACATGACCAGTATCAGGTTAGATGATAATAAACAGCATGGATTCAAAAAGAATAGAGGATGCATTACTAATCATCTTTGCTTCTATGAAAAAAAAAGATTGATCGGAGAACATGTTCCTGTAGATGTGATATTCTTAGACTTTCAAAAGACATTTGATAAAGTTACCCATCATTACTTAATTACTGAAATGGTGAAGTTAGGGATAGATAGCAGGATAGTTAATTGGCAAATAATTGGTTATCAGACAGATATCAGACAGTAAGAGTAGTAGGAGAATGCTCAGTGCCAACTGTAGTGTTGAGTGGTGTTCCACAAGAGATGATACTGGGACCAGTGCTGTTTTCAATTTTTATCAGTGATATACGAGCCAATACTAAGAACGAGCTTATCAGCTTTGCTGACAACATTAAGTTGGGAGGACCAGTTGCAACAAATGAATAACAGTTAGATATGATATAGGACCTAAAACACATTGAGGATTGGGCAGTTAAAAATAAGATACCATTCAGTGTAAATAAATGTGTTAGTATGCATCTAGGGAGCAACGATATTTCACAGTCTTACATACTAAATGGGTCAATATTAAAAAGAGTAACATATGAAAAAGACTGTGGGATATTTATTGATGATAAGTTAAACTTCAGAAACATAGGTCACACTTGTCGACAGCAAATTACATGATCAGGAATATCAACAGATGTTTCATAAACTAATCTATGAATTGCAGGTTGCTGCTGTATAAATTGTATGTGAGACCCTACTTAAATTATAGGCTACAGATATGGAACCTGTATAAATGCAGTGCCATTAATAATATAGAGAGTATGCAAAAGAGATATGCAACGACTATAGGTTCTTTAAGAAACCTGAGATATGAAGATAGGTTAAGGAAAACAGGGTTGTTTTCTCTGAAGCAGAGAAGGATAAAAGGTGACCTGTTGATGCTACACAAGATAATGAGGGATAAAGAAATGAGTAAGGAAATGAACGTTGAAAAGGCAGCAAAATCAGATGGCTTGAGAGGGCACAAAAATCCAATCAAACTGAGAACCCCAAGAAGAAATGGGGAATATTTTTATTTTATAAATAGAACAGGTAGGTTGTGGAATACCCTCCCTGGGGACGTTGTAAATAGTAAAAACCAGGATGAATTTAAAAAGAAGGTGGATGAATGGTTGGTCAGAAATTGGGATAATTTGTCCCACTAATGTGGGGAGTGATAGTATGGGCATGAAATGTATTCTTTCGCTCTATACCCAGTATGAATTCTTGATGTAGACCATATGTTGGATTTTGTAAGTACAGAATTTAATAGCATTTGTGACATGTTTGTGACATAAGCATAACATAAGGGTTAAAAACAGATGCCAGGAATGGGATAACCATAGACTTAATAGATAAGATGCAGGAAAGAGACACTTTTTCATGCCATTATCGTAAACTTTGTACACTTGATTCTCTAATAAAATATAAACAATTAAGCATTTTTTGCAAAAAATTAGGAAAACCAAAGCTAAATTTTTGCATACAAAATCAATTTTCAATCTTTAAGAATCAAAAAGAACATTGGTCAGTTCTCAATAAGTTACAGTTAAAGGTTGATACAACTGGTTTTCCTCTACTTATTACTAAAGATTGCAACATAACATAACAATTCAGTATTGCTAAAGAGATGAATTGATTGTTTACAGATGTTTTTAAGTTAGCTCTTTTCATTAATATCACTTGACTTTAAAGCAATATGTACTGATGCAGTCTTATCAAATTTTGATTTCAAACCCTTAACACTTGAGCAAACACTTCATTACCTTAAGAGAATTAAATTTAGATCATGTATGGGGTCTGATATGATGGATTTACATTTATTTAAATGGTTGTTAGATTTAATGGTTTTACCATTGAAGATTTTCTTAATCATAAAAAATACCACAATTCTGGAAGCAGGCCACAGTTGTTCCTATATTTAAGTACCGTGACCATACAAATTCTAAAAATGTCCATTTCATTATTAGTCCTTCTGTTCAAGGTTCTTGAATGAATAGTATTTGACCAGATAAAATCATTTTTGGATTCAAAGAATTTAGTAACACCATGTCAACATGGTTTAAAGAAAAATTATAGTACTTTAACAGCTACCATGGAACTTAATAACATTTTTCATAAAACCCTGGACAGAGATGGCATAAGTGGAGTATTATTCCTTAATTTGTCAAAAGTGTTTGATTTAGTTAATAATGAACACTTAATTGTTCATCTTGAAGAACTTGGATTATCTGCAAATGTGGTACAGTGGTTTTCTCACAACTTATCTATTAGAAAGCTACAGTATATGTTGTTTTGGGTCCATTTATCTCATCTTTGATAGATGTATAACATGATTTAAAGAAAAATTATAGTACTTTAACAGTTAACATGGAACTTAATAACACTTTTCATAAAACCCTGTCTTTTTGAATGTGTTGTCATCTGTTACACAGGATAAAAATATTCTTGTCACTATCTACGCAGATGATATTGTTTTATATCGGCACTCATGAATCAGATTTGTAAATGCAGTGTTGGAGTTTTATTTCAGAAAGCCACCTGGTATACACCCTATTGCCTCAGTGATTTGACCCTAATCCAGGTTTTCTTCAGTCCACCCCCTGAGGAAGACCTGGATTAGGGTTGAAGTGCTGGGGCAATAGGATGTATACCAGGCATCTTGCCAAAATAAAAGTGCAACACTGCATTTACAAATCTAATTCACAAATGCAGAGCCTTCTTTTTCTTTTGAGACTACACCAGTAAGCTGGCAACTTCTGCTTTAGCACTGCCATTCACTGAGCACACCTTTCTTTTGGAAATGGTTTGTTTTATATTGGGTTGGTGATGATCCTATGGAGATTACCAGTCAACTACAGATGGAGGTTCTAATGGTTCAACAAAGGTTATTGGACAATGGGATGATGTTAAATGTTGCTAAAACTAAATCCTTATTTTGTGGTTCTCAATGTAAATTATCTTAATTGGGCTCATTACCTACTCTCCATGATTTATGTACTGTTCCAATTGAACACGTTATGCATTTCAGATATTTGGGTTTAGTTTTGGACCAACATTTAACATATCAGAAACATATCACTTACAGTATGTTACTAAGACTGTGTATTCTAGGTTAGGGCAATTTATATAGTAGATTTAATAATTGTCTTTTACTTTATTCTAGAGGAGCACTTAGTCTTTACTATTGCCAGTTATTGATTATGGGCTTTCAAATAATTCATCTGCTCTTAGTACTAACTTGTCTCATGTAAGAACATTGTACCACTCGGTTTGCAGATCTGTGAGTTTGGCTTCACTTTCGACTCATCATTGTACATTTTATAATGGTTTAGGTTGGTTTTCATTTGAGCAAAGAGTGAATTATTTCAATTTGTTGTTTTTTAGAATAATAGAGTTTGCCCTTTAAGGGGCAGACCAGGTTGTCCTGGTGCACCCCTGTCCTCCTTCATAGGATGGTTGTGCTCAGGAAGGGAGGGAGGAAGGAAGGGGAGGGGCTAAGAGTCAAGAACAATGGGCAGGTAACAGGAAGGGGAGGGGTGAATGGAGGTACATAAAGGACAGCACAAGGGGGCCTCAGCCACTTTTTGCTGGAGTTTCAATTTTACTGAAACTACAGCACGTCGGATTGGCATATTGTTGGTGGAAGCAGAGGTTTGTGCACCAGGATAAACAGATAAGCGAAAAATGAACAAGGCTGGATATGTTTTAAAAGAAAAATGCTTTGGGGGGGTTACTTGGCTTAATAATGAAAAGTCTGTATATAGCAGTGGTAGGAGAGAGGCAGCTTATAGCAGAAGGACAGGATGCAATCCTAGTAGAATTTAAAAAAATGTGTTTTTGTGGTAATTTACGATAGTAAGGTATGATATAGGACAGAACAGAAGCGCTAAGAGCGGTAGCTGGTTGTGAAGGGCTGTGCCTGAAGGTAGTTGAGGAGGATTGGTCCAGAGGACTGAAAGGGAATGAGCAGTGAGCAGTGGTGTTTGGCGGGTGTGGGCCTAGCGAGGAAAACAAGGGTAGGGCATGGTCTCGGGGAGAGCGAGCGATTAAAACTGAGTGGAGCATTGTGGCACATGGCTGGGAGGGTTGAGCAGCAAGCAGTGGTGTTTGGCTGGTGTTGGCCTAGCAAGGAAAGTGGCAGAAGGGCAGGGTCATGGGGAGAGTGAGCGATTGAAGCTGGACTGAGCATTGGGCACATGGCTAGAAGGGTGGAGCACCTTGCGGTGGGTTTTGGCCGGTGGTGGCCTAGCGAGAAAAGTGGCTGCACAGCATGGTCTGGGGGGGAGAGCAGGTGAGCCAGGATGCTGGACAGACAAGAAGGGCACAAGGACACGGCAAAGGGAATAAGCTCGATGATAGGCTGAAGTGGAAAAGCCTGATATTGGAACTGGTACTGTGCAGGTTTGCCTGGAGAAGGGAATAGGATGTGGGGAGAGGCCCGAAAGAAAGAGCTAGTGTGGGGCTGACACAGGCAGCCATGTGGAGTGATGGCACACACCATGGGGTAGGCCGCGAGGCGAGCAGATCCCGGGGGGGTAGGGGGAGGCTATTTAGCCCTGGCATTGAGGCAGAGTTTTGGGGTAGTGAATGTGGGGTTTTGGATGCATATGCATGAGGTTTGGTGGGTTTTTTTTGAGACAGCAGGTGAAGCAAGGGGAGCAGCACAGTAAAGGGCCAGTGGAGAGAGGCCCTGTAATAGGAGGAGTGGAAGCAGGCTATAGCGACATGTGGCATGACGTCACACGCCGTGCAATGGTCGCGAAGACAGGGGGAAGGAAGAGATAGGAGCAGCAGGGATAGGAGAGGGCAAAAGACAAAGGAATGAGTGGACTGTACAGGGGGAGGCTGGCTAACAAGCGACAAGGGCACGCATGCCAGCTGGGTCATGGGGGAGAAGCAGACACTCCCCCACCCCAAGGGACCTCATGGCTGCCTCCAGTTGGTTGTTTAAGGGGAGAGCAAACCCCCTCAGATAAAGAGGTCAATCATAACCTGGCATCACCCAGGAAAGAGGTAGTTCTTTAGGGGAGACAGCAATGGATGGTAGGGGCCCCATGAGATGGCAATGGAGAAGCAGGGCGATGCAAAGGGGGCATATGGATATGGAAACTAAGGGGGACAAAAAGGGTAAAGGGAATGCTAAAGGGGCCCTGTGGGGGTCGAGGGCACAAGCTGGCAGGAACAGGCATCTTGCCGATGGTTGCCCATTGGAAGGGAAGCCCTCAAAAAAAAAAAACAAGAAACAACCTCGGTTGTGCAAGAATACCAGGTAAAAGGGGGGGACATGGGCACGAAAAGAAAAAATGTAGCAGTCACACTGGCGCATGGCAGAAGGGATGGGGAAAAAAGGAAAAGGAAACAATATATATATAGTCATATAGGTATATAATAAATCTTGTCTCTTCCCATAGTTGTCTTCACAGAGAAAAAGAGAGAAGGATATGGCACCAAAGAAAAGCAAGCCGTCAAAGGAGGATGCCTACAGGGCTATAATCGAATTGGCAGAAAAAGCCAACCGAATGAGGGAACTGGTGGAAGGGGAGGAACTAGAGAGTCCCGGGGAGAAAAGGAAAGCGGGCCCAGAAAAAGGAGGCAGAGGGAAACGACCAGCCGAAGGGCCACGCAGCCCACTAGGGTACCACCGCTGACAGTGGGACATGCCAGGGTGGCTGATCCAGTAACTCTGCAGCCTATAGACATGGTAATGCCAGTACCTCCCCCAGATCAAGGTGGGATCTCCCTTGGTGAACCTGGGACAGATCCCCAAAACGTAGTGTTCCCTCCACAAACCATAGTAGTTCACCCTCCTCCTCAACCACAGGGAGAAAAAAGGGGACAATTGGGAGACGCCAGGCAGCATGGCCCAGACAAGGTTACAGGTAATGCACTCAGCTCAGTGGGGGACAGTATAAAAGAATACATAGGTCAAATTGTGTCGGCGCTGGGGACAGGAGGGTTAGGGCAGATGGAATCGGCTCTGGCAGAGATTAGGATGGAGAAAGAGGTGCCGGAAAGAAATGAAGGGAGTGCAGAGAAGGAAGGAAAAGGTACAATGGAGATAGGTGTGCCCGGTATGAGGATAGGAGAGCATGTTCCACTAGCTACGAAAGAAAAAATATGGAAAGGGGAGTATGTGGATATATTCGCTTTGGTGAGCCGGGAATTGGCAGCAAAGTATGAGGAGGCTGAGAACATAGGTAAGAGTGAAATGGCAGTAGCAATAGTGCTTTTAGGAAAAAAGGAGGAGGACAAGTTCATGAAAGGGAAGACCTGGGACAGGTGGTTTGTAGGTTTTGCCACTTTCTCAGCCATCATCTTGGAGAAAAGACTGGAGCTGGGCATCCTGCTCATCATGTATTCCTTGATAATAAGGAGGGCAAAAGCAAAACGGGGGGTGGGGTGGTTATACTATGATGAATTTTTTCAATGGAGAATGGCAACATTCGGGGATGTGAGATGGGACACGAAGCAGCTAGACTTATGGACAGACTACGTCACAGATCAGTCCACACCCAAAGGGGAATGGGGGAGGAAAGGGGTGACACCCCAGAGATGTTGTTGGGCTTACAACAGGGCCTTTTGCTCATGGCCTTAATGTCATTTTTGGCATGCTTGCTCAAAATGCAGTGGAGGGCACCCGGCAAGCAGATGCAGGATGACATGGGCCCAAGGGACACAGGGACATGGGGGGCAAGGGTCAGGTCAACATTTCTTTCGAGAGGGACAGGGGTTTAAAGGGCAGACATGGAATAAGGGAGGGAGGAGCAGAGGGAACACGAGTAGAGAGGGTCAGAATCACTGATCAGAAGAACCTTACACAAGGTGGGAGGGAGGGGCTGGGGAGCAGTAATGGGGGGAACAACAGAGAGCAGTTTCAGGTAGCTAGAACCCCCATCAATTTAGAGGCATGAACAGCCTGTTTGGACAGATATCCAAACAAAAGAGTGGGGGATATGATTATAAAAGGTTTTAGCATGGGGTTTTCACTGCAGTGTGGGGGGCCCAGACAAGCCAGAGAGGCGGGCAACCTGGGGTCAGTTAAAGGAAGGGAAGAAATGTTGAGACAGAAGATAGAGAAAGAAAAGGCAGCAGGGAGGGTAGAGGGGCCATTTTGACACCACCCCCCCCCCATAAGACATGCGGATTTCACCATTGGGTTTAGTACCCAAGAAACAAGCGGGAGAGTACAGGGCGATTCACCACCTGTCTTATCCGGAAGGGGATTCGGTGAATGATTTCATTGGGGAGGAACACAGTAAAGTGACATATGCAACACTAGAGGATGCAGCCTGGACAATCCGGGCTACTGAGGACACATGGATGGCAAAGACGGATATTGAATCTGCTTTCAGACTGCTGTCAGTTAGGAAGAGAAAACTGGAATCTATTGGGTTTTAAGATTGGGGTGCAGTATTATTTCAACAAATCCATGCCAATGGGATGTTCCATAGCATGCGCGACATTCGAAGCATTCAGCACATGCTTGCAATGGATATTTCAGGAAAGGACTGGTTATAGAATAGTCATTCATTATCTAGATGACTTTCTTTTCATTGGAGGAGAAGAGAGATACAGAGGATGCTGGGCAAGTTTCAGGATTTATGCAGGGAGCTAGGGGTGCCACTGGTGCTAGAAAAAACAGAAGGGCCCAGCAGGGTGATGGAGTTCCTGGGGATTGAGATAGATGCCCTAAAATAAATATTCAGGCTGCCAGACAACAAAGTGAGGAAACTGAAGGAATTGATTCAAGTACACACCAGCAGGAGAAGGGGTACAACTAAAACAAGTACAACAAGTACTGGGGAACCTGAACTTTGCCTGAAGGGCCATTGGACCAGGGAGGGCATTCACAAAGAGGTTAGCTAGGGCTGCAGCAGGGGTCACCAGGCCACATCACTGGGTGGACCTGACAAAAGGTGTCAGGGAAGATTTTGAAATATGGGAGGAATTCCTTAGGGAATATAACGGCTGTTCGTTCTGGCAAGAGAAGTGGGTGTACAACACAGACCTCGATCTCTACACAGACGCAGCCAGGGGGTTTGGCATGGGGGGTTACCTGAGAGGCAGGTGGTTTGCAGAACCATGGCCTAATAGCTGGGTAAGGGACGTAAAAATAAGAGATATAACATTGTTGGAGATCATGCCCATATGGGCATGTACCCTGGTCTGGGGGAGGAATTATGGGATCAGAAAGTGACATTTTGGTGTGACAATAGAGCAGTGGTGGAGGTCCTAAAAAACAGAGGAGCCAGGTCAGAAACAGTCATGCAAGTATTATGACGTTTAGTGTTAAGGGCTTTGCAGCTGAACATGTCATTCAGAGCAAAACACATAGAAGGGGCACACAATACCCTGGCTGACAGCCTTTCCCATCTGCAACTGGACCATTTCCGGAGGCTGGCACCAGCAGCGGAGGAACAAAAAACACCCATACCAATGAACATCTGGGACGTTGGCAAGAAGGAACAGAACTGTTGTTTCGCAGCTCATGAGCACCTCGGACTCTAAGGGCCTACGATGGGGCCTGGCAGGTGTTTCAAACATTCAGGGCTGAGCATCGGATGGAGGTAAGTGGGCTACTCACAGAGGATCAGTTGGGAATGTTCACCGTGAAGCAGTGGCAAAAAGGGACTGCCCACACCACAATGGGAGTCTATTTGGCAGGGATTAGTGTTATCTGCAGCCTAAAAGGGTAGAAGGACCTGACAAAATCATTGTTCATCAGGAGAATGATGCAGGGATGGAGCAGGTTGAAACATGGGCCAGTAGATTAGAAGGCCAATAGGGGAACAGTGGCTAGTAAAGCTAAAGAACGTGCTCCCGGCAATATGCAGATCAAAAGCCAAGGCCCAACTATTTCACGCAATTTATGTAGTAATGTTTGCAGGGGCCATGAGAGTGAGTGAGGTGGTAGGCTGTGGGAAAGAAGACAAGGAAGGGGGGTTAGAATCGGAAGATATAAGCTGGAGGGTGAAAGAGATATGGATCAAGATCAGTAGGTCAAAAATGGATCAAAGAGGACAAGGTTTCATAGTGACGCTGAAGTGGCAGGTAGAGGTTGCAGTATGCCCAGTATAGGCTCTGTGGGCTTTTGCCACAGAGCAGGGGACCAGGACGGGGTAATTATTTGTACATGGTGATGGGAAAAAGGTCACTGGCTACCAAGTCACAGCATTGCTCAAAAAGGGCATGCAATTCATGGGGGAAGACCCAGCTAATTATTCATCCCATTCCTTGCAGATTGGGGCTGCCTCACAGTGGGCAGCAGTGGGAAAAATGGTGAATGATATTTTGGAAAAAGGACGCCGGCGGTCTGCCAGTTATAAAAGATACATTCGAGCACTGAAGTAAGAAATTGAAAGTAGTGCTCCTGTTTTAACTACAGAGCTGGGGGGGCAAGAAATGGTAAGGGGGGAGGGCAGGGAAGGGGATACTACTGTGATGATACTGAAAGCATGTGTAAAATAATTAATTTTGCTTGAACTCCATAGGTAGAGAGAGGATCACGGAAGTCTGGATCTGCAGCCATTCCTGTATTTATTCAGCTGGAAAGAAAGCAGAGAAGAAGGCTGGTGGAAAGCAGCTGTACCAGGATGTGAAACAGTGTAGGTTGGTCTGGCATGGCAAACGGGGGATGAGATGGGCACAACTGCTTCCCACCTTGAAGGAACTCAAGGGACGGTGCCCCAGTCCAGACCTAATTATTATACATTTAGGGGGCAACGACCTTGCAGGCAAGCCATGGGTAGACACATACTTACAGATAAAAAGGGATCTAGGAGCAATACAACAGTGGTGACCTCTAGTATGCCTTGCTTGGTCGGATATGATACCAAGGAGGGTGTGGAGGCAGGAGCACAGCCATAGAGCAGTGGAGAGGGCCAGGAGAAAGTTGAATAGAAGGGTTGGGACATTGGTAAGGCAGAAGGGAGGACAGATGATACTGCAGGGGGTAGAAGAATGGGTGAAAGACTTCTACAGGTCAGATGGTGTGCACCTGTTGGACCTAGCCATAGACACATTCAATACAGAAACAATAGGCTTTATAGAAGCATGCAGGAAACATGCAAAAAATGGAAAATAAAAAAAAAAAGGAGAGAGAAGGAGTAAGAAGGATCTTCCCTGAGGTAAGGGAGAATAATACCCTAAGTATGGGGGAAGCCAGCCGTTCAGTGCAACTGGAGACTGGCTAGTGGGGAAAAGGGGGGGGAGGGGGGAAGAAAAAGGAACAACACAGGAAGAGGAAGAAGGTGAAGGTGAAAGCGGTCTCAGTTTTCGCTGTTACCTAATGGAAAAGGAGAAGAAGTCACCCAGGTTTTCACCTGGGAGGAGAAAAGAGGAAGAAGGAGGGATAATCAGAGATTGATATATGGATGGAAATAAATGAAATTCTGAAAATATAATAAGAAATGAGAAATGGAATATGGAACTATGAAGTATAAATGAATTAATTGACAATCTGAGCACAACAACAAACAATGGTCTCTGTCCTTTTGTGAGGGAAAAGGTGGGAATCCAGGACAGTGGAGTTTGCCCTTTAAGGGGCAGACCAGGTTGTCCTGGTGCACCCCTTCTCTCCTTCATAGGATGGTTGTGCTCGGGAGGGGAGGGAAGAAGGAAGGGGAGGGGCTAAGGGTTAAGAACAATGGGCAGGTAACAGGAAGGGGAGGGGCAATGGAGGTACAGAAGGGACACAGCACAAGGGGGTCTCAGCCACTTTTTGCTGGAGTTTTGATCCCTCCCACCGACCCTACTAGGCAGAGCAAGAAGGGAAGACAGTCAAGATGGGACTGTATGGTGGGTCTGTCAAAGGTGGATGACAGGAGCATCTGGTCTGACAGTTTGGACTGCCAAAGGTGGATGGCAGATGATAAATGTGGATATGGACTGCCAAAGGTGGATGGCAGGAGAGAAAGGGGGAAAAGGGAGGGGAGGGGGGGAAGAAAAAGGAATAACACAAGAAGAGGAAGAAGATAAAGGAGAAAGCGGTCTCGGTTTTCACCGTTAACTAATGGAAAAGAAGAAGAAGAAGGCACCCAGGTTTTCATCTTGGGGGAGAAAAGAGGAAGAAGGAGGGATAATCAGAGATTGATATATGGATGGAAATAAACGAAATTCTGAAAATATGATAATAAGAAATGAGAAATTGAATATGGAATTAAAAGTATAAATAAATTAATTGACAATCTGAGCACAACAACAAACAATGGTCTCTGTCCTTTTGTGAGGAAAAAGGGGGAAATCCGGGACAATGATGTTAGCAAATACCAGTTTCATTTACAGTGCCTTCAGAAAGTATTCACCCCCCTTGGATTTTGTCACATTTTGTTGTGTTACTACCAGAATTTTTAATGCATTGAAATGATTTGTTTCCCCCTTGATTCACACAGCATACTCAACAATTTAAAGGGGCAAAAATATTTTTATTGTGTAACAAAAATGTATGAAACATTAAAAACTGAAATATCTTGTTTACTTAAGTATTCACCTCCCTGAGTCAATACTTTGTAGAAGCACCTTTGGCAGCAATTACAGCTTTGAGTCTTCTTGGGTATGTCTGTATCAGCTTTGCACATCTGGATTTGGGCATTTTCGCCCATTCTTCCTTGCAGATTTGTTCAAGCTCTGTCAAGTTGGATGGGGAGCGTCGGTGAACCGCAATCTTTAGGTCCTTCCACAGATTCTCAATGGGATTCAAGTCTGGGCTTTGGCTGGGCTACTCAAGGACATTCACCTTCTTGTTCTGTAGCCACTCCAGTGTTGCTTTGGCTGTATGCTTGGGGTCGTTGTCATGTTGGAACGTAAATCTTTGCCCCAGTCCAAGGTCTACTGCAGACTGATGCAGGTTCTCCTCAAGGATGTGCCTGTATTTGGCTCCATTCATTGTTCCCTCTATTCTGACAAGTGCCCCAGTCCCTGCCACTGAAAAGCATCCCCATAACATGATGCTGCCACCACCATGCTTCATGGTAGGGATGGTGTTACATGGGTGCTGAGCTGTGTTCAGTTTGCGCCAGGCATAGCACTTTGCATTCAGGCCAAAGAGTTCAATTTTTGTTTCATCAGACCAGAGAATCTTTGCCACATGGTCTCAGAGTCTGCCACGTGCCTTCTTGCAAACTCCACGCATGCTATTATGTGGTCTTTTCTCAGGAGTGGCTTCCGTCTAGCCACTGTCCCATAGAAGCTACATCTGTGAAGTGCTGCAGAGATTGTTGTCCTCTGGACAGGTTCTTCCATCTCAGCCATGGAACTCTGAAGTTCTGTCAGGGTGGTCATTGAGTTCTTGGTCACTTCCCTGATCAAGGTCCTTCTTGCCCGGTTGCTCAGTTTGGGAGGACGGCCTGCTCTAGGAAGAGTCTGGGTGGTTCCATAATCTTTCCATTTCCTAATGATGGACTTGACTGTGCTCCTGGGAACTTTCAACACCCAAGAAATGTTTTTATACCCCTCCCCAGATCTATGCCTCCTCACAATTCTGTCACAGAGTTCTAAGGACAGCTCCTTGGTCTTCATGGTAGAGTTTCTGCTCTGACATGCACTGTCAACAGTGGGGCCTTATATAGCAGGGTTTTAAATAATTGATTAGCAGTTTTTTCCTTGGGACAATACTAACTGTACAGAAGATATTTATATAGGTTTTCTATAAGTGTTAAGTTTGTTAAACACAGTGAGGCAAGTGCTATGCATTTTCACAATGTTTTAGCACCTTTATGAGCAAAACGCTAATCAATTTTTAGAGTTAAATAAAACCCTGTATAGACAGGTGTATTTCCTCTGAAATCATGTCAACCATTTGAACTGACCACAGGTGGACTCCATTCCAGTTTTAGAGTGATCTCACAAGGAAATTGGATGCACCTGAGCTCAATTTGGAGTGTCATAGCAAAGGGGGTGAATACTTATCAAATCAAGACATTTCAGGTTTTATTTTAAATTACATGTACAAAAAATTCCAGAAGTTTCATTCCACTTTGACATTATAGAGTAATTTATGTAGATATGTGACAAAAAAAATCCCATATAAATGTATTTTAATTTGAGTTTGCAACATCACAAAATGCGACAAAATCTGAGGGGGGTGAATACTTTCTGAAGGTACTGTATGTCTAACATTTCACATAGATCACATACATATTGTACTAGATCAGTAAATGTTGGAAAATTGGACCCTCCCTCCATTAGGTCTTCCATAGGCCCAAGGTCATGAATTTTTATGTTGTCAAAAATGTGGAATGATGTGCCTAACGATTTCTTAAAATGAAACTCATTATATGTTTTCAAAAAAAATCTCTGAAACAGCTTTATTTTGTTTGTTCGACATGTACTTGTAACATGTGTTGTATTGTACTGTAATTTTATGTCCGGGTCACCTGTGAAAATTGACATTTTATGCCCTGGGGTTTTACCCTGCTGATCAGATGTTAAATTAAAAAAAGAAGAAATGAAAACAAAAGGGTGCTATTAAATGAATTCTTAAAATAAAAATAATGAGTTAGAATCAATGTTTCAACCAGAAGTCTTTTTCAGGAAATACATGTGAAGAGAAAATTATGCAGAGCTGATGGAGAGATAAGGAGAAAGCAGGAAAGGAAAAGGAGTGTGTGGATCTTAGAGACAATATGATAACAGGCAAGATAAGAACAGAAATCATCCCATAAGATGGGAGGAGGGAGAGGCATGCAGTATAAGGAAGAATAGCAATGAACACCCTGAGGAGTCCTCAAGTAGGATCTAACAAACTGTGATAGTTAGAAGCTTAAAACTTAATTGTGGGGAGAAAAAGTTAGGGAAATTTGGAGACAATGAAAATGGATATGTATAGCAGAAACGTCTATATACATATGATAACACATACCTTAAATAGACATATTAAGTGGTGGGAGGTGGAGGAAGAAGCTGAAGACCAACTAGGATCTGTGGTGGCAAAACAGGCAAGGAAAAGATGGGCAGACTACATGGGCAAGGCAGTCCTTATCTGCCCCCAAAATTCTATATATCTATGTTTCTATGTGTGCAGGCATACCTCACACCTAAACATACTGTACCTTGCACACATGAAAACAAATATATCAGAGGGACAAAAGCAACAAGTGCAGTGATAAACCATAAAGCAGTTTAAGGAATCATTGGTAGACAATACGTCTGTTGTTCAAACCAAATGGAACCTAAGCAGATGGTAAGCTTTGTTTTAGTGTTTTTTTTCTTGGAGTAGCATCCCAAAATTCCTGTTGAAGGACACAGATAGAAAAGTAACTGAAATTTTAGTCACGGGAGATAAAATGGGACACAATGGGTTTAGCAATGTCTCAATTTCTGACTGCTCTGCACAGTTCTCTGGATAGGTTAGCTAGGTGTCTGCCAGTCTCTCCGATACACAAAGCTGTATACTTGCTGCAAAGAATTCAATAAACCTCATTGCTGGAATTGAATGGAAACTCCTTCATGATTTGAACAATTCCAATGGGACCTTGGATTCCAATTACACCAGAAATTAATTTACAGGTGTAACAGTGGGTTCTGTTACAAGCCTTGGCACTTGGTAGGATGGATTGGTTAGGAGTATGGAGGCAACTACATTCCAGGAGACACTGAAGGTTTGCCACTAAACACATAAACCACTCCTAAAAATTGTATGCATGTCATGAATTTACGGGCCTACCTTTCAAAAATTTGGCAAAACGGAACATGCTGCATGTCAGGACTGTACTTTACTTTTAAGGAAAAATATATATAGATCACAAATTATTATTACTCAGTTTTATACATTGTCTGCCTACCCTGAGCCCCCTTGTTCCATTTTGGATGACCACAAACAAGCATATTTACCATAATGGGATGGCCTCAACAGCTTTATTTATAGTGTTACAACCAGTTTCTGCAATGTTTACAATCAGTTTCCATACTAGGCATACTTTACATAAAAATGTCATCATTATTTACATAACTCCAATGCCCCTAATCTAATATAGACACAGATCAGTTTCTTGTGTGATATTCTAATGCCCATTAAAAGGAGACAGAATAAGCTGGAGGATGCAGAGCTCAGCCTGCTGAAGCACACACTGACTCTGATGAGATGCAGAGCCCCTTGCAATATGACTACTAGGAAAACTAGATTCCCTGTACCACAACTCAGTGAAAACCAAGGCTGATTGTAGCCTAAGCATAAACCACTATCAACCTGCAGGCTTTCCTATCTGCTGACTAGGCCATCCAGTAAGCACCAGCTGCTCGTATGTGAATGTGTAACACAAGGTGGTTGATGGAGTATTTCCTGGTAGAATACAAGTGCATATGGTTTGCATATCTTCTTCTGTAAATTATCATTTAACATGTGTTAACCTTCAGTCATTTTTATTGTTCAGTATGAGCAATCTGAAGAAACACAGATCTAAACTGACTTCCTATTCATGAACTGTATATTTGTCACTGTGTAAACTATTCAAGACAATAAGAAGAGTATCCACACAACCCTAGTTAGGATGCAACCTAGAGGGTTTGGAGCAGATTTGAGTTATTAGCCATCTCTGTTCTGTTTGAAGATTTGTCCTTGTGTTAAATAAAATAGCACTATCTGCATTAATAATTGTATGCACTTATTTAGTTTTTGTTGACAGTGAAAGGGGACTAGGTAATGCCTCCTGTTTTCAGCTTCAGTCAAATTGGAAAGGTGAGATACAGATGCAAATTGACTGATGTTTAAGCAGCTTAAGTGGTTCTTTTTTTTTTGTTAGTGAATGGGAAAATTTGCTGGGGACATTTGGGAAATCAGCTATTATTTTAACACATACCTGTGATAGATCCTTAGGAGATATTGGGAATTCTACTAATGCTAGATTTCAGCTTGTCTGCCTTTTTTTATTTCTTGATTTTGCTTAATCAGTGGCTGTTTATGTTTTCCCCTTTGAGTTCTTTTACTGTTGATGTTATTGGTTGTGAATTTATTTCTTTGTGCTGTGTGTGGATTTTGTGACTGATTTTCATGAATCAGTTTATTTTCAGTAAAAATTCCCTACCTTTTCCAACAAGGCCATTGGCTCTTTAATGTCCACCTGAATAACTGTAAGAACAGACAGATGGAGCCTCAGTTTAAAGTCTCAACTGAAAGGCGATACCTATAACAACATGGTGTCCTCCAAACACTATGCTGTGACATTGGTTTAATGACTTTTACCTAAGGGAAGAGTGCTCCCTGCAGAGTGACCAGCATCACTTTTTGTGGGATCTGGTGTTCATTGGATATCTCCCATACTACTACTAACTAGTCCCAGCCTGCTACTGCTTCTGAGATCTTATGGGATCAGGTTCTAAGGTGCTATAATTCTGTTTGTGTATCAGATAAAAGCTGGTGTACTGAGGTACTTAATGTATAACAAAAAGCAAATGGTATAATCCTGAGCCCAAGGGAATTCTGTGCTTGGCTGATGAAACACATACAGTACTGTACCAGATTCAGCATCTCAGATATCTGCATTATCTCATCTGGATTGCTGTCACATCACTGCAAAGCTACATTGCAGAAGCCTAGGAGATGACATTTGTTAGTTTAATTAGTCATGATAAAAATTGTTTTCATGTCAAGTTAAAAGCCCCAGTGCATTTTTAAATTATCAATCTATTAAAAATGGTACCTGTAAATTCAGATACTACAGTTTATTTACAGAGTGCAAGCTCCTGAAGTTAAAATGTATATTTTTAGTTGCATCTACAGCAACTTGCCTCAGATGTAATTGTGGACTGTGTTAGACATCTTGAAGTATATAAGGATTAAAGTTGTTTGGTGTTTTTTGCAGATCTGTCAGTTGTGACTAGAGTTGGGCAGATTCTGCTAATTCTAAATTTAGCAAATTTTGTAGAATTTTCTGACATTCTGTCTTTGGCGAAATCTGAATCTTCCTAATATGTTTGGTTAGTTTTTTGTAGTGTTCTACAAATTTTTGTTGCTGAATTGCAAAATAATCCACATGGACTGAGGATAACAGTTCTGAGGAATTGCATTCCACAGTTTAATACATCAATCTGTAACACATGTAATCATTCCACAGTTCAGTGATCAGTTCTGTGCCATTTCCTTCTCCAGAATAAAACATTAATTCACAATTCATACATTCATTCCACAGTTCAGTGACTCACTGAACTGTGAAATTAATGTATGAATGGTGGATTTATGTATTAAATTATGAAAAGAAATTCTGTAGAACTGAACACTGTTTTGAGTAGAGATGGGCGAAGTGGCCCCAATTCGCTCCACGAAGTGGAACGCGGAGTGAAAGCGAATTCGCGGAGTGCTCCGCAACATGAAGTAGAGTAATTTGCGTTATAATGGGTAACATGAAGTCCTTTGAAAACAATGACTTTGCGTTACTCTGCCTTCCCAAACCACTACTCCATCAATTCTTAAGGCGAAGTACATTGAATGCAATGTACTTCACCTCACATCACCTTGTTTTTAAGCTCCAAAGGTGAATTTTGTAGTGATTCATGGAATTTCAGGTCACATGGGCTCTGGATTGTTCTGCACAGCCTCAGTTCAGGGTAGTGTATGTAGGAAGCTGTAGGATACAGTGTGCTGCGAGATCACTGTGATTCAAACCTTCTAAAAGCTGTTGAAAAAGCATTTTTGAGTAATTTTTTTTAGCTCAAACTTAGTTGAAAGTTCATAAATTGTAGGAAACCCTCCTGTGCGCATAGCATCGAGCATTTATTGTTTGTGTGTGGATTTTGAATGTTAATGTACAACATTCGGTCTGTGTAGTGTAGGAGACAGTGAAAGTGTGCTTTGGGGGAATGGTGTATCTGACTGTGGTAAAGGTAGATTAACCCGGAGAAAAATACAGTTCTTTCATTTTTGGTGATATTTTTCTTGTATAATAACTGTGTTAATGTACACACAGTAATATTTTCAATAATTCTTGCCATTTCTTTGCTGATTGTTGTGGAGCAGCAGTGCATAATTTTAGTTCATTTAAAATATGTGGTTGTATTACTGAAGTTTTCAATTTGCTATGCATTACTTAGTGTGTGTGTGTGAGTATGAGTGTGATGCGTGTCATCAGATCAGACACCTTTTATTGTGCCACATAGTAATTTCAGCAATGTGAACCTGCTATCCACTGCAGCTGTGTGATTTTTGTACTTATTTGTGATATCTTTACTGGTACTAGTACTAGTGACTGTTACTGCAGCAGTGTAGTACACTGCCCTCCCCCCCCCCGGGCCGCGGCTCACCTCAACTGGCAAAGGTATTCTTTTCCAAATTAGAATTTCTGATGGTGAGCACTGGTTAGGTGTTGTGCCTTTGCATCGGCATCTCTTCAGTGCACAGAGCAATCTTAATCTGTCTGTGCATTTGCATCTCTTTAGGGTCCAATCTCCATCTGTAACTTAAGTCACAGTTGTTTCTTTGGCTTCCCTTCAGAATACTGGACTGGTGTGGTGCATAATTCTTCATAAACATTGTACTCATTAATAAGCATTTTTAAGTCAGGACAATTATCACATTCACGAGTCACTCATGAATGATACAAATCACATTCTTCATCATCAATGACACAAATGCAGTTACAAATCATCACGATTTACGATTGCATCACGAATCACAACATTATTTTTTTTTTTACTGGTTACTTGGATGTACTGTAATTTTTGTAAGCCTGTTTTGTAGTGTCCCATGCTTCACCACCCCACCATTATACTCATTAATGAGTGTTTTCAAGTTGGGAAGTTTTGTGCCACATCTCATCGGGGCCTGGGGAAGTACAGCCATAGGCATTCGTGTTTCTTCATCATCACGGTTACAAATGCAGCAGTCACAAATCACGATTTACAATCACATCACGAATCACAACATTATTTTTTTTACTGGTTACTTGGATGTACTGTAACTTTGGTAAACCTGTTTTGTAGTATCCCATGCTTCACCACCCCACCATTGTACTCATTAATAAGTGTTTTTTAAGTCAGGAAGTTAGACAATGTCTGCAGTACATACACAGACTGGAAAGAAGACTGACTGCACACATGCAGTTTAGCACACAGTATACTTGCACTGCTCAGAAGACAAAGTGTCACGCATATGGAAGACAACAAAAAAGGTCATTATTACATACAAGGGTCGGGGATAGTGGAGGAATACATTTTATAACACAGCAAGGAAGGTGTGTGGGGGAAAATCATGGTGTGAGAAAAAAAACTAATGTGGAATCCCATGGTGATCCAGCAGCAGTTCCAGCATGGACATAATTTGCAACTGATGTTCCTCTATGTGATCCAACTGCTGCTCGACAGCATTTACCCTCTCATTGTTCTCCTCAACAGCACTCCAGAGAACTGCCAAGTGAGCTTGCATTACACAGTGCACCTCCACCTCACATAGCTGGCACCTGACCACACTGCTGTCCCCCCTGACACAATCAAAAAATTGCCAAACAATGGAGGTGCAGGGAGGACCAGGCATAGGCAGGGGAGGGCCAGATCAACTGGCAGCTGGCTGGTCATGTAGCTCAGCAGGGTTGGGATCCATACCTGGGCCCAGGGGCACATACACATTCGGCTCCAAAAAACCTGGTGCTGGAGCTGGCACTGGATGTGGTGGTGGTGGTGGTTCAACTACCTCAGAGTCAGAAGACGATACTGGTCCTGCTTCCGGGGCACTCAGAATTTTCAATTGGTCCAACAGGAACTGGCAGCCATGCTCACCACACATCCACATGGTGTGACACCTACCAGTACCATGCTCTCCCAGAGCTGCCCCTGCCCCAGGCATTCCCGCACCCTGGTCCAGCTCTCCTACTGAGCTCCCCCAGTCTGAGCAATCACTACTAACACTGTCACACAGACACAGACAAACAACTAACTACTTATAAAAGGTAAGAAAATAAAATTTACAGAAAGAACAAATTAAGTAAAAAACAGTACAGACAAGACAAAAAAAATTAGCTTTTAAAAAAGCTGTTGGGTCTAAATGAAAGTTTAAAGCTCCTCCTCACTCTCATCTCAAAGTATCAACCATAAAACACACTACTCTCTCTTGGTCTGCACAGGAGAAAGTAAAAGTGTCTACTTGTATGACTCACTTTCTTCCTGCCTAGCTAAAAACAGTACTGTAAGCCATGTGATGTGTGGGCGGGGGCTGCCAAATCTGAAACACCAGGTGGATCACTTAGAATCATAATGAGGAATGTGAAGTCCATTAAAAACAATGACTACGCCTTACTTCGCATTGCCATTCTGCCTTAACGCAAAGTGGTAATGACAAGGTGGAGTGAGCACTTTGCATTGCCCACTCCATGTAGTGGAGTGGCAACGTGAAGTGCCCACTTTGCGTTCACTTTGACGGCAGAATTTAAATTTGTTGCATCTCTAGTTTTGAGTCCTATGGAATTTCTTTCTTCAGTTGAATACATTCATCCGTGAATGCTAATAAAGTGCATTCTGAAATTTTGCAGAAGTGAAATTCTGACTTTTGCAGTAATTCCACCAGCAGCATTTTATTTTCACACAATACTAGTTGGGATGACTTTAGTTATTTTCCAGTCACTTAGGAAAGCATCAGGAAAGATTAATGACTGAATTAGCCAAGTAAATATATTGTTTACTGAACAACAGCTTCTAAAGCACTTGTGCAATGGTTATATAAGGATTCAATGGTTTGCCATTCCTAAGAATGAATATTTTGTATACACTGTATCAGTAAATTTTCAAAATTAATATAACGCAGGTGACAACAAACTGCTTAAAGCAGCTGTGCAATGATTTTATTTATGAAAAAGCCAGTTTCATCTACAGTTAATAAAAGTATTAGCATACCTGTCAGATGCACCTGTCTAGGTACCTTCTATGCTGTATAGCTTGGCAGAAGACACCAGGAGAAAGGACTGCTGTGTGACTGAACTTCTCTGCTGGGACTATATTGCCCTCCTTCTCGCCCCTCCACCCAAAGCTAGTTCTATTTTTATAGGCACAGGATTTGACTGACAACAGGAACATCCTGTTTAGGGGCAGGAAGTGAGTGATCACAGAACCACCAAGGACCCACCATCGTAGAAGGGCAAGAAGAGCTCTCTGGCCCCCTCTAGCTGCTGGAGGTCTGCCTCTGAGCAAGTAAGTGGTCTACTGAGAAATATAGGATATTCTTGTCTCAGAACAGGACAATCAGGAGCTTAAAGGGCACACAGGCAGAAAGTAAGGAGAGAGAGAAAAAAAACAGAGGAAAGAGTAAGGATTGTAAACAGTTAAGGGGCCAGAAATAAGACATGATTGAGTGGTGCAGTGCAGTGGCTGTGAGCAGCAGTCTTCCAGGAGATGTTCTGGAGGATGCGGTGTTGTCCCATCTGCAGGCATCTCTTTGGGCTGAGGGAGGAGGTTGCTCATCTCCAGGCTGAGTTGGCCAGGATTTGTGGGACCTCCTCTTCCATCCAGGGACCACCAGTGCCACTGCCATTGCCTCAGAGGTTGCCAAAAAAGAGGAGCGGTTGGACCACAGTGGGCTCAGGGAGGGTGACGGTGGTGGAACAGAGGTGCATCCCTCCAGTTGTACCTCTCCACAATTCCTATGCCATTCTGGCACAGTGTGGTTCATCTATGGAGGCACCCACAGTGGAGACCAAAGAGGATGCTGGGAACCTCCACAAAGGAGACCCACAGGAGGGTGGCAGGGGACCCTGCAGGGGAAGAAAACAGCTCCTTGTGGGGGACTCCATTGTTAGGAAGGTAGAACTGGGGGAGGAAGAGGAGAGGGAGGTAAGGTGCCTGCCTGGTGCCATGGCTTGGAGGGACAGGGAGCGAATCGTCAGGATTGCCAGAGCAGCTGCACGGAGAGGGAGCTGGATGTCATTGTCCACCTAGAGACAAATGACCTGGCTAAGAAAGGGATTAGAGAAGTTCAGGAAGAATTTGTGGAATTGGGGAGGGGCCTTAGTCAAGTAGCATGCACGGTTACCTTCTCGGAGGTGCTACCCATCTAACGCATAGGAGAGGCTAGGGAGTTCCGCACCATGGGATTCATTCAGTGGTTGAAAAACTGGTGTGGAGCTCAGGGATTTGTCTTCATTGGGGACTGGGGGTCCACCTGGAGTGATTTAAGCCTATATTGGCATGATGGGCTGCATCTGTCCAGGAGGGGAACCAGAATCCTAGGTGATAGGTTTAAATGCTTCATTGGCAAGCTTTTAAACTAGCCAAGGGGGGAGGCACTGAAAAGGAGCAGGGAAATCCTAGCCCCCCCCAAATAATCATGGTAGTAAGTGCGGCAAACACCAAATAGAGGTGTTGATAGGGAGAAGGGCAGGGGTAAATGGAGAAAGTGACAAAGGCAAGAAGGACAGGGATGGGACAAAAGGGAGTAAGGCCATCAGGAAATGGAGGGTAATGAGTACCAATGCCACGAGTTTGGGCAACAAGCTCCCTGAGCTGGTGGCCTTAATGGAAGAGGATGCCTGGATATCGTAGCAGATCACAGAAACATGGTACACAAAGAACCATGACTGGGATGTTAACATACCAGGGTACATAACCTACAGGAGAGACAGGCAGGGGAGAAGAGGGGAGGAGTATCTCTATGTAAAGGAAGGATAAAAGCAATTGAACAAAAGAGTAAACAGGGAGCAGAGGAGGCACTGTGGGTCACCTTGGAGACTGGAAAGGGCACCACAATCTGCACAGGGGTTGTGTACAGACCCCCATGTCAGGGGGAAGGAATGGACAAGGATATGACAGAAGGCATTCTTAGAATGGCAGAGAAAGGGGAGATACTGTTGATGGGTGACCTGAATATGCCAAATGTTAACTGGAGCACATTTTCTGCAGCCACATCCAAGAGCAGGGCCATTCTTGATGCCCTACAGGTGGCAGGCATTAGACAGCTAGTTTCAGAACCCACTCATGAGGGAGCAATCTTAGACCTTGTACTCTCAAATGGAGGCAGTGAGAGGATCTCAGATCTAGAAGTGGGTTGCCATCTGGGGACAAGTGACCATCAAACAGTGTGGTTCACGTTAAACTCAGCTACAGAGTCAAGCCATACAAAAGTGAGGGTACTGGACTTTAGGAGAGCTGACTTTGGCAAGATGGGAGAGTGCCTCAGAAAAGCACTAGCAAACAGGCTAGAAGGAGGTGTGGAGCAACAATGGGAATCATCAAAACTGCCATCACAGAGGCAACAAGCCTTTGTGTGAAGCAAATAAACAAATCAAAATGAAAGAAAAAGCCACTATGGTTCTCAAAAGAGGTGGCTGTGAAAGTCAGGAAGAAAAAGATAGCATTCCAGAAGTATAAGGAAACACAGAAGGAGCAGGACAGACATCTGTACCAGTTAAGGCAGAAGGAAGCAGGGAGGGAAGTCAGAATAGCAAAGGCCCAAACTGAGGGAAAGATAGCCAACTCAGTTAAGAAGGGGGATAAAAGCTTTTATAGGTACATCAGCGAGCGTAGAAAGACAAAGGGAGGGATAGTGAGGCTGAATAGAATGAACGGTGGGTGGGCAGAGGGGGACAGTGAAAAAGCAGGAATACTGAACGAATATTTCTGCTCAGTATTCACAAAAGAGGAGAGGGAAGTGCCTAATCCAATTAACAGAAGCACTCCTGATGGGGGGTCGATCCAGTCCTTTCACAGAAGAAAGGGTTCTGCAAGAACTCCTAAAACTGAAGGTGGACAAAGCAATGGGTCCTGATGGAATTCACCCCAGAATTCTAAAAGAATTAAGAGGAACTAGTGAAACCACTGGCTACTCTTTTAATAAATCATGGGAGGATGGTGTGGTACCGAGGGCTGGAGGAAGGCGCTGTGATTCCCTTCACAAAAGTGGGACCAAGACAGAGGCAAGAAACTATAGACCTGTCAGTCTGACCTCTGTGGTAGGGAAAGTGATGGAGTCACTTCTGAAGGAAAGAATAGTTGAGTACCTAGAGGCCAGTGGGGCACAGGACCCAAGGCAGCATGGGTTCACAGCGGGAAGGTCATGTCAGACAAATCTAATAGATTTCTTTGACTGGGTGACCAAAGTAGTAGACCAGGGAGGGGCTGTGGACATGGCCTACCTAGACTTTAGCAAGGCATTTGACACAGTCCCACACAACAGATTAATAGTCAAATTAACCAGCCTGGGAGTGGGTCCCAGAGTGGTAGCCTGGGTAAAACATTGGCTGGACAACAGGACACAGAAGGTAATTGTGAATGGAGTCCACTCTGAAGAAAGGGGGGCTACTAGTGGGGTACCGCAGGGTTCAGAATTGTGTCCAGTCCTTTTTAATGTCTTTATCAGTGACATTGCAGAGGGACTGGAAGGAAAAGTATGCATTTTGCAGATGACACAAAGATCTGCAACAGGGTTGATACACAAGGAGGCGGGAAAGGGATGAAAAGGGATTTGGCAAGGTTGGAGGAATGGTCAGAAGTATGGCAGCTTAGATTCAATGCAAAGAAGTGCAAAATAATGCACCTGGGAAACAAGAACCCAGGGGAAGAATACACAATGGGTGGGGAGGTAGTAACAACAACAAAAAAGGAAAGGGACCTGGGGGTAATCATATCAGATTACCTTAAGGTTAGCAAGCAATGTGAGAAGGCAGTAGGGAGGGCTGGGGGTATACTGGGATGTATAGGGAAAAGCATCATCAGCAGAAAACAGGAAGTTGTTATCCCTCTGTACAGACAGTTGGTGAGACCCCATCTGGAGTACTGTGTCCAGTTCTGAGACCCCATCTCCCAAGGACATAGACAGGATAAAGGCAGTCAGAGGAGAGCACTAAAATGTGCAGGGTCTGCAAGAGAAGCCAGATGAGGAGAGACTAAAGTAGCTTAATATGTATACCCTTGATGAAAGAAGGAGAGGGGGACATGATAGAAACTTTTAAGTACCTCAGTGGAATCAACAAAGTTCAAGAGGGTAGCATCTTTCAGAAAAAGAGACGTGCAAGAACAAGGGGACACAATTTAAAGATAGAAGGAGGGCGGTTCAGGGGCAACGTGAGGAAGTATTATTTCACAGAGAGGGTAGTGGTTGCATGGAACAGCCTTCCTGAGGAGGTTGTGGGGTCTAAAACTGTGGGAGAATTCAAGAATCCATGGGACAGACATAAGGCAATTCTTGTGGGGGGTAGGAAGAAATAAGCTGTTGGTTAACTAGGATCTGCGGCCTATCCTGTAGGTAGGGAAATGGGCAGACTAGATGGGCCTAGCGGTCCTTATCTGCAGTCAAAGTCTATGTTTCTATGTTTCTTTGTTTCTATGTATAGCATGAGTCTTTTTTTTTTCATTTTCTCAACTCTTACCTTTCCAGGTCTGCAATGCTATTTCTATGAATAAGGTGGTGATATTTTTTTTCCTAAAAAAAAAAGTTAGAAAATGCTCCAGTTCTGGTGGAATTGTCATGGGGATTTGTCCTATGAATGATGAGACCATATTCCATTTTTTTGGTTCTCAATTGGCCAAGGCTTCATTACATATTTCATTCAACTTGCATTACATCATAAAATACTTCTTATTTTCATATCATTTATTTACAGTCATTTGCATCCATAAATAAATTTTATATTTGCACAACCCGTTCTTCCCCTCCCTTCCATATAGCTTTTTTTCACTCCTCTTTCTTTCAGTGGCTTGGGTGTGTGAGTGATGCCCCTCTTGTGTCTGTCATTTCTTCTTCTTTTTTCCTGAGGTTGGGTGTCCCACCCAACCTCCATTTCCATACCCCTGGGGTGATAACCCTAATGGGTACCAAGCCTATCAGGATGTTAACCCAACCCATGCCTTTCCTCCCCACCATTGTCCTTTGCACCCCCAATCCTTCTGTTCACCTCCTCCACTCTCCCCCTTTCTCATCCTTCCTTCCTTTTTCACTCCACCATTGCCCTTTGTTGGCAACCTATTCATTTCTGATCCTTGTACTTATTGCCCATTTTCAGCATCCCATCCCATTGGGACCCCTTTTTCCACACCAATATGTTCTGCCCTCATCTGGTGGCCTGGCATTCCCATGACTCATACACTGTCAATGCCTGACACCCCCTTTTGAGTCTGTTCCAAGGAAGGGTAGGTGAGAATACAAAAATCCAGCAAAAATGAGGGCAAACTCCCCTCTGGCAACAGTCTAAATATCCTTAAAGCCCCATCCCTCTCCTCCCTGCAGGACCAATCCGGTGCCTCTATCCAAACCTCACTCATCTCTTAGCCCCTCCCACTCCACCCCAGTAGTTTCTTACCCTGTAAACCCCTCCTCCTTTGCCCTTGGCCTTCAACGGGGTAAACCCCTGACAATCTGGCCATCTCCATAGTGAGGCAACCCCTTTTGTCAAGGAGACTTACCCTGTAAATGATGAGACCATACTCCATTTATTGGGTGCTTAATTGGCCAAGGCTTTATTAAATATTTCATTCAACCTGCTTTACATCACAAAATACCTCTTATTTTCATGTCATTTATTTACATCCATTTATATCCTGAAACACATTTTATATTTGCACAACCCGTTCTTTCTCTCCCTTCCATATAGCTTTTCTTCACTCCTCTTTCCTTTGGTTACTTGGTTATGTACCCGATGCCCCTCTTGTGTCTGTCATTTCTTCTTCTTCTTCTTCTTTCCTGAGGTCTGGTGTCCCACCCAACTCCCATTTCTATACCCCTGAGGTGATAAACCTAATGGGTGAAAAGCCCATCTGGATGTAAGCCCAGCCCATGCCTTGCCTCCCCCATTGTCCTTTGCATCCCCTAATCCATCTGTTTTCCCCAACCCCTCCCCCTTTTTCTCATCCTTCCACTAGCCCATCTTCCAACCTAGCAATAGATGATGGGCTCCCCCCTACCCCAGGTCTTGACTTTCCCAGCCCTGGATGGCCTCCTCTGTCTTAAGTAAATACATGTGTTTCCAGCATCTGAAAGGTGCACCCCATCTTATCTGTAGTCCTCTGCATAATCATACTCAATACTATGTTTTATATATAAAAACAAAGACAAGGTGCTGCATCAGCATGTGGTTTGAAAGCAAAACAAAATGGTTATATTAAATGGACACAGAAAATAGAAAATGGAGTTAAAAATCTACGTTTCAACCTTAGGTCGTCTTCAGGAAATATGTAAAAAAAAAAAAAAAGTTAGTGAAGAGGGGAGGCAAAATAAGGAATATGTATGTGGAGAAAGAAGAAAGGAGAAGGCTCAAGGAGAAGTGCTAAAAAGCAATATTAAGACATAATCTGTGAAACAAAAGGGTGATGATGAGAAAGACAAGGCAAATAGGAGAAAATGAGCAGGATAAGTCCCCAGGTGGAACTAATTAACAAGGCCTTGTAAGAAGGCTGAAAGGGTGACAAATGTGGGGGAAGGAGACAGATATGGAGACAAATGATGAAAATAAAAAGAAGTTAAATACATACAGATACAAACAGACATTAGGGAAAACAAGGGCTGAAAGATGTTAGTGGAAAATAAGTCTATCATTTAAACCAGAGGGCTGCTGGGAGCCCAGGCAGATAATCATCTTGGTTTCCATGTTTTTTCTATGGTCAGAATCCCAGAAGCCCTGCTGAAGGACACAAACAGAAAGGGCATTGGCACTGTGGTCCCTGGAAATAAAGTGTGATACAATGGGTTTATTACTGTCTCCATTCCTGACTGCCCTGTAATGTTCCCTGAAATGGTCAGCAAGGCATCTACCAGTCTCTCCGAAGTAAACAGCTGCACACTTCCTGCAAACAATACAACATACCACATTAGAGGAGGTACAGGAGAACTGCTTGGTGATGTGAAAAACACCTATGGGACCCTGAATTTCAGTCACACTTGAAATAAATTTGCAGGTGTAGCAGCGAGTTCTGTTGCAAGGTTTGGTATCTGGTAGAGAGGGACTGTTGGGACTAGGTAGGCTGCATTTTGCCAGGAGATTTCACAGGTTGGGTGGCCTGTGGTAGGAGGCAGTAGGTGATTCTTTAAAGGAAGCACCAATGACTGGGTCAGTTTGAAAAATAGGAAAGTTACTGGTGATGATCCTGTGAAGAAAAGATGTACTCTGATGAAAAGGAAGCACTAGTGGAATTCGCCTTTGTTCTTGTGTGACAGTATCCTTTCAGTGAGGGTTGAGGTTACAGGGCATGTTACTGACCTGGGAGTGTGCTCTGTATACTGTGCTTTTAGGGTATCCCCTGTTGATAAAAAAAAACTATGCATTATTTGGGCCTGCTCAGCAAAATCATCCTCTTCACTGCATAATCTGCGAAGTCTAAGAAACTGTGAATAAGGCAGGCCATTCTTGACATGTTTAGGATGGAAGGAGCTGTGCAGGAGAAAACTATGAGAGTCAGCGGGTTTGTAATAAACTGATGTCTTCAGTCTAGTGTTCTGTACTGACAGCTGGATATCCAGAAAAGGCAGTGTAGAGGAGGTTACTTCAACAGTGTATTGAAGGGAAGGATGTGCCGTGGTAAATTTGTAGAGGAAGACTTGGAGGGTCTCCCTGGAGCAGGAGGTGGCCCCCACACAGTCATCTATGTAGCATTTGTAGAGTTCAGGCACCGTCTCTGTGAATGAGAGAAAAAACTGTTCCTCCACCAAGCCCACAAATAGATTAGCAAAGCTGGGGCCCATCTTGGTGCCCATGGCCACTCCGCTGACCAGCTGGAAAAAATGTTTTTAAAAGAAAAAGCATTGAGTTTGAGAACAAGTTCTGCCAGATAAGTTAGTGTGTGTGTGTGTGGGTGGCTGCTGAACTTTCCACTTATTCAGGAAATGCTGCAAAGCTGTCAGGCCATCCTCATGGGGTATCACTGTGTAAAGAGATTTGATGTACATGGTGAATATGAGCTGATGAGAGCCACTGAATCTGAACCTGTCAAATAACTGGAAAGCATGGTTAGTATTTTTAACATAGGAGGGCAGGGACTCAATGAGCGATCTCATGATGCTGTCCAAAATATGTGGAGATGTGGAATGTGGGGCAGGAGCAGATAGACACAATAGGGTACCAGTTTTGTGGATTTTGGGAAGGAGATAAAACCTGGATGTCCAGGGTTGCTGGACTATGAATGTTTTAGCAGAAGCAGGGAGCTCTTTGTTTTCAATAGCTGAGGTGATGGTGGTGGTGGTGACCTCAGTCTGATAGTCAGTAGTTGGGTCCTGTGCAAGGGAAGAGTAAAACTTGGTGTCAGAGAATTGTTGTGTGGCATCAGTGATGTATAGCTCCTTTTGCCAGACCACAACAGCACTTCCCTTTATCTTTGTCTCCCCCCACATTTGTCACCTTTCAGCCTTCTTTAGGCCTTGTTATTTAGTCCCACCTGGGGACTTATCCAGCTCATTTTCTCCAATTTACCTTGTCTTTCTCATCATCACCCTTTTGTTTCACAGATTCTGTCTTAATCTTGCCTTTTATCACTTCTCCCTGAGCCATCACCTTTCTTTTTTCCCCACATATATATCCCTTATTTTACCTCCCCTCTTCACTGATTTTGTTTTTTTCTCTTTTAGATAGTTCCTAAAGACAACCTAAGGTTGAAACTTAGATTTTTAACTCCATTTTCAATTTTCAGCGTGCATTTAATATAACCATTTTGTTTTGTTTCATATATACCTCCTGTTTCCAACATAAAGGCAGCCATGTGTCTGTTTAGCCTCTTTCTGGCTTTCTCCAGGACTTTGATGTCCTTTGCCTGCCTCATGACCCTTCTTGGCAATGTGACCAACCAAGCAAGGATTACATCCAGCCACCATGATCTCACTCTTTCCATGTCCCTTTTAATCTTGTGTAAAAGTTCCACCCAGAGACGTTCTCCCAAATCATTCTCCTCAGTGTGTACCACCAAATCCAGCTTCAGTCATTTCAATTTTTATTCTTCGATCAATTTGTAGCATCTGCACCCAATTCATCCCCCAAATCCCCTTCCAGTGTACTATTGTCCTTTCTGGTTTCTGCCACAGCTGTCTCCCCCCTGGCATCACTGGAGCTCTCCTTTCTGCCCAATAGATAAAGGAATGCCCCAAAATCCACATCGTTCTCCTGCTTGTGGTATCTGAGGGTGAGACAAAAACTAGTTAGTTCTTTACTTCCTGATGTATCTATTGTAGCAGTTTGATCATCATCTCTCCACCTCTTTCATTTTTTTGATGGACCCTCCCAGCTGCTGCCACCTCAGAGGCTGCACCAATCCTGAAGGTATGGGATGAGAAACTGCTCGTATTCTCTCCCATTCCTTTCTTTAACATATCAGTCATCTGATAGCTGGTCACCGGTGACTCATCCCCATGCACAAAAAGCCTCCCCTTCCCCCTCCCCTGGTGGCCAGACCCCTCTGTATTGTTCCAATGCCATCACTGCACAAAGGCCTAATACCCCTTTCTTCCTCAAGTATACCTTCCTCCCTACCTATCTGGCCCATTTTTGATTTCTGGAGGCATATTGTAATAATTCTTTCACCCCAGAGCATTTCACCCCCACATGAGTTCACCCTTCCTGTCTGCCCTGTTTTATGTCACTACTTCACTGACCCTGAAGGCCCCACTTTGCATGACCAGGAATGTTACTGAAGACAGCACTGTTTTATAGGCTGACTGGCATACGTGCCTCAAGCTACCTACCAATCTTTCAAACAGCTGCCCCGGTACTGGTCTCCTTGTGTCTACCATATTCCTCTGAAGACTATGACACCCTTGGGACATTCTCTTTACTACTCTAGATCTATTGATTCCCCCACCCTTGTAGTTTGCACACCAGGCCTATGTCTGCCAGATGCAGTCTCATGTGGAGTGTGCCATACCTTTGTCCCATTTCCTGACCATGAACCTCATGATCTGGCCCACTTACCTCCATTTCGGATGGCTGCCCAAACTCCTGGAATGTCCTCCATGCCCCCCTCATATAGTCTCAGGGTGCTTGGCACCCAGTAACTCCAAGATAACAACCATGTTCTTTCCATCCAATTTCCAAAAGTTCCAGAGGGACCTGCGTTCTTTTGACAGCTGCCCCAGGCACCAGCGACCTGAACTTGTCCAAATGACCTATAAGGCCCTGCACGGACTGGGTCCTGGCTACCTGCAAGAGCTCCTGGTTTCTTACCACCCACTTCGACCCCCTCCGTCCAGCCAATGAGGGATTTCTACAGGTTACCAGGGTTTGATTGAAAACTTCTGTTGCGGAAGCATTTATCTATGCAGCCCCGACTCTGTGGAACTTTCTACCTCATCAGATTAGAGAGTGCCTGACTGTGGAGAGCTTTAAGATAGCCCTAAAAGCATATTTGTTTAACTGTGCCTATGGGGATTGTTGACTGTTATTTTACTGTATTATACTGGTTTTAATATTGAATGATTATCTGTGTTTTAATTCTTGTACAGCGCTTTGATATATGTATGAATTACGCTATATAAATAATTTTATTATTATTATTAACTGAAGATGGGAAAGGCTGTCAGCTACCCGGTTTTTTTACACCTTCTATGTGATGTGTTTTAAAAGACATGTTTAACCTTAAACCTTGTAATACCAGCTGCCTAACCACTCTTGTGACCGTCTCCGTCTTCCCAACCTGTTTATTCAATACCTCTACCACTGCCCGATTATCGCACCAAAAGATTACTTTCTTATTCCGTAGTTTCTCTCCCCAAGCTATTACCACCACCCATATTTGAAAGATTTCTAGGAACGTGATGTCCCTCAGAAGATCACTGGCCTCCCATGACTCTGTCCATTTTTCAGATATCCATTCCCACCTGAAATATGCCCCCCATGCCCTCCATACCCAGGGACCCTGCTGCATCAGTATAAAGCTCGAGATCTGTGTTGAATAGCCAGTCCTCTTGCCAAAATGTACCATCTTATTGGTGCAGGAACTGATCCTAGACCTCTAGGTCCTTCTGTACCCCTGTTGAGATATTCACCCAGTGGTGTGGGAGCTTTGCTTTTTCCATGGCCCTCCCCAGCCCATTGGTGAATGCTCTACCCTGTACCACTGCCCTGCAGGTGAAGGTCAGGTGGCCTAGGATCTTCTGTACCACTGTCAACTGCAGTCTCCTTTTCCCTCTCACTTGTCCAATCAGTTCTCTTAAGTGGTCCACCTTGTTGCCAGGTAACTGAAAAACTCCCGCCTCTGTGTCTACCTCTATACCCAAGAACTCCAATTTGTGGGAAGGTCCCTCAGTCTTGTCTGCTGCCAATGGGACTCTCAACCTCCTGCTCATGGATTGGAAATCTTGTAACATCTCTTCCACCCCCCTGATCTACCCTCACCTATCAGTAGCAAATCATCTAAATAGTGTACTACTGTTCTGTGCCCATATTTTTTCCTGAATACCCATTACAGCCACATGCTAAATGTTTTAAAAAGCTGCACATGCCACTGAACATCCCATCAGCATTGCTTTGTAGAAGTAATAGCTCCACCCAAACTTAAAATCCAGTAGGTCCCAGTCCTTAGTGCTGACCGGGAGTAGCTGAAACACTGCCTCTATGTCATTTTGGCTAACCATATCCCCTTTCTTGCCTTTATCAGTTCTACTGCCTGGTTCATTGTGGCACATGACACAATCCTGTTTTCATCTGAGATTGTGTCATTCACCGACTCCCCCTCTGGGTAAGACAGGTGATGAACTAACCTGTACTCTCTCTGTTGCTTCTTCAGCACAAGACCAAGTGGAGAAACCCGGAGTTCCTGAAATGGAGGAACTATAAAAGGGCCTTCTGTCCTGCCTGCCTTTGCCTCATTCTCTATCTTCCCCTGTATGATTCCTTCTTTCCCTTTTACCAATCCCAAATTCTTTGCCGTCATAGCCTTCCTAACCCCTCATAATATAACTAAAAACCCTTGGTAAATCCCTCCCTCAAAGTCTCCTAGGCTGCCTGATCCAACTAACCCTCCATCCATTGCATTAGGATTGTGGTCTGGATAGGGGTGCAGGCCATGGGGAAGCCTCCTTGGGTCCATGTTGTTATACCCGCTTTCTTACCTGTCTCTGTTCTCTGTCCCAAAGCCCCCCTGCTAGTGAATCTTCTCCCTCTGTCCCCCTGGTCCCACCCCCATGCCCAGTGTCCCCCAACCCCCCTCCAAAAAAGGCTGGCTCCCATGCTGCTGAAAACCTGGTTTGTCCCCCATGGACCTAAAGTGCATAACTGGGTGTAAACCCCTGCATTTTGAGCATGTGTGTCTAAATTTGGAATGAACCCAATTGCATGTGGTTTTATTCTAGCCCCAACATGTCTTGACCTCTGTGCCCCCATACTCCCATCAACCCACAAGTGCACTCCCACTGTGGCCCAACATTGTCCTAAGCCATAGGTCATTGTGTGGAATCTCAGCGCACATCCCTGTGCATGGCCATCCACTGCCAAAAATTTCAGCGTAGAGTAACCATCCATATCTGCCTTTCATTTTGTAGCCATCCCTTATGATAGCTGAATAAGTGAAAAGTAATATGGCTACCTCTGGCTGCTTCTGCAGCCTTATTGCACTAAAATGAGTAAAACCTGCCATTTAATTTCCAAACATCTTTCCCTTATACGTGGGGTGCTCAGTGGTTTTTCCCACCAGAGCTAATGCCACTGCCATCTTAGATTTCCCCACCGTCTCCCTTTGTTCACATTTCATTGTGGCATCCTTTTCAGCTAGGGTGAACTTGTCTATTTACTCCTTCTTCCATATCTTTCATTTGATGGAGCGTGGCACATGGTCTCCCAGTGTCACGCCTGGGATGGCTGCTGTCCCCCCGGCCATCCCCCGCTACTACTGCCCCCCCTTTCTCCTTCCCTGCCCCTTGCCCATTTTCCATTCTTACAGCACCTCTTCTACCTCCTCCTAACCTTTTTCTCCCTTTTCGCCAACGATACCCACCAGATAACCCTTGAGACTCTCATCGACTGTTAGGTCCACCTATGGGTCCTTACCTTTGGGCTGCATATCATTGCCTCTTGGGGAAGTGATCCTCTTTCCCCACTTTCCTGTCATCCCTCCTTCAGCTGCCATGGCTTTTCTTTTCCCAGTCACCTTCTCCTTATCTGTCACATTCCTGACTTCATCAGCAATGCTTGCACTTGCCCCATCAGGTCCACTGCTTACTGAACCAGCTGTTCACTGCTGTTTTCTGCCTTCTTTGGAGTCTTCTTAGGCACCATAAAATAACTCAAAATTTTCAGCGTTAATCTCTGCCATTTGCCACTGTCAGTTCCCTTCCTTTCTCCCTCTTTTTTTTTCTCCTCCCTCCCCCACCCTGGGATCTCTGTCCTCCCAGTTGCTGAAATGTCTTTTTTTTTGTTTTGTTTTGTTTTTTACCTCATAGAATTGCAGTTCATTGGAACCTGTAATGTGTTTTTCCCCCGTTATTTGTACCTGTTACCATCCCCTCTGTCAGCACTCCTGCCCATTGTGTCTCCGTGCACATTATAAACTTATAAACTTCCTCCCTCTATTTTTCCTTCTAATTTCATCAGTATTGTGGTGTTGAAGCTGCCTTCAATACCCTTTCCTGCCCAGTTGTTCTTAATCTGTTAATAGTTGCTCCATTGGTTACCATCCTAGACCTGAGACCTTCGCTCTGTGACTCATGTTACCCCATATTAAAGTTGATGACTAACTGTTATTTGGGAGCTGCGTGTATTGTTTCTGATTTCTCTTATGCAACCTCTCCCATGCTGTGCCTGTCCTTCCAGCTTCTTTGTGCCTCCGGCCTGCTTTACCACTACATTTCATCCGTCTTCCCTATACTGTTGTTCCTTTAAAGCTTTAACTTCTTCTTTTTTATTCCTTAGTCACCTGGTTGCTCATTTGTTCCCCCCCCCCCCGGTAGTGTGTCTATGCTCCTAGGTCATCATGTGCCTTTCCCTTGTGGTCCAATACACCATTTTGATGATCCAGCCACATGGTAGGCCTACCAAAATGGCTGCCACCTCATGGTTCCCCTGGAGGTGTGGTTGTCCTTCTAAGAGGGGTTACTAGTGGGGTACTGCAGGGTTCAGTATTGGGTCCAGTCCTTTTTAATGTCTTCCTAAGTGACACTGCAGAGGGACTGGAAGGAAAAGTATGCCTCTTTGCAGATGACAAAAAGATCTGCAACAGGGTTGATACACAAGGAGGCGTGGAAAGGATGAGAAGGGACTTGGCAAGGTTGGAGGAATGGTCAAAAGTATGGCAGCTAGGATTCAATGCAAAGAAGTGCAAAATAATGCACCTGGGAAACAAGAACCCAGGGAAAGAATACACAATGGGAGGGAGGTAGTAACAACAACAAAAAAGGAAAGAGACCTGGGGGTAATCATTTCAGATGACCTTAAGGTTAGCAAGCAATGTGAGAAGGCAGTAGGGAGGGCTGGGGGTATACTGGGATGCATAGGGAGAGGCATCAGAAGCAGAAAACAGGAAGTTGTTATCCCTCTGTACAGACAGTTGGTGAGACCCCATCTGGAGTACTGTGTCCAGTTCTGAAGACCCCATCTCTGCAAGTACATAGACAGGATAGAGGCAGTCCTGAGGAGGGCAACTAAAATGGTGCAGGATCTGCAAGAGAAGCTGTATGAGGAGAGACTAAAGTAGCTTAATATGTATACCCTTGAGGAAAGAAGGGAGACGGGGGACATGATAGAAACTTTTAAGTACCTCAGTGGAATCAACAAAGTCCAAGAGGGTAGCATCTTTCAGAAAAAGAGACGTGCAAGAACAAGGGGACACAATTTAAAGATAGAGGGGGAGCGGTTCTGGGGCAATGTGAGGAATTATTATTTCACAGAGAGGGTAGTGGATGCATGGAACAGCCTTCCTGAGGAGGTTGTGGGGTCTAAAACTGTAGGAGAATTCAAGAATGCATGGGACAGACATTATACAATTCTTGTGGGGGGTAGGAAGTAATAGGCTGTTGGTAAACTAGGATCTGTGGCCTATCCTGTAGGTAGGGACATGGGCAGACTATATGGACCACGTGGTCCTTATCTGCCATCAAAGTCTATGATTCTATGTTTCTGTGTTTCTATGCCACCCATTTTGAAGCAGCCCCGATCCAGAAAGAGTGAGATGAATAATTGCCTGGGTCCTTACTCAGAAATTCCATGCCCTTTTTTAGCATGGCCGTTACTTGGTAACTAGTCACTCTCTTCACATCCCTGTGTACAAACAATCTCCCCTTTTTTAATCCTGCATTCTGTGGCATATGCCCACAGAACGGCACTGTCCCCTCCACGTGAGCCTTAATAGTTATGGTGCACCCGTGTCCCACTTAATCCATTTTTGACCTTTTTACCTGGACTTGTATCTCCTTCTGCCCCCACGTAATGTCTCCCCATTCCAGCTCCCCATCTGTGCCTTTGCTGCCTGTCCTACCGCCTCACTCACTCTCAAGGATCCTGCAAACATCAGCAAGTAAATCTTGTGAAATAATTGTGCCTCATCCTTGAATCTACAAATTACTGGAAGCACAACCTTTAATTTTGCTAGCCAATGGTCTGCTATTGGCTGTCTTCCATCCTTTGGTCTTTTCTGCAACCTCCTCCACCCTTGCATCATTCTCCGTATTAACATTGACTTTGTGGGGTTTTTCTACCTCTTTAGGCTACAAACTATACTAAACTCTGCTAGGTAAACCACCATCATGGTGTGGGCAGTAACTCTCTGCCATTGGTCCACTGTAAACTTTCCTAACTGTTCCTCTGTAAGTGGCCCACTTACCTTCATGTGGTGTGTTGCCCTGAATGTTTGCAATGCCCGGCAGGCCCCTTCATAGGCCCTCAAGGTCCGTGGTGCCCATGAGCTGCAAAACAGCATTTCCGCTTCTTCTTGCCAACATCCCAGATGTTTGTTGGTATGTGTGTTTTCTGTTCCTCTGCTGCTGATGCCAGCATCCAGAAACGATCCAGCTGTAGACAGGAAGGGCTGTCAGCTAGGGTATTTTCTACCCCTTCTATGTGTTTGGCCCTGAATTACATGTTCAATTGCAAAGATCTTAACACCAGCTGTCTCAACACCCCCATGACCATTTCGGATCTGGCTCCCCTGTTGTTTAAAACCTCCACTACAGATTTATTGTCACATCAGAATGTGACCTTTTGATTCCTTAACTCTTCCCCCCACACCAGGGTGCAAGCCCAAATAGGCATGATCTCTAACAGTATGATGTCCCTTACCTTTCGTCTCTCACCCATTAGCTTGGCCAAGGCTCAGAGAAACATTTTCCCCTCAAATAGCCCCCCATGCCAAACCCTTCCGCAGCATCTGTATACAGCTCAAGATCTGTGTTGTACACCCGACCATCCTGCCAAAATGAGGAGCCGTTATAGCTGCTGAGGAATTCTTCCCATACTTTAAAGTCTTCTTTCACTCCCTTTGTGATATCCACCCAGTGGTGTGGTCTGGTTGCCCTCACAGTGGCCCTCGCCAGTCGCTTGGTGAACGTCCTTCCTGGCCCAATTGCCCTGCAAGCAAAGTTCAAATGTCCCATTACTTGCTGTACCTCCCTCAATTGTACCCGTCTTCTGCCCGTATGCACCTGAATCAGCTCTCTAAGTTTTGATACCTTGCTATCAGGCAACCTAAAGACCTCTTTCTGTGCATCTATCTCGATACCCAAGAATTCTAGAACTTTACTGGGGCCTGCTATCTTTTCTGGTGCCAATGGTACCGCCAGTGGTCTACACAGGTTCTGGAAGCTAGTCAGCATCTTTTGTGACTCCTCCCATCCACTGCCTATTAACAGAAAGTATCCAGGTAATGTATGACTTTTCTGTAACCCATCTGCTCCTGAAATATTCATTGCAAACAGGTACTGAAAGCTTCAAATGTGGCACAAGCTATGGAACAACCCACGTGCATGGCTTTGTCAAAATAGTACTGGTCCCATATCTTGAAACCCAATAGATCCCAATCTTCACGCCTAACTGGTAGCAATCAGAAAGCAGATTCTACGTCTGTCTTGGCCATCCATGCATCTGGTGTCACCCTAATAATCTGCACTGCCTCTTTCAGTGTTGCATAAGTGACTCTGCTGTGTTCTTCTTTTATAAAATTGTTCACTGAGTCCCCTTCTGGAAATGACAGGTGGTGAATTCCGTATTCCCCTTCTTGTTTCTTAGGAACCAAGCCAAGTGGGGAGATCCTCATATTTGGTAATGGGGGGTTGGGGTATGGTCCTTCTACTCTCCCCACTGCTTTTTCTTTTACTATCTTTGTCTTCAAAATTTCTTCCTTCCTCTTAACCATCCCCAGGCTGTTGGCCTCTCTTGCCCGTCTTGGGCCTTCGCATCGCAGTGGGAAACCAGTTTTAATACCTCTTTTTAATGTTTCTGCCACCTCTCTATCTGGGTAACCTTTTAACCATCTTTCCCACAACTCTATTTTTATAGGGGTCTTTGCCATCTGAAATTGTTCCCCTAACCCCTTCCCCTAGCTTCTTCACATCTCTCTAACTGTTCAGTAAGCTTCATTCCCCCTATCCCCATATCCTCTGCCTCTCATTCCTCTGTTCCATGGCTGTCCCTTATAGCCATGGCCTTCTCAAAAGGACTGTTGACCTGTACCTTGCCCCACTCCCCCGTGGGCCCCTTGTGCCCAGGTAGTCCTGCATTTGCTAGCAAGATGTGCCCCTCCACACTTTGAGCAGGCATGTTGGAACTGACATTACGACCAGGAACAGAATGCCCTGTTATAGCCCCAGCAGCATGTTTGGGGTACTCCCCCCTTTTTTTCTGTCTCTCCCTCTGGTGTGGATTGATCGGTTACATAGTCCATCCACAAATCTAACTGCTTCGTATCCCACCTCACATCCTTGTAGGTTGCCATCTTCTGCCGAAAAAATTCATCATAATATATCTAGCCTACCCCTTCTTTTGCCTTCACTCTTCTAACGAGCAGAGAGTACGTGATGACAGGGATCCACAACTCTGGTTTCTATTCTTGCACTAAAGCAAAGTATGTAGCGAAACCCACAAACCACCCATCCCACGTCTTACCCTTTGTGAATTTGTCCTCTTCTTTTTTACCCAGCAAAACTACCGCTGCTGCCATCTCACTCTTCCCGATACTTTCTGTCTCTTCATATTTTTCTGCTGCCTCCCTACTGACTAGGGCAAAAATGTCTACGTACTCCCCTTTCCATATCTTTTCTTTCATTGTTAGAGGTACATGCTCCCCTATTCCCATCCCTGGGGCTCCTATCTCCCTAGTACCTCTTCCCATGCTCTCTGTCACCTTTTCCACTTCTCCTGATGTTTCTCTATCTGACCTGATCTCTGCCAATGTCGATTCCATCTGCCCTAACCCCCCTGTCCCCAATGCCATAATAATCTGGCCTATGTATTCTTTAATGCTGCTCCCAACTGTGCTTGATACATTACCTGTCGGCCCATCAGCTCTCTGCAGTCTGCTATCATCAAGATACCTTGGCCTGGCTTCCTGCACCTGGACCACTGGCTGTGGCATCATCTACAGAGGAAATCCTGTGGTCGGGGGATCCAGTCTGGGTTCGAGTGGTGTCGGTACCACGTGTTCTTGGGGAGGTACTGATGGTTCCAGTACACAGGACTGTGGTGGTACTGGGCTTACAGCTTGGGGAGGAACCGCCATTGGCGGTTCCATCTGCTTGGGGCTCTGCGCCCTCCCCGCTGGTCGTTCCCACCACTGCCCTTTCCCTTTCCCACCTTCCTCTTCTCCCCGGATCTCCCTGGCTCCTCTCCTTCCACCAACTGCCACATCTTGTTAGCTTTTTATACCAGTTCCACGATGGCCTTATAAGCATCTTCCTTTGAGGGCTTGTTTTTTTTAGGTGCCATCTCACCTTCTTGCCTGTATAAAGCTGCAAATAAACTGAAAGAAAAGCATTTTATTAATAATTATCCTCATAGTCCCAGTCTTGTTTCAATCAGCCAATTCCAACTCTCACCCACCAGATCTTGTCACTCTTTAACCCCTCGAAGACCTTGCTTTTTTTTATATATAGTCCCAGCCTGCTTTGCCCCCACCCCCCACTTGCCTTGGCTGTGCCCACAAGCTATGGCTCTTTATTTTCTTTTAGCACTTGACTGTGCCCACAAACCTTGGGTCATTATTATTCTTATTTTTTATATATAGCAACCCCTCACTACCCTGGCATTCCTCCCTTCGCCTATAGCTCCCCCGTTAATGTGCTAAAAACACCCTTTATCCAGTCTTCTGCCTCACAGGCCGATGGCCTGTTAGCTGGCCTGTAAGCCCCATCTCCCTCTATTCCTTTTTGTTTCCTTTGTTTCGTAGGCATCAGGCCTGCCACGTGACCAGATGCTCTCCTCCATTATACCCGCCGACGCCAGTGGTGTCTTCCCTTCTTTTGCCTTCACTTTTCTTCCCCCTTCTCCTGATACCTGTAGATAGCTTGGTACCACATGCCACCTTTTCATTATATCCTCATTTTCTTTTATATCCGCTTGTTAGTCGCAAAAAATACAGTGCCCCTCTGCACCTCAGGCCTGCCACGTGGCCGGCAGGTCCCACTCCATCCACCCCAGTCACCGCTTCCTTGCAGGCTCGAAGTCCTTCTTGCAGTCTCCAGGCCTGCCTCGTGGCCCCCAGGCCCAGTTCTCCTATGCGCTGTACCCACCGTAAGGCGGCGTCTGCTGTCCAACCTTATGCTGCTATGCCTCCCCCTCTTACCCTAAAAAACCTGCATCCTACTAATCTCTCTTGCCCTTATTTCAGGGGCTCACCTGAAAGCTCCTCGCCCCCCTCTTTGTTCGTGGTGTGTGACGTCATGCCACCTGGTATCCCAAGGCTCAATTCACCTTTCTCAGGTCCTTGCCATGGCGTGTGAATTCATGCCACGTGGCTTCGCCCTGCTTGTGGCCACTAGCCACTCCCGCTGGTTCTCAGCATCAGTTGAGCCTCTCAGCCACCCGTTCTCGCTTCCCCAGATTACAGGTATTCCTTCAAACCACCTTCGGTCCCTTTTTACGCTATGTGCGTCAAGCTCCCCCAATGCAACCCCTTTCCAAAGTTTGCAAAGCCTCCACTCGGCTTGCTGGTGCAGGCACACAGGTAAAACAGGTAAACAGAACTTAATTCCCAAGTCCCATTTCTGAACCATTCTTTATTGCAGTCCGCTCTGCTTTTTTGCCCTAAAACCTCCCTTATTTATTTCATTTTTTTACCTGGATAGATTCACTGGAACAAAACACCATTTTCAGGTGTGTTCTGGTAATATAAACTCAATTTTAACATATACAGCATTTGATAATCATCACCATATTACACAATAATGCAATAAACAGAACTATTTGACATACAGTACTATCTGCAATATAAGGCCTTCTGATGTTTAAAGTTTAGTGTGCAGTGTCTTTCACATTAGATAGTAGGCAATGGGGTCCTTGAAGCCTGTGAGAATTTATCTGTGGGTCATTTTCCTGTTTCTGGTAGAATGTAGGTAGATGGGGAAGGCAGGAGAAAGAGAAAAGTGGAGGATAAGGTCAGGAAAATTAGTCAGTCCTGGGGTGCAGGAGAGTTAGGCTGGAGGGGAGAAGCAAAGGGGCTGTAAGAGGGCTGGGCCTGGGATACTGAAGCCCAGCATCTTTGTTCCTCCCATTAGTTGAAATTTCTACCTGTCCCTTCTGGAAGCAGGGGTTATAGAGTGGAGGCAGGTAGGAAACCTGTTGTCTCAATAAGGGGGATCACCTTATGGGTTGAGGAAAAATGTTCCTGTTTTTTTCCCCGTTAGTTTTTTTTTCCTGGCTTTTCACCCCTCTAACAGAATAGTGTTAGGGATCTAGAGTATGTTGTCACAGCCATATAAGTGTATCTATCTATCTATCTATCTATCTATGGAATGTATTAAGTCCATTTATTTCCACTATTATTAAAAAAAATAATTGAACTTTGGATTTATTACACTCCTGCTGCCAGTCATCCAGGAAGCTGCTAGCACTACATCTGTCTTTAAAACCTGTTTCAGCTGTACAGAGCACTTTCAATTAGCACTTACTCAGCTCCAGTGCAGTCCAAGATCACTCTCCACTGTCTTCTGCTTCCTCTTCTAATGGCTGGAATTCTCTCTGCAAGCAAAGCATGTTATTTAGAAAGAAAAAAAAACACTTTTTCAATGCAGCTTTCTGCTCACCACCAGCTTCTCGCACACCCACCCACTGTTTGACCCTTTCACTCTTCCAATCTGACATTAACCCCATGATTTATTATAAATTAGACATATTTCAATTTTAAGGACAACCACACCCTAATATTGTGCAAATTTTGATCCATGTCAACAGACAACTTTCTGTGTGGCTGTTGGGTAATGTGTGTTTTCTTTAGTATGTTTTCACTGTTCATGCTAGTTTTCTGTAACTAACCTGGGGTCTCCATTTTATGGTTGTTAAAATCTCATTGTCCTTGAGAACTACATTAGCACATGAGAACATGATGTCACAACCACCATTTATATCATTCATGTCTTTGCAGAAAGTACAAATATCCTGAAAAAAAAACCTCTCTGGAAATACGCATATTGAATGCAGTTACAAGTAAATCCCTGGCATTACAGCTCAGATTGTTTGCAAACCTAACTAAGGGTAAACGTGGTATTTCACACCTTGCTGTAAAACTTGTTTTGTTAAACTCTAAGTATGCAGGCATACAGTGTAGTCTAAAGGGCAATGACATACTACGTTCTCATATGCTAATGTGGATCTCAGGGACAATGTTATTTCAACAATCAGAAAATAAAGAACCTCAGGATAGTTACAGGGACTAGTATGAACAGTAAAAATAAACTAAAACAATAACCTATATCTCTAACAGCTACACAAAGAAAGTTGCCTGTTGACATGGAAACAAATAACATTTACAAGATTAGGGGGTGCAGTTTTCCTTTAACCCAAAAAACACCCTTGCAAGTCCTCCATGCCGACTACACCTTATACAAAGCTTGCACTAAGATTCACATGCTTAACACCCTCTCCATAAACTGAAACCATGCATTAGTAGCACTACAGCTACAGCCATGGCTCCTGCTCCTGATGGGACTCACTTTCTGCTCCCAACCTGACACACACCTCAAAATGCAGGATCAACCAGATAATTAAACTATTCATATTATTAAAATGGCAGAATCAAAAAGATAGCTGCAAATAATAAATAAAAGAAGAAATTAGCAGGCTCCTTATAATTCTTGTTGCTTCACATGAAGCAAGAAATGGAGCCACAATTTTTTTTCAAAGTCTCCAGCCCACTTACAGCCCTCCCACTCTTGAAAAGCAATGGTCTGCAAGGTTTGCTTTCAAAGTCGGGATATTTCTTCCCTAGCAACCCCACTGGACACCATAGCAACCAGTCTTACAACACAAAACACATAGGTTATCAGAGCACAAAAAATATCTTCACTTCTAAAAAACAAACAAACAAAAAAATAATCAAAAACATAAATGCAACCCCCCCCAAAATGATATCCTAATTGCATGAATGTTATGTGTAATGGGGAACTTGTTAGATAAATGATTTATGCAGACTTGAGCAGTTTGACCTCGGACATCTCACTTGTGACTTACACCACTCATTAAGTTGCCTGAGGTGAAACTGCTGTTGTCCACATAAATCATTTATTTATCTCATCCCTATTGCATATCTTTATATAATATATGAATATTGGGCTATAACATGGGTAAGAGTTAGAAAGTAGAAATATCTTCACATGCTATATTTGACCTCCTGACCTCATGGGTGGCGAAGCCGCAAGTGATGTCAGAAGAGGTCAAGCATAGCAAGTAAAGGTGTTTCTACTATCATACTCTCACCCATGTCATATCTCAGTGAACTGACTGAACCTCCAGGGCAGAATCACTAACCCAACCTGCCTGTTTATTAAGAAAATTAACCTTGGCCTAGCACTACCCTCACTTTTACAGCTCCTCAACAGGACAAGGAACCACCACTGCACTAGAAGTGCATTCAGCCCCACCTTTCAAGTTCCTTTCTGCCACACTTCACAGGTGTAGCATACTTTCATGTGTAGAGCTCTGAGCTAGCTAAATAGCCTCCCACTAGACCTTCTGACTGTCACCAAAATTGGCCCATTCAAATGTAAGCTTTGGCAGCATCTGTTGGAACACAGCAGCTGTGACTGCCCAACCTAAGTCATCTTAATGCTTCTTCTCCCTCCAGACCCCTACCACTCTCTTACTGCCTAATAATCCTCACCATTGTCCCCTCTATATCCACCTCTACCCCATTCCCCCCGGCTTTCTTTTTTGTTAACACCCCTACCTATCATTCTCCACTCCCTCTCATGTTAGCCCTGACACAGCTTATTGCCTCCCCCATGTCTGCTCCTCTCAATTTCTTTCCATCTCTCCCTCCCACTAGCCTACCAGATTATCACACTCCTCCCCCTTACCCCCTCTTCACATCCTAATTTAACCCCCCTAACCCTTTTTCATCCACTTTCTTCTGCTTGCCTTCTGCCTATCCTCTTCCCTCAACATCTTTACTCCTAATTCCATTAACCTAAGTTGCCTTAGGGTGCCAGCATGGCTTAGTTGGTAGCACATTCGCCTCTGTACCAGAAGGTTGTGGATTCTCATCCCACACTGGGATTGGACTTGCACCTAAAATGATAGAATCCAAATGCAGTGTTGAGGGGGTGTTGTACTGCTGGGGTGTGCTGTCCTTCAGATGAGTCATTAAACCAAAGTCTCTTCTACCCATCCTGGTGTTGTCCTGGTGGGTGTCCAGGTGAAAGAAAAAGAACCTAGGGCACTCATCACAAATAGAAGCAGACATTCCCAGTGTCCTGGAAAACATTCCCCTTCCCACAAACCAGTTCATGCAATTGTCCAGGCTGCGTGTGTGAGTTGATGTGTGATATGGCCACCATTACAAATTCAGTCACTTCACTACCAGTCTAGCATTGCTTGTAAACTGCTTTGGGATACACAGTATATGAAAAGCGCTATATAAATGCTGATTCTTCTTCTTCTTCTCCCCTCTCTGTACTTTATCTCCAGGAGCAGCTCTCAACTTTACTTTAGCCATGTCCTAATTCTTTGCCCCTCTATTCTACATCCTGAATCCTCAACCTCTGAGGCCCATGACAAAGTTAACCTTCCCACTGCCCTCGCCTAGTGCCTTTGTACAGCTGGGGTCAGATTTTCAAAGGGCAACAGATGGCCAAAGTCCCACACTGCAACCTGACAGTGCATAGGAAAAACTCTGCACTTGCGGGCATGCTAGTTTTAGACCATGGTGCACACAGGCAGCAGGCACAGCCAGCTGTGGGGGCCCCTGCTAGCCAGTGTTGGGTTGTGCTATTATACTTATAGCACTATGTGTGAAATACACAAGAGTTAGTCACTTGGGATGTGCAGGAGTGCTTACCTGGTAGTGGAGTGGTTAGACTGTGGGGTTGGCAACACCCACATAACATGATTTTTTTCCCTGTGTGTTCCTGAGGGAGATATTACACCTTGTACTACCAGGTGTAGCATTTTGGTGCAGCTGCACATGAAACAAATTCTGGTCAGATCCACCACGGCTGCATAATGAAGTTAGTGAGATTGTGTTGAATTTTGAAGAATACATGAAGAAACAACACAATGGTGTTTAACTTGTAAGATTTTCTATTCTATGGAAGACAGACACATTATTAGGGAAAGATATGGAGGTGTCAATTTTAATGGAAGGAATGGTAAGCAATAAAGGTTTTGTGTAATCATCATATACTCATAGTGGTAGAAAAAGACTGATTCAGAACCCTGAAACCCCACCATCAGAATCAATTAGGAATGCACATTTCATTATTCATATTGAGGCCAATCAAACCAAACTTCATGACTCGGCTGGTCTATACTTGCATGGCATGGCTAAGCCCTGTTCTACAGATGCAGTCCCTGTTCTCTATATTAAGATGCAACATTTTATCTATGGACTACTGATTGCTACTTTTGTGATTGACATCAGGACTTTGACACTTTCCTCTATGCACAATTAGAACAAAAAAAAATATTTAGGATAATACATACATTTTTCCCAGATAACACATGGGTGCTCCTATTTTGCATAGCAACACTTATTCCCGTTTCTGTTATACACAGACTTTTACAGAGTTTGGATCAGCCCAATTTCAGATATTAGGCTACTACTATGTGATATATGACAATGCATATGTCACCTTGGGAATATTTCTATATTATCCTTTTTTTTGGGGGGGGGGGATTTTTGCATAGAACAAACAGGATACTCATGATGTCAATCACAACATTAGAATTTCATACTCATTACACCAAGATGTTCAGTCTTACTGTAGAGAACATGGACTGCATCTGTGAAGTGGGGTTGACCATACCATGCAACAATATCTCAACTCGTCATCATGATGGTTGCCAAGGGACTGGAAGGAAAAATATGCCTCTTTACAAACACAAAGATCTGCAACAGGGTTGATACACAGTGGAAGGTGGAAAGGATGAGAAGGGACTTGGAAAGGTTGGAGGAATGGTCAGAAGTATGGCAGCTTGGATTCAATGTAAAGTGAAAAGTAATGCACCTGAGAAACAAAAAAAAAACAGGGGAAGAGCACACAATTGTGGGGGGGGGGGACAGTAGTAACAACAACAAAAATGAAAAGGGACCTGAAGTAATCATATCAGATGACCTAAATGTTAGCAAGCAATGTGAGAAGGCAGTAGGGATCTCTAGGGAATACTAGGATGTATAGGGAGAGGCATCACCAGTACAAAACAGGAAGTTGTCATCCCTCTGTACAGACAGTTTGTGAGACCCCATCTGGAGTACTGCATCCATCTCCTCAAGGACATAGACAGGATGGAGACGGTCCAGAGGAGGACAACTAAAATGGTGCAGGGTGTGCAACAGAAGCCATAGGAGGAGAGACTAAAGGAGCTTAATATGTATACCCTTGAGGAAAGGAGGGAGAGGGGAGGCATGCTAGAAACTTTTAAGTACCTCAAGGGAATCAAAAAAGTCCAAGAGGGTGGCATTTTTCAGAAAAAGAGATGTGCAAGAACAAGGGGACACAATTTGAAGATGGGGGGGGGATGGCTCCGGGGTAATCTGAGGAAGTATCTTTTCACAGAGAGGGTGGTGGATGCATGAAACAGCCTTCATGAGGAGGTTGTGGGTTAAAAAATAGTGGGGCAATTCAAGAATACATAGGACAGATACAAGGCAATTCTTGTGTGGGGTAGGAAGAAATAGGCTGTTGGTTAACTAGGATCTTCTGCTTATCCAGTAAGTAGGGATATGGACAGACTAGGTGGGCCAAGTGGTCATTATCTGCTGTCAAAGTCTATGTTTCTATGATTTATGTGTTGCATCTTTTTTATGTTGATTGCGTGCAAGGGCAAGAAACATATTGCCGCAGCTTTTGCAAGAAGCAGGTTGTAGTGGCACGGCACTGTTGTGGCCAATGCCCCCACAGCCTTTAAAGGCTTGGCCCGCTGTCCCCAATAGTATGGCATGCTGCTGATGACACTAGTTCAGCCAGCGTGCAACAACTTTCTAAAGTTTTAGCTGCTGCTATCAGGGGCTGTCTCATCACTGCAGTGTAATCTGCTGCAATGAGGAAGCGACCCCTCATTGCAGGGCTGCCCCTTGAATTCCCCATCCAGCTTGCTGATGGGAAGCCCAGTCCCATTGGCATGTCCCCCCATTTCTTTCTGTGCCAAGGGGGTGCCCAATTCCCCCTTGGCATTTTGTACCCCCCCAAAAAAATTTTATTTGACAACGAGGGAGCCCACTCCCCATTGGCATTATGCCCTGGCCAAAGTATTTGCCGATAGGGATCCCATTCCCCATTGGTATAATCCCCCCAAACACCTACTAGACTTGTGCCAAGGGGGTGCCCAATCCCCCTGTGCTCTTGCGCCACCCCTTTTGTGCCAACAAAGGGTACCCAATCCCCATTGGCATTATACCCTAGCCAAAGTATTTGTTGATGGGGGAGCCCATGCCTTATCGGCATAATCCCCCCAAACACCTAGTAGACTTGTGCCGAGAGGGTGCCCAGTCCCCCTTGGCTCTTGCGCCACCCCTTTTGTGCTGACAGGTGGTGCCCAATCCACCATTGGCTACAGCTACCCCTCCAAACAAAATACTGGGTTGGCATGCTGGGAACCCACCCCAGCATGCCAAATGGTCCTAAAAGAAAAAAAAGTCCTCATGGTGGTTTATTTTTGTTCCCTGTAAGAAAATGGTCCTCACCATCTCCCTGCTCCCTCCCACAACCCACACCCACCCACCCACTGTGCACCCTGCTTCCCATACCCCTCACCCCATACTAGTGGTGGGCAGTGGCCCCAAGTCACCCTGCAAGTGATCCACGGAGTGAAGGTGAATTTGTGGAGTGCTCCGCAACACAAAGAGGAGTACTTTGCATTATTAATGGGTAACATGAAGTCCATTGAAAACAATGACTTCACATTACTCCGGCTTTCCAAGCCACCACTCCTCCAATTTTTAAGGCAAAGTACATTGAAAACAATGTACTCCGGCCTACTTTGCCTTGTTTTTAAGCTCCAAAGGTGAATTTTGCAGTGATCCATGGGATTTCAGGTCACATGGGCACTGGATTGTTCTGCACAGCCTCAGTTTTGGGTAGTGTGTGTATGAAGCTGTAGGAGACACTCTGCTCTGAGATCTCTGTGATTCAAGCCTTCTAAAAGCTGTTAAAAAAGCCTTTTGGGGTCATTTGTTTTGCTGAAACTTTAGTTCATTGATTATAGGAAACCCTCCTGTGCTCATATCACCGAGCATTTATTGTTTGTGTGTGGATTTTGAATGTTAATGTACAATATTCAATCTGTGTACTGAGAGACAGTGGAAGTATGCTTTGGGGAGGGGCGTATCTGTGGTGTAGGTAGACTAACTTGAAGAAAAAGACAGTGCTTTCTGTTTTGGTGATATTTTTCTTGTATAACTGTGTTAATGTACACACAGTAATATTTTCAATAATTCTTGCCATTTTTTTTCTGATTGTTGTGGTGCAGCAGTGCATATTTTTAGTTTGTTTTAAATATGTAGTTGTATTACTGAAGTTTTTAATTTGCTATACATTACTTAATGTGTGTGTGAGTATGTGTGTGATGCGTGTCATCAAATCAGACACCTTTCATTGTGCCTCATAATTTCAGCAATGTGAACCTGCTATCCACTGCAGCTGTGTAATTTTTGTACTTCTTTGTGGTATCTTTACTAGTACTAGTGACTGTTACTGCAGCAGTGCAGTACACTACCCCCGCTCCCTCTCCAACTGGCAAAGGAATTATTTTCTGGATCTGAATTTCTGATTGTGAGCACTGGTTAGGTGTTGTGCCTTTGCATCTGCATCTCTTCAGTGTGCAGCGCAATCTTAATCTGTCTGTGCATTTGCATCTCTTTAGGGCCCAATATCTATCTCTAACTTAAGTCACAGTTGTTTCTTTGGCTTTCCTTCAGAGTACAGGACAGGTGTGGTGCATAAATCTGCATGAACATTGTACGTATTAATATGTGTTTTTAAGTCAGGATGATCATCATGAGTCACTTGTGATACAAATCACGATCTTCATCATCACGGCCACAAATGCAGTCACAAGTCACGATTTACGATCACGTCACGAATCACATTAATTATTTTTAATAGTTACTTGGATATATTTTAAGCCTATTTTGTAGTATCTCCTCATGCTTCACCACCCCACCATTGTACTCATTAATGAGTGTTTTTAAGTCAGGGTGTTTTGTGCTACACCTCATTGGAGCCCAGGGAAGTTCAGCTGTAGTTTCTTCATCATCACAGTCACAAATCACGATTTACAATTACGTCACGAATCACAACATTCATTTTTTTTACTAGTTATATGGATGTATTGTAAGCCTGTTTTGTAGTATCTCTCAAGGCTTCACTATCCCACCATTGTACTCATTAATAAGTGTTTTTAAGTCAGGGATTTGGACAGTGTATGCAGTACATACACAGACTGGAAAGAAGACTGACTGCACACATGCAGTTTAGCACAGTATACTTGCACTGCTCAGAATACAAAGTGTCACGAATACAGAAGACAACAAAAAAGGGCATAATTACATACAAGGGTCAGGGATGGTGGAGGAATAAATTTTATAACACAGCAAGGAAGGTGAGGGGGGCACATGGTGTGAGGAAAAAAAACGAATGTGGAATCGCATGGTGATCCAGCAGCAGTTCCAGCATTGACATAATTTGCAACTGATGTCCCTCTTTGTGATTCTGGTGGAGCAGCAGGTACTGCTGTGGCCCTCCTCTTCTTAGGGATGCTGTCATGCACAGCTGCACCCTCTGTCACAGAATGGCCAACTGGTGCAGGGATGGTCTGTTCTGTGGTAGCCTGCCACTCCAACTGGTGTTGATTGAGCATATGGGTGTACTGGACCCCAGTCCCCAGATGATTCCCCTGGGGGCCATGGTGCAACTCCAACTCACATAGGCAGCATCTGATCACACTGCTGTCCCTCCCGACACAGTCAAAAAACTGCCAAACAACAGAGGTGCAGGGAGAACCAGGCACAGGCATGAGAGGGCTAGATGAACTGGCAGCCGACTGGTCACAGTGCTGAACAGGGATGGGATCCACACCTGGGCCTGGGGGAACAGGCACATCCTGCTCCAGAAGACTTGGTGCTGGACTTGGTGGTGGTGGTGTTGGTTCAACTGCCTCAGAGTCAGGACAGGAGGTGGTGCTGCTCCTGCTTCCGGGGAGACAAACAACTAACTACTTATAAATGTAAGAAAAATAAAATTTACAGAAAGAACAAATTAAGTAAAAAAGAGTACAGAAAAGACAAAAACATGTAGCTTTTAAAAAAGCTGTTGTGTCTAAATCAAAGTTTAAATCTCCTCCTCGCTCTGATTTCAAAGTATCAGCAGTCACAAAATACATTCCTCTCTCTCCATCTGCACAAAAGAAAGTAATAGTTTCTGCTTGTATGACTCACTTCCTTCCTGCCTAGCTAAAGAGCATGCGCCTTACAATACTGTAAGCCATGTAATGTGTGCGGGGGCTGCCAAATCTGAAACACCAAGTGGATCACTTAAAATCATAATGAGGAATGCAAAGTCCATTAAAAACAATGACTTCTCCTTACTTTGCATTGCAATTCTGCCTTAACGCAAAGTGGTAATGACAAGGTGGAGTGAGCACTTTGCATTGCCCACTCCGCGTAACGGAGTAGCAATGCAAAGTGCCCACTTCGCGTTCACTTCACCAGTGGAATTTAAATTTGCTGCATCTCTATCCCATACCTACCTCCAGAGTCCGGCGTGATGATCTTCGGTGGACCAGGAACACGTCTGCACTCTTCAAGCCAACCGCGAACTGAGGAAATGCCGGTAAGCTGTATAATGGAATAAATCATTTTTTTTTCAACTTTGTTGCATATCTCAGTCATTTTGGGGAATTTTGGCATCAAATTTTCAACATGGGTTTTTGAAACCCCTCCTTATGAGTTCTGCCACTGTCATGGTGTTAATCAGCCCTGAAAGGTGATTTTGTGGTCACTGCACAGAATCACCTTTTGGGATTTATTAATCAAATGACAGTGCCAGTGTTCATGAGATGGGCTCTCAAAAAGTCCATGTTGCAAATTTTGTGGAAAAAAATCAAAAAAATTACTGTTTAGCGAGCGTGCATTGTGCAGTTGCTATGCACGCTCATAACTTCATGAATTTGCAATATTTTCACTCCAGATTTTCAACATTGCCATTTTTCCACACCTCCTTAGGAACAGTGCAGCTGTCATTTTTCACATACTGGCCAAATTGTGTTTTCACTCTTCCGACACACAATAGTGCAGTTGCTGTGGGAAATCAGTGTTTGGGACACATTAAGAAAATCAAACTGACACTGTTCATGAGCAGGGATCTAAGATGCCTGTGTTGAAAATCTTGTGATAAAACTCCATAACATGACTGTGTTATGAGCGTGCATTGTGCAGTTTCCACGTACCTTTGTAACTTTGCAAATTAGTAATATTTTCACGCCACATTTTCAACATTGGCATTTTTCCACACCTCCTTATGAACAGTACAACTGTCATTTTTCACATCATGGCTGAAATGTGTTTTCACACTTCTGGAACAGAATACCACAGTCACTGTAGGAAATCAGTGTTTGGGACAGATTAGGATCGAGTGAGTGAGAGGGGGGAGTGACCGAACTCAACTGTGCTCTGTCAGGACTGCTGCAGATTTCTTTGTGAGCAGGAAAAGGTGCCAATGCAGGCAGGAGCCCAATACAAAAGGGCAGCCTGCATCGCCGGGAGACACAGAATGAGTGAGTGAAAGAGGGGGATTGAGTGAACTCAACGGAGCTCTGTTGGGACTGCTGCAGATATCTTTGTGGGCAGAAAAAGGCAGCAATGCATGCAGGAGCCCAGTACAAAAGGGCAGCCTGCAGCAGAGGAAGAAATAGAATGAGTGACTGAGACAGGGGGAGTGAGAGAGCTCAACAGAGCTCTATTGTGACTTCTGCAGATTTCTTTGTGGGCAGAAAAGGGTGGCAATGCATGCAGGTGCCCTGTACAAAAGGGCAGTCTGCAGTGCAGGCAGAAATGGAATGAGCGAGTGACAGACGGGGCGTGAGTGAGGTCAACAGAGCTCTGTCGGGACTGCTGCAGATTTCTTTGTGGGCAGAAAAAGGTGCCAACAGAGGCAGGAGCCCAGTACAAAAGGGCAGCCTGCAGCACTGGGAGAAACACAACTAGTGAGTGAGAGGGGGGAGTGAGTGAGCGCAATGGAGCTCTCTCGGGACAGCAACGGATTTATTTGTGGCAGAAAAATGTGCCAATGCAGGCAGGAGCCCAGTACAAAAGGGCAGCCTGCAGTGCCGGGAGAAACACAACGAGTGAGTGAGAGAGGACGAGTAAGTGAGCGCAATGGAGCTCTATCATGGCTGCTGTTTGTGGGCAGGAAAAGGCGGCAATGCAGGCAGGAGCCTAGTGCAAAAGGCCAGGCTGCAGTACTGGCATAAACGGAATGAGAGGGTGAGAGAGGGGGAGTGAGCGAGCTCAACAGAACTGTGTCGGGACTGCTGCAAATTTCTTTGTGGGCAGAAAAAGGCAGCAGTGCACACAGGGGCCCAGTACAAAAGGGCAGCCTGCAGCAGTGGGAGAAACACAATGAATGAGTGAGAGGGGGGAGTGAGTGAGTGAACACAACGGAGCTCTATTGTGATTGCTGCAGATTTCTTTGTGGGCAGAAGAAGGTGGCAATGCAGGCAGGAGCCCAGTACAAAAGGGCAGCCTGGATAGGTGGCAGAAACAGACAAGCGAGTGAGAGCAGGGAATGAGTGAACTCAATGGAGCTCTGTCAGGACTGCTGCAAATTTGTTTGTGAGAAGAAAAAAGCAAGAATAGAGGCAGGAGCCCAGTACAAAAGGGCAGCCTGCAGCACCAGGAGAAACAAAATGAGCGAGTGAGACAGGGGGAGTGTGCGACCTCAACGGAGCTCTATCGTAACTGCTGTGGATTTCTTTGTGGGCAGAAAAAAGTGGCAATGCTGGCAGGAGCCCAGTACAAAAGGCCAGCCTGCAGCACCAGCAGAAACAGAATGAGTGAGTGAGATAGGGGGAGTGAGTGAATTCAATAGAGGTCTATCGTGACTGCTGCAGATTTCTTTGTGGGCAGGAAAAAGCGGCAACCGAGGCAGGAGCCCAGTACAAAAGGCCAGCCAGCAGAAATGGAAAGACCGAGTGGCAGAGGGGGAGTGAGCGACCTCAATGGATCTGTGTCAGGACTGCTGAAGATCTCTTTGTTGCAGAAAAAGCCACCAATGTGGGCAGGAACCCTGTACAAAAGAGCAGCCTGCAGCAGCAGGAGACTCAGAACGAGTGAGTAAGGGACAGTGAGTGAGCTCACTAGAGCTCTGTTGGGACTGCTGTGGATTTCTTTGTGGGCAGAAAAAGGCAGCAATGCATGCAGGGGCCCAGTACAAATGGGCAGCCTGCAGTTGCGGAAGAAACAGAATGAACAAGTGAGAGAGGGGGAGTGAGTGAGTGAACACAATGGAGCTCTATCATGACTGCTGCAGATTTCTTTGTGGGCAGAAGAAGGCAGCAATGCAGGCAGGAGCCCAGTACAAAAGGGCAATGTGCAGTGCCAGTAGAAACAGAACAAGTGAGTGAGAAAGGGGAAGTGATAAATCTCAACAGAGCTCTGTCGGGACTGCTGCAGATTTCTTTGTGGTCAGAGAAAGGCGCCAACAAAGTAAAAAATGGCAGCCTTGCAGTGCCAGATGAAACAGAATGAGCGAGTAAGACAGGCGGAGTGAGCGACCTCAACGGAGCTCTGTCAGGACAGCTGCGGATTTCTTTGTGATCAAAAAAGGTGCCAATGCAGGCAGAAGCCCAGTACAAAAGGGCAGCCTGCAGCAGCAGAAGAAACAGAACGAACAAGTGAGAGGGGAGAGTGAGTGAGCAAGCTCAATGGACCTCTACTGTGACTGCTGCAGATTTCTTTCTGGGCAGATGAAGGCGGCAACACAGGCAGGAACCCAGTACAAAAGGCCAGCCAGCAGCATCGGCAGAAACAGAATGAGTGAGTGAAAGAGAGGGAGTGAGCGAGCTCAATGGAGCTGTCTCAGGATTACTTCAGATTTCTTTGTGGGCAGAAAAAGCCACCAACACAAGCAGGAGCCCAGTACAAAAGGGCAGCCTGCAGCAGCGGGAGACACAGAATGAGTGAGTGAGGGAGTGGGAGGGAAGGAGTGAGTGAGCTAAATGGAGGTCTGTTGGGACTGCTGCTGATTTCTTTGTGGGCAGAAAAAGGCAGCAATACACCCAATGGCCCAGTACAAAATGGCAGCCTGCAGCAGCGGGAGAAACAGAATGAGCGAGTGAGAGAGAGGAGTGAGTGAGCTCAATGGAGCTCTGTCATGACTGCTGCGGATTTCTTTGTGGGCAGAAAAAGGCAACAACACAGGCAGGAGCCCAGGACAAAATGCCAGCCTACAGCGCCAGCAGACACAGAACCAGTGAGTGACAGAGGGGGAGTGAGCAAGCTCAATGGACCTGTGTCAGGACTACTGCAGCTTTCTTTGTGGGCAGAAAGAGCCACCATCAGAGGCAGGAGCTCAGTACAAAAGGCAATCCTGCAGCACCAGGAGAAACAGAATGAGTGAGTCAGAGAGGGTCTGTTGGGATTGCTGCGGATTTCTTTGTGGGCAGAAAAAGGCAGCAATGCACCCAGGGGCCCAGTACAAAATGGCAGCCTGCAGCAGCGGGAGAAACAGAATGAGCGAGTGAGAGAGGAGAGTGAGTGAGCTCAACGGAGCTCTGTCATGACTGCTGTGGATTTCTTTGTGGACAGAAAAGGGTGCCAATGCAGGCAGGAGCCCAGAACAAAACAGCAGCCTGCAGCACCAGGAGAAACACAATGAGTGACTGACAGAAGGCCACTGAGCGAGCTCAACGGACCAACGTAATCAACATTCAGCATTGACAAATGCTTGTTTTACTATGCTTCATGAAATGTGCATTCTCTATTGATTCAGATGGTGGGGTTCCAGGGTTTCACATCTTTGTGTTTCTCTCATTCCGCTATATGACTGGATGTGAAAAGAACTTCAAACTATTTTTGAGTTTACTTTCAGTACATTACAATTTGCTTTACAGGTCCTGTACCAATCTACTGTACTTAGTAGACTACATGAATTTTAATTTATTTAGTTTTACACTTGTCCTTGTTCAATCACAGTTGGAGTGCTTAGTAGCTGTGCACAACAGTAAGATAAGCCCTAGGATTTTCATAAAATACATGCATCATAACATAACTTGGATCATAAAAACCAAAAAATTGGAATTTCTAGATAGTGAACCAAGTCTGAATAATGTGATATCAGCATGACTGCAATTAACATTTAAACTAACCAGTACTTTACCAGATACCCTTGTTAAATCTATATTTATAAAAGTAACATTTAATATGAGAACAACTTGAATGCCTGACAGTCCACATTGAAGAAATGATTTTGACAGTTTGAGAGGAGACATGTGAAGGAGATAGCTTCAGAGAGAACCTTATTGGATTTATGAATGTCACAGTTTGCATCCAAGAGGTTTAAATGAAGATGTCAGACTGCACAGTTATTTATAGTTTTTGCATTTTTCAGTAGCTGTAACTTGTTTAGTGAAATCATTTATTTTCCAGGAACTGGGAAGAATCAGTATGTATTTTCATTGGTTTTACTGTGTATATTGTGATGCTTGGACATCTGGTTCTGATTGCTGTATGATTTTGTAATATAAAAATGTGTTATTGAGTGTCTCTCATGAGACATCCTGTGCTTCTGGGATGACCCCAGCCCCCCAGGTTTCAGTTTAAAGGACAGGATATGTTAAATAGCAGATCTCTGTATGTGATTAACTTCCAAGAACTCACATTTTATAGCCTTGTTTAGGATCTGTGTTGCTTGAAGCCAGGAACTAAAATACCCATTTTATGACATCCTCAGGAAGGGCAGTTAATTTCAACTGGTGCTAAAAGAAACTATGTTGCAGTTAGGTGAGAAAACTGCAGAGTTGTAAAAGTTATATAATGTCTTTGAAAAAGCAAGAAATCACACTAGGTCAAAGGAAAGACCCAATATCAAAGGGTCATATGGAGAAATGAGTTTTTGCTGATGTCACCTTATTTGATATACCACCTGAGTGATGAGACATCCTGTGTGTATTAATTTTTAGATTTTACAGGGAGGAGCTAGGTGACATCAGGGAAGGGGCAGGTTCAGAAACAGTTTAACTGTAGTCTGTATTTCCACTTAGAGACATTCCTGTTTGGACTCTCTTGAAACAACAACTAACTAAAGCACTGTAAGAAGGTATACATTAGATAGACAAGTCTAAGTGTATTGTGGTAGGAGTTTATGTTTGTATTTTACCTTGTTCTTTTAAGTGATTGTATGTTTTGTGATATATTGTTCTGTGGTTACATTTTACATATTTTATTCATATTTAAGTAAAACCTCTTATTTTAAAGAGACTGACTGTGTTTTCCAAGTCCTTCCTTTTTGCCTGTGATGTATGGATGGCTAAGATTTTGACAACACTGTTCATAAGCTTAATGGTATACTAAACTGGGAAAAGGTAAGACTTTATCTAAGGTCTTTCATAGAGTTTTTAAGGGTTCATTTTGTATACCTGGTTAGGTGGCTGTAGGTGAAAGATATCTGGCATTCCCCAAAGAGCAGAATTATCTGAGCTTGTACAGTTGGGTACGCTAGCAAGAGGTTCACAGTTTGAATCCCTCCAGAACTTGAGACCAAAGGTAATTCGGACCCACAGAATAGACAGGAAGGTTACCCTGTTCTGTTACCCTGTTCACAATACTGTGTTCAGAGGTTGGCACTGTGGAAGCAGAGGGCCTGACCTGTTGAATGGGGTTGTGACATATATGATGTGTTTTTTTATATGCCATTACTTTTATGATATGTACTTTGCACCCTTGTTTCTATGGTTACAAGCTTCATAAAACTACACACACACAAAAAGACAAAGAAAACCAAGTTGTGTTTAGCACCTCATTTACAAGCAGGTCTTCAGAAATCAACAAGATCATAATAAAGAAACTGAGAAGTTATAGGTATTGAACCATGTTATTCAAAGATCAAAAAAATTACAATTAAAAACTGATAATGGTGTAAAGTTGTAAATAAGAGTGAAACAACCACTTTGGTATGCACACCACATAAAGTAATTCTTGAAAGGATACAGATTGGGGATGGTGCAATTAACTCTGCAAGTCCAGAAAAAAATATATATTGTCACCTCTTGCTGTACTGAAATGCTACAGCTGATGCAAAATACAAAGCAAGGTAGTGGGGACGAGGTTGGAGGATGGGTGTGAATAACACCATATACCCAGCAGGAGGGACTTTACATCTCTCAGAATTTATTTATGAAAATGAGTGATCAGGATAGGAAAGTAAGCTGAGCCAAGGCTGGTTAAAAAAATACTTGCTGAAATTGTAACAGGCTTTGGCTTTAAAGCTAACTTGCTTAACTGTGTTTGGTAGATTTTACTTCTGATTTCTGTTTATGACAGGCAGTAAGCATTCCTGCATGAAAAGTCTTTACCATTGAAGCACCTATAAAGTGAGGGACTACACAACAACATAAAAACATTACTTTATAGGAGCTTCAAAGGCAAAGTTTGTTCCAGAAATATTAATTGCCTGTCGTGATAAGAAGTCAGGAGTCAAATCTGCAAAAAAAAATTCAGTAACTCACAGTTGCACTAGGAAATATGATTTACACTTTTACAAATGTCATCAAGTAAAAAGACACGCTTCAACATATTCTAAAAACAAAGATGCAAAACTCAGTAACCACACAGGCTCAGTACACACTGTATTTCCAACAAGACACTGGTCTGCTGAAGGGGCTATTATACATCAAACCAAAGGGCACTCTGGGAAGACTATCCTGGACAAAATGCAATAAAACAAAGCTGAATGGCAGCCTCTCAGAGGTCATAAAACACCTAGGGAAAGTAAGAAACAAATCCTCTCACAGCCTAGGCAGAAACAAAACACTGGGATCACTGTTTTCAAAATGTATCCCTTTCAATTTTTCCTTATTTGCAAGACAGCATATATTTATCCTAACAAATCTGTCCTACTGACACATTCAAAACACTGTTCCCTACCTACCTGCCACATATAAACTCAATTACAACACTGCTACACTTTACTTCTCAGACTTAAAAGATAAAATACACTTTATCATCAATGGCTATGTTGACCAAGTACTGTGCCTATGATTAAAATAATTTGAACCTCCCTAAACAAATAAATGTGCCCTCACATGAAACTGCATGTTTAACTGTAAAGACAATTAAAAAATGTATTTCTAAATGCATTACTAACACCAATGCTTTCAAAGTTTTGAAACTACCAAAAAGACAAACTATGTATATGGTAAAGACATATTGTTAATCCCAAAAGCTAAACGTTATGTTTTTAGCATATAAATGTTTCAGAAAAACCTATGGCTCTTTCAACCTGAATTCAGAATGCTGTGTCTATTGTTTTCCTTGGGAGCAGTAGTCTCAGGCAGTCCTTAATTACTCTTTCCTTCTGAGTACCCAGGTGGCTCTGATAATCATTTGTTCCAAGGGTATTTTAAGACAATTTGAAGGCATTAAGTATCTTCTGTTCTCCTAATCCTTAATAAAATGCAGGGGCTCCACAACTGGATCACTCCGCAGACTTGTTCTGTTGCTTGCTCCTGGTCCCAAACTAGTGTGTCTTGTTTTAACATGATATCCACCTCATGCCCCTCCCACATGAATAAAAAAAGGTGGGAGTGGATCTTTAGGAGCTTCTCGGGTGGAGATGGGGTGGATCTTACTCCCCCCCAAAAATGAATGCTGCCTCCCACTACTCAGGTTCCAATTCTTGTACTGCCCATTTAAGAAAGAAAATAGTACCCTGCAACCATTGACTAACATGAAAGTGTATTTATTTGAGGGTGGAAAACATTTCTTGGAGGAGGGTAAGGTGGAGCAGACTATTTACACCTTCAGTCAGTTCCACGGACAGAAAACAAGACATCACTCCTTTTGTACATGCAAAATGTTTGCAGGCTCCACCTACTGCAGTCATAAAAAGGAGCAAGCTGCCATAAATCACAGAGCCAGTCACATAAAGGTGAAAGTACTGTGCATGCAGAAAAACATGTGGGTGTGCAAAGCCCCCTTGTGCACTGTTTTTGTGGCCTATGTGCAGATTTTGATTTCTTTGAAAATCCAGGCCCTGGTGTTTAGGTGACTTTGTGATAGAAATCATAAAAAAATTACAAAGGGGAAAAAAAGTGCAAAATATAAACTCTGCCTCTCAAAGCATCTCACATATGCTGGCTTCAGTGCTGCACATAGCTATTGAGATGTCATCAGCATTGTTAAAGCTGGTCTTTGATTGATAAAGCATTCCACTGTGACACACCTTTATTTATTTACTTTTTAATTTTGATAACCAGGTGGGCCCACTGGAACCACATTAGTTCCTTTTTTATGGGCAACCCAGGATTAATTAAAAATAACACACTGAGTCAACTTAACAGTGAAGTGCACACACACAATGACATTCTGTGAAATATAATGGGAAAAGTAATATTTGTAGAGCAGTTTAGACAACAGGGACAGAGCAAGTAACAATGGGTATGGTGACATTATTTAGGTAAGTGAACCACAGAGGTTATTTCATGGATGAAGCCTTTAGGCAGTGATGGGGAGAAATTTTTAATACAATTCATAAACTCCCACTTGGAAGAGCATACAGAAGAGATTAAAGTCAGAGTAAGATATGTAGTCTATTGCTTTAGGTTAACAACTGTTGTAAATAGGAGGGGGCAGTCAAGTGAGTCAGCTCAGCCCTCACAAGTAGCAGGACATCAGCAATTACAGTTGTATACACTGAGTTCCAGCAGGTGAGGCTTTAGACTTTTCTTAAAGCCCCCAAGTAAAGTGCTTTCTTGAAGGCTACAGGGGAAGGCATTCCACAGGGAATGAAGGTGGCAAATGACCTTTGGCCTAGGGAGGTCCTAGCTCTTGGGACATGGAGAAGCAAATGGTCTGAGAACATTAGTGAGCACCTGTTTGGGTTGGTTGTTATCAGGTCTCTCAGGTTAGTAGGAGCATTGCAACACTGAGTATAAAAGCCAGACACAGGGGAGAATAAGTTAGTTTGCTGCAATTGATGGCCAGTTTAGTGATTGTAGCACATTACAGTGGTGCTCCATAGGAGGAGCCCATGCTGTAAAATTTCCTATCCTGTGGTATAACATTCTAAGCTTTTGCATCTCCATGCTTCTGACAGAATGTAGTACCGAGGACCCATATAGCAAGGTGGGAAAAAGGATACTGGTAGTAATCTTTAGCCAAGATTTCTTAGTGAGGAAAGGACTTAGGTGGCATAGGTGTCCTACATTTTGGTTCAAAAATGTATTTAGGTGATCAATATGTACTTTGTAAGTACTGTCTTAATCTAAGTACACCCATAAGTACTTAATGGATTCCATCACCTCAATCGCAGACTCATTTGAGAGTGTTAGTGACTGAATTTGTTTTGTATGTGGACCTAGGCTTTTTAGACCAAACAGGATGGCCTTTGTCTTATTGATGTTAAGAACCAGTTTGTTGGTATAGAACCAATTCTCAAGTAAGTGATGCTCTTTTGTGAGTAGACCATTCAGATGGGCGATGCCATGTGAGCTACAGTACCATACAGCGTCTTCTGCATATAAAAGCAGTTTAGCCCCACCACAGTTTTCAGGCATGTCATTTAAGAATAAGTAGAATAGTAGAGGTCCCAGCATTGAGCCCTGAGGGATCTCATCCAGGATAGGGAGTCTGCTGATAGTGAACCCTTCCATTTGATGATTTGTGAACTACCTGAGAGGTAGTCTGAAAAACATTGTAGAGATAGGCTATCTAGTCCAAGGGATTTCAGTTTAGTAGTACATAGTTAGTGATCTACCAAATTGAAGGCCTTTGTGAGGTTTATAAAGATTGCACCAGTTAACAGGCCTGCATCTAGGGAAGAGATGATATCCATAATACGACGGATAACAGCAGTGTCTGTCCCATGATTTTTTCGAAAGTCATATTGCTGAATAGTGAGTAAGCCACATTTTTTAATATAATCCTGTAACTGATTGTAAGCAATCCTCTCCAGCACTTTGCTTATAATACAAAGGAGAGATATAGGCTGGTAATTCTCTACTTGCTTTTGTGACCCACCTTTATGGATGGGTGTTACTAGTGCTACTTTCCATGTTGTATGGAATTTACGTTCAAGGAGGGATCTGTTATAGAGCCAGGTAATAGGGGTGGCAGTGGCAGAGGCTGCAATGTTAAGGAGCCTAGCCTGAAAGATAGCCCTACCACCTTCACAGTAGCTAGTGAAATTGTAGTGATACATTAATTAAATTTGACATTTAGGGTTGAGTAAGCACTTTCATGTTTAATTCCAATATTTGCACCTTAATAACTTTGCTCCTGTTTAACTGATTTACTTGAAATTTGGAACAATGAGAGATGGTGCTAGATCCTGAACATTTTGTTGGAATTGGGTCATAGCAGGCAATATTACAGAGGGGCAAAAACCACAAAAATAATGAAAATTAAGACCTTTTTTCACTTGCCTAAAATTAAAAAACCTGGAGGATTTCATACCTGAAACTGACAAGTGTGGTAGGTTTTGGCCTAAGATATTGCTCACTTTTGTTTTTTGTCCCCCAAACTTAAGCAGTTTTTCAACTATTTAAAAAAAAAGTTCAGTTTCTTAGCATGCACAGTTTATGGCCATATTACAAAAATATGTGCATTTATCAACTGGCAGGGTGAGCTCCCTTACTCCATATGGCATTGTGCTGTTTTCATTTACCACGGAAAGGGTTACATGTCAGTGCACAGCCCGGCCCCTGCTGGACATGCTGTGAGTGTATGTTTTTCTTCAGCAAAGTGTCTGCTATTAACCACAACAGTGGCTTTATTTATTTGAACTGAACTCTAGGGTGCCAGATCCCCAGTGCCAGTTTAATGATTAAGAATATGCTTTGACCCCACCCCAGGGTGCCCACCACCTGTGCTGGTTTGTCCCCTCTCCCCTCTATAAGGTCCCCCCAATGACCATAATATGGACTTGCTGACACTGGGCTACCAATCCCCTGTGTCAACATAGACAGCTTCCATCCTTCCAACCCATCATTCAGGAAATTGCCTTATGGATGCCCACCCATTGTGCACCAAAGTGTCATGCAGACACTGAGGTGCCCAATACTCAGTGTTGGAGGTACCTTAAATAGAGGAAACTGCCTTGCGATGCCCTTTTCAGGATTAAAAACAAAACAAGGTTGTTTATAAATATACATTAGCATGCATTTCAGTGCTACTAAACAAGGAAACAGGCAAAACAAACAACAACATCAATGAATTTTAGAGAAGGTAAACAATCATAAAATGTAAGTATTTAACTAGAAATAATATGATGTAAAACAGGTTGGCAGTGTCCCTTTAATGAGGCAATGACATTTTTTAAATCTGGTCCACAAGGTGATTTCATAGTCACTGCAGTAAATAACCTTTCAGGCCAGATTTTTTATTTATTTATTGAATTTTGGTAACCGCGTAGGCCCACTGAGACAAGACAGTCCCTTTTTCAGTGGTGACCCGGTAAGTTCAGTACATTGATAGTGCAATAGTTGACCCAGGAAGCCATACAGGTATGACAATTGCAATAACAAGACCAACTAATATAGTTACAGGAACATGTCATAATGCAATGTAATTACATCATACAAACATTCACAACTAGCATAAAAAAATGTACAAAGGGCATAATTACTACATTTAAGAACCACTAGTATAGATAACAGTACCACAGAGTATATGATGGCAGACAGTAATATAATCATCACTCTCTAATTACAGATTACATTGTACATAATTCAGATTGTCCAGATAACACTGTACCTGAGAAATCCAGTGATGCTAAGCACACAGGCAGTGGAGAGGTAGAAAACCTAGAAATCATTTTATTTATTTATTTTTTTTTTGTTGTTGACCGGGTAAGTGCACTAGACAAAAATAGCAGGAGCAAGGCAGGACAGGTAGATGAGCTTGCAGAGAGCACAGAAATTGAGGGAGTGAAGAGCAAGCCAGGACTGAGGAGGGTAATGAGTTCCAGGAGGACACAGCAGAAAAGATGAATGATCTTTGGGCCACAGAGAGATGCAGATTTGGCACTATGAGAAGGAGTAGGGAGGCATATCTGTGAACACGCTTGGGGAGTTGACATTGGATGATATCAGCTAGGCAGGGAGGCATGAATTGATGTACTAGCATGTGAAAAAAGCTCAGGGTGGTATAGCACAGTCTGTCCTCATAAGGCAACCATCCCAGGGCAGATAGGACAATCAATGGGGCACCATACAAGAAAAGAAAATGGAGGGTGGCATCTACAATCTTGTGACAGGCAGTTGAGTAAGAAAGGGACAAATGCAGTAAAGGACCCTGATTTTTTGGTTAAGGATTTTGGTGAGAGCTGTTATATGCACATCCAGTGTAAGTGAGGGATCCAAGGTGACCCCCAGGTGTTTAAATGACTCAGCAGATTCAATGGCAGTCCCAGTGCATGATAGCACAGCCAGATGGTGGAGGGTGTGTGCAGGTGATCTACAGAACAACATGCACTTAGTTTTTGTAGTATTAAGCACCAGTTGCTTTTGAACACACCAATCCTTGAGGGTGTTAAAGTCAGATTCCAGCTTTGTGTTAAGCCAGCCTATGTCAGAGGAGGAGTGATAGAGGATGGCATCATCCACATAGAGGTGGACTGAGGCTCCACCACAATTATTAGGGAGATCATTGATGTATAAAGAAAAAAGTAGAGGACCCAGTATGGAGCCTTGGGGAACATGGTGGGTTATGGACCTTGGAGCTGATTGGGATCTCACCCATTTCACATGCTGAGTATGGCCATAGAACTAGCTTTGAATGCAAGCTAGGGCAGAGGAATCAAGGTCAAGTATGTTCAGCTGGCATTGCAGCAGGTCATGGTTGACTAAATCAAAGGCCTTGGTCAGGTCTATGAATTTGACACCTGTGGCACTGCTAATGTCCATGGCATAGAATGTGTCAGATGTGACTTTGACCAGGGCTGACAGGGTACTGTAATTTTTCTTAAACCCATGCCAGGAGATTGCAAGCAGTTGGTGTAAGTCTAGGTAGTCATGCAGGTGATCATAGATTATTCGTTCTTGTATCTTGGCTAGTGGGCATAAAATGGAGATTGGGCAGACATTTTCCACTATGGAGTAGGGACCTCTCTTGTGGACAAGGACAACTACAACCACCTTCCATTTCTCCGAGATGGTATAAGTAAGGAATGATCTATTGAATAGATCCCAAACTGGACAGGCAAGGGCATCAGCTCCTAGCTTAAGGAATTTTGGTTCCAGTGTGTCATGCCCAGGGGAGCTGTCAACCTTCAAATTCTTAAGCAGACGACAGACGTAATTGAGGGTGGCTAGTTTTAGGTGGAAGGCAGGATGAGCATGGAGTCGGCTGACTGTGAAGGGCCCAAATGGGGGGGAGAAGGAAGGGCTGTCAAAAATAGATGTATATTTATGAAGATTTGTGAAGAACTCATTAAAGCCAGTTGCTACGGAGGGAGGGTCACTAAGAATGGAACCATGGGCATCAAGGTTGCTGGGGATCTTGGAGGTATTCCTCTTTAGAAGTTAGTTAACCTGTCTCCAAAATTCTTTTGGATTGATGAGATGCTCAGTCTGGAGCTTCCTGAAATGTAGTTGCTTTGCTTTTTGGATGGCGTTCTTGCAGTTGCTCATTAGCTGCCTGTAAGTTTACCAGTCAGTAAGTAATCCACTATCCTTGTATCTATGCCAGGCTTTATCATGTGAGGGTATGAGCTGCCTCAGTTCTTTAGAGAGCCAAGGAGCTTTGACACCTTTTATCTGGCATCTCTTCATAAGGATGAGGAGGTCAATAATAGTAGTGAGTTTAGTCATAAGGAAGTCTAGGGCTGAATTGACATACGGTAGGGTATTTATTGGGGCCCAGTCAGTATCTTGGATTGCATCTGGGAAAACTTTGGAGTCAAATTTTGTCATGTCCCAGACCATTACAACCCTAGGTGGGGGATTAGGGAAGTTATTTCACCAAATGCAGATTGTAGGGGAGTGGTCACTTATACTGTCTGAGAGGACCTATGCAGATTTTATGTTCGAGGCGTAGTTAGTGACCACCCAATCAAGTAAGGTGTGGTTGCCCAACTTTTGTTAAGGTGAGTAGGGCAGCTAACTATTTGAACCAAGCTGGAATCAGCCAGTGTGGCAGACAGTTTGGGAGAGCCAGGGTTCAACCAGTGGGTTCTACGATGCCGGTTCTACAACTTTCTTGTCAACTGACATCACAGTGATGGATTTCTGTCAGTTACAAGTTGCAGTTAACATAAATCTGATTCACAATGCAATTCACAGTGAGGTTGTGTTACGAATAGGGCTATGAGGTAATCTGTTCAATGAGAGGTACCAGGTTGTACATAATGCACAGTAGTGTTAACCTGGCCATCATGAATAGGTAAGCTTTAGCTTGCAGAGCTATAGTATGGTTGGAGCAGGCTAGGTGGACAGCAGTGCACAGCGGACAATGGGAAAGCAAAATGAAGTATCCACAAGGGTTGGCTAGAGAGCAATTGAGGGGGACTAAAACTGACAGTGAAAGATCCTCTTACTTCAGTCATGCTGCAAAAAAAAGAACTAAGGTCTCTCTAGTGGTGGATCTTAATAATCTACTAATGGGAAACTGGACACACAAACAAACAAAAAAGCTTAAAACAACTCTAAATATCAAACTTAAATCAATTCTAACAAACCTCGACATCAGACTTTAAGCTGCTTAAAGTGAGACATCCATGAAATTCAAGCAGAGAGAGCAGACCTGGACAGGGCAGTCCTGGCAACAATTCCTTGGCAGCAGTTCCTAACTGATCTCTGCCTTGCTGCACTTAGTGGGGGAGAAAACTGCTGGTAGACTGGAGCAAGTAGGATTCCTCCTGCAGTAGGCACCAAAATTCAAAAAAGTTCCAACCCATACCTTGCTTGTAGGGGGAACTTTGGGTGGCTTTGCCTTAGACATATTTTTAAACTGTAGGTGCAGTTTGCTTGAGAGGAGTAGTCCGTAAGGGCACAGCAGTCCCCTTGCTTGTAGGGGGAACGTCAGGCAACTTCGTTTTAGGCAGGTTTTCAAACTTCAGATGCGGTTTGCTTGAGAGGAGGAGCCCAAAAGGACACAGCAGATTTAAATAATTTCACTATCCTTATTCATGAGGTGGGCTCCCAAAAAGGTCTTGTTGAAAGTTGGGAAAAAATTATTAAAAAATGACCAAGTTATGAGTGTACATTGAACATTTTCTACACTCACTCATAACGTTGGTAATTTTCAATATCTGAATCCCAAATATTCAACATAGCCATTTTTTCACAGCACCTCATGAACATTCTAGCTGTCATTTTCAAATCCTGGCTGAAACCTGTTTTCACACTTGTGATGCAAAATGATATTTTGGTTGGGATTTGAAAATGTTCACCAGCTGGGTTAATGGGCAGGTCATGAGAAGACTATGTTGAAAATTTGGGCTCAACATATTTAAAAACAAAAGAGTTATAAAGGTGTGTTGTAATTTTTCAATGCACGCTCATAACGTTTGTAGTTTTAAATATTTAACCCCAACATTTTCAACATAGCCATTTTTTCATAACACCTCATGAACACGACAACTATTATTTTAAAATCCTAGCCAAAATTATTTTGCAGCCCTGGTGTGAAATTACATTTTTTCCAGTATTTCATTAAATGACACTTGTCATGTTCAGTAGCAAGGGCCATAAAAAGACTGTTGACATTTTGGGGTCAAAATGTCATGAAAAAATTATGAAGGAATGTTGTTTGCAGGGACATCTGTTGGCTCAGTGGGGAGCACACTGCCTTACTGTACCAGTGACTTGAGTTAGGGTGTGAGCTCAGTGAGGCAGCTTAATTGGCAGAGGTGGGGGTGTGGTGATGTGACCTTCAGTACTGGCCTCGGCATTGGGGAGAAATGAAGGAGTGCTCTGGTGCACACACACAATACCATGTGATAGTGGGGTGCCTTTCCTCACAAGGTGTTGACATGCATGTCAAGGCCTGAAGGGCCCATCCACTGAGTCAGGACTATTTCCATTATTCTATTTATTTTATGTTGTGCAGGTCCAAAAGGGAAGCTGATAGGTGAAAATTCTCAAACTCTGCCCCAAATATGATTTTCTGGAGTGACTGCAAAATCTCATTTTCTCCCATATTTGAAAAATTTCTCAGAGTTCATGAGATGGATTCTCAAGGAGGCCATGTTGAACACTTGGTGGGAAAAAATTGAAATGTAGTGAAGTTATGAGAAAATGTTCAAATATTTTAACATTCACTCATGACTTGGTCATTTTACCATATGTTTCCATCAAACTTTCAACATAGTCTTATGACCTCACTGATTTCACAGAGCAACTGTGAAATAACCTTTTTGAATGGATTTGAAAAAGTTCTATCTTGTTTAAAAGGCAGGATCCCAGAAAGGTCAAGTTGAAAATTTGGTGTAAAAATATTGGAAATGACAAAGATATGAATACAAATCAAAACATGTTGAAATATATTAATTTGACTTACATTATTTTCTCATATCACAGTCACGATTCCAGCAGGAGGATACCTTTTCAATAAGATCATTTATCACCTAATCCCTCCTTACCTGGGCCTAGTATTACCATCAGTGGCCACTCCAGGTAAACTATAATTCCACATGTCAGCTCATACTGCTCAACCACCCCCACCCCACTGTACCTTCTCTCTGCTAGTCCACACTTTGGACAACTACTACTGTAAATATGTCTATACATGCACTTGTAATATACTGTAAAACAGTTTGTTTAGAAATTAAATGTCACAATATTTTTCCACTTGGCTGTTCCAACAAAAAGTGTAACCTCACAGCCTAACACTATGAAATGTACTTATGCTATACTATTCATCTGATACTTGATATTGCTTTTATTTCTCTGCCTCCCACATTGTACACTTTGTACCTGGGTCGCACCTGGAAATGAGTCTTGGCTCAGTGTGTCCTTCCGGGTCACCAATTTTAAATAAATAAAAAAATAAAAAAGCTATGTCAAGGGACCATTTCAGGTGAGTGATGGTGTGTGTGGGGTTTGGAGTAGTAGTTGCTGAGAGGGGGGTTGGAGTGGGGTGGTTGGGGGTGAGGGGCTGAGTTAGGTGAGGGACAGTTTTCTTCTTTTTAGTTTAATAAAAAAAATCAGTGAAGGACTGTGTTCTTCTTTATGGGTTTAAAATTAAAAAAAAAAAAAAACCAAAGATGAGGTACTGAACCTGACATTGGGAATGGGCACCCCAGTGTCAGCAGTAATTGATTGACGACACCAGGGATGAGTACCTTGGTGTAGCCAGCAATGTATTGAGAGGGGAGGAGGATAGTCAAGCTATACTGGTGGTGTTCACCCCAGGACGCTTATAATTCCTTATCATAATTCAATAGGGAAGAATGAGGCAGTGCTGGCTGAGATGGGAGGAGGTAGGATTTTAAGAAAAATGGAGTCTGGAACAATGAGGGAGGGCTGGCTAAACTGGCAGAGGGGATTATTTAAAGAGGATATGAAATTAAAAATGAGATTAAACTACCAACTGTGTCCTGTCTTTTTGTTTATACAGTATGTGTGTCCATATTACTAAGTCAAAATTAAATGTGTAATCATGTATTTTCAGTTAAATGTTTTTTATTGTTTTTAAAACATAAAAATTAAGAAACACAACAACATTTTCATTTATGACAGTATACAGTACAGATGCATATAGGTGGCCTAGTAGTCTAGACAGATACAGTACTTGTTAAATAACTATACACAGAGAAAGTCATAGGTACATCTCTTGTGCCATAGAAGGTAGAAATATCCTGGATATAAGAACATACAGGTAACTGAAAAAGCTGGTAATTTGCTCTTGTATTGGAAGTACTTACCTTGGTTCCTGTCAAGAATCCAAAACCATAAGGAGGTACTCCTGCTGATTAGACAAGGCTTCATGTGCTTTGGTAGATATACCTTCCGATGGCTGATTCAGAGGGAGCACCTGAAATAGAAGGAGAATGGGTACTACTGAGTAACTAAGGGGAATTATTGCTTCTTGGTGTGAGGAATGCAGATCTTCATCTCTGTACTGTATCTTCTGTAAACAGAACAGAATAAAAGTAACATAGCAAAGATAACAATATTAATTTTGATTATTACAGAAATAGGGTAGGCAGGGGCCAAACATATAGTGGTGCCCTGAGTATGATTTATCAAATAGCTATTTACATTACTGTTATCCTTAAATGGGATAGAGATATGGCAGCACATCCTTATTACAATTTCAAGCTAGTAGTCTAGTTATGCAGTACATTCATGGGAAGGAAGTCCAATAGTGCATATTGGAATAATTTAACCGACATCTACTCCAGAAGCCAGATAGGCCATGTAGGGGTCCCAGCAGAGGTAGAAAAGTGGTAGTTGCCCTTTTATCAAGTGATAACATCTATCTAATTCAGAGGTGGTGGCAAGAGCTGATAATATTTCTGTCACGTTGGGCGTAGTGTTTTTTTTCCAATTTTTAAAGAGATAATGTTTCACTTCATGCTGAGCAGCATTAATCATCTGAATTCATGGGGACTGAGATTTGAGGCTTCAGATTTAAGGCTAAGTAGCATAAGAGGAGCACTGGGAGGGACAGTGCATTGCAGGATTGAGCTGGCAGTTTGGAGGACTGACTCCCAGATGTCCGTGATCAGAGGGCATAGCCACAGAATATGATAGAGATCTCCTCCAGGTCAGAGACACCTCCAGCAGTTGTCGTGTGAGAGTACCTTCAATGTCTTAAGCATTGAGGGAGTTCTGTACCATGAATGCATTATTTTATTGTGAATAAGTCTGCTTTGGGCATCTGTGTAGACAGTGTGTCCCACCTGCCAGCATTGTTTCCATTGATGATCAGTAAGTGATATTTGTAGAATCTTTTCCCATTTGGCCTTCGAGGATTGGTTAGATGTGGCAGGGTATCTATTATTAGGGCATATATAGTCCCAGCTATCCCTTTTTGTAGGGTAAGCCATGTGTGTATTGGAGGTGTTAGGTCAGTTGATATATTCCCCTTGTGAAGCAAGTGTTTTAGGGCATCTCTGATTTGGAGAAATTTCCAGAAATCGGAGATATGTAGATTCCACTTGCATTGTAGTTGTTGGAATGTATCCACCAGTAGAGAACCTTTGACCAAAAGGTCTTTTATAAATAGAATACCATTTTTTTGCCACGTAGGCCATGTTACTGGCAGACCACCTATGGTGATACTGGGGTTGTTCCATACCAGGATGTATAAAAGGGGGAAAGCAGAAATATTAAGTTTTCTGTGTAGGATTCACCAATATTTAATTGAGGGACCTACAGTATAGTAGCATGTAATAGGAGATCCTGAGGTGCCACAGACCATAGCAGAGTAGCTGTAATAGGAGAGCCACTTAAGGTTTAATCTATTATTAACCATTGAGGGGAATCCTAAGAGTGTGGCTGAAACCACGTTATAGTCTGGGAACACTGGTATGCTATCTTGTAGCCCTCTATCCAAAGGAGACCCCATCCTCCATGTTTCCAGTGTGCTTGGAGTGTGTTTTTACCAAACTGAGGTTTGGTTTTATCCCATAGAAAACAGCCAATAGTTTTATCCAGTTTGTGGAGCCATGGCATGGGAAGGGATAGGGTGATGTGTGAGAGCAGATGGAAGAATCTGGGTGTGACAGACATCTTATAGGCTGCAATTTTACCAGCTAGTGTGAGGCTGAGATTAAGCCATCATTATAGTTCAGTTTTGCAGGTAGTTATCAGGGGGCCTAGGTTATTATCCCACCACTTCCCAATATTGGCTCCCACTTTGATTCCCAAATATGTAATAGTGTACTGGGACCATTTCAGACCATGGTGGGACATAGTGTGAGGAAACACTTAGAGTTAAGCAGGAGAATCTCTGTTTTGGCTTGGTTGATTTTGAACCCAGAGATATGGGAAAAAAGGTCTAACAAAGTAAGGTGTGAGAGAATAGATTTTGGGGCATCTCCTAGAATCACCAATAAGTCATCTGCGTACATTAAGGTTGAGAGCTGTGGCTGTTCTGAATCAATACCTGTTATGAGGGGGTGTTGTCAGATTGCTGCAGTCATAGGTTCCACCGCTAGGAGAAATAAAAGGGGGGGATAGAGGGCACCCCTGTCTGGAGCCTCTGTAAAGTTGGAATGGCTCTGACATTATAGAATTGGTGAGTACCTTGGCAAGGGGAGATGTGTATAAAGTTGTTACAGCTGCTCCAAAGTAAGGGCCAAATCCAAAATGTTGAAGGATGGTCTGAAGGTAGTCCCATTCGACAGAGTCGAAAGCCTTCTCAAAGTCAATCGCCAGTGCGGCCACAGGTGTTGAAGCAGTTTTTGCTAGGTGAATGAGGTTGAAAAGAGTTTGAAAATGGTCTGTACTATACCTGCTTTTCATGAATCCCACTTGGGAAGGGTATATGAGATGTGGGAGTATAGGGTTTAGCCTATTAGCCAACACCCAGGCATACACTTTGCTGTCAGCATTAATCAGGGAGATGGGGTAGAAAGGAAATAAGGACACTTATCTATGTCAGGTTCTGTTGGTCCATTACATGGAGTAACTCCGTATCTGAGGGTGCTTGCTGTGACTGTTCATCTACAATGTTCTCAGTTGTTTGAGCTGTATGGGGCAATTTCCAGCAGGTTGGAGGGGAGGCTGTGCTTGGAGATGCAGATATGTTTGAGTCCTGAGTAGAGGCCTCTGTCCTGGCAGCCTCCTGCACCTTCTGCTCCTCTGGGTAGTCAGGAAAAACAGTGGCGTCATCCAAATCTACAGGTGTTAGCAGGGCAAAGCAGTTCGGCATAGAGAATTGAGTAACAATGTCATCGAGGAGATCTGATGGTGGCAGGGATGGGTCTTCAGTCTGGTCTTGGGGGTGGTCCCACTTCAGGTGTCTTCCAGATTGCTGCCATTTGCATGTTCTAGCAGGGGGGACAAGTCGTCTACCTTGAAATTGGAAGCTGGTTGGTGCAGGCACCGCAGTGAAGTTTGTAATACCGATAGAAGCTGATTTGTTGTTTAATTTCTGTTCTGTTACTGTCTGTCGGCTGCTTTGCAGTTCCAGTCTGGGTTGAGGTGGCCAGTAGGTGTGTAGGTATTGCATAAGGCTATCTGGTGTGGGAAAAGACACATATGTATCATTTACTTCCAGACGCATAATTTCTGGATACTGTAAGGAAAATTTAATGTTGAGAGACTCTTTTGTGGGGGGTTTTAAATCATGCTCTTTCTGAGGCAGCTGGATACATACATACATACAGATCTGAATAAAGGTTGTTTGGTCTTTGTGTCAATTGGTGTGTGATTAGTGCTCAGTAAGCAACAACTCGTTGGTCTAAATTTTAATATACTGAGCATGATTTCACCTATATCAGAAATAAATATTAATAAGAAAGCCATAACAGAATTCCCTAAATCCAGAGTTATTTATTTATTTATTCATTTAGTTTTTGTTGACCGGGTAAGTGCACTAGACTAATCCTGCCTATTTTCAGGCATGACCTGGGGAAGGGGGATACAGATGAATACCAACTGACCTTGAACCAGATTAAGCTGTTGGTGGTATTTTTATTAAAATGATTGATTTGGTGAAATGAATGATTTAGTGATTTATCTCCAGTACATGAAGAATATAATCTAAGTCTAAACATATCACATTTACAATTGGTTACCTAATTAATGCATAATTTGACATTGAGCACCCACAAAACTGTTCAGAATACTTAAGCGATAATGTCACTGGACATGTTGCATGCCTGCTGATACTCTCAAGCCTACATAAGCACTCTGAGGATCATCATGCCAGGCAGTATACTGCATATGTTAAAAACAGCCCAGAAATGACCACATCATACACAAGTTACAATCAATAGACTAGAGCAGTTAATATTTGAATTTTGCTAGCTGTGTTACTGAAAAAAGCAAATATTTTGTGGAAGTACAAGATGGGCTTCATGACCGTGACTTCATGGCTGATGGATGACCCCCTTCTCTGATGTTTCCCGCACCAATAATTAATCAGTAAGGCACAACAGGGGGTGCACTTCAGTGGGATAATGGTATGCCACAGGTGGGTTGAAGGTTGAGGACATGGGCCAAGTGCTTCTACCACCCAATGTGTGTTGTTAATTCCAACACACTGCACCATCTGGAGTGCCTTATTAGGGTTTTGAAAAGGGTATTTTGATAAATACACTACTGAATAAATTATTTTAAAATATTTTTAATTTTAACTAGTGTTTTTTTTAAAGGAATGGTGCACTTAAATAAATAAGTACCATGCAGGGAATACAGTGTTGGCCAATAGGTGGTGCCTACATGTAATATAAACTGCTGTTTTGTATTTTTTTGTTTCCCAGTGTGAAGGAATAGTAAGGACAGCTTCATACTAGGTCTCAGTCAACACTAATGCAGCCATGTCTTGGCTGCAAAAAGCATCCTGGAACAGTGATCTGATGCTGCAGCTTAGCGAGACCTGATCTGTGGTGCCACAAAAGTGCAGGTGGGATTTAGCTGAAACCAGTGTCAGTACTGGAGTGAGATCAAGCCACAATTAGTAGCAGTTCCAACTGCAACTGCTGTGCTGGATGAACATTATTGGACCGTGATGAAGTCAAAGTCAGCAGCAGCAGCAGTGGGAATGAGACTGAGTCGCAATCTACTGAACTTGCAAAGTGCTGTGTAGCAAGAAGGTAATTGGAGATAGAGGAAAGTCATTGAATTAGCAACAGGCTTCGGTGAGGTTGGTGGTCTTACAGTGCAATAGTGGAGCAATGATTCAAGGTATTCTTTTCTTATAGGAAAGTAATTGGTCATGTTGGAGACCCTGTGGGGTTGCTTACTTAAAAGGGGAGAAACACTGGGAGACAGGGCAAGACAACAGGTGTCATTTTAAAAATAGGGAAAACTACTGGTTTGTTCAGCAGTCCCTTTCAAGCTCTGCATATGCTCTATAACTGGAAACAATTACGTGGATAATCCCTAGTTTTAAAAATAAAAGTCAACTGGAGTGAATTAGTGGTTTGTCTTATTGTTTGGGGTAAAATAGTGAATATAAAGCATGTACTTTAAAAAAAACTTCTAATGATGGAGTGAGGAGAAGTCAGCAATGTGCCAAGACACCCATTTGTGCTGTGAGCATTTCAGTATAGGTAGAATGGCTTTTGATGTTAGCGTTGAGCTTGTACTTTCATATGGGCTGCTTTGCTAGGATAATTACCTGGATAAAAATGCCTCTCTGTCAATCAGGATCCAGCATTCTTCATGCTCATTTCATAATTTTAAATATTAAGTTAATTGTGCTGTTTTGTATTATGTATGATTTTTCCATCATGTGTCTTTACATGTAATTAATTCTGTATCTGAAAAATGGACTCCTAGTCTCGTTTGGCCTACCCAGTCAACAAAATTCAATAAATAAGTAAATTCCTTCCACAAGCAGTATGCCAGCTTTGAAATACAGGAACCCTATATCCCTAAGCAGAATCCCCCCCCCCCCAAAATAAAAACAAAAAAAAGGGTTTTGTTCAGCTTAGGATGAAATCTTTCCAACAGTTAACATTTTGGCCACAAAATGAAGCCTACAAAGCCATATGTGCTTAATGTAAGCCCTTCCTCTTCACAAGTGACAAAAAGCAGGTATTATGAGCTAGATCATTGGGTTCCATGTCATAATAGCGATCGAGATACAGCGATTGCTATTATGGTGAATGTACGTCGCCGCAAATTAGTTTTGGCGATGCACACTGGCAGTGCAGAGAAAAAAGGTGCCCGAGACCTACAGGTCTCATTTTTAATGCTGGGGTTGTGCCCCCTGCACCCCACTACATACGGATTCTCAACTCCAGAGGAGGTGCATGTCGGGGTGGGGTGAAAAACTTGACAAAAATACATGTCACCAGGCAGCAAAAAAAAAATTCACCATGCTGAACCAGAACCTGGTACCCCATGCCTCCCAGCAGACCACCCTCCCCATGATGCCAGCAATCCAGCTCAGCATCTGCTTGCTGCAATCCCTCTCATATGCCATCCCTCCCCAGCACCCCCATGGTTCATGCACGTGTGTATGCTTACGAGTTCCTGTCACGGTTTTCGCCAACCGCAATATCCGGTCTCCCTCCTCCCTGGGTAGCTATGATCACAGTCACTGAGATTGACTCGCCATTTTACTAGGCGCTCAATCTCAGTCACAGTGGTCAGGAACTACCAGGTCATTGGGTGCCCAGTTTATATAAAGTTCAGCAGAGCCCATTGTGATGTCATCAGAATTTGCTCAATCTGCTGTTCCAGGGTTTATTTGACTAACAAGGAGATGAATGAATGCCCAAAATAAAATAAAAATTAAAAAAATGGTTTGTCTACATTTAAAATGGTTCAGCAGCAAAAATAAAATCCGTAAGGGCTGACTGTTACCCACATTTAATTAATATATTTAGAAAAAGGCAAGAGAGAAACTAGAAACTTTATTTGTTAAAAGCCAAAACCTGACCATGGGAAAAAACATTACCAATGCATGGTTAGATATTGGGTTTCCTTTCTGTGTTCATTCCACAGCCATCATGGTATCTGAAGCATAATTACAGATCAGTACACCTCTCTGTCTCTTAATTAAAGCCCCTTGCATAGAACAGCAACTTACCAGCTGAGTTTTAGCTTTGATCAAGTTCAAGTTCAAATTCAAGTTTATTGCAGGAAAGCTCCATTGAGCAAGCTCATTCACAAGGAGATACTGTGTCATAAACACTTAAAGTACAAACATAGATAGGTAATAACAGTATATACATGAAATGCACGTTACATGATACTGGTGGGATATACATACAAGGGTACCACATAGGGTGACCGCAGGTGGTAAACATTAATATGACACAGGGAAGCGACTTACAGGTTGCATACTGATAAATGAAACATGATGACTGGTGTGTACAATACATATATTTTGGCAGCTAGAACAAACAACAGACTTCAACTGATATGGGGGGCGAGGAGTGATTTGATAGAGTAGCGGTGGAGCATAAGCATAGATAAAGCCAGGAGTAGAAGCGGAAGGGAAAGCAATTAATAAGACAAAGCAATTATACCTTACCAGTAGATAAATATGGCACACATGGGGAAGGAAGAGACTTAATGACAGTTACAGGTGTCTTTTATTTTGGCTCAACTTAGCGATTTGTAGAAGTTTATTGAAACTGTGCTAGTTAGTTTCAGTACGGTTTGTAATTGGTTCCAAATGGAGGGAAGGGCATATGCAATAGCACGTTTACCAAAGGAGGTCCACGTCCTTGGTATGTCAAGCATAATAAAGTCAGATTTTCTTAACTAGTATGTACTATGTGAGATACTAATAAGGGAAGAAAGATAGCTTGGCAATTTCTGCAGGAGCAGTTTAAGAGTCCATAGCCCAGCATGGAGCAGGCGTCTAGTAGTAAGGGATGTCCAACCAACAGCTGCATATAAGTCACAGTGATGCGAACGGTAAGGGAGTTGGTAATGAACCGTAGCATGGTGATAAAGGATGTCCAGTTTACTTAGATTTGCAAGAGTGGTGGAGGAATAGATGACATCGCCATAGTCGAGTAGGGGGAGAAAAGTGGCCTGTACAAGCTTGTTTCAAGTTTCAAGGGGGAAAAGGAGCCTATTTCTGTAGAAGAAACCTAACCTTGCTTTTAACCTTCTAGAGACATCTTCGATGTGGTCATTAAAAGATAATTTATTGTCAATCTAGATACCCAGATATTTAAATTTGGTTACAACTTCCAGAGGCTCGTTTAGTGTGGTGACAATGAAGTCTTGGGCAAGGGTATTGGGGGGGCCTTTGACAGCATTGCGGGAGAATATCATCACTTTAGTCTTCTTAGCATTGAGCAGAAGCTTTGCCTTTGTTAGATTATGCTCAAGTTGTGCAAAGTCCGCTTGAAGCACTCCCTTGACTTCAGATAACAATGAGCCAGAAGTATACAACACAGTATCATCCACAAAAAAGTGCAGATTGGACGTAGATATGTTAGCATCTAAGTCATTAATGTACAAAGAAAACAAGATAGGGCCTAAGATGGTTCCTTGGGGGACTCCTCTTGCAACTGGCAAGGCAGCAGAAAAAAAGACTTCCGCCTTTACTTTTTGGGATCTTCCGGTTAGGTAGCTAGAGAACCACTGGGTGGTATGGTATGTGGCACCCAACTTTGCAAGGCAATTGACTAATAGTTTGTGATCAACAGTATCAAAAGCTTTGCTGAGGTCCAAAAAGACTGCACCAGTTAACTTCTTCACATCTATAGCAGAGATCCAATCATTGATTACTTTTGCTAGTGCTGTGATTATGCTGTGATTAGCCCGGAAGTTGGATTGAGCTGGGTTAAAGAGAGAGAAGGTTTCCAAGTGAGATTTTAACTGAATATGGATCAGTTTTTTGAGAACTTTAGAAAGGATAGGCAATATGGAGATAGGCCTATAGTTGTTTACATTGCATGGGTCACCAGATTTAAACAGAGGGAGGATATGTGCTGATTTCTAGCAGGATGGCACAGTAGCAGATGTAATGGAAAGATTGAAGATGTGGAGAATTGGGGCAGTGAGATGGGCGTAGCCTGACCTTAGGAAAAAGGGTTCCAAGCCATCGTCCCCTGCGCTTTTTTTGGTGTCTAAGTTAAGAAGAGAATCTTCTACTTCTTTATAAGTTATCTCGCGCAATTGGAAGGGGCTGGGTGCAGAACTAGATGTAGGGGGAGGGGTATGCTGGCTCACCGCAGCACCAGCATAAAGTGACGAGCCAAAAGCTAATCCAGCTGTGGCAAAGTAGGAGTTAAGTTCCTCCAGGATTAGGGACTTGTTTTCCACAATCTTGCCACTTGCAGCTATCTTTGTTGGGACAGAGGGGGCCATGGGCCGTCCTTCTATAGCTTTGATAGTCTTCCATATTTTATGAGGATTACCTTTAGCTTGTTCGAGAGTAGAAATATAATAGCTTTAGCAGAGCAAATTTTTTTCACCCAGTTATTCCTGGCTGTTCTAAAGGCCTGCCAATCCAAAGATTCTTTGGAATGTATAGCTTTAGCCCAGAGCTTATCTCGAGCTATAAGGGCTGCCTTGAGATCCGAGGTGAACCAGGGGTTGGAATTGTTCCGTACCCTTACTTTGATGAAAGGGGCATGCTTATTTATTATTGTAGTGAGTTTGTCATTAAGGATGTAAACTGCCTTTTTGACATCTTTGGCTAGGTAAAGATCTTGCCATCTGATCATGCTCAGGTCAGATAGGAAGTTTGCTGCACTGAATTTGTGAAAGGATCTTTTTGTTATTAAGATGTGCTGCGGCCGGGCCTTAATTTGAGATCTTATGCAAGCAACAATTCCATGATCGCTCATGTTGTTGTGAAACACTGCCGAATGAGATATTTTGTGTGGATGGGTGGTTAGTACCACATCTAGAATGGAACTGTTGGCAGTATTTAGAATGTTGTTCCTAGTGGGTTCACTGACTAATTGCTCAAGACCTAGCTCATCACAAAGGGATTTGAGGCCGTGTGATTTAGGTGACAGCCAGTCCATATTTAGATCTCCTAGAAATATTGTTTCAGTTTTGCATCTATGAACATGGATTTCAAAAGATTAAGGACTTCATCACCACCAGAAGGGGGTCTATAGCCACCTAGGATAGTGATACATTCCGAGGAGCGGAGATGAAGGCTCAGTGAAACTAACTCAAATTCCTTGGCTAGAGATTTGCAACTAATATTGGTGACCGAGTACTTAGATTTGGCGTAGATAACCACACCCCCGCCTCTAGACTCTCTATCTGCTCCTAATAAATTGTAGCCCTGCAGTGATATTTGTTGATCAGTGTTCGTCTTTTTTAACCACTTGTGATGATGAACCAGTGTCAGTGGCTCAGTAGGTAGCACACTCGCCTCTGAGGCCAGGAGATCAGAGGGCTGTGGGTTCAGTTCTCACATCTGGCACTTGGGTTAATATCCCAGTACTGACACTGCAGTGCAGCATGAAAGGGGTGCTGCACTTCTGAGGTGCCGTCTTTCGGATGAGACATTAAACCGAGGTCCCATCTGCCTGGATTGGTGGTAGTTCAGATGGATGTTAAAGATCCCATGGCACTTCTCGAAAAGAGTAGGGGAATTTCCCCGGTGTCCTGGCCAAATTTCCCTCATTCACTAAAAATATCACCAACAGCTTAATCTGGTTCAAGGTCAGTTGGCATTCATCTGTATCCCCCTCCCCTGGGTCGTGCCTGAAAATTGGCAGGATTTGTCAAGTGCACTTACCCGGTCAACAAAAGCTAAATAAATAAATAAATAAATGAAGTCCTTAATCAGCACCTTGCAAGAGCTCAGCCCCCGTCTCTCTCTCTCTCTCTCTCTCTCCCCCCCACCTCTCTTTTTCTCCATTAATTGAAGCCTTTTGAATAGAGTTATTATTGCACAGCTGTGTTTTAACTTGTAATCAGCATAACTCCAAACAATCCCATTCCTGTATATTTCATTAATCTACAACCTCAAAATGCCCTTTTATAAGTAGAATAAGCCACTACAAGCTGTGGTTTTAAAAAATGTCAATGCACTCTTCATGGCTATAAAGCCACTCAGCCTTTGGCATTATGTACATATGCTCCTGAGACATGCATCTAAATCATTCATAAAATGGGTAGGTATTTTCCTGTGCTATGGTTGTCTGAGAAGATTCCAAAGCCATGTGTTTCAGAAATAAAAACACAGTGGCTTTGGACTTCTGAAGGCAAATTGGAAGCAGCACATGACTATATGAATGCCTTTGGGAATTACTTTGAAACCCCTTTTGTGGCAACTATGTTTGTAAAGTAAAACCAGCACTGGCCTTTGCTTTACAGACACTGTCTTTTTGCATTTTTTATTTTACCTACACCTCACCCACAAAACAGTACAAACCCTACATTTTTAAATGTCTCCAGTCATTATTTCATATCTTATTGTACCTTTACCTCAATGGCTCACTCACTCACTCCATTGTAAACTTGATCTGGTTTCCCAGAACTGTATATTTGGTTCCTGGGTGTAACTTGAGCCACAGTCCTGCTCCACAGCAGAAGTTGGCACCACCAAAAAAAAAAAAAGATACATGGAACGAGATAGAGAGAAAGAATAGCTTACACAACAGCAACAGTCTGACAGAGATAGCAAAAAAATACAAAGAGTGATGGGCACTGATTCAGATGGCTTTATGTTTAAAAAAATGGCTGAGACTGTACTTCCCTTCTTGTGTTATTTATTTTATTTATTTTAGTTGTTTAACCAGGTATAGCACACTAAGCTGAGAGCTTTTTTACAGGAGCGACCTGGGAGCACTGTTATGCTACTGTCTCTGTCTCCCTCTATCTCTGTCTCTCTTATAGCTCCCACTACAGCACACCATTACAATCATGATTTGTAGAGCAAAGAAAGAACACAGTTTAAATAAAATACACTAGAGGGCCCTGAAAAAGTGGCATTTTCCAGTAAGCCATTACTGGCACCTGTAGTATTGTAACAAAAGGAGTCAACACAGTCTAGTGGCCAGATATTCAAACTACAACTTAATGGGACTACTGAACACAAATGGACTACTTTTTCACTTTTAAAGAAATAAAATCTATTTAAGGACTTTTTTCTAATTTTTATACAGTAGAGTTATTGATTTTATTTTATTTTATTTACTAAGCTCTAGGTTTAACACCTATGAGCAGGAGCTCATTTACTTAGGTTCAAAGGAAATTACCAAGGAAATAACACAAAGCAAAGGGTGTACAATAAATCATGGTATACAAGAAATACAGAATGAGTAACATTTTACTGGCATTGTACAATGTATGCCAGAACATATGCATACCCAGAAGAAGAAGAGAAACAAAATATAAGTAGCAAGCAAGGTAAGTCAGCCAGGAGGCCTTGTCAAGTGGTAAACAGGAAAGAATGGTAGGTGATAAGGCAGGGGTGTGGAAGTGAGGAGAAAACAAAATAAGTCAGCCAGGGGCCTTGTCAGAAGGTAACAGAAGAGTCGTAAGGGATTGAGGTGAGGTAGGTAGTAGCACAAGAGGGGAGGGAGGGAATGTGCAGAATAGGGGGAGGGATAATGAGAATGAGTGGGGAAGGAGTAGGAAGAGGAAGTAGGAACTGAGTGAAAGGGGTGGTGCAACACGTGCTAATGAGGCGGGCAGGAGAAATAGTGCAATGCATGTTGGAGGCAGTGCCGATATGAAACACACTGCCTTGAGAGGCTCTGCTCAGAAGAAGCAGTCATGAGTGTTGTGTGAAGTAAGGTGTAACTGGAGTTTATATTTGAAGCGGCCTAGCTTGGAGATTGAGGAGATGTCATAAGGGAGGGATTCTAGCCAGAGGGGAGCTTGGTAGGCAAAAGATCTTTGTCCCTGAGTAGTACGGCAGTGGGGTACCTAGAAGATTTGCTTTATAGAGCCTTTAGTATGATGAGGCATACAGGAGTAGTTTAGAATGTTTTGAACCCCTGCTGGTGTGAGTCCCTGACTAGTCTTCCTAGCTAATAGACATGTTTGGTATTTAATTCTGTCTTTTAACTAAAGCCAGCTTGTCCTAGCATAGAGGTTGCGGTATGCGTGAGTCATGCTTCACCTGCGAGGAGCCTACAGGCCTTGTTCAGAACGGTGGATATACATCGTAGAGATGTTTCAGTGGCAGATCTGTAGATTTCAAACACATAGTCATAGTAGACTTGTGTTTACATTTTTTAGAGGTCACCCATTTTATAAGAGGAAGTTATACAACACCAATGGAGATGACAGTAGCAAGAAAACAAGTTATACATTTGCAGATGACAACACTAAAAACAAGATAACAAGACAAAAAAACTCACTACAAAACCAGTGAGGCAAGTGTTGCCCAAAAAAGGGCTATGGCAACAAAGTCAGGTTTCAAAGAACCACAAAATCACACATACTTCCATACTGTAAAACATTTTGGAATGTGTATGTAAATCACCATGAACATTTAGGTTGTTTTTACTTTAAGCAGGAATGCATGGTGCCAAAGGGCCTCTCACGTAATTTGTAAAGGCTGAGAACAGAAGATATGGGAAGATGTTTCCTCTTACTCAGGACACCTTTGTCCCTGGGAAGAAAAAGATAAATAGTGCACTCGAACAGCCTATATAGTATTACAAAATACTATTGCATTGTGCCAAGAAGGTGAATGTGCTTCAATTCACACTGACTCTTCATCTGAGGGAGAGGGGGTATCAAATAGAGTCAATGTGGCTCAAAGCACTGGGGATTTCACCTTTTTAACAATAAAGCAGTCATTTTTGCATTGTTTATCTTGTTTATCTTGTTCTTTTCAGGGATAGGGTTGTTGGCCACCTGCACCATAGCAGGAGAAAAATCTGAATGAAAACAAACATATAGTAGAGAATATGTTAATATTTGCTGCATCACACATACTATATTATTTCCACCTGAATATAGCAGCATTTAGATGGAAAGGGGTTATCAAAATCAAAGCAATACAGGCATTGTTTTATTTTGTTTTCATAAAATGTGTATTGCAATTACACTGATTAAAGGAGAACTTGGTAGGCCACTGATCTTTTTTCCATCTTGCTTTTTTATGTCCATGTGTTTGTAAATTGAATTGCATAATGCTTTGATGTATGGCATCTGTTTTTACCACTTATGACTGTACAGTGCAATCTTTGCTTTTTATTTCTACAAATATACTCTTGAAAATGAGATATGTTCTATAACTAACTGATTTATTTTGTGTTGGAGAAACAATATAAACACAGTACATATAAAAGTATACTATACCCTCAGAGAACACATTTTTTGTAGAATTCATAGCTCACTGAATCTTTTACACAGAAAGTACATTCTTATGGTGGGGTGGATGCATTACCATTATTACATGCACAAGTAATTTATTTACTTTTCTTTTTTCAATTCTATTTATCACCCCATGGCATCTCTGTAGACCTTCTTCCACCTCCACTAGTGCCAGTTTAGGTACCTGACCTTAGAATCACAATTCTCAGCATGCTACAAGACTCTTAGGCTGATGAAATCTCACTCTGACATGCCTCCTGTAGGTCTCTGCCCCCCAAGAAAGAGCCCTGCCTTACACTTCCTTTGGCAGTAGTGTTCTGTCTAATCTGGTCACCTGTTGAGGCATTCCTGGAGTCATCCCTGGATCCCAAGTAGAGGTGACAGCCCAATCTGGTCATGACTGGTCTTGCTCCCATTATCTCCTTCCCACCAAGAGCATGCTTGTGTTATTTGTGCAGGCAAGCATGATACACTGATGTGTGCACTTTCCCCTCCAGTGAAGCCTGCAGGCTCCTGAACCTTCACTGCCAACTGTGGTCACCAAAGTGGTGGTAATGCAGCTGGATGTATATATTTTTCAAAAGAGAGGAGGAGAAGCATCTGTTTGAATGCTTGACCATCCTCCCCCCAGCAGGACCCAAATAACTTGAGCTTACTTCTGAACTGAGGTTACTGGTGTTGTGAGCAGTACCTCTAACCTTGTGCTAACAGACTGGCTCCCATTAATTTGATTTTTTCCAAGACATTTCATGAAACAATACAAAATCCCATATAGCATAACACCCAGTGGGAACAATAAAGATCATATGTGGATTACTAAATGTTTTGTACCCTTGAACACATGCAGAAATGTGGATTGGTCCAGATTGATGCAATAGTAATCACTGTTGCTTTAACATAAAAGCAAGCAACCTTAGAATAACCATGTGTTTTGTTTGTGTTTTAGTGTTAAATTATAGAGAAACTATTTTACCTTGTCACCTAAGATGTGTCTTTCGTATAGACACTGATAAATAGGAATGGAAATTTCACTGTGCAAAATTGTCAAGCTGTCACATTATGCTATATTACCTCCACACAAATAAAATGCTCATTATGCGTGGAACTGAAACCCTTATATGCACATGTCAATGATTTAGCTTAATTGAGAATCCTCCTGTGTAAACAGAAGCAAGCCAAGGAGATAACTGGCTCAGTGGATCTATGAATGTTTGACAGTTCCAATCTGCTTACGAGTATTCTTGCAAGATATGCCAATCCAAGAAGAAATACATTTAAAAGCATCCTAACAATGAAGTAATTTTACATTTTTAATTTTTCATCATTGTAGACAGCCACATTTTTTTTCTTGTAAAATCATAATTACATCTTGTTGAGAAAGTTTAATTGAATCAATAAGGATTGATAGTCATGGTTTCATTTTTTTCCAGTCTTGTCAAAATGGATCTTTATTACAGCTTAAGACAAGCACGGTGTCAGTGCATACAGATAATAATAATAAGCCACTAAAATATCATTGTATTACAATGCTCCATGTTTTTGCCAAAACCTTTGCATATTAATTGGGACCCCTCCACATTTTTGTTCCTGCATATTGTAATAAATAACTACTAGAATTTGCAGGTTCTTATAGCAATCTTTGTTTCAGTTTGTCTATGCTGCTACTGTACTACGTTCATAAGCCAAACCACATATAGAATAAATGCTAGGAAATCATACCATACAAGGAAATAACAATGTGAGAGTGGGGCTCATTAGCTTATAAACAATAAGCCCCAATGGCAGGAAAATGCATGAGTTTTTTTGTGGCTTAAAGGTAGCATTATTTTTTGAAGTCATACAGTAGCACTTTTCTAGTGTTTGACTTACATAACACATTTAGTTAGCAAAAAATGGCTCAACTGAACATTTTTTATTAGAGATTTCAAAATGTTTCCAACAGTTAAGGATTTAAGCTCATTAAATACTTATGACTTGTTGACCGTTTTCAATATTGCTAACTGAAAAAAGTTCAAGGCAGAGGTTTTGTTATCTATTGTTATGTTCATTGATTTGTTGGGAAAATATAGCAATTATTTCAGTTAGTCATGTGGTATGTAAGTTATATTACTAAAAGAAAGTTGGATTTGATCAGTTTTTATATCTTCGGCTCTAGTTAGCTTTTTCAACTTTTGAAACTTTACTGGATTTTAATTGCTTATTTCTGCCAAATTGTGTTTTTTGGAGAAGTAGATTACTTTTTCTGCATTGAAAGACATGTTAAGGAAACAGGCAGGGAGGGTCCTACACAGCATGGATTGAAGAAGAAAAGATCATGTTAAACAAACCTCCTGCATTTTTTGAACCAGTCAGGAGGGCTTTGGATTGAGATATGCCAGTGGATGTTGTCTATCTGGACTACTCCAAGATGTTCATGCAGTGCCACACTTTGAACTAGTATAAAAAATAGAGGAAATGGGAATTAAGAAAAATATAGTGAGTTATATAGCTTCTTGGCTCAGTGTGAGAAATCAAAGGGTGTCTGTTAAGAATTCCTGTTCAAGGTGGGGCACAATGACAAGTTGGGTTCCACAGGGCTCAGTGCTGGAACCCATACTATGTCATATTTTTATTATATCAATTCAATATAAAAGTGTGGCTTTGTTAAGTAAATTCACAGATGATACAAATATGGGGGCTCTTGATGATGGTGATAAGGTCATACAGTATTTTCAGCAAGAAATTACCAACCTTGAAAACTGTGCCAATCAAAATAAACTAAGGTTTAATATCAATATGGGTAAGGTGATGCTCTTTGGAATTAAAAACAAAGGTGCCAAGTAGTATCTTAATGACAGAGAAATAAATACCACAGAGGAAGATAATGATTTGGGGATATAGATAACAAATAAGTTAACCTTTGACCAACACTGTCAGTCAGCCATGAAAAAAGGAAATAGAATATTGGGCTATATTAGCCGTAACATCAGGAGTAGAGCCAATGAGTGGGTGATTCCCCTGTACAGTGCCTAGTGAGACTGCACCTGGAGTATTGCAGGCAGTTTTGTGCACCATATAAAAAGAGAAATATGAGAAAAATAGAGGGTGTACTACTTGTGGCAAGCAACATTTTTAACATACAAGCAAAGACTTAGGAAACTGAATACTGTATGTACTGTCTGAACTATAGAAGGTTACAAGGAGATATTTGTCTCATTTACAGGGCACACAATGAAAGTGATTAATGAGAATGTTTTGGATTGGAATCAAAGCAGCAGTGTAGGGATAGCAGGTATCATGACTTACAGTTAAAAGGGGGAAAATGTAAGAAAAATGAAAGAGGTGCTTGATTAAACCAATGGATGGTCTCTGTCTGCAATATTCTACCAAATTATGTGGTGCATAATGCCTCTATGAAGCAATGTAAGCTTCACTGGACAGTTATTTGATTAACTAGGGGATAACTGGAGATATTAATTAAGTAACTGAGAGTCACAATGGCTAATGCTAATTGACTCATGCTGATCCTATGAATCTAGTGAATTTGAAGATATATCAATTTTATAAATGGGGGAGACAATTGAGGTTCAGGCTCATGGTTTCTGATCAAAATCCAATAACTGCAAAAATCGGTGTACCTCCTGCTCTAGAAAATGTCTTTCATCAGGCTGGTGAGTTTACAGTCTTTCCCAGAAGGTGTAACTCCTGGGCTCTTGTGTGTTAATTCTACCTTCTTTCTTGTTTGTTATAGGGAAACATGGCTACTGAAATGGCTATTCATTTTATTAAACTGTTCAGAAGGGTCAAAGATCTACTGCCACCCCAAGCATTCCACTGTACTTGCTGTTGTAATTCTTGAAAAGTTACATCCTACATATCAGTTTTAACAGTTAACAGTTTATACAGGTAACAGTTTTCCAACTAGATTTGGGCAGACTAGATGGGCTGTGTGGAGGAGTTGTGGGATAACAGATGGACCAGACACAGAACTTCAAGTCTGACACACAATCCCTGTGTGATATTTATTTAAAACACAGTGGATAAACTTAAGCAATGGTTTACCCCTTCTTCAATACATCAGTTTGCAGCAGCCAACTATGCATGTCCTTCCTTTACACTTAGCCAGCACCTACTAACCCACTGAGCTAATTATCTACATCTTTAGTGAAATTATTTTATTTTTTATGTTTGTCTTGTGTGTCTGGGTGATGGAGAGCTTAATAAAAAAAACTCAAAAACAAGCTAAAGACAAAGAACCTCAGTGCAGAAGCACTGAAGCAAGGGTTACCACAAAGGGCATTGGCAATAAAGCCAAGTTTCAAAGAAACACAACATCACACATATCCTCATAATGCAAAGCATCAAGGAATGTGTATGCAAATTACCATGAAATTTTAATCTGATTCAGCATAAAGCAGGAATGCACGGTACCAAAGGTCCTCTCAGACAATCTGAAATTTACATGCATTTTAACAATACAGCAGGTTTTTTTCTGATATCTCTACCCTGGTAACTTAATTTTTATAATAAATTCCCCAAGGAAATTTTTATTTTATTGAAAACACTTAGTGCTGTGGTATTTTCAACATTTACAGGTTTCATATGGTATCACATCAATATAGTGATAAAAATACAGCAAATACATCAGCACAACTACATATCAGCACATACGCTTACTGTGACTGACAAATGATAGCGCAAACACATTAGAGCGAATAGTACATTACATAGACATTGGTATTTGAGTGACTCACCTATAGGGCAAATAGTGTGGTATCCTACTCCCACTATCAAGGAGCAGTGTGGTGTTAGAATCCTTCAAATAGGGGAGTACGGGGGCACAGTCCCTTGTGGGGGTGCAGGGGGGTGTAGCCCCCTGCATTACATGCGATTACAGGGAAGGCAGCACAATCATGTGTGAGACGGTCAGGAGTAGTTCTGGGAGTACGGCGCAAGTGGTCATGAAGAGTACCTCTGGAACTCTGAGCTTGTGCTATCCCTTGCATACAGAATAACAATAGAAGGAGAGTGTTTCCTGTTGTGGGACAGCATATAATCTTGATGTACATGTCTAATTCTGCATAGTGTCATTGAAATGTAACAGTCGCTCATGATGGAAGTGCTGTGAATTGTGGTCACGCACTGTTGCGGTCACTGTAAATGGCATTGCTGTAACATTTTTGCTCAACTTGTAATCGCCCTATGATTCTAGCTGAGATGACATGGAACTGTTTTATTCACATAAGGCATATACTGTACATGAAGGCATTTTATGACATAGTGCTATTGCATATCAAATCCAACAGTGAGGAACATAGCCTGTTGTTTTACATCAGCTCGGAGGTCATCACAATAACCTCCCTGTACAAGGACCTGAGAGGGAAAAGGAAAATTAAAGAGGACACTATAGCATAGTCAAGAAAGGGTAGGGGGTGCCTATAGGTGTCCAACCTTATGGACTAGAAATTGTAAAGGATAGACTAGGCTAAAAAATAGAAGAACTGTTGCAACTGATTTAAGAAAATGTTTGTCCTCAAGAGTGGCTGGATCTCTCTATCACATATTCCCCACCTTAAGAAGGAAGCAGTTTCTCAGACTGCTTACCACCTTCCTGTCCCAGGAAGTGATGGAGCTTCCACCCATCTATCTTCAGAAGTTCCATCTCAGGTTCCCTATTAACAATAAACATTCTGTTATTAACATAGTGACTATCATCATTCTTTACCCTGAGGCATTAACACATTTCTCAACAGAGACTAACGGTAACTTCCCTGCACTATCTCCTTTTAGGCAAAGTACAGAATATTTCATTGATATCAATATCTGCACCATATCAACACATGAAATCAGCATTTACATGTTTTTTCAATGCCCTGTGGGACACAGTTAATCGATAGGGCTGAAAGCTATGTACCACCACATTATACAGGTTTTTTTTTCTCTCATTTGTTGTAACCAGTAGAGGGGGTTGTGACCAGTTTAGACCTTAAATTCAACCCCCCCACAAGAAATATTTCAGAGACTCAATAGCCCACTTCAGAGCTAAGCATTCTTTCTCAATGGCAGCACATCTTCTCTCCCTCTCATGTAGCTTCCTGCTGATATACATGATTTGATGTTCTTCCCCATCTATCTTCTGAGATAAGACTGCCCAATTACTATTCTCTGATGCATCAGTTTGAACCTCAAACAAATAGTTGAAGTCAGGGATTTTCAATACAGAAGCCATACATAGAATGGCCTTGATATTTCTAAAAGCCTCATCACAAATAGGGGTCCACTGAACCTTATTTGGGCACCTCTTTTTCATGAGATAAGTCAAAGGGCTGGCAATTGCTGAGAAATTAGAAATTAATCTCTGGTAATAACCATCCAGGCCTAGGAAAGATCTCACATGTTTTTTTGTAGTTGGAATGGGGCTGTTTGCTACTGCTATAACCTTCTTTACCTCTGGTTTCACTTGTCCATTGCCCAAAATGAACCCTAGGTATCTTGTTTCTGTCTTTGTTAGGGCACTCTTAGTGGGGTTAATGGTAACTCCTGCCTCCCTTATTGCTTGCAATACCTGGGACAAGTGTCTAACATGCGATTCCCAGTCAGGGCTGAATATGACCACATTGACCAAATAAGCCACACACAGTAGTCAGTGTGTGGTCTTAGTACGTGGTCCATAAAATGCTGAAAAGTGGCTGGGGTCCCAAGCAGTCTGAATGGCATTGTGACAAATGGATATAAACTGATTGGGATGCTAAATGCAGTTTTATCTTGAGAATCAGATGACAAGGGGATTTGCCAATATCACTTAGGTCAAGAGAGGAAATATACTGTGCATTGCCTAGCCTGTCAATGATGTCATCTCTTCGGGGCATTGGATAGCCATTGAATAGTGACATGTTGTTAAGCTTTCTAAAATCTAGGCATAGACGTATCCCACCCTCTTTCTTGTCCACTATGACCATGAGTGAAAACCCTGCATTCTTTGAGGGCACAGTTATGCCTAACTGCTTCATTTTTTTGACTTCCTGGGCAGGATTTTCCATCGTGAATGAATGCTGCAAGCAATCTGTGCACTAAACATATGGCGCACTGGGTTTGCGGCATTCACCAGGTGACATGTGGGAATTTCCATCCCTTGCATCTGGCAGAGGTCCTTAGACCACATAAGTGTGGTCTTGCTTTCTCCGTCTCTCCAGGACAAAGTCACGGTGCTTGCGCCAGAGCATTGGTGCAAGTAGCCATAAACCACAAAAACTGTCACAACTGTACCCAGTAATGGAAATTCGGGTGCAGTTGTGCCAAAGGGGATATGTGCACAGCCGAATTCAAAGTCCCATGGCACAGGGTTGGATGCATGCCCCATGCCACCTTTTGAAAATCCTGCTCCCTGAATCACCTAATCCCTCATTTTCATGGGCAATCTGCAGGGCTTTTGTTGTATGGGCTTTTCTTGCATGGCAGTTATGGTGTGTACAGTTCCTTTGGCCCTCCACGGTATGTTTGTGAACAGTGGCTCTAATTCTTGCAATACCCTGTTCACATCTTTCTGTTGCTAAGGCTTCAATTCAGGGTTTATCTGGATCTTCCCCAGCTGTCCTAACTGGTCTAGCCTTTTATAGGCTATTGACTAGGCTTTTATGGAAGCTGGCTTATATGACCCAACCACTGAACTTATCACTTACTGGCACCAATGGACCACCATCTACAGTATGTCTTAACTGCGACAGTGCCTCTACCTGTCTTTTATGTTGTCTCACTGTAGACTAATTATGTATACTTGATCAATGTTGATGTACCTACTAAATGTCATCCCAAGCTGCATCACCGTGTAATATGTAATCCCTACATATCCTGTTACACTACTGTTCAATGTTCCCCTATGCGGTATCACCATGTAAAATGTATTCCCTATATGTTCTTCACTGTATCCTAACCCCTCTCCCCAGGTTGTATCGGAAGACGAGCATCTTTTGCTCAGTGTGCCTTCCTGATGAAACATTTCAATACATAAATAAATAAATAGGCAACCTCCAACTCTGACTCCCTATCTTCAGGATGGATATAAAGGCAGGGGTTAGGCATCACACACTATTTCTTAAGGAGGTTCACATGGTAAATTTTCTGGGGGGGGGTCTCTTTCCTGGCATGCTAAACTCATAATTTACTGCTCCTGTCTGCCTCAAAATGGTGAAGGGACCCTGCAATTTCATGAGTGGTTTGTTCACTGTGGAGGGAAATAGTAACAACACTTTGTCCCCTGACTGAAATGTTTTTGTCTTCAAACCTTGGTCATATCTTTTTTTCTGCAAGTCTTGCTTCTGTTCTAAGCTCTGGTGTGTCAAGCTGATATACCTCACCAGGCATTTACATAAATGAGTCTTGTACTCTATGACATTAAGATGTCCCACCTCCTTCCTTTCTTCCCAGTGTTCTTTAACCAACTGAGGTATATCCCTTTAAAATAATTTGATTGCTTGTTTGTATTTAGGACAGTTGCCTGCCTTTTAAACATATTTACTCATAATGCATACATAAAAACATTTAAAAAAGGTTTCTTTTTCATATTGATTTCAAGCAGACATATGAGACTTACAAAGATGTACTTAGTCAGGTACTGTAATTTCACTGTATTATAGAATTTGAATAACTTTATAGGAATTATTTCTTCATAACTATTGGTGTCCTTTTGTCTGCTTTTGAGCACTTCACTTCTTTAAGTGTTCCTGTGCATTTAATTATTTAAATATTATTAATGAATAGTGATTTGAGTGCTATTAATTTATGCAGCTCTCTACTAATCAGATATTTTGAAATTTTCAAACTTTATGTATTCATGTAAAAAGAATGGAAAAAGAATGCATTTCTGTACATTGTGGGTGGGATATTCAGACTGCGCCAGGCTGTGGCACAAGCCTGGGTGCAGTGCAACTGGGATGTGCCAGGGCGCTGACAGGGTGATATTCAATGGTGCTGCACCATGGATCAGCACCATTGAATATGGCTCCATGGCCACCCGTATAGCGCATGTCATAGTGGCACTGCATCAGCGCAAGTGGCTAGAGAGGGGGCAGGGGGATGCTTTAGCGCTAGTGCCGTTGCATTAGGTGCATCAACCATGATATTCAGCCATGGATATGCAAATGGGGCCATAATGCATGCAAGGCAAAAATGAGGCAATTTGCATGTCATTATGGCCCCATTTGCATGCAGGTGCACCGATCCTTGGTGAATTGCACCTGGTGCCCTGCCAGGCTGCAGCCGTCGGGGACCGACGACCCCTGTACAAGTGGCACAGTGCCTCAATGCCCGATCATGGGCATAAGTATTGAAACATAACTGTCCTATATCTCTGGTGGTCCAGTGGACCACTCACAGCCCAATCGCAAGCAGATGTATGAATAAAGGGATTAAATCCCATCCCTGGTGGTCCAGTGGACCGCTCACAGCCCAATCACAGATGGATTCGTTCACATACCTGGACTGTGTAGAACAGTATGGTCTGCATGCCCACTGGCCCACACTGTGGACCAATGGGTGTGCAGCTGTACTGTATGGAGTCAGTAGGTGGGTGGCCAGGTGGCTTGTGGGTGAGGAGCTGCCACCTGCCACTGACTGGGGGGGCATCGGGATGGCAGGGCTCAGTAGGAGGGTGGGAAGGGGGCTACTGCTGGACCACCAGGGATGGGACTTAATCTTTTTTTTTAAACATCTGCCCATGATCGGGCTGCGAGCGGTCCACTGGACTACCAGGGATGGGATTTAATCTTTTTTTTAGACATCTGCTAATGATCGAGCTGTGAGCGGTCCACTGGACCATCAGGGATGGGATTTAATCCCTTTATTCATACTTCTGCCCGCATTCAGGCTGAGAGCGGTCCACTGGACCACCAGGGATATTGAAATATTATTTCTTACAACCTATGCCTGCGATCGGGCGGTGGGGTGCTACCAAGATGGATGGTGCCACCGAAGCTCGGGTGGCCACCCACACCTGGCAGCTGCCTTGTTGTGCCCTGCAATACGGCAGCTCACCTGTGGGTGGCCAGCTGTTGCTTCTTGTTTTTTTGGATCAACTGTGTGTGGCGCAGGTAGGGGTTGTGCCTGCATCTGCTCAGCACATCCCTGGCTGAATATCGGGATGTGTGGAGTATGCATGAGCATGCCCCTCTACGTGCGCTGCATACATTACTGATGCACCTCAGCGCATCGGGATTTGTGCCACACACTTTCCCTTTTGAATATCACGCCAGGGCACATCAGTGGGTTGCGCATGGTGCACCTGTGTTGCGCCATGCGCAACCCTTCTGAATATCCCACTCTGTGTATTTAACTGTGCACTTTAAATGGATTGTATGTTGCTCACTTGCTCCTCCTCCTGACAAAGCATCACGTTTAGACACAAAGCACAGAGGGTTTGAAACTCACCTGGGTTCTCATGGAATAAAAAACTTCACTGCTGCTTAATACTGGCATTTCATTTTGATGTGTTTCTGTTTCAGTTTTCAGTGCAGGCAGTGCAGCCTGTTTGCCTTCTTTACCCCCCCTTAAAAAACTTAGAACAAAGGGAGGCTACTACAAGTGGATCTCCCCCTCAGTGAAATCTCACATAAAAAGCAGGGACAAGGTCTGGAAGAAGTTTTGGCTCTCCCTTCTAAATGCGGATCTGGTTACTTACAAAACTCAAAGAAATAAATGTAAGCCAGCCTTCAAACTTGCGAAAAAGGAGTATGTATCCCACCTCCAATGGTCCAACCCAGGGAACCCCAGTTTTTTTTTCATTACACATCAACAAACTGCTTAAGGACAATTCCAAAGAGGCACTAGGTCCAATAGAGGTACAAGGACAGCATGTCAGTGATTGCCACCAAATAGCTTCAGCAGTCTACTACCACTTCACCAACCTCGATGATTACAAGTTAGGGCTGCCCCCATCTATGCCTTTACAGATCTCTGATGTACCCCCCAGTCTGAAAAGATTCCAATTTCACCTAAGATTAGTCAAGGTGAGTGAGGTCCTTAAGCTACTTAAAGCCCTCAGAAACAAAGGCTCTAAAGGCCCTGATGGAATTAGCCCAAGGTTACTCAAGGAAGGTGCCCAGTCCCTTGCCAAACTTCTGACCTGGATCATCAAAAGGTCTCTACTTGACGGTTATGTTCCACACCAGTGGAAGGTGGCCAGTGTGGTCCGAATTCACAAGGGTGGCTGGTGCTAACAAATTGGCAATTATAGACCCATCTCCCTGCTATGTACCCTTGCTAAACTGCAAAAAAGGCTAGTGTACAGGCAACTGAGAGACTACCTTGAGCTCCACCAACTCCTAACTCCCTATCAGCATGGCTTTCGGGCAAACCATGGGACAGATATGGCACTCATCAATCTCACAGTGGACGTATTCAGGGCACTGGACGTAGGCATGTTGACGGGTGCAATCTTTATAGAGTTGTCCAAGGTGTTTGACCTTGTGGACCACAACCTTCTTCTAATTAAGCTTCATGGCACAGGTTTTGATACCCAGCCCCTAAACTGGTTCAAGAGCTACCTATCAGGCTGGTCCCAGAGGGTCATTTGGAAAGGAGAGCTATCTGACTATCTTTCCCTCAAGGAGGGGGTGCCTCAGGGCTCAATTCTTGGCCCTCTCCTGTTCTTTCTCTTCACAAATGACCTCAACTGTCACTGCAGGGATAGCTCAGTTGTTCAATATGCTGATGATACAGTCATCTACCAGTCTACGTCTACTTTCAGGGATCTGGGCCCTCTCCTCCATGGGGACCTGAATACACTTGAGGCCTGACTTACATCTAACAGAATGGTCCTCAATGCAGCAAAAACAAAAGCCTTGCTGTTTGGCCCTAGATCCCTCAGCCAGGACAGGACCAATTCCTTACAACTAACTTCCCTTGCAGGAAAGAGTATAGACATTGTAGACAACATAAAATACCTTGGTCTAACTATCAACCAAGGTCTCACCTTTAAGTCCCACGTAGACCAGGTAACTAGGTCTATCCATGGCAAACTTGGCACCTTGTACCAGCTAAAAAAACAACTTATCCCAGAGGCAAGGTGAACAATTGCCTTCAGTGTCCTCCTTCCTACATTGACATATGCTGCCCCTGTAATTCAGGGTATGTCAAAGCATGAGGTCGACAGGCTTCAGGTCCTGTATAACAAGGTGGCAAGGTTTGCGACACTGAGTCACCCAAGAAGCCACCCCTGCATCTCACTGGCCCAGCTTCAATGGCCTTCCTTTGAGGCTCATCTTCAGTACACCCTGCTCTGCCTTGATTACAAACTGCAGCACCCAGCTCCCCATCTAGCTTTACATGAATAATCATTCCTAAGTGTAACCCTTGTAAACTCAGGACCACTGGTCGGTCCCTATTAGCAATCCCTAGAGTCAAGACTAACATGGGAGGCAAATCCTTCAATCACACTGCCCCTAAGCTGTGGAACACTCTCCCACCTTTAGCACAGGAAGCCCCATTGCTGTTAAACTTTCTCACAAGGCTCAAGTCCCACCTGCTTGGGGCAAGCTCTTGCCATTGTCAGGGTATTGGATAGTCACCCCCGGTCCCACATCCTATACCAATCCCTCTCCTTTTCTCACCCAAAATGACTGCAAAAGCATGCTTCAACTCCCTCAATTGTTGCACTTATATTCAATGTATTGAAATATTGCCTTTATTGTAACCTTTAATGTCATGTCTACTTTCTCTGCACCCTGTACTACCTGACATTATTGTACTGTTTCTGTCTCCTAGATCACCCCTGAAAAAGGGACCTTTGGGGCTCAGTGGGCCTACACGGTCATCAAATTTCAATAAATAAATAAATATTTTCTTTAACCACATCCAGTGGCCCCCCTTGGGTTCCTTCCATACAGTAATGAAAAAGGAGAGAAACCAGTGGATGCTCAAGTGACTTCTATGCAAATGAAAAGTACATATGTGAGGTACCTATCCCAGTCTCCACCCTTTTCTTTTATGTACTTCTTCCACATTCTCTTTAATGTCTGGTTAAACCTCTCTATGAGGCCATCAGTCTGTGGGTGGTATGGGGAAGTATGTACTGCTACCAGGCACGGGGTCATAATGTCGCAAGACATTATGTCGCATAGCAAAATCATACTGCCAATACAGCAGGATATTGCCATGTGGCATAACTCTTTTTTCTGTCAGGGGCTCCACCCTTACACACCCCATTATGGGGTGCTGCCTCCGAACCCCCCCACTAAGGATTCTCAACTCTAGGAGGGGTTATCTCAGGGAGTGCACAATACAGAGAAAAAAATAAAATGTCTGGGACCAGGAATCAAACCCATCTTAGATGCAGCGCCTGGGTTCCTGCTGCCGTGGCTCCATCCAGTGAGCCACAGCAGCTGCTTGGTGGAACCCACTCTCAGCAGAGGTTTTATCCTCTGCCTGGGATTGTGTGAATGGTGCAATATCATGTACAGCAGTATATGCAGTATTGCACCATTAGATGTCAAGGACAGTGCTGTTTCAGGTTAGCTATAATGTTGTACACTATTAAGCATACAACATTATGACCTGGTAGGCTGCTGCCACACCCAGCAGATGGTACAATTCTTTTAGCAGGTGTGCATTAAAATTACTCCCCTGATCAGTAAGTATTTCCTGGGGGATTCCCATGCAGCTAAACACCTTTGCTAGCTCTTCTGCTATCTTTGTGGCAGTGACAGTTCTCATGGGGATAGCTTCTTAGTAGCAGATAGCATAATCACATTTGACCAGTACAAATTTGTTACCCTTGGAGCTCTTTTCCACAGGGGCCACTACATCCATGGCTGTTCTGCAAAAGGGGTTAGTTACAATGCAGATAGGTTTTAGTGGTACTGTATCCCTTTTTCCTGCCTGAGCTACTTTCTGAAACTCAGCACATGCTTTACAATGCTCAGCTATGTTCTTGTGGATAGTGGGCTAATAAAATCTGGACGCTATCCTATTCAGGGTGCTATCTCTGCTTGCAAGGCCTGCAAAAGGGATGTCATGCACCAGAAATGTGATTTGGGAGCAGAATTTTTCTGGAACTATTAGTAGATCTACTACCCCTCCAGTTCTCTGGTTAGTGTTTTCTCTGTACAGTATTCCCTGTTGTACAGCAAACTGAGGGGCACCTTTTTCCACTCCCTTTCTCATCTGTGGGAAAAAAGGTTAACTGAAGGATCTGCTTTTTGCTCATGCTGCATGTCATATTTTTTTTTTTGCATTATCGTCTTTATTCCCACCTCATGCCCTCGTGTCCCCCACTCCTTCAGGCTCCATGGTGCTCCCACAACTTACCAGCCATCCTCTTCTTGAACCTCCCTCCCATCCCCACATGACAGCTGACTCCCGAAGGGTACCCTGGTGTATCCCTTCACTGGGTGGGTCCCTCTTCTCTAAGGGGGAAGGCACCAGGGGAGTGCATACCCAGTGCATGATCTTTTAGGTCCCTCAGAAGCACTGCTGAGGTGGAGGAGCTCCCTTGGAGGTTTCAGCGATGTCGTGGAGTGGGAGAGTCATCATCCGGTGGACACTACAGCCGTTTTCCAGTTTTTCTTGTGTTCCCACTTTGCGCTGCTCGTGTAGTACCTCCCGATCTCCATCGAGAGCCATTGCTGAGCAAGACGACCCAGTCCCCCCACCCCCGAAGAGGAGAGCAGTCCTCCGGATGTTCAATCCTCTTCATCCCCTGCCAACCCACAGCGCCCCGAGTCCGTATCTGAACACGGGTAGCTGGTATGGATTGAGGTGCATGTCATATTTAAAAGTGTGTCCCAAGTCTGGTTGTAAGCCAGCATGAGTATCAATCCAGTCCTTCTTTAGCTTCTTCTTCTCTGCCTTAATTTTACAGTTCTTGCCAGGATTTCAAAAACATCATCATCAGATGGGAACACAGCTGGTGTCTGTGTCTTCTGTTGGCACTCTTTGCAAACTGTGTGAGAGGCCTTTTCTCACCATGCATTTCTGCTTAAAGTTGAACCAGCATAATATTCTGTGGTGATTTGCATATGCAGCCCATGATGCTTTGCATTATGGGGGCATGTGTGATTTTGTATTTCTTTGAAACTTGGCTTCCCGGCCAGTACCCTTCGGGGTAACCATTGCCTCAATGCTTGCGCACAGAGGTTCTTTGTCTGGTAAATGTCCCTGCTTCACTTGTACTCTGGTGGTTACGGCAACTACAGCAGAGTTCTGGGTGGCATGACAATGTATAAATGAAGCAAAGTCTGGGTGGTCATGCCCAGTGACAACTGGCATGGGTAGAAGAGGTACCAACCCCACTTCTACCTCATGTGTTTTTTCCTGAATAGTCATTTGTATGGTGGCTGTAGGGTAGCAATGAGTATCTCCGTGCACACAGATGACTGCTATATCTGGCCCTTTATTATTCCTAGTCACCAGATCTGCTCACATAAGAGTCTGGCAGCTCCCTGAATCAATCAGTCCCATCATCTGCTGTGGTCCAGTCTTCACAGTAGCCATAAAGTGATCCCAGATCACTAAGGCTGCATGAGCTGTCTCTCTCTTGTTAGTAAGACAGTTCCTAACAAAATGCTCCTTCTTTTGGAACCCATGTCATACATTCTCTGCTACTGGAATTCACCCCCCTCTCTCTGCTCTCCAGTCTTGTTTCACTGGGGCTGGATTTGACAGTTTATAAGTAAAAGGTTTCCTTATCAGATTGCTGGTGGTTGCAGCTGCTGATGTCCCTTTCAAACCCTCTGAGTCTGGATAGTCAGGCTGCCAGGAAGTCTTCCACCAACATGATGGTTTTATCGGCAGAATCAGCCTTATGCTCCTGAACCCAAAGTTGTACAACCTAGGGTAAAACTGTAATAAACTGTTCAATAATCACCACCTCCAGAAGTTGGTCGTTGCTGTTGTTCTTGGTTGTAACCATTTGTAGTAGAGCTCCCTGAAATGGGCATAAGTCTCTTGGGGGTATCCAGTGATTGCATTTTAGGAAACCTAAACCTCTGGCGATAGGTTTCAGTGTTTAAATCATAGCGCCTGAGGATCTCCTGCTTCTCACAGTCATAGTCCTCTGCCTCTCAGGAGTCCATGTGGCTATACACCAACTGGGCACTGCCTGTCAGGTACAGTACCAGTTGAACAACCCACTGTTCTCTTGTCCTTGTGCATGTTTGAGTGATCCTCTCAAACTTTGTGAGGTAGGCTTCAATGTCAACACTGTCTGATAGTTTGGACAATTTAATGTCTTTTGGGCTACTGGTTCTTTCAGTTTGTCCTGCATTGATGGCATGCAAGACCCTCATGGTATCCAATCATTTGACGTTTTGTCTTCTCCGCTCAATGTCTCTGCCTCTCTCCATCTGCACCTGTTTAATGCAGAACCATTTCAACAACTCCCCTACGTCATCAGTCGGAGCATCTTCAAGAGGAGGTAGTTCCCTCAATTCTTCCTCATCCCCTTAGATCTCTTCATCATTTTCAGGCTAGGCCTTCCTCTGAGCTCTCAGGTCCAGTCCAGCAGCAGCATCTCTCCTAGTCTGTTGGCCATGTTTCTGGTCAGAACTCCACAGACTTTCTTCTCCAGGGTCTCTTCTGGCAATTCCTGTGCATTGGTCCATCTCGGATATATGGGTGATATTTGCCAAAAAACATCCCCCTAGCCCAGTCCAGACATCTATAGCAAGCTATCCCACTTCTGACATCAAGTCTGTGGAGGGGTTGTGGGATAATAGATGAACCAGACACAGAATTTCAGGTTCAACACACAATCTTTGGGTGACGTTTATTTAAAACACGGGGGATAACCTTAAGCAATGGCTTAGCCCTTCTTCAATACATCAGTTTTCAGCAACAGACTATGCATGTCCTTCCTCTGCAATTAGTCAGCACACACTGATCTACTGATCTACATCTTTGGTGAAAATCATTTTATTCCCTATGTTTGTCTTGTGTGTTTGGGCGATGGGGAGCTCAATAAAGAAAAACTCAAAAACAAGCTAAAGACAAAGAATCTCAGTGCAGAAGCACTGAAGCTAGTGTTACCCCAAAGGGCATTGTCAATAAAGTTAGGTTTCAAAGAAACACAACATCACACATATTCCTATAATGCAAAGCATCATGGGTTGTATATGCAAATCACCATGGTATTTTAGTCTGATTCAGCGTAAAGCAGGAATGCATGGTACTAAAGGTCCTCTCAAATACCTCTCAAACAGTCTGCAATTTACATGCATTTTAACTACACAACAGGGTTTTGTTCTGATATTTCTGCACTGGTAACTTAATTTTTATACTACAATCCCCTAGTTACATTTTACCTTTATCAAAAACACCCAGTGCCATGGTATTTTCAACATTTACAGGTTTCATACACATAAGGAATATACTTCAAGGCATTTTATGACATAGTGCTATTGCATACCAAATCCAACAATGAGGAACACAGCCTATTGTTTTACGTCATCTCGGATGTCACCACAATAATGTCCCTGTAGAAGGACCTGAGGGGGAAAAGGAAAATTAAAGAGGACCCTATAGCATAGTCAAGAAAGGGGAATGGGTGCCCATAGGTGGCCAACCTTATGGACTAGAAATTGTAAAGGGTAGATTAGGCTAAAAAAGAGAAGAACTGTTGCAACAATTTAAGAAAAGGTCAATCCTCAAGAGTGGCAGAATCTCCTTGTAGCAGGCTGCAAGGCAATTACCTAGTGAATATAAGCACTCGCTCCTCCACCTCCCATTCCTGTTTTAAGGCTTCCCTCTGGGGCTTCCTCAAGTCTGCCCTTCCCTGCCTCTGCATTTAAGATACTCCTGTCACTTGCCCCACCATTCCTTCAGCTCTATGGTGTAGGGTATCCTGACCTTCACCCCCAGTGAAACATACAGGGGTTCAGTGTATTAAATAATAAGGAGCTTTCCTTGCTCTTCTGTATCAAGCTGTGCTAGGCCAGCTAAGTGTTCCTTTTGCCTCTCCTATGCCCCTTTTGTAATCTCCTTGATGTACGCCTCAACCCCTGGCCTCCAGATGTCGTGTTGGCTGATATTCCTAGCTGACGGCTGGCCTCCTATGTATGAAGCTATTACCTTCCTACCACTGGGTAGATAAGGTCCCTTGGTATTGCTTCATTTACCTCATTTTATGTCTGATGCCCTTACTTGTACCTGTTCTTATTGTTTTCCCACTGTACCTGATTGTATCCTTGTAATCATGTATGTATCTCTGTAAAATCATGTATGTATCTCTATAATAATCATGTATGTATCTCTGTAATCTCCTGGGTCGCACCTGAAAATAGGCATCTGGTTGTCTATTGTGCTTACCTGGTAAACAAATACAAATAAATAAATAAATGCTTCTATATTGCTATGTTTTGTCACTTTTAATAGTATATTTTGTACTGGTTTTCAAATGTTACTGAAAGTTGCAAAAAAGCCTATCCAGTGCCATGATGTTGCCTACGTTCCCCTAATGGGATTTTCTAACTTTGAAAGTTCTTTGTACTATAGGTGGAGAACATGATTTAAAACCTTAGAAGAGCTGTTATATATAAGTGGATGTCATTGGTTTAAGTATTGAATTGTCTTGGAAAGTTGCTATGAAAGAAATCCATTCCAAATGGCTTTATTTCTAAAGCACTTTTCCCTAAAGAGGGTCAGAGTGCTGTACAAAGTACATCACAACAATAGATAAGACACAGAATACAGATAATATACCAAAGTTACTAACAATTTCTGCTAAAACAAATAACAGTATGACTAATGAGCATATCTAAACATTATTCTGCATTAGGTTCCAAAAGCTTGTGAAAACATACAGATTTTTAGCTGTTTTAAAATACATCAAAGAGGCATGCATCTCTAGTATCTAAGGGAGAAAATTCCAAAGAATATTGCCTCAAACAGAGCAAGCTCTCCTATCAATAGCTTTCAGATTACATTTGGGAACTGTCACAAGGCTTTCAGATTGTGGACTAATAGGCCATGTGGCGCATACTCTCTTCAGAAGTCTGCACCATATTTTTATCTCTGATAAGATATGAGACATCTGTAAGAAATGAAAAACAGTTATAGTGTATGGTGGAATGCTGTTGAGTATGGAAATCCATGCTCCCAACAGCGTTGTTGAGCTCGCCTCAATGCGTCATGATCTTGTTGTGCTGCACTGGGTACATCACGGTGCAGCACAACAAGATCGAACGTGATCACAGCGATGTGAAAAAAGCCACAAAGCAAGGGAGCTAGTAGCACTGGAGCGAGTCTGAACACGGAAGCCAAGTAAGGCATTATTTAAAAAATGCTGCTTCCATTCGCTGTTTTGAAATGAGTAGACTCCCCATACACTATAAAAGATTGTCCCACTGAGGTCATTCTGGCTAAGGATCTTCTCGGGATCTCAAAGTGTCCTTAGCAATGGACAACCTCTCGAGCTGCGCTCTCGAGGTCAAACATTGCCAAGGATACCTCTCGATCGAGAATATCCTTGTTGTGAATGAATCCCCATAGACAATCCTCTGTATTGTCCCCTGATCCCCAGCCAGAAATAACTCAGGCCACCACCATTTCACTTTGGATGCTCACTGGCACTGTTTACTAAATCATTAGGCACAGCCATTTTGTACATCCCAAATCATCACATATTTACAGTTCACATTTACAAATTTAGACATAACAGTCCCCTTGGCCTTGGTCGTAACAGTCCCATCTTCTTCCTCGTGTCTCTTCTTCCCACTCGCCTCCTGTTCGTCATGCTTCTCCGGGTCTGGACACTGTGATCCAGCCCCTCTTTTCACTCACCACCATTGGGTACTACGTTACCCGGACCACTCCCCCCACCAGGTGCGGACACTGCAATCCACCACCTAGCTCTATGTTCTTCCTCCCACGCCCCCTTTTCTCCCACGCCTGGATTCCTTTGCCCCCAGCCCATGGTCTCTACCCCTTCCCCCACTCTATCTGCCCCCCCAGTTTTCCCTTACTCCCTCAACTCCTTCCAAATTCCCCCTTGCTTCCTTAATTTGCTATCCCGCCAGTGGGGCTCCATCTGGCCCCTGGCCCTGCCACCATCTGCAGCCCTCATGCCTGCTGGGGCCCCAACCAGGCACATCTTGCATGCACTCCCACATCTTGTAACTTGTGCCTCTTATTATTCTTTGTGTTCACCCTTAGGGAGGAGGGTGGGAATTTTACAGCAGAAGAGGGTGAACAGTGGTTACCTGACCTTAAGTAGCCCTGCTGCCCTTTGTTCTGGGGCCCTCCCCAGCCCCTCCCCTGACCAATAGCCCGGGAGCTCCCCTGCTCTGTCATTCGCCCCTGTGGTGAGGTCATTGTCCCCTCCCATAGGCCCCCGCCCCCACTCCCCTTCCTCCCCCGGGCTCTATATTCCTGGCTGGGTTCCAGGACAAATTGGCCTGCCTTTTATTGGCAAACCTCATTGTTCCCTAATCCCCAGCCAGAAATAACTCAGGCCACCACCATTTCACTTTGGATGCTCACTGGCACTGTTTATTAAATCATTAGGCACAGCCATTTTGTACATCCCAAATCATCACATATTTACAATTCACATTTACAAATTTAGACATAACAGTCCCCTTGGCCTTGGACGTAACAGTCCCATCTTCTTACTTGTGTCTCTTCCTCCTGCTCGCCTCCTGTTCGTCACGCTTCTTGGGGCCCAGACACTGTGATCCGGCCCCCCCCTTTTCACTCACCACCATTGGGTATCACGTTACCCGGACCACTACCCCCCGCCAGATGCAGACACTGCGATCCACCAACTAGCTCTATGTCCTTCCCCACCCCGCTTACTCCCACGCCTGGATTCCTTTGCCCCAGCCTGTGGTCTCTACCCTCCCCTCTATCTGCCCCCAGACTTCCCCTTGCTCCCCAGCTCCTTCCACTGCCACATCTCCAGCTTGCAATGGAAGTTGGGGCTCCCCCCCTTGCAGGCTAGCCCTTCAGCCCCCTCCTATTTATGCTCTCCACTATCTCTCCGAATGGGCACAGAAACAAACCCATGCCAAACTCAGAGAGATGGATTCCATCTGATCTGTACACTGCCTCTTGGTCAAATGATATCTCCCTATGCTGTATGTGGATCACACCCATCTCGAAAACTGCCCTGGCCACTTTTCTGTTGAGACATTTCCTCACCACCTCCATCACCTGAGATTTCTTCACTCCCTTTCACACACTCCAGGATGTGATCTCGGAGCACCCTATCACCACCCTGGGACACCAGCTTTTTATATTTTCTAGGTCTGCTATAATGCCTCTCATCAATGATCCCAGGGCATGTCCCCCAGGTCACTGCCCCCTAGATGTATGATGACACAGACCGGGCTGGCTCACCGCACCCATAGTTCCTCCATTAGTGGCAGCAGCTGTGGCCACCTCATGCCCCTCAGGCCCTTCCATCTCACTTTTGTGTTGTTGATCCCCGGTCGCAGCTGTGTGCCCATCCTAGTGGCTACTGCAAATCTTTCCACCCAGTAGATAAATGAGTGCCCAGTGATCCACACTTGCCTTCTGTAGCCTGCTGTGGGGGAGAAAAGGGGGTCACCAATTAGACACCGTCAACACCTTATGTATCTCTTATAGCAGTTTGATGTCCAACTGCCTACCCTCTTGACTTCCTTCTCCCCTACCCCTAAATTAGCTGCCTCTGAAGCTGCCGCAATCCGAAAGGAGTGGGGAGCGAACTCATTGGGGTTCTCACCTACAAATGCTAATGCCTTTTTCAGGATTGCCCCCACTTGAAAATCCATCACCGGGGAACCGTCCCCATGCACAAACCAAGGGACCCCCACCCACCCTCTGACTCTCGCATAGGTCTCTATCGCCTTGACTGCGCAAGTGTCTGACATCCCATCCCTCAGCTGCTCCACGGCTGTACCTTTTCCATGCTGATCTGTCTTAGACCTTTTAAGCAAAATTGTGACCTTCTCTCTCCACCAGATCACACACTGCTCCTGTAACCCTCCCTGGGTTGCTCCCTTTCTGTGTGCCACCATTTCCCCTGACTCAGAAAGCCCCCTTTGCCATGACTGTGAAAAGGGCCCTGAGTAGGCAGGCCTTGTTTGCAGAATAGCATACTTGCCCCACCACCCACACTACCTTTGCGAGGAAAGGCCCCATTAGGGGATGTCTACCATCCTGCCACTTCCCTTGCCCCCTCTGCCAACCTGCGATCATCCTCTTAATGGCTCAGCCACTCGTCACATCTACCCACCCCCTGTCCATGGAAACCCAGCCAATTCCTGCCAGCTGCACTGCCATGGTGGTGTGCGCTACACCTTCGTCCCATTTTTAACTATATATTGCATTACCTCTCCCCTCCTTGGCTGGCTCCTCTGTCTCCCATCCCATTCCTGTTCTTAATGACTGGAATGCTGCCCACGCCCTCTCGTAAGCCCTTAAGGTGCCCACTGCCCATGATCCCCTATACAAAGCCCTGGCTTTCTCTCTCCAATCTCCCACAGTCGCTCCAGTACCCTGGTCCAGGTGAGCATGGCTTGCGGCAACAACTCTCGGAACCATTCCATCTGAAAACAAGAAAGACAGTCAGCTACCTCATTCTGAGCCCCCTCAATGTGCCTCACCCTGAGAGACAGGTTAAGCCGCAGACCCAACAGTATCATACCCCTCAACACTATGCCTATTGATTCCATCTGGCCGATCTGTCTGTTGATCACATTGACCACACCCTTATTGTCACGCCAAAAAACTATGCATCTCCCTGCCATCCGTGCCCCTCACACTTCCATGGCTACCCATATTGGGAAGATCTCGAGAAACGTGATGTCCTTCATCCAACCCCATTCCCACCATGTGTCCATCCATGCATCCGATATCCATCCCCCCTGGAAATAAGCCCCCATCCCCAGGCCCCCAGCTGCATCTTTGTACAGCTCAAGGTCCACATTGGAAGCCCACTCCTCCTGCCAAAAAGTCACCCCATTATAGGATTCCAGGAATGTCTCCCAAACCAATAAATCCTCTTTCACCCCTCTACTGATGTTCACCCAATGATTTGGCAGCTTTGCTTTCCCAGTGACCCATCCCAACCTCCTAGTGAATGTCCTGCCCGGGTTTATGACCTTGCAGGTGAAATTATGGTGCCCCAGTAGTTGCTGTACCTGTACCAGCGGCACCCTCCTCCTCCCTCCCCAACCAGGGCAAGTAGCCCCTTGAGCCGTTCAACTTTGTCCCCCGGGAGGTGAAAACGTTCCTCCACCATGTCCACCTTGATCCCCAGGAATTCCAGTTTGCGCAATGGGCCCTCTGCTTTTCCGGCTGCCAGTGGGATGCCTATGACCCCGCACATGTCCTGAAAATCGGCCAACATTTTTTCCGCCTCCAGTTGACTAGTACCTATAAATAGGAAGTCGTCCAAGTAATGGATTACCCTGCCGCATCCATATCGCCACCTGAACACCCACTGCACACATGAGCTGAACACTTCAAAGGTTGCCCAGTCCACTGAACGGCCCATGGGCATCACTTTGTCGAAGTAAAACCCGCCCTCAAACTGGAAACCGAGAAGGTCCCAGTCCTCCGGCCTCACCGGCAGTAGTCGGACTGTGGCCTCAGTATCTGTCTTCACTAACCAAGCCCCCTCTGCCTCCCATATCAACTCTACCACTTGTTCCAGTGATGCGTAGGAGACCAAGCCGAGTGCGTCTTGAATCCCTTCATTCATTGACCCCTCTTTCAGGTAGGACAGGTGGTGTATGAGCTGGAACTCACCTGCCTGCTTCTTGTGCACCAAGCCTAGGGGTGATACCCAGAACTCTGCGTATGGGGGTGCATCCTACGGCCCCTCCACCCACCCCACTCTCACCTCTTTCTGTATCTTTTTCTGTACCATGTCCTCTTTCCCCATCACCAACCCCAAGTTCATGGCCTGCATCCCAACCCACCTCCCCTCGAACCCCAGCCCAAACCCCCCCTCAAAACCACTTCTTAGTAACTCTGCCCCCTTCCTGTCAGGGTAGTCCCTGGTCCAAGCCTCCACCACCCTCAGTTATATGGGTATGTAGGCCAGGGGGTAACCCCACCTACAACCTGACCAATTAGGCCTGGTTACATCCATAATTGGATGTATAACCCCCCCCCCACCAGTGCCTCCCCGGCTCCTGCCGGCTCCCCCTCTTCCACCCCGAAAGGACTGCATGGAGGCCTGGTCTCCGGCCAGGCCCCCTTTTTCACCACCTATCCTGCAACTTGCGTCTGGGTGAGACCCCCCACACCGTGAGCAGATGTGCCTAAACTTACAGCTGGGCCAAGTACACACTGCCCTGTTATAAGGCCAGCAGGCCTTGGCCCCCTGTGCTGGTGCCGCCTTTTTTACCATATCCATCACCTGGCCCCCTGATCCTCCTGATAACGTCCTGACCCAAAGTTCTGTGTGGGTGCAATCCCACCTCAGGTCACCTTTTATGGCCATGCGTCTCCGAAACGCCTTGTCGTACTTGAGCCATCCAAAACCCAGCTTCACCCGATACACATCCCTAATAATTGCCATATATGTTATCAGCAGGATTGCCAGTTTTGGCTGCTTTTCCAGTACCAAGGAATGGTAAATCAAAAATCCTGCTTTGCCACGTGTCATTGTTCTTCCCTTTATACCTTGCCTCTGCCTTGTGCCCTATCACAGCCAGTGCCACCGCCATCTCTGATTTCCCTACTGATTCTTTCTGTTCATACCTTTTTTCTGTCTCCTCATCCACAAGCCCAAAGATATCGACATACTCTCCCTTCCAGATCTTTTCTTTAATAGATACTGGCACATGGTCGCCTAGCATGAAACCCGGTGGGCCATCATATAACTTCCGTGTCCATCCTACCTTGCCAGCCACCCCCTTTTCCCCTTTTCACTTTTCTTTGATGGCCCACAATGCTGTCTCCATCTTTTCCACACCTTTCTCCCCCATATCACCTACCAACCCCTCCATGTACTCTCTTAAATTCTCATCATTGCTCATATCCACCTTATTCTTACCCCTTTCCGGTTGTTTGTCCGAGGTCCAGTCCGTGTTTTCTGTCACTCTCGGTGCTGCTGGGGCATTGGTACTCACCCTTTTTGCTCATTTTCTGCCCCTTCCTGGGCCAGTTCCCTCATCCCTCTCCTTTCGCTTCCTCTGCGCCTCTTCCTTGGCTTCCCTTTTCTTCGCTGCCTCCATCAACTAGGTCATCTGGGACATCAGTTTTGCTGCCTCTGCTAGGATGGTAGCACTGGATGTCATAGCTCTCTTTGGCACCATCTCTTCCTTAGCTGCATAACAAGACATAGGTGAATACTGTCCCCCTCTACCATGATTCGGCCCCCCACGCAGCCCCCATCATTTTTCCCCAACCACTGAACACCGAGTCTAACCAGCCTCCCACAGTCCCCCCGCCTTGGTCCAAGTGTGCCTCGGCTGAGGCCCGATTCTAGGCCCATTACCACTGGGTGGGGCTTACCCGTGTTAAGATGCCCAGTTTGTGTTAAGCCTGCCCTATCTCCTACCACTTTCACCCTTTTTTTATAACTCCCCTTAAGTCAACTTGCTCCCCCCAGCACCTCGATAGTCTCCGTCTGGCACATCTACATGTCCGTGCTGTCCTGTGTCACCTTGGGGGCATGTAGGCTGCAGCTGGCTGGCAACTACTTGAACTCCAGTGCACACCACTTTCTACCCAGCCACATCCCCCAGAATTCCAGCCAGTCAAGGACATGCTGCCTATCAATATCTGGTGCCACCAAAAGCTGCCCGTGTTCCTTATGTGTAACAATTCTTTAGCGCAAACCCACTTTATTAAGGCCCAGAGAATCGGCCCCTTACCGCCTGGGGCTTTTTGCACCTCTTCTCACCTTACTGTCCTCTGGCTCCAGATGCCCCCAGGCTGCATGTCCCCTCCACGGGTGGGACCATAGTGTCCCACCCATGCCCCCCACTCAGTGAACACGTGGCAGGGTGGGCCTTCCGTTATTCACTTGTCCCATTTCAGGGAATGTCCCCCATCTCTAGGCCCTCAATGGGCTGTGGCGCTCTTGTTCCATTTTTTTTGTCCCCCAATCATTTCAGGCTCCCTACCACCATCCAGTCGCAACCTCACCCAATGCACACCTTTGCTGCATTCCCCGAGAGAAGCGGGCTCCCCCCCTGCCCCTTCACCCACAAAACACCCCTTCAGCATGCCACTGCGATACAGCAACTTAGACCAGGCCACCTGTATTAGGAAGCAGCTAAAACCACATAAACACCAGACAATAATGCACAGTGCACTCACCAAAGGCAGTAAACTAATGCTAAAAGCCGCAAATGTTGTAGGACACAACCCTTTGAACAAGCAAATTTATTCCCTCAAAAGAGGGCAATATGAAGACTTGAACTCAATACAAACCCTTTTTTTTTGACCGCGTGGCAGCCCCCACAAGTTATATTTTACCTTGAATAAACTTAGCCAGTCAACCACCATACCAGCAAATGTCTGTATCAGCAACCTATCACCAGACATCTAATTGCAAGTATGGAAACTTAGAAAATATTTTAAATTGATAAGCTTAGCCAGTCAATCACCCTACCAGTAAAAGTTTGCATCCGAAATCTATCCCCTGACTTCTGATTGTATGTATGGGAAATTCTTAAAAAAACTCAGTTCTAAAACATGAAAACATGAAAACATCCACTCAGATGCAAGTTAGAAAGGATATAACGAAAGCAAGTGCTGTTGCACAGTGCTCTCACCAAAAGCAGTAAAATAATGCTGAAAGTCACAAATGTAGGAAATAACCCTTTGAATAGCAATTTTATTCCCTCAAAAGAGACCAAAATAGGGACTTGCACTTGGTACAAACCTTTTTTCCCGTGACCGCGTGGCAGACCCCACCCTGGCGTGCACCACAAGTTGTATTTTTACCTTGAATAAGCTTAGCCAGTCAACCACCATACCAGCAAACATCTGTATCAGAAACCTATCCCAGACTTCTTATAAAAACTCAGTTCTAAAACATGAAAACCCTCCACTCAATTCCAAGTTAACAAGGATATAACAAAAAGCAAGTCCTGTACTTCCAGCACTCCAGTACTACCGGAGGAAGTTTCAGGAAGGAGAATGAGGCCTTCCACAAAGTTGTCCCTGCATGCTCTCCTTCACCCCCTCGCTGCCCCTTGCTTGCAGCCCTGGCTACCAACCACTCCCTTGACCCCCCCTGCTCGAGAAGGCCCCCTTCTATCCATCAGCAGGCTTTTTGGCCAACCCATGAGGCCTCTCCATTTTCGCAGCTAACCGTAGCTGCCAGCCGACTGTGTGCATAGGCCTGCCACCCTCTTCCCGGGTCAAATATGGCGAGCAATGCTTCGCGGTGGCCTAGATTGCGCCCTGTCTCTTGGCCTACCAAGAAGCATGGTACTGCCACCTCAAACTGCTACCCAGCAAAACAAACGCTCCCTCGCCTGCTCCAATGCGGTCTCACTGTTGCTCTAGTCCTGGCTGCATGGTGCATCATGGGCCAAACTGTTGCAAGCCCAAACCTTCAGAGCTATCGCAGCCCTTCTCTTAGCCACCATATAGCCTAACTCTCATTCGAGATTCCCAACCTCGAAACCCAGGAAAACTGCCTCTGCCCACTGGCCTAGTGAGACTACCAGCAGCTGATGCCCTAGCCACAACACCACAACCGCTCCTAGGCCTCCTTTTTCAACAGCTTAAATAATACTTTAATGACTGTGCCTTACCTGCCAGTGTTGTACTGAATTTTACAGCAGAAAAGGGGGCGAACAGTGGTTACCTGACTTTAAGTAACCCTGCTGCCCTTTGTTCTGGGGCCCCTCCCACAGCCCATCCCCGACCAATAGCACGGGAACTCCCCCTTCTCTGGCATTCGCCCCTGTGGTGAGGTCACTGTCCCTCCCTAGGCCCCTGCCCCCCATCCCCCCAGCTCTATATTCCTGGCTGGGTCCCAGGGCAAATTGGCCTGCCTTTTATTGGCAAGCCTCATTATAGAAGTCTGTTGATCTTCTAACCAATGCCTTGGTGAGGAGGGTGTGGAAGGGTAACCCAAACTGTTGTGAAATGCATTTCATATGAAGAGGTATTGCTTTTAATCATGAAAATGTTTCTAGGGAAGGCAATGGTTAAAACCAATCTATTGAGAAACGCCTTTTCTCTGAATATTTATTGTATTTAAATGTGAAAAATATGCATTGGGGGGATGGAGTAAAACACATATTGTTGAAAAGCATATTTTTTGTGAAATTCTGCTTTTGAGCTTGAAGAAAGAATGTTAAAAATGCAGTTGATGATGTTATAATTAATTGGTCTGGTGAGGGTGTATACAATACCTATTCAATAAAATATGGTATGGAGAAGTAATGTAGTGTTTTGCTTTTCCCCTATGGAGAAAACAAAAAGACATGCCCACCTATCATATTACCCTATAGCAATCTTAAAAAGTGTTTCATATGTAGTAAGCATACACTATGTTTGTATGGAAAGTTTTGCAAGCAGATGAAGCACTGAATGAACACATAATTTACTCATAATACTTGACCTGTAAATGTTTTATATTGCAAACCTACTGTAAGCAGGGCTATTTATTCAGACATGTCTACAAGGGAGACAGCAGATTCTACAGGTGTAACTTTACTTCAGACTTAGGTAGCTAGTCGTCTTACAATACATTGTTTTAGAAAACAGCTCTGTATTTTTTATTACGGCTGTGTTTAAGTTTCTGTTCAGCAGTATGACTGCACGTTGTTTGCTTATGTCCTTATTTTTGCACTGTTGTGTTTGAGCAACAAAGTTTCAGAATGCTGCTGGTCAAAGTCTGAGTAGCACTTAGAGCAAAGACAAATGTAATTAGCTTGAAAAGTGTGCAGTGATTGAATTATTACATCACTTCTGGAAATATACTGGAGACCCTATAGATCATAACTCCATGCTTCATTTACTTTGTTAACTTGTATTGATTGGAGCGCAGTTACTTATGCTTGTTTTTAAATGGTCAAATGCAGATTTTGTTCAGTAGTTCTCTGATATTTGTGGTCCAGGGTTAAACCACCAAAGTACTGGCTTGATATTGAACAAGTTATACTGTGTCAGTGTATGGATCAGAACTACAGTATATTCTGAAAATGCAGTGTATGTTAAACCAGAAACTATAGTTTTCTTTGGTTGTAATCAATTATACAATGTTGTCAGCATCTAACAATGAGTGAGCTATTTTCAGTCTTGATATTAAAGGCAAGACTCCATCTTTTGTAATGAATTTTATATGAGTATTGTACTACTGACATTACCTCCAAAAATACACAAATGTTTGAGTTTTTTAAAATGCATTCTTTCCTGTCATCACAATGCATTTCATCAGGTGCTTGTACTACCTGATATTACTCTTTACACATATGCTCTCACCTCTAATGCTCCTACTCAGGTCCTCTCCACACCAGATTATTATGTGTCCTGTCCCCTGTGGTACCCTGACAAACTGCCTGTATGCTACTGGCTATTAAGGAGCAACAGCGGTTGATAACAGAGGACTGCAGGCATCAAGACTTTCCACAGCATCAAGGGACAGCTCCATTCTCCAGCAATCAGATTGTTTTTTCCCCCATTAGGTGCATGCCTCCAAGTCTTCTGACCTGTGCTTCAACTTCACTTCAACAGGAAGGTGGATGCCAGCATTGTGTGGTCACCCACAACATTCCAACATTCATGCCACCACCGGATCTCTTCACATGAAGCAATCAAGAGAAAACATAAATTACCCTTTCCATGGGGTCTGAACGATACCTGGATAGAGAAGTCAGGATTAAGACTCAATCCTACAATAGTAAAAACAAAAACAAGGCGCTGCGTCAGCATGTGGTCTAAAAGCAAAACAAAAAGGTTATATTAAATGCACGCTGAAAATAGAAAATAGAGTTAAAAATCTACATTTTGACCTTAGGTCTTCTTCAAGAAATATCTAAAAGAGTAAAAAAACAAAGTTAGTGTAGAGGGGAGGTAAAGTGAAGGATATATATGTGGGGAAAGAAGTAAGGGGAGGCTCAGGGAGAAGAAGTGATGAAGGGTAAGACTAAGAGAGAATCTGTGAAACAAAAAGGTGATGATGGGAAAGATAAAGCATCATAGGAGTGAAAGAGCTAGGGAAGTTCCCAGGTGGGGACTAATTAACAGGGCATAGTAAGAAGGCTGAAAGGTGACAAATGTGTTCAAGTTCAAGTTTATTGCAGGAAAACTCCATTGAGCAAGCTCGTTCACAAGGAGGTACTGTGACATATAGACTTTCACAATGTACATAAATGTGTGGGAAGGAGACAGAGATGGAGGCTTATGGTGAAAATGAAAAATAAATTAAATGAGTACAAAAACAAACAGACTTTAGGGAAAAAAAGGGTGGCTGAAAGATGTTGGTGGACAATAAGTCTATCATTTAAACCAGAGGGCTGCTGGGAGCCAAGACGGATGATCAGCTTGGCTTCCATGTTTTTCTATGGTCAGAATCCCAGAAGCCCTGCTGAAGGACACAAACAGAAAGGTCATTGACACTGTGGTCCCTGGAGATAAAGTGGGATACAATGGGTTAAGCAGTGTCACCATTCCTGACTGCTCTGTAATGTTCCCTGAAATGGTCAGCAAGGTGCCTACCAGTCTCTCCAATGTAAATAGCTGTACACTTCCTGCAAAGATTACAATATACCACATTAGTGGAGGTGCATGAGAACTCCTTGGTGATGTGAAAAAACACCTGTAGGCCCTTGAATTTTGGTCACACTGGAAATAAATTTGTAGGTGTAACAGCGAGTCCTGTTGCGAGGTTTGGTACCTGGGTGGGAGGGACTGTTAGGGTCAGTTTGTAAAATGGGAAAGTTACTGGTGATGATCCTGTGAAGAGATGGTGTGCTCTGATAGAAAGGAAGCACTAGTGGAATTTACCATTGTTCTTGTGTGACATTATCCTTCCTGCGGAGGTTAAGTTTACAGGGCATGTTACTGACCCAGGAGAGTGCTCTGTCCACTGTGCTTTTAGGGTATCACCTGTTGATAAAAGAAACTATGCATTATTTGGGTCTGCTCAGCAAAATCATCCTCTTCACTGCATAAACTGCAAAGTCTAAGAAACGGTGAATAAGGCAGGCCATTCTTGACGTGTTTAGGATGGAGGAGGAAGCTGTGGGAGTCAGTGGGTTTGTAATAAACTGATGTCTTCAGACCATTGTTCTGTACTGACAGCTGGATATCCAGAAAAGGCAGTGTAGAGGAGGATACTTCAACAGTGTATTGAACGGAAGGATGGGCCGTGGTAAACTTGTCAAGGAAGACTTGAAGGGTCTCCCTGGAGCAGGAAGTGGCCCCCACACAGTCATCAATGTAGCATTTGTAAAGTTCAGGCACAGTCCCTGTGAATGAGGGAAAAAAACGTTACTTCACCCAACCCACAAACAGATTAGCAAAGCTGGGACCCATCTTGGTACCAATGGCAACTCCACTGACCTGCTGAAAAAAAACTGTTATTAAAAGAAAAAGCACTGAGTGTAAGAACCAGTTCTGCCAGATGAGTTTAGTGTGTGTGGGTGGCTGCTGGACTTACCGCTTATTCAAGAAATGCTGCAAAGCTGTCAGACCATCATCGTGGTGGATCACTGTGTAAAGAGATTTGATGTCCATGGTGAAGATGAGCTGATGAGTGTCACTGAATCTGAACCTGTCCGATAACTGGAGAGCATGGTTAGTGTCTTTAACATAGGAGGGCAGGGACTCAACAAGGGGTCTCATGAGGCTGTCCAAAAATGCAGAGATGTGGGATGTGGGGCAGGAGCAGGCAGACACTATGGATCGACACGGGGTACCTGTTTTGTGAATTTTGGGAAGGAGAAAAAACCTGGATGTCTGGGGATGCTGAACTATAGGTCTCTTAGCAGCAGGGACCTCTTTGTTTTCAATAGCAGAGGCGATGGTAGTGGTGACCTCAGTTTGATAGTCAGCAGTGGGGTCCTGTGGAAGAGAAGAATAAAACCTGATGTCAGAGAGTTGCTGTGTGGCTTCAGTGATGTATAGCTCCTTTTGCCAGACCACAACAGCACCTCCCTTATCAGCTGGTTTAATAACAATGTCATTCCTACATTGCAGAGATCTGAGGGCTGCAAGCTCACCAGGTGTCAGGTTGGAATGGTTGTGCCTGCAATGAAGATTGAAGTTAGTGGTGTTTTCCATGCATTGGCTAATAAAATAATCAACAGCAGCAAAACGTCCTGGAGGGGATGTCCATGCACTTCACTGGGGACTGTTATTGTTGATTGTTCTGGTGATACTGTCATCATCTGTGGGAAGAGGAATCTCATTAGAAAAATGAGCTGTAAGGCGTACTCTACGATAGAAGCACTGCAGATCAACTTGAACCTGGGGTGTGTCAAGATATCTGGGTGTGGGCACAAAAGATAGACCTTTGCTAAGGAGTGATTGCTCATCTTGTGTCAGGGAAAGGTCTGGAGAAATTCAAAATACCAAATTGTTAGGTTGTGTTTAACTCGAGGGCTCTTGTTGGTTGTTGATCTGCTGGGTGAGAGACTGGAGTTTTGCAGATTTGGTGTCCTTGAGGAACTGAAAGAGAGTGTATCCTACCATAGGGCTGTCACACCACCATCCCATCCCATATGGTTGGGCATGTTGTTTGTATTTTACTCAGCATTTCTAAAGCAACACATTTATCATGTTGTTTACTAGCATTAATATATTTCCAAGTTCCTTATAATCATGTTTGCTATATTTTCAATCCCTCAGATATTTTTAAAACAGCTTCACTTCCCTGTTTTGAAAATACTCAAATCAGTAAGTATAGCCACCACTAGAAATTATTAAACAGCTCTCTTCCTTTGAGGTTATGCATTGACTGTACAAAATAGGTGCATACTGTAGATGTTTAGGATTATGCTAGCACATGTGTCTGACAGTAAAGAGTACAGTTCCACACCAAGATGCTTAGTATTATCATGGTGGGCATGAGCATGGCAAGAGAACAGTAAATTTGTAAAATTGAAAATCACATACCTCAATTCTGGAATTAAATACATTTAATGTAAAAATGTATTGGTTGATGTTTTTGCCAGAAATACAGTTACTGAAAGCAAACAAAAAACTGTATGATGGTATTTTTTGTTGAATAAGAAATACTGCTGCTTAAATTGTGCTACTTTGTTTAATATCAGAGATTTTTTTCAGTGGGATTTTCAGTGCCATATTTGCAAAGTGGTAATTGATCTGCTCTGGCAGACCATCTCTTAGATGGTTTACCACTGTCTGCATCACAAGCACAGTTGTATCCAGAACATCATCACTTGTGTTAAAAAATAATGTTTGTGTTATTTATTTTGTTGATGCAAGCTGTCATAAATCATTCAAACAGGTAGCAAATGTAGGTTGCCTTTTAGAAATAGGGTGTCTGTGTTTGGAGGCATGGAGCCTGATATTCAAAACGTAGCCTGGGTACAAAGGTGTTTGTCCAGACTAACCGGGTTTTGCACTCGATTCATTGGTGAGATCAATATTTAGACACCTCTGCAGTGCAATCAAAACCCATTATTGCTGACTGCTAAGTTACCACTGTACCCATGCAAATGAGGGGGTCTTCCCCTGCCTACAGGTGCAGGAGGAAATTGTGAGGTTTGCACATGTGGTAAGTGCCACCTGAATGGGTACAAGTTACTACCTTTGCAAACCCCACCTTAATGGGGTGCAAGGCCAGGGTGGTAGGTTGCAGTACTGTGAGTAGTTGCCCCCTCACCTGATGACCCCAGCCCCTTGCATTTATTGATGTCCTGGTGTCTATTGGTACCCACTGCCCTTCTGATGGCCCATCCTGGTAAATGATTGTGGCTCCCTGGTGACTAGTGGCACCCACTGCCCTCTGAACCTGTTTCCATAATTGTCGAGATATTCCCTGTTGTCTAGTGGTGCCCTACTCCAGTCAGCCGCTGACACAATCTGAATGATGTCCCTGCTGTCCAGTGGAACTTTTCACTCTCCACCCACCACCACTGTAACAAGAGTTTCCCTGATGTCTAGTGGCACCCCTCACCCAAGCTCCATCCCAATTGAAAGTTCATAGTCCATGGTGTCTGGTGGCCCCATACACCACCCATACCGTGCACACCACCCTGCCACCCCTTACCTCTGTAACTGGAGGAGAACAGGACATCCAATACAGTGACCAGCACAGGTCTCCTCTCACCACTTCTGCCAGCAACCTGTTGGATTGAGAGGGAATGCATGTACAGTTTACAGCATAATGTAGAATGCATTTGGGCACACTGACATTCCATACAGCAGCCAGCCGAGCAGGTAAGAGGAAGGTTGTGCCGGTTACCATATCAGATCCCCAGCATAGCATCATCATGTGTTGGAGAGGCTGTAAGTAGCCTGGTACACACGATCACATTTATTGGTCATGTCCTCATATCCAGCCGTTTTGGTGAACTATTCATAAAAAATGAGAACACGTATGGGACAGAGACATTTCATTTTGGTTCCATCATGTAGTGCTGGACATAACATTGCGAGGGTTGGGGGCAAAAAAGAGGACTTTGTATTATTTTCTGTAAGATGGCAGTGAAGGAGATTTCCACCTAGCGGCATCCCACAGGGATCGGTTTGGGAGCCTACCGTTTTTAATATTTTAGTCGCAACTATGCCAGTTTTGGACAGAGTATGGCTTGCCAAATATGCAGATGACTGCAAGTTGGGGGGCCTTGTAACTACCATAATAGACAAGGTTAATATACAAAAGCAGATTTATTGATGGAATGGGGGCAAACTATGCATATGCAGTTTAACTTGGATAAGTGCAAGGTAGTGCACATTGGGAAGAACAACCCATGTTATAGTTATCACTTAGGATATTCCTTACTGCAGTCTTTATCTGAAGAGAAAGATCTCAGCACTATAATAACTAACAATCTTAACTTTGACAAAAACACTACTTTAAAGGTGAAGAAGTACCATGAAATAATTGGTTCCATTTTGGCAAATATAAAGAGCAGAGAGCAGGAGGTATTAATGCCATTATATTCTAGTCTGGATCAACCACATCTTGAGTACTGCTCCCAGTTTAATAAGTCCCATTCTATAAGAAGCTGTAGACTGGTTGAAGGTGTCCAGAGAAAATACACTAAAAAAATTAGAAATCAAGAGAAACTGGACTATAGTACAAGATTAACAAATCTACAACTATACTCTGTAGGTTATAGACAAGTCCGTGGGGCCCTATGCTTTACATATAAAGCACTAAAAGATGGTCATTTAGGTGTGACTGTAGGTCTGACTTTGAATGATACTATAGCCAATACAAGAAGTCATGGACTTAAAATCACAGGGGAGTTCATAAAAACTACTAAAAGAAGTACATTTTTTCACTCAGAGGATTGTTGGAATATGGAATAGTATGCCTGCACATGTAGTATCCAGTCCGGATATGGACACTTTTAAAACTAGACTGGATTTTCACATGGGGAACAGAAAATATATATACCACCCATAATAAGGTGGTGAGTTCTTAAAAGGGCATCTAGCCTATTGAACTTGTACACATTCTATGACTATGACTCTAAGAAACCTGCTAGCTCTCGAGAGTGATTCTAATAATACTTACCTGAATCAGAGGCCTCAAGAAGACACAGCAGATGTACAGGAGCATGACTGACTTCCATATCCAAAAGGAGCAGTCTGTTGACATTTTGGGAATGTGGGACAATTCTGTCTCTGACACAAAAATGTACATAGCCAAGGGGTATCACAGATATCTCCTCTGCCAAATGAGTATTGTCACCAGGTGGAGAGGGTAAGAACCCTACAAAGTTGTTTGATAGCAGAAAGAAAGGATGACTGTGTGGGAAGAACTAAGGTGAAAGGTTATGGAAAGCAGTGGGCACTGGGAATGAGGACTGAGGAAAATGTTATTGGTGAAGTGGACAAGATGTGTCTGTGAATGTGGTGACACACGATATGATCCAAAGAGAGAGATCTAACGGGCTGCAAGCAACAGTTGATGCAACAATTGAAAGTTGCAAAGTTCTAGATACTATCTAAGTTTGACTGGATGAAGACACCATGTTACTATTTGTATTGTACTCTTCTTTTTCTCATACATATAGCATATTGTGGTCCATTATGTACAGGTGTCTATCTGTGGTTTTATGATTTGGATACAGTGACTGGCACAGCCCTCCTCACACCTCCTTGGCTGGCCACCATGGGGAATGTCATGGAGCATGCGTATAGCCTACAGTATGCTGTAGACTGTATTCATGCTTCCTGACATTCCATATGGCAACCGGCCAAGGAGGTGAACAGCTTGCTATGCTGGTCACAGTATCAGACTCTCTGCGTGGCATCTTCTGTAGAGGTGTGGGAAGGTGGTTAGGAGGTGTTCACAGTACAGGTGGTGCAGAGGGGACTGCTAGCCACTAGGGCATCCAAGTGGCACTAGATGGGATCTTAGTGGGTGGTGGTTTCCACTGGACACCAAGGACTGCCACAGCGTGTTGGGCCTAGGGGTTCATCGGGTGGGGGTGTCACTGGACACCAGGGATCATGAGTATGGTACAAGGATGGATGATTGGAGGGTGTGACATGCCATTAGATACCAGGGACAGTTTCATAATTACAGTGGTGAGTGATCAGAGAGTGGGAAGGGGTGCCCCTACACACCAGGGATTACATGTAGTTCATGAGGATGACTGATCAATGGATGGGGCTCAAATGGACACCAGGTAACACATTTACATTGTGAGGATTGGCTTTTGGGTTGTTGGAGGGTGCTTGCCATCTTGTCTGATGTGGGGGCAGCCACAGGAGGGGCACAAACCTACCACTACTTCCCATGCAAGTAAACCCATAATGGACATGCATATGTCCCTTAGTACCTTGCATGCCCAATGGGCTCATTTTCATCTTGCTGGCTGAATAATGAGCCATGGCTCCTGGCACTAACAGGTCTGGGGGTGCAGTTCCCTGCACTTCCCTATGGGCAGCATACAGCCAAGATCCACATTGGGGCATCACTACTCAACTTTGCACTGCCCCAACATGGCCCTATATTCAGACTGATTTTACGGAATGAGGAATACCTATGTCATAAAAGTGCTGTAGAGTGCTCAGCATTTAGAGTGAGCAAAGTTTCTCAGTGTAATTCTGTGTAAGTCGGAGTGATTTCATTGGTCTAATGATGCAAAATAATAAGTTTTGCAACTTAGTCTATAAAAGAGACATGTCGTTTCCACAGTCCAAATAGGTATCATCATAAAAAAATGAACAAAGAAACTTTACGGGGCAAAGGCATCATGGACCCCCAGCATGGGATCTAATCTTTTCTGAATCTCACACCACAGAGGTCGAGCCCTTTCACGTGTCCATAAAATATGGTATAGTGTGCCAACCTCTCCTCCATATCTAATACAACGATCAGAATCCAATCTATTTATCTGGAGAAGTTTTTTGTGGCATATAATAGAGGTCATGTAATATTTTAAACTCTTGTAATCTAAAGTGATCCTGCACAGTATACTTATACAAGTCAGTCCATAACTGCTGCCATTGCTCATCACTCATATCTAGTTCCAAAGCACAAGACTAAAAGCAACAAATAGGAAACAGCCTAGACAGGTCCACTTCCTGAAATGCAGAGTACAGGCCAGAAATAGGATGCAGCTGAATTGAAATAAATACATGGTAATTAAGAACCACGCCCCCTGAATCTGGTCAGGGAGGAGTACACATAAACTGAAGTATACAATGCTCCACTGTGAAAAATTAAATGCACAATGGGTTGAGATCTTCCATTGGTTTATAAACGATTGATAAGTGATAAAGGAACCCTGGACCAAAACTGATCCACAGAGGAGACAACAATGTTATGCCAGTGTTTTGGGTCCAGACCTTTACCACCCACCTTTAAACTGGGATTGAAAAATGGGTTGAAAGCTATCTTTTAACAGATGCAGTCTCATATGCCTGCACATTTGGTTATGCGCTTTCATGGACCACATTATAGTGGTAGACTGGAGCACCCCAGGCACTTGAGCAAGATGGCCAAACAAAAGGGGGCTAAACTGCACTCCACAGTTTTGGGCTAAGTGTTCTTCCATACAAAACCATAGAGATTTGTAACAGCCCTCTTCCTGGGCTTAAGAACTACATCTAAGATATTTGCTGCCATATAAAACAACACAATAAAACTAAGAATTAGGGAGATGTAGACCGCCCAATTGTTTAGGTGCAGTCAAATGTTGATAAGTACATCTAGACTTCTCACAATGCCATAAGAAATGGGCAATCAAGCTATATAGTTTAGTCAACCACTGCAATTCAAAGACCAAATTAAGCATACTTGATGGGTTTAACACCTGGGAAATATATTCATTTTAACTACGTTGATATGACCTAGAAGGGAAATCATTTGAGTTGCACAGCAGGCAAGGTCTTGTTCTATAAGTTTAAACAGGTGATCTAAATTGAGGGAAACCATTTCTGAACTGTTCCTAGAAATCTGAATACCCAAATAATTCAAGGATTTTGATTCCCATTTAAAGCCTATTTGAAACATAGCTTGCTTATCCACCAAATTGTTAAGAGACAATATAGCAGTTTTAAGAACATTAATTTTACATGAAGAAAAGCTACCAAACTCTTTAATAATGGATAGGACCTTTAGTGCAGAAATATGAGGATCTGAGAGATGTAGTAAAATATTGTCTGCATATACAGAAATTTAACAATTTTGCAAGCCAGCAGATGTGCTGGTTACTTTTGGTGCAGATTTAAGTTTACAAATAAGGGATTCTAAGTACTGATTAAATAAAAAAGTGAGAGATTTCACTTCCATTATAACTACAAGGTTGTAGTTAATCTCCAGGTAGAGCAGTCTTACACAGATAAGTTAAATACTGTGCCGTTTCCACAAAACAAAAATTGTACCTGATTTTCAGAAACCAAAAGTTATGACCACCTTCCTCTCCTTCCTCTGCAGATGCAGGCAGACACATTTCTGCTTACATGTCACCGCCACTCTGCTCTCACCTCCGTTCACTGAGGCTCAGTTAAAATGTATCCCAGACCAGAAGTGGAGGTCTGGGATTTCCGCTTAGGTGAAAAAGTAAAACTTTTAAAATAACTGCTTTTTGTGGATTATCCTGCCTTTAGAAAAGCAAGTATGCTCCCACTGAAGTGATCTAAGGGCACAGCACACTGTAGCAGTGTTACAGCAGCACCCATAATACTGTAGGCGTCAAAGATTGGATCTGGTGTCCTGCACTCACTGGAGCTCACAAGCAGGGCCGGTGTTAGGACTTTGGGGGCCCCGAGCAAACTCCATTACTGGGGCCCCTCGATGGGCCCCCGCATCCCCCTCCCCAGGCCCCTTCCCCATTCCTCCACAAACCCCACAAACCCCCCAGTAATCTTTGTACATTAATCCAACTACTGCATGATTTTTCAGACACAATGACCTGGAGACACTAGAAGTATTACATTTCTAACAGATAGTTAATAGAATAAATTGCAAAAAGATTGCTCTTCTCCAGCAGCTGCAATATTTGTCTTTACCGCTGCTGTTCTGCTCTCTACCTCTCCAGACTCCCATCTCCCTGTACTTATGCTGCAGACACGGACCTGAGGGGGGAACAGAAATTTTCAAGTTGAGTTGGAGGAGGTGCGATAAACAGCCACGGACCTATTGGAGCCCTGTGATTGGTTCCAGCACAGTACCTCCTCCCACATCAGCACGTTCTGTGCAGCACAACAGAGGAATGTGGGGAACATGAAACCTCCCTGGGGACAGAATTGAAGGCAGGATGGTGGCATGGACCGCGTGGCATAGTCTGGTGTTCCTTCGGGGAAATTGGGGCCCAATTTTCGGGCACAATGGGAAGCCGGCAGCAACAAATGTAAAGCTTCACAGACTAAACCACACAAAAGGGCAACTGGACGAGGATATCACAAGTTGTTGATGGGGAGCTGGAGCGGAGCTGGAGAGAATTCGCTAGTGCAGTCAGCGAGGAGCACAGGGGCTTGCTAGGTACTAATAATGATGCTCAGCTAGCCTATGTTGATCGGGCCGGGGGCAGTATTTTATTTTCTTATAGGATGCTGTGGTGATCCAGTCAGGGAGTGGGGTGGGATGGACAAAAAAGGTATGCTGCTGGGCTGGTTAATGTGTTGCTACTGGTGCCCGCCACCAGACCCGCTACATATGCTGCCTGCGGCTCGCTACATTTGGGGGCCCCCCGCGGCCGCGGGGTTCGCGGGTGCCTAACGCCGGCCCTGCTCACAAGGCTCACCACCCAGCAGCCTCAACTAATATAAACAGCAAGAAAGGTACAGTACTACAAAATAACCAAGCTGAAGAAAAAATGTTGCAGTTTGAGGTGATGAGCAGGGTAGCAGGCTGGTGGGGTGGGGGGGCAGTGCTGTAGAAAAGGGAAAGAAAGGAAAACGGTGCTCTCCTTTTCTGTTAGAAGGAGAAGTAGTGACAGCAGATGGCCTGGGGGTGGGGTACTGTAACTAGTGACTTAGAAACAGTATAGATAAATGGAGTTTGACATAATAACTGTGCAGATCAAATTTATGTACATAGATACTCAGATAAATGGATTTATTACACTCCGTTTATGTCCACCCATATTGCATAAATATATTTATACATCATGTATAAGTATAAATGTACTGATAAAAAGTTGTATCTCAGGCAGATTATGGTGATATCACTGATATCTCCATGTTCCTATACATCATAGTGATATGTCCATGTTTCTATACATCATGGAGATATCTCTTATGTTCCCATACATCATTCTTAAGGAAATGAAAGCATTTCACTTTCTATGCGGTGCGACTCTCTGCCTAAAACCTGCCCCACACTTGCATAACCTTCCCCACCCAAACAGACCTTTGATATCTGATTGATCATGCCATTATTTTACAAGAAATAATTATTTAAAGAATCTCTCATTCATGCCACCACTGTCATATTCAGTAACGCTACTGAACTTTCTCTTTCTGCTCCAACATGTAGCATGATCGAGCAGTCTGTAAATTGCACTGTTATGGGTCCTCACAGTTGTCTACTACTGCATTCTGTGTTTGAACTCCTGAAAATCTGTGTACATTTGTACATTTTCAATCTCTTTTTTCTGAAAATAAGCTCCCGACTCTAGAGACAGGAGAGCAAGTGACTGCAGCTTCAGAACAGGAGAAGTAAGCATTAGCGAGTGTTGCCATAGCAACACTCACTAACACTTTCTTCTCCCGCTCTGAAGATAAAGGGGCATTCCACTCGCTGTCCTGTCACGGAGCAGTAGCATAGATCTTGGGATATGGCAAGTTGCATACCAGTCGGATATATGGTTGCAAAGTTATTAAGTGACATTCCGCAGCGCAGTTACGCTTTTTTGCTCATTTTGTGCTCGCACCTACAGTTCACATGGTTTGCTCAACCAGTCTGAAAACTTCAGAGAACATGCAGCCAGGGTCTCCAATGTGCCTTTCAAAGATTTCATGAAAAAATGTTAAATGGTTCAAACATTATTAAAAAAAAAACAAGTTTCCCATTATAGTCAATGGGGAAAGTTAACAAACAGTTTGACCATGTCACAAATGCAGTTTTTGGTATCACAAATGACCTCTAGTGTCATGAGTCAGCCATTTTTTTTTCAGTTACTGGTCACAGAAATGCTTGGCATTTAAATTTGTGACACTCTAGTGACACAATTATTTTTGTGTTCACCTAGTCGAGCCCTGAGGATGCTAACCATGGCTTTTTCGGGGGGGGGGGGTTAAACACCCCAGAAATATGTTTTTCAAATGTTTGTAATATGTAGTGTGGCAAAGTAGTGTCACACTTGCAACACTTTCGTGATTTTTTTTGAGAAAGTGTCACAAATCACGACACTACTTTGCAACACTAAGGCCAAAATAACAGGAATTGTTTGCCACCCTCCTGCAAAAGAACGGTTTGATCTTTTGGGATGAAATTTGGATGGAAGAAAGCCAACGTCCCACAGATGTGCTTATTCTTGGTTTGGTGAAAAAATGTTGCAGGGATGCAAAGTTACAGTACTCTGAAATGTATGCTTTTTCCCACAGACTAACATTGTTGCGTCTGCCACGCATTTCGGGGCCCATATCTCGGAAATGGTGCAAGATACAGACTTTTCGTCAGAACATTTTTCATCAGAAAAGTACAAAACTAGCCAGGAAAGTCATGAATCATACGAAATTTGAATTTTGTTTCTACGTCACATGGTTCCTGAGTTATAAGCAATTTAGTATTTCAAGTGCTCATTTTCTGGTCCAAGACCCATTATTCATGCATATATTCTTTGTAGTCACTGTGTTTCTCTATGCTGCTGTTGGGGAAAACCAGGGTCTGCACTCCACTTACTGTTACACTTAGCATTTCCACTTGCGTTTATCTACCTGTTTGCGTTAGCATTCCCATGTACAACACCGTGTGGATTACCCTTTGAATTTTCATTTCCACTTGCATTTGCATTACTGTTACCATTTGCGTCTCCACTACTGTTTCTGTTTTGTCTTTCAGTTTGCATCATCATGCGCATTACCATTTGCATTTGCAGCCACCCTTCCATTTGCATTTGCTTTTGTCTTTCGTGTTGCTTCGTCGTTGCTGTTACCATTACCATTTGCATTTCCAATTGCATTACGGTAACTGTGTGCGTTATGGTTTGCATTTCGGTATGCGCTTGCGTTTGTGTTTCTGTTTCCTTTGGCGCTATTGTTGCTGCTACCGTTACCATTTACATTTCCAATTGCAGTACCGTAACCATGCACATTACAGTTTGTTTTTCCATATGTACTTGCATTTGCATTTACATTTCTCTTTCCTTTGGCATTACTATTGCTGTTACTGTTACCATTTGCATTTCCAATTGCAGTACCATGACCATGTATGTTACAGTTTGCGTTTCCATACGCACTTGCATTTGCATTTCTGTTTCTGTTTCCTTTGGTGTTATTGTTGCTGTTATCATTCCCATTTGCATTTACAATAGCGGTACCGTGACCGTGTGCATAACAGTTTGCGTTTCGGTACGTGCTTGCATTTGTATTTCCATTTCAGTTTACTTTGGCATTATTGTTGCTGTTACTGTTACCATGTGCATTTACGATTGCAGTATCATGGCCATGTTCATTACGGTTTGTGTTTCCATACGTGCTTGCATTTGCATTTCCATTTCTATTTTCTTTGGTGTTATTGTTGTTGTTACCATTTGCATTTGCATTTCCACTTGCAGTACCATGACTGTGCGTGTTGCCAGTTGGGTTTCCATATACACTTGTGTTTGTGTCTCCGTTTGAGTCACTGTTCACTTTGGCATCACTTTGCACTTGCGTTTCTATTACCATTTGTGTTACCATTTATGTTTGTGTCACCATGTGCATAACCATTTGTGCTTGCGTTTGCATTGCACTTACCTTTACTATTTGACAAAAAAATCAGGTGGTGGGAGCACGGGGTCAAAAGGGCCTGCGCTCCCACCACCACATTCAATTCACTATTTAAAGTCCTCATTCTCAAAAAGAAGGAAAATCAATGGAAAAAAAATCCATTTAATGCATCTGTTAGAGTTGTTAGACAGTGACAAAAGTGAGGAAATTCAATGTTAGGGTTGAAAGCCCCCCTTGCACTCCCCACCCCGCCCCCCAACAAGCATCAGGATGTGTGTTTGGGTCATTGGTCCTAACTTTCACCCCATTTTCCTATATGTTACCACCTCAGCTTGTTTACATATGGAATGGGGTGATAGGACCAATGACCGCAACACACACCTCGTTGCCAGTTGGGGGAAGGGGGGTGCAAGGGGGGCTTTCAACGCTATCATTGAATTTCCTCACTTTTGTTACTGTGGAACAACCCCAACTGATTTAGTGAATGGATTTTTTTCCCATGAATGTATAAATATATATATATATATATATATATATGTGTGTGTGTGTGTAGGTATGGTAGCACCCCTATAGTTAGAGTTGTTCAGTGTTAAACCCCAAATTTTGCAGGGTTTTTTTTTGCTCCTCCCAAGCCCTCAGCCAGTCACTCCTTCAGGCTGCCTATGTACCCACCCAGCCACTATGTCCCTTCTGCATCCAGTGCCTTGTCAGTGCCACAAACCAGGTAACCTGATGTATCCCTTCATCAGGAGGATCCCTCTCCAGTGGAGGGAAACTGTGAGAGAAGAGTCACCCACGGACATTCCAACCACATCCCAGGCATGATCACTTTTGGGCTTCATGGTGAGCAGGGACCAGCCATCCTCATCTCTGCAAAGTGGCTAGTTTTCCTGTTTTATCCCCAGGCCCCCCCCACCTCCCACTAAGAGGTCCAGCCACAACAGCGTCCTTTGGGCTGGGGTGTGCAACAGTGTGTAGAGGCCACATGCCACCAAGAACGCCAGCCACTAGCCACCACCAAGAGCCATCAAACAGCAGTCTGGAACCTGCCCACCACCTGTCCAGGAGGGAAGTATCTGATGAATGCTGTAAACTCCCTCGTTGCCAGACTCCACACCTGATGCCCAGGCTCAGGGTGTGAACCCGGGTCGCCAGCTTGCCAAACGAAAACACATTACTCAGTGCCACAGAACCAACTGAATGTTTGCTGTTTAATAACTTTTCAACCATTCAATGGATATGCATGACATTTTGCGTGCACAGTCTTGTGGTGGTAGAACTCCTGCCATGCTGAGTTTTGTTCCAGTCGGATATGCAAATTCTGAGTTCTGGATAGTGCAAAAAGTGAAGTTTGGGAAATTTTCACACATTTGTTTGAATGGGTTTTCTGTCAACTTAGATAGCATCCAGATGGTTAGAATTTTTAGCTGAAATTCTCTGGGTAGGAAGGGGCTGACCCACAATTGTGCATTTTGCTTGTTTGGTGAAAAAATATTAATCCACTGCAAAATTATTTAATTTTGGAATTTTGAAAACTTGGGCCTGGATTTTCCAAAGCAGTTGCATGCTGCTACTGGTTGCACTGGGCGCAGAGTGCGGACGTATCTCAGAGCAATATTCAGTGGGAGCCAGTGCACAGCGCAAGTCCCATTGCACCAATGTGCAACTATAATGAATGCAGGCACAAGTGCAGGGAACATGCCCGTGAATATCCAGTGCAGTGCGATATTCAACTATGGAACCATTGCGCAAGTGTGGAGCAAAGCAGAAATGGGCTGAGCAGACTTGGTCCTATAAATACAGGGTGCAAGCACACAGAAAGCACTTGAGCCAGGTGAGAGGGAGTGAAAGAAAGAGAGAGAGAGAGAGACACAGAAAGAGAAAGAGAAAGACAGACAGACAGAAAGAGAGAGAGAAAGAGAGACAGACAGATATATAGACAGACAGACCAAGGCAGACACCGAGAGAGATGGACAGAGGTGGCAGTGGAGAGGGAGATAGAGGCAGAGAGAGTGTGACAAAAAGGCAGACACACTGCCAGGCAGTGCACCAGGGTGGCACACAGCTTGCAACAGCCAACTGCCAAGGGGGATATAGAACAGCAAGGACCATGGATAGTGCACCCTTCATGATGGAGGCCATAATGAGGAGTGTGAGGGGGAAACAGGAACAGTGTCATGGCCTTGGAAGGGCCCATCAGAGGTATGCCAGACACAGGTGGTACCACACCCACATCACCTTCAAGCAGTACAGTGACATGGAGATTGTGGGCTGGTACCACCTGAAACAGGGCCATTCTGAGGTAGCTCTGTAAGCTGTGCAGTGAGGAGATGCAGGCACCCACCAGACAGAGCCACTCCATGTCCATGGAGATGGTGGTGACAGCCGTCATGTGCCTGCTCACCACAGGCACCTTCCAGAGACCAACAGGAGACACCACAGGCATAACCCAGTCAGCCACGTCCAGCCTTCTCACACAGTTCCTCAACACTCTGCTGCCATGTGCATCAAAATATTTCCATTTCCCCAGCACACAGATGGCACATACAGCAACCATGCAGGACTTCCACAGGGTAGCACGTATGCTTGGCATGGTTGGGGCCATTGACTGCACCCACATGGCCATCTGCATGCCACCTGGCCCTGAGGGTGTGGTACATATCAATAGGAAGGGGAGCCTGAGTGTCAACTGCCAGGTGGTGTGCGATGCTATGTGGTGCATAACCAATGTATGCACCACACACTCTGGAAGTGCACATGATGTGTTCATCTGGCACAGCTCTGTGCTGTGCTACAGTTTTGAATGTGGGACTATCCCCATGGGCCACCTAGTGGTAGGGTATGGCAGGGGCGATGGGCAGAGCATACCATAGGATGGGGAGGGCACGGTGTGCATGTTGGCATGGGTGGCAGGGTAAGGCAAGGGATGCAGTCTAGCATAGCAGAGGGCTAACCATGTCATTATCTACACTGGGGACAATACCTATCCACTGAGGCCCAGGCTGTTCACCCCCTACCGGTGCCCATCATCCCCATCAGAGGAACACTACAACGAGGCACACGCCAGCATGTGCAACATCATTTAGAGAGTATTTGGCATGCTGAAAGCACAGTTCCATTGCCTAGACAGGTCAGGTGGTATCCTACAGTACAGCCTCTAGAAAGCCTGTGGCCTATTCCTGGCCTGCTGCATACTGCACAACATGGCCGTTGACAGTGGGATTGCTGTCAAGGCTGATGAGGGTGACAGTAGTGGAGATGATGGAGGCAATAGGCTGGAGGGAGGTGGACAGCCACCCCCTGGGCAGAGGGATCCCCGGCTAATACAGCAGGCAAGATGGCGCAGGAGCGCTTTGGTGCACACAGGTAGATGGAACGAAACACTAGGCCACACAAACAGGTACAGCACATGTGCAGTGGTGTGCATGATAATGGGCATGCACTCACTGAGGTGTGAAGCAGGGGTAAAGGTGACAGGGGCACACACACACACACAACCACACACAGCACCCAGCACAACCCCCCCTACACACACGCACACACGTGCACAGGCATGGGTACGTGGCATGGATCAGATGCACCGCACCAGTGCACAGGCACAACTGGTGCAGGACTGCTGTCATCATGCCCATGCCACATGGCCCAGTGTCCAGGCAATCATGCACACAGGCAGATTGTGGCATGACACACAGGTGCCGCACCTGAGGCAGGCACACACACACACACACACACACACACACACACACACACACACACTACCCATGTATGCATTGGGCAGCAGCTGCAGACTGCATACAGGGTGGGCCACGCATCAGGGCTGCTGCATGGTACCTTGGCCACCACGGCCACGGGGGTGGCCTCACCTGGGCCAATCAGCAGCCACACATTGTGCATCAGCCATGGGGGTGTGTGCAACAGCCTCCCCAGGGGTTAAACCATGGGACCGTGACCGTGGGTGTGTAGAGGCACCTAAACAGCCCAGCCTGGGCATGCCTGGGATGCTGACATCTGAGCCCAGCGTCAACTGTGCAGCCAGCAGCACAAAGCCATCCAAGATCGCAGTGGCAATGTGATACAGGGAGGTGGTCATGGCCTCCTGCATGTGCTGTATCACCACTAGAATCTGCACAGTGCCCCTCTCCTACTGCTCAGCTAACTGGCACACCTCTGCACTCAGTGCACGCACCCCAGTGGTGAGCAGCACCTGTTGCTGAACAGACTCTTGCAGCAAACAGGTGTGCTCAGCCAGTGGTTCGGCATCCTAGGGTTCCTGGCCCAGATGCCAATCTCCATGTGGTGACTGGCCATGCTGCACAGCCCCCCTCTCTGGTGGATGCTGCACAGTGGGGTTTGCAGGGGGATTGGATACAGCAGGAAAACTGGTGCCAGACTCTGTGTCCAGCTGGCTGGTGGCACCTGCAGCCCACTGCTGTTGCCTGTCCAACTGCTGCATGCCACCCAATGCCTGCATGATAGCATCACCTCCACTACAGGGCACAGCCTGGGCATCAGACACCACTACACCCACAGTGGTGGCGGACAGTTGTTCCGCCACTGGCAGGGTGCTGGGCATGCTGCCTGTGTCAGTTCCACCACCAGCAGGGTGCTGGGCGTGCTGCCTGTGTCAGTGGCCAGCAGGGGTGTCTTCCCCACAATGGTGGCCATGCTGTCCATGATAGGCATTAAGTTATCATTGGTGTCGAACCCTGCCCTGATCTGTGTCTCTGCGCACAGTATCCCAAGCTCGCATCCTGCAGGAACACATCCATGGCCTCATCCAACCCCTGGGCCAGGACATCTGCCTGCACAGCAGTGGTGAGCTGTAGCCTGTCAGGTCCCCGGATGCCCATGGAGGTGGAAGGCTGGTCCTCTGGAGCCAGTCCAGTGGCGACGGCTGCTGCCGCCACCACTGGCCCATCATCTGCATGGAGGCCTGCTAGTGCTGCAAGAGAAAGAGAGGTGCGTTAGTGATGCATTGCCCACATGTGCCCCCTCCACTGCCACTGCCTGTGCCCTGCAGCATGACATGCAGTGTGTGCACACACATGCACATGACAGGCATGCCGGCTGTATGCACTCCAGCATGGCCTCATCTGCACCCTCCATGCTCCCAGCTGTGTGTGGCTGACATACTTACCATGCAGTGATGGGCTGCCACCCATCTAGAATTCACCAACAGGCACACCCTCTACCATACTGCGATGCATGGTGGCTGCAACCAACTCTGCCGGCACCATGAGCGGTGGTGTAGCTGCAAGCCCCCCTCCGGTGGCATTCTGGGAGGCACGGATGGCTGCCACCCTCTCCTTGATATGCCTCTTGTCCGTGCTCACCTTCTTTCTGCACTTCTGCACTGATCACTGCTGACTGCTCTGCTGATTCACACATGCCGCCACCTTTACCCAGCCCCCAGTCCTGACCGGTGGTGTGCCCGTAGCACCACTCAACAGGGCTTCCTGTCAAGGTAGACCTTGAACAGGGCCTCTCTCTCTGATTAGTGAAATTGGGCCTGCGCTTGTGAGCAGGCCCACGGTCCACACCCTCCTCACATTCTGACATGTTGCTTCCTGTGGACATGGACAACACAGTGTGTCAGTGGCAGCAGCACCCTGTTTCATCCTCCCTGCTGTGATGGCTGCTCCCAGTATTCTACAGCAGCATGTGCAACTTACCTTGAAAGGATGCAGTACCAGTCCATGGCTTGTGCTGATCTGTGGTTCTTTTATAGTGCATTGCATGCAAATGAGCTTCATTGCAATGGTAATGCCATGCCAATTCCCCCAGTGCACCATGTATTGGCTGATGAGCTCCTGTGCATGTGGTGGCTGAATATCATGATTTTGCACCATCTGCAATGAGTTTGCTCCGGAGAAAGTTGCGGAGCAATGCACACCCATGTGCAGTGTACAGGACTGTAGTGCACATCTGCTGGATGTTTTAATGTCACTGATCATGCACTGTGTGGGACAGTGCGATGGGGGCCATGGTGCATGGTGGGCCAGGCCTGCTATTGCGCACTTGCACACTGTGCAGTGGCTGAACCCTGACACCTGCTTTGACCTCTGCCCCTGAGTGACCCCCACATCCATGACCCTACCTAGCCACACCCATGCTGTGCATCTCTGAGACCGCATGATGGGCGGACACAGTGCATGTCCCTTCAGCCCACTTGCTGTGGCCACATGCGCTTACTGCTGCCATTTTGCTCACCGTCTATGACTTGCAGCATGGCACAGCAAAGAGTACCAGGGGGGCAAACTGGATGCAGGTGGAACTGGTCAACCTGGTCACCTGTGCCCAGCCCCACACACCTCAACTATTTGGCCAGGCACCCCTGCAGCAGCCCCGGGTAGCAGTGTGGCAAGGCATTGCTGCCACACTGCAGCAATGCACAGGGGTGGCCAGGATGAGAGAGCAGTGACACCACCACTATGGTGACCTGGAAAGGAAGGACCCAGAGTGCCTCAGGGGGCTCAAGGCGCATGTCAGGTGTGGGGCTTGCCACAGCCAGGTGAGTAGGCCCATATTGCATGTGTGCCCTGGTGCTGTACTGTGGTGTTGGCAAGGCCACCTGGCATGCCCTGCAGGGTGGTGCACTGCCATCGTGCACATCGTGGAGTGGCATTGCCCACTGCCATTTGCATTGCAATGCCACTGTGTGGGACATGTCAGGCAGGGGCTCATCCTGTGTGCAGGGGTGGGAGTGGTGGGCAGCTGCTGTGGTTGGTTACTGATGTGTACCTATCTATGTTCCATTCCCAGGGCCTGAAAATAGGAGGAGGTCAGCAGTGGTGGCAGGACGGCAGGCCACAGTGGGCCAGGGTGGCAGCACGGGAACAGCTCCTGCACCAATGGGACCACAGAGAGCAGGTAGGCACTGACATAGTCCTTTGCACTATATGTGGTGGGTGGTGGGGGCATGGATGTGGGTAAGGCCATCTGTGCCATGTGTCATGACAGCTGTGTGTGTCACACTGTGCGTGGTGCCGCCACTGTAGTGCATCTATTGGACACATGTGTCAGCTGTTGGTGGGGTGGGTGTGTGCCCAGCTGCCACTGACATTACTGTACTGCCGCTGGAGCACTGTGCCATGTGACTACCATAGCGCAGTTGGGTAGCCACTGTGTGGCATGGCCCACCCCACTGCAGTGGCCTGTACGGGTCCTCCGGTGGTGTGTGATCCTGCTGCCCATAGTGTGCTGTGGATGGGCATGGCTCCTTGGGACATTGCACTTATCACCTGTCCTGTCCCTTGTCCTAGGTGTCCAGCAGCAACGCAGGAGGACCCTTTACTGCTGACTGATCTGCCAGATTATTTTGATCACCTCGACTACCATGGAGACAGTGCAGCAGGTCTGCAGGATGCTGCTGGCAGACAGAGGGTAATGCAGACTGCAAGGGGTGGCAGGCCATGGCTGCTGCTATTTGGGCCACTGAATTCCCCTGTTTCCCCAGCTGTACCTCCCCCTCCAGTCCTCCTTCAAACTGTACAGTCCCTGTTCCTTATCTGCTTCCTTCACTTTTCTTCCCTCCCCCACACAATTCTATTGTGCATAGTTGCGTTGTTCAATATATAGTATATATCTTTTGACATACTTGCCTGTGTCTGTGTCTGCTTTGCAGGTGGTTTGAGGAGTCATGCTGTAGTGGCTCAGTGCCTGTCCATGTGGTGTGCATGTAACAGGCTGCATGTTGTGCTTCTGTGGATCACTGCTGTGTGCTGTGGTATGTCCCACTCTGGTGGTGTCCCTCCCCTCAGTCAGTGGCTGTGCCTTGGAGTGCCCAGGGGGCAGCTGTCAGAGGTGTGTGGTGGGTGTGTGTGCTTGGCTGCATTGTCCTGTGTGTGGCCTGCTCTGGTCTGGGTGTGTAGGGAGGGCACATCCTGCAGCCTGCAGCCAGAGGGGGGGCCCCCTTGGTGGCATTCTGTTCACCATTGGCACCTCCTTTTGCCTACTGTCTGTGCCACTGTTGTGTTCTAGAGTGGGGGTCTGGGTGCCTGTGTGCACCCTTCTGTGCCCAACTGGTGGTGGCCTCCTGTGGCCTGTCACTGTGCTTCCCTGGCTCTGTCTCTGGTCACCTCTCTGTGCTGTGGCCCCCCCACATTGCTCTGTTGCTCTGCTCCCACAGTTGTCCTGGGGATTCTCTTTCTGTGCCATGGAGCAACTGTCCCATATTCAGCTGGGTTGTGTTGGTGCAATGCAGCCAGCGCAACCTCTGAATATGGCTCCTGCTGTGCCACTGCACATCGGATTTTCACTGCACCAGACTTTCACTGGCCTTTGGTGCTTTTCTGAATATCTGGGCCTTGGTCAGTAAGGACCAAAAAATAGCTGTGTTAAATGAAAAAATATATATTTTTTTTATATTGATGTCATCCTTGTTCAAGAGGGGAAAATACTTGTTTGTTTGCTGCTGTCTTATTTTCAGTTTTCACTACAAATTCAAATTTAAAGAGCCTCCAAAATGACATTCTGGAGTACAAGAAACACATGTATGTTGTTTATCTGGACCCTGTTAATTAGATTCTACACTTAACTGTTGGATAAATGGACTGAATTTTTATTTTTATATTTAAAATATTTTTCTGTCCCTCGCTTTTCATAAAAAAATGATTCCTTTTGGTATTTACCCAATGCATTCTGACCCCTTATTGTGTTCCTTTTGTGTAAACTAGCCTAGCACCCCGACTGCTTTGACTTTTACTCTGAAATATTCAGGCTAAAATGGGTCTGGGTCGCAGATGTGCTTTTTGCTGGTTTGGTGAAAAAATATGAATCCCTTCCACAGTTATTTATGTTTTTTCAAGTTTATAAATCTTTTTTCTTGACTCGTGGTATAAAAAAAATATTCCTTTTCATATAATGAGTCTCAAAACAAGATTATTTTCTGTGAGGAGAACTCCTTTTTCATGAGCCAAAATGTTTCCCTGATGTCTAGTGGCACCCCCCACCTCTGATTGCTATCCTGATCTGAAAAAAATAAAACTGTCCCTCATAGTTTTTTTGATTTAAGAAGCCCTGTAAAAAAGAAAACTCTTCATTGATGTCTGTTGCACCACAGTTAGACCTCTGCCCAACCCTCCAACTCTGCACCCACTCCCCCAAGTCCTTACTCACCCACCAGTTGTCCAACTGCGTAATCCTCTCAGGACTGCAGACATATCTTCACTCTTCAAAGCTGGACCATGAACTGAGAAAATCAGGTACTGTAAGTGTTTCAATGTATTTCAAAGGGGTTTGAACTTCATGGCATAACTTGGCAGTTTCTAAATATTTTGGAACCCCACATCATGAACAATGCTAGGTGATTTTGTGGTTGCTGTGTGAAATCATCTTTCAGGAAGGAACTGAACATTTTTTCCACCCTTGTTTCTGCAGTGGGTCCTAGGAACGATATATAGTATGTTGAAAATTTGGTGTGAAAACATAAACAAGCAACAAAGTTATGTGCTTACGTTGAAATTTGAGAATGCAGTCTTGTAAGTTTTGTAATTTTATATATTTTGACAGCAAATTTTATACATAACAATTTTTTTCACGTCAACTCTTGTCTGCTGTCATTTTTAAAATCCTGGCCAAAATGTTTTTTTTATGCCCCAAAATGTTATTTCACGGTTGTTTGGTAATATCGTCTTTTGGGCAGAATTTAAACATTTTCACTTGTTCATGAGGCAGGGTCATAGAAGCCTATGTTGAAAATTTGGGGTCAAAATATGTAAAAATGGGAAAGTAGTGCACATTCAAGGAAATTTTGCTATGCTCACTTGTACTGTAACTCTGGTAATTTTCAATATTTTAACCCCAAATTTTCAACATAGCCATTTTTTTACACCTCATGAAAATGACAACTGTCATTTTTCAACTCCTCTTCAAACTGTCTTTTCATACCTGTGCCATTGAAAGATGTTGGGTTGATGTGGAATGATATTTTTAATGGGGATTTGTAAATTTACAGTACTGGATTCATGAGGTGGGTCATAAGAAAGCTATAGTGACAGTGTGGGTGCAGTTTTGCTAAAATTGTAAGTGCAGGACCCAGAGAGCCCTATGCTTCCACAGCAACATACAGTACATATATGCATCTATGGAGTAATGGGCACCCAGGGCCCAGAGGGTCCTGCACTCACACAAGCAAATAAGGATACAATTACACTTCCTCAAAAAGTATGCATGCATGGGAGCACAGGTCCCTCCACATGCAAATGAGGATGTGATGATACTGTCTCAAAAAGTAAAGAAATTCATTGCAAAACACTTTGTTAATGCACTTATTAGGGATGAAATGACAAAAGAAGAGAAATGCGGCATTACAGTTTCCAACCCTAAAACCCCACCCCCACCATGCAGATAGCAACATGTGTTGGGTGGGCCTCTGGGTTGTCAACCATAATGCTCACCCCATTCTCATATACTGCACCCATCTCAGCTTATTTACCCATGGAATGGGGAAAGTGCTAGGGCTGACAATCCCAAAGCACACCCCATGCCTAATGCTGCCTGCAGGGTGAGGGTGGGGTGTTAGGGTTGGAAGGCCAGACACTGTATTTTCCTACTTTTGTCAGTTCAACCCTAACTAGTGAATTAACACATTTTTTGCAATATATATGTAATACATATATATATATATATATATATATATATATATATATAACCGAAAGAATAAAGTATAACAACAGAGGTAGGATATCCAGTTGGTTTAATAAGTATATTTGCACATTAGTAAATAAAAAGGGTAAGGCCTAAAATAAATATTGTAAAAATCCAACACAGGAAAGGCAGACTAAATATAAAAAGGCCTCAAATCAATGTAAAAAGGATATTAGAAAGAATAAAGCAAAAGCTGAATTGGGTTTAGCAACTAATAAAACAAATAACTGCAAACATTTCTACAGCTGTATTGGTAGTTTAAGAAAAACTCAGAACCAGATAACTAATCTGATGGTAGGTGATACTGTTGTGGTTAAAGAAGAAGAAATAGCAAATACCTTTAACAATTATTTTACAAGTATATGCCAAACGTAGGGCATAAATCCCTCACACACAAATAAAGGAAAATCACTACCACTTATACAGTACTACCGGGAATATTTGTGGAACTGGTTTATGCTAAGTTGAAGAATTTGAACAGATATAAATCTGGTAGACCTGATGGTATGTATCGTATATTGTTGATTAAAACAGCAGAGGAATTGGTGGAGCCATTGGCCATGTTATTTAATAAATCCTTGAGGGAAGGAGCTGTTCTTGAGAAATGGAGTGTGGCTCATACATAAAACTGTGAACAAGGTGCTAGTTGAGAATTATAGATCCATTAGTATCACTTCAGTCATTGGAAAACTAATGGAAGGCTTTATAAAAGAGTTTTTAGGAGGTAGTCTAAAACAGTGAGAACAGATAGATATTTCTCAACATAGTTTTGCATAAGGGATGTCATGCATCAGCAATCTGGTGCACTTTTTTGAGCCTGTGAGCCAGGCCTTGGACCAATGTCTCCCTGAGGATGTCATATACTTAAATCACTCTAAGGCATTTAACACCATCTCCCATGGGACCTTGTAAAACGTCCTTCGGTAATATGGTATAAATGCATATCTCCATGATTGGATAACTGCATGGCTTGTCAATAGAAGGCAACAAGTACAAATAAGAGGGTACTGGTCAGATTGGGGGACGGTGATGAACTGGGTACCCTCGAGGTCAATATTGGGGCCACTGATATTCAATATGCTAGTCGCCTCTATGCAGGTGTCACAAGGCATCTGGATCTGCAAGTATGCTGATGACACCAAAATAGGGACGATAGTTAATGTTGTTAAGTCTGTTCACGATCTTCAGACCCAAATATCTAATCTGGAAAAGTGGGCAACTGAGCATAAACTGAGGTTTAATGAAAGTAAATGCAGGGTGATGCACTTCAGGGTGAATAACAAACTAACCCAATATTGCCCGAACAATAAACTTATTTCTGAAACTGTAAATGAAAAAGATCTAGGGATAGTTATATTTAATCCCCTAAACTTTGAAAATCATAATACAGAGGCAGTTAAGAGATGTAATAGAATAGTAGGTAATATCCTCAAGAATATTACAAGTCGGAGGGATCAGGCTTTGATCCCACTATATAAAACCTTGGTAAGACTAATACTTGAATATGAGGCCCCATTTAGTACTTCACAAACAGTGGAAACATCTTAAAAGATAGTGCAGGTACAGAGGATGTTTTCCAAAAAAGTGAGGAGAGTACATACCCTAAGCTATCAAGAAAGTCTAAAATCATTAAAATTGTATTCCATGACCTATCATAGGGCAAGATATTACCTTTTCTATGTTTATAAAGCTCTAAAGGATGGGATAATTTGGGAATCAGTGGGTCTTTGTCAGAAAGAGAAGACACAGATAGTAACTAAGTCCCACCCCTGGCAGTTACGGGGTGAGAGGTATGATACTACAAAGAGAGACAGGTGATTTAATAAATGAAATGTAAATGCATGGCATGCACTACTCCATGAGGTAATGAGTGCTAGTAGCATTGATACCTTTAAAAATTTACTAGATGCCCATATGGGAGAAAAGAAATGGGAAATTTGACCACTAAATTAATGGAAGACTCCTATTTGGCTCTAGTGGCTAAATGGAACAATTCTACCCATGTACCTATATATATACTGTATATATTATGGTAGCACGGTAGTGCTACCATAGTTAGGGTTGAGGAGCCATTTACATGTTAAACCCCAAATTTTGCACCTTATTAACTTTGAAACCATTTGACAGATTTGCCTGAAATTTGGAATACATAATCAAGACCCATACGCCTTGGGATCTGTCAAGTTTCGTACTGGTCAGATACATGGCTGCGGAGTTATTAAGCGTGATCTGCGAGTGTGTTTAAGCTTTTTCTGGAATTCTATGGTTGCGCCTACAGGTCGCACGGTTTGTGTGACCGGTCCAAAATCTTCAGGGAAAGTGCGGCCAGGGTCCCCGATGTGCCATTTGAAGATTTCATAAAAAAATATTAAACGGTTTAAAAGTTATTTAAAAAACAATTTCCCATTATAAGTCAATGGGAAACGTTAACAAAAAGTTCAACAGTGTCACAAATACACTTTTTACTGTTGCAAATGGCCCTTTTACTGTCACAAATCCACCATTTTGTTTTCAGTTAGTGATCAGAAAAATGCTTGGCATTTAAAATTGGGAACCTCTAGCAACCTAATTCTTTTTGTATTCACCTAGTCGGGCCCTGAGGATGCTAGCCATGTCTTTATTTTGGGGTAACACACCCCAGAAATAAGTTTTTCAAACTTCTGGAAAAAGTACATTCGCAAAGTAGTGTTGCACTCATGAAAGTGTTGCAAATTTTTGCAAAAGCTTTTGCAAATTGCGACAGTACTTTTCTAGGCTCTGGGAAAATGATAGCAATTCTTTGGCACCCTACTGCAAAAGAACAGTTCAGTGCTTTGGCCTGAAATTTGGAAGGATCGCAGCTGACATCTCACAAATGTGCCTTTCAGTGCTGTGTTGAAAAAATATTACATGGCGGCAAAGTTACAACACTCCAAATTTGACACTTTTTCCCATAGGATAACATTACAGCATCTGACGCATTGCAGCAATCCTTTGGCGCCCTGCTGCGATATTACGGCTTGGTCTTTTGGGCTGAAATTTGGAGATAAGACACCCAACATCCCATAGATGTGCCTTTTAGTAGTTTGGTGTAAAAAAAAAATTACAGGAAGCCAAAGTTATGGCACTCCAAACTTCTCTTTGTTTCCCATAGGATGACATTACGGCATTTGCCGCGCCTTTCAGGGCCTGTATCTCAGAAACAGTACAAGATACGGACTTTTCATCAAAAAAAAAAATACGTTGCCTCCACAAAAACTAGCCAGAAAAGTCCTAAATCATATGACTTTTAATTTTTTTTCTACATCGTACGGTTCCTGAGATATACGCTATTTAGTATTCCAACTCCTCATTTTCTGCTCCAAGACAAATTATTATGCTTACATTCTTTGTACTCACTGTCTTTCTCTATGCTGCTTTTGGGGAAAACCAGCCTTTGCACTTACATTACTGTTAGTGTTGCCCTTTCCACTTGTGGTTCTGTACCCATTTCACTTACCGTTCACGTCTACACCACCATGTGCATTATCCTTTGCGTTTCCATTTGCACTTGTGTTTCTGTTATTTTTTGCCATTTGTGTCTACAGTACTGTTTCTCTTTCTGTTTCGCTTTGTGTCACCATGCCCATTGACATTTCCGTTTGCGGGCACCATGTCACTATGTGACAAGACATCACGTAGCGGACTGTTCCCGTCTATGCCACTGTGTACGTTACCCTTTCTGTTTTCATTCACACTTGCATTACCATGTGCACCACTGTTAGTGCTTCTGTTTGTGTTGCTGTTCCTGTTACTATGTCACAAGACATCACGTGGCGGGAGCGTGGGGCTCCTGCCACTGCATTACATTCACTATTTCTTCATTCTTAGCAAGAAGGAAATTAAGGCAAAAAACTCAGTTTAATGCATCAGTTAGGGTTGTTCCACAGTGAAAAAGAGGAAATTCGGTGTTAGGGTTGAAAACGCCTGGACCCAGCCCACCCCCAACGCCATTGGGGTGTGCATTGGAGTGTTCGGTCCTAGCTCTCAACCCATTCTCCATACTTCTGCTGCTTTACACATGTGATGGGGTGAGAGGTAAGGCCGATCCCATTGCGCACCCCAATGGCAGTTGGGGGTGGGCTAGTCCATGTTTCAACTGTAGCACCAAATTTCTCACTTTTGTTGCTGTGGAACAACCCTAACTGATGCATTAAATGGAGTTTTTTGTCTCTATATATATATATATATATATAGACACACATACATGCATGATATATAAATATATATATTTAAAATTTTGGTAGCAAGGAAAGACATACAGAGCAGAGCTTGTTTCCAGGTGCAAACCAGGGACAATGGGTACAAATACAACAAAGAACTGATGCATACAGAATACAAAATAAGGCAATGTATGATGCAAGTAAATATATACATTTGAAATAGTGTCAACAATAGGAAATCATTTAAGAATAACTACAGTACAAAGATAATAAGGCGCTCAGGTAGACATTTTTTGTTGAGAGAGACAGCAAAGGATGGACATGAGGGCATGAAAACTATGCAGGGGGTGGAAAGGGAGTGAAGAAGACAGGAGCAGATATGTGAAAGAGAAACAAAGGAAGAATATATATATATATATATATATATATATATATATATATATATATATATATATATATATATATATATATATATATGGGATACATGATGGGCATGAGTGTGATATGGAAAATATCTTCACTCCTATAGAGTGACCTCTGAATACTCATGAGTGGCGAAGCCACAAGTGAGGTTTCAGAGGTCACTGTACAGGACTGAACATATTTCCCATATCACATGAGTACCCATCATGAATCCGATATATACAATGGGGGCCTCGTTGTTGCAAAATGTACCATTTGCGTGGCTTTGCCCGGCTTTGCGTGGTATGCACGGCTTTGCATGCATGTGATAAATGTCAGGTCTTATATTTATCACACCCTGGTGAAAATGACATCATTTATCACACTCACTTACCACTAACGCCCATTGTGTACATATATATATATATATATATATATATATATATATATATAAAGACAAAGAACTCTCTGTCATAAACACTGAGGCAAGGGTTACCCAAAGGGTATTTGGCTGGGAAGCCAAGTTTCAAGAAAATACAAAATCACACATGCCCACACAATGCAAAGCATCATGGGCTGCATATGCAAATCACCACAGAATGTTAGGCTTGTTCAACTTGGCTTCCCAGCCAAATGCCCTTTGGGGTAACCCTTGCCTCAGTGTTTGTACACAAAGGTTCTTTGTCTTTTAAATAGTTTTTTATTTTAAAGGGTTCACCACAACATAACCAAGACACACTGTCTTAGGGTAGCTGGTTCACTCCACTGGGGTGTCAAACAGATGAGGCATACTGATGAGTCCTGGTAGGACGAAACACGTGTCTATATCATCTTTCAGCACCCTTTGCAAACTGTGTGAGAGGCCTTTTGGCACCATGCAATTCTACTTAAAGTTGAACCAGGCTAACATTCTGTGATGATTTGCATATGCAGCCCATGATGCTTTGCATTGTGTGGGCATGTGTGATTTTGTATTTTCTTGAAACTTGGCTTCCCAGCCAAATGCCCTTTGGGGTAACCCTTGCCTCAGTGTTTGCGCACAGAGGTTCTTTGTCAATAAATAGTTTTTTATTTTAATGGGTTCACCACAACATAACCGCACTGTCTTAGGGTAGCTGATTCACTCCACTGGAGTATCAAGCAGATGAGGCATATTGATGAGTCCTGGTAGGATGAAACACATGTCTATGTCTTCTGTTAGCACCCTTTGCAAACTGTGTGAGGGGCCTTTTGGCACCATGCAATTCTGCTTAAAGTTGAACCAGGCTAACATTCTGTGGTGATTTGCATATGCAGCTCATGATGCTTTGCATTGTGTGGGCATGTGTGATTTTGTATATATAGACACATATATATATATATATATATATATATATATGTTGATCGTGCCCCTGCAGTTAAGGTTGATCAGTCACTTCTGTGTTAAACTCAAAATGTTTGCACTTTAATAACTTTGCAATCATTAAAGTGATTCACATTAAATTTTTACAGGCGTTATTTGGGACCATCAATCTATTGATGTGACAAGTTTCATTTCAGGTGTGGGTGCTGAGATAAGGATTGTGAAAAAAATGTGAAAATTAATGTGTTTTATTTTTCATTTCTTTGTCACGCTGCAGCACAAAAACGGTTTGGAATTTTGGTCTAAAACTTTTAGAGTAGAATGGTCTTAGTCACAGATGCACCTTTTGAAGATATGGTAAAAAAATATTAATCTGCTCCAAAGTTACTTAATTTTACCATTATTTTCAATGGGAATTTCACTCTCCAGTTATATGTTCTGCTTGAAACAGGATCCTTTTTCACAAATGGGTTATCCTTTTTCACAAACAGGTCATCCTGTGTCACAAATGGGAAATCTTTTTCGTGCTGCCACCATCTTATTTTTCAATTAGCGATGGAAACAACATTAAATAACTAAAAAAAAAATTAGGTATTTAACCAAAGTCATATACAGACGGGACAGCGACACCCCCACGGCAAAACCCACACAGCGAAACCCTGATTGCAACAGACATTGCAGTGATGGGGTTCCACGGTGTCAGACTGTGCAGCAATGGGGGGTAGGCACCTAACTTCACTATATGTGTAATATGGCTTTAGTAATCTAAATTGGGGGGGGTGGAAGGCCCCCGCACATTGCTGTCGCCACGTTGCTGATAGGTTATGAGATGCATCGATGTTCGGGATGTTGGCATGCTAACTGCACTATGGGGGATGTAACTGTGCGGGATGTCGCCACGGCATAGCAAAACCAGTTGAAACCAACATATGTGTTCTGCTAATTGGGAACTTTTTCACACAATTCTGGTGTTGGTTTCTGGACAAAAAAGTTGGACACTTGTTTCTTCAACATGTTGAAATCAGTACTGGGTGAGTATAGTGCAGACTAAACCACACATGAAGAACTGCACGGTCAGTAGTGCATATGGTATGAGAGTGACAGGGATATATCATTGATACGACTATATTGCTACCCCAGTCGCTCCATACTAAAGAGGAAGTGGATGTAACCACTGCCAGTCGGGTGCTCAGTTGAGCTGCTCCCATGGTGGAGTGGCTAGAGCACCTGACCCAGTTGTAAATGAGGCAATAGACCAGGGTTTAAAACCCTCTTCAGAAAATTGTTTTACATTCCTGCTGTCCACACCCCCATGGAGTTGATTATATTTATTCTGAGGGGTGTGGGGGGTGGAGCCCCCTGTAAAAAACAAACTGAAGGATCGGGTGTGCAGCTTTCATGTGCAGACAGCATTATGTGCTGCCGCTGCATTGCTGCATGCTGTTTTCCATGGTCGGGTGAGAAATGCACAGTTTCATCTGCGATATCATGACACCGTGCCGTTGAAATCCTGTTTTATGTCTTTTTTCATGCTCGGGAATCCTTTTTTGCAAATTGCAAAAGCAGAACACAACAAGTAATTCTCGATCATGAAAAAAGACTTGGTAATAGCTCCTGATTACCAGAACACTGTTTCTCTAGTGTTTAGTGTCATCCCCCACCCTCCGATTGATATTCATGTTAATTGTTGCTGTTTCCCTTGTGTCTAGTGGCACCCCCTCACCCTCCAATTGCTGTCCACATTTTATGTTTTCCATTACTCTGGTGTTTAGTGGCAGCCCCCTAACCCTTCAATTTCTGTCCTCATTATATTTTCCTCTTTCCCTGGTGTCTAGTGGCACCCCCGATTGCTGTCCACATTTTTCTTTTCCATTTCCCTGGTGTCTGGTTGCACCCCTACCTTCTAATTACTGTCCCTGTTTTGTTTCCAATTTCCCTGGTGTCTAGTGCGACGCCCTACCCTCTGATTGGCATCCTCATATTTTTCTCTTTCCCTGGTGTCTAGTGGCACTCCCCACCCTCCAATTGCTCTCCCTCTCATATTTTCCCATTTCCATGATGTTTAGTGGCAGCCCCACCTGCCTATTGTTCCCTGTCCCTGCAAAAGAAAAAACAATTGATGATGGGGAATTTTCCTAGAATAAAAAAGAAAATGGTTCCTTGCCAATGTAACCCCCCCAACACCATATCCCACTCAGCACCCACCATCACATCTCTCCCAGTACACTCCCACACCCTCACTCACCTGAACTGGTGACAGGGCAAAGATCCACTTTCCGATCAAAGATACGTCTTGCTGCTGGAACCGGTAACTGCAATATGACAAAGTAAGGTAAATGCGATTCAATGTATTTCAATGGTGTTTTCAACATTGATGCATAACATGGCCATTTTTGTATGCTTTCATGCCAAATTTTCAGCATGACCTTTTGGGGACCCCACCTCCTGGGCAACATCAGTGGAATTTCACAAATCCTTCCCGGATGGTGGTTACTCAGTCCCTTGGCCAAATCGCCATTTAAGTGTGATTTGAAAATGTTCACTGCCTTTGTTCATGAGGTGGAGTCAAAAGAAGGCTATGTTTAAATTTTGAGGTCAAAATATTAAAAACTCCAAAGTTATGTGCATCCATTTAAATTTGACTACGCTCAGTCATAAGTCTGGTAATTTTAAATATTTGTTTTTAAATTCTATTGTTGCTCCTTGGAGCTGGGGGAACACTTGACCCCTTTCTGCCCTGTCTAACTGACACCTCACACTCCCCCAGACCCAGCCTACATGAGGGAATGGGGAGGACTGTGACTTACCCCTCATGGAGGAGCCCCCCACCAGTGGGGGAACCGGGAGAGTCGGAGATTACCCATGAGCCCCTGCCTGCCGATGGGCTTTGTTTGGCCCAGGAGAGTGCGAGTCACTTGGGTGCATCATGCTTACATGCTGAGAGGGATTTTTCCCAGCTGGGAGAAATGGGGGTGGGGAAACAGACAATCAAATGGATAGACAATTGGCTCCAGGACCGGACCCAGAGGGTCATAGTTGGCAGGATAGTTTCATCCCCAAGGAGGGTCATTAGTGGGGTCCCACAGGGATCAGTTATTGGACCCATCTGTTCAATGCCTATGTCTGTGACATAAGGACAGGTACCAGGAGTAAGATGAGTCTCTTTGCGGATGACTCAAAACTGGAGGCAGTGGTGGATGGGGACAAGGGAAGGGTGGCCCTACAGGGGGATCTGGAGGCTCTGGAAAGATGATCTAGAAAGTGGAAGTTGAGGTTCAATGCAGGGAAATGCAAGGTACTGCACCCGGGGGCCAGAAACCCAGGCCAAGTATACACCCTGGGAAGGGAATGCTACAGGTCTCGATGGCTGAGAGGGACTTGGGCATGGTGGTGGATGTCAAGATGAACAACTCGTAGACTTGTGAGAGGACAGCAGCCAAGGCCAGCAGGATTTTGGGATGCATCGCTAGGGGGATCACCTCCAGAAGGAGGGAAGTGAAACTCCCTCCGTATAATTGCTTGGTGAGGTGAGGCCGCACCTTGAGTACTGCATGCAGTTTTGGAGGCCACACTTAAAGAGGGACATTAAACTCCTGGAGAGGGTCCAGAGGAGGGCAACCAAAATGATTTGGGGCTTGGGGGACAGGACCTATGGGGAGAGGCTCGAAGAGCTAAATATGTACACATTGGAAGAGAGAAGGGACCGGGGGAACATGATAGAGGTCTTCAGGTACATGAAGGGGGTAAATAGAGGAGGAGAAGTCAGGGTGCTTTGAAGGAAGGAGGAGGGGGCAACTAGAGGACATGGGTGGAAGCTGGAGGGGGGGAAGATTCAGGGGAGAAAGGAGGAGGTGCTACTTCACTGAGAGGGTGGTGGAGCCATGGAATGTCCTGCCCAGGGGGCTGGTGGAGGCAGAGACAGTGAAGAGGTTCAAAAGGGGGTGGAACAGGTACAGGGGAAGGATTCTGGAAGCAAAATCCAGTGCAGAGAGAATATCTAGAACTTGGAAGGTAGAAGCCAGAGAATGTGAGGGGGGCAGCAAGGTCAGCTCCCAGGGTGGGGGCTGACCAAATGAGCAGACACAAAAGACCATTAGGCCTATTCTGCTGGCATTTTAGTATGTTAGTATCATGGTGCCTTAAGGAAAAGGATGTGCAAAGACACCAGCACGTTAAGCCACATGCACTTCTGTGACCTACATAGGCCTCCACCTCCTCCTGAACATAAGTGGTCCCAGATGAGAGGCACCTAGTTATCACTTGGTGGTATTATGGCACTGTGGACCATGAGATCCCTCCCCTGGAGAGGAAAGTTCACCTGGTGGCAGGTCAGTCCTGCTCCCTCTCTTCCCCCTGTCTAACCCTTAATGACTAGAGCTCGCTTCCAAACCTGGATTACCGGCATGGTATGTGGTATGGATTCCAGCACCTCAATCCACAGTGCCACCAGGCAAGCAATTTTAAATTTTTTGACTGCAAATTTTCAGGATAGTCATATTTTTACACCATCTCGTGAACATCACAGCTGCAATTTTTCAAATCCTGGCCAAACTCTGTTTTCGCACCTCTGGCATGGAATGCTGTTGCAGTTTCCTGGAATCATGTTTTGGTGGGGATTTGAAAATTTTCATTACTGGGTTCATGAGGTGGGGCAATAAAAAGGCTACGGTAACAATTTAGCTGCTGTTCTCTTAAAATTGTAAGCCCAAGGCCTGGAGGCCCCTTTGCTTCCACAGCAACAAACACACTGTATACACCTCTATGGTGGGATGGGAGCACAGGGTGCAGAGTGCGATGTGCTGTCATGGGCAAATAAAGATATGGTTACACTATCTGAAAAAAATGCAGATAGACGGCAGAGCTGGGCCGAAAGGGCACTGCACTCCCACACACGAGAAAAAACAAACATGACTATATTATCTCAAAAAGTAAGGACATTCATTGCAAAAAAAAACTTTGTTAATGCATTAGTTAGGGCTGAAGCAACAAAAGTAGGGAAACGTGCTGTTAGGGTTTCCAAACCTAACACCCCACCCCACCCTGCAGGTGACAACAGACGTGGAGTGTGCTTTGGGGTTGTCAACCCTAATGCTCACCCCATTCTCATGTACTGTACCCATCTCAGCTTTTTTACTCATGGAATGGTATGAGGGTTAGGGCTGACAACCACAAGGCACACTCCACACCTACTGCTGCCTGCAGGGTGGGTCCAGAGTGTTAGGGTTGAAAACACTAACGCCACATTCCCCTACTTTGTTGCTTCAGCCTTAACTATTGCATTAACAGAGTTTTTTGCAATTAATTTATATATATATATATATATCTATACATGTATTTCTAAAGTGACAAAAGTAGGGAAATGTAGTGTTAGTGTTTCCAACCTTAACACCCTACCCCCTCCCTGCAGTCACTGACAGGCATTGTAACAGCCTAGAGAGATTGTTCTACAAGTGGATAGGGACAGCTAAGTCATTTTACTATATTTAAAAAAACAATTAGTCAAGAATGAAGGTTCAAGACCTGGACTAGGTAGGAGCTGCCAAGTAGATGTAGTCTGGCCCCTTCGGCTACAGGAGGGCACACCCTGGCCTGGAGCTCCCTGACCGGTGAACACAGGCTCCCATCCTAAAGCCTTGGCTACAGGAGGTCACATCTGCCCTTGAGCTCCCTGACTGATGAACACAGGCTCCCATCCTAAAGCCTCAGCTACAGGAGGGCACACCCTGCCCTGGAGCTCCCTGACCGACAAACACAGGGTCTCATCCTAAAGCCTCAGCAACAGGAAGGCACACCCCTGCCCTGGAGCTCCCTGACCAATGAACAAAGGCTCTCATCCTAAAGCCTTGGCTACAGTAGAGCACATCTGCTCTTGAGCTCCCTGATCGACGAACAAAGGATCCCATCCTAAAACCTTGTCTACAGGAGGGCACACCCTGCCCTGGAGCTCCCTGACTGATGAACACAGGCTCCCATCTTAAAGCCTCAGCTACAGGAGGGCACACCCTGCCCTGGAGCTCGCTGACCAACGACCACAGGCTCTCATCCTAAAACCTCAGCTACAGGAGGGCACACCCCTGCCCTGGAGCTCCCTGACTGACGAACACAGGCTCTCCTCCTAAAGCCTTGGCTACAGTAGGGCACATCTGCCCTTGAGCTCCCTGACTGATGAACACAGGCTCCCATCCTAAGGTTAATTTTTGCCAGTCCTTACAGCGCCTCTTAGCTTTGGCCTTCCTTTGTGTTCAAATTTTGGCGCCGTTTCACCTGGACTTCTGTCCAGTTTCAATCTGCTGAAAACAACTGCTTAAATGCATGGGACTCACACCAGTTGCTATATATATTTAAATGCTTATACAAATGCATGCTACTAGGATAGGATCTTGAAATTCAATTTCTGTACCTCAGCTACCATCCACGCACAAGAAAGTGGCACCAAAAATCTTTCCTTTGAATTTCTTCCATGACTAATGCTGCAGTACGTGCAGCTAAACCAAAAACTGTCTCAGCATTTTAATTTAAGAATTAATTTTAACTGCTGACTAGTGGTACAGACCCGTGAAGTTTTCCAACTGCTTTTGTCTGGAAATTCTATAGACACCTCATTCCCGATTTGAACCCCTAACCTGCTTTCAGCTACTAAATTTTGGTAAAGTATAAATAAATCAGCCAAACTAAGCGCAAGAGCTGTTTAAACTTAAGATTACATAGCCTGCAGCTTATGAGAGCCGACTGAGCAGCTCCTCGCGTACTGGGCACATTTTATTCGATTTTGTGAAATCAAGCACAAGTACTGCTCTCTGTTTTAAGCGCATCACCAGCAGCCTAGGTGGGAGTGTGTAATTAATTGTAAAACTGGTCTCCTCACTCTGCTGATACAATTTTAGTAGCTGCCTGAATTTAAATCGCAAATGCCTGCAGCTTAGGAGGGAGACTAAAACCTGACTGCAAAACTACTATCTTGCTAGGTGCTGCTACCCTTAACTTCATTTATCTATGTTTGCCTGTTGATATACACACAGTCAGTGAAGATAAATATAGCATTCTACTGAAGTAGACTCTGATTATAGTTCATTTAATGCAGTGCTCAATAAATCCTACCTATGATACAGTGCTCATTTAGATTTATAATTGTTTTACAGTCTCTGGTTAGAACCTAAGATTACATTTGTGGATATTGCATGATGCAGAGGTGTTCACAGTCAACTGCAACTTTAGACTAATTAAAGAACTATCTCTTTGCCCCATTCCACCACCCACTTTGTTCTCTGTACCCCTTCCCTAAAACCTCTCAATTAACTATACTTTGTTTTCTGCCCTTCCCTATATTACCAGCCTGCTCACCCTCTTTCTTTCTCCTTAGCCTTGGCTACAGGAGGGCACACCCCTGCCCTGGAGCTCCCTGACCAACGAACACAGGCTTCCATCCTAAAGGTAATTTTCGCCAGTCCTTGCAGCGCCTCTTTGCTTTGGCCATCCTTTGTCTGAGTGTTCAAATGTTGGTGCCGTTTCACCTGGACTTCTTCCCGGTTTCAATCTGCTGAATCCAACTGCCTAAATGCAAGGCACTCACACCAGCTGCTATATATTTTTAAATGCTTATTCAAATGTGTGCTACTAGGTTAGGATCTTGAAATTCAATTTCTGTACCTCAGCTACCGGCCATGCACAACAAAAGTGGCACCAAAAAACTTTACTTTGAATTTCTTCCATGACTAATGCTGCAGTACGCGCAGGTTAACTGAAACTGTCTCAGCATTTTAATTTAAGAATTAATTTTAACTGCTGACTTATGGTACAGACCCGTGAAGTTTTCCAACTGCTTTTGTCTGGAAATTCTATAGACACCTTGGTCCCGATTTGAACCCCTTACCTGCTTTCAGCTACTAAATTTTGGTAAAGTGTAAATAAATCAGCCAAACTAAGTGCAAGAGCTGCTTAAACTTAAAATTACATAGCCTGCAGCTTAGGAGAGCCGACTGAGCATCTCCTCGCGTACTGGGCACATTTTATTAGATTTTCTGAAATCAAGCACAAGTACTACTCTCTGTTTTAAGCACATCACTAGCAGCCTAGGTGGGAGTGTGTAATTAATTGTTAAAACTGCTCTCCTCGCTCTGCTAATACAATTTTAGTAGCTGCTCGAATTTAAATCGAAAACGCCTACAGCTTAGGAGGGAGACTAAAACTTGACACAAAACTGCTCCTAGCTTGCCAGGTGCTGCTACCCTTAATTGCATTTATCTATGTTTGCCTGTTGATATACACAAAGTCAGTGAAGATAAATATAGCATTCTACTGAAGCAGATTCTGCTTATAGTTCATTTAATGCAGCTCTCAAGAAATCCTACCTATGATACAGTGCTCATTTAGATTTATAATTGTTTTACAGTATCTGTTTAGAACCTAAGATTACGTTTGTGAATATTGGATGACCCAGAGGTGTTCACTGTCAACTGTAACTTTAGACTAGTTAAAGAACTATCTCTCTGCCCCATTCCACCGCCCACTTTGCTCTCTCCACCCCCTCCCTAAAACCTCTCAATTAACTACACTTTGTTTTCTGCCCTTCCCTGTATTACCAGCTTGCTCACCCTCTTTCTTTCTCCTTAGCCTTGGCTACAGGAGGGCACACCCTGCCCTGGAGCTCCATGACCAACGAACACAGGCTTCCATCCTAAAGGTAATTTTCACCAGTCCTTGCAGTGCCTCTTAGCTTTGGCCTTCCTTTGTCTGAGCATTCAAATTTTGGTGCCATTTCACCTGGACTTCTGCCCGGTTTCAATCTGCTGAAAACAACTGCCCAAATGCATGGTGCTTGCACCAGCAGTTATATATTTTTAAATGCTTATTCAAATGTGTGCTACTAGGATAGGACCTTGAAATTCAATTTCTGTACCTCATCTACTGGCCATGCATAAGAAAGTGGCACCAAAAAACTTTGCTTTGAATTTCTTCCATGACTAATGCTGCAGTATGCGCAGGTTAACTGAAACTATCTCAGCATTTTAATTTAAGAATTAATTTTAACTGCTGACTTATGGTACAGACCCGTGAAGTTTTCCAACTGCTTTTGTCTGGAAATTCTATAGATACCTCAGTCACGATTTGAACCCCAACCTGCGTTCAGCTACTATATTCTGGTAAAGTGTAAATAAGTCAGCCAAACTAAGCGCAAGAGCTGCTTAAATTTAAGATTACATAGCCTGCAGCTTAGGAGAGCTAACTGAGCAGCTCCTCGCGTACTGAGCATATTTTGTTCGATTTTGTGAAATCAAGCACAAGTACTGCTCTCTGTTTTAAGCACATCACCAGCAGCCTAGGTGGGAGTGTGTAATTAATTGTAAAATTGCTCTCCTCACTCTGCTAATACAATTTTAACAGCTGTTTGAATTTAAATTGCAAACCCCTGCAGGCTAGGAGGTAGACTATAACTTGATTGCAAGACTGCTCCTAGCTTGTCGGGTGCTGCTACCCTTAACTTCATTTATCTATGTTAGCCTGTTGATACACAAACAGTCAGTGAAAATAAATATAGCATTCTACTGAAGCAGACTCTGCTTATAGTTCATTTAATGCAGCTCTCAAGAAATCCTACCTATGATACAGTGCTCATTTAGATTTACAATTGTTTTACAGTATCTGCTTAGAACCTAAGATTACATTTGTGAATATTGCATGAACCAGAAGTGTTCACCGTCAACTCTAAATTTAGACTAATTGAAGAACTATCTCTCTGCCCCATTCCACCACCCACTTTGCTCTCTCTACCCCCTCCCTAAAACCTCTCAATTAACTATTCTTTGTTTCCTGCCCTTTCCTATATTACCAGCCTGCTCACCCTCTTTCTTTCTCCTTAGCCTTGTCTATAGGAGGGCACACCCTGCCCTGGAGCTTCCTGACCGACGGACACAGGCTCCCATCCTAAAGATAATTTTTTCCAGTCCTTACAGTGCCACTTAGCTTTGGCCTTCCTTTGTCTGAGCATTCAAATTTTGGCACCATTTCACCTGGACTTCTGCCTGGTTTCAATCTGCTGAAAACAACTGCCTAAATGCATGGTACTTGCACCAGCAGTTATATATTTTTAAACGCTTATTCAAATGTGTGCTACTAGGATAGGACCTTGAAATTCAATTTCTGTACCTCAGCTACCGGCCATGCATGAGAAAGTGACACCCCAAAACTTTTCTTTGAATTTCTTCAATGACTAATGCTGCAATATGCGCAGGTTAACTGAAACTGTCTCAGCATTTTAATTTAAGAATTAATTTTAACTGCTGACTAGTGGTACAGACCCGAGAAATTTTCCAACTGCTTTTGTCTAGAAATTCTATAGATACCTCATTCCCAATTTGAACCCTTAACCTGCTTTCAGCTACTAAATTTTGGTAAAGTGTAAATAACTCAGCCAAACTAAGCTCAAAAGCTGCTTACACTTAAGATTACATAACCTGCAGCTTATGAGAGCCGACTGAGCAGTTCCTCGCGTACTGGGCACATTTTTTTCGATTTTGTGAAATCAAGCACAAGTACTGCTCTCTGTTTTAAGCGCATCGCCAGCAGCCTAGGTGGGAGTGTGTAATTAATTGTAAAACTGGTCTCCTCACTCTGCTAATACAAGTTTAGCAGCTGCTTGAATTTAAATTGCAAATGCCTGCAGCTTAAGAGGGAGACTAAAACTTGACTGCAAAACTGCTCCTACGTTGCTGGGTGCTGCTACCCTGCAGTCGCTATGCTACTGCTCCCCACCCACCACCCACCTCGCCCATCCTTAGCTGGTACCAGTTATATAGCATAAGGAATTAGTTAGACCACGCCCAGTAGAAAATTAACCATCTCCCACTTTACCATTAGTAGCCTATATTTCTTGGCTGCTAGAGGTCGCCTGATCTTAATTCCATGTTCTGGCTCCCAAATCATAACCCTGCAAGCAAAAATTTCTGTTACTTACACATACTACTTTCAAATGACCCTGTCAATAAAACCTAATATGGCCATAAATCCTTGTGCTTTATTCTTACTAGCTTCTATATCTTTCCCCCTCAAATGGCTCCCTATACTACACTATCTAACATCCAGTAACTGTCACTACACTTACCCTGACAACTCTAGGCTGTCTTTTGTGCATATACCACCATACCTGCCACCTGTTACCTCCCCACTTCTCATTCCTTATAAGTTCACCTACCATTTAGCCTGCACTCTGCATAAATCCCCACTACTCAGCCTCACCTGTCCACCCCTTTCATCCATCATAAGCTATGGTACCTCTTACTTCTAGTGTTAATGTTAGCTGGGAATATTGAGCTAAACCCAGGGCCAGTAAGTAACTTATCACACAAGAATACAAACTGGTATGACACCAAGGGCCTCCGCATTGCACACCTGAATATCAGGAGCCTGCTTCATAACATGGCGGAACTCAAGGCGTGGGTTGTTCAATATAACTCTGATATCCTTTGCCTATCTGAAACTTGGCTAAAATCCTCCACCCCTGATCCCCTCTGCTCACTACCTAATTACAAGCTAATCAGTCAAGACAGGCCTTCATCAAAGCGTGGCGGTGGTGTTGCCATCTTCTATAAACCTCATCTGTTAATATCCCATAATGTCCTGCCTACCCTATCTCACTGTGAAACGATCCATGCAACCTTACAGCTAGGCTCAAAGAAACTACACACAGTCTGCACCTATAACCCTCCTGCTGGTGGTAGCACGGGTCTTGAAGAACTCCTCTCCCAAGTGAAAAATACCATTGGCCGAAATGAAGTCCTCATACTGGAGGACGTGAACCTAAACTGGACTAGTAAATGTAACCAGTCCTTTCATACCATGGTACAAGGCCTCAACCTTCACCAACTAATCACAGACCCAATCAGGGTCATGGCTTCCCCTCGGGCTAGTACTCTTATCGACTGGGTCCCCTCAAACTGCCATGACAGCATAGTATGTACAGGTATCCTTGTAGATTCAAAAAGTGATCACTCCCCAATCTACTGCATCTGGTGCTCTACCAGTAAACCATCTCTGCCTCCAAAACTCATCACCTTCCGAAATTTGGCTAACTTTAACCAAACACAGTTTATACAATATCTCTCATTAATTGACTGGTCACCCATCTACACCTCAGCTAATGCCCAATTGGCATTAGACCATTTCGTGGCCCAGTTTCATGTGCTCCAAGACACCCATGCTCCCTGCGTTACTCATCAGATTCATGGAACTCAGACTAAGTGGCTTACCAAAGACCTACTCACCCAGATTAGGGCCAGGGATGGAATGTGGCGATGTTTTAAAACCACTGGGCTCCAGACCAATTATAACAACTACCGATCCCTGAGAAACACATGCAAAAAACATATTCGATTAGCTAAAAGCTCTTTCTGCAAAGATCTGCTAACAAAAGCCATGGGGGACTATAAGAAATTCTGATCAGCAATAAAAACCCTTCTTGCAGCAAATCAAATGGCCCATACAAGTGCCATGCTGATAAACGGCATACATTGCAATAATCCAGTGACTATAGCCAACTCATTTAATCACCATTTCTCTGACTTAACCAGATACCTGGCCTCCTTCCCTCATGCACACACTGCTTCCCCCCATGGCAATGCAAAACCTCTACTCACACATCCTCCCTTTAGGTTCCAGAGCATTACAAGAACAGAAGTGCTAAAACTGCTCCTCTCCGTTCCTGTCAGTACCAGCTCGGGGTCTGATGGTCTGGAACCCGGGCTCTAAAAAGTCGCTGCCCCGCTCATAGACTCTCCCCTAACCAAAATCTTCAACCTATCTCTATGTCATGGTACAGTCCCTAATATCTGGAAAATAGCTAAGGTCACACCCATTCCTAAAAAGGGTGATCCTAAGGAAATCATGAATTACCATCCCATAGCAATTCTCTCACTGCTTAGCAAAATCCTGGAAAAACTAGTGGTCACCCAATCCATAGAATATCTTCAGACTTATAACCTTGTCTCTTGTTCCCAGCATGGTTTCCACAATTGCCACAGCACTTCCACCACCCTCCTCAAACTCACAAATGACATCTTTGCATCTATGGACTTGGGCCTCTTGATAAGTGCAATTTTCATTGACTTAACAAAAGGCATTTGACCTGGTTAACCATACCCTTCTTCTTGACAAACTATGCTCCCTCAGCTTCTCTATCAATGTAGTGGCCTGGTTTAAAAGCTATCTGTCTGAAAGAAAACAGGCTGTAGTTTTCAACTCAGCCATATCTGACCTTTCATCTATACATGTTGGAGTCCCCCAGGGCTCCAAACTTGGCCCCTTGCTATTCTCAATCTTCATTAACGACATCCCGTTGCTTGCACCTACCTGTTCATCTTTGCTGAATGCAGATGACCTAGTCATTTACCATAGTGCAAGAAATATCGCCGACATAAACCAACCTTTTGCTTTGGATTTCTCAAGTATTCAGTCCTGGCTAACAGAGAACAAACTTGTTCTCAATATTAGCAAGACACACTCTATGCTCTTTGGGTCACCTGCCAGATTTAAAGCAAACCAAAATGCCCTCAAAATCTCATGTGCAGACAGCTCCCCACTGGTTAGCACCAGATCCTTTAAATATCTGGGCATTACTCTTGATGAATCCCTAGATTTTGACCTACACATAACTGCCACCTATAAATCTGTCAACCCTAAGTTAGGAGGTGCCTACTGCACTAGCTATGCCCTTACACCATCAGCTAGACTAGCTGTGGCACAAGGTTTTCTGCTCCCAGCATTGGCATATGGCTCAGTCACGTACCTCTCTGCTTCCAAATCCTCCGTCCATAAATGGGACACCACCTATAATAACATCTGCCGCTACGCCTTTGCATCCCCATGTTACAAACACCATTGCCAGCTCTATGCTGACCTAAAATGGCCTAGCCCCTCTGCCCATCGACTCCAGTCCTTTGGCTCACTAATTGACTGCATTGCCAGATCAGGCCTCCCACTATCCCTTGCCTGTCTGCTGCACTCACAACCTCTCTCCTATCTGCTGACCTAGCCCCTTTTCACATCCCTAGATGTAAAACTAATATGGGTGCATGCGCTTTCGCATACATGGCTCCAAAGTTCTGGTATTCCATACCTCAAACCATTCATCGAACACCCACCAATGCTAGTTTTAAGAAACTTCACCATGACCATCTGCATACAACTAGCCCCTAAACTTGCTTTCATCTGCCTTAGACCATTTTTTCTCCCTGCCTTCTGTCTTCCCTAGGAAATCTACCTGTCTGACGCCTCTTCTCCACCTCTCTAAATAACCTCCTCATATGTCTCTTATCTCATCCTTTACCCTTTTCCCCTGCTTCCTACCACTCTCCCTTTGTTTCCCCAATTTTTCATTAACCACAGATTCTGGCACTTATTGTATTGCTCTGTGTATACCTTTCTCTTGCAATGCCTGTTTCTCACATTGTTTTGACTCTTGTTGTTACTTGACCTAACTGTATTTTGACTGCTTCATACTGAACAATTGTCTCTACAGCCTAAGTGTGATTGTTATATTGAATCAATGTTTTCTCTACACCTTAAGTTTGATTGCATGTTGATTTCCCTCCTTACTGTGTTACATATATCATGTGATGTGTCACATATATGCTTATCTGTATTTCAAACTGTCTTCTCCAGGGTCGTGCCTGAAAATAGGCATTCTTATGCCTAGTGCACCCACCCGGTTATCAAAAGCAAATAAATAAAATAAAAACCCTATATTCAGAATCCATAATTGTTCCACATATGTAATTAGCAGTTCTAAATAGGGTTGGTTACAAGGACATCATGAGCATATCATTAATTGATACAGTGTGATGCAGCGCAGGGGGGAAATAGGAAAGAATTTATGGCCCTGGCTTTCCTCACACACATGCAGTTTTGCATATAGTTCTAGTGATTGGCAAACTTTTTATGTCAAAAAAGATAGTTGCCTGGATATTCAGAAATGTGCCAAAGGCTGGCACAAGTCTGAGGCAGCACAAATTCAATGTGCCATGGCATTCAGAGGTTTCGCAGGCAGAACAGCACCAGCACAATGTGGCTGAATATGGCAGAGGTGTGCCATGGTGCAAACAGAGATGCTCTAGTATAACCATGGCAGCGCAGAGCAGTACAGCAACAGAGGGGGGCAGGGCACAGAGAACAGACCCAGAGAGACAGCCATGGAAGCACAGTGACAGTGGCCACAGGAGGCCTCCACCAGCAGGGCACACACAGGCACCCAGACACTGGACCCCAGAACACAGCCATGGCATGGATAACAGGCAACAGGAGGTGCCGATGGCCAATGGAGGGCCACCAAGGGAGCCCCCAACCCCCCTAGCAGGCTGTGGGCAGTGCCCCTCCATGAGACCATAACAGGCCACACCCAGGACCATGCAGCCAAGCACACACATGCCACAGCACCCAGAACCATGCAGCCAAGCACACACATGCCACAGAGGCACACAGGGAGCCCACACAGCATTCACTAAATGGGCCAGGATGCAGGCAGCATGTCAGACCACATGGGACAGGCTGCCCAATGCCAAGCAGAGGAACCCAACACAGTGTGTGGATACTACACGAACAATTACCATGGCCATGAGCCTCAACCATGTACACACCCCTGACTGATGCCCCAGGGGCACCCCAATGCACAATCACTGACCCAGGGGATGGACAGCACCACAGTGGGACACGACAGCACACAGCAGGGAACCACGGATGCACATGCTCCCTCTCTCATGCACACAACACGGACAGACACCGGGCCACTGCAGCGTGGCTCCACACGCCAACTGCAAAGCAGACATAGACACAAGCAGGTATGTTAAAAAATATTCATATGAAAGAACTATTCACAAATATAACAGAGGCTGGGAAAGGGTAGGCACAGTGAGGGAAGGGGACAGGGAACAGAAACTGTACAGTGGGCAGGGGACTGGAGGGGAAGGTGCAACAGGGGGAAACAGGGGCAAACATCAGCAACATCAGTGATGGCCCCATCCAGCCACCCCAGCAAGCCATCGCTCCCTCCACTCTGCTGCCATCATTCACCGAATGGCAACAATGATCTCCAAGATACTGGACACCACCTGCAAATTCTTCCACATGAGCCAGCTGAACATTCTTAGTGGCACTCTCTGTGCCGGATGTCAGGCACCTATAGCAAGGGAAATGACAGGTGATCAGTACAATGGCCCAAGGAACTATGCCCACCCACAGTGCGCAATGGGAAGTATGACCACACACCCCTGGAAGGCCCAGAATGGACACCCACAGGGGAGTGAGCCAATGCCAGCCAGCAACATGGCACACCATGACATTGCACAGAGGTGGTCCCCACCAGACAATGGCCACTAGACTGCACAGTCTCCAGAGGTGAGGATACAGCGTGATTGGTGGGGTGGTGTTGCCCTGCTAGGATAAAAATAAGAGTATAGAAGTATAGAAGATTTTATGTGTTTTGAATTGTATTTTTTCCTGAAAATAAACTGTGTTATTGCAAATATATATTTCACAATTTCAGTAAAATTTAATTTTTTTGCTCAACAATCCATGTGTCGGTGTCTTTGCTTATAGCGCCAGTGCCTAACATTCCTTCAGGTCTCCAGATCAATCTGGTGCAGCATTCACTACTCTTGGCAGCTCTTATCTACTCCAGTTGAGGAGGTAAGGTACTGTACACAGGTAGTACTCAACTGGGAAAGGGTTGTCACAGGGGAAGGAACAAAGAATCCTTGATGTCACCTATCTCTGTGTGAAATGGTCTGATCTGATGCCAGAAATTAATACAATAGTGGGTGTGTCATCACAAAAGTGATGCCCAAACAAGTAGGCTGAACTGTGAATATTTTCTATTGCTTTGTGTGAGGTTAACACACTATCAAGACTAACCAATTCCAGGTAATGCCTAACCGTGGAATATTCTAAATTGTTGTTTGGTTTGAATTTGGCGGAGACCCTGAAAACATTTTCTGGCTCAGGAACCTGAGTGTCACACTATACACTTAAGGAGTGTATTTTTTGCAAAATTACCTGTGAGTACAAAGGTTGTGGTGAAGTTGGTTCTACGTTACTAAGCCTTGGCTACTGTAAAGTACAATCTATCATTGGGTTATGAGAAAACTGTATGTATTTGAGACTCTCAGGAATGTTGGATGAGTGTGAGGGACCTCAAGATTTAAGGAGAGCATACAGTCTAGATCCACTTGTGGGGCTTGGAGCAAGTTTTCCTTCCATGGAATCACCAGAATTTAATCCAAGAAGTAGTGAATCACCTATGGCAGAGAGAATGTTGATGTTTATAGGACTTGGTAGAAGTTTTGCCAGAGAAGTGCCTAAGGAAAATATGTAATTTAATGCTAAAGAGGTTGAAATGAGAATGAGTCAGTTAGAGAGATGCATGGAGCAAAAGCTAGAAGTATTCATGTAGAAGGTCATGAATAGTCTTCAAAATTTAAATGATACACCAGAAAGAAAAGAAGGTACTCCTACACTAAATGTAACTATAAGACATGAAGTACCTGAAACTCCAACAAGAAGTGAAGACCAAGAAGCTCTGCAAGTGAAGCAGAATATGCCACAAAGTTATGAGAGAGCTATGATGCCCATAATTCCCATAGTTGCACCATGAATTGATATAAATCTTCCATTGTTCTGTGGACAGAGAAAAGAAGATGCGTCTGAATTACTGAGGAATTTTGAAAGTACTTTACGCTAAACTAAAGTGCCAGAAAAAATGTGGGTACATTTTGAAGGAGCTGTTCGAGGTGTCGAGAGTAAATGGTTGAGCTACAGGCAGGATCAAACACAAGATTGGAGACATGCAGAGTCCAATTCTTGGAATATTTTGACAAAGTTTATAGTAGATAGCACCTGAGGAGACAGCTGGATCATCCACAGAAATATGGAGATCAGTTTGACATGCCAGTCCTAGTCAAATGGGACATGTACAATTTTATCCATGAGCTCATGAGAGAGAGCTTGTTGAATTTATCATTGGAACTCTTCAACCAGAGTTACAAAACTTGTTAATGTGTACAATGCTGAGAACTATCGAGGAGATGATCCAAAAAGCGAAAACATTGCAAGAGAATTTGAGTTAAACAAAACCTGCTGAGACTCATGGTTACGAGAGAAAAGAACAGTTTTAGGACAGAGGACCCGAAGCTCAGTTGAATGCAGTGTCAGATAGTTCAGTCAAACCGATACAACAGAGATATCAACCTAGAAGGACTAATCCATCAGAACTGAGATGTTATGGAGGTAACTATCTAGGCCACAAAAGGCCTAATTGTCCAAAAGGGAATCTGAATGTGAAAACTAACGAAGTAGCAACCACTTGAGTTTAAGACAAGGAGTTAAAGCCTAAACCAATTGGAATAACTGAAAAAAGAGTGTCCCATAGATAGTAACATCAGTCATGAGTTTGAATTTGCTATATTTGCCAGTCAAGTTGGGAGACGTGGTCACCCAAGATTTGGTGGATACCGAAGCTACTACTTTCATAATCTCTAGTCAAATTTATTTATTTATTTATTAATTAAAACCTTTTACCAGGAAGGCACACTGAACAATCGGAATTTCTCATCTCCCAGTGCGTCCTGGGGAAGGGGATTACAGAAGGTAGTACATGTACATTTGTCAATGCTGGCCACACAATATATAATAAAAACAATACAATACATTTGTTATACATAATAATAAGGTAATGCACAATTTGTTGAGGGAGTGGGTAGAACAATTTGCATGACCAAAACATAAGATTAAGAGCTGATAAGTGCTAGGATTGGTGAAAGGTAAGGGAGAGACTGAGTAGAAATAGAATATCTGCATAACAGATAAGGAAGAAAGATTAGGAGCAGTTGCAGTTAAGGGAGAAAAAATTAAGTGGGGTCAGTGATACATACGAACATACAAAATGCCAGCAGAAACAAGCCACATGGTCTATCGAGTCTGTTCGATTGTGCAACTAGCCCCTCAGTTGTAGCTGCTCCATCTTTCCCTCCCCTCCTCACAGTAATTCCCCTCTCACTCTGTCCCATCCCCTCTTGAAACAGCCCACCGTCCTACAGGAAACCACCTCCTCAGGTAGAGTGTTCCACTTGTCTACCACCCTCTCTGTGAAACAATGTCTCTTGATTTCCTTCCTGAATTTCCCCCTCCAACCTCAGTTGATGCCCTCCCTCTTCTGATCTAGAATATCTCTCCTGTATTAACCTTGTTTATCCCCTTCAGGTACTTAAAGGTCTTGATCATATCTCCTCTATCTCTGCTCTTCTCCAAGCAATACATGTTAAGCATTATCAGCCTTTCTTCATAGGACCCTGGATCATCTTAGTTGATCTGTGCTGTGCTGCACCCCCTCCAACAGTCTGATGTCCTTCTTCAGGAATGGGCACCAGTACTGCATGCAGTATTCCAGGTGCAGCCTGACCAGTGACCTGTACAAGGGAAGGATCACCTCACTACTTCTAGAAGAGATTCCCCTCCCTATACAGCTCAGCATTTATTTATTTAGATTTTGTTTACCGGGTAAGCCCACTGAGACCAATGGTCCCTTTTTCAGGGGCGACCTGGAGTTAGTTACAGAAAGGACACAACAAAACGATAGATACAATTAGTTACATTTGTAACACCATAGAACAGTGGTAATATTTATACAAGGGTAACAGAAGGGTTCACATAGGTAACACCATAGTACAGTGATAATATTTATATAAGGGTAGCAGAGGGGTTCTCATATAGGCTCCATGTATAGACAGAGTGTTTAGACCTCACATATTATACAGTATGTACATACAGTGGCGTGAAAAAGTATTTGCCCCCTTCCTGATTTTCTCTATTATTGCATATTTGTCACACTGGATGTTTTCAGGTCTTTAGAGAAAATGTAATATTAGATAAACGGAACCTGAGTGAACAAATAACACTTTTTTTTTTTTTATTTCACTTATTTAATGAAAAAAGTTAACCAACACCAACTGGCACTGTGTGAAAAAGTAATTGCCTCCTACACTTAATAACTGGTTATGCACATTTAGCTGCAATGACTGCAACCAAACACTTCCTATAATTCAATATCAGTCTTTCACATCGCTGTGGAGGAATTTTAACCCACTCTTCCTCTCAGAACTGCTTTAATTCAGTAACATTTGGTAGGTTTTCGAGCATGAACTGCCGTTCAGGTCCTGCCACAGCATCTCTATTGGGTTTAAGTCTGACTTTGACTAGGCCACTCCAAAACTTTAATTTACTTCTTTTTAGCCATTCTGATGTGGACTTGCTTTTGTGTTTTTGGATCATTGTCTTGCTGCATGACCCAACTACGCTTCAGCTTCAGCTCACGGAAGGATGACCAGACATTCTCCTAGAATTTTCTGGTACAGAGCAGAATTCATGGTTCTTAATTATGGCAAGTCATCCAGGTCCTTAGGGCAGCAAAGCATCCCCACACCATCACACTACCACCACCATGTTTGACTGTTGGTATGGTGTTCTTACTGTGGAATGCTGTGTTTGCTTTACGCGAGACATTATGGGATCCATGTCATCCAAAAAGTTCCACTTTGGACTCATCTGTCCATAGAACATTTTCCCAAAAGGCTTGTGGATCATCCAGGTGCTTCTTGGCAAATGAGAGGAGCGTTTATGTTCTTCTTGGTTAGCAGTGGTTTCCGCCTTGCTACTCTCACATGAAGCCCATTTTTGCCCAGTCTCTTTCTGATTGTGGAGTCATGAACACTGACCTTAGCTGAGGCAAGAGAAGCCTGCAGTTCTTTGGATGTTGTTTTAGGATGTTTTGAGACTTCCTGGATGATTTTACGCTGGGCCCTTGGAGTAATTTTGGCAGGCCGCCCACTCCTGGGAAGATTCACTACTGTTCCAAGTGTTCTCCATTTGGAGATTATGGCTCTCACTGTGGTTCGATGGAGTCCCAGAGCCTCAGAAATAGCTTTGTAATCCTTTCCAGACTGATAGAGGGCAACAAATTTTTTCTGATCTTTTCAGGAACTTCCTTTGATCATGGCATAATTTGCTTATTGAATCTTTGCGTTGGCAACGTGACTTGATGGTAAGGGTCAAAATAAGTGAGGTTTATATTGAGCAGGGCTGGCTGTAATCAAGCCTGGCTGTGTTCAATCAGCTGACTCTAATTATCCCTTTAATTGGGTTGATTTAACTAGGGGCAATTACTTTTCACACAGTGCCAGTTGGTGTTGGTTAACTTTTTTCATTAAACAAATGAAATAAGTAAAAAAAAAAAGTGTTATTTGTTCACTCAGGTTCCCTTTATCTAATATTATATTTTGTCTAAAGACCTGAAAACATCCAGTGTGACAAATATGCAATAATAGAGAAAATCAGGAAGGGGGCAAATACTTTTTCACGCCACTGTAGGTTCCGTCAGTAATCAGAGTCCACATTTAGCGTTACATGTCAATGCAATGGGAGAGTACAGAGCAGTGCAGCGGGCCAGGGGACTGGTCGGGGGGTTAACGGTTACATCCGCATAGACTGAGATTGAGAAGATGTACTTTCAGACCATTTTTGAACTGGGAGAGGGTGGGTGAGTTAGTCAAGCGAGGTGGTAGGGAGTTCCATAGGTGAGGGGCAGCAAATCTGAATGAGCATTTGCCAGGGTTTGAGCGCATTCTAGGGATGACGAGAGGGTGACTTGCAGTTGATCGCAAGGTTCTGGTATGAGTTCTGGGGGAAAGAAGTCCTCTGAGATGAGGAGGGGGACTTAGGCAAACAAACTTGAAAGCTAGGCAGGCAACAGGGTAGGCAAGTTTGTGACGGAGAGGGGCCAGTTTAGCCCTTTTAGGCTCACAATGATGTCTCCTAGAGAGGAGTTAGTGGCAAATGGGCCACCGGTTATAGAGTACTGAGAGTTTTTGTATTCCATCTCATGGAGGAACTGCAGAGAGGAGCCCATAGGATGGATGGAAGGAGATTGCAGCAGGTGATTGCACGGCGTGCAATAGAGGATAAGGACTTCCCAGGTGGAAAAGGAGGCCAGCTTTTGATGGTGGACCTGGTTATTGAGTCGATATGGAATTGGAAGGTCATTTCTTGGTCTAGATGGACCCCAAGATATTTGAAACTAGACATGACCTCAACTCTTTTTTCCTTGGCTGGTATAGATCTGGAGGAACTGGCTTCTGTCAGAGCCCAGGCATCTCGGGCCAAACAGTACGGCTTTAGTTTTTTCATCATTGAGCTTAAGGGAGTTTGCGGAGAACCAGGCCTCCAGGGAGGAGAGACTGTCCTGCAGTATAGTTGAGATGACACTAGGTTGGGGGTCACTGTAGCATAGGACAGTGTCATCGGCATATAGAATGAGATTGCTGCTGAGGCTGTTTCCCTCAATATTATTGAGGAAGAGTGAGAAGAGCAGAGGGCCCAGGATTGAGCCCTGAGGTACTCCAGCGGAGACCAATCTAAGACCAGACTGTGCACCCTTCCAGCAGACCTTTTGGGAGTGGTCCCTCAGGTAGCTTTCAAACCAGGAGAGTGAGTGGTGATCCAGACCTAAGGTCTGAAGTTTGGAGAGGAGGAGATTATGGCATCTTCTTGGCTTTCACTGTTGTCTTCCTGCACTGGGCTGAGTTGTTCATATTCTATGTTATAATCACCCCCCAAGTCCTTTTCTTCCTCTATGGTCCCCAACTATACCCCTCACAGCTGATAGCTCCTCCTCTGGTTCTTAGCTCCAAAGTGCAGTACCTTGCACTTGTTGGCACTGAACTCCAACTGCCATGTTTCCAACCACTCCTGTACTTTGGTCAGGTCTCCCTGCAGTCCTCTCCACCCCTCAATGTCATCAACCACAGCTCCCATCTTGGTATCATCTGCGAACAGACTGATCTAAATCTGGGATACATGTGAGATAACCTCTATGAATATCCCAAACAGCACTGGTCCCAGTAGCAATCCCTGTGGCACCCCGCTTGTTACAGTTCTTGGAGATGAGAGTTTCCCCTCCACCACCATCATCCTTTGCTGCCTGCTGTTCAGCCAGTTAGGGATCCATGTGACCCATCTTAGTATCCAGCCCTACATATTATAGCTTCCCCCCAGTCTCCCATGCAGCATAGAATCAAAGGCCTTGCTGAAGTCTAAGTACAGGACATCCACTGCATGGTCCCCATCCAGCTCCCTGGTCACCCAATCATAGTAAGCAATCAGGTTTGTCTGACAGGACTTGCCTGAGACAAAACCATGCTGTTGCTTGTCCTGGAGACCATTGTCCTCCAAAAATGTCACCAGCTTCTCTTTAAGGATTGTATGCATGAGCTTTCCCACAATTGATGTGAGGTTCACTGGTCTATAGTTATGTGGATCATCCATTGGGCCACCTTTGTGAAGGGGCACTACATGGGCCAAACTCCAGTCCTGTGGTACGTATCCTGTGTCCAGAGAGGTATTGAACATGTCAGCCAGTGGTTCTGCCAGGCACCCTGCCAGTTCCTTGAGTACCTTAGGGTGAATGCCATCAGATCCTGGTGGCTTGTCCACCAGCAGTGCCCTCGGTTCTTCCAGTACTCTACACTCTGTAATTTCTCCATCTGTCACCCCCTTCCCTGTCCACTCCACCACTGCCATAGGTATCTGTCCCCCCTTCTATGAAAACAGAGTAGAACTACTCATTTAGTGCCTCTGCCTGCTCCTCCCCCTTCTGTACTCACACCCCCATCCTTCATCCTTCTTAATTCTCACTATCTGATCCCTGTTCTTCCTCTTCCCACCAGTGCATCTGAAGAAGTCCTTCTCTCCGTCCTTAATGCCCTGTGCCAGCCTCAGCTCTCTGGATGCCTTGGCAGTTCTGACTAGTCTTGTGACCTCCCTTGACAACTTAATATACTCCTCCCTGTCCTCCCCCTCCCTGATCTCTTGAATCCCTGAAACATTTTCCTCTTGACTGTCACTCTCTCCATTACCTCCTTGGTCAGTCAACTGTGCTTCTTTGCCCTTCTCTTCTTACTCTGTGCCCTAGTGCATGTCCCAGTAGCCTCTGCCAGCCCTGCCTTAATAATATCCCATTTTTGATGGGCATCCATAGTTGCTTGGATTCCATCAAGATAACTTATCAGAATTTCCCCATCTTGTAGAAGTCTGCCCCCCTAAAATCAATCACCCTGGTACCCAAACCTCTAGTTTGCTTCCCCATTCTGAGTGTGAACCACACTGAGTGGTGATCACTCCCAGCCATAGGGTCCCCGACCTCCAGATCCCTTACAGCCTTCCCATTTGATAGTACAAGATCCAGAATCCTTCCCAAACTAGTTGGCTCACATACCAACTGCATCAGGAAGCTATCCTGAAATGCACCCAGTATAACATGCTCCCTAGCACTTGTGGTTGTTGGTGTGCTTCAGTCCACCCCAGGTAGGTTGATGTCACCCACCACTACTGTGTTTCTCTTCCTGCAAACTCTCCTAATTTGTTCTGCCAACTCCCTTGCCAGCCTCTCCCATTGAATTGGTGCCATATACACTGCCCTATCCTCCATACCCTGCCCTTTTTATCCTGAAACTGCATCCACAGGGCCTTTGTCCCACCTTCCTCCTCCTCTTCCCTTATGCATCTTATTCCTTCCCTTACATAGCTCACCATCCCCCCACCTTTTCTATTTGCCCTGTCCTTTCTGAACAGCCTGCATCCAGGGATCATCATATCCCAGTCCTGGTACTGGGTGGCCCAAGTTTCTGTTATGGCAGCAATGTCCACCTGCTTCACTGCCAAAAGAGCCTGTAACTTCACTGATTTGTTACCTAGGCTCCTTGCGTTCAGTGACACTATCCTCCATCCTTCTCCTTTTCCTTCTCTTCCTCTCCCCAATTTACCCCCCCTTTTGTCCCTACCTTGATGCCTTCCCCATAGCTTGAGGGGTAGGCTTGTCTGGCTCTCCTCTCCTCTCTGAGTACTCTGCCTGCCAGCTGTCCAATTGCCACCCCTTCCTAGCTTAAAGTTACCCTTTTTTCAATGTACCCTTCTATCCCATACTTCAATACTCCCTTCCCCTCCCTGCTCAAGTGTAGCCTGTCCGCTGCACACAGGTTGTTATTGTCCCAGGTTTTGCCCCATTCACCTACTAACCCATACTGCTTGGTACAACACCATTCCCACAGCCAGGTGTTACACTCCCCTGTCCTTCCCTTCCTCCCAATACTTGCATAGGGCACTGAGAACACCTCTGAGAAGGCCATTGATTTCCCACCTCCTCACACAGCTTTCCAATTTCCTTGAATCTCCCCTTTACTATCTCCACTGTCTCCCCCAACAGGTCATTGATACCCACGTGCACCACAACATGCTGTTTCTTCCATCCCCTCCCTGTACACTTGAGAATGGACTGCTCTGCCCTGCTCTGCCTACTGTCAGCTCGGAAATAGACTCAACCCATATTGTACTATGTCTTTCCCCTTTGTTTCCCCATCTAATCCCTTTCAGCATAGATTTCCCCAACACTAACACACACCACTCCTCATGCCCCATTCCTCCCTTCCCCCATTTACTTCCTCATTTGTTACTAGCATCTGCTCTTCCCTGTTGATTTATGTCTCTTTGCTTCACCCCTAAGGATGAGGGGGATGAAGAGTGATGAATCTGAGGTGGTAATGAGTTCCAGAGTTTGGGAAAATTATGTGAGAATGTAGCTTGTCCTACAGTGGTGGAACAGCAAGGGACAGCCATAGTACAAGAGTCTATTTACTTTGCATTATCCAATGTTAATGCAAAATATCATCTCATGGATGTAATTCCAGAGGAAACCAGAGATGGAGCTTATATTGACATCTGAGGAATTGTATAGTCCATGGTGGCAGGGAGAAGTGAATATCAGTATATGAGATGTCCCATGGATGGGAAGAGTCATAATCTTTGACACGGCTGTGTCTGAAGTTACCACTGGAGCTGATATCCTCAAGGATCTGCAGATAGTAATAGATACAGCAAATAAGACAGTGATTAGTCCTGAGCCAACTGAAGACAGACCACCAGAAGAGCCAGAAAATAAAGAAGAAACTGAGACAATAACTGAATCCATAGAAGAAAGTGTGTCTGAGAAGCACCACATTGCAACTGTTATTTCAATGGAATCTGAAGATATCCTACAAGATATCAATGTGTTCACAAGTCCACGTCTACAGGGACTGATGGAACCAGAAGTCAGTCAAGACAATCAACTTGAGACAGTACTAAGTGAATTTCCAGAGGTAGTTATGGAAAGAATTGGCCTTACCAATCGGATTCATCACACAATAGTTACTGGAAATACACAACTGATATGAAGTAGATCAAATGCCTATCCACATGCCAAAAGATCGATTATTTGGGAACAGATATAAGAGATGATGGAAGAAAGAATCATCCAGCCATCATTTTCAGCCTGGTGGTCACCAGTAGTGTTGGTACCAAAGAAGGATTAGACCACAAGATTCTGTGTGGACTACCGAAAAGTAAATGTTGTAACAACAGGAGATGCCTTTCCTATGAAGAATATGAGGGAAGTGTGTGATATGCTTACAGGAGCACAGATATTCTCGACTATTGATCTCAGGAGTGTATATTGGCAGATGCCTGTAGAAGCTACAGCTTTAAGACAGCCTTTATCATGCATGAAGGACTGTATGAGCTCAGTATATTACTGTTCAGGCTAAAGAATGCACCTGCCACTTTTCAGAGGATGATGGATGAAAGGTTGAGAGGAATTCAATACCAAGTTTGTTTTGCTTATTTAGACGATGTGAACATCATCTGTCCAAGAACAATGGAAGAGCACTGGGAACATTTGAGAGAGGTATTACAAAGTCTCAAGAGTCACAGACTTACCATAAAAGAGAGAAATGCAACTTCTTACTGCCAGAGATAATGTTTTTTGGTCACATAGTAATGGATAGAGGAATATTGCCTGAACCGGATACTGTGCAAGTCATTTGAGATTTCCCCAAACCAAAGAAAGTAAAAGACATTCAGAGATTTCTAGGACTATATACTTGGAAAGGGCCATTTATACAATAGATAGCAGTTATTGCAGAGCCTCTGATCCAGTTAAGAAGGAAAAGAACCAAATGGGAATAGAGCCCGTCCAAGAAAAAGCATTTCAGACTATCAAGGAAAAGATGGAAGAAGATGAGAAATTGTGCTTTCCAAGATTTTAACAAACCGATCAATCCAGCTATAGATGCAAGTGACAAGGAACTTGGTGCAGTGCTATACCAAGAGGAAGACGAGAAGAAAAAGATGATCTCGTATCCTAGTAGAATTCTAAATGCAACTGAAAGGAAGTATTACACATCAGAGAAAGAATGCTTAGCAATTGTGTGAGCTATCACGAAGTACAGAGGATACTTAGACAGCAAGTCATTCACATTGTACACAGATCATCACTCTTTGACCTAGTTATTCACAGTGAAGGGCACCAATGGAAAGTTAGGACTTTGGTCATTTCTCCTATAAGAATACACATTCAAAATACAACATTGCAAAGGAAATGTGAATGTAATGGCAGATTATCTATAATGAAGTACAGAAAGTGAGGAAGAAGAAGTTGAACCAGATGTTACTGATACGGAAAGAATAATTCCTGACTTATGCGGTAGTGTCAAGACAGCAAGAGGTGCGTCCATCAAAGAGTACGAAGAGCAGCTGCTACTGTTCAACAGAAAGGAAGACAGAAGAGCACAAAGAAATGATACAGAGTTTAAAAAATAATCACGATAATCCAGAAGGGAAAAGCTATGGAATGTTTATCCACCAAATGGAAAGTGCCAAGCCAAGAGTGTCAATATCTGATGGTGGACAATATACTGATGCTACACATTAAATGTCCAGAGGAATGGAACGTGATTTTACCAAAGAAAATGAGAGAGAAAGCCATGTGACTAATGTATGATTGCACCATATTAGGACATATAGCTAGGAAAAAGACACTAGACAGATTGAGAGTACAATTTTACTGGCCAAAAATGTGTCAAGATGTGATACAATATATACAGTTATGCAGTACGTGCCAAGAGATAAAGGCAAGTAACCAGAAAATGATGGGGCAAATGATTGTGAATCACCCCAGTGGACTGTGGACAACAATTGCCATAGACTTAGTTGGATCCTTACCAAAGACAAATGAAGGAAATGAATATCTCATGGTAGCTGCTGATCAATTCACCAAATGGGTGGAAGCTTTTCCTTTACACAGAATCAATACAGCTGTGGTAGTGCGAAATATGGAAATGGAAATATTTTGCAGATGGGAAATCCCGAGACATGACTGACAATGGACCACAGTTTAGGTCTGAACAAAGGGAGCAATTATGTAAAGCCTGGGAAGTTAAGCCTGTTTACACAACACTATACCATCCTCAAAGTTACTGGACTGAGAGAACTAAAATTATTTTTTATGAATTATTTTAACTATTTATGAGCATATGCACATGACAATCAACCAATATGGGATCAGTACTTACCGAGAAGGTTAATGGTCTTACACAGTGCAGTACAAGACTGGACTGCATGTAGTCCAGCCTTACTAATGTATGGAAGAGAAGTAATGGTCAAGGCCACTGTTTTTCGGTTTTTACCGGAAAATCCAGTAAAATTCCGGAATTAGGGCTGCCTGAAGACCGTTAAAAATGAAGATTTCATGGAATCTGGCATTTTCTATCAGATCAGTAAATCTATAAAAAAAGTGTGTTTTTCTTTTAATTCCTTCCTGTACTATTTGCAGTTTGCTTTATTTAATGCTCTGTATGTTAAGCCTTCTTTAATTCTGATTATTTATGCACATACTAAAAGAATGATAGCAGAATCCTGGTAAAATCCGGAAATTAGAGTAACAATCACCGGTGAAATTCCGGAATCTTAAGTCTTGAAAACGGAATTTAATTGTTTTAATCACCGTAAATCAGTGGCCTTGGTAATGGTGCCAATCGATAAAGAGTTGTCAGGTGAACCAGAAACGGTAGAAGACATACCAGAGTATACAAAGATTTTAACAGACAAAATGAAAAAATGCTGGGAAATTGCTAAGTGCAATATGAACAATGTCCAGAGGCACCAGAAACAGTACTATGATCAAAACAAAAGAGATGTAGCTATGGACTGTGGAAAGATGGTACTGTTAAGACGCCATCCATAATCGGATAAAACTCAGAAATTTTCTCCAAAACTTGCAAGAAGATGAGAAGGACCATATGTGGTTGCCAGAAAATGTTCAGAGGTCAAGTACCTTCTGAAAGACCCATCTACAAATTTAGGCAAGGGGGAACACCACATAAGCAACCTTAGGAGGTTTGGAAGTAGAGATAGGACAAACTACACTGGTATGAATTCTGGGAGTGCACCAGATGTGCAAACTTCTTCGGAAAACCAGAAGGAAAGCACATTCTTAAAAGGCATAGTACAGAGAGTTATAGTTTTAGGGCTAAGAAGTGTTTGGACTACAGAATCCTACATTCCCAGGGTACTCAGTCCTAGTGGATCAGCTATGCTCACCAAGGTGCACAAGGAAACAGTAAAGGTATATTATGTATATAGTGTGTATACAATAAATGTGTTAAAATCATTTTGCATGTGTAAAACTTAAAGTAACAATGCTTTCTTGAGTAGTGTAGGCCTTGGACTATGTGTTTGCCCTTCCGGGGGGAAAGACTGTAACAGCCTAGAGTGACTGTTCCACCAAAAGGATAGGGACAGCTAAGTAGTTTTACTGTATTTAAAAAAGAATTAGTCAAGGACTCAGGTTTGAGAATCGGAGTAGGTAGGAACTGCTAGACAGATGTAGGGTGGCCCCTTCAGTGAGAAAAACCCTAGATTCAGAATCTATAATTGTACCATATAAGAAATGAGCAGTTCTAAATAAGATTGGTTACAAGGGCATTGTGAGCATCTCATTAATTAAAACAGTCAAATTCAGCTCAGAGGGGAAGTATGAAAGGACTTCTGGCCCTGACTTTGCTCACACACATGCAATTTTGCATACAGTTCTAGTGAGTGGCAATTGTTTTATGTTAAAAACGATAATATTTATAGTAAAAATAGTAAATGGTAATATTGGTGGCCAGTGGGCTACTCTATTAACTGATCGCCTGGCCGGTAATACAATCACTGTTAGCCCAGTACAATGTTTGGTCTGCCTGGATTGCCTGTATGTTTTTTTAATAATAATTTTGTCATGAAAGAATCATTTCTGTGGTAAATAGCTACTCTGTAAAGTGAATAAAATAATGAAGAGTGGCAACTGCATGCACTACAAGCACCAAAAACTGAATGAGAGGGAGAGTAAAAGACCGAGCATCAGTAACACAGCAGAGCGTTCCGCGCTCAGTGTAAGGAATCCTTGGGACTGCTTTCTGGTGGCTGCCTCACTCTGCAGATGGTCAGAAGCTAGGCTTTTGGCCTAACCACATCTCCAGCTGCTCGCAGTGCCGAGAGGGTGATGAAAGCTATGCTCCTCTCTGGGCAGGATCCACCAGATAGATTTTCCCTTCTCTGTAGTTGGCAGATGATAAGTGACAGGGAATATTGGTTTTAGGGCTGGCTTTCAGAAATAAAATATAGTAAAAAGGGGCACAGTTAACTAGGAGCTCTGGAAGTCCTTTAAAGTGCCCAATACAGTCTGTAAGCTCAAATGGAGCATACTTGTGCATGCAGAGGTGCAATTGGAGGCACAGGAATGCATGGCTTTCACGCACATAAACAATACATTAATCTGCAATAAATAAGTTATTTAAAGCTTTGTGGGGGCTGAGAGAGTGTCCTGAGCTCAGTACACAAATAAAAAGACGCACTACAAATGCACACAAGCTAAAATGGAGCATTTTGAAAGCAGGCTCTGTTCAAGTTAAGTCATAATATATGTGCCACATTACAGATCATGTTGCCACGACATTTTTTTTACAGATTTTAACATTTTTACTTATGAGGTGGGATCATAAGAAGATTATGATCAAAATTTGGGGTCAAAATGTGAAAAAATGCCACAGGTGTGAAAACATGTTTTGGACATGATGTGAAAAATGACAGCAGTACTGTTCGTGAGGTGATGTGAAAAAATGGCTATGTTGAAAATTTTGACTCAAAATATTGAAAATTATAAAAGTTAGTCATGTGCGTAGAAATATTTCAATGAGCGTTCATAACTCAGTAATTTTTAGGAATTTTTCACTAAATTTTCAACATTGCCTTTTTGGGACCCCATATCATGAACATTGGTGGTGATATTTCATTATTCGGTCCTGAAAGGTGATTTCGCACAGTGACCATAAAATCACCTTCTGGGCCTGATTAATGACATGCAAATGCCAGGGTTCATGAACTGGGGTCCAAAAAGAGGCCATGTTGAAAATCTGGTAAAAAAATTCTTAAAAATGGCAAAGTTATTAACATTAGTTCAAAATGCCATTGAATTACATTATATGACAGTTACCTTGATTACTCAGTTCATGGTTCAGCTTTGAAGAGTGCAGAGATGTCTCAGTCCACAGAAGATGACAGCATATGACCACTGGATAAGAGGTGGTGGAGTGGTGGTTGCTTAGTGGAAGGATCAGGATGGGGAGGGGTATGGGTGGGACAACAGGGGACCGTTTTCCCATTTTTCAGGTTTAAAAAAAAAGACATTGGGAACTTTTTTCTTTACAGGGATGGATTTATTTCAGGACACTGAGTGGGCTCTCCAGTGTCCACACTGCTGAGGGGACCCCGATGCCAGCAAATATTATAAATATAACGGTCTGTTGGGTGGGGGCATCTGACACCGGGGGAGGGCATCTCGATGTCAGATTATACTAATAAATAAATACATGAATACAAGAAGGAACTAGAAGGGAAAGGATCAGATCTGTTACAGTACAGTAGCTTCTTGTTGTTTTTACATTGTTTCTTGTGGATTTTACTTGGTAGAAGGTTATTTCTTTTCTTTCTTACTACTTCTAAGGGGCTAGCAGGGTATTGTTTTGGGGCTGTTGGAATTTTGAAAACTGTTTTGGTGGCTATAAGTGGGCTCATTTGTTTGATGTTTCACTGTGTAGCAGGCTGCATTTGTAAGGCCAATTTCTTCTGATTTAAAACCTGTTTGGTGTGATTTAACTGGGGCTGTTTCTTTGAATCAGAGACATATATCTTCTAATTTCAAGCCTATTTTGATGTGTTGTTGGTGAAGCTGTTTGAATTGGAGGCCTGTTTCTTTTGGTAGCAAACCTATTTTGGGGGCTTTGAGTAGAATTGTGATTCATTTTTGCTGGCTTCACTAGCTGCAAAGGTTAGTGCATAGTGGGGGGAAGGGTGCTAATGGTCTGGCCAGGGACCTCAGCTACCTGATTGTTTCTGGAAGACTTGGGTTGGTCCCACCCCCACAACCCTCACGCCACCCGCCCCGGTCCGTAATTAACTTTATACCAGGGGTTCTGACATCACTTCCTCAAACGGGCAAAGGATATGCACCTGTCATAGCAGAAGCAGACATCCAGGAAAGGAACAGCAGTGAGTGAAGAGGTGACTGCTATCTCAGTGGAAGGGAAGTAACTGCAAATCTAGGAGCTTTCATTGTTACTTCTTTTCATTGCTATTGCATTGTGGAAAGGAGGAGTAGGAGTTTGAAGAAGGTTGTGCAATAGATACTTAAAGTCTCTTCTTGAGTGTGGATAGGAAGGTTAGGAATTATAAAAAGCAGTTGCTCAATCTATCTAAACGTGTACAACAAAGGGGGTAAGGAAAAGTAAGAAAATAATGTTTTGCACTGATGGGGGGAGAAGGGAGACTTGGAGAAGTGTTTGGTATCCTGCATCTGGAAGGATGGGAGGTCGCTGGTGGGCAACAGGACCTTGTTTACATAGATAGCGCCCATAGGCTTGAAACTTCAGGTGCCCACCCACCACTGACCCATGCACCCAGTGTGCAACAGGCGTGTCCCCCCTCAACACACACACACACACACACCCTTCCCTACCATGTCCTGCTGAGTTACATCCACACCACAGAGTCCCTGCCTGGTCCCATTCATACCCTTTTGAAAGCTAAACTTGTATAAAACTTTTCCAGAATATGAACATTTTTACAGTCAAAATGTTAAAATTCCTTTTAATAAACTGTTTACACTTATTTAGAGGTGGGAAAAAAAAACAGTCTATCAGCACACAAGCAAGCACAAACACTCACTCATTTATGCATTTGATCTGAACAAAGCCAAACAGTGTGCATTCTTATTCAGAGTCTTCCTAGTTAGAAAAAAAGTAATGCACTGAACAGAACAAAAGTCACTTTTACCTAAATGGTCTGAGTTCAATCACTGCAAGTCATTCAGGGGTAGCATTTTAAGGCTAAACTAAAGTTAGTATCATAACAGACAAGCTGCAAGAATAAATGCACTGCCCAAAACTCCCGTTTTAACTTCTTTAGGAGTTAGAGGGAAAAAATCTGCAGGTCATGGGGGTAGCATTTTAAAATGGAGGCTAGTGGTTAAACTTTTTTTATCCAAGTGGTCCGAAGGTCAGGGGGCAGCATTTTTGTTACTAAGTGTGGTGATAACATTATTTAAGAATAAAAGCTATTGCAGTGCCAGTCAGTGTCACTGTCTGATAATACAGAAACTGTGGGTAAACAGTCTGAACTCTGGAGCTACTGCTATTAATTTAATTTACAGGAGAAAAAAAACCCTTCAAATTCACTGCAGGTCATGGAGTTGGGGAGGTAGCATGCATCCTGAACTTTCTAAAAAAAAAAATGGATACACTACAGATCAACCAGGAGCAGCATTTATTTTTGTTACTACATAACACAGACAATGAAATAAGATAAGCAAGGCCCTTGGAATTCTGTGGTTCTGCAGTTTCGGAATTTGCTGCAGAATTTGCATCATGCCGCAGAATATATATAGTACCGCAGAATTCATTGTTTTTGGTGAATTTTCATATAAATATACTGTTTTTCCATAGTGTCAGGCTTTCTTTCCCACCTCGTTTATCCTGAAGCCCCTCCTCTGTGCTCAGCATATGATGTAATCGATGACATCACATCATATTTAGCCAATGACAGGACTGCATTCTGCCAGAGAAATGAATAAATCATGCAGCAGAAATCAGAAAATGCTGCCGCAGAAATCAAGGAGCCCTGCCACAGAAATCAGAAAATTCTGCCGCAGAACACCAGGGGCCCTGAAGATAAGCTTCAAACAAACTGTCAGACTACATTGTGTGCAATAAAGCAAAAATGATACCTGATATGCCTTGAATGACTCTGTGGGAAGGTAAATAGTCTGGCAGAAGTTGCAGACAGCAGTTATTTATCCAGAGAAGCCGACCGACAGGACACGAAGACCCAATCCGTCTGACTAGTTGTGATGAATGATCAATCTGCGTTGATTTGGAACACACCTAGTCTACAGCTCACCTCACACACACACTGGCTGGCACTGCTCACCCAAAAAGATGAAGAACAGTTCTGTTTACTTACTAAAGTAAAGTGGGTCTGGTGCTGACTGTGCAAGTCTCAGTGACCTCTCGACTTGCTTTCAAACTTCTCCCCGACCAGACCGGCCATGACTACTGGGCTGGCGGCACTGTCTGCACTCACTGTCTGGCAAGGAAGGTCCCTCTTGGTCTTTGCTCTCCAGCCTGGCTGACTCCTCCATGCTCGCTCAGTCAGGTCATGAGAGGACGGAGGATTTGAATTTCTTTCACTTCAGTCCACAATACAGTTAGCTGGACTAAAATTAAGTAGCTGTAGCTGGCTGGTCTAGCTGCTCCAGACTAGTACTACTGCTCTGCATCTGCTGCTTGCTTCTGACTCTCGAATCTCCTATGCAGTCACATTTGTCTTGTCTCTGCGATGGTGACTCTGCCAGACAGAGACCCAGTGGACTTGAAGACACAGCAGCTTATGGCTTGCGGCGCTCTCTCTCTCTCTCTCTCTCTCTCTTTCTTTCTCCCAATTCCGGCTGGCAGAGTGGCGGTTGATACAGTTCTCCTTCTATCTTCCAAGTACTTTGCTGTACTTGTACTGGGGCCATTTAAACTTGCCGCTCCTCTTATTTGAAAATGGCAGCTAATCAGAGGATGCACAGCATGTGAGTATGCCCACCGCGAGACCTGGAGTGAAATTCTAAATCACAAGGTCCAAGGGCACTGCTGACTTTCTGAGGATAGTAGTTTCATACTGGGAGGGTAGAGTGAGCGAGCGGGTGGGGCACCAACAGTCAGAGTAAGTACATTGATGTCGGTGTCAGTCAGGGTCAGATCAGCCATTGCCTAAGTGGGGGGGCGCCAGCAGTCATGTACATTGATGTCATGTCATCCATTGCCTAAGGGGGGGAGGGGGCTTGTCATCAGCACAACAGCAGGAGCAATAAACATTTATGTGGGAGGGCGGCGAGCCAATTGTTTAAATGATGCTGGCAGGGGGTCCCTTAGTAGGAGTCTGAACTGGAACGTCTTTAGACTTTTGTGTCTTTTTTTTTTTGTTTTGTTTTTAGCAAGACATACTGCCAGACAACACAAGCAGCCAGCCCAGAAAAAAACATTTTTTTTTAACTTTTTTTTTTTTTTTTTGCTGCCTAATTTTGCAGGTGCCCCTAAATGGCTGGAGCCCCTAGGCTGCAGCCTAGTTAGCCTATGCACAAAAACAGCCCTGGTGGGCAACAACAGCAATGGGTAGGGTGGTAGGCTGGAACAACTGTGGTGCACCAATCTTTCTAAAAATTGCCAGGAAGAGTGGGAGGATGTTTAGTGTGCAACCACATAGAGAAACTTAGAAAGGAGATTGAGGGTCTGCAGAAGGAACTAAGACAGGCAAGGCAGACTGGGGGTGGGTTTAGCGCAATGCTGGAGGGAGGAATAATGGGAGATGAGGGAGGGTGATTTAAGCCAACAGTGGTGAGGAGAGGGTCAGAAGAAGGGAAACAGGGACAAGGGGGCCCAGGCCAGGAAGAATGATTGCCGGGGAAACAAGGTCAGGAGACAAAAGACAAATGGAAGGAGGAGATAGGGACTTGTGAGGGGGAGGCGAAGAAGTGGCAAAAGTCATGGAATGGAAAGGAGAGGAGAGAACAGGTTACTATGAAGAGGGAGGGAGCGGGCATTTGTGAAGGGTCTTCAGAAAATAGTTTTGCACTGCTAGAGAGGAAGAAGGTGGAGGAGGGAAATGATGAAATTAGAGGAGTAATTGATAAATGCCTGGACCAAACCGGAGCGGGGGGGGGAGGTTCTGCTGGGAGAATTTCAACAGGGGCAAAAGGGGGAAATAATGTGCAGGAGGAAGTAGAGGAGCCAAAAATAAGAGAGGAAGATGAAAGGAAGCAAGCAGGGAGTAAGAGTGGTGGAATCTTAGTGCTGGGGGCTCACTACTAAGAGGAGTCAGATGGGGTAGCAAGGGAAAGAGGCATAGTCGCATTTGGGTGGAGGCCATGCCAGGAGTGACAGCGGAAAGAGTGGGACAATCTGTTCTGAAATATGCTAGAGGGGGTAGGGACAAGCCTCAATTAATTATACATCTTGGGACGAATGACCTGGCTTACAAGACAGTCGATATAGTCCAGAGGAGGTCTGAGGAACTAGGACAATTATGTGAGGGGGCAGTAAGATCAGTAACTTTTTCGGAGATACTTCCAGTGCCCAAGGCAAGCAGAACAAGAAAGCTGAGAATAGAGAAATTTAACAGATGGCTAAGAACCTGGTGTTGTGCTAAAGGGTATGGGCTGTTGGGGGGTGGGGAGAGACCTGGGAGAACAGTAGTCTCTATGACAAGGACAGACTATACTTGAGTGAAGAGGGAAAGAAAGTGTTGAAACAGAGGATGGAGGAGTACATAGAGGAAGTAGGTAATTTAAACTAGGAGTGGGGGGTGGCAATTGGGCAAGAGACTTGCAGAGACCACAAGTTGGGAAACCATATGCGCATACCCCCCCATAAAAGTGACAAAGGACAAATGGCAAGTACTATTGGTGATGCTGGTAAAGTAGGGTAGGATGGGAGGGGGGGAAGGGTAGAAGGTGGTTATCCTTAATGCTAGGAGCCTTGGGAGGAAAACTGCAGAATTACAGGTGCTCATGGCAGCGGGAGAGGTGGACATTGCAGCCATCACAGAAACATGGGCCACCCAATACAATGACTGGGACCTGTCTGTACCAGGGTACAGGTTATTTTGTAGGGACAGGGTGATTGGGAAAGGAGGTGGTGTGGCACTAAGGACTGAAGTGTGTAAGGGAGGAAGGGGAGGCAGGTAGTACGGAGTCACTTTGGATGCAAATCCAGGATTCCAAGAATAGGATTCTTAGAATGGGAGTGGTGTACAGGCCGCCATCTCGGACGGAGGAGTTAGACAGGGAACTAGTGGGACAGATCAGGAGGATCTGCAAGAAGGGTAGTGTGGTGATTGTGGGGACTTCAACATGCCAGTGCCAGGAGTGGACTGGAGTACCCCAACAACCAGGAACAGAAGGGAGCAGATACTGTTGGATGTCTTCCAGGACAACTTCCTGCTGCAAATGGTCAGTGAACCAATCAGGTAAGGGAATACCCTTGACCTTGTGTTGGCAAATGGGGACTGTGAGAGAACGTACAGTGGAGGAACCGCTGTCAGGGAGCAACCACCACTCAGTATGGCTCACATTGGATATGGGCAAGGAAGGAGTGGAATCTGGCACAAGAGTGTTGGACTTCAGGAGAGCTGACTTTGGGAGGATGGGGGAAGTGGTAAAATGGTACCTGGCCAGAATTCAATCTAGTATGGACACTAACCAGAGATGGGAGCTCATGCAGCTGGGGATAGTGGAGGCAATCAAAACCTGCTGCAAAGCCCAGAGCAAGAAGGTTAGGGCTAAGAAACTGGGCTGGTTGCGCAATGAGGCCATGGAAAAGGTAAGGAGGAAAAGAGCTGCCTTTAGGAAGTACAAGAAAACAGGGAGAGGGGTGGACAGGGAGGAGTACTTGACGGAATCAAAGGAGGTGACAAGGGCAGTAAGGGGGAGCCAAGGCATCTACAAAACTCAGGCTGGCAAAAGGCACTAAGAAGGGAGAGAAGGACTTCTTTAGGTGTAGCAGGGAGAAAAGGAGCTGTAAGGACCACATAGTAAGGATTAGGAAGGAGGGGGGTTGGGTGGAAGAAGGGTGTGATAAGGCAGAAGCAATAAATGAGTACTTCTGCTCAGTATTTACTAAAGAGAAGACTGGGGTGACACCCAAGGGGGGAGAAATGACAGAAACAGGGGAGAGGGGGTGACAGATGGGGAAATCAGGGAGGGCATAGTTCGGGGGGGTTTGAAGGCACTGAGGGTGGATAAGGAGCCAGGCCCAAATGGCATCTGCCCCAGGGTACTGAAGGAGCTGGCAGAGGTCCTTGCAGACCTATTTAATGCCTCACTACATTCGGGGTGTGTACCTCAGGACTGGAGGATGGCTCATGTGGTGCCCTTCCACAAGAGTGGCCCCAAGGATGAACCAGAAAGCTACAGACCAGTGAGCCTCACATCCATCATGGGTTAGCTAATGGAGACTATCCTGAAGGAGAGGCTTTTGGCCCCCCTAGAGGGCAAAGGACTACAGGACAGCAGACAGCATGACTTCATACATGGCAGATCCTGCCAAACCAACCTGGTGGAGTCCTATGACAGGGTAACTAGGCAACTGGACAAGGGCCATGCAGTGGATGTCCTGTATCTGGACTTCAGTAAGGCATTCGACTTGATGCAGCATGGAAGGCTGGGAAGTAAGTTAGTAGGTACAGGGGCAGGTGCAAAACTGGTGAGATGGGCAGGAAACTGGCTTCAGAGAAGGCAACAGAGGGTGGTGGTGGGTGAGGAACTCTCACACTCAAGGGTAGTGATGAGTGGTGTTCCACAGGGCTCGATGTTGGGACTAGTGTTGTTTGGGATATTCATTGCAGACATATCATGGGACATCAAAAGCAAGATCAGTCTGTTTGCTGATGATACCAAGGTAGGAGCAGTGGTGAATGTTCTAGGGGGATGGCAGGGGTTGCAGGATGATCTGGCAAAGCTTGAAACCTGGTCAGACACCTGGCAACTGGGCTTTAATGCCAAAAAACAGCAAGGTGCTGCATTTTGGGGTGAAGAACCCAAGGAGGAGTTACCAGATGGGGGGAGAGCAGCTAGCCCAGACAGAGGAGGAGAAGGATCAGGGAGTGCTCATTACAGGGTCAATGAACAACTCAGCACAATGTAGGAAGGCAGCTGCGAAGACCAACAAAATGCTGGGTTATATTGCAAGGGGTATATCCTCGAGGAGGGAGGAGGTGATTCTGCCACTTTATAGGTCATTAGTTAGACCGCACCTGGAGTACTGTGTGCAGTGCTGGCACCCATATTTGAAGAGGGACATTAAGTTACTGGAGGGGATGCAGGGTGACAAAGATGATCAAGGGGCTGGGGGACTTATCACAAGAGAGGAGGCTGAGGGAGTTGAACATGTACTCACTGGAGGAGAGGAGGAGGGGGGGACATGATTGAAACCTTTAAGTACATGAAAGGAATAAACAAAACAGGTACAGAGGGGCTGTTCAAAGTAAGGGAGGGGAGGGACACCAGGGGCCATGATATGAGATTGGAGGGAGGAAGGTTCAGGAGGGAGATTAGGAGACACTTTTTGACAGAGTGGGTGGTGGATGGGTGGAATGCGTTAACTGCAGAAGTGGTATCCAGTAGAACAGTGGACTGCTTCAAAAGGGGATGGGACAGGACAAGGGGAAGGGTCAATCAAGGGGAAAGGTGGAAGGGAGGGGCAGCTTCAGAATAAGGGGTGCTAGCTGCACATTCGAGCAGACTTGGTAGACCTCTAGGACTTTATCTACTGCCAAATTTTATATGTTCGTAATTCATAAAATAAATCTTTACAATAATGGGGATCAGAGGATGGGGGGTGCCACTAGAGACCAGGGAAAATGGTGACTCATGGCTGAAACTGCAGCTGGCAGCATGAGTTTCAGCAGCAGCTGCAAACATCAATAAAATCCTGCTGTTCTCATACAGATAACACAGGAGAAGTGATCCTCTCACTAAGCTGGGCACCCAGGATTTCAGGTGCCCAGAAAAGGTGTTTCTTGCCATAATATAAAAAACAAACATCAGAATGTAGCTAAAAAGGTCCTAAATGGGAGGGGCTGTGGACATGGCCTACCTAGACTTTAGCAAGGCATTTGACACAGTCCCACACAAAAGATTAATATACAAGTTAGCCAGCCTGGGAGTGGGTCCCAAGATAACAGCCTGGGTAAAGAATTGGCTAGAGAATAGGACACAGAGAGTGATAGTAAATGGAGTCCACTCAGAAGAAAGGAGGGTTACTAGTGGGATACCGCAGGGTTCAGTATTAGGACCGGTCCTCTTCAATGTCTTTATAAGCGACATTGCAGAAGGACTGGAAGGAAAAGTATGTCTCTTTGCAGATGACACTAAGATCTGCAACAGGTGGGGTGGAAAGGATGAGAAGGAACTTGGCAAGGTTAGAGGAATGGTCATATGTATGGCAGCTTAGATTCAATGCTAAGAAGTGCAAGGTAATGCACCTGGGAAACAAAAACCCAGGGGAAGAGTACACAATGGGGGGCGAGATACTAACAACAACAAAAATGGAAAGGGACCTGGGGGTAGTCATATCAGATGACCTAAAGATGGACAAGCAATGTGAGAGGGCAGCAAGAAGGGTTGGGGGATACTGGGATGCATAGGAGAGGCATCACCAGTAGAAAACAGGAAGTTATTATCCTCTGTACAGACAGCTGGTGAGACCCCATCTGGAGTACTGTGTGCAGTTCTGGAGACCCAATCTCCACAAAGACATAGACAGGATGGAAGCTGTCCAGAGGAGGCAACTAAAATGGTGCAGGGTCTGCACCAGAAGACATATGAAGAGAGACTTAAGGAGCTTAATATGTATAGCCTCGAGGAAAGGAGGGAGAGGGGGACATGATAGAATCTTTCAAGTACCTCAAGGGAATCAACAAAGTCCAAGAGGGTAGCATCTTTCAAAAAAGAGGTGTGCAAGAACAAGAGGGCACAATTTGAAGATAGAGGGGTGGCTCAGAGGTAATTTAAGGAAGTATTTTTTCACAGAGAGGGTTGTGGATGCATGGAACGGCCTTCCGGAGGAGGTTGTGGAGTCAAAATCAGTGGTGGAATTCAAGCATGCATGGGATAGTCATAAGGCAGTTCTGGGGGTTGGGGGTAGGAAGAAGTAGGCTGCTGGTTAACTAGGATCTGCAGCTTATCCAGTAGGTAGGGAAATGGGCAGACTAGGTGGGCCAAGCGGTCCTTATCTGCCGTCAAATTCTATGTTTCTATGTTTCTGTTTAGCTAGGTTCTGATGTTAGTTTTTTAAATCCATTCATTTGTATGTGTTTTCTTAGTTTTCTTTCTCTCACTAACGGAAAAAAATGGTCCTCTCACCAAGTTGGGTACCTGAGATTTTGGGTGCTCAGAAAAGGTGTTTCTTGCCATAATTAAAAATACAAACATCAGAATGTAGCTAAATGGGTCTGGATTAGCTAGATTCTCATGTTTCTTTTAAATCCATTCATATGTATGTGTTTTCTCAGTTTTCTTTCTCTCGCCAATGGAAAAAAAAACGAAATGGCTGGTGCATAAAAAAAGCATTTTCCACTAGCGACACAGGATGCCCCATGTGTGCAAAGGCATTAGGCTCCTACAGCACAGGATGAGTCGTTTGTGAAATGGCATTAGGTTTCTGTGACACAGGATAACACTGTCTGCAAAAAGGGATTGGCTCCTATGACACAAAATTCATTTTCGTGCTGGGCATCTTTTTTTCCCCTTAGAAAATAATGGGAACTTTGACATTTAATAAATTTCAAGCTGATTAATATTTTTTCACAAGACTTTTAAAAGGCACATCTGTGAAGCAAATGCTTTCTACCCTAAAAATTACACATCACAACTTAAAACAGTTTCTGAGATATAAGTGGACAAAGAAACAGCAAAAAATATGTAAATTTAAGGATTTTTCAGACTCTGTCTCAGAAACCAAACTAGTGATTCAAACAATATTTGGCATATCAACAGATCTACCCAGTGAGATTATGCAATGCACAATTTCATGCAAATCTGCTGAACCATTCAAAGTTATTTAAGTGCATAAATTGGCCTTTAACACAGAAGTGAGCACTCAACCCTAACAAAAGTGTTGCTACTGCACCACTATAATATACAGGAAATCCCCACTCATTTCAGTGGGAAGTATTGTGATATATCTGGAAATATTTCACCATTTACTGGAACATATATCTTCAGTTACCATTCTAACTGCAACTGTTATGTGATGGAATTAAAAAAGTAATAACAGCCAACATGAATTCTGAGCTGGTAAACAGAGAAGATCTAAATGGGAAGCCATTAAGAGAAAAAATAAATCAAGAAGAGAGAATAGAGCACCAATGAAAGTTTATTGCTTCCCACTAAGACTTGATGTTACCTACTGGCAGAATTGAAAAATCTAGAAGCATATAATATACCAGACAATGTAATCCCAGCAGTACCAAACAAGACAAAACAAAAGAAGGAAATTGCCGTGTGTAACTTAACTATAAGATACAAAGATGGACAAGTGTGCTGTAGTGTTGAAGTAGATAGTGCATGCTGCTGTCCATCAGGAACCAGGTATATTGCTAAAAGGTTGATGGATTATTGGCACCCCTTGGAAACCCCAGAATAATGGTATATACTGAAACAAATTAGACTAGTGGCAAAAAGTAAGAACAACATGAACACAGGACAGAAGATTATAAAGGCATTTGACACAGTCCCACACAAAAGATTAATAAACAAGTTAGCCAGCATGGGAGTGGGTCCCAGGGTGGTAGCCTGGGTAAAAAACTGACTGGACAACAGGATGCAGAGGGTAACAGTAAACAGAGTCCACTCCAAAGAAAGGAGGTTACTAGCAGGGTAACCTCAGGTTCAGTAGTGAGGCCTGTCCTCTTTAATGTCCTTGTAAGTGACATTGCAGAGGGACTGGAAGGGAAAAGTATGTCTCTTTTCAGATGACACAAAGATCTGCAAGAGGGTTGATACACAAGGGGTGTGGAAAGGATGAAAAGGGACTTGGCAAGGTTGGAGAAATGGTCAGAAGTATGGCAGCTTTGATTGCAAAGTAATGCATCTGGGAAACAAAAACCCAGGGAAGAGTACACAGCGGGGTACTAACAACAAGAAAAGTGGAAAGGGACCTGGTGGTAGTCATATCTAGTAGCGGGTGAAATGGGCTCAATCTGCTCTGCAGTGATTCATGGAGTAAAGGCGGATTACTTGTGAACTCCCGCAATGCAGTGCAGTACTTCGTGTTATAGTTTGTAACGCAAAGTCCATTGAGAACAATGGCTTTGTGTTACTCCATCTTCCGAACCACTACTCCACCAAATCTTAAAGCGAAGTGCATTGAGAGCAATGCACTTTGCCTCACTTCGCCTTGTTTTTAAGCTCTGAAGGTGAATTTTGCAGTGATTCATGGGATTTCAGGTCACATGGGCACTATATTGATCTGTACAGCCTCAGAAGAAGCCAGAAGGAGAAGGAAGGAAACATATTCAATTCAGTGCTTTAGAGTAACTGGTAATTGGTATTTTTCTTTTAAACTTAGATTGTGGGCTTGTAGTAACACTATACTTTCTTTCTTTGTTGTCTTTACTTATAATTGGTTTTGGGCTGTTGAAAATTTAAAACATAGTGGTGGTGTAATTCTGTGCTGTCTTTAATTGCTGCAAATTTTATCTTGGCTTGTCTGACTGTCCTGTAGCTGGGTGAAGGGTGTTAATTGTCTGGCCTCTGACCTCAGCTACGTGATAACTGGAGGTGGGGCTTAGTCAGAGTTAAAGTAGCAAACAGAGGTTAATTTTCTCAGAAGAAGCCAGAAGGAGAAGGAAGGAAACATATTCAATTCAGTGCTTTAGAGTAACTGGTAATTGGTATTTTTCTTTAAACTTAGATTGTGGGCTTGTAGTGACACTATACTTTCTTTCTTTGTTGTCTTTACTTATAATTGTTTTTGGGCTGTTGAAAATTTAAAACATAGTGGTGGTGTAATTCTGTGCTGTCTTTAATTGCTGCAAATTTTCACCCCCCTCCCTCCCCTTCCCCCAACTCTTAATTATATGCCCTGATAAATCTGATTGACAGGAGCTAAACACAGGGTATAGTAAGAGGTGTGAAGTAGGAGGGGCATAAGGGGAAGAAGCCCACCTCAGCACGGCAAGTGTTTCACTCATTTATTTATTTATTGATTTTTTCCTAAAAAAATATCTGAGGATCAGTTACAGGATTTTAGTACTGTAAATTAATAAAAAGAGAACTAAGAGAGTTTCAGTAGCAGACAAGTTGTGGAATTGCAGTATAATGTGGGGAGTGGTGCAATGCAGTGGCTGTGGTGCAGCCATATTCAGGCAGACCTTCTGGACACTGAGGTGCTGCCCTATCTGCATGCATCTCTCGACCGCGGATGAGGTAACTAGACTCAGAGGAAGTAAACTGGGTCAGGAGTACCATCACCCCTATCCAGGGACCACCCAGTCCAATGCAGCTGCCTCAAAGGATGCTGAGAACGAGGAGCACTTGGATGACAGTGGGCTCAGGGAGGTTAGTGCAGTCAGGCAGAGGCACATCCCAGATCCTATTCCTCAAGAACTCATATGCCACACTGGCAAATGAGGACAACCAAATAGAGGTACCCAGAGAAGTGGAAGGAAAGGATGTGGAGGTTAGCCAAGGAGGTGACCTCAGTGGGGAAAGCAGTGGACCCCAGAGGAGGAGGAAGCAAATCCTGGTGGGGACTCCATCGTAAGAGGGATCCAGCTAGGAACACAGGAGGGAGAGGACAGGGAGGTGAGGTGTCACCAGGTGCCACGGCATGGAGGATGGAAGAAGATACTGGGGATCTACTGGGAAGGCAAGGCGGGAGGGTGAGCTGGATGTCATTATCCACCTAGGTACTAATGACTTGGCAAATGGGGAGCCAAAGGAAGTTCAGGAAGAGTTTAGGAAACTGGGGAGGGTCTCAAGCAAGCAGCTACTTCTGTCACTTTCTCAAGTACTACCTGTGAGAGGCAAGGGAGAGCATAGAGTGCATGCACCGAACTTTAACTCATGGTTGAAGAACTGGTGCTGTGAGGAAGGGTTTGGATTCATTGGTGACTGGGGACCCACCTGGAGGGATGGAGGTTTGTTCAAGCCTGATGGCCTGCATCCATCCTGGAGGGGAATCCAAGCACTCAATGATAAGTTTAAATGCTACATTGACAAGCATTTAAACTAGCAAAGGGGGGTGGCAGGCCAGCAAGGAGGGTACCTACTTGCTCACCCCCCACAGCTACAGTGGAACCAGTGAACCAGAGGAGTGGCTATCTCTGCAAAGCGTGCAAAAGATGGAGATTAGTGTCCAAAAGGTGGATACAGAAAAGGGCAAAATTCAGCAGAAGGGCAAACAGCAAGGAGAACCAGGGATAAATGACAACCAAGGAAGGGGCTGGAGTAACAGTGAAGCAGACTAGGAGGTCAAATCATGGAAAGCCATGTGTGCAAATGCCAGGAGCCTTAGCAACAAGATGGAAGATCTGGAGGCTGTCATGGTACAGACTCTAGACATTGTGGCCATCACTGAAACCTGGTGTAATGATAACCATGACTGGGAGATGGCCATACCTGGCTACAACATATTCAGAAGAGACAGAGCAGGCAGGAAGGGAGGAGGAGTGACACTGTATGTGAAAAATGATATAAGGGCCACAGAGATGCAGGAGGAACAAAATGGGGGAGAGATACTGTGGGTTAAGCTAGAAAGGAAAATGAGGCCAGTCATCCGCACAGGTGTGGTCTATAGACCACCAGCCCTGGAGGAAGAAACAGATAGGGAGCTGATGCTAGCCATCCAAAGGATGGCAGACAAGGGTGAGGTAGTACTGGTTGGAGACTTCAATATTCCAGATGTGGACTGGAGCATCCCAGCAGCAGCATCAACTAGGAGCAGATTTATCCTGGACTCCTTCAGGTGCCTTCCTCAAGCAACTGGTCATGGAACCAACTCGGCAGAAGGCAATACTGGACCTTCTGCCCACAAACAGGGACAGTGTGATGGGGGTAACACTGGGGAGCACCTGGGTAACAGTGACCACCAGTCATTGTGGTTTGAAATCACAGAAAGAGCAGAACCAAACCACAAAAACACGTATCCTGGATTTTAGGGGGCAGACTTTGGGAAAATGGGAAATACTTGAAAAGAGGCATTAAGGGAATGGGACAGGAATCAGGGTTGAGGAACAGTGGGCAGTATTTAAAATGGGGATTATAAGAACAACAGAATTATGCATTAAGCAGGTTAGCAAGAGGAAAATGAAGAGGAGACCATTATGGTTTTCCAAAGAGGTAGCAAAGAAAGTGAAAGCCAAAAGATAGCATTCAGGCAATACAAAAGACATAGGCAGAAGGGATAGGGAGAAGTACCAGGAGAAACAAAGGGAGGCAGGGAAGTCAGTAAGGAAGCCAAAGCTCAGACAGAAGAACACATTGCAAAATCAGTGGTTAAAGGGAGACAAACCTTTACAGGTACATAAGTGAAAAAGAAAGACAAAGGGAGGATAGTGAGACTGAAGGGGAGGATGGAGTGCGTGAGGATGACAACAGTAAAGCTGACATATTGAACAGGTATTTCTGCTCATTCTTTACTGAGGAAGAGGGGTAATGGGTCTGAAGGAGTACAAGGGTGAGAATGGTGCAAATGGACACAAGTCCCTTTACATGAGAAAGGGTCCTGAAGGAACTGGAAGTACAAGAGTTGACAAAGCAATGGGGCCAGATGGGTGCACCCAGGTCCTTAAAGAACTAAGAGAGGTGGTGGCTGAACCTCTGGCTATTCTGTTTAGCCAATCACTGGAAACAGGAAGGTACCCAAAGACTGGAGGACAGCAGATGTAGTCCCCTTATACAAAAGCGGGAACAAGAGGAAGCAGGAACTACAGACCAGTCAGCCTCACTCGGTAGTGGGAAAGATCATGGAAGCACTTCTGAAGGAGAGATTGGTGGAACATCTGGTTGTCAATGGACTACAGGACCCAAGGCAGCATGGTTTCACCGGGGAGGTCATGTCAGACCAATCTCATTGAATTTTTGACTGGGTGACTAGGGAGGTGGATAGGAGGGCAGTGGACATGGCCTATCTGGACTTCAGCAAGGCCTTTGACACTGTGCCACATAAGACTATTACACAAACTGGGGAATATGGGTGTGGGCAGGACAGTAGTGTGGTGGGTAGGTAACTGGCTGGGTGGCAGGACACAGAGGGTGGTGGTAAATGGCTGTCACTCCACAGAGGAAAAGTGACCAGTGGGGTACCACAGGGATCAGTGCTGGGACCGGTCCTATTCAACATCTTCATCAGTGACATTGCGCAGGATCTAGAAGGCAGAATTTCACTGTTTGCTGATGACACAAAGCTCTGTAACAGAGAGACACACCAGAGGTGTAGACAGAATGAGAAGGGACCTGCAGAAACTTGAAGAATGGTCAAGGGTTTGGCAGTTGAAATTCAATGCAAAGAAGTGCAAGATAATGCATATGGGGCACAAAACCCTGGCACAAATATATCAGTTGGGGGTGAGGATATAGCATGCACCAAGCAGGAAAGGGATCTTAGGGCTGTCATCTCTGATGACCTCAAGGTAGGGAAACAGTGTGACAAGGCATCAGGTAAAGCAAATAGGATGCTGGGATGTATAGGCAGGGCATCACCAGCAGGAAAAGGGAGGTCATAATTCCGCTATACAAGACACTAGTGAGGCCCCACCTGGAGTACAGTGTACAGTTCTGGAGACCATACCCACGTAAGGACATAGACAGGGTAGAGAAGGTTCAGAGGAGGGCAACAAAGATGGTGCATGGATTGCATCACAAGTCCTATGAAGACAGGTTGAAGGAACTGAACATGTACTCCTGGAGGAGAGGAGGGAGAGAGGGATATGATAGAGACATACAAGTATCTTACAGGGAGAAACAGAGTGCAGGAAAACACTATTTTTAAGTGAAAAAGATGTTCCAGGACTAGAGGCATGGGATGAAGTTGGAGGAGGACGATTCCAGAGGAAACATGAGAAAGAATTTCTTACAAAACGGGTGGTGGACAAGTGGAACACCCTGCCAGAGGAAGTGGTGGGGGCTGAAACAATCACTGGATTTAAGAATGCATGGGATAGACATAAAGGAATTCTAGAGGTCAGGGTTAAGGGGAAACAGGCTTCTAGGAAAACAGACTGAACTTACAAGCTCAAATGGGCAGACTGGGTGGGCCATAGACCCTTATCTGCTGACACTGTCTATGTATCTATGTATCTATGTATCTATGTAGTTCATGGTAGTGTGTGAAGGAAGCTGTAGGAGACAGTGTGCTCTGAGAGCTGTCTGTGATTGAAATCTTCTAAAAGCTGTTAAAAAAGAGTTTTTGCATTTTTGGGGGGAGCTCAGACTTTAGTTCATCAATTGTAGGAAGCCCTCCTGTGCTCAAATCATTGAGCATTTTTGTTTTTGTATGGATTTTGAATGTTAATGTACAACTTTGAGTGTGTGTAGTAAAAGACAGTGAAAGTGTGCTTTGGAGAAGGGGCATATCGGTGGTGTAGGTAGATTTAAGTTGGAGAAACAGTGATTTCTATGTTTTTTGCTTATATTTTTGCTATATAACTGACTGTTGAAGTACATTACACAATAATATTGTCAGGAATTGTTGAAATTTTCTTGCTGATTGTGTGTTGTGTGGATCTGATGCAGCAGTTCATAATTTCAGGTTGTTTACATTACAATGCGTTGCATATTACTGAACTTTTCAATTTGCTATGCATTACTCATTCACCATTGTAGACAAACTGTTCTGTGTGTGTGTGTGCGTGTGTGTGTGTGTGTGTGCGTGTGTGTGTGGTGTTGTGTGACATCAAATAATACACCTTTTATTGTGCCACAGACTAGTGTAATTGCAGGTGCAGCAGTGTGAACCTGCTATCCACTGCAGCTGCCTGATTTTGTACTGCAATAGTGGTATCTGTTCTTTGTTTTGCTGCTTGTACTGCCATAAAAATCTGGAGTCAGTGCCCCCCTCACCCCCACTGCAAAAGGATTTTTTTTTTACCAGATTGGATTGTTTGTGATCTCATCAGCACCACTGGTTACTGACATTGCGGTCATTGTGTGACCGTCTCTATCTGTCACTGAAGCCACAGTTGTTTTTTTGACTTTACATCCAGCATCCCCCCAATCACAGAGTGAATGTGCCAAAATCTAAATTTGCTTATAATACTTTTGTTGATCCCCCAAAATGCCCGCAAAAAGAAGTGCAAGCAAAGCTGGTTCTCGCCAAGGCACTGCTGCCAGTAAGAGAGTCTGTGGACGTGGTAGTATGCAGATGCAGAAGTGCATTGCTGATATGAGGAAAGGTATTTCTCCTGCAATGTTTTTTACCGCACAATCAGTAGCTTCACTCATAGTTGCTGGAGATGATGTTTTCCCAGCAAGTGGTGTTAGTGTTACTGGTGTCAGTGGTGGTGGTAGTATTGTTGCCTCAAATTCGAATTCTGACCAGTGTACCATATCCAAAAATATAGTGGAGTGTGAAGCAGTGCAAGTGAGTGGCAGTTTAGATGATGTCACACTTCCCAGTAACATCCCAGTAACTGAACCTGAGGATTCTGATAATCATGTCAATGATAGCATACGATGTGATATTTCATCCACTGTGGCAGTTTATGTCATGCATTTTCCATCCAGTGATTCACAGTGTGGTGAAAAAATATCAGATGATGACGCTGTAGATGCTGATGATGAATGTGGTGATGACAATGATGTTACTGTGGTTGCAACATGCAGTCTACTTGCCAGCATCCACAAGCAGAAGATGTGGATGTGTCTGATGTTGACGAATATGATGATGATGTAATTAACCCCTGTTGGGAAGTGGAAAAAAAGAAAGTCAAGGTGGCTGTGTCTGAGTCTATTTGCAGTAATCACCACCCCCTGTAAAAGCTTTTGATTTACTAGTTTCAGTTGATGATGATGTCCCAGTAATAATGATAGGTAGTCGTGGTGGTCAGTTGCAGTCCAGGTGTGCAGTGCCCAAAACATCACATCACTCCCCGCCCCCACTTCAGTGCTTAAAAGAATGGAGTTAAATAAGCAGCATCATGGACATGTTAAAAGTAGAGCATCACAATCCCTTGTTTGGGATTTTTTTGTTCAAGATGCAAATGATGAGTCAGTTGCAATCTGCCAGGTTTGCCATGTGTGTGTGTGAGTCGAGATAAAAAGGGGAGCTATCTGGGCACAGGAGGACAACATATGTATCTTACGGATAGGCACATGGCACTGTGGACCCAGCACAAGCTGGAAGCTAATACCACAGTGGGGCGTCCGCCCTCATCAGCAACCATAATGTGCATGTTATCCCTTTCCATGACTGTTAAGTCCATTAGGAAATTAAACATGTGCTGTAGTCAGGTAATAACAGCAGAGGATTACTACAGACATGGTGAGGTGGAGGGGCATAATGACTTTGAAATGTTGTCCAGTGCTGGTGAGAGTAGCAGTTTTGGTGGTGGTGGTGGTGGTGAATGCAGTATGTCTAGTGCAAGTGGTACATCAACCCCGGTTGACAAGTATGACAAAATAACTGCATTTCTAGATTTGTCATCATCACCTGACCAACCGTCTCCATCAAACGTCCACACTCCACCCTCTGCCAATGCCATTCAGAATCATCAGAGAGCAGAACCATTTGTCAATGTCATCACGCCCCATGTAGAATGTTTAAGTCAGCACACTTTTCAGAGTGTTTTTGGGCATAAGCTGAAGTACCCCCCCAATCATAGAGTGTCACTTGAACTTAATGCTTCTGTAGCTGAAATGCTGGCAATTGATCTTTTGACCTTCTACTTTGTGGAGAATTCTGGGTTCCAGCTGTTGCTGCATGTGCCTGTCCAAAATGGAAAGTCCCATCCAGGACATACTTTTCTACCCGTGCTGTCCCCAAGTTGTTCCGTACTGTGTCTGAATCAGTAAGACATGCCATTCAACATTCCTCCTCTCCATTCATCCATTTAAGTATGGATATGTGGACAAGTGGCAAAACAGCTGGGAGTTTACATTTATGTATAACTGCACCTTGGGCGCAGGTGCCGGGGATTGTTTGTGATGTTGGTAGTGTGAATAATCAGTGCAATAGGGTGGATTGTCGCGGTAGCAATCTTTCAGGAATTCGACAGCATGCAACAAAAGCTATGCACAATGTGACCTGTTCACGCACTGGTGAAAACATGTTGGACATGGTACTGACTGAAACTGACAAGTGGCTGAACCCCCTGTCCCTGAGAGCTAGATTCATATCAAGTGACAATGGGTCAAATGTGGTGAAATGCATCACGAATGGTGTTTTTTTCATGTTCCATGCATGGCCCATTGTTTAAATCTTGTGATGTAGGAGTTTCTGCAGCACCCTGATGTAAAGGAAATGCTGACCATTGCATGCCATATCTGCTCTCACTTTTCAAAATCTGGAAAGGCCCGTGACCAGCTGTGACAGTTGCAGATGCAAAACAGCCTGCCTCAGCACCGCTTGAAGCTGAAAGTTGTCATCCCATGGAACTCCACTTTATACATGGCAGAGAGGTTGTATGAACAATACAAAGCCATTTCAGAATATCTTGCATGCACACAAGCCGTGACAGTTCCGGGGCCTCCATGTCTATGACGACTGAGCAGTGGTGCCTCATGGACTCTGTAATAACAATTTTGTGGCATTTTGAACATGCCACACGGGCAGTGAGTGGCAAGTCTGCCTCCATTAGCCAATCAGCTACACTGTTGCGGGAGCTGAGGCAGACATTGATGAATGTACAGCATGGCCTTGATGTTGCCAGGGACAGTGATAGCAGTATGTTGCTGCAACCTATGCTGACAGTATTTGACCAGAATTGTCACATTGTAAGCATTCAGTGTAGAGACAACTTTGCTATAGCAACAATGCTGCACCCACAGTACAAACATGGAATTGCATCAGTACTGGAGGGAGGGCCTTAACAGGTAAAACATATCAGTGGTCAACTGGTGGGCTTGGTTCATGGGGCACAGAAGTCACGTGCCAAGGTCAGCAAACCTCAGCAGCATAATCCGGCTGAAGGTGTACCTGGAGGACCATCAAGCATATCCTGCAGGGGGAAGGGGACTGCAGTTCCAGATGGTCTGTCATCCAAAGCTGCTGGCTTCAACCCACTTTGGGAGGCCTTGTCCCAAGAGGGGATTTATGAAATAAATGATTCCGGAGAACAGGATGATGCATCAACCGCTGGACTTAGTGTGGCACAGAGAATGGTTCAGTCATATTTGTCTGAAAACAGGCATCTGACAATAACTGAAGATCCTCTTTTGTACTGGAGTGGAAAGGTCAGTGAATGGCCAAAGCTGACTGCAGTGGCACTGAAGTACCTCACATGCCCGCCCTCCAGTGTAAGTGTTGAGAGGGTATTCAGCTCAGCAGGTACAATAGCCAGGAATCATCGGACAAACATGTCTCCTGCAAATGTTAGTTTGCTAACATTCATTAAAATGAATGAGAGGCACATACCAGCACAGACTGCAACCTTGGTATTTGTACCTCGGCCTAGTCATGGTGGTTTTGGTGATGTGGAAATGGACCATCCTGGTGGCACTGGCAGTGGCGGCATGTAACGGCCCACCACTGATGTAGATGACAACACAATGGAGAAAGAATTTCCCAGTGGTCAGACTTCAGACATAGATGACTGTCAGGGCAGCTTTCTTTAAGAGGATGGTGATGTGGTTAATGTTGGCAGGTTTTAACTGAAGTTGTTAAAAGACAATGTGCCCCCAGACCACCACCACCACCAGGACTGATGTTAGCCACTGCTAGCACTGAGCATGAGTCTCTCTGCTCCCTGAACCATCACCAACAGGACTGATGTTAGCCTCTGCCACCATTAAGCATGAGTCTGTCCCCCTCCAGGACCACCACCATCAGGACCGATGTTTGCTATGGCCACCACTGAACATGAGTCTGTCCACCTCATGGACCAGCACCACTGGGACTGATGTTAGCCACTGCCATCACTGAGCATGAATCTGTCCACCCCCAGGACCACCACCACTGGGACTGATGTTAGCCACTGCCACCACTGAGCATGAATCTGTCTACCCCCGAACCACCACCACGAGGACCAACGTTAGCCACTGCCACCACCACCAGATGCAGCAAGATATAACAGAGAATGTCATCATGTGCCACAGCTATCACCACCAGCACCCACCACCAGTGTCATTCAGACAATATTTCCCCATTACATTTACATTTACCACGCCAGGCAGAGGGAATCAAACAGGAGACCACATCCATCAGCCATGTGCACAAAACTTCTTAATATTTAAACCATAAAGTGAGTATGTGTACCAATGTTTGTTATGCTATTTAACTTCCTTTAGTTGTATGTTTTGTTTTCTGTAGCTTTTTAGAGCCGTAATGGTCAAACACAAACGGTATATTTATTTAGTTTTTTTTACAGGTTAACAAAAAAAACTCCCCTTCACTGAAACTCGGTAGGAATGCTACTGCAGCTTACTGTACAGAGGAACCTATGGGATATCCATTTGAAATCCATTCTGGTAAGTATGAAGATTTTACTTCATCCATTTCAATTTTTTTGGAAAGACTGCAGCAAATGCAATTGAGTACGATTCATAAACTAGGTGACATATGTATGTCACCAAAACTATTTCTGTAATATATAATTCATGCACTGTATTCTGAACTTGCAGCTGTGCAACCCTGACCATGACAGTGTTTAAAAAATTGCACACAGTTTGTATTACTTGACAAGATGTGGTTTTGAAATGTAACTTGACTTGAGATTGAGAACCAGGGACAAATTACAATCAAGTTTTAAGAAGTCATTCATTTCTTTTTTTAGGAAACTTCCAGATGCTTTGTTGTTGTGTCAAAGTGGCCTTATCCAAAGAAGTTCTTCAACATCAGCCCCCCCCCCCAGCTGGGGCACACATGCAACACGCAGAAGTCATTTCATTAGATGACCATGACCATTATTAACAACCAGACTTGAGAAGGATGCAGATAAAATCTGTGAAGAAGTAACCAATAAAGAAACCATTAGAGACAAACTTGCAAATATGCTCCCCCACCTCCCCCCAAAAAAATACTTTCCTTCATTTGCTTGAGAGTTATCCATTTCAAATTTCTACTCAAAAAGTTCTCATCAAGTACTGGGATGTGCACACCAACAGTATCTGTGACCTGTGATACAGAACAATAGCATGAATACATGTCCATGTCAACCCCTCACCTACAAAAATACACAAATATATGTCTATATATATATATATATATATATATATATATATATATCAACTCACCAAGGCTACTATTAGTGTACAGACAAAGGGCACCCTTCCATCCAGTTGAGATGATCACATTGCATTTGCTGGAATCGCAGCATACATTGGTGCAGCAACAGTTCACTCAGGATCATCATTTTATTCTGGGGACTTTGTATGTGCTGAAATGCTCCCATTCACTTTGTTTCCACTTGTCAATTTTCTGGACACAAGGCAGATGCATTTGGGGCATGCAGAAAAATCTGGGGACTGTGCCACCACGCGTGCTCCACTGAGTGTGCCATTAATTCTAGGGGACTTTGTATGTGCTGAAAAACTCCCATTTCACTTTGTTACCACTTGTCAGTTTTCTGGACACAGATACATTTTGTGTGTTGTGTGATTGTGAGCTCATGATGTCATACTGACATTATCAATTAAAGCAGCATTGCATGAGTGTGGTGACAATTTTGAACTGTACTTTTTTATGCTATTTTACATTGCTAGCCACTAGTTACCTCCTAGTCATGACTTGAATGATACACTTCTTTTCACAATTTCTGTCTGCTTTACTTAGTTGACTACTTTTTGTCATGTATGAAAAAAAAATGAGCACACCTTTCAGTATTGTTATGACCAAGTTTGTATTTATTTGCAGCTGCTTTTTAATAAATATTGTTCTTTAGGGTCATAAAACACTGCCTGCTGCATAACTGTTAATTTACAACAGAAGTGATATATAACAACTAGCTGATGTGATGGAGAAAAGCATCGGAAAATACTGACAAAGACCTGGTCAGCACCATATTAAAAGGAATGCTCCTTTCATTATTTCACACATGAAAAAAGGTTGTACAGCAGACTCAAATACTGGAAATTATAGTTTCATACGAGTCAGGATGTAAGTAAGGGAAGTTGTAACATAGCATTAAAAAATATAGGGCAGAGTTCTCAACAGATTGCTACAATGCTGCTTTACAGAGATTCACCACGTTACATAGTTATGGTGTTGCACCCAATATATGGGCGCCTTACTTCCAGGAGAATCTTTCTTGTTCCACATGTCCTTAAATAGTGCAATACATGTCTGTGAAAACTGCCCGTTATTTCATTAAAGTGTGTCACATCACAGAGGAATTTCTGTTCAGAAAAGCCACCCATATTCTGCCCCCCTTTCTCAGCAATGTTAGGATGTGATGCTGGGGGATCGTGGGTGCGTGCTCCACTATAGTGAATGTCTGGCAACTATCCGAATGTTTCTTTATGTTATAATGTTCAGTTTGTGGTGAAATGTGGGCACGTTTCCATTAACAATGCTCTTGTTACTGGAAACGTGCCCACGTTTCACCACAAACTGACCATTATAACATAAAGAAACATTCAGAAAGCTGCCTGACAATCGGACATTCACTATAATGGAGTACGAACCCGCGCTCTCCCTGGCATCATGTCCTAACATTGCTGAGAAAGGGCAGCAGAATTTGGACAGCTTTTCTGAATGGGATTTCCTCCGTGACATGGCACACTGTAATGAAATTATGAGCGGTTTTCACAGAAATGTATTGCACTATGTAAGGACATGTGAAGCAAGAAAGATTCCCCTGGAAGTAAGGCACCCATATATCATGTGCAATGCTGTAAGTTGGTGAATCTCTTTCATGTCTATTTCACAGACAAAATAGTTATAGAGCCTTATTAATGTTTACTTTATGTCGGGACTCACGAATCGGATTTTAAGTGTTTCGCAAACAGCATGAAGACTGAGCAATAGGAGTATGTTGCTCTAAACTGCACGTGTGCTGTCAGTGTTCTTTCCTGTGTGTGCATACATTTTCCAGCTTAATGCAAACATATATATATGGTAAGACTTGTTGCAGTATCAAGAATAAAGATAACAAAGAATACCTGGGGTGGGATATTCAGACTGCACCAGGCAGGGGTGCAAGCCTGGGTGCAGCGCAACTGTGCTACACCAGGGCAAGGACCAGGCAATATTCAACAGTGCTGAGCCATGGCTCCGCACCATTGAATGTGGTACTAAGGGTGCATGCACAGCTCACAAAGTAGTGGCACTGCGCCAGCGCAAGTGGTAGGAAGGGAGCAGGGGGATATGCCAGCGCAAGTGAGTTTGCGCTAGGTGCATCAAATGCGATATTCAGCCATGGGCATGCAAATGAGGCCATTGTGCATGCAAGGTGAAAATAGGGCCATTTGCATGTCATTATAGCCCCATTTGCATGCGGTGCTCTGATCCCCAGCAACATGCACCTGGCATCCTGCCAGGCTGCAGCCATTGGGGACCAACGTCCTCCTGCCCTTCGGTGGGTTCAGCTTCCGTTCACCTGATCATGGGCATTTGTAAATGTAAGCCCTGGTGGTCCAGTGGACCGATACCTAGCACCCGATCACAGGCACAGTTTAAAAATCCCTGGTGGTCCAGTGGAAACCCCCAACCCCACTGCCCACTGCGTCCCCCACTACTCTGCACCCCCCCCAGTCAATGGTGGGTGGCAGCACCCCACCCGACTTCCGCCACCCACCGACTGATAGTGTATAGTAGGGCTGTATATCTACTGGTCTCACCGCGCAATATTGGTGCAGACCATACTGGTACTACACAGTCCCCGAATTGTGAATGAGTGTTAATTCACAATTCAGGTTTGTGTAGTACAGTATGGTCTGCATGCCCATTGGCCCATGCAGTGGACCAATAGGCGTACAGCCCTACTGTACATTGTCAGTTGGTGGGTGGCCGAGCGGCTTGCAGACAGGGTGCTGCTGCCTGCTGCTGACTGGGGGAGGCAGGGTTGTGGGGGACACAGTGGACTGGTGGGAAGAGGGTACCACTGGACCACCAGGGTGTCCATAGCTCATTCAGCCCATGATCGGGTGCCAGGGGGTTCCTCTAGACCACCAGGGATTTCTAACCTATGCCCACGATCAGGCACTGGGGATCAGTTCACTGGACCACCAGGGCTTATATTTACCTATGCCTATGATCTGGCAAAGGTGATCGGTCCACTGGAATTCCAGGGCTTTATTCATCTTATGCCCGTGATCGGGAGGGGAGGCACGATGCCCCATGGGCAGGGGGCATGTTGACTGTGTCCTGGCTGGTCAGGTGGCCACCCACAGCCAGTGGCTACCATGCTGAGCCATGCAATATGGCAGCTCACCTGTGGGTGGCCAGGAATTACTCCTTGTTTTGCCAGTCTCAACAGAGTGCCCCTCTGGGTGGCGCAAGGCATGTATGTGCCAGCATATGCACTGCACATCCCGGACTGAATATTGGGATGTGCCGCATATGCATGGGCATGCCACTTTCACTTGCGCCGCATACACTACTGGTGCACCTGGGTGCATTGGGGTTATGCAGCACAACCAGCCCCTTTGAATATCACGCTGGGCGCATTGGTGGGTTGCACATGGTGCAACCCTGTTGAGCCATACACCAGTCCTTTGAATATCCCACCCCCGATGAATATTTTATTGGTACCATCAGCACCAGTGGACTAAGTGATAGGATATTTTTCAGAGGTATTGGGTCACTGTGCACCTCAGTCACTCACAGTGCACACATGACTTTGCAGAGATCAGAGCACAAAAAATACATGCTCTCCTAAAAGTTATGTGTGCAGTATATAATGTGACTAAGGTGCACGCTGGGCAGATACCTCTGAAAAAGTATCGTATCACTTAGTCCTCTGATGATGATGATGATGGTGACAATAAATTATACGTTATTCTGATTGCTATTCTTTATAGCATAAACACAGCAACAAGTCAGCAACAGCAATACAGTATATGTTTGCAACACACTGCACAATGTCTGATCTCTCACACACACACACACACACACACACACACACGAAACAACACTGACTGCACACATGCAATTTTGCACATCATACTTGCACTGCTCACAACAACTTGTCCACAAACACTCCACAACAGAAAGTCAGCATTACTGAGGCACTGCAACAACAGATGGGCAAATGTCAATTATTAAACAACAAAAAAACACACAAAAACAGTACAGCACAATAGTGGGGGGGGGGGTGTCCAGAAAAAATTCCCTTAATGGGGGACTCTGTGGTGTTCGAGCAGCAGGTGGAGCATTGTCACTATTTGCAGCTGCTGTTGCTGGATTTCATCAACCAGCTGCTGCACAGCATACACCCTCTCATTGATTTCCTTGAGGGCTGCCCACACCAGTGCAATGTTGGACTGTGTTGCAGACACTGTGGCTGGGTCCAATGCAGCTGGAAAGCCAGGTAGTGGTGGTGGTGGAGAGGGAGGTGCTAGTGGCTGTGATGGCGGTGGTGGTGATGGAGCAGCTGCTGCAGTTGCCCGCCTCCTGCTGCAGTAGCGAGGCACAACTTCACCCCCAGCACCCTCTGCCATTGCCACAGAAGGGCCAGCAGGTGGATGCCTGGCCCTTTCGGTGGCAGCCTGCCACTCCACCTTGTGGTGGTTTGCCATGTGCATGAGCTGGCCACCGGTCCCCAAATGTGTCCCCCCAGGGCCACGGTGCACCAGCACACCACACAGATGGCAAACCACAATGGTGCTGTCTCCCCCCCACACAGTTAAAAAACTGCCAAATTGGGGAGCTGCAGGGGGCACCAGATATACTGCTGAGACCACCTACATTTACCTGGGGCTCCACCTACAGCTGTGGAGGTGGTGGAGGGGGTGCTGCTGGAGCCCCTGCAGCTGCTACTGGTGGGTGACGGTAGTGGCGGACTAGGTGGATGCACAGCCACCAGTGGCACTGACGCTGCTGCTGCTTCCACAAGGGTGGAAGCAACACCCAAGAGTCGGGAACAGTTCAGTAACACCCGACCGCCCCCACGTATGCACACTTATCTACACTGCCCATGCCCACGGGCCACAGACTCTTCTCATCCCAGGTCCATCGACATAAGTCCCAGACTATCACTGATGCCTCAGTAATATGACCTTCACCCACACTCAGTCTCACACTCTCAGACACCCACACACACACACAGTCACACACACATAGGAAACAAACTGCTCTCCTCTCTCACCAAAAAGGCTTCCTCCTTCTACAACTGCAAAGGGGAAAGTGAAAGTAACTGCTTTTCTGACTCACTTCCTTCCTGCCTGGCTAAAGCATATAACTTACAGTACTGTAAACTATGTGATGTGTTGGGGCTGCCTATGTTGTTGTCACTTCGCCTTACATTGTGTTAAGATGGAATGACAATGCAAAGTCATAATGAAAAGGTGGTGAGCACTTTATAGTGGCCACTTTGCATTGTGCTCCGCCAATGTGAAGTGGCCACTTCACGTCCACTTTGCTGGCAGATTTAGAATTTTCTGCATCTCTAGTCATATCAGATGACCTAAAGGTAGGCAGGCAATGTGAGAAGGCAGTAAGGAGGGCTGGGGAGATACTGGGATGTACAGGGAGAGGCATCACCAGTAGAAAACAGGAAGTTTTCATCCCTCTGTACAGACAGTTGGTGAGACCCCATCTGGAGTACTGTGTGCAGTTCTGGAGACCCCAGCTCTGCAAGAACATAGACAGGATGGAGGCAGTTCAGAGGAGGGCAACTAAAATGGTGCAGGGTCTACACCAGAAACCATACGAAGAGAGAGACTAAAGAAGCTTAATATGGATACCCTTGATGAAAGAAGGGAGAGTGGGAATATGATAAAAACTTTCAAGTACCTCAAGGGAATCAAGAAAGTCCAAGAGGGTAGCATATTTCAGAAAAAGACGTGTAAGAACAAGGGGGCACAATTTGAAGATAGAGGGGGGATGGCTCTGGGGCAATGTGAGGAAGTATGTTTTCACAGAGAGGGTGGTGGATGCATAGAATGACCTCCCTGAGGAGGTCATGGGGTCTAAAACAGTGGGGGAATTCAAGAATGCATGGGACAGACATAAGGTAATTATAGTAGGAGGGAGTAGGCCGTTGGTTAACTAGGATCTGCAGCTTATTCAATAGGTAGGAAAATGGGCAGACTGGGTGGGCCAAGCGGTCCTTATCTGCCATCAAAGTCTATGTTTCTGTGTCTAGGAATGTAAAACCTATTTTCTCAGAGGTACCTTAGAAGAGCAACAAAACTGGGCACTTACCTCAATGCAGGCTTTCATGAAAATGGCTACTAAAACAATGTCCCAGCCTGGATTATGGGGGCATATTTTACTTTTCTTCAATCAATCAATCAATCAATCAATCAAACTTTATTTAATCAGGCAGTTACATCGTTGAGCAAGCTCATTTGCAAGATTGTCCTGGGCACAGATGACAAATTCATTTACAGTATTCAACATCATTTCATAACACAGCAGACACCGAAGCAAACTATTTTTAAGTACAAGATCATTAGGTAACTGGAGCAGGACTTAGATAACGAGGGCTATATACATATACAGACAATTCATCATATATGGGTTAGGAGACAGTGGAGGGCAGAGGGAGGAGAGGATGGCAAAGATACAGTGGAGGACAGTGAGAGGAGAGGAGGGCAAAGACACATGAGGGGAGTGGGGGGGCAGCCCTGCTAGGGTAGTGGCCCCCAGCGGGGTTGGCATGGGGAAGGAGGGGGGGAGCTAGAAGGGGGGAGTTGTGACACTAAAAAGGAATGCCAGCTGACAAGGGGACTAAGAAGGCCAGGGATCTCCAGGAGCTAGGTGAATATTCAGTCCATATGCCAGTGATTACCTGAAGCAATCACACGCAGTCTTCAGGCAATAATAAAGCAGCTGCCTGAATGTGTAGGGGCTAGGCAGGAGGAAAAGTTGAAATGCTTTTTGCATGTTTTTCCAAAATGATAGTAGGAAGGAGCTGATGGCAGTTGTGCCATGACGTGTCCTCATCCATGGCAGCTTGAGGAGGACGAAGGAGGAGTTCCGTAGGCTGTATGCATCTTTTGACTGTATGAACAGGTTGCAGATATAGGGTGGGAGTTTGTTAAAAATAGCCCCGAAGAACAACATGAGGGCGTTTATTTGCCTCCTCATGAAGAGAGATGGCCAATCAATTGCTTGGTACAACAGGCAGTGGTGAGGCCGCAGGGACATGTCAAGTATGAATCTCAAAGTGCGATAGTAGAGTGCATCAAGCTTCTGGAGGGAATTCTGGGGGGAGTGACTGTAGAGAATGTTAGTTTAGCCAAGCAAGGGTAGAAAGGTTGTTTTAGTCAGCCACTTCCTAGCTTTGAGAGTGAGTAGATGTCTTATGCAGTAAAATATACCAAGGTGCTGTCTTAGCTTTTTTGTTAAGTCACTTAGGTGTGCAATGAAACAGAGTTTTTGTTATCCAACCAGACTCCCAGATATTTGAATTTATTCTTTATTTGAAGAGGTTCACCAAGGAGAATGATAATCCGGGGGTTACCAGGTGTCCCCATATTGAGGGAGGAATGAGGGGAGATAAGCATGGCTTTTTTTTTTTTTTTTGGCATTGAGCAAGAGCTTCTGGCTCAGCAGTTTATGTTGGAGGATGATTAAGTCCTTCTGTAACTCCTTGTAAGCAAGATCTAGAGGGATTGGTTGTATAGAGGACAGTGTCATCCCCAAGAAGGTAAACAATTCCTGTGAGTATGCTAGAATATATGCAGTTAATATAAAGTGTGAAGAGAATAGACCCCAAGATAGAACCTTGCGGGACACCTCGGGGCAAAGCTTTTAGTGGAGAGAGTTTCCTTTGTGCTTTAATTTGTTCTCTTCAATTTGTGAGGTAACAGTGGAACCACTTTACTGCAGTAGGGGTTAGACCAATACTGCCGAGAGTATCAAGCAGGATAGAGTGATCAGCCACGTCAAAGGCTTTGCTAAGGTCAAGGAAAAGTGTGTAGATGTACTGCTTATTATCCAAGGCTTTTAACCAGTCATTAGACACTATGACTAGCGCCGACAAGGTGCTATGCTTTGGTCTGAACCCCGATTGGGCTGGGTTAAGGATATTTTCACAGTCCAAATACTCCTTCAGTTGTGAGCTGACAATTTTTTCTAGTAACTTGGATAGTACAGGAAAAAGCGAGATTGGTCTGTAATTATTCACGTCTGTAGTGTCTCCCGACTTGAACAAAGGGATAATATGCGCAATTTTCCAACTGAGTTTTAGCTCCCCTTGGGTAAGTGAGCTATTAAATAGATTAGCAATAAGTGCTGTCAGATGATTATGACCTGCTTTTAGAAAGAAGTGTTCTAATGAGTCGGCATCAGCACTCTTTTTGTTATTGAGCGAGAGAAGAAGGTCCTCCACCTGTGTAAAGGATACTGGCTGGAAATCAAAGAGAGGACGGCCGGTACAGGGGACAGAAGTAGGGCTAGTGCTGACACTGGTGGCACTTGGGGCACTCAGTTTACTAACAGGTGAGGCATCAAATGCAAGGCCTGCAGTAGCAAAGTGGTTATTGAGCTGGTCAAGGATCTCAGACCTATCTGTGTAGGAGTTATTGTTCACTACAATTTTGGCTGGAATTGGGGTAGCAGGGGAGTGTCATTTGACCTCTCTCAAGATTTGCCAAAACTTGGTGGTGCAGTTTTTGTTTTCCTCAAGGGCGGACTGAAAGAAACGCAATTTTTCCATCCTGATTAGTTTGGTGCAGGTGTTCCTGGCTACTCGAAAGAAGAGCCAGTCTGAGTTGGACTGCGACTTCCTTGCCCTTTTCCATAGTGTGTCTCTGGACCACAGGGACAGACTGAACCAATCAGGTGCTAGTTTCCTAGATTTAACCTTTCTTAAAGTTGTATGTTTATTGATTACCCTTAGTAATAGATCCTGAAAGTTACAGAAAGCTTCAGACACAGAAGGTGCGAGATAGAAGTCATGCCACTTAATATTCCCAAGATCTGTCAGAAAGGCAGGGAGACAGAAGTGTTTTAGGCTGTGCTTTAGCTTGAAGGTAGAGGTAGAAGGTTGGTGTGGGGAATGCCTGTCACAGGCGACAGTGCAGTGGTCACTCAGGTCATTATGGAAGATCCCTGTATGCGAGATATTATGTGGCTTGTTGAAGAGCATAAGATCCAGCAAGGAGCTTCAGTCAGGGTTTTTTTGTATTAGGTCAGGTAACCTCAGGGGTAATCTGAGTTAGCCCATGCTCATCACAGAAATCCTTGAGCCTGTTGGCACAGGCATTATTCCAATTAAGATTAAGGTCCCCCATTATGATCCATTCAGTAGTCGCTTTCTCCAAGAGGGAGTGAAGGTGAGGTAGAATACACAGGCCAGCTGCAGGCGGCCTATAGCATGTAGCTACCAGTAGAGCTACTCCAGACAATAAGGTTAACTTGAGGGCAAGACACTCAAATTCTTTGGGCATTGATGTAGAGACAATATCAGAGGGTTAGGAGTCTGTCGTTAATATATATGGCAACACCATTGCCTCTGGTCGACCTGTCACACCTGTGTAGAGCGTAGCCATGGATGTTGAGCATTTTGTCAGGTACAGGATTCTTAAACCAGGTTTCCGAGAACATTGCTACATCAGGTGTTGTGCATAGCACCTAGGTTTGGACTAGGTCAAATTTATTGACTAGACTGCATACATTCATATGCAGGAAGCTCAGACTCTCTAACTGGGAGCTCCCTTGGAGCAGCTAGCAGATGGGGGGGGGGGGCGAGTTTAGTTCCACACTATCTGCATAGAGTAACAGCCAGATTAATTGTTTCCTGAGACATCTTATACAGAATCTCAGGAAGGCTTTGTTAGATTGCTTAGCATGGGCACTGTCTAGGGCAGCAGAACAAGAGTTGGAGGGGCAACGAAAAGGTGGTCAGAGCAAATATTGCTACTCTAATGGAGAAAGTCTTCCTTCAGAAAAGTGACAAAGTCTTTGAGTAGTAAAACATAGAAAACATAGAAACATAGAAAGATATAAGTGACTGCAGAAAAGGACCTTCCAGCCCATCTAGTCTGTCTGGTTTATCCTACTTAATATAATCCTGCAGATTTTAAATGGTCACAGCCTCAGCCCCCCTCCACCCCACCCTTTCCAGTGGTGTCACTAGTCCATGTTCGGGCTCTGAGTTTTCTTCCCTCTGAGTTCTGGTGATGCACATGTGTCTATCTCATGCTTTCTTAAATCCAGTAACTGTTTTAGCCCCTACCACCTCCTCTGGGAGGCTGTTATAGGGGCCCACCACCCTTTCCGTCAAGAAGTACTTTCTCTTGTTCCCTCCGAACATACCCACCTCCAATTTCATATTTGTGCCCTCTAGTCTTTGGTCATCTCTTTTTTTGAAATATCCTCCCTTCCTGTATCCTGTTTATCCCTGTTTGATACTTAAATGTCTCAATCATGTTCCCCCTCTTCCTCCTGATCTCCAGTGAGTAAAAATCAAGATCCCTTAGCCTTTCCTTGTTGGGCTTCTGCTGCAGGCCCTGCACCATTTTGGTTTCCCTCCTCTGCTCCCTCTCTATCCTGTCAATATCATTTCAGAGATGAAGCCTCCAGAACTGCATACTGTACTCAATGTGGCTTCTCACTAGTGATTTAAATAGAGGCATTATCACTTTTCTCTACTTGCTGGTTATACAACAAGGAGAAATACAATGCAGATGTTTGGATAAGCTGGACAAAAGTGGGATCACATAGGGGAAGACAAAGTGGAAAGTGGAATGGGACACAGTGGGGAGGGTGGATACCATGGGAGCAGAGAGCAGCCATTGGTTGACATTGCAGAGGGTCTGGAAGGAAAGGTATGCCTCTTTGTGGATGACACAAAGATCTGTAACAGAGTTGATACACAAGGGGGGGTAGAAAGGATGAGAAGGGACTTGGCAAGGTTGGAGGAATGGTCATACATATGGCAACTTAGATTCAATGCAAAGAAGTGCAAAGTAATGCATCTGGGAAATAAAAATCCAGGAGAAGAGTACACAATAGCAGGGAGGTACTAACAACAACAATAATAAGATCTGGGTGTAGTCATATCGGATGACCTAAAGGAAAATGCAATGTGAGAAGTCAGTAGGGAAAGCCAGGGGATACTGGGATGCATAGGAGGGGCATCACAAGTAGAAAAAGGGAAGTGGTTATCCCTCTATACAGACAGTTGGTGAGACCCCATCTGGAGTACTGCATGCAGTTTTGGAGACCTCATCTACGCAAGGACATAGACAGGATGGAAGCAGTCCAGAGGAGGTCAACTAAAATGGTGCAGGGTCTACCTCAGAAACCATATGAAGAGAGACTGAGAGAGCTTAATATGTATACCCTTGATGAAAGGAGGGACAGGGGGACATGATAGAAACTTTTAAGTACCTCAAGGGAATCAACAAAGTCCAGGAGGGTAGCATCTTTCAGAAAAAGAGATGTGTAAGAACAAGGGGGCACAATTTAAAGTTAGAGTGGGGATGGCTCAGGGGTAATGTGAGGAAATTCTTTTTCATGGAGAGAGTGGTGGACGCATGGAACCGCCATCCTGGAGAGGTTGTGGGGTCTAAAACAGTGAAGGAATTCAAACATGCATGGGACAGACATAAGACAATTATAGTGGGGGGGTTGCAGGAAATAGGCTGTTGGTTAACTAGAATCTGCAGCTTATCCAGTAGGTAGGGAAATGGGCAGACTGGGTGGGCCAAGTGGTCCTTATCTGCTGTCAAAGTCTATACTCCTCCCTAAGCAGCCCAACATGCTATTTGCCCATCCTACTGCCTTATTAAATTGTTTTCCACCTTTAGGTCATCTGGTATGTTAATCCCCAGGTCCCTCTCCTGCTTTGCTACTGTGACTGTCCCCCCCCAGTCCATATGTGACCCGTGGGTTTTTATGTCCTAAGTGCATGATTCTGCACTTCTTTGCTTTATTTATTTATTTATCAAGTCTAGAATTACAAATACCTTTGAGCCAAGGCTCTTTTACAAAGGTTCCATGTCAATTACAGTACAACACAATACAACAAAGAGAAATACAATGCAGATGTTTGGATAAGCTGGACAAAAGTGGGATCACATAGGGGAAGACAAAGTGGAAAGTGAAATGGGACACAGTGGGGAGGGTGGATACCATGGGAGCAGAGAGCAGCCAAAGGCATTTTTCAGACATACAGAGGGGCGTAGAGGGTGACATATACGGAATAGTATGGGGGAAGTGCTAGAGTGGGAAAGGGAGAGGAGGGGGAAAGAAAGGGTGGGAGGAAAGGGAGGAGGAAAAAGGGGAGTAGGGTATATTGTGTGAGCTAAAGTAGGGTGATCATAGGTAGGGCAGGAAATATGTGGGAGTTGCCAGTGAGATAAGTGCATGGTGTTTAAATTTCTATTGCCAAGTTTCTGACCATTCCTCCAACTTCCCCAGGTCCTCCATCATTGTTTCTACCCGCCCCTCAGCACGTCTACCCTATTGCAGATCTTTGTGTCATCTGCAAATAGGCACACCCTCTCTATTAAGCCTTCTGTGATATCTTCAGTGTAGACATTAAATAGGACAGCACCCAATACCGACTCGTGGGGCACCCAACTTGTAGCCTTGCCCTCCCCTGAGAAAGCCCCATTTACTACCACCCTCTGCTTTCTACTGCCAAGCCAGTTTTTTCACCCATTTTGCTAATTTGTGGCCCAGCCCAATACTGTTCAGTTTGTTCACCAGCCTCCTGTGAGGGACGGTGTCCATTGCCATGATGAAGTCAAGATACGCCACATCCACCACCCCTCCCTGGTCCACCACCCTCATCACCCAGTCAAAAAACTTGATAAAGATTCATTTGGCAGGACCTCCCCTCAGTGAATCCATGTTGCCTGTGGTACTGGAAACCACTGGCAGCAAGTTATTCACCAATTCTCTCTTTCAACAGTGACTCCATTACCTTTCCTCCACCAAAGTCAGGCTGACCGTTAGGTAATTACCTGCCTCTTCCTTACTACTATTCATGTTCAGAGGCACCACATCCACTCTCTTCCAGTCCCCCTGGCACCTCCTCTGTGTCGAATGACAGAATGAACAGTGTTGCCAATGGTGCAGCCAGCACCTCCTTTAGCTCCTTCAGCACCCGAGGGTGTACTCCATCTGGACTCATTGCCTTGTCTACCCTTAATTTGGACAGTTCTTTGAGGACCCCATTCTTCTGTGAATGGCCTAGAATCCACCCCCTGACCCTGTATGCCCTTTTTATGTAACACCAGACACCTACCTTCCCTCTCTTCTGTGAAAACTGAACAGAAGCAATTATTCACTAAGTCTGCCTTCTGGTGATCCCACTCCACTGGAATCCCCCCACCCCCCACCATGCCATTCTCACTATCCCTGTTCTGTACTTTCTTTTCTTACTGATGTATCTGAAAATATTTTCTCACCATTCTTTACTGACTTGGCTGTCCTTTTCTCTGTCACTACCTTCACTCTCCTAACTGTCTGACCCGCCACCATCAATTTCTCCCTGTACTTCATCCTATCCTCTTCTTTCTATGTATCTTTGTACCTCCTGAAGGCCTGCCTCTTTTCCTTCACTGCTCTAGCTACCTCTCTTATTTATTTTATTTTATTTATTTATTTGAATTTTGGTAACCAGATGGGCCCACTGAAACCAGGTCCCTTTTTCAGGGGCTACCCGGGGAAGGGGGTAACAAGGGGAGCAAAAGGAGGTGTATGCAGACACTTGAGGTACACAAAGCCTCACGGTAGCTCTAAATCTAGCAGGAATTCCTCGAGTTTCTTATTATAATCTGGGTCAATAGTGGGAGCAGAATATAAACATTAGTAGTACTCACAAAAAAGCTTAGCAATGACAGCAGGGTCAGAGGTCAACTTCCCAGTTTCCATATCCTTTAGTGCAGATATCCATTTGGCCTCCCTTTGTCCTCTGAGTCTGTTTGCCAGGATTTCCCTGTTTTTCCCCCTGCCCAATATATGTAGCCTTCCACCTGGAGGTTGTACATAAGGAAAGAGCTATACTATGTGCAGCGTATTTGGCCTTCTGAGACTGCGGTTCCGCCCAAGCCCGGTTATCTGAAGATTGATTCAGATGAGTCTCTAAAAACCTAATATGAACTAGCCAGTTTTCTACCTCTGTAGTCAATTTACATTTCCTAGTGGTGGCAAGTCTTATAAATCCCCCCTCCAAGTTGCCTAACGAGAACAACCATAGCATGTCTATTGCCTGAATGGAAACGTGATTGGTGTCCCATGAGTTCCTAATAAAGGCTTTCATATGGTCCACTATTTTCTCCTCAGACAACAGTTGGGTGTTGAGAGACCACAAACTGGAGGCCCGCTGGTAGGGTGTGAACCTCACTCTAAGCCATACTGGGGAATGGTCTGAAAGCACCCTGGAATATATTCCAGTGTTATCCACCCCCTTAATGAGGCTGAACTGAGGAGAAAATGGTAAACCCATGAGTACACTCCATGAGATGGAGAATAAAAGGTAAAGTCTTTCACCTGTGGGTAGCGAAGCCTCCATGGATCGGTAAGCCCAGAGTCCTTCATCTATTCCCAGAGAGCTTGTTGCATGGTGGAAAGGCCTACTCATCTACAGTATGATCTGTCTATATCATTCGCATAAACTAGATTCCAATCCCCACCTAAGAGGCAAGGTACATTGGGAACCGAGGTAATAATAGTTGAGAGAGGTGGGAAAAAAGTAGGAGTATCAACATTCGGTCCATATATGGAGCCTAAGAGTACCTCCACCCCTGCCAGGTTCCCATGCACCAACACATATCACCCTTCAGGATCACACTAGGCTTTAATTTCCTTAATAGGAGCACTTATATGAATTAGAATAGCCCCCCCATCTTGCACTATTGCCTGCCCCATATACCTTGCCAACCCAAAGCTTACGGAGTCTCACCAATTGTTCAATACTAATGTCAGTCTCTTGTATCATAACAATATGCAGAAGGTATCTGTTAAGATGCCTTAGGATAGTGTACTTCTTGGAATTGTCTTTCCCCACCTTTAACATTCCATGAAATTACATTCCAACTCCCCATGATTTTAGCAGTTTTGTACCAATTAAAAATAGAGTGTTCTGCCTATGTGTCCTGAAAAAATAACGGATATCTTGAAAGTCACCCCTCCTCCCTAACCCCCCTCCAAGCTAACCCCCTGTCCCACAACCCCTCCTACTACTGTATCCCTGTACCCTGAGCCCCCCAACAATCCCCTAACTTAACTAAGACATGGGCCAGTTGCCCACTCCTAAATTCTCTGGCTGTCATGCCCTATGAGGAGCAGCCTCAGCTATAATCAAAAATGCCCCCCCTGAGGGACACCTGAAACATTCTACCCACAATGTCATTTGTATTTCTAGGTGTCTAGTTCAATGGATGTTCATGGCACCTCGAATAGGGAGACAGTCTAATTCTTGGCTTCTGACAACCACCAAGGAGGGGCTCTCTGAGTTGACTGAGGAATAAACGGTCCCATTGACCCCATTGGTGATCGTAAAGCCACATTTCCCCCCTAGAAATCAGGTAAGATGACTTTACTTCAGAAATCCCTTTAGTGTAACTAGCTAAGAACTCCCAACTTTGTAGTCAAACAAGCAAACCTAAAGACAGATTTTTATCTGTCTAACTAATGTATGAACAAGGAAGTACATACTTGAAATGAGGCGGGGGGAGGGTTGACTATAAACCCAGACCAGTTGTTATACTCAGCACTCACAATTATTCTAAATGTTCTAATCTAACCAAAACAATAAATTCAGAGTCTTAAATAATGCCCAGTCTCTTAATAGCACTCTTGAAATAGCACTGACATTTGTTCATGAGTCAGTAGAGGGCACCCTTGCCTGCGTATATCGAATACTGACTCCGTATAGCCAGAGCTTGAAAGAAAAACATAGACATTGTAGGGCTTTCAATAAACATAAGGAAAAGTCATCCCCACAAGCACGCCCATTAAAACCTTTTGCTTATTGCTTGTAACCCCCTTTAACATTAGTGGGGCATATTTACTAAAGAAAAAACAAGGAAATAATAGAAGGAAAGTCATAGCCTGTTCCAAAATAGGAAACATTCCCAAGATTAGCCATCTTGTGATAAGTTCCCAAATACTTGCTGAGATCTAAATCCTGGTTGGATGGGTTAGATATCCCAAAATGGTTCATCCACCTTTCCCAAACAAATCCAGGAGATGAGTGGTCAGGTCGGTGGTCGCTTGCTTGACTGTGTCATAGTGCTGGACTCCTGATGGCAGTGAGATCTCTAACTGCAAAGGGTAATGCATCCTGTACCAAATTTTTGTGGCCCACAACTTGATCTGCAGCAGTCGGTAGGCAGCCCATTCTTGCCTAACTTTAAATGTCAAATCAGGAACCAGCCTCGAATGCTTTTCTTCCCTTTCAATTTTCTCAGCATTCCTGGCTGCTTTCAAAATGTAATCTCTGTCCAGGTAATTCAAGACTTTGAAAATTATGGGGGTGAGGAGGGAGATCCAGTGTAGGTTTAGGCGTAATAGATCTATGGGCTCATTCAATCACATAACTGGGCCCATTAAGCTAGGGGTCTGCAATGCGTAGTTGCATACACAGAGTTTTTGGATTAAATTGATTGTGTTGCTTCCCTTGTTTCCTTCTGGCTGCCACAACAGAACCAAATTGTAGCATCTAAATCTGCCTTCTAAATGGTTCACCTTATTATCTATTTTTTTAACAGCCCTCTTCAGAATTATGTTGTCTTTCTCCAGCTTGGCAAGGTGATCCTTGTTAGATGAAATCCATGCCTCTGAGTCTGATACATGCATAGACAGACTGGATAGAGTAGATTTCCAATCTTGAAACTCTGTTATTAGTGAGAATAATGAGGTTTTGATTGTGCTTATGTCCTCCTGCAGCTTGTCTTGCGAGGAGCTCAAAGGGTGCTGTGTCGATTCCATTGCCAGCAATGTGCTTCTGCTGGACCTTCTGGCTTCCAGCCCCACCTTGACATCTTTTTCTTACTCCTCCGCAGCTCTTCTCCCGTGGTGACTCTGAAATGGTCTGCTCCATTCCCACAGAGGTTAGGCAGCTTGAAGATAGGTAGACTATTTTGCTGTGATGATTGCAGGTAGAAAAAACTAAATCAGATGAAATATAGCAGAGCCGGACCAACATGCTGCTTACTCCATCAAGGGCATCACATGACTTCGTGTACGCAGACACTTACCAAGAACAAGTAAAAGTGGAGTATGCACAGGCACTTCTTCAGCGTTAGCATATAAAGCAATTAACAATTAAAAAGTGCAAAAAAAGTGGACAATAGACAGTTAAAGTACAGACAAAATATTAAACCAAACATCATGTTCATACTGGTGGGAGAGTTTCAGTCTCTTCCTAAAGTATAGTAGGTTGGAACTCGGCCTACAGCGTAACAGAAGAGAATATGAGCCGGAGGGAGGGGGTGGGGGAAGATAGTGGGGAAAGCAGGGGTGAAGGAGAAACAGAGAAAAGTGGGAAGGCAGTAGAGGTATCGCAAATTAGTGACAGTTGTGTGTAGGAGGAGAAAAGAAGATTTCCTTGTAGAGTCTCTTAAAGTGAGCAAGAGAAGTACAGGAGAGTAAATTACACTGGAGTTTGTTCAATTTTTGAGGTGCAGCAACATGGAAGGGTCTGTTGCCTATAGCTAAGTGGGGTTTGAGGATGAGAGGATCTAAGTGTCCTAGAGAAGGATTTCAGTGAGACGAGATTGGAGAGGATGGGAGGAGAGGAGGGAAGATGGATTAGGTTGAAGACAGTACTTAGTACTGGGAAATCTGTTTTGGCCTCTAAGGATGGCCAATTCAATATGCAGAGAACATTGCAGTGGCATGCCCGAGAGCAGGAGTGGACCATGAAGCGGGCAGCTATGTGATAGGCCTGCTTAAGTTTGGCCTGGATAGGGGTCCTGGTTGAGTGAGTGATGGGGGCAGCAGAGAAGAGTCCAGGGAGAAGAATAGTTGAGGCAATGGTCTTTCAAGTATGGGGTGAGAGATTGGCGGCAACGTGGTATAATAGTAAAAGGTTTTCAGTTTGTTACCTTGATGACATTTGTTTTGTGCGATTCAAGGGATAGATGCGGATCCAGAGTCAGTCCCAGGTATTTGCAGGTGCTCACTTCTTCTAGTGGTTCACCAGAGGAGGTGTTGAAGGTATTTGGTGGCCTGGTTAAAGGGAGAGGAGGGGGGGCTGGGGGATGAGAGCAGGGAGGGTGCCTGTTTATGGGCAGAAGTAATCCTGCTGGAAGAAAATGGTTAGAATAGTTGGAAACAGGCCATAATGGAACTCAGAAGGAGTAGCTTCCTGGTCTGGAATAGAAGCATGGTGACAGACAAAAGGCTGGAGGATTTACTAACACAAAGAAGCCAATGGGTGGAAGCAGGTAGATGGGGCAGAGTTTTAGTGTATTTAATAGAGGTTGGGGGTGGGGGTGGGTGGCTGGGCTGAAAAATCAAGTAAGAGGACAAGTCTAATTTAGAAATGAGCAGCAGCTAAGCACATAAGTCAGTGCAGTGCAATGAAGGCTGCTCCCAATGCCAAAATGTCCCAATTAGCCCCTGAAAGCAGCTGTAGTGTGTCAATGGGAGCAATGGCTTTGGAGCCTTTCAATCAGGCAGGAGCCTACCTTGTTCAGATCAGTGGGCAGACGGACTGGAAATGGTGACTGTGGCTGGCTGTGCAGGGAGCCACAGTCATAGATGGTGAGCTTGCTCAAGACACAGGAGCTGGAAAGAGAGGGAGAGAGATTACAGATACAGCTAGTTATAGTAGAGATCTGGGCTGAGACAGTGGGTGGCATGAGAGCAGGACAAAAGATTAAGTGGGTCTTGAGAACTGAAGTGACCTCTTTCTTTTTTTACCCTTGCTGACCTGTCGTATGCATTGTTTCGTAACTCTTTCAGATCTCCCTCTGATTGTAGCCCACTGCTCCTCAACTCCCCCCAGTTTCTCTATGCCTACAAGGGCACCCTTGAGGATTACTCTCAGTTTATTAAAATCTGCATGTCTGAAGTTCATGACCCTTGTCCTTGTGTGACTCTTTTCTGTCCTCGTTCTTATCTTGAATTTTACTGTGTGATGGTCGCTGTATCACAGATTGTCCCCCACTGTGACATTGGCGACACTGCCCCCATTGGTTAGTGCAAGGTCCAGTATTGCCTCTCCTCCAGTTGGTTCCTGTACAAGCTGCTGGAGGAATGCTCCCTGTAAGGAGTCTAGTATTTTCTTGCTCCTGGTTGTTGCTGCTGTTGCAGGGAACCTCTAGTCCATATCAAGGAGATTGAAGACCCCCACCAGCAGCAACTCCCCCTTTCTGGCCATCCATTGTACTACTTGCATTAGCTCCCTATCTACTTCTTCCTCCTGCATTGGTGGCATATAAATCACTCCCATTCTCAAAAAAGCCCCTGACCTCTTCTCCAGAGTGACCCACAGTACCTCCTCTTCCCCCTTGCCCTTCCTGTTTCACTGACACCAGTATGCTGCATCACATATAGGGCCACCCCCCCTTCCTTCCTGCTTCTAAAAAGATTAAAACCTGGAATGGCCGTCTCCCAGTCCTGGTTTTCAGTACACCAGGTCTCCGTGACGGCACCAGGTCTAGTTCCTCCTCCATTATTGTGGCATCTAGGTCCACTAGTTTGTTGCTCAGACTCCTTGCATACATGCACATCACCCTCCACCAGTTTCTCCCTTCCCCACTGCCTTCCTCCTTCCTAAACCCCTGCCCCCATTTGTGAGGGAGTGCCAGTTAGGTAACATCGCCTGTTTATGTCCTCCTTTCCTTCCCTAGCCTCCCAATCCCCCTTTCCCAGTTTAAATTCATGGCCTTGGAAATGTATTCTTGTAGTTTTTCCCTCAGTACTGTACTCTGGACCTTGCTTCATTCAAATGTAACCTGTCTTTCATATATAATCCTTAGTCTATTCACCTGTTCCCCCATTCTCCAATGCAGACAAACTAACCCTTTGCACACCATTCCTTCAGCCAGCTGTTGAAGTCTTCAGTCCTTTTTTGTCTGACAGTACTGTCACTAGGGACTGGTAAGACTTCTGAGAAAGTGATTGAGCTCACATCCTCCCTGCAGGCACTTGCCAAATCCCTAAACCTTTGCAGATCTTTGCCCAGCTAATTTCCCATCAAATCATTTGTAAACAAGTGAACGATCAGGTGTGATTTGCCAATCAATTTCCTTATTTCTTCCTTTATTTTATGATCTGCCCTCCCAGCCTCCATTCCTTGTACACAAAAGACTGACCTTCTCTTATCTGGATCCCCATACCTAAGCCAGGGTACACCTTTTATGATGAAGTCACTGTAAACCATGACTTTCTCCTTTCTCTCAGTCCTGTTTAATGACCCTCGCTACTGTCTTGTGAACCTGCCCTCTCTCTCTGTGACTTTACACTGTCCCTGGTGTCTAACATCTCATCCGAACCCCTTTTATTATCATCTTGTTCCTCTTGAGTCCTCCTCCCTCTGTAGTCCCCCTGGTATCCCCTAATCACCCCTTCAATGATCCTCTCTCTCTGGCCCCCCTTTCTTACCCTTCTTTGTCCTGCATCTTGTCCCCTTCCAGATTGATTGGACCTTCTTCCTTCCTTACACTTCCTCTTCCCACCAACTTAACTTGGCCTTCACCCCTCATGTTTGTTCGAGCCCCGATCTCCTCATGTACCCTCTGGTTGTCTATATCTGCAAATGGCGAGAACCTGTTTGATGCTCAACCCCTGACTCCTGTACTTATCCTAGCATTCCATTCTGCTATATCTCTGCTAGTCACTTATGCCACTTTTTCCTTTTCTTTTCACTACCTGCCAATCATTGTTCCTAGTACTGGCTAGTCTTACTTCCAGTCCTTTTGATTAGCCCCTGACAAGCCTCCTAATAATGCCCTCACCCCAGCTGTCAGTAGAGTAGCCCCGCTCCTTTCCCCATTGCTCCTTACCCCATTCCCCACTGCTCTCTCTATCTCCCACCTCAACTAATTTATCTGTCCCTTAAGTTGTCCCAGATTCCTGCATGTTAGGCACCCCTAGCTTTCCACATCATATCCAGGAACACTGCTGCCCAGTCCTATTACAGCTAACTACTCTCCCCCTCATTCCCTCCCCCAGAATCTTCCTGTCTCCCTCCCCCCATGCCCCATCTCCCCCATCCCCCATACCTTCACCTGCCACTAGTATCCCACATTCCTCTGTTTAGAGCTGCTATATGAATTTGGTGATTAGACTAAGGTGGCTCTTTTCACAAGTTCAATTCCTGAACATACATCGGAATGCCAGTGGTCCCCTCGGGCAGCTCTTTTCTCCCTGAATTTACATCAGAATGCTGGCAATCCCCTTGGGTGGCTCTTTTCACAAGTTCAGTTCTTGAACATACATTGGAACACTGGTGGTTCCCTCGAGCAGCTCTTTTCACAAGCTCAGTCCCTAAACTTACATCAGAACACCGGTGGTCCCCCCAGGTGGCTCTTTTCACAAGCTCAGTCCCTGAACTTACATCAGAATGCAGACAGTCCTCTTGGCAGCTGTTTTTACAAGCTCAGTCCCTGAACTTACATTGGAATGCTGATGGTCCCATTGGGCAGCTCTTTTCACAAGCTCAGTTCCTAAACTTACATCAGAACTCCAGCAATCTCAACAGGTGGCTCTTTTCACAACACGGTCCCAGAACTTACGTCGGAATGCTGGTGGTTCTCTCAGGCAGCACTTTTCACAAGGTATAAAGTTCCTTCTCTCAACAGCATATAGCAACCTGTGTTCTGTGTTTTTGCTCCAATTTTAAATGCCTGCAGTCCTCTCTACTGACTATTCTTCTCTACTGTATGATTAATTAATTTGGGGTGTAGTTCATATACAGCATTTTTACAGTCTTGTTAGTTATTTATTAAGTCAGCCAGTTTTTCTTACCTGTTTGCTACTGTGCTGCATTCCTGGAACTTCTAGTGCTTCTTATAGTGCTGGTGAAGCCACAGGATGAGTACAAAATGCTTGCTATTTTGCTCATTTAATTACTGAACTTTAACTTGTTCCCTCTGACTTTTCTGTTACTTCTTTCTCCCCCTTCACTCACTCTTTCTGTCGGCTGCTTCACCCACCCACCTGCCTTTGTCTCCTTTTACACCCCCCCTCCGTGTAGCTTCTTTACCCCTGTACCTTTCTTTTGCAGCTCAGTCCCTGAACTTACATCAGAATGCCAGTGGTCCGCATGGGCTGCTGTTTTCACAAGGTACAGAGCTCCTTTCTTAGCAGCATACAACAGCCCGTGTTCAGAGTTTTGGCGCCAATTTTAAATGCCTGCTGTCCACTCTGCTGACTATTCTTCTCTACTGAGTGAGTAATTAATTTACCTCATAGTTTTTTACAGCCTTGTTAGCTTGTTTATTAAGTCAGCCTGTATATTTGGCTTGTTTACTACTGGTCGGCATTCCTGGGGATTCTAGTGTTCCTTATAGTGCTGGTGAAGTCTCAGGACGGGTACAAAATGCTTGCTATTTTGCTCATTTAATTACTAAACTTGAACTTGTTCCCCCTGACTTTTCTGTGATTTCTTTTCCCCCTCTCTCTCTCTCTCTCTCTCTCTGCTGCTTCACCCTCCCCTTTTTCTTCTCTACACTCCGTCCCCCAGTGCAGCTTCTTTACTCCTGTACCTTTGTCTTGTAGTTCAGTCCCTGAGCTTACAACAGAACACCGGCATTGCCTTCAGGCGGATCTTTTAAAAAGGTATGGAGCTCCCACTCTCAGCAGCATACAACAGCCTGTGTTCAGTGTTGTCCTGCTGCCACACATGTGCAGTGGCTGCCCCACCCGCCCCCCACCTTCCCACCTTTGGTCATCTAGTAATTTCAAGCTAATCTTCATCTTGTGACCTAATCACATGATTGTCTGACTCCCACTTCCCCATAAGCATCCTATCGCCTATCTCCATTAGTGGCCACTACACCTTTCTCTCCCTGGCTCTCTCTGCCTCTAGGCTCTCTCATGGTGATTTTACCCTCTCGGTTCATTCTCTTTGCTTGTCCTCTACACTCTCTCCTATCCTTTATATCTGATCCAGTCTTTCATCATGCACAGTTTAATGCCCCTCTTACTCTACCAGGTATCTTTTCTGCTAATCTGCCTTCCTTCCTCTCCACCCTCATCCCTTCACACTCCAAGCCACATTCCTCTTTGCCACATCCCCCTCACCGGGAGGTCAGCCCTTCCCTCAGACCCCCAGTCTGACTTTTCTGCCATTTACTCTGCACTCCTAGCATCCATGATTCTAAACGTTAAAGTCATCAAACATCATTTTTCACTCTATTCTCCTCCCACCATCATCATAGGTTCTCATAGGTGTAACAAGTCAGTGAAGACTCAGCTTATTCTCCTCCTCCTACTACTCTCAGTCAATGTTGAACCCAGTCCTGGTTCCCTTGTGACATCGGCTTCTTTGTCTAACACAAAAGGTTTACAGATTTTCCATATTCGCATCAGAAGCCTCGTCCTCAAGCTTGATGCCCTTAAACATTCCCCTGACTTACTCTGCATCTCAGAGACTTGGCTATCTGCCAAATTCCCTGACTCAGTCCTGATCACTCAAGACTATTCCCTACTGAGGCAGGATCAGGGTAAACATGGAGGCAGCGTGGCAATCTACTGTTGTAGCCATTTAAATGGCACTGTTTTTCGCTCTGAAACATGCCATTCCTCACATGAACTCTTGACAGCTCGCCTCTCAGTCACCTCCTCCATGCCCATCTTTATTGGTGTCATCCATGCTGCCCCCCCCCCCCCGTAGCAGCTTGCTCACTGGTAATATGTATCATTTCCACCTCTTCCATCTCCTCCTCTGTTGATCTCATCTTGCCGGGAGACTTCAACAAAGACTGTCTATCTGCCTCGAACAATGCTCTACTTAACCAAGTTGAATCTGTACAACTCTCTCAACTGTAACAGAAACCCTCCATTCAGAACTCCAACTCTATTAAACATTCGCACATTGATTGGATCCTATTGTCTCAGCCTCACAGAATGTCTGACTCAGGAGTTCTTCCAAATGCCCTAAGTGATCACTGTGCAATCTTCTGTGTCAGAAGAGACTGCTCTCCATTCACCAGTTCAAGATACATACATTATTACCCTCTCAAGTTGCTTAATCCAGCTGTCCTCTTGCAAGATCTTGAGGTTGCCGACTGGACCCCCGTACTTACAGCAACAGATGTAGACTCTACACTTGAGAATTTCATTACAATTTTAAACACAGTCTGGGACTCCCATGCCCCTATAAAAACAAGAAGAGTTAGGCTTCAACACCTTCCCTGGGTGATCCCTGACCTCCTTCACCTTTGTAAGACAAGGAGCCATGCCAAGCGACATTTTAAGACTATACTCACTCCTGACGACTATCAGAATTTCAAGGCACTTAAAAATGCATGCCAAAAGCAAATAGGCTAGCTGAGTCTCATTATTTCAGGCATAAATTACAAGATGGTCATGTTTCCCCAACCCTTTTCTGGAAAATAGTTAACTCACTCTTAAAACATTCTGCCCCCCCCCCCATCACTCTCATCCTAAGGTTTGAAGATTCCTCATTTCTGATATCCTGCAAGTATGTGAAATCCTTAACAAATTCTTCACATCATGTGCTCTTCCAACCTCTACTGCTTCCCACAGTGCCACCCTAAACCCTTCTTTAGAGCCATATAGCTTTACTTTTACTCATGTTACTCAGGCTGAAGTCCTCGCTGCCCTGCACTTGCTAAACCCTGATAAACTTAGCCCTCATAGTCTCCACTCCAGTCTACTTCTTATTGTAGCTCCAGCCATTGTCCCCCCATCTTCTTAAGCTATCTTTCCAGTCTGGCACTGTTCCATATGCCTGTAAAATTGCACATGTAATCCCTCTTCACAATGGAGGTAGTCCCCTTGAACCTGTGAACTACCATCCGATTTCATCACTACCCTCATTTGCAAAGATACAGGAATCACTTGCACACAAAAGGCTCCTACATCTCATTGATTCTCAATGATACTAACCCCCGTATCAATCTGGATTGCACAAACATCACTCTACAATCTCTTCTCTGTGTAGAGTAACTAACTCTATTCATGTATCTATGGACAACAGACATATCACCAGTATTACCTTTATTGATTTGGCTAAGACATTTGATTCTGTGTCCCACCACCTATTTATTCAGAATCTATATGCAGAACACAATGCATTCCCATAGGAAACTCCTCCTCTCCTCTCCTCCCCATCATGTCTGATGTTCCTCAGGGTTCAGTTGTGGACCCCTTACTGTTCTCTGTCTTTTTAAATGAACTCTCTTAAGTCTGATCCTCCTCAAATATTCATCTTTATTTGTAGAATGTTTTTTTTTTCAGATAAAAGGTGGACAAGATACAGTATACAACCAACGATTCTGTTCCATAGAATTAATCATTCAGCAAGCAATGTACATGTACAAACTTCCAGAAATCATCGGGAGGGGAATTGGAGGTGGGTAAAAGAGGGGGGGAAAAGGACAAGTGGGGGGAGTATAAAGCTTGGAAAAAGAGAGGGGTAGGGAGTAATACACACATCAGTTATTATTCTCTCAGATGTGTGTGCAGACAATTAACTATACATACAGTACACAGGAAGAAAAGTTAGACATCAAATTTAGGAAAAACAGTCAGATATCCGGTTGTAAGCAAATTGCTATCCACTCTTGTAACCTCTGAAGTTGTGTACCGACTAAAAGTTTGATGAATTAAGGAAGGGGTACTGAACTGGGGGGGGGGTAGGAAAAGGGTACACTGTTCTGTCCTTGTTCTATTTCCAAGTGAGTAACAGATTATCATACTCACCAGTGTATGAATTCGTCCAGGTCAATCAGCTTTGTGGACTTAAACACACCAGCCTGATTCTATAGATCTAGACTGGCCAATTTAGTCCCTTTCCACAGCCTCAGGAGAAAAGTTGGACAAAGTGTTTGTATCCACTGCAAAATCCGGGTTTAACCTGGGACAGAAAACAAATAAATCCCAAAGCTTAAGTTCTTAACTTAAAGACATTATAGTAGAAGTGCCATGTCCAGGGTATAGCCAGATTAACCTGTTAATAGCAGAGTGCTCTTACTGAGCCAGAATCCCACTGAGGGGGAAGGGGGGAGGGGGAGAGGAAAAATGGAAACAGTAACCACTTTGCACATTACTAGGTCAACTACTAACATTCCACAGTCAATCACATCATATCCCACAGGTGGTACGAGGGGGTTCATCCTATGCCTGTCTGTGGATGGACACATTTAAGATAGTTAAGATAGGGTGCCCAGCAGATTCTAAATGTGGACATTTGAGATGTCTGAAGGTGGGAAATTCTATCCAGTTTAGCCAGGACTGTAAAGGATGTCATTATTTCAGTTACCGTGGGGACTAGGGGAGATTTCCATTTACATAGAATGGATCTCTTAGTTTGCAGAGTCAGCAACGCTAGCCAGCTATGTTGTTCTGGGGGTAATTTTGGTATATCACTACTTATCCCCAAAAGATAAAAAAGAGGGCTAAGATGAATCTTCTGATGCATCACCTTCGAGGCTACTTTCTGTATTTCCTGCCATAGAGGTTGGATCCTTGTACAGGTCCATAGAATATGCAGTAAATCTCCCTCTGGAAACTGGCATCTCCAACAGCTATCAGACTCTAGTAATTTGGCTTTATAAAGGATAACAGGGGTTCTATACCACAAGTGGGCTATTTTATTTTGAATTAATTTGTACTTGGCATCTTTAAGCCAGCTGTGTGTGTCCTTCCATGCCCTGTCCCAGGTCTCAGGTAAGATGTGGATTTGTAGCATCTTCTCCCATTGACATCTAGCGTCATCTGATTGGGAAGGGAGAGTATCTCTAATAGTGGCGTACAGCTGACCTGCCTGTCCCTGAGGGTGCAGTATCCATAAGTTAAGGCCAGAGGGTTTATCATATACCAAGTTGGGGGTAACAGATGTTGAGTAGCATCTCTAAGTTGGAAGTATCTCCAATAATCGGAATGTGGCATGCCCCGCATCTGCCTCAGGAACTGGAATGTGTAAAGAGCTTTATGGTTGGGGGTCAGTATATCTTCCATTTTGGAAATGCCCAGATCGGTCCATTTTTTCTTTCTTACTTCAATGTCTCCTATGGTGAGAGTTGGGTTTTGCCACAGAGGCACCTGAGAGAGAGAGAGAGGGAGAGGGTTCATTTTCATTTTCAGGTGTGTATTAAACCAATTAGCTCTGGATGCGACCACTGAAGGTGAGATAGGATCTGCGTTCGACATATGACATGAGCCAGTTTGGGGACCAAGCCTTTGTACAAAAAGGGAGGAAGGGTGAATGATTCCCATGATGTCCATTTCAGGTTGTATCCATTGTGGAGAAAGAGAGGAGAGTAGACATGCCCACTTAACCATTTGGGCTAACAGGAAAGCCCGACAGTATCCCTCTGGCCATGGAAGTTTCCAGCTCCCTTGCTTCCAGTGAAATCTAAGTTTGGACTGACTAAATCTAGGTTTAGAACCTTCCCATAGGAAGTCTCCAAATAATTTATCTATGGCCTGGTGCCAGTGTTTAGGCAAAGGGACTGGCAAGTGCATAAGAAGGTAAAAAAGTTTATGGGCTGTTACTATTTTTACGGCCGCAATTTTTCCTACTAAAGTAAATTTTAATAATCTCCATCTGTCAAAATCTGTCTTGATGGAGGAGAGAAGGGGCTGTACATTAGTCTGCCATATACCCTACAAAGATGGAGTTGAATTAATACCCAAGTAAGTGAGGCCATTGGGAGCCCATAGGAGATCAGCTGCAGCCACCAGTTGTTGTGAACAGTGGGAGTTAAGAGGGAGTACCTCAGTTTTAATCTGGTTCAGTCATAGGCCTGAGTAACTAAAGAAGGCTGTTAAGAGACTAAGAAGGGGGTAAAATGGCATGGTGGACATCCTCCAGGAGAAGAAGGAGATTGTCAGCATACATAACAGTTGTGTAGGTTATACTTCCTATTTTCAAACCCTGTATATCAGGGTGACTATGGATTGCAGCAGCCAGGGGTTCAAATGCCAGTATGAACAAAAGGAGGGAAGAGGGCATCCTTGCCTCATGCCTCTTCCCAATGCAAGTGGGGGAGAGACTACCGAATTTGTATTAACTCTGGTCAAGGGGCTCTCATATATGGCTAGTATCCTAGCTAGAAATTTTTCTCCTAGGCCAAAGTGCATTAGGACCATGTATAGATATCCCCATTCGACTGAGTCAAATGCTTTTTCGAAGTCTACAGCAATAGCAGCTACCGGTGTAGGGAGTGACTTGGAAATTGGCAATAAACTCATAGGGTTCTCAGGTGATCCGAGCTATGATGTCCAGGTACAAAGCCTGCTTGTGAGGGGTGTATAAGACTAGGGAGTAGGGGGCTGAGTATACATTAGGGGTGTATAGATTACATAGAGTAAGTGGTCCTGTGGTTGTATTATATGTGGCAATTACCTATCTGCCTTCTTGATCTGAAAGTGTCTGGACTAATGTCCATTTAAGAGACTTATGCAAAAGAATAAGAACACCATATTTCCTAGTTGGGCATTGGAGTGTACCTGTTGGCCCACCCAGTCCTTATTCATATGAGTGTGATCATCCCCTGAGAGTTTGGACTCTTGGAGGAAAGCCACTTTGGAGTGTAACCTTTTCAGATGTGCCAGGACTTTCTGGCATTTCACTGGGGAATTTAGCCCCCTGACATTCCAGGTGTGAACCACAATGTCTGTCATTATAGCTTAAAGGACACTCCAAAGGAGACTGAAATAAACTCAGCAAGAGGTACAGTCCACCCTGACCCCTATACCAGGTGGATCAATTGTTTCTATCCTCCACCTTCAGACACAAGTTGGAAATAGCAGTATGCAAAGTTAACAGTTAAATGCTGTACCTATGAGCTAGCTGAAGGTTTAAATTGCTTAACTTATCAAACAAAACAACAAGGAAAGGTGCAATGAGACTAAACCAGCTGGAGCCCCAGACAATGGTATGTCCTATCGCCCTTGGGGGATGTGGGGTAATTAAGATCGAATAGGAAGGGGAGCTTCTATGCACTATAAGCCCTAAATGACTTATCTAGTGCACTATTTATAATATCACAAATGGGAGTAATATGGTAATCCATTGCCCAGAGCCATGCTCAAGTATATCGAGCCATAAATGAGCCTTCCCTAAAATGGGAAGAGGGAACACTTTGGTGATCTCCGATTAATAGCTGGGTTGCTGGCTAACAGAAAAGTACAGCCATCCTCCCGAAAAGCAGGAAATATATTTACATCCCAGTAGCCACTTTCCTAAGAAACAAATAGAAGGGCTATGGAAATATTACCAGGGATCACAAACATTGGAGAAATGTAGATTGCTGGCTGTCATATCATGTGCGCCTAGCAGCCTTACAAATAACTCCCCTATCTTGTATCTTTTCAGGGCAATATAAAAGGAGGAGGGAGGACTCCTTAGCTACGATCTAAACTAGATCTAATTAACAATAGTAACATCTAAACTAAACACACTGAACCGATATCTTGTATCAGATCTGTATATTAACTTCTTATCCTCAACATTATTATACTTTCTTTGTAGGATGTATCCTTCCATGAAAGTACCTACGATTAGGGGCAGGTAGTGGGGGGTGCAAGTAGCTGTAAGAGGGGGTTGAATGTGTTATACAGACTTGAGCAACACCCAGAAGTCTCTGAGCAGTACATACTCTTATTTGCCTTCCACCCTTCCCTATCTTTCTGTTTCTCCAAAAGGCCTCCAACAGTCAGTGTCTGTTAAATCGAATAGAAGCAAATACATAATGCTCTATGCCTGGCCCATCTCCTGGATGTGAGTGCTACATAGCAGCATAGCAAATTTCTTCGCTGCATCATCTGCTCTTAGAGGCTGGAAGGCCATGCAGACACTGAGGTCTGTTAGGGTTGTATACACTAAGTACCTGTCACACTGCTATGGTCAACACAGACCTACCCCCACACTATTTCTTGGTAACTTAGTAAGAAGGGGGGTGGGAAGGGAAAGAGGTTCTGGAATGATCAAACACAAATACAATTGGGTGTCCTTTTCACCTACCTTTCTAGAAGGATTGACCTGCACCATACAGTTCTGCTACACACATTATGTAACTACCCTCCTGACATTGTTATATGCCCCGGATATTAGTACCTCTGATTACGCGTCTGTGAACATTAATAAGACCTGTGTTGAACAGACCAGTACGCTTAAACTAATGGGGTTCACCCTGTCAAGAGGAGGCCCTGAATGCTGGCTTTTAAAATCGACCAAGATTTATACTCTGGGCTGTTAGAAGCCACTAAGGCTCCAATTATCCCCCTTCTTTCCTTTCTTAATTCCCCGAGACACATGCCCCTAGGTACTTATCTGATCTGTACATAGTCTGCACAGATGTTTATGACAGATCAGCAGGATCCTTTTCTGTATTGTGGCCTGGAGGTGAACCGGGTGCCTGGGTTTGTGTTTCTAGGTCCTGCAAGGGTAGCGCAGCATCCGCAGCATAGGCCAAGGAGGTGTGCTCCTCCTCGGAGTCGTTGTGATCAGGGACCACAGTGTTAGTGTCCATCTCGTCCCCTTGATCGGTGTCTGGCAAATCCCTCAGAGCCACAAAACAACTGTGTGCAAAGAATGGGCTGATGAATTCCTGCTCCACTGTACTTGCTGCGTTGGAGTGCTGGGCCTGCCTTCCTGGGGAGTATTTCTTATCCTGTGGGTGGCTGCATTTAGAGAGAGAGGAGTTCGGCGCGATCGTTTCCTAACTTTGGAGTTATGAGGGTCCAGGCCATTATGAAGGGTTGTAGGAGGTGTCACTGCTATGGTTTCAGGTGGATCATCTCTCAGTAGATGTCATTGAACTTGGTCTTCGACCAGATTGAGGGGATGAGGAACAAGAGCCAGCTGGCCACAGTTTTGCAATAAAGGCCATAGCTGTGTCTGGGGAGGCAAACTGATGCGCTGTGCTATTCACCGAGATCTGTAGGTTAGCAGGGTATTGCAGGCTGAAGAGAACTTGCAGAGTGTGGAGCTTGTGTCACACTTCAAAGAAGACTTTCTGCTTGGCAGCTAGTTCTTTAGAATAGTCTTGAAAAATCATGATCGCATGCTCTCTCCAACGTAATTGCCCCAATTCCCTAGCCCTAGCCTGAATAGCTTCTTTCTCGACATAGTTCAAAATTCTTGCAAAAAATGGTAGAGGACTGTCCCTCTGCATATGTCTGGGCTGCAAGGAATGATGCGCCCTTTCAATTGTAATTCTTGTGCCCTTAGGAAGTTGAAGAATCTCTGATAGTGTTTGCTGCAAGAAGTTTAACGCTTTCCAGTTTTCACAACCTTCAGGGAAATGAAGGAGTCGTAAGTTGTTATGGCGACTTCTGATTTCCAAGTCTTCCAACTTGTCTTGGAGAACATGAATCTGGGCTGCCTGTTCGCGCATAGTGGCACAATGACCTTGGAGTATATCGTCTTGGGCTGTTGTTTTTTGTTCCAGGCGCTCCACTTGTGCATCCATTTGCTGCATAGAAACTGCCGTAGTATTTGCCGCTAATGTTAGGGCTCCTATACAGGTCAAAATAGAGGTGAACATATCTCTGACTGAGGGTTCTTCCCTCCCTGGTGCCAAATGTACCATGCGGCCTACTGTACGTGTGGTTACAGCTTAAGAGTCGTTTTAATAAGACATACCTGGATGAAATCTTCTCATCTTTAGCCAGCCCTGAACGGGTACCTTCAGATCCCCAGCAAATTAGTTTTCCCCCATTAGGAGACACAAATATCTATATTTATCCAGGTTCTGGGCTCTTAGGCATGTGGAGCTCTGAGATCAAGCTGCCATCTTGGTTACTGGTTGGCCACACCCCCTGTGTCCCAAATATTCATCTTTATGCTGATGATGCTATTATGTATGCTTCTGGCCCCTCTCCCACAACCATCCAAGTCCCATTACAGTCTGATCTGAATGCTGTATTTGACTTGTTTCACAATAAACTTCTCAGGATAAATGCCATAAAGACAGTCTCTATGACTTTTGGGACCCCTCAAAAATTTGTCTCCATCCCCTCTTCTTATATTTTTACACTCAACAGTGCCCCCCCTGGATTCAGTAACCTCTTTCAAATACCTAAGGGTTTGGTTAGACCAGCACCTATCATTTTTTTCTCACATTGATGCCCTATGTGCTAAACTATGCCACAAGTTAGGTTTCTTGTACAGTCACAAGGACCCCCTCTCCCACTCAATGTGAAAGCAGTAACTAGCCAAACTAATTCTGCCTGTCTTTGATTATGCCGATACAGTCTTCAGTGCCAACCTTGCAACTACCTTAACTAGGTTGGACACAGTTTACAACTTTGTTTTACTGCTTTGCCTCTAACTCCTCCCCTTGCACCCATGACTGCACCCTCTACTCTTCCCTCTCCCTCTCTTCCCTCATTCATAGGTGTAACCTACACCCTCTGACATTCCAAGCCAAATACTGGCTATGAAATCTGCCATCTTACAAAACTGACCTCCTTTTCTCTGCTTCCCCCCACCCATATATCTTAAGTTCCAGGGATTTGCACATCTACAAATTGCCCCTTCCCCACACATCTGCAGGTTCCCTATCTTTCTTCTGTCACCTCCCTAACCTCTGGAATCAGCAGTCTGCCTCTTTACATAACTCCTCCTCCCCGAAAGTTTTCAAGCAGCTGCTTCAAAGCTTGGTTACTTTCCCATGCTCTTGCCTATTCCCTGTGCCCACAGGCAATTCTGCCTCACCTCTCTGCTCCCATGACCTGTTCGCTACTGTGTCTATTATGCTGTCTATGTACTGCCCTTTTCTCCTGGAAGACATCTGTAGTGACAGCCTAGTCTCATTTTTTAGTTATTACTTTTTCACTCACACTGCGGTCTATTATGCTTTAACATTATCACCTGCTTATCACATTGTACAGTGCATCATCTGTTTTATCCATTATGTAAATATGTTTCTAATTCTGCATTTTGCTTGCTCTCTTTGTACATTGCATTATCATTTAACCCATTTTGTATATATTATAAATTATGTTGTTTATGAATTGTAAAACTCATCTTTTCTCTTTTCCCGGGTCACAGCTGGAAATGAGTTCAGTGTGCCTGTTCCAGTTACCAAAATTTAAAATCAATCAATAAATAAGTAGTGATTTCACTAAGTAGTGAATTGAGCTTCCTAATTATTTATACTACTAATGAAAAAACCTGGCTAGCAATTGTCCCAACAGAATGACCTAGCTAAAGAGTCTCAGATATCAAATTATAAGCTACACCTCCATGAGATACTTTAGAAATACCATAGACTGTTTATCAATGCCAGCACAATATACTGTATTAACGCACACTAAATAATATAGAATTGCTGTATATAACTTACACTAAATACAGTAGAAGCCCCTTAATCGGGACATGGATTATAGTGACATCCGCTTACTGGGGGCATTCCACTGGGCACCAATTAAATGGCTATGTCATCCTATGGAAGCTGCCATTGGTTAAAGGAGACACCCTTGCCTTTTTATTGGGCCAATTTTGTCCTGACATACATGCCCTGAGGTGCAAATCCCCTGCTAATCCCATGTGATGATTTTTGTATTAATCCATTTAGCACCTTTTACCACACCTGAATAGGTGTCAATAGCTGTTTCCCCAGACATCACATTCCTTCTCTGCTAGGTTGCCTTCTACCCACTCTATGGTTCGGGTATTTTCTTTAATTGTTGTTTTTTTAATTTCTGAGCTGTACTATGAAGCCTACACTAAATACTATAGAATGGTTTTATAATACCTACACAGTAATGCACACTAAATAATCTAGAGTTGTATTATAATAGCTTCACTAAATACAAGAGAAGAGATTTATAACCTCAATACTATAGAATGGTTCTATAATATCTACAAAGTAATACATACTAAAGAATAGAGTTGTTTTATAATATCTGCACTAAATACTATAGAAAAGTTTTATACCACCTACACTGTATAACAAACACTACAGCCAGTTTTATAACACCTACACGTTGGCTTAATGCAGTCCCAAAATTATACAATGACCAGAAAAAATTGTAAAAGTTCGGTTTTACAAAAAGCTCCACTCCTTCACCATGCTTTGCTCCCAAGAGAGTAAGAAGGCACACTCATGCTATGAGTCTATAGACCAGCCCATCTAGTCTCACAAGTCCCACCTACACTCTGATGTTGCCCTATGCTGGCAACCCCATTGATCAAGGGCTGATACCACTCTTCCTTCAATATTCCTTCCATAGTTGGGTGGGTGGGGACAGGAGAGAGGGAAACATTTCTCTGGTGGCTTGCTTTCAGTAGGTTGCATGGCTGAAAGGCTCAATTTAAAGACTGTTGTTTGCTTTCAATCTTGGCACCTTCTTAATGCTGACTCCTGATTGGCTTCTAAGCCACCAAACAGCTGGGTACACCCCAGACTCCTTGACTTTTGTTGCTGTGCTGCTGAGTGACTCCTGTGGTCTCAGGAGCTGGACTCCTGCTTTAAGAATTTATAAATGTCCAAAAATATATCCCACTTCCTTGCAGAGGGAGACCAAAATTCTCTCTGCTGTGTCCTCCAACCCCTGGTTCTGATGATCTGTCTCCGGCAGCTTTCAGTAGGTTGCAGGGCTGAAAGGTTCAATTTAAAGGATGCTGTAGTCCATCAAAGTAGGCCTGCAGCTTTCCTAATGTTTAAATCCTGCTCAGATGCACTTTCTGAAATGCCTTTGATAAAATGCATCTAAGCATGCATAACACAGTAAGCAGTATTTATGTAGCACCTTATCACATGCTGAACAAGGTACACTATTGTTTTAAATTTCTATTATAATACCAATAAAGCATTTCCAAGGGTTATGCTAATAGGTCAGTTAATCATCTTCTACAGGCATGTGACACTTAGTTGTTTTAGAGATTTAATCTGGGTTAGCTGAGTTTTGTGTCTAATCATAGCCCAAGGTAGTTAAAGGATTCTATTGTGTCCAGAGGTTGATCAAAAGGAGGTATGATTTATATGGCTTGTGGTAAAGAAGCTTTCCCACACAAATTGATAACTTTCATTTTATTGTACAGTAAGTCACAAACAATTTGTTTGTATCCATCCTGGCTTGAGTTTTCATGAAGACTGCTTGGAGGGATTGGCTGAGGTCAGTGATAGTTGATAACACTTTTAGTGTCATCTTCATAGAGATCTATATCTGTGTGTCACTGATTGAACATATGTAGGGGTGTTCATTTACAAAGGAGCTGATGGGCAGAGGGCCATGGTTGGATCCTTATCAAACCCCAGGTCAAGGGAATGTGGAGGAGAGACTTTCCCATTAACATTTGCAATCTGTGACCTACTACTCTGGTAGGATTTGAGCTATGACACAGTGTTACATGCCATGCCCAGTTACTGTATAGTAGTTTGCAAAGGAGGATGTCATAGCTCACAATGTCAAAGGCCTTGTTAAAGTCCATGGCTACTGCATCTGCGTGGAAACTAGAGTCAAGGGCTGATGTGACTTTAAATAATACTGTGCAATTGGGATATTTGGCTACAAACCTAATTGTGCTGCTGTACGGGTACTGTGGTGAAGAATGTGGTCCATTACTTGCATGTAAACTAGCCTTTCCAGATGTTTACTGAGAACCAATAAGAAATAGGTATACAGGCAGTTATTTAAATTTGGTCTTGGGCCTGAATGAGTTGTGGAGTCACTATGGCAATCTTTAAGGCCACTGGAACCTGTCCAGTGCAGACAAAGAGGTTGCACGGTATTTTGGCTGGGGTTACCAACTGTGTTTCTACAGACTTCAGCAGTCAGGGTTTGAGGCTGTTTTACCCAATGCTCTTTAAGATGAACTATAAATTGAAGTGTTAAAGTAATTTGCAGATCTTCCCTTGGCTAATCTTTGCAAATTTGAACTTTGAAGACTTAGTGGTGAGTGGCTGAGGAAGGGGACTGGATGGGTTCTGATTGGGTGCTGTAGGGGGAAATGTTGAGGTTCATAACATGCTGATTCAGCACCCAAGGTGTATAGATATAAACACAGAAACTCAGAGAAGGTAAACATATAGGAGAGTCAGGGTTTCAAAATGTGTGGCAGAAAAAACAGATTGTACTTGAAATCAAATCCTGTACTAACAGGTTCTTCAGATATACTAATAACAAAGGAGAAACACAGCTGTTGAATGACCTAAGGACCAGAAAAGAGATTACAATATTCAAAGAGAAGCAAAGTACTTTAGGCTAAAAGGGTGTTCTGCATTAGTATTCAGACAAATAAAATTAGATAATAATACCTGAAAATGAAAAGTTGTTCACAGGTAAGAAGTAGAACACATTACAGGATATGTGTGTGGCAACTCTAGGGTTTGAAGTAGTAGTCAGTAGCAACAGAAAATGTCAGGAAACAGACAACACAGTAAAAGCTAATTTGCAATGGCTTCCAGAGCACATACTCATATGGAAAGAATGCTAAAGATAGTAAAAAGAAAGCAATTGATCTTGATGGAATGCACCCAGATCTTCTTGGGAACTAGATAAGGAACTATTCATCCCACTTGCAAGAATATTCAGTGATTCACTAAGAACTATTTATATAAATGAATACTGGAGAATGGCCCATATGTATTAGTAGTACAGTAGTGGTGTTAGGCTTATTTATTTGGCACCCTATTCTGTAGGCTCAGGGTACCTCACAAATATAAATAATTACAGCAGCATAGATTTCAAACCCACATTAAATATGATAAGCAATAAATATTGTAAGGTAGCATAGTAAGGGCAGACTTGATAGACCTTCAGCTTCTATCTGCCATCAGATTCTATGTTTCTATATTTTTATAAGACCCAGGATATAAAATGCTACTGTAAATATAGTTAGCTTAGCTTAGACAACAAAACAACTAGTCAAGAAAATCTAGGGAAAAATATGATGCCTCTTTTAAAAACCTCAAGCAAGGGGACCCATTAGGATGCCAATGCAATGATTTCAAAATGAGGAGCTAATGCCGTGCCCACCCCCAACTGAAATGGATGAAGTGGTCAAAGTTCATAAAGCTGGCAAAATTTGCAAAGTATAAAGTGACTCCTACATGAAGTTCTCGCCACTAAAGTGTTCCTTCTTCTATGCAAATGGACCAAAATCCACCTGCAAATTGCAAAGTCATGAAAATTTCACAGAAGAAGTGCCACTTTAAGTGGAAAACTTCACACAAAATCGATAAATTTGAAGTTGGCGATGCCAATACAAACTTTGCAAAGTAAATAGTGATGACAAATGTCATCACTTCAATGGGAGTTTGCTGGCAAAGTAACTTGGCATCATCCCTAGTATCCAGAAAGCTTTAAACAAGTGCTAGGGACCATCAGGAGGCCCACCTTAGATGACAGCAGAGGGCAGTTATGAGCATATACACAAAATAGATCTTTCAGGTAGTCTGGGACAGTTGATGTGGATCTTTGCACATTAACATATGCATCTTAAAAGTGATATGCCACCTTACTGACAGTGCAATGTCAGCAACACAGTGAAGATATGTTCAGAGGGGGAAACTACAGCAGTCAATCTGGCTGAATCAGGCTGGCCCGGTGGCACTGAGGGTTGAGGTGCTGGACGCTACACCTCGTTCCACACCAGCAACCCAAATTCAGGAATGAGCTCAGGTGCGGGGGTCAGCAGGGGAGGGAGAGGATCATGTGTCCGATGGACTGCTCTCCTCTCCATGGGGAGGGATCCAGGATGTCTCCAGCTCAGTAATGACCACTGTGGAGATCAGTGGCACATCTAGCATGGAGCAGCTAGGGAAAGGATCATGGTGGATGCCTATGGCACAGCCCTGCTGGTGTCATTGCACACTCATGCTCCTAGGGGGAAAACTGCAAAGAAAAACCCTGATCCCCGATAGGGAATGACTCTCCTCCATGCCACGTCACCACACACCCAATTGTGGGCCCTGTCTCTGCCTCTCTGTACCTCTACCACCTCTGCTGACACACTTGATTATAGCTAGAATGCTAGAGTGGAAGTAGCCCTACCCCAGGGTGCTAAGAGCTGGGGAGTCTACCGGCAAGAGGATGATGAAGACAGCTACCTCTGAGGAGACAGAGGACCAGGAGGGCATCAGAGCAATGGTAGGTCAGTAGAGGCAGCCTGAGAGAGTTCTGGAGGGCAGCAAATAAACAGAATGTACAACAAAAAAACATTGCAGTAGTACAGTCTTGTCATCACATATACATGTACTAGTGCCTTCAGATCCTCAGAATTTAGACAGAGTTTGATCTTAGTGATGTTTCTTAGATGATGAAAGCCCCCATGGACCACAACTGACACCTGGGTCCAGATATTCAAAGTTTTGTGCTGGATACAAAGTGTTTGCTCCTGCATTATGTGTGGTTTGCACTGAACTCCCATATTCAAATGGGATCACTGTTCATTAAACCCATTTGTGCCCTTGTGCAGAAACAATGCATGCAGCAAGCAATGGTGAGGGTGGGACCATACATACTGCAGCTGGAGATTAGTGATACACAAAGGGGTTATCACAGGTCACTTAGTGCCATGCAGTTACTGCCTATAAAAGGCTGTCTTAAACCAGGGCAAACCTCAGAGGAGGGTGGAGACACTGCAGGCCACAGTTCAAGATAGTGCTCAGGGGAGCACACACAATGTACCTGCTGCAGCAGGTTTTTTAAGATGAGGAGTGGGCCAATGACCTCCTTCGGCTCAGATGTAGACCACGGAGGTGCTATGCTGAACACAGACAGTACCATCCATGAGTCACATACAAAGTTCTCAGTGATGACCAGATGTTGGGCTGGTACAGGCTCAAGAGGTCAATGCTCAGGCAGCTGTGTGAGTTGCTGCATGACCAGCTCCAAAGAACACCCAGCACAGCCATGGGTTGTCCAAAGAGCTGAAAGTGATGGCCACAATGTGTTTCCTGGCCAATGCAACATTCCAGACACTGGTGTGGGTCACCATCTTTATCTCACAGTCCACCATCTTGTGCCTGTTGGTCAGATTCCAAGACACTCTGCTGGACCACAATCATATTCCCCAGCATACCAGCAGAGTGAACAACAATCAGGCAGCAGTTCCATTGAGTTGTGCACCTACCATCTTTATTCAGTGCCACTGACTGCAACCATATTGCCATTCTGTACCAGCTGATGATGGAGTGGAGGACTATCTCAATAGGAATGGGTCTCACTCCATCAGATGCCAGATGATGTGTTATGCAATGGGGTGCATTATCAATGTACTGGCATGGTATCCTGGCAGTGCCCACAATGACTTCATATGGCACAGTTCCATTCTGTGCCAAAGGTTTGAATGTGGGGACATCCCTAGTGGCCACCTCCTTGGTGAGTATAACACAAAGGGTCCCCCATTGCTATCCCATATGGTTCATGATGGGTTAGAACCCTGTATGGACAACATGTCCCAGGTTCACTAAGGTTTATAGACAGACTGGATGGACCAGTTGTCTTTTTCTGCTGTAATTGACTATGTTTCTATGTGATACTAACCTATGCCCTTACCTTAATAGGGAACAATGCCTATCCCCTGTGTCCCTGGCTCCTCACACCTGTCCTCTGCCCCTCATCTACTGCAGAGGACAGGTACATAGCAGCACACACTGCCACATGCAACATCATCAAGTGTGTGCTTGAAATGCTCAAAATGTGGTTCTATTGCATTGACTGTTCTGGAGGTGCCCTACAGTATATCACTCAGAAAGTCTGTGCTGTATTCCTTGCCTGTTGTATACTTCAGAACATGGTACTCTGTTGTGGGATATGCATGCTGGCCACAGGGGAACAATCTGCAATGTATTTACATACGTACATATGAAATTGCCAGCAGAGAAAAGCCTAGAGGTCTATCAAGTCTGCTTGAATGTGCAGCTAGCACCCCTTATTCTGCAGCTGCCCTTCCCTTCCACCCTTCCCCTTCATTAACCCTCCCCTTTGTCCTGTCCCATCCTCATTTGAAGCAATCCACTGTTCTACTGCATACCACTTCAGCAGGTAACGCATTCCACCCAGCCACCACCCTCTGTAAAAAGTGTCTCCTCATCTCCCTCCTGAACCTTCCTCGCTCCAGTCTCATATCATGGCCCTGGTGGCCCTCCTCCCTTACTTTGAACAGCCCCTCTGTACCCATCTTGTTTATTCCTTTCATGTATTTAAAGGTTTCAATCATGTCACCCCTGTCTCTCCTCTCCTCCAGTGAGTACATGTTCAACTCCTTCAACCTCCTGTCGTATGATAAGTCCCCCAGCCCCTTGATCATCTGTGTCACTCTGCGCTGCACCTCCTCCAGTAACTTAATGCCCCTTTTCAGATACAGATGCCAGTACTGCATGCAGTACTCCAGGTGTGGTCTAACTAGTTACCTATACAGTGGCAGAATCACCTCCTCCCTCCTCGAGGATATACCCCTTGCAATACAACCCAGCATTTTGTTGGCCTTTGCAGCTGCATTCCTACATTGTGCCGAGTTGTTCATTGACCCTGTAATGAGCACACCCAGATCCTTCTCCTCCTCTGTCTGGGCTAGTTACACTCCCCCAGCTGGTAACTCCTCCTTGGGTTCTTCATCCCAAAATGTAGCACCTTGAACTTTTTGGCATTAAAGCCCAGTTGCCAGGTGTCTGACCAGGTTTCAAGCTTTGCCAGATCATCCTGCAACCCCTGCCATCCCCCCTAGGTCATCCACCACCGCGCCTACCTTGGTATCATCAGCAAACAGACTGATCTTGCTCTTGATGTCCCATGATATGTCTGCAATGAATATCCCAAACAACACTGGTCCCAACACTGAGCCCTGTCGAACACCGCTCGTCACTGCCCTTGGGTGTGAGAGCTCCCCACCCACCATCACCACCCTCTGTTGCCTTCCCTGCAGCCAGTTTCCTACCCATCTCACCAGCTTTGCACCCGCCCCTGTGCCTACTAACTTCCTTCCCAGCCTTCCATGTGGCACTGAGTCGAATGCCTTACTGAAGTCCAGATACAGGACATGGTATTTAGATCCAGAAGACCAGGGGGACACCAATTCAGCTTGACAGGTGTTGTCCAAGAATGGCTATGAAAGCCTGGGAATGCAGAGCTCAAATCATAAGAGATATCTTCAGACATGGTGGGTGAGTACAGACCACACAGGAGACTGTAATGTGGTTAAGCAATGTATAACCAAACAACAACAGTGATTCATACTAGACATTTGGGGTAACAAATGGGTGATACACATTGTAATGAGGCAAGGGGGGATTCAAATAGAGCACACACAAACAAAACTCCATGTTAGCAGGGGGTTGTAAATGGGTATCAACAGAGATACATGCCATCCAGGCATGTGGGGATGGGAGTGCATGGCATAACAGACTGAGTTTTTATTTTATGTTGTCATGTAATTGAAACAGTGGTATATGTATTTGTTATGTAAGAATGACATGTATTGTATGACTATTGTGTACTGTAACCTCAGTAATTTGAACTTTGTACAAACAGGTTTGCATTGTAAATAGGGATTCTTTGAACCCTAATGGCAAAAATTCTGTATAAATAAACTTTTACTACTACTACTACTACTACTACAATGCATGGGAGTAGCACATGGGGTAAATATGAACTCAAGCAATGTGGAGAGAGAACAGGGTTGTACACACAGATACCCACAAGCCTGGTGAGGTCAGGGCTATAATACAGGCCATCCATGCCAGGAATAGGACTAACTGGGCTACATCACAGGATTAGATGGTGGTGTCACAGGGGTATGGGGAGGGGACAGGTTTGTGAGTGGTAGCCATACTCAGCCTATGTGTTTCCCCTATCAACAACCTGGAATGGATCCTATGGCTGCACTGTTTCCAGTATGGTTGGTGGGGGTACCTCACCCATGCTATGTAGGATGACCATCGCGATGATGTTACCCGCGTTCAGCCATGGCCCTGTGGGGTACTGCCCTTGGGGAACGGCAGGTCATGACCTGTTGTGTGCAGTGTCTTTGTTGACCTCAGAATTCTGGGTGTACTGGGCATTCTTGTCTCAGCAATACATGGCATGGGTGTATGATGTGGTGTCCACTGTGAGGTGACACTACTCCCACTGGACAGGGTGGGCAATGTCTAGCCTTCACAGAGCCTGCCACCATGGCTGCAGTCTCCAGCATAGTGACACACAGGCTGTCCTTGAGGGTGGTCATGCTAGCATCCACAGCCTGGCACAGGTCATGTAGGGCCACCATGTGCTCCACATGGTGTGCATCTGCCTGCTACTTGGCACATTGCATGTGTTCCTTCAGCATGAGGCCAATGCATATCAGCTGCTGCAGTGCAACACTCTGTGCCTCAAAAGTGGTCCACAGTAGCTGCCCTTTGTTGGCCATATCCAGCTATCATGGTGGACTATCCATTGCAACAGAGTCAGGCTGCACCCATGGCCACTGTATGGGCAGGGGCTGCATTGAGGTTGCTGTGGCAGTCTGTGGTGGGTGCTGTGGGCTGGCTGTGGACAGCTTGGTGAGATGGGTGTGAGGCAGCAAGGCTGTGGCTATGCCAGAGAATGCATGATGAGGAGGTCAGCAGTGGCTGGCCCTGCAGTATCAGCAGGGGATGGTAGGACAACAGCCATGCCATGGGTGGGGTCCTGGGGTTGCACCACTGTGGTATTGCCAGGGACTGTTGTGAGCTGTACCCCTGTGACCACTGGGCCACATGGTTAGAGCAGGTGGGCCCAATTTGTTCACCCATATTGGTGTAACAGTCATTTTGTCAACACCAATATGGGCACAGGCAATATGCTGCCCAGGATTTATGTACCAAGCATTGCAGCTCCTGGGATGGAGAGTGCAAAAGCCCCATCCCGGAGGGGGCAGAAAGAAATTGTCGGGGTGCAAAGGGCAGCATGACTGAGGGGTGATCTAAAATCAGGATTGCCCCTGTCATTGTCACCCTTATTGTGGCACTCTAAATATGGTGACAAAATTCAGCCGCAGTTCTAACAGTAATCCAGCCCAATTGGTATGGGGCTGGCAGGGGGGGAATTTCTTCTCACCTGCGGTGGACCCCACCCTTCCATGTTGTCATTGTAGGTGTCATTGTCATAATCTCTCACATCATTCTTCCTGCTGTCAGCTGTTGCTACACACACATGGGTTGCAAGGGTTGCAGTCACCAAGATGGTCCTGGACCATCCTCCTTTGTGTCCAATCTGACATGCTGCACTGTTGGGAGAGGAGAAGCGAGTTATATAGCACTGTGCCAGAGAAAGCAATGTGCAGGCTGAGGCAGCATGCATGCCAGGTGTGCGGTGCCATGTCACCCAAGCTGTGTGTGCAGTGTGCTGCATATACCCCGCAGGTACTGGAATGCCCCTACTCTGATGAGCTCACACTCTGTCACCATGGTGAACACAGCCCAGCACCAGTGTGCACACAGCCCACTACCAGTGATCACTTATGCAGTACCTGTGGGCACAAACCACAACACCAGGGAACACACACACTTCAGCACCAGGGGACACATTCCCCAGCAGCAATGAACACAGACCACCTCCCCAGGGATCACACATCCCAGAATCAGGGAGCACATGGGCAACACCACATGGGGCATGGCCATGGATCTGCACACAAATTGCTAGGCAGTGGGTGAAAGGGAAACAGTAGTGTGGCCTTCAACCAATGTGTTACCCAGCACTGGCATATGCATGCCCCCATACCTATATGCACCAAGACATACACACATGGCCTACGGGATGTCGCACTGGCAGTCAATCATGTGGCTGAGCAGGTCCCACTTGGTTTTCCTGGCCATAACTTGGCACTCTCATCACCTCCACTGGCCATAGGGTAAATGCTATGGTCTCCTCTGCAGGATCCGGGGTACGTGTAGTAGCTGATGCCAATGGGCCCCCACCTGTGGCATGTAGCTCTCTGTGCTCCATTGTCATGACCTCTTTTATGTGCCTCACCATGTCCCTGAAGCCCTTTCTTACTGCTTCCATTGGCTTGTTGCAGCCACTGATGCATTGACCACTTTAGTTATCCCATCCCAGGCTTATCGTACCTGGGCATTCATGCTCTTGCTCTAGGACAGGAACTCCTCTCTGGCCTTGTAGGTCTGTTCCAGCACCTGTAACTCCTCCATAGTGAAGTGGTGGGTCTGAATTTGGTTATTGTCCTCCATTTGCCTGCCAGACAGGGGAGTGCAGTACAGGTGACCAGGGAGTACACACAGTGTTAAACAGCTCAATGAGTCAGTGGTGCAGCACCCAACCCCAGACCATGTAGATGCCTCACTAATGCCTGCTCTCCCACAGCACTAGGCCACCCGAAACTGGGCTACTTATGCACACCTCCAGCCATTGTGATGGTCACAGACATGGAGGGGTGTAGAAGTGCAGGGGCCCACATGCCCCAGGGCTGCCGCCACATATGCATGTCTGTGAGAGTGCAACTCTTCTGATAGTGTGCACCATGGGCTATGGGAGGAGGGTGCCTCTTCCTGGACATGGCAACATCTCCACCACTAGATGAGGACCCATTAAGCCACCACCACCACCATATGTCCAGTGTACCACTACAGACAGCGCACATGCAGGGGTTACATTGGGCAGGAATCACAGGACCTTCATCCAAGCATGTCACTGGCACATGTCTGGCAAGGCTACTATCTCCATTTTCTTGCCCCTCTGAGCACTATTGGTGATTACCACCACATTCAGTGTCACATCCACCGCCTAAAAATCTGGATGTGATGGGTTCCCCACCTAAGCATGACATATGTAGCAGGGCCCCTAGCTGTACAGGGTGTCCTGTATAATACAGGAAAAGGAGGACATGTACATGGACAATGTTTCCATGGTGTTACATTGGGTACACATGTCAGCTAACCACATTGTCCTCCACAGTACTTAATGGAATCTTCTGGAACACCATGGACTCCACCCTGCAGGCACAGTGGCCATGCTCTCAGATTGATGTGACATGTTCTGTGTGGCTCTATGGCCTGTTTTCCATGTTGTCCTGTTGCGTACAGTATGGTCTACAGATGCAGAACAGTGCCAGTAAGAAGACATTAACAATAAAATTCTAATTAAATGAAACAAACATTTCTGAACCTCTGCAAAAATGGACCTAGGGCAATGATCAGTAACAACATAAAATGGGAGCAATTATGAGGGGCAGAAGCAAGGCAAGCAAATAAAAACATGGGGCCTGATTCACAAAAGGTCAGGAATGGCACATAGTCTTGCATCAACAGGGAATGGAACAAGGCGTATCTTGCACCATGCGATGCACCATTCCTGTTTCACAAACATGGCCTGTGCCACATGGTTGGGCCACTGGCACCAGCAGAGTTTGTGCCACTCTTGAGGCTGATGCACGTCTGCATCATGGTGGAAGGAGGCTTCCACCATGGGAGCACTACCACATCACCATATAAGGGATTCACAAAGCAGCACAATGGGCATAGGGTTCATCAGGGCTTAGACCAGCTTGATATGGGTCTAACAGCCCTTGCACCACCCCTGGCCTAGGCAGACTAGTACCTTAGCAGATGGACATCTGTGTATGTCACAGCTGTTTACTAGGATGTGCCTTGCATGACTGCTGTGACCAGTGAACACACTTCAGAACTGTGTAGCATCACCTGCCTGCACACTCCACATAGTCATATAGCAGCATAGATACTGCCAAACCATTACCATGGACAGACTTTTTGGGGACAGCATAATCCAGCTCTGTGGCAGTTCACATGGAAGATGCTGCACCTATCCGAACCGTACGATCTCTAGTAACACAAATTAGTGGTGCTCTTTTTTCCACTTTATGGCCAACTACTGTGTATTGGTTGAAGCAGGGTACCACATGCCAGGCTGTACAAGCATCTGCCACCTGTCACTGTGTTAGTGCTTCTTGACAGTAACCAGGGCTTTGCAGCAACACCTCCACAGGTGTTCCTACATTGTAGTCAGACTTCACGCCACTGGTTGCCATTCTGCACTACTCTCCCACAGTTTGTAGCAATCCTTTCCTGTGTGCCCTGTATTTGCCACATGGGAGCAGATGTGGTAAACTGTGGGAGTTCCACATCAGGACCTGGCTGTTCCTGAATTGGGAGCAGGGTCCCTGGCATACTGGCATCGGACACAAGCTGCTGCATGCCAAAACTTGCATCCCTCTGAGGCTGGTTTTGTGAATATAGCCCATGGGTGAGCATTAAGAGAGACTTTTTAAGCAGATCCAGAGATAGTGTAATGCCCCTGTCTAGATCACCAGTCAGACTCCATCTTTGGTACCATGTCTTATCCTGATATCATAGGAAAGTTGCCAACAAAATTTTCAGACCATGGGATACTGACCAAAAGGTTGAACACATGGAAAGCTGGGCCAAGGGGACTGATTGGCAGAACAGGGACTGTTCTTCATGGAAAAGAGGAGAAAAGGGGATTACATGATGACAATAGTCAAACATAATAACTGGCGAGTCATTTTTTTCAATGTGCTCAACCAGTTATTTACCATAATAACCAGCCAGTTATTATGGCAAACATACACCTGAACTGTTGCTTTCTGCTTGAGCACCTGTTCTGACAGCCATGCAGCTGCTGTCAATAAAGGCTTTGCACTGCAGCTGTGTAGCTGGGAGAACACTTGCACTACCTGATCTGGTGAGAAAAACTTGCTCCCAGAAATTTTGAAAAATAATAATGGGATGGCATGCATTATGGAACTTTAATAAGCACCCAAGGTGTGTAATGTTGATTTAAACTCCTCAAACCCCTCAAGCTTTGCTCTTGGGGTTTATGTAGCATCACACACATTGGGTACGAATTACATTTCTCAATGCACTCAGCCACATTCATTATTCTCTGTATCTCCAGCCATTAGACCAAATAGTGATCTTCATGATGTACAGTACAAGGATGAAAGGACAAGGGAGCACTCAATGTCTTTGAAATGAGGAAGATTAATGGAAAACATTACTATAGGAGGCCCTACTCACAGAATACGTGGTGGACACATGAAACAGAATTCCAGAATATGTGATGTCTGTCAACACTGTCTCTACCTTCAAACACAAAATGGATAAGTACAGTAGCTTGAAGAAGAAGAGATGACAGAGTATTTCTACTGTGTTAATGGGGGAAAACGTGGTCTGGTTGTCTTATTTTCTAAATAGATGTGTGTATTGACATGTAATTTAAATTTATAATTTCTAGATGTCAACATGTTCCTAAGGGAACATTGCTACTTTGCTGTTTCTTGATTTAATACTACTTGAGTCAAAACCTCAGTTGGTTAGCCTGCATTCTCTCATAGACATCCACTGCTTTGGTCCACCGCCCCCCACACACACACACATCCTCCTATACTCCTTGAAGGCACTTTGCTCCATCAAATCTGTATTCTTGCTCCCACATACTCAACACATCACACCCTTAATTTTTTTCAAATTTTTACCAATAAGTATTTATTGCACTGTTCCTATGACACTGTAATATAATTTACAGCTGCTTACTGTGTTTTTGCTGCTAAACTGCCTCTGCATCTTTGTGCTTCCATATATACCCTTCCCCCAGGACACCTCTAGAGATTAGTTATAGTATTACAGTTCAGTATGCCTTTACTGGTACAGCTCTTTCAATAAATAAATTACTACATCAATAAATAAATAAAAACAACTTAATAAGTAATACTTTATTTTCTGGTCAGGTTGCAAACATCAACAAAACAGTGAGTTAGCTAGAAAGGTGGTGTGGAGAGCAGAGGCACTCATGCCTCTCATGCCATCACACTGGTTCGAGAATGAATGACCCTGGGTTGCGGCAGGGTCAGTTGGGGGGATGAGGATTGAGCATCCCAGCAGATGCTCTCCTTCTTTGGTGGGGCAGATTGATTTGCCACAACATCACCACCTAGCTGACAATGGGTGGTGGCATGATCTGGAGTGACAGTTCCGGTTGGGGACACTCCCTGGTGAAAGACTTAAGCATGTCTTCCAATGAGGACACATCCTGCTGTTACCTTCATTGAGAGTCTATGGGTCGGGAACCAAACAACATGGAAAATTACTGCTGGCAGCAGGAAGCCACCCCACGCAGCCTCACAGACTCCACACCACCTACTAATTACAGGGGACATTGAACTTAGCAAGGCACCACAAGGGAGCTTGGGGGATCCCCTGATGACCCTGCCGCAGGGGGCAATCAGTGGATCACTCATTAATCTACCCAGGTAAGTCATAGGGATGGTGTCTGATAGGATAGGGTTGGGGAAGCCATGAGGGCTGAAGGGAGCATGCCAGCGGAGGGGGAGAAAAAAACTTTGAGTTACTGCCACTAAACAAACCATGTAATTTATGGAGATGATCAAATTATAAATGTCTTAATTCTGTATGACTATGTATTTTTATACTGTTTTCATTAATGTATCTCAGAGATTTTAACAGGCTAAACATGAAAGCCAAATGCAGTGAAATAAGTTTGAAATCTGAGGCTGCTGAACTGCCTTCCTGGCACTGGAAACTCCAGTTGTCAATTACAGATGATTATGGAGAAGTCATAGCCTACAGTTCTGTACCTGTCATAGAAAACTCCATATCTCTTGTGATGTGCATATTGCTTTTAAAAGATTAAATGTTTCCTAACCACATACAAAAATATTTGATTTACATAGCAATGGCTACTATACTGTTACTAGGTTTCATTGATTGCTAGGATCCCCATCATGGTCTTGACTGTTATCTACAGCAGCTTATAAATCCAATTCTTTTTTATCTATTTGCTGTAATTTCTTAGGTCATCCAACATCATATAGAGATCAAGTATCCTGATACTGACACACTAACTAGATTTAAGTAGTATGCAATCCCTGTGGAGTTCCCAGTTCAAAGCAGTTATATTTGGAGGCACTATGACATGATAATCTATCTGCATTTGCTTCTCCAAAATGTCACAACCAAGAGTATGCTAAATGGCCTTTGTAGCATTGGCATTTATCACATTTTACTCTTCCCCTGGAAATGTGCGTACAGTATTGCAAAACAAAAATGATGAGGCATGTAATATTATGCACAAAAGCATACAGTCTACCAGTAATGCAGAAGAACAGTTCATATTAAAAAGAATGAAACAGTTCCAATTCAAACTATGTTGTTTTTCCCATGTGAATTTCAGTGTTCATGCCTTGATGAATGTTAATGAATGCACACAAAACATTTTGCAGTATTCTTTAAAATTCCTTAGAATTTATAAAACTTATAACACTGACGACCCTTGGGGAAAGGTCTAGGTGGTATATTTTGATTAGCCTATCACTGACAATGAACATTTAGTAATTTTTAAACTTAATACACTACTTACCAAATATTTATTAGCCATTGTGATTCTTAGAAAATATTGGAAAAAAGAGTTTTACTACAGTACTTGCAGAAGATAAAATTATGTCCAGTCATGTTTAAAACATATGAGCATATTAGGTTTAAAAAGACATTTATGCCAATTCCTTTACTGAAAATATTTTTTTAAAGATTACTAAAGACTGTTTCTTATTAAAATTAGCAGTGACTTTATATTTTAAATGACTACATTAGACTGATAGGCACACTACAAAAAGTTAGGAATTCCAAAGTTAGCAGGAACATATATACAAACATATGAATGTGCCAGCAGATAAAGGCTTAATTGTCGGTCTGCTCAAATGTGCAGTACCTGCTGTGTTTAAAGAGGGAACTGCTCCCCTCCCCATATCCCTTCTTGATCCCTGTCAAATTCTCCTTCCCCTCTGTCTCTCCCTTCTCTATTTGCAACTCCCCCCCTCACTCTATCCTAATCTTTTTTGAATCTGTTCACCATTTTAAGGGATACCACCTCATCCAGTAACTCAGTCCACTTATCCACCACCCTCTCAGTTAAAAAGTGCCTCCTCATCTCCCCTTTGAACCTTCTTCCACCAGCTTCAGGCTGTTACCCTAGTGAACTTGTTTCCATTAAGGCTGAAGAGGTCATTGTACTCACCATCATTATAGTGTTAAAGTACTTGGTGGTGTCAGTTATGTCTCCCTTCTCCCTGCTGTGTTCAAGAGAGTACATGTTGAGCTCCCTGAGCCTCTTCACATAGGTGTTGCCTTGCTGGCCATTGATCGTCTTTGTTGCCCTTCTCTGGACCTTTTCCAGCAAGTTGATATCCTTCTTAAGATAAGGGCACCATTACTACACACTGTACTCCAAGTGCAGTCTCACTAGAGACCTGTACAGTGGCAAAATGACCTCCACCATCCTACTGGTGATTCCCCTGGCTTTACAGCTCAGCGTCTCATTTGTTTTGCCTGCAGCCTTCCTGCATTATGCCAAGTCTTCCAGGTCACTCCTGATAATTACACCCAGGTCCTTTCTTTCCTTTGACCTGGTTACCTGCACATCCCCCAATCAGTATTTGGTCCCTGTATTTTTTGACCTAAGTGCATAACTTTGAAATTTTTTAGTATTTAACCCCAGTTGCCAAATGTCAAACCACTTCTGTAGCCTAGCCAGGACTCAATAAGTTCCTGTCTGTCTCCCATCCTCTGTATCCACTCTCCCAGAGAGCTTTGTGTTTTCTGTGAACAGGAGTATCTTTCCTCTATTCCCATCATATGAATATGTTAAACAACACCAGACCAAGCACAGAGCTCTGTAACATATAAACATAAAAACACAGAATGTGTCAGCAGATGGTGTCCATGTGGACCATCTAGTCTGCCCATTGTATACAATCCACCCCCCATAAGGTTGCTATCTTAAGTTTACCACACTGTCTGTCCCATGCCAACTTGAATTTCCTGATAGTCTTTGGTCCCACCACCCCCGTGGGGAGTCCATTCCAAGGCTCCCCCACACTTTCTCTAAAGTAAAACTTCCTTAGGTTGCCCCTGAACCTATCCCCCTTCAGGCACATGTCGTGACTCCTGGTCTGGGTACAATTGTTTATCTGAAGGGGATTCTGTGCCTGTATCTTGTTAATACCCTTCAGGTATTTGAAGGTCTCCATCATGTCCCCTCTGTCTCTTCTTCATTCCGGGGAATATATGTTGAGCTGTTTTAGCCTTGCGTCATATGGCCCGTGATGCAGACCATGCACCATTTTTGTTGCCCTTCTCTATATAGACTCTAGTCTATCTATGTCCTTCTTTAGGAGAGGGCTCCAGAATTGGACACAGTACTCCAGGTGAGGCCTCAACAGACGCCTTTATAGTGGCATAATCACCTTCCTTTTTCTACTGGTTATGCCCCCCCATGCAATCCAGCATGCTGTTGGCCTCTTATGCAGCATATTTGCATTACTTACCTACCCTCAAGTCATTGGCGATGATAATCCCAAGATCATGCGCGTGTTCTGATACTGTCACCTGTTTCCCATTTAGAGGGTATTTCCTCCCTGGGTTGCGACTACCTAGGTGCATAACCTTACATTTTTTGGTGTTGAAATTCAACTGCCAATTTCTTCACCATTCCTCCAATTTCCTAAGGTCTGACTCCATCATTTGAGCCCCATCAGCTGTGTCCACTCTATTGCAGAGCTTTGTAACATCCGCGAATAGGCACACCTTTCGATTTAGGTCATCAACTATGTCTCTGATGAATAAATTGAAAAGGACTGGTCCCAGTACTGAGCCCCATTGAACTCCCCTTGTCACACTACCTTCCTCTGACAGTGTGCCATTTATCAATACTCACTTTGTTCTTCTGTCTAACCAGTTTTGAATCCAGTTTTCCATTTTTGGCCCAACACCAGTGTTCTCCAGTTTAGATAGATAGATAGATAGATAGATAGATAGATAGACAGACAGACAGATAAAAAAAACTTTATTTTTTAACAGGAGAAAACCTTTTAGAACTGTGAGGCCTTGTTTTACAAAGTTGTCCTGTATACACAGATGGTTACATAAGGTAGGTGTGCAAAACTTAACAATTGACTGCCTGCCCTTGAACAGGGCTGTTTTTTTTTTTAGTGGCTAGTTTTCCATTAGCAAGTTATACAGACCTGCCACTTGAGGGAGTCTTGGTCTTTCTACACATATCACTGTACTCAGTCGTGGGCAATATGGCCTGCATTATCATCCTATTTCTTTCCCGGCGCTGCTACAAGGGGAGGTTGTAGTTTGAGGTTCACCTAAGCTTCACTGAGCAGGCTGACAACTCCCTTAAAACTGCCTGTGCGACAGCTCTGCAGCTGAGAACAGGAAGCCCTCAGTGTCAGCCATCCACCCTTCAGACTCAAGTCAGACAGACTCTGAGCACCCTACTCTTATCTTCACTACGCTGACATCATCCAATAATAATGCCTTACTTAGTATGTGCTTCTTTCCGCCCTCCTTGGTGTGCTAGGAACCCAAGTGTCCCTCCCCCTAATAGGGGTGTACTACTTGCCATAATCTACTCACTGACCCTACTCTGGGTGGACAGGCTCATAGACCCATTCCCCCCAGAACCAGTGAGCAATCTACATAACATCCCCCCACATGACTTCCTTAGCAGCTACCCTATCTCGAGTATATCTACTCTCTTAAGAGAGCATGAGATCATAAAAAAGGGTGTATGCTATGACCTGCTTTACTATATGAGCAGAACGCGTTGAAGACACCTCATTTCAATACCTAGCACTAAACTGCTCAGGTTACTAGTCTTGCTACTTCTCCTATCAGGAGATATCCAACCTAACCCTGGCCCATACGTACCCAATACTTTGGCAGCATCCCCCCAGGACCATCAATTGTCAGCCACCAAGGGTCTGAAGATAGCACATATGAACATGTGTAGTCTTAGACCAAGAATACACGATGTCCAGGCCTAGTTGGACCTCTACAAACCAGACTTACTAGCCATCTCTGAAACCTGGCTAAAAGCCCACATCCATGACCAAGGGATTTAGGTCGTGGGATACAATAGCTACTGCAATGACAGAGAAACCAAAAAAGGGGGTGGGGTCCTAATCTATGCTAAGGATGACCTATCCGTGTCACCTCTTCCCCTGCAGACTAATTCTACTGCTGAGGGAGAGAGCATATACATCCTGATAACCCTAGGGCATGCCAAACAACTAACAATTGGCTGCGTCTACCACCCACCAAAATCAGCCCTCAAATCCCTTGAAGCCATCACAAACGATACGGCGATCAAGGTAACAACGGAGCAACTAATCCTGGGTGACTTCAACATTAACTGGGCCCAGGACCCTGGTCATGCCTCGAAGTCACTTACCCATGAAGCAGGTCTGACGCAGGTCATCTCTGAACCGACCAGACTTAATTACAAAACTGGGAACCACACCACTCTTGACTGGGCTCTGGTGTCTAACCCCACTAATATACAGAGTGCAGGCACAATGGCAGACTTCCTGAGTGACCATTCCCCAATCTTCTGTATACGGAAAAACAAACCACCCAAGGTCCAACCTAGAATTCTCTCCGCCAGTGACTTCTCCAAGTTCTCTGAACTACAATACAATCACTACCTAGTTAGTCTGGATTGGAACCCCATAAATCTTCTCCCTACTCTTACTGAGGCTGTGCAATACTTCCAGGATGAACTAACCACAGCGGCCAACCTCTTTGCTCCAATGAAGAGAATGAGGGCTAAAGGCAGCTGCTACAAGTGGATCTCTCCCTCCCTCAAAGCCCTAATGGCTACTCTGGAAAAAGCCTGGAAAAAGTTTAGGCTCTCCTCCCTCCCGGCAGATCTCACTGAATACAAAGCCCTGAGGAACAAAGCCAAGAGAGCCATAAAACTCGCTAAGAGAGATTACTTAACACACCTCCAGAAAAACAGCCTGGGCAACCCCAAGCAATTCTGGAATCATAGCAATGACCTGATCAAGGGCGGCAAAAAGCCTGAGTCCTGTCCTATTGAGATTAACGGTCATCTCACAACTGACCCTTCTCAAATATAAGCTGCCCTTAACAGGCACTTCTCAGACCTCGAGGCCTACAAGACCTGCCTGTCTCCCCAGACTCTCCCCCCTACCTCAGATGAACCACCTCACATGGAAAGACCCCCATTTCACCTGAGACTGGCTAAATGCACTGAAGTACTAAACCTCCTAAGGAACCTGAAACCGAAAGGGTCAGGGGGACCAGACGGTATCAACCCTTGGCTACTCAAGGCAGGGGCTACCTCCTGAGCCTGGCCTATAACAATGCTCCTCAATCGATCACTGAGGGAAGGAGCAGTCCCTGACCCATGGAAACATGCCAATGTTGTCTCTATTCACAAAGGGAGGCTCAGGGAAAAACTCAACAACTACAGGCCCATCTCCCTCCTCTGCTCTCTTGCTAAGGTGCAAGAAAGAGTCATCTACAATCAACTCAGGGACTACCTGGAAGCTCATCAGCTCCTTGTTCCCTCCCAACATGGATTTAGAACAAACCATTGTACTGACACTGCTCTCATTAACTTTACGGATGAAGTTCTCAGGACAATACCAAAGGGATACCCACTGATGCAGTCTTTAAGACTTATCCAAGGCGTTCGACCTCGTCGATCACAACTTGTTGCTACAGAAGCTACAAAATATAGGCCTAGACAATCATGCCCTGAAGTGGTTTGGGAGCTACTTATCAGGCATGGCACAGAGGGTCTCATGGAAAGGGACCATGTCTGACCCAATACTCCTAAACCAGGGCGTACCTCAGGGCTCAATTCTAGGCCCCCTCCTGTTTTCCTTGTTTACCAATGACATGCGTACCCACTGCGGGGAGAGCTCGGTTGTGCAGTATGCTGATGATACTGTCATCTTCTGACCCCTGCATGACGTGGTTGCCCTAGGCCCTCTACTCCAAAAGGACCTCACTTCACTAGAGACTTGGCTATGTAAGAACAGCATGGTACTAAATGCCGACAAGACCAAGGCAATGCTATTCGGGCCAAGATCCCTGGGATTTGACAGGTCCTCATCCCTCTCCTTAACCTCACTGTCTGGTAAAGCCTTTAACGTAGTCCCCTCCCTTAAATACTTAGGCCTCATGTTGGATCAGAATATCACATACAAGGAACACATGGACCAGGTCACCAGAACCCTACATCAGAATCTTGGCACCCTGTACCAACTAAGGGACCAACTCATCCCTGAAGCCAGGCTCTCCATAGCTACCAGCGTCCTTCTACCCAATCTGACCTTTGCGGCCCCTATTATACAGGGCATGGCTAAATAAGAGAATACCAGGATGCAAACCCTATATAATAAAATAGCTTGTTTCGCAACCTTAGACCACCCGAGACGTCACCACTGTGACACTTTGGCCAATCTTCGTTGGCCCACATTGGTCGCCCGCCTCCAACACCCCTTGCTTGTCCAGACCAACAAGCTTCTCAAACCCCACACTCTGCCAAGCATTGCCAGGACCATAACCCTCAAACACAACCCAAGGAACCTAAGGACCTCTGATAGAACGCTATTAGAAGTCCCTATGGTAAGGACACATGCTGGTGGAAGATCCTTTTCCTCCCAAGCAGCCTGCCGATGGAACAAGCTCCCTCCCCAGGTCCAGGGCTTCTCTTCACTCATGAACTTCCACACCAGGCTTAAGTCCCATCTGCTGTCCTCAAGTGCATGCCACTGTCACGGCACTTAAAGCTCCTAAGGTACTCCCCTCCTCTCCAACTCCCGTCTCCTAGCTTAACCTTCCTTCTACCTGCCTTATACAGACTGCTCGCCAGAGGCCACGTGTAACCTTTGAATAAACTACATGCAAAGTACTACCAATTGCTTACATGTCATGATGATAACTATGCCTGTATCCATGCCTGCATCCACTGCTTTTCTTTTACCGTGCCTGTAAGCCATGCCTGTATCCACTGTTTTTCTTTTACCATGCCTGTAACCATGCCTGTATCCACTATTTTTCTTTACTGTAACCACCTCATGATGTAACTCACAATGCCTCAAATGTTCCTTATGTCCTTGTTCATTCTTATAACTTGTATTGCCATCCCTGGTCACCCCTGAAAAAGGGACCTTCGGGCTCAGTGGGCCTACCCGGTCACCAAAATTTAATAAATAAAATAAATAAATAATTGTTTCAGAGAGAACCAAAGACTTACAATCAGAATCTATAAAACACTTTTAAAGCACATTTAACTATAAAACTTACAACAAATTTTAATACAAAACAGGTGGTCTTAATTTAGTGTTGTATACAAAAGACAGAAATGTTTATGCTACACTATAGGACAATGATTCCCTTACTAGGCAATCACAAAATAAAGTTGGATAAAATGTCCACATGGTTTAAGACAGAACATTATATAAAGTTTTTTGTACATAGACTTATTTACATAATTTATAAGAGGCAATCCTATTTTATAACCCATCCATTTCTTGCCAACATCCTAATAGACTCTTTACTATCCTAGGCTGTGACTAGTGACTTTCCATATCGTGTCTATGCCTTCTCTAATCTGTCCTAGATTTCTTGCATTTCTAACCTCTGGGCTTAATTTATTCCATATTTTTGGGAGGTAATACCTTCTTGCTTCTTACTACACACATTATAGACAAAGGAGATTCTTAAGCATCTGTTTTTCATGTCCCTTTAAGTGTATTTAAGTTTGTTTATTAGCCTCCATTGTGGGATGCAGTCAAAGGCCTTGCTGAAGTCCAGGTGTACCACATCCACCGCATCCCCCATGGTCCATCGTATTTGTGACCCAGTCAAAGAATTTGATTAGGTTAGTCCCCCACTGATCATAGGCCTATCTTCTGAGAATCTTCCCCCCACCACTAGCTTTTGGCTTCAGTCCTGTAGCCAACTTAGCACCCATACAACTAGTTTAGCCCCCAACCCTAGGTCTTCTAACTTTCTGAACAGTTTCCTGTGAAGTACACAGTTTAATGCCTTGCTGAAATCCAGGTAGAAGATATCAACCACCTGACCATAGTCCACTACCCTGGTGACCCAGTCAAAGCAATCAATCAGGTTTGTCTGGCAGGACCTCCCTGACATAAACCCTGCAGCCCATTATCCTCCAATAAGCTTATCAGTTTCTCTTGAGGGATGGACTCCATCAGCTGCTTGCCTATTATTGAGGTCAGGCTGACTGGCCTGCAGTTCTCTGGTTCATCCTTCGGCCCACTTTTTGGACAGGTACCATATGTGCCATCCTCCAATCCAAAGGCATGATCCCTGAGTCTATAGAGGTGTTACATAGGTCTGTCAAGGGACCTGCCAGGGCCTTCGCCAGCTCCTTTAGGAGCCCTGAGTGCATGCCATCTGCCCTGGGGATTTATCTACCTTGGGGGCCCTTAGCCTTAGGCTTTTTAGTACCCTGTCAGCATGAATGATGCTGTCCATGGCTCCCGTCATCCCTGTCCCCACCCCCTCTGTTCTCATGTGTTACTGGCCTGTCCTTCTCTCTAGTGAAGACTGAACAGAAGTACTTGTTAACTACCTCTGCTTTCTCTTCACTATTCTCTGCTAAACCATCCTTCTTTATTAACCTGACAATTTCATCCTTGATGTACCTTTTCTCCCTAATATATTGGAAAAGGGCATTTTCCCTTTTTTTAACCACTGTACTAGCTGCACTTCCTTTTTGGCCTTTGCCACCCTAACCACTGTGCTCATCTCTCTTGACTGAGCAGAGTATTCTGCCATATTCTCTTCCTTCTGAGTATGTTTGCACTTTCTGAAGGCTGCCCTCTTATCACGTACAGCTTTTGCCACCTCCTTCCCAAATCGGGTGGACTTTTTGGCCTTAGATTTCTTACTTTTTATTTTGGGAGACACACTAGTGGCTTCTATCCATCTTTCCTTTATTATTACATACTAACATACTAAAATACCAGCAGAATGGGCTGAACAGTCTTTCACGTCTGCTCGTTTGGTCAGCCTCCACCCTGGGAGCTGACCTTGCTGCCCCCCTTGCCTTCTCTGGCTTCTGTCTTCCCAGTTCCGGATATTCTCGCTGCATTGGATTTTGCTTCAAGAACCCTTCCCCTGTACCTGTCCCACCCCCTCTTGAACCCCTCCACTGTCTCTGCCTCCACCAGTCCTCTAGGCAGTGCATTCCACGGCTCCACCACCCTCTCAGTGAAGTAGCAGCTCCTCCATTCTCCCCTGAATCTTCCCCCCTCCAGCTTCCACCCATGCCCTCTAATGACCCCCTCCTCCTTCCTTCTCAAGCACCCTGACTGCTCCTCCCCATATACCCCCTTCATGTACCTGAAGACCCTCATCATGTCCCCCAGTCCTTCCCTCTTCCAATGTGTACATATTTAGCTCTTGAGCCTCTCCTCATAGGTCCTGTCCCCAAACCCCAAATCATTTTGTTGCCCTCCTCTGGACCCTCTCCAGGAGTTTAATGTCCCTCTTTAAGTGTGGCCTCCAAAACTGCACGCAGTATTCGAGGTGCGGCCTCACCAAGCAGTTCTACAGAGGGAGTATCACTTCCCTCCTTCTGGAGGTGATCCTCCTAGCAATGCATCCCAGCATCCTGTTGGCCTTGGCTGCTGCCCTCCTACAAGTCTCTGAGTTGTTCATCTTGAAATCTATCACCATGCCCAGGTCCCTCTCAGCCATCGAGACTTGCAGCATTTTCCCCCCAGGGTGTACACTTGTCCCGGGTTTCTAGCCCCCAGGTGCAGTACCTTGCATTTTCCTGCAATGAACCTCAGCTACCACTTTTTAGACCATCTTTCCAGAGCCCCCAGGTCCCCCTGTAGGGCCACCCATCCACCACCACCACCCGCAGTTTTAAGTCGTCTGCAAAGAGACTCATCTCACTCCTGTTACCTGTCCTTATGTCAGAGTCATAGGCATTGAACAGGAGGGGCCCAAGGACTGATCCCTGTGGGATCCCACTAATGACCCTCCTTGGGGATGAGACTATCCCACCAACTCCGGTCCTGGAGCCAATTGCCTATCCATCTGATCATCTGGTTCCCAACCCCCATTTCCCCCAGCTTATCCAACAGGCCTTCGTGAGGAACAGAGTCAAATGCCTTGCTGAATTCTAGAAAGAGGATGTCCACTGGTCTACCGAGGTCCAAGGCATTCATCACCCAGTCATAGAACTCCACAAGGTTTGTCTGACATGATTTCCCCGGGATGAATCCATGCTGTCCATTGTCCAGGCACCCTGACTTTTTCAGGTCCCCCCCAGCCTCTCCTTGATAATGCCCTCCATCACCTTGCCCAACACTGATGTCAGGCTGACAGGCCTGTAGTTCCCTGCCACTTTTCTTGATCCTCCCTTGTGGATAGGCACTATATGCACCACCTTACAGTCCTGGGGCACCCACCCTGTCCTCAGAGAGATGGTGAAAAGCTCTGCCAGGGGTTTCGCCAGGACATCCGCAAGTTCCTTCAGCACTCTGGGATGTAATTTATCCGGCCCCAGTGCTTTCCCCATCTTAAGGGACCTGAAGGCATCCCTCACTCTCTCTCTGCTGTGATTTCACCTTCTGCTACCTCTTCTCCCTGCTTAGCCTCCCCCTCCCCTGCCAGTGATGCCTCCCCCTCTCCCCAGACCCGCCAATCGGTAAGGGTCTCCCCTCCTCAGTATCACTGTCTTCTCCCATGTATGATGCAGCACCCCAATTTTTCTTGGTAAAACTGAGGTGAAGTACCCATTTAGTACCTCAGCCTGTTCCCCCGGGTCTTGTGCCCATTTCTCCCCTGATTTAATCCTGCTAATCTGCCCCTTCGCCCTTCGTTTTTCCCCAATTTATCTAAAGAACCCCTTGTTCCCTCTCCTAATTTCCCTGGCCAGGCTCTGCTCCTTCCTTGCCTTAGCCGCCCTCACTACCCTAGTGGCCCTTCTAGCCATCATCTCGTACTCCCCTCAATCCCTTTCACTCCTTGAGCACTTGAATTGCCTATAGGCTGCCTTCTTTCCCCTCACCACCTCCTGAACCTCCCTGGTCCACCAGCAGGGTTTTTGGGCTCTACCACATTTTCGTCTTACTCTTGCACAGGTGCTGGTAGCATCCTGTACCCCTATCCTGATGATTTCCCACCTACTATCAGCGTCCATGTCTGTCCCAATCACATCCAAATGCTCCTTAAGGATCCTTCCCATTTCCTTAAAATCCGTCCCCCTGAAATCAGTTACCTCCTTCTTTGTGCAGCCTTCTACCCCTCCTAGGTCCAGGCAAAACCAGACCGTGGCATGGTCACTCCCCGCCAATGGGTCCCTTACCTCCAGGCCCCCAATCTGGTCACTGTCTGCCAGGACCACATCCAGTACCTGTGCCTCCCTGGTCGGTTCCCCCACCTGCTGAGTTAGGAATGCATCTTGAAAGACATCCAACAACCTCTGTTCCCTGGCCACTGAGGATGTCATAGTCTCCCAGTCTCTTCCTGGCATGTTTAAGTCCCCCTACACCACCACTCTTCCCTGCCCAGTCTGCAGTGTCTCCCAACATCTGCCACCAGACTCTCCTCCAGCTCCTCCACCAGTGCAGGGGTCTACACCACCCTATTTTTACTCTCTTGCTCCCCTTGTTATCAAGGTGACCCAAATTGCCTCCACAGTTCCCTCTGCCTCCTCTACTCCCCCTATGCCAATGCATTTTTTGACTATCATTGCTTCCCCTCATCCCCTTCTCTCCCCACTGTCCTTCCTGAACATAGTGTAACCCTCCAGGTTCAGGTCCCAGTCTTGTCCTGCGGTGGCCTAGGTCTCAGTGACCACTGCCACATCCACCGCTCCCTCAGTTAGCATTGCCTGGAGCTCATGCATTTTATCACCCAAGCTCCTGGCATTTAGCAGGACTACCTTCCACCCTTTCCCTATACTTCCATTTCCCCTGCTCATGTTCCCATGGGGATTCCATTTTCCCCTGGTCTGCACTTTACCAGTCGGCCTTTTCCCACATTCCTCTAGCTCCCCGGGGGGGGGTGGAGACAGAGTCCCTGCTTTATTGGACCCCCCTCGACAGCATTTTCTACCATCCTTCCCCCTTCACAAGTTTAAACCCCACTTTTCACCAATGAACCCCTCTATTTTCAACTTAAGGATTCCCCTCCCCTAAAAATTGAGATGGGGCTTATCTCTAGCATATAGCTCCTTATCCTCCCAGGTCTCCCCCCAATCCCCCATCAACCTATACCCTCTGACCTCACACTACTCCCTGAGCCACTGGTTTATCTCCCTAATCTTCCTTTTGTGTTCCACACTAGCCCTTGGCACCGGCAGGATTTCCGAGAATGAAATTTGCATCCTATATCATGACAGACCCTGGCAAGCTCCCTGAACCTTGCCTGTATCTCTAGCTTGCTATTTCCCTCAGTGTCATTTGTACCCAGGTGGACCAGTATGTGTGGGGAACCCCCACAATCCTTTGCCAGCTGATATACCTCATGCTTGGCCCTGTGCACCGTTAGTCCAGGGAAGCATTTTGTTCTAACTGGTCAGGCTTCTCCTTCCCTATCCCATTTGATACCCCTGTTCATAGAATCCCCCAACAAGAGTACTCTGACAACTCCCTTTCCACCATTTCCCCCCCCTTCCATGTCCCTCAGCCTTTCTACCATCCCCTCCACCCAGCTGGCTCCTTGTTCCTCCCCTTATCTGGGTGCCACATGCTGCCCCCTCCTTATTTACCCTGGCCACCCCCTCCCCTCTGATCCTATGCCTCTCCTCCTCCTGAGTATCCTTCTGTACCTTGCTAACTCCCCCCTTACTGCTAGCAACTGGTCCTTCTCCCCATCCATTAAACTAGCCTGGCTCATCCTCCTTTTCTTCCTGTCTCCATTTAGTCCATCCTTTCTTGTCATGCTCCCCTGGCCTAAACCCTCAGCTTGCTTTACTTTATCCTCCTTGTACTTCTGGTCCTTCTCCTTGCCCTTTCCTCCCAACTGGTCCTTCTCCTTGTGCTTTCCTCCCTCTTCCCCCTGCCCCTCCTGCTCTGATTCACTGCTCCCCCATTTTCCTGCATTCTAGGTTCCCCCTGTTCCTCCTGCTATCCGGCTCCTGCCTCCTGCCCCCACTCCCCAACTCCCTTTCCATCTCTAACCACCCCTGTTATGGCTACATCACCCCCCTCATCCTCGAGCAGAAGAACAGCATTGAAGCGGTTACTGAGTGTAAGGTCCAATCCACCTCCCTGCCTTGCTTCCTTCCTTCCTTCTGTCCAGCCCTGGCCATCTGCCTACTTCCCTGAGAATGTTGTCCCTCTGGACCCCCTTTCTGAGGGTCCCCAGTTACCTGCCTGCTTCCTTGGTAGTGTCCTCCTTTTGGGCCCCCTCTTCCAGGGTCCCTATGTGACCCCAGAGTATTCTCCCGCACTCCTTTCCCTATGCCCCACCCCTAATTCTTGGTGCAACCCCATGGGAGATCCCCTGCCCTCTTCCCTAACCATACTACCCCCCCCAGCTGTCTCCTAATCCCCGCAACCTCCTCCCTAAGTTGTGCCAGCTGGTAGCACACTGGGCAACCACCGAACTTCCAAGCCCAGTCCAGTATCATGGCTGCCCCACACCCTGTGCATCCCACCACCCTCCCAAAGATACTGGCCCTAATGACGTGTGGTCCCATCCCCCTCCAAGTAGGTTTCCTTGGGTGAGCCACCAGGTTCCCCACTAGTCCAAGATACACCCCTACTGCCTAATCAGGTCACACACTAATCCTAGATACAGTCTATAGTAAACCGGCAACCCTGTTACTAGGTGCAGTACGATACAGTTAACTTATAAGGGAAGTGAACAACTCCCTAAGCTCCTCTCTCCCAGCCTTTAAATCCACCCCCCCAGTGGCTAGAACTACATGAGCTGCACCTACAGCCTTTTCCTCCAATTGCACAGCAGGTGTTCCCCTATAAATAAGCAGCGCTCTGGGGAGGGAGGGTGGGGAGGTGGGATTTGGGCCTACACTGAACTCTTGAGAGAGTGTATCAGCCCTGTGTCTGCCCCTTTAAGCCCTGCAGCCCCAAAGCCAAAAGCAAATCCTACCAAATAGGTTTTAAATCAAAATAAATAGGCCTCCACCAGTGCAGCCTGTTACACAGTGAAACGTCCAACAAATGAGCCCACTTACAGCCACCAAACCAGTTTTCAAACTTCCAGCATCCCCAAAAACAATACCCTGCTAGCCCCTTAGAAGTAAGAAAGAAAATAAATAACCTTCTACCAAATAAAATCCACAAGAAACCCTGTAAAAACAAGAAGCAGTTACTGTACTGGACCACAACTGATCCTGTCCCCTTCTAGTTCTTTCTGAGAAACCAAAGCAACTAACACCACAAACCTGATTCAGCTCTGCCTCCAGTTAACTAGCTGAGTGAGACCTGGCCAGATCATTAACACCCGCCCCCCCCCATTATGCACTAACCTTGCAGCTAGTGAAGTCAACAAAAAGGAATCAGAATTCAACTCAAAGCCCCCAAAATATGTTTGCTGCCAAAGGAAACGAGTCTCCAGTTCAATCAGCTTCACTCACAGCACATCAAAATAGGCTTGGAATTAACAGATATAGGTCTCCAATTCAAATAACCAGCACCAAGCAAATCCTACCAAATTGGTTTTAAATCAGAAGAAATAGGCCTCCACCAGCGCAGCCTGTTACACAGTGAAACATCTAACAAATTAGACCACTTACAGCCACCAAACAAGTTTTCAAACCTCCAATAGCTCCAAAAACAATACGCTGCTAGCCCCTTAGAAGTAAGAAAGAAAAGAAATAACCTTCTACCAAGTAAAATTCACAAGAAACCCTGTAAAAACAATAAGAATCAGCTACTGTACTGGACCACAACTGTTCCTGTCCCCTTCTAGTTCCTTCCATTATTGCCAATTTCTGTTCTGCATCCATTTCCCTTTTGATCCCAGCAAGGCAGCCTAATGGAATTCCCCCCATCCTACTGAAGTCAGCCCTTCTAAAGTAACAAACCCATGTTTTGGTCTGACCATCCTCCTGTCCATATCCAGATATAACCATGATGCATGTTGGTCACTGCCTGCAAATTGCTCTTCCACTGTCACCTCCTAAACATATGCACAGTTGTAAAAGACCAGGTCCAGTATAGCTCTCACCTTATTGGGTTACAAGACACCCTGAGCCAGAAAGGCATTCCAAAATGCATCCAACAATACTTTCCCCCAATTGCTTGAGGTAGCCAGGATTTTCCAATCTGTCCTAGCCAGCCAGAAATCATCCATTATTAGTACCTCCCCCTTATAGCCATTTAATTGATTTGAGACCCTAGTACCCTGTCTAATTCATCTTCCTGAGAAGGTGGATTGTAGACCACCTTGTCATTAGTTTCCTCCCCATAGTGGATTGTACCTATGCCCACAGAATGTCAGCCTTACCTTCTTCCTCTTCCACTCTGGTACAAGTTATCCCTTCCTTTATGTACAGAGCTACTCCCCCTTTCTGTCCCCCTATCCTTCCTGTATAGTTTATTCCCTGGAACTGTGAGGTCCCAGTTGTGGTCTAGTATGGCCCAAGTCTCTGTGATGGTGCTATTTCCATTTCTCTCTCTGCCATCAGTGACAGCAAGTCTGCCACCTTGTTTTCTCAGGCTTCTGGCATTCAGAGACACCACTCTCCATCATTACTCATTAAATCCTTTCATATTAATCTGCCCTCTCTGTTGCCACCACTCTTCCTCAGCTGTCCCCCCCAGGCCAATTTCCACCCTTCTCATTTACCTCTCTTCCATGTTGTCCTGACTGGTGCTCATGCTTGAGCCAATATCCATAAGTGCAGCAGTTCTGCAAATTTCTGTAGGTAGTGTTGCATTTTCATCATGTTACCTAGCTTACTAAGAAATTCTATTATAATTATGGGGAACAGGCACAGTTATGGTTTTTATGGAGAGAAGCCAACAGGGGAGATGAGCACTTGTGTTCATTCATAGCTCCATTGAATTTGAGACCGTTGGTCTTAAAATTGTGCCATTTTCTGCTGGTCTACTGTATTTGACTGCTGAAGACAAGTAGTGAAGATGGTAAAAAAAAAAAGTCAAGGCTTCTAAGACTATGGACAAGTTTTTACCAAAAACTCATGACATGATAGCGTGACTGTTGGTCAGTGCAGATCTTGCTATGTATGACCTACTGGACATTGCTCAAATTACATGGACAAATCTGATAAGATCCATACAAGGTTTACAGCTCTTAATTAGAAGGTGAAGGAGGTTAAAGGATCTAAGTAAGTAAGTCAGTAAGTAAAGCTTTATTTATGAAATGTCCTATCCCTGAGGTTAAGGGTGCTTTACAATAAACAGCATACAAACAGGAATATCAATGAATCCACAATGCAAGAACAAATCAAAGATAAAATGATAAAATAATTTAGTTAAGATAATTAACCCATATAACTCAAATCACAAAAGCTTCCTTAAAAAGGTGTTCTTTTAGGCCCTGCTTAAAGGCCTCCAACAAGGAGGCCTCCCTCAAGGACTTTAAATGTGAATTCCACAGGGCTGGTGCAGTGACTGCAAATACATGGTCACCAGATATTTTTAACCGGGCTCTAGAATTCCTAGGATGCCTTCCTCAGAGGAATGGATCAAGGGATGAGAGTGATAGGGGATCAGGAGATCAGTCAGATAGCTTTGGCCCAGACTGTATAGGGCTTTATAAGTGAGAAGACTCATGTTGAAGGAGATTCTCCACCTTCCTGGCAACCAGTGCAAACCGAGAATTACCAGGATCACATAGCATGACCTAGGAAGGCCTGTCAGTAACCTGGCTGCCACATTCTGAACTAGCTACATGTGATGCAAGACTCCTCCAACAACTTTGAGATAAAGAGAATTACAGAAATCAAGTTGAGAAGTCACTAATGCATTCAGCAGTGAGGGCAGGTCCTCCGGTGGCAAAACGACTTTAATCCCAGTGATGTTCATTAAGTGATAGAAACCACTCCAAGCAACAGATGACACCGGTACCTCAAATGTCAGTCCATCATCAAAGACAATGCCCAGATTTGTCACCCATGTAGTGGCTATCAGCAGGGATGAGCCCAGCATCAAGAGACCTCTGTCCCCAGCAGTCTCCACTTCCTGCTGGTGACTAGGCTCAGTCACTATCACCTCTGTTTTGTCTGCATTGATCCTTAGCCAGCTGGAGGACATCCAGTGTAGGATCTTGGCCAGGAATGTATTTAGTACTTCAATGGCACCATCAGTTCTGGGTGCAAAGGACATATTCAGTTGGGTGATGTCTGCATAATGGTGGAAACACACATTGTAGCATTTAATTATCTCACCCATGGGCAGCATATATGGTGCAAACAACATGGGTGAGAGGATTGAATACTGGGGTGCTCAACATGGCAGGGGCCTCAGGCAAGATGTGAAACTCCTCAACACAACCCTTTGCATCCTGCCAGTAAGAAAGGACTTAGACCAGTTGATGACAGTACTGGTAAGTCCACAGAGCCCCCCCAATGTGATCCAACAACACACCATGGTCTACAGTGTTAAGGTCTGAGGAGAGATTGAGGACAATGAGAACTGGTCTCTCTCATCTATCCCTAGCCCTGAGGAGGTCATTATGCATCTACACTACTGCTGTTTCAGTCCAATGTCTTTACCTAAATCCAGAGTGAAAGTCCCCAAAGATGTCAAAGGCAGCGAGGTGGCCTTTGAGCTGCCCCACCACAACTTTCTCAATAACCTTGCCCAAGAAGGGCAGATTAGAGATAGGTCTATAATAACTCCATTATTCTTACATTTTGTAAATTGTAAGAGGGGTTCTTAGTCTCATAATCCAGATGAATTATGATCAAGCCTGACCACCACAACAATGTGACCACCTCCATTGGTCAGGAAAAAGCATCACATTTTATCTTTCGATTCTAAGCTGAGGTCCCCCTACTTTCTCTCTGTCTTGTGGGGAAACTACTCTGACTTTATTGCTTATGTAGTGTGCTCTGGCCAATGAGAGGCTCACAAGTAATTACTGGGAAGTTCACCAATTAGAAGAGGACCACAATTCCCCGGCATTCAATTCAGTATAAAGTATGTAAACTTGTCATCTTTACATAATAATCCATTGAGGAGCTCCCATTTTGCAACCCAAGCTCATTAGTTTATGAAGTGTCCTACCCAGGTTATTTGTAAATGTTTATCTGTTAGCTGGTGTAAGAGCCTTTTGAGTTTGGGTGCGATAGCTTCATACAGATTGTTCCATGTTTTTCTTTCCGCACTTTGAGATGTAGAGCTTATTTTACAGGTATCACTTTGGGATGTAGGATAAATCCTTATTGCTATATTTTATACTTGCTATGGCATATGGAGAAACTCTGTATATATATATATATATATATATATATATATATATATATATATCACGAGAATAGTTCATAACCAGATGATGCTATGGACAGGCCCTTGTACTTTAAGTATTACTATGGTAAATATTATGAGTAAATTAAATAAAGTGGATAAGAACAGTGCATGTAAACTTTCCTTGAGATAATCAATGATTTAAACACAGACCTTAGTTTTTTTTTGCTACTACTGCATGTTGGTATGCACCCATCCAACTTGGATCATCATACTGATTCAGAGCCCAGAATCCAACTTATTTCAAGTAGGAATTATTCAAGTCTAGAGATGAAGCAAAGTTTTACATTGCCAGTAAAGTTCCAACAAAGACACCAGCTTCACCTTCATGAAGCACCTTACCAAATCACTGTTCCTCAGTGAAATTCACCTGGAACTTTGACTGTAACTTTGCTGGTGGAGTTCACATCACCTGAACTACACCCACCTCCAACTGGGAGTTTGACAGGTTCACACATGAAGTTCCTGACTTTGCAACTTTACAAGTGCTAGAACTTCACATTTTCCTAGTGTTACTTTCACCCCTCTCTGAAAACTTGCCATCCTCAACAAGTGGGCTAGCCTTCCAACAAGGCCCACACTGAAGAAGGTCATGCACTACCTCTCTCACTGACAGTGGCATGCAGTGACCTTTCAATTACAAATGGCCTGGGGCCTGGAAGACACCTAGGCTCCCAGCCTTCTGGGGGTCTGGGGCAACCCAGCCCCCTGTAAGTTTTAGGATTTTTCATAATTTGTTGTGCATTTTGGGGCTATTTTCACACATTTTAAAATGTTAATAGCACCACCACTACAATTACTGCAGAGCAGGAGATGCAGGCGTGCCCTTGGGGGCTCATTGCTGCCTAGCCATGTGATGAGATCCATAGGAGAGAATGCTCTGGAGGGATCTCTGATGCCCCCAGGTGTTGCAAGCATGCCCCAAATATGGATTCCAGGTTACAGTGCCTCCACTCCAAAAGATGAAAGAGTGCTCTGGAGGGCTTTTTTTAATATTATTAACTAAAGCACAAAAAGTATAAATAGGCTATGCACAAGCAGGTAGAAATGCAGTGCAGTTACTTGTACAGCACTGAGTTGAAAACTAAAATGCCTTCAAGCTTGCTACAGTTCCTAAAGCAATTCTAAAAGGGGAGAGAGGGGTAGGAGGAAGTAGGCTGTTAGTTAACTAGGATCTGCAGCTTATCCAATAGGTAGGGGAATGAGCAGACTGGGTGGGCCAAGTTGTCCTTACCTGCTGTCAAAGTCTATGTTTCTTTGTATATAGCCCAGGTAAATAAAACAAACTTGAGGATGCTAAATAGAGCCCAGGTGATTTAATCACTCTGGTCTTTGTCAGGGTGTGTGTCCTAGCCATAACAGATGCATTCTATTTAAAGTGCTAGCAGCCAACAATGTGCAAGGCAGTGTTATTTCAGTGCATTAATAATACATATTTCATACTAAATACTCAGTAAAGTGAATAGTGCTAAGGTGCATACATTACCACCAATTAAAACAAAGCCATGGATTAGAGCTTGTTTTGTCGCTGGGGAAAGTCATGAAATGCGTGTTGATATAATTTCATGCAAGCCCAATAGTAAAACTAAGTATATGGGGAGGGACAAGCTAAGAGATCAAGTTTTTATTTTTCATACCTTGTTTAATACTGAGGAGCATAACTGTGCCAAAATATGACTTGATGCTATGTCCTTAATATCTCAGAGTTGCATGGAATAATTGCACCACACTACAAGTCCTCTATCTGAACCATCAAACAGTTCCTGACAGCTTTAGAGTCAGTGGTACTAATATTACATAAGGGCAGTACATACATCTCATAACATGTAATTAAATTGAACAAGACCAAATTAATTAAACAACCTCATGATAAATATGAGATGTGCATTATGAATGAACTCCTAATATGGAAACATTTCCAAATATCAAGGAAGGTCATGACTAATAGGGGACCAGTAATATCCTGCCTCTGTAAAAGCATTATAGTTTCTACATGAAGAAGGTATCAAGTCCACTGTGCTACATTTGTTTTATATAGAAAAGCTTAATCATTTGCACCTACTGGAGAGCCCACCACTCCCAATAGGAGGTAATCAGGTTTTGAGAAATTGGGGCAGGGTTAAATGAAAAATGTCTCAAAAGGGGTTTAAACTAATCATAGTAATACATGAATTTGGGTAGAAGCGGGACACCATTAAAAACTAACTGTTGTTTATCATTTCTGTGTAAGAAAATATTAATTCAGAGCTTCCACTAGCCTCATAAGTGTCCCTGAATCCCTGAATTTTGCTGGTGAGGCTTTAGAAGAAGAGAAAGAGGTGCACTGAAGCACCATTCTTTGAAAGCCTGCATTTTAAATGCACATTTCTGACCATGATTTCCATGCACATGAGATGCTTTACCCAGAAAGGCAAGTCCTAAATTTTTGTGAGGAACCCCTGAAAATCTGCTAGGAAGGAGAGGCCCCAGACTGGTAAAAAAAAATTACCTACTAGAAGAAGTGAGAGTTGGTGTAGTACAGTATCTACCATTAACCAAAGTAATAGCAAGCAAAGCCCCTTTTAAAGCAGGCCTATGACCATACCAAACAAGACTCAAACTGTACTTGCAGTACAAGACCTGTGCATGAGTGAGTTGCTAACTTCCAAATCAGAAACTGACAAATGAACAGTTCATGCACTTGCCCACTTGGCATGGTTAGCCCCTGTATCCTGCTCTGAAGACAAAAACAAAGCACACACAAAAGAATAAGAAGTGCCCCCATAGTGGATTTAAACAACAATGCCCAACAGGGTGTGTGCAGTGCTGGGATAACGTCATGCCTGAGGTGGTTGGGCACGAGGCCACAGGCCAAGTGCGTCCAATAACTGAGGTGTGGTGTTATCCCAAAATGACACACACCCTGGAGGGCATTATTGCTATTATACAATGGCTCATTGTTATATAGAAGAAAAAAAAATAATTTTAGAGATTTTTTTTGTGGAAAAATATTTTTTTTTTTAAGAGACAATGGAAACAATCAAGCAAAGCTAATCAAGCAAAAGCAAAAAATCAACTAGAGGTATACAGTGCTGAGACTAGACCCATGATGTTGTACTGGGATAACATCACGGGTCCAGCCCAAGACTGACCAATCAGAGTCCAGGATTTTTTCTTGCCATTGTATAAAATTAATTATTCACTACTCACATTCTCTTAAAACCCACTGGTACAACTTTACTTGCCTGGAGCGGATACACACAAATTTAGAAGTGGTTATGGGTTGAACTAAAAGACAAAAAAAGGAAGAAGGGAAACCCTGAAGTACCAGCTTCTGATAAGGAGTTGACTTGGGCGATCATCCATAGAGCAGACAGATTTTAACCCCTTATAACATCCAGGGACAGTGCACAATTTCAAAGCAAGTACATTAAACTCTAATTAGTTCAACAAGATTCAGTATCTTATTGAAATAATTATTCCTCCAGAGTTGGTGCTTCTGCCAGTGCTTCCCATCCCTACTGCCCACCAGCCCCTCTCACCTCTTTGAACATAGTGTCTTATCTTCTGAGCCCACCATCTGTGCAGCTCCTCCAAATTGCAGTTGAACTGGATTTCCCTAGACTGGTGCTCTCTGACCATCGCATTGGATTGCCTCACTTCTGCTTGCTGCCACCGCACTACTGGGACTGAAGCTTTTGAAAATACTGTAATAACTAACCCTGGCCCTACTGCCCTTCAGCTCCTGCTGCTCCTTTAGCCTGATCCATGGAATGGTGCATAGTTTCAAGCTCTCATGCCAGATACTACCAGAGGTGACATTGCTTTTCCACTCATGCCGTTTCCCCCTCCAGCTGATTCAGCTCTTATATTGCATGCCTTAGACACTTTTTCCAAGGCAAAGCAAGTTGGAGAGGGGCAGCTGCCTGACATCATCATCTCCTAGGCAATGGGATGCAACCTTGAGGATTGCATGCTGTTGCCAGTAGTGGACAGCCAACATCGACAGCTGGCACTCCCAGGTCCCATTAGTGAGTCCTGCTGACAGACAGATTGGACCACTGATTGTACTCAACTGAAAAAAAAAATTAGAATACTAATTTTAGGCATGCAGTGCATGCCTTGCATACAGTGAATGCATGCCACTGTTCATCGATGCACTGGGAGGAAAAACACAGCTACAATTACTGAGCACTATGGTAGTAGTAGTAAACTGGACAAAATACAAAGTTAATATGGATCCCAAAGCCCTGAGCGTCCTATTCTTCTGGGCTCTCTGATAGCCCACCCTCTCAAGTCTGACATGGCACCATGCTGCTGTGACCCAGACTGGCATATTAGAGCTACAATGTCAACGAAACAGCAAAACTTCTAAGCCACCAAATACCTGGGCACTATTTAAGTAATAAGACATGACAGGGTGTGCATTGTGGTGGGATAAGGGATACCTTAGGTGCTTTCAACCACCATGAAACTATCCCACAATAAAGCACACTCTGGAGCATGTTATTGTGATTTTAAAATTAGTCCAAGATTATTTTTAATGGGGTAAACTTTTTTTATGACTTTTTTTAAAAACATTCTTCCACCCTAGCAAAATATTCACAGCACATGCCAGCACTGACATGACATTTCATGTTCAAATATTATGCATAGCAAAATACATTTTTCCCCAACCTACCCCATTTATCTGTCTCCTCACCCTTCTTATTTCTTCATTACATTACTCTCTGCCTCTTCCCAACCTTGTTTCTTTTCTGCCTTTCCTATATTCAAGAGATGGAATGTTTACTATGCTTGTAATATATGAATTCAAATCTCTGCTCAGTTCTCCTTGCAGAATATTCACCCCCACAATCACACAACAGAAGGCCTCAGTTGAAACCAAGGTTTTTGTTTCATCTGTAGCAGGCTAAACAGCCAAGATTTTCCCGGTAAGCAAATGAGAGATGGAGGGAAATTTTTTTCGTAGTCAGCAAAGAAACACCAGAAATCTAAATTGTAAATACTAAAGTATTTTCACTTTTTTTATGTTTGCTTGTGCACATGCGCAAGAAACATTATGTGGCAGCATAAGAGAGAAGCAGGTTTTGGAGGTGCTCACTGTGGCGGCCAGTGCCACCACTGCTTTCTAGGGCTTGGCCCTCCTTTCCAATGTGGTGACACGCTGCTGCTGACACTAGTTCAGCCAGTGTGCCACCAACTTGAAGCAAATTAGCAGCTGCAATGAGGGAGCGACTCATCATTGCAGGGCATGCCTTGCCTGGTGTAACATTTCAAAACAACATCTGCTCACAGTCCCCATAAAAGCCAATGAGGGTGACCAATCCTCTTGTCGGCATGCCCCTGCCCCAGTTCATTTTTCCAATGGGGGAGCCTGATCCCTATCGGCATAATGTCCCCCCTCATTTGTTGTGTGCCATGGGGGTGCCCAATCCCCCTCGGCATCATGTCCCCCAAAATAGGCTTAAGTACCCCTTCCCCAGAAATGCAGATGGCACACTGGGAGCCCACCCCAGTGTGCAAAAAGCAAACCTGCAAAAAAATAATCCTTCCTGAGACATCTTTTTTCCCCCCAGAAACAAAGAAAATGGTCACTTGCCATCGGGTCTCCTCCTCCAACCCGTGCACACCCTCTGCGCACCTCACCTCCCCACACACCCCTCACCCAATACTTTCCCTTAGGAGCCAGGCGCAATGATCCTCGGTGGACGGGGAACACATCTGCACTCTTCAAAGCCAACCACAAACTGAAGAAATGCCGGTAAGCTGTATAATGGTATGAATGCTATTTTTTCAACTTATGTGGATATCGTGGCCATTTTTTTGACTTTTGGCACCAAATTTTCAACATGGGGTTCTTGGGACCCCCCTCATGAATTCAGTAACTGACATGGCTTTATTCAGACCCAAAAGGTGATTTCACGGTCACTGCATGGAACCTCCTTTTGGGACTGATTAATTAAATGACAGGGCCACTGTTCATGAGGTGGGCTCCCAAAAAGCATATGTTGCAAATTTAGTGAAAAAAATTAGCCAAAATGACTGTGTTACTAGCATGCATTGTGCAGTTTACATGTACTCTCGGAACTTTGAGAATTTTTGAGATTTTTACTCCTGAGTTTCCACATTGCTATTTTTACATACCTCCTTATGAACAGTACAGCTGTCATTATTCACATCCTGCCCGAAATGTGTTTTTGCACATCCACCGCACAATGGCGTGGTCGCTGTGGGAAATCAATGTTTGGGACAGACTAAGAAAAGCACAGTGACACTGTTCATGAGTGGATGTTCCAAAATGCCTATGTTGAAAATTTGGTGACAAAATTCCACAAAATAACTGTGTTACAAGCTTCCATTGTGAAGTTTCCATGCACACTCCTAACTTCCAGAATGTTTAATATTTTCACTCCAGATTTTCAACATTGCCATTTTTGCACACCTTCTTATGAACAGTACAGCTGTAATTTTTCACATCCTGCCGAAAATATGCTTTCGCACATCCAGTGCACAATGGTGCAGTCGCTGTGGGAAAGCAACGTTCAGGACAGATTAAGAAAATCATCGTGACACTGTTCATGAGCAGAGGTCCCAAAATGCCTATGTTGAAAATTTGATGAAAGAATAAAAAAAAAAATGACTGTGCTACAAGCGTGCTTTGAGCAGTTTTCATGCACAATCATAAACAGCAGAGGTCCAACATTCTTTCTTCAGGTGGGGGTCGCAAAAAGGCTGTGTTAAAAATTTGTAGTGCAAATACCAACAAACATCTGGGGTATTAGGGGTTTCTAACTGTAACATCCTACCCTGTACACAGACTGACAGGCATCAGGGGTGTGCCTTTGGATTGCAAGCTATAATACTCATGCTATTTTACTCCAACCCTGCAGCCAGTGACAGGCATCAAGGTGTGCCTTGGAATCTTCAACCCCAGAGTTCACTCCAGTTTTATTTTTTTAGGGTCTAGTTGAAGGTTTTTTTCTGAGTAAAGGTGATAGCCATGTTTGTGATGGCAATCAGGGATATGTGGTTAGTACTGATTTTAGTGTAAAGAGGCTGCTCAATCTTTATCCATTGCTGTTGGGGTGAGATAACAGCACTGGTAAGGATGGCCCTCAGCCAATCAGGTTTCATGAATTTTAAAACCCATTTAATAAACTAATTTCAACAAAGATCACATTAATCACAGGTACTGTCTCCTTAAAATACATAACTTTTACAGTACAGGCTGTCTTACTAGATCTTTGAATCAGTGCATTCTCGTGAGGGACCACTTATGTAAAATTTGGAAGAGGTAAATACCTTTAGCTAAATTTTAAAACATGTTATATTTTCAAACAGTAACAGAAATAGATAAAACAGTGGAACAGTAGTTTCAAACAGGTTAACCTTTTTTGCTTTTTAAAGTGACCACATGGGATACCCTTTATTGTCTAAGTATTATGAGGTTATTAATGTCACTTTACATGTCTGGTAAAACCCTCAAAGTCAATTTCAAGTGAAATTTTGTACATCCTTGAAAGAGTCAATAAATACTGTACCAGACCCAAGCAAATGTCCAGCCAACCCCATTTGAAAAGAAAAGAAATAGTCTCACCCTTGTGCAGTTTCAGGAGATCCTGGTCTGGCATTATCCCTCTGGCAACAGTTGGACACTTGCTTCTAACCTACACTTCCACCTAATTTCCAGGTGATGACTCAAGACTCAGGTTTCCCTCTGGAATCTTAGACATCTCAGTAAGGTCCTTATCTGGTGTCACTGGAATTTTAAAAATGATGCCATCTGGCAGGGGTACAAAACCATCCTTGGCTGGAGAATACAGTGCTCCCTTCTCTGCAAGCTCTTCCTTGATGCTTCTCTTTGGTGACTCCTGCCAAGCATGGGTAAAGACAAGCCTTGGTGCACAGTTGGGAGAATGGCTGCCCTCCACAAAGGGCATCTCTACTCCTCACACCTGCACTTACCTATGTTTTTTATGTACAGCACCCAGTGCCCCTCTTTCCCTGGGTTATGCTGTGTACCACATGCCCAGCAGGTGGTTGCTAGCCCACCCCATATGAGAAGATGGCTTTCCTTACTTTTTAAGGCTGCATGGAGTTGATCCCTGCAGCCCTCTTGTGATTAAAACAGACTCACCTAATTCCGACTGAAGAACAATATGGAGTTCTGTCAAGTCTCTTCCATGGTCTGTGAAGCACTCTGCACACTCTATTGACTTCCGCAGCAGCAGCACTATTTTTCATCAGTCGGTGAAGTCCGCTCACAGAGGTCATAGTGGAAAAAGGCACAGTCTGCTGTGTCCAAGATGGCTGCCAAACTGTATTGCACATGTGTGACTACATGCACATGTGCAATAGAGTTCTGTGGCCATCTTGGATACAGGATACTATGTCATGTTCCACCATGACTTCTGTGAGCAAGACCACGGACGAGACTGTGTCCTTCATCCACTACCAGACATGCGTAGTTATTTATTTATTACATATATATAGTTTTTCTCCCACCCACATGACCCTACCACTCAGCACCCCCCACAGAAATATAACAGTGACACTGGGGGTGCTCAATCTCCCAGTGTCATGATAACAAATCCTTGGTCCTTTTTAAAGAAAACCATCCATCGATGTCTTTACTCCATCCACTATCGCACATGCGTAATTGTTTTTATTTTGTTTTTTTTTTATATATAATATTTTTTCCTCCCACCCACCAGACCCTCCCTCTCAGCACCCCCTCCACAGAAACATAATAGTGACAGTGGGGGTGCCAAGTCCCCACTGTCATGATCATGAATCCTTGGTTCTTTTTTTCTTTTTATAGCCCTCAAAAAGGAAAACATCCATTGTTGTCTTTTTTGTCTGTTACTGTTCCCCCACCAGACACTCCCACTCAACACCCACCACCCTGCATTCCCCCAAGCCCTTACAAACCCATTGGGGGTTCAATGCCACAATCCTTTCTAGACCACAGACACATCTTCATTCTTCACAGTTGGACCAAGAACTTAAGAAACAGTTATGCAGGTCAATGTATTTCAATGGTGTTTTGAACTTAGTAGCATAACTTGGCCATTTTTTCATATTTTTGGCCCAAATTTTAAACATGCCTTTTTTGCCAGGTCACCTCATGAACAATTGCAAATCTGTTCTGAAAGGTGATATTATGGTCCCTATGTGAAATCACCTTTTGGGCAGGAGTTAAAAGTTTTGTCTGCCTTTACATAGAAACATAGACTTTGACGGCAGATAAGGACCACTTGGCCCATCTAGTCTGCCCATTTCCCTACCTACAGGATAGGCTGCAGATCCTAGTTAACCAACAGCCTATTTCTTCCTACCCCCCACAAGAATTGTCTTATGTCTGTCCCATGCATTCTTGAATTATCCCACAGTTTTAGACCCCACAACCTCCTCAGGAAGGTTGTTCCATGCATCCACTACACTCTCTGTGAAATAATACTTCCTCACATTGCCCCTGAACTGCCCTCCTTCTATCTTTAAATTGTGTCCCCTTGTTCTTGCAAGTCTCTTTTTCTGAAAGATGCTACCCTCTTGGACTTTGTTGATTCCACTGAGGTATTTAAACGTTTCTATCATGTCCCCCCTCTCCCTTCTTTCCTCAAGGGTATACATATTAAGCTCCTTTAGTCTCTCCTCATATGGCTTCTCTTGCAGACCCTGCAACACTTTAGTTGCCCTCCTCTGGACTACCTCTATCCTGTCTATGTCCTTGCAGAGATGGGGTCCCCAGAACTGGACACAGTACTCCAGATAGGGTCTCACCAACTGTCTGTACAGAGGGATAACAAATTCCTGTTTTCTGCTGCTGATGCCTCTCCCTATACATCCCAGTATACTGCCAGCCCTCCGTACTGCCTTCTCATATTGCTTGCTAACCTTAAGGTTATCTGATATGATTACCCCTAGGGTCCCTTTCCTTTTTTGTTGTTGTTACTACCTCCCCACCCATTGTGTATTCTTCCCCTGGGTTCTTGTTTCCCAGGTGCATTATTTTGCACTTATTTGCATTGAATCCTAGCTGCCATACTTCTGACCATTCCTCCAACCTTGACAAGTCCCTTTTCATCCTTTCCATGCCTCCTTGTGTATCAACCCTGTTGCAGATCTTTGTGTCATCTGCAAAAGGCATACTTTTCCTTCAGTCCTCTGCAATGTCACTGATGAAGACATTAAAAGGACTGGATCCAATACTGAACCCTGCAGTACCCACTAGTAACCCCTCTTTCTTCAGAGTGGACTCCATTTACAATTACCTTCTGTGTCCTGTTGTCCAGCCAATGTTTTACCCAGGCTACCACCCTGGGACCCACTCCCAGGCTGGTTAATTTGACTATTAATCTTTTGTGTGGGGCTGTATCAAATGCCTGGCTAAAGTCTAGGTAGGCCATGTCCACAGCCACTCCCTGGTCTACTACTTTGGTCACCCAGTCAAAGAAATCTATTAGATTCATTTGACATGACCTTCCCGCTGTGAACCCATGCTGCCCTGGGTCCTGTGCTCCACTGGCCTCTAGGTACTCAACTATGCTTTCCTTCAGAAGTGACTCCATCACTTTCCCTACCACAGAGGTCAGACTGACAGGTCTGTAGTTTCCTGCCTCTGTCTTGGTCCCACTTTTGTGAAGGGGAATCACATCCACCTTCCTCCAGTCCTCGGTCACACCATCCTCCATGATTTATTAAAAAGAGTTGCCAGTGGTTTCATTAGTTCCTCCCTTAATTATTTTAGGATTCTGGGGTGAATTCCATCAGGACCCATTGCTTTGTCCACCTTCAGTTTTAGTAGTTCTTTCAGAACCCTTTCTTCTGTGAAAGGACTGGGATCGACCCCCCCACCCATCAAGATTGCTTCTGTTAATTGGATAAGGCACTTCTCCCTCCTTTTTTGTGAATACTGAGCAGAAATATTCGTTCAGTATCCCTGCGTTTTCACTGTCCCCCTCTGCCCACCCACTGTTCATTCTATTCAGCCTCACTATCCCTCCCTTTGTCTTTCTACGCTCGCTGATCTACCTGTAAAAGGTTTTATCCCCCTTCTTAACTGAGTTGGCTATCTTTTTCTCAGTTTGGGTCTTTGCTATTCTGACTTCCCTCCCTGCTTCCTTCTGCCTTAACTGGTACAGCTCTCTGTCCTGCTCCTTCAGTGTTTCCTTATACTTCCAGAATGCTGTCTTTTCTTCTGACTTTCACAGCCACCTCTTTTGAGAACCATAGTGGATTTTTCTTTCATTTTGATTTGTTTATTTGCTTCACACAAGGCTTGTTGCCTCTGTGATGGCAGTTTGATGGTTCCCCATTGTTTGCTCACACCTCCTTCTAGCCTGTATCTAGTGCTTTCTAGGGCACTCTCCCATCTTATAAAGTCAGCCCTCCTAAAGTCCAGTACCCTCACTTTTGTATGGCTTGACTCTGTAGATGAGTTTAACGTGAACCACACTGTTTGATGGTCACTTGTCCCCAGATGGCAACCCACTTCTAGATCTGAGATCCTTCCACTGCCCCCACTTGAGAGTATGAGGTCTAAGATTGCTCCCTCATAAGTGGGTTCCGAAACTAGCTGTCTAAGGCCTGCCACCTGTAGGGTATCAAGAATGGTCCTGCTCTTGGATGTGGCTGCAGCAAATGTGCTCCAGTTAACATCTGGCATATTCAGTTCTCCCATCAACAGTATCTCCCCTTTCTCTGCCATTCTAAGAATGCCTTCAATCATATCCTTGTCCATTCCTTCCCCCTGACATGGGGGTCTGTACACAACCCCTGTGCAGATTGTGGTGCCCTTTCCAGTCTCCAAGGTGACCCACAGTGCCCCCTCTCCTCCCTGTTTACTCTTTTGTTCAGTTGTTTTTATCCCTTCCTTTACATAGAGAGTTACTCCTCCCCCTCTTCTCCCCTGCCTGTCTCTCCTGTAAGTTATGTACCTTGGTATGTTAACATCCAGTCATGGTTCTCTCTGTACCATGTTTCTGTGACTGCTACGATATCCAGGCACCCCTCTTCCATCAAGGCCACCAGCTCAGGGAACTTGTTGCCCAGACTACAGGCATTGATACTCATTACCCTCCATTTCCTGATGGCCTTACTCCCTTTTGCCCCATCCCTGTCCTTCTTGCCTTAGTCACTTTCTCCATTTACCCCTGCCCTTCTCCCTATTGACACCTCTATGTTGATGTTTGCTGCACTTACTACCATGATTATTTGGGGGGGGCTAGGATTTCTCTGCTCCTTTCCAGTGCCTCCCTCCTTGGCTAGTTTAAAAGTTTTCCAATGAAGCATTTAAACCTATCACCTAGGATCCTGGTTCCCCTTCCAGACAGATGCAGCCCATCATGCCAGTATAAGCTTGCATCACTCCAGGTGGACCCCCAGTCCCCAATGAAGCCAAATCCCTTAGCTCCTCACTGGTTTTTCAACCACTGATTGAATCCCATGGTGCAGAACACCCTAGCCTCTCCTATGCCATAGATGGGCAGCATCTCTGAGAAGGTTACGTGTGTGCTACTTGACTAAGGCCCTTCCCCAATTCCACAAACTCTTCCTGCACTTCTCTAATCCCTTTCAAAGCCATGACATTTGTCCCTAGATGGACAATGACATCCAGCTCCCTCCTCTGTGCAGCTGTTCTGGCAATCCAGAGGATTCGCTCCCTGTTCCTCCAAGCCATTGCGCCAGGCAGGCACCTTACCTCCCTCTCCCCTTCCTCCCCCAGTTCTACCTTCCTAACAATGGAGTCCCCCACCAGGAGTTGTTTCCTTCCCCTGCAGGGTCCCTTGCCACCCTCCTGTGGGTCTCCTTTTGGAGGTTCCCAGCATCCTCCTTGGTCTCCACTGTTGGTGCCTCCATAGAGGAACCACACTTTGCCAGAATGGCATAGGAATTATGGAGAGATACAACTGGGGATATGCGCCTCTATTCCACCACCCTCACCCTCTCTGAGCCCACTGTGGTCCAACCGCTCCTCTTTCTTGGCAACCTCTGAGGCAACGGCAGTGGCACTGGTGGTCCTTGGATGGAAGAGGAGGTCCCACAAATCCTGGCCAACTCAGCCTGGGGATGAGCAACCTCCTCCCTCAGCCCAGAGAGGTGCCTGCAGATGGGACAACGCTGCATCCTCTGGAACGTCTCCTGGAAGACTGCTGCTCCACAGAGACTGCACTGCACCACTCCATTCATGTCTTATTTCTGGCTCCTTAACTGTTTACAATCCTTACTCTTTCCTCTGTTTTTTTTTTCTCTCTCCTTACTTTCTGCCTGTGTGCCCTTTATGCTCCTGATTGTCCTGTTCTTAGACAAGAATATCCTATATTTCTCAGTAGACCACTTACTTGCTCAGAGGCCTTGTTCATGAGTGGGGTCATAAGAAGGCTATAATAAAAATTTGGTGTAAAAATGTAAAAATAAAAATTGAAATTATGAGCCTACATTGAATTTTGTGAACACAAGCTCATAACATTGGTAATTTTCAATATTTTTATGCCAGATTTACAACAAAGCCATAGATTAACAGCACCTCATGAAAGTGAAAACTGACGTTTTTTAAATCCTAGCCAAAATGTTGTTTTTTACAATCCGAAAGCTGATTTCATGGTCCCTGCAAGAAATCACCTTTCTGATTGGAGTTGAAAATGTTCTCTGCCCTTGTTCATGAGGTGGGTCATATAAAGGCTATGTTGTAAATTTAATGTAAAAATATTTTTAAAAGAGCAAAGTTGTGAGGCTATCTTAAAATTTGCAAATGAAGGCTCAGAAGATTGGTAATAGTTAATATTTTGATACAAAATTTTCAACATAGCCATTTCTTTACAGCACCTCATGAATGGATCAGCTGTCATTTTTCAGCTCCTGCCCAAAATGTGTTTTTGTATCCCAAAAGGTGATTTTGCAGCCTCTGCTCAAAATCATCCTTAGTCCAGGAATTGAACATTTTTTCATCCCTTCCTCATGAGGCAGGGTCATACAGTACCAAGGCTATGCTGAAAATTTGGTGCAAAATTTATGAGGCTACAGTATAGAAACATAGACTTTGATGGTAGATAAGGACCACTTGGCCATCCTAGTCTGCCCATTTCCCTACCTACAGGATAGGCCACAGATCCTAGTTAACCAACAGCCTATTTCTTCCTACCCCCCACAAGAATTGCCTTATGTCTGTCCCATGCATTCTTGAATTCTCCCACAGTTTTAGACCCCACAACCTCTTCAGGAAGGCAGTTCCATGCATCCACTACCCTCTCTGTGAAAAATACTTCTCACATTGCCCCTGAACCCCCATCTTTAAATTGTGTCCCCTTGTTCTTGCCGTCTCTTTTTCTGAAAGATGCTACCCTCTTGGACTTTGTTGATTCCACTGAGGTACTTAAAAGTTTCTATCGTGTCCCCCCCCCCTCTTTCCTCAAGGGTATACATATTAAGCTCCTTTAGCCTCTCCTCGTACGGCTTCTCTTGCAGACCCTGCACCATTTTAGTTGCCCTCCTCTGGACTGCCTCTATCCTTTCTATGTCCTTGCGGAGATGGGGTCTCCAGAACTGGACGCAGTACTTCAGATGGGGTCTCACTAACTGTCTGTACAGAGGGATAACAACTTCCCGTTTTCTGCTGGTGATTCCACTCCCTATGCATCCCAGTATACCCCAGCCCTCCCTACTGCCTTCTCACATTGCTTGCTAACCTTAAGGTTATCTGATATGATTACCCCCAGGTCCCTTTCCTTTTTTGTTGTTGTTGTTACCCCCCCATTGTGTAATCTTCCCCTGGGTTTTTGTTTCCCAGGTGCATTATTTTGCACTTCTTTGCATTGAATCCTAACTGCCATACTTCTGACCATTCCTCCAACCTTGCCAAGTCCCTTCTCGTCCTTTCCATATCTCCTTGTGTATCACAGAGACCCCCGAGGTGCAGAGGTCGCAAGGGCTCGTATTGCCCTCCCCCACAGCCAAGTAACTTACAGACAGAGACCCCCAAGGTGCGCAGGTCACGAGGGCTCGTATAGCCCTCCCCCACAGCCCAATAACTTACAGACAGAGACCCCCGAGGTGCGGAGGTCGCGAGGGCTCGTATCGCCCTCCTCCACAGCCCAATAACTTAAAGACAGAGACCCCCAAGGTGCAGAGGTTGGAAGAGCTCATATGGCCCTCCTCCACAGCCCAATAACTTACAGACAGAGACCCTCGATGTGCAGAGGTCGCGAGGGCTCATATCGCCCCCACAGCCTAATAACTTACAGGTAATTCAGTCCACTTGGAAAGGAATATTCCGTTGGATACTTGGCGCCTTTTTTTTGAACTGGCTAAAGATCCACATCCGCATTGCCCTGGAAGGTCCTGCCCTGCCTCTTGCCATTGGAACTGCTGTGGAGATAGCTTTTACAGGGTCCTGGGACTCAAATTTGGTGGACTCTTTATATTGTGTGATTTCTAACACTGCTGCGTGTGTAAGGTTGCTCCCTTTAACCCAAAGGAAAACTGAGTGTTTATTTCCTGCAAGCTTACAGCTGCCTCAGCATTGTTGCAGTGTCCCCTATTGATTGCTGATTACTGCCCTGACCTGTTTTGTAGGGCTGGATAAAATTTGTTAAAAATCGCAGGGCTGGTTAAAATTTGTTAAAAGTCGCAGGCTGACTGTTAAAGACCCCAGTGCAACGTGTAGCCCTTTCTGTGTAGTGTCCGTTGGGACTGAGCTGTCTCTTGTGGGCTGCCAGCCACCTATTCGCTACCCCCCCCCTTTTTGGTCTGCTTGCCTTACCTCCCTCAGTCCTCCTCCTATATTAATCCCGTTTTTCTTTCTTCTCTCCTCAGACAGAGACCCCCGAGGTGCAGAGGTCGTGACGGCTCGTATCGCCCTCCCTCACAGCCCAATAACTTACAGGTAATTCAGTCCGCTTGGAAAGGAATCCTCCAGTGGATACTTGGTGCCTTTTTTTTGAACTGGCTAAAGATCCACAGCTGCATTGCCCTGGAAGGACCTGCCCTGCTTCTTGCCATCGGAACGGCCGTTCTCGCCCCGCTGAACACTTTGCGTTCGGCTCCCCACTGCCCCCCACCACCACCCTTGGTCGGCTTTCCCCTATTTAGGCTGATTACGGTCACATGGGTTGATTTTATCTTATCAGCCTAGTTTCCCATTTGCAGGTTATATTAACCTGCCACTAGTGGCCACCCCTTCTTCCCTGCTACTATTAGGCTTCTCTGCCTGAGCCCAACCTGCTCTCCCTCCATTGGCTAGGTCCCCCTGCTCTGCAGATACCCAGTCTCTCCTTTAGCCATCACATCTCACCTCCTCTACCCCCCCACCCAGTTCTGCAGGGTGGTTGCGCCTCCCTCCTACTGTCTCCCCCGGGAGTCCCCTCCTCCACCTGGCCTGTATTCTTCCCTGCTTGTGATTCCCACTAACTAAACTTGCAGTGCTTTTGTTTCTGCTATCTCACTCCACCTGCGCAACATGGCAGCTCCCTCCACCACCCCTGCAAGTGTGCCTGGGGCTGCCACCTGCCCTAGCCATGCTCTCCCCTTACCCCCCTCAATTCACCACCCACATGGTTCTCCTCCAAGGGACTAAAAATTGTCCACCTCAGCATTCGGAGTCTCCTACATAACCTTGTGGAACTTACCACCTGAGTCGCCCACTACAACCCTGATGTCATTGGTATCACAGAGACATGGCTAAAACCTCTCATCCCTGACACAGCCTGCTCCCTACCCAGATATGGCCTCTTCAGATGGGATTGGGAGGGTAACAAAAGAGGGGGTGGTGTGCTACTTTACTATAAGGCTCACCTGAATGTATTCACCCCTGGCACCTCTCCACCCGACACCTCCCCCTGTGAGTTCCTACATGCCCTTCTCCTCCTGGGCCTCACTAAGAAAATATACCTCATTTGCTTCTACAACCCGCCCAAGGGTGGTTTGTCTGGTCTCTCCTGGCTACTCTCACTCCTTGGTGACAAAGTGGACTCCAGTGAAGTCCTCGTCATAGGTGATTTCAATCTTAACTGGCTGGGTTCCTGGTGTAGGCTATACGAGCCACTGCTCTCAGGCCTTGGACTTAGCTAAATAATCTCCGAGCCCACAAGGCCCTCACTCCGGGAGGTGCGAAGGGTCGCTACTTGACTGGATCCTAACCAACAGGCTGGACAGGATTACCTCCTCAGGCATCCTACCTGATGCTATCTCCGACCACTCGCCAACCTTCTGTGTCTGGGGCATCTCTCATGCCAAAGTACCCAGCAAAGTGATCCTGTTGAGGGACTACTCGAAATTCTCCCCGGCTGACTTCCTTGGAGACCTCATCTTAATCGATTGGTCAGAGATCACCACTTCCGCAGCCCCAGCCCTAGCCCTGGATAGTTTTCTATCTAAGGTTATTCTTGTTCAGAACAAGCATGCCCCCCCCAAAAAAGGAGGGTAAGGGGAGCTGTCACCAAATGGCTCCATGGGGGGGTTATTCTCCCTAATGAAGCAAAGGGACAAAAGCTGGTTGGCCTACAAAGCCTCCCTAAGTGACACCGACCTTCTTGCATACAGAAGGCTCAGAAATTCCTGTAAAAAAGCCATCTGGGCAGCTAAAAGTGAGGCTTGCCGATTGGCTCTGTTCTCTTCTGCCAGCAACCCGAGGAGTTTCTGGCAAAACATCCAAAATACTGTTGGGATTGCCACCAAAGTGTAACCCACACACCTGCTCATAGATGGGGTCAGCTGTAATAACCATCTCACAATCTCCAACACCTTTAATGTAGCGTTCTCTCAGCTGCCCTTTCCCCCACCCTCCGCCCAAGCGTCCCCCACCCCCCTCACTCCTGGCCCCAAAACCCGCCCATGCTTCCTCCTTCATCATGTGTTGGCTACCGAGATCCAGGGGCATCTTGCCTGCCTCTCCCCTCATAGTGGGGTGGGGCACGACTGTCTAGAACCTAGACTACTCAGGCTTGGGGCCTCCCTTCTAGCCCGTCCACTAGCGCACATCCTCAACTCCTCCTTAACCACTGGCATTATCCCTGACCTCTGGAAAATTGCTAAGGTAACACCAGTTCTTAAGCAAGGAAACCCTAGAGATCTGCACAACTATCATCCCATGGCCATCCTGTCAGCCACCTCGAAGATCCTGGAGAAGGTCATAGCCTGTCAGCTCTCTGAGTACCTACATGAACACAACCTCCTCTCTCCTGCCCAACCTGGGTTTCAGAAAAGGTTACAGCATGACTACCGCCCTTGCTCCTGTCACCTCGACGATTAGATCTGCCACTGACCAGGGCTACCTCACCGGTGCCATCTTTGTTGACCTTTCCAAAGCCTTCGACAGGGTTGACCATGTTCTTCTTAGCTCTACCCTTCTCTCACTTGGTCTCTCCCCCGCTGCTCACAACTGGTTCCTCAACTACCTCTCTGGTCGGAAGCAATATACCAACTTTAACTGTACCCCCTCCCATCTCACTGATGTCCTGTGTGGTGTTCCACAAGGGTCAGTCCTTGGCCCTACTCTCTTCTCTCTCTTTATCAATGAGCTGCCGTCCATCACTTCCCTTGGGCTCACCACTCTATATGTGGATGACTTGGTTGTTCTATCAAGCGCCCTACACATTAACACCATTAACTCACAACTTAACTCCGACTTCGGGCAGATCCAATCCTGGTTGGCTGAACACAGGCTTACTACCAACCTCAAAAAAAACCAAGCTATGCTTTTTGGGTCACAGTGCAAATTGAAATCTTGCCCTGCACCGCTCAGAATCCTCGGGGCTGATGGTTTCCCCTTGCAGATGGTGACTGCTGTCAAATACCTGGGTGTTATGCTTGACCCTCAACTGGATCTCACCCTGCACATCTGAAACATCTGTAAGGCCATGAATGGCAAACTGGGCCTCTCCTATAGAGCCAAAAGCTGCTTAATCCCTACGGCTCATCTTGCCCTAGCTATACGGGTCCTTCTCCCGTCTCTATGCTATGGGCTAGTCGCCTTTGCCCCATGCCCAAATCTAGCCTCTCAAAGTGGGATACAGCTTATAACATCTGCCGCTTTACGCTTGCGGCCCCCTCCCTAACTCACCGCTGCAACCTCTACTCACGTCTAAAGTGGCTACCCCCCAAGAAACACCATACCTATGTAGTTGGGAACTTCATCGACAACATTATCAGATCTGGTACTCCTGCTTCCCTTGCCCTCCACCCTACCCCGGACACTTCCTCCTACCCTCTCCGGTCGAGAGCAACACCTGACCGACTGGTTCCTAGAACCCGTACCCTGGCAGGTGACTGGGCTTTTGCCATCTATGCCCTAAAAATCTGGAACTCGCTCCCTGCCTGTACTCGGTCCTCCTCCTCCCATCTGGGCTTCAAATCCTCCCTATGGAATTACCTGAGGGGTCCCTCTACTCGCTCATGCATTCTGCAACACTCACATTCTGATGTGATGGGACAGGCCCTGCTTCCTTAAAAGGCTACTATTAATATCATTTTACCCCTGGTAACTGGCCCTGAAACTGTCCCATGTCTCACCTGAGCCAGCCCTATTCCAAGTGGTTACGGTTCCCCCGCTGGCACTTGTATTCTGTTTATGATTTTCTGTTGGCATAAGTGTACTCACCTATATGCACTGAACTACTCTGTGTTATACCTACCCCTTGGGGTACTGTATCTCTAATATTTTGCAGTGTATGTTTCCTGTACCATATTGTCTCTATATGTTAGCCTCCTACAATAGCCCTGTCAAGCTGTCAAGTGTCATGCTGTAAACCTTAGACTTTGACTCACTGTTTGTTCTTCACTCAACCCTCCTTACCATGTTTATGCTCGCCCTGTACCTCAATGTAAAAACCTCACTCATGACTGTATGTAAAGCACTCTGTAACTCAGTTTTGTAACCCTCCCGGGTCTCACCTGAAAATAGGCACTTGGTTATCTAGTGTGACTTACCCAGTCAACAAAAGCAAATAAATAAATAAATAAAACCCTGTTGCAGATCTTTGTGTCGTCTGCAAAGAGGCATACTTTTCCTTCCAGTCCCTCTGCAATGCCACTTATAAAGACATTGAAAAGGACTGGACCCAGTACTGAACCCTGCAGTACCCCACTAGTAACCCCTCTTTCTTCAGAGTGGACTCCATTTACAATTACCTTCTGTGTCCTGTTGTCCAGCCAATGTTCTACCCAGGCTACCACCCTGGGACCCACTCCCAGGCTGGTTAATTTGACTATTAATCTTTTGTATGGGACTGTATCAAATGCCTTGCTAAAGTCAAGGTAGGCCATGTCCACAGCCCCTCCCTGGTCTACTACTTTGATCACCCAGTCAAAGAAATCTCTTAGATTCATCTGACATGACCTTCCTGCTGTGAACCCATGCTGCCTTGGGTCCTGTGCCCCACTGGCCTCTAGGTACTCAACAGTTCTTTCCTTCGGAAGTGACTCCATCACTTTGCCTACCACAGAGGTCAAACTGACAGGTCTGTAGTTTCCTGCCACTGTCTTGGTCCCACTTTTGTGAAGGGGAATCATATCCAAGGATATTCTTGTCTCAGAACAGGACAATCAGGAGCTTAAAGGGCACACAGGCAGAAAGTAAGGAGAGGGAGAAAAAAAAGAGGAAAGAGTAAGGATTGCAAACAGTTAAGGGGCCAGAAATAAGACATGATTGGAGTGGTACAGGGCAGTGGCAGTGGAGCAGCAGTCTTCCGGGAGATGTTCTGGAGGATGCGGTGTTGTCCCATCTGCAGGCACCTCTCTGGGCTGAGGGAGGTGTTTGCTCATCTCCAGGCTGAGTTGGCCAGGATTTGTGGGACCTCCTCTTCCATCCAGGGACCACCAGTGCCACTGTCGTTGCCTCAGAGGTTGCCAAGAAAGATGAGCGGTTGGACCACAGTGGGCTCAGGGAGGGTGAGGGTGGTGGAACAGAGGCACATTCCTCCAGTTGTACATCTCCACAATTCCTATGCCATTCTGGTAAAGTGTGGTTCATCAATGGAGGCACCTACAGTGGAGACCAAGGAGGATGCTGGGAACCTCCATAAAGGAGACCCACAGGAGGGTGGCAGGGGACCCTGCAGGGGAAGAGGAAACAACTCCTGGTGGGGGACTCCATTGTTAGGAAGGTAGAACTGGGCAAGGAAGGGGAGAGGGAGGTAAGGTGCCTGCCTGGTGCCATGGCTTGGAGGGACGGGGAGCGAATCCTCAGGATTGCCAGAGCAGCTGCACAGGGGAGGGAGCTGGATGTCATTGTCCACCAGGGACAAATGACCGGGCTAAGAAAGGGATTAGAGAAGTGCAGGAAGAGTTTGTGGAATTGGGGAGGGGCCTTAGTCAAGTAGCATGCACGGTAACCTTCTCAGAGGTGCTACCCATCTATGGCATAGGAGAGGCTAGGGTGTTCTGTACCATGGGATTTAATCAGTGGTTAAAAAACTGGTGTGGAGCTCAGGGATTTGGCTTCATTGGGGACTGGGGGTCCACCTGGAGTGATGCAAGCCTATACTGGCATGATGGGCTGCATCTGTCCAGGAGGGGGAACCAGGATCCTAGGTGATAGGTTTAAATGCTTCATTGGCAAGCTTTTAAACTAGCCAAGTGGGGAGGCACTGGAAAGGAGCAGGAAAATCCTAGCCCCCATAAACAATTACAGTAGTAAGTGTGGCAAACACCAACATGGAGGTGTCAATAAGGAGAAGGGCAGGGGTAAATGGAGAAAGTGACAAAGGCAAGAAGTACAGGGATGGGGCAAAAGGGGCTAAGGCCATCAGGAAATGGAGGGTAATGAGTACCAATGCCCGTAGTCTGGGCAACAAGCTCCCTGAGCTGGTGGCCTTAATGGAAGAGGGATGCCTGGATATTGTAGCAGTCACAGAAACATGGTACACAAAGAACCATGACTGGGATGTTAACATACCAGGGTACATAACTTACAGGAGAGACAGGCAGGGGAGAAGAGGAGGAGGAGGAGGAGTAGCTCTCTATGTAAAGGAAGGGATAAAATCAACTGAACAAAAGAGTAAACAGGGAGTAGAGGAGGCACTGTGGGTCACCTTGGAGACTGGAAAGGGCACCACAATCTGCAAAGGGGTTGTGTACGGACCCCCATGTCAGGGGGAAGGAATGGACAAGAATATGATAGAAGGCATTCTTAGAATGGCAGAGAAAGGGGAGATACTGTTGATGGGAGACCTGAATATGCCAGATGTTAACTGGAGCACATTTGCTGCAGCCACATCCAAGAGCAGGGCCATTCTTGACACCCTACAGGTGGCAGGCATTGAACAACTAGTTTGGAATCCACTCATGAGGGAGCAATCTTAGACCTCATACTCTCAAACGGGGGCAGTGAGAGGATCTCAGATCTAGAAGTGGGTTGCCATCTGGGGACAAGTGACCATCAAACAGTGTGGTTCACGTTAAACTCATCTACAGAGCCATATAAAAGTGAGGGTACTGGACTTTAGGAGGGCTGACTTTGGCAAGATGGGAGAGTTCCTCAGAAAAGCACTAGCAAACAGGCTAGAAGGAGGTGTGGAGCAACAATGGGGAATTATCAAAACTGCCATCACAGAGGCAGCAAGCCTTTGTGTGAAGCAAATAAACAAATCAAAACAAAAGAAAAAGCCACTATGGTTCTCAAGAGAGGTGGCTGTGAAAGGCAGGAAGAAAAAGATAGCATTCGGAGTATAAGAAACACAGAAGGAGCAGGACAGAGAGCTGTACCAGTTAAGGCAGAAGGAAGCAGGAGGAAGTCAGAATAGCAAAGGCCCAAACTGAGGAAAAGATAGCCAACTCAGTTAAGAAGGGGATAAAACCTTTATAGGTACATCAGCGAGTGTAGAAAGACAAGGGAGGGATAGTGAGGCTGAATAGAATGAGCATTTGTGTGGGCAGAGGGGACAGCGCAAGAGAATACTGAATGAATATTTCTGCTCAGTATTCACAAACGAGGAGAAGTGCCTAATCCAATTAACAGAAGCACTCTTGATAGGGGGGTCGATCCCAGTCCTTTCACAGAAGAAAGGGTTCTGCAAGAACTCCTAAAACTGAAGGTGGACAAAGCAATGGGTCCTGACGGAATTCACCCCAGAATTCTAAAAGAATTAAGGAAGGAACTAGTGAAACCACTGGCTACTCTTTTTAATAAATCATGGGAGGATGGTGTGGTACCCGAGGACTGGAGGAAGGTGGATGTGATTCCCCTTCACAAAAGTGGGACCAAGACAGAGGCTGGAAACTACAGACCTGTCAGTCTGACCTCTGTGGTAGGGAAAGTGATGGAGTCACTTCTGAAGGAAAGAACAGTTGAGTACCTAGAGGTCAGTGGAGCACAGGATCCAAGGCAGCATGGGTTCCAGCGGAAGGTCATGTCAGACAGAATCTAATAGATTTCTTTGACTGGGTGACCAAAGTAGTAGACCAGGGAGGGGCTGTGGACATGGCCTACCTAGACTTTAGCAAGGCATTTGACACAGTTCCACACAAAAGATTATTAGTCAAATTAACCAGCCTGGGAGTGGGTCCCAGGGTGGTAGCCTGGAGTAAAACAATGGCTGGACAGCAGGACACAGAAGGTAATTGTAAATGGAGTCCACTCTGAAGAAAGGGCGGTTACCAGTGGTGCCGCGGGGTTCGATTGGGTCCAGTCCTTTTAATGTCTTAATCAGTGACATTGCAGAGGGACTGGAAGGAAAAGTATGCCTTTTGCAGATGACACAAAGATCTGCAACAGGGTTGATACACAAGGAGGCGTGGAAAGGATGAAAAGGGACTTGGCAAGGTTGGAGGAATTGTCAGACATATGGCAGCTAAGATTCAATGCAAAAAGTGCAAAATTATGCACCTGGGAAACAAGAACCAGGGAAGAATACACAATGGGTGGGAGGTAGTAACAACAACAAAACAGGAAAGGGACCTGGGGTAATCATATCAGATGACCTTAAGGTTAGCAAGCAATGTGAGAAGGCAGTAGGGAGGGCCAGGGTATACTGGGATGTATAGGAGAGGCATCATCAGCAGAAAACAGGAAGTTGTTATCCCTCTGTACAGACAGTTGGTGAGACCCCATCTGGAATACTGTGTCCAGTTCTGGAGACCCCATCTCTGCAAGGACATAGACAGGATAGAGGCAGTCAGAGGAGGGCAACTAAAATGGTGCAGGTCTGCAAGAGAAGCCATTTGAGGAGAGACTAAAGGAGCTTAATATGTATACCCTTACGGAAAGAAGGAGAGGGGACATGATAGAAACTTTCAAGTACCTCAAGGGAATCAACAAAGTCCAAGAGGGTAGCATCTTTCAGAAAAAGAGACTTGCAAGAACAAGGGGACACAAGTTAAAGATAGAAGTAGAGAGGTTCAGGGGCAATGTGAGGAAGTATTATTTCACAGAGAGGGTAGTGGATGCATGGAACAGCCTTCCTGAGGAAGTTGTGGGGTCTAAAACTGTGGGAGAATTCAAGAATGCATGGGACAGACATAAGACAATTCTTGTGGGGGGCAGGAAGATATAGGCTGCTGGTTAACTAGGAACTGCAGCCTATCCTGTAGGTAGGGAAATGGGCAGACTAGATGGGCCTAGCGGTCTTTATCTGCCGTCAAAGTCTATGTTTCTATGTTTCCTCCAGTTCTTGGGTACCACACCATCCTCCCATGATTTATTAAAAAGAGTAGTCAGTGGTTTCACTAGTTCCCCCCTTAAATCTTTTAGAATTCTGGAGTGAATTCCATCAGGCCCCATTGATTTGTCCACCTTCAGTTTTAGGAGTTCTTGCAGAACCCTTTCTTCTGTGAAAGGACTGGGATCGACCCCCCCTATCAAGAGTGCTTCTGTTAATTGGATTAGGCACTTCCCCCTCCTCTTTTGTGAATACTGAGCAGAAATATTAGTTCAGTATTCCTACTTTTTCGCTGTCCCCCTCTGCCCACACACCGTTCATTCTATTCAGCCTCACTGTCCCTCCCTTTGTCTTTCTATGCTCTCTGATGTAACTATAAAAGGTTTTATCCCCCTTCTTAACCGAATTGGCTATTTTTTCTTCAGTTTGGGCCTTTGCTATTCTGACGTCCATCCCTGCTTCCTTCTGTCTTAACTGGTACAGCTCTCTGTCCTGCTCCTTCTGTGTTTCCTTATACTTCCGGAATGCTATCTTTTTCTCCCTGACTTTCCAGCCACCTCTTTTGAGAACCATAGTGGCTTCTTCTTTTGTTTTGATTTGTTTATTTGCTTCACACAAAGGCTTGTTGCCTTTGTGATGGCAGTTTTGATGATTCCCCATTGTTGCTCCACCCCTCCTTCTAGCCTGTTTGCTAGTGCTTTTCTGAGGCACTCTCCCATCTTGCCAAAGTCAGCTCTCCTGAAGACCAGTACCCTCACTTTTGTATGGCTTGACTCTGTAGATGAGTTTAACGTGAACCACACTGTTTGATTGTCACGTGTTCCCAGATGGCAACCCACTTCTAGATCTGAGATCCTCTCACTGCCCCCATTTGAGAGTATGAGGTGTAAGATTGCTCCCTCACGAGTGAGTTCCGAAACTAGCTGTCAGAGGCCTGCCACCTGTAGGGCATTGAGAATGGCCCTGCTCTTGGATGTGCTGCAGCAAATGTGCTCCAGTTAACATCTGGCATATTCAGGTCTCCCATCAACAGTATCTCCCCTTTCTCTGCCATCCTAAGAATGCCTTCCTTCACATCCTTGTCCATTCCATCCCCCTGACTTGGGGGTCTGTACAGAACTTCTGTGTGGACTGTGGTGCCCTTTCCAGTCTCCAAGGTGACCCACAGTGCCTCCTCTCCACCCTGTTTACTCTTTTGTTCAGTTACTTTTATCCCTTCCTTTACATAGAGAGCTACTCCTCCCCCTCTTCTCCCCTGCCTGTCTCTCCTGTAGATTATGTAACCCGGTATGTTAACATCCCAGTCATGGTTCTCTGTGTACCATGTTTCTGTGACTGCTACGATATCCAGGCATCCCTCTTCTATCAAGGTCACCAGCTCAGGGAGCTTGTTGCCCAGACTATGGGCATTGGTACTCATTACCCTCCATTTCCTGATAGCCTTACTCCTTTTGGCCCCCATCTCTGTCCTTCTTGCCTTTGTCACTTTGCCCATTTACCCCCACCCTTCTCCCTATCGCCACCTCTATGTTGGTGTTTACCACACTTACTACCGTGATTTTTGGGGGGAGGGCTAGGATTTCCCTGCTCCTTTCCAGTGCCTCCCCCTTGGCTAATTTAAATGCTTGCTGATGAAGCATTTAAACCTATCACCTAGGATCCTGGTTCCCCTCCTGGACAGATGCAGCCCATCATGCCAGTATAGGCTTGCATCACTCCAGGTGGACCCCAGTCCCCAATGAAGCCAAATCTCTGAGTTCTGCACCAGTTTTTCAACCACTGATTGAATCTGATGGTGCAGAACACCCTAGCCTCCCCTATGCCATAGATGGGCAGCACCTCCGAGAAGGTTACCATGCATGCTACTTGTCTAAGACCCCTCCCCAATTCCACAAACTCTTCCTGCACTGCTCTAATCCCTTTCTTAGCCTGGTCATTTGTGCCTAGGTGGACAATGACATCCAGCTCCCTCCCCTGTACAGCTGCTCCGGCAATCCTGAGGATTCGCTCCCCGTCCCTCCAAGCCATGGTGCCAGGCAGGCATCTTACCTCCCTCTCCCCTTCCTCCCCCAGTTCTACCTTCCTAACAATGGAGTATGTTACATTTTGTGAACACAGGCTAGTAACTTTGGTTATTTTCAATATTTTTACCCGAAATTTACAAAATAGCCATTTCTTTACATCACCTCATGAATGTGACAGCTGTTCTTTTTCAAATCCTGCCCAAAATGTATTTTTGTATCTCAAAAGGTGGTTTTGCAATCCCTGCATGGAATCACCTTTCAGACAGGATTCAAAAATTTTCTCTGCACTTCTTCATGAGGTGAGACCATAAGAAGGCAATGCCGACAATCCGCGGCAAAAATAATACAACATGAAGTTATGCGTCTGCATTCAAATTTACATACACAGTCTCCTCCAGCCCCTCTTCTTCAACCTGGGCTGCAGCCCTATCATCTCTGGCCAGAGTTTTTTTCAATAGCAATTACATTTGATGAGTTGATTTCACAGTCCTGCACACTTTTTCTTACCTCACAAGTCAGTTTTCACAGATTCCATGGTTTTCTTGGGGGATAAATATTATTTCTGTCTCTCTTTCTCATACAGGTTTTAAACACAGTGAGAGAGTTTGTTTTCCTTTAACACGCTCAGTGTCTCTTTCATGTTAGTCCATTTTTACAGTCTGCTGTTGCACATTCTAGGCCCCGATGCAGGTTTTGATTGTCAGTCATCCTCACTCACAGTCTTTCTGGGGCTCACTTTCCACAGCTTCTCTGCAGTTTACTAGGCTGAAAGTTCCATCAGCACAATTTCATTTCAGCAGTGCAACATACTGCACGTGCCAATCAATCCCACTCTGTGGTTTAGTGCATCTCACCTTCTGACTCCACCAGTGTGGTCACTTACAGGAAAATACATGCTGGGGTACCAGAGTTAACAAAATAATTTTTTCTCAAGAATTGTTTTTCAAGGTAGCTGTTCTCTGCAATGCAACAATGCCAAGATGACGTTGGGTAGTCACCAACAAAACTTGCTCAGTTCAGGCCTGTACTACTCCCTCTGAAACAAGGGTCGATAAGTAGGGGCGGTGATCTTTTCAGCATGGGTGATGCACAGGTGCCTAGTATAAATGCACTACAAACAGGGAGAGCTAATCACAAACCCCACATTCAAACTGAGGAACTGGCTGGTACACAATTCTTTTGTTGGAGGATGTACTTACAGGCATTTTCAGGCAAAGTCCCAAGAAAAAGTCAGTTGGGGCACAGTACTCAAATTAGGCTATGTGCACTAATGCTATTGAGAGCACATGCACACTGAATCTGCACAGCAACATTGTTTTAGTGCCAACTAAATCAGTTCACAGATGACATCTGTAAAATAGTAACACACAGCAGTTTTTCAAAGAAACTTACCTGTGGCATCCCAATGACCAAAATATATTCCCCAACACCCAGGAGACCCATAAATCCCAGAAAACCCACCATTTCGTAGCCCCTTCACCAGATCTGGGACTTATGCTGGTGGTAACCTTGAGGAAGGGGCATAGACACATTAAAAAAAAAATACATGACTTTTTGGGACTTGAAGTAAACACCCAGGTAGCTAGATATTCATGGGGTCTGTGCACAGATGTAAAGCAAGGGGGTTTAAACAGCGAACAGTTCAAAAAACAAATTACTGCAAGGTGCACAAACAGTAAAGGGTGACACTAGATCCATTTCAGTTATGAAGGATAATGAGCATATCGGGGTCTAGGAACTAATGTTTTTATGCTCAACAGCATGCACGATCTGCGGTCACCAGGTAGTCGGCACTCCAGAAGCTGATGCCCGAGACTACAAGCTCAGACTCAAGCCCCAGAGAGCTGATACGTTTTTAGGGCTCCCTGCTCAACTGCTGCATGATCCACGGCCACCGGGCGGTCGGCGCTCCAGAAGCCGACGCCCGAGACCACAAGCTCGGACTCAAACCCCAGAGAGGTTCGGCAAAGCCACAAACCAATCAGAGCATGAGCGCCTTTTGCCAGGCTCACTCCGATTGGTCCTTTAGTCCTCCATTTCTTTCCCTCACTAGTGGAGCTAAAAAGGCCCTATTTCTACTAAATCCTGATTGAATACTAATGCCTATACTGTTTTACCGTCCTAAACTACATAGAAAACTGTGTATTTTGTTAAAAAATGCCTAGAAAAGCAGTTCTTACTCATTAAAAATCTGCCTTAGCCTTGTGGTTAAGTGATTACAGCCCTTTCCGTGTCTCTGTAACTGCAGCCCAGACTCCCAGACGCCAAGGAAATCACCCCTATTCATTTCCAAATTTAGTTTGTTACTGGCTAGTGAGACCCTTTGTCCTCCTCTAGCATTAATTGGCTTCTTCTCTCCTTCCCTCTTCAGCCAAGACTCTTCTAGGGCTCCCTGCTCAACTGCCGCATGATCCGCAACCACCGGGCAGTCAGCGCCCCAGAAGCCGATGCCTGAGACCACAAGCTTGGACTCAAGCCCTGGAGAGGTACAGCAAAGCTGCAAATTTTCTCCCACCCACCCATCCCCCTCCTGTGTGTAATTATATAGACCTACTAGCACCACCCATTCCTGTCCCTGACATATCACCTGCTTTCCCTCCTCCCTAACTCTATTTTGATCTCACCATAGTTCCGTTAGGGGAATTCTGCACTCAGCAGTTAGTGAACTCCTGTCATTTTAATCTTTACTTAAGGACCTAACAACTGCAACTGTGGCATGCAGGTGGCAGCTCTTCTTTCTCGCTGCCCTGTGCACTATATCCCTTACCGGCTATATACCTGACGAGTCTGCCACTGGGGGTGCATCATATCCACATCCTCTAGAATGTTTGCCCACCCAGATTTCACACAACCCATGCAATGCTCCGGCTCCTTGTCAGCTGGAACAAGTGGACTATTTTCTCGAATCACGACCAACGCACGGCCCCTCATGCCACCCTTCTTATCTTCTACTACTTTAAAATACTCCCCCTGGTATCACACAGCCAGAGTATTAGCCTCTGTGTCCATAGGCTTGCACAAATTAAAAAGTAAAGCCTGGCATTCTGGCTTCTGCTTTACGACTAGCTGGAAAAAGCCTTAAGCACCTTACCTCTCACTTGCATCTCTAAAAAAGCTTTTACTCCTCCTCCTCCTATTTAGCTCTGGCAATGTTGAACTCAGTCCTGGACCTATGTATAAGCTTTCCTCCCCTTCAGAGTCAAAAACGTTCAAAGGAATTAGTTTCATGCACATCGACGTATGTAGCCTCCTGAAAAAACTCACACTAATCCAGGCATGGACTGTTCATATGATGCCAGATGTGCTTGTGATCTCAGAATCCTGGCTACAACCCTCTACGCCAGACAGCAAGATTAATATACCCAACTACCAGATTTTTAGATGTGATAGACAATCTAGAGGTGGTGGGATAGCCATCTATATCAAAGACAAATTTTGGGCATCGACCCTTAATTGAAGCTCATTGGCAGCGGGATTTGAATGTTTGGGCATCAAAAATGAACTATCCTCATTGATGGCACTCCGAGTTATTGGATGTTACAGACCACCATCTGCTGGCCCACAGCTTCTGTCCTACCGTACAACCATTTTGGACACCAGCCCCTTGGAAACAATCATCCTTGGGGATATCAATTATGACTGGCTATCGGATGCTGATTACCCCCTCAAATCCTTCTGTGACTCCCATGGTTACCCTCTACTCAACGAAGAGTCCATCTGTATCAGCAAGAAAAACCCAGCCAAAAGTACTCTCCTGGATGTTCAGCTGGTACATAAGTCTCACTCCTTCTCCCATGTTGGGTCTTTTGATGCTGATATTAGTGACCTTCGCTTAGTAGCTGGAGTATGGACAGCCCATAAAATGCCAGCCACTGCCAAATTCTCCACAAAAAGGTCAACCAGGTCCTTTGACCCAAAGGCATATTTATTTGACCTAAAAACCTCCCCTCTGTGGCAGAGTTTTTACCTAGCAAAATCAGTGGAAACAGCATTCTCCATCCCACAGGAAATTATAACTTGCGCTCTGAACCTTTATGTGCCTCTGACAAAAATACGCATAAAGGCTAGGAAATGCCACTGGTTCACTCATGATCTCAAGGCTGCACTACTGTCCAGGGAATAAACTTTGGAAAATGACCTGCAAATCCCAAGAAGAGGAAGACTGGTGCCTCTTTAGATCAGCCAGGAACTGCTGCACCAAAATGATTAGGGAATCTAAAGCTAGATTCTACCAATCATACTAGGATACTGCATCTAATCATCCCTCCAAATTCTGGGCCACACTAAAAGAACTGACAGCGTACACATCACAAAATACACTTCCCACAAAAATCACCTCTGACAATGCAGAAATCAATGACAAAAAAGAGATACTGCAGATATTTAATACACACTATGCCACAGCAGGCCTAGCCTTTGACAACTTGCCTGCATCCATCTTGCGCACCCAGCTTGCAGGACCCCCCCCCCAAATTCTGGTTCTGCAAGCCAGCCTTTCTCTTTCTCACCTGTTTCCCTCAAGGAAGTGGAAGACTTGCTTCTCCAACTAGATACTAGGAAAAGCACCAGCACAGATGCACTTGAACCATTCTACCTAAAGATAGCATGTCATGTACTGGCTGCACCTATCACTCATCTATTTAACCTGTCCCTAATACAAGGTACTCTCCCATAAATATGGAAAATTGCACACGTTATCCTGTTATTCAAATCTGGAGACCCCTGCGACCTTAATAATTATAGGCCAATCTCTCTACTACCCACACTCTCGAAACGCCTGAAAAAAATTGTGAATGGCCAAATGAGATCCTTCATTGACAGTGAAAAAGTACTAAACCCCCTACAGTCTGGCTTCAGAGCCAACCATAGCATGGTCTCGGCATTAGTCAAGGTAACCAATGATTGGCAACAAGAGCTGAAGCTAAAAATCTGTCTGTGCTGTGTTTCTTGACCTAAGCAAAGCATTTGACACCGTTGACCACAGCCTGCTACTTGACTCTCTGAAAGCGATAGGGCTGGATTCTACCTCTCTAAACTGGTTCCATGAATATTTGACAGACAGATACCAGCAGGTAAAAGCGGATGGCAAACTCTCTGACTAAAACTCTTACAAAGAGGTGTCCCACAGGGATCTATCTTGGGTCCTCTCCTCTTTGCCGTATACATCAACAATATAGATGAGGGAATTAAGGAGGCAAGTATTCATCTATTCATGGACGATACAGTGCTGTATCTGAGTCGCCAAACACCTGAAGAAGCTTGCGCTTATCTACAAAAACACTTCAACCTCCTGCAACTCCAACTAATTAATAAAATCAAATGTTATTAAATGCTAAGAAAACAAAAGTCATGTTATTTTACCCCGCCATCCATCTGGCTCACCCTACTACAACTGCCCCCCCCAATCACCACTATACTGAGAGAGAGCTTAGAGTATGTTCCAAAATTCAAATATCTTGGGGTTTGAATTGATTGCAAACTTTCCTTCGTGGACCATCTGGAGGACATGCTGAAAAAACTAAGGCAGAGACTTGGCCTTTTCCATAGGATAAGAAGATTCCTCACTGCAGATGCAAAGAAACAGCTAGTCCAAGCAACGTTCCTGTCCTTAATTGGCTATGCGGACTTCATATATAGTAGCTGCACTGCATCATGCCTTGGAAAACTGGATACACACTACCACAGAGCTATATGCTTCATCACCGACCTCCTCCTTCTCTCTGCCCATCACTGCTCACTCTATGCTGCCATGGGATGGACCTCCCTTCAATATAGGCACAACATGAATGCAGCACTCTGGACACTCAGAGCCATCAGTGGCAAACTCCCACAATACATAGCTAACTGTCTGACTCTGTGGCCAGAAACTATACCCTCATAAGCTGCTCCCTGTTCTTGCTATATATACCTAGGGCTCTCACACGCTTCCGGAGAGCCGCCTTTGGCTTCTCACTCCAATCACTCTGGAACAAAACCCAGAAAATCCTTAAACTGAGGTCTCCATTTAATATTCACTTGTTCAAAACACTTTACCATGATGGCATAATGGAAACCTGTGACTGCTTTGCTCGATGCTAGCTATCCACCATCCCCTACATGGCAGCACCCCCACTGTAAGTCTACTCCCTCTTGTGCTCCTGTCTCTAGTTATACATATGTCCATCAACCTTTCTACAGCTCCCACTGCTAGCCTCCCATACCACTACTGATTGCACACAGCACCCAACAACTTTTACCCCTCCTCATGTTGCTGCACTTGGGGTTAAGTCAACTGTTACTCTCGCCCCTCCAATGTTTTTTTTTGTTCATCCCCTCACTCCCTCTTCTCCTACCTTCAGCCCCATTCCTACCCTGCCTTGATTACCAGTTCCGCCCATTATTATTCACTACTGGCCTCTTTTTATCTGGAGTACCTACCAATTCTTTAACTAATTCACTCATAATTGCACAGTTTTGGACACGGATCAAGCACATGCTCTATACTTATGACTGTTCTCTGACCTATGTATGATGTCTATTACCCGTATATGCGCATTATTGCTGTAATAGCTAGCACCTTTACTGCTTCATATAATTGTAACTTGACCTACTGTATAATAGATGTACAACCACAGGTCCACCTTGTAAATGAGCTTGTTCAATGGTGTCGGCCTGGATAAATAAAGATGCTGATTGATTGATTGATTGATTGATTGAGTGATATGAAGCTGGGGGGCCTCAGAGGGGATGTGAAAAAATATTTCTTCACAAAAACAGTGGTGGATGTCTGGAACAGCCTCCCAATGGTGGTAGTAGGTACTAAAATGGTAGCAGGATTCAAACATGCATGGGATAGATGCAAGGGGATCATAGTAATAGGGCTGGGGGATAAGGGATCACCACAGTGTAGAAAGGCGGTGGCCAAGACTAATAAGATGCTGGAGTGCATTGCCAGAGGAATCATCTATAGGAGAGAGGAAGACATTATGCCACTGTACAGGTCACTAGTGAGACCTCACTTGTAGTACTGTGTGCAATTCTGGTGTCCTACTAAAAGAAGGATATCAAATTACTGGAGGGGGTCCAGCACAGTGCAACAAAGATAATCCTTGGGCTGGGTGACAAACCATATTAGGAAAGACTGGGGGAGCTCAACATGTACTCCTTGGAGGATACAAGGAAGAGATGGGATATGATTGAGACCTTAAAATACTTAAAAAGGCATGAATAGGGTTAGTACTGAGGGCATTTTTAGATTTAAGGGGGGGAGCAACATAAGGTGACACAGTCTGAAATTGGAGGGTGGAAGATTTGGGAGGAAAATGAGAAGCATTACTTCACAGAAAGGATGATAGTGAGGTGGAATGTACTGCCAGAGGAGGTGATATCTTTGAAATCTGAAGTTTTAAGAGGGGGTGGGACAGAGTCAAAAGTAAGGTCAAAACTAGGAGAAGCTGGGGAGGAGTTGGCAGAAGGGGATGATAAATCAGATGGATGGGCATGGGGTGGAGGGCAGCTGCAGGTAATCAGACAGGTGAGCTTTGCACTCAAGCAGACTCAATAGACCTTATGACCTGTATCTGCTGGAATTTTCATATGTTTGTATAAAGCCAGAGATCAAGGAGGGTCTGCGGTAGCACAGTAGATAGGAAATTAGGACAGACAAGGTGGGCCAGGAGGTCCTTATCTGTTGACAATTTCTATTTTTTCTGTGTTTCTATAACTCAGTTATTAGAATTGTTGGGTCTCCAGGGGGTTTTCTTGTCTGTTGGACTGTGCACTTCTTTTTGCTTGTTTTACATAATCAGGATTTTGCCAGAAATTATGCTTTTAGTACTATGAAGCATCTTTTGACCATTTTTCTGTGAATTTGAACTGAGCATGGAACCCTTTTCTCTTTTTTATCTGTAACTGAGATGTAGCTGGAAAATTGCCAGCTGCATAGGGCTATGCCATGCTTTAAGTCTGTTCTATCACATGGTAATGGGCAGAAGTTTCCTCCTCTGTTACCTTTTGACTTGCTTCCACACAAGATACCAAATTTCCATTGCCCACTGACTGCATTCCTGGTCATCTAGTAGTCTTTTTCCCACCACCCATTTTCAAGGACTTTCTTGGCATCCATTGGATCCACATTCCTTATCCCAATTGTCCGCATCCATTTTCTATCCCCAGTAGTCCAAAGGGTTCTGTTGCAGCACTGCAATCCCCACTGTACTGTATGACTTTTATTTTATTTAATCAGTCTTGGATTACAATACCTTTGAGCAATAAAAAGCTCATTTACAAAGGTTCCACATCAGTGGGGAAGGGTAACAAACATACAGAGGTAAAAAAACACAAAATAGTTAGCAGGTAGAGGCAGTTTACAAAGATGCCAGTACAATGTAGTTAAAAATCAACAACAAAACAGAGCATAAACAGCACTACAGGTAATATCAGATCAAACAAGAGAGGAGGCAGCCAAGAAGGCCTTATCTTCACAGCAATGGTAGCGAAAGTAGCACAGACCAGTAAAAGGGTGAGAAAAACAGATGGAAGTGAGTGGGGGTGGGAGTAGGAGGGAGATGAGAGAAGTGGGGAGATGAGGAGAGCAGGGCTAGGAGAGGAGGAGGAGGTGGATTCAGTTCATATGTTGGGGGAGAAATAAGAACATTTGGGGAACACAGGGAGAGATGGTGAAAGATTAGGGGAAACAATCACAGTTGCCATTGGCCATGACTAGCTGGAGGAACTTCAGTTTGAAAGGGTTCAATTTAATTTCAGACAAAATATCACTGTTTAGGGCGTTGTACCATAGAGAAGTTCTGTAAGTGAAGGACCACTGTCCTTGGGTGGTGTGGCATCTTGGGTCTATGAAAATTTGATTTAATATCTGTAGAAGAACTACAAGTAGGGGTTTGCAAGAGGCTGCAGCAGTCAACGTGTAAGATTCCATGGTCTGAGAATAGCCCTGGAGGTCATATACTGTAAATGCCAGCCCATCATCTTAACCACACAGTGGGAACTGTTTAGTGATCTACACATGGAAGGGCTGCAACCCTGTTGTAAATTAATTTGGATGAGGTAAGTACTGCATAACAAATATACAATCTATAAGGACCTTTCAGAGATTCACATTACATGAGAATTCTGTAGCCACTGGGGGAAGAAAGCCATGTGAAGCAAACTTAACTGAGAAACAAGCAATAAAACATATAAAGGAAGTGGGCTTGGACGTTAATTTAAAATGCTACTATCCATCCAGAATATGACCTTTTAAAGCTTGAAATTAGTTATGTTGGGTCTTTTAAAAAATTAACTAGCAGCTGCCATACTATCTAATCTTAGTTTTTTTATGTGAGATACATTTTAACTGAAATACTGTAGCTTTTTGTCTGGCAATCTATCCATTGCTAACTTCAGCAAGTCTAATGTTCTTCTCTCTGAGCAATCTTTACAGTTAAAGGGAAAAGAATAGTGTCTTTGAAAACAAATTTAAAAGTACATTATAAATTGTTTTATATTTTGCAGAAGAACCTTAATTCATATGCATGGCATATCAATCTGATTTTTATTCAACAACGTACCTGTGATATATAGTACATTTAGTTTAAATACAGTACATTGTGGGGAGAATTCTCTGAGGCACTCCATACCTTTCAGACTGGGGGCACAATACTGTACAGTATGTGCTCATTAATAGCTCAATTGGTGGAAAGCCATGGAGGTGTGCAGAGGGCTATACTGGTCGCTGGCTCAAGGATGGAGGATGGTGGAGCACTGTCAAATGGGGTGGAGAAGGGTGGGGGGAACCACTGGACTGTAAAGGAATGTTTTCTCTTATTTTTCTAGGGGATCAGGAATAGGGGCTGGGGAGGGACCACTAGACTACCATGGAAATGTTTAAATTTTTACATGGTGATCAGAGATTGGGGCTGGGAGGTGCCCTAGACTACCAGGGCAGTTATTGCTTTTCACATGGGGATTGGAGCTTGGGGGGGGTGCCGTAGACTAGCAGGGCAGTTATTACTGTTCACATGGGGATCAGGGTTTGGGGCTTGGGGGGGTTGCCCTAGACTACCAGGGTAGTTAGTACTTCTCACATGGGAATTGGGGCTTGGGGGGATAGCCACCATGTACTTGTCCATGATGCTATTCACGCACAGTCCACCCTTGGCTTGAGGTAAGTCCTCCTGATGCGTCCTCTGTTTGGCACAGGGCCAGATTTGCCCCAAGCCATGGGATTTTGATGCTAGGAACCTACCCAATAGAGAACTGGGTGCAGGGTTCCTAGTGCATCAACAATCAGCAATATCACCTTTGGTGCAGCCTGAGCCAACTTTTGGAGAATTGAACCTTGGGTTTCCACATCACCTGATAGCTCTGGATGCACATCAGATTTCCAAAGAAGTCCTGCCCCTGCAGTACCCCTCCTCTGTCCATCTGTGGTCAGTTATTCCTTTGCATCTGACCAGGCTACAAGCACCGGAACAAGCTCCTGAACTATACAGCGCAACAAAAAAAGGAACAATAATTTCCACATCAGAAAGTAGGAGATTGTCAATAATAACTATGCCATATTACTGTTTAGACAGACAGGCTTTTATCCCTTACTAACACCTTTAAATGTATCCATGCAGCTAGCACCCCATTTCTTAGGGGACCAGCCATGTGATGGTGGTCAGCAGACACTAGGTTAGGAGAGAGTGCACCTGAAAACAATAATGCATTGCAGTACAACAGTTTTTTCCTTTTATGGATGGCATTTGCAACTCTTCTGGAATACCATAATGCCAATTGCAGGTTTCCCTGAGATCCCTATTGCAGCAATCTCAAGGAGGACATGGGTGCTGCTCAACACTGAACCAGAGTACCCCCCTGCTAGCGGGGTACTTTCAGAGACTGAAGCGCAGTGGGTTGAACCCTTGTAGCCACTGCTAGAGGCTACAGGCAGAGGTGCCCACCAACAATCCCAGAATGGCAGAAGGGAGAATCAGAGCTGAAGCAGCAATGATCTGCAGCCCCAAAGACACAGAGAGTGCTAACATGCCCAATGGTGTTCATCTGTAAGCTTTTCCTGACTTCTGTATACCTGACCATGCGGGGGACAGATTGCCATTGCCATTGTCCCACAACCACGACTGGATCCCAGCTGTTTCTTCCCCAGACATTCTTGTGGTTTCTTGTAAAGGTAGACATGCACATGACCCTAGAGAGCTACCACACATGCACAACCTGGTGCTGCATTGGTCATGATACCGCAGGTCATGGCACATGTGCATGTACAAGATGCCCTGTGCTATGTAGGTAACAGCACAAAATAGCAGTAGCAGCTATGGAGACTAGAGGATGTATTCAATGGCACAAAAATGTCAGAATATATAAATTTGAGTTGCCCCTTGTGCTAGACAACTCATAATAACTTTGGTCTTCTGCTCAGTGGTGAGCACACTAACATGGTGGCCATGTTTGTAGTCCTCCATACCAGTGGCCATGTTTGTAGTCCGGACACCCTATACACATAGCACCCATATTTGTAGTACCAGGGGACAGATACTCATGGCAGCCATATCTGTAGTCCCCAAATGATGGGGGTAAGGAATAGTATCCACATAATAACAATAAGATGTATACAAATACAGATTATTACACTAGTGTGTCAAGCCATACCCTAAAGGCACCACATCTTTTAAGTCTCCCCAGGGATGAATATGGCTAAGACTAGGATCTATCATTTATGCAAGGTACCCCCTGATGACAGTAAACCAGAGCCAGCTATGCTCCAACTACTTAGTGGAGGAGCTATCAGAACATTGCAACCACTCCGACCTGGAGCAGGGCACTTCATCCCAAGGGGTTGCACCAATTAGCACCCTATCCAGGGAGAATTCCCAACAGCCTGACATGGAAACACTCCTTCTACAGAACCAGCAAGCTACCAGTACACTAATCCAACAGCTGATTCATGACAGCCATCTTACACAGACTGGCAGAGATGTCCCAGCCAAAGGACCCAGCTAGCCCACCGCTGGCACCACACAAATCACCAAGTGACTCACCCCAAACCAACCAATCCAGACAACTCGAGAAATGACTCAGATGGACAGTCCAATGGTGAGCAAGGACAACAGGAACTGATGGAGCAGGACCCACAGTCCTTAATGGCCAAGTACTGCTTCCCCGATCAGATTCCTAACTTGGTAAAGACCATCAAGTACATGATGGGGTTCGAGGAGCCACCAGCAGCTCTGAAGTCAAAGTGCATGGCCTCTCGAAAGCCCATGCCAAAATCCTCTAACATCTTCACAGTGTGTGAGTCCTTGCAAGAGGTGATTTTCAAGGAATGAAGCACAACAGAGCCCACACAGATCCCAGTGCATAGATCATGGGGCAAGATGTACCCTTTAAAAGAAGAGTTGCTCAAGCTATGGTGTATGGCATTGCTAATGGATCCACATGTTACTTGACTTAGCAAGAGAATAGTTATGCCCACATCAGCAACCAATAAGTGACTGGAGGGACTCTTCAAAAAGAATTTTGCGCTCACAGGCTTGAGTATTAGGGCTGCCACCACAGCTATTTATGCTACTAGGACCCAAGTGTTATGATTGCAGGACATCCAGAAGACCCTAAGATCCAGCACGCTAGAGATTATCTTCATGGAACAGGCTATATCTTGACCACAAAATATCTGGTGGATATGGCAGTGGACTCCCTAAGAATTAACCCCAGGTCAACTGCACTAACCAGCAGCGCCAGGCGTGTCATATGGATGAAGATATGGGTTGCAGATCTGGAGTCAAAAGCTGTGCTACTCAAAATTCCCTTCAAGTAGGCCTCCTTTTTTGGAGAAGGCATACAGAGATTTCTAAAGGGGGAAAAAGGCAGGTAGAGAGATGGTCAATGATAAAGGGTCAGGTGACATTCACCTGATGAACAGCTACAGATCCTGAAAAAGCTGCACTTTTTGCAACAAAAGGGCATGCCACAACTCAAACAACTACCAAGGTATTGTCAGCAGACCAATAGGAGTCAGCAGTACAAGCACCTCAACAAGCTCCAGCACAACAGAAATCACCCCACTAGCTCCTTCAAGCCCAAGCAGAACAAGCAATGTCTACCAGTGGGGAACAGAGGTGCTGAACTTCCTGCCCATAGGGTCTAGCCTCATGCAGTTTGCCATCAACTGGATAAGAATGACCACAGACAAGTGGGTGAGGGAAGTGGTGATGGAAGGCTATGCCATAGAGCTGTTGTAGGTACCTCAAAGGGACTGCTTGATTGCATCCCCAATGTCAAAAAAGAAGGCATCTCTAGAGCAGGTTAAAAACATCCTGAGCAACCCACTTGAAACACAAGCAATTGCAAGAGTTCCAGAGTCAGAACAGGGCAAGGGGATCTAGTCTGTACTCTTTATGGTGCCCAAGAAGAGGTGAGGCCTTCAGCCAGTGTGCAACTTTAAATTCTTTACTCACTTCGTCCAGTACAAGAGGTTCAAGATGGAGACAATTCACACCACAATCTGAGCTCTGAGAGCAGGAGACTATCTGGGACCCATAGATCTAAAGGATGCCAACCTCCATATTCCAGTCAGACCTTTACACCACAAGTACCTGAGATTCCACATCCTGGGCCACCACTTCCAGTACATGGCCCTGCCATTTGGGCTGGCATCAGCCCCCCGAGTCTTTACCAAGACCTTGGTGGTTCTAGCGGCAAAATTAAGGGAGCAGGACATCCAAGTGAATCCATACCTGGATGACAGCCTCATACGAGCCAGATCCTACTCTGAAGCCCAGCAGGATACAGAGTTAGTCATAAGTTTCTTGGAGAATCAAGGATGGTACATCAAAAGGGAGAAGGGTTCCATATTACCCGGCCAACAGGTAAAACATTTGGGAGCCCTGATTGGTACCAAAGCAGGCAGGATTCACCCAGCAGATAGCTAGTTGCAGTCACTCCCGAACTACACCCAGAAACTGACATCATGACTGGATATGCCACTCCTTGAGGTATCTCACCTACTTGGCATGATGGCATCCTGCAACAAACTGGTTCCCTGGGCTTGAGGGAACATGACATCTTTACTTCTAGCATACATAAGACAGGGCCATCAAACAAAGCAGGACCTATATATTTAATTCAGCATGGTCCCTACAGTTTGTGGCTCACTTACAAGATGGACAATAATCGACAACCTGACCAGAGGGACAGCGCTAAATCCCAGGATGGATGCAGTCATGAAGACCAGCACCAGCTTCTCTAGCTGGGGACGGAGGCCTCAACAGACAACCAAACAGCCCTGGGAAGGTGGACCACATCAGAGATGAGGCTTCTAATAAATGTCCTAGAAATGAAAGTGGTGTACAACACATTGATTGCATTTCACAACCTAGTGCACCACAAAAACATCATCTGGTCAGAAAACACAGCCACAGTGGTGTATGTAGCAAAACAGGGAGGTACCAAGAGTGTGACAATTCAAAGAGAAACTGCATGGTACTCAGCAGGTCATAAGACAACCTTCAACACATGATGGCAATCCATTTGGTGGGAAGGCTCAAATGGACAGCAGAATGGCTTAGTCGACAACTCATTCACCTGGGAGAATGGCAGCTAAACCAACAGATCTTTCACAAAATCAGCACTCATTAGGGTCCTGTGGAAATAGACCTTATGGCAGGAGTACACAATACACAGGCAAGGAAGTTTTACTCCAGATTCAAGGAACACTGGTCACCGGGAGTGGATGCATTGTCAATGGAATGAAAATTCATGATAGTATATGTGCTCCCTCCGATTTCACTTATTCCCCAGGTCCTTCACAAGTTGTGTCAGTCTCAGGCAAGAGTAATTCTAGTGACACCATACTGGCTGAGATACTTTGTGGTTCTCAGTGGCACTGGCCATGGTGTTGGAGCAACCATGAAAATTTCCTGTGATACAGGATATCATTTACCAGGGCCCATTTCTACACTCCAGCCCTCAAAGCTTGCAGCTGGCTGCCTGGCTCCTGAAAGGGGGAGACTGCTAAAGGCAAGCTGTCCAGACAAGTTGGTGGATACAAAAATCATGTCCAGACAAACCTCAGTGATGAGCATGTACTATAGGCAATGGCAGATATTTTCAGAGTGGTGTACATGGAAGGACATTGTTCCTATTGAGGATTCAGTTTTGGAACTTCTTTGTTTCCTCCAGGAGGGACTGGAGAAAAGGCTTTCTTCCTGTTCCATGAGGGTCCAGGTAGCAGCCTTTGGAGCCGCTAGAGGCCAAATAGGTAACACAACACCCAAATATTATCCATTTTATCAAGGCAGTAAGCAATCTAAGGCTCAGAGTGAGAACTATCATGGCACCATGAGACCTTACTCTGGTCCTTCAGACACTCATGGATGCACCATTTGAGCCTGTGCAGGCAATAGCTTTTAGGTGTCTGACCCTATAAACAGTGCTTCTGGTCACTATATGTTCCATGAGATGGACATGTGAACTGCAGACACTAGCCTACAAAGCACCTTTCATAGTGTTTCATCAGAATAGGATAGCCCTGAGAACACTGCCATTATTCACACCAAAGGTCAGCTTGGATTTTCATCTGGCAAAAACCATTTAGCTGCCAGCTACTCTATATGAGGCAGACACAACAGACCAATCAGAACTCCATGCACTAGGCATGAAAAGACTTTTGATGACCTACATAAACAGAACAAGAGAGTTCTGGAGGACAGATTGGCTGTTCATCCTCTGGCAGGGAAAGACGAAAGGGACATCCACCATCAAAATCCACTACAGGGACATGGCTGAAGAATACTATCACACAGTCTTGCAAAGTCAAGAACATGGTCCCACCCAGTGATATAAAACCTCACTCAACCAGGGCCATGGGTGAAACACAGTTTGGCTATGGCTGATGAGATATGTGCAGCCGCAACATGGACTTCATTCCACACATTCATAAGATATTTAGAAATGTTTTGAAATTTTATCTCACTCGGCGAAATTGCTCATGAAATTGCAGAGAAACTGCAAATTTTCACCAGCAATTTTGCCCACATATCCCCAGCCATCATTTATATTTAATTCTCCCATCCTCCCTTGTGTCTAGTCATCCACCCCAAGTAAATCCCCGGTCAAGAGCCCCTCCAGTCATCTCGAGTTATCCCCGGCCCCCAATCCTTGAAAATAAACACAATCCACTCCCATGTCTTTGGTGTCTAGTAGACCCCCCAGCTGATCACCGGCCAAATTGAAGTAAAGACAAGTACCTCCCCAAGTCAATTCCAATTATTTTCCCCTTCTCCCAACCATGACCCAGCCCCCAATCTTCAAAATAAAAAAATCCTCTCTCTTTTCCCTGGTGTCTAGTGGACCCCCCACCTCCCCACCCCACAAGCTAGAGCCCACACTGCTCCCTTCTCTTCAGTACCCAATTGGGTAACAACTTTTAGCAACTCCAGTACCTCCAGAGCTGACAATTTCTCTACCTGCATCACCGAATCATGCTCTGGAGGCTCAGATGGTGGTGGCTGATCCAGAGACTTCAGATTCACCTTTGTCAGCTGCCATACTGCAGGAACTAAGGGACTTTAGGAATGAAACTCGGACCCAGTTTTCTGATCTAATATCAGTGGTCCAGTCCTTTGAGAGCAAAGTGACCAGCTTGGAACAGCATGCCTTGGACACAGACCAAAGAGTGGATCACCTAGAAAGACTCTTCACAAAACACTTGCAAGATACTCAAGTTTGTTAGAAGTATGATGAGCTTGAGAATCATTCACAGAGAAATTAAGGCTCTATGGTCTCCCAGAAGGTACAGAGGATAATGGACCAATGATCTAATTGATGCAGGAGCTCCTACCTTCTTCTTTGGATGTTGGTGATCTCTGTCTGCTTACGCTGGAAAGGGTGCATGGGACGCTTACTGCCAGACCAACTGATCCAGCAGTGTGTCCTCAATCTATTATCAAGCGCTTTTATAACTATGCAGTTAAAGAAGTTATTCTACAATGAACAAGGTGAAAGGACACTATACTGTTTAAAGGGCATAGATTGTATTTTGCCCAGGACTACATTGCAGCTCTTCAAAAGAAATGTCAGCAGTTTGCCCCTTTATTTCCCTGTCCTCATATCCCACAATCTCAAATTCAGCACTCCATACCTTGCTAGAATAATGATTTGTTTTCCAGAGGGTACCAAGGTATTTGCTGAATCAGAAGCTGCCCTATTGGAACTAGGGAGACGTAGCATTGGTCTGACTGAGGACTCTGAGGAGGCTATGGAAACACAGGAACAATAGGACAAGCAATCCCTGCAAAAAGACTCCTGGGCAAAAGTTTTTCTGGATGGCAAGAAGAGACAAAAGTAGCAGTCCCTACAAGAGATACATGCTCTTCTGCAGTCTTTTAGGAGAGATCCAGCAGATTGATTGGCTGGTAGCTGTACTGTGAATGACATTTTCCTTCCTGTCTCCATTTTTATTGACTAGGGTGTATTGCGCTTCCTTCAGGGAAGAGAGCTGTTTGGAGCTCTGACTCTAGGATTTATTTTTTTTTTCTTTCTCCTCTTTCCCTTACCCCCCTTTTTTATTTCTTCTTCCACGGGTTGATATGCAAGGTGCCTGATACAAGATGGTGCCACGAATCTGCATGTACTGGATTTGCATTTGGGGGCTGGGTGATTAATCAGGGTGACTGGAGGAGATGGTTCTTGAGTTTGGTCGATGATCAGCCAGGGGTGGCCACTAGATACCAGGGACAGGGAGGAGATTGTTGTTTTTTTTAAATGACTGGGGGCCGGTGGTGAAATTGAGAAATGTTTCTTGCGGGTGGTGAAATTTCACCCTGGAGTGGAAAATTTTGCTGGTGGGAAGGTGAAATTTCACCCACCCCATGGGCAGAATTCCAAATTTCAGCCAGCAAAATATTTTGCGAAGTCTACAAATTCTGCAAAATATTTAGCTGAGCAAAATTTTCCAATTTCGCACAACTCTAAAGATATTATAGACTGGATATGATTTCTGCTACATGAACCAGCTTCAGCACAGTCATGCTAAAAGCTGCCTTATGACAGCTGCTCAGTCTCAAATAGTCTCCCCTGCACTAACTGGGACTCTGAACTGCTTTTTAATGATCCAGTCTGTAAAGGATGGAGTGTGTTAGAGAATTTGCCCCACAATGGTAGTTTACCCACCTGGTAAACTTGATTGTGGAAGAATAAAGTACCTCTGAGGCACTCCACATCCCATCCAGAATGGAGGCAGTTCATGACTCCTATGACATTGTCTTATTGGCATTGTACAAGATTACACTGAGCACCGGCATGCTGTATCGGCATTTTTTTCTTAGAATAAACATAACAGGAATTAAAGCAGAAGGTTTTGAACACCCAACTGTAGTTTGTTGATTTCATGGTAGCCATGGTAGTCATTATTCTTTACACAGGTACAGCTATGGAAGATATCAAACTGACTGAGTGCAGTAGGTTAAGGTTCTGAGCTGCAGATCTGGAGACCTGGGTTTAAATCACACAGCTGCATAGGTGCATACTGTGTGATCTTGTGCAAGTCACATAACTTCCTTGTGCTCCCAGGTTGCATCTGGAAACAAGCTTTGGCTTAGTGCACTACTCCTGGTTAAACAATGTTCCCTTCCTTCCTGACCACAGATGGACAGATGAGGGGTACTATAGGGGCCGGACTTCTTTGGAAATCACATGTGTATCCAGAGCCTATCATGTGATGTGGAGACCCAATCAGTAAGGTATTGAGTGCCTCAGAGATATTCTCCCAAGATCATCTTTACCAGGTGAGTAAACCACCATTACGCTGTCATTGCAACATTGTTTAAAAAAAAAAATATGTCCAACATTTCTTGTTACATCAAGGGATCTTTCATTACAGAAATAAAATTCAATAAAAGAAGTCTTCATTTTGCTTTTTGCAATTCCAGGAAAGATATGGTATCTTACAGCATGACTGATAGAAATATTACTGTGCTTTATTCTTTTTTGCAGCACATGACCTTAAATAATTCATAGGTCAGAGTTAAACTGGCTATATTGCATTGGTTGATTTGCTTCTGAAACTTAAAACTGAACTCATATCACTAGAAATGATAAGCTCTTTGTGTTCTAGCTTATGAAAAAATTGGATTCCGAGGAAATATGTCTTAAGTACAGACTGGATAATTTCAATTTGAGAGATGTGGGCTGCTTTTATTATTTCCCATTAGGACCTATCAAAATGCATAACTTTGGGCATTAGGGTCAAAGTGAGATACCACTGAACACATGGATCTATGTCATTTTCATTTCTGCATCTCAGAAAAACCCAGCAGGTCAGCCTAAAACCCAATTATCTCTAATAGTGAAAGTGGATGTTATGTGTTTCTGTGCAAGCCAAGCTAAAGTATAATGTAGTCCTTCCTGCAAAAGACAGATGGAATTAAAATAGTTTCTATGTGAGATTCTTTCTATTTCAAAAGTATATCTGAGATTTCAGCATCAGTGGCTTACTCAGAAAATTATGTGTATCTAGACCCACACTAGGAACTTGGGACTAATACCCAATATTGCCACAGTAGCAAACCACTATGGGAGAGCTGCGCTGCTGATGTGCCATTTTTTGGATGAGATTCTAAACTGAAATCCATTTCCTTCCTGACCATCTCTGGTAGCTGTCCAGGTGGAACTTATAGATCCCATGGCACATACTATAAAAGTAATGGACTTTTCCAATTGTCCAGATCAACATCCTCTCTGTTAATGAATCTGGTCCTTGTAACCCCTGAGGACTCCCTGGAAATGCACTACCAGTCTACTAGTGCTCAGTGTGATTTTTATGGTGAAAGATTACAAATAAAAGACAATGGCTAAATCTGACTCAAAGACTGAGTGCAATAACATCTAAAATTACTGGGTAAACATGATATTACTTTATGTACATATTATTTAATATATTTATTTATTTACTGTAGTTATTAGAAATGTCTCCTGAAGTAGCTGCAAGAAATGAAGCAATTGCATTCTACAGTGGTCCCACCAGGATAGCAGATTGAGAAAAGATACAAAGTTTCAATTTAAAATTTAGACAATGAGCATTTAGAGGATTCAGAAATTACAAGCTTGGACTCAGAGCATTAGAATCAGCTAGAAGTATACCAAACTCTGAGTCAATCCACAAGTACAAAAAGTTATATACTGTAGTACATGCACAAACATTGCAATTTTCATTTATTTAGTGATTCATTAGTTGATATTGCAAAACCAAGTGGTCCAAACTCCAACCTTTACAAATATAAATTAACACTTGCCAAACCATTATTATTTTCAAGAAATCTGATTACTAAGAAACTAAGTTTCTAAAGTGTTAACATTACTGTTTTCATTATCAGTTAAACTACAGTGACTATGGGAGCCTTCAACGAATTGCAGCAGGAGGGGCATTGACTGTGGGGACAGCCCTGAATGACACCTGAGATGTCAGGTTAGTTAGGTAGGTAGACACCCATGAGGAGCAGGTGGTAGGCAGGGAACAGTTCCTTGGGGAAGGGTAGCTTAGGCTAGAGAGGAAGAGCTTAGGCTCATAAATTGGCAGGGTGCATAATTGGCATAATTGGAAGGCACACCCCTGCTTGACAGGTCTCTAGTGTTTTACAGTTCTTGCTTCTTTGCATGCTATGTCTTGCTGTGGTTGCAACTGCACTTGTATAGGTATGCCATGTTGTACTGTGACTGTACTATATTTTGTGCCAAGATATGTTATAATGCAATACTCCATATAGCATTGTAACTGCACTTTACTCTGTACCAAGAAATGTAACTGTTGAGTCCACTGTTTCTCCTGTACTCTTTCTCCCCGGGTCACACCTGGAAACAAACCTTTGCTTAATGTGCTTTTCCCAGTCACCAATTTTCAAATAAATCAGTAAATAAATGATAAGGTGTAGTTGAGTTTTTTTCCTCTAACTCCTTATCCTCAAGACCTAGTTTCCCCCCTTCCCCGGAATGTCTACATACCTATCTGCCTAACCCTCATCCCTGGTGGGCATCTATCTACCTAACAAACCTGCCAGCTCAGGTGTCATTCAGAGCCATTCCCAAAGACAATGCCCCTCCTGCTACAATTCTTTGTAGGCCTAAGGAATGGATGGAATTGTAACCAATTTGCCAGGTTTGTCATAATGACATGAACTATTATTTACCTTCTGCAATTCATTGTTCCTATTTTTCAAACGAATGAGTCATTCAGACATCATACTTTTTTATAGAAATCCATTTGCAATTCTAATAGTAGGACGCTTTCTGTTGGTGTCATCTCTCAGGGTTCCCTTTTCCTTTTCAATACTGTAATTGTTATAAGAGTATTTCTTTCTGGGGAGTTCTGGTCAGTTCAACATCAGTATTCGGAAAGGAAGTCCTCAGCCCGATTGTATTTTTTTTCTAAATAAATATTTAGATCTTCATTTCAGTTTTCTAAATAGTTAAATATTATTAAAATCAAGCAGCTGTGTTTTAATTTCCTAGTGTTCAGATTTTGGGACAATCCTGTCCTTTCTTATGAACTTTGTGGGCTAATAAAATTAAAATACAAAATAAACAAATTACTTTAGTGAATTTCACAACTCACAATAGTGATAAACATAAAAATGCAAAAGAAATGGGGCATTATGGAAAATCATATAGTCCACTCTTCTAGAGATTAGCTTATTACTGTGTAATATGTTGATCTCCACCAATAATTAGAAACTTCTTCCTCTAACTCTGTACTAGTGCTTACATTGCAGCAACAGTAAACAATGCAACAATCTGTAGTTGACCCAAAACTGGAACTATCATATTGAGAGCTTTAATCAAAAGTAAAACATAGAACTATGAAATGAGAGGGGGAACCACACAAGTTGCCCCAGGCACTAGCTTCAACTCAAAGCGAGGGCAGTTTCCATAGTGACCAAGCTGCAGGAGAACATCACTAAGTGATGTAAGATGCTAATTCATCAGTGTGTAAACCTGCAGCTCACCCTTCCCATTCTTACAGGCAAACAGTCAAGAGATATAAGACAGCATTCAGCCTGATGATGGTCGCAACTGCGGGAAACTTTAAAATGCCCTAGAAGCACCATAGCACTGAGACAGAGTGAAAAGTCACAAGAAAAGGATAAAGGGTATTGGAATGTTTTGAGAGAGGTAAGTGAAAACTTTACTACATCAAGACACAGAAACAATATATTAAGTTAAATTTAAGCAGAAGCCATAACCTAGGGGCACTTGCCATATACAGTATGTTTTCAGAAAGCAGTGCATAATATTGAATTGCCCTGATCAACAACAAATGGAAAAGACATCAGAGTAAGGAATTTAGTTAACAATCATTTAAAACAGAAGTGAAAGAAACCAAGTAGGGTGATTTTAATTCTAAATAAAGCACTCCCACCCCCCCCATTCTGTCTTTCTGAGCTCATTTATGAATTAAAAAATTTGAAAATAAATAGGTGTTTTATGATAAGTTTATTGGAGCTAAGCAGGTATGTTCTCCCTGCTTTCTAAACTTGATGTATATTCTGAATTTTTTATTTGAATATCATGGTAAATATGCTACTTGGAAGTTTAATAGAAAGTAATTTGTTTACTTCTAATTTTAATTTTGTTAGCCCACAAAGTTCTGAAGAAGGGATAGACTGGTCCTGAAATGTGAAAGAAGTTAAAACATGGGCAATAGATTTAAATAAAATCTGAACTACTTTTGAAAACTGAAATGAAGATTTGAATATTTATTTAGAAAAAAAATACATTTGTGTTGAGGACTTTCCTTTCTACACACCAATTCTAATAGTAGCCATGAAGTACAAAACCACAGACTATTAGATACCTTTTTTCAACTGATGAGAGCACATAGGCTGACTTTAAATAACTTTACACAGCTTCAAAATCCCATAACTACGCTGTTAATGTCCTGAATAAATACTCTGCATACATAATATTTTAACAGATAAACATAAGGTTTTCAAGTTCCTTAATGATACCACGAAGGAGCCTTGCTAAATGTATATTTTAAACTGCTACTGAAATATAAGGAATACAGAAAGAATAATTTCCAAACTAACAATGTTTAGTGGTTTGCATAAGGTATACATTGTGGGTAGAGTAACAGCATACAGTAGATTTCCTTTTTTCAGTTATTAATAAAAACAGAACATGTAATTCACTGCCACAGCACTCAAGAGTTATGTGCATAATCCCTACCTTTTGAAATATATTTTTTTTCATTCTGCCTGTTTCTATGCCTTTCATTTTCTTTCATGTATGTTCCTCTTAGTTTGCTAAATAAGCAGTAAGTTATGACAAGTTGTGTGTTTAGGTTTGTAAACCACATGGCCAGTTACATTGTGAGACATAGGGCGCTTGTGCCGAGTGCTTTTAACCACCTGGATGTGCAGTTTACAAACAAACACCCACACCCTGGAGTATCTTATTGCACTAATAAAATGGATACTAGCAGTATTCAAATGACTTGAAAATTAAGAGAAGAAAAGAAGAAAACAGTAAAAAAAAGTAAAATATTCACTAGCCATCTGTTTCTATCTTTTCTCACTGGCTTCCATCACACTGCCACTGCTTGTCTGACTCCAGCCATTTCTGATGATTGATAATTCTCACCTCCCAACACACTCACACACATACAGCCCTCAGAGAGTAAACTACACACACACACACACACACACACACACCACACACACACCTCAGAGAGTAAACTACAGGCACAAGATCTGGCAGAGCCACTACGGCTGTAAATGCATTAACTAGGCAATGGTGGTTCATGGGCTTAAACATAAACAAGAATTGCCATTGCATACACTAACTGAATCAAAGTATGGTACATTGAGAATGGGCAGGTATAAAAACAATGCCACCATCTGTATTACAGTTACCTATATGTTTCACATTTTATTCTATGCACTGTTATAGCAATCAACTCAACAGAACCGGGCCATCATATACATGAAGGTACTGTACCTTAATTGCAAACACTGCTAAGACAACTATATGTTGTGACAAGGCGGAAAATAAAACAATGTTGAGACATGTTTAGAAAGACATTTGATGTGTTTAATTGATTTCTTTTTAGAGATGATTATACAGTACACACACATAATTAGTATAATATAAACGTGCATATACCCAAATGTCAATGTACTCTTGAAGGAAGATCTTACTGTACAAGGCCTAAAAAATGTGCATTGGATAAAAGTAAACTGGAGTAGGTGTGTTATTGAGGGTATTGCATAGTTTGTCTTTCATTTCTGCTCCACCCCAGGTACACACAATATGAAAATCAACAACTGCTTGATATGAAGCAACAGGAATCAGTACACAGACAGAAACACATAGGAGACTGAGTAAGTGGGTAGACAAGCATGAGTATGATTAGTCAAATAACATTTCAAAAGGTCTCACTATTATAATTCATTATTTTGTTGTCTTGCACATGCAGAGCAAGCAGCATGTTGTGGTAGCTTGATGTGGAGTAGCAGGTTTTGGAGGTGCGGTTGTGTTGTGGCCAGTGGAGCCACTGCTTTTTGGGGCTGCTATCTGTGGTATAATGAACTAGCATGTTGTCTATGACAGCACCGCAGAAGCATGCCACCAACATGAAACAATTTCACTGCTGCATTGAGCGAGCTCCCCGTCTTTGCAGGGCATGCCTTGCCTGGTATAATACTTCAATAAACATGGTGGCAGCTGTCACCATCCACCTCTCACAATCCCCAAAAAGCCAACTTCGGTGGTTCCCAATCCCCCTATTGGAATGCCCTTCCCCATTTCAACTGGTTTGCCAACAGGGGAGCCAGTTCCCATCAGCATAATTTCCCCCTACTTTAATTTGCCTGCCGAGAGGGTGCCCAATCTCCCTCGGCATCATGCCCCTCCAAACACAGACATGTTTTCTTTCCTGATGGGGTGCCCAATCCCCATCAACTTCAGTACCCCCAAAACATCCTGGTGGCACACTGGGAACCCACCCCAGTGTGCCAAAAGGAAACCTGGAAAAAGGAAAACCTTCCCATGAAGTGTTTTTGTTTTATCACCTGTAAACAAGAAAATGGTCCCTTGCTGTCTGTTCTAGCCCTTCCCCCAACCTGCACCACCCTTTGTGCATCCCAACTCCCTGCACCCCCCTCACCCCATACTTACCTCCGGAGCCTGACACGACGATCTTCAGTAGAGTGGGAACACGTCTGCACTCTTCAAAGCTGACCGCAAACTGAAGGAATGGCAGTAAGCTGTACAATGGCATCAATGGTGGGTTCAACTTAGGTGGATATCGCGGCCATTTCTGGGACTTTGGGCTCCAAATTTCAACATGGGGTTCTTGGGACCCCACCTCATGAACCCAGTCACAGTCATGTTATTATTTGGTCCTGAAAGATGATTATGCTGTCACTGCGTGGAATCGCCTTTTAGGACTGAATTAATGAAATTACAGTATCACTGTTCATGAGGTGGGCTCCCAAAAAGCCTATGTTGCAAATTTGGTGAAAAAATTCCAAAAAATTACTGTGTTTCATGTGTGCATTGCGTAGTTTCCATGCACAATTGTAAGTTCAAGAATTTTTAATATTTTCACTCCAGATTTTCAACATTGCTATTTTTCCACACCTCCTTAAGAACATTACAGCTGTCATTGTTTTACATCCTGCTCGAAATGTGTTTTCACACATCTGGCACACAATGGCACAGTCGATGTGGGAAATCAATGTTGGGACAGATTAAGAAAATCATATTGACACTTTTCATTAGTGGAGGTCCCAAAATTCCTATGTTGAAAACTTGGTGACTAAATTCAAAAAAAATGACTGTGTTACGAGTGTGCATTGCCCAGTTTCCATGCATGCTCGTAAGTTTGAGAATTTTTTATATTTTTACTCCAGAATTTCAACATTGCAATTTTTTCACACCTCCTTGTGAACAGTATGGCTGTTATTTTTCTCATCTGCCCGAAATGTGTTTTCACACATCTGGCGCATAATGGCATGGTTGCTGTGGGAAATCAATGTTCAGGAGAGAGATTAATACAATTATAGTGACATTGTTCATGAGCAGAGGTCCCAATAATGCCTATGTTGAAAATCTGGTGAAAGAATTCCACAAAATGATTGTGTTATGAGCGTGCATTGCTCAGTTTCCATGCAAGCTCATAACTTCGAGAATTTTTAATATTTTCACTCCAGATTTTCAACATTGCCATTTCTTCACATCTCCTTATGAAGAGCACAGCTGTCATTTTCCACATCCTGCCCAAATATGTTTTTGCATATCTGTTGCAGAATGGCACAGTCACTGTGAGAAAGCAACGTTCAGGACAGATTAACAAAATCACAGTGCCACTATTCACGAGCGGAGGTCCCAAATGCATTCATGAGGTGGGGTCACAAAAAGCCCATGTTGAAAATTTGGAATACAAATACCAACAAATGCCCAGAGGGTTAGGGTTTCTAACCATAATGTTCCACCCTGTAGAGACTGACAGGCATCATGGGTGTGCCTTTGGATTGTCGGCTGTAATGCTCATGCCATTCCACCCCCATCCCCACCCTGCAGCCAGTGACAGGCATCAAGGTGTGCCTCAGACCCTTCAACCCCTAAGTTCACCCCATTCTCCTATACTGCACCCATCTCATCATATTTCCTTATGGAATGGGGTGAGCATAAGGCCCAGTGACCCCAAGGCACAATGCTATACTTTTCAGAGTCTGCAGGGTAGGGTGAGGTAAAATGGCATGAGCGTTATGGCAGATGACCCAAAGGCACACCTCAATGTCTGTCAGTCTCTGCTCAGTGGGATGGGGTTGACATCAATTCCATACTTCACTGTCATTCTTATTATGCGTCTCACTAACTCCTGCACTACCAACGCCAATAGCAGCAAGACAACAATCAGCATTGGCAAATGCTTGCTTACAAATGCATCTGCACAGTTGACAATTTAAAAAAAAAATAACAACAATGGAAGTTATTCCAAAAATGTCTACAGGTGCAACGCATGTAGATGGAGGGATCTGAGGCCCAGTTGCACCAGTCTGCCCTGCTCCTGGGTCAGAAGATCATGGTAGAGAGGCAGAGGTACTAGGGGTTCCATCGATAGCTGTTGAAGCAGAAGGAACCAAATCTAATTAGGCCAAAAAGGGATTATTAGAATCACGTGAGCCCCTTCCACCAGTAGTTTCAGGACAACCCTCTGAAGCCTTGGGTAGGGAGGAAAGGTGTACAAGATCCTCCCTGTCCAGCAAGGAGACAGTGCATCTCAGCAGAAAATACCACACCTAGGAATGAGTGAGCAAAAATTGGGTCATTTTGCATTGGATGGGGAGACGAAGAGTTCTGTCTCCAGCTGACCCCACAGGTCAAATAAGCTTTTGATCACCACTTGATTTAGCTCCCACTCATGAGCCCTGACAGTGGTGTGGCTGAGACTGTCTGCCAGGACATTGCTAACACCCAGGTCATGGACAGCAGTCAGGCTGAGATCATGCTGGACTGCCCAGTACTACACTTGCATCGCTTCCCAGCATAGAGGGTATGAGTGAGTGCCTCCCTGTTTGTTCAGGTACCAGACCACAGATATATTTTCACTCTGAACCAGGAGTGTTCCTGGACATTGAGGAGACAGGAATTCCTCATGGGTATACAGCACTGCCCTCCTTTCTAATACATTGATGTGTAGAGGCACTTCCAGCCGAGACCATGTTCCCTGGTTTGATGGTCTCCTAGGTGGGATCCCCAGCCTTGACATGAAGCCTCCATTGTAAGGGTCATGGTAGGAGAGGGGTTGAAAGGGGAACCCCCATGGAGGGCTTAGACAACTCCTGCCATTAAAGAAAATCTTTCTTCATGTACCCAGACACTAGGACCTTGTGGTCTAGGTTGTCCAGCTGCTGATCCCATTGGACACGAAGAGTCCATTGAGTCACCCTCATATGCAGTCTGGCTAGAGGAACTGTAGAGATCACAGCTGCCATCAGCCTGAGAAGATGGAGGATGGACCAGGCTGTGGTCCAGCGTGAGTTAGCCACTAATCTGGCCTGTTCCAGCAAGGTCTACTCTCTGTCTGTGGGGAGGAAAGCCCTCCCCTGGACCATATCTATCACTAACTTAAATGAATTATAGGCACTGGAAGGGAAGACGTGAGACTTGGGGTAGTAGACTGTTATTCTGAGTCTGGAAAAGAGGTCCAGGATGAAGGAGAGTGACTCCCTCAGACTGCTTTGTGATGAGGCTGACTGAAGACAGTCATCCAGATACAGGCAAAATTAGATCCCTCTGTGGCATAGATATGCAGCCGCCACTGCTAGGCACTTGTTAAAAATCCTGAGGTGCTGAGGATAGGCCAAAAGGGAGAACCTTGAACTGGTAATGTTCCCCCTGGAAGGCAAACTGAAGAAAGAGATGGTGGGCCTGGAAGACAGAGATGTGCAGGTGAGCATCTTGCATGTCCAGTGTAAAAAGCTAATGGACCGTGTGGAGCAGGGGTAGAAGTCCCTGGATGGTGAGAATGCGGAACCTCTTGTACTTGATGTACAGCTTGAGCATGCTGAGGTCCAATATGAATCTTAGGTCACCCCTCTTTTTGGGCACTATGAAGAAATGGAAGTAGTACCCTCTTCCTATCTGTGCCACAGCCATGAGCCCTATGGCTGACTTTTGCAGAAGAGCCTGGATCTCATCCCCTATCAGATACAGATGCCTTGGAGGATAATGGGAGAGGCCTGAGGAGTTGTCTAGAGGCCTGTCTAAGAACTCTATGGTGTGACCTCTTGCTATTAACTGAAGGACCCAAGAGTCTGTGGTTATGTCCTGTGATCCTAGAAGGTGGAGGACAAATCTCTTCCCCCACTGGCTCCCCTAGAAGATCTGGAGGAGGCAGGGGTTCCCCCATGAGTCAGGAGGCTGAGCGGAGGGAGACAGTAGCCCCTCCAGGTGGCTTCTGGGACTTGGCAGGGGTAGTAGGGATTCCTGATGCTGGATACCAGCATTTGGCCTGGAGTTTGGCAGGGGTCTCTTTGGTCTGGCATCTCTGTTGCCAATGAAAAAGCTTTTTGCCTTTGTAACCCCCTCATTACATGAAGCACACATTGTGGATGGATTTACCACAGTCCTGCAATTTAGTGACAATATCCTTGGTGTCAACTCTGAATAACACGGATCCCCTGAAAGGGGCATCCAGGATGGAGGACTGGACATCTTGTGCTAGGCCAGCAATCTTGAGCTACAAATGTCACCTAATGCAGACAGCAGTAGCTGTGGTGTGAGCAACTGAGTCAACTGTGTCATAAGTGGCCCAGAGGGCATGACAACAGAAGATTTTAGCCATTCTCACTGTCCTGGCAATCTTGGCCTTAAGCTCCTGGTCCTGGATAGCTTCCAGTTTGGACTTGAGTGAGGCCAGGGAAGATTTCTGGTAGGAAACCATATGAGACACATAATTAATAGACCTGAGTGCACAAGTAAAGGAGGAATGAACATTGTGACTGAAATTGTCCAGCTGCTTAGATTCCTTATCAGGAGAAGATATGCACAAATGTTTATATTTAGATGACTTGTCATGGGCAGCTGTGATAACAACTGAGTCTGCATTAGTATGGCCAGTAAGGTGTATGACCCTGACTGGGGGTTGGTACATCTTGTCTGTCTTTTTTGAAACAGCTGAAATGGAGGAAGGCTCTTGCCAGATTGCGGATGTCAGGTCTTCATGGGGCCCAGTCCAAGGCAGTATGGACAAAGCAGTTGTGTCAGTCATGTCTAGATACTCCACAAACATTTTCCACTTTGGATCCTGTTCTTGGATGGCCCTGCCACAGGCATTTTGTATAGTTATGAGGAGTTCTGCAAAGGAAGGGTCCTCTGGAGGGACTTCAGGGACTCCTTAGGCAGAGGCTCTATGGGTGTATGCGTACCAGAGCTGGAGGATGAGTCAGAGTCAGAGTCTGAAGAGTGCCTTCTGGGGGTCTGAACCCTTTTTAGAGGAGTGTCCTGGGTTTTATCCCTGACCTGGTGTCTAGAGGAGCCTTCTTTGGAAAGGTGGGAATCCATAGGAGAGGCTGATTCAGGGTTCAGAAAGGAGGTGGGATTAGAGGCTGCCACTGGTTTCTGATGTCAAGCTCTGAGGCTAGTTGAGTCCTGGCCTTCTGAATCGGGGTCTGAGACACTGCCTGGATATCAGCCTGAGGCTGCTGTGGAGGCAGAGGCTGAGGCTGAGGAGAAGAAGGAGGAGGTGGTGGAGGAGGAGGAGGCTTGTATAATGGAAAGCCCAGCATCTGATATTGAGGGTTTCCATGAACTTGATAGAAGTAGGGAAAGCCAGAAGAAGCATACCATAGATTAGACATAGCCTAGCATCTGGTACCCTGGTACATAATGGGGTTGATGACCAGGCATTGGATACCCCAGTAAAGTGTACATTGGGCATTGTGGGGGTGGATAGCTTGGAACATTGCCCATAGGTCCAGCCAGAGGCAGAGCTGAAGGCCCAGCAGGAGGTGGGGCCAAAGGCCTGGTAGGAGGTCCAGAAGGACCAGGCATCGGCCCCACAGAGACATTCAAAGGTGCTGGCTCTGGATCAGGCACAGGAATGTCTAGCACTAGAAGATTTGGTGCCTGGGGGCCTGATGGAAGGCCATCCAGCATTTGAGGAATGGACAGACATACCCTGACCCAGTGAAGGGTCACCTGGTGAAGGGTCACTTAGCATCAGGGTGTGAGTATAACTAGATGGAAGACCCACTGTTGTCTGGAGAACAGGAGTCCAAGATGGCAGAACCTGTTTGTCCAGGGGGGCTCGGGTTAAGGAGATCCTGATGGAAAGTCCTCAGAGGGACTAACAATAGGCCCAGTGGGAAAACCAGGAAGAGATTGATCTGGTGATGGAGGGGAACCTCCAGATTAGTGCCCCCCTCTGGTTCTTGATCTTCAGGCAAGCTCAGAGGGTCTGGTTGGATCAGAGAGAGAGAGGAACCCTCTAAAGACTGCTGCATGTTTGGCAGCTGGCTCAACTCAATGTCAGGGGTATCCTGCAACCCTGATGGGACAGCCTCCACTGTGCGGTCCCCAGAGGAATGAGAGAGTGACTTAGTCACTGCAGTGAAGACATCAGAAGAGCTAACGTCGACTTATTGTCCTGGGCCATGCAGACAACAGGGGAGCTGGAGTCCAGCTTACTGGCTGTAACTGTGTGCTCCTCAGTGGGGCCACAGAGTGACTTTTTGACCTGGCTGCTGGTGATAGACCCTGAAGAAGATATGTGCATATAGAGCACAATAGGGGTTCCATCTTCTAAGAAGAGCCCCGACTGCACCATGAGTAAAGCAGGCAGGGAGGTCATGGTCTGATCCGCTGAAGTGGTAGGAGACCTGGCAGTAGGGGTACTTACCGAAGTGAAGGTCCCTTCAGTGTCAGTGGTGCTCAATGGTTGCTGCCAAGTGGATGAAGACCTATCCTGGTCTCAGTGCCTGTCCTTGTCCTTTTTCTTCTTTTGGGTTCTGGTGTTGGAGGAAAAGATTTTTCCCTCAGATTCTACAACTCCTTTTCCATCCAAGATAGGCACTTCTCCAGCCAATGAGATTCAAGCTTTTTCTAGTGCATAGTCTGTGTGGCCTTGTTGAAGGTTTGGCAGGGCACACAGTCCTTGACCCAGTGTTTGGGGCCTATGCAGATCACGCAGCTGGAATGCTCATCTGCATGCAGTATTTTGGTGCCACAGGACTTGCACTTCTTCTTTTCGATGCATTACCCAACTGTTCATGTTCCTGAATTGTACCTCCAACTATATCCTATGATGTAAATTTGTCACTGCTATTTATTTGCTTCCCCTTTCTTCTGTACATCCCTCAAGATCTCTGTATTAGACCTGTTTATGTTAGACCTGTTTATACTGTGTTTTACTAAGTAATTGTTTGACCTGGTGTTCAGTTCTCTTGTTATGTTTAACTGGACATTGTGTAAATGGGCAGGTTTGCTCACATTACATTCAGTATAAAATAAAGATTGATTAATTCATTGATTGATTGATTGATTGATGAAAAACTGGACTGACAGACCTGAACCACAGCAGTTCTGTAAAATTCAAACTGGCCATACTGGGTACAACTTGTACAAATACTGCTGGTCAGGTCACTTTGGCTGCACTGTTCAGTCCGGCGTTTAAGTATATCGTCCTCTCCTGGAAGTCTGTTTTTCAATCTTTCTTTGGCATGGTTGAAAACAGAACCATCAGGACCAGATCCGATAGGTGAAAGATAGACCAGATCATTTGGAGTGAGTGGATCAGCAATATTTGCACAAGCTGTGCCCAGTCCATATTTTACAGCTCTGATCCAGGTCTGGTGATCTGGTTTTTACCCATACCCCACTGCATGTGGCTTAGTGACATACTGTACAGATAGATGTAGAGTCTAACCCATTGAAGGTTGAAGTTTCAGAAAACCATTATGCTAAAAATACCAAGACCCACTCAATTTCTGATGATCCCCAACCCCCAAGTCACACTTAGTCCTCTAACATACTAACATACTAAAATGCCAGCAGAATAGGCCTAACAGTCTTTCGTGTCTGCTTGTTTGGTCAGCCCCCACCCTGTGTGCTGACCTTGCTGTCCCCCTCACCTTCTCTGGCTTCTCCCTTCCCAGTTCCGGATATTCTTGCTGCACTGGATTTTGCTTCAAGAACCCTTCCCCAGTACCTGTCCTACCCCCTCTTGAACCCCTCCACTGTCTCTGCCTCCACCAGCCCCCTAGGCAGTGCATTCCATGGCTCCACCCACCTCTCAGTGAAGTAGCACCTCCTTCTTTCTCCCTGAATCTTCCCCTCCAGTTTCCACCCATGCCTCTAGTGGCCCCTCCTCCTTCCTTCAAGCACCCTGACTGTTCCTCCCTATTTACTCTCTTCATGTACCTGAGGACCTCTATCATGTCCCCCTGTCCTTCTCTCTTCCAATGTTACATTTAGCTCTTCGAGCCTCTCCTCATAAGTCCTGTCCCCAAGCCCCAAATCATTTTGGTTGCCCCTGACCCTCTCCAGGAAGTTAATGTCCTCTTAAGTGTGACTCCAAACTGCACGCAGTACTCAAGGTGTGGCCTTACCAAGCAGTTATACAGAGGAGTATCACTCTCCTTCTGGAGGTGATCCCCAGTGATGCATCCCAGCATCCTGTTGGCCTTGGCTGCTGCCCTCCTACAAGTCTCAGAGCTGTTCATCTTGACATCCACCACCACTCCCAGGTCCCTCTCAGCCATCGAGACTTGTAGCATTCCCCCCCAGGGTGTACACTTGGCCCTGGTTTCTGGCCCCCAGGTGGAGTACCTTTCATTTCCCAGCATTGAACCTCAGCTTCCACTTTCTAGACCATCTTTCCAGAGCCTCCAGGTCATCCTGAAGGGCCACCCTCCCCTCCTCCCCATCCACTACCGCCCCCAGTTTCGAGTCATCTGCAAAGAGACTCATCTCACTCTGATTCCTGTCCTTATGTCAGAGATGTGGGCATTCAACAGAAGGGCCCAAGGACTGATCCCTGGGGACCCCACTAATGACCCTCCTTGGGGATGAGACTATCCTCGCTAACTACGACCCTCTGGGTCCGGTCCTGAGCCAATTGCCTATCCATCACATCATCTGGTTCCCCACCCCCATTTCTCCCAGCTTATCCAACAGGCCCATGTGAGGAACAGAGTCAAAAGCCTTGCTGAAATCTAGAAAGAGGACGTCCACTGGTCTACCCAGGTCCAAGGCACTCGTCATCCAGTCATAGAACTCCACCAGGTTTGTCTGACACGATTTCCCCAGGATGAATCCATGCTGTCTATCGTCCAGGCACCCTGACTTATCCAGGTCCCCCCCAGCCTCTACTTGACAATGCCCTCTATCACCTTGCCCACCACCGATGTCAGGCTGACAGGCCTGTTCCCTGCCAACTCCCTTCATCCCCCTTGTGGATAGGCACTATATGCACCACCTTCCAGTCTTGGGGCACCCACCCTGTCCTCAGAGAGATGATGAAAAGCTCCGCCAGGGGTTTCACCAGGACATCCGCAAGTTCCTTCAGCACTCTGGGATGTAATTTATCCGGCCCCAGTGCTTTCTCCGTCTTAAGGGAGCTGAGAGCTTCCCTCACTCTCTCTGCTGTGATTTCCACTTCCGGTACCTCTTCTTCTGCTTAGCCCTCCCACCTGCCAGTGATGCCTCCCCTCCCCAGACCTGCCGATCAGTAAGGGTCCCCCAGTATCTCTGTCTCCTCCCATGTATGATGCAGCACCCCATTTTCCCTGGTGAAAACTGAGGTGAAGTACTCATTTAGTACCTCAGCCTGCTCCCTCGGGTCTTGTGCCCATTTCTCCACTGATTTAATCCTGCTAATCTGCCCCTTCGCCCTTCATTTTTCCCCAATGTATCTAAAGAACCCCTTGTTCCCTCTCCTAATTTCCCTGGCCAGGTTCTGCTCCTTCCTTGCCTTAGCTGCCCTTACCACCCTAGTGGCCTATCTAGCCATCAGCTCGCACTCCCCTCAATCCCTTTCACTCCTTGAGCACTTGAATTGCTTATAGGCTGCCTTCTTTCCCCGCACCACCTCCTGGACCTCCCTGGTCCACCAGCAGGGTTTTTGGGCCCTACCGCATTTTCGTCTTGCTCTTGAACAGGTGCTGGTAGCATCCTGCACCCCTCTCCTGATGATTTCCCACCTACTATCAGCGTCCGTGTCTGACCCAATCACATCCAAATGCTCCTTAAGGATCATTCCCATTTCCTTAAAATCCGCCCCCCTGAAGTCGGTTACTTCCATCTTTGTGCCGCCTTCTACCCTTTCTAGGTCCAGGCAGAACCAGACAGTGGCATGGTCACTCCCCGCCAATGGGTCCCTTATCTCCAGGCCCCCAATCTGGTCACTGTCTACCAGGACCACAACCAGTACCCGCGCCTCCCTGGTCGGTTCCCTCACCTGCTGAGTTAGGAACACGTCTTGAAAGACATCCAACAACCTCTGTTCCCTGGTCACAGAGGATGTCATAGTCTCCCAGTCTGTTCCTGGCATGTTTAAGTCCCCCAACACCACCACCGTTCCTCTGCCCAGTCTGCAGTGTCTCCCAACATCTGCCACCAGACTGTGCTCCAGCTCCTCTGCCAGGGCAGTGGGTCTATACACTACTCCTATTTTTACTCTCTGGCCCCCCCTTGTTATCAAGGTGACCCAAATCACCTCCATGGTTCCCTCCGCCTCCTCTACTCCCCCTATGCCAATGCAGTTTTTGACTATCATTGCTACCCCTCCTCCCCTTTCCTCACCCCTGTCCTTCCTGAACATAGTGTAACCCTCCAGGTTCAGGTCCCAGTCATGTTCTGCAGTGGCCCAAGTTTCAGTGACCGCTGCCACATCCACTGCTCCCTCAGTTAGGATCACCTGGAGCTCAGGCATTTTATTGCCCAAGCTCCTGGCATTTAGCAGGACTACCTTCCACCCTTTTTCCTATAGTTCCATTTCCCCTGCTCGTGTTCCCATGGGGATTCTGTTTTCCCATGGTCTGCACTTTGCCAGTCGGCCTTTTCCTGTAATCCTCCTGGTCCCTAGGGGGGTGGAGACAGAGTCCCTCCTTTATCGGCACCTCCTTAACAGCCTTTTCTCCCATCCCGCCTCTTCACAAGTTTAAACCCCACTTTTCACCAATGAACCCCCTCGATTTTCAACTTAAGGATTCCCCTCCCCTCGTAATTGAGATGGAGTCTATCTCTAGCATACAGCTCCTTATCCTTCCAGGTCTCCCCCCCATCCCCATCAACCCATACCCTCTGGCCTCACACCACTCCCTGAGCCACTGGTTTAACTCCCTAATCTTCCTTTTGTGTTCCCCACTAGCCCTTGGCACTGGCAGGATTTCTGAGAAGGAAACTGTGCATCCTATGTCATGACAGACCCTGGCGAGCTCCCTGAATCTTGCCTGTATCTCTAGCTCACTATTTCCCTCAATGTCATTTGTATCCAGGTGGACCAATATGTCTGGGGAACCCCCACAATCCTTTGCCAGCTGATATACCTCATGCTTAGCCCTGTGCACTTTTAGTCCAGGGAAGCATCTTGTTCTAACTGGCCAGGATTCTCCTTCCCTATTCCATTTGATATCCCTGATCATAGAATCCCCCAACAGGAGCACTCTGACCGCTCCTTTTCCTCCATTACCCCTTCCATGTCCCTCATCCTTTCTACCAGCCCTCCACCCAGCCGGCTCCCTTGTTCCTCCTCTATCTGGGTGCCACATGCCACCCCTCCTATTTACCATGGCCACCCCTCCCTCCAATCCTATGCCTCTCCTCCTCCTGATTATCTTTCTGTCTTGCTTATTCCCCCCTCACTGCTCGCGACTGGTCCTTCTCCCCCATCTGCTAAACTAGCCTGGCTCGTCCTCCCTTCCTTCTTGTCTCCATTTGGTTCCTCCTTGCTTGTCGTACTCCCCTGGCCTAAACCCTCAGCTCCCTTTATTGAGTCCTTCTTGTACTTCTGGACCTTCTCCTTTACCTTTCCTACCAACTGGTCCTTCTCCTTGCACTTTGCTCCCTCTTCCCCCGTCCCTCCTGCTTTGATTCACTGCTCCCCCCATTTTCCTGCATTCCTGGTCCCCCTGTTCTTCCTGCTATCTGGCCCTGCCTCCTGCCCCCCACTCCCTTTCCGCCTCTAACCACCCCTGTCATGGCTACATCACCCCCCCATCCTCGAGCAGAAGAAGAGAATTGAAGCAGTTATTGAGTGTAAGGTCTGATCCACCTCCCCACCTTGCTTCTTTCTGTTCAGCCCTGGCCATCTGCCTACTTCCCTGAGAATGTTGTCCCTCCATCCCTCCTTTGTGAGGGTCCCCAGTTACCTGCCTGCTTCCTTGGTAGTGTCCTTTTGGACCCCCTCTGCCAGGTTCCCTATGTGACCCCTGAGTATTCTCCTGCACTCCTTTCCCTATGCCCCCACCCCCAGTGCTTGGTGCAACCTAGTGGGAGATTCCCAGCCCCCTTCCCCAACCATACCGCCACCCTTCCCCCAGCTTTCTCCTAATCCCCGCAACCTCCTCCCTAAGCTGTGCCTGCTGGTAGCACACTGGGCAACCACCGAACTTCCAAGCCCAGCCCAGTTTCATGGCTGCTCCACACCCTGTGCACTCCACCACCCTCCCAAAGATGCCAGCCCTAATAACGTGTGGTTCCATCCCCTTCCAAATAGGTTTCCTTGGGTGAGCCACCAGGATCCCCCCCAGTCCAAGATACACCCTACTGCCTAATCGGGTCACCCACTAATCTTAGAGACAGTCCCACTGTACACCAGTAACCCTGTTACTAGGTGCAGTACAACATGTTAAACTTATAAGGGAAATGAACAACTCCCTAAGCTCCTCTCTCCCAGCCTTTAAATCCAACCCCCAGTGGCTAGAACTACAAGAGCTGCACCTGCAGCCTTTTCCTCCAATTGCAGGGCAGGTGTTCCCCTATAAATTAGCAGACTACTGGGGAGGGAGGGGAGGGAGAGGGCAGGTCTTGGGAAGACACCTGACTCGAGAGAAAGTGTATCAGCCTTGTGTCTCCCCTCCAAGCCCAGCAGCCAAAGAACCAGGCCCAAGCAAATCCCACCAAATAGGTTTTAAATCAGAAGAAATAGGCCTCAACCAGCGCAGCCTGTTACACAGCGAAACATCCACAAAATGAGCCCACTTACAGCCACCAAATCAGTTTTCAAACTGCCAGCAGCCCCCAAAACAATACCCTGCTAGCCCCTTAGAAGTAAGAAAGAAAAGAACTAACCATCTACCAAGTAAAATCCACAAGAACCCTGTGAAAACAACAAGCAGCAGCTACTGTCCTGGAACACAACTGATCCTGTCCCCTTCCAGTTCTTTCTGAGAAGACAAAGCAGCTGACACCTCAAACCTGATTCAGCTCTGCCTCCAGTCAATTGGCTGAGTGAGACCTGGCCAGACAATTAACACCCTTCCCCCACTATGCACTAACCTTTGCAGCTAGTGGAGTCAGCAAAAAGGAATCAAAATTCAACCCAAAGCCCCCAAAATATGTTTGCTGCCAAAGGAAACAGGTCTCCAATTTAATCAACTTCACTAACAACACATCAAAATAGGCTTGAAATTAACAGATATAGGTCTCCAATTCAAATAACCATCTCCAAGCAAATCCCACCAAATAGGTTTTAAATCAGAAGAAATAGGCCCTCTACCAGCGCAGCCTGTTACACAGTGAAACATCCACAAAATGAGCCCACTTACAGCCACCAAATCAGTTTTCAAACTGCCAGCAAACCCCAAAACAATACCCTGCTAGCCCCTTAGAAATAAGAAAGAAAAGAACTAACATTCTACCAAGTAAAATCCACAAGAACCCTGTGAAAACAACAAGCAGCAGCTACTGTCCTGGAACACAACTGATCGTGTCCCCTTTCAGTTCTTCCTCTACCAAAGTCATGCTCAAATATTGGTGCCTCTACATCCATACCATTAAGCTTTTAATGCCATCATGCCTCTTCTGTTGTTATGAGATCCCTCATCCATGAAGTCCCATACTGCTTGTGACAGCCACACCCCCCCCCAAAAAAAAACAGGTAATTTTCCAAGGAGAAGCTCTCTACACATCAATTAAATTACTACTAAACTCCATATTTTTTGAACATTTTGTTGAGAAATGTTTGTTTTAGTATATATCCACGGTCAGGAAAAATGAATTTGTAAAAGAACCAAAGCCCCCTTTTATCAGTTCATTTAATCAGAATACAGCATGTTATGAATTGATCAGATTCTATGTGTAACCTAAGTCAAACAAAAATTAGACACAAACATGCTTACCTATTTGCAAGTGAAGCAAAATGTGGTTACTATCGTTCAGTTGTAAACACCTATATTCACAAATTGCAGGTTAAGAACATTCAGTAGAATATAAAAAGTAGTCCAGTACTGCCTGCCTGAAAAAAATGAAGTTGGTGTATTATTTGGAAACAGGCATCACTGGGAATCTTTGCTATGAAATGTCCTGCAAAGTAGCAGAATGACTGCTCTTAGGATGGTGATGTCAAATGGCTTAATGAGGTGTTCATAGGGGCTGAGGGCACAGCAGAACTTATTTGTTATGCAGAACGCTCCAGGAAGTTTTTAACCCATTCTACTTCCAATAGCTTTCTATGATGTCTCTACTATCCATTAGTAATCTAACACAGAATGATAATGAGTTAACTTTCTGTGGGCTCAATTAACTTCTCAAGCCAGAGGAAAAATAGTACTCTACAGCTTCCTATACACACACAGGCAGTGTAGTAATGAGGCTTCAGTGGATGAATCTATTTTTAACACTCTCATGTTGTTTGATAGCAAAAATGACTCAGCCCTTTTCTGAATGCAAAACATCTGCTGGGCTACACCCACAGCTGTAAAAAACACAAATTGTCTTATGCTATGGATCTATTTTTTAACATACTGTGATTTGATGAACAAGGCTTGTATGATGTGAATTTTATGCATGTAGACGATGCCCCCAACACATATTTAGATGCCAGCAGCTGCTGAGGCAAACAAAAAATCCCTTTACTGACAAACCCCTCTGCTGTTTTGTTATGTTTTTATGCTTAAAGTATCCAAGTCTGTCCCTCCTCCCATCCTTATGTAAATTTTTAAACATTGAAAAGCAAACCCATGTAGCTTGTTTGTGGTTCATGTTTTCAGCAACAGTAGAGCCCTGATGAGATTTCCTGAATGTATTGCTGAAAGAGAGAGCAGCATCAATGAAACCAAGATGTTTCAAGCCATATTGTTACTGCAGTATACTAAAGCAGTTTATAAAATAGATATGATATATAGATATACAATAGGCATAAAGATATGGAGAATCAGGACAGCAAGCAGACAGGGCAGGCAGGTGGTCATGGCTAGCCTGGCAGCCTGGCTGTGCTGTCCATCTTCATGTGAGGGAGTTGAGATTTTTATGTTGAGACTATCAGTCTGAAAGTATTGTCTGTTCCTGTCAGACAGTAAAATTTTTATATTAATTGAAACTGCTGGCCAGGAGGTACTCTCCGCTGTCCAAGGGAGCACGATTATTAAATAAAACTGCTGGCCTGGCAGTACTCTCCATTCCTGCCAGACAGAGCAAAATTATTAAAATAAACTGCCAGTCTGACAGTGCTATCCACTCTAGTCTGAGAGAGTGAAAATGTAGTATTTAAGCCGCTGATCTGGCAGCACTGTCAGCCCTCATCTAAGCAATTTATTTAAATGTTTGAAACAATCAGTTCTGTGCAGTGGAGTGGTATTCTGAGGAGAAGGAAATTGACCAAGGTCCAGTGGTTGAGATCTGTTGTTGCAATCCACAGTCAAGAAAGTTGCACTGGGGGAGCCTGTAAACTACATGGAGTGACTGAGGCCTTGATTATTAAGGTGGGAAAGCAAATCTAAGGAACAAAAAACATTCAAGTTTCATAAAATGTACTGTATTCTGTGGTTGAGGTGTGGGATAGGTTTTATTTTGTTTCTTTTTAAACTGAAATGTAGTGGTTTTGAAGTAAAGGCTATCATTGCCTTTAGTTTTCAAACATGGTTGCCACAAATGTTGTTAAAACATTTTTAAGTGGAGACATTAATAGTTGCATGTGCTGCATCCTGTTTACTGGAAAAACTGCAGAGCCATAGTTTTATTTTTCTAAACCATATGACTTCAAAATCTCCTTGGCCATTCAGAATGCAGGATTTTCCCTACCATTTTTATAACTGCAAGGTCCCTATCCTAAATGCAAATTAGCACACATCCTAAAGTTGCTACAGTCATGACAATTGGCATGGCAGATTCCATTGGGTGCTGGGTTTTATGATTCCTCAGAATGTCATGTCAACAACTGATGTTTTTCAAAATCCTTACCTTGGTTGTGCCATTGAGCTAAATCAAGGTAGGACAAGGAAAAATACAATTAATATAGCTTGTTTCATACATATTGTATCATGAAGCATTTTACAAGCAGTAGAAATTTAGAAACATAGCATTTGTTGGCAGAAAAGGAATGCAAGGCCCACCCAGTCTATCCAGATGTTCCTGCCTAATTTGTCTCCACAGACCAGTACTGGTCTCCAGCAACCTTCCCACCTCCTTGCCTATTTACTAATATGAGAATGAGTAGTAAACTTAATGTAAATGCATAAAAGCAGCCATTTTGCACATCAGCACCCACACATAGCCTTGGACAATTGCATGAACTAATTTATGGGATGGAAAATGTTGGTCAGCATACTGAGGAAAATCCTTTATTTTTCTTTATTGATTAATTGACTTTAAGTTGTCTATATTTCCTTTTGTTTTCCATTTCTTTTCTCTTTTTTCTTTTAATTTTTTTATTATTTATTTATTCTTCGCAGTTGTGCAGTACATCACTGTCTTTGTTTTTGTTAATGTAATAACATGTTTCCTACTCTTGTTAGGATATCAGATGTCAATCAGCTTAGTTGCAATGGAAAACTAAATGTGAAGGACAACATGAAGCACAGACACATTCTGGAACATTTTTGTCCCAGGCCTTGTTGTATTACAGTATCTGAAACTATGCAGCACATGTTTTTATAGTACCCTTTCATTGAAAGCTTTTGGCAATTATCTGCAAAAAATTAAAAAATAATAAATTAGAAAACTTTGGAATATAGAACACTTGGACTGGAAGATCTTCCCAAATCCTTTGGAGTACAATATATGATAGAACCACCATGATATTAATTCCATCCTGTTGTAAATTATTCATTTCGCACATTAGATGCATGTACAGTATGTTTTTCAACAATTACAAATATCACATCAAGTACTATTAGATATGGTACAAAATGACAGTACTGTCTCCAAATACATGAAAGAATCTATGGCAAAAGCAATGGAGGCATTTGAACTTATTGCAGATGTTAACATGAGCAAGCCTAAGATGTCAAATGTCAGCAAATTTGACAAAATTGTTTAATGGAATGGCAGTACAGTCTTTGGTTGAAATAAGGCTGATTTTCATTTGTATATTTCTGATACAACTATTGGAATGTAAATTAGTGGAAATATTGTTCTGATTAATTATTATGTTTCTCAATAAAAATTCCCCCACTGTTGCAAAAAGTGCCTTAGGGATGAATAGAAACATAGAATCTGATGGCAGATAAGGACCACTTTTCCCGCTTAGTCTGCCCATTTCCCTACCTAATGGATAAGCTGCAGATCTTAGTTAACCAACAGCCTACTTCCTCCTACCCCCACTAGAATTGCTGTATGTCTGTCCCATGCATTCTTGACATATACTTTCACCTGGACACCTACTAGGGCAGCAATGGAAATGGGCAGAAGGAACCTTGGTTTAACATCTCATCCAAAGGACTTCACACCCCAGCAATACAGCAACCCCTCCCCCAGAACTGTTCTCATGTGCCAGTGTGTATGGTATGACCCCATTCCTGGTGTGGGACTAGAATGCATGACCCTCTGATCCACATGGCATTGTGCTACCAACTGAGCCATGCTGTCATTGGATGGTGGCATCCTTCTCTCATCTTTGATCTGTGTTTTTAATCCCATGGGCATATGCTGAGTGAGAGGGTGCAAAATGTAAATAGTACTAGTGAATTTGTAACACTGCCTAAATCTTGAACTTTGACACTTCTGCTCAAATTTTGGTCAGTAAAGAACAGTTTGTATCTTTACCCATGAGCAAACCCTTTGAGGAGGTTATGTGTAGACCTGAGCTTCATTCAATGGGTCCAACTGCTTCACCATGCATCCACCACTGAAGTACTGCAGTATATTAATTACTGATGACTTCTCCCCCTTACCAGTTCCTCTAGAGAAGGGGAACTAGGCAGGACTGCCCTTTGCCCCTTTCACTTTTCTTCTTACCCATAGAGTCTTAGCATTAAAAATCAGGGCAGACCTTAACATTCACAGCTTCCCTATTGGTCTGTTCTGATGATACAGATGAGACTAAATGCCACATAAACTCACAGGTCTAATGTCACAGAAACCATAGGATGATAAAAATCTATAATATAGCCAGCCTGGAGGCACTGAGGAATGAGGAGCTGGATGCCACACTTCATGCCATGTCAGCCACCTGGGTTCGGTAAGGGACTTGGGTGGTCTGGGGTCAGCAGGGGACAGAGAGGGTGGAGCATCCAGAGAACAGCTCTCCTCTCCCTGGGGAAGGATCCAGGGTTGTTCGATGTCCTAGCAGCCCCTGATGGAGATCGGGGACAATGCAGGCACACCAGCCACTGTAAGGGGAAGGAGTGCAGCAGATGCCAGCATGGCAGCTATGTGCAGGAGTCACTGCATGCCAAACTCCTAGGGGAAAAGAAAAGAAGTGGGGAACAAAAACCTTGCTAGCCAGGTGAGGCGATGGCTGTCCTCCGGTGGTCAAAGCTCCACACGCATGGCCATGACTCTGACTCTACCCCTGGGGATCCTCAGCCTTTTCCTATAGGGCCAGGGAGAGGCAGGGATCCTGACTCTGATGTATCCTTCAGAAAGAGTGGTTCAGGTGGCTGATTAGGGGCAGAAAGTCAAGCTAGTTCAGCCTGAGAGAAGCCCCGGATGGGCAGAAGAGAAAAATAGTCTGTAAAAACATCTATAATACAATACCTTTTTCTATAAGCCGGGGACTTGATGTTTATTTATGTTTATGTAAAGTGTGTTTATACTGCACTGTATTCATACTGAGGGGTGTATCTTATAAGATGAGAATGTTCTCTCTTGCTGTTTGGGCAAGATAACCATTCTGAGTGTGGACTGGTTGAATTCCCATGCACTACAGCAAGTGATTTATAATGTACGATATAATTCAAGAGTTACCTTGTTTTGTATATAAGATTGGGAAGAACATTACTGAGGTTCCATTCACTCTGCAATGAGAAAAAAAAACATATCTGTTTAATTTTAATTGAAATATGGAAACATACAGAATGAAAGGAGAAGAAGTCTGAGAATCCATCAAGTCTACCCATATTACCCTATCATACTCCAGGACCTATTGTCTCTGTGGAGTCTGCATATACCCTATCCCCCTTTTATTCTCTGTGTTTTTGCCTCCCTCATCCTGCTGAGTAACTACTATAACCTTAGCTCTATCCCAGCTGTATTTGAAGCTGTTAATGATTCGGCACCCTCCACCTCTGCTGGCAGACAATTGCATGACTCCACCACTCTTTTTGTAAAATAATACTTCCCACATCCTTTTTAAATCACCCCCTATTAACCTCTACTCATGACCCCATGTCCTAGCTTCTCTGCTCCTGATAAATAGCTCTTCACACTTCATTTTGTTTATCCTGTCAGGAACTCGAAGGTCTTAGTCCTACCCCTCCTCTTTTGTGTAGTTTTGAGTGAATGCATGTTCAGCTTCTTCAACCGATACTCATAGGATCTGCCTTCCTGGTCCTGAATCATCTTCGACACCCTACACTGTACCAGCTCTATCCTGTCCCTGTCATTTTTAAGGTGGGGATTCCAGATCGGGGCACAGTATTCCAGGTGTGGCCTTACCATTGACCTATAGAGAGGTAACAGTGCTCCAACTTCCTATTGTCAAACCCTCTCCCAGTGCACCATAACTTCCTGTTAGCTGTGCTGAAGCCTTGTTACACTGGCTGGTTTGTTTAATTGAGCCACTAATGATGACCACTAGGTCCCTTTCCTCTGATGTTGTGTCCAGCTGAACCCCACCCATACAATACTCTGCTCTGGGATTTTTGTTCCCTAAATGCATCACTTTACACTTCCTGGCATTGAATTTCAGTTGCCAGACTCTTTGCCAATTTTCCAGCCTTCTCAGGTCTGCCTGCAATTCTACTGTCTCCTCTACATTTTTAATTCTACCACAGACTTTAGTGTCATCTGCAAACAGACACAACCTGCTCAGGATGTTCTAGTTTGTGTTTTATGCTATTAAAATATACATTTTATTTTGAAAGTAAACAAAATGCTAAGTTAAACAAATAAGAACATTTGTATAAAAATAATATAAATAAGGAAATATACTGTAAATAAGTTAAAAAAATGCACAAGATATAATAATAAACTAATTGTGTAATACAACATCGCACAGCTTGAGACATTCATAAAATCAAACAATCCGAAGATGTGTGTAAAATACAATCATCCAATACTTTCACATAAATCATTTCTTATTATTGCTTGTCTTGTAGTTTCCATTATGCATCAGTGCTTGGTACTTTGTCAGAGTCAATCTGTTCCACCTATGGTACCAAGGGTCTATTTTTGGTACCTTGTCAAAGTCCTATGGTATCCTGGGTCTATTTTAGGTAGGAGGAATTCTGGGTCACCAATTACTGTGGTGACAGCGCCTATTTCATTAGGGTTTTTGTAATTTATCTAGTCTTCATGTGCTTTGTCCAGGGGTTAGATATTTCTGTCCAGATTTTCAGGGAGAAGGCTAAATGAGGAAGGGCAAACTGTGGGATGTGCAACAGCAGGGAGGCCTCAATTTCCAACCATGTGGTATCTGTTCTTTGTTTAATCCAGAATACTACTGGTGCCAGTTGGGTTGCTATGTAATAAAGCCTCAGATCCAGCATTACTAGCCTCCCCTGCTCTCTTGGGAGAGTTAATATTTTTCATGTAATTGTCATGTGCCTACCTTTTGCCCATATGAATGACAATTGTTAGTTTCTGAATTTGCTTCCAGAAGTTTTCTGGAATCTTGATTAGAAGGGCCTGGAAGAGAAATAGAAGTTGGGGAGGACATTCATCTTCATAGTTGTTATCCTCAATACCAGTGTGAGTTTTAAAAGTTCCCATCTGGCAATGTTAGCCTTATTTTCTTGTAATAGCTTATCATAATTAAGGGACAATAATGAGGCAAGCCTCAGGGAGACTCTGACCCTCAGGTGTGTCATTCCATATGTGTTGTTCTTGCCCATTTAAATAGGAAGGAAGCTCCAATGTTTCAGGGGCATGATCCCCCCAACCTGATACCTTCTGATTACCTGTGTTAATTTTGTACCCTGACACCTGTCTGTAACTGCAGAGTTCCTCAACATGATATGGGACCAAAGTCTGTGGGGAAATCATGAAAAGACAGAATCTTCTGCATACAGTGAGACTTTATGGGTTCTGTCCCCAGTTCTAAAAATTATCTCTGTCTGGGTTTCCACCTTACTGCTATTGCCAGGGAATCTCTGCACATTTCAAATAATATGGGGAAGTGGGGATACCCTTTTCTGGATCCTCCAGCTACATAGAGGTGGTCAGATGGCTAACATATCACTGCTTTGGGGAAAAGCACGCAAGGTATTAATACTTATCTGGAATTTTTCTCCAAATCCCAAATCCTCCAGGGTCCTGCACAGGAATCTCCAGTCCACCCAGTCAAATGCCTTTCTGGCATCCATAATGGTAGCTAGTGCAAGCTCTACAAATCTACGCTGCCAAGAGATATTACATTTAGTAAGATCTTATGTTATTGTGAATTAATCTGCTGTTCATAAATCCTGTCTGATCTGGGTGAACTACACACCTCATGCAGTCCTGAAGTCTGACAGCCAAGGTTGTTATGAACACTTTTTGATCTACATTACATTGTATGAACCATGTAATGTAGGGTCTTTCCCCTGTTTTGGTATTATAGAGATTTGACCATACTGCCATGACGGTGTGGCTCCCTCTCCTTCCGGAGTTGCCACACAAACTCTGTCTAGATATGACACAAGTTCTTCTGTGAATGTTTTGAAAACTCTTGGGCTAGTCCATCAGGACCTAGAGCATTCCCAGTCTTCAAGATCCCTACTGCAGTGTACAATTCCTCTATTGTTATTGGTCTAGCTAGGCATTCTTGTGCATCCTGAAAGATTTTCTACATTTTTATTTTGGCAAAAAGGCCTCTATTTTCTCCTGATAATTTGCCACTTTTTCCCACTGATATAATTTTTTTTTTTTTTTTTATAAAGGTGGCAAATTCCTTTGCTATCACTTTTGGGTCAGAGTAAAATGCAATTGCTGATGTGTGTTTGCATCAGTGTACCACTGCTCTGTTTGCAGCTTCTCTATGATGCTGCCTAGCCAGTAGTTTGCCTGCTTGTTTTCTGCTTGGAAGAACTGCTGACATGAATATCTCAGTGTCCCTTCTATTTAATTTAATTTTTCCAACAGTTGTCTATTTTTTTCACTTCTGCATTTAACACAGTTTTGTGTTCTGCATCCAAGTTAAATAATTGCCTTTCTACAATCACATGGTTGTGCTGTGCATATACTGTGGAACATATACAAACAACGGAGAGAATGAAGTAAGTGCCTCAGCTATAACTTGAACACAGGCCACCCGGAATATGATTCTGATTGAGCTACCAGCTGTGCCACTGAGGCAACTGGAAACTGGGTTGTCTCTGAGCACATTACTCTTTCTCCAAATGCACAACCCAGTGGCTGCACAGATAATTACATTTATACAATAACATGGGTGTGGTTTGCATATTATTTGGAATACATACAAACAATGAAGAGAAAGGAGTAAGTGACTTAGCTGGGTGGTAGATGCACACCGCACTCAGGTGATTGCATAAATGTAATTATATGTGCAACCACCTGCTTGTGCATTTGGAGAAAGAGTTATGTGCTCAAGGACAGATCAGTTTCCAGTTGCCTTGGTGGAGCAGCTGGCAGAGCAATTGGCAAGGTATTCCAGGTGGCCTGGGTTCCAGTCCCAGCTGAGGCATTTACTTCTTTCTCTCCATAGTTTATATGTGTTCCACAGTATATACACACTGCAGCCCAGATATTCAAAAAGGTTGCGCCATGTGCAATAGGGTGGCACCAGCACAAGTCAGAAAATGCACCATTCTGCGATATTCAGTGGGAGGCAGATGCACCCCCAAATTACTCTGAGCAAGAGCGCAATGATAATGAATGTATGCACAACAGAAGGGGGAGGAACCATGCATGAATGGCACAGTGAGATATTCAACAACATGCGCCATGCATATTAGGGGAGCAAGTGGAAGTTGCGTGATAGCGGAAATGAGCCAAAATAAAAAGGAACAAGGGAGAGGTGCAAGAACGCTACAGGGAAGGCACATGAGGCTGAACTCTAGCAACTCAGACTGAGCAGGAGGGACACACAGGGCAGGCCAGAGAAAGGGCACCCTGAACAGAGAAGCACAGGGAAGGTGTGAGGAGCCACAGCCAGTGCAGAAGGGGGAAGTGCCACACAGCACAGAGGCCACCACAGGAAGGTGTTCCCAGTGCAGAGGAAGTAGCAGTCAGGACAGCGGGGGGAACACAGAAACAGCTGCCGGGGGGTGAACACGAGCCAGGGACATGGCCAGTGCCACCATCCAGATGGAGGCAGTAATGGGGGGGTGAGAAGGTGGGCAGCAGGGGGGCATGGCCGTGGAAGGGCACGTCTGTGGTATACCCCTAACAGGCAGTACTGAGCCCGCACCAGCTTTGAGCTGTATAGTGATACAGAGATCATGGGTCGGTACCGCCTGAATCAGGCAATTCTGAGGTGGCTCTGTGAGCAGTGATGTGATGCAGGCACCAACACGACAGAGCCATGATCTGTCAGTGGAGACTAAAGTGACAGCTTGCATGTGCTTGCTTGCCACGGGTACCTTCCAGAGACCAACAGGGGACACCACAGGCATAACCCAGTCAGCCGCATCATGCCACCTCACCCAATTCTTCAGCGCACTGCTGCCACTTGCTGCAGAATACATCCATTTCCTCAGCACACCGGCAGAGCACACATCAAACATACAGGAGTTCCACAGGATAGCATGTATGCCTGGTGTGCAAGGGGCAATAGACTGCACCCATGTGGCACACCACCTGGCCTTGAGGAGGCTGCATACATTAATCACAAGGGCTATGCTAGCATCAACTGCCAGGTGGTGTGTGATGCCAGGGGGCGCATAATCAATGTCTGTGCCATGCACCCTGGGGGAGCACATGATGCCTTCATCTGGCACCAGTCGGCACTGTGCCACAGATTCGAGAGTGGGGACATCCCAACTGGCCACTTAATGAGTAAGTATGCAAACCACATGGACAAACATAGAGCTTGGGAGGGGCATGGTCAGAGGTGACATGGGTAGTGGCCTACATGGCCCGGGGCAGGGCGATGCTGATCACCAAACTAACCTCCACCCTCTACACGCAGGTGACAGTGGATACCCACTCCATCCCTGGCTGTTCACACCATAGCGGCAGCCTGCGACCTCAGCATAGCAATGCCACAATGAGGCACATGCCACCACACACAATGTCATTGAGCAGGTGTTCGGTATGCTGAAGGCACATTTCCGTTGCCTGGACACCTCCGGCAGTGCCCTACAGTACAGCCCCTCAAAGGCCTGTGGGCTATTCCTGGCCTGTTGCAACCTGCACAACATGGCCAATGAATGTGGGATAGCCATACAGGCCAAAGAGGGGGACAGTGATGGGGACAATAAGGTCACCAGTGACAATGGTGATGGACAGCCCCCCCTTCAGTGATGGGATCCCCGACTGCTCCAGCTGGCACAGCTGCACCGGGACACCATCACGGAGGAGCACCTCAGCCAACCCAGGTAAGTCATGGGGCCATGTGCAACCACCAGTGGCAAAGGCACAACCCACAAACACACATGTACACACACCAGGGGTGCATGCCATCAAGAGAAGTGGCTGGACATGGAACCGCACACACCGCCAGTGGTGGGTGAGGTCTAACATGGCACATGGTCACACACACACACACACACACACACACACACACACACACACAAACATACACACACAACTCGCCAAACATGCACAAATGGTAGGAAGCATGCTGACCCAGACCGCCACGCTTAGCCACACACACATGTCCACAGACCACCACGCCCACTGCCTGTCGTTATGCATGTGTCAGACGCTGAGCACCACTGCACAGTGGTATACAGCACAATGCAGGCATCATCATGCACATGCAACTGTGGACAGCAGTCGGGAGGGTGTGCAGATGCACTGTGTGTGTGCGTGCAGGACCGGGTACCCACCCGTGCATTGCCCACTGAATGACACAATGCACACAGGGCAGCATCGGAGACTAGCCACATTGGGAGACAGGTCAGTCGTGCACCACAGTGCCACGGCTGCCATGGATGCATGGGTGGCCCTGTTGAGACCCATCAGCAGTGACAGGCTGACCACTGGCCTCATGGGGTGGCACTGACAGTCCCCCAAGGGTTCCACTGCATGAACGCAACCATGCTAGCGCAGGGGTCTGCAGCACAATGAACATGCCTGTGCCAGGCATGCTCGGGATGCACACAGCTGAACCCGGTGTCGACAAGGATGGTGTCGCATGACGCTGGTAATGGGGAGTGGACATTGCACTGCGTGGTGTCTGTGACGCATGGGCAAATAACTGTGTGCCCATTGTGGCCAAGACAGCAGTGAATGCCTGTGTCTGCCTGTCAATGGCTGCAGTCACATCCTCCCGTAACCAGTCCATCCCTGGCAGTAGCAGAGCGGTGTCTCTGCTGCGACTCTCTTCTGCCTGGCGCAGAGCCACACTCAGTGCATCCACCGCCATCACAAGCCGCATCTGCTGATTGACTGATGCTTGCAGTATGCAGGTGTGCTCATCCAAGAGGTCATCTTCTTGATCGGCATGCTGTCCCTCAGTGTGTTCGCGGCCCTGATGCTCCTCACCCCTTGAGGGTGGGTGCTGCACACCAGGGCCAGTCCTGGACATGTCCACTGGTGGTGCACTGATTGCCACCCCCTGACACTGTACTCCCATGGCCATTGGCTGACTGCTGATGCTGCCTCTCTGGCTGCCGCTCCCCAGGGCTCAATGGTGCCACTGCAGTGGCCATAACAGTCCCACTGTCCTGTATACACACCAGTGCTGCCCCACCGGTGTTGACAGGCACAGGCTGGGACTGTGATGACACTCAGGCCTCCACGGTGGCACCAGCCACAGCCATGGCCGTGATGCCGTCTGCTGTGTGGCCATCCTGTGGCACACACGTGTCACTGCCCATGACGTTAGCTCCATCATTATCGGTGATGGATCCAGCACCAGCCCGAGTCTCAGCATGCCGGCATCCATGGATGCCGGCATGCTGTGACACTCACAGGGCCTCCTCCGCACCTGCTCCACCAACATCAGTCTGGACATCCAGGCAGGCCCACTGTTGCCCTGACCTCTGTATTCCTGTGGAAGTGGATGGGCCTTCCTCCATCTCCATGTGACTGGCCTCAGTGGAGAAGCCCACCACTGCTGACCCATGCAGATGCTCAGGAGCTGTAAGGGAAAAAAAGTAGTGTTACTGCATGTGACCTACCCTGTCCCCCCCAAATAGACAGACCATGACCTACCACGCAGTGACGGGCTACCACCCATCTGGAATCCACCACCCAGAACACCCTCAATGGTGCAACCCTGCATGCTTCCAGCAATCCGTTCCTCCTATGGGGTCAGGCGTAGCACCTCCGGCTGTCCCCCACCTGTCGCAGACTATGCTGCCCTGATGGCAGCCACCTTCTCTTTAATCCTCCGCCTGTCTGTGCCCATCTTCTTTTTGCACTCCTGCATGGAGTGCTGGTGGCTGCCATGCAGGTTTATAGCATGCGCCTCCTCCTCCCATGCAGCAGCATAGGCCTGTGGTGTTCCCTGGCGTCCACTGAGAAGCGGCTCCTGGTCTAGGTAGGCCTCGAACTGGGCATTTGTCTCGGACTTAGTGAAATTTGGCCTCCTCTTCTTCCCACGACTCTGTTCCTCTTCCTCCACCACACGCTCGCTCATTATTCATCCTGTGAGAATGACAGGTGTTACCTGTGACTGTGCAGTCCCATGCATGTCCCAAACACCACAGTCCACACTCCCAAACAGCATGCAACTCACCGCAATAGAGTGCAGTAACTGACTATGGCCAGTGCAGCCCAATGTTGCACTTTTATAGCGCAACCCATGCAAATGAGGAGAGGCGCATCTTTAAGTGGATGCAAATGTAATGACTGCACCATAGAATGGCTGATTTGCGCATGCCGGCTGAATATCACACTGTTGCGCTTTGTGCAATTGTGTTGAATGTGCTGAGCCAAGGGCGCCAGTTCTGTGACATGCTCAGTACACACCTAACTGTGCATGCCCGGGTTGATGATGCAGGCGTCTGCCATGCTGCTGATGTGCTGTGCATGGGAGGCAATGCAGGGCATGGCCACCATTGTGCCAGTGGTGCTACAGCGCTATTCACCTATATGGCACTGTGGCACTGGGGTGTCTTAGGTGCACTGGGGCAATAGCGCAGTAGGCAGCTACAGGAGGTGGCACACAGGCACCCAATCACACTACATGCATTGGGTTCCAGTCACGCTGTGGCTGTCCGTGCACCAGAGACCCTTGACCCTGTGCCCGACCTTTGCCCCCTAGGTGCCATATGTCAGGCATGGGTGCACCACTATCGTGCTGTTCAGTGACAGTGTGATAGGGAATGACAGCACTGTACTGCGCAGCATCTGCATGTGGCAGGACCATGCTGCAGAGCACCATTTTGATTGAACTGAGCAGCAGAGATGGCATGGAGGCATGCTGTGCACTGGAGCCAGATTGAGCTGGCAAACCTTGTGGCCATAGTCGAGCCACATGTTGGGGCTTTGTTTGGGGAGATACCCCTGGACAGGGCCAGAAGTGAAGTATGGCAGAAGGTGGCCGACACCCTGGTGGAGGCCACTGGTATGGGGTGGACAGCAGAGCAGTGCCGCCACCGTTATGGGGACCTGAGGCGCAGGGACCCAGACCTGCTTGCCCACCTGTGGGCACATGCCAGGAGGGACACGGTGCCATGGCCAGGTACGTCCAACATCCATACACTTTTATCGTCCATACGGGTATCATGGTTGCATGAGTCCGGCACATGGGGGCGGGGCCATCCGGTGTTGGCCGTGGTGGTGGTATCAGGGTGTGGGGCGGGTCTGGCTGTGTGGGATTGCACACACATGGGAGTGGGGGGATATTGCTACCGGATTGTACTGATGTTCCTCTCTCCATGTTTGCACCTTAGGGCCAGAAGAACGGAGGCGTAACCGTGAGGGGAGGTGCCGCATGTTGGAGGAGAGGGATAGGAGGGATGAAGCTGGTCCACAACGCCTGCTGATGGTGAGTGCCTTACATCCATGATTAGTAAAGGAATAATTCATGACAGGGTGTGTGTCGTGCTGGGATAATGTCACCCCAGAAGTGACGTTATCCTCACCCACACCCTGAGGCATTATTCCTATTATACAATGGGTCGTGTGTGAAAAACAAAAAAAGATTAAAAAAAAATACTTGTAAAATAGATTTTTATTCATTTTTTTAATGGGTAGGTATACATAGGAAAAAAATAGCGCAGAATAGATTTACTGTTTTGTCCTGTAGGTGGGGCTGCTGCTTCTAAATGCCTTCTCTACTGTCACACTCTCTCTGCTTACAGTAGGTGTTAGTGTGTCTGTTTCCTTTGTCTCTCTCCCCCCATGACTGCATGTTTTCATTCACACATACACACACACACAAACACACAAGCAAATTTGGTGTTTCGGGGTTGTTCAAGTGCTATGCTAATTCTGTGTGAGGAAGAGGAAACGGAGCCACGAATCGGTAATTAGAAAGCAGTGATTTACTTTTACTGTCACAGCTTGTTCCCAGTATTGTTGGCATGTGTTTGTATAGGATAAAAAATGATTTACTGGTATCTGCATGGAAGGCAACAGTGGGGTTACCAACGGAACCGGAACCGAGTATCAGTAACTGAAATATGGTGTGAGCAGCTCACTCGCTCACAATCCATTTAGACTTGTGTCAGAAATGACCGTTTACAGCCAGCTTTAACTATATGTGTTTTGGGGGTGGGTAGTTTCTTATGTTAATCAGGTGTCCAAATGTGGCTGTTGTTGCAATGCGAGGAGCGAGTCCGATTACGTCACGTTTGAACTCCACTTACTGCTGCACAGTCCTGCTGGGGGAAATCAAAAGTGCTGGAGTGAAGGCTTGGGTTTGTTTTCATTCGGCTTTTTTTTATAAATTGTGATTAAGCTGGGATCTTACTGGGGTTATGTGAGCACTGCGTAGTAAGGGAACAAAGTGAACGCTTGGACTGAGTGTCTGCCCGAGGAATGACTTCTGGCACTGTGAGTAGTAGCCGAGCGGGGTCACTGAAGTTGGCTGTTGAGAGGGAAATTTGAAAGTATAGTAGCGTACCACTGTGAAGCCGATCGCGATGATGGCTGTGCTTTGTTTTGTCTTTTTTTAATTAAAAGTAGTACAAGTAGTACAAATTATGGTTTTTTCTAAGTTTTGTGATGCAGTAGTTTTGGATTTTGTCATTTGGGGCTGTATTTGTGAATGTGGGACGGAGGGGTTTATTTGAAAAAAAAGATGAAGTTCTGGCAAACTGTAAAGTGGCCATGGCAAGTGTGGGCAGGTTGGACATGGCAAGTGCAGGGATTCATTTTACTTTTGATGTGGTCTTGTTTGTGTTGGGACTAGATCCGTGATGTTATGCTAGAATAACATCACGGGTCGATTCCTAGATTGACCAATCAGAGTACAGGAAATTTTCTTGCCATTGTATAATATTGCATAATGTATAACTGGGTGGGCAGTTGGGCAATTGGGCATGGCCACCATCGAGTAACACCACTGCCATGCACTCAACTTGTTACAGTCAGCACTGTCCAGTGGCACTGCATGTCTGGGAGTGTGTCAATGGTGGTCCATGTGTGCAGCGGGCACATGACTGTGGCACTGCCTTCACACCGCATAGCCAAGTCACTGTACAGCCATGGTGGTGCTGTGCAGGACATGGGCGGTGGGTGTGTACAGTGGTCCACATGGCTGTGGCTGCCTGGCTGGGCAGGTCTTGTGGACTCGGTCACTGTGTGTGGTTACACACCATCACAGAGTCATGTCACATGGCTGTATGCCATGCACAATAGGTGGGCTGCAAGGGGATGGACAGTCACACCTATTGACTCTGCTCCCTTGTCCTAGGAGGCCGGACTCTCTGGCAGATCTAGTAGGACATCCAGGAGCTGCTGCGGGTTAGGAGGGAGACTTTGGAGCTCCTGAGTCACATCCACCGCCACGGGGTGAGGAGGAGGAGTGAGGAGGAGGAGGCAGAGATCCCATTGGCACCAGAAGGAAGAGGACCAGGGTGAGCAGTGACGTCCCCATGCCCCAAATACCACCTTCCCCCCTTTGACCCACCCTCACTCCCCTTCTTCCCTCTCCCATATGTTCACCCCTGCCCCTTACCCGCCCCTACCTGTTATGTGGCTCCCACTATTGTATATAGTTTTGTACATAGTTTTACTGTACATAGTTTTATTATATTCATTTTGTTATAACAACTTTAGGGGTCTCTGATTTGCAGCTGGCTACAGGTGCTCAGCTGCAGTGGTGTGCATGGCATCAGGGGTGGTGCACGCATGGGCGCGCGTGTGTGTGTGTGTGTGTGTGTGTGTGCAGAGGTGAACCACCTATGGTGTGGACAGGGGGATCAGTCACTGTCTGTGGTTTGTGTCTTGTACTCTGTGCACTGCATGCCTGTGTGCAGTGGTCCATGGGGCCTGCACTGTGTGCATGGCACCCCTGTCAGACCGTCCATGGCCTGTGCAGCTGACAACCTTGCATGTCTGTGATATGCATGGTCTGCTGGCATGTCAGTGGTGGCTGTCCATGCTGGATAACAACTGTACCCGACACAATGCCAGGTTGATCGCCATTACCAGTATGGTGCATGTCTGCCTCTGGTGGCACTGTGGCCTCCGCTGTTGTTGTCCCCCATCCATGCTGTCACTTGTGTCTGTTGCAGGCGATGTGCTCCAGTGTCTGTCACTTGTGCTCCAGCAGCATGCTGGTGGCATTCAGCTTCATGGTGCCTGCACAGGGCGGCTGGCACACCTGTGCAATGTAGGGGTGCTGGCCGTGTGTACACGTCAGCCGTGGCCACACGCCAGTGGCTTGGTTGACCCACTACTGTGTCCCTGTGTTGCTGTGCCCTTGGGTATGGGTGGGTGTTTGTCCATGCACTGTGTTGCATCCTGTGTGGTGCATGCCTCCATGCTACACTGTGAGTGTCTATTCTGACTGTTGTGGCCAGTGCTGGGATGGGATGTGTCTTTGGGAGGGTGTGCAGGGTGCAGTACTGCTGGAGGTGGGGTCTGGGGCATGCTCTGTCATATGTGGGGTACCTCGTGTGCTGATGCATGGTCGGCAGGACAGCACTGTGTATGCATCTGTTGCATCACTGTCTGCTGCCGCCCGCTGCAGGGTGCCCATGGTAGGGCTGTCTTGCATTGCTCCATGGTGCACATGGTTGCATTGTCACAGTGGGGGTGGTGGCATGCATGGGGTGTCCTGCACTGTTGGGTGTTACTCCTGGGCAGGGTGTATGGGGATCATGGTGCAGGGTGTGCTCTGCATTGGTGGGATGGTGTGGTATGGGGTGGTTGGCCATCCTTGTGTGCCAGTCACAGCTTGCCAGGGGGTGTGATGGGGCACCGTGACCCGGATGTGGGTTGGTTGCTGGTATCCATGGGCCGGTGGTTATTCCAGCTCTCCCCCAGTTGTGCAGTGCATGGGGTGTGGGGGGATGATGTCTGTTCTGCTGTGTGTTCCTCTGCCCATCTGTGGCATGGGTGGTGGGCCCCTGCATCCCTGGTTGTGCTGTTGCATTGCTGTCCTGATGCTGGGGGCATCCCTGGTTGCACTATGGCACATCTGAACTGCTCAGCTGAACATCCCTTGTTGCACTATGGTGCATCAGATATGCTCAGCTTTACCTCCCTAGTTGTGCCATGGAGCAGGTGGTGCATCATTCAGTCACCCGGCCGTAGGCACATCTTTGCCTGTGCAGTTTTTGAATATCACACTTCTAACGCATGGGCGTATTGGACTTGCACTTGCTCCTGCTGTTGTGCACTTTTTGGGCTCAGTTTGAATATCCGGGCCCGCATCTTTAATTTCCCTCTCTGGAGCCGTCTCAACAGACATAAAGTCAGAGGTGATGGATGTCTAAGGACCAGCATTAATAGCATAGTGCAGTACACAATGCAATTTGTGCTAGTTATGGTTTGCGCTTATGTTGCACCACAAACACCCATGTTTTATAATTTTACAAATAAAAAAATGATTGCTTTTACTTAGAAGTGGAGACAGAAAACATGTAACCGTGTAGCCTTAGTCTACTCAGGAATATTTAAAAAGATGGTTCAGATAGATTTCAAAGTTCAACAACCACAACTCTTTTGTTTTACACTTGTTTTAACAGTTCTAAATGAACTAGTTTATTTTCCAGTTTTTCCAAAAAAAGTCTCATCAGCAATTTGGAAAAAAGGAAGGAGGAATTACCACCCCTTTCTACAGATCACTAGTGAGGCCCCACCTGGAGTACTGTGTCAAGTTCTGGAGACCTCACATAAGGAAAGATAAGGACATGCCAGAGACAGTGAATCATAGGGTAACCAAAATGATTCTGAGCAACCAGGGCAGATCTTATGAGGACTGACTCAAAACACTGCACATGAACTGGCTGGCGGGCCAATAGAAAGAGGGGGGATATTTCATTTAATTTCATTATATGAAAATAAAGACAAATGCCTTGGCTTACATACAGCATTGTTATTCATGGCACACTCCTCAACTGCTAACATACAGAAGACAACTCTGTACTAACTACTGCCATAAAGCAACAAGTGCATACCACACTATCAACATGTTGCTAAAGAACTAAGTGCTGCAAATTAAGTGCTGCAATAATAGTTAAGTCCACTAGGTAATTCTGTTGACTGATATTGATTAGAACATTATAGAAAGTAATCCTTAACCTTCCTAGAATTTTTGGTGACGTAGTAGAGTAGACCAGTGAACCATAGTTAATTAATGGAAGCAGCCAATTATTAGCCAATATCGCTCTTGTTACAGGTATTAAAAATTGTTTAACTTGATACAAAATAACAAGCCTATGATGCAGTTGTTTTAATTCACTGGCTTTATGGTTTTCAATGGACAGGTGACTGTCAAGAGTTACTCTGAGATAATTAAACTCAGTTACTCTTTCAATGTGGTTGCCATCGTTGTCTTTAAGAATAAAGTTGAAGTCAGTGGTCCTTCTTGTGCCAGAAAGACCATAGATTTTGTCCTTTTGGATTTAAGGACTAAACCACATGAGGAGAACCAAGAGTGTAGTCCACTAAAATCACTCTGGAGCTTGTCAACAAGTGATGGAGAACTGTTGCTTTTACAGAATAGAACTGCATCATCTGCATAAAAAAATCAGTTCAGTATGCTTACAAATTTCAGGGAGAGGATTAACAAATGGTGTAAATAATAAGGGGCCAGGTATCGAACCCTGTGGCACTCCACACTTAATATGACACTGTTCTGACTACAACCCATCAATCAACATCTAATGAGTCCTGTTATTTAAATAATTCTTGAACCATTTAAGTACATCCCCTCCAAAATTTATTTTAGACACTGAATCTAGGAGCACCTCATGGTCCATAAGGTCAAACGCCTTGGTGAGGTTCACAGACATATAACTAGAATAGCATCATCAAGTGCCCTACATACAAAGTTTGTGAACCTCACTGATGTAGTCTCAGTATCGTTGCAAGCTTTAAAATCATGCTGTGATTCTGTCAAAATTTTTGTATTTTTCAAGAAATTCAACAATCTTATCTGAGACTATTTTTGCCAAATTTTGGAAAGCAGAGCTAAGAGAAAGATTGGCCTAAAATTAGAGACCTCATTTTTGGAACTAGATCTGTGGATGAATTTTATAATGGTGCTTTTACTTTTGCCTGGGGAAACCCCATTGCATAATGAATAATTGAAAATATTTGATAAAGTAAGTGCAATGGATTTGCTAAGCAATTTCAAAATGCGATAGTCTATATTATCCAAGCCCAAACTAGGTCTGGAATCAGCCTTCCCAATGGGTTCACTAATCTCTTTTTCATTACAGAAAAACATCAGAATAACATTGCTACGCAGCTGTAGCAAACAAAAAAGGGGAATAATAGAAATGCACTATCAGGGCTAAGGGTAGAAAAGTATTTCCAGGTAACACAGGGAGAAAAGAAGTTCAGAAATCTGGGATTGCTGCAGTGCAGTTGCTGCGGGGTGGCAGTTTTCAGAAGAGGCCTTCTGGAAACTGTGGTGCTGTCTATCTGCACACATCTCCTTGAGTTGAGGGAGAAGGTCACTAGACTCCAAGCCAAGCTGGCCAGTATTTGGGGACCTCTTCCCCTACCCAGGGCCACCACGTCTGCCACCATTACCTCAGAAAATGCCAGGGAAGAAGAACAGTTGGACTATGGGAGGCTCTGGAAGGGTGGGGTGGTGGGACAGAGGAACATTCCTCATCCAGTGCCAGTACATAATTTCTACACTGCTCTGGCAGAGTGGGACTGCTGGAAGGAGGCACCCATGTTATGGACTTGGAAGAATGTAGGGACCCTTCATAGTAGAGACCCCAAGGAGGGTAGTAGAGGACCAAAGCAGAGAAGGAAGCAACTTATAGTGGGGATCTAAACTGTGAGGAGATAGATTTGGGAACATGAAAGGGGGAGAAGAGGCAGGTTAGGTACCTACCTGATGCCATGGCCCAGAAGGATGGGAAAAGGATCCTGAGGATTGCTAGGGCAGCAGGACGAGAGGGAGAGCTGGATGTCATTGTCCACTAATGACCTGAAGGCAGACTAGGTGGGCCAGGTGGGCCTTATCTACTGTCAAATTCTATTTTTCTGTTTCTATTTCTGCTGTCATTGTCTATGTTTCTAGATTATTTGTGCAATGACATGCTGCCTTCTAAACTAACTTTGTATTATGTCTACAACCTGTAGTCTGAAATAGTACCTGCTAAAGCTGTTGTAAGCTGAAAGAAAAACAAAATCACAGCTGTCATTCTCTCTGGCTGATGTCAACCACAGTTTACCTTGGCAGTAACTTCAACCGACAGTACTCTGGAGATCAAGGCAGTAGCGTGAAGATGGATGATTACAGTGAGAGTTATCTTGTCAGCCATACTGTATGTGGAGCAAAAAGCTTTAGAACAATATTATGCAGCAAAGTAATATCCATATTTCTTCCACTACAGAATAAAATCCATTGATTGAGAACAGCCATATTGGGACTTCAGCGAACAAAGGATATTGCTGAGTTTTTACAAAGTGAGCACCATCAGAGAAGAGAAATCTGGGCCAGGTGCACCTCGATAGAAACTTGCAGCTCAACCGCCAACAGCCATTCAGCTACAAAGGGAGGAGAAGCTGTAGCCACAGTTAATAATTTTGCCACCAGTGCATCCAGCAGCTATCTGATAAAAGGTGCATTGGGACCCAAGAATCTGACAAGCTGTTAGGAAGCTGGCACCTCTGGTAAGACTGACTCAGCAATGGAGCCTAGAAAACGGTAAAAATACTGCACCGATCAGCCAGATGCACCACTAATGTTCCTGATACAAATAAAAACTACGCTGTTGCCTCAGAGAATCTGGAGAAAGCTTCAGCAGCATTGGAAGCTTCGAGTGTATTAGTTCATGAACAAACAACTTTTCAAGATATAACAAAGCCGAGTATGAACCTCTAACAGTCACAGCAGTCACAGTCACAGCATTAAGAAACATAGAAACATAGAAAAGGATTGCCTGATCAATCTAGTCTGCCTGTAAGACCTCCCCTTGTTTGCAGCCTCTGACCCTACTGGGTCAATGGCTTTCTCCTCTCCTTTCCACTTCTAGGATTCCTTTATGTCTGTCCCATGCATGCTTAAATCACTCCATTGTGCTTGCTCTTACCACTTCCTGTGGCAGACTATTCCAAAATGCATCCACCACCCTCTCCGTGAAGAAAAACGTCTGCACATTTCCCCTTAATCTGCCACCCTCCAAGTTCGTATCATGCCCCCTCATTCTTGTACTCTTCCTATAGTGGAAGATGTTGCCCCTCTGCACCTTGTTTATGCCTTTGAGTTACTTGAATGTTTCTATCAGGCCACCTTGATTCCTCCTCTCTTCCAGTGAGTACATATTGAGGTCCCTTAGTCAATTCTCACATGTTTCCTGGTGCAAGCCCTGTACCATTTTTGTCACCCTTCTCTGGACCGCCTCCACCCTGTCAATTTCTTTACAAAGATGTGGCATCCAGAATTGCGCAGAGTACTCTAGGCGTGGCCTCACCAGTATTTTATAGAATGTCATCATCACCTCCATCCCTCTTTCTGCTAGTGATACCTCTGCCTAGGCACCCTAGCACTGGCCCTCCCTGCAGCCTTTGTACTCTGCTTTGACACCTTTAGGTCATTTGAAATGATAACCCACAGACCTCTTTCCTGCTTGGTGATCATCAGCAACTCTCCCCCCATCCTGTAGCTCTCTCCAAGGATCTCTCATCCTAGGTGCATTATTGTACACTGCTTTGAATTGTACCCCAGCTGTCACACCTTGGACCATTTTTCAAGGTTCCCCAGTGTGTACTTAAAATATAGCAACACATTTGTAAAAAAGTAAGTGTAAACGGAGCTCACTATAATCAATAGAGGGGTGCTGGCAATTTGAATGCCCTCTAGCAAAAAATGCTGACACCAGCTGTGAAAAAACAGAATTTAGAAAAAGTAGTAACTTTGCAGTGCTCACGGTCAATTCACCGTGTTAAAATTGTTGTAACAGCACATCTAGCTAGAGCAGTGAGATGTCCACTTACTGGCACTCACTTTAAGCAAATTTTATTTTTCAGTGTTCAGTCTGTCTTTTCACAGCTGGTGTCAGCATTTGTTGCTTGAGGGCATTCAAATTGCTAGCACCCCTCTATCTAGTATATTGAGCTCCATTAACATTTACTTTTTTTAACGGATGTGTTGCTGTATGTTAATCAAATGTGAATTAATAGGTGAGCACCGCAAAGTTACGGCTTCCCTTATCAGCCAAGTTCCATGGTATTTGGTTTGCTAGCTTAAGCTTAAGTCACCTTTTTTGTCATTGTTCTTGCAACATGTGTCAAAACAATATAATTATAATAAGCACTGCCATGGCTAATAATACGAACACGCTACTACATACAGTAAAATAGTCACTAACTTGTATTTTGAATGAGCAACAATTATGAGGCAGCTGGTTTTGTGTTCCTTATTAACTTTTTTAAGTTTTTGAATCCAGTAGTTCTTATTCAGTGATTGTACATTATTATGGAGGTGAGCACTGTTAAATGTACTTCTTTGGCCATAGTCAAATTTGCTGTTACTACAATGTTAACACAGTAACTTGGAGAAGTAAACTTCATACATAGTTTGTGCATTAACATTTTATGTTAATAGTGTGACTGTATCTCTTAACCAAAGATGCCTCTATGTCATTGTCTTTTGTCATTGATGTTACTATGGTTACTTTTGTATAAGCTGATCATAGTCAAGGTTTCTTTTAATCACTATAGTGGTTGCCAGTATTTCTTACCTGAGCACTGTCAAATGGACACCTTCCCGTTGGACTCCATTTACATGTGCTTTTTTATAAGTTGTGCTGCTATATTTTAAACATAAGTGAATTAAAGGTGAACACCATAAAATCGTGGCTTCCATTATCAGCAATTTTTGCATTTTTATTGATAAATGGGTTGCTCCTTATGGCATAATTCACTCATTGTCATTGCCTTAGGCACATGTACTGTTTTAATGTAAAATAAATATGAGTTTATTTAATGCAAGTGCCTTTATGTGATGGCTAATACCAACAAGTCAGAAAGGTTTTATCAGCATTGTTTCCATGCAATAAGAGTTTGTGCATTAACATTTTATGTTAATAGCGTGACTGTATCTCTTAACCAAAGATGCCTCTATGTCATTGTCTTTTGTCATTTATGTTACTATGGTTACTTTTGTATAAGCTGATCATATCGTCAGTGACTATGCCCCTGATGAAGAGTGTGATACTTGATGTGCTAAAGCAAAGAGTGATTTACAGCTTGTCTGCACCAGAATCTTTGGAGCACTGATTTTTATAATACAAGAGCTATATTCATAGTATTTTACATTACTCCAAGGGCTGGTTTACTCCTCATTTTTTCTGTGAGTGTGGTTTTCCTTTATCATCAGTACACTGAGGCTGAAGAAGTACAAAACAACTTGTATTACCCCATAAAGTTTGTGCCTAGACTGTGTACATTTGGGGAATGTCATGTTCAGAGGACAGGTACATTCTTTGAAATTTTAGTAGTTGGTGTGAGAAATGTCTCTGGCGATGGGTCACAATTGGGGAGTTGTAATACAATAGGAAGGAAAGGCATCTCAGAATATGTTGTAGACAATACAGCTGGACTACTGCTTTTGATACTTTAGCTACCAGACTATAGCTGCTTGCTACTTTAGGTTCAGTTTAATGACTGTCCAGAATAGCCATTTTCCTTGACTGTACAGTATACCAGAAGACATATATTTGCAGCTGTATATAGAAGTCTTATAATCAGTGTGGAAATTACAGGGAGCTTGCTAACTGCATGCTTCTGTGTACCTTTCGGGGGGGGAGTAGAGAGAAAGGGCACTGTTGCTCTGTCTCTTCAGGAAATGATGAAGGAAAGAGCTACTAGTGGCCAGTAGAAGAGCATAGACAAAATACAGCTGTGGAACTACTGCAGTCACACGAGACAGTGGACTGATTCAGGTACCGCAGAGTGATCCTGCTTCAACTTCAAATTTGTTCAGTCAGAATCTGGTGAGTCATTTTTTTTTCTTTATGATCACAAGATGACTGCAGAGCTCCACCTCAGTAGCTGTAAAAAACAAGCATTTGTCAATGCTGAATGTTTGCTTGCTGGCATTGATAGTGTAGAAGTTACAGAGCTGCATAATAGGAATGGCAGCGAAGTATTGAACTGAAGCCAACCCCACCACCACCCTGCAGAGAGTGACAGGCATTGGGGTGTGCCTTTGGGTGGTCATGCATAACGACCACGCCATTTCACAACACCCTACCCTGCAGACACTGGCAAGTGTCACTGTGTGCCTTGGGGTCTTTGGCTCTTATGCACACCCCATTCCATCAGGAAATACGGTGAGATGGGTGCGGTATAGGAGAATGGGCTGAAGTTTGGGCCCGAAGAGCTCGAGGCACACCTTGATGCCTCTCACTGGCTGCAGGGTGTGGGTGGGGGTGGAATGGTATGAGCATGACAGGCAAGAATCCCAAGTCACACCTCTGATGCCTGTCATACTCTACAGGGTGGGGCGTTATGGTCGGAAACCTTAATGCCTCAGGCATTCGTTGGTATTTTCACTCCAAACTTTCAACATGGTTTTTTTGTGATCCCCACCTCATGAACAGTGGCAATATCAGTTTGTTAGCCGAAAACTGCTTTTGCTCAGCGACTATGGCATTTGGCACCACGGGCGCAAAAACACATTCCAAACAGGATATGAAAAGTGACAGCGGTACTGTTCATGCGGAGGTGTAAAAAATGGCAATGTTGAAATTCTGCTGTGAAAATCTTAAAAAAACTTGTGAAGTCACAAGCGTGCGTAGAAACTGTGCAACACACACCCGTAATGTAACTAGTTTGGGAATTTTTTTACAGCAGATTGTTAACACAGGCATTTTGGGACCTCCTAGAATGAACAGTGTAAGTGTGATTTTCTTTATCTGTCCCGAACAATGATTTCCCACAGCGACCATGCATCTCTGCACTGAAAGTGTGAAAACACATTTTGGCCATGTTGTGGAAAAAGACAGCTGTACTGTTCATAAGGAGGTGTGGAAAAATGCCACTGGTGAAAATCTGGACTGAAAATATTACAAATTCATGAACCTATGAGGGTGCATGGAAACTGCGCAATGCTCACTCATAACACAGTCATTTTATGGAGTTTTGTCACCAAATTTTCAACATAGCCATTTTAAGACCTCTGCTCATGACCAGTGTCACTGTGATTTTTCTAATCTGCTCCCAAGCATTGTTTTCCACACACGACTGTACAATTTATGCGCTACATATGCGGAAACGCGGCTGTGAGATGTAATGGCAGCTGCACTGCTCATAAGAAGGTAAAATGGCACTGTTGAAAATCTGTGTGCAAATATTACAAATTTGCAAACTTGCCAGCATACATGTAGGAACTGCGCAACGCATGCTCCTAAACAGTCATTTTTGGGAATTTTCCTCCACCAAGTTTTCAACATAGCCATTTTAACATCTCTGCTCATGACCAGTGTCACTGTGATTTTCTTAACGTGTCCCATACATTGATTTCGCACACCAACTGCGCCATTGTGTGCTACGTGGGCAGAAAAATGTTGTGGGTGAGATGTGAAAAATGACAACAGTACTGCTCATAAGGAGGTGTGGTAAAATGGCAATGTGGAAAATCTGGAGTGAAAATACTGAAATTTGAAACTGACGGCGTGTGTAGGAACTGCGCAACTCACGCTCATAAAGCAGTTATTTTTAGGAATTTTTCCAAATTTTCAACATAGCCATTTTAAGACCTCTGCTCATGAACAGTGTCACTGTGATTTTCTTAATGTGTCCTGTACATTGATTTTGCACACCGACTGCGCCATTGTGCTCTACACGGGCGGAAACACATTTTGGGTGAGATGTGAAAAATGACAGCTGTACTTCTCATAAGAAGGTGTGGTAAAATGGCAATGTTGAAAATCTGCAGTGAAAATATTGAAAGTTCACGAACTTACAAGCGTGCGTAGGAACTGCGCAACGCATGCTGTAAAACAGTCATTTTTAGGAATTTTTCCACCAGCTTTTCAAAATAGGCTTTTTGAGACCCCACCTTATGAACACTGGCAGTGTCATTTCATTAATCATTCCAGAGAGGTGATTTTGCGCAGTGGCTGTGAAATCACCTTTCGGGCCTGAGTAACGCCATGACAGTGACAGCATTCATGAGAAGGGGTCCCAAAAACCCCATGTAGAAAATTTGGTGCAAAAATTCCCAAAAATGCCTGAGATAAGCAATAAAGTTGAAAACCCCCTATCTATTCCATTATACAGCTTACCGGCATTTCCTCAGTTCGCGGTCGGCTTTGAAGAGTGCAGACGTGTTCCTGGTCCGCTGAAGATCGTCACGCCGAGCTCCGGAGGTAAGTATGGGGTGAGGGGGTGGGGAGGCAGGGTGCGCAGTGATTGGGTGTGGGTTGTGGGAGGGGGGCAGGAAGAAGCGCCGAGGGACAGTTTTTCTATTTATAGGTGTTTTTTTATTTAGAGACGACGAGGGACGTTTGCCATGCTGGGGTGGGCTCCCAGCATGGCAGCTGAAAGGCTGTTCAGGGGGGCAGGAGCCAGTGGGGGATTAGGCACCCCCATCAGTGACAGCATGGTGGGAGAGACAGAGGAGCCGATGGGGACTGGGCACCCCGTCGGCCATAACATCATTTGCCATGCTGGGGTGGGCTCCAGCATGACTCCTGGATGCTGGGGGCATGGAGCCAGCGAAGTTGGGCACCCGTGTCGGCCATACGGTGTGGAAGGTGCATGTGCGCGCGCAGTGTGCGTGAGGCAAGGCAGTGTGAGTGTGGGGGGAGCTCTGCTCACTCAAGTGGAGCTCTCCCTTTCAACTGTATGCTACTGCATTTTCAGCTGTCATAGACAGCTGAAGCGGTGATTGGCGCTCTGTGACTGCACCTGCAAACACACTGACTGAATTGGAAGAGGCTGACACACCTCTGGAAAACTCGTATGATGGCACTATGTTTCTTGCACATGCGTGCAAGGAAATATAATGAAAGCACAACAGGCTGTAACTCAAGGAACGACTACATACCACAAGAATTCAAGCACTATAATAGTTAGTGGCTTGCATTGAGGCTTGTCCTCTGAGTATTGTGTCCATGGTAGTGGTCTGCAGTGTTGTCTAGAGCATCCAAGCCAAGGGATGTGAACATAGCAGTGTGGGAGCAGAAAACAAAGCTGTTTCAGACTTCAGAGAACTGCAGGGTATTTCTTTACTATGTGTTACAAAACTGCACTAGCGGTAGTAAACCGAATTGAGCAAAAGTGTGACAAGTTGAGTAAGCTGACAGACAACTTTGAAAAGATTATTTAAGTGGTGACAAATAAATTGTTTCTGAAACAAAACTATAAATTGCAGAATCCATTCCAGTAACACTCTGGTGCTTTGTTGAATTGCTTAAATATTACTTTTATTGGATCTTTGGAAATTCTCAGGAATTCTGCTTTAGGTAGAATAGGCCGTTTCCTATCTTAGATGCAGAATTTCAATCAATGCAAAATTCTGCAGAAACCATCACAATTCTCCAAATTCCCCAGTTTTCCTGCAAAACATTTTACCATGATTTAAAAAAAATGCAAATATGATTCCCTTTAAAAACGCATGACTTACTTAAGCAAAACTGCAATTCACTTGACAGAATTCAACTAAATTCATCTTGAACTTTTGCAAAGCTTTTCAGAAGCAGAAATATGATTCTGACATACTATAAAATGGGTAGGGACAGTCCTGAATCCTGATCGCTTTAGATAGAAATCTACCCATATCTTTTATTTATTTTTTTTTTCTATCTATTTGTGTGCCTTCCCCACCAACAGCCCCCGTCTGATTGACTCCCCCAGCCCCATCCCCCGGAATAACCAGGCCTTACCTTATGCCTGGCCCAGGAGCAGCTCCTGTGGGGAGTCAATCTTCATCCTGCCACCAGTGAGTTTTCCTCTTTTTTCTCCCGAGGGCCCCAGGAGAAGGATGCATGTGCGTGGAGGCACACATGTGCCTTATGGCCCTGGTAATGACCTCCTTCCGCCCACCCCATTGGCCTAGTACCTGGCACCCTCATGGCCTGCGCTGCATTCCGGCCTCCACCAGGGGGCAGCCATTAGCTGAGGGATGATGCTTCACCTCCCCAGAGAGGAGAGTTGCCTGCCGGCAGCTCCATCCAGCTCCACCCCCCCCCATGCTGACCTCCGATGACCCGGGCACATTCCCGAACCAGGGTTTCCAGCATGCCACAAGGCATGGAATCCAGTGCCTTCAACCCTCTGTGCCACTGTTCTGGCCTACCCATGTCTTTTATTTGCACAAAAACACAGGCAAAAAAAAAGCCCCACTACCTGTGCTCTTAAGGCATTCCAATATACTTGATTACAATTGCGTTTTGAAAAATATCTGTTGCCATTTTTTTCCCTAGTGATCAGCTGCTGTGTCTGATACACAATCATTAGCCATTTTAAGTTTCACTCAAAAAAAAGAATTATTTCTACTGTATACAGTAGACATAAAACCTACCCTTCATGCTGTCTTTGTCTCCATCCTGACCCAAGGAATGGCACATTCACTCTGTATGCCCAGCCAGCAATCGCTCACACCAGCTCCCTCAGACTGCTAGCATATTTTTAAAATATGCTACTACAGACAGTAGCAACCTGCTGGGCATGGCCGTAAGAAAGCCTCAGAAAGAACTGGAAGGGGACAGGATCAGTTGTGTTCCAGGACAGTAGCTGCTGCTGTTGTTTTCACAGGGTTCTTGTGGATTTTACTTGGTAGGTTAGTTCTTTTCTTTCTTACTTTTAAGGGGCTAGCAGGGTATTGTTTTGGGGGCTGCTGGATGTTTGTAAACTGATTTGGTGGCTGTAAGTGGGGCTCATTTTGTGGATGTTTCACTGTGTAACAGGCTGCGCTGGTAGAGGCCTATTTCTTCTGATTTAAAACCTATTTGGTGGGATTTGCTTGGGCCTGGTTCTTTGGCTGCTGGGCTTGGAGGGGAGACACAGGGCTGATACACTCTCTCTCGAGTCAGGTGTCTGCCCAGGACCCTCCCTCCCCAGAAGTCTGCGAATTTATAGGGGAACACCTGCCCTGCAATTGAGGAAAAGGCTGCAGGGCAGCTCATGTAGTTCTAGCCACTGGGGTTGGATTTAAAGGCTGGAGAGAGGAGCTTGGGGTTGTTCATTTCCCTGATAAGTTTAATGTGTTCTACTGCACCTAGTAACAGGGTTACTGGTGTACAGTGGGACTGTCTCTAAGATTAGTGGGTGACCTGATTAGGCAGTAGGGTATCTTGGACTAGGGGGGAACCTGGTGGCTCACCCAAGAAAGCCTATTTGGAGGGATGGAACCACACATCATTAGGGCCAGCATCTTTGGGAGGGTGGTGGGGTGCACAGGGTGTGGAGCAGCCATGATACTGGACTGGGCTTGGAGTTCAGTGGTTGCCCAGTGTGCTACTAGCCCAGCACAGCTTAGGGAGGAGGTTTCGGGGATTAGGGAAAGCTGGGAAGGGGGGGTGGTATGGTTGGGGAAGGGGGCTGGGAATCTCCCACAGGGTTGCACCAAGCACTGGGGGTGGGGGCATAGGGAAAGGAGTGCAGGACAATACTCAGGTGTCACATAGGGACCCTGGCAGAGGGGGTCCAAAAGGACACTACCAAGGAAGCAGGCAGGTAACTGGGGACCCTCACAAAGGGGGGACGGAGGGACAACATTCTCAGGGAAGTAGGCAGATGGCCAGGGCTGGACAGAAGGAAGCAAGGCGGGGAAGTGGATCAGACCTTACACTCAGTAACCGCTTCAATTCTCTTCTTCTGCTCAAGGATGAGGGGGGTGATGTAGCCACGACAGGGGTGGTTAGAAACAGAAAGGGAGTGGGAGTGGGAGGCAGGAGGCAAGGGCCAGATAGCATGAAGAACAGGTGGGACCTGGAATGCAGGAGAATGGGAGGAGCAGTGAATCAGAGCAGGAGGGGCAGGGGGAAGAGGGAGGAAAGCGCAAGGAGAAGGACCAGTTGGGAGGAAAGGTAAAGGAGAAGGACCAGAAGTACAAGGAGGATTCAGTAAAGGGAGCTGAGGGTTTAGGCCAGGGGAGCACGATGAGCAAGGAGGAACTAAATGGAGACAGGAGGGAAGAGAGGATGAGCCAGGCTAGTTTAGCAGATGGGGGAGAAGGACCAGTTGCAAGCAGTGAGGGGGGAATTAGCAAGGTACAGAAGGATACTCAGGAGGAGGAGAGAGCATAGGATTGGAGGGGAGGTGGCATGGTAAATAAGTGAGGGTAGCATGTAACCCAGATAGGGGAGGAACAAGGAGCCAGCTGGGTGGAGGGGCCTGTAGAAAGGATGAGGGACATGGAAGGGGGATGGAGGAAAGGAGTGGTCAGAGTGCTCCTGCTGGGGGATTCTATGATCAGGGGTATCAAATGGGATAGGGAGGAGAAGCCTGGCCAGTTAGAACAAGATGCTTCCTGGACTAATGGTGCACAGGGCTAGGCACGAGGTATATCAGCTGTCAAAGATTGTGGGGTTCCCCAGACATACTGGTCCACCTGGGTACAAATGACATTGAGGAAATAGCGAGCTAGAGAATACAGGCAAGATTCCAGGGGGCTAGCCAGGGTCTGTCATGACATAGGATGCACAGTTTCCTTCTCAGAAATCCTGCCAGTGCCAAGGGCTAGTGGGAACACAAAGGAAAATTAGGGAGATAAACCAGTGGCTCAGGGAGTAGTGTGAGGCCAGAGGGTATGGGTTGATGGGGGATTGGGGGGAGACCTGGGAGGATAAGGAGCTGTATGCTAGAGATAGACTACATCTCAATTTGGAGGGAGGGGAATCCTTAAGTTGAAAATACAGGGGTTCATTGGTGAAAAGTGGGGTTTAAACTTGTGAAGGGGGGTGGGATGGGAGAAAAGGTTGTCAAGGGGGTGCCGATAAGGAGGGACTCTCTCTCCACCCCCCTGGGGACCAGGAGGATTGCAGGAAAAGGTCGACTGGCAAAGTGCAGACCAGGGGAAAACAGAATCCCCATGGGAACACGAGCAGGGGAAATGGAACTATAGGGAAAGGGTGGAAGGTAGTATTGCTATGCCAGGAGCTTGGGCACAAATGCCTGAGCTCCAGGCAATGCTAACTGAGGGAGCAGTGGATGTGGCAGCGGTCACTGAGACTTGGGCCACTGCAAGACATGACTGGGACCTGAACCTGGAGGGTTACACTATGTTCAGGAAGGACAGGGGGGAGGGAAGGGGAGGAGGGGTAGCAATGATAGTCAAAAACTGCATTGGCATAGGGGGAGTAGAGGAGGCGGAGGGAACCGTGGAGGCGATTTGGGTCACCTTGATAACAAGGGGGGGCAAGAGAGTAAAAATAGGTGTGGTGTATAGACCCCCTGCCCTGGCGGAGGAGCTGGAGGACAGTCTGGTGGCAGATATTAGGAGACACTGCAGACTGGGCAGAGGAACGGTGGTGGTGTTGGGGGACTTAAACATGCCAGGAACAGACTGGGAGACTATGACATCCTCTGTGACCAGGGAACAGAGGTTGTTAGATGTCTTTCAAGACGCGTTCCTAACTCAGCAGATGAGGGAACCGACCAGGGAGGCACGGGTACTGGATGTGGTCCTGGCAGACAGTGACCAGATTGGGGGCCTGGAGGTAAGGAACCCATTGGCGGGGAGTGACCATGCCACGGTCTGGTTCTGCCTGGACCTAGGAGGGGTAGAAGGCTGCACAAAGACGGAAGTAACTGACTTCAGGGGGGCAGATTTTAAGGAAATGGGAAGGATCCTTAAGGAGCATTTGGATGGGATTGGGTCAGACATGGACGCTGATAGTAGGTGGGAAATCATCAGGAGAGGGGGCAGGATGCTACCAGCACCTGTGCAAGAGTAATACGAAATGCGGTAGGGCCCAAAACCTGTTGGTGGACCAGGGAGGTCCAGAGGTGGTGGGAAAGAAAGCAGCCTATAAGCAATTCAAGTGCTCAAGGAGTGAAAGGGATCGAGGGAGTATGAGCTGATGGCTAGAAGGGCCACTAGAGTGGTGAGGCGGCTAAGGCAAGGAAGGAGCAGAACCTGGCCAGGAAATTAGGAGAGGAACAAGGGTTCTTTAGATACATTGGGAAAAACAAAGGTGAAGGGCAGATTAGCAGGATTAAATCAGGGGAGATGGGCACAAGACCGGGGAGCAGGCTGAGGTACTAAATGAGTATTTAACCTCAGTTTTCACCAGGAAAATGGGGTGCTGCATCATACATGGGAGGAGACAGAGATACTGAGGAGGGGGACCCTTACGATCGGCAGGTCTGGGGAGAGGGGGAGGCATCACTGGCAGGTGGGGGGAGGGCTAAGCAGGGGAAGAGGTACTGGAAGTAGAAATCACAGCAGAGAGAGTGAGGGAAGCCCTCAGCTCCCTTAAGATGGAGAAAGCACCGGGGCCGGATAAATTACATCCCAGAGTGCTGAAGGAACTTGCAGATGTCCTGGCGAAACCCCTGGCAGAGCTTTTCACCATCTCTCTGAGGACAGGGTGGGTGCCCCAAGACTGGAAGGTGGCGCATATAGTGCCTATCCACAAGGGGGAATCAAGGGAGGTGGCAGGGAACTACAGGCCTGTCAGCCTGACATCGGTGGTGGGCAAGGTGATGGAGGGCATTGTCTAGGAGAGGCTAGGGGGGACCTGGATAAGTCAGGGTGCCTGGACGATAGACAGCATGGATTCATCCTATGGAATCGTGTCAGACAAACCTGGTGGAGTTCTATGACTGAGTGACAAGTGCCTTGGACCTGGGTAGACCAGTGGATGTCCTCTTTCTAGACTTCAGCAAGGCATTTGACTCTGTTCCTCATGTGGGCCTGTTGGATAAGCTGGGAGAAATGGGGGTGGGGAACCAGATGATCAGATGGATAGGCAATTGGCTCCAGGACCGGACCCAGAGGGTCGTAGTTGGTGGGATAGTCTCATCCCCAAGGAGGGTCATTAGTGGAGTCCCACAGGGATCAGTCCTTGGGCCCCTTCTGTTCAACGCCTACGTATCTGACATAAGGACAGGAATCAGGAGTGAGATGAGTCTCTTTGCAGATGACTCAAAACTGGGGGCAGTGGTGGATGGGGAGGAGGGGAGGGTGGCCCTACAGGGGGACCTGGAGGCTCTGGAAAGATGGTCTAGAAAGCGGAAGCTGAGGTTCAATGCAGGGAAATGCAAGGTACTCCACCTGGGGGCCAGAAACCCAGGCCAAGTGTACACCCTGGGAAATGCTACAAGTCTCAATGGCTGAGAGGGACCTGGGGGTGGTGGTGGATGTCAAGATGAACAACTCTGAGACTTGTGGGGGGCAGCAGCCAAGGCCAACAGGATGCTGGGATGCATCAGCAGGATCACCTCAGAAGGAGGAAGTGATACTCCTCTGTATAACTGCTTGGTGAGGCCGCACCTTGAGTACTGCGTAGTTTTGGAGGCCACACTTAAAGAGGGACATTAACCTCCTGGAGAGGGTCCAGAGGAAGGCAACCAAAATGATTTGGGGCTTGGGGGACAGGACCTGTGAGGAGAGGCTCGAAGAGCTAAATATGTACACATTGGAAGAGAGAAGGGACCAGGGGAACATGATAGAGGTCTTCAGGTACATGAAGAGGGTAAATAGGGGAGGAACAGTCAGGGTGCTTCGAAGGAAGGAGGAAGGGGCCACTAGAGGGCATGGGTGGAAGCTGAAGGAGGGAAGATTCAGGGGAGAAAGGAGGAGGTGCTACTTCACTGAGAGGGTGGTGGAGCCATGGAATGCACTGCCTAGGGAGCTGGTGGAGGCAGAGACAGTGGAGGGGTTCAAGAGGGGGTGGCACAGGTACAGGGAAAGGGTTCTGGAAGCAAAATCCAATGCAGCAAGAATATCTGGAACTGGGAAGGGAGAAGCCAGAGAAGGTGAGGGGGACAGCAAGGTCAGCACCCAGGGTGGGGGCTGACCAAACGAGCAGACACGAAAGACCATTAGGCCTATTCTGCTGGCATTTTAGTATGTTAGTATGTCTTGCCACGACTTGCTGGGCTTCAAAACACCACTTGTTCTGTGTGTCTAAATCACAGTTCAGCAAGAAGCATTAAGCATTGAAGAACAGTTAAAAAGTACTTAAAAAAGGATAGGAGACTCTGACTACTAAAATAAATTACCATAAATTGTAAATGGATATGTAAAGCACACTCAGTGCCCCTAATGGCAACTGCAAAGTGGAGGGACTGTGTCATATACAAAAAACATTTTTTTTTCAAATAATTCAACATTATTTTAAACTATTTTCTATTTTGCAACATATACTCATTTTATAAACACAATAACACACTCTAGGGTGTGGTGTAGTCTGGGTAATTGCACTTCTGGGGCAGTAAGGCATGAGGCAACATATACTCATTTTATTAGTGCAATAGCACACTCTGAGCTATTGTTTATCTGCATAATTGCACTTCTTAGGGCAGTAAGGCACTCAGGCTGCTGCCTTATGCCTCAGTACGCCCATAGGCACGTGTTTATCCAGACTAAATCAAACCCCATTGTGTGTTATTGCTTACATGCCACCAGTAAAATTCTGCATTCTGAACAGCACTACTACACACCTCTGTTCAAGCACATACTGTGAAAGGCACAATGGTAGAGGAGGGAGAATAAGCTCAGACACTGTTACTGATATTGAGCAATTACCCATCTAATCCCATATACAAGACCCTGTGCACAATAGTAAGGAAAGGTGGAGGTGACTCAGTAGACACAGTGTCCACCGGTATAAGATGGGGGACACCTAGAGTCCAAAACCTACACACAGGTTAAACCACACCACTAACAAATAAGGGCCTCAATATAAAATTGAATCAATAAACTACATACAGTGATCAGGATACAATGAAATACCTTACTGCACTACTGCAAAATGCTGCAGTCTGTTGCAGGGAACAGTGTAATTCAAGTGCATTTAAGCCCTTTTGTCATACAGTATTTTGTGACTTGTCATTTACTACAAAGTACTGCATTGCATCCTTGCAGACTCCACTGCAGATAGAATGCAGGGTGCAGTAGAATTTACCCTGGGATACAGGAGGACTGGGATAGTTTACATATCCTGCAAGGTATTTGATATAAGAGGGACAATGAAACTTTAATGTCCCATTTAGCTGTCCTATAGTGGAGTCAGCCAGGATGCGTGCAATACTGTAGAAGAGTTATTACAGTAAACAAGGCAATATCAATGCAGTTAATCCTTTTTGTCATACAGTAACTCAAGACACTGCATTGTTTCTTGAACAGCGTCACTGTACAGTAGATGTCTATACTGTATACTGTAGTAGCAAGGTAGAGGAAGAGTTGGCTGACTTAAAAGACAAATTTACATGAGTAAAGGAAATAAGGAATCTCAAAACATCTTGGGAACAACACTGTATGAGACAATAAACTTTAATACTGAGAAGAAAAATATGAAACGATCAGGGGCATAAAAGGAGCAAAAACAGATGATGAAACTGTGAAAGAAAATGTCTGGATCACTGTCACACTGAGAAAATGGCACAAAAGGGAGAGAAAGGAAGATTTATCAAGCAGACAGATTACATCATATTATAAAATGGCAAGAAAAAATCTAGAATTTTCATTAGTTGAGAAATGTCAACTGAAAATATGAACGTACAAATTTGCCAGCAGAAATAGGCTATAATGATCTATACAGTCTGCTCGAGTGCACAGCTCATTTAATTTCTAGGAGCTGCCTCCCCTTCCCTACTTCTCTTGAAATCATCTTCCTCCCTCCCATTTTCCTCCTCCTTCTTCTCCTTCCAAGAAATGCCTCCTCCCATCCTAATTTTCTTGGTCACCCTGTCCCACCCAACCCCCTACCACTTCTGCTGCCACTACCTCCTCTGGCAACTCATTCCACCCCTTCACAATCCTTTCGGTGAAAATGTTCCTCCTCAATTCCTTCTTGAATCTACCTCTCCACCAGTTTCATGCTATGCCCCCTTGTACTCTCCTTTCTTAAGTTAAATATGTCCTCTGTACTAACCCTGTTTATGCCCTTAAGGTACTTGAAGGTTTCTATCATTTTCCCCTCTCTCTTCTGTCCTCCAGGGAGTACATATTAAGCTCCCTCAGACTCCCCTCATATGTTCTGCCCCCCATGCCAAGCAACATTTTAGTTGCCCTCCGCTGGACTCCCTCCAGTAGTTTTATATCCTTCTTCAGATAAGGGTACTAGTACTGCACACAGTATTCCAAGTGTGATCTCACCAGCGACCTGTACAGTGGCATAACTTCCTCTCTCCTAGAGGTGATTTGCCTGGGGATGCAGCCCAGCATTTTGTTTGCTTCTGCAGCTGCCTTACAGCATTGTGCTGTATGCTTCATACCCCCCCCCCGACTATCAACCCAAGGACCATTTCCTCCTCTTAGTCTGTCTCCTGCATTCTCCCCAGCCAGTAACCAGCCCTTGGATTCCTGTCTCCCAGGTGCATGACCTTGCATTTCTTAACATTGAAACCCAACTGCCAGATGCCTGACCATTTCTCCATCCTAGCCAGATCCCCGCTTAAATCCTGTCTCCCCTCCTCTGTGTCCACCCTCCCACAGAGCTTAGTATCATCTTCAAAAAGGCAGATCTTACTTTTGAACCCCTCTGCCAAGTCACTAATAAATACAGTGGCGTGAAAAAGTATTTGCCCCCTTCCTGATTTTCCCTATTATTGCATATTTGTCACACTGGATGTTTTCAGGTCTTTAGACAAAATGTAATATTAGATAAAGGGAACCCGAGTGAACAAATAACACTTGTTTTTTTTACTTATTTCATTTATTTAATGAAAAAAGTTAACCAACACCAACTGGCACTGTGTGAAAAAGTAATTGCCCCCCTAATTAAATCAACCCAATTAAAGGAATAATTAGAGTCAGCTGATTGAACACAGCCAGACTTGATTACAGCCAGCCCTGCTCAATATAAACCTCACTTATTTTGACCCTTACCATCAGAGTCACGTTGCCAGCACAAAGATTCAACAAGCACATTATGCCACGATCAAAGGAAGTTCCTGAAAAGATCAGAAAAAGTTGTTGCTATCTATCAGTCTGGAAGGGTTACAAAGCTATTTCTAAGGCTCTGGGACTCAATCGAACCACAGTGAGAGACATAATCTCAAATGGAGAACATTTGGAACAGTAGTGAATCTTCCCAGGAGTAGGCGGCCTGCCAAAATTACTCCAAGGGCGAGCGAAAATCATCCAGGAAGTCTCAAAGGATCCTAAAACAACATCCAAAGAACTGCAGGCTTCTCTTGCCTCAGCTAAGGTCAGTGTTCATGACTCCACAATCAGAAAGAGACTTGGCAAAATGGGCTTCATGGGAAAGTAGCAAGGTGGAAACCACTGCTAACCAAGAAGAACATAAATGCTCATCTCTCATTTGCCAAGAAGCACCTGGATGATCCACAAGCCTTTTGGGAAAATGTTCTATGGACAGTTGAGTCCAAAGTGGAACTTTTTGGATGACATGGATCCCATAATGTCTGGCGTAAAGCATACACAGCATTCCACAGTAAGAACATCATACCAACAGTCAAACATGGTGGTGGTAGTGTGATGGTGTGGGGCTGCTTTGCTGTCTCAGGACCTGGACGACTTGCCATAATTGTAGGAACCATGAATTCTGCTCTGTACCAGAAAATTCTTAAGGAGAATGTCCGGTCATCCGTCCGTCAGCTGAAGCTGAAGCGTAGTTGGGTCATGCAGCAAGACAATGATCCAAAACACAAAAGCAAGTCCACATCAGAATGGCTGAAAAGAAGTAAAATTAAAGTTTTGGAGTGGCTAGTCAAAGTCCAGACCTAAACCCAATAGAGATGCTGTGGCAGGACCTGAAACAAGCAGTTCATGCTCAAAACCTACCAATGTTACTGAATTAAAGCAGTTCTGCGAGGAAGAGTGGGCTACAATTCCTCCACAGCAATGTGAAAGACTGATATTGAATTATAGGAAGCGTTTGGTTGCAGTCATTGCAGCTAAGGTGGCGTAACCAGTTATCAAGTGTAAGGGCAATTACTTTTTCACACAGTGCCAGTTGGTGTTGGTTAACTTTTTTCATTAAATAAATGAAATAAGTAAAAAAAAACAAGTGTTATTTGTTCACTCAGGTTCCCTTTATCTAATATAACATTTTGTCTAAAGACCTGAAAACATCCAGTGTGCCAAATATGCAATAACAGAGAAAATCAGGAAGGGGGCAAATACTTTTTCACACCACTGTATGTTGAAGAGCACAGGTCCGAGTACTGAGTCCTGTGGGACATCACTGGTTACAGGCCTAGGTTTGAGCATTCTCCCCTACCACCACCTTCTAGTTCTTGTCCCTTAGCCAGCTCTTGATCCACCCCAGCATTCTGTCCCCTATCCCCAGGTCCCCCAGCTTGCTAATCAGCCTCCCATGTGGCACTGAATTGAATGCGTTGCTGAAGTCCAGGTATAGGATGTCCACCACCTGCCCCCAATCCAATGACCTCATAATCCTTTCAAAAAAAGTCTGTCATGTTGGTTTGACAAGATCTCCCCCTGACAAACCCATGCTACTTGTCATCCTAGAGACTATTTACCTCAAAGAAGGCACCATCCTTTCCTTTAGAATGGTCTCCATTAACTTTCCCATTATGGAGGTTAGGCTAACTGGCCTGTAATTACCTGACTTGTCCTTGGGACTGCTCTTATGTAGTGGTAACACATGAGCTGTCCTCCAGTCCTGCAGCACACACCCTTTCACATCCTTTCTTAAGTAAGGTGTTAAACAGGTCCATCAGCGTGGCTGCTAGTACATCTGCCAGCTCCCTCAGTACTCTCAGGTGTATGACATCTGGACCAGGTGTCTTGTTCACTCTCAGGTCCCTTAGTTAGCTTAAGATCCTGTCTAACCCAATCTCTCCATCATACTCCTTCCCACTCTCAAGGTTTCTCCTATCTTCCCTATGGCATAGGCCTGTCCACCTCCCTAGTGAAGAGAGAGCAAAAGTACTCATTTAGTGCATCCACTTGGTTTTCCCCCTTTTCTGCCCATCCTCCACTCCCTCTTTATCATAACTATCCCATCCTTTCTGCTTCTCTCCTTGATGCCCCGGAAGAAGTTCTTCTCCCCTTTCTTAATCCCTTGTGCAAGTCTTAGTTATTTCTCAGCCTTTGCTGCCCAGACCACTCTCCCTGCTTCTCAAGACTTTTTAGCATGTACATCTCTGTCCTGCTCCCTCAAGGTAAGCTTGCACTTCAGAAAGGTGGCACTCTTTTCTTTTACCTTCTCAGCCACATTCTTGCTATACAGTACCAGCTAGAACTCTTGGTCCTGGAGTTCTTTTTACGAGCCTTCGTACAGGTGTTTGTGGCCTCACTTAACCCCTTCTTAATGATGGACCATTTCTGATCCACATCCATCTCCAGTCGGAACTTTGCCAGGTGCTCCTGTAGTATGTTCCCCATCCTAATGAAGTCCACCTTTCTAAAGCCCCAAACTCTGATTTTTGACATGGCTGCTTCCTTCCTCACATTGATGGAAAACCACACCATGTGGTGGTCACTACCTGCAAGGGATTTCCTCACTTCAACTTCCTGAACATGCTCCACATCTGATAGAACTAGGTCTAGTATATGGTCCCTTGTTGGCTCTGTGACTTCCTGTATGAGGAAACACTCCTGAATAGCATCCAGAAGGACCTGTTGGGGTGCTCCAGTCTACTCCAGGTAGATTGCAATCTCCCAGCATTACCCTCTTCCTCTTACCCTTTTGATCTGTTCCCCCATCTCCCGATCCAACTTCATGACCAGTGAAGGTGGTCTGTACACCACCCCTATATGAATCTTTCTCAATGCTATGTTCTGGAGCACTACCCATAGGACTTCAGCTGTGCCCTCCTTCTCCTCCACCCTGGTGCATGTTATTCCCTCCCCTACATACAATGCCAGTCTACCCCCCCTTTGCTTTGCCTTGTCTTTCCTATGCATTTGGTGCCCTGGAATCTCAAAGTCCCAGTCATGATGCTGGGTTGCACATGTCTCTCTGATGGCTGATATATCCCCATGCCCCTCAGCCATCAGTGCCTGTAGAACTGCTGCCTCATTATCTATGTTCCTTGCATTCAAGGACATCAATTTCCAGTGTGACTCATGTCCTTCTTTGCTCCTAATCCTTTTTTATCTGTCCTCCCCCATCCCTACTATCCTCTTCTCTTACCCTCGCTCTATCTTATGCTTCTCTTTTACGAGGGGAGGCATGGAGGCACCCCTCATCTGGTGCTGAGTTCCTTTCCTCATCCCAACCCCCCCCCTTCAGTTTAAATTCATCCTGTCCTCCAGATATTTCTCCAGGTTTCCTTTCAGGACCCTTGTATCCTCCCTACTGAGATACAAGCTGTCTGGTGCCTACAGGACCTTCCATGTCCTACCCCAGTCCTCCACTAGCCCATACCCATTTGCTGCACACCATCCCCCCAGCCATGATTTGAATTCCTCAATCCTTAGCTTTCTGCCAATATTGGCCCTCGGGACTGGCAGTACTTCTGAGAAAGCCGCTGATTTTCCCATAGCACTGCAGATCTTTCCCAGGTCCATGAATCTTTCCTGAACCGCCTTTTTTTTTTTTTTGTTATTTATTTCCCACTAGTCATGGCCCCATGGAACCTCTCTTGAGCATCCCGTCCATGTCCTGCCCACCAGAGGCCCCCCCGATCTGTGCCTCCTTTCCCCCCCCTGCAGCCAGCACCCTCGGTTTAACCTGCTCGGGGTGGGTCGCCCCCTCCTCTTGGGTGCTGTTGTAAGTCAGACTCTGGCTGCAGGATAGGGCCCAGGTGGAGGAACTATAAGGCCAGTTGAGGTAAGCCCGGTGGAGGCATGGGGGACAGGTGTCATCGCCTGTCCATGGCACCAGTGTTTTCCCTTTTCTACGCTCTACCCCAACCCCCCACCGTGTGGTGCATGTCAGACACAGTGGTGCATGAAAACCCTGCCTGCATTGGCCATGCTGATTACATGCTGCCTAGTTTGCTGCAGTGCCCCCTGGTCTCCATCATGGGCTGCTGGCACACCAGGATGTCCCACCCCTTCTTCCCTTGGGAGGAAAGCACCACAAGAGCACTCATCCTCAACCCTTTCCTGCTGACCCCTGGCACCTGAGTATGCTCCCAAACCCAGGTTGCCAGCATAGCGCTAGGTGTGGCGACCAGCACCTCAACCTTCAGTGCCACCGGGCCAGCTACCTGCACCATCTTTACCTTACAACCTGCCAGATCATTGGTGCCCAAATGAACCACTATGTGAGGCTTTCCCTGATTTGGCCCCACACATTTTGGTGTAATTGCCCCCATCCTCCCCGCCATCATGTCTGGCATGCACTCAACCATCCTGATGCTCTTCCTTGTGTGCTTGTTACCCCACCTTACTCCATTCACAATAGAGTCCCCTACTATCACAATCCTCCTTCCTGACCCTTGCAGTCATAGTGCCTATGCTGATTCCCTCCTTCACATAGTTCCCTCCTTTATGGCTCCCCTCCAGTGCACTAACTCTTTCCTGCATCCCAGCTTCCCCCTTCCCTATGCTTTCCCCCCACCCTGTTTCCCCCCATCGTACCAGCTTCTCCTCCCATGGACTCATCTCCTGAAGATGCCCTTTTCTTGCCCATGCCCCTTCCCTTCTTATACCCCCTGCCCAGTTTTGTCCCATCCTACCCTCCACCGGTCCTACCCACCTCTCTTTACTTGTTTCCTTTCTTGTCCTCTGTCCCACCTCTTATCCCCTGTCCCCACTTACTTGGTTCATCCTCTGCTTCCCCCTGCTTCCTGAACTGTCATCCTTCTCCCTGGTCACCCAGCCTCTGCAGTACTGTGAACCTATCTGAGGTCTTTGTCCCTTTGTCTGCAGTGCCTTCTGCTACTTATCCCTGCCCCCCATCTTTCCTCTTTGACCTGACCCCTCCCTCCCCCGCATCCACCCCTCATCTGTTTCCATTTCCCCCCTTCATTTTCTCCTGGCCCCCATGGTTCTGTTTTTCCTTGACCCTGAAGTGCCCTCCTAGATTCTTGCCTTGGCCCACTCCACTTGCTGCCCATCTGCACCATCCCCTTGTCCCTCATCTCCAGTTCATCTGCCCAACTGCCTTCTTCCCTGCCTCCTTCCCAGTTCCCAACTCAGTCTATTTCTTCCCAAAGTTGTCCAGGCTGCCTACATACTAGACATCTTCTTGCTATCCACATTATTCCCAGGAAGATTGCCACTTCACACCCATTACATCTAATAATCCTCCCATTCCTCCTGTATCCTCCATCTTCTATCCCTTCCCCACCATCCTTCCTCCATGCTGTTACTTTCCCCCTCCAGCTTTTTGGGTGCCACATCCTGTCCCATACAATACTTCCCAAGATACCCCAACCTTCACTCCTTTTATTCTCACCCCTTTACTGTCCTGCCACAGCGTGGCCTGTGTTCCTCACTGTGGATGTGTTGTAGACAGCACCTAGTCAGATGCCATACTACTGCTTTGTGGCATTCATGCTTCAGTGTCACTCATGCAAGGGGTCGCTAGGCCCCTGGGACATATATTCTGACTGGATCCTACTTACTGGCTATCCCAGTCATGCAGTGCAAGCCTCCTCTCAAGCCCCTCCCTCAGCCTCCCTCTCTCTGCCACCTACCTCCTCCCCATCCCACACAACCACAGCAAACACAATCGTCTCTAAAGGCAGTACATCTGTGGACCAAATAAGCAAAGTAATAAAACAAAAATACAGGTTCAGTTCACTTCCCTCTTTTCCCAAACCTCCCACTTTGACGCCTATTGCATTCTGTGTCTGGGGCTACAGTGATGGCGATGTTCTTTTCAGACTGGAACCTTTTTACTGGCTGTCCCAGTCACATAGTGCAGGCCTCTTCTCAAGTCTTTCCCTCAGACTCCTACTATCTGCTACCTCCCTCCTCCCCATTTCTCAGAACCCCAGCAAACACAAGCATCCCTAAAGGCAGTACATTTGTGTTCCAAATCAGCAAAGTAATAAAACAAAGAGTTTCAATTCACTTCCCTCTTTTCCCGATCCTCTCCTTTCGTTACCTACTGTGTTCTGCACCTTAAATATCATGTATTAAAATTCTATAATGGATAATATGCCATGGCTTATTGTTTTCATATTAGATATGATGCCCTGATAAGTGATTTAGGAGGTGAGGTCAGTGAGATCCCAGATCAAGCTAGTCCCTCCCCAAAACACAATAAATCAACCCCCATTAGAAAGAGGAACTTTGGAATCTTATAAAATTCTGACATATGTAATTGGAGATTCTATAATTAAGTACACAGTTAGCTTAATTATTAACATGGACAAAGAAAATATAATGGTGAGCACATTTCCTGGAGCCAAAGTTGAGCATACTAAAGAGAGGTTAGACGACATATTAGCTAGCTCTGGTTATAATGCCATAGTAGTACTCCATGCAGGCAAGAATGATGACTTTAAAAAATGTTTACAAGAGACTGGCACAAAAGTGAAGAAGCAAGGACATAAACTCAGTACAGTATATCAGAAATCCTGACTACTCCATGAAGTGGAATAGGAAGGCAGAAAACAATTATGAATACATTGTAAATGGATGGCTTTGAACCTGGGCAAAAACATGTTATCTTTAGAAGGAATTGGGATTAATATTAAGTGAAAGCTTTCTTTGCACATGAGACAGTGTGCTCTTGAACAGAATGGAAACTCAGACCCTTGGAATTGATATTAAAATACTACTGAAAATTGTTTAAACTAACAGCTAAGGGGGAAACAGGAGATAGCAAACCACCTAGAATAAGTGAACTCATAAACTGGGAAGACGTAAATAAACCAAAAGGAATAACAGGCAAAAACAAAATAAGTCAGTATAGCGCAGTGGTTCAAGGCTCTTAGCTGCAAACCTGGAGACCTTTGTTTGAATGCCACAGCCCCCACTTGCATACTGTGTGACCCTGAGCAAGTAATTTAACTTCCTTGTGCTCCCAGGTCACATCTGTAAACAAGCTTCAGCTTAGTGTGTCTCTCCTGGTTAAAAAAAGTCAGTACGATGTCTATTGCTCAATGCAAGCAGTATGAACAATATTTAAAAAATAATAAAACTAGAAGTGATAATCTTGTAAGAAAGACCAGACACCATAGGAATTACAGAAACCTTGTGGAAAGAGAATATCAAACAGAATACAGAAATGATGGGATATAGATTATTTAGGGGAGACAGATGAAACAAGCATGCAGCAGTAATAACACAGTGTATCACTAATGAATTGCAAATATGAAAAGTGTCAGACAAAGTTAGAAAAACATACTAATAATCTGGATTGATAAAGGTGGAACGATTAAGGTAAAGGAGTGAACAATCTGTAATTGTGTGTGTTATAGACCCCCAGATAATGACTTGATTAGGAATTAGGAAGTGACATAGGAAATAAAAATTATAACTGAAAAATATGATGTAGTCTTCCTGGGTGACTTTAATTATGAAGGAATTGAATGAAAAGGTATAAGTGATAAAACAACACAAGACTGTGAAATTATATGAATATTAGATGTGTCAAACTTAATTCAGTGTATACAGGAATGCACAAGAGGGGAAAACTTGCTAGATATGGTAATAAGTAACATGGACTATCAAATTAAAGAATATAAGGCAATAGGTTGCTTGTTAACATGTGATCATAAAATGATGAAATTCAAAAGCAATAGAAACAAAAGGAGGGTCAAGGAAAACTCTGAAGTATATACAGTATAACTGTAACACAGTGAATTGTGAAAAAACCAAAAAAATTAATTAAAACACTGGGACTGGCACAAAGATTTTGAAAACACTACAGCAGATGAGCCATGGAGAAAGTTTAACACTAAGCCACAATGCAGTAGAGTAAATCTGCATTTTTACAGTCTCTCCATTATATCCTTGCTAATCTTTTCTATGGAGTGTATGTTTTTTATACATTCTTTCCCATTATAGAAAACTGCAACCATTTGCTGGATTTTTTTATTTATTTTATTTCAAAGGTTATTGCACTAACTATGTAGCTCCTATTCCTTCTATTTGAAGGTTTCTTTAAGTATACTGATATAACAGCATTATTTACTGGTTACAGGAAATTTTTATTAGAATATTTTAAATTATTGTGTTAAATGGCTGTGGCTGCATTCTGTTTAATAATTACTTGAAGTAGTAAGGTAAATCAAGTGCCAGTGTTGGGGGGGGGGGGATGGGCAAATGGGCCAGGAATGTCCTTTTCTGCTGTCACATGTCCATAAATGTATGCATCTATAAGTGCAGGTCTCACTTTCATGAAATAGACTTATAGAAACTCAGTGTTTACTAAAGTTTTAATAGGTAATATAATGGTGTCTTCATTTTATACCACCCCCACCACCTTTTACCTAGCCTTATGTTTATATTTACAATTGGGTAGGGTACCACAATAAAGAATTACTGTATTCTTATTGGTATCCATGACAACAGTACATAATTGTTTGATAACAAGAGATTGCTGAATCTAAGATAACAGCTGGTCTTGTTTTTTCCATTTTTAGTTTTATGTTATCCTTTTCACAGGTACTTTTTCCTAGCTGTGTGCTTGATACAATTTTAGCCTGATGGTAATTGTTGGCACTGTAAATTAGTTGTTCTCACAACCCAGTACAGCCTTCTGAGGAAGACTGGTTAAAGCTGATACTGTACACGTGGGTATCTGGTCATGTGATTCGAATTCATCAATATACATGACATAAACTGTGTCTATTACCAGGTGCATGCACTGTTTTTCTTTTTTTTTTGTTTTGAACCTATTTGCAAAGCAACACCTTTGAGAGACAGGAGTGCTGTCAACCTTCTTCCTTACCTCTGCTGTTTTTGTGTTTGTCAGATTTTCTTTAATAAAAAATCCCCCTACTCTAACATAGAAACATAGATTCTGTTGGCAGATAAGGACCACTTGGCCCACAACATCTGTCCATATTTACCCTACCTATTATTGACACTGGTAATCCTACTCTGTCCCCAGGCTCCTCTTCCTTTATTATTACTACTATACCTCTGTGCTTATCGCATGCATTTTTGAATCCTATAACCATTTTAACCCCCACCACCTCTGTTGGGAGGCTGTTTCATGAGTCCACCACTCTCTTTGTGAATTAGTACTTTCTCCCATTACCTCTGAGCCTCCCCTTCTGTCTTTATAGTGTGATCTCTTGTGCTTGAGCATCTTTTTCTTTGAAACATGCTTCCTTCATGTACCTTGTTTATACCTGTGAGGTATTTGACTGTTTCTATCAAATTCCCCCTTTCTCTCCTTTCCTCCAGGGGTTACATCTTTAATTCCTTGAGCCTTTCCCCATATTGCTTTTGATGCAGGCCATGCACAATTTTTGTTGCCCTCCTTTGTACTGTCTATGCCCTATCTATGTCCTTGTGGAGATGGAGCCTCCAGTATTGTACACCGTATTCAAGGTGCGGTCTCAACAGTAATCTATACAGGGGTATTATTACCTCCCTCTGCCTGATGATGATTCCCCTGTTTGTGCAACCCAGCATTTGGCCTGCCTTCCCCACTGCCTTGTAGCTCTGTTTCACTACCTTCAGATCATCAGAAATGATCACCCCAAGGTCTCTTTCCTGCTTTGTGACCGTTAATACATCTCTCCTATTTGGTACATTGCCCATGGGTTCCTGTGCTCCATGTGCATTATTTTGCATTTTCTTGCATTAAAACTCAGCTTCCAAACCTTTAACCATTCCTCTAGTTTTTGTAGATTGATTCTCATTCTTTCTACCCCTCCTGGTGTGTCCACTCTGTTGCACAGTTTTGTGTTGTCTGCAAACAGGCATACTTCCCTTCTAGCCCTTCTGCAATGTCACTAATAAAGACGCTGAAGAGGACCAACCTTAATTTGTCTACTCCAGAGTGGATGCCATTTACAGTACCATTACCCTCTGACTCCTATTGACCAGACAATTTTCCACCCAATTTATTAATTTGGGACCTACTTCTAGGCCCCCCAGTTTGTTTAGCAGTCCTCTACGTGGGACAGTGTCAAAGGCATTGCTGAAATCCAGGTAGGCCATGTCCCTGATCCACCTCCCTGGTTAACCAGTCAAAGGATTCAATCAGGTTTTTCTGGCAGGACCTCCCCCTGTGAAACCATGCTGCCTCTGATCCTGCAGATTATTGGTAATAAGGTATTCCCCAATCCTTTCCTTCAGTAGTGATTCCATTACCTTGCCCAGCACTGACGTCAGGCTGACAGGTCTAGAATTTTCTACCTCCTCCCTATTTCCACTTTTGTGGAGTGGGACCATATATCTGCCCTCCTGCAATATCCCAGAACCTCCTCTATTCCTTATGACAGGTTGAAAGGGCTGTCAGAGGTGCAGCTAGCTCCTCTTTTAGTTATCTCAGTATCTTGGACTGCACCCCGTCTGGCCCCATTGCCTTGTCTACTTTTCTTCAAGCACTCTTTCCTTTGTAAAAGTGTTTGTGTCCACTTCCTGTCCTTTATACCCTTATTCTTAATCCTTGACCTGTTTCCTACCCCCTTCTCTGTTAATATTGAACAGTAGTATTTGTTCAGAATATCTGTTTTTTGATGATCCTCTTCCTTCCACACTACCCCCTCCCTCCTCTTTTGGTCTTACTATACCTCCCTTTGCATTTCTATTTTCACACACACACACACACACACACACACGAATGTGTGTATGTGTATATATATATATATATATATAAATATATATAAAATATGCACAACCATATCAACTCTTTTTCAATAAATACCATGATATCTTTAACTGCCATCTTGCTTTGCTTTTATTTACCTAATTCAGCAATATAACATCTAACAATTGACATGGCACCCTTGAAAGTGGAGGAAAGGGTGAACTAAAAAATTACTGGCCAGCCAGTGTGATGCTAATAGTTGGAAAACTACTATACATCATAATAAATGAAAGTTTGGTTTTGGGCTCCAAGATGGAAGACATCATGTATTTGTGATGGAAAGGGCTTGCCAAACAAATTGCATTGACTATTTTGACTGAGGAGTAGTGATCCAGCATACCTTATGGGATTTTACTTCTTTTTAGAACTGGTATGCCATTGTTGTCTTTATGGACATTTATACTTTTCATATTTTCCTTATAAAATTTGGCTGCTGCTGTCCCCCAGAATGTGTATTTTGTTCCCTCTATATTTTCCAGTACTTGGTGCTTCTGATCCAGAGAGAAGATGACTGAAAAAAAGACAGGAAAATGGTTTGGCAGCTTAAAGGGCTTATGAAGGCTGGCTGCACTGCTGCAAGGATGTGGTGTCTTTTGACATTGTGACTGGTAATGACTGAGACAGTGGTTAAGATATTAGAGTTGGCAGGGATGGCAAGATAATGTTCAGGCAGCATCATGAGAGTCCTACTATGAGAGAAAGGGTTGATCAACTCAGAAGGGTATAAGTAACAGGTTGGACAGCATGTGGTAGATACTAGGAGCAGCTGATATTAGGAATGGATCCTGATTATAGACCTCAAGTGATGGACCATGGACTCAAATGAAGAGCATTAAGCTCTGAGTCCTGAAAGATTAGAGTTCCTTGAATGACAGATAAACTAATCAGCTTTAATTTGGGGGGGGGGGGGGCTCAATACGTATTGCCTGTCCTTGATAAATTTTAAACAACTTTCAGAAGTTTATTTTTTAGTACACTTTATGTGCTGATGGGACTATTCAAACTGTTTATATGCCAGTTTCTTGATAATCTTAATTTTTTAGGAGTTATTTTTTTCATATTTTAATGTGCTCCAGTTTACATATTGTCTCGGTGGACATGGGAAGATAGTACTGAAAACTGTATCCTCTGGAGAAAAAAATATACATTAATCATTTCTCTCAAATTTTTAGGCATAGTGGACCTAATTCCAAGACAGTTATACCAGGCATAAATGAAGTACACCAGTCATGATAGTGCAAATCGCAAGTTACACTAAAGATTTGCAAAACACGTGATTCCAAAAGAACGTCCATGCCACAACCCGCAACTGCGATGACAAATGCAAATTATGATGCAGTTACACCAAAGAAAGCCTACACCACTACATAATTTGGCTTATGACATGCGTAACACACCAGTACCTCTACCTGCTACTTGCCTTGTCTTTTTTACTCTACATTATTTTGGATTACCTCATGTATGTATGTTGTGTCTGCCTTCGACGAGGTACCTTTGTAAATGAGCCTCTGGCTCAAAGGTTTTTAAACTGATGTTATAATAAATAAATAAATAAATAATAAAACTGCTATTTCAGAACAGGTGGTGTAATGAACCAAGTCAGAGGATGATAATGTAAGTTAGAACAAGGAAAAGCTGTCCTTTCCAGAGCACAAGCCATAGAAACTCTCTCCCCACAAAGCCAGACTGCAGCATACCCCCAACCATTAGGCCCTCAATGTGGAACTAATGGGCAAATAGTGGAACACCCAAGCAAACATGCCCTAGGAAGTCCAGGACACAGTGAAATAGCAGCATGGCCAGACAGGCCAATAATAAGTGAAATACATAACTGGTGCAACATGTACCATAGCAAGTAGCACAATAGGCAAACACAGAATGTGGGACAAGGCATCACAATGAGGAATAGAGAAGTAATGGGATGTACAGTAGGGAACAGTGTCATGTAATGTGGGACAGTCGAGAGGTATGTACTGCTGACAGTATTGACGAGTTGCGACATGCGTACTGCTATGCCACTATTGCGAGTTATGCCATGTCTTCCGGGTGTAACTTGTGACATGCATAATTCTGCATTTTCTGTTGCATCTGGTGATCCTTTTGAAATTATGGAACAGCTCTTATGTCATAGGGTTTTAGTGAAACATTACACACTGGCGTACTTTGTGCCCTGCTCTCACCGCTGTCTTGGAATCGGGCCCAATATCCTTTCCTCATCAATTGTATTCTTTTTTTTTTTTATTTGGCTGTCATTTTCAAGTTTAGCACCATTATGGTCAGCTGACTTTGTGTCATAAAATCAATATCCATCTTAACAGAGCAGAAGATTCCTGGAGCAGGGAGTGAATGTTGTTATTAAAGCATTAAGTCAGAACTTCTATGTTGTATAGCTGTGCCATTTGTTTTGCAGTTTTCTGCAGTAAATACCTCAGCAAGCATCTAGTTGAAACTGCAGTTTGTGATTAATGGTCAGCTCTTCTATTAGTCAAAAATGGTGCTGGAGTTGCAAATAACTTCATTGGTTTGGCTGTTTTGTGAGAAACTGGGTTCACAGAAACATAACATAGAAATCTTGAATTTGCTGACAGAGAAGGACCACTTGGTCCACCTAGTCTGCCAATTTTTCCCTGCCTACAATATTATGTCAGATCCTAACTGATTTCTGGCCCCTTTTTCTACTGCCCCTTCCTTTTCCCTATGATTCCATTATGCCTACTCCATGCATTCTTGAACCTCACTGTTGTTTTTGCCCCCACCACCTCAAGTGGAAGACTGATCCAGAAATCCATCACTCTTCCTGTGAAGAAGTGCTTCCTCACATCTCTCCTGAATGTACCCCTCTCTAGCTTAATATCATGTCCCCTTATTCTAGAACATCTTTTTTCTGAAAATGCTTCCATTTTGTACCTTATTTACCCTCATTAAGTATTTCAAAGTCTCTAACATCCCCCCTCACTTCTTCCAGTGTGTACATAACAGGTCCTTACAGAGCAAGTGCTTAGTAAGGATGTACACCTTAAAGAATGAAGGTCTGGGGCCTTTAGATACCTCTGCAATCATTCAGTTTTCTTTTATTTGTTTCTTTACTTGCCTTTTCACCATTTTATTTGTATTTTGCAAACTCCTAGCACAAAGAGAATCCAGTGGAATTCTTGTATAATGAAGTCAGAAAATCTTTACTGGCAGAGGCTGTCAGTGTATTTCAATAGGAAAATGCAAATCTGTTTTCAGATTTTTAATGGAGAAATAACACCTTCTACCTCCAAAATTTTATATATTTAACAGAAATATGTGATTTTGGATACCCTGTGATCTTTTGTATAATTTAGAAGGTGACATTTTCTTCATAATTTCATAACTTAGATTTTACTTGGGATGAAGAAAAGAGAAGCCAATTATGGTTTCAAAAATTGTAAAATCATACAGTTGGACCACAATATTGCAAACATATAAAAGGTGAAGTTTGTTACTGAAAGAAGTTTCTATTTCTTTTGAAAAAGAGAAAACAAAATATTTATTTTATCATTGAAATACACTGAGCTCCTAAGTAGTTGGTAGTTTCTGACATCATAATACCAGAATTCTGTTGAACTGTTTTTTTACAAGCAGTGTGAAAAGAAAAGGGAAAACCCACTTGTTTCACTGCACTAACAAATATTTTTTTTAAAATACAAGTGGAAAATAATTACTAAGACATTAAAATACAGTAAATAAAACTGTCAGTTGTCTATTTATTACAAGTAAGCACCTGCTCTTTAAGTTCCTCATAGGGCTTCTGATGCAGACCCTGTACCATTTTAGTTGCCCTCCTCAGGATCTACTCTGCTCTACTCTGTCTATACCCTTCTGGAGATGTGATCCATAGAACTGGACATGGTACTCCAGGTGTGGTCTTACCAGTGATCTACACAGAAGCAACACCGCCTCCCTCTTTCTGCTTGTGATACCCCTCCCTATGCACCCCAGCATTCCACTAGCCATCCCTGCTGCCTTGCCACACTACATGGTCACCTTTAGGTTATCAGATATGATTACGCCCATGTCTCTTTCCATCTTGGTGGTCCTCAGTACCGCACCTCCCATATTGCACTTTGCCCTGGATTTCTATGCTCCAGGTGTATTATTTTACACTTTTGCCCCTTGGTTTCTGTGCCCCAAGTGTATTATATTGCACTTTTTTTTTCATTTAAACCCAGTTGCCATTTCCTTGACCACTCACTGAGTTTTCTCAGCTCACTGCTCATTCCTTTCCACCCTACATGGAGTGTCCATCCTTATACAGATGTTGGTGTCATTCACAAAGAGGCTGACCTTACTTTTCAGCTCATCTACAAAGTTACTTATAAAGACATTAAAGAGGACCAGTCCCAGTACTAATTCCTGAGGCATCCCATTGGTCACCCTCTCTTCCTCAAAGTGAACTCCATTTACAACCACCCTCTGTTGCCTACTGTATCCCCTAACCAATTTCTTACCAAGTTTGTTACCTTGTACTCACTCGTAAGCTAAGTTCAGTGTACTGGGGGCTTGTACTGTAAACTGTTTTTAGGTACATCCTCCCTCTATCATATGATCAAGGAGCCTGTGTCCTACAACAATCAAAGGAGCCCTCAAGCACCTATAAGCAAAAGTGAATTCTATTTTGCTGCTATTGATTAAACTTAAAGCTATTGTTACTGTCCTGTTTTGTCATATTCTGCAAATATTCAGGTGGATAGTGCTATGTATGTTTGTTGCATTTAGACATTGATCTTTACTTTTTCTTATTATAGTATTTGCTTATATATATCTATTCTTGGTGTTTGTAAAGCCATTATTAATCAGAACGCCATAAGTGCTTGAAGGCTACGAGAACCAAATTCCTTCTGCTGCAGTTTTACTAATAGTATCAGACCATTGCCATCCAAAAAGTGATTCAAAGAACCAACAGTTAACTGCTGGTAATTTCAAGTCTTTTTTATTTAATGATATTTAAATCTGTATTTTATACCCAGTCAGGTGACTGTTACTCTAATATTTTAATATTTTGTAAAAATGATTGTTCGTAGAAGAATGGCTAAAGAAATCAAAGGTATTATTGATTTACTTTTTTATCAACATCAGATAACAAAATGTAAAAAAGGGTAATAAGTCTGCTGGTTAGCCTGGTGCTTATTTCAGGCAAATTAAAATTATAGTGGCACTGTGTTAAAAACAAAACAACAACAACAACAAAAAAACCCAGCAACAACTGGATAACAAAGATAAGCCAGGCAAGAATGGTACAAGTGTATTGCTCAACAAAGAACATGAGCTTGAAACCCCAGATATGATAAATGCACCTGTTGCTATTATTGGATTACCTCCATTGATTTAATTATTGCCTAGGTTGACCAAGTCTCCAGACCTTCAATTATAGAATCTCAGCACTCTATTAACTACATACACATACTCAATTCAAATTATTTGACCCCAGATTATATATGTCCTTCATAGTAACTAATGATATACCAGGGACCTTAAAGTCTACGATTGATGGAATCCATTCACTAACTCCTCAGTTAAGAGTAAAGTCCCATCCTGTTTATAAGGAGCTCAAATCAGATCCAGCACTATGCAGCAATATGAAAACTTCTAACAAAATTCTGCAAGAAACAGTAGCAATATATGTTGCTTCTTGTCCATGCTGCCCTATGCAGTACAGCATCCATTGTTCATATATTATTATCTGACAAAGTTGTTAATATATTGTCACATCAACATGTTGCCAATATTATACTGGTGGGGCAACTAGTTTGTATTAGGTAGTATTTTTATGTTTTTAGATGACTCTAAAGTTATCAAGATTGATTTAGATACATTGGAATTGAGCTTTAACTCTGACTCTGAATTTGGTTCAGAAATCCTTTCTCAATATGTTCTTTCTCCTGCTACTTCTGAGCATCAAAAATGAACTAAGGGTAGGTCATACATCTTACCTATTGTATTCAAGTCTCCAATAACAGTGAACTCTAAGAAGAGTCAATATAATAAGTCAAAAAGAAAAAGAAGTCAAATAGAAAGAAAAATAATCATTTCCAGCTGAGAAAAATGATGTGGCAATTCAGCCAAGTTTAAAAACCATAGAGAAGCCCACAGCACTATACACTAACACTGTATTACCATTACACCCAAATCTGCCCTCACAATTTAAAGGATATTGCCTCACTGGTGGATGATTTAATTTTATAGGACACCCAGAAAAATGATTAAGTAGCTAACATTCTAGCCACCCAGGAGGTGGGAGATGATATTCAAATTGAGGTGGTGGAAGCTGTTGAATTTTGAGTTAGAGAGGCGGTACTATTAGATAAAAACTCTTACAGATAAATTAAAACAGTTATAAAACCTATGAATGTTGCCAAAAAATGAATCTCAACAGATCTCTCTTAGAAATATTAAAGTATCTATTTATAAGGAAACTGGGGTTCCATTTCATGCATTCTGAGTTCCTGTATGGCTATCTTGGTAAGGAAGGCAAAGAGATGAGAGCAGTCTTTTTAGTTTTTGTCTTGGATTTCAGTAATCCAGAATTTCAGAAAAAATACCTTATATTATAGAACTTAGGCATTTCAAGTTCATTGTCGCAGCCATTAACCATGACTTAATTACTATATTCTCAGAATACCTATCAGTTGAATCCTCAAACTTAGGAACATTAGAGCAAAGACTAAAAAGATCTGCAGATTATCAACACAGTATCAATGGTAAATATGAGCTGTATGTAACTATCTCAGTCGTTGGGATAAAAAAATTCAAGACATGAGGCAGGCAATTCTTTGTTAAGACAGATCATTTTGTTACACAAATATTTTCTAAAAATTCATCTAGGTAAGAATGGCATTATTGCAGAAAAAAAGGAATCAGATTGAAGTCTTCCCAGAAGGACAAGTAGCTTTATTAATAAAAGATAAGTGACTAGCTATGGCCTTTATGAAAGAGGATGAAAACCTTGACCCCTTGGGAATAAGTTTGTTTGGTTACAGTGATATCCTAAATTAAACTAAATTTGTAGCACATAGACCTTTTCCTGATCCTTCCCTCAGACAATGACTATTCTAGAAAAGCAGATTGGTTTTGTCCCTTTAATAGAAATTAACCCACAGATCCCCATGTCAAAAGATGTACTGTCCCAGAACAGGCAAATAACAAAATAGCTCTGATTTTCATTATTCAAAAAATTTAAATTTTCTCTTTTGGAATATGGCAGGTTCAGCTGCCCCCAGATGAAAACTAGAGTCAAAGAACCAGGGCTTGAGCCAGAGAAACAGCAGTTCTTTAGGTGTAATGGCACTGAGTATGTTTTTTAAATGATACCATGATTTTGTGACGCATATGTAGCTTTTGCCAGTGACTTTTCTTGCTATTAGTGTTCCGGGAGTGCTTGGACTTTCTTGTTTTCCTCATTGAAGTGATGCTTTTTACCTACCACAGAGGCCAAAAACATTCTGAGCACACTTTTTCCTGTTCTGTTTAGCTGCCAAGTTCCCTGATAAGGATTTCATAAATTCTCTGGAAACATTTATTGTGGTTTGTTTTCATGAAACCAAAGACTTGTGAACAAGCTGGACAGCCTTTGAGTGGATCACAAAGTGGTAAACTGGATTAGGAACTGGTTGAGTGATAGAATACAGAGAGTTGTGGTAAATGGTATTCAATATTAGGAAAGGATGATGACCAGTAGGATGCCATGGAGATCAGTACTGGGCCCAGTCCTGTTTAATGTCTTCATAAGTAAATTTGAGGAGGGGTTGGAGGGCAATGTGTGCATCTTTGCAGATGACATTAAGATCTGCAAAAGAGTGGACACTCCGGGAAGGGTGGAAAAAATAAGGAGGGACATAGGTAAACTGGAGGAATGGTCCAGTGTGTGTCAGATGAGATTTAATGTGAAAAAGTGCAAAATCATGCATTTGGGGCACAAGAACCCAGCAGAGGATTATGTGATTGGAGGGACTGATAGTCACAAAACAGGAAAGGAATTTGGGGGGAATCATGTCCCATTTCCTAAAGGCGGCCAAACAATGTGCCAAGGCTATTGGGAGAGCCAGTGGGATGCTGGGGTGCATAGGGAGAGGTATCACCAGCAGGAGGAAAGAGGTGGTGATGCCACTGTACAGATTATTGGTGAGGCCTCATTTGGAATATAGTGTCTAGTTCTGGAGGCAGCATCTCTGTAAGGACTTAGCCTGGGTGGAGGCAGTTCAAAGAAGGGCAATAAAGATGTTGCAGGGCATGAACAAAAAGTCATATGAAGAGACACTCAGAGGCCTCCATATGTATACCCTGGAGGAGAAGAGAGACAGGGGAGATATAATACAAGCATGCAAATATCTAGAAGCCATTAATAGGGTACCAGAAGGTAGGTCTTTCAGAAGAGGAGATGTCCAGGAACGAGGAGACATGACATGAGATTGGAAGAAGGGGGAAGACTAAGGGGTAGTGTGAGGAAGCATTTCTTCACAGAAAAGGTGGTGGATGCATGAAATAGACTCCCAGTGTAGGTGGTGGAGGCAAACACAGTGGGGGGATTCAAGCATGCATAAGACAGGCATAGGAGAACCCTAGTAATAGGAATTAGGAGGTAGAGCTGGAGATCAAGTAGGGTCTGCTGCTTTTATAGTAGGCAAAGAAAATAGGGTTGCCAATAAAAGGCAGGCCAACTTGTCTAATGTCCCCCTGCCAGAAAAGCAAAGGGGAAGGGGGAGGGGGATAGGAAAGGGGAGGTAATGTGATGTCAGAAAGGGACAAATGATCGGAGGAAGGAGAGCATCCCAGTTGGTTAGGGAAGGGGATAAGGAGGGGACAGGGGGTCCATTTTGGGCTATGTAATGGACTGCTGCTTTCTGGTCACTCTCTTTTTGCTGGGAATATGATTCCCCATCCACCCGCCCTATACTAAGGAGAAAGGTTTGCTGCTGGCTGGCACTGCACAGGAAGTTGAGGATAGAAAGCATGGTCCCTTGGGGCCTCAGTATGGGGTTAGGGGAGCTGCAGTAAGGCAGCAGATGGTTCTGGGGGCTGGAAGGAGCCCTGGTGGAGGGCACCAGGTTGTGAGGGAGAGGAAAGAAAAAAAAAGAGAGGCAAGGAAAAGGGGAAATGAAAGGGGAAAAGGGGGCATAAAGGGAGGGGTTAGGCAGCATGGGCTGGGGACCAAGGAACCCAGGTGTGGAAGTAAATGAGGGATGGGATAGTTACTAGGGGCCGGATCACATGTCTGGACCTAGGGGGTTATGGACTGGGAACTGACCCTGTGTGGGTCAGTCCCAGGTAAGGGGGGGTACCAGCTAGTGGTACCAAATGGTGGTGGTACCAAGTGGGGGTACCTGGTGGTGGTACCTTGTTTCTGGTGAGGATGGGGGTGCCAGATCAGCTGTGTCCAGACCCCGAAGTACTACAAACAAGGAGAAGAGGATAAAGTCAGAAGAAGGTTCCCACAGAGAAGAAGCAGAATGAATTATTGTGGTGGTACTGTACTGTACTGTATATTGTTGAAATATGAAGTGTTGGATGTAAATATAATTTGCGTCCCTTAATAAACATTGCCAGCGAGCATCCAACAGTAACAGGTGTGGAAAGATTTATTTCTGGGAGGCAGATCAGGAGACAATGGGCAGACTAGATGGGCCTAGCGGTCCTTGTCTGGCATTGGTTTTAGTGTTTCTATGCTTCAATGGCTAGTAAATATTTCAGTCACCAGTAAAGAAAGAAAAATCAAGGAGTAGATAAACTATGGGGTTGTCATCTCTGATAAAAATGTCTAATAATGTTACAGTTATTTGCTCTTCATGTATAAATATAATATTCTCATTGCCAATATTCTCTTGATTGTATTCAGTATTGTATTGTAAACATATATCTCCCTCCTAATAGTTCATCCTACATTTAGACAGAAATGTGGACTGAATTAATGAAATCTACAGAACTGGTAATACAGAAAGATGACATCAGATTGATATTTGGTGATTGCCATGCATGGCTAGTTTTATTTAACAGATTATCTGAACCAGACGCATTTGTTCCTGCTCTATCTCCAAATTTATATACCAGAAACAGGAAAGGTAGTGACCACAATGAAAGCAGTGTTACGTTGATGAAGGGGTTGGAGGAACCTGACTGAACAGTTATGAATGGACATTTCATTCTGATAATACTGGTGAATATATGCCTTATTCACATAATTCTGCAACTGTTACTGATTATGTGATTATTCCAAATTCTCAACTAACTTATAATGCAGAGTTGAAAATTGTCCATAAACCTAACAGTGATGTCTCCCAATTAGTTGTTAAAAAAATAGATCCCCCTTTGGATATAACCAAAGTGAGCAGCTTTAGAACCAGAGGGCTCAGCATATATAAAATAATACATAAGGTGGTGTGTATATTATATAATTGCATGAATGTATATCAAGGGGGAACAGTAGAAGGAGAGAGGAGGTTATACTGCCTTTGTACAGGTCACAGGTGAGGCCACATCTAGAGTATGGAGTTCAGTATTAGTGCCAACACCTCAGAAAGGACATTAACCTGCTGGAAAAAGTCCAGAGGAGGGCTGCAAAGATGATAACTGGTCAGCAGGGTAAGGCATGCAAGGAGAAGTTGAGGGCACTGAACATGTACTCCCTGGAAGACAGGAAGACAGTGGAGACATGATTGGGACCTTCAAGTACTTGAACAGGATAAATAAGATCGATAAGGAGAGTCTCTTTAAGATGCTTAGCAACCATAACACAAGGGGGCACAGTCTTAAGCTGGAGAGTGGGAGTTTTAGGAGGGAGGTCAGGAAGCACTTCTTCACAGAGAGGGTGGTGGATACTTGGAATGTGCTGCCAGAAGAGGTAATCTCATTGAAGACAGTGGAAAGCTTTTAGAGAGGCTGGGACAGGTATAGGGAAGGGTAAGGGTCATGTCGTAGGGAGGATGGGAGGAGTGGGGAGAGGGGGCAGGGACAGTAGCTCAAGCTGTCAACCCTGCAACATGAGCAGACTTGATAAACCAAAAAGCCTTCTTCTGCTAGCTTCTTTGTATGTTTATGTGTTCGTATTTGTAACAAGAATTTCACACACACCAGAGGTGTTGGATGCCACATAAACCCCAAGAGCTGAGCTTGAGGGATTTTTCTAAGCATTCAACAGTGACGGTGTGTGTAAAATTTGAGATTCTGCACCATCCCCTATTTTATTTTATATAATTTCTGGGATTAATTTTTTCACCATAGCAATTATATAAAATAAAAAGACGTTCCTGTATGGCCAGATCCAGTTAGGTTTCAGCATGACCCGCAGTCACCTTTATTTATTTACTTAAAAGTTTGTTTATTTATTTATTTATATATTTCAGTCACCTGCCAAAAGTTACATTTTTTTTTCCTGGTAGTTAATTTTTTTTTAAAATAACTTACCGACAAGTCCAAGTGGCAGTTCAGTCTCCAGGTTCATGACAAGGTGGCCAATGGCTTGAATGGAAAAGCTGTGATTGGTCCATGTTCAAAGCGAGGAAAACCCAGCTGTTATTAGCACTCATTTATAATTGCCAAATACAACATGGGTTTCCCTATGGGAAAAAGGGAAACTCAGCTATTATATTAGAATAATCAACAAGAGACTAATGTGGCATTGTCAACTAGAACTGACGTTATTAGAGCACATACATAAGTTTGCCAATGAGGATTTCACACACACCCTTATTTATCAAGTCTGTCACTCAGCAAAGTATAATATGATGCTACAATTATTCTCAGAGATAACTCCTTATTTATACAACATCAAGTAATAAGTTATATTACAATAGGAAATGTAAAGAAAAAAGATTAGTCATTAGGTTTATCAGGCAGGATAGACTCAACCCTTCAAGAGTACACCTTCTAAATCTGAATAGAGCTAGGAATTCTTATAAAAAAACTTTTGTAACAAAACAAAGTTATAGTATGAAAATAACTGGGAAAAATGTTTAGGTCTGGAGAAACAATGACACATTAATGTTTTGGAATTTGGTGACAAAATTGGTAAATGATTATAGCAGTGAGTTACAGACCAATACTTCACCAGATGACTGGCTTAATCACTTCTCTAAAGTATTTTCTTTGTATTCACAAACAGCATAATATATTCACTCATATCACTGAAAACTTAGGTCTGCCTATAATGTTTTCTGAAAGTGAAGTCTTATTAGCAATTTCATCACATAAGTTAGGAAAGACACCAGATAATGATACAATTCCAAAATAATTCTTCATTCTGAATATTGATTGGTAGGGGGATATATTACACAGTTTTCGAAACTCTTGTTTAAAGCCAGCTTTGTACCAGATTCATGGAGATGAAAAATTAGAGTCCACACTGATAAGAAAGGGGACAGGACAAATCCTGCCTTCTATTGGCCTGTAAGTCTGATCAATATTTCAGCAAAGATCTTCTGTAAGATACTCCTTACAAGTCTATAGAAAAGGGTGGATGACAAAAATATTTTTTTTCAATTTTGCAGGCTGTTTTTTAGGGGGGGTCACTCAAAGATCAATCACTGTAATGTCTTAAACCATATTCTTCATAAATATACCATCATTCATAAACAGAAAATCTATACATGTTTCAGTGACTTGTTTTGGGCATTTAATTCTCTGTCATGGATGATCTTATGAGAGAAACTGATAAATTTAAAAATTGATCCAGCTTTCCTGTATAATATAATTCTATTGTATACAAATATAGTACTTGAACTAAAATAAGGTTTTCTTCAGAAGGCAATACAACTAGGGCATTTGATTTGAAAATTTTTACATTCCTGCATTGGCATATGCTGATGATGTTATTCTGTATCTCTCAGTAAGTCAAGCCTACAAGTGTCTATAAATCTTTTCAAAGTTGCAAAGAAACAACCTTCTGGCAAGCTTCAGGAAAGGAAAAAAAATCTGAACATAAATCATATATTTCATTTAACTGTACATTAGACAGTAACACACTTGAAGCAGTGGATTCCTCTGTTTACTTAGGTCTGGTGTTTTCTTCAAATCTGTCTTGGAATGAACAGGTTACAGGTCTGTCAAAAAATTAGATTTAGTTTTTATGGGCCTTTATCATTTAATGATAAGTATGGTGGGAAACCTGCTAAACTATCTTCAAAAATGTTGTGTTCTTCAGGAGAATGGGGTTTCATTGAACCAATGCTGATTGAAGCCAGGTATACTAAATTTGTATGCAAAATTCTTGGTATTCCAAATTATACCCTATCTGTGCTATTCTATTAGGACTGAACTGGGAGAGATTAGTTTAATACCACTTGTAAATTCAGATTGTTTGCTTATTGATTAAAAACTAAAGGAATGAGGCCTGAAAGACTCCCAGCCTGAGCCTTGAAAGCAATGAAAAGTTTTAGAAGAAGAGAAGTAGATCATGGTTGGTTCAGGAATGTGGATAGAATTGTGGTTGATACTGGCTTAGGCTTTTTGACAGAAATGTTGCATCAAGGAGTAAGTATTCATCCCTCTTCTAGGAAATTGGTTTTAAGTAAACTTAAATTATGAGGCCAGCATAGAGACCTGGAGACTCTGGCAAACTACAAATTAGGTCCTATCATATTAGGAGTAAAAAGACTCACAATTATAAACTCTATTTGGATTTGCTTAAAAAACCTAATCTAAAAAGTGCGTTCACCAAGTTCAGATTTCAGTCCTTTTACTCAAAAGTAATGAAGGTATGATTTCAAGATACATCCAATACTCAAAGTACTTCCAACTGTGGATGCAGGCATGAGATCATAGAAGACACAGTTCACATAGTAATTTGTTGTCCAATATATTCAATATTAAGGAAATGTGACTGGGCTCCTTCTTTTCTCATTCAATAGATCCCCCTACTAAACAGCTTAACCATTTATTGTCTGGACAAGAAGACCCAATTTTAACAGTAAACTCTGCTTATGCCCTGAATGCAATTGTGTCTGCCAGTTTCTCCAATGTAGATAGTGCACATTTCCTACAAAGAATACAGTATATCACAATAATAAAACACATGTAGGACACCTCAGCTCATTTACTTCTACTATGTCTTTTCATACCTATCATCATCTTTTTTGTTTTTCAGCTTCTGTTCATAGCTTGCCTATTATCACTTATTCTCCTAGATCCTCACCCTATTTTCATTCCTCACGTACAGCATATATCCTGTATTTCCCCTTATCTCTACACTAAGTTTGCATTTTTCTCTTTTAGATAATTCTTTTTTTTTAATTCAATATATTTTATTGAAATGATATATTCACAGTCTGACATACATGGCTATAAAACAAGGTACTGTACAGTATATATCTGATTCATGAGATATTTAGCCTTAAGGTTACATTGGCTCAATTATATTATAAACTCCACTAATCGTCTTTCCCCTGTATACCCCCCTACCAATAACATCCCAATAACCTTTCCTGCCATCCACCCCCCGTATCTTACAGAGTCTTCTGGGGTTACCTAACTGGGGGAGAATAGGAGCATATTAGGGACTACTATCCAGTCCTTGTAGTCCCATGGGTGGTCTTCTGTATAATGATGCAATATAGCGCAGTGGTCTAAGGCTCTGAGCTGCAAATCTGGTTACATCCAGCAGACCAGATCTGAGTTTGAATCCCACAGCTTCCACTTGCATACTGTGTGACCCTGAGCAAGTCACTTAACTTCCTTGTGCTCCCAGGTAGCATCTGGAAAGAAGCTCCGGCTTAGTGTGCCTTTCCTGGTTAAACAATTTCACCCTTTCCCCTTCTCTCAGTTCTGCTTGTGGATCCAGTTGAAATGAACTTACTATTGCCTACCATTATTAATTAGGGTAGAGTCTGCTTACTGAAATAGCAAGACCTACTTCCTAGGGATACAGTACATCGTTTGAAGTTTGCCGCATTTCTTGTCAAAACAATGAGAATTATGTCTTAAGCTCACTATCATCTTTTCTATATGTAGTTTAGATAAAAATTCATCTAATTATTCAGAGTAGGATATGGTAGTGGGATCTTTATAATGTTTCATTACCAGTCTTTTTACCTAATGTGAGATAAGGGACATACCATATCTCTTTTCTCTAACTGGAACTTGGGAGTAATCCCCCACTAATCAGATCTCTGGTGTAAAGAGCGCCTCAATCCCTAACAGGGGGTCGAGTTTAGCCCTATTTTTATTCCACAAAGGTTTGATCAGGGGGCAGTTACAGAGAACATGAAGCAGTGTGCCACCCTCTTTGTCACATCGATTACACTTTGAATCATGTAGTCTGCTCATATCCACAAGCTTGGCTGGGATAAAATAAATATCGGGCAGTATTTAAAATTGCATGATATAAGGTTTATCATTAGACACATAGGAATATACTGCTTGCCAAATTTTATCCCACTGAAGTTCATTGTTTGTGAATTGGGCAGACCAGTACTTGGATATGCCTTGAATTTCAGGGTAAATAGCAGGCTAGAGAACTGATACTACTTGGGAAACAGCATGGGGATTCCTAGCCTGATTACAAAGTGTATTGATTAGGTCAGACTGATCTACAATCCAGAGCCCTGGCCCCAGTTTACTAATCAGAAGGTGTCTGATTTGGTATCCATTGAATACCTGCTTAGCCAAGAGATGCAGGGAAAGGGAAAGTTCTGAGGTAGACTTAATTTTACCATGGTCCAACAAATCATAGATCCTAGCCTCTTTAAGGGAGAGTCCTTTCTTAGGTTTCGGATGCTGGCCCCCTAGGATGAAATTGGGATTCAGGTACAATGGTTGTGAGATATCCTTTCTGTTATCATACTTGAGAGCCTTACACAACTGGGAGTGCACCTTAATAGACATGTGAATCAAGTCATTGTTTAATATTTGCAAACTCACCTTTGGTGTTATATATAGCAAACTATGAAGAGAAAGTCCACTCTGCTTAATAATTTGGCATTCAATTTGCAGCCATACAGATAAGTAAATGGGACTCCCTTGTGGGGAAGTCGGGGGGTAACCAATGTAGGTATTTAGCCATATGACTTGCCAAATAGTAGTGGAAGAAATTGGGTAATTTAAGGCCTCCCTGCTGTTTGGCCACTCCTAGCCAAACATAAGACCTCCTTGGAGGTTTTTTGTTCCAGAGGAATATATAAATTATTTTGTGGAGTTTTTGGAACCAGGATTGGGGAAGGTAAAAGTTAAGCATGTTTAAAGGGTAGAACACTCTAGGGAGGATATTCATTTTAATTACACTAATTATCCATTGTAAGGAAAGAGGTAGTGGAGCCCATCTGTCTAAATATTGATCTATAGTTCCTAAAAGGGCATCTAGATTGAGTTTTTTAATTAGGGACATGTTTTGTAACAAAGTGAGTCCTAGATATTTAAGCTGGGACAACCAGGCTAACTATAAACCTGATTTTGTGATCGGTATGTGTGGGGGTTCAGAGGCATTACTGTTGATTTTTCTTTATTTAGCTTGTAGTTGGAGAGTGCCCCATAGGAGTCAATAATTGACAATACCGCAGGGAGAGTGGTCACCAGATCTCTGATGTGAAGCATGATGACTTCTGCATATGCTGATAGATAAAGATTCAGGTCACTGATCTGAATGCCTTTAACTTGGGGGGAGTTTTGGAGATTATATAATAATGGTTCAAGATATAGGTTAAAAAAACATCAGAGAGAGTGGTCAACCTTGACTTGTCCCTGAATAGAGTGGGAACAGACTACAGAAAGCCCCATTACAATAGATACTTGCTGTGGGATATGTATATATAACTTTAACCCACTGAATAAAAGTTTTGGGGAATCCAGATTTGCCCAGTACCTCAAATAGGAATGTCCAGCTAACTCCATCAAATGCCTTTTCCATGTCCAGTGAAGCCAATGCCATTGGTTGCAGTGCCAGTCTGGACACAGAGAAGATGTGAAACAGCTTTGTTAAGTGATCTGTAGAGGAGTGTCCTGCAACAAATCCTGCTTGTTCTGGACTTAGTATGTTGGTCCATACCCCTGCCAACCTAATGGCTAGAATTTTAGTAAAGAGTTTGATATCGTAGTTCATAAGGGAAATTGGACGGTAATTGCTGACTTTATTTCTGGGCTTGTTTGGTTTAGGTACTACTATAGTGAGAGCTTCTAACATTAAAAAGTCAGAGATGCCAGAGTTGCAAAGGTAGTTAAACATCTGAAGTAGCAGAGGAAAGATATGCTCTTCAAGTGTTTTGTAAAACTGGGGCAGGAAGCTGTCCAGACTGGGAGCTTTGCCATCTGGAAGTGAACAAATGGCTTCCGACAACTCTTGCTGGGTTATTTCATGCATTAAAAAATCTTTTTGCTATTGTGTTAGGGAGGGAGTTGGATGTTACTTAAATAATTCTGTATAGCTATGTGTTGTGGCGCATGGTCTGGGGGGAGTATAGAGCCCTGTAATACTCTTCAAATTCTTGGACAATTTCTTTTGGGGTAGTATGAAAAGAGTTATGCTTAAGAGAGTTGAGTGCTCTGTTCTGGATTATTTCTGTTTTTTCAGACAAAGAGCTAAAAGGTGACTGACTTTGTCTCACTGCTCGTTGTATCGGGAGTGGATCTTAAAAAGTGTTTATTGGTCTTGTTCTCTCAGGGTTTCCGAGTACTAGCTTCTTAAAAGGGCTAATTGTACCAGAGTATATTCACTTGGGTTCAGTGGCAACTGCCTTTCCAAGGATTTAATTTGAGAAAGGAGGGAAAAGGAGAATTCATCTCTCTCTCTTAAGGAGGTAGTATAGCACAGTGGTCTAAGACTCTGAGCTGCAAATCTGGTGACATCCAGCAGACCAGACCTGGGTTTAAATCCTGCAGCTTCCACTTGCATACCGTGTGATCCTGAGCAAATCACTTAACTTTCTTGTGCCCCCAGGTTGCACCTGGAAACAAGCTCTGGCTTAGTATGCCATTCCTAGTTAAACAATTTCCCCTTTCCCTCTTTCACTTTCTAATTCTGGTGAGCCTGATGCACTCGCTTTGCAACACACACTTCAGTGCACACCATAATTTGTCTGCATGCTCTATGGAGTCTTGATTATGTTGGAAAAATGGCTCTATTACTTCTTTAAGGGTTTGAACTATATTTTGATTCTGAAGCATCTGGAGATTTAGTTCCCATTTGCTTTCCTTACAGTTATTAGAGGAAAGAGTTCCCTCTAGCCATATTGGAACATGGTCTGACAGAGTTCTTGCAGTCATACCACTACATATTAGACCTGCAAGGATCACATTGTTCACTAGAAAATAATTTATGCAGGAAAACGATTTGTGTGCTGGGGAGTAAAAAGTATATTCCTGAGCTGTGGGGTTTAAAAGACACCATGTGTCATTAAGACCATGAGCTGCCATAAGCTCTCTGAGGGCCATTTGCACTGAGGAAAGGGTGATACCTCTGTGACGAGACTTGTCTAACTCTGGAGAGTAAACAAGATTCCAATCTCCAGCCAGGTTAGTGGGTAACTTTGGAAAAGAGTTTAGGTGACTGCAAGGGCAGTGAAAAACTCAGGGAGTCAGTATTAGGCCCATATATTGACCCCAGTAATGTCTGTGTGGTCCAAGAGCCCCTTCAAGAATATTAATCATCCCTGTGGGTCAGTATGGCATTGCAGCAATTGGAATTCTCTTCTACTTGTTATGAGAATTGCTACCCCTCTTTGAGCCATTGCATTTCTTGCAGCATATACCTGGCCTGTCTGATGCCTTCTGAAAAGGTTCCCTTCATTTTATAATAAATGTGTTTCCTGGAGGAAAGCTATGTTAGAGATTCAAGATGTTTAAGGATTTAATACCTTTTGACCCAGTTCCTGGTCCCTTTAATGTTCCAAGACACATTGACACAAGGTGTGGGTTTTGATAACTCCAAATAAGCAGAGACCAGAGACAGCAATTCCAGTTCTGACCTCAAAAGTTCTTGAGGACTGTTTATTTGATAACCATAAACTTCAAAAAAAAAAAAAAAAAAAATGAAAAGAAAACACTTTGGTATAAAAATACAAAAGAAATTCTAGCTCACCAAGAGCTTTTAGGAAACACTTCTCGCATAGGGTGAAACACGCTTAGGTCAAGCTCCCACCAACATCTATGTAAAGTCACCAAAGAAAGAGAGATACTCTCCCCCCAACATCTCTGTTGTAAATGAGCACTGAAGCTCTTTAAATATTCTTCTGACCAGGTACAATTGATCAGCTGACTAGTTTGATCCTCCCCTATTCTGAAATTATTCACTTAATCTACTCTAATACAATAAATTGGGGGATCAAATATAGCTATATCTGGCATACTAAAGTTTAATAAAACAAAAACCTTCACATATTCTTTTATTATGACTGTTGGAACCTAAAATGCAGCATAAATACACAAGGGCTCATTATTCTAATGAGGGAGCCACCCAAAAGGAGGAGCCAGCTCCAGGTTGTACCCTATAAATGAGCTTTACATTGGGTTGCTGCCCTCCTACGGTCAACCTATCTCCACGCTTAACACTGAGCTCTAGATAAGAACTCCTTGAAACAGAGTACAATGTGTTGCTAGGACAGTAAAGTAAAACAGCAGAGCTAGGCTTGAATTTGTCTTAGTCTTGGAAAACCTTTAAGGATGTTTCAGGGCTGGGAAAAAATGTTTTAGACTCCTGCATTTGTCTAACATTAATTATTGTAGGGAAAGCAGGCTACTTGCTGAAATTTCAGCATTACTTAGAGCTATGCAATCTGTTTGAAAAGGTGGGGCGTTATTATACTACTCACAGGTTTTGAACACTTGCAGAGGAAATAACTCTCCCCCCCACCCAGATCTTGAGGCAAAGAAAAAAAAGAAAACAGCTGTGAAGATAAAGAGAGGAATTATGATAGGTGGCCACTATCATAATGTGAAAAGGGGAAATGTAAGATAAGTTAGAAAAGACTGCTGCAGCAGAGTAGATTTATTTAAAGAAGGAAAAGAACATGCCTCAAGGTTCTCCCTAGCTGACACCACAAGGCAGTGCTGCCACATACCCCCACAGTTAAGCAGAAACCTGTCTCAGGTTTCTATGACAATCTACCTTAATCCAGTAGGTAGGATGGCGTTCTGGCCCACCCTCACCATAGAACTCCACCCCCGGGTCCCATTATAGCAAAATAAGAAAAATATATATTTTTATACAATGTTACTTCTTATTACCCTGGGTTGCCATATTATTCCCTTGCATCGTCTATAATATTTTAATGTCTGGACAGATAATCTGCATTTGCATGAGCATTACCTGCTCTGTGTTGTACAGTGAAATCAAATGGTTGAAGTGCCAAGTACCATCACATTATTCTATTGTTTTTGTCTTCCATTTGAGACAGAAAGCACAAAGGATTATGGTCTGTGATAAGAACGAAGGGGGCACCCCATAGATAAAAACGTAGGGATTCAATTGCCCATTTATCTGCTAAACATTCACATTCCACTGTACTATATTTTTGCTCTCTAGGATGTAATTTCCTCAATATGTAAACTACAGGATGTTCCTCACCATTAATTGTTTGACTCAACACCACCCCTAGGCCTGTACCTGAGGCATTGGTATGTACCTCAAAAGGATACTCTAAGTTGGGGCTATTAAGGACTGGAGATGAACATAGGGCAGCTTTGATGACTATAAAGGCTTGCTCACATTCCTCGGACCATTTGACACAATTCCCACTTTTCTTTTTTGTTAGGTCTGTTAGTGGTGTTGCTATTGTCAAAAAGTTAGGAATGAAGCACCTATAGTACCCAGCCAATCCTAGAAACGCTCTAACCTGCTTTTTTGTGGTTGGCCTAGGACTGCAGGCTACTGCCTCTACTTTGTCTATCTGAGGTCTAAAGAGTCCATTACCCAGTAAAAATCACAGATATTTGGTTTCATACATGGCCAGGACACATTTTACTGGATTTATTGTCATCCCAGCAGTTTTGATTGCATCAATAACAGTCCGAAGATGTTTCATATGGGACTCCCAATCTTTACTGAAAATAACTACATCATCTAAATAGGCTGCACAAAAGGTGGTGCATGGGGCCAACATCTGATCCATGTAGCATTGGAAAGTGGCAGGAGCCCCATGTAAACCAAAAGGCATTGTTCGGAATTGGTAGAAACCCTTAGGGGTACTAAAGGCAGTTTTTTCTATATCTGTCTTTGCCAAGGGAATCTGCCAATAACCTTTTGTTAAATATAAAGTTGATATATACTTTGCATTTCCTATTTTATCAATGATATCATCAACCCTTGGCATAGGGTAGGCATCAAACTGGGCAACTTGATTAAGACCCCTGAAATCAAGACATAGTCGAATGCCCCCCTCCTTCTTTGGTACCACCACCACTGGGGATCCCCATGCACTGTTATAAGGTTCTACTATACCAAGGGAAAGCAATTTCTGTACTTCACTCTGTACCTCTTCCCTAACTCATTCTGGGAGTCTATATGGTCTCTTTCTTATTGGACTGGAATGGGTACGAATGTGATGTTCTACACCTTTGGCTTTACCTGGAATACTGGTAAAGATATTATCATATGACTGTATTGGTCTATGTATCTTCTTCTGCTGTGCCTGATTTAAAGCAGGATTAATAACTATATCCTGGGGCCCTTTTGAACTCTCCAGACGTCCATAGGCTAGCTCAAAATCAGTTTCCTCACTTTCAGGGAGAACCATCAGACTATTTTCTTCCTTTGGTCTTTCATACCATTTCTTTAGTAAATTCAAATGATATATTTTCTTTCCAGGTTTAATGTCAGGGGTGGCAATTTCATAATTTACCGGACCAGTTTGTTGTAAAACCTGATATGGTCCTTGCCATTTCATTAATAATTTATTGCTGGAAGAGGGTAATAATAATAGTACTTTGTCTCCTATTTGTAACTGTTTTTCACCATTCACCCCCTGATCATACCTTTTTTTCTGTGTCTATTGTGCATGCACACTTTTCTCGTGGGCCTTCTGTACATACCAAACTAACCTGTGGCATAATGATCTCATATACTCAGCTATGCTAGTATGTTTCATTCCCCTTTTCCCCTCCCATAGTTCTTTTACCACATCTAAGGGTCCTCTTGGATTTCTTCCATATAACAGGGAAAAAGGGGAATACCCTGTGGAGGCCTGTGGTACTTCTCGATAGGCAAATAATAAAAATGGTAAGAGTTTATCCCAGTTAGTGCCTTCTTCTTGTATAAACTTCACTATCATGTGTTTAAGGGTTTGATTGAAGTGCTCCACGAGTCCATCAGTTTGGGGGTGATAGGGGTATGTTTGGACAGCTACCACTCCTAATAACTGATAGAGTTCTTTTAATAGAGCCGCATTAAAATTACTCCCTTGGTCAGATAATATTTCTTTAGGGATCCCTACCCTGCTGAACACCTTAATTAGTTCTTCAGCTATTCGTTTGGTGGTGACTGTACATAATGGAATGGCTTCAGGGTAGTTTGTCGCATAGTCAGAAATTACCAATATGAAGCGATTCCAACTTGTACTCTTTATTAATAGTCCCATAATGTCTATTCAATTATTTCAAAGGGAGTGTCTACTAAGGGTATGGGTATCATAGGTATTATTTCCTTTCGCCCCACCTGGCTAACATGTTGACACTCAACACAATTTTGGCAATAATTAGCCACCTTGTTGTAAATTCCTAGCCAATAAAATATTTGTAACAGTCTATTAAGAGTTCAGTCCCACCCTGCATGTCCTGCTAAGGGGATGTCATGGGCTAGATGAATTAAATTGTTTCTGTGTGTTAAAGGGACAACCAACTGCTCCACCTGTTCCCCTGTATCTTCCTTTTTGCATACCCTGTATAATATTCCATTTTGTATAATCAATTTAGGGTTACCTGGCATAGAATCATTCTCTACTTGCTGAAATAGAGGTATCCTTAATTTGTTCTTTAGCTATATCACACTCTTCGAAAATGGAAGATACTGGGTCAACTACATTACATTGTTCCTCTTTCCATTTCTGTTTTAGCTTCCTTTTATCAATTTTTAATTTTCTGTCTTTACCAGGTTGTTCATACATTTCGTCCTGAAAAGGAAACACTTCTCCTAATGATTGTAACATTTGTTGTTGTGATCTAGTGGTGACTGCAGCCATGCACTCCCTATTGTCCAGTAACTGTTTAAATTCAGGATAGTTGTGACCAATTAAAATCAGTACTGGTAATTGAGGTACAAGGCCTGCAGTTACCTCTGAACAATTCCCATCTACTGTTACATCAATTTTTTTTAGTTTAGTTTAGTTTATTAGTCTAGGAATTAATACCTTTGAGCCAGGGCTCTTTTACAAAGGTTCCACGTCACAAAGAACATTTAACAAAGCACGATACACATTACAGGTAAAACCAGACAGGAAAGTTACATCATAAATTTGCTATTAACAGTTTAAGCCAGTAACGTTTTTAAGTTTCATAGAAAAACAAGCTATAACAGGTTCAAGCGAGTAGACAATTTCGAGGTTAAGGAAACTCCAGGGAGAGGGTGATCATTAGGCACCAAAAGGAGGCTAGAGAAGAGGGAAAGGTGGTGAGCTGAGAGTAAGTGAGAGGGACAGGAAAAAGGGGAGTAAGTTTGGGTGGGAGACAGGAAGTAGTAGGTACCAGAGGGTTCATTAGTCAGGAGGAAGAGGCCTCAGATGTGAGGATGGACATGAGGAGTAGTAGTCTTTATCTAGCACAGTCACAGTTGCTAGTGGTGGTGAGGTGGGCATAGAGCATGGATTTGAAAGCTTCAAGCGAGGTTGAGGATAGAGTAGGTGGATCAGCGCATTGAACCATGTCAGGGCCCTGTATGCGAAAGATCTTTGTCCCTGTGCAGTCCGGCATCTCGAACCAGGAAAGGTTACTGCTCAGATCTGGTGGAGGGTCGGAGCCAGGATTCAGTCAAGTAGGTTTTGAATACATATGGAATCAGTCCCAAGATAGATTTTTTGCCATTGTGCAGGTGAGATAAATAAGATGATTTGATAGGTTCAACCAGCCTGATTCATAGTACAGCTCACACATGTGAGTCAGTCTTTGAGCCCCGTTGAGGAGCTGGCAGGCCTTATTTAGAGTGATTGAGATACGCCTTAGAGCAGTGGAGGTAGCTGAGCCATAAATAATAAGGCCATAGTCAATGATTGAGATTATGGAACTCTGTATAGCTATTCTCAATGCCGCTTGATTTAGAAATTGACGGTTACGGAATAGTATTCCAAGGCTGGTTCACTGTTTTCGTAGTGTTGTCAATGTGGGTTGCAAAGGTGAGCCCTTGGTCAAAAGTGATGTCAAGGTATTTGAAAGTATTTACTTGGTCCAGTGTAATTCTGCAGAGGTTTGTATGGTGAGTGGAGTATGCCTATTTTTGTTTTGGTGATTGGAGAAGAGCATGGCTTTTGTTTTATTGTGGTTTAGCACAAGTTTACTATCCAGGAACCACCTTTCAACACTAGAGAAAACAAGTTGCAGGCTTTTTCGTAGGGAGTTTGGATCCTTGTGGGAAGAGAGAATTACAGCATCATCAGCGTATAAGATTATTTTCTCCTGGCAGATATCTGGGAGGGAGTTAAGGAACAGGCTAAAGAGGAGCGGTCCAAGAATTGATCTCATTGATTTTTACTGTAGGGTACTGAGATGGGCATCCCCATGTACACATACTACATTCGTATCAGGCCCTGATCTTAAATTATCTCTACTGGGTAATACTTCAGCTCTTATTAGCGTATTCTTGCTGCCTGAATCAATCAGTCCCATCACCTTTTGCTTACCCAGTTCCATGATGGTCATAAAATAAACTGCATTTAATAGTGCTAAATGGGTGTTGTCCAAACATTTTCTAGTACAATACCTGGCTATATGACATTTATATTGGCAATTCCTACACACAATATCTGAATGAAAAGTTTTCTTTTTAAAGTCACTATTAATGTATTTTTTAAAGTCTGATGTAGTAACCTCACTGGGCCTTACTCCAGTTACAGTTCATCCTGTTGGTCCCTCCTGGGACCGAGGATTCACCTTCCAATATGGCTGATGTGCAGTTAAAACATCTTCAGACAAGGAGATAGCTTTCTCTGTAGTCTCAGGCTTGTGTTCTTTCACCCATATTTGTACCTCAAGGGGTAGGATCTGTAAAAACTGTTCCACCACAAAGGTTTCCATGATGGCTGTATTTGATTTTCCCTCTGGTTGGATCCATTTCCAACAGAGCTCCCTTAACCGGGTGAAAGTTTCTCTCAGAATATCTTGGGGGTGGTATTTTAGGCTACGGAATCTTTGGCGGTAAGTTTCTGTGCTAATATCGTACCGTTTTAGAATCTCAGTCTTTACTAGATCATAGTTGTCAGCATTTCTTGCATCCATGTGGCTATATGCCAATTGGGCTCTTCCAGTAAGATAGGGGGCTAAACGCACTACCCATTGATTCTGGGGCCAGTTACAAGCTTGAGCCACCCATTCAAAAGTTGTTAAATAAGCCTCAATATCGCCTGCATTAGTCATTTTTGTTAACTTAATGTCTCTAGGGAAGGAGGTATTACCATCTCCAATAGCCCCTGTAGTTGTCCCCATTTGTTGTAATAATTTAACAGTTTCTGTCCACCTTATTTCCTGTTGTCTCAGTTGCCTCTGCCTTGCTTGTGCTTTTAGATCATGTTGCTTCTCCATTTTCCATCTGCCGTATAGCCATCCAACATACCAAACTTGTTAGATCCTCTTGGGGGTTCTTCTCTAGGAGCTTTCTGGTACAACTCCTCCTCTGTCTCCTCCTTACTTTGCAACTCCGTTTTAGCCATGGGCTTCTTCCACCGGACAACTGGGTCCAGGCCTGGGTGCAAGGGTTCTCCTGTAATGGCCGTCTGTGTTCTGGTTATCATCCCAGTTTTCTTCTCCTCTGTTCCAGATGCCATCTCTGCACATGAGTTATCAGGGTACCTGTTCAGATTCCCAACTGGTCTCTCCCTCTGTACCTTAGACAACCAGTTAATCCCACTCTGACACCACTTTGACACAAAGTGTGGGTTTTGATAACTCCAAATAAGCAGAGACCAGAGACAGCAATTCAAGTTCTGACCTCAAAAGTTCTTGAGGACTGTTTATTTGATAACCATAAACTTCAAAAAAAAAAAAAGAAAAAGAAAAAAAAATGAAAAGAAAACACTGGTATAAAAATGCAAAAAAATCCTAGCTCACCAAGAGCTTTTAGGAAACACTTCTCACATAGGGTGGAAAACGCTTAGGTCAAGTTCCCACCAACATCTATGTAAAGTCACCAAAGAAAGAGAGATATCTTCCCCAACATCTCTGTTGTAAATGAGCACTGAAGTTTTAAATATTCTTCTGACCAGGTACAATTGATCAGCTGACTAGTTTGATCCTCCCCTATTCTGAAATTATTCAGTTAATCTACTCTAATACAATAAATTGGGGGATCAAATATAGCTATATCTGGCATACTAAAGTTTAATAAAACAAAAACCTTCACATATTCTTTTATTATGACTGTTGGAGCCTAAAATGCAGCATAAATACACAAGGGCTCATTATTCTAATGAGGGAGCCACCCACAAGGAGAAGCCAACTCCAGGTTGTACCCTATAAATGAGCTTTACATTGGGCTGCTGCCCTCCTACGGTCAACCTATCTCCAAGCTTAACACTGGGCTTTAGGTAAGAACTCCTTGAAACAGAGTACAATATGTTGCTAGGACAGTAAAGTAAAACAGCAGAGCTAGGCTTGAATTTGCCTTATTCTTGGAAAACCTTTAAGGATATTTCAGGGCAGGGAAAAAATGTTTTAGACTCCTGCATTTGTCTAACATTAATTATTTTAGGGAAAGCAGGCTACTTGCTGAAATTTCAGCATTACTTAGAGCTATGCAATCTGTTTGAAAAGGCGGGGTGTTATTATACTACTCTCAGGTTTTGAACACTTGCAGAAGAAATAACTCCCCCCCCCCCGATCTTGAGGCAAAGAAAAAAAAAGAGACCAGCTGAGAAGATATAGAGAGGAATTATGATAGGTGGCCACTCTATCATAATGTGAAAAAGGGAAATATAAGATAAGTTAGAAAAGACAGCTGCAGCAGAGTAGATTTATTTAAAGAAGGAAAAGAATATGCCTCAAGATTCTCCCTAGCTGACAGCACAAGGCAGTGCTGCCACACACATATCTCATAGACATTGATAAGCTAAATTTTGGCATGGAGCAAGAAAGGGAAACACATGTGAAAGAGTACTCCTCTCATCCATGTGGACTAGCATTGCTGGATAAATTGTAAAGTCTGATAGTCCGCAGATTGCTTGATTGTTTGATAAATCCCGCTTTTTAGTTCAGTAAAGAGATCCCTTGCTCACCCTCCCCCATCCCAGCCCTCCCTTTGAGTAATGTCCCATCTTTGACAATCTATGATCCTCCTTAAATAACAAAAATCCCCCCAAAGAAATGTTCAAAATTCCTCAGTCCATATGACCGATCTCCTTCCATTTGTTTGGTTGCAATTCTCATCAACTGCCAGATGCTCTGTTGCCTTCTCCTCACCCCCCTTTTGAAAGATGCCTCTGCTGCAAAACCCCAAAGCACTCTATAACAATATGTGCTAACAATTAAACAAACACATGAACCTATTAGTAACAAACTTTCTTTTAAGAGTCCGGTCTACAGTTAGTCCTTTCTGAAGTGTAGCATAAAGGTAATCAAACACAACTTATAGTCCCACTAGTGTACCTTTCATTATGCCCTGTGTGACCCTATCCACAGTACGGCAGATAAAAAGCCAAAAATAGAGGTCTTCGATCAGTCTCAAAACTCCGTCACTCTTAAGCTTTTACAAATGGGAGCCCAAGTTCCATTGCCTCGATTGTTATATCTGCTGAGGCATTAATTCAGTGCATAATATAACTCGCTGTGCAGGTTCTGGTTTGCTGGCCTGTATTTCAATTATAAAGTTCCCCATGGTCCCTTGTCATTTCACTTTTCTCTGGCTCCCAACTTCTCATTGTCCAGTCACTTAAAGAGGTCAGGGTACAGTTTTCTGAGATCTCTGGTGTCATTGTCCAAGGATTCATACAACATCCATTGCCGTTTCTTGCTTACTTGCAGCATTGTAGGGTATCACATTCGAAATTTAATGCCCATCGTTATAAGTTTTGCAACAAGAGGGTGCATTTCTGTATGCTTTTACCTCACAGAGAGTTTGAGATCTTGTGCAATTCAGATCCTCATGTTTTCCCATTGAGTCTCTTTGGATTCTCTAACTTTATCTAATATCAGTTGCTTGTTTAGGTAATTTAACAGGCAGAATATTAGAGGGTATAGAGGAGAGCCTTGCGGTGGAGTGGGTTCTAGAGAGTGATGGGCCCTTTCTACAATATATGCTGGACCATTAGGAGAAGGCCCAACAATTCTAACACTCAGCTTCTGTACAAAGAGAATGGAGTTGGCCCCTTCTTTACCCTCTGGGAGACCTAGAATGACTAAGTTATTCCTCCTCTTTGAACGGCCTTCTAGATCCTATAGCTTATCCTTGGCTTTGCATCATCGTTGCCACATAGTCAACAGCTCCGGTTCCACTCTGACCTTCCATTCATCGAGGGAGGAAATTCTAACCTTGTTCTCCCCCTTTCTTATGGTAAGTTGATTCATTAAGCATTTGAGGATTTGTAGTTCTCCAACAACTGTTTGGAGGGATTTCTTTATTGGGGCTAAGCCTTCAAAAAAAGTTACTTCAGTTAGTACGGCCCAGGAGCAGGTTACGCACTGTCCCCTGATCCACCCATTTTATTTCTCTTCACCAGCTTATTTCTCTTCACATCACCTTTTCTGGAGACAGGGGGAGCATGTGTTTGGGCCATTGCTGTTTCATTTCTGCATCCATAAATGGGACAATGAGCAGATTCAGATGTGGCGGACTATGAGCTAACTGCTTCAGCATCTCTGACTATGGACTCAGCAAGTAAAAGAGTATTTTGTATGGTTTTAAGTGAAGGAGGTAAGTGCAGCGTGTCTATCTGGTAGCCATTACAACTAGAAGCCCTCTTTAAGATAATTCTTGAAGAAGACCTATGGTCAAAACATTGATTTTAATTCAATTTTCAGCATACGTTCAATATTTTCATTATGTTTTCAGATTATGTGCTGACACATCACCTTGTTTTTCTTTGTTCTTACTTACTAATAAAAAAACTTCTGGTAGTGGAAACAAAGCTGACAGAGGGTGCTACTAAAATACAGGGCACCAATGCTGCTATTAAAGTACTACTGTTGAAGAAGTCAGAGAGACAAATGGACTGGAATGCCACACTTGTGAGGGACTTAAATTTCCTAAAGTCAAAAGTTGAGACTTTTGAAAACAGCCAGTGGCAAGTCAATGTGAGAATCATTGCACCCCCCCCCCCCGTTTGCCAGCAAATCAGATTTTCTTTTTTTCCTGTTGTTATTAACATTTTAGACACAATATACAACACCTAGTAAATCAGAATAACAATCAGTGCAGAACTCTCAGATGACAATGCTATTAGACAGTGACACTCTGCTCAAAATACATTGATAATCCCTTGGTACCTCAACTTCCCCGGCACAGAAGTGGGGTGGTGGTGTACCCATTAATTATTTCACATAGCTTGTGACTCTGTCTAATCTTCAAGGATAAATGAGGGGAACCAGGTGTGGGGGTTTAGCCTATCTCCAAATATCTCCACCCTTCCCCTTCTCTTCATGCAGTTGTCTATGGGACAATGGTGGGAACATACTGTATAACATGCATAATGCACTTAGTGCACCTTGACATAAGTTGCTCAGCCCTAACATTTAGGCTAAACATTATTCTGTCCATAGTGTAAATGCTATTCACTGTATCTTTCCAATGATGTAAGGTAAGTGTCTGTTGAGTAAGCTACATTCTGGTGATGCACTTCAGGGCTGACACTAACATAAGTTAGGTACTTGACCTGTCTGCCCTTTAGGCATCTGGGGTATCTGATACATTACTAGCAAGTGAAAAAATTATCTTTACAGACCTGAGACTCTTGCCTGCAGAATCAGGGACCACATTGCTTAGAGCATTCACCATCCAGCAAAGATCTTGGCACATGCAGATATCTCACAGAGACCTCTAACAGTGACTGCCACCCTGTCATTGGCAGAGGCCTGTATTCCTGTACTACAGGCAGCCAGAAGTCAGGGGGGAACTGTGTAGGAGGACAGCAAGCTGCCCTCCTTTTTCTTGATACATCCTCCCAGACTCAGGCCACAAAGAATGCTCTACAGTCCATGAAGAAATCCCTCCAGGATCATAGAGTGGCCATGCAGCTTCTCTTTACTGTGCAACTACAAATCTGCCAACAATCCTGGATGCATGTTTTTTTTTACCCTGATACTGCCTCTGTTTTTGCAGACAAAATTCTGAATTATCTTACTGCAGTGGAGACCAATTGAGATAAGGACAGTGGAACTTGATGGACGTGACCTACACTTTGTAAGTATTTGGCTTGTTCAGCAGGTGTCTGCTGAACTTTTCTCAAATGGCTTCTAAAATTGCAGAGGGACCTTTATACCATGTTGTTATGATTTTAAATGACTGACATGCATCATTTGCTCTTGAATGTTTTATTATACTAATTAGTGACCTTGCCAGCTCAGCAAGTAAGGGGTTTATCACTTTTGGTGTGTTTGTGCATACCACTCAGTTCATGAACTGTTTAAAATGTTGAATATTGTTTTGTAATTATATCCCTGTGAGGCAGTGGTAGTCTGCACCAATATGTAGGGTTGAAATACAATTCAATTGAACCCAGGAGTTTTTATACAATGTGCTTTTTCCTAGTATTCATATCAGCCATCCACAATGGCTATTTCATCCTGAGAGCAGCATGGAGTGTTGGTGTTTATGCCTGTATTGTCCATGAGTTGGTGAGAACACTATGCCCAACAACATCACTGTGCTGGAATAAAATTCTGTGCAACAATTGATTATGGCAGCTTTAGAAAATTGGGTTTTTCCTTGCTGTCATCTGATTGGTCAGCACCCCTCAGAAAGGGATACATTAACTTTCAATAGATGACCAGCAAGGAAAAACTCCCAGCCACCTGACCAAAACACCAGCTGTCATATCAAAGTGCTGCAGCATCACTTTATTCAAACCTGATGAGGCGAGGGAAAATCATCTGTCAGGTCAAAAATGTCAGATCAGTATCCAGTCAATTTTGACCTCCTAAACATCTTAAAAAGACACAGAGTACTCACCGAGGATGAGGAATGTGAAACAGAGCCCAAAATAAGCCAACCTGAGAAAAAAATGAAAGTAAGTGACCGTTTCTTAGCGCTAAGTGACCAACAGCTAGATAGCATAGAAAACGAATGACAAGAGCAAAATACAGTTAAAAATACAAAGTGGGCTATATCCATTTCCGAAGATTGTGCAAAGCATAACAAAATAACAATTGACTGGCAAACTATTCATTTTGAAACCCTCAACGTATACCTCAGGCGCTTCTACGCCAAGGTCCATACCACAAGCGGCTCTGAGTACTCTGTGGCCGGCTGCTGTGCTCTCCAAGCAGGCATGAACTGCCACTTAGGCACCACAGATGTTAGGAGGCCCGTAAGCATCATTGGAGACCCAGTGTTTAAATCATTCAACAACGTCCTGCAAGCTGTATTAAAGCAGTTACAGAAACAGCACAAAGATACCTCCACACACTACCCTGCAATAATAGAAGCCGACCTCCAAAAGTTACGTACCAGCCCAGCACTAGATGCTGAAACCATGCCTGGGCTTGTAAAAAAAAGTGTGGTTTGCCGTACAACTACACATAGCCAGGCGTGGCAGGGAAGGACTGAGAGAGATAACCAGAGACAGTTTTGTACTGAAACAGGATGAAGCAGGCAATCGGTACATCAATTTAAGCCACAATCAAGAAACCAAAAATCATAAAAACCCTCAGGAAATCAATAAGGAAAACACAAGAGGTTTCATCTTCGAGCACAGAAACAACCTACTCTGCCCTGTCACCTCGTTTCTGAAATACCTGGAAAAGTGCCCACCTGAAGCAACAAGTTTCTACCTAAAACCCAAAACACCTACCACAAGAAAAGCTGAACCATCTGCTGTATTGGTACAGCAAAGAAGCAATGGGCAAAAATTACTTGGGGTCCTTGATGGCTAAATTAAGCGAAGAAGCAAATCTATCTCAATGGTATGCTAACCATAGTATACGCACCATGGCAGTGCAGCTCCTCTCACAAGCAGAACTCAGCACGAAGGAAATTGTTGCAGTTACCGGCCACTGATTGGAGCAAAGTCTCACAACGTACTGGACACCATCCACATCTGACTGTAAAGCGTGGAGCTCTATCTTAACCATAGCAAATGGAAATCATAAGCAAGACTCCTCAATGGAAGCACCAGAACAGGAGAGGAATCAGCAGCCAAATCAGACCAGTTGCAGCAGCCTGCCACCTACAGACAGTTCAGCACTAGGAACAAGCAACATTTTCCAGCCCTCCAACTGCACTTTTAACAGTCCAATCCAGTTCATCACCTATCAAAAATGAATTAAAGCCTCACCAATTTCTTGTTTTCTCCACACCCTAATGTTAAAAGTTTAAGAAAAATGTGGTTTAGCACCATTCATGTTTATTTGAACTGTCCCAAAAAGGGACTATTTTTTAACACAGTTTTAGTCATTAAATTAAAAAAATTAAAAGTATTTATTGTTCACACTGCAAACCCTGACTCTGTCTATTTATTTTCTAAACAACCCCATTTTCTAAGTGCAATAATGCCCTCCAGGGTGAGCAGTATGGGCAATACCAGACGCCCATGGGTTATAAGGCCTTCCACCTGCGGCGTTGGGCCTCACTACACTCTTGGATGGTCCAGTATTGCCCAATACTGCCCACCCTGGAGGGCATTATTGCTTGCTTGTATTAGGGAATGGACTGAAACAATTTATATACTGTCCTACTGTAGTATGCTCCTGTTGATTAATTGTATGGGTTATCCTTTCCTTTCTTTGTATTATGGTGTATACCGTATAACATAATATTTATAAATAACATTTGAAAAAAATGAAAAACTTCCTAGTCACCCTATTCAATCCCATACCAAACTCTGGTAAATGTCCACATTCGTTTGGTGAAGCAGATGTTGCATTAATGCAAAAACTAAAACAGGATCAAAGATGGATGGAGCACTAGCACCCTATAGCAATGTTAAACTGTGACTATAAAGTACTGGCAATTGTTTTAAACAACAAATTAGGTAATATTATTCATAATCACATACAGGAGGAGCAAAAAGGCTTTGTTTCTACCAGAATCATACAGTCAGGTTCTATAACATAAAATTTTTATGCCAATATTTGAAACACCATAATAGAAATGCTATTCTGATTTCATGCCAGCCCGTCGGCACAGTAGTCAGATTTCCACTTGTGACACCGGTGACCCAGGTTCGGGAACGGACCCAGGACACCAGAGGGCCGGCCGGGGGGAGAGGGATTGAACATCCCTGGACAACTCTCCTTCTCCAGGGGGAGGGCAGGGCAGCATTTGGTGTACAAGTGGCTTCTAGCAGAGGCTGGGTAGCCGCGTCACGTCGATGCTTAACAGCACATCAGAATGGGACAGACGCAGGTTCATCATTGCACGTCCCCATCCTGCTTAAAGGGGGGAGGGTCAAAAAATCCCGAACCACACCATCTACATGGCACTCTGCCCCCGTGGGCCTCAATTAGCCTCTGGAGCTGATCCCCCGACCAGATACTAGTACCGCAGCTCCGATAAAGGGTGGTCGGTGCCAGGCCCTGCCTCTAGGGGGAAAGTCAGGGATAACTCAGGGGATGCAAGCATATCTGGAGGTGGGGGTGATGGGGTTCCATGACCAGAGTAGAAAATACTGACAGGAGTGGTAGGGGCAGAAAGAATAAAATAAAAAAAATATAATCTGATTTCACACGATGCCTGCAAAGCCTTCAATATGTTAGAGTAGGAGCTCATGTTTGTGGTCTTGCAGGCATGGAATATTCCAGATGCATTCATTAGGACTGTTAAAGCACTGTGTAAATATCTTAAATCAAGTCTAAAATGAATAAAGGTAAAACTAAAGATTAATGTGTATGCAGATGATTTACTCTTTATGATGACCAGCCTAACAGAAGGAGTCCCTGAATTGTTTAATGAAATTAATGTTTTTACTAGATTGGCTGAATATACAGTTAATTTTAATAAACCAGAGATATTAGTTACTAACAATCCTATGGACCCACTTAAAAAAATCAAACCCTGGACAACCTGCATGCCATTATTCAAAAAAGAATATGTAGACTAATTGTTTTAAAAATGACCAATGCGGTCTTTAATTTATATTGATATAACCATGTGCCTTTAATAGAAAAAGTTAAAAGCAAACTACTCGGATGGTAAAGATCCTGATTTCATTGTGGGGCAGGAAAATTCCTCAAAATGGTGACTATACCAATGTTGGCATATACCCTACAGTCTACATTGTGCAAGATTCCAGATAACTTTTTAATTTTTTATTTATTTATTTAACTTCAGAAACAACCTTTGAGCAAGGTGCTCATTTACAAAAGTTCCACATCAATAGTGCAAGACAATTACATTGATAAATAACACAAAGTCACCAATAAACACAGTCAACAGAGAATACATGCCAAATAATTGGATTAGAATAATATAACAGGAGTTGGTTCAGACCTGGGATGACTGAGAGCAGCCTACAGCATAGGTATTGTCAAATGAACCAGTTTCATCTTATAAATAAAGAGACAGAGGACTAGAAGGGGGGGGGCATAAAATGGCCAGTTGAGGGAAAGGCGGTTAGGAGTACAGGATGTTTGGGGGGCAGATAGTAATAGGGGTGCAGTGGAGAGGAGAAGTATGAGAGGCTAGCACCAACAGAAGGGAAGGAGTAGGGGAGAGGACAAGGAGCAAAGAGCAGCTGAGTGAGGAGTAATAGTGGGAAACAACTGCGAGAGCAAAAGGCAATGTTGTTGAAGGGGAGGAAGAGGCATTGCAGTTTCCTCACATTCACCTAGGATTACAAAGGTGTAGGAGCAAGACTAAGAGCAGACATTTGAAGTAACGCAGCTTCAGCAACAAGCACAAGCACTGGCTTTTAGAATGTGTTGTTTCATTTCTCTTTTAAAGGTTGTAAGGTTCCCAATATTGTAGATTTTGGTGGAAACATCATTCAACTATAGAGGGGCCCTATAGGAGAATGAACATTGTCCAAGAGTAGTTCTGAAGAGGACAATGAGTGTGCGCATGGATTTTCTCCTGGTATTATAATGGGAGTGTGACACTTAGAGAATGTTTAAAATGCAAGGGGATATTAGGCCTAGTAGAGCTTTTTTCCCAAGTAGGCATATCTGGTAATTAATGCTGCTATTAAAATTAAGCCAATTACTAGTGCATACAAGGCACAAGTATGTGTACGTTTATCAGCCCCCAAAGTAAATAAGTCTGCATGCCTTGTTAAGAGATGTAACAACCTGTTTGAATGCCATGTTGGAAGCTGCACTGTAAACCACCAGATCTTTGTCTATTATTGACAGAATTGAGCTGGAGACAGAGAGACAGAGAGCAGTGTTCATTTGATGTTGTCTGTGCCTCTAAAGGACACCTAATCTGGTGTTAACTGCCTTTACTACTTGGTCGATGTGCTGTGTGAATGAGAGGGTATTGTCTATCATGAGCAAGGTACTTGGATGACTGAACTTGCTCAAGAGGGACAGACTTGTTGTTGGTGATGGTCAGGAAAGGGTTATTTTTCTTATGTTGGTGACTAGAGAGAAGAATAGTTTTTGGTTTTGTTTTTTTGTAATTGAGAATTAGGTTACATGAGCTAAACCAATCCTCAAGTTGGTGGAAGGTTGAAGGTCATTTTGTAATAAGTCTATCTGGGAATTACTACTAAGGATGATGGCATCATCAGCATACAGTATAATTTTGCTCTCGCAGGCCTCATCTTAAAAATCTTAATACCATACTTCTTGTTTATATTTGGAATAATAAAAAAGAGAATTGCATGGAGAAAGATATGTCTTCCTAAAGAAGTTGGTGGACTTGAATATATGGATGCCTATCTTTATATTTATCTTGCTCAGTAAAATTAGTGCTAAAATTGTTAGCAGACCATCAGATAGATAAGTACTTAGCCAAGGATATAAACAGTATAAGGGAAAAAGATAATTCTTCTCTTTCCTGCCTATGGGCAGTCCCAGAGAACCTCTACAATGCGTAAAACAAAATACTAAAAGTTATCATTAAAAATATTTTGAGGTACAAGCAAAAACAAAAGTCAATATATAATTTACATACATGATAAAATATAGCATCATCCAAAATTTAAAATATAACCACCCTCCCCCCCAAAAAAAAAATTCTTTCAAATCTTGGACAGACAAAGGAACTGCACCACCGGCTGCTCTAATGCATAAAAAAGGATGTCTTAGAAAAGGTGTAAAGAACATTATAGACTAGTAGATATTAAGTAATACAGATATTTGCAGCTAGCTCACATATGTATTCTTACTTTCATCAAATGAAATAATACCTCAGTAAGGGTTTAGCAATTTTATACAGACTTAAGTACAAAATCTATTATTTTCAAAGGGATATTTGCATGTTTATTGAAACCTTTAAATATTAGCATAACAGATCAATTAGAAAATAGAAATACATGGGAATGACACTAATCTATCTTGGAGTGATACATATTGGACAAAGATACTGTCTTCAATAAATAATTTTAAACAACCAGGAACAGAGCAATTTGGTATAAAATATTGAATAGATCCTATTATGCCTCAAGACCAGCCTTTAAGATGGTTTTATCAAATAAAGCAGACTGCTGATATTGTGTCCAGTAAGACTCAGGCCAAACTCATGTGCTATGGACATGTTAAATGACTCATAAATTGTGGCAAGCCTCAGTCTGCTTGCTTAATGAAACATTGGGCAATCCTGTTGATATCAAAAGTTGTCTTTTTTCAGACATCAATTCCAGCAACAAGCTAACTAAAATTAAAGCAATAATAAACTCAGACTTTATGGCTACCAAACGTTTAATATTAAACAACTGGAAAAAAAAACTGTCATAAATAACCCCTTTCCAAAGACTGAAAGGAAATTCCAATTTTTGGACATTTTATATTACATAGGTTGGTTTACAGATATAGCTAATTATTATCTGTTGTTACACATGGAACTAAATAATAGTATTTGAAAGCAATTACACAGAGAGAAGTCAAATGAAATGTGCAACTGGTCATGAGACTATACAGTACTTCACTTTTTTATATGAATTACTCATTTTATAATAATATTACAGGAAAGAGGTATCATTAGATAAAACTGTGACTGCTATTAACATAGAAACATAAACAATAATGGGAGAAAAAAAGACCAACTATCAATTCAGTCTGCCTGAGTTCTCTGTTTAGCCCTTGGGAGCTACTGTCCCTTCAAGATCTTAGTCCTTCTCATTCTTGCCCCATTGCCCTCCCAGTTTCAGCTGCCCTGAACAACCATTATACCCTTCATTCTATCCCAACTGTGACTGAACACACCAACAGTTTTATTACTAACCACTTCAGCAAGCAGACTGTTCCAGGGCTGCACCACCCTTTCTGTAAAATAATACTTCCTTATTTCCTTTCTGAAATTCCTTGTGTCAGTGTCACTCACATCCATGTGATCATGAACTAGTATGCAAGCTATATATTTTCCCACAGTTCACCTTATTAATTTCTTTTAGAAACTTGAATGTCCCCGTTATATCTTCACTCTACCTTCTCTTCTCCAATGAGTACATGGTCAGTGCTTGAGGTGCTGCTCATAGGACCTGAATGTTGGTCCTGAATCATTTTTGTTACCCTGTTCTCCATCATCTCCATCCTATGTCTGTCCTTCTTAAGGTGAATACTCCAGAACTGAGCATAGTATTCCAGGTGTGGCCTCACTACGGATCTATATAGAGGAAGTATTACCTCTTCTTTTCAGCTATCAGTACCCTTCCCAAAACATCCCAGCATCTGATTCACTTTGCTATATGCCTTGATGCACTGATTCATTATTTGAGGGAGCCACTGATGATAACTCTGAGGTCTCATTCCTTAGCAGTGGTGTTAAGTCTCACCCCCACACCTTCAGTACTCTGTCCTGACGTTCTTGTTCCTAAGGTGCATTATTATGCAGTATTTGGTGTTTAATTTAGAAATGTAGAAAAAAAGACAATGATGACATAAAAACACCAAAGGTCCATCCAGTCTTCTGAAGTTCCCTAAATCCCTAAAACCTTAATTGGAACGTAATATTTATCCAGGGTACAAACCCTCCCAGTCCTTTCCCCATTATATTCCATGGGCCTGTTGTGTGGGCAACCACTATTCACTTAATTCTGTCATAAACCTGCTTGAATCCACTGAAAGTGTTCACTCCCATTAGCTCAACTGGCAGACCATTCCAAGGTTGCACCATTCTTTCCATAAAGAAGTACTTCCTCACATCCCTCCTGAAACTCCCACCTGCTAATTTCCAACTCTTTGCCATGAGCTGGTATACAGACCGAATAATTCCCCACAGTTAATTTATTAATTCCTTTGAGGAATTTGAAGGTCTCAATCATGCCCCTCCTGTACATATTTACCTCCAGTACCTCGAATAAGCACATATTTAATGCCTTGAGGTGCTCCTCATAGGATCTATCCTGTTATACCTGAATAATTTTGGTTACTCTGTACTACTCTGTCTCTAGCCTATCCTTGTCTTTTCTGAGGTGAGGACTCCAGAACTGGGCACAGTACTCCAGGTGAGGCCTTACCAGTAATCTGTAGAGGGTATGTATTACCTTTTTACAGCTGCTGGGCATTGCTCTGCAGATGTTTTACTAGGACAGTAGAAATAAGGAGCTCATTTGATACTTAACAGACTTCATTTAATTGGAGTTTTAAAGCAATCCCTCTTCTAATCAGTCTGTTTGCTGCACTATTGTTTCTGTGTTAGTATTTCCCAGTGAGGAATGAGATTAAGATTTCTCAGATCAACACAGAATAAAGTATTCTTATCACTGCAGGAGATCAAGGCCATCATCTGTAACTATGCTGTCCTGCAGTGTTTGGTATTTTTTTCCTTCATTCTTACAGTGTTTTGATAGGAAATAATGGTCACAATAACAGTACATGTATTTCAATCCTAAATTGTACATAACAGGACTTGTGTGATAACATGGTTACTAGTTTCAGCTTGTTAGCCATTGTCACCTTGCCTGCTTTATGTGACCTCAAGAGTTTAGATTAAATTTCAGAGGAGTTTCAAATTGCTTTATCACTCCCAAATGTGTGTGTGTGTGTGTGTGTGTGTGTGTGTGGGGGGTATCTTCTCTGGAAGGCTCATTTGTGCAAGGCAACTAATATTTTAGGGGTTTCCATGGGTTTCAAGGGACATCATAGGGGATTGCAAAGAAATCATAGTGGTATCAACTGCAACACCTGGCTACCCCAGAATGCATACCTCTCACCTTTCCAGGACCAAAATGAGAGACACTGCCCAGTACAGTCAGGGACAAATGCTCACAATCAGAGATACCATTCTTACTTGACATACAGTGCAGTATCACAATTTTTATGTCTATTCAAATGCACTCCACAACCTGTCCTAAGGGTAATATTGTGCACTGACATTAATAAATACAGTACACTCTTGTAAGAGGCATGCATAGTTGAACCAAAAGTTAACTGGCTGAACAGAATTGCAGTCATGCTACAAGTAATTTTCCAAAAATGAACAAAGTGGTTAAAATAAAAAAAAAAACAAGGTCTCAAATTGTAAGCAGCATCATTGCCTGTGTGTTATTACTGTGTGGGCAATGTATGGATTATTAAAAATAAAACAAAAGTAAATACAATATCATACTGTAGCTTATTCAACATTGATATACAGCTGAATACCATCATAATACAGTAACTTCATACAGTATATACCTATCATGATGTCACCACTCTGTGAGTAGTATATTGCTTCACACATGTTCCCCTTGATTTTTTTTCTCCCTTGCTCAATGCATATATTATTACATAGACAATGACAGCAGAAAATGACTAAAGGTCCATCAAATCTGCCAAGACTTCCCTATCTGCCCTGGGATCTATTGTCCATACAGACCCCTCCTGCTCCGCTCCTTAATGCTGTTGACCTAAGCAACCACCAAGCCCTTCACTCCATCCCAGCCATGCCTGAAACCATTTATGGTCTTGGTGCCCACCACCTCCCATGGCAGACTGTTCTACAGCTTCAACACCCTTTCTGTAAAATAGAATTTCCTCACATCCCTCTTAAACCTTCACCTCACCAGTTTCAACTCAGTACCTCAGGTTTTTGTTTGTCAGAACATGTTTGTTTACAGTCCTTGATCATCTTGCTAGACATGCCTAAGTTTCATGCAAGATTTGGAAATTCCACAATCAGTTATGCTTTACCATGTCTCTGGAATAAACTCCAAAATACCCTTAGGTGCCCCAATTACTGTATGTCTCTTTGAATGTTGCTACATTCCTAATAAGTAGTTCCTGTAAAGATGACTGCCTCTGCTATTCCAGACACTCGGGCACCTAGGTCCTATTATTACCCTTGTTGGGTTTTAATATTTTATTGATTATGGCAGGGACTTTTGCATCCTCTTGCTATGTCATCACTTTGTGCTTCCGCCTTCATACCCTGTGATACTGTCTGTAAATTATTGTTCCTTGTCATTTGTCTCATGCCTCGATATGTACATGATCAAATATGTCCAGATATTTTGTGAAATTTCTAAAGAGTTTCTCTCTGCTGTCCTTACTGTGGAACTGCAGAAAGCAGGAGATTTCTCTAGAAATATCACAGAAATTTAGAAAATACCTGACTGTGTCTTTAGTTGTGATGGCAGTTTCTTTATATTCATTTCAGTTTACATTGTTTACACTTGCATTAGTTTTTGAACTATGTCTTTACTGTTTATTATGTATGTGATGTTTGCTGTTGTGCCTGTGGCAGGATCTCCTTGTAAATAAGCTAATTCAATTGAGTTTTTTTCTGAGGAAATAAACTTGAACTTGATCAACTCCCACTGCATCTTTTCTGGACTTAGGACCTCTCCCAAATAAAACATCAATACGCAGTGGGTGGGGAGGAGACTATGGCATCATTAGTGACTGCATTTTTGGGAGTGTTCCTAAAGTTCATGGAATATACTATAAGGCAAAGCAAAGCATGGAAAATATTATTTTTAAGGTGCCCAATCCCTGAGGCTCTTGGCGCCTAAAAAATACATAAAAAATAGCACCACAATTAAGATAAAAAAATGACAAAATAAATAAAATTCTAATTCTGGTTTTACAATCATCTATAATTATTAGAACAGTTATACATAAAATCCTTCTGTAAAAGCCAGGCTGAAGAGGTGGGCTTTTAGCCTCTTCTTTAAAGTACCAATTGAGGGGGCCTCCCGGACTGCAGGTGGAAGTGCGTTCAACAGGGTTGGCCCAGAGACACTGAATGCTCAGTCACTGGATGTCTTCAGCTGTACCCTGGGAACATCCAGGAGGTCCCGAGAAGAGGAGAGGAAGGAGCAAAAAGAGGCTGCAGGTATCAGGAGCTCTGACAGGTAGCCAGGACCCAGTCTGTATAGGGCCTTATAGGTGAGCAAGTCCACCTTGAAAAGGACCCTCCACCTGACCAGCAGCCAGTGCAGAGGACACAGGACCAGGGTCACATAACAGGACCTAGGCAGGCCCATCAGCAACTGGGCTGCTGAATTCTGCACCAGCTGCAGCCTGCAGAGGATCCTTCCAATGACCCCCTGAGGTAAAGAGCATCACAGTAGTCAAGTCTTGTGGCAACAAAGTCATGTACCAGTGTTGGAAGATCCTCAGGTGGAATGAGGGGCTTGATCCTAGTGATGTTCCACAAGTGGTAAAAAAACACTCTTAACTACAGATCAGATCTAATCTTCAAAAGTTAGCCTCCTGTCCAGGATCACACCTAGATTATGCAACCTCGGGGAAGCCACCAGAGTAGGTCAAGGATTTTAAACAAAACAGTTCTGGGTATCGTAACATCATTGGCATGCATTTCAGTTCTTTTTTTATATTTACTGTACTTTTTTCTGCAGGTCCTCCATTAGGCTCTGCCTTGGTCATGGCCCCTGGACTCCCACCTACCGTCAACTGCTGGTACTCTCCCAGTCACCCCTGGCTTGCACCCAGAGGGTGGAGCCATGGTACTGGTTCCCCTTACTCCCAGCTCCGCAGAACCAGTATCTAGTTAGGAGAGCAGGTGACAGTGGCTAATTTGAAGTCTGGGCTGGGCTTCATGTAGATGGAGGACCCACCCTTTGTTTTTTACTTCCCCTTGTAAGCAGGGGTGGGGTCATGCAATGACATCCAGTGTCTGCCCTGCCCCTGAAGTTGTTGATTAGGCATCAGTGGTTAGTGATGAACCTAGCCTCTACTGGTTGTCACCACTGCACTGAGCATGCGGTCCTCCCTCCGCCCTGGAGAAGGAAAGCTGTCTAGTGATGTTCAATCCTTCATCCCCTGCTGGCCCTCTGACAACCCAGATCCCTTCCTGAACCCAGGTCACTGGTGTCACAAGAGGAAATTGAATCGCTGTGCCAATGGGCCAGCATGCATTTCAGTTCTACTATGAAAGGAGCAGATAAAACAACCAGCATCATTAATGAATTTTAGAAAAGGCAAGCAATTAGAAAATATGGGTTTTCAGCTATAAATAATAGGATGCAAAAAGGTCTGACAGTGACCCCTTTAAAATGAAAATTAAGGAAAAAAAGAGAGAGATCCGGTTCCTTATCCATCTCATTCATTAATAGGGGTCAATTTTTATTCTTCCTGGCACTGGGTGTGCATGAAGGATCACCACTATCACCAGTACCTACTGCAAAATCAATGTAGCTAACATTTCTAGGACCCCTTTCACCACTGTGGCTAAGAGATTTTGATGAATGTAATTGAAAATGGCTGACTGTCACGTGACACCACAGCAGGCAAGCACTGTCACTTTCATCAGTATGTTTGGCCAATTGGTGTCATGCAGCATTTCAATTTTTTTCTTCATAAAAATCATGAGCAAAGTGTGCTAGTGAGTGCAAGTTCACTCACTGCCCCTTGAGAACATGATATTTGTCAGTCCGGTTCCAGCACTAAACAGTAGAGAACCCCAGGATGTTTTGATCACAGAGACAGAAAAGCAGCATCAGACCATGTGTGTAGAGTGGTTAATTCAGTTCATGAGTGGCTAAAACATTGGGTGCATTTTAGCCAACAGTGGCCAATTTTAAGACCCAAGCATTTACTCAGCTGGCATGAAGCAGCACTGGATCATTTGCTGGATAAGTAAGGGAAGTATATTGCAGCCATGTTACAAGTGATTTCCCAAAAAGAATAAAGTGGTTGAAAAAAACAAGTTCTCAAATTTATTTATTTAAATTTTTTTACCAGGAAAGACAGACTAAACCATAAAGCTCATTTCCTAATGTGTCTTGAGGGATGGGGTAAGGAACGAGCACAACAAGTAGTAGCACCATAATATAATAACAATACACAATGGGCAGGATATTCAAATGGGTTGCACCGGTGCAACCCCACATTGCAACCCGGCCACATATTGAAAGGATGCCTGGTGCAGCACAAATCCCGATGCACCAGGGTGCAATGATAATGTATGTGGCGCGGATGCAGGAGGAATGCCCATGCATTTTCGGAATATCCTGATATTCAGCCTGGGATGTGCTGCGCGTATGCCAGTGCACCCCTGCACTGTGCCCTATAGGGGGTTCAAAGTTGAGTTCCTGCAGAGTAGGAGCAAATCCCAGCCACCCAGAACACTGTCCTCAAGCACACATCCCTGGTGGTCTAGTGGACCCCTGCCCAAAGCCACGATTGCATGGTAAATATATCTAAAGATAGCCCTGGTAGTCTAGTGTCCCCCCCATCCCCGATGAGTATGCAACATGTCGATCCCTGGTGGACTAGTGGTCCCCCTCCCACCCGATTCCCCAGTGCCCTGATGTATGCCAATATGATCACCCTGGTGGTCTAGTGGACCCCCTGCCCATTGCCATGATCATGGAACCATCCCATATCACAATGCCCTGGTGATCTAGTGCTACCTCCCACCCCACCCACACACACACACACAACCCCTTGCACACCCCACTCCCCCATCATTGGTGGGTGGCAGCATCCTAGCCACACACCAACCAGCCATGCATCGAATGACAGGTACAGTATGGTCTATAAGCCCATTGGTCCCAGTGTGGACCAATAGGCTTGCAGGACATACCATAGTAGATGTTCCCAAATATGTGAATGGAGACATTCACAGATCTGGAACTATCTAGTACAGTATGCCTTGCAAGCCTACTGGTCCACACTGGGGACCAATGGGCTTACAGCCCATAATGTATCTGTCATTCAGTGGGTGGTCAGGTGGTGTGGGGCAGGATGCAGCTGCCCACCAATGATGGGGGGACTGGGGTGCATAAGGGGTCCAGGTGGGTGGGTGGGTGGGTGGATGGTGGTACCACTGGATCACTAGGGCATTGTGATATGGGATGTTTCCATGGCAATGGGTGTGGGGGTTTCCACTAGACCACCAGGGTGGTCATATTGGCATAAATTGGGGCACCAGGGACTCAGGTGGGAGGGGGGACCACTAGTCCACCAGGGATCAACATGTTGCATACTCATCAGAGACTCTTACTGTGCAATCATGGCTACGAGGTGGGGGATACCATGGGATCCCCACAGCACATGTCATGCTCTGTACAGGGTGCCAGGTGCAAATCATCAGCCTGCCCTGTGCAAGGCGTGAAAATGGGGCCATAATGACATGCAAATGTCCCCATTTGCACTTTGCATATATTATAGCCTCATTTACATGCCCCCTGCTGAATATCACTGGTGATGCACTTAGTGCAACTGCGCTTGCACTGGTGCATCCCCATGCTCCCTATCAGTGGCTTGCACCAGCACAGTGCCACTGCGCCATGTGCAGTGTGTGCACTGCCCGTGCCATATTAAATGGTGCCGCGGCACTGTGCACAGCACCGATATCACCTGGACCTGGGCCCCACAAGCATCACATTAGGTTGTACTCCAGACTTGCACCACTGCCTGCAGTCTGAATATCCAGGCCCCATGTACAGTAATCTATCAAAAAAGGCAAATAATAATACAGGATTAAAATATCAGAAGGGGAATTAACAGTCTGTTATAAGACTGTAATGACAGAAATATAGGACAGGCTAGGAGAGCAATCCAGCAGAAGAGAGAGAAATAAAGAGCAAGATGAGAAAGTAAAGAAGGGGAGGTGAAAGAAGAGATGAAGGAGAACAGAATAGTGTTATTTAATAGGGGGAGAAGAGTGTAGAGGACAGAATAAGGGGAGTTGAAGGGGTAAAAATTATAGTAAATGGTGGAAGTAAGTAAGAAGAGGGATAGGAAAGGGAATTTAGGAAGTGGTGTAGGAGTGTAAGGAGGAGAGGAAGGAGGAGCTGGAATGGTGAGGTGAAAAGTGCAGACATAGAGGTAGATGGGGAGTAAGTGAATAAGGCTAAGGGCATTTACAGGAGGAGGCAGTGTGGTCTCAGAGCAGAAAGAAAAGGGAGCATTTGGAGGGGGCTGAGTGGATATCTTGAGGAAGGGCATTCCAGAGATTAGGAAGGTGGTAGAAGAAACCAGACTTGCCAGCCAGGGATTTATGAGATGGGGCCAAGAGGGAATGATAACCAGAGTTATGGAAAGAATATGAGGAGGGGGCATAGAGGAGAGAAGAGAGAAAAGATAGGTTGGGAGTGAATCCAACCAGAATTTAGAAATAAAGGAGGCACAGTGGGTGAGGTGGCAGTCATTCAAGGAAGGAAGTGAGAGATCAGTGTACAGAGAACAATGGTGAGTGTTGAGGGGAGCAGTCCAAGGCAAAATGGCAAAAGAAGTGGAAAAGGGGAACAAGTCTGGCCAGGGAGGATTTTGGATTAGCACCACAGACAATGTCACCATAATCAAAAATATGCAGGATCATCCTAATGATGATGTCACAGTGGGCAGATATTGAGATATAGCTCTTAGTCCTAAAAAGGTCAAAAAGCTTAGGGTGAAGTTATTTGTACAAGGCATCTATGTGCTGAGAAAATCCATGGTGGCGGTCTAGCCAGACGACAATGTATTTAAATGAGAGTACATTGTCAGTTTTACCCCCCATCCAGGGTGAGGATGGTGGAGTGTGAAGGGAGTCTAGAAAGCCTCTGCTGAGTGCCGAAACACATGGTGACAGTTTTCTTAGAATTAAAGGCTAATTGATTTTCATCGAACCATTTCTGAACAGAGTCGAAATCAAGTTAAAGCCTGAATGTTTACTTTGAAGAAGTGCCAGATGAAAACAGGACCATGTCATCTGCATTCATGTGGATGGATGCAGAGGAGCCAGCTGTGAGGAGGTCATGTAGGAATATGGAGAAAAGTAAAGGGCCAAGGACATAACATTGGAGGACACTGGTGTGTATGGGTGGGTGGGGGAAGGGAATCACCAATCTTACTGATTGAGATCTTCTTGCAATTTAGGAGTTGAATCATCTGGTTGCGGAGTTGGATAGACCGACTGATTTTAGTTTGACCAGGAGAAGAGGTTGGGAGACAGTGTTGAAGGATTTTGCTGGATTGACAAAGAGGCCAACAGTTAGGAGGCCCTGCTCCATGCCAGTGTGGATGGAGTCTGGGAGTCTGTGAGCCTGAGAAGAGAGGAAGTGGTGGAGTGATGTTTACAAAAGCCAGACTGGAAGTGTGTGGAAAAAGTGAAGGTGTTGAGGAAAGGGGGTGAGTTAAGATAGAACTATGTGTTCTTGGAGCTTGGATAAGGTCAGTAGGAGAGAGATAGGGTGAAAATTACCAAGAGAGGTGGAGTCACCTCCTTTAGGAAGGGGAATAACAGTTGCATGCTTCCAGGAATCCGGGACTAAGGCAAGAGAGAATGAAAGGTTGAACAGGGCAGAGATGAGCAAAGCAATAGCTAGTGCAAAGGGGTATAGGAGCTTGGGATTAAGCTCATCAGGTCACCCACCTTTCTGGGGGTTGAGAGCCAGCAGGGCTTTAAAAGAGGAGGCTGGGGTAACTGGTGAGAAGAATAAGAAGGGGGTAAAGGGAGATGGAAAGTAGAAGGAGGGAGGGGGAGTGATGGGGAATGGAGAGAGGGGTGAAGAAGCATAGGTTTTGAAATAGAAACTGAAAGCTGAGGTAACAGAAGGAGGGTCAAAATTTATGGAATCATCCACCTTGAGGATGCAAGAAGGGGACTGGGTGTGGGGGGAGAAGAGGGGCATGTATTACTTTCCAGAACTTGGAGGAGATGTTAAGATTTTTCTGGTGTGAGGAGAAAAAGAACTCAGCCTCAGCTAACCTGGTTGCTCTTGTACAAGAGTTCCTCAAGGCACGGTACTAGTTGAGGATAGCAGGAGTACCAGAAGACTTGTAAGACTTCCAAGCCAGGTCACATACATGGAGGCAGGCCAGACGTTTAGCTGAGATCCAGGGGAGGTAAGAACCTCTGACCCTGTTTTGTCTGAGGGGACATGTGGATCCCATACTGATATAAATTTAAAATGGAAATATTTTATGGATTGATTGATATTACTGGCCATTGAGGTTGGGAACTATTCGGTGGAAAATAGATCAGCGTGTAGCGTGAATAAATAAATTGATCAGAAGTACCTGATTTGGATCATTTTGGTGGGGATTCTGGGGGGTCAAATTTTGTGCACACAGTAAACCAAGTGATGTTAACTGACTGTGTAAGGGAGGGTACCAGCATCAATGTGGGTGATTAGGGAGTAACCAGTCCAGTAGAGAGTGTTTTTTTGAATGAGAATTGTGACAGGTGGGGACAGAAAAGAGTTGCGTGAGATGCAGAGACTATATTTTTTGACAGAGTTTAGAGTTAGATGATGAAAACTAGTTAAAGTTAAAATCAGCTAAGAAAAGAAGCTCACCAGAGGAGGCATGAGTAGAGATAGTGAGCTTATTCCAAATATTGCAGCAATTATTTATTTTCGTTCATTATTTGTATAATCCAGTAATATGCTACATGAGGTACACAGCTATGCCTATGCTGAATAGGTGATATTACTGTGTAAATAAGTAATATAAAGAAAGTGTAAGGACTAGTTGCTAAATATAAATAAAAAAGGCATAAAACAGTAAATGGTAACCTATCAACATGGAGACAAGTGATGAGTGGAATAACACAAGTCTGTATCAGGTGACCTGTATTTTTCATTATACATACACATTTTATAAGAGGCATAGACATGGGCACCAACAGGTGGTCACCCAGTTTGCCAGTAACATGAAGATAAGTAAAGTAGTAATGTCACACAAGGAAATATATGAAATGTAAAATGATCTGAACAAGTTTGGGAAGTGGGCAGAGAAATGGTAGATGAAGTTCTGTGTTGAGAAATGCAAGGGTATGTATCAAGGAGATGAGCTTCAATACTGAGAAATTCAAAGTTATCTAGCAAGTTAAAAAGAACACTTAATTTCACTATATTGCTTGACAGGTTAAATATATGCACAACACATGCCCATTCACCTGGATGATCACAGTCAAAGTACAAATCAGTACAAAATATCAGATCTATGATGCTGGTTCAACAACACTTTTGTCGACCGGCATCACAGCAACAGGATTTATGTCTACTGCAAGTTTCGGCTGATGTAAATCCCGATTGTCTCCTGGCCCTTTTTCTTATCAGGGGGCTTTACCCCCAACTCCCATGCAGGGGCTATGCCCCCCATACCCCCTGTACTAATGATTATCAGCTCTGAGTTATGGTTCATTTGGGAAGGGGGTGCAGGACTGGGAGACAATGTGCACTTGTCTCAGGTGCACCAACACAGTGATGTGTCATCAAACTGTTGATTTTGTCAACAGCGACATAGGTCGCTGTGTTGGTGTCGCTGTCAAGGGGGCATACCCAAAATATCTTTGCTGTAAATAGCAATTATGCCTGAAAACAAGTCAAGTAAAACATTTTCATATCAGTTTGCAATTATGATGTGACATGAATGCAAACAACTACATAATTTATTTATTTCAAACATTTCACCAGAAAAGACATACTGAGCTGACAACAGCTTATTTCCAGATGCATCCTTGGGGGAGGTAGGGAAAAGGACGACAATGAAAGCAAACATGTCAAATAGTTACACAGTAAAAAACAGGTATCATAGGAAAAGGAAAAGATAAAATTTATACAAAGTAAGGCATAGAATGTACACCAATGGCTATCAAGGAGCATTATTTGAGATGCAAAGTGCAAGTATGCAGGGGGAAGGGCAGAGAAAATTAATTTGGTGAGAGTCAAACAAATATAAAATTAGAAAAAGAGGTAGCGGGGGAGTGGGAGGGTAGTAAGGGTGGGAAGTATGGCTTTGGAGGAAAGGAAGGGTAGTGAGGAGTGTAGAAAGTTGGAGAATAATAATATATTAAGGTATTGTAATATTGTAGGTACAATTGCGGGACTGTAAGATGAAACTGTGGAAAAGAGAGGAGAGAGAGAGAGAGAGTATTTGGAAGTGGCAGAGCAGATAGCTAAGGGGAGGAACATAAACTGCAGAGATTAAGGTAATTTAGTCTTTTATCTACAATATACTACTAAATACAGTAGGATGGATACTTTTTCCTAATAGTGAGAATCAATTCTAGAAATATTTCCATGTCATATCAAACATGCAGGTTGCATTATCATTATTTTTAGTTATTTGTGTATGTATGTGTGTATTATTTAAAAAAAATAGAAAATTGGGAAAGGCACACTGAGATGGGACTCATTTCTAGGTGCAACCAGGAGAAAGTAGAAATAAAGCAGAAACATAATGGAAAATTACATGAAAGCAGCAATGCATAAGGCATAAACAAGTCAGGTACAATCAGTTAACGTATAATAATTGTTAAAATATGCAAACAATAATGTACATAATGTAGAGGAGTAATTAGAAGTGCACACTGTAAGATGGGTAAAACCACTCTGGTAAAAAATGATGAAATCCCAAGGTATCGGAAAAGCCCCCTGGCCATGAATAAGCCAGATGCTGGCATTGCTATGGTAAGTAGAGATGCATCGAATTTAAATTCCGCCAGCGAAGTGAACGCAAAGTGGGCACTTCACATTGCCACTCCGCTACGTGGAGTGGGCAATGCAAAGTGCTCACTCCACCTTGTCATTACCACTTCACATCAAGGCGGAATGGCAAAGTGAAGTAAAGTGAAGTCATTTTTTTAATGGACTTCGTGTTCCTCATTATGATTCTAAGTAAACCACTTGGTGTTTCAGATTTGGCAGCCCCCCCACACATCACATGGCTTACTGTACTGTAAGTCACATTCTCTTTAGCTAGGCAGGAAGAAAGTGAGTCACACAAGCAGACACTTTTACTTTCTCCTGTGCAGATGGAGAGAGAGTAGAGTGTTTGTGACTGCTGATACTTTTAGATCAGAGCAAGGAGGAGATTTAAACTTTGATTTAGACCCAACAGCTTTTTTAAAAGCTACTTTTTTGTCATTTCTGTACTCTTTTTTACTTAATTTGTTCTTCCTGCAAATTTTATTTTTCTTACCTTTATAAGTAAACTGCTTGTGTCTGTGTGACTGTATGTGTGTTGTGTGACAGTGTGAGTAGTGATTGCTTGGATTGAGGGAGCTCAGTAGGAGAGATGGACCAGGGTGAGGGAATGTCTGGGGCGGGGGCAGCTCTGGGAGAGCATGGTAGTGGTAAGCATCATACAGTGTGCATGTGTGGAGAGCATGGGTGCCTATTCTTGTTGGACAGCTCAAAACTTGTGAGTGTCCCCCCCCCAGAAGCAGGACCAGCACCGCCTCCTGTCCTGACTCTGAGGCAGTTGAACCACCAACACCAAGTCCAGCACCAGGTCCTCTGGAGCAGGATGTACCTTTTTCCCTGGGCCCAGGTGTGGATCCCATCCCTCTTCAGCTCTGTGACCAGCAAGCTGCCAGTTCATCTGGCCATCCCCTGCCTATGCCTGGTCCACCCCACACCTCCATTGTTTGGCAGTTTTTTGACTGTGTCAGGGGGACAGCAGTGTGGTCAAGTCCTGTCTATGTGAGGTGAAGGTGTGTTGTGGCCCCCAGAGACTCACCTGTGGACTGGGGGGCCAACACACTCATATGCTCAATCACCAGCAGTTGGAGTGGCAGGCAGTCACAGAATGGACCATGCCTGCACCTGCTGGCCATGCTGTGGCAGAGGGTGTAGCTGTGCATTGTGGCATCCCTAAGAAGAGAAGGGCCACAGCAGCACCTGCTGCTTCACCAGCACCCCCACCACCACCGCCAGCAGGTCAGCCTGTAGAACGTGTGTACCCCAGAGAACTGCATGTAACACAGGCTGACTTGGCAGTTCTATGTAAAGCTGTTGAGGATAACAATGATAAGGTGAGTGCTATGGAGCAGTGGCTAGATCACATAGAGGGACATCAGTTGCAACTTATGTCCATGCTGGAACTGCTGCTGGATTACCATGGGATCCTACATTAGTTTTTTTTCCTCACACCATGTGCCCACCCACACTTTCCTTGCTGTGTTATAAAATGTATTCCTCCACCATCCCTGACTCTTGTATGTAATTATACCCTTTTGTTGTCTTCCATATGTGTGACACTGTATTCTGAGCAGTGCAAGTATACTGTACTAAACTGCATGTGTGCAGTCAGTCTTCTTTCCAGTCTGTATGTGCTACAGACACTGTCTAACTCCCTGACTTTAAAAACAAACATTAATGAGTACAATGGTAGGGTGGTGAAGCATAGAGAGATACTACAAAAGAGGCTTACAATACATCCAAGTAACTATTAAAAAAAATTAATGTTGTGCTTCGTGACATGATCGTGAATCATAATTTGTCACTGCATTTGTGACAGTGATAATGCAGAAATATGAGTGCTTACGGCTGTACTTCCCCAATGAACTGTAGCTTAAAACTCCCAGACTTAAAAACACGTATCAATGAGTACAATGGTGGGATGCTGAAGCCGGGAAAGATACAACAAAACAGGCCTACAATACATCCAAGTAACTAGAAAAAAAAACGTATGTTGTGATTCGTAACGTGAATGATCATGAATCGTGATTTGTGACTGCATTTGTAGCCGTGATGATGAAGAACGTGATTTGTATCATGTGTGACTCGTGATTATGGTCCTGACTTAAAAACGCATATTAATGAGTACAATGTTCATGCAGAATTAAGCACCACACCTGTCCAGTACTCTGAAGGGAAGCCAAGGAAACAACTGTGACTTAAGTTACAGATGGAGATTGGGCCCTAAAGAGAAGCAAATGCACAGAGAGATTAAGATTGTGCTGTGCGCTGAAGATATGCAGACACAAAAGCACAACACCAAACCAGTGCTCACCATCTGAAATTCAAATCTGGAAAAGAATACCTTTGCCGGTTGGGGTGTGCCATGGGGGGGCAGTGTACTGCACTGCTGCAGTAACAGTCACTAGTACTAGTACTAGTAAAGATACCACAAAGAAGTACAAAAATCATACAGCTGCCATGGATAGCAGCTTCATATTGCTGAAATTATAATGTGGCACAATAAAAGGTGTCTGATTTGGTGATGTGTCACACACATACTCACATACACTCCAAGTAATGCATAGCAAATTGAAAACTTCAGTAATATAACCACATATTTTAAACAAACTAAAATTATGCACTGCAGCAGTAACAGTCACTAGTACTATGTTGCACAAAGTCCCTGCACCCTTATTGGTACCCTCAGAGGTACACCGTAGACAGCTAGTGCTTAGGTATATGTTATACTAACATATAGGGCTAAGGGCATCTACTGTATAACAGTAGATGTCAGGATATGTATGCATATTGTTGTAATACACTTTGCTTGCTAATACATATATATTCTTCTATGTATTTTCTGGGTATTTTTTACTTGTAAGATGCCAGGACACCTGTGTCATTGGAATAATTATGATATATAAGTCGTCATTGCCACCTTTAGGTGATTTGTACTACTGCACTGAGTTATGTAAGACTCTGTATAAGAACTCTATTGTTTCACAAACTGATGACTACTACAAAATTGTATAATTTTATCTTGGGCTGTGGAGCCTTCTCTAATTTAGCCATTAAGGCTCATCTCTATAACTAGAAATGTTTCTATCTTACAGTAACCATAGTAATTATCATAGGTATATAATGTGATACACTAGTCTTGTACCTCGGAGATCCCAAGAGACACAAAGAAACCTCGAGGTATAGGGAACGCTTAGCACTGGCTCCCAGTTTGTTTTGGTAAGAACTGCTTAGGGCAACTGTGATTTTATCCTTTTTGGTAGTAATAAACAAGTTTATTACTCTTATGCAATGTGTCTGTGATTACTTACATTCCCAATATTGGCAAGAACCTGAAAGTGAGGTTTAAACCTCCTGACAATTGGCGACCGTGTGCAGGCAATATTTGTTGTTTGTAAGTTTTCACTAGTTGCTATAACTTTTCCCTTTCCCACGGGGACAGTAGGTGTACATTCCCATATCACCTCTCCCATTTTAAAACCAATTTGTAGTCCCTTACAAAGTCTGACTGTTTTCTTTTTGGGTGTGGTAGATACCGACTTGGCTCATTCCATCACAGCTTTGAATTGTAAGCCTACAAATTCTACAGTAGCCCGACTGTGTATGAAGTGCTCCTGCTGTGGATCATTTCATAGCACAGTGCCTTTTTCGCAGTTTGATTTTTCATTCACTCCCACACAGTGGCCACCATATCAAATATCTGCACAGAACTGAGACTCGATGTCTCGAACTTCCTTGCCTCCCATGGAGGACGGGCTGACTTCGTGTGGGACACAAGTCAATCTGATAGCCCTATACTGGGGATTTCAACCCAGTACACAGAGACGAGACAATCAACCAATAAGCGTCAAGCTAAATGGCTGATGGTCGCAACTCTCTACGCTGCTCTGGAAGCCTCTGAAGTGAGGTTTCAAACCCCTGATCTGAAAATTTCATCTCTTAAGCAACAGATGGGTTTGCAAGAATTGAAATATGTTGGACTGCAGCAGAATTTGGAGTCTGAACTTCAAACTCTGCGGAATGAAAAGGATTCACTTTTGCATCATTCAGCTCAAGCTGGAGAACAGTAACTTTGTATGTTGAAGCAGGAGTGTGAAAGTTTGAGACAGGATAAGGGACAGGCATTGCATATGAATGACTTCTTAACTACTGTGAATGCTCAGTTGAGTGAGGAGATGGGAGAGCTACAGGATGAGATAAACCAGGTAAATAATGATTTTGAAGTGGCTACTAAGGACAATCTCAAATTGAGCACTGCGTATAGAGAGTTGCAGAAGCAAATGCAGGATGAGGTTGATATGGATGTTGCAACTGTGAGTCATGCTGAATGTAAAAGTAAGATGGCAAAACTGCGCCATCAGTGGGAGATTCTGGCTGGAAATGTTAAGGCGATGGGAGGCATAGCTCCTGCCTTACACACGTCATCTGAAGGGGAAGTATCAGATGATGACATCTCTCAGTACAACGCCCTGTCACACCCCTACTATGGCCCAGAAACCCCACCCAGCCATCCACAACATGGCAGGTCCACACTACACCCATGCCATGTCATATGTAATCGACGTCATGACACCCATCATGGAAGACGCCAACATGGTGGCCCCCATGATGGGGGAGCAGGCCCAGGCCTGGTTTCTACGGCACCACCAATAGCTGTTATTAATGTGGAAGACAGGCAAGAGACAGAAACTATGATTGAAACTGCAATAGGTAATGTACCTCTTCCTGACAGTAGTAAATGGGCCATTAAAACCCAAATTAGGCAGCTTCTACAAGAGGCTGGCACTCAGGATGGCATCATTCATACTGTGGCTGAGGCTACAGGTTAAGCCACCATAGACAGCGCATGAGACAATCTGCCTCTGCCTGACTGACCCAATAATCCCCTACAAATGGCCTACTCTGTTCTGCAAATAGCTGACTATATCAGTCTGATGAACCCGTCTGACAATCTCAGCAGTCACTTAGAAAAGGTGAGTTCTAAATGCGAGATACTTAGCCTCACTGCAGAATAACAGGTCCAGATACTACGCCAAACCATCGATCCTAGTTTGTGGGCCAAACTCCTCAATGCCATCTGCCAGGATGGGAACACCACCTTTGATGAGGTTGCACCTGAGTTCATTTCTGCTCACAGCCCAGGTGTAGTAGGAGTGATGCTTGCATGTCCTGTAAAACAGAATGCAAAGGAAAGTCCAGCAACTTACCACTTGAGACTTTGGATGGCCTACTGAGCAGGAAAGCACCTGGCACAAGAAACTGCAGATGTAGATCTTATTGAGTATAAGACCATGTTCCTTAGGAACATGATTCCTGCAGTACGAGAAAAAGTAGAGCCAACCACCTTCCCCAACACAGACAGGTTTGCCGACATTCTTCGGAAAACTGAGAAAGTTTACCAACTCTACATCCATGATCTGCCCTCTGGTTCCAAGAAAGTAGCCGCAGTGGAGCCTATTTTAGAGGCAGTGACACACTACACTGTGGAAGGGCAGGCCCAACACCAACAGGCCCTCCCAGCTGATAACCAACACTCCCAACAGGCCCAACACCAACAACAGGTAGAAGACTTAGTTTGCTGGCCAAGGCACCTAGCTTCACCTGAGCTCTTTCCTTCCAAGACTGCTTGAAAGGCAGAGTAGAGAAACTTACCAAAGCAAGCGAAAAGGATTAAGACTTCTTTTGGCTGAGCAGATTTACTGTGTGGTGTTGTTTTAATTTTTTACTCACAGGTATTGCTACTGTTTGTTGCTAACATTTCATTGCTTTATTTTTCTCTGTAGCAAAGTGTTTCTTACAGCGTATATCTTCTCTGAAATTATTACAGGTGGAGCTTTACAGGTTTTACAGTTTTATCTAACATTAGGATAAGCTTTCAGGGTTACTGCATTTGTTGTTGACTGATTGTTTCTGCTCTTACCTCTTTATTCTTTCGTCCATGGTTCTTCTTTTTCGGCAGGGGAAGGGCCCAGCCACCAACCCCCATCCCCAACCACCCCACACTACACTCCTTTTATAGGGTACCACAGTTGTTACATTTCCTGTGGCAGAGCAGGAAGGGGCAGATCAGTGGGGCATCCACAAGGTGAGCTCATTTACAGGGGCACTAGTAATTTAATTTGTTATAACAAGTTAAACAAAAACAAAACACAATCAAACCATTACTTGCATTTTTTTCCTTCTAATTACTCTGACTAGGTTATAAACCCAGCAACTTATCTGGAATGGATCTCATTAACTGCAGGTACTGTGGAACAATTTTCAGAAGGACAGTCCTACAGGATTTAGGACACTGTCCACATGCTGAGCTATTGGAGATCTTAGGGCTCAGCTCCGGGCAGCATGGGCAGAGATTGCACGCCTCAAATTTCATATTCAAGAGGAAATACGTTATAAGAACCACCCGCCATTTCCCCTGCATCCAACAGAAAAACCTCGACTGCAGAGGGTAGTTGGACCAGGAGGTTGGCAGGTGGTTAGGAGGTGCAAATCGGGTGCCCCATCACTCTCTGCTCTCCAACATATTACCTCCAAAAAACATATAAACACTACAAACAGGTATCTGCCTCTATCTCTGAAATCAAACAAAGAGGCAGAAGACAGGGCACTGCAGCACAGGAGCTAGCACAAAAAAACTCACCCAAATCAGGAACCAGAACAAAAAAAACAAAAAGGAAATCAAAAAAACTTCTGATCATAGGAGACTCCATGATTCGAGGAGTTGATACCCATCTCCAGGCAGGGGTAATGGTCAGATGTCTCCCAGGTACATCAGCATGGAGAGACACTAACCGCATTGCTAAAATTATTCACAAAGAAGGAGAAAACATTGATGTCATAGTACACATGGGTACTGATGATCTCACTAGCGGATCAGTTGTGGAGACCAAGGAACACCTGACCAGACTGGGTGACAAACTAGCATCCATTTCATCTGGCATCTCCTTCTCTGAGATCCTGCCAGTCTGGGAGAGGGGGACAGATGGACGGAAGGTCCGAGAAGGGGAGATAGGGGAGCTAAACACGTGGCTCAAGGGCTGGTGCCAGGAAAAAGGACACAGATTTGTAGGGAACTGGCAACAGTTCTGGGAGTGAAAGTTCTTTAAATTTGATGGACTGCATCTGACTAAGGAGGGTGTCAGTGCATTGGGGAAGAAGTTTGACGTCTTTGCAGAATATTTAAACTAACAAATGGGGAGAGGGGTGCAGCACCCCATATGTCGAATAAGAACACCCCTCCCCTCAGCTGAATGGTCAAACAGAGATTCAGCATGTTTGCAGTTCATTTGCATCACCAGGTAAGAAAAAGGTTTGTCCTCCATCGACACACAGGGGTATGCCAAACCTCACCCAACAACTACACACACCAAAATCTGCCCAATGGAAAATCATGTACACAAATGCTCACAGCCTGAAAATAAGATCCCAGACCTGCAGACAATAATGTCAGAGGCTAAACTGGACATAGTAGCAATTAGTGAGATGTGGTTTACCAGTAACCACATAGGAGACTTCAGTACCTGGCTATGTATTGTTCAGAAGAGACCAAGGTGCAAAGGGGAGGAGTGGCCCTGTATGTCAATGAAAATATCAAAGCTACAGAAATTCAGAATACATAAGGAGCCAGAAGAACTGTGGGTCACCCCGGAAACAGGAAATGGGACAGCACGTAAGAACTGGGGTTGTCTACAGGCCCCCAGACCAGGGGAGTACATAGACACATTACTGTTAGAGGATATACAAAACATGACAGCTAAAGGGGAGGTTCTGATAATGGGAGACTTCAACATGCCAGATACAGATTGGTCAATACCAGCAGAAACATCTACCAGAACTAGACACATAGTGGATTCCCTGCAGGGGGAGGGCCTCAAACAACTGGTACAACAACCCACAAGAGACAGGGCTATCCTAGATCTAGTACTGACTAACAGGGAAAGGATCACAGATCTCCAAGTAGAAGGTCACCTGGGGTCCAGTGACCATCACATGGTATGGTTCAGTTTGGCTATTACATCTAAATCATCCCATTCCAAGGCAAAACTATGGGACTTCAGAGGAGCTGACTTTGATAAGATGGCCAACAGTGTTAAGCTAGCCCTGGCAAAAAGAAACACAGGTGAGGGGGTACAGGCAAAGTGGGCAAGCATTAAGGATGCAATACTTGGCGCAACATCCCATTGTGTTAGACAGAAAAGGAAGTGACAAAGAAGAAGGAAACCACTTTGGTTCTCAAATACAGTAGCAGAAAAGGTCAGAGCCAAAAGGCTGGCCTTCAGGAAATATAAGGGAACACAGTGGTATGAAGATAGGGAGGCATACTAAACTGCCCTAAGGGAAGCAGGGAAGGCAGTAAGGCAGACAAAGTCCCAAACTGAGAAAACACTAGCATGAACAGTAAAAGAAGGTGACAAGACTTTCTATAGATACATTAGTGAAGGAGAAAGTCCAGAGGAAAGTGCTAAGCTTAATGGAGAAAAGGAGCATGTAGGAGGAGGACCATGTAAAGCATCTATCCTAAATAGATACTTTTGCTCAGTATTTACTGAAGAGAGGTAGGGCAGGGCCCACAGCTCAGCACCATGGACACAGGGGAGAGGGTGAGCACTACTCCCTTCACAAAGAAAGGGTCCTACAAGGCCTGCTAAACTCAGGTGGATAAGGCAATGGGACCTGATGGCATACATCCCAGGGTACTTAAGGAGCTAAAGTGGAACTAGCAGAGCCATTAGCAGAACTGTTTAGTGAGTCTCTGAGCACAGAAGAGGTCCCAGAAGACTGGAGAGGGCTCATGTGATCCCGTTCCACAAGAGTGGTAACAGGGAGGAGGCAGGGAACTACAGATCAGTCAGTCTTACCTCAGTAGTGGGCAAGATTATGGAGGCACTCCTTAAGGAAAGGATAGTGCAACACCTGGAATCCATGGGGCACAGGATCCAAGACAGCATGGGTTTACAAGAGAAGGTCCTGTCAAACTAATCTCATAGATTTCTTTGACTGGGTAACCAGAGTGGTGGACCAAGGGGGAGCAGTTGATGTCACCTACCTTGACTTCAGCAAAGCTTTTAACGCTGTTCCACATAGAAGATTGATAAATAAGCTGGGTAGGCTCAGGGTGGGTCAGAAGTTGGTCAACTGGGTGGCAAACTGGTTGTCGGGCAGAAAACAGAGAGTGGTGGTTATTGATATACAGTCAGAAGAGATGCAAGTCACAAGTGGGGTACCTCAGGGATCAGTCCTGGGGCTAGTCCTCTTCAACATCTTCATTAGTGACCTTGCAGATGGACTAGAGGGTAAGGCTTGTCTGTTTTCAGATGACACCAAGATCTGCAACAGAGTAGATGATCCAGATGGGGTGGGCAGAATAAGAAGAGATCTCGATAAACTAGCAAAATGGTCAGAAGAGTGACAACTGGGATTTAATGCAAAGAAGTGCAAAATCATGCACATAGGGAAGAGAACCCTGAAGCCACCTATAGGCTGGGAGGGGAGTTGCTAGCAGTCACAAAGGAAGAAAGAGACTTGGGCATCATCATCACTGATGACCTGAAATCATCCAAGCAGACCTCTAAAGCAGTAGGTAAGGATAGGAGGGTGTTAGGGTGTATTAGTAGGGGTATCACAAGTCGTAAGAGAGAGAGAGGTAATAATCCCTCTTTACAAGACACTGGTTAGGCCCCATCTGGAGTACTGCGTGCAGTATTGGAGGCCACACCTTCACAAGGACATTAACCAAATTGAGGCAGTCCAGAGAAGGGCAACCAAAATGGTGCAGGGGCTGCATCAGAAGACATATGAGGACAGCTTAAGAGATCTCAATATGTATACCCTTGAGCAAAGGAGGAGGTGATATGATCGAGGCATTCAAACATCTTAAGGGCATTAACAAGGTGAAAGAGTCTAACATGCTTAAATATAAGAAAATAGCAGGACAAGAGGACACAGCATGAGATTAGAGGGGCTGATTAAGGGGAATGTGAGGAAATCCTTTTTCACAGAAAGGGTGGTGGATGCATGGAATGGCCTACCTCAAGAAGTGGTGGCTATGAATACAGTGCAGGGCTTCAAACAGGCATGGGATAGGCATAAGGGAGCAATACAAATGAGTATGAATAGATAGGCCACTGACAGAGCAAAGGCCAATGGCACATTTATAAGGTAGAAAAAGAAATGGGCAGACTGGATGGGCCTTGCGGTCCTTATCTGCTGTCAACTTCGATGTTTCTATGTAACAACAACCACAACAACAACAGCAGCAATAGGGTGGGAACCGAACTGGCATAAGAATAAAAAGCACAAGAATAAGGGCAAACTGCAACAACAAAGAAAGGGCCCTTCATATAGGGAGATAGCTGAGGAAAATCAGATATTCTGAAAGCTCCTGGGGCAAGTGCACTCTGTGGTGGATGCTGTTCCCGCTCACGCCCTAGCGGCTATACAGCCAGTGACCTAGACCCTAATGGGCCATGGTGACACCAGAAGTACAGGCCTTCAGGCCCATGCAGGCCTGAACCCAGAAGCTCCCCTCTATATAGCATTGGTGCAGCATGGTGAAGTGATTCAAAGAAGCCAGGCCCAACCTCTCCATGCTCCCAGCAGTACAGAATGATAATTACATGCCCCAGTCTGGATTGTAAACCAGCTGGTCTTGGATACAAATGGAAGGCCCTGCACCGAGGCTGAGGTTGGGGGCCACCTACTTGTAGTCTTGCTAGATACAGGTGCGGCTGTGTCTGTATTACATGATGAACACCCAGACACATCTCCTTGGTACACTGGACAGAGGACCTACATGTCAGGAGTCGATGGTACTAGGTTACCTGCATACCAATCTCTACCCCTGTCGGTAGAGCTAGGCCATTTAAAGGACTCACACACCTTCCAACTGATGGTAATGCATGATCATCCTAGTATCATAGGAAATGATTTTCTTGCACCACACGACTGTGTGGTAGATCTAGCTAACATGCTATTTATACTGATACATGGTCAATACCACACCATTTTGATCCCCGATTCACACTTTGTGGCGACAATTTCTGCTAACAACTAAAAATATGACGTCATTGATTTGTTCAAAGACCACAAGCTTTTTCTGAAGCTGCTCCCCATTTTGCAGTGACATTTGGAAGTGTTTGCAATTAGCAAACATGACTGTGGCTGAATGTACACTGTCATCGAAGTGCCAGGCCCAGCACATGAGAGACAAAGGCAATACCCTTTTCCAACTGAGGCCTTGCCTTCTCTCAGGGAAACAATCAAGTAATTTCTGAAGCAAGAAGTAATCAGAACTTGCATTTCTACTGCTAACTCACAGGTGTGGCCCATGAAAAAACCCACAGGTGCCTGGAGTCTTACTATTGATTACAGGAAATTGAACCAGGTCACCCCCAGTTGTTCCCCAACAGTGGCATCAGCACCCGATGTACTACGACTTTTGACCCCTGACCTGAAATGTTTCAGTGCCTTGGATATCTCCAATGGTTTTTGGTCATTACCATTGGCCCCCAAGAGTCAATATAAGTTTGCCTTTACTGTTGAAGGAAGACAGTATACGTGGACATGCTTACCACAGGGCTTCCATAGCAGCCCGTCCCTGTTTCATCTGCATATGATGGATGCCCTTGAGGGTTTTTCTACTCCCCAATGTCTCTTGCAGTATGTGGGCAACCTGTTGCTGGCAACTGCCACACAGGAACAACACCTGGATCTCTTGGATGAACTACTGACTCTCATTCAGAGATCAGGTCTTAAATGCAATCCCTCAAAAGCACAACTATGTCAGAAAGATGTACTCTTTCTGGGTCTAAAAATAACTGACCAAGGTTGAAGCCCTACCTGGAAGAAGATACAAGGATTGCAAGACTTGCCATTGCTTACCAGTGTGGCAACTCTTCGACGGTTTCTAGGTATGGTGAATTATTTGAGAGATTTAATCTGTGATTTTGCTAAGAAATGATTCTGCTCCCCTGTATGAGCTACTGAAAAAGGGCATCCCATGGACTTGGGGTCCTCTACATACCCAGGCTGTGATGTCATTGAAGCAGGCCTTGGCCTCCGCCCCAGCTCTGGTCAACCCCAATCCAGCACTACCATTCCATCTGGAATCAGCCACCTCTGACATTGCCATATCAGCAGTACTGTCTCAGAAGGTTCATGGCACCCTGAAACCTATTGCATATGCATTGCAGCTCTTGACCCCAGTGGAACAGAAGTACAGCCTTTCTGAAAGGAACCTTCTGGCCACCTAGTGGGCTGTCAAGCACTTTCTGTATATCATTGGGTACTCTCCACTGATTATCAACACCAACCACACGCCAACTACCTTTCTGCTCTCAGATAGAGTGAAGGATGGGCCAGGCTGACACACTGGTTACTTCTTCTCCAGGATAGAGACATACAGGTACACCCAACAAAAATTCCATCTATGCTGGTTCATGGACTTCTTTTCTAAGGAGAGACCCATGACTGTACACTGCAGTCACCTGATCTTCCAGATCCGGGTCCTTTCCTCCCTGCCATGCCACAGATACTTGACAACACCTCTTTGTGTCATATCTTTACTGATGGTTCAGCAACTTACTATCAGGGAGAACAAATTGAAGGGATGGGAATTCTAGTGATTTACCCCTATGGGAACACTGTTAAAATATCTAAGCATTGTAGTGTCGCATCATCACAGCATGCAGAGATGGCAGCGGTGGCCTGTGCCCTCAAGTTCATCCAGCATGGGACCGAGGATACCATCATCTTTACAGAATCTAATTGGGTTTGTTGTTCTCTTAGAGAATTTCTTCCTTTCTGGCAGAAGAACTCCTTCCTCTCCTCTGACAGCAGCCCAGTAAAGTACAAGGAATTGGTAATATACATACATTCATTGGCACAAAAATTTGCACACAACCTCTATGTACACAAAGTCGAAGCTCACTCCCTTCATGATCCCTATCGTGCCTTCAATGATGCAGCAGACACCCTTGCCAAGGAAGTGGCCTGAGGGGGGGACACCTGGATGATGTACCATCGAGAGGCCAATGCGGCCGTACATATTGCAGCACTCAGGAAAAAAACTGAACTAATTTCCCCCTTGGACCTCTCAGCAGCCCAACATGTTGATACTGAACTCAAAGCAGTGTTCAGATTCCTTGACAAGAGTACCGAAGAGAAACTTCCCACACATAACTCCTACCAGAGGCATGAAGGTAAGTTACACTTGTCACCAGATGACAAACTCATCTGGTACCAGCTGGATGATTCTGTCACCAAGTTGTGGGTGGTCCCCAGACATCTTAGCTCTGAATTTATTTCACCAAGTACATGATACACCCACTGGTGGACACCAGGAACTGGAAAACACCCTCCAAAGGCTTAAGACCACTGCCTGGTGGCCTGCTGTCACTAAAGATGTTAAACAGTACATAGACAACTGCCTTGTTTGTGCGCAAAACAACCACATCCCTGCCAAACAAAATGCCAAGCTCTTACTAAAAGGACACTTTGGCCCTTGGCATGCCATACAGATTGATTTTATTGGTCATTTGACAAACACCTGCAGAAATAATAAGCATGCTCATTTGGAAACTGATCTCTTCTCTTAGTGGGTTGAAGCTTTCCCCACTAAAACATACACTGATAAACCACTGTCGAAATCCTGGTGAAACAGATTTTCTCCAGGTGGGGCCTACCTCTTAAGGTAGACTCTGACAAAGGAACCAGGTTTACAGGTGAGTTAATGAAAGAATCTCTTAAACTCCTTGGAGTTCAACAAAAGTTCCACATAATCTATCACCCCCAATCTTCAGGTCAAGTAGAGAGAGCAAACAGACAGATTAAGCAAATGCTTTCCAAATTCATTGAGGACAATCCCAAAACCTGGGATTCCCTACTGCCATTACTCCTTATGGCAATTAGGGGCACACCCTCAGCCACTACTCAGCTCACACCCTTTGAAGCGATGACTGGAAGACAGATGAGATTACCTGAACACCTGCTGTTTGACCTGCACACTTCCACTGCACACCATGTGTCTGTAAATCAATGTGGGAAAAACTGAGAAAAGACTTCATACACACACATTTGTATGCTGTCAATTGCACGGGCAAGGCCCAGCAACAATCCAAAATACAGTTTGACAAGCACGCACAAGAAGTGAATTGGCAGGTTAGAGACCAGGTAATGGTATTCCGATTTGCACATCTCACCCATTCCTTTTCCAATAAATGGGAAGGCCCATATCCCATTGTCAACAAGCTCAGTCAGGCAGTCTATCAAGTTAGACTCCTCCATAACAATAAACTGACGGACAGATGGTTACATGCAAACCAAATGAAACTATATAAAGGAGCTTAATTACTTTTTCATCACCCCATTGGGTGGAATAGTACTGACTTACTAATGTTTGATTTTGCTTTGCAGCTACACTGACAAGATGGCTATCTTGCTCCATTATCTCCTCATCTCAGGAGTGATCCCCTGCATCCAAGGCACGGTACCAAACCTCCTACCACACCTTGATCATCCGGCATCTCCTTCAGAGGGAGTATCCATTAATATACCCAATAGTCTGATTACTTTTCAGGAAGGTTCCGATGCTTACCTCACTGCCTCGGTTGTTGCTCCTGAAAAATGTACCCTACAAGTTAAGTGGCAAACCACATCGCAAGGACAAATTCTCCCTGTGACCAAACTCTCCGAAGGAACTTTCCAGGTGTGGCCCAATGCTAAATTATCCCCAAATGGTTTGCTGTCCTTGCTACAAACTGCTCCCAGACATTCTGGTTTGTACAACATTACTGCCTTAATTGATCCTTCGTACTGTAATTCTTTGTCTAAGGATTCTGCTGAAATATTTTGTGCTGTACACCACATGACTTCTGCTGCCATGTATCTCTCTGTGTTACCACCCACTGATAAACAGCTTTTGGAATGTCCAAAGCATACCCCTGGTCCTTGTAGTGGTCAAACAGCCACTGCCCTCCCTGGTTAATTGATTAATAACTTACAATTTATGCATATACTTGTTTTGTTTAATCTTACTTACTGGAATATGAAAGAATTTGGTATGTGTCATAATACTAACATGTCAGCATTTTATAGTACTTTATTGCTTGTTAGTTTAGCTGCATTTCAGATTCGTACTCAAGACCCTATTGCTGGGGTCCATACTACTGAACATAGAGGCCACTTCAGGAGAAAACCCAATCCTGATGATCAAAGTCATAAACATAATACACGTGAAGTTGACAGTTCTGATGTCACAGGTGCAACAGGAACTATCACAGGCCTTTTTGGTACGGCTATGTCTATTTGGAATAAAGCATACATTGCTGCTATCAAATCTCATACTGCCAAATTTCCGACTGGTTTGGTTAATAATATACTACCCCCATTATTGCATGGTGTGGATGGCCTTAGTCAGGAAGAGAGATACACTGTATACAACATGCATGACATTGCTAAGGCATTTACAGACTCTAAAGACAAGATTAACGCACTCATTACACAGAACAACAAAGAAGTAGCTAAACAGTACATTGCTAGAGAAATCCTCTGCTCTGTCTATGGCTCATACATTATCACTACTATCAACAATCTCTTCCATGATCTAGAATCTGGAAGAATCCCTGAAATTATGCATGATAGACACATTTCCAAATGGTATAGTCCATGATGTAAACCCCCTAGCTGTATTGCTATGTGTATGCAACAATCTCTAACCATTCCTATTTCTACAGCTAGGAACCTGGGGTTTGTGACCAGACATCCTAACACTGGTCCTTGTTTCACTGCTAAGAAATGTTCCATAAGAGATGCGATGTTGGTTTCTTTTACTATCTCTTTACCATGCTTTGATCCCACTACAGCCTTGTTCGACAAGCTTGCACTGGTACATTCCATTGGGCACCTTGATGAAGACATCTACAGAGAATCCCTGGATCTACCGCCTCTACTGGTTTTCCATCCTTTCCTGGACACCTGGGTGGCTCCGCACATGGACTGTTGTATGAAGAAGCAATGCATTTACTTGTGTCAATGTGATGCATTTGATGTTATTCAACCTGTCTGTGGTTATTCTCCAGATAGCATTGATTGGACTTTTACCATGGATGATGACATCACCACTAATGGCACAGATTTCTCGGATTCTACTCCGGCTCTGTAAAAACTCCAATCATATCGTGAGGAGGTTCATCGCTTGTCAACACAGATTTCGAAGATGACCTACACCTGCCAAGTACAGTTGCAAAAATGGAAACTCCCTACTGTTCGCTCTCAGTACAATTCTGATGGGGAGTACTGTGTGGTAACTAACTTTAAAAGCTATACTTATGGATCTGTGATGTGTTATTGAAGCCCCCAATTTCTGCTTTATTCCCCACCAGAAGGCTGTTATTGGACATATCGTTATAACCCCTATCCCCCTTATGGATGCAGACATCATTGATGGTAACCCCAATTATCTGCTCATGCTTTCAGAATATTTACCATATTTTAATGTACACATAGACCCACTTACACTTACATTAAAATCACTTTTAGACAGGAAGGACACACACCTCATCCACATCAGCAATAATATAACCAAGGCCAATGAAGCTATCCTTTCTTTGATTAAGGATGGTGATATGAATAATGCATTGACTAACACCTGGTTAGAAATTACTTTCAAAGGTTTTGCGATTATACAGGCATTTTTGATATTTTTCTTGGTTATCGTGCTATACAGCCTATGGCGCACACTGCGCCAACACCATGAGCAGCTCAAGATCCTTTACAAAGCTCACGCATCGGGTTTGTAAATGACCACTGCTCCCTGACCTTTCCCTAGATTTTCCTGTGTTGCCCTTGGAAGCAACAAGGGGGGAAATGTTACAGAAGGACCTTGCACCCTCATTGGTACCCTCAGAGGTACACCATAGACAGCTAGTGCTTAGGCATATGTTATACTAACATATAGGGCTAAGGGCATCTACCGTATAAGAGTAGATGTCAGGATATGTATGCATATTGTTGTAATACACTTTGCTTGCTAATACATATATATTCTTCTATGTATTTTCTGGGTATTTCTTACTTGTAAGATGCCAGGACACCTGTGTCCTTGGAATAATTATGATATATATATATATATATATATATAAGTCAGTATTACCACCTTTTGGTGATTTGTACTACTACACTGAGTTATGTAAGATTGTATAAGGACTCTTTTATTTCACAAACTGATGACTACTACAAAATTGTATAATTTTATCTTGGGCCGTGGAGCCTTCTCTAATTTAGCCAATAGGGCTCATCTCTGTAACTAGAAATGTTTCTATCTTATAGTAACCATAGTAATTATCATAGGCATATAATGTGATACACTAGTCTTATACCTCAGAGATCCCAAGAGACACAAAGAAACCTCGAGGTATAGGGAACACTTAGCACTGGCTCCCGGTTTGTATTGGTAAGAACTGCTTAGGGCAACTGTGATTTTATCCTTTTTGGTAGTAATAAACAAGTTTATTACTCTTATGCAATGTGTCTGTGATTACTTGCATTCCCAATATTGCCAAGAGCCTGTAAGTGAGGTTTAAACCTCCTGATAACTAGTACCAGTAAATATGCCACAAAGAAGTACAAAAATCACACAGCTACAGTGGATAGCAGCTTCACATTGCTGAAATTATTATGTGGCACATTAAAAGGTGTCTGATTTGATGACAGACGTCACACACATACTCACACACACACTAAGTAATGCATAGCAAATTGAAAACTTCAGTAACATAACCACATATTTTAAACAAACTAAAATTATGCACTGCTGCACCACAAAAATGAGCAAAAAAAGGCAAGAAATATTGAAAATATTACTCTGTGTATATTTCACAGTTACACAAGAAAAATATCACCAAAACAGAAAGCACCATCTTTTTCTCCAAGTTAATCTACCTACAACACAGATACAACCCTCCCCCAAAGCACACTTCCACTGTCTCTCAGTACACAGACTGAATGTTGCACATTAACATTCAAAATCCATACACAAACAATAAATGCTTGATGATATGAGCACAGGAGAGTTTCCTGTAATCGATGAACTAAAGTTTCAGCAAAAAAAATGACCCAAAAAGGCTTTTTTAAAGCTTTTTGAAGGTTTGAATCGTAGAGAGCTCTCAGAGCAGACTGTCTCCTACAGCTTCCTACACACTACCCCAAACTGAGGCTGTGCAGAACAATCTAGAGCCCATGTGACGTAAAATCCCATGAATCACTGCAAAATTCACCTTTGGAGCTTAAAAAGAAGGCAAAGTGAGGCACAATACATTGTTTTCAATGTACATGGCCTTAAGAATTGGTGGAGTAGTGGTTTGGGAAGGCAGAGTAACGCAAAGTAATTTTCCATGGATTTTGCATTACCTTTTATAACTTGATGTTACTCGCTTCAAATTGCGGAGCACTCCTGAATTCTGTTTCACTCACAATCACTGCAGAGCGACCAGCTACTTCGTCCATCACTAATAGTAAGTGACAACAAATTCACTGTGCAGCTAAGCTGTTCCAGAAATGAAATAGTTGTACTTCTCTGTAGTTTGGAAATTGTATATACTAAGCAAAATGTAGGCTCATTACATAAATGACTAAACAATGTAAAAGGATTCTCTGAAAATGCTTTGTCTTCATCCAGTTTACTCCAGGTTTGCATTTTAAATTGTGTAATTAGGCAAGTAATCACGTGTATGAACTAACTATGGTTATAAGATATGATCATAAATAACATTTAATTATAATTCTATCATTACATAGTTTATTAATACTGTATTCTATAGTTCAGAATGTTTTTCCTAATGTTGTTATGCATTAACTACTACCAAGCACAATTGCTATCCATATTTAAAAAAGACAAGTAATAAAGGTGTTTATTTTTTCATATTTCTTAACATACTAGCTATACTGAAAACATTTAGAAATGAACACAATGTAAACTAAGTATGAAACCTTCAAAAACACATAGCTACAAAATGTGCTAATACACTCAGCAACTAAAACCTCACATGAACTTCTAAAGTAGAATAGATCAGTGCCTCACAGTTCCTAGGGGAGATAACAAGATGAAAGTGCTACAGCTCTGAAAGCTTCAACTAGAAATCAGACTAAGCTAATCTTTTTGATAGTCAGGGACATGGTGATTCTGAACCCAGAAGCTGAGAGTTGAAAAGGGGTGAGGGTGTTGTATGGTATAGGTATAAAAATAAATGGAGTAGCTTCTCTTCAGGGATAGAAGTTTCTCAGACCTGCTTTGGGTAAATAATCAATAGTTACAAAAGCAGTATTATTTTTGTTGCTTGATAAAACAAATGTGCACTGTATATTGTTTCAAGGATGACTCGAACTGTCTATTTTGATTTGAGATTTTCCATAAATTAAATGTACAGTGGTAGCAGAGATATGTCCCATTAAATCATTCACTTTCTTTGGACATATCACATGAAATCCCATTGAAATAAATGGGGATTTTCTGTGAAGTATTCAGAAAATCTATCTACTGTGGATATACTAGAATATATAACTGCATACTACAGTATACTTTAAATGAGTTTGCCAGGAAAACATAAAATAGAATTGCTATGCACTGCATATCTGCAGCACATAGAAAACTGTAAGTTGGAATTTCATGCATCCAGTGTCATGTGGACTCCCAGCGGCATTCAAAGTAGAGGAACACATCTCTTCAACACTCTATCCCCCACCTGTTCATGCAACTACATGTACAGATAATCTGGGGGAGGGCTGTCAGGGGTGTGTGTGCCTGCACACTGCACCATTCATGAATGTGAAAAGTGCTGGGTGAGGAGGGCACAAGATATGGTAATAGGGGTCCTGCTGTTTCTGTTGAGTGCACCCCACAGATTACTCCTGCCAGCTGCAGGGCAACATAAACCCCTTACCATACTGTCACAGTCCTACTGTCAGGTTGGGAGGACTGGAGGCAGTTATTCAGGCACTCACACTCTGATTTCAAAGTTTGGGCCTGCACCAGTCCACAACCCCCTGCTCCATGCAGAGCAGGAGATCTACTATCAGGTCAGGTCAGGCATCTGACTGGATGCCTGCCTGTGTCTTTTGATATACCTCCTGTGATCTTGCACTCTGGGGGTGGCAGTGGCAGAGCTAGAGGGGGCTGGGGGGAGTCACCCCTCCTGGCTGCCCCAGTGTGAGTAGTGGCACCCCCACCACCATCTTTATTCCCTGTTTAGTACTCATTGTGAAGCCCATGATTGACTGAATGCACCCCCCCCAGCTCCCAAACACTCCCAAACCTGGCTCCGCCACTTGGGGGTGGTGCTGTGAACTGGCATTTAGCAATTCTCAGTGATCCTGAATACCAGCCACCATGTGCTTTTCCATGGGTGTTTAGTTGTGCAGGCCTGGTATGAGCCTTTCATACATATTCAGCCCATAATATTGCATAGACACCATTATGTCAGTACTTTTGGTGATTACTATCTTGAAAGCACAATTAATATCCTAATTTGGTCATGTAACCTTCTAGCAAGTTTTGTTAATGGTGTAACAATAACATCAAAGTCCATCATGTAATACCATATTGATATTTTGGAGACACCCTTAAATCTTTTCACAGGTTCAGGAGGTTGCAGGCATGTTGACCCCTTAAAATTATGAAACCTTGATTAGCAGTCTTACAATCTGAGTAGCTGACCACAGTCTAAGAAGGCTCTATTAACCTTTGGAAAACAATGAGTGGGGCACAACCATCATATGAAATGTACTATGTGATTTATTTTTTTTACTTTTAAAAATATTTTGTAATATTTATGATTTTACAATAGTAATATGGCACTCCAGGAGTTAGGTTATCTCTATTAATCACATTCTTACATTCTTGTGGAAGCAGCAGTCAGCTTCAAATCATGCAGTACATTATCTCAAGATGATGTTTTTCTTATTGCAACCAAATCCTGTCTATGCCATATTATTTTTATTTATTGTTATTTATTTAAAATTCAGATTAACACCTTTGAGCCAGAGGCTTTTTTACATAGGTTCCATGTCAGCTTCAATTACAGATAAGAGCAACATGAAGACAAAAACAACACACAGCAAAATGGCACAGACAAATGAAAGTTACAACAGTGGTGTTCTGAACAAAGTCAATGACAAACTATTATCACTATTGTATAACCATAAGAAGATAGTTATGACCATCAGGCTTTGTCAATCATAAGTGCGAGAGAGGGGAAAAGGCAACTGGTCAGACAGGAAGGGCTGGAGTGGAGGAGGAAGGCTACTATGCCAGGCCAGCAGGTGTCTACCTAAGATGGGGGATAGAATTGAGCAGAAGGGGTTGAGGTTCAGCAGAATTTTGAAATTAGGAGGCTAGGAGAGCCAGGGGGACAGGGAGGTTAACAAATATGGGAAGGGAAGAGAAATTAGCTATTGGCTGATGATACAAGAAAAATGGTCATGAGGGAGTAGCCAGGGGACAAGAGGAAATGAAGCAGGGGAGAGGGGTTGAGGGAGAAAAGAGGGGCTAAGGTTATGCAAAGAGGTGTATGGGGAGGTGTGGGGAACAGGAAGGGGAGTAGAGGTGAGCTGAGGTAAGCAGCAGACTATAGAAATATTCCTCAGAGTTAGGAGAAGCAATTTATTGTCTTAACTCTGCTTTATACATATATATATATATAAATATATGTGTATATATATATATATATATATATATATATATATACAATATAGAATCAAAGGGTTATTTATTTTAGAACTATTAAAAACTTATATTTAAAAAGTTATCCTCTAGATTCACTTGTTAGACTGTTAAGAGTTTTCATTCCTGTTTAGCATCCCATTTGATGAAATTTGTCTCAAGTCAATTGTTCAGAGGTAATAGGAAAAGGTTGAGGAAGACACAAACATAAAATGAGAAGATAACCAGTGACAGTAAGTCACTAAGCCTTAAGATGTGAACAAAGAGCAATCTGAGCCAATTTTGTGAATGCTTTAAGCTGTCAAATGCTGGCGTATCACTTTCATTGGTTAAACGTGTTCACTGATAGGTTGAGGACAAAAAGAATGCAATCTTAATGCAATATAGGATCCTGATATAAGAAGTAATTTAACCTTTGCTGACTGTCTCATTATGTCAAACCCAAAAAACAGCTCATATAATTCAGAGCAAGAATATGTAAAATCAGTTCCAACTAGTTAAGCTTTTTCAAGGCACAATAATATGTACACTTTCATGTATTTGCCATTACTGTTACTCATTTAAGTTTGACCGTGATCCAATACTTTACCAATTACATGTGTAGCTACAGTAACTTCAAAAGGGCTCAATTTATTGCCAATGGATTAATAAATATTATATTAGTATTTTACTTATTCACCAATGATTGCCTAACTGAGATACACATACACACACACACACACACACACACACATATACATAAAATATAGTTGTGTATTTTATGTCAGGATCACAATTATGTAATTGTTGACCACATTACAGTACCCTCTACCCCAGCCCCCCCCAACACACATACACACATTAGACTCACAGTATGCACAACAACAGACATGGTGTGTTATGAGGTTGACAGGAGAAAGTAACACTTGTTATACTATAGCAAGAAAGAATGCTTGCCTTTTATTGTTAGTCTGGCATTGGACCTGCAATGTTATCACAGTATAACATCATGGGTCTAGTATCAGAGCAGACCCTCACTGTATTGATTTGTGATTGTATTGTTGTATTCTTCTTTTCAGAAACAAACATATATTAGTACAGTAAAAAAATTACTAAAAACATTTCTAACATGTTGCTTTATTTTGTATAACAACCACTGATTGTATCATAGTAAAAATGCACCATGGGGGTGTGTCGTACTATGATAATCTCACTTCTTGGGTCGTTGGATGAACTTGTTCTGCTATTTTGTGCTGAATAACTGAGTTGTTAGGTTATCTGACCATGGCAAACAGCATGTAGTGCATTACTGCTTGAAAGATTGACTCCAGTGTGTGCATCATACAGTGATAACTTCAGTTTTGTGGTTCTTGGATGCACTCAGCCTGTGGCATTGGCCCCAACCAGCGCCCAAGGTGTGAGGTTATCCTAGTATGAGAGACACATTTGGAGTGTATTGCTTACTTAAATTTGAAGCACACACACACACACACACACACATATATATATATATATATATATATATATATATAATGACAGTGTGTGCTTGCTATGGTATATTTCAACTCCCTCAACATCTACTGATATGTCACTTACTTACAACAAAAGGAATGGGTAGAAATTAAACATTTGATGTCACACTATAGTAAAACAAAATTGTAAAACACTATGATATACCCCCTCCCACACACCACCACCGTTACAACCTTTTCTACCCCCCCCCAACTCACACAACATACACCAGTAGATGTTAAGGTGTGACATGAGGTCACGCGAGCAAACTTGAACCCCATTGTCATTGTCATATGCTGTTGCATATGATAAACTGTACACATAGAATGATGTGAAAGTTTGTCTGATGATAACATGGATCTTCACAATTTCTGAAGCTGTAAGCTAGCTGTTAAATTATATTGGTCTAAATCATACATATGTGTGAATGATTTGATCTTGTTCTGTCACTCCCCAACGCCCTCTGTTCACATACATATAGAAATTGTCTATTTATTTTTATAAGTAGTATACAAATGTAAAAGATAGAAAGAGAGCTATTGTTTGACATTTGTTAAATGACCTTACTTATGGGGTTGTTGGACATAGTTAGGCTATGGCCTTGTGCCCCAATCACCTGAGCTGTGAGGTTATCCCAGTAGGAGACATACCCTGGAGCTCATTATTCCTTTAATTATACACTCCAGGGTGTGTGTTGTGCTAGGATAACCTCACTTCTGTGGTCATTGGATACATTCAGCCTGCAACCATGTTACCAACCACCAACAGGTGTGATGTTATACAATCACGACAGACACCCTGAAGTGTATTATTGCTTAAATGTGAATCCCACATACATATGACAACAGTGTGTGCTTGCATTATGTGAGTCAAGTGATAGCTCTACACACTCAGTGTTACACGAGGTCCCTGCACCCTAATTGGTACCCTCAGAGGTACACCTTAGACAGCTAACTCTTAGATATAGGTTATACTAATATTTAGGGCTAAGAGCATGTACCGTATAAGAGTAGATGTCAGGATATGAATGCATATTGTTGTAATCCACTTTGCTTGCTAATACACATATATTTTGCCATGTATTTTCTGTGTATTTCTTACTAGTCCAATGACAAGACACCTGTGTCCTTGAAGTAATTATAATATGTAAGACGGCACTGCCATCTTTTGGTGATTTTTACTACTACATTGAGTTATGTAAGACTCTGTATAAGAACTCTTTTGTTCTCAAACTGATGACTTTACAGAATTGTATAATGTTATCTTGGACTGTGCAGCCATCTCTAATTTAGCCAATAGGGCTCATCTCTGTAACTAGAAATGTTTCTGGGTCTATCCATAGTAATGGGGGACATATGTGGGACATGATTGTGGAAAAATAAATGTTGTCATTTCTTTTTTCTTTCCTGATCAATACGTTACCCTTAATGTCCTTTACTAAAAGTGTAAACAGGAAGATAATATAACTTGTGGTTTTCTGAGTACAGTCCCTAATGTTTGGAAATAGTAACCAGGTAACGTACGTAACAGGGACAGAGAATATGTTAACTAGAAAAAAGTTATGTATAAATATTTTTGAATCTCTACATGAATTTGCAGTACTTTAACTTGTTTGGTTAATTCACTAAGCAACACCAAAATATTTGCATGCAAAAGAATGTGATAACCATCAATCTAATGCATGAAAGAGAATTACGGGACAAAGTAAATTTCTAAGTTTTCTCTCACCAACATTTCTTGGATAATCACAGATTAAAATGCATGTGTACATAACTGGGGATAAGAGTAGATGATATTTAAAACTTTTTTTGATCACTTTAAAAATGTAACTCCAAAAATCTGTGAAAAAGTGTTTCATTAACGTATGCAATGGGACAGAGAAAAATTCAAAAACTTTAAGCAGTCCCAGAAAACATTGTGGAAAAAAGAAAATCAGGCAATTGGAGTACTTTATTCTTTTCCACTTTATGTTTAAGGTCTAAGGTTATGACTCAGTCATCATAAAAGTTCTACGGTTGCATACCATCACCACAAAGGAAGTTCATAATACAACAAATTCACTATACTAACTAGAAATACCAGACACACTAAGTAAAATTAACTAAAACCCTAAGCATAGCACCATAATATATACACTATATACATTGCTTATTAAAGATATAATACCTCCAATAAATGTACATCTGGCAGACCCCATGTGACAGCATAACTGAATCCACCAGATAGTGACTCACTCAAGCCGGTGTGCACAGTACACCACTTGCAAACACACCAGCACTCCATGAGAGATTGACCAGGAACCTGGCACACCCCAGGTGACAGCGTAACTGAATCCATCAGAGCAGAACATGGGTGCTTGCCTACAGTGACTCAGTCTAGCTGGTGAGTGCAGTACACAGACTGCACACCCACCAGGGCCCCATGAATATTGATCAGGGACCTGGCAGACCCCAGGTGATGGTGTAACTAAATCCACCAGACGAGAACCCTGGCACTGGTCCATTAACTCAAGTCAAGCTGCTGTGTGTAGTATGCCACTTGCACACCCACCAGGGCCCCATGAAAGATTGACCAGGGACTTGGCAAACCCCAGGTAATGACATAACTGAATCCACCAGATGAGAACAGACGATAATGTGGGCAACCCACTAGATTGGAAACAAAATGGAGGCAGACACAGACACAATCACTGAATTGCAAACAACATGTAGGCAGGCATGGGCACAAGCACTGGATTGCAAACAAAATGGAGGCACGCACAGACACCCATCAGCTTGCAAACCAAATGGAGACACTCATGACTGCAGCAACTGGCTTGTAAAAAAATGGAGGTAAGCATGGACACCCACAGAATTGCAAACAAAAGGGAGGCATGCCCGGACACCAACAGGATTGCAAGCAAAATGGAGGCACTATTCCCATCCCCCTCCAGATCCATGTCAGTAGTCCCTTGGGCTTGGTAGACCATTCTTCAATTCTCCAACCCTGTCAGTAGCCCCCTGACCCAAGATCAGTCCCACCCCCTCCCAATCAGCCTTGTGCTATGTGAGGTCAGTCCCATTTCCCTCCCCAGTCCCTGGAGCCTTGTGGCACACTCCTAAAATGCTCCAGTCATGTAAGCAGTCCCATGGGACTCAAGGTGAGTAACACCTCCTCCCCATCAGCCCTCTGGCATGTGAGGTCAGTCCCATTTATCTCCCCATGGCCTGGTGGCAGACACCTAAAATTCTTCAGCCCTGTTTGCAGTCCTGTGGGATCCAAGGACAGTCCCAAACCCTCCCCATCAACCACCTGTCACATGAAGTAAGTCCCATCCACATCCCCATTCCATGGGGCCTGGTGCAACACTGCAACAAATCTGCAGTCCCATGGAACCCATAATCAGTCCTGGCTTTTCCTCATTAGATCCCTGGCACATGAGTTCAGTCTCATTCCTCTCCTATGTCCCTGGGGCCTTGTGACACACTCCAACAAATCCACATTCCCATGGAACCCACGGTAAGTCACATTCTCCTCACCTTTAGCCCCTGACATGTATGGTCAGTACCATCCTCCTCCCCAGTCCCTAGGGTCTTTTTGGCACACTCCTAAAACTCTCTAGCCCTGTCAGCAGTCCCATAGTATCCAAGGTCAGTCAAACCCCCTCCCCATCAGTTGCCTTATCACATGAGTTCAGTTCCACTGATTCACAGTTCCTAGGGTCTGGTGGTGAACTCCTAAATTTTCCAGCCCTGTAAGCAATCCCGTGTGACCCAAGGTCAGTTCCACCCCATCCCCATGAGCCCCCTGGCACAGAGGTTAGTCCCATCCCCCTCTCCAGTCCCTTGGGCCTGGTGGCACACTCCAGCAAATCCTCAGTCCCATGGACAAAGGGCAGTCCCACATCTCCAGGCATGTGAGATCTATCCTATCCCCCCTCCCCAGTCTCAGGGGCCTAATGGCACACTCTGACAAACCTGCAGTCCCATGGAATTGAAGGTCATTCCCACTCCTCCCCATCAGCCCCCTTGCACATGAGGTCAGTCCCATCCCACTCCCCAGTCCCTGGGGCCTGGTGGCACACTTCAACAAATCCACTACCACGGAGCCCAAGGCAAGTCCCACCCTCCTCCAAATCATCCCCCTGGCATGTAAGGCCAGTCTCATTCCCCTCCCCAGGCCCTGGGGCCTGGTGGCACACTTCAACAAATCCACTGTCCCATGAAGCCCAAGGTAAGTCCCATCCTCCTCCAAATCAGCCTCCTGTTATGAAAGATCAGTCTCATCCCCCCTTCTCCATCCCTGCGGCCTAGTGGTTCATGCCTAAAACTCTCCAACCCTGTCAGCAGTCCCATGGTACCCAAGGTCAGTTCCACCCCCTCACCATCAGCCCCCTGGGACATGAGGCTAGTCCCACCCCCCTTCCCAGTCCTGGAGTCTGCTGGTACACTCCCAAAACTCTCCAGACCTATCAGCAGTACCATGGTACCCAAGATAAGTTCCACCCCCTCCTCATCAACCCCCTAGCATTAGAGGTTAGTCCCAACCCTCTCCCCAGTCCCTGGGGCCTGCTGGCATGCTCTATCAAATCTGCAGTCCCATGGGATCCAAGGACAATCCCACTGCCCTCCCTATAGGCCCCATGGAATGTAAGGTCAATCTTATTTCCGTCAGCAGTCTTAAGGGTCCTAGTGACACTCTGCTAAAATTCTCTAGCCTGTCAGCTGTACCATGGGACTTATGGTCAGTCCCATCCCTGTCCATATCTTGTCAGTAGTGCCAAGGGTACCTGGTGGCAACTGTCTCCCTCCCCCACTGCTCTATTAGCCATACTTTGGCCAGAACCATTTTGTAAATTTAACTGGTTCCATTGTGCTTCCAATGAGCAAATTACCACTGCAGTCTTTATTTTTATAACATACAAGGGTCTTTAGTTGCAAAACTTTTTTGTTCTAAAATATTGTCATTGGCATTGGTCCATTTTAAATTTAGTAGGAAATTGCTACAGCACCCAATATGTCTATTGTTTTTAATCTCAGATTTTGCAGGAAACATTCCATTTCTATTTTTTTTTTCAGATCAGCTGCAAGCCCCCCTCCCCCAAAGCATGTAGGTGACTATTTTAAAACAAATGTACTTTGTTGCATCCCCAAAACAAATGCTCAGTCAAAACAAACAAGTCTTGTAGAATATCTTAATAATCACAATTAAAAAATAATGTACCAATAGAAGTCCCATCCATTTGTATCAGGGACCACTGGTTTCCTGAGATCCATGTTATAAACATGACTGAGCTTGGTTGGGGGCTGTTAGGACAACTTTTGAAAATACTGTTTTGGATTCCATGATTTTTTTCACTTAAAATGCATCAGTAAATGACTACAGCACCCAATACTTTTCTATTTGAATCCCAACCTTTGCAGCAAACATTCCAGAAATAATTTACTTTCAGATGAGCTGGCAGCCCCTTCCCCCAAAGCATGTGAAATGCCATTTTAAAACAAAAAAATCATTTGTTACACTCCCCTAAACAAATGCACACTAAAAGCAAACAAAAATCTCATTAAATCTCTTAATAATCACAATTCCAAAATAAGGTTCACCAAAAGTCTTGAACGAACTGGGAGAGATTTTAGGAGGCCTCACAAAACATTAGCATGCCCTCTGTCCCTGTTACAATCAGGACAGTACCATAAGACCATTAAAAATGATGTTTGGAAGCCTGCAAAAGTCAGAAATCCACAATGAATTACACAGCCTTACACACCTGTTTAGCATATTGCAAAACTATGAATTTCACAGCATGTCTGGCACACAGAAGGCAGTTATTAGAGCCACAAAATATATAACCTTGAAGAATATGTCAAATACTTGCCATTTCAGACATAAATAGATATATTTACACAGCAGTCATCAACCCCAGTAAAATACATTATCAATTTTAGCTTTATTTAACACAATTGACCATGTCCACAAGCTGAATCCTGTTGTAACAGGGACAAATGTATTATCTCTGTCCCTTGTTACAAACATGATTGACCTTTTCTCTGTCCCCAGAGACCTTACTGAATGCCAATCTGTGCACAGCATACTCCCGTTTCAAATCCAGCAACAAAATGCAGTCAGATTTATAGCAGACAGTATAGAAAATCATTATTTCACTGCTATGTAGCCCCATTCATGTCAGCTTACATTTCTGACCAGTTTACACATTCCTGTTTGTAATGCAGTCACATAACGGCACGTTTGGAGGAGACAGAGAATGTTCTCATTTGGTGTTTGGGAAGAAAATTGACTGATCTGCATGCAAAGCAAAGTTTAAAACACTTAATCTGGTGTTATGATTGGCTAGAAATAAGCCAATGGCACTGTGAAAAAAAGTCACACTCCTCAGGCATGATAAACAGCTGTTACATACATAGATAGGGGTGGGACAGAGACAGATAGCCCGGTTCTACTTTTAAAGGCAGCCTGAGCATCTCTGCAGTTTTTAAATGCTTTTTCATCCAGAACAGCAAACTAACTGAGTCTCCTTCAGTTCCTGGCATCCAGTGCCCTGATTCTTGCACGGTTTCACATTTATACCAGTCAGTCCCGTATGTAACCTAGGGGGACAGAGAAGGTTACATACAAGACTGTCACGTTATAATTCATTCTGGAAAAAAAATAAAAATATATAAAGGCATACACACATGGTGATGTTACAGGGCTCTTTACGTAAAATGCATAGGGAGACTTACTTTTTCAGCACTGCATTTTGGTAGGTAGAAGGAAAGCATACAACATGTGGTATCTTGAAATGTCCCACCTAGCCAATGCAAAAACCAGGGGACAAATCTGTAAGTTTAAAAAAAAAACATTTTTTCATAAGTATTAGGTGGCTGAAGTTGTTTATGTTATCCCACTAACTACTGTAGTAGACAGCAATGCAGTTTTTAAATATATTTAAACACTCTTTGCAGAGTTACTGAGTGTTAAAGTGCATGTGATGTAAATGTACCCATTTAGTATGGACATGCCCTTCTATTTTTTGGTAACCATAGTAATTATCATAGGTATATAATGTAATGCACAAGCTTTACACCTCGGAGACCCGAGAGACCCCAAGAGACTACAGAGAACCCTCAAGGTGTAGGGAACGCTTAGCACTGGCTCCCAGTTTGTATTGGTAAGAACTGCTTAGGGCAACTGTGATTAATCCCTTGGTAGTAATAAACTTGTTTATTACTCTAATGCAATGTGTCTGTGATTACTTGCATTACCGATATCGTCAAAAATCTGAAAGTGAGGTTTACACCTCTCAACAAATTGGTGACCGTGTGCAGGTAATATCTGGTATTTTTAAGTTTTCACTTGTTGCTTAAACTTTTTCCCTTTCCCACGGGGACAGTAGGTGTACATTCCCGTATCACCTCTCCCCTGTTTAAAACCAGTTTGTAGCCACTTGCAAAGTCTGGCTGACTTTTCAGGTGTGGTCGATGCCGTCTCGACCCACCACATAGCAATTTTGAATTGCAAGCCTGCAACTAATACAGTAGCCCAGCTGTGTTTAAAGTACTCGTGCTGTGGATCGATATGCAGCACGCTGTCTTTTTTCATGGTTTGAATTCTTGTTCCCTCCCACACAATGGCCACAGTATCAGATACCCACGCAGAACTAAGACTCGATGTCTCAGACTTCCTTGCCTCCCATGGAGGATGGGCTGACTTCATGTGGGACGCAAGTCAATCCAACAACCCTATACTGGGGATTTCAACCCAGTATACAGAGATGAGACAATCAACCAATAAGCATCATGCTAAAGGGTCGATGGTCGCGGCTCTCTACGCTGCTTTGGAAGCCTCCGAAGTGAGGTTTCGAACCCTTGATCTGCAGATTTCATCTCTTAAGCAACAGATGGGTTTGCATGAAACAGAATGTATTAGACTGCAGCAGAACTTGGAGTCTGAACTCCAAACTCTTCGGAATGAAAAGAATTCACTATTGCATCATTCAGCCCAGGCTGGTGAACAGGAAATATGTATGTTGAAGCAGGAGTGTGAAAGTTTGAGACAGGATAAGAGTCAAGCTGTGCAAATGAATGATTTGTTGAGTGCTGCGAATGCTCAGTTGAGTGATGAAATGGGTGAGATTCAGGACGAGATTAACCAGGTACGTAATGATTTAGAAGTAGCTTACATGGACAATCGCAAATTGAGCACCGCATATTGAGTTTTGCAAAAGCAAGATCAGGTTTATTTATTTTAGTTTTATTTAGCTTTTGTTGACAGCGTAAGTGCACTAGACAAATCCTGCCTATTTTCAGGCATGACCCAGGGGAGGGGAATAGAGATGAATGACAATTGACCTTGAACCAGATTAAGCTGTTGGTGGTATTTTTAGTGAATGAGGGAAATTTAGCCAGGACACCGGGGAAATTCCCCAACTCTTTTCAATAAGTGCCATGGGATCTTTAACATCCATCTGAACTACCACCAATCCAGGCAGATGGGACCTCAGTTTAACATCTCATCTGAAAGACGGCACCTCAGAAGTGTAGCACCCCTCTCATGCTCTCATGCTGCACTACAGTGTCAGTACTGGGATATTAACCCAAGTGCCAGATGTGGGACCTGAACCCACGGCCCTCTGATCTTCCAGCCTCAGAGGTGAGTGTGCTACCTACTGAGCCACTGACACTGCCAAAGTTTGATATGGATGTTGCAAGTGTGAATCACGATGAATGTAGAACTAAGATGGTGCCACTGCACCACCAGCGAGAGGTTCTGGTGACATTGTGACGCTCATCATGGTAAACGTCAACATGGCGGCGCCCATGATAGGGGGGAGCAGGCCTAAGCTTGGTCCCGACAGTGCCTCCGGTAGCTGTTATTAATGTGGAAGACAGGCAAGAGATAGAAACCATGATTGAAAGAGTAATAGGCAATATTCCTCTTCCTGAGAGGAGTATGAGGGCTATTAAACCCAGATTAGGCAGCTTTTTCAAGAAGCTGGCACCCCGGAAGGTATCGTCTGTACTGCAGCTGAAGCTGCAGCTCATGTAGCCTTGGATGGTGCTTGAGACAATCCACCTTTGCCTGATCGACCCACTAATCCTCTGCAAATGGGCTACTCTGTTCAGCAGATCACTGACAGCATCGGTCAGATGAATCCGTCCGACAACCTCAGCTGTCACTTGGAAAAGGTACGTTCTAAATGTGAGATGCTTAGCCTCGCTGCAGAATATCAGGTCCAAATACTACACCAGACCATCGACCCTGGTTTGTGGGCCAAACTCCCCGAAGCTGTTCGCCAGGATGGGAACGCTACTTTTGACGAGGTTGCAGCTGAGCTCATTTCTGCTCACAGTCCAGGAGTAGTAGGCATGATGGTTGCATATCCTGTGAAGCAGAATGCAAAAGAAAGTCAAGTGACTTACCACTAGAAACTCTGAATGGCCTACCGTGCAGGAAAGCACCTGGCACAAGAAGCTGTGGATGTAGATTTTATTGAATATAAGACCCTGTTCCTTAGGAACATGATTCCAGCAGTAAGAGAAAAGGTAGAGCCAACCACTTACCCAAATACTGATAGGTTTGCCGATATTCTTCAGAAAACTGAGAGGGTGTATTAACTGTATGTCCATGATATGGGTTCTGGTTCCAAGAAGGTAGCTGCCGTGGAACCCGCTGCAGGGACCATGACACACTACACAGTGGAAGGGCAGGCTCAAGTCCAACAGGCCCAACATCCGCCAGCCCCTCCTGCTGGTAATCAACACCCCCAACAGGCCCAACAACACCAACTGCATCAACAACAGCAGTGGGGTGGGAACCGGAATTGGCATAAGAACAGGAAGCATGAGGGTAGAGGTAAACCACAACAGAGAACGGGTCCTTCATATAGGGAGATAGCTGAAGAAAATCAGAAATTTTGAGAGCCCCTTTGACAAGTGCACTCTGTGGCAGATGCTGTTCCCGCACAGACCCTTGTGACGATACAACTGGCAGCCCAGTCCTCAACTGGCCATGGAGACACCGGAGGTACAGGCCCTCAGGCCCATACAGGTCTGAACCAGAAGCTCCTCCCTATATAGCATCAGTACAGCATGGTGAAGTCATTCACTCAAGCCAGGCCCAACCTCTGCATGCTTCAGGCAGTACGGATTGACAATTACAGGCCCCAGTCTGTATTGTAAACAAGCTAGTCTTGGATACAAACAGAAGGCCCTGCACCAAGGCCAAGGTCGGGGGCCACCTACTAGTAGTTTTTCTAGATACAGGTGCAGCTGTATCTGTGCTACATGATGAACACCCGGACACATCTCCTTGGTCTACCGGATGGAAGACCAACATGTCAGGAGTCGACGGTACTAGGCTACCTGCATACCACTCTCTACCTTTACTGGTAGAGCAAGACCATTTAAAGGCCTCACATACTTTCCAACTAATGGTACTGCATGATCATCCTAGTATTATAGGGATCGACTTCCTTGCACCACACAGCTGTGTGGTGGACCTAGCTAACATGCTACTGATACAGATTCAGGGTCAATATCATACCATCATGATTCCTGATTCACACGTTATGGCAACGATATCTGCCAATGACAAAGAGTATGACATCATAGATTTGTTCAAGAATCATGAACTTTTTCCAAAACTCCTACCTATTCTGCAATGACATTTAGAAGCATTTGCAGTTAGCAAGCATGACTGTGGTAGAATGTACACCATCATCGAAGTGCCAGGCCCGGACACATGAGAGGCAAAGGCAATATCCTTTCCCAACTGAGGCCTTGCCTTCCCTTAGAGAAATGATCAAGTCACTCCTCAAGCAAGGAGTAATCAGAACTTGTGTTTCCACTGCCAACTCCCCAGTATGGCCCATGAAGAAACCCACAGGTGCATGGAGACTTACTATTGACTACAGGAAACTGAATCAGGTCACCACCAGTTGTTCCCCAACTGTGACATCAGCACCAGATGTGCTACAACTTCTGACCCCTGACTTGAAATGTTTCAGTGCCCTGGACATCTCCAATGGTTTTTGGTCATTGCCATTGGCCCTTAAGAGTCAATATAAGTTTGCTTCACCTTTGAAGGAAGACAGTACACATGGACTTGCTTGCCACAAGGATTCCATAACAGTCCATCCGTTTTCTATCTCCACATAATGGATGCTCTCAAGAGTTTCTCTACCCTCCCAATGTCTCTTACGGTATGTGGACAACCTGTTGCTAGCAACAGCCACACAGGAACAACATTTGGATCTCTTGGACGAACTATTGACTCTCATTCAGAAAGCAGGCTTGAAATGTAACCCAGCAAAAGCACAGTTGTGTCAGAAAGAAGTACTCTTTCTGGGTCTAAAAATAACTGACCAAGGTCGAAGCCCTACCTGGAGGAAGGTACAGGGATTATAAGACTTGCCATTACCCACCAGTGTGGCAACTCTTCGAAGGTTTCTAGGTATGGTGAACTATTTGAGAGATTTCATTTGTGATTTTGCTCAGAAAGCTGCTCCTCTGTATGAATTACTCAAAAAGGATGTACCATGGACTTGGGGCCCTATTCACACCCAGGCTGTGATGTCACTGAAGCAGGCCTGGGCCTCCGCTCCAGCACTGGTGAACCCCAATCCAGCACTACCATTCCATCTGGAGTGTGCCACCTCTGACATTGCTATACCAGCAGTGCTGACCCAGAAGGTGCATGGCACCTTGAGACCCATTGCATATGCCTCACAGCTCTTGACCCCAGTGGAACAGAAATACGGCCTTTGTGAAAGGAATCTTCTGGCCACCTATTGGGCTGTCAAGCACTTCCTGTTTATCTTTGTGTGTTCACCACTGATCATTAATACCAACCACACCCCAACCACCTTCCTGCTATCAGACAGAGTGAAGGATGGGTCAGTCTCCAACACCAGATTGATGCACTGGTCACTTCTTCTCCAGGGCAGAGATATACAGGTACAACTGACTAAAGTTCCATCTATGTTAGCTCATGGCCTCCTTTTCCAGGGAGAACCCCATGACTGTACACTACAGTCACCTGATCTTCTTGATCCAGGTCCTTTCCTCCCTGCCACGCCACAAATACTTGAGAGTACTTCTTTGTGCCGTATCTTTACTGATGGTTCAGCATCCTACTATCAGGGAGAACAGATTGCAAGGATGGGTATTTTGGTGATTTACCCTTATGGGAACACTGTCAAGATATCTAAGCGCCGTAGTGTAGCATCATCACAATATGCAGAGATGGCAGCGGTGGCCTGTGCCCTCGAGTTCATCCAACATGGAACAGAGGATACCATTATTTTCAAAGACTCTAACTGGGTCTGTTGTTCCCTTACAGAATTTCCTCCTTTCTGGCAGAAGAACTCCTTCCTCTCTTCTGATGGCAGTCCAGTGAAGTACAAAGAATTGGTAATATACATACATGTACTGGAACAGAAATTTGCACACAAACTCTATATACACAAGGTTAAAGCCCACTCTCTCCATGACCCCTATCATGCCTTCAATGACACAGCAGACACCCTTGCTAAGGAAGGGGCCCAAGGAAGGGACATCTGGATGATGGACCATCCAGAGGTTAATGCAGCTGTACACATTGCAGCACTCAAGAAGAAACCTGAACCCCCGGATCTCTCTGCAGCCCAGCAGCTTGAAACTGAACTTAAAGAGGTGTTCAGATTCCTTGATAAAGGTACTGAAGAGAAACTTGCAACACATAACCCCTATTGAAGGCATGAAGGTATGTTACGCTTGTCACCAGATGACAAGCTCATTTGGTTCCAACCAGATGACTCTACGACCAAGTTGTGGGTAGTCCCCAGACACCTACGATCTGAATTCTTGCACCAAGTGCATGACACTCCTACTGGTGGACACCAGGGAGCAGAAAATACCCTCCAACTGCTCAAGACCACCACCTGGTGGCCTGGTATCACCAAAGATGTTAAACAATACATAGACAACTGTCTCATTTGTGCACAAAACAATCCTATTCCTACCAAATGAAATGCCAAACTTTTACCACCAAGACATTCTGGCCCTTGGCATTCATCCAGATTGATTTAATTGGCCCTCTGACCAACACCAGCAGAAGTAATAAGTATGCTCTTGTGGTAACTGACCTTTTCTGTAAGTGGGTAGATGCTTTCCCCACTAAGACATGTACAGCAAAGACTACTGCCAACATCCTGGTGGAAGAGATTTTCTCCAGGTGGGGTCTACCTCTTAAGGTAGATTCTGACAAAGGAACCAGTTTTACAGGTGAGTTGATGAAAGAATCCCTTGAACTCCTTGGAGTTCAGCAGAAGTTCCACATACCTTACCACCCTCAATTCTCAGGTCAAGTAGAAAGAGCCAACAGATGGATTAAGCAAATGCTTTCCAAATTCATTGAGAACAATTCCAAAACATGGGATTCCCTATTGCCTTTACTCCTTATGGCAATTAGGGGCACACCCTCAGCCACCACCCAGTTCACACCCTTTGAGGTAATGACTGGTAGACAGATGAGATTACCTGAACACCTGTTGTTTGACCTGCACGCCCCCACTGCAGACCGCATGTCTGTGGATCAATATGTGGAAAAACTCAGAAAAGACCTCATACACACACACTTGTATGCTGCAAACTGTATGGGCAAGGCCCAGGAACAACCCAAAATACAGTTTGACAAACATGCACAAGAAGTGGATTGGCAAGTTGGAGATCAGGTAATGGTACTTCGATTTGCACATCCCACCCACTCCTTCTCCAATAAGTGAGAAGGCCCATACCCTATTGTCAACAAGCTCAGTCCGGCAGTCTATCAAGTTAGACTCCTCCACAACAACAAATTGACTGACAAATGGTTACATGCAAACCAGTTTAAACTGTATAAAGGAGCTTAAATTACTTTTCCTCACCTCATTGGGTGGAATTGTACTAACATACTAAGCTTTGATCTTCCTTTTCAGATACACTGACAAGATGGCTATCTTGTTCCATTATTTCCTCCTCTCAGGAGTGATCCCCTGCAACCAAGCCATGGTACCAGACCTCCTACAACACCTCGATCCTCCAGTACCTCCTCCAGAGAGAGTATCCATCAATATACCAGATAGTATGATCACTGTCCAGGAAGGTTCCGATGCTTACCTCACTGCCTCAGTTGTTGCTCCTGACAAATCTACCCTTCAAATTGAGTGGCAAACCACATCACAAGGACAAATTCTCCCTGTGGCCAAACTCTCCAAAGGAACGCTCCAGGGTCGGCCCAATGCTAAATTATCCCCAAATGGTTCACTGTCCTTGTTGCAAACTGCATTAAGACATTCTGGTTTGTACAATATAACTGCCTTAATAGATCCTTCTTACTGTAATTCTTTGTCCAAAGATTCCACTTGCAGATTTTGTGCTATACACCACAAGGCTTCTGCAGCCATGTACCTTTCTGTATTACCACCCACTGATAAGCAGTTTTTGGAATGTCCAAAGTATACCCCTGGTCCCCGTAGTGGTCTAACAGCCACTGCCCTCCCAGGTTCTTTGATTAATAACTTACAGTTTATGCATATACCTGTTTTGTTTAATCTTACCTACTGGAATATGAAAGAGCTTGGTAAGTGTCACAGTACTAATACATCAGCATTTTATAGTACATTATTGCTTGATAGTTTAGCTGCATTTCTGATTCATACGCAAGATCCTATTGCCAGGGTCTATTCTACTGAACATAGAGGCAACTTCAGGAGGAAGCCCTCTCCTGATAATCTAAATCATAAATGTAACAAACGTGAAGTTGACAGTTCTGATGTCACAGGTGCAACAGGTACTGTCACAGGTCTTTTTGGTATGGCTATGTCTATCTGGAATAAAGCAGACATTGCCGCTATCAAAAGTCATTCTGCCAAGTTCTCCACTGGCTTGATCAATAACATTTTACCTCCATTATTGCATGATGTGGATGGCCTTAGGAAGAAAGATACACTATATACAACATGCATGACATTGCTAAGGCATTCACTGATTCTAAAGATAAGATCAACGCACTCACACAACAGAACAACAAGGAAGCAGAAAAACAATACATTGCTAGAGAGATACTCTGCTCTGCTTATGGCTCCTACATTATCACTACCACCAATAACATCTTCCATGATCTAGAATCTGGAAGATTTCCTGACATTATACATTAGATGCATTTCCTAATGGTATTGTCCAAGGTGTAAAACCACTAGCTGTGTTTCCATGTGTTTGCAACAGACTTTGACTATTCCTCTCTCTATAGCTAGAAATGTGTGGTTTGTGACCAGACTCCCTAATACTGGTCCTTGTTTCACTGCTAAGAAATGTTCCATAACAGATACCATGTTTGTTTCTTTCACTATCTCCTTATCATGCTTTGAGTGTCTGTGATTACTTGCATTCCCAATATCGTCAAGAATCTGAAAGTGAGGTTTAGACCTCTCAACACTCAGCATCTAGTGATATGTTACTTACTTACAACAAAGGAATGGATTTCACTTTAACTTTTGCTGTTACATGCTGCTACACCAGTGTTGTAAAGCAATATTGTATATACCCCCGAACCCCCACAACACCACTACTACCTCTTTCACCCCACCCCCAGCTATGCAACAGATAGCAGCAATTTAGCAAGAAATTATTTTCTTGCTAAATTGCATTGTTGCTGTTTTCAATGATTATTTTATATATATTTATTTGTATATTTGTAATTTGGTAATGTATGTTTAGTGTTGTATTGTATTGTGATGTGAGTTTTGTTAATTGTAAACATCTTGACTGTATATGTATTCAGTCCCCAGGTCGTACATGAAAATGGGCCTTTGGCTCACTGTACTTACCCGGTAAACAAATGTTTAAAATAAAAATAAAATAAAAAATGTCAGGGTGTGCTGTGGGGTCATACGACTGAACTCACACCTCATTGTCATTGTCGTATACTGTAGCATATGAAAATGGTTACACATGGCAATAATATGGAAGTTGGCCTGATGATACCATGGCTAAATGCAACATCTGAATCTCTAAGCTACCTGGTAAGTAATCCTGATCTCAGTCATATATATGTATGAATACTGTGCTCTTGTACTACTGTCATTAGTGTGTCACCCCATCTGTTCACACAGAGAGAAACATTGTATATTAAAATGGATAAGGGGTACACAAATGTTAAAGACAGAAATCCTTTTATTATTTTGATTTTTTACCACAATTTTAAATAGTAGATGTATAAAAATAAGTCTGTTATGTAACAAAGCATCTAAAAGGTAACAAACATAAAAATATGCTTTCATTATTTCAAAAAAAAACCTTTTTTCTATTTTGTGAAAAAATAATAAACTTAAATTACTGTTCAAATAATAAGTCATATTCATCATGTAACAAAAAAAGTATTTTGAGAGGTGTCACTCTTTTGTCAAGGCAGTGGACAGGGTCTGGCTGGAGCAGATCTGGAAGGCAGCATGCAAACAGAAGCTGCTGAGGCAAGTAGCCCTGAATTATCAATCTGTATGCAGGGGTGGTGTCTTCATACATCCTCAGGGAGACTGGTAGTTGATGGTTCACTCTGGACCTGTGGTGAAGCAGTGGCCATAGAAAGTACACCTTCTGCAGCTGCATGAACAGGTTATAGCAGAATATGGATAGATCCCTCACAGCCTTGTTTCACACCCAGTGCTTGTTGCTGGAGATGCAACATTGCCATGAGGGTTTCTTGAATTTTGTCCATCTTCTGCAACATCATGTTGACACAGCTGCAGTGACGACGGCACTCCCTACTGGTTGATGGACTGGTGCTGGTCGCTGTAAACAGAAACATTAAAATAAATTTCTGATTTCATTTTGATAATAAATATAGTTTTGGATATATAATGTATGGGTCACCCTTATTAACTGAAATCACGCAGATCACAACCTGGTTATACCATTGTGATGACATCACTCTGTTGTTTAACATTCTTGAGTATGTTATATCAATAGTATAACATAATGGAATGCTCACAACAATAAATGTTATAACAAAACTGAATGGTCACAGTAATCACTGTTCTGTTAAGTTATTCATAAAGTTATTCAAGCCACAGTTACACAATCCTGGTAGCCTATACACACTATAAAATATAATGTATTATATTTGGTTAACAATTTCCTGAGAACACTTGTTGAGGTACCATGACACCTGAAAACCTCTTTAGCTGCATTCTCACACTTTACAATGATGTCTTGGCAAACTCAAGAAGTGTTTACAGCATGGTTATTAACCAAAGATCATACATTATCCTATATGTTAATAGATTCATGTTGTTTACTACTATTTCTTATACTATAATTGCATATTGTTTCTAAAGCCTGTTGCAGTTGAATGGACATGTAGTCAGATTTGCAGGCTTCACATATGTTACATCTGTCTGTCTCTTCATACCACACATTATGGTTAATGTATACTACTTGCGTATCGCCAGACAGGGAATCTGAACCACAACTTTACCCCTCCCCGTTACCTCACACAATGCACCTTCCCACAACTGAGATGCAGATACATATATATAACCGTTAGTGTGTACAGACGTAACAGACATAAACTATTTTAACACTTACACATAAGTGTCATACTCATACATTAATAATACAAAATACTGAAATAATAGAATACTGTGACATGTCACTATGTTGACATGTGTTTTTTAGTATGATGACCCAATATTAGGCAACACAAGTTTCAGATTTCTCATGTTGCATTGATGTGTGCCTCAATACTGCAGAATATGGTTAATGTGTTTATTTTTCATGGTCTCCAGCTGGGAATGTCAAACAGATCTGCACTACTGCTCTCCACCCTTGACACGTTACTGCCACCACCTGCAGCAGCACCACCACACAGACTCATTTATCACTGTTATTGCATAGTAATGTAATACACATAGACTGCGTATGCACTAATCTTACATTTTGACACTGCAATTTATTTTGGTTAACTGGTGTTTGGGGAGAATTGAGTGTTGATGTTAGGCTCAAATAACAGATACAATGTGTTGTAGATATTCCTGCAAGTCACATTTATAAAAAAAAATCACATTTCAGCTTAATGATGTAGTGGAAAACAATTATGTGGCAGCATTCCAAGTTGTTCTGTTGCAGTTGTGATATCAGAACTGCAGCATTACATCATTATGAGGACACTAGTGCAATAGATCTAGCATATTCAAGGTACAGAAAATCAAATGTGATGCATAATGCCTGTAATGATATGCACCATATTTACAGGCACTGTGAAGTGGGCATACCCATGCAAATGGTGTGCTGCTCCATTGACAGCCTTGCTTGGAATCACATCCCTGGAGCAAGTCTGTAGATGTGAATACAAAACATGAGTACTACAAGTTGACTTAAGTGATTTCCACCCACAGGCAGGCTGATGTTGTGAACATCAGCACAGCAGCCACCCACCCTGCCACTACAGAGTGCACCCCAACGTTCTGGATGCTGCACATTGAGGCAGTAGAGACCTGTATGCAGATACCTCCAACCCTCTATGAGTGAAGCAGCAGTGCTATGCCACTCACTGTTCTGGAATTTATCAGTTCACTGCTGCCCCTTCACACCCTGCCCCAATCGCAGATGGACCTTAGCAGTCCCCCACCCCCACCCGCTCATATACCTTTACACCACTCTGCTAACCCCATCCCAGCATGTCCCAATGTTCTGCATGTGACAAAAGCCACCTGTGCACTGCCATGGGTGTCCAGCCACAGAGCTGTCTCTGAATTACATCCACAGTACTACTGTAACTGCATTAGTGTACTATGTGAACTAATGGACTACCACTGTGTATCATACTGTGTCATTCACTTGGCTCAGGGGAAGGAGAGTCACAGAGCCCTCTACTAATGCTGGAATGAGTGGCATATTATTGCTCACTTGCTGGTGGGGGGAAGTATGCGTATCTGCACAGGGATGCTGGTACAGTGTATGTACTGGTGCACATGAAGGATGCTCGGCGTATTGTACCAGGCACAGCCCTCCATGTCACATGCTATAATGACATGTAAATAGACAAATTGCACTGTGCATGTCTAATGCTCCCATTTAGCATGTCCATGGCTGTGAATGCTGGGCACATTTTCTGTGTGAATTCTGCCCTTTCAGCTTTATTTTCATGACACGGGGATTGACACTCACTTACCCATCCCACCAGCTGCCAACCACACACAAAACTCTTATATTAAATATTCAACTAACCTTCAGTGCCTTTGTCTGCCTCCTGCTTTACCACAACTGGTGGACCACCATCTCCAGTCTCCCTGGGGGCTGTTGGTTGTAAGAAATTGAAAATATGTTACTTTTGTTTTTTTAATAGGTTATCTAATTACTTTTTTTTCTGTAAATCTATTTTTAAGTGTGCTTATACTTAATTGTTAATATTTATGTTTATTAACAGATACCGGATCACTTTTAGGTACAGAGATATTGCATTTTTTAACAGTAAACGATTGTACTAAGTAACATACGTAGTATTCCTACACATTATTGTATTACCTACATATCTTTATCCTGTTGTATTACTGATTGAAACAGAAGAAAAACAATAACAAAATGGCAAGTAAAAGTCCTATTAACTGATTGGGTATTAACATTTGCCAACAGTGAGGTTATCTGAGCACTACCACACTGTATTGTTGCATTATATCTCTTAAGAAATAAAGATATATTTACGTACTGAACATCTACTAAAAATATTTTGAAAATGTTTCTTTTCTTTTCTTACTTTGTATAACAATGAGCCATTGTATTATAGCAATAATGCACTCCAGAGTGGGGGTTGTGCTGGATAACCTCACTGCGGTGATATTGTATGCACTAGCCCAGTGGCCTCATGTGCAGACACTCAGGTGTGAGGTTATCCCAGCATGGCCCACACCCCTGTCATGCATTGTTGTTTCATTACTTCTTATTTAATGAATACTGATCTGTATCTTATTAACAAATCGGTTACATATGCCAGAAATCTACTTCTCTCAGACACCATAACAATCTGTTATCACAGTGTTATTTAACTGTTAACAGGATATCACAGAACTCAGAAAGTTAACATTTTACCAATCAGTATCTACAGGATCATGTTGACACAGCTGCAGTTATGTGATACTTCACAAATGAGAAAGTGCACGACACTGTTATGTGAAGAACATATATGTTACAACACTGTGACATTATATTATATTCTGTCACATTTATACCACCCCCCACAACCGTACCCCCATCCCCATGAGACACATACTGTTTAATTTATAAAAAACATTATATTTGTAGCTTTCACAAACCAGTTAACTGTTACACTATGAGTTCCTGGTATAATCTACATATACTTGTAAACAATATGAGATTGGTTGGTCTTAGCTTTTAAAGCTGTCCCACTGATCCCAACTGTCCACACCCTGACATCCCCCCAAACACACACAGACACCCAAAGTATATATTGAATGATACACTTTTTAAACATGAGTTGAACACTAACCGGCAGGTTGTTCATAGACACATTCTGTTAGCACAATTAAGCTATGTGACTTGCTTATGATTATACAGTGTGTAGATAGGTAGATGTGGGATTTTAATAAAGGTGTGCACACATCATGTCCATTAAGATCGTGTTTCAATTTGCATCTTATTTGTTTATATCTTCTTTTAAGAAACACAATTATTTTCCCACCCTAAGTAAAACAACTTTAAAAGCTTTTTTTATAATGTATACCACTAATGTCTTGCAGGTTGTGTTGTGTGCTGGGATAACGTCACTTCTCAGGTGCTGGATGCACTTGACCTGCAGCCTTGTGTCCAACCATGTGAGATGTGATGGTATCCCAGCATGACACACACCCTGTTGGATATTATTGCTTAAACAACATATGCTGTGTTGTGAGTTATTACTAAATATTAAGGCCCAGATATTCAAAAGGGCTGCACCATGCACAACAGGGATGCACCAGCCCAAGTCCAAAAATGCGCCATTGTGCGATATTCAGTGAGAGGCAGCTGTGCCCTGAAATCTCAATGCACAAGAGTACAATGGTAATGAATGCATGCACAACTGAAGGGGGAGGAACCATGAATAAATGGCACAGTGCGATATTCAACAGCATAAGCCATGTGCAATAGGGGAGCAAACAGAAGTTGCGTGATAGCAGAAATGATCCAAAATAAAAAGGAACAAGACAGAGGCACAAGAATGCTACAGAGAAGCCATAGGGGGGAGCAAGGTGACAGCAACCAGACAGGCAGTAGCAGTGAGCAGGACAGGGCAGGAGCAGGACAGAGCACACCTGGAAACTACCAGGAACAGGAAAGGAGTGGGGAGCCTGTGCCACTGTGCAGGTGTAAAAGGGAAGTGCCACAGTGGACTGAGGGCAGTGACAGTGGGCAGGACAGCCAAATCTAGGAGGCATTCCCAGTGCAGGGGGAGTAGCATAAAGTACATCAGGGGGAATGGGAATACAGCTGCCGGGGGGGAACACAAGCCAGGGTTATGGCCAGTGCCACCATTCAGATGGAGGCAGTAATAAGGGGTGTGAGAAGGCAGGCAGCAGGGGGGCACAGCCATGGAAGGGCCCATCGGTGGTATGCCCCCAACAGGCAGTACAAAGCCTGCACCAGCTTCGAGCAGCACAGTGACACTGAGATAGTGGTCCGGTACCGCCTGAACCGAGTGATCCTAAGGTGGATCTGTGAGCTGTGCAGTGATGAAATGCAGGCACCCACACAACGGAGCCATGCTCTGTCAGTGGAAACAAAGGTGACAGCTGTCATGTGCCTGCTCATCATGGGTACCTTCCAGAGACCAACAGGGGACACAACAGGCATAACCCAGTCGGCCGTGTCACGCCTACTCACAATTCCTCAGTGCACTGCTGCCACATGCTGCGGAGTACATCCATTTCCCAAGCACACAGGCAGAGCACACAGCACACATACAAGAGTTCCACAGGGTAGCATATATGCCTGGCATGCTCGGGGCCATTGACTGCACCCATATGGCCATCTGCATGCCACCTGGCCTGGAAGGTGCTGCATACATCAATCAGAAGGGCTATGCAAGCATCAACTGCCAGGTGGTGTGCGACGCTACGGGGCACATAACCAATGTCTGTGACAAGCACCCTGGGGGGGCACTTGATGCCTTCATCTGGTACCAGTCTGCACTGTGCCACAGCTACTAGAGTGGGGACATCCCCACTGGCCACCTAGTGAGTGAGTATGCAAATCATGCAGAAAGATATGGATCTTGGAAGGGGCATAGTCAGAGGTGACATGGGTACTGGCCTAGATGGCCCATGGCAGGGTGACACTGATCACCAAACTAATGTCCACCCTCTACACACAGGTGACACTGGATACCCACTCCGCCCCTGGCTGCTTACACCATACCAGCAGCCCACAACCCCATCGCAGCAACTGTACTATGAGGCACATGCCACCACATGCAATGTCATAGAGCGGGTGTTTGGGATGCTGAAGGCACATTTCTGTTGCCTGGACACATCTGGTGGTGCCCTACAGTACAGCCCTCAAAGGCCTGTGGGCTGTTCCTGGCCAGTTGCATCAACATGGCCAACGACTGTGGGATAGCTGTACAGGTCAAAGAGGTGGACAGTGATGGGGATGATGAGGACACTGGTGCAGATGGTGATGGGCAGACCACGCTTGGTTGAAGGGACCCCCAACTGATCCAGATGGCACAGCTGCACTGGGACACCATCACAGAAGAGCACTTCAACAAACCCATGTAAGTCATGGGGCCATGTGCAACCAGCAATGGCAAGTGCACAACCCATAAACATGCATGGACAAACCCCAGGGGTGCATGTTGTAAAGGGAATTGGCTGAACATGGAACCGCACATGCCGTCAGGGATGGAAAGGCCTAACACAGCATGCGGTCACATGCACACACACAAACACACACACACACCTCCCCCACAAGACATGCACAAAGGGTAGGAGGCACGCCAAACCCAACTGCCACCGCTAGCCACACACACATCCACAGACCACCACGCCCAGTGCCTGTCATTGTGCATGTCTCAGACACTGGGCACCATTGCACAGTGGCGGACAGCACAACGCAGGCATCATCATGCACATGCCACAGTGGCCAGCAGCTGGGAGGATGTGCACATGGAATGTGTGTGTGTGTGCAGGGCCAGGTACCCCACCCATGCATTGCACGTCAAACAACACACTGCACACAGGGCAGCGTCAGACAGTAGCCATGGTGGGAAACAGGTCATTCATATGGCACAGTGCCATGACTGCCATGGATGCATGGGCAGCCCTGCCGAGACCCGCCAGCAGTAACAGGCCAACCAATGGCCTCATGGGGAGGCACTGATGGTTCCCCATGGGTTCCACTGTGGGAACGCGACCATTCTTGAGCTGGGGTCTGCAGCTCACCGAACATGCCTGCGCCAGGCATGCTCGGGATGCCCACAGCTGAACCCGGTGTCGACAATGAGGGTATCGCATGATGCCGGGAATGGGGGGTGGACATTGCACTAAGTGGTGTCTACGATGCATGGGCAAATAACTATATGCCCATTGTGGCCATGATAGCTGTGAATGCCTGTGTCTGCCTGTCAATGACGGCAGTCACATCCACCTGCAGCTGGTCCATCGCTGCCAGGAGCAGAACAGTTTCCCTGCTACACTGCTCCTCTGCCTGGTGCAGGACTGCACTGTGTGTATCCACCGCTGTCACAAGCTGCAACTGCTAATCCACAGAATCATGGAGGATGCGGGTTTGCTCATCTAAGAGGTCATCCACCTTATCAGCATGCTGTCCCTCATGGTGTTCACGGCCGTGCTGGGCAGCACCCCTTGAGGTTGGGTGCTGCACACCAGGGCCATGCCACTGATGCTGCCTCACGACACTGTCCCCCCATGGCCATTGGCCAACTGCTGACACTGCCCCTCCGGCCGCCGCTCCCCAGGGCTCAACGGTGCCGCTGCAGCAGCCACAACAGCTCCACTGTCCTGGATGCACACCAGCACTGCCCCACTGGTGCAGACAGGCACAGGCTGGGACTGTGATGTCACGCAGGCCTCCAAGGCAGCACCACCCTTAGCTATACCCATGCTATAACCTGCTGTGCAGCCATTCTGTGGTCCACACTTATCACTGTCCAAGATGTGAGCTCCATCATCATCAGTGATGGATCCGGCACCAGTCTGAGTCTCAACATGCTGGCATCCATGGACGCTGTCATGCTGGGACATGGGTAGGGCCTCCTCTGCACCTGCTCCACCAACATCAGTCCAGACAGCCAGGCAGGCCCACTGTTGTCCTGACCCTCGGACACTTGTGGAGGTGGATGAACCCTCCTCTGTGTCCAGAGTATTGCCTGCAGTGGATGAGCCCACTACCGCTGACCCATGTAGACACTGAGGAGCTGTAAGGGAACACAGTAGCATTAATGTATCTGCCCTACCCTGTTGCATTCCCCCCCCACAGTGACAGATCATGGCCTACCATGCAGTGACCGGCAGCCACCCATCTGGAAGCCACTACCTGGAACACCCTTGATGGACACAACACCGCATTCTGCAAGCAACCTGCTCTTCCTGTGGTTTCAGGAATTACACAGCCGGCTGTCCTCCACCAGTCGCAGCCTGTGCTGCCCTGATAGCAGCCACTTTATCTTTAATCCTCTTCCTGTCCATGTCTACCTTCTTCTTGCACTCCTGCATGGACCGCTGGTAGCTGCCATGCTGGTTGATGGCATGCGCCACCTCACCCCATGCCGCAGCACAGGCCTGTGGAGTTCCCCGCTGTCCACTGAGCTGGTTCCTGGTCAAGGTAGGCCTCAAACAGGGCATCTGTTTCTGGCTTGGTAAAGTTTGGCCTCCTCCATCTCCCGCATCTCTGTTACTCCTCCTCCACCTCACGTTCACTCATGATTGATCCTGTGGGAATGACAGGTGTTACCTCTGACTGTGCAGTCCCATGCATCTCCCACACACCACAGTCCAGACTCCCAAGCAGCATGCAACTCACCACAATAGACTGCAATACCAGACTATGGCCTCTGCAGCCCAGTGTCACATTTATATAGTGCAATGCATGCAAATGAGTCAAGGCTCAATTTTAAGTGGATGCTAATGGAGTATCTCTGCCATTGAATCACTGATGAGCTGATTTACATATGCCAGCTGAATATCACGCTGTTGTGCCTTGCGCAGTTGTGTTGAACGTGCTCAGGCAAGGGCACAGTTCTGTGACGTGCGCAGTGGACTCCAAATGGTGCATGCCCGGGGTGCTGACACCGACACCTGCTGCGCTGCTGGCATGCTGTGTGCGAGAGGCAGTGCAGGGCATGGCCACCATTGTGCCAGTGGTGCTAGTGCACTATTCACATGTATGGCGCTCTTGCACTTGGGTGCCATAGGCGCAGTGGAGCCACAGCGTGGTAGGCCACTACATGGTGTCTCACACAGGCACTCAACCATGCTACACGCAGGGAGTACCAATCGTGCTGTGGCGGTCTGTACGTGAGAGACCCTTGACCCTGTGCCCCACCTTTGGCCTTAGGCACCACGCTTCTGCATGGGTGCAACACTATCATGCTGTTCAGTGACAGCGCAATAAGGAATGGCAGTGCTACACTGTGCAGCATCTGCAAGTGGTGGATGTGTGCTACCAAGTGCCATTTTTATTCTGACCAGCTTCAGCATGGCAAAATAGAGGGCTGCTGTTTGGAGCTAGGTAGAGCTGGCCAATTTAGTGGCCATAGTGGAGCCCCATGCTGGGGCACTGTTTGGAAATGCACCCCTGGACAGGGCCAGGAGTGCTGTATTGGAGGAGGTGGTGGTGGCGCTGGAGGAGGCCACAGGAATGGAGCTTACAGCTGAGCAGTGTCACCACAAATATGGGGACCTCCAGCGCAGTGACCCAGACTGGCTTGCCCACCTGTGGGCATGTGCCAGGAGAGGCACACTGCTATGACCAGGTAGGTGCCCCATCCATACACTGGTTGCATCCATATGGGTATAGCGGTGGGCATGTGTCCACCACATGGGGGGGCCATCCAGTGTGGGCAGTGGTGTTGGTGGTGGAGGTGGTGTTGGGGGGCTTGTGGCATGGTTGGGCTGTGCGGGATCACACACACCTGGGGGTGGGGGGGCCTTTGATACTGGATTGTACTGATATTCCCCTCTCCATGTTTGCACCCTAGGCCCTAAAGAGCGGCACTGAGCCCAAGAGGACCAACACTGAGGCATGGTGAGGGGATCTGGTTAACAGCCACAGGCAGCTGGTCACATCCAAGTACAGCGCCCGGATCAGACCAATGATGGCGAATGCCTTTCTTCCAGGATATTCTGTGCATGCTGTGTTGCAGGGCAGGTGGCGGGGCATGGCCACCATCCATTGACACCACTGCCATGCACACCACATGGTAGAGTCAGCACCATCCAGTGGCACTGCATGTGTGGGTGTGCATCGCTGGTGGTCCATGCGTGCACCGGGAACATGGCTGTGCCATTGCCTTCGCACAGCATAGCCATGTCACTGTACAGCCATGGTGGTGCTGTGTGGGACTTGGGTGGTGGGCGTGTGCAGCAGTCCACATGGCTGTGTGTGTCTGGGTGGGCAGGTCATGTGGACACGATCACTGTGGGTGGTCGCACACCATCACAGGGGTGTGTCCCATGGGCGTATGCCATGCACAATGGGTGGGCTGCAGGGGGATGGGCATTCACACCTATTGACTCTGCTCCCTTGTCCTATATGGATGGAGGATGATGCACCTGGAGATGGCCATGTGGGAGCTGCTACAGGTGGCACGTGCCTCACTAGAGATCCTTCAGTGCATTGACGAGCATGGTGGTGGGAGGCACCAAATGAGCAGGGAACGGGCCGCCCGCTGAAGATACCTTGCCCTGAGTTTAACCCTACCCCCTGGGCCCACCCTCACACCCCTCTTTCCCTCTGCAATTTGTTCACCCCTGCCCCTTACCCACCCCTACCTGGTTTGTGGCCCTCACCCCCCACCAGTTGTGTACATATTTGTAAATAGTTATTTTCTACCTTTTAATATGCATTTGTTTTGTTATGCCTACTGTGGTGGTCTCTGATTTGCAGCAGGCTACAGATGCTTAGCTGCAGCGGTGTGCATGGCTTCAGGGGTGGTGCAGTCATGGGTGGGTGTGTGTGTCCATAAGGGAAGTGACTATGGTGTGGGCATAGCTATCAGTCACTGTCTGTGGTTTGTGTGTTGTTCCCTGTGCACTGGATGACTGTGTGTAGTGGTCCACGGTGGGTGCACCTGTCTAACTGTTTATGGCCTGTGCAGCTGACACCCTTGCATGTCTGTGACCTGCATGGTCCGCTGGCATGTCAGTGGTGGCTGTCCATGCTGGACAGCCACTGTACCCAGCACAATGCCGGGTTGCCTCCTGTCACTGGTGTGGTGCATGTCTGCCTCAGGTGGCACTGTGGCCTCTGCTGTTGTTGTCCCACCTCCATGCTGTCACTTGTGTCTGTTGCAGGGGATGTTCTCCACTGTCTGTCAGTTGTGCTCTGGGTGCATGCTGGTGGCCTACAGCTTCATGGTGCCTGCACAGGGTGGCTGGCACTCCTGTACCATGGAGGGGTGCTGGCCTTGTGTACACGGCTTCTGTGGCCACACGTCAGGGGCTTGGTTGACCTGCTACTGTGTCCCTGTGTTCATGTGCCCTAGGGTATGGGTGGGTGTTTGTCCATGCACTGTGCTGCATCCTGTGTGGCGCATGCTTCCAGGCACCACTGTGGGTATCTGCGCTAGCTGTTGTGGCCAGTGCTGGGTCGGGGTGTGTCCTTGGGAGGGTGTGCAGGGTGCTGTGCCACTGGTGGTGGGGACCAGGGCATGCCCTGTCACGTGTGGGGTACCTCGTGTGCCGACACATGGTTGGTCTTTTAGCTGTACCTTGGGGGGGACATGCATGGTGGAAATGTGTATGCAGTCATTGCATCACTGTCTGCTGCCACCCACTGAAGGGTGCTCATGGTGGGGCTGCCTTGCATGGTTCTGTGGTGTACAGGGTTGCATTGTCACAGTGGGGGTGATGGCATGCATGGGGTGTCCTGCACTGGTGGGCGCTGCTCCTGGACAGGGTGTGTGGGGATCATAGTGCAGGGTGTGCTCTGCATTGGTGGGATGGTGTGGCATGTGGTGGCTGGACCTCCTTGTGTGTCGGTCACAGCTTGCCTGGGGGTGTGCTGGGGCACCATGCCCCAGCTGTGGGTCTGTTGCTGGTGTCCATGGGATGGTGGTTATTCTAGCTCTCCTTCAGTTGTGCAGTGCATGGGGTGTGGAGGATGATGTCTGTTCTGCTGCGTGCTCTTCTGCCCATCTCCACCATGGGCGGTGGGCCCCTGCATCCTGTCCCTGCACATCCCTGGTTGTGCTGTTGCTCTGCTGCCCTGCTCCACTGAGCATCCCTGGTTGTGCTATTGCGCATCTGACCTGCGCCACTGCACATCCCTGGTTGTGCTATGGTGCAGTTGGCATGATATTTAGTCATATGCCGCAGGCGCATCTTGACCTGCGCAGCGTTTGAATATCATGCGTATTGTGCTTGGGTGCAGTGGACTTGTGCTTGTTCCTGCTGTTGTGCACTTTTATGGCACAGTTTGAATATCTGGCCTAACAGTCCTTTTCACATTGCTCAACTGGACCATCTATCCCATATAGTTTCCAACAAATTGTCTCAGTATTATCTATGTTGGGCCCCCTATATGGCATATCTCTCTCCCCGTGCTGGTATAGGCTGACACCTAGTAATACCCTCTTTTGGTTATAATCTGTTAGTGAAGAGAAGCGACTGTTGGACTCCTGACTCCTTCAGTCTGGAGTCTTATTACTAGATATTGCCTTGTGTGTACTTTGTCTTTATTATACTAGATGTGACATCTGCGGATTGACATGAAGTTTATTGTTTAATCCAGTGCATGAGTACTTTTCACTCAAGTGAGAATTGTCTCAGTATATCCCTATGGACACTCAATTGGACTTCGCTACATCTTTGACTCTGGACTACATAAGTGATCATTTTCATCTTGCTGGGACACAATTTATTTGTTTATCCTGCGGCAGCTTTGTGCATGGGTAACTATGTGTACTGTTAACTGTAAATACAAAAATGGAACAGAGCTAAATTGTCACATATGTATCACTCTCACATATGATATCTTAATTTATGCTTCCTTTTTCTTTGGTCATTTTTCTTTCTCATTTTGAAGTAAAACTGCTTTAAAAAGATCATGGCTATGAAGCACAACTGTACTGTTTTAACTTTATATTCCAATAAAAAGTATTAGCTGGAAAACAATTATTAACAGACTTCAACTGCTTGCAGGAGTGGCTACTACAGAACAGGCTCCTAATGAATGTTAAGAAAACTGTAACTATGCTTTTTGGACCCCCATCAAGAATCAGATCTCTTACTCCAGACTTATTGATACATTCTCTAGATGGCTCCCCTCTTGAATTCGTTACCTCCTTCAGTTATCTAGTAGTCACTCTCGACCCATCTCTTGACTTTAACCTCCACATTGCGGCTACATGTAAGACAGATTACTCAAAACTTGGTCTTGCCTTTAAAATTAGGTCCTCCTCAATGATGCTGCCCTGCTTGCTATTTCACAAGGATTTCTCCTCCCTGCTCTAACATATTGCTTCAGGTTTACCTTAGTTAGCAAAGGAGTGCTCCAGAAATGGAGCACCTGCTATAACAGTATATGCAGATTTGCTCTCTCCGCCACAGACTTACCCATCATTGCCTGCTCTCATCAAAACCAAATTGACTTTCCCAGACTCACTCAGACACTATTCTGCAGGCTGTACAATTGATAATATGATCAGAACAGGGTCCCCTAAATACCTTGCTGAACTATTAACTCAGCCCTCCCAAGCATACTTCCTCAGGGCATCTGCTCAAACCCAACTTGAAATTACCAGATATCTCACACAAAAAGGAGAACGATCCTTCGCCATATCTGCCCCTCGCTCCTGGAACTCCATTCCCTCTTACATCAAACTCTCCAAATCCCACAAGGCCTTTAAACTGAGTCTTTGGGCACACCTATTAGAATCCGACTGCAGCTCTTGTGCTGTAACTTGAGCCTCTCTCCTAGCATTTTCTCCTCCCTATGGTACTTACTGATTTCCTGCTGGTCTCCAAAATCTGAAAGTTTCCCACATCAAGCAGAAATCCTATTGTTATAATGCTACTTCATATAAGTTTTGTTTGCTGTTTGTTGTTTCAATATAGTCATTGATGTATCATCAGATGAAAATAATTAATGTAATTTTATCTGTTTCTCTTTGTCATCACTGATAATGACTGTACCTGGCTGTATACTGTTCAAATGTTTGTTTTCACCTCATGCTGCGTCATGAAATACTCTTTAATGTTGACTCTGGTCTCCCCTGTCTGTACTCTCCTGGGTCATGCCTGAATATAGGCAACATTGTTGTCTAGTGTACTTACCCGGTAAACAAAAAACAAGTAAATAAACAGTACAGCTTCCTGTTAGGAATAAGACGTATTTTACAATACAAGGAAATTAAATGGTCTCAGTCTGTGAATGTCCTCACCCCCACAACACAAACAGCCACACACACTCAGTTTATGTTTACTTATGGTCAATTACACATTCCTCTTGAATGGGATTCCCTGCCTTTTCCCACATTTCATGCACAAGGTAGTAACAGCCCAGATCCTGGACTGGTATCTCAGGGTGATCAATTAAATAACAGAATCGCTGCCTCAGCAGCTTCCATTTCTGCTTGCACATCACAGTTGTTTCATTGCGGACCTTTAACTTATTATTGGGGTACATATTTACTGCCTTCCAGGTCTGCTCCAGCCTGAGGTTTGTGCTCCTCATAAGAATCTTAGCATCCCCTTTCTTCTTCACCACCTTGACAAGTAGAGACACCTCTTGTGGAGCCCACAGTTTCACCATTTTCTGCAAAATATAAAATTTAACTAACTAAACAGATGAAGTAGATCCCTCCCTCCCTCCCCTTGCTCCTGAACCTCCTCTCCTGCCCCTTGGGACCTCTGTGTGTCCCCTGTCCCCCTGCCCTCCCCTAGCTTTCTTCACCTCAGGCACATCTGGGTGTCTTCTTATTCTTGCTTTCCCTCCTGTACCTCCCTGCCCACCCCTGCTCCCTTAGCCTCCCTCCCTCCTCTCATGTCAATCGTAGGAAAACCTCTCACCATCTCCCAGCCAGGGTGTTAGTCATGCTACTACTCGTGTCAGGGAACATTCATCCAAACCCTGGCCCGGTTCCCAGGAGCTCCCCAACTCGCACCACAGGCCTATGCATGGTCTCCATGAATATCTGTAGCCTCCTAAAAAAGTTTGACTCACTACAATGCCTGGTCACATCAATTAACCCTGATGTCATCACCCTGGTTGAGACTTGGCTGTCAAAATCCTCCCCTGACTCCCTAGTCTCCCTTCCTGGTTTCACCCCTTTTCCGGTCCGACCCGCTGTTGGGAGACGGGCTGACTCGCTATTTATGTCAAGGAATCTCTCCTGTACCAGCCCCGCCCACTCCCCATCCTTGGACTCAGGGCCCAGGCGCCACGCTGAAACTAACCCTGACCCTTTAAAGGGACCCCTTTATCTGACTACTGCATACGCGCCCCCAGGGACCAAACGCAGGCCATTGCCTCTTTACAGAATACCTACCTCTCTACCTCCTTCCGCTGATCAAATTCTGGTGGGTGACTTAAATGTCAACTGGCTCAGCCCTCCTCCTCCTCTACCCGAGACTCCTTTTCTGCAATAGACCTAATGCAACTAGTTACTCACCCTACCAGGACTAACCCCAAGAGAGGCTCCAGTACCCTGCTTGATGTGGTACTCACCAACCGCCCTAATCGGATCCCCAATGTACAAGTCCTCCCAGACTCTCTCAGCGATCACTCCCTCATTCTATTCCACTGGTCAACCTCAGTCCCCAAACCCATAGCACAGTCCACATGCCGGCGGCATCTAATACCTGGTGGACTGATAAAACTTAAGGAACTTCTGTCCCAAATTGACTGGTCTCCTATACAGGCAACTCCTGACATCGACACAGCTCTCCTTCTTTACCCAAACTTTTAATAATGCCTGTGATATCTTTTGCCCCAGTGTTGACCCGCCATTCTAAAAGGAAGAATGCCCCTGGGTTACCCAGCTTTGATCCACCAGCTCAAATATAAGGACAACCTGGCACGTGTCATTGAGACTGGCTGGCCCCATCGGCAAGCGTTTTATATGCTGCCGCCCAAACAAGTGCACTCGGCCATCAGAAAGGCCAAGTCTGAGCACCATCGGTCCTCACCACTGCCTCATGGGGAATCCTAGAACCTTCTGGGATAACATTAAACAGTTAAATGGGAGTGCACACTCCCCACCCACCCAGATCAACATTAATGGTGTGATTCCTCAGACCCAGCCCTCATAGCCAACCACCTCAACACCTCATTCACTGACCTTAGCCCTATCCTCCCTACAAATTTTTTGACCCTCCTCCCCAGCACCTGCCGGAATCTTTCTCGCCTTCATTTTCTCCTCCCGTGTTTCTGCCCAAGAACTTAGGCCACACCTTGTCACTGCCCCCAAGAGTAATAGTACAGGCAGTGACACCCTGATCCGTGTATCCCACGGCTGGTCTTAGACACAGTCCTTACCCCGATCACATGCCTCATCAACCACTCTTTGCCTGGGAAAGGTTCCAACTGCCTGAAAGTCACCACTGTCACCCCTATCTTTAAAGGTGGTGATAGGACTGTGGCTGGAAACTATCAACCGATCTCCATTCTCTCTCTCCTCCAAGGCCTTGGAAAAGTGGTGGCCTCTCAAATCTCTGACTACCTCTCCACCTACAATGTCCTTTGCCCTGAGCAGCATGGCTTCCGAGCGGGCCACAGTACAAACACAGCCCTCCTAGAGTTCTCCAACTTTCTCCACTCCTCCTTAGACACTGGTTCTCTGGCTGGTGCTGTCTTCATTGACCTCTAGAAAGCTTTCGACACTGTCTCCCACCCCCTCCTTCTTGATGCCCTTAGTCTCTCTGGTTTTGCTGCTGGGCCTATCTCCTGGTGCACCAGTTATCTGTCTGACCACTCACAGTGTGTAAAAATTAATGGGACCTACTCAGACATCTGTCCCATCTTTTCTAGGGTTCCCCAGGGCTCCATTCCTGGGCCCCTTACTATTCTCCTTTACCTTAACACCTTCCACGCTCTTGCTCAGGGAACATTCTATTGTACGCTGATGATGCAGTCATCTTTGCCTCAAATCATAACCCTACTGCCCTCCAGGACTCGCTGCAGAAGTCCTTCACTGAAGCCGAGGGCTGGTTCAAGGAACATAGATTGGTGATAAATCTTAAAACCCAAAACCATGTTCTTCACTCATCCCCAAAACAAGTCCTGCAACTTCAAACTCCTCATTCACTCTGGGTCCTCATTCCCACTCGAACAAGTTTGCTCCTATAAATACCTAGGGATCCATTTTGACCCCTCCCTCTCCTTCCATGGACACATCGCTGCCCTAGCCACTGCCACTAATATCCGATTGGGCATCTTACATCGGTATAAACACTGCCTCCCCCCGGAGGCTCTTCGACTCACAGTCACCTCCTCTATCCTGTCCCTAGTGGACTATGGACTGCCGGTGTATGGTGCTGCTGATCAGACCGCACTCCATAAAATTCGCACTACTCTGAATAAGGCCTGCAGGTTACTTACTGGAGCACCTAGGATGACACACACCTGTCTACTGTATGCTAAAGCGCTGGTACTTGATCTCGATGAGCGCCTCAAATATCTTACCTGTACCCTTACAAAAAAGACCCTCCTTGGGCTTTCCCACCAGGATTGACCACCACCATACGCCGCTCTGTCCCACTAGTTGTTCATACTCGGACCTCTGGGAAACCTCTTGTTATCCCTAGAGCTAGGACCTCTCATGGCCAAAGAGCCTTCAGCTTTAGGGCCCCTCCTGGTTCAACACACTGCCCCTCCATCTCCGAAGCTCCAACTATATTGTGCTTCAAAACTTCCTTACATAACCACCTTATTAACACCGATGCTGTAACTGCCACTAGTCAAAGCGTACTCAATACTTATGACAAAGCTTATTACTAAGCTGCTAAGGCGACCATAACTCTGGTATTGTTTGCATCCATCCTACCTGTACCAGCTTGTTTGTATCTATGTCTTAATTTACTGTTATACTTATGTGTTGTACTGCTATACTGTGTATTTTGGTTTGTCTTACTGTGACAAGGTACCTTTGTAAATGAGCCTATGGCTCAAAGGTTTTTCCAAACTGCTGTTTAAATAAAATAAAAATAAAAAATAAAGTAGATGTGTTACATATTATTATATTTTTTACATTGTGTGTAATACAGTGTTGTTCTATATATAATTACATCCCCTTAAGAATGCTGTTGTTCCTGATAAGAAGTTTATGTAATTTGATTGTACCCTTCTGTGGTTCAACAGCATTGTTAAACCTCCACAGACTGCACAACTCAGTTCCATTGTTAAATGCAAAAAACACATACTGCACATATTCCAGATAATACTATACAGTATTAAAAATACTGAATGACCAACTTTATGCACAGGTATTGTGTTCTGGCATCTTTGGTTTCCGCTTTCCACTGACCTCTCCAGCTTTGCTTTCCAGGGCAGAGGTAATCACAACTCCTCTGTGGCACAATGCACTGGTTGTGCATAGTTGCTGATCCTCTATTCTCTATATACAACATTTATTTACTGTTATGAGACAAGCACTGTCTCTTGACATACATTAGAAAATTAAATATATGTTTTCTCTGCTATAACAATAAATGCAATTTTGTGGAAGTGTGTTATTTATTATTGAACTTATATTTCTAGAAACATTACTTTAGCTACTTCTTCTGCCTCACAACTGTGTTTGTGTAGGTGATTTGCATTTTCTGTTTTTTGACCAAAAAATGAGTTGACTCTTAAAAGAGCCATTTTGTTTTTTACATGTCACATTTTTGCACTCTAAAGTTTAGAGCACTCTAAGGATGCCATCTAGGAGGTCTCCCAAGAAGAGGCAATTACCAGCATGTGAGAAGTGCACACTGTCTTGTAAGTATAGTCAATCTTTATAATATTTAATGTTTGGGAGATGTATGGTATGCATCCCAAGCATGCATAAATATCCAGATATTTGGATGTTAAACTTTCTTCTGGCTCTGTTGAGCAGGTACATGTGCTGTTCGGCATGCTAGACCATCTGTTCACTGATGTCTGAATAGACAATCTTACAGGGAGGTAACATCTCTATTAGTGAAGTTAGGTCCAATTTTGCTTCATTAACCAAAGCTACCCATCTTTTGTTGCCTAAATCATGAGCAGTATGTCTGGAGGAGGAAGGTTGCTTAGTAGCCTGTGCGTGGTTGGTATGAGGTGCTCCCACCTTATGCCTCCCCTATCAAACCACTTCACACAACAATTTGGCAGCTACAGGTCACTGCCAAATTCTCTTGATCAAGCATATTCACCACCTCTTCTTGTTAAACTGCTTCCCACAATCTACAATCTACATTTGCTGTTTTCTACCATTCTAAGCTGATAAAACAGAGAAATTAACAGCTAGCTACTAAGAAATCAGTGTGTGTCCTTCAGTGTCCTGTCATTACAGAATGAGTAAAGAAATAGTTTTCCTTCCCTTAAAGTTGTAAAAAACAAATCTGTTGATTTCTATTATTTTTTGCCTGCCAGTTGAGAAAGTGCACCTAACATTATGCTAATGGAGTTTACCCTTAAAGGGGCAGACCAGGTTGTTCCAGTGCACCCCTTCCTCTTTTGTTAAGATGGTTGTGCTCAGAAGGGGAGGGTGGATGGAAGGGAAGGGGACATGGGATAGAACAATGGTCAGGCAACAGGAAGGGGAGGGGCAAGGGGAGGTACATAATGGACAGCATAGAGGGGTTTCAGCCACTTTTTGCTAGAGTTTTTGATCTTTTGGAACTGCAGCACGTTGGACTGGCAGATTAATTGGAAGGTTGGTGCATCAAGGAAAGAGGTAAGGAGAAACAAACAGTATGGTACAAGTGTTTGAGTTTTAAAAAAAGGACAAAAGAAAGAAGGAATGAGAGAGATGATACTCTAAAACCTGAAGGATAAGGCAGAAGGGTAGGGGGATTTGACTGTGACGTAGGATTTTGGGGATTGAAGCACATAGCAGAATGTTTGATTTTGCAAGGAGGCACAGTCATTGTATTAACATAGCATTTGTAGGGTAGGACAGAGGTAAAAGACAGATTTTAAAAAAAAAGAAAAGTTTGTTTAAAGCAGGGCAAATGACTGCATATTCCAGGACAGTGTGCATCTGTGTGGTATTAATGAGCGTGAGATACAGTTGGCAGGGAGGAAAAGCAGGCTGGTAACAGCAGGAGCTTGAGGTTGTGGGCACAGGCAGCAGTAGTTGTTTCATGGAGCGAGGCATATATAGCAGCGGTGAAGGTTATGATGGAGAAGTAAAGTGGTGAACTTTACAGGTGTGTTGCAAGTGCTTGGAGGCGAAAGGAGAGTGCAAGGCATTGACGTACAGAGGAGTGGGCAGTTGGTTGGACAGTGGCAGTGATTTGGAACAGGAAACAGAGAAAATGTCTTAAGGGGCCTGGCAGAATGGCCGCAGAAGGAAAGGGAATTTTTTAAAAGAGAAACCGGGAGGTATGGCTGAGGAAAAGCAGTTGGGGGGATCGGAGGAAACAAGGTACCCTGGGCATGCGGCTGGTGGCCTGATGGGGCTTTGAGACCGCAGTGAGAAGGTGCACACAGGAGGCCAGAGCAGCGAGGGCCTAGCATGAAGATGGAGCAACAGTGGATGCCGGCGGCCACGTGGATGTGATGTCACACTCCGCATGTAGGCCACGATGAAGGGAAGCAAGCTATGGGTGAGGGTGGGGGCCTTGATGACTACAGGCAGAAGAAGGCATGGTAGGAAAAGACTGGGAGAGTGCAGATAAAGAAAGGACCTGCACAGAGCAGGCCATGAGGTGGACGTGATGACATCATATGCCGCAGGACCACGAGGTCCGGGACAAAGGTTTGCCAGGGAAGCGGAGGCAGGCAATGATGCCCAACCATAAAGGGGGGAGCCAGGACAATGCACACTGGGGAGAAGGCACAGAAGATGGGGGGAAGGACCAGAGCTGCAGGGGAAGAAAGGCGTGGAAACAGGGAAGGTGGTCAGTGGCAGCTGCAAGGGCGGGAGATCAAAAGGGGGCAGGGCCCACAAAGTGGGAGGCTGGTCTTCAGCTTGTGAGCCAGATGGGCAAGGACTGAATGGGACAAGGCCAAAGGACAGGCCAGGAAGGGCATCATGCACTTGCATTTGGGTCTGCAAAGAGTTCGCCAATCAGCAGGGACACACAAATGCTTCTGAGGAAGGGGCATTGTACTAGAGACTTGGAGCCATTTTGTTAAGACTATTTAAACAGTATAGTACATCTAGTAATGGAGAGAGTCTCTGAAAAAGGGGTTTTGTACTATGTGCTTGCTGAATAGCTCAGTTGGTTAAAGGCTTTCATTTGTACTATTGATACTGAGTGTCCAACTAAGTGGCATTGTACTAGAGATTTTTTGATGAAGGGGAATTGTAATGGAGTCTTAGAGCCTGAATGAAGGTGGGGCCAAGTTGGGGGACCAGGGTCGGTCAGCTGGAAGGGGCCTGTGGTACAGGTGCAATGTAGGATGGCCACATGAGGGCATGATGTAAACATAAGTTAACAACAGAATCTTGTTTCCTTCTCTTCAGTTGTCTTTGCAGTGTGAGAAGATGGAAGATATGGCACCTAAGGAGTGCAGGCCCTCGAAGGAAGATGCTTACAGGGCAATAGTTGAGTTGGCAGAAAAAAACAACAGGATGTGGGAGCTGGTGGAAGGGGAGGAACCAGGGAGACCCGGGGAGAAGAGGAAAGTGGGAAGGGAAAAAGGGGGCAGAGGGAAGTGGCCTGCCAAAGGGCCAAGCAGTTCCACCAGGGTACAACCAATGGTGGTGGGACCCACCAAGGTGGCTGATCCAGTACCTCGGCATCCTAGTGACCTGGTACAGCCAGTACCTCCCCAAGACCAAGTCGGGTTTTCTCAGGGGGAATCTGGACTGGATCTCCTGAGCATGGTGGTTTCCCCCCAGCTGATAGTGGCGTATCCACACCCTCAACCACTGGGTGCCATAACGGGGCACCAAGAGGATGGCAGGCAACAAAGCTTGGACAAGGACCCAGGTAATTCACCCAGCACAGTGGGTGACAGTATAAAAGAGTACATTAGTCAAACTGTGTTGGCACTTGGGACAGGGGGCCTAGGGCAGATGGAGTCAGCCCTAGCAGAGATCAGGATGGAAAAAGAGGTACCAAAAGGAAAGGAGGGAGGTATAGAGAAAGAAAGAAAGGGAACAAGGGAGATAGGTGCCCCCAGGAGGAGGGTAGGCGAACATGTTCCACTGGCCACAAAGAAAAAGATATGGAAAGGAGAGTATGTGGATATATTTGCATTGGTGAGTCGGGAAGCGGCAGTGAAGTGTGAGGAATTGGAGAACATAGGGAAGAGTGAAATGGCAGCAGTGGTAGTATTGTTAGGGAAGAAGGAGGAAGAAAAATTCACAAAAGGGAAGACTTGGGAAGGCTGGTATGAAGGCTTTGCCACTTTCTCAGCCATAGTATTAGAAAAAAGGCCAGCACTGGGCATCCTGCTCATCACCTACTCCCTAATAATAAGTCGGGCAAAAGCAAAAGGGAGGGTGGGATGGAAATACTATAATGAATTTTTTCAGCAGAGAATGGCAACATGCGGGGATGTGAGATGGGATACAAAGCAGCTAGACTTATGGACAGACTTCATCACGGATCAGTCCACACCTGAAGGGGAATGGGGAGGAAAGGTGTTAGGCCCCAGAGTGCGTTAGGCATACAATAGGGCCTTTTGTTCATGGCCCCAATGTCGCTTTAGGCACACATGTTCGAAATGTGGGGGAACACACCCACCAAACTGATGCAGAACCACATGGGCCCAGGGAGCACAGGGATCTGGAGGTCAGGTCTCAGGTCAACAGTTTTTTCATGAAGGACAGGGGTTTAAAGGGCAGACATGGAGCAGGGGAGAGAGGGGTAGGGGGAACTTGAGCAGAGGAGGTCAGAATCACTGATCAAGAAAGCCAGACACTGAGTGAGAGACAGGGACTGGGGAGGGAAAAAGGGAGAAAAGACAGACAGCATTTTGGGATAGCCAGAACCCCCATCAGGACAGAGGCATGGAGAGGTTGGTTGGATGGATATCTGAACAAAAAAGTGGCAGGGATGATGAAAAAAGGTTTTTGCACAGGTTTTTCATTGCAGTGTGATGGGCCCAGACAGGCAAGAGAGGCACGCAACATGGGGTCAGTAAAAGGGAAGGAAGAGATGTTAAGATAAAAGATAGAGAAGGAAAAGGTGCGTGAAGAGTAAAAGGCCCATTTGATAACCCCCCATTACAGAACATGAGAATCTCGCCATTAGGTTTGGTACCCAAGAAGCCGGAAGGAGAGTATAGGGTGATTCACCACCTGTCCTTTCCAAAGGAGGATTCTGTGAATTACTTTATCGGGGAGGAGCATAGTAGGGTAACATATGCAACATTGGAAGATGCAGTCCAGATAATCCAGGCTACTAAGGATGCATGGATGGCAAAGACGGATATCGAATCCGCATTTAGGTTGCTGCCAGTCAGGAGAGAGGACTGGGACCTCTTGGGTTTTAAAGTCGGGAGGGCAGTACTATTTCGACAAAGCCATGCCCATGGGATGTTCAATAGCATGTGCAATATTTGAAGCATTTAGCACTTGTTTGCAGTTGATATACCAAGAGAAAACCAGTCATAGAACGGTTATTCACTATTTGGATGATTTCCTTTTCATCGGTAGTGGTAAAAAAGAGACCAAAGAAATGTTGGGCAAATTTGAAGAGATGTGCATGGAATTAGGGGTGCCACTGGCACTGGAAAAAACAGAGGGGCCCTGCAGGATGCTAGAATTCCTGGGTATTGAAATAGATGGCACAAAGGAAATATTCTGGCTGCCAGCCCAAAAAGTAGAAAGAATTGATCCTAGTACATACCAGCAGGAGAAGGGTGCAGCTAAAACAAATGCATCAGGTTCTGGGGCACCTGAACTTTGCCTGTAGGGCTATTGAACCAGGAAGGGCATTTATAAAAAGACTAGCAATGGCTACAGCCGGGGTAACCAAACCACACCATTGGGTAGACCTGACAAGAGGTGTTAGGGAGAACTTTAGTGTATGGGAGGAATTTCTCAGGGAATATAATGGCTGCTCTTTCTGGCAGGAAGAATGGGTGTATAACACAGACCTCGAGCTTTACACAGACTCAGCTGGGGGAATAGGCATGGGGGACTACCTGAAGGGCAGGTGGTTTGTGGAACCATGGCCGTCTGACTGGGTAAGGGATGGCAAGGTAAAAGATATAACATTGCTAGAGATCATGTCCATCTGGGCATGTACCCTGGTGTGGGGGGAAGAGTTACATGATCAGAGGGTGACATTCTGGTGTGACAATAGAGCAGTGGTGGAGGTTTTAAACAACAAGGGGGCCAGGTCAGAAACAGTCATGCAAGTTTTAAGTCATTTAGTTTTAAGGGTCTTGCAGCTGAACATGTCATTTAGAGCAAAACACATAGAAGGGGTACACAACACCCTGGCCAACAGCCTTTCCCGTCTGCAGCTAGATCATTTCCGGAGGCTGGCACCAGCAGCGGAGGAGCAAAAAACACCCATACCAATGATCATCTGAGACATTGGTGAGACAGAGTAGAACTGTTGTTTCACAGCTCATGGGCACCTAAGAAATCAGTGTGTGTCCTTCAGTTTCCCGTCATTACAGAATGAGTAAAGAAATAGTTTTCCCTCCCTTAAAGTTGTAAAAAACAAATCTGTTGATTTCTATTATTTTCTGCCTGCCAATTGAGAAAGTGCACCTAACATTATGTTAATGAACCCTTAACACTGCTGGAACACTGCAATGTAGCAAAGTTAGTGAGAGGGAAAATGCAGTTTGTTGATAGGTCTGATTAATCAACAACAAATGAATGCTGCTCATTTATTGATTGCTAGTTCTTTTATAAAACACATGCACACTGTGTGCTGCCTCCATTTTCAGATGTCATTTGTGGTGGCAAGTTTACAATACTGCTTTGACTTCAAATGTTGGTACCTTGATTTCACACTATTACTTGTTCTTTATGTTGATACTGTCCAGAACACCTCTAAAAATGTTCTGTTTAATGCTATTTTTGTGCCAAAAAACATATTTACTTTACTAAAAAAAAAGTAGCAACTTGCTGTACTTACAGTTGTCTGACAAGCTGGTCTGCAGTATGTCCAAAGGTGGCTGCTAAGTGTTTCTTCTTTGATTTTCTGTGTGTATCATTGGCCCTTGTAACATCACATGATTGCCTCCAGAGACAATAAATTTAAATAGATACATTTTTATATACTGTACTTTATGATTGGTTTAAGTGGATGTCAATTAACTGTAATGGACAATCTGATTGGTTAAAGCAGCTGAGTGGGTGTTTTTTTTCAGAAAAAAAACATGGCCGCTCTAAATGGGTGAAGGCTCTAATATTTTAAAATCATGACATTTAGCTTTCTTCGTAAGTTAATGTAAGAGTGTTTACCATGTCTGTTGCTGTTATATGCCTTACTGTGCTGTATTGTACTGTGTTTTCAGGTCGCTGATGTTTTTTTGAATGATTTGGCAGCATTTCCAGGTTGTGATGCATCATAGGAACCATTTGGTTCAGAGGTCAAGTTACATTTTGTGAAAATTTCTCATATGCGACACTACGTTTGTGAAAGTTTCATGATTTGCGATAGTGCATATGCGAAAACTTTCACATTTGTGAAAGGACATGTTGAGTCCTTTCGCAAACATGAAAGCAAGAAAACAAAACTTTCACAAATCACGAAAGCATGGTAGCATCCTTTTTCAAACATGAAACCATGCTTGTTATACTTTCGCAAGCACAAAGGTTTTGCAAATGTGATGTCGCAAACACAGCACTGTCATGCTACTGTGTCGCAAAACAAAAAAAGTCATGTTTAACTACAATCATCAAATTCCTGTGCCATTATTTACAGACTAATTACAATTAAATGATTTGAGCTAAGTATGTCAAATCTGATGTGTGCCAAGCTTGTATACCCATAGATGTTTCTAATATGATAATATATTGTTTTAAAGAGAAGGCCGTGAACTATTGAAAGTTGAATGAAAAGTAATAAGTTTCTTGGTGATACTAATTTCATGTTTTCTTTACTTTTCTTGTAAGTGTCTGATATTGATCAGCTATTTCAGATAATTTTTTGATGACAACAAAGTAAACATGCCAGCAAAGCAGAGACAGAATGCCAAGCAAAGACAGACGTAACAAATACCATCGCAGTGTAGTGTTGCTGAAGAGTTCAAACAACAATACACAGACCACATCAAAGCATGTGAAGAGCACTTGCTCTGTTAAGAGACATAGGCTGCTGATTACTGATTCCACTGGAATGCTACATGGTTTCTCAACTGCAACAAAAAGATACAAAACTACGCAACAGTTTAAAATCAGAACAAAACTGATGAAAACTGTTAGACAGTCATGTACAAGAATATGTAGTGCACAACAGAGAACTATCCCTGTTGTCACTAGTCATCTGAGGAAGCAGAAATATTATTGATCATTAGCAGCTAAAGCTAAGGTTGATAGACTTGTTGCAGCTGTAATGCAATGTGAAGGCAGGATACTGCAGAGTTATCTGTCCTTAATGAAGCTATGCCTGGGAGTGCGCATGTTTGTCAACAGAGTACAAGCTGTGCTTCAACGCTTGTGGTGTAAAATGGCAGACTTACTTGAATGCTTCAAAAAAGTTGTGTATGCTGTGAATATGAAGTTGCAACACTTTCTGCAGCTGAGCAAACACAACTTTTGTGAAATTTTCACAGTCAGCAGACTATACACATAGCATTCAGAGGCATATTTCTGGCAGGAATCATATCACACACAGAAGGACAGCAATTTCTGCATTGATAAGGATGGTAAAATATGCAATGTGTTGACTCTATGTCATGACACAACAATTGAGTCTGATGAGACGATGCCTCAATAGAATGCCCACATAGGTGCAAATGTGTAACATGGACATGTGATGCTACATGCAATCTGAGGTAGTCATCTTTTGATAAAGTTGAAGTTTATTAATCTCTTTGCTGTCACTGATCATAAAGAGAGATATACATTGTTTCAGACAATAAACCATTGTGAAATTCATCTATATACTGGACTGATGGGTCATTAATTGGCATGTTTAGATAGTGGTGTTTGTGACAGTGTCTTTTACCATATGCACATGCTAGCAGTGCATCAGTCTGGCATGCACACCTTTCTACGCAAGATATATGAAGTAAGTCAAGCTGTTTCACTGTACACATGCATTTCTGAGTTGTTGCTGTCTGGTGAATGAATGGTGCTAATAAACTTATTGAAAAGGTACAATGCAGCACTCATGCTACAGATACAATTCTTAAAGAAACATCAACTGTTGATTATGGTAGTGTGTCTCTCATGGAAACAGAGATTGTGAAAGTCTTTGGTAAACCCATTGCCAAATTTGAGTTGGAAAAGAGAGAGAAATTAGACTCTTTGTGTGTCTCATGTAATAGACTGTGTTACCAGAAGCAAACTGTTATGATTGATCTGGAAAAGATACAGGGTCTGATTCTAGAAGGGTGGCACAGGTTGCCACTGAATGCAACCTGCACCACCCACAACTGCAGCATTGACTCTGTGCCCTATTCTAAAAGGGGCAGGCTCTCCGCAGCAAAGTCCTGTGACTTGTGACATGAGGCAAGGTACACCGCACAGAAGTTGTACTTGGCCAGCATGCTGCAACCCACTGCCACAGGTTGCAAGTGCACCCCCCAACCGTACCCCAACACCTGGGTCACCCGCTGCCACTGCGGCACGTCACCAGCCCTGGTAGTCCAGTGCCCCCCTCCCCGAACTGTACAGTAATATAATAAAAGATGTATTCCCGATTCCCTGATAGTAGTGCCCCCGAACTGTACTGTAATATAATAAAAGATGTATTCCCAATTTCCTGGTAGTCTAGTGCCCCCCAAACTGTACTGTAATGTAATAAAACATGTATTCCTGTTTCCCTGGTAATCTAGTGCCCCCAAACAGTACAGTAATGTAATAAAACATGTATTCCCATTTGTATGGTAGTCTAGTGGCCTCCCCATCCCCACACCCAGCTATGCCAGCCCACCCAGCACTCCCCACCCATCCCCAGCTGGTGACTGTCACAGCCCACCTCTCACCTCTCACCTCCACAGCCAGCCGCTGACTGAGTGCAGTATTAGTGCTACTGCACAGACACCAGTTGCCAGCTGGGGATGGGTGGGGTGCTGGGTGGGCTGGCATGTTTGGGCAGGGGGTAGGGGACCACTAGACTACCAGGGAAATGGGAATACATGTTTTTATTATATTACTGTACAGTTCGGGGGGGCACTAGGCTACCAGGGGTGGCATATTGCCACATATGCAGCAGGCAACTTGCGGTTCGGGGCTCGGGTGGGGGGATGGCAGCACCGCCCTGTGGGGCATCTTCCAACAGCTGTTTCAGGGGCTGGGGGTATGGATAGCCCAGTGGAGCCCCACTGGGGTGTGCTGGGCATGGGTGGGACTTGTGCACTGTCTGCTGGACAGCCGATGGGTCCACAGGACCCCTGGACGTGTCTGTAAGTTATACCAGCTAAATGCTGGTATAACTTACATTGCCAGATCTCCACCAGGGGTTCTTGTAGAATCCCGATGTGAGCACTTTGTGGTTGCCCTTCTAGAAGGGGGCACAACTGCTTCTGTAAACCCCCTAATGCCATGTCGCAGGGGGTTTATGTGGCATAACAGCTGTTTGTTGCAAGTGGTCTGCAACATGTTACAGCTCACTTTGTAGAATCACACATGTCAGAACTGCTGATGTAAGTTGCTACATGCACCATTCTGCTTGGTGCAACTGCTGTTATGCTGGTGTAACCCTTCTAGAATTGAGCCCACAGTCTTTTAACAAGTGGGCCCGATTGTTTGCATTCTTATTATTACAAGATAACTTTGACCTAGAACCAATGGTTGTCATGTGCAAATACTGTTTTTCTAAGGTGAAAAATGACATGATGTCACCTATGTCAGTTCTAAACAACATGGAGGCACATGTCACACCTAATGAGATTGCTACATTGAATATGTTTGAACAGATTCTTATTCAGACAATGAAACTGTTCCAGACTATTCTATGTCTGAATACTAGGACATGGAACATACCCCAGAAAGAGCTCATTAAGTCTCCAAAGACCTCTGCCATGTATCTGCCACTTCCTTTACAAGAAAATGTGGAGGCAATCTCTAATGAAAACAGTCTAGTTATTCTTGCTAATGGTGTGCCAACTAAGTCTAAGGTTGTCTGGCAGGATGTTGTCAATGTACAGAAGGTGAAAACAGCTCTCACTTACTTGAAGAAAAATAATCCCTTCTATGCAGACCTTGACATTGACAGAATGAGCAGCATATCTGCTCAGCATGGAGTGTTGGACATGAAGACACCAATGATCAAGACGATAAATGTAGAAACAAATGAAAGTGTGCATGAACAGTAGATAATTCACCCTCTACATGGCAGGGATCCAGTTGGAGAAAATATTGACCTTTATCAGATGACACAGGTGGAAGGTGCCCCTATTAGTATCTGGGAGGCCACATTATAAGCATGTTGCTTTCCTGATTTGTTTCCACAAGGATCAGGTGGTCATTTGGATAACACAGAAGTGCGTGTACCAGGTACTGAATATCATTCATGTAGAGTTTTGAATAAGGATGGCAAATTCCATGGAAACATTCATTATCTGTTTCACCTTCTTTGGGAGATTAAGCTTAGTATACTCTCTGCATCCACTGCACATACTCTACCGCTCACAACTCTACCTGATGGAATCACTGCCATGCAGTTTCTTCAGAAATTGAAGGAATAGGATGACACATTGCAGGTTAATTTGTCATCTATACTTTCAAATCTACATGGCACTAAGGAATACTGGTATCATAGAAACTCTGAAGTCATGACCATGCTGCAAGAGTATGGTGCAGCAACATGGTTTGTCACTCTCAGCTGTGCTGAATATGCCTGGGATGAGTTGACTGAACTTCTAAAGTGGGCTAATGCTGACATTGAGGGCATTTCTTCAATGACTCTTGGCAAGCTGTGCTCACTTGACCCAGTGTCTGTGACCAGACATTTCCACCAACGATTCCATGACATTCTAAATTTCACTTTGTCAAAGGACAATCCACCTCTTGGTCTTGTTGAACACTACTTTTGGAGGACAGAGTATTAGGCACATGGTGCTCCTCATATTCATATGTTACTATGGATCAAGGATGCTGCTTGCATTGGCAAACATGAAGCGGCAGAAGTGCTAAGCTTTATCAAGCATTATGTAACGTGTCACATACCTGACAAGTATGACAGTCCTACACTATGGAAGTTGGTGCAAAAGTTACAATGACATATGTGTGCCAAATACTGCCAACATGCATTAAAAAGTCACTCTGATTGGTACACCAGATGTCACTTTGGATTTCCTAGACGTGTCTGTCAGAACGGACTCATGAATGAACTCTTTTCATTAATGCACCATCACTTGAAGGCAAAATCTACCAATAGGGTATATGAGTTATCCAGACAGGAGAAGGATGTGTACATAAATGATTACAGTCCCATTCTTCCATTCATGTGACAAGCAAACATTGATGTTCAGCTTGTGGCTGACAATTCTTTGGTTCTTGTTTGGTACATAATGTCTTACAATACCAAGCATAAGCAGACCAGCTTACAAGAACTTTGGGAGGATATTGCTAGTTCAAGCAAGTCACTCACATCACAATTGTGGTCACTTGGGTTAAAGACACTGTCACACAGAGAATGTGGCGCTTATGAGCCAGCAATCATTTGATCGGGACACACTTGTATGGCAAATCTGATGCTGTGCAGTTTCTCTGTGTGAACTTCAAAGAGAAATGCAAACATGTGCTAAAACCTCATGATGAGATTAAGGAATTGGCTCTCAACAGACCTTCTTCAAAGCATATCTTGAAGAACACATACTACCCCAGCAGACACAGTGCCATGGACAGTATGTGTCTGTTTGAGGTAGAAAAATGGTACAACTATAAAACAGATGTTTCATCTGATAGTACATATGACATTTACAAGGTTGGAAGAGTAGATGGCTGTCTCATTAAGAGATGTAAGCCTTGGCTGACTGACCACTATAAGTTAAGTCCGTCCACTTCAGAGAGCAGAGAACATTATTATTTTGCTCAACTGTTGTTGTTCAAACCCTGGAGAGATGAGATCACATTGAAAGGTGGCTGTGATACCTTTGAGGAGCAATTCAACCACAGTTAAGACACCTTCAAAACAGAACACTTGAAAATGTACATATACAGACTAGAACTTGAGAAAGAACAGCTTTGCAGAGCAAAGAAACAGCTTAAGGAGGTTACTCCTATAAATTCACAAGATAACCTTGATTCAGAAGGACAGGGCACACTTGGAGTACCTCTACCTATGAATGACTCAGAAGTACTCATGGCAGAAGTGAAAAGTACTATGCAGCATGGATCACACTGTACGGTTGATCCTGGTCAACTGAAAGAAAATCATAATGAACAACAGCTTGTGATTTATGCTGCTGTTACAGATGCAGTTACACTCAGTATACTGCATGAACAGAAACAATGCCAATGTGATGAGTACAAACCATTGATAATATTTGTTAGTGGCTCTGCAGGAACAGGCAAGAGTTTTCTTATTGAGACCATCACAGCTGACATAATACAACACACTGGAACAACAATGTCTGTTGCTGTTAGTGCTCCAACTGGACTGGTTGCGTACAATATTGGTGGAGTTACCCTACACTGTTTGTTTATGTTACCAGTAGAGCATGGTAAATTTTGAGAGTATCAGAAACTATCTTTTAAGGTGGCATCTGAGCTTTGTTTTATGTTTACAAAAACAAAGCTAGTGATCATTGATGAGCTCAGCATGATCTCTGATGTGATGCTAGTCTAATTTATTTAATTAATTTAGTTGTTTAACCAGGTATAGCACACTAAGCTGAAAGCTTTTTTACAGGAGCAACCTGGGAGCACAAGGAGGTTAAGTGACTTGCTCAGGGTCACACGGTATGTAAGTGGAAGCTGTGGGATTCAAACCCAGGTCTGGTCTGCTGGATGTCACCAAATTTGCAGCTCAGAGCCTGCATACACCATTGGCTACAGGAGATTCTGGGCAGTGAGTATGGTGATGCATTTGGTGGAAAAAGTATTGTTGTATTTGGAGACCTTTTACAACTGGCACCCATTAATGGAGAACATGTCTTTACTGCACTGACTGTGAAACAGGCTAAGAAGACACTAGGATGCATTGAAGGTTTTAACCTATGGGAGTTATTCAGCTATGTCGAGTTGTTTCAGAACATGTGACAGAGTGGCGATCTAGCTTACAAGGTATTGTTGGATCAAGCTCACACTGGTAGTTTATCAGTACCACATCTTTTGACATTGAATACATGAAGAATCACTGCTGATGGAGCATCAATACATGCTGCATGTGATGTGTTTAGTGACGTGTACTCAAACAGTGCACATGTCATATGTCTTATGCTACGGCTTAAGTAATGTGTTGACTTCAACAACATCATGGTACAGAGAGAGGGTCAAGAAATCATTACTCTGCATGCTGTTGATGCAGTTGATGGTGTTTGCTTAAGTCACAACCTAGTAGCTAAGCTGACTGAACGACTGTCTGAACTTAAGTCAAATGTGTCCTGTACAGCTGGATTAGAAGCTGTTCTTACTGTTTGTAAGAATGTATGTATTATGCTACATAGGAACCTTGACATTGAACATGGCATGGTCAATGATGCTATGGGTTATATAATTGATTTTCAGTACAATGTTCAAAAAACATCCATAGAGGCACCTGTTAAGTTTGACAGCATTGAACAGTTTATGCAAATTGGTCAAACGTTTGAGAAGTTCCACATTTTGAAGGATATATATGTGACCAGGAAACAGTTTCCACTATGTGTTGCATATGCTGTTCCCACACACATGTCACATGGCTTAAGTCTGAACTCAGTGTTGGTTGATATAGGCACTGGCATTTTCAAAGATGGCATGAGATATGTTGCACTTTCCCGTGTTCACAGTTTTGCAGGTTTGCATATAATCACTGTGTCACCACATAAGATCTGCCCTGACAAGTGATGTGTTATTCAGTACAATAGATTACATACTCTGTACCAGCCAAACATGCCTCTAATACCACTGCCCATGTACGTAGTACAGTCAAATGCTACAGTCACAGCTTCAGGTGCCAACAAGAGGAACCAAGCAACCACTCTTGAATTAACTTCTAATACTATTGAGAAGGTTACCATAACTTACACAGCTACAAAGTCACCTCCTCATAAGAAGTCACTTGATATAGCTGTCTTCCAGCATTTGATAATAGTACTAGAGTAAACTAATACGCTAATTCAGCAATGCAAGCATTTCTCCACATGCCTCACTTTGTACAAAGAATAACAGCTTCTCATGACACTCCCTTATTGAAGTCATTGAAGCAACTTGCACATGTGACTTCACAACATTCTGACAATGTACAGTCACTCACACCTCAATGACATGTTTTAGGTACCTACAGTGGATACAGAACATCTGCAGATAACACACAACAGGATGTTACTGAGTTCATGATGGCCAGCATGACAAACATATGCCAATGCAACAGTACTTTACTGTCAACTATGTCACCAAATACACATGCCTGTCTTGTGGTCATTCAGAGCAGGAAATTACAGAGAACATGCTTTGGATTTCTCTATATGTACCTCAGTCAAGAACAGTTAAGTTTCAAGAGCTGATTAGAAATGCACAAAGTGATCACCATTGTGTTAGGTGTGGAGGGGCATGTTCTCAATCTACACAGTTTAGGTATAGTTCTCAATATCATAACCTTGTATTACATATATTTGACTCTCAGGGACTAAGAGTTGACACACCTATCTCGCCGGTAGAGTGTCATTTGTTCAGACACTATTTGATACTAATGCTGTGATCTACCACCATGGTCAATCTATGCATACTGGACGTTACATCACTTGGCTGAGGTACAGATCTAGTGGGGTTGAATGCAATGACTCAATAAGTACTTTCAAACAGAGGCTTCATCATAAGTTAAAAGATGCTTATGTATTGCTATTGACAAATTACAACAATCTTCATCAGTCAGAAGAATAGTCACACATCATGTGACAGATTGCTGTCTTATTGTGTTAAACTTCAAACAATAGCAAAATATGCCCATTGTTTGATTGATGTGTTCAGTTAGTCAGTTAAATTCACACAAACTTATCTACAGCCATAACTATCCTTTTATAAATCATGCAACTAAGATCAGTGTGTGACTCAGAGATTCACTAAACATGGTTGAAGTGGTCTTCAATCGGCACCAACTGTGTTTGTAATCACTTCAGAAAGCACACTTATAAAGTTGTACGATAATTGTACAAAGATGTGCAGATATAACTATGTGCTTGAACTGTGCTGATATTCTATGACATTGTTCACAAGCTGCATTCTATCATTGGACGTATGACTTCACATACTTTACATTACTATTGCCTGCTCAGGGATTGCACTTATACATGTACATGAAGCATCTGTGCATGATGTGTTGCTACATGCTTCTGCATCCATTACATGTTTTAAAGATCCAAAATGACTTAAAACAATTCTTTTCAAAGTTGATATGACATTTTACATGTTCACACACCTTACAACCATTGAGTACATCTTTTCATGGAAGAGTACTTACAACTATTACACTAACATATCGCTGTAACTGCAGCTACAGAAAACAACTAACATGTGCGACTCTGTTGTTTTTTACATGTGACAGATTATCATCAGCCATAGCTTCGCAATAGCAACACTAAACAACTATGTGTTTACCATTATACTACAGTCTTATTGTAGTAATGTATATACTATTGCATTCTTTTGATCAAACATACTATAGTGTTACATTTTTACAATGCTGTAATATTAATCTGTTCTTCTTCAGACAAAAATACTACATGTAGATAATCATTATACTGTTCATTTTACTACATATGGTTTAAAGAGCCCCTGACACCATTAGAAACACTTGGAAACAATTTGAGATTTAGACAGTTCAGTTTATATTTCATGTAATCTCTATAATTATTTACCTTTTTTCTTTATTACTGAGGACAGCTTTATGAAAGAGGCTCATTGTCCCTTAGACTTCATCTGCTTTTTCTGCTATCCTACATATGACATCATAATCCAAGTTACACCTGGAAATGAACTTCTGGTCATGGGGCTTTTCCCAGTTACTAACTTTTAAATAAATAAAATAAATAAGCTCCCATTCATGGCATCATAATTATCCCTACAGCAACATAATGTGATGTCATAAACAGAACTGTAATGTAATATGTAGGCAAGCAGTCAGAACAGATAAGGCAGTGATCCTGTTTTCATTCAAATGTCTTTAGTAATAAAGAACAATGAGAAATACAGAAACAATATTCAAATATAAACATACTTGTGCTAAACATTACATTTTCTCTCAAAGTTGTCACAACGGTGTCAGAGGCTCTTTAAATTAGTTGTTTTAATATCCTAATTTAACTGAATATGTAACTGAACTTTACAAAATTTTAATATAATTACAATAAACAGTAGGATGTATACAAACTTACGTTTTATAGATTTATTAGATTCATAATAACCATTACCATACTTACGAGTTTTTCATGTTGCATATACTGTCCACAGTTTTGAATAATGTCTTAACATATTATTAATTTGTCTATTTAGCAATTATTAGCTTCACAGTGATATGCTTATGTTACTAGTTATTTTACTGTGAACTTGGAAGTTACTCATTTATACATTTTGCCATTATAGTTCATTAAGATATTACAGTTTCTTGTATTGATTGTTCTAACATATGCATTATTGTATATTTGCAAGTATATCTGTTAACTATTGTAAATCAGACACTTGCACTAATAACAACTGTTTTTTATGTTCCTGATTATTTTTCTGGATCACCTCAATTGAGGAGTCAAGTGGGAATTTTCCAGCTGCATCTATCTCTCTCTCTCTCTCTCTCTCTACTGTATACTGTATACTGTATATATATATATATATATATTCATATGTATACACATATGTATCAATATCTTATGTATGGTAGCATTAATACTATTGTTCTAGTTTGGGTTGCTCTGATAATTCATTAATTTAGTTATTGTTAAACATGTAGCATTTGATTTTCTGTCCACTCCAGGATCATTGACACTGTCAGCCAAACACTGACAATAACAGTATAAAATTTAAATTTATACTAAGTGTGCACACATGTACATGATATGCAATGATTACCTGATGTTTACTTTCATATACAACAAGGAATGCTTCACAGATATGTGTAATACTATATTCAGTATACAATGGTTGTTATAGGGAAGTTGCATGGTAATCTGGTACACCATTCAGCACCACTCGGTGTGGTGCATTAGAGAGTTAGTAGTTCGGTACCATGGTGTGGGAAGCCTGAGTTTATCAGTAGTTGAAATACAATTCATGGTTTAGCCACCAGATGGCTACCCAAGCTGTTAGAGAAATTTTGTGTGCCAGACTTTCAAATAGATTGTCTCCCAATAATTAACTATAATTAACCTGCAACCAGCATCCGGTTGCACATACAGTAGGTCAGGAGGATAAATAGTGGTTGATATAACATGGAAGATGAATATAAATAGCAGGAAATTGAACAAAAATTAATTAAGCACACAGAAAACAATTGAAAACACTTTGTTAAAAATTCACTGAATGAATACTGACCCCAAATCCCCCCACAAAAAAAAAACACATCCAATTAAATAATTAAAGTAAAATAACAACAACTTTGTTTTCTGTATTGCAGAGTGCAGCATTTCCTAGCACTTGCTATTCTTTAAATCCCACTCCCCCTCAAAAAAAAAAACCTCAAGCAGCAAGTATAGTAAACAGAGCACTAGTCTTTTCCAGTCTTTGCCCCTGAGTGTGTTTCAAAGGGTTGCTGACACCATAGCATTGTGAGTACAACAGTGAGAGAACTCCAGCCAAGGAATTGTAACCCCCTCTGAAGTACAATGCTATTATATAATGTATGTTAGAATGCTGTTAACCTTAGGAAATCATCATTTCATAATTATTTTTACTTAATTAGCCAGTGCTCCCCTCCACACCACTGCTTTATTAAAGTTAGTTCTTCACTGATTTCATAATAGCATTTGGTAGTGTCTGCTCAGAATATGCTCAGAATATGATCATATAGCCAAAAAAAGTGTTATATGCTGAGCATCATAGTGTATGGAATGGGTTTACCACAGTTCACTTCCTCACTATTGACAGGTTTGGACCATCTTACAAGATCATGGTAGGCTATCTGTGTGAGGTTTAATAGAAATAGGAAAGAAAATCTGCATCCTAACTGACTGCATTTTCTCACTTACAAGAACTGTTTGTTGTTTCCTGTTTTGCAAGGTGCTTTGAGGATAGTTCTTTAATAGACACATTATATGCTAGGCAAAATAAAACTACTTGCAGTTCTTTTGGGGGAAGCTTATGCAGAATTTTACCTAACTGAATATTTCACATTGCATAATCAATTTTCCCCAGTTAAAAACTGCATATAGTATAGTACAGCATACAATATCTGTAAATCCACTGAAGCCAGTTATTTCTGAGACTGCCAACAAGCAACCATTTCAAATGCTCTGTTAAAGAACCTATGAACAAAATATTGCATATACATTAAGGGTGGCTAGCATGCACTACATAATATTTCCCTTATTTCTGAGGGACATTAAGAGACATGAATGATCTTTGGGAGGTAGGAAGTGCCATTAATGCATGCAGTTTGGCAGGTGTTAATGTTGCCCCCTCACAAAAAAGGAAGAGTAAAAGATAGCTTAATGGCATTGGATATATGTCACCCCATTGTGCTGTGGGGATTAAATGGCTTGTTTCCCTTTATAATGCAAATCATTGATGTAACTGTGAAATGTCCACTCACGTTGGTTGAAATAAGGTTGTAAGGTGTTTGTTTCCAGAACAATCAATAACAGGCTTTTGTTCAAATCCATCCATGCAACTATGCTGTATATAGAAAAGTAAACGATTATTTTAATGGCAACTCCAAAACAAACCATATTGCCGTTATTGGCCTTTCTAAATCATGATAAAAAGAAGCACTTAGTAAGCATACTGCATCTGGGGAAACCTAAGAGCCTGTTTGCTAGATCTGTGGAATTTCATAAAGATTGTAGTTTATTGTATAGTTCCTCCTCATCTCATGTTATGTTGCTGTAAGTATGATGATTTGCGATGTCAGACTTGATATTTCATGGTGCACCTAAAAGTAGGCAGTAGTCCTATTCTGATTCCCCCCAAAATGCACACAAAACACACACACACACACACACACACACACACACACACACACACACACTGATAAGGGTGATGGGGACATGGAAATATAAGTGCAACACCACCACTTGCTGTACAGCGAATATCAGGACCAGAGTGCTTTTTTCAACTATGCTGAATGACGAACATGCATATCTAGAAACATGAAAACATAAATTGTCAGCAGATAAGAACTGCTAGGCTCATCCAGTCTACTCATAAGCCCTATACTTGTGATCTGCCTCATCACTCCCTCCCTCTCACATCAAGATTCCCTTGTGCCCTGTTCCAGGCATGTTTAAAACCCCCCCACTGTGCTTGCTTCCGCCACCTCCTGTGGCAAACTATTCCAAGTGTCCACCACCCTCTCTGTGAAGAAACACTTTCTCACATTTTCTTCTAATCTACCCCCCTCCAGTTTCATATCATGCCCCCCCATTCTCATACTTCTGCATTGGAAGATGTCTCCCCATGCATTTTATTAAAGCCCCTGAGGTACTTGAATGTGTCTATCTTTTCCCTCTACTCCCTTCTTTACTCCAGCAAGTACACATTGAGGTATATTAGTCTCTCCTCATATGCCTTCTGGTGCAGGCCATGTATCATCTTGGTTGCCCATCTCTAGTCCACCTTAACCCTGTCAATGTTCTTGTGCAGGTATGGCCTCCAGAACTGCACACAGTACTCTAGGTGAGACCTCACCAGTGTGCTATACAATGGCACCACCACCTCCTGCCTTCTGTAGTGATAACTCTGCCTATCCACCCCAACTCTGGAAGAGGAACTATCTTAGATCATATCTATACATACCAACTAGTGCAAAAGTCACTACTGTGTTACAAACCTGTGTTTACCCCACCACCTAGTAGTGCAGTGCACTGCCACCTAAGCTACTGTAATCAGCCAGCAAACTCCATTATTTCCATTGTTTATTTTCAAGCATTGGACCTTAAGTGCAGGCTGGTATTTTCAAAATTCTACTTCCACTTTCCTAGCCTAGAATTTCAAGTATATTGGTAACTTAAATATATATATATATATATATATATATAAGTTATTTAGTTGCAAAGAATGAGGCAAAGAAATGTGATACTTTATGAAAATATGTATGCATTAATGGACTGGAAAGTGGTTACACCATGCATGTAGATATTTTGTGAGTACAAAGTGCACATGAATATATACTAGCTGAAAGATTTTACCTGCACTGTAGTTACCTAACTAAACTAACTGTAATAATACTATAAAGTCACCACCCATACCTTTTAACTGTCCCTGACCTCCAACCCCATTGGTACTCCTGTGTCCACAATTTCCTTTTTTCCCACTCCTTTACCATGTCACCAGTTTTACCCCATAGCCCCTTTCTTACCCCTACCCCTCCCTACTGGTCTCCCCCCATCTATCTGCTATATTTCAATCCATGTGGTCCCCCCTTTGATTAGCATGACACCTGGGAAGCAAAAGCCCAGGGAAAGAATACACAATGTGGGGGAGGCAGGAATAACAACAACAAAAATGGAAAGGGACCTGGAGGTAGTCATATTAGATGACCTAAAGGTAAGCAAGCAATGTAAGAAGGCAGTAAGGATGGCTGGGGTGATACTGGGATGTATAGGGAGAAGCATCACCAGAAGAAAACAGGAAGTTGTTGTCTCTTTCTAGGTGGGCCAAACGGTCCTTATCTGCCATCAAAGTCTATGTTTCTGTGCTTACAAGGCCTATGGCAGCTCCTTCCTCCTCCTCAATCTCTAACTTAACACCCCTTTTACTCCACTTCTCTCCTGTTTCTGCTACCTTTTCCCTCCTTTATATTATATATTGTAATTTACTTTTTTGTCATTTATTTTTTGATGTTAGCTATTAATTGTCATATTAGACCACCTCTGTTGGTCTTACCTTTTTTCAGTTTGTAACCCCTCCCATTGATGTGGAACCTTTGTAAATGATCACCTGCACTCAATGGTATTTTAATCCTAGACTGAATAAATAAATATGTGAATAAATAAATACATTTTTAGGGATATCCCTAATTTTGCCTGAAGATGTTACTCCGTCCCTCCTAAAATATGTGGTTTTGTGGCTAAACAGAGGGGATTGTAAGCACAAAATAACATCAAGCATTAAAGTTACAGACTTGTACTTCTTTAGAATATGCATTTTGCACTAAGCCCCTTATTCTATCAGTTTCCAAAGTGGATATCACTAGTTTTTTTTAAGATGTGTCCCTGATTTTGGGCCATTGTCCCTGATGTTTTTAAGCCTTGTCCCTGATTTTTGAGGCAGGAGGTTGAGAGGTATGTGACCACCAGCCAGAATGAGACAGTCTTTTTTTTAAATGGGTTACTTGACATTCTCTTACACAAGATCTTTCCTCCTGCCGTGCCCAATTACCAAATCCCTCAAACCATTTCAGCCTCTCCTCCCCATCACATCACACATCCACAGAAATACACAAAGTCAAAGGGGGAGGAGTATCTGCTTCAAAGTAACAGAGAAGAAGGAGATGAATTAGCCACCTCCATGAATCTCAATGGCAGTGGTTAGTAGGGCCTCAGAGACAAACCTGAAACAGAAGGTGGTCTTGGGAGTTTGACAGGGACTCATATGCATACCTCTCAACATCCTACCTCATAAATCAGGGACAAGGCTATGGAACATCTGGAACAAAAGACCAAAATCAGGGACACATCTTCAAATTTGGTGACATCCACTCAGGAAGCTGGTAGAATAAGGGGCTTAGTGAAAAATGCATTTTCTAAGGAAGAAAAGGTCTGTAACTTTATTGTTATTTTTTGCTTACAACCCCATTGATTGGTCATAGAAACACAATTTTTAGGAGGGACAGCATAACATTTTGAGGCAAAAATTAGGGACATCCAATTTTCAGGCACAGTTGGATCATATGTCACAGGGGGAGCAATTATTCACACAGAGATTCAAACTGGAGTAGGAAGAAAGTGGGGAAGGGGAGAGCTAGAGAGACAGAGAGAGACAGACAGACAGACATAGATAGAAAGATTACATGTCTTGGGAAGTTCTGATGTTCAAACCAAGGTCTACATGCACAACTCTCAACCTTTCAGCTTGAAAAAAAATCATAGCAATGGCCTTCAGGATTCATACCAAATGGACTTTCTTATTTTAATGAATAAAATCTATACAATGAATAATATCTATACAATATCTATACACATAGTTTGCCCCATATATTTATTACTAAGGAATGTTTCTATCAAGTTAGTTAAATGATTTAATTGTGCGTGTGTGTCCAGAAACAGCTCTTACATTATTAAGAACAACACTATACCTTTATGGAAGAAGGATAAATTGGAAAGCAAAAATCACAGCTGCTATTACACACATTCTCAAACAGATCAATCTGTTCCATAGCAATATTGTCACATTATGGCCATTAATGAAACTATTTGCTGCTTTTGCATGCTGCAGCTGGAGCCCTGTATATAATTTTGATTTGTCATCCTAAAGTAAATTCCCTGATTGTTGTCCCTCCATCGTCATGATGAAGATGAGCACCTAGAGGAATCTTTGTAGTAGTGTGCAGGCACGTTTTATTCATCTAATATCAATTTAGAAAACTAGCAGTTGGTCACTTTCCAACCCCACATTCACTTCCTTATTGTACTTATAAAGGTTGCCAGATATTGTACATGTCATAAGTACTGGGACCCTCCAACAGTTTTGGAGATCACTTTTAATTCAATAGGCACATGTACTTAACTGATGTGGCTCATATAGTTAAAGTCACATTGAGGTACCTACTGTTTAAGATTATGGGTTTCAGGCAGGAATGACAGTTGAATGTGGCAGTCTGATAGTGATAGATTGCTTCTTCATAAATTCATTTCTTGGAAACAGAGGGAAAAATGTGAGTGGGGAAATACAAAACAAAAGGTGCATTAAGATATAATTCTCTACGAAGCCTGTAGCAAAAACTATTTCTTTGAGTAGTTGTCAATGAACCTCCATCTTTCTGGTGTACTTGCTGATGATGCGCAATGGTTCATTTAAACTCATGCTCCCCTGGTCTCATACTGCATACAGTACATGATCTGATCATATTCCATTTATATGGACCAACAATGTGAACACAATGCATGTTATTTGGCTCTTATTATGTGTCTACTTGTTATGGAGAACATACTGTAGCACAAGAACATTACTCCAATATTTTAAAATCAGCCCTCTTTCTTTCATTTCACATGGATTGTATACTTTGATGCATATTAATATGTTATTTGTGAAAATACATATCCTACATAAAATTATGCCTACTTTTTCACTTACAGAAACATCTCCCTGAGGTACCTGGCTAAGCTAGAGGAGTAGTCAAGATGTTGGCAGCCTAGATTTATTACAAAGTAGAGTGAAAATATACATGGGTGCAAAGGAACCGAGGGTATGCTTACATGAATTTAGTTGGTGGGGAGGGGGGATCTGATGTCAACCAAACATGAAAATGATCTGTGTGTAATCATATCAAATGAGCTAGAAGTGGGCAAAAAAGTGTCAAAGCTGCATTGAGAGCTAGTGAGGTAGTGGGGTTCAGATGAAGAGGTATCACAGGCAGAATAAGGAATATGATGATACCACTGTACAACTCACTATTACTCTGTATGGTGTTCTCTTTACAAGTATGGTTCTAAGGAGAGTATAGCCACCTTTAATTTTCATTAATTATGCACTCTGTTCTTCTATTTGCATCTTTGAGCTCTTAATCAACTGCATTATATCCCTTCAAGAGCTGATGGCACATACAGTAACTATTGTAAATGGAGTATTGCTTCTGAAGACAATACGGAGTACACTGATATAAAAAAAGGCTTATACAGCATATACAACTGTCTAGCCCAGTCCAGTTGTAAATTTTAAATTGGTCAGATTGTTTGCTTGTGCTTAACACAGCGAGTATTGATTTCTGATGTGGGATTATTCCCGTTCTGTACTGGAGTGTCATAAAAAAAAAATCAGTTCTTCTATAATTTATGTAACACATCAGGAGTTGGCAATTAAAATTAGCTGGTGACCCCTCCGAATGTTATTGTATTCATTACAAAGTCATTCAGCAGTTTTATACCTACAGTAGTTAGACACCCTAATCATCTTATTTTAGTGTAATATTTCCTGCCATTGCAAATTCCTGAGACCGTATAAAGTTATTTTTCCTAGCAAAGGAAAGTTTGTTTTAAGCAATACTTAAATAGTCTTGTGGTTACTGTGAATTGTTTTCTAACATGTGTAATACACCCCACCCCAACCCCAACCCTGCACCCACACATCATCCTATTCAATTAATCTGTTCTTTCCCTTTGTCCAGTATTAGTTTATAGTACTAACTGCCTCACTAGCACTTCTCCAGTAATGACGGACTCTCTGTCATTACCCAACTGTCAGATTAGGATACATGCAGGGTCCCAACTCATCCACTGAGAAGAGAGAAGGTGAAGAAGTACTACTAGGTGGAAAGGGTGGTAGAGGCATGTAACAGACAGTAGTATTGAGCAGTCCATTAGTGCTTACCATGAAGTGCCACTAGTAAAGGAATGGTGTGTTATGTGGACCAAATGTCTTATCTATTGTTTATGATTATGTTTTTTTTTTCCACCAGATCATGCAAAAATGTCTCTAGTTTAGTAGCCTTGATTTTCTTTTGTTGTTTATCAACAGCTGCTCTCAGTTTTCTTTCACATTCAAGAAATTCAGGGTGATTTCTAAAATTATTATTGAAGGACAGTCTGAAACATGTTAGGTGGGATGATATGTCTGTTGTCTTTTTAATAAATGCTATTTTTGTACTGAATTGTCTGGTGTCCTTCTTATGGGTTTGTGTGTGTGCTTGAAACTGTTTGTTTGTATTATTAGTGTAGTTCCTTAAGCACCACTTTCCTTGTGCCTTGTGGCTTCTGGCTGCATAAATACAGTATTTATAGTCATTTCTGTTTCTCTTTGCATGTCCTGTTGTACATTACCCAACACAGTGACTGCTGTTTATGCATTGGGATCAAGGAACAGAGGAATATCTGGATCATCACAAACAAGATTGAAAAAGGATCTCCTGTAATAACTTTGTCAGTGTCCCCTGAAAAAGACCGAAATTTCATTCATTTTTAATTTACGTTTTATATGATTTCCCCACACAACACAACAGTCTTCTGCTGACAGGCTGCTAGCAGAAGTCTCCACTTATTCTGCTTGTAAATGACTAACCTCTGCAACATTACAGTAACTACAGTATTTTTCCATGGATCAGATGCATAGGGCACAAGGAAACTCAGTGGAGATACCATACTCTGCATCATATGACATGCAATAGCTAATATACTGTACACAGGAAGGGTGCAAGAAAAAATATGCTTACTGCACACCATAGTGGAAAGTGACACTTTAATCAGTGGGAAAGGCCTAGGGTGGTAGTCAGTGATAGGCAATGGTAGGCAGTGGACTTATCGGTAGTTTTGCATATATTTAGTTTTACATCTATTTTTTTATGTATTTAGCTTAGTGGTTTCCCTGTTGAAAAACCATAGCTAACAGAACAGGTGTCACAGCAAATTTGCCTATTGCATGAATTGTTTTTCCAACTGCCACTTGTCTAGATTGCCATTCTGACCTGCCCCCACTCAAGAACAAGCCCACAGGCACACAAAAACATACACTCAGGCATAGCTGAAACATTGGTTCTACCTTGAAATTATAGTAGGTGCGGGCAAGCAAATGAAATTCAGCACATCTGTTTGTTTGTTGGTGGTTGGGGTAGGGTGAGTGGTATTGAAAAGCGCATCCCTGTCTTCACCTCTTATTCTATTAATTTAACTAGACTGAATGCCAGAAACTGTGCTCTAAAGTAATGTATTAATCACAATGGCACTAGTGATGTGCAATGCGCGATGCATTAAAAAATAAATGAATGAGCACCATATGTTAGAAAATATGGTTAACAAACTGCATGCAAGTCTGTTTGACCACCCATAGTTTAGAGATATATAAAAGGTTAGGAACTTGTTGAGGGAAGCCCCAAATTTGCACACTGATGCCTGTCAACACTTTTGTTAGACTTGTTAGAGTCCACCAGTAAAGATTCAATGTCTGAGCACAATATTAGTAGGAAGGCTGAGGAGATTGGATTTAAATAAAATAATTATCCAATTGATGGTAGTTGCACACTGATACTGGTTTATCCCAAAGTATATCATTGACCTGGTTGCTAGAGGTCCATTTTCACATTTGGTTTGTTTGATTTATGTTTAAGAATAGCTGATGGCTATCCACCCCTCTCTTCTCTGAACCATCTATTTAATTGTGTGCACACTGTGGTTTTCAGTCAATTTATAATTTCACTGATGGTCTAGTGTATCAATATATTCACACTTATTCATTTAGAATCCCACCACCAAAATTAACCCATGTCTGGTGACCACCTCATTTCAATTTTCACCACCTCTAATAAGCACTCTGTGATTAGGTAGCAGCATTTTTTTTATTTGTTGTGAACTTGCATTACTCCCCAATCTGAGATGCATTATCCAGGACTGGTAACTAGTTTTTGAATAAATGTAATTGTCTATTTTGAAAAAAGGGGCTACTTCAAGTTTTCAGCTTTCTGTTTATTTCGAAAAGTCTTGAGATTACTATTTTTTGTAAGTTATATGACAAGGTTTGAGTTACTGTGTCCTGTTGTTTGTCCACAGCACATGAAGCTGATGTGGTAACTTCACTATTGGGACAGTATGTAATGGCTAAAGGTATATTAATCTGTTTCAGGGATGCACAATCTCACCAAAGGTAGAAAGTCCAGGTCAGTGTGTGTGTATTAAACTTAATGAAACCCCATGCCCTAAGTATGATATTTTTTTGTAAAACAGCATGGCTCAACCTGACATGCAGTTCTAGACCTCAAAGCACCCCAGTAAAACAAATAACAAAAAAAAGAAAGTGTCAGTCTGCACTGGTATAGTAAATACCAGGGTCTGCATCTAAGATAGTGCTGTACATACTTTTATTTTTTTTGCAATCAACCCTGTATAACATTGCACTCAGAAGAGCAGTCATCAAACTTCCTGATGATATGATATGTAATTTCTCTTTTTGCTTCCATTGGTAATGTGGCTGGGTGACTCCATATATGAGTCCCGATCTCTCCAATATCCATTTTCATAATGATCAGCTAAAATAAACTATAATTTATGAAAATTAATTAAATTAGACTTTGTGATTGTTTATGTGATTAGCAGTTGTGAAATTAGAAATATTTAAGAGAGATTTACTCTGAGAGTGCATACAGTGGCATTTGTTTATTATTTATTTGGCCAGGACTCTTCTGGTTCTAGAACTTCAGGACCAGTAAATCCATGCTAAATTCCAAAAAATAGTCTTGCTGTGCATGGTGAGCATTTACTTTTATTTTATCCACCCCCACCTCTGGATGTAGTACATTCAGTTGAATCACATAGCACATTATTCTGAATAACATACCCCTATCACATTATACAGTGACCCAATAGTGAGGGTAATATGCCAGCTTTACATGCTGGGGGCAGCCCCTTTTTGGAAATTGGTCCCATTCAGTTCTTCACTGCCTAATAACAAAGCCTGGATAATGCAAAACATTTGGGAAATATGGGAAGATATGAAGAAAGTGATGATTTGGAATAAGGGATTAATTACAGATAGGATTAAAAAAATAGGCTCAGTTTACAGACTAAACAAAAGATAGATGGCTGATACTTATCGGAACTAAAAGCATTCCTCATGAACCCCTACTGCCCATAACCCCAGCCCACACAGCATAGTGATGCCTACTCTCCCCATGTGCAATTGTGCACATGGTTGATTGCAAAAAAAAAAAGTATGTGCGGCACTTTCTCAGATGCATATCACTGGATTTACTCTGAAAGTGCAGACTGCCACAATGTTTTTGTTATTTGCTTGGCTAGGGCATTTCTGGTTCTAGGACTGCTGGTCTGGTAAATCTATGCTGACATTTAAAAAACTCTTATTCTTTGAATGGGTTTCCATTACTTTAATTAAATATGCACCCTATGGATATTGTACCTTCACTGAGAACATGTAGAAACATTATCGTTTTGCTGATTTGGTAAAGTAATTCTATAGTTATTTTATATGTAAGGATGGTCTTACACACATGATCCCCAACTGAATTCAAGTAAGCACACATTTCTGTTTCACCCCACGCTTTCTCGCTGACTTCCTGTTTGAGGAATTGCAAGGGACAGATGTTTTGCTAGGGGTGTAGCTTTGTGATAGTCTGGTCCAAAGAAACCATCAAGTCATTAGGGGAAGAGGTGGGGGGTGGGGGAGGACTACTCCCTTCAGACCCATTGTTCTGAAGATAATCTTTAGGCAGTGTGTTTGAGAAAGTGCAATTAATCACCTTGGCAACAAACACATCTGGTATGTAAGATTCTAGGTGATCCTGATGCTATGTTCACAACTAACAGCTTCCAACTCTGTTTTTGTATTGCTTTCAGTAGGAATTAAGAGATCCTGGAAAGCAATTTATTTTTACTCTGACTGACAGGTTGTTATTTAATTATTTATTTATTAAAATATTTACTCTTTTTGCTGTCCTTTCCTACTTCATCAGCATTTTACCACTTTCGGCTTACAACCTTGGACACTTGCATTTGTTTATTTATATATTATATATATATATTTATTTTTGCAAATTAAGATATAACACATATTATTGATTTTTTTCTTTTGTAAATGGCAAGTTTAGTTGGGAAAAGTTGTGTGTAAAATCAAATAGGCTTTGAATTTTAGTATGACATATGTCACATTCTGTTATTACCATATCAGTGATGGGGGTGGGGATCTCTAGTATCAGGGAATTAAAGTAATTGTTATTAATCGGCACTCAGTAATGGGGTGCTCAAAGAAGTATGACATTTTCATAGCTATAACATTATGCTATATACTTCTCACTGAAATTCAAATGTCTCTTGTCAGTATTCTGCTCCTTGAAAAAAAACAAACCTGGTAAAGATGGCAGAGTAAGATGCCTTCAGTCCAACAAATAAACATTTGTCATTGATCTTTAACAGCTTCAGAGTCCAGATATTTCACAGCACCACAGATCTGCACTCAAGTGGATACAGTAGTTCTGACCCTCCTAAAACTAAGTTCAAAACTAACAGCTTTCAGCTCTGTTTTTTTAGTGCTTTCAGTAGGCATTAGAATATCCTGGAAAGCAATTTTTTTTTTTACTCCGACTGACAGATTGTAATTTATTTATTTAAATATTGATTCTTGTTACTGTCCTTTCCTATTTCATCAGCATTTTTCCTATTGGGGACTAAGCTCTTGAGTACTTGAATTTTTTTTTTTTTGCTAATTAAGGAATAGCATTTAGCATTTATTTTTTTTCTGTTGTCAATGCAATGTTTAGTTGAGTACTGATCTGTAGCATTGTTTGTTTGTCAAATGTAATAAGGACGTTTTTTTATTAATCCTTCCCACTTTCACTACTACTCTTCTGCCAACTCTGGTAGTTGTTTTACATCCTGATCATTTTGTAATGCCATGTTTTCTCAATAGACAGAACCATCAATGACACTCAAAGGCTGTCATTTGCAAATGAGTAAACAAAACCTTGTACACAGAGAAGCACACAGAGGGTGCTTCCCACTGAGGAGATAGAACAATGGTTAAAACAAGCCCAACATTATTTTTTGTGTTTTCTTATTTATCAAAAAAATATACTTCCAGCACAATCTTCAATAGTTTGAGCCTACCTGGTTTAGTACTGGTTTAGGAAATGTACATGGGCAGCTAGCTTGCCAGTGGGAAAATAGGAGATTTATAAGTGTGAGAGAGAGAGAGAGAAGAGAGAAAGATAGACAAGCAAGAGATCCTATAAAAGATGCAATTTCAGCTCTAGCAATAGCAGCTCATTACTGATGGCATTGTCTCAGAAAATAAAAGCTCCACTCCACTGGACTAGAAAACTACATCCACAATAAAAGGCAATTTCAAAGACTCACTGCATCAATGATGACATATCGATTTCTTTTGAAAGCTGCACTATACAGTACTTATTGTTTTACACTGAAAAAAAGCATTCCCTTACCAAATAAAAAAAAAATCTGTTATTTTCAAGGCATACTATGTGCATGCTTGTCTTAAGTAATAATGTTACTTCCATGTGGCTATCTCATTCAATAGCAATAAAATAGATGTACACTCATATCTTTTGTGAGGACCTGTCAACCTGTGCAATTTCCCTTCCATATACAGTATATAGCAAATGTGAAAAATCTGCAATCAGAAACAGTGAAAAAAAAATGGACACAATCATTTATTTTTTGAAACATATTTATTCACTGTGTTCTGGCATAATACAACTATGTCAACATTTACTACATCAGTAATCAAATACAAGTGTTATTGCTATTTATATAATGGCCAAAGGGTTTCAAGCAGTCTGACTGGGTGTTAGCCATACATTACATGTGACTAATGCATGGTAAAACTAGAAACCACATTCAGAATACACAGACCCATTTTATTTTATAAATGCAATAAGCCAATCTGGGGATGTGCATTAGACACTTGCAACGCATGGCTAGGTGACGGGATGCACTCGTCCTGCGGAATTGTGCATCACTATGCACCCAAGACATGTATTACAACTGTCTAATGTGCACACCATCATCTCTCATTGCTGATGTCATAATGTGGTAAATGCACCACAATAATATGATAATAAATAGTATGAGCTACATACAAAAAAGAGAACTATTATTAATGTCATGGTATGCAATATTAGTATTCAATACAATTGTATTACTTTGTTACAACTTCATTCAAATATTGTAAGACACTATATGAGTCAGTCACATCTGTAAGCACAATAATCACAACACTGTACTCATTACACATAACACTATGTAATGAAAAAAACAAATACAGTATGATCGACTGTATTCTGCCAACACAGTATGAAGACATATTATTACTGGCATATTTTCTTCATAAAATGAAACTTAGTCTGTACAAATTTTCAAAATATTTAGTTTTATGTGTCATAATTCAACAATTGGCTCACTGCAGGTATCGCTGCTATCACATGGGCATGTGGTAGAAGGAAAGATACAGTTGACACATACATAGTACTTTTCAGATACTGGTCAAGTATGAAATTAGCACCATCACATGTTGTTATAGTGGTGCACTACCTGGAAATACTCATTAGCAGCATGTCATGGTTAGCGTTGGATATTACAATTGTTGCTTTCAGATGTAACTTGTAAACTATTCTACAAAACATTACTTTTATTATTACTAACCTTTGTTATTAGGACTGACTAAGTCTTTCAGAAAAAAAATGCAAACATCCAATGACTGTTGGTAGGGTTATCAAAACTCTCATTTCCAATATAGCTATCTGCAGATAACATACTGTGCATTTCATCACTTCTTAACTATTTAAAAATAAGCATCTACTTAAGTCTTGTTATTGATGTTTGTAACACAAAAATGCTTACTGTGGGCCATTGCCTATGGTTGCCCAGCATGTGTCTGTATCCCTGAAGCACTCGGATGGCAGCAGAACTCATACAATTGTTGGACCATTATTATGGATGTGTATTATTGTACATTTAGAGAGTCATATGTTATTTCTATTAGCTGATGCTGGTTGTCTCTGATTGATTGTGTTGCCTTGAGCCTTCCCCTGCTTGCATGTGTGTGTGTGGGGGGAGATGCAGAATTAGGGTTTTGAACCCTAACACATCATTTCCAAACTTTTGTCACAGTAGTAGGAACCCTAAGTGATGCATTAATAATTAACAGAGTTTTTTACAATAAATGATAATATATATATATATATATATATATATATATATATATATATATAGTATGTGTATATATATATATATAATGGGGTGGAAGCTATATCAGTGTGATAACCTCAGGTATTTCCACTGGAGTGTGATTTCTGAAGATGCCATCAGCAGAGTTAAAAAATCTGACAGATATACATACTCTGCTGATGTCACAACTCACTCACTACAGTCTGCATTTTAAATAAAACTGCTTCACAAAACAGTTTCTGTTTCTCACTGCTACCTGTAACTAACTGAATTAGCATTGCAAAAGACACTCACCTCTGTTCCATAGTGTTTCTGAGACTCTCAGAGCATTACTATGCTGTTCTCATCTTCACTACTGCCTGCATTCTAAATGAAACCACTTCACAAAAATAGTTTCTGTTTCCCTGTGCTACTTGCAACTTATTCAAATACCATTGCAAAGGACACACACTTGTGTGCCATGGTGTTTCTGAGACTCCCAACCAATTCAGAAAAACTCACACACACACACACTCAGACCACACACAGAAAGAGCTGAAAGCACACAGAAATAGGAAAAGAACACAGGAAAACATACAAATCTTTCTCCAGCTCCCACCCCCATTGTATAAATAGCACACATGATGTGCAGATCAGGTGCTATAGAAAATATTCTCACTCCTGCAGAGTGAGTTCTGGATACTCTCACTCATGCCTTCAACACTCATGAGTGTCCCGAGCTCGCTCTACAGGAGTGAGAATATTTTCCATATCACCCTCCTGACCATCATGTTATATATATATATATATATATATATATATATATATATTCTATGCAAAACTTTGTTAATGCATCAGTTATGGTTCTTCTACAGTGAAAAAGTGAGGTAACTCAGTATTAAGGTTGAAAGCCCCCATTGGACCCCCATACCACCCATAACTGGCAGCGAGGGTGTGTGTTGAGGTCATCAGCCTAACTCTCACCCCATCCATGTGTAAAGAAGCAGAGGTATAGAGAGAATGGGGTGAGTTGGGACCGATGACAACGTGCACCAGGCCAGACCAGGGGGATTGAAGTCCAGGGGCTTCAACTGCTAATTCTGAATTTCTCACTTTTCATTAACAAAAGTTTTACATTAACAAATTTCACTTTACTTTTAATAAGAATAGAAAAGTTGAAAGTATGCGAGTTGGTGGAGCGCAGGGCCCTTTAGGCCCGTGCTCTCACCAACTTGTAAGTGTCAGGCCATATTGCATGCCCAATGACTAAAAAGTACATTCACAACAGCAAGGCCAGCCACCAAACAAATGTTAAGCTAGTAGAACAATAGAAAATGCTGTCCACAAAATGTAAACTGCGTCACACAATATGTCCGTAAAAAATATAGTGTCCAACACATAAACACCTCTATTAACATCTACAGGACATGCCATCAACACCCTCCAAATTTCAAGTAAAAATACCAAACCATGTCCAAGATATGACATATAAAAATTTGAAATTTTCATTCATCAGAGTGGCACAGTTCTGCACCTGTTGACATTTAACACAGACAATGACTGAAAACTACATCCGTGACACTAAGGCTAGGTATCCTATCAATTTCAAGCCACCACCACAAGCAAATCACTGTCCGCAGAACATAAACTGCACCACACCATATCTGCACCAAAAAAAAATTTCCTGACATGGAAACACTGTAATTTCCATTCACATGACATGCTGTCAACACCCTCCAAATTTCAAGTCAAAAGACTGAACCATGTCCGAGACATAACATTTTAATGTATGAGATTTTTATTCATCAGACTGGCACAGTTCTGCACCCGTTGACATTTAACACACAACAACTGAAAACTAAATCCATGACACTAAGGCTAGGTATCCTATAAATTTCAAGCCACTACCACAAGCAAAACACTGTCCACAACACGCAAAGTGCGCCACACAATATCTCAGCAAAATAAACTTTCTCCAACACGTAAATGACATAATTCATGTCTACAGGACATGCCGTAAACACCCTCCGAATTTCAAGTAAAAAGACCAAACCAGTTCTAAGACATTCAATGTTAAAGATTGGTAAAATTTCCCTATCTATTCCATTATAAAAAATCTGCCCATCTTGCCCCATCTGGCAATCAAAGATGGCGATCAAAGAATCTCACGATCAAAGAATTTGCAGGCTCGCGATCAAAGAATTTGCAGGCTCACAAACAAAGAATTAAAAATATTATAATGTTTTATTATATATTATAAAATATTATAGTGTCAGTGGCTCAGTAGGTAGCACATTCGCCTCTGAGGCCAGGAGATCAGAGGGCTGTGGGTTCAGTTCCCACATCTGGCACTTGGGTTAATATCCCAGTACTGACACTGTAGTTCAGCATAAGAGGGGTGCTGCACTTCTGAGGTGCCGTCTTTAAGATGAGATGTTAAACTGAGGTCCAATCTGCCTGGATTGGTGGTAGTTCAGGTGGAGGTTAAAGATCCCATGGCACTTATCGAAAAGAGTAGGTGCATTTCCCCGGTGTCCTGGCCAAATTTCCCTCATTCACTAAAAAAAAAAAAATACCACCAACAGCTTAATCTGGTTCAAGGTCAGTTGGCATTCATCTGTATCCCCTTCCCCTGGGTCGTGCCTGAAAATAGGCAGGATTTGTCTAGTGCACTTACCCAGTCAACAAAAGCTAAATAAATAAATAAAAAAATTGAAGGAATTATGGTAAACCTCCACACGGTTCGACAGAATGAAGCCCCCTGAGTAAAACCCACCCTCATTTGAGTTCCTAGGACACCCCTGGACTGAGAAAATTGATTTTAAATTTGGGCTATCTCATCCTTCTCTCATGATGCATGATTGTGATCAAAGAATATCACAATCAAAGAATTTGAAGGCTTGTGATCAAAGAATTTGCAGGCTCACGAAAAGAATTAAAAATGGTGATCTGAACAGAACCAACTGCATGCCTCGATAGAACAGACCCTCCTGAGCAAAGCCCACCCTCATTTGTGCCCCTAGCCCACCCCTGAGCCGAGATATTAGTGTTTTTAGGTTGCGATGCAAGATCGTGATCAAAGAATCTCACAATCAAAGAATTTGCAGGCTCGCGATCAAAGATCATTAGCGAGACACGAATTAAGATTTTAAAAGCTTATAACTCTATTTTTTGACTGATTGGGATGAAAAAAAAAAGGCATGGCTTGAAAGATCAGAGCCCCCTGAGTAAAACCCATTGAAGTTTTACTTCAGAAGTGACCCTTGAGCCGAGATATTTGTGTTTTTCCAATCGAAAAAAAAAATGGCGGACCTCGCGATCAAAGAATTTTGAAAATCCTCAGGAACAAAGATTCTTGAACCATGAGGCTGCAAATTCTTTGACCGCCAGGCTGGTCCAGATGGCCAGAACCCCCACTCTTTGATCGCAAGATATACAGTACATATCAATTTTCCCATTGACTTATAATGGGAAATTAAAAATGCCATAACTTTTGAATGCATTAATATTTTTTCACGAAACAAAAAGTGACATGTTTGGCCCCCAAAGCTCATTCAAACAAGTTATGTTGCAGAGCAGCATGCCAAACAACGGCTGTGCAAGACCACATTAAGAATGCCAAAAGGTGCCTCCAAAAATGGATAATTTTGCATTTTTCAGCGATTTCGTACACGAAGACTGGCACTCCGACATAAAGGCAATTTGGCAAATCAAAAGATCTAGTGCACCCCAACGCATGTACCAAATTGCAGGCAAATCCATTGAATGGGTCCACAGTTATTAACATCCAAACTTTTGACTTTAGTATGTAACTGGCCACTCACTTATCTATAGTGCGTGACCACCCACTATATATATATATATATATATATATATATATATATATATATATATATATATATATATATATATATATATATATATATATATATATATATATATATATATATATATATATATATATATATATATATATATATATAATATTATATATATATCTATATCTATAATGTTCCTTTGGAAAGTTATTGTGCAAATCACATAGAAACATAGACTCATAGACTTTGATGGCGGATAAGGACCACTTGGCCCACCCAGTCTTCCCATTCCTCTATCTATTGGATAAACCTCAGATCCTAGTTAACAAACAGCCTACTTCTCCTACCCCCACAAGAATTGCTTTATGTCTGTCCCATGCATTCTTGAATTCCCCCACTTTTTTTGAGCCCACAACCTCTCAGGAAGGCCATTCCATGCATCCACTACCCTGTCTGTGAAAAAATACTTCCTGACATTGTCCTTGAGCCGTCCCCCTCTATCTTCAAATTGTGCCCCCTTGTTCTTGTACATCTCTTTTTCTGAAAGATGGTACCCTCTTGGAATTTATTGATTCCCTTGAGGTACTTACATGTTTCTATCATGCCCTCCCTCTCCCTCCTTTCCTCAAGGGTATACATATTAAGCTCCTCTACTCTTTCTTCATATGGCTTCTGGTGCAGACCCTGCACCATTTTAGTTGCCCTCCTCTGGGCTGCCTCCATCCTGTGTATGTCCTTGCAGAGACGAGGTCTCCAGAACTGCATACAGTATTCCAGATGGGGTCTCACCAATTGTCTGTACATAGGTATGACAACTTACCATTTTTTTACTGGTGATGTCTCTACCTATGCATCCCAGCATCCCCCGGCCCTCCTTACTGCCTTCTCACATTGATTGCCTACCCTTAAGTCATCTGATATGACTACCCCCAGGTCCCTTTCCATTTTTGTTGTTGTTAGTACCTACCCCCATATTGTGTACCCTTCCCATGAGTTTTTGTCTCCCAGATGCATTACTTTGCACTTTTTTGCATTGAATCTAAGCTGCCATAGTTTTGACCATTCCTCTAACCTTCCGAAGTCCCTTCTCATCCTTTTCACCACCTCTTGTGTATCAACCATATTGAAGATCTTTGTATCATCTGCAAAGAAGCATGCTTTCCCTTCTAATCTCTCTGCAGTGTCACCAATAAAGACATTAAAGAGGACCAGTCCCAGTACTGAACCATGAGGTACCCCACCAGTAACTCCCCTTTCTTTGGTGTGGGCTCCATTTACTATTACCCTCTGTGTCCTGTTGTCCAGCCAGTGTTTTACCCAGGCTAAAACCCTGGGACTCACTCCCAGGCTGTCTAACTTGGTTTTTAATCTTTTATGTGGGATTGTGTCAAATGTCTTGCTAAAGTTTAGGTGGGCTATGTCCACAGCCCTTCCCTTCTACTTTGATCACCCAGTCAAAGAAATCAATTAGCTTCATCTGCCATGACCTTCCCATGCTGCCTTGGGTCCTGTGCCCCACTGGCCTCTAGGTATTCAACAATTCTTGTGGTTCAATCAAGTGATTCAATCATTTTAACTAACACTGAGGTCAAACTTACAGGTCTGTAGTTTCCTTCCTCTTTCTTGCTCCCACTTTTGTGAAGAGGAATCACATCCACCCTCCTCCAGTCCTCAGGTACCACACCATCCTCCCATCATTTGTTAAAAAGGGTAGCTAGTGGTGTCATTAGTTCTCCCCATAGTTCTTTTAGAATTCTGGGGTGAATCCCATCAGGCCCCATTGGCTTTCTCTAACTTCAGTTTTAGGAGTTCTTTCAGGACCCTTTCTTCTTTGAATGGACTGGTATCAAGCCCCGGTCCAGGGTGCTTCTATTCTTTGGTTTAGGTAGCCCCCCTCCTCTTCTTTTGTGAATGCTGAGCCAAAATATTAATTTAGTATCCCTGCTTTTTCAGTGTCACCCTCTGCACAGCCTCCCTTCCCTTTATTAAGCCTCACTATCCCTCCCATAACTTTTCTCACTCTCTAATGCACCTATAAAAGGTTTTATCCCCATTCTTAACTGAGTCGGTTATCTTTTTCTCAGTTTGGGCCTTTGCTATTCTGACTGCCTTCCCCACTTCCTTCTGCTTTAACTGGTACATTTCTCTATCCTGCTCCTTCTGTGTTTCCTTATACTTTCTGAATGCTACTTTTTTCTCCCTAACCTTCTCTGCTACCTCTTTTGAGAACCATAGTGGCTTTTTCCTTCATTTTGATTTGTTGATTTGCTTCACACAAAGGCTTGTCACCTCAGTGATGGCTGTTTTGATTTTCCCCCATTGTTCCTTCACCCCTCCTTCTTGCCCATTTGCTAGTGCTTTTCTGAGGCACTCTCCCATTTTTCCAAATTCAACCCTCCTAAAGTTCAATACTGTTGCTTTTGGATGGCTTGATTCGATGGCTGTGTTTATCGTGAATCACATTGTTTTGTGGTCACTTATTCCCAGATGGCTACCCACATCTAAATCTGAGATCCTCTCTCTGTCCCCGTTTGAGATTACCGGGTCTAAGATTGCTCCCTGCCAAGTGGGTTCTAACATTAGCGTGTCTGAGGCGTGCCCCTGTAGGGCATCAAGAATGACCCTGTTTTTGGATGTGGCAGCAGCAAAACATGCTCCAGTTAACATTTGGCATATTCAGGTCCCCCATCAACAATATCTCCCCTTTTTCAGCCATTCTAAGGATGCCTTCTATCATTTCATTGTCCATTGTCTCTCCCTGAAATGAGGGTCTGTATACAACCCCTGTGCGGATTGTGGTGCCATTTCCTGTCTCGAGGGTGACCCACATGGCCTCCTCTACTCCCTGTTTACCCTTTAGTTCCTTTGGTTTGATCCCGTCCATTACGTAGAGAGCTATTCCTTCTCCTCTTTTACTCTCCCTGTCCATCCTGTAGGTTATGTACCCTAGTATGTTGACATCCCAGTCATGGTTCTCTGTGTACTATGTCTCTGTGACTGCCATGATATCCAGGTTCCCTTGTCCATCAAGGCCACTAGTTCAGTGAGTTTGTTACTCAAACTATGGGCATTGGTACTCATCACCCTACTTTTTTTCATGGTCTTACCTCTTTTAGTCCCATCCCAGTCCTTACTGTCTTTGCCTTTTTCTCCATTTACCCCATCCTGCTCCCTATTGACTTCTCTACCTTGGTGTTTACCTCACTAACTACCATGTTTTGTGGAGGGAGACTGGGATTTCCCAGCTCATTTTCAGTGCCTACCCCCTTGGCCAGTTTAAATGTTTGCCAGTGAAGCATTTAAACCTATCTCCTAGGGTCCTGGTTCCCCTTCCAGACATATGCAGACAATCATGACAGTATAGGCCTGTATCCCTGCAGATGGTCCCCAGTCCCAAAAGAAGTCAACACCCTGAGACAGGCACAAGTTTTTGACCATTGATTGAATCCCATGGTGTAGCATACCCTAGCATTGTCTTTGCTATAGGCAGGCAGCACCTCTGAGAATTTTACCGTACATGCTATTTGTCTAAGGGCCCTCCCCTACTCCACAAACTACTTTTGCACTGCTCTGATCCCATTCCCAGCCAGGTCATTTGCCCCTAGGTAGACAATGACATTCAGGTCCCTCCCAGTGCAGCTGCTTCTGTGATCCTTAGGATTCACACCCTGTCCCTCCAAGTCATGGTGCCAGGCAGGCACCATACCTCCCTCTCCTCTCACTCCACCAGTTCTACCCCCTAATGATTGAGTCCCCCACCAGGAGTTGTTTCCTTCCCCTCTGGGGTCCTGTGTCACCCTCCAGTGAGTCTTCTTTGTGGAGGCTCCCAGCATCCTCCTTGGTCTCCACTGCAGGTGCATCCATAGAGGAACCCCTCTCCACCAGAACAGCGTATGAATTCTGGAGAGGTACAACTGTAGGAATGCTTCTCTGTTCCATCACTCTCTCACTCCCTGAGCCCGCCTTGGTCCAACCACTCCTCTTTCTTTCCAACCTCTGAGGCAGTAGCAGTGGCTCTATTGGTACCTGGGCAGGGGAAGAGGTTTCATGAATCCTAGCCAGGTCTGCCTGGAGATGGGCAACCTCCTACCTCAGACCAGAGAGGTGCCTGCAAATTGGGAAGCATCAAAGCCTCCAGAATGTCTCCCAGTAGACTGCTGCCCCACAGTTGTTACACAGCACCACTCCCTTCATGTCTTATTTTGTGGCCCCTCTCCTGCTGCTTCTTATGCTTACTCTCCCCTCCTTCTATTTATTTTTTCACCTACTTTCCTACTGCCTATGTACCTTTACAGATCTTGCCCTTCCTGTTCTGGAACTGAAATTCCTGTACTCTTTGGTAGTCTCCTTCTTCCTTGTTCAGAGTCAGACCTCGAGCAGCTGCGGGAGGGAGAGCTACTGTTTTCCTTCAAGGATGATGAAACTTATGTGTCTCAGTGATCCTTCCCTTTCTAATGCCAAACAGGAAGTGTCTGTTGTCAGTCAAATCCAGTGCCTATAAAAGTGGAACTGGCTAAGAGTGGAGGGGTGGGAAGGAGTGCAATTAGTAAGAAAAGTTCTAGCTCTTCAATCAGCTGCTCCTTGCTCTGAAAGCAAGATTTCTGTCTGCCAAAAGCTAGCAGCAGGGAACTTTTTCAAATCATTAATATTGTCCTATATCTTGGCTTCCACACCTTCAATGCCTTCAAAAGGATACCCAGTGGAAAATAATTTCAAATATTTCTCCACAGCTTTACCCAGTAAACTGCCCTGTTTGTTGTTGGACATCATCGTATATGTTCCTTTTTTTCATCTTTTTTTTTCTCTGAGTCAGTATATTGCTGCTGCCTCCTATTCCCCCTCACAGAGTCTCTGACTCTGCATGCAACAGTAAATTTATGTACTTTCTCCTTTTTCATATACATTTCTGTGCTTCTTTGTGCCCTGACTGAACCCAATCCATACCTCAACAGTAGACCCCAAAACCCTGACAACCTCTCATGCAGCTTATCTTGTGGCATCAGTTGTAAGTGTATGAGAGGCCATAATCCTTGCAGTCAGCATTTTTCCTATAATTATTTGTCTATTTCCCCAACAAGTATCAAAGCCTCCTTAATGATCCCTTGTGCACCTGTGGAGAACTCAGGGATACATGTATCCCAAGTCCTCATCAGCCCACCACAGCTATCTCTTTGGGGACAGAGATGCACCTCCCTCCCTCCCAACCAGGAAGTACTGCCATTGTAAGCTTCACTGATTATAGGCTACAAGAAGAAAGGAGCTTTGGGCTCACTCCCAAACCTTCATGGCCCACACTGTAGCACAACATGCTACCACTGGGCCATCAGGGCAGCCCTAATGTGTTCATGATTAATGAGGTTCTATTGCCTAGCCTTCTGCCTTGATCATTTTTCTTTTAGCAACCACAGTTCTGTTCCTCATAAACTATATTTCAAAGTATGAGCACTGCTCTTATCTTCAGCTGATGGATTTTAAATCTCTGATTTTAGTCCATCAGTTCAGCTCTTTGATAAGATCAGTGTTTATTCATTATGTACAGGATTATTCTGCATTCAAAAATGTCAATGTGTGGATAACAAGAGTAAGATATACTCATGACCTTTTATGTACAGAAGGGTAAGGGGAACTACTGAATTTCCCAGCTAGCAGATGTATGAAAATGGTGCAGATAAATATTAGTTTTAGTTTGTGAGGCTAGATTCAAAACTAATCTGGTATGCTACCATTGCCTTTCAAATTATTTTCTAAAGGAAGGATTTTTATATATATCTTCAGCTGTATGCAGAAAAAGGAAGTGGTTGATGTCACTTACATTGGCACATTCCTTTATCTAGAGCTTTGATAACAATTCTTTAATGTACTCATTTCAAATTACAAAGAAGAAACAAAGTAATTTTCAAAACAAAAAAAAAACACTTTGATGACTGTGATCAAAGTCCTCTTTAAAGAATAAAGGACATATATTCATGCATGTCTCCATAAACAGATATAAAAGGGGATTTCCCATATTATGACTTTAATGCCTTATACTATATATTTTTTATCTTCTGATAACCACCACGTTAAGACTACACATGTGTGACCTTCATTAAATTTTGTCTTTTTGAACCCTACATGAGGGTAGGCTTCCCAGATGGAAATACACACTTCTCAGAAACTGAACTTTTGTAACCACTGATGTTGATAATCCCCATAGTAAGCATAAAAAGTTCAGGATGAAATAGATTTTTCTTTGAATTCACATTCAGTGTAACAGAAGACATGCTCTCAAATACATATACATGTTTTATTCAGATGATACAGGACACAATAACTTTCATCTACACAGGGACAGACACAACCTCCACTCTCTAAAAAGTACAAACATCTATGTACTTACCATAGTGAATCTGTATTAGTTGAAGAAGTTTATTTATTCTTGGCATCAGTTGGAATACGTTTCTAAGGCAGCACACAAATAAAATATCCCAAAGCTCTGAGGAACTCAACCATTCATATTTTGAAATGTCAGCTGGAGACCAGCCATATTTACAGGTCATGTACAGTACAGGCATCCATGCATCTGCAGGGGAGGGCATTGTCTTTTGTTATAAACAATTAAATTTGCACTTACAGCCTTGAATAGAGTTTGTAATGTGCAGTAAAGACTGAATGCTTGGTAGTGACCCATGGGAGCTGGGCATCTGTTAAACTGTCCCTTGGCATATGTGGGAGAAAAGATGTTTTGTTTAAAAAAGTACATGGTCTGTTTTATGTTTCTGAAAAGCCAGAGAAACATATTCCAAATGCTGCCTAAACTGTTTCTGTGTGTCCACTTTAATTAAAGAATGAAGCAACTTCTTCATCCAGTACTGACTACTAATGGTAACAGGCTGTTTGCACTTGTTAGAGAGCTGGTAGGGTCTGCCACCATGTAGATGAATAATATCTAGCGCTGTAAATATCTTCTCACAGCCCTCGGCATGCACCTAGTGATATGTCTCTGTGGAGACATATCTTTGCCTCTGTATGGGGTTCATTTCTGTATGTTTCTAAATTATCCAGAAGTGTCTAAAGAGTTATTTTTTCTTTAAAATCACCTGGCTAAGTTCCAAGATGACTACCTGACCATTCACTCATTGTAACTGCTCTCCACAGCTCTCTTCCTTAATCCATGATTTCTCCTCTTTAAAATGTGTAAATCTGCTGTGAAACAGAAAAAGGAAAAAAAGGAATACATCATCTTCTCTAATGAAATCAATTTACTTGCTTGAAAGTAGGTGAAGGGGCCAAATGATGCCTTTCTGAGCCATTTACTCAGTCCAGTGGATGCCAGAGATACTGTAGTAAGGCAATGGTGATTGGCATTGGTGGGGGGTTCATAACCATGGTATCCCAAAATGGCACTGACTGAGCAACTATTATGGTTGCTGAACTGCACCAGGCTCTCAAAATGTCTTTAAAAAAAAGAGGTACATTTAACTGAGACCCCCTTTGCTATGACATCTTTACATTCTGCAGTGTGCCTGGTAGCAGTGGATTCTATGTTGCCTCAGCCTCTGGTTCCTTTGTAAATCCAAGGGGTTGCAGAAATAAAGTGTAATCTCATGTAAATGTCCAGTGTACTGTATGCTTGTTCAAAGGTTGCTTGGGCATGTGCTGTTTAATTACTGCTCAACAGGGGGCATGGTGGATCTCATCTGGTACCCCACAAAACCATAACAAAATTGTTATATTACTGGTGCTATGAAGAAAACTGTATAGTATACTTGTCTGCAAGCGACAGTGCAGTTCCCAATGCACATGCTGTTGTTCCAAGAAGCAGAAAACTGCACACAGTAAAAAGAATAGGAGCATGTGCACTTACATGGTTTAGAGCTCATTGCACAAAGGTTGCTCACATGCATAGTAAAAGCTTTAGCAAATGACACCTACTGGTAAAAGAAGTAACCAAATAAATAAAAAATACATTAATTAAATAAAAATGATGTGGGTTATATAATACACTAGTACTTCAGTGCCACAAGCAAACTCTTGGCATAGTATCAGAAGAATGCTGTAATTCAGTAAGGCACAATTGAGCATGCCACATGTCAGCACTGCACTTGTCATGCAAAAAGATGCTGGCTGTCTTATTTCTATGGTCATTCATTTCTACTCACTGCCTATGCCATCCTTTCTTCCAGACCTCTTCAGTCTTTCCATATTCCCCAGAAATGTCTCTGGAAGGCTTGCTAGTAGTTAATTCTTATCAAGGTCACTTGGTGTGTGTGACTACACAACTAGGACCACCTGTTCTCAAATCAGAGCTACCTTCATAAGCGCTAGTATTCAGCAAAACAGTTGCTTTCCAATGGGAGAACCAGGTGAGGGTGAGGAGAAGGGACCATAAAGTCTATATGCCATAACAGAGTGTGTCAGAGACATGTCAGCATAATGCAAACATACATAGAATTTGTCAGCTGATAAGGATCACTTGGTCTACCCAGTCTGCCCATGTTTTCCAACCAACAGTACCATCACAGACCTACTTGATCTCCATCTCTTTCTCCTTCCCACCATTCCTTTTCAAATGGCGCATTACTGCAGACATTGATGGGGATTCAATTAATTGCACAGCACCATCTGGTGCATTTCAAAAGACTTGATGAGGATTCAATTAATTACGGGCTTAAGGAATACCACAGACCAGACTGCCACACTGCCACATTAAGGAGGTAATGCTTGGTATACCTCTCATTAATACTGCGTCCACCGAGGTATGCCAAGGTACCGCACAACTTTTGAATAACAACCACTTTATGCTTCACTTTTACAAATTTACCAATTTTCTTTCAATATTGCATTGCGAGGCTTACTGCGTTTCTCAAATTGGCTTTCAATTCAGCCTTTTTTAATCATCCAATAATTTGAAAATAAATCCTTTTTTAAACCTTACCTACCTGTGTTGTGTTTTCACTTATCTATTACATCACAGTTATGGTATTTATGTACAGTTTTTAAAATACAGTGTGCAACAGAAGTACACCAGATTTCAATATATCTATTATACTTAATAAAACAGTATGGTCATGGTAAAAGGTTTTAGTATTGTGTTTTAATTACAATAGCAGTAAATCACAGTGACAATACAGCAAATCTTACACTAAAAAATCTGTAGCTATGTATAATTCTGCAATATGTGTAGAATCTATGGGAAATTGTAAATAGCTTAGAACAGTTCAACAAGGAAATTAATATGTTCAATATTATTGTGCATGAAAATGTGTAACTACGTTTGTCACTGATACAAGAAACTCTGCACAAATGGCAAAGATTCAATGAATAGTACATGATTTTCACTGAGACACAAAAAGGTACAAAAAATTCAAAGTAAGTAAAATTAACTGTATACAAATACTTTGATACAACTGTCACTATTTGTGGTACTGAAACCCAATACTTGTAAGTACAGCAGCATACTTAGCAAGGCACCACTAGGGAGAAGATTTTCTAGTATTGGTATTGTGCTGGCCCTGTACCACTCAAGCTTCTAAAAGCTCATAAGTGTTACATTACATTTTCTCAAAAAGAAGGGAAATTCATTGCAAAAAACTTCATTAATACATCAGTTAGGGTTTCTACTACGGTGACAAAAGTTTTAAAATATGGTGTTAGGGTTCAAAACCATAACTCCACATCCCCCCACACTCACACACATCCAAGCAGGGGAAGGCCCAAGGCAACACAACCAATAAGAGACAACCAGCATTAGGTAACAGAAATAAAATACAACTCTCTAAATGTACTACAACACACATTCAACATCATGGTCCACCAACTGTATGAGTTTTGCTGCCATCCAATTGTCTTGGAGGTACACACACATGCTGGGCAACCACAGGTGATTGCACACACAGCTCACTGTATCACAGAACATGGCTAAATCCTGTGAGAGTGTATTATCTAATCAGTCTTACGAAACTGAGCAATGTATTTCAATGAGTGTATAAAATTGGTTCTTATATGAATATCTCATATCAAAACAATGCTAACAATATTGTTGTGCTGTAAGACACCTATTGTTATCATAATTTCATAGCAAACATTGACAGAACATAGTTAAGAACAACTATTTGTAACAGATATGTGTGATTATTTGAAAATGACAGAAGTTTTATCCATCAATGTAGTTTGCCATGTGTTGTGGCATAATACAACTAAGTTTGTGAACATTTGCTACATCAGTAACCGAATATAAATGTTACTGCTATTTATATAATGGCCAAAGGGTGTCAAGAAGTCTGACTGGTTGTTAGCCATACATTACACATGACTAATGCATGGCTAAAACTATAAACCACATTCAGAATACACAGACCCGTTTTATTTTATAAGTGCAAAAAGCCAATCTGGGGATGTGCATTAGACACTTGCAAGGCATGGCTAGGGGACTGGATGCACTCATCCTGCAGCCTTGTGCCTCACTATGTACCCAAGACATGCATTACAACTGTCTAATGTGCACACCATCATGTCTCATTGCTGACATCATGACATGGTAAATGCACCACAATAATATGATAATAAACAGTATGAGTTACATACAAAAAAGACAACTATTATTTAAGTCATGGTGTGCAATATTAGTATTCAATACAATTTTATTACTTTGTTACAACTTCATTTGAATATTGTAAGACACTATATGAGTCAGTCACATCTGTAAACACAATAATCACAACACTGTACTCATTTCACATAAAACTAGATAATGAAAAAACAAATGCAGTATGATCGACTCTATATTGCCAACACAGTATGATGACATATTATTACTGGCATATCTTCTTCATACAATGAAGATTAGTCTGATTAAATTTTCAAAATATTTAGTTTTATGTGTCATAATTCAACAATTGGCTCGCTGCAGGTATCACTGTCATCACATGGGCTTGTGGTAGAAGGAAAGAAACAGCTGACACATACAGTATATAGTAGTTTTCAGATACTGGTCAAGTATGAAACTAGCACCATCACACGTTGTTATAGTGGTGTGCTACCTGGAATACTCATTAGCAGCATGTTATGGTTAGATTTGGATTTTACAACTGTTGCTTTCAGATGTTACTTGTAAACTATTCTACAAAACATTACTTTTATTATTACTACCCTTTGTTATTAGGACTGACTAAGTCTATCAGAAAAAAAATGCAAACATCCAGTAACTGTTGGTAGGCTTATCAAAACTCTCATTTACAATATAGCTACCTGTAGATAACATACTGTGTGTTTCATCATTTGTTAACTATTTAAATATAGGCATCTACTTAAGTCTTGTTATTGATGTTTGTAACACAAAAATGCTTACTGTGGGCCATTACCAATGGTTGCCCAGCATGTGTCTGTACCTCCAAGGCACTCAGATGGCAACAGAACTCATACAGTTGTTGGACCATGATGATGGATGTGTCTTGTAGTACACTAAGAGAGTTGTATGTTATCTCTGTTGGTTGTCTCTGATTGATTGTGTTGCCTTGAACCTTCCCCTGCTTGCATCAGTGTGTGTGTGTGGGGGGTATGCAGAGTTAGGGTTTTGAACCCTAACACAGCATTTCAAACTTTTGTCACTATAGTAGGAACCTTAACTGATGCATTAAAGATTAATGGAGTTTTTGTCATATATATATATATATATATATATATATATATATATATATATATTTAATCAATGGGGTGGGAGCTAAATCAGTGTGATAACCTCGGTCATTTCCACTGGATTATGATATCTGAAGATGACATCAGTAGAGTTAAAATATCTGACAGATATACATACTCTGCTGATGTCACCACTCACTCTCTCACTACAGCCTGCAATTTAAATGAAACTGATAACAAAACAGTTTCTGTTTCTCACTGCTACCTGCAACTAACTCAATTAGCACTGCAAAAGACACTCATCTGTGTCCCATAGTGTTTCTGAGACTCCCAGCCCATTACTATGCTGTTCTCAGCTTCACTACAGCCTGCATTCTAAATGAAACTACTTCACAAAAAAGGTTCTGTTTCTCACTGCCACTTGCAACTTACTCATATAACATTGCAAAGGACACTCACCTGTGTCCCATAGTGTTTCTGATACTCTCAGCCTTTTCAGAAAATCTCACACACACTCAGACCACACACATAAAGAGTAGAACACACACAGAAACAGGAAAAGAACACATGGAAACATAAAAATCTTTCTGAAGCTCCCATCCCCATTGTAAAAATAGCACACATGATGTGCTGATTGTGTGCTTTGGAAAATATTCTCACTCCTGCAGATTGAGCTCTAGATACTGTCACCCGTGCCTCCGGCACTTGTGAGTATCCTGAGCTTGCTCTGCAGGAGTGAGAATATTTTACATATCACACTCCTGACCATCATGTATTACATTATAGGGGTACGGCCATGCCCCTATATTTAGGCTTATGAAGGCACTTCTATGTTAAACTTGAAATTTTGCACTTTAATAACTTTGGAACAGGTTCAATGGACCTGCATGAAATTTGGTACGCGTGGTGGGACATTGTAGATCTCTTGATTTGCTAAGTTGCGTTTTGGTCAAGCTTATGGTTTTTGCACATCAAAATGCTGAAAAATGCACTTTTCACCAGTTCTGTGGGCATTTTTTTTTAATTTTGTCCATGGCTCTGCATGGCTGCAGTGTGGTCTGCCAGTCTGAAACTTAGCAGGCTGAAAGCGCTTGGGTCAAGGAACATGCCACTTTTTGTTTGGTGAAAAAAATATTAATCCATTCAAAAGTTATTAAATGTTTTAGCTCCCATTATAAGTCTATGGAAAAATTTATATGGTTATTTTGTGAAAGAAGAATGGGATTTTTGGCCATCACGATCAAAGAATTTGCAGGCTCGTAATCAAAGAATCTTTGATCATGAGAAATGTATTGATCGTGGTGGCCGCCATCTTGTTTTCAGTTTGGGTTGGCAAAAAAGTAAATATTTCACCCCAGGGATGACTTGTGGAATAATTGAGGCATTGGTTTAGATCAGAGGGCTTCCCTTTATTGACCCATGCATCTGGTTTTCTTAGTTTTGTCAAAAAATAGCCTTTTACATTTTTACAATCTTCAGCTGTGGCTCACTAATGATCTTCGGCTGCGAGCCTGCAAAATCTTTGGCTACAGTCATGGCAGTTTATTTTGCAGCCTCACAGTCAAAGATTGTTAGCGAGCTGCCACCGCAGCCAAAGATAAAGGGAACAGGTTGTTTTATTAATAAGTTTTGTGTTCTTTAGGCTGTACTATAAAAACGGGTGATGATTTAGGTTTCACTGTGTGGCAAATGCAAGATTAGATACATGCACTCCTATAGAAAGTAATGTTGGTGTTTTTATAATTGGACCATATTACCCTGGCAGCATGCAATGTACATAGTTATAATTAAAGAGATAGTGTACAGGTAGGTCCCTGAGGAGCCTGTGGTCTTGAATGGAGTAGCAAAACAACCGCTAGGTTAAATGGACAGATATTTTTAAATTTGCCTTTCCGTTCATTTCCTGAAATGACCACCTGCTTTTTTTTATTTTTTTTTTCATTGTTCCGGATTCCCCCCTTTTCCCTCACAAAAAGACAGAGACCATTGTATGTTGTTGTGCTCAGATTGACAATTAATTTATTATATATCATAATTCCATTTTCCATCTCATCATCTTTTATTATAGTTTCTTTTACCATTGTACTTTATTGCATCCATATATCCATCTCTGATCATCCCTCTTTCTTCCTCTTCTCGTTCCCCCAGGTAAAAACCTGGGTGCCTTCTTCTTCTCTTTTTCTGTTAGGTAACGGTGAGAACCAAGACTGCTTTTCCTCCTTCATCTCCTTCTTCTTTTCATCCTATTCCTTTTTCTTTCCCCCTCCCCTCCTCTCCCCCCCTTTTTCCATTAGCCAGTCTCTAGCCTGTGTTGGATGACTGGCTTTCCCCTCAATTTAGGATATTGTTTCCCCACCACTTAGGGGACCTCCTCGTTTCCTCTCTTTTTTTTTATATCCCCATTTCTGCATGTCTCCTCCATGCTTCTATAAAACCCATAGTTTCTGTATTAAACATATCTATGGCTAGATCCGACAGGTGCACTCCATCTAACTTGTAGAAATCCGCTACCCATTCTTCCATCCCTCGAAGTATTACCTGCTCCCCCCCATTTTTCTTATGAGTGTTCCTATCCTTTTGTTCATTTTTCTTCTGGCCCTGTCTACAGCTCTATGACTGTGTTCATTCCTCCATATCCTTCTTGGGATCATATCCAACCATACTAGGCATACCCTTGGACACCACTGTTGTATTAATTCCAAGTCCTTTTTAATCTGCATGTATGTGTCCACCCATCGTTTCCTCCCTATGTTGTTGCCCCCTAGATGTATTATAATTTAGTCTGGAACTGGTTGCTGCTCCTTAATTTCTTTCAGGGTGGGAAGCAGTTGCACCCATCTCATCCCTCTGATGCCACACCACATCAACCTAAATTTTTTCACATCCTGGTAGAGCTGGCTTCTCCTAGCCTTTTTCTCGGCTCACTTTTCTGCCCAATAAATGTAGGAGTGGCCACATATCCAGACTTCCATTATCCTCCCTCCTCCTACAGGATTTATAAAATAAATCTTAGATCTGCTCATTGGTTCCTTTGAGTTCTATGCTCACCCCCCCAGGTCCATGTCTGCAAAAGAAAATACAGATGATACGTTAATCTCCTTGCTTTAGTGCTCAAATGTATCTCTTGTAACTGGCAGACCACCAGCATCCCTTCTCCAACATACTGGCTACCATTTCCCCTCCTTCTGCCCACTGAGAAGCAGCCCCTATTTGTAGTAAGTGTGATGAATAATTACATGGGTCCTCCCCCAGAACTTGCATGCCCTTCCTAAGCATGGCCATGATCTGATAACTTGTGACCTTTTTCCCATTTCTGTGTACAAATAACCTCCCGGTCCTCCTCCCTCACTCTGCAGCATAAGCCCGCAAAGCTTTTACTGGGCACAGCGTGCCATCTCTCTGAACCTTCAGGGTTACTGTATAGCCCTGTCCTCCCTGATCCGTCTTTGAGTTCTTTATCATGATTTGTATCTCGTTCGTCCCCCAATTTATGTCCTCCCAAACCACCCCCCCTTTTTTGTCCACTCTGCCATGTCCTACTGCCTCGTTCACTCTCATGGCCTTAGCGAACATTACCAGATAGATCGTTTGGAAGAGTTGGGCTTCATCCTTTGATCTGCAGATTGCTGGTAATGCTTCTTTTAGCCTCACCAACCACTGTTCCCCTAATGGTCACCTGTTGTCTGCTGTTCTTTGCATTAATCTTCCCCATCCCTGCATCATTCTTCTAATTAACATTGACTTCATCAGGTCCTTCCATCCCTTCAGGTTGCAGACCAAACTAATCCCTGCTAAATAAACTCCCATCGTTGTGTGGGCAGTTCCCTTCTCCCATTGCTCCACTGTAAATTTTCCTAGTTGTTCCTCTATAAGTGGCCTACTTACCTCCATGTGGTGTGTCACCCTGAATGTCTGCAACACTCACCAGGCCTCCTCGTAGGCCCTCAGAGTCCTTGGTGACCATGAGCTGCGAAACAACAGTTCTGCTCCCTATTGCCAATGTCCCAGATGTTTATTGGTATGGGTGTTTTTTGCTCCTCTGCTGTTCAGTGACAGCCTCTGGAAATGATCCAGCTGCAGATGGGAAAGGCTGTTAGCCAGAGTATTGTGTACCCCTTCTATGTGTTTGGCACTAAATCTCATATTCAATTTTAAAGCCCTTAGCACCAAATGTTGTAGTACCTGCACGACCATTTCTGACCTAGCTCCTCTGCTGTTTAGCACATCCACTACTGCCTTTTTGTCACACCAGAATGTCACCTTCTGATTCCACAGCTCTTCCCCTCACACCAAGGTGCAGGCCCAAATAGGCATGTTCTCCAACAAGGTTATGTCCTTAAATTTTCCCTTCCTTATCCATTCTGTAGGCCGCGGCTCTGAAAACCATTTTCACCTCAAATAACCCTCCATGCCCAGGCCCCCCGCTGTGTCTGTATAAAGTTCAAGGTCTGTGTTATATACCCAGTCATCTTGCCAAAAGGAGCACCCATTATAGTTCCTGAGGAACTCATCCCATACTTTAAAGTCTTCTTTAACTCCTTTTGACATGTCTACCCAGTGGTGTGGCCTGGTTACGCTCGCTGTGGCCCTAGCTAGATGTTTTGTGATGGTCCTTCCAGGGCCAATAGCCTGGCATGCAAAGTTCAGGTGTCCCAAAACCTGCTGAACCTCTTTAGCTGTATTCTTCTTCTACTAGTATGCATTTTGATCAGTTCCCTCAACTTGGACACTTATTTGTCTGGCAACCAAAGGACCTCCCTTAAGGCATCTGTTTCAATCCCCAGAAATTCTAAGATCTTACTGGGACCTTCCATCTTCTCCGGTGCCAGGGAGACCCCTTTTTCTCTGCATAGATCCTGGAAGCTGGTCAACATTCTGTCCGTCTCCTCTTTTCCACTGCCTATGAGAAGGAAATCATCCAAATAGTGAATGACCATCCTGTAACCCATTTTTTCTTGAAATATCCACTGTAAGCAGGTGCTGAATGCTTCAAATGTAGCACATGCTATGGAACATCCCATAGGCATTGCCTTGTCAAAATAATATTGTCCCTTTATTTTAAAACCTAATAGGTCCCAGTCCTCTTTCCTAACCGGAAGCAGTCTGAAAGTGAACTCTGTGTCCGTTTTTGCCATCCATGCATCAGCCATTGCTCTGATGGCTTATTCTGCTTCCTCCAATGTGGCATATGTCACTTTGCTATGCTATTCACTGATGAAATCACTCACCGAGTCCTCTTCTGGAAATGACAAGTGGTGAATCACCCTGTATTCTTCCTGTTGCTTTTTTGGGACCAAACCCAATGGTGAAACTCTCATATTCTGCAGAGGGGGAGTGTCAAATGGCCCTTCTACCCTCCCCACTGTTATTTCCCTATCTATTTTTTGTCTTAAAATTTCTTCTTTCCCTTTTACTGAACCCAGGTTGCTTGCCTCACTCGCCTGCCTCAGACCCATGCATTGTAATGGGAAACCCATCTGAAAACCTTTTTTGATCATCTCAGCCACCTTTTTATTTCGGTATGTATCCAACCACTCTTCCCATGCATCTATCCTAATGGGAGTTTTTGCTTCTTTGAATAGATCCCCTGCCCCCTTTCCTGCCTTTTCTCCCCACCCCCCTTGTTCTTCGACTTGCCTTGTTGCTCAATATGACTGACCACCCCTACTTGCCTGTCTTCTGCCTCTCCCCCCTTTGTTCCATGCTTGCCCCCATATACATGTCCCTCCTGAAAAAACTGTTGACCTGTTCTGTGTGCTCCTGCCCCTTGGGCTTCTTGAGCCCATGTCATTCTGCATCTGCTCGCTGGGTGTGATCCCCCACATTTTGAGCATGCGTGATGAAAATGGCATTGTGGCCAGGAACAAAAGGCCCTATTGTAGCCCCAACATCAACTCTGTGGAAACGTCCTCTTTTTACCCGTCTCTCCTTCTGGCGTGGTCTGATCTTTTACGTAATCTGTCCAGAGATCTAACTGTTTCGTGTCCCACCTTAGGTCCCCATACATTGCCATTCTTTGCCAAAAGAATTCATTGTAATAAATCCATCCCACCCCTCCCTTGGCCTTTGCCCATCTTATTATCAGGGAGTAAGTGACGAGTAGGATGCTCAGCTCTGGCTTCTCCTCCATCACTATTGCCGAGTAAATGGCAAAACCTACAAACCATCCATCCCAAGTTTTCCCTTTTGTAAATTTATCCTCCTCTTTCTTCCCCAGCAAGACCACGGCTGCTGCTATCTAACTTTTCCCTGTGATCTCCATTTCATCGTATTTTGCTGCTGCTTCTTGGCTGACTAAGGCAAAAATATCTACATATACCCCCTTCCATATTGTCTCTTTTGTAGCCAGAGGAACATGCTCCCCTACGCTCATTCCTGGAGTTCCTATTTCCCTTGTCCCTTTTCCTTCATTCTCTACTCCCTTTCCCCCTTCCTTCAGCATCTCTTTGTCTGATCTACTTTCCGCCAATATTGCCTCTATCTGGCCCAAACCCCCAGTCCCAAGTGCTGAAATAATTTGGCCTATGTAATCTTTTATGCTTTCTTCTACTGACCCAGATACATTACCTGTGATCCTGCCTGTTCCTTGTGGGCTGCTGTCATTGTAATGCCCTGGGCTGTCCCCTTGTGGCTGGATGACTGGCTGCACACTTGCCTGCTGAGGAGGAACCATTACACTCATGGGATCTATCCTGGGCTCTGTTGGGGTAACCACTATCTGGTCAAGGGGAGGTACTAAAGGCACTGGTTCATTAGGGTGCAAAGGTACTGGGCTAGCTGCCCTGGGAGGTACCCCCATTGGTGACTGCACCCTAGGTGGGCTGCATCACCTCCCAGCCTGCCATTTTCCTCTGCCCCCTTCTCCCTTCCCCACTTTTCGCTTCTCTCCTGAATGCTCTGGCTCCTCCCCTTCCACCATCTGCCACATCCTGTTAGCTTTTTCAGCCAGATTTACGATAGCCCTGTAGGCATCTTCTTTGGAAGGTCTACTCTTCTTTGGTGTCATGTTTCCTCTTTTTTCCAAGTGAGATCTGTAATGACAACTGAGAAAATTCTCTTGTTAACCTTTTGTAATCATCCAACCAAACTTGCCCTTCTCTCTCTCTTTTTTTATATATCCAACTTAACTTGGCTCCTTTTTTTCCCTATTCCAGTTCTCCTGCCTAGCCCTCTCTTATTTATTTATTTATTTATTATCCTTCCTCTCACTCCCATTATTATATATTTTTTTTATTATAGCACCCTCCCCACCCTCACCTCCCCCATTTCTTTTTTTTTTGCTTGCCCTTGATCATCATGGCTAGGGGCTAGACCCCATTCTGAAGCTCACGTTGAAATGGCTGCTCTTTCCTGTTACCCTTGTCCAAGAAAAACACCCGGTGAACTTCAGGCCCCTTTTAGAGATACTCCTGTCAGGCCCTTGGCCCTTTTTCCATCAGAAAAAAACCTCATGAATTCAAAACCGCTCATGCCCTGTGCCGTAACTAGCGACCGACTATAAAAGAGCCCCAAGCAGCTTTGTGCCTAGCGCGTCATCAGGGCAGTCATACTGCAAAGTTTGGGCAATGGGCTTCCAAATTTTCTATATAACTACCCCAGTGGGCAGGCTTCCTCTCTGGAATAGCAACAGAAATGAGCGGGTTACCACATAGCGTGACACAGACACCCCCATCCAAAGCTTAAACAATTGGCTTTGAATTAATAGCCAAATATTATTTAAAAAATCAAATGGGTAGGCTCCTTGGCAAGAGTAGAATATATAACCATGAAGGACTGATATTTTGTTCACCTTGTGCAACATCAGGGGGATCATAGTAGGCCTCTTGGTCTACTCCAGGCATGTGACGTCATGGCACATGGTCAGCACAGTTATCCACTGGCTTGGAAAGCCATCTCTTTTCCTTCAAGGTCTCTCTCCCCTTTTTACCCCCAATCTTTGAGCTTGTAGCTCAGGACCTTACCCAAAGCCCTCTACTATCATGCCAGCCACCCCCCATTCAAAGATACACCACATGGCAGCTTCTCGTGGCCTGCACGCTAGGCCTTGCTCGTTGGCCTTCTCCCCCCAGCCCTGCTCCATGGATGTCTCAGGCTGTCCTCTGCTGTGATCTTCCAACAAAAAAAAGTCTTCCCCGAAACTTCAGGGCAGCATGTGTACTGGCTGCCAGGCTATTGCTTCCCCCTTTTTCTTTCCATTACTCCTCCGCCATGTGGGGCAATGCTCAGTGTGGACGGCATGTGACGTCACACCACGTGGCCATCTTGGCCTGTCCAAAGTAGTCCCCTTGTTCCTACTCACAGCTTCTTTCCTTCACCCTTACTGTTTGGCTTGCTTTTTTTTTTTTTTTACAAAACTCCTGTTCTCGCTTGCAAGAAGCCGCAGGACCTGCTATGATCTCGCGTTGGATCCAGAGTGCCCATCCTATTCTACTGGGGGTATCATCCCTCTCTCAAGACATTAGCTCCCTCCCAACTCATTTCTTGGGACCCACCCATCACAGGCATGCAAGCAACAAGTGATCCTTTCAGCCCCGTGCAAACGGGGGCCTAAGCTCTCATCTCTCATAACCAGGCATTTCAAGCCCCAATACAACCTTGTTACTTAGACAACACTGCCCACCTCAAAATGATACCATGGGATCTTTTTAAACAATTTACCAGTAAACTGAGTCAGCTAGCACAGTCACCCGGTAGTACCAGGGCCCTCCTCTCTTTCATTGCCTGCCAGCTCATCCTCCCAGGCCTACAAAACAGCACCTGCTGCTTCCACATCCTATGCCCCTAACCTGTACCTGTATTGTCACAATAATAAGCAAATTTTCATTTATTCTCATAAAACGAACAAACCAACAAATGCTTCACATTGTTCTCTTTTCTTTTTTTGTATCTGTTTACTCACCTTATTGTCCTCAAAGCAAATGCCAATCTGATGTGCTGTAGTCCGATCGGATCATCAAAACTTCAGCAAAAAGTGGCTGAGCCCCTCCTGTGCTGTCCATTAAATACCTCCCTTATCCCTTCCCCTTCCTTTCTTTGCCTATTGTTCTGTTTTCTGCCCTTCCCCTCCCTTCCTTCCCCCTCCCCTTCTGAGCATACCATCTCCACCTTAAGGGAGGGGTGCACCTGGACAACTTGGTCTGCCTCTTAAAGGGCAAACTCCATTATTCTCTGTGAAGCTATGTGTGCATGCACTCCTTCACAGTAGCTTGGAGTTTGAGTGCAAGGGGGAAGGCTGTCAGTGGATGACTGACTGCAGATTTCTGTCAGGATCGGGTTTAAGTATGGTTCTCAAACACTTACAAACCATGGCAGATGTGGACACACACCCCGTGTTACTGTTTCTTAAAATGTTTTAACCCTGTTGAAACATTTAAAAAAGTCTAATGCGTACACAGCTTAAGAAATTTCCAGCAGATGGTGTCCATGCACCGTTCCATCCTAGCTTACCAATTAGAATGATTAACTAAACAAACTCTTACTGTATTGATTCCTTGTAAAATTTCCTTTTTCTAAGGGACACTGTTAAACTACTATAAGTTTTAAATTCAGTAAAACATTGTTTTAATGCCAGATTTATGAATAAAGATGTTACATGATCCCTCCAGTGTCCTCTTTTATTTTGTGCATAATTATGTTTAAAAAATGTGTAAATGCATTGTTTACTGATTTGCTTGCTAACTTCAGCTCTTGAATATACTGTGCTACTAAAACTCCCCTGACCATCACAATCAGTAAAGTGTAACTTCTTTCAAACAGCACAAAGCATCTTGTTTTGATTCGGCTGAACAAATGGCACCTTGCAATTTATTTTTCTGTTACGCTTCTTTCTGTCAGTATTCAATGTCTCAGTTGAGCCTGTGAAACTGCAGCTTTTCATTAGTGCTGCTCACACTTCCTCTGAATGTGTGAGAATTGACCAGATGCCCTAATTAACGTTAGACTCATCATTTCTTTTTTTTTGGGGGGGGGGGAATATGTGCATTACACTTGACATTGAAGAATAGATTGAGAGTTTGTGTTTTGGTAGCTGCATATGCATCACTTCACAAGTTGATCCAATTACAATATTATCAAATAATATAGAACACCCAAATCTGTAGGTTATGACTGAGAACACCAATGTGAAGCCTGAATAGTCAGACCAGAACATAAATGCATTAATCTAATTGTTTATAATGTTTTCAAAAAAAGGAGCTTAACAGTGTCCCTTCAACAAGCCGCATGCACTATTGTTAGGTGATTTTCTGCACACTGAAGACACTCTGTCAACCTCGTTTCCTGAAAAAGTTATACCTGTATTTTTTTTCTTACATTTTTCACATGATAATATGCAGAGGAATCTGCCTATGATATTTGTTTTTAGTTTCAGGAGTCATGTGTGCACTCCTTCCTGGCTGGTTGTTATGCATGGCTTAGCTTAATGTATGCAAGTTCTGGTCTGACTATCCAGGTTTCCCATTTGTGTTCTGCAATGTATCTATCATAACCTACACATTTGGGTGTTCTGTAATATCTGCTAATACTGTAATCAAATCAAATTGTGAGTCGATGCACATATGCAGCTACTAAAACACAATCAACAATCTGTTCTGCAAAGTCAAGTATAATACATATTGTTTAAGAAAGAGAGGAGTGGGACATTCATTATGGCATCTGGTCAGTTCTCACACATCTGTGGAAGTGTGAGCAGCACAAATGAAAAGCTGCAGGTATACAGGCTCAGCTGAAACATTGAATACTGTCATAAGCTTTAAGAAGGCATTAAAAACATATCCTTTTAGCCTAGCATACACTGAGTTTTGAATGTTGTTGTCAAATCTAAATTTAATATTGTTTTAAGTATTTATTGTTTTATCATGTATTGTACAGGTGCCTTGGTTTTAGAAAGGCACCTTTTATAAATAAAGATTGATCTGATTTGATAAATAAGCATAATGAAAACAAAAAATAGCAAGGTGCCATTTGTTAAGAACAGAATCAAGATGGATTCTTTGTGTGGTTTGAAAGAAGTTATAGGGAATTGTTTACATGCCTGTGGTACACTGTGGCATTACTAATCATGTACACACATATAGTAACACTTATAGTTAATAAAAATTGTAATTCTGTCATGTGTCAGTTGTTTTTATTCCTCCATACCTGTGATCTCCATTTTTGAGCACCTTCCAGCTATGAGATCTGAAAATTAGGATTCTGATAATCAGTGTTGGTCCTGGACTTGGCAAGCTTGAATGCTACATAGTGACTTGTTTATTGTTGTGGACTATTTGATCTTTGGTAAAAAAAAGTAGCTCCATTTGTTCATTTATTTAAAGTATGGATTGTTAAACTGTAGGTTCTTATAAGTCAGGAACAGTTTGCCTAACGTATTTTCAAAGGAAGACAGATTAAGATTCAGCCAGTCACTTTGTCTGTAAGAGACATGACATCCTGAATAAAACTAAACAAGCAGCAGTTCAATACATTGTCTGCTTCAGTTGTGGTTTATGTTCATGATTATGATTTTTAGAACCCCAATTATATGGACAACATTAAGTATGGTCTATTGGTAATGTAGTACTTAAAATCAGTTGGTGTGATGACTGAGGATGTTGATAGGATAACAGTAATTCAAGCCACTGTATGTTTTGTGAAGAGGTTGATGAATTATTCTGTTAAACTTTATGTGACTTAGCAGTCCCACAACTGTTAGTCAGATCATGGATGTGATACTATATGACAATTTTATTATCCTCTGTCTCTTCACGGTGCTGCTGTAAACCCCCCATCACACTGCTCTCCGCACCCTAACACATTCCATTAGTTTTTCATAGTTCAGATTCAAGTAAGTCCCTCCTCCAACAACACACACACTAGCCCATGCACCAAAACAGTTTGCAATGTCAAACATCTGGTTCTCAGTTCACATATATCAATCGTGTGTACTCAGTCCAATGGGGGATTGCTTGTGCTCATCATTATTCATCATCATTCACTACTAGTCAGGTTCCATACTGGTGCAGCTTGAGCTCAGTTCATTCTGGTGACTATGAATGAAATGACATCTGTCTGTAGTAGTAACTCCGGAATGTCAGGTGTTAATACCACAGGTGGTTGTAATTTCATTCATGCTTATCAAAATGATGTCAAAAGCAAGCTGCACCATAGTGAGACCTGACTAAAATGATGAATAATGATGAGTGCAAGCCAATCCACCAATGGACAGAGTACACACGATTGATACATGTGAACTGAGAAACAGATTTTGACATTGCAAACTGTTTGGGTCTGCTGGAAAGGTGGGGTTAGTGTGTGTGTGTGTGTGTGTGTGTGTGTGTGTGTCTTATATGAATCAGAGATATGAGAAACTAAGGAATTGTGCCAGGAGGGGGGTGGTAGTCCGATTTAACAGGGAAGGTGGACGAGAGGGTTTACAGAAAATTTAATTGTGACATCATGACTTTGTAGTAGTATTACAGAGTATTTAAAACTGATGCCTGTATAAAAATGAGAGCTATCTCCTGCATGCAGCTGATCATCGTGCATGTCACTGGTATAAGAATTGAATTAAGATGGTACTATCATGCTGTTATTGTTCCATTGAAGTTTATTCCTACAAATTTACATGGTTCTTAACACAGTGACACGCCACACTTTATTTTTACTATACAGATATAAAATTGACAATTTGTCCTGATATATATATGCCAGACATGTGAACAAACCCCTTTAAGCTTCACTGCAAATTATAACACTGCTCAATCAGAAATAAAAAAAAATCAGAGACCAGATTGACAGACAGACACAGTGAAAAGATCTGCGAATGTTAGCTTTTTCATTCCAGTTGTCATCAGGTAACACAGGCAGTTTAAAATAAGACAGGCTCACTTACATAGAAACTAATCCTGTGTCTCTGAAAGTGTGTTTTTGCTTATACCACACTGTTTGTTTCTTTAATTGTTATTCACAAACCTCTATGGGGGATAGGGGTGTCACCAGATGCAGATGGGAATATGCAAAAATTCCTGAGCACACAGAGGTGCTTCTTTGTGACTCTTACCTGGCAGTTCATGAAGTTGCTTGCAGGTTAGAGTGTCAAGATGGCCTTGGGAATTTTACCAGCACGGTCAAGTCAAGAGTTGCAATTTGTAAACAAATCAGTAAAATATGCAGTTATACATTTTTAAACACAACGATGTGTGAAATAACTCTGACTATCTGTATAACCTCTAAGTTACTTCCCCCCCCCCCCGTGGATGATGTATGTTGTATGTTATGAAAGTATAAACTCAATAAAAAGTTTAACTGTAAAATGAAGTAAAAATAAATGTTCAAAAGAAATAAAAATAAAAGTGGACGCAGGAGGGTTCACGTAACATCTTTATTTATAAATCTGGCATCAAAGCACTGTTTTGCTGAATTTCAAACTTAGTTGACTGTCCTTTTAAAGATCAGTGGCATAACTTCAGTTTAGAAATAAAAAGTTGTATTTGTTCCATGGTTATTTAATAAAAAAAATGTAGCACAAGATAAGAAACAATTTATTTCAATAAATAAGCCCTCTGTTACATCTGTTGTGTCTGAGATGAATCTCCAAGCTGTATTTCCTCTGGGCTGAGCTCAGAGCAGTCAATGATAGCCAAATGAGTGTTTGTGCTGGAATAGCTGATGTTTCATGACCATGTTAGATGTTTTTCCAGGAACAATAAATATACAATATGGACTTTAGTTATTTTTGACATATGGTCTGCACATAACATAATAGAAAAGTTAGTTTTCAGGATACTAAGAGAGTCTGAATAAATGTCACATACAAAAGTAAGCTTAGATTTTTTAAACAGATCCAGTAAAATGCAATAGGAAAAAAGGGGTTGCCCTCTGTACAGTAAGTGCTCTATCTGCTTGGCATATTGGGATATACTATAAAGCAGGCTAATTTTGGAGAAGAAATACCCTGAAAAAAATTATATGAAATACCTCTTCCAATGTGGCTATTTTCTGATATGCATTACTTGTAGTTTGTGATATTGTGCCACCTTCATTGTGAAAACCACAGACAAACAATTGTGACCCAAGGGTAACCCAAGAAATGTCCAACAAAGGGAAATTTAAAAAATCTTATTAGTCTTGCACTGCTTTGTAAAATAACTCTGATTTAAGAGTTGTCACTTTTGCTGTATTTAGGTCACTGCCCTCTACAGTCATATCATTACACTGCAACTCCAACAAGCCTTTTTTACAGAGAAAAAATAATGATATGAAATTTTCTGTCTCCGACCCTGAAATAGCACGTTTCTGTTCCTGTTAAAATGTGCACAGTCCTCCTCTCTCTCATGCAGGTCTTGTTTATGAATGAGGAGGAATTTTATTGCTAAAGAAATTCAGCACCCTGTCCACTGTAATGAATGACTTAATTTTGCAAGAAGTGGTGTTAGACATTACAGATGAAAAACTTCTTCATAACATTTAAAGAAAACAACAAACTGAATGACTGATAATGTGCAATATGTGTTTGGCAAGTGTGATTGCTTGTTCTTGTTTTTGAGTGGTGTTCTCTCTTGCTTCTTCTTTTCCTATGAAGTTTTTTTTATTTTTCATTTTTTGGTATTTTTTAACGTGTCTTATTTGAATGAATTTAAGTAGTGGCTTCATCATTTAATTAAATGTCAAATCATGCATTTGTTTGCCTTTCTTTAACTATTCAGGCCACCACCACCACCCCATCCAAATGTGGTCAGGATTCCCTAACAGTCAAAAATATATGCCAACATATGATCACCAGCTAAATTCAGACTCGTTTTGTCAGCAGGCAACCTGAGAAGAATGAAAGTCAAATTAAATATTTGTGATAGAGCTTATTTCTCGTGGTTCTCTTCCATTGGAGACCACTTTTAGCCTGAATTGTTAAACTGCCTGCTCAGTCTCTCTCTCATCCAAGAGTTGAGAACTTTTGATTTGTGAATATCTAAAATGCTATTCTACAGATCTGGCAATAATCAGCACAACCTGACTAGAATGCTGCTATTGAAGCCATGACAAAATGCCAAGAAAAAGCAAGAAATGTCCATGCAAAGCTGTGACCTTTAACCAGAACCACTTTTGTCAATGCCACCCAAATAATTACAGTCTCCAGAATTTGCAATTATTTAGTATAAAAAAACAAAGAAATTAAGCAGCATATATTTATATATATATATTTAATCTGTTTATTGTGTCTTTCTTTTTTTCTCTCAAATTGTTTTAACATAGCAGAGTCCACCCTTAGTATTGTTTATTGCAGTGACTACAGTGGTTGTGAAGAGCTGGAGGAGTTGTTCATCATTGCAGGATGTTGCCTTTCTCTACAGTGCCTAGCTGTGCTTTAGAAGTGCCATGCAGATAGGCACAGCTATGAGATGTGACATACTGCAGTGATCAGCTGCTCCACAACTCTTCAGGTGCTGATTTCCATTATTTTAATTATTTTCAAGACTCACATAACAAATGGCATATATGCAGTGCAATAGGTAGCTAGTGTAATTCTGCAATATCAGAAATCTATCCCAGTTTACTGTAGGCCATGCCCCCCCATCCTCATGAATATCTATGTACACCTCATTATTTGTGTGTTTGAGTGGGATTGGTGTTTTTGGGTGTGTGTGGGGGGGGGTCAGTGGCATGTTGATACAATTTTATGCAATAATGCAGTTCACTCAATAATTCAATGTGTTACATGGTAAGACCCTCTAGGCACAAGTGCCTGTTTTTATTGATATTGATCTTTAAGGTCCCACATCTGCTCACTCCAAGACTTCCATGAATATTTTGGAATTGCAAGATAACTTTTTGTTTGGTGTTTTTTTTTTGTTTATTAATAAAGGCATCAGTAATTTAAGAATTCTCCAATGTAGTCATCTGCCTTAAAACATGTTCTGAATTCACCTTATAAAATGCTGTTAAAAAGAAATAACTACCAAGTAGTTGAAGGGACTCCCAATCCCTTACATTACTATGTTGGTCCAAACCACGGTGCAGCAAGTCTGTAATACAGTGCTGTGCTGTACAAATAAAAAATGACAGTCGTCCCCTCATGGTACATAAAATGCATTTGGTCTGTAAGCCTACAGTACATATTTGATTTTTTTGCAGTAATGATAAAGATAAAATGATACTTCATTTTATTATTTGGTAACCGGGTCAGTCCCAAATGGGCACTAGTGTCAGTTTTCGGAGGTGATCACGGAGCACTAAGGTAAGTGATATGCTCAGTCACACAGTATGCAAGTGGAGGTTGCGTTAAAAACAAGCAGGTAAAAAGGACAGCTCCTAGCTTCAAGATGAACCTCTTTCATAACCCCTTCCACTTACAATTGCCCACATGTGAATGTTTTCATAGCAGTCACATCAGACAGTGTATTTACTGACACTGTAAGAGTCTGCAGGTGAATCGGAAAAGGACATGTCAACTGACATACAGTATCGACTGTTAGTACGAGATCACCTAATTCTGCAAGAGCTGAACTGCATTCAGAGTGTGCGTGTGTGTGTGTGTGTGTGTGTGTGTGTGTGTGTCTGTGTATAAGAGAGATGGGGGGATTCAATGTCCTGTCAACGTAATCATTTATAAGAAGAAGGGTACCACGAAGCATGCTCTGACCTATCTACAGTGTCTATTTTTGTTTACAAAACTAAAAAGTTGCAGAAGGGACTCTCCATCCACTGTATCACCTGGCTAAATTCAAAATTTCAGAGCAGAGCCTCTTAAATGCAAAACTCCCATAATCTGTATTAGCAGCATAAATCATTTAACAAAAATACTAAAATGATAACATCAACTGGGTGTCAATAAGGAGTCTGACTGTTCAATAGAGAGTTTATTCATATGAGTGGAGAGGACTCTTTACCAAAGAATAGCAACCAACCTATTACATTTCAGCATCAAAGGAAACAAAATGAATCAATCAATATTAGAGTAAGGTAAGGAAAAAAATATGAAATGGGCTAGGGGAAAAGGAAAAGGGAACCACAAGCTGAATTGCAATAAGCATCACAACTCACTGAACATCTGGTGGACAAAGGAGGGTATGTGGGGTGGGGGGGGGTAAAGGACTGCATTAACCAATAGTGATAACTTGAAGTGAAGATGTTGTTGTACAGTGTACTCTTCTCAAATAGTTCTATTGCACATTGATTTTATGGCAGTGGAAGGTAAAGGGTTTATACCTTGGCTCCACACCATTAACCACCGAAACATTTTAGATCAGTGGAGTTTACATTTTGTTTATGTTCTTTGGTGGAGTGGTGGTGGTGGGTAGGGGGTCATCTGGTGCACTGTTATAACCCCTTTGTTAATATAACAAGTTATGCACAGAGTGGTTGATGAAACGTTCCTCTCAAAATAAAAACTGCTTATTCAAGTAAGCACATATAGATTTTTTTCAAACCAATTTATCACATCAGCAATGAAGCTCAGTGTCTAATTAACACCTTTTTACTGGCAGAAAAGAGCAGTAATTTATTGCATAGCATTGTATGGTTGCTGTCACCATGGGAACTCCCACCAATGAGTGCTGTATAGCTATGCATATGTTTTTTTGGTCTTTATAATACGCTTTCTCAAAAAGTAAGGACATTCTTTGCAAAAACCTATGTTTAATGCATCATTTAGGGTTAAAGCAGAAAAAGTCAGGAAATGAGAACATTAGGGTGGCCCTCTAACCCCCCCACCCACCATCCTCCACAGACTGACAAACGATGGGGTGTGTCATTAGGGTGTGAGGCTTAAATCTCACCCCATTCTCCTTTACTGTAGCATGTCCACCTGCTTACACAAGGAATGGGGTGAGATTCGGGCCTCTCAACCCCGACAACACAGCCCATCATTTGTCAATCTGTGGAGGATGGTGGGTGGGGGGGTTAGAGGACAACAATAATGTTCTCATTTCCTGACTTTTTCAGCTTTAACCCTAAATGATGCATTAAATGTGTTTTTTTGCAAAGAATATATATATATATATATATGGGATACATTTATTTATTAATTTAGCTTTTGTTGACCGGGTAAGTGCACTAGACAAATCCTGCCTATTTTCAGGCACTACCTGGGGAAGGGGGATACAGATGAATGCCAACTGACCTTGAACCAGATTAAGCTGTTGGTGGTATTTTTAGTGAATGAGGGAAATTTGGCCAGGACACTGGGAAATTCCCCTACTCTTTTCGATAAGTGCCATGGGATCTTTAACATCCACCTGAACTACCACCAATACAGGCAGATGGGACCTCGGTTTAACGTCTCATCCGAAAGACGGCACCTCAGAAATGCAGCACCCCTCTCATGTTGCATTACAGTGTCAGTACTGGGATATTAACCCAAGTGCCAGATGTGGGAACTGAACCCACAGCCCTCTGATCTCCCGGCCTCAGAGGCGAGTGTGCTACCTACTGAGCCACTGACACTGACATGATGGGCAGGAGTGAGATATGGGAAATCTTCTCACTCCTGCAGAGTGAGAATGCACAGCTCACTCTGCAGGAGTGAGAATATTTCCCATATCTCACGATCTGCACATCATGTGTACTATTTATTAGGGTTGTCAGAACTTGTTCGAGAAAGATTCGAACCCTTCTCGAACCCTGGTGTTCGAGTTCTAATTTAGAACTCGAACACTAGAGGGTTAGCAAAAGGGTTCGACTTTCTTTTTATTACTTAAACGGCATTGCAGTGCCACTGCCTGCTGTTTCCTGGGGTGGTGAGGTCGACTCTGGACACTGACAGTCTGACACTGAGAGGGATGATGCAGGGGTATAATTATGGGGGGATGAGGTGGCAAAGGTGAGCACATTTGTCCTGCACGGGAGCACGACATTATGCTCCCGTCATTTCACTCCCTACTTCTCGCTCCCGTTCCAATTCACTCCTGATCATTATGTTCCTTCAGCAAATTCATTGATGCGAAAAGAGGTGAGGCTGAAGTGCTTGCAGAATGTCGAAGGTAACGTTTAAGATCATGCTGACATCGGACCCAAAGCTTCCTTATAAAGTATTGGGTGTTCCTGAAAATACGCCTTTTACAGCAGTTCTAAAGTTTGCAGTGGAAGAGTTCAAAGTCCCTGCAGCAACAAGTGCCATTATAACAAACGATGGCATAGGAATAAACCCTGCACAAACAGCAGGAAATGTTTTTCTGAAACATGGCTCAGAGCTACGAATTATTCCAAGGGACCGTGTTGGCAGTTCTTAACAACCACTGAAATGTCTCACCACGGAGGAGATCATTTTAATACAGAAAACAATATTCATTTTGGAACTCTTTTTCTTAATTTGCCCATATCATAGTACTTAACCAAAATGAATCTCTACGTGTTATGTCAGTGAACATCTTAGTGCCAGCTGCTAAATTAAGGAGCATTTAACATATGCAGATTGCACATAGCTTCAAAAGGTTTCAGTCTTTCACAGCCTCAACAAATGTAGGGTTAGCAGTTCAGAACAGCTTCATAGGTAATTGATTTTGACCTTAGATTTTCTTGCATTTTGTGTGGCTGTGTCCAAACAGAATGAATGATCCTATTGAACATCCCTGGTGGAGGAAAGACTTAAACTGTCTTATTCCTGCAGTTCGGTTTTAGATGTATTTCTGTTTAAACCAGCAACATATTTTATGTTGCAGTCCTATGCATTGAATATGTGTTATTCATAGGAGTATTTGTTATTTAAGCTGCATCTTTTAGATTTTTTGAGAAATCCGAGATTCACTTGTGTCCACAACATAATGATATTCCTGAAGCCTGTTTCTCCTAATAAAGATAAAACAAGGAGTCATTGAATTCCATTTGTAAAAGTAAATATTCATATTCAAATATTGTTTGATGGACTGCCCGCTGTCTTGTACATAAAATTACAGTATCATGCCTTTCTCTTAAAAGTAAAGCACACTCTGCCATTTAATCTTAATAGTATCTTATTTTGTTTTCGTATCTAGTTTCTTTGTCCAATTTGTTATGGTTAAATCAACCTGCACTATCTTAATGTAAACCAGGTATCTCAATTTTGTAAGGACATAATTTTTTTAAGTTTGACATTGCATGTGTTATAACAGTTTCTAATTTTGTTTGTGTTTAGACCTTTGCCATTGCTCACATAAAGGTTTAGTTATTAACATGTAATGCAGTGTAGACATGAAACATTTTGCAGCTTGGCCCTCATAAAAAAATAGCAAAGATCGCCAAAAAAAAAGAAAAAAAAATGCAAAAAGACAGGAATGAAATGTCCGCTCAGATTCCAGTCTGCAACTGTCCACCCTACTCCCTCTCTCTTTGACCCAGAACAACCCCCCCCATTCACCAGCAGCTCCTGTATCTGCACAACTAGGTATGACAAAATAAAAAAATGAAAAACGAACCTGTCGCTTCAGTAGTAATATTAGTCCTGATGGGAGACTTGATTTCTTTGCATCACTTTCCTGAACCATTTTATTTACGGATGCATACAGTATTTTCCACCAGGAGTGAAATGTCTGCTCAGATTCCAATCTGCAATTGTCCGCCCTACTCCCTCTCCCTTTGACCAAAAGCCCCCATTCACCAGCAGCTCCTGTCTCTGCACCATTAGACGCGACAAAATAAAAAAATAAAAAACGAACCTGCTGTTTCAGCCTGACAGTGCTCTGAGGAGTGTAGTAATATTTGTCCTGATGGGAGATTTGATTTCTTTGCATCACTTTCCTGAACCATTTTATTTACAGATGCATACAGTATTTTTCCACCATCTGACACTGACACCCGACAAATTGTTTAGTCAGTAACGGAATGCCAAGGCAGACCTTGGGCATACATTTTTAAATTCTCCCATAAGCACAAATTTAATTTAGTCAAACACTTATCAAGTACAGTCAATTCCGCTTGTATGCCTCAGCTACGGACACTTGGGTCAATTTGGGCATACAAGCGGAATGGCAAACAAGCAGTTGTCACCACGACTCCGAGTCTTCATAAGTAACTGTCCCACTGACATAAGAGTTTCAACAAAAACTTTAATAGGGAGTGTATCTTTATTAAGTACTGTGGGCTATTTAAAATGGTTAAAAAAAGTAAAAATGATTTAAAAGAAGCAGCAATAATGCGACTTAAACAGCGAGTTAAAAAGTAGTCAGCCCATTCTGATCACAGCTCACTCTCAATGCTGTTTGCCTTATCCTTTTCTGCTTTCTCCCCTTGTATGCATTTGTTGCCAATATCCATCATGAGAGCTAGCCAGCAGTAGGTTCAAACTGCACACCAAGTGAGTGGTAGAGGGAATGGGCTTTTTCCTTGAGGTTCCGAGAGGCTGTAAGCCAGCGTAGCAAAGCTTCTTTGACCCGTGGGTCCTTGCTGTCTCTGTTTCACTGTTTTTATTCACATCTCTGCCACAGAACGCCCCATAAAATTAAAAGAATGCAGATCTGCTGCTAAATGAAGCCACACCTTTTTATATCATTAAAGCGCTTAAGCGCTAGAGGAGACTTCACACCTAATTAGCGGATCAGGCAGCCATCCAGATACCACTTGACACACACAGGATGATTCAAAAATATGGGCATACAAACAGAATTACACAGGCATGCAACGGACAGTTTAACATTGAGTTGATAGACAAAAAGACGGAACCAGACTAAAAGTGGCATGCATCCGGAAAAGGCATACGTCCGAAAGGCAGACAAGTGGAACAGACTGTAGTTGGCATATTGTTTTAGACTTTTGTGATATACAAAGACCACCAACTTGGGCACCAGCAAAGTCTTTATTAAGCAGATAAACTGAATTGGCATTCTGCTTACTGTTACTCAGTACCCATAAAGATCTCACTGGTTGGAGAGCAGAGAGGGAGGGGGATTGGTACAATGATGGGGGATGGGGAACAATAGTAGGTAAGCGGGAGTGAAATGCCTGTGAGTGAATCTGCATGGGGGCGAAATTATGCGGGAGTGAAATGATGAGACTGAAAGTGTCGGGAGCGAAATGACGGAAGTGAAATGTCGTAGACCCATCATGCCCAATACTCAGCCTCTTTTGCTGCTGCTGCTGCCTGCTGGTGTGCTAGGAGAGCCTGCCATTCCAGGGGGTGCTGGGTTTCACTAGGAATACAGATTGCTGGTGGCTCGAGGTGGAGGCTGCTGCTGCAAGCAGCAACTAACTGGGAGGTAGGACTGACTGGTGGTGCTGCAGTTTGGTGGGTGGGGGTGAGCAGTAATTGGGGGGATAGCCAGCAACATCATCATGCTGCAGGGGGACTATATGCTTACTATGCTGTATGGACAAAAACAAGACAAAGTAATCAAGCAGAAGAGTGGTGGAAGCGAGGGAATTACAGTTTGCACAAGGCAGTTCTAAGCTGGCAGGTGCTACACACTATTGGCCATTTGATTTGGTGCCAGTCAGGGTCAGGGAGCACCCAGGAAAAGAAGCCTGCTCCAATCTAGGAGGCATTCTCTCTCCCTGTTGTGTCCAGAGTGGGTCAGTGGCTCTACCAGTGACCATGACCAGCACAGCAATCAGCAAAGCAGCACGAAACTGCTCAACCTGAGCTAACATAGCTCTAGTCTGCAGGAAGGCAAGGGTAGGTGGTGTTTAATTATGTTTATTGGCAGTCTGCTCTGCTCTGCTGTGTTGATCATGTCTATTGTACTGTCTACAGTCAGTATCTGATTTAAAATGCTGTGCTGTCTAGTGTCTGTCCCGTATGCCACCTGAGCTTGACTATGTCTGCTTTGGTAGGGGCTGCTGAGGGGGGGAGGGGTTATATGGTTAGCCTAGCGTGCAACTCCAGTGTTTTCCTCTGTGTTACCAAAATTAAAGTAGTTAAAAAAAGAAAAAAAAAATCAACCTTACCCTGAAGGTGGGTGGAATGGCACAAGGGACTCAAGGGAGTCATTGTGGAAAGGAAGGGAAGAGGGAGAGAGAGCTATAGATTAAGTAGGTAGCACAATTTAAAAAATAGGGTTCGAGTTCTAAAAAGTTCTAAAAAAGATTAGAACCCTAGAACTTTTGCAAAAGTTCTAGACTAGAACTCAGAACTTCAGAGGGTTCTGACAACCCTACTATTTATACAAATGGGGTGAGAGCATATGAAGTGTCATGTTTTGCTGTATTTTTTTTTTTGCTTTTTGCCCTGTATCTGCTTTTTTTTTTTGAGTTTTAGTCTTTAGTAACTAATTTTTGGTAGGCAGGTGTGTTTTTTAAGAGTACTGGGGAGTTAAGTGATTTGTTCAGATTTTCACAGTATGCAAGTGGAGGCTGTGAGAATCAAACCCAGGTCTGGTCTGCTGACTGTATCAAGCTTGTTCAGAGCTCATTAATCCAAGGTCTAGGTTATACTGAAAGCAGTGTTTGTCTGTGGTCTGAGAGTGTGGGAGTGTTTCTGAATGGGCTGTGATTGTTAGAAGCACTGTGAAACACAGGTGATTGTGTTTAGCTGTGCTAATTGTGTTAGTTGCAACTTGCAGTGAGAAAGAAACTGCTTTAGTTTCATTTGAATTTAGGTTGCTTTTATGTTGAGGGTAACACAGAAATGGGTTAAGAGTGTTGACCACTTTGGAACACAGGTAAGTGTGTTTTGCTATGCTATTTTTTTTAGTTGTGGCTTGCAGTGAGAAAGAAACTGCTTTGTAAATGAGTTTCCTTTGAAGCTGAGTTTACCACAGAAATGAGTTAGAAGTTTGGAAACTTTGGAACACAGGTAAGTGTGTTTTTCTATGCTATATGTGTTAGTTGCAGCTTGCAGTGAGAAAGAAACTGCTTTGTAAATGAGTTTCATTTGAATTTAGGTTTTTTTTGAAGCTGCGTTTACAACAGAAATGGGTTAGGAGTTTTGGAACACAGGTAAGTGTGTTTTTTCTATGTTATATGTGTTTCTGTAGTTGCAGCTTGCAGTGAGAAAGAAACTGCTTTATAAATGAGTTTCATTTGAATTCAGGTTGCTTTTATGCTGAGATTAGCACAGAAATGGCATAGGAGTGTTGGAAACTTTGGGATACAGTTAAGTGTTTTGCAATACTGAGTGATTTGCAGGCTTCAGTGAGACACACAAACTGATTTTTGAAGCACTTTCATCTGGAATGCTAGCTTGAGTGAATGAGTGAGTCACATCAGCAGAATATATCTCACTCCACTGATGTCATCAGCATTTATCTCACTGCAGCAGGATATATCTCACTCCACTGATGTCATCAGCATTTATCTCACTGCAGTGAGCATTTATTTCACTGCAGTGAGAATATCTCAATTTATTGCACTGGAATAGCTCTCACCCCCATTGTATAAATATATATATCTATAGCTATATCTATATCTATATCGTATATATATATATATATATATATATATATATATATATATATATATATATATACAGATATTATGTTCCTTTAGAAAGTTATTGTGCTAATCACATAGAAACATAGAAGCACAGACTTTGATGGCAGATAAGGACCGCTTAGCCCACCCAATCTGCCCATTTCCCTACCTATTGAATAAGCCTCAGATCCTAGTTAACAAACAGCCTACTTCCTCCTACCTCCCACAAGAATTACTTTATGTCTGTCCCATGCATTCTTGAATTACCCCACTTTTTTTGAGCCAACCTCCACAGGAAGGCCATTCCATGCATCCACTACCCTCTCTGAAAAAATACTCCCTTACATTGTCCCTGAGCTGTCCCATCTATATCTTCAAATTGCACCCCCTTGTTCTTGCACATCTCTTTTTCTGAAAGATGTTACCCTCTTGGACTTTACTGATTCACTTGAGGTATTTAAATGTTTCTATCATATCCTTCCTCTCCCTCCTTTCCTCGAGGGTATACATATTAAGCTCCTGTACTCTTTCTTCATATGGCTACTGGTGCAGACCCTGCACCATTTTAGTTGCCCTCCTCTGGACTGCCTCCATCCTGTATATGTCCTTGCAGAGATGAGGTCTCCAGAACTGCACACAGTATTCCAGATGGGGTCTTACCAACTGTCTGTACATAGGGATAACAACTTACCATTTTTTACTGGTGATGTCTCTCCCTATGCATCCCAGTATCCTTCAGCCCTCCTTACTGCCTTCTCACATTGCTTGCCTACCTTTAGATCATCTGATATGACTACCCCAAGGTCCCTTTACGTTTTTGTTGTTGTTAGTACCTCTCCTCATATTGTGTACTCTTCCCCGGGGTTTTTGTTTCCCAGGTACAGTACTTTGCATAACTTTGCATTGAATCTAAGCTGCCATACTTTTGACCATTCCTCCAACCTTGCCAAGTCCCTTCTCACCCTTTCCACCACCTCTTGTGTATCAACCCTATTGTAGATCTTTGTGTCATCTGCAAAAATGTATGCTTTCCCTTCCAATCCCTCTGCAATGTCACCTATAAAGACATTAAAGAGGACCGGTCCCAGTACTGAACCCTGCAGTACTACACTAGTAACTCCCCTTTCTTTGGTGTGGGCTCCATTTACTATTACTCTCTGTGTCCTGCTGTCCAGCCAATATTTTATCCAGGCTACAACCCTGGGACTCACTCCCAGGCTGGCTAACTGGTTTTTTAATCTTTTGTGTGTGACTGTGTCAAATGCCTTGCTAAAGTCTAGGTAGGCCATGTCCATAGCCCCTCCCTGGTCTACTACTTCGATCACCCAGTCAAAGAAATCAAGTAGATTCATCTGACATGACCTTCCCACTGTGAATCCATGCTGCCTTGGGTTCTTTACCCCACTAGCCTCTAGGTATTCAACAATTCTTTCTTTCAGAAGTGATTCAATCATTTTTCCTACCACTGAGGTCAAACTAACAGGTCTGTAGTTTCCTGCCTCTGTCTTGCTCCCACTTTTGTGAAGGGGAATCACATCCACCCTCCTTCAGTCCTCAGGAACCACGCCATCCTCCCATGATTTGTTAAAAAGGATAGTCAGTGGTGTCACTAGTTCTCTCCTTAGTTCTTTTAGAATTCTGGGGTGAATCCCATCAGGCCCCACTGGCTTTGTCTACCTTCAGTTTTAGGAGTTCTTTCAGGACCCTTTCTTCTGTGAATGGACTGGTATAAACCCTCCTATCCAGATGGCTTCTATTCTTTGGGTTAGGTACCTCGCCCTCCTCTTCTTTTGTGAACACTGAACAAAAGTATTCATTCAGTATCTCTGCTTTTTCACTGTCCTTCTCTGCCCACCCACTATCCATTCTATTCAGCCTCACTATCCCTGCCTTTGTCTTTCTACACTCCCTGATGTACCTATAATAGGTTTTATCCCCCTTCTTAAGTTGGCTAGCTTTTCCTCAGTTTGGGCCTTTGCAATTCCGACTTCCATCCCTGCTTTCTTCTGCCTTAACTGGTGCATTTCTCTGTCCTGCTTCTTCTGTGTTTCCTTATACTTCTTGAATGCCACCTTTTCCCCTAACCTTCCCCACCACCACTTTTGAGAACTATAGTGTTTTTTTTCTTTCATTTTGTTTTGTTGATTTGCTTCACACAAAGGCTTGTCACCTCAGTGATGGCTGTTTTGATTTTTCCCCATTGTTCTTCCATCCTTCCTTCTTCCCCATTTGCTAGTGCTTTTCCGAGGCACTCTCCCATTTTTCCAAATTCAGCCCTCCTAAAGTTCAATACTCTTGCTTTTGTATGGCTTGATTTGAAGGCTGTGTTTGTCATGAATCACAGTGTTTTTTGGTCGCTTGTTCCCAGATGGCTACCCACATCTAAATCTGAGATCCTCTCTCTCTGTCCCCATTTGAGATTACCAGGTCTAAGATTGCTCCCTCCCAACTGGGTTCCAACACTAGCTGTATGAGGCATGCCCCCTGTAGGGCATTGATAATGACCCTGCTCTTGGATGTGGCAGTATCAAAAGGTGCTCCAGTTAACATCTGGCTTATTCAGGTCCCCCATCAACAATATCTCCCCTTTTTTCTGCCATTCTAAGGATTCCTTCTATCATTTCCTTGTCCATTGCCTCCACCTGAGATGGGGGTCTGTATACAACCCTCGCGCAGATTGTGGTGCCATTTCCTGTCTCGAGGGTGACCCACAGGGCCTCCTCTACTCCCTGTTTACCTTTTAGTTCCATTGCTTTGATCCCTTCCCTTACATAGAGAGCTACTCCTTCTCCTCTTTTACTCTCCCTGGCCCTCTTGTAGATTGTGAACCCTGGTATGTTGACATCCAAGTCATGGTTCTCTGAGTACCATATTTCTGTGACTGCCACAATATCCAGGTGTCCCTCATCCATCAAGGCCACTAGTTCAGTGAGCTTGTTACTCAGACTATGGGCATTGGTACTTATCACCCTCCATTCTTTGATGACCTTACCCTTTTAGCCTCATCCCAGTACTTACTGCCTTTGTCTTTTTCTCCATTTACCCCATCCTGCTCCCTATCCTATTGACTTCTCTACGTTGGTGTTTACCTCGCTAACTACAGTGTTTTGTTCACAGAGGCTGGGATTTCCCTGCTCAATTTCAGTGCCTCCACCCCCTTGGCTAGTTCAAATGCTTGCCAGTGAAGCATTTAAACCTATCTCCCAGGATCCTGGTTCCCCTCCCAGACAGATACAGACTATTGTGCCAGTATAGGCCTGCATCCCTGCAGGTGGACCCCCAGTCCCAAATGAAGCCAAAACCCTGAGACCTACACCAGGTTTTGACCATTTATTGAATCCCTTGGTGTAGAGTACCCTAGCATCACCCTTGCTATAGGCAGGCAGTAGCTCCAAGAAGGTTACTGCACATGCTATTTGTATAAGACCCCTGTCCAAATCCACAAACTCCTCTTGCACTGCTCTGATCCAATTCCCAGCCAGGTCAATTGTCCCTAGGTGGACAATGACATCCAGTTCCCTCCCAGTGCAGCTGCTCCTGTGATCCTTAGGATTCACACCCTGTCCCTCCAAGCCATGGTGCCAGGCAAGCACCTTACCTCTCTCCCTCTCCCCTCAATCCCCCAGTTCTACCCCCCTAATAATTAAGTCCTCCACCAGGAGTTGTTTCCTTCCCCGTGGGGTCCCATGCCACCCTCCGGTGTGTCTCCTTTGTGGAGGTTCCTAGCATCCTCCTTGGTCTCCACTGCAGGTGCATTCATAGAGGAACCACTAACAACTAGAACAGCATATGAATTCTGGAGAGGTACAACTGGAGGGATGTGTCTCTGTTCCACCACCCTCCTCCTTCCTGAACCCACCTTGGTCCAACCACTCCTCTTTCTTGCCATCCTCTGAGGCAGCAGCGGTGGCTCTGGTGGTCCCTGGGCGGGAAGGAGGTTTCACGAATCCTAGCCAGGTCTGTCTGGAGACAGGCAACCTCCTCCCTCAGACCAGAGAGGTGCCTGCAAATAGGGAAGCATTGCAGCCTCCAGAATGTCTCCCAGAAGACTGCCACCCCACAGCCATTGCACTGCACCATTCCCTTCATGTCTTATTTTGTGGCCCCTCTTCTGCTGCTTCTTAAGATTACTCTATCCTCCCTCTGTTTATTTTTCCACCTACTTTCTTACTGCCTATGTGCCTTTACTGCTCTCGCCCTTCCTGTTCTGGAACTGAAATTCCTGTATTCTTCAGTAGTCTCCTTCTTCTTTGTTCAGGGTCAGACCTCCAGCAGCTGGGGGGAGGGAGGGAGAGATACTCTTTTCCTTCAAGGATGATGAAACTTGTGTGTCTCAGTGATTCTTCCCTTTCTAATGCCAAACAGGAACTTCCTGTTGTCAGTCAAATCTAGTGCCTATAGAAGTGGAACTGGCTAAGGGTGGAGGGAAGGGAAGGAGCACAACTAGTAAGAAAAGTTCTAGCTCTTCAGTTAGCTGCTCCTTGCTCTGAAAGCAAGATTCCTGTTTGCCAAAAGCTAGCAGCAGGGAACTTTTTCAAATCATTAATATTGTCCTGTATCCTTGCTTCCACACCTTCAATGCCTTCAAAGGGATATGCAGTGGAAAATAAATTCAAATATTTCTCCACAACTTTACCCAGTAAACTGCCTTGTTTACTGTAGGACATCATCTAGTATGTTCCTTTTGTTCATCTTTCTTTTTCTCTGAGTCAGTATATTGCCACTCCTCCTATTCCCCCTCACAGAGTCTCTGGCTCTGCATGCAACAGTAAGTGTATGTACTTACTCCGTTTTCATATACTTTTCTGTCCTTCTTTTTACCCTGACTGAACCCAATCCATACCTCATCTGTTGACCCCAAAACCCTGACAACCACTCATGCAGCTTATCTTGTGGCATCAATTGTAAGTGTATGAGAGGCCATCATCCTTGCAGTCAGTATTTTTCCTTTGATTATTTACCTATTTCCCCAACAAGTACCAAAGTCTCCTCATTGATCCCTTGTGCACCTGTGGAGAACTCAGGGATACATGTATCCCAAGTCCTGTTCAGCCCACCACAGCTATCACTTTGGGGGCAGAGATGCACCTCCCTCCCAACCAGGAAGTACTGCCATTGTAAGCATCACTGATTATAGGCTACAAGAAGAAAGGAGCTTTGGGCTCACTCCCAAACCTTCTTGGCCTACACTGTAGCACAACATGCTACCACTGGGCCATCAGGGCAGCCCTAATGTGTTCCTGATTAATGAGGTTCTATTGCCTAGCCCTCTGCCTTGATCATTCTTCTTTTAGCAAACACAGTTCGGTTCCTCATAAACTATATTTCAAAGTATGAGCACTGCTCTTATCTTCATTTGATGGATTTTAAATCTCTGATTTTAGTCCATCAGTTCAGCTCTTTACTAAGATCAGTGTTTATTCGTTATGTACAGCATTAATCTGCATTATAAAATGGGCAACAGAATTCAAACATCCTGATTGGTCCATACCTGTGTGATATTCCTTCTTACGCACTGGAAAAAGGACCAGCAGTGCCCTGTGGGCACTGATCCTAGTAAACATACCAGTTAGAATGTTGGCAAATTGAAAATCAGCCATCTTATTTTCACCAACTGCCAGTGAAATACAAGGCTGCATTTTCAATCTGTCAACATATCTGCTGACTGCATGATTTACAAAGAAAAAAAGCCCACCACCGGCTCACTTGCTTCTGCCAACCTTCATCCCATAGGTCGCAACTACAAACAAGATTTCTGGGCTCTGAGATTAAAGTTTTAACAGTAAATTATGCGATCTCGCTACCCGCTCGCTCACTCAGCCGCGATGTGTTTAAAACGAATCATACCTGCCGGGCTGCTCGCCAGCTCACTCGCTTGCCTATTACCTGCTACGCTTGTCACCATCCCTAGATCGCAACTGGAAACAAGATTTCTGGGCTCTAATATTGAAGTTTTAACATTAAATTATGCGATCTCGCTACCCGCTCGCTCACTCAGCCGCGATGTGTTTAAAAAGAAAGCGCAACCGCGCTACCAGCCCACTCACTGTACCTGCCATCCTGCACGCTCTGTGTGTCTCTCTCTGTACCAGCCCACCTGATCTTCACGTTTTAACATTAAACTATTATAAAAAAACCAAAACAGATGCATTTTTCCTTGTGTACACACAACGTGTGTGTGTGGGGGGGGGTGAAGTGAATACTGCCATGACAACCAGACCTAAAATACAGAAGCCTTCCTAGGACAAAAGTCCTTAAGTGCAAAAAAAACAAACCACACAGGACACTTGGGCGGAGGAACTATTTTATTAAAAATTACACAAACATACATGTTTTTTCCTACTTTAAATTGCAAATTTAACCTACCAAATGCAATTTCCACTAAAGATGGCCATTTCATAAGCGCAATAAGGCTGGACGCACTCGGCCGGTGGCCTCGTGCCTCACTAGGCCTCCTAGCCGTGTGTTAAAGTGTCTAACGCACACCCTGTTGTGTCTTATTGCTTACTTAAAAAATGCCAATGTGTAGAAAACAAGGGTAAGATATACTCATGGGGCCCGATTCTAGATGGCTGGTGTAGGTCATCGCCAAATGCAACTTGCACCAACCGCAACTGTGACATTGAACCTGTGCCCTATTCTAGAAGGGGCAGGGTCTCCACAGCAAAGTCCTGTGACTTGCAACATGCGGTCAGGTATGCCAAACAGTGGGAGCAACTGGTGAGCATGTCACAAGCTGCAACACAGGTCGCAAGTGCCCCCTCCATGCCCAGCAATCCACAGGTATCCCGCAGGGCTGCCCACATCCTCTGGCCCTCAAATCCAACAGTTACTGCCTCACAGGGCTGCCTACAACCCCTGGCCCCCTAATCCAACAATAACTGCCCCACAGGGCTGCCCACACTCCCAGCCCTCTGAAGTCTCCAGTAGGTGCTCCTCAGGGCTTCCCACACCTCCAGCTTCCTGAATCTCCCATTGTGATATGCCCCACAGGGTGGCACTGTCATCCATCCCACCCATGCCCCAACCCTGAGTTGCAGCTACAAATGTGGCTTTGTGTTTGAATGCTTATTTCAGATTACAATCAGCAGTTTAATAACAGATTTAACGGTATAGTGAGCTTATTGTCAAACAGACATATAAGTTTATAATAATAATGTATAAGAACCCATGCCATGACCCCAAGTCACAGCCACAAACATAGCAATACCCTGCCCTGGTAGCCCTGGTAGCCCCACCCCCACCAGTTGTGCCAGCCACGAACACCTCACCCCATCCCCAGCTGGCGATTGGCACAGTCCACCTCACACCTCAGCGCCAGCCACTAACTGAGTTCAGAAGGAGCACATACAGAACAGACATGCTCAGAAATAAATTTTGGAGCGTGTCTTCTCTGTACGCTCTCCTACTGAACTCAGTCGGTGGCTATCCATGGAGGTGAGAGGTGGGCTGTGCTAGTCATCAGTTGGAGATGGGTGGGGGGATGCTGGGTGGGCTGGCATGGCTTGGTGTGGGGGCCACTAGGCTACCAGGGCAGGGTATTTGCTGCATTTGTGGTTGCGACTCGGGGTCAGGGCACAGGTTCTTATATATTCTTATTATAAACTTATTATATGTCTGTTTTACGATATGTTCACAATACTGTTAAATCTGTTATTAAACTGCTGATTGTAATCTGAAATAAGAATTCAAACACAAAGCCGCATTTGCGGCTGCAACTCGAGGTCAGGGCATGGGTGGGGGGAAGACAGGGCTGCCCTGTGAGGCATATCACAACCAGGGTTTGGGGGCTGGGGCATGGTAGGCCCTGCAGGGCACTTACTGGAGGCTTCAGGGGCAGGGGTTGTGGACAGACCCGTGGGGCAGTTACTGTGTGGTGGTATGGAGGGGCATGTATGGTACGGGGGATGGGGTGGGGGTGTGAGATGACCATTGGGGCACCTACAGCAGTGGTCTGGGCATGGAGGAGGGCACATGGACTGGGTTCTACAGGACCCTTGGAGGATGTATGTTAGTTACACCAGCTAAATGCAGGTATAATTTACATTGTCGGTTCTCCTCCAGGGGTTCTTGTAGAATCCTGACATTGGGGACTTGGTTGCTGCCCTTCTGGAATGGGACTCAACTGCTGCCATAAACCCCCTAGCACCATGTCACAGGGGGTTTATGGCTCAACTGCCGGTGTAACAGCATTTCGGTGCAAGAGGCCTGCGACATGTCACAGGCTACTGTGTAGAATCGTGCAAGTCACAACTGCTGGCGTAAGTTGCTACTTGCACCATTCTACTTGGTGCAAGTGCTGTTATACCAGGTGTAACTTTTCTTGAATCAGGGCCATGGCCTTTAATGTGCAGAAGGGTAAGGGGAACTATTGAATTTCCCAGCTAGCAGATGTATGAACATGGTGCAGATAAACATTAGTTTTAGTTTGTGAGGCTAGAATCAAAACTAATCCTGTATGCTACCATAGCCTTCCAAGGAATTTTGTAAAGGAAGTATTTTTTATGTATATCTTCAGCTGTGTGCAGAAAAAGGAAATGGTTAATGTCACTTACACTGGCACATTCCTTTATGTAGATCTTTGATAACGATTTTTTAATGTACTAATTTCAAATTACAAAGAAGAAAAGAAGTAATTTTCAAAACAAAAAAAAAACACTTTGATGACTGTGATCAAAGTCCTCTTTAAAGAATAAAGGACGTATATTCATGCATGTCTTCATAAACAGATATAAAGGGGATTTCCCATATTATGACTTTAATGCCGTGTACTATATATTTTTCATCTTCTGATAACCACCACGTTAAGATTGCACAGCTGTGACCTTCATTAAATTTTGTCCTTTTGAACCCTACATGAGGGTAGGCTTCCCAGATAGAAATACACACTTCTCAGAAACTGAACTTTTGGAACCACTGATGTTGATAATCCCCATAGTAAGCATAAAAAGTTCAGGATGAAATAGATTTTTCTTTGAATTCACATTCAGTGTAACAGAAGACATGCTCTCAAATACATATACATGTTTTATTCAGATGATACAGGACACAATAACTTTCATCTACACAGGACAGACACAACCTCCACTCTCTAAAAAGTACAAACATCTATGTACTTACCATAGTGAATCTGTATTGGTTGAAGAAGTTTCTTTATTCTTGGCATCAGTTGGAATACGTTTCTAAGGCAGCACACAAATAAAACATCCCAAAGCTCTAAGGAACTCAACCATTCATATTTTGAAATGTCAGCTGGAGACCAGACATATTTACAGGTCATGTACAGTACAAGCATCCATGCGTCTGCAGGGGAGGGCATTGTCTTTTGTTATTAACAATTAAATTTGCACTTACAGCCTTGAATAGAGTTTGTAATGTGCACTAAAGACTGAATGCTTGGTAGTGACCCATGGGAGCTGGGCATCTGTTAAACCGGCCCTTGGCATATGTGGGAGAAAAGATGTTTTGTGTATAAAAAAAAAAAAAGTACATGGTCTGTTTTATGTTTCTGAAAAGCCAGAGAAACGTATTCCAAATGCTGCCTAAACTGTTTCTGTGTGTCCACTTTAATTTAAGAATGAAGCAACTTCTTCATCCAATACTGACTACTAATGGTAACAGGCTGTTTGTACTTGTAAGAGAGCTGGTAGGGTCTGCCACCATGTAGATGAATAATATCTAGTGCTGTAAATATCTTCTCACAGCCCTCGGCATGCACCTAGTGATATTTATTTATTTTTGTTTGAAAGATATCAGAATTTTATTTATTTATTTATTTGGGGGATTCAGATCATACCTTTGAGCTCAGAGCTCTTTTACAATGGTTCAATGTCAAACAGTGACAATGACAGCAATAAATACAGTTTACATACACTACTTGTATAGTAGGTAGCTAGTATACAATAAGGTTACAATGTCATTCATAGTACCAATGGTGATAGTACAGCGTCAAAAGCATTCAACTAGGGTAAAGGACAGTGTTTATATGTAGTGAAGGAGATAAAGAGGTATGACACCTAGTGTGAGAGTCCAAGGAGGAGTCAAGGGGAGGGTAGACTGGAGAGGGGAGAGTGGGCGGCCAAAAGAAGTGGCTTTGTCTAGGAGGTTGGGAGGTAGTGCTAGTAGGTTGGCTTTAAGGTTGATCCAGTGGGAGAAAGGGCACGGGGGGGGAGAGGAAGACAGAGGGATAGGGCAAGAGGGAAGAGTGGGGGTTAAAGGAAGGGGAAGGAGAATGTGGATGAGTGGGCATTATGGGTGTTAGAGTCCTAATGGCAGTCACAAACTGTCCTAGTAAGAAGGCATTGCCTTAGGCCATTTTTGAATTGCGAGATGCATTGGGAGTTTAGAATGTGCATTGGGATTTCATTGAGCCATTGGGGGGGCCCTATAGCTGAAAGCACACTGTCCCTGCACAGTTCAATGGAAAGGTGTTGATAGCCCCCCCCTCATCCTGCCTCTGGTGGCATAGCTGGTAGCACTTGGTGTTAGGATGCTAGAAATGCATGGGGCGGTTTTACCCATTAGTGCCTTTTTTCCAAGGAGATGTGTTTGGAATATAATCCTGTTCTTTAGTGGCAGCCAACTGGTCTCCTAGTATAAGGAGCAGGTGTGGGTATTTCGATCTGCAGCCATTGTGAGCCTACATGCCTTGTTGAGGGCAATGTGAATCCTTTTTAGTGCAGTGTCTGTTGCTGCGCCGTAGACCACCAATCCATAGTCGATGGTAGAAAGGATTACAATCCTTTGAGTCATTGACTCCTTTGCAAAGGCTCCATGTTAGTAAGAACATACATCAGGTATCACAAACTTAAACACTAGGTACAAACTATTTTACATTTGGTAACAATACAAACCCAAACAAATGGTATGGTATTAGCTTGAATCATTGATAGAGGACTTAAACCTTTGGTGCCAAGTAGGATCTGGGGTTAAATCATCTGGGATCATTATTGAGGTCCCGGGTCAACACTTTGATTCACATGACACTAATTCAGTTCCGGAGGGTCTTACAAAGTAGGCCCTGTGTCAAGATATGTTTAAGGTGTGAATAGAGGATCGTGGCTTAGGGAAAGCGTAAAAGTCATGGGGGGGCAATAATTGAGGCACTGGAACCTGGTTAGAGTTATCTACAGTCACAGGTTTCCGAGCTGAGGAGTGTCTTCAGACCAGATTTAAACTGCCACAAACTGGATGTAGGGGAGATTGTGGATGGTAGGTTGTTGAGCCACAGAGGGGAATAATATGGGAAAGACCATTGCCCAAGGGAGGTTCTACAGTAAGGCACAAGTATGGGAGCGTTTGTCGAGTGTCTGGAGGCCCTTTTGAGTGAAGCAATTTGGATAAGAGGGTAGAGGTCTGTCAGTGCTTGTTTATGTAGTTTCTTCCTTGCTAGAAGGCAAGTGTGATACTTCACCCTATTTTGGAAGTTTAGCCAGCCAGTGAGTTTGCAAAGATTACAAGTGTGGGTTAGCCTGTGACAATTCAAGACCAGGCGCCAGGCTTTGTTGAGAGTGAGGTTGATGCTGCATAGGGCAGTATGATCAGCAGACCCATAAATTACTATGCCATAGTCCACCGGGGTAGTTTTGAGGAGGATACTGCTAGATGCATTGCAAGCGGTGGAATGCAGTGCCTATGCCTATATAGGATCTCTAACCTGGCATTTACAGAGGATGATACTTGCTGGATGTGAGAGTGATAGATAAGGGAGGAGTCCAACATGACACCCAGGTATTTGAAACTGTAGACCTGTTCTAGAGTGGTGCCACGGGAGTTTGTGATGATTAATGGCACATTACCAAGTGAATTTTGGTGGTACCAGAAGATCATGGCTTTTGTCTTCTTATAGTTAAGTATTAAGTGGTGTTCTGAGAACCAGGTTTTGAGCTCACCAAAGAAGGTCTGCAGGGCAGCCTGTAGTGTGTTGAGATGATGACGTTTCCAAAAGACTACGGCATCATCAGCATATAGCAGATGCTTCCCACTACAGGATTTGGGGAGGGAATTCAAAAAGAGGGTGAAAAGTAATGGGCCTGGTATGGATCCTTGTGGGACCCCTGAGCGGACTGTTTTCCTGGTGGATGTGGTGTCATTAGTTTTTACCTGCTGCATCCAGTCTAAGAGATAGTCCTTGAGCTAGGTGGTGACTTATATGGAGATGTTTAGTTATGGAAGTGTGTGGAGAAGAAGCTTGTGACTGACCATGTCAAAAGCTTTGGTCAGATCAATAAAGACATCTCCCACTGCTGAGCCATGATCAAGGGCCTCATGTATATAGGAGGTGAATTCAACAAGGGCTGTTGAGGTGCTGTGACCCCTCCAGAACCCATGTTGTTCTTGGCAGAGGAGATTGTATTTGGTCAGGTAGTCCATGAGCTGGTCCACCACTATTTTCTCTAGGGCTTTTGAGAGAGGAGGCAGGATGGATATTGGCCTGTAGTTGCTGGCGGAGGTGGGGTCCCCATTCTTTAATACGGGAGTTATAACTGCTCTTTTCCAAGAAGTGGGGAACTGGCTGTGACATAAGGATAGGTTAAATATTTTAATGAGATGAGTCAAGGTCACATCCAGTGTTAGCTGGATGAGCTTGAGGTCCAGACCATCACTACTGTAATGTGTATTTACTAAAGCTTTGTCTAGGTAGCGTTTTGCCTCATTACAGGAGATGATACGAAGGTGGAAAGGAGGATGGCTGAAATGGATAAGGGCATTTATGGGGTGGTTACTGATTGGGTTAAAGAAGTTAGGGGGGAGAATATGACCGAGATTTGTAAAGGCAGTATTGAGGGCTTTGGTAATAAAATTTGTGTCCTGGGAGATAACCCCATATGTTTGAAGCTGTATGGGCGTCGGAGATATATTTTCCTCTATTAATTCCATTATGTTTCTTCAGAATTTACTTCCTGAGCCCCAGGAGGAGGTAAGGGCTTGGTTGTAATACTCGGCTTTGGCTTGATGGATAGACCATGTGCAGCTGCTTCGAGCCTCCCTGTACTTCTGTCTGTCTTGGGGGAGTTGAGAGGCAATGGCCTTGTGCCATAAGTTATCCCTCTTTTTCATTCAGTCTAGTAGTGGCTGGGAAATCCAGGGGGTATCCAGGGTTTTTACTATGTTTCTTGAATAGGGGGCAAAGAGGTCACAAGCAGAGTTAAAGGATGAGATGAAATAGGTGAGGGCATCATCAACTCTTTGGGCAGTGTGGATGAGAGAACAGTCAAAGGAGGCAAGGTAAGACTTCAGGGAAGGAAGGGCACCCTTCCTTAGGCGTCTTTGCACTATAGTTTTAGGGGGGTTTGGAGGAATTTTATTAGACCACCAACAGGTAACAGGAGAGTGGCCACTTATCAAGTCAGGGAGCACCTTGATATGGGAAAAGTTATGTGGGCAGTTAGTGAGGATAAGGTCGATAAGGGTGGATGTTCCAGATTTGAGGTCCAACCTGGTTGGGGATGGGACCACTTGTGTGAGGTTATGGGCAAGCACTGCTTCTTTGAATGTGGAAGATGTAGGAGATAACCAGTTTTTATTGAAATCACCCAGTAAGATGACTTTGCATTTGACAGGTAGGTGTGCAATACTCTCCAGTATTGATTCAAAAGCAGGCTTTTGGTTACTGGGGAGAATATATACTGACAACATATATAGTATTTTTCCTGGTATGCCAAAGCTTATCTTACTTGCTAGGGTTTGAACTCCATGTGAGGATTGCAGGATGGGGACTGAGAGGGCATGAAGGAAGGATCTAGTATAGATGGGGCAGCCTCCACCCCTCTTGCTAAGCATGTCGGCCCAATGTAAGGTGTAATCATTAAGGGCAATGGATCCACTTGAGATACTCTCTGAGAACCAGGTCTCGGATAAGGCCAGGATGTCTGGGGTGTGCTGTGCAATCCAACCCTGAAGAGAAGTGAACTTCTTCTGCAGGCTACATATGTTATTAGCAGCCAGCTTTAGGTTTCCATTTATGCCCTTTTGGGTGTCTCCATGGGAAGGGTGACCAGGGTTAGGATGAACATTCCCGGAAATGAAGAGAAGGAGAAGTACATTCCAGAGAAGTGCCTGCCTGAGTAGTTTTGATTTATTCAGGGCTGCTGTGGGGGTATTAGTTTTAGTTACAGTGACTTGGATAGGGAGGGAACATAAGAGGAGGACTACAAGGGCTGGAGACAAAGGAAATTGTTCCCCCGGAGGGTAGCTGTGGGCTGGGGTCAGAGGGTGAGTCTCAAGTGACATCAAGGTAGTAGAGCTATGAGGTATATGTGCCCAATGGTTTATTTGTCTGCATGGGTGGTCATATGAGTCAGCATAATTATGGTCCAAGTGGAGCATTTTGAAGGAGCCTGGTGGGGGATATTCACTATTAGACCAGCCTGCAGGCAATGCAGCCGTGCTGGTGGAACTAGGTAGGGCTGTGGATGTGATCAGTATGGTGAGAAGGAGTAAAGTTATGAGGGAAGAAATCATATTGATCCTAATATTGTGTGTGCTGTCTCAGAGTAGCGGCCACTAGTGGTGGAGATGTATTAGCTGCAAATGGGAAAGTTGGCTGATTGGTTATTTCAGCCACGTGACCCACACTATATATTATGAAGTTTGCCAAGGGCTGTGGTGGGGGTTCCTGTGAAGACATCTTTGCCTCTGTATGAGGGTCATTTCTGTATGCTTCTGAATTATCCAGAAGTGTCTAAAGAGTTATTTTTTCTTTAAAATCACCAGGCTAAGTTCCAAGATGGCTACCTGAACAGTCACTCATTGCAACTGCTCTCCACAGTTCTCTCCCTTAATACATGATTTCTCCTCTTTAAAATGTGTACATCTGCTGTGAAACAGAAAAAGGAAAAAAAAAAAGGAATACAATACCATATTCTCTAATGAAAGTAATTTACCTGCTTGAAAGGAGGAGAAGGGGCCAAATGATGCCTTTCTGAGCGATTTACTCAGTCCAGAGGATGCCAGAGATACTGTAGTAAGGCAATAGTGATTAGCATTGGTGGGGGGTGCATAACCATGGTATCCCAAAATGGCACTGACTGGACAACCATCATGACTGCTGAACTGCACCAGGCTCTCAAAATGTCTTTAAAAAAAGAAGTACAGTTAACTGAGACCCCTTTGCTATGACGTCTTCACATTCCACAGTGTCCCTGGTTGCAGTGGATTCTATGTTGCCTCAGCCTCTGGTTCCTATGTAAATCCAAGGGATTGCAGAAATAAAGTGTAATCTCATGGAAATGTCCAGTGCACTGTATGCTTGTTCAAAGGTTGCTTGGGCATGTGCTCTTTAATTACTGCTCAACAAGGGGCATGGTGGATCTCATCTGCTACCCCAACAAGCCATAACAAAATTGTTATATTACTGGTGCCATGAAGAGAACTGTATATTATACTTGTCTGCAAGCAACAGTGCAGTTCCCAATGCATATGCTGGTGTTCCAAGAAGCAGAAAACTGCACACAGTAAAAAGAATAGGAGCATGGGCACTTACATGGTTTAGAGCTCATTCCACAAAGGCTGCTCACATGCATAGTAAAAGCTTTGGCAAATGACACCTACTGGTAAAAGAAGGAACCAAATAAAAAAAAATACATTAATTAAACAAAAATGATGTGGGTTCTGTAATGCACTAGTATTTCAGTGCCACAAGCAAACTCTTGGCATAGTATCAGAAGAATGCTGTAATTCAGTAAGACACAATTAAGCATGCCACATGTCAGCACTGCACTTGTCATGCAAAGAGATGCTGGATGTCTTATTTCTATGGTCATTCATTTCTACTTACTGCCTATGCCATCCTTTCTCCCAGGCCTCTTCAGACTTTCCATATTCCCCAGCAATGTCTCTGGAAGGCTTGCTAGTAGCTAATTCTTATCAAGGTCACTTCGTGTGTGTGCCTACACAACTAGGACCACCTGTTCTCAAATCAGAGCTACCTTCATAAGGGCTGGTATTTGGCAAAACAGTTGCTTTCCCATGGGAGAACCAGGTGAGGGTGAGGAGAAGGGACCATAAAGTCTATATGCCCCATCAGGGTGTGTCGGAGACATGTCAGCATAATGTAAACATACATAGAATTTTTCAGCTGATAAGGATTACTTGGCCTACCCAGTCTGTTCATGTTTTCCTACCAACAGTTCCACCACAGACCCTACTCGATCTCCATCTCTTTCTCCCTCCCCCCATTCCTTTTCGCTAAGATTCTCTCATGTATGTCCCATGCAATGAACCTCTCCACTGTTTTCACACTCTCCAGATTAGCTGGTAGGCTGTTCCAGGAACCAGCACTCTTTCTTTGAAGAAGTACTTCCTCACATCTCTCCTAAATCTACCCCCTCCAACTTCATGCCATGTACCCTTGTTCTTGACCACCTTTTTTCTGAAAAATACTTTCCTCTTGTACCTTGTTTATCCCCATGAGGTATTTAAAAGTCTCTGTCATAACACCCTATCTCCTCTCTTCCAGGGTGTGTATATTGAGCTCCTTTAGTCTCGCCTCATAGGATTTTTGATGCAGATTCCACACGATTTTAATGGCATTCCTCTGGACTGCCTTCACTCTATCTGTGTCCTTTTGGAGATATGGCCTCGAGAGCTGTACATGGTATTCTAGGTGAGGTCTTAAAAAATGATCTATACAGAAGAAGTGCCACCTCCTTCCTCTGTTGGTGATACCTCCATATGCACTCCAGCATCCCACTAGCCCTCCCAACTGCCTTGTTGCTCTGCATGGCCACATTTAGGTCATCAGAGATGATTACTCTCAGGTATTTCTCTAGCTTGAAGGTCATCAATAGCACTACTCCTATTTTGTACTCTGGACCTGGCTTTAGTGTCCCAAGTGCATGATTTTGCACTTTTTCACATTGAAACACAGTCGCCATACCCTTGACCACTCCTTGAGTTTTCACAGGTTTCTGATCATCCTTTCTATCCCCCTACACAGAGTATCTACCCTTTTTGCTATCCTCCACAAAGAGGCAGACCTTCCCCTCCACCTCTTCTGCAAAGTCACCTATAGAGACATTACAGAGGACCAGTCTTAGCACTGATCCCTGACGTACCCCGCTGGCCACTATCTCCTCCTCAGAGTGCTCAGAGTGAACTTTGTTTACCATCACCCTGTCACACATCCCCTAACTAGTTTCTTACCCAGTACACCACCTTGGGAGCCACTCCTAAGCTACCCAGTTTACTTAAAAGACTCCAATGTTGAACAGTTCGAATGCCTTACTGAAGTCTAAGTAGACCACATCTACTGCTCCACCCTGATCTAATTTCTTGGTCAGCCAAACAACAAAAAAATATCAGAATCATTTGACATGACCTCCCACCCATGAAGTCATCCTGTCTCCGGTCTTGTAACCCATTAGATTCAAAATATTCCACTAACCTCTCCTTCAGCAATGATTCCATTAACATTCCCACAACAGATGTCAGGCTTACTGGCTTATAATTGAAAGCCTCCTCCTCCCTGTTACCACTTTTGTGAAGTGGGACTACATCTGCCATCCTTCAGTCCTCTGGAATCACTCCTTTACATCTGTCTTCCTTCAGTCGTCTGGAACCATTCTTGATTCCAATGAGTAGTTAACTAGGACTGTCAAAGCTACAGCCAGTTCCTAACACCCTACAAGGTACTCTGTCTGGTCCTAGTGCATTGTCCACTTTAAGATTATTGTGTCCCTTTAGGATTCTCTCCTCTGAGAAAGGACTAGTGTTCACTTCCCTCCCTTCAGAGATTCAGTTACTTTTTTTTGTGACACCTCCCTTTCTCCCTCCACTGTGGACACTGAACAAAAGTATTTTTTCAGGATGTCTGCTTTTTCCTGGTCCCCCCTCTGCACAGCCCCTCCAATCCTTTTTCAGCCATACAGTATTCCTCTTTTCACTTAAAAACCTAAAAAAAAGTCTTTTCCCCTCTCATTACCACTTGGGCTATTCTCAGCTCAGTCTACCTTCACACATCTTATTGCTTTCCCTGCTTGTCTCTGATTCTCCTGATACGCCTCCCTATTCTCCTCCTTCTGCATCTCCTTATATCTTCTGAATGCTACCCTTTTAACCTTTACTTTCTTAGCCACCTCTTTCAAAAAACATAGCAGACTCTTTTTTTTTTCTCTTACTTTTACTCACTTGCTTGATACAGAGGTTTGTTTCCTTCACTGTGCTCCATTTTATTTTCACCCACTGTTTCTCCAGCCCAGCCAGGTCATTTCTCCCTCTGTCATCCCTAACACATTCACCCATCTTTACAAAATCTGCCCTCATAAAGTCCAAGACCCTTGCCTTTGTGTGATTTGATTCTCCAGATCTCCCTCTATTGAACCACACTGTACGGTGATCACTGATCCTCAGATGGCCTCCCACCCTGATGTCTGCAGCACTTTCCCTGTTAGTGACCACCAGGTCTAGAATTGAAAAATCACGGGTGGATTCTCTGACTAGTTGATATTAGAATGCCCTCTGCAGGGAGTCCAGAATGTCCCTGGTTCTAGTTGAAGCCACAGCTGGTAGGCTCCAGTCTATATCCTGCAGATTGTCTCCCACAAGCAGCAGCACCTCCCTTTTTTATGTTTCTTGCCAATGGCTTCCACCAGTATCCTATCTAACTCCTGCCACTGTGCAGGAGGTTCGTAGATAACACCATTGCAAATAGTGGCTACTTCCCCCCTCTCCACAGTTACTCACAGTATTCCTTCTCCCTGTATTCCCTGTATCTCTGCTGCATTTATGCTTTCTGTCACATGAGTCACCACACCCCACATGTTTTCTTCTGCCTCTGACCTTCCTGAACAGAGTGTAGCCTGGCATGACCATGTTGATTATAGTTTTTAGTGCACTATGACTTGATAATGGCCACAATATACAGGCTGGCCTCTGCCATGATGGCCTTTAGGTTTTGGAATCTTCTTTCTTAGACTTCTAGCATTCATACACATGGCCTTCCAGATTTTGTTACTACTCTAATTATTATCCCTCTCTTTTCCTATTTTTTCTCTCTCCTCCCTCTATATTTAATGCTGACGTTTTCATTCCCCTTCATTTCTACTACTCTACTTCTTTATTAATTTGTACCTTGAGGTACTTCTCCTCCCTCAGGTTCTCCCTACTTTAGCCTATAGCTGGCAATTATTGCCACCCTGATTTCTTCCACCACCCCTTTGACTATTTTCAATGTTTGTCAAAGTGACATTTAAACCATCCACGGAGGACTGTGGTTTCCCTTCTGGCTGGAGGTAAGCCTTCATTCATGTGAAGGCTATTATCCCTCCTGGTTGGATCCGAGTCCCCAGTGTAGCCAAACACCTCCTGTCTGTACCATTCCTTTAACCATGAGTTGAAGGTCCTGAAGTGGAGATCCCTCTCCTCCCCCTGCCACAGAAATGCAGCATCTCTGAAAAGCCACTGAATGTGCTACCTGCCTAAGACCTCTCCCTAGCTCCGTGAACTTCCCCTTCACAATCCCAGCCCTGTCCATAGCCAGGTCATTAATTCTCAGATAAACTATGACATCCAGCTCTGTATCCCTTCCTGCTGCCCTAGTGATCCTCAGGATTCACTTCCTATCCCTCCTGGTCATGATTCAACATAGACACCAAACTTCTCTCCCCCTTCCAGTTCCCAGATTTATACCCTTAACAAAAGAGTCTCTACCAGAAGTTGCTTCTTGCTCCTCTATGGTCCTCTACCACCATTCTTGGGGTATCTGATACAGAAGACCTCCCACATCCTCCCCAGTCCTTACCTTGGGAGCCTTCTCCCAAACATTCTGCTCTACCAGAGTGGTATAGGATGTTTGTAGTGGTCTTTATTGAGGAATGTGCCTCTGAGCCACCTGCACCCACTTCCAGTGTCCACCACAGTCCAGCCACTCCTCCTAGGCACTATCTGAGGTAACAGTGTCAGACTTGGTGGTCTCTGGGTGGGTGAAGAGGTTGCCTGCAACCTAGACAACTTGCCCTGGAGTCTAGCAACCTCTTCCCTCAACCCCAAGAGGTGCATGGAGATGGGGCAGCACCACAGCTTCCAGAAGGCCTCTCTGAAAACTATTACCTCACAGCCAGTGCACTGCACTACTCCCAGCATTCTCAGTTTCTACAATTCACTTTTATATATGGAAATTATTATGTATCTTTACCCCGTAGGATATTACTAGGTTTTACCCTTTTGTTGTTTGTTATGTTGCTTGTACACCCATACTAGGTAGATTGTGGTTCCTGTTCTCAGATTTGACCTGCCCTTTACCTGCCACCTGTCCCTTATGTGTCTTTATACCTGATAGTGTGTTTCCAGGTTTTCCCTTTTTACAGCTATAGTGGGTGGAGCCATGCAGACATAGGAAGAGGGTGCTCTGAAGATTCCTAACAGACTAGTTAAAATTGGAGATTTTGTGTAACTCCTCCGTCCTGCTATATTCACTGAGCTCAACAGTGTTGCAATGCACTACTTTCTATGCTAAGCTTCAAAGTGAGTAGAATTGTCTTTGAAGAAAAATTGATAGCTCATAAATCAGTCAATCAAATAAGTCAGCTTAGTCACCCTTTCCCAGCAAGGATCTTGTAAAAAGATTTACACTGTTGTTTTAACCTCTTAAGACACTATCCGATTAGCACTGTCTCAGACATATTTTACTATATCAGAAGACAGATGTTTCTTAACCCCTTTCACTCAAATAAACCACAGACATATATACCATCCTCATGGCCACAACATTCTAATTAAATACTGCAGCCTAATGTGTTATAAAACAATAAAGAAACTGTTTGTTTATGTCAGTCTTGGTTATATAGAACACAATGAAGTTCAGTTTGCAATGTGGAATTTGCTACCATGGTAAATGTAATTATTATATATGTACATTCAGCTGTTTAATGATTAAAATAACATATTCATCAGCTTTGCCTCTTCCCAACTTCCACCATGTTTCTACACAGTATAGCAGAGAGGAGATGCTACATTTCTTTCTCATAGGGATCTTTATTGTACATGTTTTTGTACTGTAATTACTCAGGATATCTCAGACTAGATGCAAGATCTTATTTTTAGTGGGATCAGCGTTTACCAATTTTTACAATGTATTTATCAAGGCTAGCCTATTCCAGATGTAAAACATTGTTTAGAGAGGGTTCTGATTGTATGCAGTGCAGCATTATAATGTGTAGCTGTAGAACCCCACTGAAAATAAGATGTCACATATTCTGTGAACTATCCAGGCTAAATATATACCAATCAGCAGGTATATTTTAGGAAACATATTAATAAAAGCAAGATCACATTGAAACTGCCTCTCATCACATTTGCGTTGTGCAAATACATTAGAAAAAATTGGTAAAAGCATAACCACACTGTAAATGACATTTTGAATCGCAACTGGCAAATCCTGTAACTATTCAATATTTAAAATTGGTTAAGTGCTTTACCCAAATGAAATAAATATTTTAAAAATTGACTTTGCTAGTCTTTCCTCATAAGTCTTATGCTGCAGGCCCTGCACCATTTTAGGTGCCCTCCACTGCACTGCCTTCTCCCTATCCATGTTCTTTATCAGATGGGGCCTCCAGATCAGGATGCAGAATTCCAGGTGTGATCTCAGAAGTGTCTTATGCAGGGGCAAGATGACCTCTGTCTTTATACTCCTGATAAAACACCTTATGCATCAAAAGAATCTGGCTAGCCATTCCAGTCACTTTATCACACTGCCTAGTTTCACTTAGGTCCTCTGACATGATATAGCCCAGGGCCCTTTCCTGCTTCATGACAGTCTGTACCTCCCCACCTAGTTCATACTTTGCCCCTGGGTTCTTGTGCCCAATGTGCATGATCCTGCACTTCTTTGCATTGAATCCCAGCTGCCATTCTTCAGACCATTTCTCCAGTTTTTTAAGGTTGTCCCTCACTCTTTCAACACCTCCTAGCATGTCCACCCTATTGCATACCTTTATATTATCTGTGAAGAGGCATTCCTTCCTCTTTAGTTCATCTGCACTATCCCCAATAAAGACAGTGAAGAGTACTGACACCAACACTGACCCCTGTGGCATTCTGCTCATCACCTCTCCCTCTCCAGAGTACTCCCTGTTTACCACAACCCTCTGACTCCTGATATTCAGCCAGTTCTCCACCAAGAGAACTATTTTAGGATCCTCCCCTAGTCTGAGCAGTTTGTTAATCAGCCTTCTATGGGGGACAGCTTCAAAGGCCTTTCTGAAGTTCAGAGAGTCCACATCCACCACATCTCTCTGGTCATCTACTGTAGTTATCAAGTCATGCCATAGATTAGTACAATGAGTTATTGCAAAACACAGTACTTATCCTAAATACAGTAAAAGTTGGGGTTAGATGTATAAGTAAACAAATGTCATATAAGGCAGTGTATGTGTGTTAGTGTGTGTGTGGCAATGCAGCGTGTGTGTATGTAGACAGTGTGCTGCTATGTTATACTGAAATATTTATTCGCATATCTGTATATGTGTATAGGTATTAGTCAGAATATATGTATCACAACAATTAAAAAAATGCAGACAGGTAGTTCAGTGATTAGTGCAAAAATTAATAGTCTGCATGTCCCCACTATCTAGATCAGTTTCAGCCTTATGCATGTCATTACTGATTTAGATAAGGTGTTTGGTGGCAAACCCCCACTCTCTAATGTCCCTTAGAGACTGAAAAGAAGAAAATGGTCCTTCAATGTTTTTTTAATCTGTAAAAAATACATGTAGACAGTGCACTGCTATGTCATACTAGAATATATGTGCATATATGTGCATCTGTATTAGTTTGTGTGTGTATATATATGTGTGTGTGTGTGTGTGTGTGTGTGTGTCACAACAATTTGAAAATGCAATTAGGTGGCTCAGTGGTTAGTGCAAAAATTGTTAGTCTAAATTCCCCTGCTGTCTAGATCAGTTTCAGCCTTATGCATGTCATAGCTGATTTAAATGAGGTGTCTAGTGGCAACCCCCACCTTCCAATGTTCCTTGGAGCCTGAAAAGAAAGAAACAGTCCCACAATGTATTTTTTTTTAATTTGTAAAAATGTGTGTAGAGAGTGCACTGCTATATTATACTGGAATATATTGAGATAGAGATAGATATATACTGTATATATCTATATCTATATCTATATCTATATCTATATCTATATCTATATCTATATCTATATCTATATCTATATATTACAGACAAAAACCTCCATTTAATGCATAAGTCAGGGTTGTTCCACAGTGACAAAAACAAGTAAATTCAGTGTTAGGGTTGAAAGCCCCCAGTCCACCCCCCAAACAGAATCGTGGTGCGCATTGGGGTTGTCATCCCTAACTTTCACCCCATCACATGTGTAAAGAAGCAGAGGTATAGGAGAATGGGGTGAGCGTTAGGACTGATGACCCCAACGTGCACCCTAATGCTGGTTGGGGGTGGGCTGGGGGTCCAAAGGGGCTTTCAACCCTAACACCAAATCTCCTGGCTTTTGTCACTGTGGAACAACCCTAACTGATGCATTAAATGGATTTTTTTGCCTCTAATCTCTCTTCTTTTTGAGAATGAGCATGATAAATAGTGAATAGAATGTGGTGGCGGGAGTGCGGGGCCCAAATGGCCCCGCACTCTCACATGTGATGTCTTGTTACATAGTAAAAGGAACTTCAAAGTAAGCACAAGCAGCAATGGTGATGCACATGGTAAAGCAAATGGAAATGGTAAAGCAAATGTTAATAGAAACGCTAGCGCAAAGTGATGCCAAAGCGAACAGTGACAGAAACGTATGGAATGCAGCTGGTAACATGCACGGTCATGGTACCGCAATTGTAAATGCAAATGGTAACGGTAACAGCAACAATAACACCAAAGGAAACAGAAACACAAACACAAGTGCATAAAGAAATGCAAACCATTACACGCCACGGTCATGGTACCACAATTGGAAATGTAAATGATAATGGTAACAGCAACAGTAATGCCAAAAGAAAACAGAAACAGAAATGCAAATGCAAGCGCATACAGAAACACAAACCATAATGCGCACTGTCATGGTAACGCGATTGGAAACGCCAATGGTAATGGTAACAGCGACAATGACACAAAATGAAAGACACTCTCAGACGGAAGGTTGACCACAAACACAAATGGCAATGCACAGGCTGATATAAAAAAAATGAAAACATAAACAGTAATGGAAACGCAAATGGCAATAGTAATGTAAACAGAAGAGCAAACGAAAATGCAAACTGTAATGCACACGGTGGCGTACATGGGAACGGTGATGTGAACGGTAACGGAAACACAACTGGAAATGCTAACTGGCTCAGTAACGAAAGGGCACACCCTTCTTTTCTCCAAAACCTGCATTGAAAAAGACAGTGAATACAAAGAATGTATGCATAATAATGGGCCTTGGAGCAGAAAAGAAGGACTTGTAATACTAAATTGCTTATATCTCAGGAACCATACGACGTAGAAAAAAATAAAAATATCATATGAATTATGACATTCCTGGGTAGTTTTGTACTTAGCCCCCTTCTGGGAGGCTAAGCATTTTCCCGATGAAAAGTCCATATCTCTCACCATTTCAGAGATACAGGCCCCCGAAAGGCATGACAGATGCTGTAATGTTATCCTATGGGGAGAAGTGTCCACTTCAGAGTGCTGTAACTTTGCAGCCCTCCAATATTTTTTCACCAAACCACCAAAATGCACATCTGTTGCATGTTGGCTGTCTTTCTTCCAAATTTCAGCCCAATAGACCAACCCATTCATTTGCAACAGGGTGGCAAAGAATTCCTGTTATTTTGGGCATAGTGTCACAAAATAGTGTTGCAAATCACGACACTTTCGCAAATGAAATCATGAAAGTGTTATGAGTGCGACACTACTTTGAGATGCTACTTTTTCCAGAAATTTGAAAAACATATTTCTGGGTGTTTAACCCCAACATAAAGACATGGCTAGCATCCTGAGGGTCCGACTAGGTAAACAGAAAAATAATTGTGTCCCTAGATGGTCCCAATTTTAAATGCCAAGCATTTTTCTGATCACCAACTGAAAACAAAATGGTGGATTTGTGACACTACTAGGGCCATTTGTGACACTGTTGAACTTAACTTTTCCCATTGACTTATTTATTTTATTTATTTAGCTTTTGTTGACCGGGTAAGTGCACTAGACAAATCCTGCCTATTTTCAGGCACAACCCGGGGGAGGGGGATACAGATGAATGCCAACTGACCTTGAACCAGATTAAGCTGTTGGTGGTATTTTTAGTGAATGAGGGAAATTTGGCCAGGGCACCGGGGAAATTCCCCTACTCTTTTCGATAAGTGCCATGGGATCTTTAACATCAACCTGAGCTACCACCAATCCAGGCAGATGGGACCTCGGTTTAACGTCTCATCCGAAAGACGGCACCTCAGAAGTGCAGCACCCCTCTAATGCTGCATTACAGTGTCAGTACTGGGATATTAACCCAAGTGCCAGATGTGGGAACTGAACCTACAGCCCTCTGATCTCCCGGCCCCAGAGGCGAGTGTGCTACCTACTGAGCCACTGACACTGCAATGACACTGCAATGTTATAATGGGAAATTGTTTTTTGAATAACTTTTCAACCGTTTAATATTTTTTCACAAAATCTTCAAAAGGCACATCGGGGACCCTGGCCACATGCTCCCTGAAGTTTTTGGACTGGTTGCACAAACCATGCGACCTGTAGGTGCGAGCAAAGAATTCACCAAAAACTGTAAATGTGTATGCAGATCTCACCTAATAACTCCACAGCCAAATATCTGACCACTAGAAAAGTTGGCAGGTCCCAAGATGGTATGGTTCTTGATTGTGCTTTCCAAATTTCAGGCAAATCCATTGAATAATGACAACGTTACTAAGGTGCAAAGTTTGACCCTTTAACCTTAAAAGGGCTACTCAACCCTAACTATGGTAGCACTACTGTGCTACCATTTTATATATATATAATATGTGTGTGTGTGTGTGTGTGTGTGTGTGTGTGTATATATATATATATATATATGTGTGTGTGTGTGTGTGTGTGTGTGTGTGTGTATATATATGTATGTATGTATGTATGTATGTGTATTAGTAGCGTGGTCGCACCACTATAGTCAGGGTTGAGATGTCACTTCTATGTTAAAGTCAAAATATTGCACGTTAATAACTTTGGACCCATTAGACAGATTTGTCTGAGGTTTAGTATGAGTGGTGGGGCATGGTAGATCTCTTGATCTGGCAAATTTGGCTTTGATCAGACAGACGGTCTATGCACATGAAAATGCTGAAAAATGCAAAATTATCCAGTTTTTGGAGGCAGCGTTTGGGATTTTATATATGGTCCTGTGTGGCTGGTCATGGGGTGTACCACTCTGTGAGATGGCTTGTTTGAAAGAGCTTTGGAGGCTGAACATGCTGCTTTTCATTTGGTGAAAAAATATTATGGCATTAAAAAGTTATGCCACTTTTAAATTCCCATTAAAAGTCAATGGGAAAATTTATATGTATGTTTTGCAAACAATGAATGGGGTTCTGGCCATCTGGTCCCACCTGGCGGTAAAAGAATTTGCAGCCTTGTCATCAAAGAATCTTTGTCCATGAGAATTGCTTGCTCACGAGGTCCGCCATCTTGTTTTTAAATTCTGATCGTAAACAAACAAATACCTTGGCTCTGGGGTCACTCCTGAAGTAAAATTTACATGGGTTTTACTCAGGGGGCTTTGGTCTATTGAGCCATGTCTTTGTTTTGATGTAAAATGGTCAAAAAATAGAGTTATAATATTTTAAATTCTTTGATCGTGGCTCTTTAATGATCTTTGATCAAGAGCCTGCAAATTCTTTGATTGTGAGATTCTTTGATCATGATTGGGAGTGAGGGACGAGATGGCCCTTTGAAACATGCAAATTTCTCATCTGTGGTGAGTCCTAGGAACACAGACAAGGGTCTGTTTTGCTCAGGGGGCTTCGTTCTATCGCGGCATGGCAGTGGTTTCATTTAATTCTGCCTGCAACTTGAGTTTCACCATTTTGTATTCTCTGATTGTGAGCCTGTAATTTCTTCGATTGCAAGATTCCTTGATCGCTATTCTGCATTGCGAGTGAGGGACGAGATGTCCCTTTAAAAAATGCACATTTTTCAGCTACGGGGAAGGCTAGAGACACAAATAAGGGTGGGTTTTGCACAGGGGGGTTCGTTGTATCGAGGCATGATGGTGGTTTCATTTAATTCTGCATAAAACTGTATTATTTATTCTTTGATCGTGAGCCTGCAATTTCGTTGATAGGCTGCAAATTCTTTGACAGCGAGATTCTCTGATTGCGATACTGCATCGCAAACAAGGGATGAGACAGCCCTTTGAAAAATGCAAATATCTCAGCTCAGGGTTGGCCTAGGAACACAAATGTGGGCTTTGGTCTATCGAGGCATGGCAGTGGTTTTGTGTAATTCTGCCTAAAACTTGAGTTTGAAAATTTTTTATTCTTTGACAGTGATCCTGCAAATTCTTTGATCGCAAGCCCACAAATTCTTTGATCGTGATATTCTTTGATCACAATCTTTGATCATGAGAGAAGGACAAGATGGCCAGATTTTATAATGGAATAAACAGCCAAGTGTCACAATGTCTGACCTTAAATATCTTGGAAATGGTTTGGTGTTTTTACTTGAAATTTGGAGGGTGTTTACACCATGTCCTGTAGATGTGAATTTCAGTCTTTATGTGTTGGAGAACATTTTTTGGGTGGAGATATTGCATTGCATATTCCATGTTCTGCATGCACTGTTTTCTATTGTTTCACTGGCTTGAAATTTGTATGGTACCAGGTCTTGCTGCTGTCAATGTAGCTTTTACTCATCAGGTGTGTAATGTTGACTGAAACTTGCAAGTTGGTGGGAGCATGGGGCCTGAATGGCCCTGCACTCCCACCAACTTGCATGACTTTTTACTTTTCTATTCTTTGTCAGGTCTTCAGCTATTCAGTGTCTCTTCTCACCCCTCCCCACCGAAGATATAGTGGATATGGAGTGCTGACCTACAGGCAACTAAGGTTATTAATATGAATGGTATAGCTCTGTGATAACAACTGCATAGTTGTTAGTACACTCATGAGTTGCATGTAGTGAACAAGGTAGTGTCCCCCACCCCAGCCCCTCCTCCACTCCAGGAATTGGATGCTGAGTGGAGACCCACAGGCCAAATAAAGACATAGAAATAAATGGTATAGCTGCCTCATAACAGCTGCACACAACTCTGAACAGTGAGGAGTTGTATGGAGTCACCCAGATAATTTGCCACCCCCCCACCCAAGAAGCACTGGATGGTGAAGACAGAGCTAGAGCCCAAGTAAGGTCATTAACAATAACAATATTCCTCTGTGTTAGCAACTGCATACTTATGACTACATTTAACAGTACATGGTGTCAGCCAGGGAATACCCCAAACCCATCAGACCAGGAACTGGATGCTGAGTAGAGAGTCACAGTACAAATAAATATGTTGACATTAATGGTATTCCTTCTTCATACCAGCTGCACACAAGTTAGAACAGTGAGAAGTTGCATGGTTTCAGCCACAGAGTCCCCCCAACCCACACCTTCAAAAGAGGTACTGGATGCTGAATGCAGAGGTACAACTGAAATAAGGTCATTAACATGAGTGGTATACCTCTGTGATACTAGCTGTATTCTAATTATGATATGTATTAGATGTACCGTCTCTCACAGGGAATGTCTTCACCACACCAGAGCAGGACTTGGATGCTGGGTGGAGACCACAACCCAAATAAAACCATGGATGTAAATGGTATACCTGCATCTTATGAACTGTACACAAATTAGAATAGTGATGATTTGAATAGGCTCTGACATGCAATGCACCCCCCATCTGCACTGAAGAGGTGTCTAATGGTGAGTGTGGAGCTACAGCTCAACTAAGTCTATGAAGATCAGTGGTATAGTTGTGCAATGCCATCTGCACAGTAGTTAGTACACTCATGACTTGCATGGCATCAGTCAGTCAACACCCATCAGCTACCTAGAGCAGGGACTGGATGGTTAGTGCCAAGTCACAGACCAAATAAATGCATAGACATAAATGTTGTACCTCCCTCATGTGAGATGTACAGAAGGTAGGACACTGAGAAGGTGCATGACTTCAGCTAGGCAATGCTGCCACTTGCACCCACCCCAGAACCGGAATTGGATACTGAGTGTAGACCCACAGGCCAAATAAAGACATGGCAATAAATGGTATACCTCCATCATACCAGCTGCACACAACTTAGAATGCTGAGGTGTCATATGGGCTGAGCCACATAATACCCCCCTCCCCACTCAAGAGGTGCTGGATGGTGAGTACAGAGACACAGCCTAAGTAAGGTCATTAAAATGAATGGTATATCTCTGTGATAGCAAGTGCATACTCATTACTACATTCATAAGTTGCATGGCCTCAGCCAGGGAATGTCCACTGCCTGTCAGACCAGGAATTGGATGCTGAGTAGAGAGTCACAGTTCAAGCAAACATGTTGACATGAATGGTATGCCTTTTTTTTGTTCTAGCTGCACACAAGTTAGAACAGAGAGGGATTGCATGCCCTGAGGCAGAGAATGCATGCCCCCATCTTGAACTGAAGAGGTAGTGGATGCTAAGTGGTGAGGTAAAGCCAAAGTAAGGTCATCAACATGAATGGTATAGCTTTGTAACACTGAGTGCATACTAGTAACGATAGTCATGAGTTGCACTACATCAGCTAGACAATGCACCACAGTGCCAGACCAGTAATTGGATGCTGAGTAGAGAGTCACAGCACAAATTAAAAGCATTGACATTAATGGTATACCTTTTTCATACCAGCTGTACACAAGTTAGAACAGTGAGGAGTTGCATGGTTCAGCCAATGAATCCCCACCCCCACCCAGAACCTCCAAAAGAGGTACTGGATGCTGAATGCAGAGGTACAACTCAAGTAAAGTCATTGACATGAACATTATACCTCTGTGATACTAGCTATATTCTAGTAATGATATTTATTAGTTGTATGGTCTCACACAGGCAGTGGCTCCACCACACTAGAGCAGGAATTGGATGCTGAATGGAGACCACAGCCCAAATAAAGCCATATACATAAATAGTATAGTTACCTTTTATGAGTTGTATACAAGTTAGAATAGTGAAGAGTTGCATGGGCTGAGCCAGGCAAAAGGCCCTTGCACTGTCTGCACTGTCACAAAGAGGTTTTGGATGCTGAGTGTAGAGCCACAGCCCAACTCAGGGTACGAACATCAATGATATGTGTATGTGAAGCTACGTGTGGAGTATTTACTTGACCCATCAGTTGCATGAAGTGAGCCAAGCAATGCCCACATTTTATCTCCTACCCATAGAGCATGAATTCATGCTGAGTGCAGACCCACTGCCTAAATGAAGAGATGGACATGAATGGCACACCTGCCTCATACAAAGTGTAGAGAAGTTAGAATAGTGAGCATTTGCACAATCTCAAAGAGCCAGAGTATGAACCCTTGCAGAAAAAGAGTTGGATTTTCAGTACAAATGCACAGCCCAAATAAAGGCATGAACATGAAGTGTAATCGTACTTCATGTCAACTGCACACAAGTTAGAAGTCTGAAGAGTTCCACAGCCTCAGCCTAGCAACCCCCCAGCACAGCCTCTCCTCTTCCACTCCCCCTCCCCAGACCAGGCAGTGAATTCTGAGTCTTCAATTATATATGTATATACCAAATACAAAGTAGTTATTAAAGTGAAGGGTTGCACAGGTTGAGACAGGTGATGTCTGTGGCACCACTTTGAACTGGTAGTGGGTTCTTACTGCAGAGTCACAGCCCAATAAAAAAAAAACATGGAGATCAATACTATACCTCTGTAACACTAATTGTATTTAAATAATACTCAAGAGACATGTCATAAGGTTTAACATTACTTTTATTATTTAACTATTCAAATATCTTTAGGCCAAATTGTTTGGTTGCTCCTGGGATGGGCAAAAAAACAATTCTTCATATATATTCATTATCAATTGTGGGTGTTTTGCATTTTTTTTATATTTCACAAAGTAAGTCTACACTGTTACATTTTGCTGCATATAACATTTTCAATTTTGTTTTTTATATACAATGAGTAAGTGATAGCATATGCACGTTTAAGTAACAGAAGATGCAGTGATTGACTCCTTATTTTGCTTATATCTATTGCTAAGTAGTATTGATTATCTGTCCATTTACAGTATTACATTAATGAAATAGACTACACAGTTACATGTTTAGATAATCTAGATTAAAATGTAATTATTGCACATGTGGGAATCACTATTTGATATCTATTTAAGACAAGTCATTAGAACAAAATTTGAATTTGTAAAAATTAACACTTTTATTACATTTAATTATTCACTGTATATGTACATGAGACAGTAAGAAACATTTAGTGGTTCTCATGAGCACATAAATATTGTTTTATAGAAAAAACACACGTGTATATTATGTCAACACTGTTAAAGCAAGTAGCAATATTGTACATATGATTAGACAGTGTTACTTGCATGTCAATAGAGACATTATGAAGTTTTCTTTCTATTTATTGTAGTCTAGCAATGTAGAAGAAATGTTATCGTTTGGTATTTGAACATCTATTTACTTTTTTAAATCATCTGTTGATATATTTACATACTGTTCTTAGTTTGTTAGTGGTTATTTATTTGAAAGTCAGCCAACCAATATCAAGAAGTAGGAAACTGAAAACTAAAGAGTGGTATGTAGCAGAGAATGTCTGTGTGAGAAAGATTGTATAGTACACACCAATGTGTTCTTCTGGTATTGAAATGGGAAGAGATACAGATTATATTACCAGTATACATCTATATATGTATGTGTATGAATGTGTGCATGTATGTATGTATGTATGTATGTGTGTGTGTATATATGTGTGTATGTGTGTGTGTGTGTATGTATGTGTATATATATATATATATATATAGTCTATGTAATATCATACAATGGCAAAAACATATATAGCCATTGGTTGTAGTGTTACTAGATTAGTAAGCTAGTAAATAATTTTAGAAATTATTCCCAATATCATGCTGTGGTAGAGATAGCACATATCACTGCCATTTTCTCACTCATGCTGAAAAGTTTGGTTCATCTCCTAATAAATACAGTTTTGAACTGTTTGTTTATCATTTGTGGAACTGGGAAAAATTCCTCATCTGACCTCCAAAATATGGATGATCCTATAAAAGCAGGAGCATACCAATAGTTTGCATTGTAGAGCAGAGGTGCACAATCATTTTTGACATTATCTGCTGAATTATCAGTTGTACACATCTGCACAGATATATAGAAACACATACATACGCTGAAAATAGGCTAGATAAACACATGTATACATCTCTATGTTCAGCTATGAACAATATCAACAGCAGTAGTCAATGCAATACAATAACATTAAATGCATGGATACAACAGTTTTTGGACAGTTAAATGAACAAATGCATGCAATTTGTTTTTCAACAAATGAAAATAGCTGAGAATCTATGTTAGAGACATAGGTTCAGTCTGCAGTTCAGCACTATGTACTTATCTACAAATCTGAGTCGCATTGTGTTGGTGGATTTTGTCATATTCAGAGTTGGCAGTATACTCCAAGAACAGTGACAGATAATCCTTTCAGATATGGTTCCACAAATGCATTTCAGTGCTAATAGATGACATTTTCATGTAGAAAGTCATGCTGTGATTGTGAGTCAAATAACTACACCTGCCAAGACAAAACTCACTAACTGACATGTGTGTAATATCCAGTGCCCTTGAGTCTGCTTGGATTTGGCAGAAGTCAATTCAGTAAGTATCATAGTCAAGGTAAGGAATGTAGACAACAACAGGAAAAGGAGTCAGAACTTAACCTGTTGTGAATTGTTCAAACAAGTGTAGTTCTTCACATACTATGTGGAGATTGGTGCTTGCAACTCTGATAAGCATGTTACTATATTACTGATTTTGTCATCACCATGTAAAATTGCACTGTGAAACAAATGAATATACAGTGATATGTGCAAAAACATAGAAGATTTACTGAGACACCTGCAAAAATATATTACTCACTGTCTAATGATTACAGCTCAATACCCTCAAGTCTACTTGAGCAGTAACATGGCAGTCATTGTAGTTAGTACATCACAGTTGAAAAATGCTCAATATTACAATACAAATATTTCTAGAAATTGTATTGCAATAAATGATGAAAACAATATTGTTTTGCATCCAATGTATCAGAACAGCAGTGAGATAAACAAGTCATTGCCTACCACAGTCTGTTTCATTGGTGTACTGTTGTGGTTCTCTTCTGCAATGACAGGGAAATCAGAGTAATTCACATGGACTGTTCTGATAGTGTACAAGAAGTAAAAAACAGATCACCATTAGTGTTTTTGTACAGCGGTAGTTTTAGATGAAAGGTGTTACTTCTTCTATGAAATGAAAATAAATATGTAAAGTGGTGGAAAGAAAATGCAATCTAGCTGGAACATGCATGTGGAATGTTTTTGTTGCAAATGTGCTGGTTAAGTAAGCTGCTGTGATCAGACAGCATCACTCCTCCACATATTGTGCAGCATTGGTGCAATGCAGAATGATGACATATGCATCTTTCAGATTCCTTGGTAATCTTTCCTTCATAGTGCACACTCCACCCATCCCTTTCTGAACCTTCTCCAAGTGACATAGTGGCCAGAGTGAATGGATAGGCCGTGATGGAATATAATTGCATGAATGTCAAATTGACTTCCTGAGAACACAGTTCTTCCAGCAATGAAGTGAGAAATTGGTTTTGTGATTTTCATGCCTAGAGAGTTAAAATGTTGCAATACAATCATTATGTATGAACTGGAAGATGTAACTCTTAGAGAGCAAACATAAGAACGACCACATCTTCGGCACAGCCAACCAGTTTCTGCATTTGCAAACAACTTATGAAACTTAACTGTTGTCTGTTCAGGGACATAGACAACCACAGCATGTCCTGAGTTGCTTGTGATTGTTTGTGACCACATGACAGACATGTGTATTTGCACACATAGTCAACTTTGAAGTGCTGATGCAGATCAATACCATCCTCTGCTAAACTGTTTATCATTCCCATCATGAACTATGTGGCATCTTGTTGTGCATTGTCAGCAAACATTGATTGTCCTGTATATTTTGCAAGAGTTTGTCTTAGAGGAGTCAAACATTGTAAACTGTGCAACTGCTCTTGACAACCTCTAATGACTCTCTTTAATGCATCAGAGAGAGGTGTTGACTGACTTGAGTTTAAGACATCAGCAAACTCAGGGATGTGGTGCTTGCATTTTAGCATTGGCATAGCAGTTTACTCCTGTGCTGTTGTCAAATATTGGGAGTGTGTGACCCCAGATGCATCTCTTCACAGGTGGAGATGTGAGTTGTTGGTGGAGAGATGACTTAGTAATGGAATGGTGAGGTGATGACTGTGGAGTCTTAGTGTGCTTTCTCTAATTTGCACCCTTCATCCATTGGGACATCTGTTTCTGATGCATATCTGGGAACTGGTAACAAAGGAGCATTTGGTTGGTACAATACACTGAATCTATTGTACTCAATGATGCATTTTGTATCAGCACATATCTTACTTTCTGCAAGATTCACTATGTGTTGTCCAGACAACCGCCTTACATGAGACAAAGCAACATAAGACATCCCATACTTGAATATACCAGTGCTTATATCTACAATGGCACTATCAAGGCTCAATCCTTGTGACTTGTGTACAGACACTGTATAAGCAGCACACAATGGAATTGTTTCCTTGTCACATATGTCTTTGGCAAGCTCAGACTTGACTGTAATTCTGTCTATTGGTTGATGACTTTCACAGTTGTCAAACTTAACTATCACAAACTATACAGTTGTCTTCTGCACATTATACTGGAAGTCATGAATGTACCCCATGGCTCCATTCACAAGGCCTCGGTCAACGTCAATGTTTCTGTGAAGCATGACATGTGCATTCCTATACAGTGGTAGCACAGCTTCTAAGCCAGTGGTACGTGACACATCACTTGTGAGCTCTCTGAGATGCTCAACCAATTTTGATACCATTGTTCATAATAGACTTACACCATCTATGGTATCTAGGCATGTGAGAGACACAATAGGTTCCTGTTCTCTATGTATCATGATCTCATTGAACTCTGCACACTGCTTAAGTCTTGGGAATAGACATACAACTTGTACCCCAGATTTATGTACATCTGCAAAGATATCACAAGCATCCTGAATTGGAGCATTATTTCTAGCGATCATGCACTGTCTTAGCATTTCAACATGACTGGCTGACAATGCACCAATGCAAGCCTCATCAAGCAATGCTTTGTAAGATGTGTCACCTTGCTGTCTCATATTCTGTAACAGTTCAACATATGAGAAGAACTCAAACAGATTGACACCACCTATGGATCAAATGGTTTTCTTTGCCTCTTCAACGGAAAGAGTACAGAAAACATGCTTGCCATTTACAGGATTCAGCTGCAGAAGATCCCCAAGAACAATAATATTCTTGCCAACAAATAGTATATCATCATCAGTAGCAAGTATCTCCTGTAGACGTAGGTGGACATATGTAAGGAGAACATCTGAAACCATGCTGATCTCATATATTATCAGCAAATGCATCTTGTCAAACATTGACCTTAGTTCAGAGGCAATGACAAATTACAATTTTCTGTAATCACCACTCTTGCCATGCTCAACTGGCAACATGAGCAGCCTATGAAGTGTGACACCACCTATGTTATAAGCTGCCAAACCTGTAGGGGCAGCGACAAAAACTGAAGTTGCAGAGTTAGTAAGGTCACACACACCTCTGCTTATGGCCTCAATTAAGAAACTTTTCCCAGTTCCAGCAGCACCACTAAAAAACATCTTCACTGGTGTGTGCTTATCACGAACACAGTGTCTAGTACTGTGCTGAATAGTATGTTGCACACCATGTATCATAGAGTGATGCACAACTTTTTGATGTGAATTCAAGTTCTCAACAATGTTTGTGGCTGGCTTCATACTTTGTTGCATTGCACCTTTTACCTCTGACATCAGCACAGCTTTGTCTTTAGGAGGAAGAGGGGCACCAAGAGTTCCTTCTCCCTCAACATCAATGATATCCTGTGATGTTACTGGGGCATCATCATCCAGAATTTGCTTAGCTTTCTCCAGCTGATTTTGTTCCATTTCGAGTCTCTGAATGTAACTGTCAGAGACATGACTCTTAAAGGTATCACAAGTTACCATGCACTCTTGTTCATATGTGTCAGATAATCATTTCAATTCAGACTCTGATCTCCAAGGCTTGAACAGAAACAATAGAGCAAAATAGTAATGCTCTTTGCTTTATGTTGTATTCAAGCTGAGTTTGTAGTGGTCAATTAGCCATGGTTTTTGTTTTTTCGCAAGTGAGCCATCAAACCCAGTCACTTTATATATGCTCTTCTCTGGGTCAGAAGAAACACCCCACTTATAATCATAACATTGAGCAACTTCAAAGAGACACAGATTGTCCATTGCACTGTGGCGCTGTGCATAGCAGTTGTCAAGTAAGTCGCTCTTCAGAATATTTGTGGATGTTGGTCTTGTAGCAGTCAGATCCTCAATCTCTTCATGGCTCTTAAGAATGAGATGACTGTTCTGCTTGTAGTTCAGATTCAAAAAATGAATGGAGTCTGACTTCCCATATAGACATACACCTACAGTATAAGGCGGTCACTTGCTTCATAGGCACCACACTCACAGTGTAACACAGTCCTAAGTCCCAGTGATCATAGTCTGGAAGACATTGACTTATCACAGTTAGACAACTCTTCCCACATTTCTTGCAGGTTTGTCTGCTCATGCTTAGTGATGTATGATGTGACAAACCTCACCAAAGCCATTGAATTATCAGCAACAAACTGAACATCAATGTTTGCCTGCCACATCAACAGAAGAGAAGGGCTGTAGTCATTAATATAGACTTCTGATTCTCTGCGAGGTAGTTCATAGACTCGCTTTGTTGATTTTTGCCTTCAAGTGGTGTCGCATGGCAGAAAAGACATCATTCAGACAAGCATCCAGGCAAGCTCATATTGGGAAACCAAAATGGCACTGAGTGTACCACTGTCCCTTTTTCTTCAATCTTCTATGACAGTACTTGCCGCACAGGTGTCATTGTAATTTCTGAACCAGCTCCCAAAGTGTTGCACTGTCATACTTGTCTGGAATCTGACATTTGACATACTTCAATATGAAGCTTAGAATCTCACTCGTCTCATTGTCACCAATACATGGGGCATCTTTTATCCACAGCAACATGTGTTTGTGTGGAGCTCCACGAGCTTGGTACTCAACCTTCCAGAAGTAGTGCTCGACAATGCCAAGAGGAGGATTTGTTTTACACAGTATGAACTTCAAAAGAATGTGGAACCGGTGGTGGAAGTAATGTAAAACAGTTACAGGGTCAAGTGAGCATAGTTCACGAAAGTCATACTTTGTATGTTCTCAACATCAGAGTTTACCCATCTGAGAAGATCAAGCAGATCATCCCAATAATATTCAGCACAACTCGGTGTCACAAACCATGTTGCTGGTCCAAACTCTCTCAGCATACCCATCACCTCAGAGTATCGTCTGTACCAATATTCTTTAATACCACGCATGCTGGACAAAATGGAAGAAAGACTGACTTGTAGTGTTTCATCTTTGCTCTGCAGCTTATTTAATAACTGTGCAGCTGTCATATTAGTGAACTCTGTACCAAGTCTCAATGTATTAGCAATACTAGCAGATAGGACACTAAGTTCACTTTCCCAAAGAAGGTGGAACAGGTATGCAATGTTTCTTCAAAACTTGCCATCCTTATGTAGAACTCTTGAGGTCCTATAGTCAGCTCCTGGGACACAAACTTCTTGCTCATCTAATTGACCACCTGAGCCAAGTGGAAACAGATAAGGAAAACAAAGATCCTCTAGAGTAGCCTCCCATGCACTTACAGGATTGCCCTCCACTTTCTTCATTTGATACAATTCAGTGTTATCCATCACTCGATCCTGCCCATGCAATGGGTGTATGGTGAATTGCTCCTACCCATTCTGCACAGATGTGTTATCAACCTTCTCTAATGTTGCTTTGTCAGAGTTTTCCACAGCATTGCCTGTAGAAAGACTAGCAAATGCATCAATGTCAATGTCAGCATAAGAAACATTATGCTCCTTTAGGTATCACAAAGCATGCTTCACCTTCTCAACATTGACTATGTCCTGTCATATTGTTTTTGCCTTAGTTGGGTCACAATTTACCAAGATGACTACACTATTATCCTGAGAAAAAGTGTTTACATTTTCTTGCAAAGGCAAATATACAACAGAGTCCTTCAGAGACCATACCAGTTCTTTGTTTGGTAGGTCTTTCATCCTTGTATTTATCCTGATGATTGTTTGAAATGGCTTCATTGTCTGAATAGGAATCCATTCAAACAAGTTCAAGACTGCTACCTCAGGAGGAGTTGCTTCAACTTCCATTTTATTAAGCACAGACCGAGGAGGTAAAGTGTCACTCTTAATCTTGTTACAACAATAAGTACACAGTGACACAGTTCAAACTTCTGCAGAGTCTGAATTTAAGAGAAGATATGCATGAAGATGGCCCTACATTACATTCCAGTGTCTGCAGGTCTATTTTGACACATAGTTCTTTATAGAACAGGCGCTCACGTGATGCGCAGATCACATCAAATTTTTGTGTCTTGCTAAATTCAAATTTAGCAAACTCACAACCAAAATTCCTCAAAAGCTGAGCTTCTTGCACCACTGATGTGTACATTGTATTTGCATGTTCATCAACAGCAGCATTAGACCTCAGTCTATGGGTTGTTTGCAACTGTTTGATGAACTCCATAAGTCCTTCTACATCTCCATCATCGAGCAATGCTTGAAAGTGCATACAGTCTAGGACAACAGATCTCACTCAATATAATCTTTGTACAAATTTGTGTATGCCAGAGTGATGCACTGCTACCATGCGAAAGTAATGGAACACACTGTCAGAGTTGGTGCCCCCTAAGCATGCAAGAGAATGACCCATTAGGCCTGTGTGAGGCCAAATCTCACACTTGTCAATGGTGTGAATCAGTCTATATAGTACAGATCTCTTTGTGGTTGCTAATGCTGACAGGAAATTTTCAATTGACATTATTTATTCTTCCCTGACATTGCATTTAGTGTCACATGCCCATTTCTTAGCTGACAACTTTGGGTTGCTTGCAACCTGTTTAACTGCAGTGTCATCATGAAAGTCAAGGCTTTAATGTGATACAGCTGAGACATTCTGAACTCTACCGTGTTCATCAATTGTCAGACTGACATTTCTATTGTGTACACGGTATGTCTCTTCCCAGAAGAATGCTTCTGAATATTCTGAGTGAAAGCAGTCTTCTTGAAACACTACAGAGATATTTTCTCTGTTTAAGTGTTCAAAAGACAATAATTTGTTTCTCATCTCCTCAATCTTTAAACTTAATTTATTAATAGCTGACATAATTTCAGCCCATAACTGGGAACAAATTGCAAGAGCTACATTAACAAATCGTATTACTCTCAATCGCATCTTCATTAATGAAACCTTACTACACAGTTTGTTCCCTTTGAGTCTCACTATACTAGAGATCACATGATCAATTCTAGCTCTATGGACACGTTTTTGAAGAAAAATGCCTTACTGTGCTGTGCAGTAGAAGAAGTCACACGTCCAGCACTTTTTGTGTGTCTTGCAGATGTATGCCTTGCTGATGACAGTGCCAGATGTTGTGTCTGCAGAGTACCTGTAGAAAGTCTACTGGTTTTCACATTACTAGGGGAGGTGTTGTCTTTGTAAACATGTGCAAGTTTCATGATATGTCTTCTTGAAACAGAAGAAATTGTCTTTTTCTTCTGCTGACATCTTACACCTTTACTGTTTACATGGCATGACAGTGAACCAGCAGTACACCTAGCACTTTTACTGTGTCCTTTGACTTTACGGCAAATGGTCATGATGGAAGATCTCAAGTACATGTCAAATTTGTTGTCTGTTGCAGTCTCCTAAGAAAGTGAAAAGAAAACAAGTATTAGTACTACTGATTCAAAAGTCATGTATAAGAGTAATGTGCTATAGGTTTATAAGAAGTGCATACTGCATAAGTCATTAACAGCATGTAATAGTACAAAAAGTTGTATTTGTTAAATGCAAAAATGTGAATCACAGTGTGTAAGCAGTTTCAATAATTCTCAGTACTACAGAGTTATCTGAACATTGAGTCAGATTCTAAAAGAGTAATGGTTGTCGTAACAGCACTTGTGGCAAGTACAGCAGTGCAAGTAGTTGCTTACAACACAGTTACAAGTAGCAGAGTTGTAAAATGTGACTTGCAACATGTTGTAGGCCACTTGTGACAACCAGTAGTTATGGCAGTAGTTGTGTCATTAAACATGCTGCAACATGTGTTATGGTTTTTACAGGAGGAGTTTGCTGCATATTCCACTAGGACATCAACAAAATGCACAATATGAGGATGGTGGATGAACTTACAGAGGAGAAACAGCAATGTAAGTAACACCAGTACTTAAGTGGTGTAAGTCTACATACATCCTCTGAGTGGGAATCGGGTGATCTGCTGTTCATACTCCTGGACCCCCCCACCAATAACAGTGTTGTCAGTGCTATACAAGGCATCCCAGAAGCACCACGCCACATGCGATTAACCATGGCAGCCTGGCATCTGGCATCCGCAGCTCTCAGAATTCTCATAACATCAATGCAGTTGAGGGCAGCCCACAGACATCATGCTCTGATGCCACAACACTAGTCTCATGTAATGCAGCTGGCCCCCTCCCCTCCACCTGCATTAGTAACTATAACGAACTAAGTGCCACAAATGGTACATAATAACATTACCATGTGATGTTTGGTAGTCTAATGCCAGTACCTCTCCCCACATAGTAGTTGTGGTCTACACACATGTCCCTGCCACCCCGATTGCTAGCCAGTGAGTGGCACATTCCACCTCTCTACTAGATGGTCATCTGCTGAGTGAGCAGCATATGAGTCCTTATGGCATACATGTGATCTGAAATGAATGACTGGGCAAGGGCTACTAGACTGCCAGGCATCTTGGGGTTTTTGAATAATTAGTCATTTTTGGCATTTACTTTGATTGAGGAACTGGCTAGCAGGGCGGGGACACAGCTGCCTTGCAGACTTTTCAAGGGTGACTTATACTTGATGGTGGGGGCTGTGACTTGTGATATGCCTCTCGGGTATGGTTGTTGGTTGGTCTGTCTTTAAGCATGTCACATGTTGCAGGACTTAGCTGTTCCAACTCTACCCCTTCCAGAATAGATTGCATGGTGTATGTCGCAATGATATCTGGCACTAGTCGTCTTTGGAAGGAAGTTGCAAAACATTCTAGAATTGAAGCCATGGCATGCTATTTGCAAGTCGATTCTTTATAAAAGATAAGATATATAAGGAAGTTATTATAACGTGATAGGTTGGGTACTATTGCCCAATGAACATAAGGCACAGGGGTATAACTATGCACAATGGTGCAGCTGGAGCTCTTTATAGTGTCTGGAATGCATTATATAACCTATGCTGATCAATTTAAGTACATATTTACATCAGAGATATTAAACTGAGTAAGAAACTCAAGTTTCACAAAGCTACAGGAGTTGTACATGTCAAATTTCACATTTTTTGTCACAACCAAAGAATTTGCTGCCTGACAAATGATCCTCATGATCAAAGTGGGTTGCAATCAAAGAATGTGAAAACACAATGAAATAGTAGTAAACATTTATTTATTATAGTTACTGTGGTACACAGTTCTTCTAAGCTATTAAAATACATGTGTCTATATGGTATGTTGAAAATGTATGAAAAAACAGGATTTTTTTAAAAGTGCTCATCTGTATCAGTTCAAATCTTGTGTTATTCTCACGATCAAAGAAATTGCGAGCTCACGAACGATCCTCTTGATCAATCCAAGTGGCGATCAAAGATTTTGCTCGCATGCAATCAAAGAATCAAAAGTGCCACTACATTTTTCAAAATGCTGAAAAATTATTTTTGTCGCATACATGTGTTCTAAGTAATAAAAACACATATGGGTACATGCTGCATAAAAAAAACTACTGCAAAAACATGAATTTTTAAACTATTCATCTTTCACTATTGAAATCTTGCGCTATTCTTCCGATCAACGAATTTGTAAGGTTGAGAACGATCCTTGCAGTCAAACCAAGTCACGATCAAAGATTTTGCTCGCTTGCAATCAAAGAATTAGAACTAGTATAAAAATGTTAAAAAAACTGTGTGAACTAATTTAACTGCCACATCTAGGTGTTCTGAGTAATAAAAGCACATATGGTACACAGTGCATTCAAAACTAGTGAAAATACATGTTAGTTTTCAATTTATTCTCTTTGCCAATTCAAATCTTATGTTATTCTTGTGAATGAAAGAATATGCAGGGTCACGAATGTTCCTCATTTTCAAACCAAGCTATGATCAAAGAAATTGCAAGCTCACGATCAAAGATCACTAAAATATTGTGAATTTTGTTAAAACTTTTTAAAAATGGCTTTTATTCTCATATTGATGTCTGATAAGCAACAGAGACACTCATGACTGCTCACTCTGTAAAAACTATTAGAATAGTTACATTTTTTCAATTGAACAGGGTCCAGTATGGAAATCTCACATTATTCTCGCTATCAAAGATTTTGTATGCTCACAGAACAATGCGAGTTGCAATCAAAGATTTTGCAGTCTCGTGAACGAAGAAATGGCTAACTTCATCATGTCACTTCTCTGAGCCAATACAATGAAAAAATAACAGTTTGGCAGCCATTTTAAGACTGGTAGATGAGCAGTAGCAGGTCCAGGGCTACAATAGTAAGTACTAATCAATGTCTAATTTTAAAACATGCAAATTAAGTATTAAGCTACTTGGAAAGAATTTATAAGGTTTTTCTAATAACATCGCAAGCACTGTGCCATGATTCATGCTGTTTTTTTTTGCCAATTTGTAGCTATCTCTTGGTGGAATAAGTGTAATTTGAAGGTTGTGGGCCCAACACTAGAAGGGTCGAGCAAGTTGCTGCCGAACGCAACTTGTGCCAGCAGCAACTGCGGCATTGACCCTGCATCCTATTCTAGAAGGGGCAAGGTCTCCACAGCAAAGTCCTGAAACTTGTGCCATGTGGCAAGGTACACCACACAGAGGGTGTACCTGGCCAGCATGTCATAACCCACTGCCCACAGGGCACAAGTGCACCCCCTGCCCAGCAAGCCATAATAGCTGCCCCACAGGGAAGCTCACACTTTCTGCCCCCCCACACCTCCAGTATGTGCCCAGCAGGGCTGACCATAGCAAGTGGCCACAGACACCTAAATAATGAGCCCCACAGGGCTGGTCACACCAAGTGTCCCCAGAACCCCCATACATATGCCCTGCAGAGCTGCCCACCCCCTGCCCCTGACTCCCTGTGTGAACCATGCCTCACAGGGCATTCCATCCCCCAGCCCTCCAAATCCCTGGTGTAATGTGCCCCACAGGGTAGCCCTGACATCCCCACCCACATGAGTGCCCCCTAACCCCCGAGTCACCAACCACATATGTGGGAAATATCCCGAGCAGCCCTGGTAGTCAAGTGGCCCCCCCGATCACTGTAGAATATTTGAATAACTCCCCCAAGGTAAGGGTGGCATGAGATGGGAGCAGCTCTTGCCAACCATGTACCACTTGCTGGAGACACACCCAGAACCAGACATACTCCTTATCCATCTCAGAGGTAATGATTTGAGGAACAAAAGGGCAATTGATTTAATAAAAGCTGCACAGTCTGACTTGTAGCTTCTTATCAGTATGTTACCAGCTTATAGAATTCTGTATTCAGATATTACACAGTGCATGATCTGGAAAGGTGAGTAACACTGTCCTGCACTTGAAAGATCATAGAGAAAGGTAAACACACAAATATCTGGATTCCTCTGTGCTATGGAAATGCACACTATTCATCACCTCCAAATTACATATGACAAATATCGGCTGTATCTAAAAGATGGTGTGCATCTCTCAAGCACAGGTAATAACATTTTCTTTGGGGACCTTCGAAATGACAACCTTACACTTCTGTGATTGTGTACCTGTACAACAGTCCCTCTCGAGCACATGACATAGGCAGTGACAAAAACTGCTCTTTTAAGAGGCAATCTAAATGGTCAAAAAATAGAAAAACTTACAATACACACATCATTGTCTATAGCTTAGAGTGTGAGTGTTCGGTCAACATACAGTACCAGGTATACCTATCAGGGAGGTATAACATTAATGCTAATGAGTTGCTTGGGATGTCAGTGTGCAGTTAGTATGTTATATCTGTTGGGGGGTGAGGTATTGTTTGGCTGTTGCTGTGCAACTGTTTGGTTTTGTGATGTGTGTTCACCTGGTTTCAGATATGTGTACTGTTACTATTCACAATTTTTTGTTGGGATGCGAGTCTCCACTGAGGATTGAGTATGGTTGATTTTGAGGGGGGTTCTGATCTCTGGCTAAGGACATGCAACTCCTTAGTGTTCTAAGTGCTGTGCAGTTGGTATCATGCAGTTATGCTAGGCCAGTGGCAGTGACACTTGACTCGCTGGGTGACACACCTTGATCCACACTGGCGACCTGGGTTTGCAAATGAGCCTGTACCATTTGGGGTTGGCAGGGGAGGACTGGGATTGAGCACCTGATGACTGCTTTCCCAGTACTGCAGGAAAGGGTGGGATGCAGACCCCTATCGGGCAGTCTCTGGGGACACTTGCTGGTACCGTGGACATGCAAGGGTCTGTAAGAGGGGGTACACAGTGGACATCTGGATATTGGTGCATGGATGGCATTGCACGTCTGTGCTCCTATTGTGGTGAAAACAGAAAAAGGCTGGGTGGAACAGAGCAGCTTGATGGCTGTGCCCTGAGATGTGGTGAGGAGTGTCATGGAATTGTACTGGAGTGTGTTCGATGCCAGTGTGGCTGTTAGGTAAAGGGGAGCCCTTCAGCATATTGGCTATGGCTTTGCCAGTCCCCTGCCACATCATGTTAGTGATCTGGTGGCTCTCCATGCGGGTGGGGCAGGTGGCTGAATGCCCTTATTGTAAGGTGCTGCAATTGTGGAGAAACACAACTGTAATAAAAAAAATGATGCAGTTATACTATTAATGTCCATGGCTTCAGTTACCTTCTTTCCTACAGTCAGGATTTAGTACATGGGGGGGGTCATTGCCTGGATGCTACTGTTCATCTCCCAAGTGTTGTAGTATGTGTGCATCTGCTTTCATGGAGGTATACTATTGATGTACATCTTTAGTTTTGGTATGGCAGCGCACTCATCATTCATTACCTGGTCTGGAGGGGGCTGGTTATGGGGAGTATTGGCTGCTGGAAGGTGTGTAACTGCTCAGTGTTCTAACTTGTATGCAGCTGGTATGAGGGAGCTATACTATTGATGTATGAGTCTATCTGAGCTGTATATCTATAATCAGGAGCTAGTACCTGCTCTGGGTGGGAGGGAGGTATTCCTTGGGTAAGGCTGGGCAATTACTTATTGTTGCAAATAATGTGCATCTGGTATGACAGAGGTATAAAAAAAGAATACCATTTATGTCCATCAGTTTAGTTCAGCTGTGGTTATGCAGCCCAGATCTAGTACGTGTTCTTTTTTGAGGCATGGGGTGGTATTGTCTGACTCAGATATTTATGTTTTTTGTTGGCTATTGACAGTTTTCTAATTGTTTATGTCTCTTTGTTTCAACAGATTGTGAACAATTGTCTCAAAATGTTCTTTCTTTGTGCTCAAACAACTCAAAAGTAAGTAATCCTGTTTTGTGTGTTGTTTAGATAATCAGCAGTTCAGTACACTGATGCTACACTGAATGATGATTTAAGTACTATTTCAATTGTGTATTTGTGAACCTGTTTTTTTCTAGGTACTGCTGTCTCAGCTACACTACAGTGTCAGGGGGTGGGTGATGCAGTTCTATTAAAACACTAATGTTTAAAATATTTTAGCAGTTGTCGGTACAACAAGCAGTATTGACCACCACTACTACTACTCAGATTTGTTCAATTGTGTCTTGTGGTTAAGACAGATATGAAGAAAGGAAAACCAGACAATCATATAGCGTCACAGTGACTGCCAGCCACTATAGTACCGTTGGCTGTCTCATGATAGTTAATGGAGTTGAAGACAATGCACACTGTTATCTTGGTGTGTACGCTGTGGTTGCATGCTTGTGGCACAGCAGCTAGATAACTCTAGAGGCACTGTACTTATGTTTTGGAAGCACATACTCAGTATATTACTAATAGACATTTTACTTGTTTTTTAAAATGACACTGCAGCAGGAATCAATATGACACCCTATTCACTACCACTATTCATGACTCAGAGAGCACTTGTGCCTTTGATTGGTACATCTTTATGAGGTGGAGAAAGAAATGCCTCTACCTGGATAAGATGAGATTTCGTTGTATACATTGCATTTAGAGAGGGCTAGCAGTGGCTAAAACAAGTCTTTGTCAGCCAGGACAAGTCACTGAATAGTAAATCCATTGATTTCCTACCGTGTCACAAACATGGATACAATGTTTATGTATGTATATGTATATGTATATGTATATGTATATGTATATGTATATGTATATGTATATGTATATGTATATGTATTATGAAAAGTTTCTGTCTTCCATGTTACTATTCTGCGTCTGCCACTAAGGGAGGCATTCAGTTGTTTGAATAATACGGAGCTTTGAAGTTCCCAATTCTTTAGTTCCCTGTAATATACTGTAATGAGCGTAAAGAAAGAGAAACATATCTCAGATAGTCACACCACAATATATCTTATGTTTAAATTTTTGTAGACAAATAATTCTTTTTTTTTAAACCGACTAAAAAATGCCCAAGTCCTGGAGTGACAGGGAGGTGCTGGCCCTTGTTCAGGCTGTGAAAGAGAATTCCAACCCAGGTATTGTCATGCGTGTGACTAACCTAAGCCTGATCCATACCTGGGGTAAAGTAGGTCATTCATTAAACTGAGAGATTACTATTTTTTTTTAGTGTTAAACATAGTGCAATGATGATACCTGTGGATATATGCCATTGCAGTACAGTTTAGTAAGACATATGGCACTGGTATATATATTAAGACATGCAAAGAGAAGGAGTTATACAGCAGTTAAATGTTGTATTAATGTATGGCATGGTTAGAAAAAACACTTTTTTAAGACTGATGAGAAGTCAAGCAGACATATTTAACTTTGACCAGTACAGTGCGGTACTTGTAAGAGTGTATCAAATACAAGAAGTATCCTGTGACAGTGGGACAAATATGCTATCAGATAGTAGCTGTTGCGTATGACAAATGAGAGCACTTGTGCTCACTGTAAATTTTGTTTGTACAAGCATGATTGTGTAGCAGTTTCTCTCTTCAAGACATCTAAGAAGTCACGTACACATGTGCTGTTTGAAATAATCAGGTGGACAGACACTGGCTTGTATGCAGTGACACTCCATTTTGTAAGATAGAACATATACATAAGGAACATTAAATGTATCAAACTTGATACCACATCAGTGTAATGTTTGAACTGCAAAGGTGGTATCCAATACAAATGTTAATTTGGTGAAATACATAATTACACAAGGAAACAGGAAGTCAATAGAATATAAACATATAGGTGATGTATTCGGTGTAGATAACTGCTTGTTCTTGCCGATGCAAGCAGAGTTAAAACACATCTAAACAATTAATCTGGTGACAAACCTACTATGTGAATATTTTCTGATCTGCATATGGCAAAGACATACCGTTACAGTTTGTTAGTAACAGCTGTTGTTATGTATTCCTCAATCTACATATTTAACTAGCACAAAAGGATTCACTCTGCTTTCTTTTCTATGTTTTATGCAGGCTAGCCATGCCTTGGGGAGACAAAAGTTCACAAGATCTCTTGATGATTGCAGGAGGAAATGGAAGATCACCCACCAGACCTTTTTTAAAGTGGAGACTGTGATGGGTGATATGCGCAGGTGTGTAAGGGAGTGGTATGGCATAGCTTACGCTATGTGGGAGGAGGCAGGGAAGCCTGAGTTTGGTGATCATCACCATGCTTGTAAGTATATTTTACTAGTGGTGCTAACGGAAATGTACACCCTCATTCTAAATGGTATTTGTTGCCATGTGACTAGACATCTATTTTAAATTTGTGTTAATTATGAATGCAATTGTTTTTGCCTCATTTTCAAGTTTATGGTAGACTCTGTGATTTTCCTGTTCTCATATGCTAATGCAGCTCTCAGTAACAATTCAATTTCAACAGCCATCGAATGAAGACTGCCAGTGTAGTGATGGGGCCTATTGTGAACTACCAGACAGATTTAGACATATGTTTACTTCCTTAAAAGCTACATTATGAGAGCTGTGTACTCCTATATGAACATATGACATTTATAAGACATGATATTAAGTTACCTTGAAATGTTTTCAATGTTATATCTACAAAACATATGAACATATGAAATGTGACAGCAGATAAGTCATTAGAGGCCAGATATTCAAAGCTTTGCACCAGGTGAAAAACGTTAGTGGGGGATTAGTGAGGGATTAGCTTGGGCCTGCTATATTCAAAAGGTCAAATTGCATGCACAAACCACAGTAATGCCGGGCAAACCATAATTATATGCAAGGAACAAAGTGAACATGAACACAGGTGCTATGAGATATTTAGTGACTAGCACTGTGCTAAGGTGTTTAGTGCGACTTAGCACAACCCATAACGTGGTACAAATTACCGCCCAGGAAAAGCTGGTCTTAACCCTGATCAGACAGCTTTGCGTGACATTGTTGCTTTGTGCGGTGTTTTCACAGCATTAGCATGGCTTGCGTAATCCTAACATATGAGTCTGACACTTAGAAACTGCCAGACATGGAGGACACATGCTGCTCACTGAAGGCACCACCATAATGCCAACTTCTGCCACAGATCCCTGCCATGCACAGGCAGTAAGGGGTGATTGGGCCCATAGGGGACATCATGGTAGTGTGTCCATACAGCACACACCTGCAGACCATACGTCTGTGGTGCTCAACAGATGCCAGCACACACAGGCAGCACTGTGGGCATGGTGGCCATTGAGAGGAGGGTGTACGGGTGGCCAGACCTCACCACAGACCAGATGTGGCTACAAGATTGGAACACAGCACGCAGTGCACAGGGGCCAGTAGTAGGAATACCTCACTGCCCATGTGCCTGTCGGATCCTACGTGCCCCCCCACCACATACAGCGCAAGTTTACAGATGCCACAGTATACACAGCCGGCCATGTATATGTCACTGTGTGCATCTCATGACACAGGTGCAGCATCTGTGGATCACACAACAGTGTAACAGTAATGTCCATAGTCAGTAAACACCTGTACGTTGGGCCTGTCACTGTGTGCAGTGCAGTCAGCATCACTGCCCTACACACCATAGGCAGTTCTGTGTCCCTCACACTACTGGCCCCCTTGCTACTGTAGTGTCTGCTGTGCACTGTAGCATGCCCTACAGTGTGACAGTTGCATGCAGCACCACCACCACCTGTGCCTATGCTGTCTTGTCCCCTGGGGTGCAATATGCTATACTGTGCTGTAGCAACTACATGTAACCTGCAGCTATCATCATGCACTGCCAGACTGACCTACAGGTGGAGCTGCAGTTGGACATGGCCTGCCCCTGTACTTCCAGAATGACCTACAGGTGGCTCTGTGGGAACCTGCATTAACGCTGGGCAAACTGCGTGCAAATCAGGGCATAATGAAATGCTAATCTTGATGTTTGCCCAGAGACTACCTAAGAAGGCTCATTTTCATGTCCCTTTTGAATATGGCAGGCAATATGGAAAGTTTAGCACTGGGAAAACAGCTTAGCTCCATGCTAAACCAGTGCAAATGCGTTAGTTCTGCACAAACTGTTCAGGGAATATTATACTGTTTTGCACACTGTACTTTCCCGTAGGCTGCTCCCTACAGCTGTACTGGGTCCACGCATTTGTTGGAACACACATAGGTCACCTCTAGCTACCTTCACATCACTGTGAACTGTGTTGATGTTGTGGTCTGCACTTCCTGGTTGCTATATTCAGAGCTGTCTTGTTTCAGGGCTAAGTTTGCCCTCCACTCCCAGCCCAGGTTGCCCGGCCTCATTCCCATGCTATATTCAGAAGCTGTTTGCCCTGGGCTATCCCTTTTGAATATAGCTTGCTTTGTGCTTGGGGAAAAGTTTGCCCACTGGGCAGTGCTAATTTAGCTCAGGTTCAAAGTTTTGAATATCTGTCCCTAGAGGTCTATCAAATGTAGTTGAATGTAGAGCTATAAGTCCTTATTTTGCAGCTGCTCCTCTCTCCCACACTTCCACTCTGGACCGTCCTGTAGGTTCTGGTTTCATATCCTATGCACAGCTTACCTGACAAAATAACAATGTTATGATATTTAAACATAATGGGACTATTATTAACTATAGCAATCTCTAAATGCCGTATATATTGAGTCAGTTAGTACTTTAAAATTGTGAACTTTTGCCACATGATTTGATAATGGTGATTTCTTTTTTTGTCTATTGGATTGATTGTTAACAAATAGAAACAGGTAGTCTGCATCAAAAAAGGGTCTGTCTGATGTCAAGATTTAGCTATGCCTGATGTGTTCTCTGGCACCGGCATACACCCAAGGTTCCATGAACACAGAAAGTATGGCTGCATCCTGGTGTCATCCACACCATTAAGTGTCTTGTTACATGTTGTATTCATTACTAGCAGACACTAGTTGATGTGCTTTTTATGACTGCGGGTGGAGCCAACAGGAGTATTGCATGTACAAAAGGAGTGATGTCATGTTTTCTGTCCGTGGAACTGACTGAAGGTGTAAATAGTCTCCTCCACCTTACCTTCCTCCAAACAATGTTTTCTGCCCTCAAATAAATACTCTTTCATGTTAGTCAATGGTTGCAGGGTACTATTTTCTTTCTTAAATGGGTGGTACAAGAACTGGAACCTGAGTAGTGGGAGGCAGCATTAGGGTTTTTTTTGGAGTAAGATCCACCTCTGCCTCCACCCCAAACTTTTTTCTGATTCATCTCGGAGGGGCATGAGATACAATAGTAGCCAGAGACACTGCAAGCTATTTTCCAAACTTTCTGCAATATTTCCAGAAATATCTGATGCTTTTTGCATTTAAACAGTAGGGGCAGAAGAGAGAAACTCTTCAGAAAATTCATGAAATATCTGGAAATATCTTGCAATCTCTGTGGCTACCACTGTAGGTCTGGCATGCTGTAATGAGATACACTAGTTTGGGACCTTATCAATGAACAGACATGCCTTGGCAGTGGAGAACAGAACAAACAAAACAGAAGTTATTTAATGCCTTCAAACTGGCTTAAAAATCATTTGGAACAAATGATTATCAGAGCAACCTGGGGCCTCAGAAGGAGACCTAGACACACATCTAGCTCTGTAACAAAATGTTCTTTTTTTTGTTGGGGGTCTGTGGGATTCAAACTCGTATCTAACTGCCCAGATCATCAATGCTATAAAATGCTATAATTAACAGAGTCTAGCTATTTTCTTACAGAAACCCCACTCAGATTTCAAGTATTTGCTAAACTGTAAATGTAGGTATCAGCATTCTGTAGTAGTCAGTGCTGATTGTGGTCTGTGACAAGATCATTTGTTGTTTTTTTACAAATGAAGTGTATGGTAGGAAGCTGAAAACAGACTTTGATAATATAGTGTGTTTTTCTTTTAAGTTGAGATGTATTAAAAAACTTTGAACAAGAAAACAATAGGTGATTTTAAAATATATACTGATCAGAGCTGACATAAAAAAAATCTTAACTATTTTTTATTTTATCATGGACACTAGAAATAGGATGTCAGCATTCGCTCCATTAAACCTGTTTTTCAGGTTTTTTGTAGCATCTTGCCAAGGTAATCTTCCCAGAATGTAATCTGTTATGGGGGAAGGGGTTGAAATTGTTTTAATCATTAATTTATTTATTTAGTTTTTGTTGACTGGGTAAGTGCACTAGACAAATCCTGCCTATTTTCAGGCACGGCCGGGGGGGGGGGGATACAGATGAATGCCAACTGACCTTGAACCATCTTAAGCTGTTGGTGTTAGTAATGCCTTTAGAAATACAATTTTTTATTGTCTTTACAGCTAAACGTGCAGTTTCATGTCAGGGCACATTTTTTAGAGGGGTTCAAATTAATGTAAACATGGGCACAGTACATGGTAAATACAGACTTTGATGATAAAGTGTATTTTTTCTTTCAAGTTTGAGAAGTATGTATTATATATAAGTGTAACTGTGTTGTAAATGGTTATGTAGGCAGTGGTTTAAGACTCTGAGCTACAAACCTGGAGACCTGGCTTTGACTCCCACAGCCCCCACTTGCATACTGCATGACCCTGCACAAATCTCTTAAAGGAGTAGTCCACCCAGAATGTGCAAATAACTTATGTTATATAGAGTGTTTTGATATGTATGTTAAGTCCTAGTGTTTCCTTTCCTCTGTCTGCTATTTGGAGTTTTTCCTAAATTGCCTGCTAGCTGTATGGTAGTTTTATGACCCCTGAGGATCTCCATAACAAATAGTTGTATTCGCTTTCGTTCCCTTACGATGACCCCTGTCTCATGTGACAGTGATGTAGCCATGCCCTTAGATTTAGCATGTGTACTGCTTAAAAATTAGCTTAGCAACAGAAGAGCCTTGTAACTCTTCTTATCCAGGGAGCACAAATGTTAACAGTTAGTTTAGCAGATGCCTGAAAGCTATCTAACTGGGGTTTCTGTAAGAAAACCACTACTAAATAGCTTTAATTCATTATTTGTGTTTTTGATGTTAAACCACTCCTGCTAGTTAGACCTGATGCACAGAGAAAACAAAACTAGTGAATTAGAGCTATTTAGTAGCTGTTGTCTTACAGAAACCCCAGTCAGCTTGCTTAAAGGTTTGTAAATCTGATATTTTTTAAATAAATACATGTTTATGTTTAAGCCCATGAAACACCCTTATCTAGTTAATGCATTCACAGCTGTAGTGGCTCTGTCATAGCTTGTATATTTCTGTTAGAAAAACACAATAGTGTAGAATTTAGTGGTGTTATTGCATTTGATCTGTATTTAAAAAAAATACAGTTTTGGGTATGCAGTAGCTAGTGCTAATGAACTGAATAGGTCATGCAGGTGGATGAATTATTTTATTCAAAAACTGGTATTGATGTAAATAATGAAATGGCTAGAAATAATGTTGATTTCTGATTGTGTCAGAGGTGCTTTTAGCTGGGTCGTTATCCTAGCACAACGGCCTAGCTGAAAGTATTGTATTAAAAAATCCATAACATTTACTAAATTTGACACATTTCATAATTGAAATAAGGCACTCCAGGAGTGTGTTATGGTGGGCCAACAGCTCATCTCAGGTGGTGGAAACACTTGGCTATACCTCGTGCTTCAACCCACCCCGAGGCAGGCTGTTATCCCACCATATCACAGCTACTGTCATGCGTTATTGCTTAATAGTCCTTCACTATTTTTTTATTTTATTTCTTTTTTTTCTGTGTCACAGTGCCCATTCTGTACCTGAGATACTACTGTAAAGGGTGGGTGGTACTGCATATGCTATTCATTACAGTGTCTACAAGGTCTTCCATCTGTGTTGTTGTCCCTCATATTGAGTCTGGCTTGTGTACTATGACCGAATGCAGTCTATTGTGACAGGCATTATTGGTCACATATGAAGACCTGTGTCTTTGTGATGAAAGTGTGACATTGACATGTAACACATGATAATATAGTCCATCACAGCTTCAAAAAGTACTAAGATGATATTGAGTACAATAGAAACATTGTCACAACATCAAGTCTTTCTTTTTTCCTTACTCAGCCACTATACCAAGTGTCCCTGCTTCTTCCCAACAGGTGCAGCTCATGCCACTCCCGGAAGGTGTGGTATGAGGGGCTCCAGTTGAGCAGCTGCTTGTGCTTGGCTCTGCTGGTGAGTTACAATGATTTACTGACAACTGTATTTTCAGTCAGTGTCCACTATCTAGTGTTACATGCTGTGATGATAGTGTGTGGCACAGACTGTACAGCTAATTTATTCTGTTACTTGTGGTGTTTCATGTTATTCAAAATATTATCTTCATGTTAAGAGTTGTATTTTTCATATGGGTCTGTACTCTAGATGTTATGCCCAATGTTGATAGTCTTGCAGACACTGTCCACTGAACCCATCCACAGTTTTATGTAGCTGTAGGTATCCAGTGATGATATTGTTAATTTTGGATGGGAGTGGGGTATATTGCCTGCGTCACACTATTAAACTCTTCCCTATATTGTGCACCAATGAACTGCTCTGGGGATGGGCCACATTGTCTGAATGAGACAGTACAATTTGTCACTTACTTGATATATAGTGAATGGTGGAATGTTGTTCTGCATAATATTCCATTCCCTCTCAGAATTATGTTCTTCAACAGTTCCAAAGTCATGGAATGCTGTTCTACCCTACTGTGCTAGGACAGCATTCTAGAACCTCTAGAGAATGCATGAGTAAGTTTCATTTTGAAAGCAAAAGAACTCACAAAACACAGTTTTCACATAGTACTATGCACTACAAAAAATACAGCATGAGGAACTAAATGCACAGTGTGTTTTGCCTCCTTGGGGTTCTGATTACCATGGACCACTCAAGCTTTGTTCTCTATGTCAAAGGGTATCAGAATCCCTCTGTTGGAGAACACGCTAGTTCTGCATAGTTGCCCATTCCAATATTCTCTATGTCTACAGCTGATGCGAGAGAGGTATGTCTTCAATATGTACAGTTTTGCTTACCTGTGGCTCTGCATTCAGGAACTACTAGCTGTTCTACTTATGTCACACCATTGGAGGGTGATGGCATACAAGTCATCAGTGTTGTTTGTAGTTGTGTGGACTTGCTATAACAAAGGTTCTGTATTGATTGTTATGACTTTAATTGGCCTGAGTGGGGGGGGGGGCATTCTCTCAGTGGGCCTTGTAGACTACTTACCCCTGTACTTTGCCTGCAAGCCTACAATGGGTGTATTCCATTCATGTAGAGATATTTACCTAGTCTGTGACTGTGTACTTAGTATGTAGTACATCTTCTAGAGAGAAAGTAGATAATTGGTTAGGGGCATTGGTAGTATGAGGCACTTTCACTTCATACACTCCTAAAACATGTTCAACTGATATTACAGAATTTCACTAGCAATATTCACAGGTTTATTTAGTGTCTGACTGTGAACTCAGGCTTCAGTGAATATTGTCATAACATGGGACAATTGACAGGGAAATCCTTACTAACATGAGTTGTGTGTAAGTGGTATCAGAAACTTCTGTGTGTGTGTGGGGGGGGTGAAAGCATTCCGTGTCTGATCCACTTCAGGTAGTCACTATATAACATATCCGTACATTTTGTAACAGTGGCATACTGTTTTTAAGAAGATATTTACTTACTGAGTGACTCACAAATCAGTATGCAGTAGATGCAGTTTACACGTACCTCCGTACTGGTGGTACAGTACTTAATCCAAGGAGGTTGTGGTGGGGGGAGTCCACAGGCAGTATTCTGTGGTTGATCCTTTAAAACTAGTTGTTCCAATGGGGAGAATGGGCAACACATTCTCTCAATGAGGCCTTCAAATTCCTCATCATGTTACCTTGTGTGCAGCTACTAACAGGACAAGAATACCAGTAACTCTTCTGATTCAGGGATGAGGGGTACAGTGGGTTGGAAATTCCCTTGTAGATGCTATTGGAGTCCTCAGGATTAACAATTTAGTACAACTGATAGTACAGAGGTATATATACTCATACTAACATTCACAGACAAGTAATTTTTTGTCTTTTAAAATGTTTTTTATAGAGGACGAACCATCTATGGAGGGTGCTGCTGGAGGAGCAGAGCCCAAAGAGGGGATGAGGTTGTTGTGATAGACCCCTCTGTGGAGAAGACAGCAGACTCTACAGCAGCAGGTCATCCACCAGCTGCTGCAGGTCTGGCTGGGCCTCCAGCTGAGCAATGTAAGTAGCTTCTATAATTTTGTTTACTTTCTTTTTACACCACATTACTGCCCACTCGGTCCACTCATTTGGATCAACCAATTCCATAATAGCTGACAGAGCGGTTGCCCCTAGAGTGTCAAACTTGTTCCAGTGACTCCATATCTTGGTCCTCTTCCTACAGAGAGCTTGTGCTGTGGTGTCTGTTCATGGGTCGGTGATTGGGGTTGGGATAAGTCATCATCATCCTGCCCTGAGATGGGAGTTTTATGGTTTTCTTCCTCTTGGTCCCTCCTCCAGTCAGGGCGTCGGCATGGAAGACTGATATCTGGACAGATCGACAGCCCAAATAAAGCCATGGACATCATCAGTATACCTGACTGATACCAGCTGGACACAGGTTAGGATACAGCACACTTGCACAGCGTTAGTCAGGCAATGTCCCCCCCCGCGCAGGCTAGGCACTGTGTACTGACTGCAGATCAACACCACAACTAAAGGCATGGACATCATCGGTATACATCAGTGATGCCACCTGTATACAAGTTAGGACACTGAGCAGTTGCATGCCCTCACCCGGCAATGCTGTCTCCCTCCACATCAGGTACTGCATCATGAGTTCAGAGAGACAGTGCAAGTAAAGCCATTGACATCATTGCTATACATTCATGATATGATTTACACAGAAGGTAGGACACTGGGTGGTGTCACGACATCAGCCAGGCAATATCCCCTCCCCAGATCTGGTACTGCATCCTGAGTACAGAGGTACAGCCCAGCTAAAGCCATGGACATCATAGCTATACCTCAGTGATATCAGTTGCACACAAGTTAGGACACTGAGCAGTTGTATGGCCTCAGCCAGGCAATGTACCCTCCCTCACCCACACCAGGTACTGCATCCTGAATGCAGAACAAGAGTTCAACTAAAGCTATGGATATCATCAGTATACCTCACTGATAATGGCTGTACACAAGTTATGATGCTGAGCAGCTGCACGGCCTCAGCAACGCGATGCTGCCCCCCATCTAGACCAGGTACTGGATACTGAGTGCAGAGACAGAGCCCAAATAAAGCCATTTAGATCATCAGTATACCTCACTGATACCACCTGCACACAAGTTAGGACACTGAACAATTGCACAGCCTCAGACAAGAAATGCCCCCCCCAGATCAGGTACTGTATCAGGTACAAGAATGCATGGGACAGACATAAGGCAATTTTTGTGGGGGGGTAGGAAGAACTAGGCTGTTGGTTAAATAGGATCTGCAGCTTATCCTCTAGGTAGGGAAATGAGCAAACTAGGTGGGCCAAGCGGTCCTTATCTGCCATCAAAGTCTATGTTTCTGTGTTTCTATGTTACTGCATACTGAATGCAGAGCCATACCCCAACTGAAGCCATAGACATGATTGGTATACCTTACTGATAGCAGTCACACACAAGTTAGGATACTGAGCACTTGCACAGCTTCAGTATGTCCCCCCACCCAGTACATACACACGAGGTACTGCATCCTGAGTGCAGAGCCACAGCCCAGCTAAAGCCATGGACATTATTGGTATACCTCATTGATATCACCTGCACAAAAGTTAGGCTACTGACCAGTAACATGGTTTCAGACAGGCAGTGCCCACCTCCCCCTCCTGTCCAGACCAGGTACTATATCATGACTGGAGAGCCACAGCCCAATTAAAGGCATTGACATCATCGTTCTGGTTCACTGATACCAGCAGCACAAAAGTTAGGCCCCAAGCATTGCAGACCAACAATTACATTTTCAGTACAAATGCAAAGCCGTTGAACAGGTCTAAAGTTAGAAATGTGCACATTTTCACATTTAGCATAGAAGTGGCTTCATTACCCTAAAGCAACATTATTAGATAATAAGACAACTGATGGCCAAACAGCTGGTGTGCTAACACATGCTGTTGTCAATAGCTAATAGCTTGGCAGAAGACACCAGGAGAAAGGACTGCTGTGTGACTGAACTTCTCTGCTGGGACTAAAGTAGAAGAACTTTTGTATTTGGACCTTTAATATAGGGTAAAAAAACTAACATACAAAACAAAAAAGTGTGTGTTTGGGTTAACTGAACTGAATGGGTAACTGAAAAGTCATCTAGGTGTACATCTCAGGTGACTGAAAGGACTTAACTGCTGTGAGGTTTAAATTACTAGTAGAAAGATCTGGTAAGTAGGGGGAATGGCTTAGCTAGAAGGAAGCTACATTTAAAGACTGCCTTAGAAAGATTCAGCTAATAGCTTGGCAGAAGACACCAGGAGAAAGGGCTGCTGTATGACTGAACTTCTCTACTGTGACTATATTGCCCTCCTTCCTTCCCCTCCACCCCCCACCCAAAGCTAGTTCTATTTTTAGAGGCACAGGATTTGACTGACAACAGGAACTTCCTGTTTAGGGGCAGGAAGTGAGTGATCACAGAACCACCAAGGACCCACCATCCTAGAAGGGCAAGAGTAGCTCTCCGGCCCCCTCTAGCTGCTGGAGGTCTGCCTCTGAACAAGTAAGTGGTCTACTGAGAAATATAGGATATTCTTGTCTCAGAACAGGACAATCAGGAGCTTAAAGGGCACACAGGCAGAAAGTAAGGATAGAGAGAAAAAAAACAGAGGAAAGAGTAAGGATTGCAAACAGTTAAGGGGCCAGAAATAAGACATGATTGGAGTGGTGCAGTGCAGTGGCTGTGGAGCAGCAGTCTTCCGGGAGATGTTCTGGAGGATGCGGTGTCCCATCTGCAGGCACCTCTCTGGGCTGAGGAAGGAGGTTGCTCATCTCCAGGCTGAGATGACCAGGATTTGTAGGACCTCCTCTTCCATCCAGGGACCACCAGTGCCACTGCCGTTGCCTCAGAGGTTGCCAAGAAAGAGGAGCGGTTGGACCACAGTGGGCTCAGGGAGGATGAGGGTGGTGGGGCACATCCCTCCAGTTGTACCCCTCCACAATTCCTATGCCATTCTGGCAAAGTGTGGTTCCTCTATGGAGGCACCTACAGTGGAGACCAAGGAGGATGCTGGAAACCTCCACAAAGGAGACCCACAGGAGGGTGGCAGGGGACCCTGCAGGGGAAGGAAACAACTCCTGGTGGGGGACCCATTGTTAGGAAGGTAGAACTGGGCAAGGAAGGGGAGAGGGAGTGGCAGGCTGCCTGGCGCCATGGCTTGGAGGGACAGGGAGCGAATCTCAGGGATTGCCAGGGCAGCTGCACAGGGAGGGAGCTGGATGTCATTGTGCACCTAGGGACAAATGACCTGGCTAAGAAGGGATTAGAGAAGTGCAGGAAGAGTTTGTGGAATTGGGGAGGGGCGTTAGTCAAGTAGCACACACGGTAACCTTCTCGGAGGTGCTACTCATCTATGGCATAGGAGAGGCTAGGGTGTTCCGTAACATGGGATTCAATCAGTGGTTGAAAAACTGGTGTGGAGCTCAGGGATTTGGCTTCATTGGGGACTAGGGGTCCACCTGGAGTGATGCAAGCCTACACTGGCATGATGGGCTGCATCTGTCCGGGAGGGGAACCCGGATCCTAGGTGATAGGTTTAAATGCTTCATTGGCAAGCTTTTAAACTAGCCAAGGGGGGAGGCACTGGAAAGGAGCAGGAAAATCCTAGCCCCCAAACAATCATGGTAGTAAGTGTGGCAAACACCAACATGGAAGTGTTGATAGGGAGAAGGGCAGGGGTAAATGGAGAAAGTGACAAAGGCAAGAAGGACAGGGATGGGGCAAAAGGGGGTAAGGCCATCAGGAAATGGAGGGTAATGAGTACCAACACCCGTAGTCTGGGCAACAAGCTCCCTGAGCTGGTGGCCTTAATGGAAGAGGGATGCCTGGATATCATAGCAGTCACAGAAACATGGTACACAGAGAACCATGGCTGGGATGTTAACATACCAGGGTACATAACTTACAGGAGAGACAGGCAGGGAGAAGAGGAGGAGTAGCTCTATGTAAAGGAAGGATAAAAGCAACTGAACAAAAGAATAAACAGGGAGGAGAGGAGGCACTGTGGGTCACCTTGGAGACTGAAGGGCACCACAATCCGCACAGGGATTGGTATAGACCCCATGTCAGGGGAAGGAATGGACAAGGATATGATGAAAGGCATTCTTAGAATGGCAGAGAAAGGGGAGATACTGTTGATGGGAGACCTGAATATGCCAGATGTTAACTGGAGCACATTTGCTGCAGCCACATCCAAGAGCAGGGCCATTCTTGATGCCCTACAGGTGGCAGGCATTAGACAGCTAGTTTCAGAACCCATTCGTGAGGGAGCAATCTTAGACCTTGTACTCTCAAATGGGGGCAGTGAGAGTGTCTCAGATCTAGAAGTGGGTTGCCATCTGGGGACAAGTGACCATCAAACAGTGTGGTTCACGTTAAACTCAGCTACTGAGTCAAGCCATACAAAAGTGAGGGTACTGGACTTTAGGAGGGCTGACTTTGGCAAGATGGTCGACTGCCTCAGAAAAGAACTAGCAAACAGGCTAGAAGGAGGTGTGGAGCAACAATGGGGAATTATCAAAACTGCCATCACAGAGGCAACAAGCCTTTGTGTGAAGCAAATAAACAAATCAAAACGAAAGAAAGAGCCACTATGGTTCTCAAGAGAGGTGGCTGTGAAAGTCAGGAAGAAAAAGATAGCATTCGGAAGTATAAGTAAACACAGAAGGAGCAGGACAGAGAACTGTACCAGTTAAGGCAGAAAGAAGCAGGGAGGAAGTCAGAATAGCAAAGGCCCAAACTGAGGAAAAGATAGCCAACTCAGTTAAGAAGGGGATAAAACCTTTATAGGTACATCAGCGAGCGAGAAAGACAAAGGAGGATAGTGAGGCTGAATAGAATCAACGGGTGGGCAGAGGGGGACAGTGAAAAGCAGAAATACTGAACGAATATTTCTGCTCAGTATTCATAAAAGAGGAGGAAGTGCCTAATCCAATTAACAGAAGCACTCTTGATAGGGGTAGATCCCAGTCCTTTCACAGAAGAAAGGGTTCTGCAAGAACTCCTAAAATGAAGGTGGACAAAGCAATGGGTCCTGATGGAATTCACCCCAGAATTCTAAAGAATTAAGGAAGGAACTAGTGAAACCACTGGCTACTCTTTTTAATAAATCATGGGAGGATGGTGTGGTACCTGAGGACTGGAGAAAGGCGGATGTGATTCCCCTGCACAAAAGTGGGACCAAGACAGAGGCAGGAAACTACAGACCTGTCAGTCTGACCTCTGTGGTAGGAAAAGTGATGGAGTCACTTCTGAAGGAAAGAATAGTTGAGTACCTATAGGCAGTGGAGCATAGGATCCAAGGCAGCATGAGTTCACAGCGGGAAGGTCATGTCAGACGAATCTAATAGATTTCTTTGACTGGGTGACCAAAGTAGTAGACCAGGGAGGGGCTGTGGACATGGCCTACCTAGACTTTAGCAAGGCATTTGACACAGTCCCACACAAAAGATTATTAGTCAAATTAACCAGCCTGGGAGTGGGTCCCAGGGTGGTAGCCTGGGTAAAACATTGGCTGGACAACAGGACACAGAAGGTAATTGTAAATGGAGTCCACTCTGAAGAAAGGGTGGTTACCAGTGGGGTACCACAGGGTTCAGTATTGGGTCCAGTCCTTTTTAATGTCTTCATCAGTGACATTGCAGAGGGACTGGAAGGAAAAGTATGCCTTTTTGCAGATGACACAAAGATCTGCAACAGGGTTGATACACAAGGAGGTGTGGAAAGGATGAAAAGGGACTTGGCAAGGTTGGAGGAATGGTCAGACGTATGGCAGCTAGGATTCAATGCAAAAAAGTGCAAAATAATGCACCTGGGAAACAAGAACCCAGGGAAGAATACACAATGGGTGGGAGGTAGTAACAACAACAAAACAGGAAAGGGACCTGGGGTAATCATATCAGATGACCTTAAGGTTAGCAAGCAATGTGAGAAGGCAGTAGGAGGGCGGGGTTAACTGGGATGTATAGGAGAGGCATCAGCAGCAGAAACAGGAAGTTGTTATCCCTCTGTACAGACAGTTGGTGAGACCCCATCTGGAATACTGTGTCCAGTTCTGAGACCCCATCTCCACAAGGACATAGACAGAATAGAGGCAGTCCAGAGGAGGGCAACTAAAATGGTGCAGGGTCTGCAAGAGAAGCCGTATGAGGAGAGACTAAAGGAGCTTAATATGCATACCCTTGAGGAAAGAAGGAGAGGGGGACATGATAGAAATTTTCAAGTACCTCAAGGGAATCAACAAAGTCCAAGAGTAGCATCTTTCAGAAAAGAGACTTGCAAGAACAAGGGGACACAATTTAAAGATAGAAGGAGGGCGTTCAGGGGCAATGAGGAAGTATTATTTCACAGAGAGGGTAGTGGATGCATGGAACAGCCTTCCTGAGGAAGTTGTGGGGTCTAAAACTGTGGGAGGATTCAAGAATGCATGGGACAGACATAAGGCAATTCTTGTGGGGGGCAGGAAGATATAAGCTGTTGGTTAACTAGGATCTGCGGCCTATCCTGTAGGTAGGGAAATGGGCAGACTAGATGGGCCTAGCGGTCCTTATCTGCCGTCAAAGTCTATGTTTCTATGTTTCTATGTCAAATGCCCACAACGTCCTCAACAACCCAACTCTGTAGAGATGCCTAGTGCCCTTATGGCTGTTCTTCCATTGGCGCTGGTGTGTGAGGTGCTCAATGTACCCTAGGAACCTATGCTAGGAGGAGCAGAGCATCTGTTGGTATGGTCAATCATCTGCCTACCCTCTGACCACCGGGACCCGTGAAGGTTTTATCAATTTTACATGTTCTGTGTATATCTCTTTGCAAAAAGTTGAAGTACAATGTTATTTCTTCTACTTTTTGACACTTGAAACAACATATGGTGCATATTCTTGAGTATGGGTGGGTAGGGATCAAGGTAAAATGTGTGCTTGTGAGTGATATTCTTGATGGGCAGATGCCAACTCACAGCTGGACTGCTGCAATACATACCGTTATACTGCAGCCCAGCTTTTGGTGGTGTGATGTTAATGATATTCTGCAATATCTGATATTTGAGACCTCCAGTTCACAGAGATGAACAGTTGCACCAGCATATTGAACAGATATACTGTACTTAATAGGACTTCTCTGGAAGATTACTGTGTGTGAGAAAGATTTACCCACTGAGTTGCATTGTGTATAAAGATCTAGCTTTACTGAAACTATCTTGGTATGTGGTCGAAAGGGGAGTATGCAAGCATTTTACTGTTGTTCAATTAACAAATCATTTGTTACTGTATATACTTATTTTGACCTTTGTGAAAATAGTGCTGGATTAATACAACTCTTATGTGGTTTGACCAATAAATCTACAATATTTGGATGTCATTTTGTATGAAAATAAATCTAACAGGTACTTAATTTGTCTTGTTTTGCTGTACGTTTGTTTACAGGTTTGCCAGCTAGTAGCTATGCAGATAACGACAATATATTTTATTAGTATTCATGTTGCTTGATGTCAAGTTCACTGTTGAAGCACAGTTACTGTATGTACATCAGGGATATGTGTGGTACACTTCTGTTACAATCTATTTATTTGAACTCTACTGTCTGATCTTGAGAAACCTGATGAGTTGGAAAGAGATCACACAGTATTGTACAAATGGTAGTCTTGCCACATGGGGTCTCAGGAGTTCCTTTTCTGCCGAGCCCTGATGTCTGACCCAGAGTACACCCCGAGAGACCCACACACATATGGTGGTAAGACAGACACACCGGGCTATGGAGTGTACCTGTGGAATACTGTGTAACTGGAACAGAGGACATCTGTGTACCTGTGTGACGGGGGGCTTGGGCATCTGTGGCCCCTTAACTAGTGCACTTCCACACCTGTTGCTTTGTTGTGCAGGCCTGCCCACACAGTCAGCATGCAATGTGCATTGCTGAGTGTATGCAGTTGAGCCTCGTTGTGGGCTTCCTGGCCATTATAGTGCCACAGTGCAGACAATTAACAGCAAGACACATCCCAGCAGGGTGGAGGGGGTTATCTGGCCACAGGCACAGCCACTATGCCCCAGACCAGTCCCCATTTAAGGCAGGCCACAGTGGGGGGCAAGCATCCAGTATCTGTGAAATGCCTTGGCTGTGGATATGTCACTGGTATATGTCTGGTCACAGAAAGGTGCACCCTTGCTGCACCACGCTGGGTACCTCTACCGACGGGAGCGTGTGCACATTGACTGCATGTATTGGAAGCGCATCGAGTAGGACAAGGCATGATGCCCAACATGGGTGCATACACAGGGAGAGAATGTGGCACATGACACCGATAACCACAACCATATGCCTGAAGTCACTGCTATTGCAGCCTGAGGGTAGTAGGGCAGGTAAAGGACCATCCTAAATGTACCAACGAAACATGCAGTGCACTAGTGGCAGCCTGAACATCTGGCATGCCTGCATCAGTTACGGGAAGACTGCCCGCCATGCCCTTCATGAAGCATGCATGTGGCAGAGTCAGGACTGTGGCTCACAGGCCACCTGCACAACCTCTATATGTGAAGGATCTCAGGATACCACCCAAATATACAACCCTGGAATCATGGGACATCTTCTTCCAGTACAACAGTGGCCCTGGGAAACACAAGCTTCTTGTATTTGCAACACATGCAATGCTTGCCCGCCTTGTGGGCTATAACACAATACTGGCTGATGGGATATTACGGGTTATGCTGCCACTCTGCAATCAACTGTATACCATCTATGGGCTGCTGGAGGTTACTATGTTCCCAGCTGTGTACCTACTCATGAGTACCAGGACCACAGTGGCATGCATGGCAGCATTCCAGAAGATGGTGTGCCTATGCCCAGGCCTTGCACCTACAGCAGTCCTCACAGACTTCAAGCAAGCTGCCATGAGGGCCCTTGGCACAGTTTTTCCTGCGTGCCAGCTGTAGAGGTGGTTTTTCCACCTGGCTCAGGCAGTCTGGTGCAAGTGCCAGAGAACTGAGGGATTTGTGCCCACTACACAGAGGATCCCAAGTTCACCCTTCATGGAAGGATGTTGGCAGTGCTCACCTTCATTGCACAGGTTGATGCGAACATTGCTTTTGACACACTACGTAACCTGGACTATGTGAAGGCCAATGGGGACATGCTTGCTGATCTGATGTACTATTTTGAGGATACCTGGGTGGGGAGGCCTGTGTTCTGTGCAGCACAACAGAGGCCTCTGTTTGCCATGGACACCTGGAACATCTACCTGGCTGCATCGGATGGCACACCACGTACCATGGCTGCCGTGGAGGCATAGCACAGAGATTTCAGGGCACAGGTGGGGGCATGCCACCCCAACATCTGGTGATTTATCAGGGGCTGGGGCAGAACAGCACCTCACAGATGTCAACCTGGCACAGCTCACAATGGGGAACACCATGCCAATGATGAAGAGACGTTACAAGGATGCTGGCAGATGTATTGTAGCCATTGCCACAGCCTATGCCAAGTGTATCTTGGTGGACTACCTGAGGGCCATTTCATTCAACCTGTCCCTACAAGTTTAAAATGACTCATTGGGGTTGACTGTATGGCAGGTGGTTGTTGGGGGATGATGTGGGGGGTGCTGTTGGACAAGAGTTGGTCTCAGGGTTGCCAGAGGGGCTGTTGTGGGGGTTGTGGTGTGCTGTGGGGGTTGCCAGGGGTGTGCTGTGTTGTCGTGGTTGTGTGTCACTTTCACCTTTACACTATGTATTTGTGTGATCTACACTAGTGAACACACTCTGCTCACATGTCTGCGGTCCAGCCTCTTACATTGTGGTTCCACTGTTTGGGCCCACTTGCACTATTCCTGTCTGCAGTGTTCTGCCTGTTAACTATTTTGGTATTTGGTGTTTTGCATTAGGTCTACCTGTGTTAACCTTTTATTGCCAACTACATTATGAGCCTGTGACTTATAAGACTACTCTAGCATGGATATGTAGTTTCTGTGACTGCAGTTTTAGACTTGAGTTCTGCTATATATTTCTGATCTCTGCAGCTTGTTGGAATATACTGAGGTTTCGTCATTATACAACAGTTGCACATGATGCCATACAGAGGTTATTGAGGTCTTTCAAGAAACAACATTAATTGACAGCTATTGTGGGGTTTACAGTACCACTTTCTGCTGGAAGAAGTGGGATATAATAGAACCTGAAAGGGTGGCGGGAAATGTGTGACCAACAGATGTAAATGACAGTATTATAAAGTTAACCCAGGTTTACTGATGTGACATAGATGTTAATACATCTTGTCGATCATTAATACAACAAATAAACACACTTCAGTGAAGTATATCATCAGAACACTACAAAACAGCTTACTTTAATGATGTGTCTTCTTGTCATTTTTATCTCCACAGGGCAGATAGCCGTTCTCAATAAGATCAGCAACACCCTCAGCCAGCTGCTGGCAGCTATGCAGGGTGGCAACAGGGCTGCAGCCCAGTAAGCCCATGACACTGCAGCAAAACTAAATTATCTCATCAGTCAAGGGGGTGGAGATTATTGCTTAAGAGGCGGAGATCATTGACTTGCTGCAGCGTCATGGGCGTGTGGGGCATGCTGCCTTAGTAGCCACCTGTGGACTTGAGCAGAGCAACAGGGGCCTCACCCAAGTGATTCATTTGCTAAGGGAGCTGGAAGAGGCCTCTGTTGCTTCACTTGAGTCCACACACGATCTCATGGTGCAGCTGGCTGAGAACCAGCTGGAGGCCATGGAAGCCATACACCAGCTGCTTCATAGGGACCTGCAGCATCTGTAAGATGACCAGCCCTCCAGAGTTCCTCAGCAAGAACCCCTTGAAGGGGCCCCTCCCACAACACCACCACCACCTGCAGATGAGGGGCACCAGACCATGCCAACTCCTGCACAGCCTTCCTCTTCCTCCTCCTCATCCTCTCCCCAAGACCCAACAGCCTGAACTGCCAGTGCCTCCCCATCACTCCTGGCCATCATTTGCAAATAGTTGATAATAAAAGATCATTTATTTATTTATTATTTTATTTATTACTTATATTTAGAATTTTTTTCAGTACTTTTATTATTGTTTTCTTTTTTATTGCTTCCCCTTACCTCGTGTGAACAAACACATTTATTTATTTTTGTATTATAATATTAAAAAAATTGTACGGATTATTTTTATACTTTTCTAAAAAAAATATTTTATTAAATATTATTCTTTTTCAATGCTGTGCTTGACTCCTTTTTACACATATGTATGTACTACTGCTATAAGAAAGTGCAGTTTTAGTTAGCATCTGTCTCTACACCTGTGATTTTGTACCAGATTTATGGCACTTGGGTGCACTGCTTGGGTCAGCCTATGTTACTCGCCACTGTACTAACAAGTGCAACTGGTATCAGTAATGTATGTTGTATATGTCAACACCTTTTTGTTGACTTTAGCTGTGTACTCAAGATACACTAAGTCATTTGCACATGCACGTGGGCATTCACTGACTGGCACTATCCAACAACTGAGTGTCCTAGCATGTGTACAGCTGATACCGATCATATATACAATTGATGTTCACAGCCTTGTTTTACTTGTGGCTTTGTAGTGAACATTAAGTACCTAGCTTTGAGAGGGGTGGGACATTGTGTGCCTGACACTATCTAACTGCTCTGTGTTTTAACAGGTGTATACATGCAATCACACTGCTATACCATTGATGTTCATGGGTATACTTGGTCTGTGGCTCTGGACTTATGATTGAATACCTCTTTTTTTTGGGGGGGGGTTGCCTGGCTAATGCAATTTATTTCATCAGTGTTACAACTAGTCTGCAATTTGTATCTAGGGAGACTAGTGTACATGTAATGGGCTTACTTTGGCTAAGTCTGTGTACTCAACTCTCTAAAAATACCACCGACAACTTAATCTGGTTCAAGGTCAGTTGGCATTCATCTGTATCCCCTTCCCCCGGGTCATGCCTGAAAATAGGCAGGATTTGTCTAGTGCACTTACCCGGTCAACAAAAACTAATTAAAATAAAATAAATAAAACATCCAGTACATGGTCTTGGGGTTGTGGAGACATTGCCTGGGTCAGGGTGTGCAACTGATGACAGTCGTTAATAATCTGGATTTGGTATCAGAGAGGTATACCATTCATGTGAATGGGTTTAGTTGGGTGTGGCTCTCCACTCATGACGCAGTACCTCTTTGGAGGGACAGATTGCTTAGCTGAGGCCATACAATTCATGAGTGTCATAGATAGTGTGCAACTGGTATCACAGTGGTCTTCTGTTGATGTTCATGGTCTTAGTTAGGCTGTGGCTCTGGATTTGGGATCTAGAATGTGTTTGGGTGGTGGGGGGTATTGCTTGCCTGAGGCTATGCAACTCACGAGTGTCATAACTAGTGTACAGTTGGTATCACAGAGGTATACTATTGATGTTTATGTTGTTAGTTACCCTGTGGCTGTGCACTCAGAATACAATACTGTACCCGTTTTTGGGAAGGGGGGATTGCCTGCCTGAGGTCATGCAACCAATGAGTGTCATAACTTGTGTACAACTGGTATCACAGATGAGGAACATTGATGTTCATGTCCCTACTTGAACTATGGCTCTGCACTGAATATATAATACCTCTTTGTGAGGGGGGGGCATTGTCTGGCTGACACCATGCAACTCATCAGTGTTCTAACTTTCTAACATTTTGGTATGTTTAAGAAGTTGTATGTTATTTCTGTTGTGTTATGGTGTCTGTCTGTGATTGGTTGTCTTGCCTTGTACTGCCCCCCATAGTTGTGTGTTCTGAGTATGTGTGTGTGTGTGTATGTCTATGTCTATGTCTATGTCTGTGCCAGTGTGTCTGTTGTCTGTGTGTGTGTGTGTGTGTGCTAGTGGGGGGGGGGGATCAGCGTTAGGGTTGAAAAGCCTAACGTTGAATTTCTTTGCTTCTGTCACTGTAAAAAAAACCTAAGAGTTGTATTAACATATTTTTTTGCAAAGAATATACATACATACATATATATGGGGTGCAATCATGCCCCTATATTTAGGGTTGAGTAGGCACTTTAATGTTAAACTCCAATTTCTGTACGTCAATGACTTTGCAGCCATTCAATGGAGTTGCACAAAATTTGGAATGCACAGTCTGGTATGGTAGATCTTTTGATTTGACAAGTTGTGTTTTGGTTGGACTTAAGATTTCTGCACAGCAAAACACTGAGAAATGCATTTGTTGCCACTTTTTACATGTTTTTTGCCCATCATGCTGCGACCACACCATTTGGTGTTTTGGTCTGACATTTGAAATGTAGAAAGAGTTTGGGTGAAAGAAAAATCCAGCATTGGTTGGTGAATAAATATTAATCCTTTCAAAAGTTATTTAATTTTTAATGTTTGGTTTCTGAGCATGCTCAGTTCACTCCATGATGTATATGTATGTTTTGCAAAAGAGGATTTGGCTCACAGCTAAGAATTGTGTCAGCTCACGAAAGGGGATTTAAAAAATCCTAGTCTGTGAGGAAAAATTCCTTGTCCACCAGCAATCATCTTGTTTTAATTTTTTTCTCCCCCAAACAAAATGTTGTTGCTTCCTCCACGGGTGACTTCTGGTTGCAATAAGGCATGGGCTTTGTTCAGGGTGACGCCCTCTACAAACCCATACCTTTAGATTGCTTCATTTTGGCTAAAAAATTACCATTTCAAATTTTGAAATTTTTCTCTCGCGACTCACTTCTGATCCTCTTTCGCGAGCTGACAAAATCCCAGTCTGTGACCTGACAAAATCCCAGTCCACGAGCAATCCTCTTTTATGAGGTAGAAAAATCCTTGACCATCACTTTGTGACCAGATGGCCCTTCTCACAAATGAGGATTTTGCTTCCTCATGAAAGAGGATTGGCTCGTAGACTGGGATTTTGTCAGCTCGTGAAAGGCGATTGGGTTTTTGAATCCCCTTTCATGAGCTGACAAAAACCTAATCTGTGAGCTGACAAAATCCCAGTCTGTGAGCAATCCCCTTTCGTGAAGTAGCAAAATGTTTGACCGTCACTTTGTGACCAGATGGTCAAAATCTGACAGTCAAGGATTTCTAATGGTCAGGGATTTTGACAGCTCATGAAAGTGGATTGATCTCACAGTTGGCGATTTTGCTACTTCACGAATTAGGATTTAAAAAAAAATTGTAACTGCACTGTAAATAAACGGTTTGGTCTTTTGACTGGAAATTTGCAGGGTATTAAGGGGGATGCCCCACAGATGTCCATTATGCTATTTAGGTGTTGAAAAGTTAATCAGTTCCATAGATATCATATCACAGTTTTAATTTTTCACATAGGATAATATTGCATTACCCATAGTGACTTTCGGCATCTGTATCTCGAAAATGAAGCTAGATATGGATTTTTCACTACCCAGAGCTTAGTTCACTTTTAGGTGAACTAACCTATAGAAACAAGATGGGAAATCATAGATTATACCAGCAATGAATTATTTTCCTACTTGCTACAGTTATGGAGATATTGGCAAAAATATGTTACAAGGGAGCCTTTTCATTGCCTGTAGATTGTAAATGATGTGAGATACAGATTTCATTGATACATGTTGCATGCATGTCTCAATGTCATGATTACAATGACACTTGAATCTTTTTCCTAGCTGCTACAGTTCCCGAGATATTGGCAAATTAGTTCCTTGCCCTATAGGGCTGCTGTATGATTCTGTAGCTATGTGTAAGTGGGAGAGCAGGGTCCAGAGGGCCTGCTTTCCCATGGATGCATTAGTTATGTAGAAATGGTCAGTTTGGTGGGAGCGCAGGGCCCACCAACACATGTTATTTACTAGTTATCTTTTTCCAAAAAGTAAGGAAATTCATTGCAAAAAACATCATTTAATGCATCAGTTAGGGTTAAAGTGACAAAAGTGGGGAAATGAGATGTTGGAGTTGAGCCTGTAACCCCTCTATCCTCCACAGAGTGACAGACGCTGGGGTATGCCATGGGGTCATGAGGTCTAACTCTCACCCCATTATCTTTTACTGTAGCATGTCAGCCTGTTTATACATGGAATGGGGTGAGAGATGGGCTTTGCGACCCCATGGCACACCTCGGCATCTGTCGGTCTTTGGAAGATGGGGGGTTGGGGGGTTAGGGGTTCAGCCATAATGTCTCATTTCCCCACTTTTGTCACTTTAACAATAACTGATGCATTAAATGAATTTTTTTTGCAATAAATATATATATATATGTGTGTGTGTGTGTGTGTGTGTGTGTATTCTATGCAAACAAACTGCATTAATGCATCATTTATGGTTAAAACACAAAAAGTCACGAAATGAAAAATCTTTAGGGTTACCCTTCCCCCCCGGTCCCACCCATCATTCCAAGATTGACAGCTGAAGGGGTGTGTCATTGGAGTTGTGAGGCTTAAATGTCACCCTGCTTACAGGTGGCTACATATGTCTGTTTACCTTTGTGCACTCTGGTGAAGTATGCCATATATCTACCTTTATGTTTACAAAGCAAAATCTCGCATTGGCAGAGCAGCTATCAGCTTTGTGCTCCCTCAACTGTGGAACAAGCAGCAAAAAACTTTTAAATTAACTCACCCCATCAGCCTAGCAGCTTTTAAATCTCTATACCTACATCATAATAAGGAGTCCTGTGCCTGTCTACCCTAAATAGTGACTCCTATAAGTCAAAGCACACTCTAATTACTACTTTTAAAAGACTGATCACATCTACAGGGTTTTAAATAATTGATTAGCAGTTTTTTTCTTGGGATGATACTAATGCCACAGAAAGTATTTATATAGATTTTCTGGAAGTGCTGTATTTGTTAAACACAGTGATGCAAGAGCTATGCATTTTCACAAATATTTAGCACTTTTATAAGCAAAACTCTAATCAATTTTTTAGAGTTAAATAAAACCCTGATCTATAATTGACTCTTCCCTCTCCCCTTTTTCTACCCCCATATCTGTCCCTTCCTTATTCCTTTGACCTTGGTTCTAGCTCTAAATTCTCCATACCGTATCACTATATATATTTTTATATTAGGTTTTATTTGTGTTCAGTGCACCTGATATGTATATTTCTTTACTTCTATGAAAAATTGTGTCCTACCCAAAACTAGCTGTATCTTCTGTTCCAAACATATACTACTGTCAGTGCTACCTGCTGATACCTTGTATATACTGTATTATTGTATCTCACTTTATTTGTATTATTGCTATTTTCTTGTGTCTTGTATCCCATGTACATTGTCCCTTGTTCCTTGTTAACAAACCCAGGTCCAACTCGAAAATGAGCTCACTCAACGGTGATCACCTGGTTAAATAAAGACTTTGATTGATTGATTGACTGAAATTGCCCTATCTAATACATTATAAAATCTGGCCATTGTGTCCCTTTCTCTCGATCAAAGATGGCGATCAAAGAATCTCACAAGCAAAGAATTTGCAGGCTCGTGATCAAAGAATTTGCTGGCTCATGATCAAAGAATAAAAAATGTTGTAAATAAAAAATTAGAATGATTTCCCGGAAACCACAACCATGGTTCGGCAGAACAAATCCCCCTGAGCAAAATCCACCTTCATTTGACTTTCTAGGGCACCCCCGGGCTGAGAAAAAGTATTTTTTAATTTGGCCATCTCATCCCTCACTCGCAATGCACGATTGAAATCAAAGAATCTCGTAATCAAAGAATGTGCAGGCATGCGATCAAAGAAATTGCACACTCATGACCAAAGATAAAAAATGGTGAAATGCAATTTTTTGAATGATTTAAATGAAACCAATGCCATGCCTCAATAGAACGGAGCCCCTTGAAAAAAAACACCCTCATTTGTGTCTCTAGCCCACCCCTGAGCCAAGATAATTGTGTTTTTAGCTTGTAATACAAGATCATGTTCAAAGAATCTTGCGATCAAAGAATTTGCAGGCTCGCGATCAAAGATCGTTAGCGAACCGCGATCAAAGATTTTAAAACCTAATAACTCTCTTTTTTGACCATTTTGGATTAAATCAAAGGCATGGCTCAATAGATTGGAGCCCTTTGAATTAAACCCATCCAAGATTTAATTCAGGAGTGACCCCTGAGCCAAGATATTTGTGTTTTTACGATCTTAAATCTAAAAACAAGATGGTGGACCTCGCAATCAAAGAATTCTCGGGGACAAAGACTCTTGAACCATGAGGATGCAAATTCTTTGACCACCAGGTGGGACCAGATGGCCAGAACCCCATTCTTTGTTCTCAAAACATACATATAAACTTTCTCATTGACTTATAATGGGAACTTAAAAGTGGCATAACTTCTGAATGCCTTAATATTTTTTCACCAAATGAAAAGTGGCATGTTCGGCCAGCAAAGCTCTTTCAAACAAGCTATCTCACAGAGCAGCATGTCACATGATGGCCATGCAGGGCCACATACAAAATCCCAAAATCTGCCTTCAAAAACGGATAATTTTGCATTTTTCAGCATTTTCTTGAGCAAAGACCATACATCCCACCGAAACAAAATTTGGCAGATCAAGTGGTTTACCATTCCCCACCATGCATGCCAAATTTCAGGCAAATCCATTGAATGGGTCCAAAGTTATTAATGTGCGAAATTGTGACTTTAACATAGAAGTGACATCTCAACCCTAAATATATTGTCGCGACTGTGCAACTAAAATATATATACAAAATCACACATACCCACACAATGCAAAGGACCATGAGCTGCATATGCAAATCACCACAGAATGTTATGCTGGTCCAACTTAAAGCAGAATTGCATGGTGCCAAAAGGCCTCTCACACAGTTTGCAAAGGATGCTAACAGAAGACATAGACACGTGTTTCGTCCTACCAGGACTCATCAGTATGCCTCATCTGTTTGACACCCCAGTGGAATGGACCAGCTACCCTAAGACAGTGTGCCTTGGATATGTTGTGGTGAACCCATTAAAATAAAAAACTATTTAAAAGACAAAGAACCTCTGTGTGCAAACACTGAGGCAAGGGTTACCCCAAAGGGCATTTGGCTGGGAAGCCAAGTTTCAAGAAAATACAAAATCACACATGCCCACACAATGCAAAGCATCATGAGCTGCATATGCAAATCACCACAGAATGTTATGCTGGTCCAACTTAAAGCAGAATTGCATGGTGCTGAAAGGCCTCTCACACAGTTTGCAAAGGATGCTAACAGAAGACATAGACACGTGTTTCGTCCTACCAGGACTCATTAATATGCCTCGTCTGTTTGACACCCCAGTGGAATGGACCAGCTACCCTAAGACAGTGTGCCTTGGATATGTTGTGGTGAACCCATTAAAATAAAAAACTATTTAAAAGACAAAGAACCTCTGTGTGCAAACACCGAGGCAAGGGTTACCCCAAAGGGCATTTGGCTGGGAAGCCAAGTTTCAAGAAAATACAAAATCACACATGCCCTCACAATGCAAAGCATCATGAGCTGCATATGCAAATCACCACAGAATGTTATACTGGTCCAACTTAAAGCAGAATTGCATGGTGCCGAAAGGCCTCTCACACAGTTTGCAAAGGATGCTAACAGAAGACATAGACACATGTTTCGTCCTACCAGGACTCATCAGAATGCCTCATCTGCTTGACACCCCAGTGGAATGGACCAGCTACCCTAAGACAGTGTGCCTTGGATATGTGTGTGTGTGTGTGTGTGTGTGTGTGTGTGTGTGTGTGTATGTATGTATGTGTATATATATATATATATATATATATAATATACATACACACACACACAGTGGTACTCACAGAAACATTTCACAGTACTGAGGTATAACTAGGTATACTGAGGCAGAATGAGGCAGGATCACATTACAATCAATGCAAATTACCTCAGTGGTACCTTGAGGTACCTCAAGATAGGAAACTTTTCGACAACTACCACCGTGTGTGTGTATGTATGTGTGTGTATGCATGTGTGTGTATGTGTATGTGTATATATATATATATTCATGCCCCCACAATGCAAAGCATCATGGGCTGCATATGCAAATCACCACAGATTGTTATGCTGGTCCAACTTTAAGCAGAATTGCATGGTGCCGAAAGGCCTTTCACACAGTTTGCAAAGGGTGTTAACAGAAGACATAGACACGTGTTTCGTCCTACCTGGACTCATCAGTATGCCTCGCCTGTTTGACACCCCAGTGGAATGGACCAGCTACCCTAAGGCAGTGTGCCTGGGATATATTGTGGTGAACCCATTAAAATAAAAAACTATTTAAAAGACAAAGAACCTCTGTGTGTAAACACTGAGGCAAGGGTTACCCCAAAGGGCATTTGGCTGGGAAGCCAAGTTTCAAGAAAATACAAAATCACACATGCCCCACAATGCAAAGCATCATGGGCTGCATATGCAAATCACCACAGACTGTTATGCTGGTCCAACTTTAAGCAGAATTGCATGGTGCCGAAAGGCCCTCTCACAGTTTGCAAAGGGTGTTAACAGAAGACATAGACACGTGTTTAGTCTACCAGGACTCATCAGTATGCCTCGTCTGTTTGACACCCCAGTGGAATGGACCAGCTACCCCTAAGGCAGTGTGCCTGGGATATATTGTGGTGAACCCATTAAAATAAAAAACTATTTAAAACAAAAAGAACCTCTGTGTGTAAACACTGAGGCAAGGTTACCCCAAAGGGCATTTGGCTGGGAAGCCAAGTTTCAAGAAAATACAAAATCACACATGCCCCCACAATGCAAAACTTGGCTTCCCAGCCAAATGCCCTTTGGGGTAACCCTTGCCTCAGTGTTTACACACAGAGGTTCTTTGTCTTTTATATATATATATTGATGTGTCGTGCCCCTATAGTTAGGGTTGGGTAAGCAGTTTAATGTTAGACCCCAAATTTTGCACATTAATAACTTTTCAACAGTTTTACAGATTTCTATGAAATTCATCATGCATAATCTCAGATGGTAAATTTCTTGATATGCCAAGTTGGGTACTAGTTGGATTGGTGGTTTCCATGTAGCAAAGCACCAAAAATTGCATTTTTCTCTTTTTTTTTTTTTTTGCCCATTTTTGTTGATTTTTTCCCATCGCGCTACAGCCACATTGTTTTGATTTTTTGGTCTGAGATTTTCAATGAAGGAAGATGTTTTCCCAAGGAACAATCCAGTCCTGGTTTGGTGAAAAAAATATTAATGTGTTCCAAAGTTATTTAATTTTGAATTATTGGGTTCTGAGCATGCGGTGTTCAGCTTTTGGAATATATGTATGTTTTGCGAAAGAGGATTTGACTCACGATCAAGAATTTATAAAATCCCCATTCATGAGGAAAAACTACTCTTTCCCAAGCTACCAGCTTGTTTTAACTTTCCCCACAAATAACATTTTGTAACTTGCCCCATGGATGTGTTGTGTGGTAATTGAAGCATGGAGTTTTCAAAGTTATAATTATAACTGCAGTGGAATTTTTTTCATAGCTGCTATGATTACTCAGATGTTGGCAAATTAGTGTTCCAAGGGTTCCTTTTCAGCCCTTTATGGCTGCTGTATGGCTCTGTAGTTATGTGTAAGTGGGAGAGCAGGGCCCAGAGGGCCAGTGCTACCACAGACACATATCATTATGCAACAATGGCAGCTTGAAGGGAGTACAGGGCTCAGTGGGCTTGTACTCTCACCAGCCCATACCAGTTACACTTTACATTACACTTTGTCAAAAAGTAAGGAAATTCATTGCAAGCTAACTCGTTAATGCATCGGTAAGGGTTGAAGCTACAAAAGTAGGGAAATGAGGCATTTGGGTTGACACCCTAACAATCCCCATGCCCTACCACCCCATCCCCAACCACCACAGACCAACAGGTGACATGGTGTGACTTGGGGTCATTGGGCCTAGCTCTCACCCCATTCTCCTATACTGTATCATATGAGCTCTGTTACACATGGAATGGGGTGAGAGTTAAGGCCAATGACCCCAAGGCACACCCCGTCACCTGTTGTTCTATGGTAGGTGAGGTGGTAGGGTGTGGAGGGGAATTAATATGTTAACCTTAATGCCTCATTTCCCTACTTTTGTTGCTTCATCCCTAACTGATGCACTAACAAAGTGTTTTTTTTTTATCATAGAATAGTTTTATTGTTGCAGTTTTTCTTACTTTTCTTTTTTCATACAGTTAGAATATCACAACCATACATGGTCCTAAGTAAGAAAATAACAAGTTCCATATGCTACTGTATTCAACCAAGAACTATAACATTCTCATATTAACAAAGTTTTTTGCAATGGATATATATATTCTATGCAAAAAACTTTAATGCATCAGTTAGGGTTCTTCTACAGTGAAAAAAGTGAGGAAATTCAATTTTAGGGTCCCACCCCTTGCACCCCACCCCCAGCCAACCCCCACCAACAGGCATTGGGGTGTGCATTGGGGTCATCTGCCCTAACTCTCACCCCATCCCATGTGTAAACAAGCTGAGGTGGTGCAGTGTAGGAGTATGGGGTGAGAGTTAGGGCTGATGACCCCAACACATACCCCAATGCCTGTGGGTGGAGATGGGCTGGGGGTGGGTTGCAAGGGGTTGGAACCCTAAAATCGAATTTCTTCACTTTTTTTACTGTAGAAGAACCCTAACTGATGCATTAACAAAGTTTTTTGAATAGAATTTCCTTACTTTTCAAGAAAGAATAGAAAAGTATAAAGTTGTGCAAGGTGGCGCTCCGACCAACTTGTAAGTGTCGAGCCACATTATACACCCAATGACTAAAAAGTACATTGACAGCAGCAAGGCTAGCCACCAAACAAATGTTAATCTAGTAGAGCAATAGAAAACGCTGTCCACAAAATGTAAACTGCGCCACACAATCTCTCCCCAAAACAATATATTGTCTAACACATAAACACCACTATTGACATCTACAGGACATGCTGTCAACACCCTCCAAATTTCAAGTAAAAATACAAAACCATGTCTGAGATATAACATGTCAAAATTTGAAAATTTCATTCATCAGAGTGGCACAATTCTGCACCTGTTGACATTTAACACACACAATAACTGATTACTACATCTATGACACTAAGATTAGGCAGCCTATCAATTTCAATCCACCATCACAATGCAAAACATTGTCCAACATGTAAAGTGTGTCACACAATATCTCTGCAAAAAAATTTTTCTCCAACACATAAACACCATAATTCACATCAACAGGACATACTGTACACACCCTCCAAATTTCAAGTAAAAAGACCAAACCATTTCCAAGATATTCAATCTTAAAAATTTGTAAAATTTACCTATCTATTCCATTATAAAAAATCTGGCCATCTTGTCCTGCCCTCATAATTAAAGATGGCGATCAAAGAATCTCACGATCAAAGAATTTGCAGGCTCACAATCAAAGAATCTGCAGTGTCATGACCAAAGAATAAAAACAGTAGTAATTTAAACATTTCAAAGAACTGCAGTAAACCACCTCCATAGTTCATCAGAATGAAGCCCCCTGAGTAAAACCCACCCTCATTTATCTTCCTAGGATACCCCTGGGCTGAGAAAATTTATTTATTTTTATCTGGCCATCTCATCTCTCGCTCATGATGCATGATCATGATCAAAGAGTCTCGCAATCAAAGAATTTGCAGGGTCATAACCAAAGAATAAAAACTGTTCTTATTAAAAAATTTCAAAGAATTGTGGTCAATCACCAACATGGTTCGTCAGAACGAAGCCACCTGAGTAAAACCCACCCTCATTTGTCTTCCTAGGACACCCCTGGGCTGAGAAATTTGATTTTTTAATCTGGCCATCTCATCTGTCTCACGATCAAAAAATTTGCAGGCTTGCGATCAAAGAAATTGCTCGCTCATGAACAAAGAGCGAGGGATGAGATGGCCAGATTTAAAAATCAATTTTATCAGCCCAGAGGTACCCTACAAAGTAAACTGAGGGTGTGTTTTGATAAGGGATCTTCGTTCGGCCCCATCTGAATACAAAAAATAATATTTTCAACATCCCTGGTAGTCTAGTGGCCCTCCCCTGGATCATGATTAACTAGATAACTATCTGTAATTCCCTAGTAATCTAGAGGCCCCCCAATATATATTTCATACATAATGTTTTTTTTTATGTTCCTGGTAGTGTAGTGGCCCCCCAATCTGTATTAAATTATTATACTTGTTTATAGCCCTAGTAGTCTAGTACCCCCCCCCATCATAATAACATACATAACAATCTGGAATTTCCTGCTCTGGTAGTCTAGTGGTCCCCCCAATGTGTATTTTATACATATTGATTTATTATATCCCTGGTACTCTAGTGGCCCCCCCATCTGTGTTAAATTATCATACTTGTTCATATCCCTGGTAGTCTAGATACATTATGATGTGCAACTTCCTGGTAGTCTAGTGGCCCTCCAGCCCCCCACCCAGCCGTTCCAGCCCACCCAGCATCCCCCACTCTTCCCCAGCCAGTGACTGGCACAGCCCACCTCTCAACTCCATGACCAGCCATAGACTGTGTGTATGACCAGTGCTAATGCAAAGAGGTGCCCTGAAATTATTTCTGAGCACCTCTTTGCATTAGGGCTCATATTACATTCAAAAGCAGCATGTTCAGCCACCAAAGCTCTTTTCGAATGATCCAGCTGCAGAGTGGCAAACTTTGATATTTTGGGGCCATTTTACCCAAAATCCCAAAAGGCTGACAACCCCAAAGGACACTCCAATGCCTATTGGTGTGTAGAGAGTGGGGGTGGGGGTGGTGGTGGTGGTGGGGGTGGTGGTAGGGGTGGTAACACTTATGTTGATTTTCCACACTTTTGTCAGTGTGGAAAGAACTCCAACTGATGCACTAATTGAGTTTTTTTGCAAAGAAAAAAAAAAAATATATATATATACATACACACACACATACATATATATTTATATATATATATTCATTGAAACAGACTTTGTTAATTTATCAGTTAGGGTTAAAGTGAAAAAAAGTGGGGAAATGAGATGTTAGGGTTGAGCCCCTATCCCCACTCACCCATCCTCCACAGACCGATAAACCGACAGATGCCGGGGTGTGCCATGGGGTTGTTAGGCCCAACACTCACCCATTCCATGTGAAAACAGGTTGACATGCTACAGTAAAGGAGAATGAGGTGAGAGTTAGGCATGATGACCCCATGGCACACCCCAGCATCTGTCAGTTTGTGGAGGATGGGCGTAGGGGTGGTTGGGGTTAAGGGCTCAAACCTAACATCTCATTTCCCCACTTTTGTTTCTTTAACCCTAACTGATGCATTAGCAAAGTTTTTTGCAATGAATATATATATATATATATATATATATACACACACACACACACACACACACACATATATGCATATATTTGTATATGTATTAGTAAGTGTGTGTATCACAACAGTTACAAAGTGATGTTAGGTGTCTCAGTGATTAGCACAAAAACTGCTAGTCTACACTGCCCCACTATCAAGATCAGTCATCATTATGCATGTCATAGCTGATTTAAATGAAGTGTCTAGTGACAACCCCCAACCCTCCGATATCCCTTGGAGCCTGAAAAGAAGAAAACGGTCCCTCAATGTCTTTTTGTAATCTGTAAAAATGTGTGTACTGCTATGTTATACTGTAATATGCATATAGAGTATGTGTAAATGTTTTAGTGTGTGTATGTGTCACAACAATTCAAAAGTGCAGTTAGGTGGCTCAGTGGTTAGAGCAAAAATTGCTAGTCTACATTCCCCCACTATTCAAGCTTATGCATGTCATATCTGATTTAAATAAGGTGCCTAGTGGCAACCTTCCCATCCTTAGATATCCCTCAGAGCCTGAAAAGAAGAACACAGCCCCTTGATGTCTTTTTAATTTGTTTAAAAAAGGTCAATCACTGATGCAACCCCACAGCCCCAGTCAAACCTCCCACTGAGCACCTGCCACCCCACTCGCCCAGACTCGCCCACACACTCTCAATCACCTGAACAGATCCCAGTATGAAGATCCCCTGTCCTACAGAAGACACGTCTTATTACTGGAACTGTCAATTGTTATATGAGAAATAAGGTAAGAGCAGCTGAAAACCCATTGAAATACATTGAACTGAAGTCACCAGTTCCAGCAGCAAGATGTGTCTTCAATGGGAGAGTGTATCTTCACACTGGGATCTGTTCAGGTGAGTTAAGGTGTGTGGAGGAGTCTGAGGTTGGGATGGTGGATGCTCAGTGGGAGGTCAGGCTGGGGAGGTGGGAGTCGAATCACCACCTTGTCTGCTCTATTAATCCCCAACTAGTGTAATGCCCCATGCCCAAACTGAACTCTGTAGACCCCACTGGCCTTCAGGATGCCCTTGAGTCTATCCCACTCCTTCTAAAATTATGTGACCAGTTTAACCCCTAACAACCCGTCTGGTAGGCTATTTCAGGTGTCCATCACCATCTTCATGAAAAAATATTTTCTCACATTTTCCCTGAGCCTTCTAACTTCATTTTATGCCCCCTTGACTTGGAGCTTAGTACCTTGGAAGATGATTTCTTTCTGTACTCTGTTTATACTGGTGATGTATTTGTATGTCTCAATCATCCCCCCCCTTACTCCACAGACTACATATTAAACTCCGTTAGTCTTCCCTCATAGGTCTTATACTGCAGGCCCTGCACCATTATAATTGCCTTCCACTGCAGCACCTCCACCCTGTCTATGTTCCTTCTCAGATCAGGCCTCCAGAATTGGACACAGTATTCCATGTGTGGTCTCTCACGTGTGTCTTATATAGGGGCAAGATGACCTCCCTCTTTCTACTTGTAATACCCTTCCCTATGCATCCAAGCATCTGACTAGCCTTTCCAGCCAACTTATCGCACTGCCTAGTTTCTCTTAGGTCCTCTGAAATGATAACTCCCTTGTCCTTTTCCTGCTTTGTGACTATCAGTACCTCCCAAACTAGTTAGTACTTTGTCCTTGGGTTCTTGTACCCTATGTGCATGATTCTGCACATAATCCTGCACTTATTTGCATTGAATCCCAGCTGCCATTCTTCAGACCATTTCTCGAGTATGTTAAGGTCTTCCCTTATTCTTTCAACACCCTCTGGCATGCCCACCCTAATGCATAACTTTGTATTGTCTGTGAAGAGGCATACCTTCCCCTCCAGTCCCTCTACAATGTCCCCAATAAAGACAATGAAGAGGACCAGCCCCAACACCGACCCCTGTGGCACCCTACTCATCATCTCTCCCTCTCCAGAGTACTCCATTTACCACAACCCTCTGACTCCTGCCATTCAGCCAGTTCTCCACCCACAGAACTATTTTAGGATCCATAGAAACATAGAAACATAGACTTTGACAGCAGATAAGGACCGCTAGGCCTATCTAGTCTGCCCATTTCCCTACCTACAGGATAGGCCGCAGATCCTAGTTAACCAAAAGCCTATATCTTCCTGCCCCCCACAAGAATTGCCTTATGTCTGTCCCATGCATTCTTGAATTCTCCCACAGTTTTAGACCCCACAACTTCCTCAGGAAGGCTGTTCCATGCATTCACTACCTCTCTGTGAAATAATACTTCCTCACATTGCCCTGAACCGCCCTCCTTCTATCTTTAAATTGTGTCCCCTTGTTCTTGCAAGTCTCTTTTTCTGAAGATGCTACCCTCTTGGACTTTGTTGATTCCTTGAGGTACTTTAAAGTTTCTATCATGTCCCCCTCTCTCTTCTTTCCTCAGGGGTATACATATTAAGCTCCTTTAGTCTCTTCTCATAGCCTCTCTCTTGCAGACCCTGCACCATTTTAGTTGCCCTCCTCTGACTGCCTCTATCCTGTCTATGTCCTTGGAGATGGGGTCTCCAGAACTGGACACAGTATTCCAGATGGGGTCTCACCAACTGTCTGTACAGAGGATAACAACTTCCTGTTTTCTGCTGCTGATGCCTCTCCTATACATCCCAGTATACCCCGGCCTCCCTACTGCCTTCTCACATTGCTTGCTAACCTAAGGTCATCTGATATGATTACCCCAGGTCCCTTTCCTGTTTTGTTGTTGTTACTACCTCCCCACCCATTGTGTATTCTTCCCTGGGTTCTTGTTTCCCAGGTGCATTATTTTGCACTTTTGCATTGAATCCTAGCTGCCATCGTCTGACCATTCCTCCAACCTTGCCAAGTCCCTTTTCATCCTTTCCACGCCTCCTTGTGTATCAACCCTGTTGCAGATCTTTGTGTCATCTGCAAAAGGCATACTTTCCTTCAGTCCCTCTGCAATGCCACTGATGAAGACATTAAAAGGACTGGACCCAATATGAACCCTACGGTACCCACTAGTAACCGTCCTTTCTTCAGAAGTGGACTCCATTTACAATTACCTTCTGTGTCCTGTTGTCCAGCCAATGTTTTACCAGGCTACCACCCTGGGACCCACTCCCAGGCTGGTTAATTTGACTAATAATCTTTTGTGTGGGACTGTGTCAAATGCCTTGCTAAAGTCTAGGTAGGCCATGTCCACAGCCCCTCCCTGGTCTACTACTTTGGTCACCCAGTCAAAGAAATCTATTAGATTCATCTGACATGACCTTCCCACTGTGAACCTATGCTGCCTTGGATCCTGTGCTCCACTGACCTCTAGGTACTCAACTATTCTTTCCTTCAGAAGTGACTCCATCACTTTCCCTACCACAGAGGTCAGACTGACAGGTCTGTAGTTTCCTGCCTCTGTCTTGGTCCCACTTTGTGAAGGGAATACATCCGCCTTCCTCCAGTCCTCGGGTACCACACCATCCTCCCATGATTTATTAAAAAGAGTAGCCAGTAGTTTCACTAGTTCCTTCCTTAATTCTTTTAGAATTCTGGGGTGAATTCCATCAGGACCCATTGCTTTATCCACCCTCAGTTTTAGGAGTTCTTGCAGAACCCTTTCCTCTGTGAAAGGACAGGGATCGACCCCCCTATCAAGAGTACTTCTGTTAATTGGATTAGGCACTTCCCCCTCCTCTTTTGTGAATACTGAGCAGAAATATTCATTCAGTATTCCTGCTTTTCACTGTCCTTCTGCCCACCCACCGTTCATTCTATTCAGCCTCACTATCCCTCCCTTTGTCTTTCTACACTCGCTGATGTACCTATAAAAGGTTTTATCCCCCTTCTTAACTGAGTTGGCTATCTTTTCCTCAGTTTGGGCCTTTGCTATTCTGACTTCCCTCCCTGCTTCCTTCTGCCTTAACTGGTACAGCTCTCTTTCCTGCTCCTTCTGTGTTTCCTTATACTTCTGGAATGCTATCTTTTTCTTCCTGACTTTCACAGCCACCTCTCTTGAGAACCATAGTGAGCTTTTCTTTCATTTGATTTGTTTATTTGCTTCACACAAAGGCTTGTTGCCTCTGTGATGGCAGTTTTGATAATTCCCATTGTTGCTCCACCTCCTTCTAGCCTGTTTGCTAGTGCTTTTCTGAGGCAATCTCCCATCTTGCCAAATTCAGCCCTCTAAAGTCCAGTACCCTCACTTTTGTATGGCTTGACTCTGTAGCTGAGTTTAATGTGAACCACACTGTTTGATGGTCACTTGTCCCCAGATGGCAACCCACTTCTAGATCTGAGATCCTCTCCCTGCCCCGTTTGAGAGTATGAGGTCTAAGATTGCTCCCTCACAGTGGGTTCGAAACTAACTGTCTAATGCCTGCCACCTGTAGGGCCTCCAGAATGGCCCTGCTCTTGGATGTGGCTGCAGCAAATGTGCCCCAGTTAACATCTGGCATATTCAGGTCTCCCATCAACAGTATCTCCCTTTCTCTGCCATTCTAGAATGCCTTCCATCATATCCTTGTCCATTCCTTCCCCTGACATGGGGGTCTGTACCTAACCCTGTGCGGATTGTGGTGCCCTTTCCAGTCTCCAAGGTGACCCACAGTGCCTCCTCTCCTCCCTGTTTACTCTTTTGTTCAGTTGCTTTTATCCTTCCTTTACAGAAACTACTCCTCCTCCTCTTCTCCCCTGCCTGTCTCTCCTGTAGGTTATGTGCCCTGGTATGTTAACATCCCAGTCATGGTTCTCTGTGTACCATGTTTCTGTGACTGCTATGATATCCAGGCATCCCTCTTCCATTAAGGCCACCAGCTCAGGAGCTTGTTGCCCAGACTACCAGTCATTGGTACTCATTACCCTCCATTTCTGATGGCCTTACCCCCTTTTGCCCCATCCCTGTCCTTCTTGCCTTTGTCACTTTCTCCATTTACCCCTGCCCTTCTCCTATCGACACCTCCATGTTGGTGTTTGCCACACTTACTACCATGATTGTTTGGGGGGGGCTAGGATTTTCCTGCTCCTTTCCAGTGCCTCCCCCCTTGGCTAGTTTAAAAGCTTGCCAATGAAGCATTTAAACCTATCATCTAGGATCCAGGTTCCCCTCCCGGACAGATGCAGCCCATCATGCCAGTATAGGCTTGCATCACTCCAGGTGGCCCCCCTGTCCCCAATGAAGCAAAATCCATGAGCTCCACACCAGTTTTTCAACCACTGATTGAATCCTATGGTATGGAAGACCCTAGCCTCTCCTCTGCCATAGATGGGTAGCAGCTCCGAGAAGGTTACCGTGCGTGCTACTTGACTAAGACCCCTCCCCAATTCCACAAACTCTTCCTGCACTTCTCTAATCCCTTTCTTAGCCAGGTAATTTGTCCCTAAGTGGACAATGACATCCAGCTCCCTCCCCTGTGCAGCTGCTCCTGCAATCCTGAGGATTCGCTCCCTGTCCATCCAAGCCATGGCACCAGGCAGGCACCTTACCTCCTGCTCCCCTTCCTTGCCCAGTTCTACCTTCCTAACAATGGAGTCCCCCACCAGAAGTTGTTTCTTTCCCCTGCAGGGTCCCCTGCCACCCTTCTGTGGGTCTCCTTTGTGGAGGTTCCCAGCATCCTCGTTGGTCTCCACTGTAGGTGCCTCCATAGAGGAACCACACTTTGCCAGAATGGCATAGGAATTGTGGAGAGGTACAACTGGAGGGATGTGCCTCTGTTACACCACCCTCACCCTCCCTGAGCCCACTGTGGTCCAACTGCTCCTCTTTCTTGGCAACCTCTGAGGCAACGGCAGTGGCACTGGTGGTCCCTGGATGGAGGAGGTCCCACAAATCCTGGCCAACTCAGCCTGGATGTGCAACCTCCTCCCTCAGCCCAGAGAGGTGCCTGCAGATGGGACAACACCGCATCCTCCAGAACATCTCCCGGAAGACTGCTGCTCCACAGCCACTGCACTGCACCACTCCAATCATGTCTTATTTCTGGCCCCTTAACTGTTTGCAATCCTTACTCTTTCCTCTGTTTTTCTTTTCTCTCTCTCCTTACTTTCTGCCTGTGTGCCCTTTAAGCTCGTGATTGTCCTGTTCTGAGACAAGAATATCCTATATTTCTCAGTAGACCACTTACTTGTTCAGAGGCAGACCTCCAGCAGCTAGAGGGCGGAAGGCTACTCCTTGCCCTTCTGGGATGGTGGTTCCTTGGTGGTCTGTGATCGCTCACTTCCTGCCCCTAAACAGGAAGTTCCTGTTGTCAGTCAAATCCTGTGCCTATAAAAATAGAACTAGCTTTGGGTGGAGGGGAGGGAAGGAGGGCAATATAGTCCCAGTAGAGAAGTTCAGTCACACAGCAGTCCTTTCTCCCGGTGTCTTCTGCCAAGCTATTAGCTGAATCTTTCTAAGGCAGTCTTTAAATGTAGCTTCCTTCTAGCTAAGCCACTCCCCCTACTTACCAGATCTTTCTACAAGTAATTTAAACCTCACAACAGTTAAGTCCTTTCAGTCACCTGAGATTTACACCTAGATGACTTTTCAGTTACCCATTCAGTTCAGTTAACCCAAACACACACTCTTTTTGTTTTGTTTTGTATGTTAGTTTTTTTACCCTAAATTAAAGGTCTAAATACAAAAGTTCTTCTACTTTAGTCCCAGCAGAGAAGTTCAGTCACACAGCAGTCCTTTCTCCTGGTGTCTTCTGCCAAGCTATTCACCCCTAGGCAATGCAGTTTGTTAATCAGCCTTCTATGGGGGACCATGTCAAAGACCTTTATGAAGTTCAGATAGGCCATATACACCTTACCTCTCTGGCCCACTGCCTCAGTTCACCAGTCATGCCATAGATTAGTAAAATGAGTTTGTGCAAAACACAGTGCTTACAGTATTTTAAGTACAGTAAAAGTTATTGTTAGATGTATAAGTAAATAAATGCCATATAAGGCAGTGTACAGTATTTGTGTTACTGCATGTGTTGCAATGCTCTGTGTGTGTAGACAGTGCACTGCTATGCTGTACTGGAATACATGTATGCATGTATGGGCATATGTATTAGTCAGAGTGTATATGTGTGTGTGTGTATCATTACAATTAGAAAGTGCAGTTAGGTGACTCAGTTGCTAGTGCAAAAATGGCTAGTCTACCTTCCCTCTCTACCTAGATCAGTTTCAGAGTTATGCATGTAATTGCTGATTAAATGAGGTGTCTAGTGGTAATCCCACCCTCACTTTCCGATGCCTGTCAAAGCCTGAAAAGAAGAAAACAGTACCTCTGTCTTTTTTTAATCTATAAAAATGTGTGCAGACAGTGCACTGCTATGTTACGCTGGAATATACATGTATAAATGTGTATATGTATTAGTCACTGTGTGTGTATCATAACAATATGAAAGTGCAGTTAGGTGGCTTAGTGGTTAGTATAAAATTGTTAGTGCAAAATTGCTAGTTTACACATTTCTCACTGCTCACAATACCATTATTTTGCAGCCATATTGGCTCTTACCCGAGTTTGTTGATGTCTGTTATGCCACTTGTACATCTACCCTGGATAGATTGTTGCTTCTATTTCCCATTTTGGCCTGTCCTTTACTCCCTCACATCCATTATGTACCTTTACCCCTGATTGGGCATTTCTATTTTTTTCTTTATGTTGTTTGTTATTCCCATTGAATGCCTACACTAGATAGGGCATTGCTCCTACTCCCTATGTTTGGCCTACCTTTTACATTTATGAGTTTAATACTCTTAAAACTTGAAAATAAAATGTAATGTGGTCAAGGGTGGCACACCAACCAAGGGCACATTGTTTCCTGCCAACTGCCACCCCACAATGTTGACCCCATTGTGTAGCCCTTAAGCTTTGCCCTTTGGCTTGTAGACTGCAACTGGTGTCATTTGTGCTTGCCTGCCTCACTGTCATTCTTCTTGCAGGGAACAGTGGCTGCCTAATGAGGTGGTACTTTCTGACACCTTCCTAAAGCCAAGCATCCCAGTGGAAGAGAGGTACAATTTTGCGCCCCAGTCAACTAGAGCAGTTCATTACTTTATCACTAGTGTTTTTAAGATGCATTTTAGATATTTGGACCAAACAGACAACATGATATTAGAAAGAGAAAGTTGTGCAAGGCCTTTAATTGTAAGGCATTGCATGCTTCAAAATCTGGTATTATGGGGCAAAACACTAGGGCCAATGGCTGGCATAGTCATGGAAGAAAAAGGAGGAGGAAATGAGTTGGGAAGAATCCATGTGAGGGTAGGATATGCATCAGGAACTGTATGAAATACTATACATTTAAGCATTCATAGGACTGAGGAAGGCCTGCCAGGCGGACTATGGTGAAAAGCATTTTTCTGTGCCTCCTTGTTTAGTACACGTTTTGCGCAAGGTGAGGTATGCAGATTATTAATGATAGCTAGTGTGGTTTATCACCACAGCGTCATGCTGAGACCTCCACCTCTACCATGGTATTGGTGTGTGGTCATTTGACCTGTTCACTATATCAACATGAGGGCTGTGACTCTCTCTGGTTGGAGGCACTGTGATCTTTGTGACAGGTGTGATACCATGCTGCTGGGACCAAGCTTTGTGTCTAGGGACACTGGTGAGCACTAACAGGAATATTTTAGTGTCCAGGGGAGCTTAGATCAATTGAGACTGGCATCAGATCAACTGGGTGCTGAGAAATGCGTGCTTTTTGAACTGTGGTTGCAATGACAGAGGTGTGGTGAGAAACATGCAGGGGTTTGCATCTGCAAGCATGGGCAAAGTGGTTAAAATTCACTTGGCAAATTAATTTGCAAATTCCACAGAATTCACAAAGTGTGAATTTGTGAAGTTTTACATAAAAATATAGTCAATGAAGGCGGAAAAAGATGGGAAATCCATTCAATCTTCCCAAATTCCCTATAATCCTTGGAACCTACTGTTCCTCTAGGGTATTAACCCACCCCATCCTCTCTCTATTCAACTCCTTGGTCCTTTCGCCCCTGGTAACTACTATTCCCTTCATTATGTCCCAGCCCTGCTTGAATCCCTTGACTGTTTTCACCCACCACCTTAGCCAACAGATTGTTCCAAGGTTCCACCACCCTTTCTCTGAAGTAGTACTTCCTCAAATTTCTCCTTAACCTACCTTCTGTTAATTTTCATTCATGTCCATGTGACTACAAATTGGTATTCATACTAAATAGTTCCCTGCAGTTCACTTTGTTAATTCCTTTAAGAAACTTGAAGGTCTTTATCATGTTTCCACTCTCCCTTCTGGTCTCCAGTGAGAACATATTTTGTGCCTTGAGGCGCTCCTTATAATATCTGCCCTGCTGGCCCTGAATCATTTCTGTTACTTTGTGCTGCACTTTTTCCAGCCTATCCTTCTCTCTTCTGAGGTGAAGACTCCAGAACTGGGCACAGTACCCTAAAGACTACATCAGGATCTGTAGAGGGGAAGTATTACCTCTTTTCTTCTGCCATCAATACCCCTCCCGATATATCCCAGCATTCCGTTATCATTGCTACAGGCCTTGTTGCACTGACTCAATTGCTTCAGTGAGTTGCTAATGATAACTCCCAGATCCCGTTCCTCAGCTGTTTTGCTAAGTCTCTCTCATTCCATCCAGTACTGTCCTGGGGTTCTTTTTTCCTAGATGCATTACCTTGCACTTTCTAGCATTAAATTTTAACTGCTCCTATAATCCTTTGAATGGTGAAGCTGCTGTTTCTTTGGCAAATTTACAAATGTTCACTTGTTAAGTGGCCACATCACCCACCCCCAAATCATTTCAGAGTGAACACTTCACAATTTCAGTGAAGTCAAATTTCCTAAGGTCCACAGAAAGATAACAAAGCTTCATAAAAGTGAATTTCAACTGCTTTATAGCTATTCCACCAGTGAAGTTTAAATTTTCAAAATGTCTAGCACTAAGTGTACACAGATGCTTGCTGCTTTCATTAATTCCAGGCTTGTGCAGGCTGTTGCCATCTGCCATGTTCTCAGCTCTGCAGCTATGTTGGCTAGACTCCAGTTGAGCAGAATTTAGAATGATGGGTGAATGCCTCTGGGATGACCTGATGGGGTGCTGGTCACCAGGGGGTGGACAATCAGTGGGCAATGTTAAAAGGGGTCATAGTTAAGGTGGCAAACCTCTGCATCAAGCAAGTGAACAAAAACAAGAGAAAAATAAGACTGCTATGGTTTTTGATAGAGGTGGCGGTAAATACAAAGTCTAAAAGGGCTGCATTCAGAAGGTATAACGAGATGCAGAGACAGAAGGATAAAAAGGTATATGGGGAAACAGAGGGAAGCAGAGAAAGCAGTAAGGAGCACAAAAGTGCAAACTGAAGAGGGACTAGCCCAGCTATAACAAAAAGAGAGGCAATATTTTTTTAGATATGCAAGCAACTAGAGGAAGACTAAAGGATGGATTGCAAGGTTAAAAAGGAAAAAGTGCTACTGTGCAGAAGGGGACCAGGAAAATGTAGACATCCTGAACAAATGCGTCTGCTCGCTGTTCACAGAGGAAGGAGAAGGGGAAGGCCAACAAAAATAAATAAAAGCATTGGGGCAATGGACACTTGTCTTTTTTCAGAGGAGCGAGTCCTGAAAGGGGTGCATCCAACGGTATTAATGGATCTCAGGGAGATACAGGCTATACCTCTGATAGTCCTATTAACAGCTCACTGGAAACTGGTTTGGAAGTACTGCAGGAGGGCAGATGTAGTTCCATTTCACAAAAGTGTTAGTAGGGAGGATGCTGGCAATTATATGCCTGCCAGCCTGAAATCGGTGGAGGGAAAGATAATGGACACACTGATAAAGGAGTGTATTGTGGAATATCTGAATCAAACAGGTTACAAGACCCAAGGCAACATGGATTCTTGGGGTCATTTCAAATGAATATAGTCGACATCTTTGACTGAGTGACCAAGGAATTAGATCAGGAGGAGCAGGGGATATGGTCTACATGGATTTCAGTAGGCTTTTGGCACTGTCCCACACAGGAGACAAGTAAGCAAGCTGGGCAGCTTATGAGTAGGTCCAAGGGTGGTAAACTGGATAAGAAATTGGTTAGAGGATAGGCTACAGAGGGCAATGGTAAATGGAGTTCACTCTGAGGTAGAGAGGGTGACCAGTGGGGTGCCTCAGAGATCAGTGCTGAGACCAGTCCTCTTTAATGTCTTTATAAGTGACACTGCAGAGAAGGAGGAAGGGAAGCGCTACCTCTTTGCAGATGACACAAAAATCAGTAACAGGGTAGACACTCCCACAATGCAGAGGATGAACAGAGGCTTGAGAAAACATGAGGAGTGGTCAAGGGTATGGCAGCTGGGTTTTAATGTGAAAATGTGCAAAATAATACACTTGGGTCATAGAAACTTGGAGGTGGAGTACAGAATGTTGGGAGTGGTATTAACATCCATTGAGCAGGAAAAAGACTTGGGGGTAATCATATTGTATGACTTAGATATGGCAAGATAGCACAACAAGGCAGTTGGGAGGGTTAATGGGATCATGGGGTGCATAGGGAGGGGTATCACCAGCAGAAAGAAGGGAGGTGGCGATGCCCCTATATGGATTGCTTGTAAGTCCCACCTTGAGTACTGTGTCCAGTTCTGGAGACATCTCCAGAAGAACATAGACAAAGTGGAGACAGTCTAGAGGAGACAACTTAAATGCTGCAGGCTCTGCACCAAAAGCCCTAAGAGGAGAAACTAAAGAACCTCAGTACGTACACCCTGGTAGAGAGGAGGGAGGGAGATATGATAGAGACCTTCAAATACCGTAAGAGTGTAAATAAGGTAGAGGAGGGAAGTTTTTTTCAGAAGAAAAGTAGCTCAGGAACAAGGGAACATGCTACGAAGCTGGTGGGGGATAGAGTCATGAGAGATGAGAGAAGTACGTCTTCACAGAAAAAGTGCTGGAGTCCTGGGAACAACCTTCCACCAGAGGTGGTGGAGGTGAAGACAGTGGTGGGGGTTCAAGAATTCACGGACAAGGCATAAGGGTATAATAGTGGAAAGGGGGACAAGATCAGGTGACCATATATGGTTTATGGTGATACTGTAGGTAGGGAAAAATGGGCAGACTGGATGATCTGAGTGGTATTTATCCACCATCAAAATCTATGTTTCTATAGTTCTGTGTCAAATGTGACTGCTAACCATGTGGTGACTTTGAATAAAAGTCCTGTGATAGGGCTATTCTCAGCAACTGATGCATAGCATGCCAGAAGAGGAGAGTGCTCCATGTCTACCCATGTCTGATGTGGACAAAAGCTGGGAAAACAACTGGTGCTGATCAGTTATCATATACAGTACTTCCATTAAATTAGTCAACATTTATCCTTATGCAACCCTTCTAAATGCAAACCTCTCAACAGATTGCAGATGTGCTTAAGTCATCGAATAGTGTTTGGTGTCAACCAGCACTTACGGACTGCATATGTAATTGTGATGCATAAGACCCTATTCAAGACCAGAGACAGTATATGCACATTTCTCATGTAACCATACTTTGAAGTTCCTTATTCCAATGCCATTCTGTAAGCAGGATGCAGGGACAGCATCTACCCCCTATATATAGAGCTCCACGTGGAGGAAGGTAGGGTACAACCTGGTGATGGTGGAAGAGCTGGGCCAAACACTAGGATTATAATCTGAAACCTAGATCAGTTGACAGTAAATTTCATACTCTAGATAAATAGAGAACTATGGGATACAGATGACTGCATCTAGCACTGCAGTATACCCTTAAAAGTAGCCTTTTTGTTTACAAAGCTTTTTCTTTCACTCAGAGCCAGCCTGTCATGAGTCCCAGTCCACCCCTGATCATCACATACCTCTCCAGAACATACCAACCCACTGCTGACTTACCCTTGTGGAGAAGCAATCCCTGACCCACTGCAGGGGTCACCAGAGTGGCAGATCTAAATGCCATCCCTCCCCAATCTGGGAGCACTATCACATGGCATTGCCTTCCCAGCCTGCAGCCTAGTGCAAGTCAGCTCCCAAGTCTGCTCCTGAACCCTGGTCACTCACATTGGAGCAACCTGAACCCTTCTTATAGAAATAATACTATAACACTAATACTTCCACCAGACCACAATGCCATAGATTAAGGATATGTTTCAAGTGGTCTGAATGGGGCCCTAGTATCTCCTGAGTTGTTTGATAGGGTGTGATGCTAAGATAGTGTTATGTAATAGTTGCACCCATATGGTGTTTTAAGCCTTTCATTCTTAGCTTTTGGCATGCTACAAAGTATGGTTCCACTCCTCTAATGCCCCCAACCTATTTGTTTTATACCTCTACAGGCAGACAAAGATAGGGTCCAGGCAACTTATAAGTGGCTGAGAGGAAGGGCTAGGCAATGTTGTGAAGATGTCCCTAGCACCAGTTTAATTTGTATTATTGAGAAGCCATTGAAGAATACAGGTATCACAATCATGGCTTATATAGAAGCACTGGGCCCTAAGAATGAAAGAAAAATTGCTTTTGAGAACTTGGCCAGTGGCATGATGGCAGAATTTTATGTTACAGCCTAAGAGACTAGGGTTTATGTGCAAGTCCAGGAATTCATGACTTATATCAGTTTGGGAGCTGGCATGTTTCAGAGATGCACCACTCATATTATGAGGAGGGAGGGTATGTGCCAGTTACAAAGTGGCAATGGAATCAGTTAAGAAAGCAGTCATTAACTCAGCCTCCTGGTAGGAGGAAGGTTGCAGCTGTGTTGGTACCATTGTTGGGAAAAGAGGAAGGGGGATCCCAGCAGAAAAACAGAATACAAAAGAATGTAAAGTATTAGTTTTGCACTGCTGTGAATATGATTCTCTTTGAAGCTCTTTGTTGAAAGCACAGTTAATAATGCATTGGACCAATCAAGATACAGTAAATGATTTCTGTAAAGAGTACATTCTGTACCAAATTTATCAGCTTTTAAATTAGAAGTGATAGAACCATGGAAATATATCAAACTACATTGAAAAGAATAGTATACAAATATTGACCAGACATGAGGAAAATAGTGGGAAATATTGACATTGAGGAAGGAACTGTTGCCTGATTATAGTTATATTGCCCAATGTTGAAGTCTGACAGCAATATGACAATTGGAAGGCAATAATTCATCCCAAGGGGGTCTATATTTTCCACTATATCCTGACACAACTCCAGTTAATATCTTTTTTTTATTATACCTTGCCAGACATACAAGCATTAGAAAGGGCAATACTTGAGAAAACAATTGCCTAGTTCTAATGAAGTATTGCCTGGTCCTAATAAACTGTTGCCTGATTTTTTCATTTCTCAGAGAAATAGTTCAAAAACATTGTATGCCATACCACTGGCTCTGGCCCAAGCAGAGACAAGGATTTTGTTTCCTAAGGTAGAATAGAATAGAATAGAACAGAACAGAACAGGAAAGGATAAGCTAGGCTAGGCTAGGATAGGACAGGACAGGATAGGATTCTGAATAGAAAAGGATAGAACTGAATAGGATAGAATAGAATAGAACAGAATAGAATAGAATAGGATAGGATGGGACAGGAGAGGATGGGATAAGATACCAAGTAGAATAGAATAGAACAGACTAGAACTTGGAGATACAGTACTTAGTCTTGAAGTGATAGCTGGTGATAATTTACTCTGCATATACTGTATGCAGACAAACTGAGCAGCCTTGATTTGATTAACAACATTACACACAGTAACAGACAACTGCAAATAAACATGTAGAGAGAGATGAATGGAAAGTTGGTTGGGATAGTTTTTACAAGGTGTCATAAGATTGTTAACTTCTTGTTGTGTATATGCCAGAAAGGTGAAAATGGCACATGTGTTTTTTTAAACCAGCCCCTTAGTTTAGGCATCACAGATGGTGTAGTTGTCTATCCAATCAGCTCACAATTAGGTAATTCACTATGTGAGTATCTGATGATGATCCAATTATTTGACATCCAGATCAGATTAGGTGCTTTCTGATCTTTTTTATCAGTAGGGATAATATTATATAATCACATCTTCTAAGGAACAGCACCCCTATTAGTGCAGCACTCACTGGCACTGTAGTGCAGTGTTAGGGTTAAGAATGAACTTAAATCCCCAGATCTGGAATTAAACACATGGCATTATGTCCTAAATGTGACAGTGAGCCACTTGAATGTATGATTTATAAAGCTCTTACACCTTTAAGCAGTACATGGAACAATTAATAAGATGCTGTATGCAGCCAGTTAGATCATAAGGTGTGATGTATAGAAGAACAAGAAGAATCAGCTTTTCTTACACATTGTATCACAAAGTGCTTTACAAGCAATTCAAAAATGGTAGTGAAGTAACTAAACATGTAGTGGCAGCCATTTTGTACATCATCACTGACACACAGCCTTGGACTATTGCATGAACCTGTTTTTTTGGGAAGATACATTTTGGCCAGGAAGCTAAGAAAAATCCCCTTCTCTTGTAAAAAAGTGCCTTGGGTTCTTTTACTTCCACCTGGACTCCCACCAGGACAGCAACAGAAATGGGTAAAAAAGACCTTGGTTTAATGTCTCATCCAAAGGACAGAACACCCTGACAGTACAGCACCCGCTAGTACTGCACTCAGGTGCCAGAATTTAAGGTATGAGACCAGTCCTTGTGTGGGGCTAGAACCAACAAGCTTATGACCTAGAGGCAGATGTGCTACCAACTGAGCTATGCTGACTCCAAAAAGTTATTTACCTTGGCCTTCACATATTTAGTGTTATTTCTAATTGTGAAATACCAGTATTGCGTACTTCATAACTGAAACTACAGTTAACCAACAGGACCATGCACCTTTTGATATGATTTGCCAGTTAGGTGTGAGATTCTGGGGCACAATGCAGTGAAGTAAGAATGGGAACAGCACAAAATACATCAGCCCTCTGGTACTGCAAAAGGCTGTTGTATGCAAAGTAATCTGAACTATCAGGCACAAAAATCTGTTATTAGACAAAGAAAAATGTACCTCAGAAAAAAAGAAGTGTCTACTATTAAATGTATTTTTTTCTTGTTATTATTTTGAGGTATTCTGGATCTTTCATGATTTACAAGTATACATTATTTAGATTTTGTTGTGTTTAATTTCAGTTGATATTTGTTTTTTGTTTTGTTGTAGTATTTTGCAAAAAGTACATATGTGCAACTACTTGCAGATATTCTTCTTCTCCAACTTTAACCAAAGGTCTACAGTATAAAGGTTGACAATTATTTAGTTTTGAGTTCACTAATATTATTTGCACAAACTAAAAGGTTAATATAAAAAGTAATGCTAATATAAAACCTGTTAGTGAGCATCATTTTCTAAAGGATAGATACAACTTGTACACATTTTGTCCTGAAGTGTGTGTGTGTATGTGTGCATGAGCATGTGTGTGCGTGTGTGCATATGTGTGTGTGTGTGTGTGTGCATGTGTGTGTCTCTCTCTGAAGGTCTCAATAGTGTATTTTTTATGAGGGTACTTTTCCATATTCCACCATTGCTCCAAAGATTACAAAATGATATTAAAGGTGACATGTAAAGAACTCTCACAGCCTGCTCCCATAACTACATACCTTTCAATGCTGTTACGGGGGTCAAGGGCTGCTATGATCATTATTTTCAGAGCAATGCTGATATTTTAAAAAGCTGCTGAAAATCAGAGCTGAACAGAGAAGTGCTGAGTGGGTCCGAATTGAGAGTGCGCAAGTTGTGATGGGTATCCCACCCATTCTGTGACATAAACACTTTCAAGATGGCGGCTAGGCTGAGCCAGCTATTAAGAGCTCTGTACTGAGCTACTGCTCATTTTCCTGTTCTTTGCATTTTTCTTTTAGTTTTGTTAAGTTTGTGTTATTTTATTTTACCTATGTGACTGCCATTTATGTGACCCCTCAGCTCTGCCGCCTTCCCGGCTTGGTTCGTCGTTTGGCAGTTCTGTGATCCGTGTTTGCGGTTCTGATGCTTCTAAGGGAGAGTCTGTCTGGGAGCCCGGTGCTGGATTTCCCTGTCGGAGTTTCATTCGTTTGTTTTGATCTCCGCTGTGTGTCCTGAAACCTTTCTGGATTATTTGCAGAACCAGGGAATAGAGAAATGGAGGAGTGTGAGTGATTAAAACCTTGCTTGTCACTGCAAACTGCTGCACTACTGGAATTGGTACTACTGCTGCTCAGTTCATTGAATTTCCTTGTGGGAGGTCGGGGCTGGAGGTGAAGAGTTTCAAGTTCTGGGGATTTATGGAATATACTGACTTCGCCCATCGCAGCTTGCTGGCCCTTTTTCAGCCAAGTTTGGAGAAGTCTTGTCTTCTGTGATTGCTTGCGACTTGAAGGGTGAGGCCTGCGGTTGGTCACTGGGGCTCCGCTGTCCCTTGTCGAGCCTGGGTCCAGGGCAGGAATGCCCGTTGTTCAACCGCCGAAGAGTTGGTAGGGGAGCACAGTGTTGCCCTAAGTTACCTAGGGGTCAGTCGGAAGGCTGACTCTTTGAGTGACTGCAGCTACTGGTCTTAGGTTTGGGGGGGGCAAGTAGTGGATCTCCTGGTGAGGTGGCAGGAGGCATTTGACCCCGATGTTGGTTGGAGCTGCTAAAGAGAGTGGACTTTGGATTCTGCCTCATTGTTGTCAAAGACCTGGATTTACTCATGGATACTTCCTATCCCTGCCCCATCTACTGCAGCGCTTGTTTGTCTTGTGCTCAAGGATCACTTTGTTTGACCTTTCTTAGTGCAGCAGTCACTGGAGGGTGGTAAGAGTACCCATTTTATTATCTTCCTCAAATTTTCAAGTGACTATTGGCCTCTTTTTTTATCTACTGTATGAGAGGCAGTGGTGTAAATGAGCTATTGTCTTACCTGGACTAGTGAGAGCTCTCTGGGTATTGACTTTTATACTACTTTGCAGTTTATGTGGTAACTGGTTGCCACTCCTAAATCCGTTCTGCTGACTTTCTGAAATTTCTGGACTGATTTTTCTTTTTGTTTATTTTAATAAAATAGTATTTTAGAGTGGTATGGTTTTGTTTCTGTTTATTTATTATTTTTATTACTTTATATTATTTTATTTTTAATTGATTTATTTTTTTTAGCTGAATTGGTTGTTTTTGAGATTTAACTGTATAAGGATTTGGGTGTTATTATATTATTTTGTTTTAACTGTTTAAAGTTGAGGATTTGTATTTGATCTGATGTGTTTACCTGTTGCCCTCCAGTCGTACGCTACTCAGCCTCTGCTCTCCACTCCCTCCGCCCCTTTTATAACCCCCTCTGTTTTTTTCTACTTACCAATGCTGTCGGGCATTGGGTATTGCCCATAGGAGGAGGGGGGTGGGGGGGTGAACAGTGGAGGCGAGTGGAGTGGAGCGCCCCCATTGGAATGATTAAGCCCAGGAGACGCCCTGAGGCAAACTGGAGCTTGGAGCGTGGACCATCCTGCTTGATCCCCATACCCAAGGGCAACATCATTAGTGATGTGCAGGTAGCCGGGGAAGTCCAGGAGTTTTGTCCAACCCGGGCGATGTTGTGCAATGCCAGATCTGTCCGGAACAAGACTGCTGTAATTTCAGATCTTGTTGCCTCGACAGATCTGGCTTGCATCACTGAGACCTGGCTGGAGAATAATGCGGGACCAATTTTGTAGGCCGAATTCCAGCCGAATACAGTGATACATCGCCCGAGGTTGGACCACGGGGTGGGGGTGGGGTGGGGTTGCAGTCTGTTTTAAGACCGAATTGGCTCTCACTAGTGTTCCAGTTGAGGAGACCACCTCTTTTAAATGTGCTATTGTAGCAGGTGTGGGCTATCAAATTGCTCTCATCTATCATCCATCAGGAGATGAGAAGCAATTCCTTAAGGAAGTAGCAGACTTCTTTGTCGATCTGGCCTTGGAGTCTACCAGACTGATGGTTCTGGGTGACTTTAATGCATGGGTTGAAGATGAACTCTCGCAATTTGGACAACACTTCCTCCAGTTAATGGATTTACTGGGCCTAACACAGGTGATTACCACTGCTACACATAAAGGTGGCCATTCTCTTGATTTGGTCTTCCTCCTGGGTATCGAGGCCTCTGATGTGGGGATGGAACCAGTCAGTTGGTCAGATCACTACACTGTGAGATTCAAATTTGGTGCCCCTCCTTGTAGGCTGACCCCTGTGGAGATGTACCTTTCTTCCAATGGCCTTGTGGTGGTTCTTGACCTAGCACTACTTCCTGTGCATTGCAATGATCCAGAGGCACTGGTTATGGCTTATAATACTGCCATTACTTCTGACCTGGATTCCATTGCTCCAGTTCATGTGCGTCCTCTCTCCCTGTGACTTCAGGCCCCATGGTTTGATGGAGTCTTGAGGGAGTTGTGGCGACTTGGACGCAGGTTAGAATGTTGTTGACAGAGGTCTGGCCTGGATGCCGACCACCTTAGACTGTTAGAACGTTATCAATTCTATCAGTCAGAAATCTCCCGTGAGAAGGCAGAGTTCCTGTCCAGGAAAATTTCTGCCGCTCAGAACCGACCTGCTCAGCTATTCAGAACTGTGGACAGATTGCGCAACCCAATCTGTCTACAGCTCCGTAGACCTTTTTCACAACTACAGTGTGATGAGATTGCTCAGTTCTTTGCTGATATGGTGGCTGACATTAGGTCAGACATCTGTTTGACATGTTCTATGCTAGTTGCAAGTGGCCAGGATTGGGTCGCTATCCCCCTTCCTCTCTTGGAGTACCTTCGACAGCCCGGAAATCGTGGATGTTTTGCAGATTGTCCAGGGACTGCTTCCTACCTCCTGTGGTTTAGATCCAGGTCCCACTCCCCTAATTTTAGGGTGTGGAGAGTCCATTCTACTGGATCTAGCACAGATAGTCTGGTCTTCCCTTGACTTGGGTGAATATCCCTGTTCCTTGAAAGAGGCAGTGGTGACACCCTTGTTGAAGAAATCATCTTTGGACCCAGACTGTCTTGCTAACTACAGACCTATCTTGAACCTTCCCTTTGCAGGGAAGGTGATCGAGAAGGTGGTAGCAGCCCAGCTGGAGAACCATTTGACCATCCATAGCATCTATGAACTTTTCCAATCAGGTTTCCGTAAGAGGTATAGTATCGAGACTGCGCTGGTTCGGGTGCTCAATGATCTCCTGATGGTGAGACCAGAGAAAACAGTCCATTTTGGTTCTACTGGATCTGTCATCAGCATTTGACACTGTCTACCATGGGGTACTACTGGAGCGCCTGAGTTGTATTTGTGGACTCTCTGGGATTGTGCTCAGATGGTTCACATCATACCTCACTGGAAGAACTCAGAGGGTGGTGTCAGGGTTTTTTCCTCTGATCCTATATCTCTATTTTGTGGGGTTCCTCAGGGCTCTATATTGTTCCCCATTTTTTTTGCGGTGTAAGTGCTTCCACTCAGAGACATTGTGAGACGGTATGGGTTGGGATTTCACTGTTATGCAAATGATACCCAGCTGTACCTGTCTTTTGCACTAGACCAGGAAGGAGCTATCTCAGTATTTAATAGCTGCCTAAATGAAATCCAGGATTGGATGAGGTCCAGTTGGTTGAAGTTGAATTCTGGGAAGTCCGAGGTGTTGGTATTGGATCCAGATCACCAGATAGAGGGACCTGTGGCCGGCTCCCCATCTGGGGTGTTTTGTGGGGATGTTGAACTACTGGTCTCTGAACGGGTGCGAGATCTGGGGGTGATCTTAGATGTGGGGCTGACTCTTCATTCCCAGGTGTCAGCAGTGGTAAAATCTTCCTTTTATCATCTGAGAAGCATTGCCAGAATCAAGCACCTTGTTCCATCCAACGATCTGCAAACTTTGATCCATGCCTTTGTGACCTCACACCTGGACTACTGCAACTCGCTTTACCTTGGGCTTACGGGGGTTGATATCTGCCGCCTGCAGCTGGTGCAGAATTCCGCAGCCTGAGTACTTCCAGGTACTCCTAGATCTTCTCATATTACTCCAGTGCTGCGGGAACTGCACTGGCTGCCAGTTCAGTGGTGGATCACCTTCAAAGTTGGATTACTGACTTTTAAAGCCCTGCATGATCTGGGCCCTGACTACCTGAAAGAACTCCTGATTCCTTACTGCCCTGTGAGGCCATTTCACTCAGCCGACGAGGGGTTGCTGGAGATTCCTAGGGTTACATTAAAATCAGCTGGGGCCCGGGCTTTTACGTTTGTGGCCCTCTCCCTTTAGAATTCTCTACCCCATCGGATAAGGGAGTGTATGACCATGGGAAGCTTTTAACAGGCTCTCAAATCCTTTTTATGGGAAAGGGCCTATGGTGGTTCTGATTAATTGCTGTATCTGTTTTAATAGCTTTTATATTACTGTTTGTATATTTTGTTTGTATTATATTTTACTGGAATGCGCCTTGGTATTCGAAAGGCGCAATACAAATAAAAATATTATTATTATTATATAACACTGCTGCTCTTATTGTTGCAGCAGTGGAAGTAACATAAAGGGACACTGTCAACCACTTTAGGTATCACTTGTCCTGCCCTCCCCCAAGCTGGACCCCCGCTGTTCATTGGGTACTCAGTCAGTGTCCTAGGAGGTTGTGAGGGCCTTGCTTGTCCTGCTCTCCCCCAAGCTGGACCCCTACTGTTCCTCAGTCACTCAGTCAGTGTCCTTGTAGGTTGTGAGGGCCTCGCTCGTCCTGACCTTCCCTCCCCCAAGCCGGACCCCCACTGTTCATTGGACACTCAGTCAGTGTCCTAGGAGGTTGTGAGGGCCTTGCTTGTCCTGCCCTTCCCCAAGCCAGACCCCAAATGTTCATTGGGCACTCAGTCAGGTATGGCAGGCCATGCTGCTGTGGTTCAGAACACCAGCTATTTCTATCAGCATTACTGAGAGAATGGAGTTTTGAATCCTGGCTCCATTTTAAAGGCCCATGGACAATTCCGTCGGCAGAGCTATGCTGATAGTTTATTTGCTCTGAATTTCTATCTAATTCTGTGTGTTACTCACTCTCTGCAGGGAGCTTTAAATTCAATTGCAATTTCCTTGTGTTTTAACCTTTTCTGCAAGGAGCTTTAATTTGCTGATATGCTTTAAACTGTCTGCATGCTCTAGTCTAGAATCTGTATCCATTTCTCACTGTATTAACACTACTGCAGAGTACTTTAATCTACTTGCTCAAGACTTGCTAGACATTTATTCAGGTGTTCTGTTTTTACTAGTCTGTAAAAAAAATAGTTAGCCAGTTTAGGGGTCCTCAAGTACACCTCAGTGATTGCTTTCCTAGTAAATTCTGACTCGGTGCTGCAGGCTTTAACCCTGTATAGCTGCAGGCTTTTACATGGAGTTGTTGAATTAATTTTTAACTGAATGCTGCACAGATTACCCTGTCTGTCAGCAAAAGTAACAAAGAAATAATAACAAATTTTAATCTTACCAGGTCCGAGTACAGCAGAGAAAAACCCAACTCTTGAGTATCACATTTCAAATTAATTTTACCAACCAGAATTAAAGTGCATGAGCTGTTGTTTCAGTGCCTTAGTGCCTACTGATACAAGCTGCAGAGTCACATCATTAATTCAATTCAAACCCAGCTGCACTTAAAACTGGAAATTCCAACTGCATTTCAAACTGGGATTCAACTCGAGCAGGGAACAAACTTTGTATAGTATTTGTGAGCCCCTCCTCCTGCCTACCTGTTAAATAATACTTTCTTTTCTTCTCTTCTCCAGTGTTCTAGGAGGTCATGAGGGCCTCACTTGTCCTGCCCTTCCCCAAGACAGACCCCCGCTGTTCATCGGGCACTCAGTGAGGTACGCCAGGCCTTGCTGCTGCGGCTCAGAACACCAGCTATTTCCATCAGCATTACACGCTGGCTGCCCCATAGGCTGGCTATCAACCCACTTTCCCTTTAGCAGATTATCTGCTTTCACCACTAGTGGCCACACTAGACATCCCATCTGCCTACACACAGAAATAATTAACATGTTACCACTTTATCTCACTATGCTGTGCATGCTCACACCCCTAACATCCCTCCCACATTCCTCCTATCCAGTGCCACAATCAAACCCCAGTATAATAGGCAGTAGGGCAGCTCCTCCTCCCTACCACACCACCTCCACCATGGGGCTGCCACTTCCAACGTCTCCTGGTTAACTGGGATCCCGGTGCTTCCATCCTGCCACCCTCCTTCCACACTGGGCTGACTGCACTAAAATTCTCTTATTCAAATAGCTCTCCAGAACCCTTCCCGCGACATTGTGTCCACTGCAAGTCGCAAGGGTTCATGCTCAAAACTAAACAGCTGCTCACACTGCTGTTACTCCTAGCAGGAGATGTTGAGCTTAACCCTGGACCAACCCACCCCAACCCCTCCCCAGCTCTCAAATTACCAAAGTGTGTTAAAATAATGCACCTAAACATATGCAGCATCCTGAACAAGCTCACCATCCTACAACAAAGTGTCTTAACGCTGTGATCAGCTATTCCAATTATAACCGAAACATGGCTGCCCCACAATCTGGATGCTGAATTGTCGATCCCTGGCTACTCCCTCATTCAGCATAACCACCAGGTTAAAAAAAGAGGTGGAGGCATTGCCATGTTCATCTCCTCTCAGCACCAGTTCACCCCTGTCTAGCTCTTCATGCCCACACTGTCCATTGACTCCTTGCTAATTAAATTCTCACTCCCACACTCAATTCCATTATTTGTAGCTGGGTTCTGCTGCACCCCCAACACCCCTATGCCAGTCATAATGGACCACCTGAGCACCCTAAAATCACTCGGATCGGGGGTGAGCTGCTTATCCTTGGTGACTTCAACTCTAACTGGCTCTGCAGTGCTAGCTCTAAGCTACTGTACGTAGCCATGTAAATGCACTAAATCTGTCCCAACAAATTTCTGAACCCACACACTTGAATCACAAATTCCAGATCACTCCCTATTAGACTGGGCCCTTACCTCACACCCACATCAAATTCTTGAGTCAGGACTCCTTCCCGACTCTCTAAGTGATCAGCACATGATCTACGTGGTAAGGAGATATTCAGGCCCAAAGCTCCTCCCCTGTGAACACTACTCATCAGCTCATGAAAATACCTTGACCTTACAGTGCTCCTATTCGACCTGTCAAACACTGATTGGTCCTTCGTCCCTTGGGCATCCTCCATTGACACTGCCCTTGAACTTTTCAAGTCCAGCTTCCTCGCTATATGGAACTACTATGCACTGCTGAGAAGGACCCATATAAGGGGTGCCCACCTGCCCTGGGTCACCACCAATGTTATTGATCAACTTCATGCCAGGGATCAGGCATGGAAAGCCTATAAGGCAACCAACACCCAGGTGGCACTTCAACTCTGCTGTCCACTCTGCAACTCCTGCACTAGGCTCCTACGACAGGCCAAAGCAAACTATTTCAAGGCCTCTTTCTACTCTAAACTAAATCACCCTGCGAAATTCTGGAAATCAATCAAATCGCTTCTCCTCCCTCCCCTACCCAGCCCCCACCCCAGCCCTTAATGTTGATGGCTCCATCATCACTGAACCAGGTGCAGTGGCCTCAGTTTTTAACACCTTTTTCACTAGCTGCACGTCCCCTCTACTATCCTCATTCCCGCAACACCACTCAAGCCCAAACACTCCCATTCCACCCACCTCCTCGTCTTTCTCCTTTCCCATGGTCACCCCAACCGAAGTGCTAAAAGCCCTGCGGCCACTCAACCCCTCCAACAGTAAATGCCCCTCGTGTCTGAACTCCAAAGTGCTTCACCTATCTGCCACTGCCATTGCCACACCACTGGCCGCTCACTTCAATCTCTCTTTCTCACATGCTGCAGTCCCATCTGACTCGAAATGTGCCACATTCATCCCCCCCTCTTGAAAGGGGTGACCCCTCCTCACCGGTTAACTACTGCCCTATCTCCCTACTTCCCATCCTAGCCAAACTTCAGGAGAGCCTTGTGCTCACCGAACACTCCTCCTTTCTTGACTCCTCCTTCTTCTTCACACCCTATCAATCTGGATTTAGGAAGTCTCATTCCACCATCACCTCCCTTCTACGGCTCACCGACACCATCCTCACGGGTATGAATCACAAGCACATCACCTCAGCTATCCTTGTCGACCTTGCCAAGGCATTCAACACTGACTCCCATGCCCTTCTGCTATCCAAACTCTCCCATGCAGGACTCTTGGAAACTACCACCATCTGGTTCCAATCCTACCTAGCCGTCGGGTCTCATTCTGTAAGAATTGGTCATCATACTTCTGTCCCCCTCCCTGTAACTACTGGGGTTCCCCCAAAGCTCAGTCCTCGGCCCGATACTGTTCTCCATTTTCCTGAATGACCTGCCCTCAGTATGCCTACACACATCCATTCAAATTTACACCAACGACATTGCACTGTATGCATCAGGTCCCTCCCCCACAGAAGTGGCCTGTAGACTCCAGGAGGACTTCAGTGCTGTTCAGCTCTGGTTTCACTCAAACCAGCTCTTTCTAAATCCCAAGAAAAATATCTCACTAACCTTCTGCTCTAGACAGAGACTCTCCCAATTCCTCACCACCCCCACTTTCCATACCATTGATGGGACTCTTTTGGAGGCCTACATCTCTTCTGGTACCTTGGGGTCTGGCTCGACCAGCACCTTGACTTCTCAGCACATATCAATTAAATCCACAAGAAACTTCACCCTAAGCTGGGTGCCATATATCAAAACAGGGGCTGCATCCCTCTGGAAACTTGCAAGACAATCCTACAGAAAATGATCCTCCCTATAGTTGACTATGGTGACATAGTATACAGCGCTGCCCCTAAGTCCACCCTAGCTAGACTTGACCCCCTCTTCCATTCCTTCTGCTGTTTTGCCCTAGACTGCCCTCCCTCAGTGCACCACTGTGACCTCTACAAGTCTCTAGACCTACCCTCACTCCAGGATCAAAGACTGGTCCACTGTGCTAGGACAACTGTGAAATTCTGGGCACAGTCCCTCCCCCCCCACCTAGAGTCCTCCCTCGAAGTTCAACCCCCCGCATATTCTCTCAGGAACACTGACTCCTGGCTTCTGTATGTCCCACATATGTCCATAGCCAAAGGCCAAGCTTCCTTCAATTACCGCATGCATAAACTATGGAACTCCTTGCCAGCTGACATTAGGTACACAGACAACATTCAAGCTCAACCATCTCCTCAAGTCTCCTTTTCTCCCCCACCTGCACATGCAGTCAGCTCCACTGTGATGCCAAATGTCCCACCTCTCTCCCTTAATTTTTACTGCACTATGGCACATTGCAAAGAGCTCATAGACCTAGGCCCTCAGCCTAGTACCTGGAGTCAATTGGCCTGAAGCTGATTCTTAATGCCATATGTGTTTCTTCTAGTGCTCTCAGTATGTGGACCTTCATGTGTTTAATATATTCACTTTATTTGCATAGATCAGTTGTAAGTTCCTCTGGATGTGCTAGTAGTTTACTTCTCTTCTGCTATTCCCACATCTACTGTACTCAGTGTACCCACTGCTTTTCTTGGCAATTAAGTTACATGTATTGTATATTGTACTTTATAATCCTTGTGTATGATGCTGTATATATCCCTTCCCCCCTCCCCCAGGACGCATCTGGAATCGAGCAGTACACAGCTCAGTATGCCTTCCTGGTAAAACTCTTCAATAAATAAATAAATAAATAAGTGTACCTGGTTTAAAAAACACATATTTCAGTTGTTCACTTTCTGTAGAGACTGTCACTGAAGCTGGTTGTTTGATTCCAATTCTTTTAAAAAAAAGTGAAAAACAGACTTTCCACCATACTGATGTTACCACACAAAAACATGTTTGTTTACATTCCATGATCAACTCCCACTGCATCTTTCCTAGATTTAGGAACATCCCCAACACAGCCTAGCCACTCAATATGTATTAGGAGTAGAGGAGTCTATTGCATTGTCAATGACTGCACTGTCTGGGGGCATTTCTAATGTCCAAGAAGTGTGCATTAAGAATATAGTAGACCCAGGATTTACAACAAAACAAGGTTGTTTATAACTATACATTAGCATGCATTTCAGTTCTACTAAGCAATGAAGCAGACAAAATAACCAGCAACATCAATGAATTTTAGACAAGGTAAGCAATCATAAAATGTGGGTTTGTCACTAGAAATAATGTGATGGAAAAAAGGTTGACAGTGTCCCTTTAATGTACTCTTATTGTTGCAGCACGGGCAGACTAGATGAACCAGGCAGTTGTTACACGAGGTCCCAGCACCCTGATTGATACCCCAGTGGTACACTGCAGACAACTAGCATTTAGGTATGTTATACTAACATAGAGGGCTATGGACATCTACTGTACAAGAGTAGATGGCAGGATATGTATGCACATGATTGCTATACAATTTGCTTTCTAATACACATACGTGTTTCTTACTTATAAGATTTTAGGACACTTGTGTCATTGTGGTCTTATGATATATGAGTCGGCACTGCCATCTTCTGATGATTTCTATTATTACACGGTTATGTACAACACGGCTATGTACAACAAACTACTTTCTTTGTTTCCACAAAGTGATGACTATAACAAAATGGTATAATGTTACCTAGGACTGTAGTGCCACCTCTAATTTATCCAATAGGGCTCATCTGTTTAACTAGAAATGTTTCTGTCTTACAATAACTATGGTAACTATCTTAGGTTTATAATGTAAGATAGCAGAAATATAAACATTTTTAAGCAAAGTTTGGATGAATTTATGGGGGATAAAAAGTTTAAATTACACCTATAAGGCATATGGTTGGCGAGTACAATAAAGGGCTTCATGCCTACTGTACTTGTAAACTTCTATGAACCTATGAACATTACGTCTTCTTCCTCAGAGACCCCTGAGATTTCTACGCTCCTTGAGGTATAGGGAACACATAGCATTGGCTCCCAGTTCCTAATGGTGAGAACTGCTTAGGGCAACTGTGATTTTCCTTTGGTAGTAATAAACATGATGTATTACTCTTATGCAACTTGTTTGTGACTTCTTTGCATCTCTATCATAGCCAATCCTGGGACAAGAACCAGAACTACCACAAAAACAAGAAACACCATAAAAACAATAAGGGTAAACAACAACGACCAGGCCCTACCTATAGGGTAATAACTAAAGAGAACTGAAGCCTCCGAGACCTTCTGGGGCAAGTGTGCTCTGTAGTGGAAGCTGTTCCAGTTTGGGCCCTTCCTGCAGTATAATCAGGAGGGCAAGCCTCAACAGGCCACGGGGACACCAAAAGCTAAGGCCCTCAGGCCCATACAAGCCTGAACCCTGAAGCGGTTCCCTGTATAGCATCGGTACAGCTTGGTGAAATGGTCCACAGGCATCAGGCCCAGATGCTCTTCAAGGAAGTTCCCCATGCTTCCACTGGTACAGATTGACAATTACAGGCCCCAGTCTTGACTGTAAACAAGCTGGCCTTGGATACAAATGGAAGGCCTTGCACAGAGGCCAAGGTCAGAGGCTGACTACTTACAGTGCTGTTAGATACAGGCACAGCTGTGTCTGTATTACATGATGACAACACAGCCACATCATCTTGGTCTGCCAGACAGAGAACCAACATGTCTGGCATGGATGGCATGAGGTTATCTACGTATCACTCATTGCCACAGCCTGTGACAATGGGTCACCTACAAGCGTACCATACATTTCAGCTTATGGTACTGCATGATAGAAACATAGAATTTGATGGCAGATAAGGACCGCTTGGCCCACCCAGTCTGCCCATTTCCCTACCTACTGGATAAGCTGCAGATCCTAGTTAACCAGCAGCCTACTTCTTCCTACCCCCACCCCCTAGAATTGCCTTATGACTGTCCCATACATGCTTGAATTCCACCACTGTTTTTGACTCCACAATCTCCTCCGGAAGGCCATTCCACACATCCACAACCCTCTCTGTGAAAAAATACTTCCTTAAATTACCTCTGAGCCGCCCCCCCTCTATCTTCAAATTGTGCCCCCTTGTTCTTGCACACCTCTTTTTGAAAGATGCTATCCTCTTGGACTTTGTCGATTCCCTTGAGGTACTTGAAAGTTTCTATCATGTCACCCTTCTCCCTCCTTTCCTCGAGGCTATACATATTAAGTGCCTTAAGTCTGTCTTCATATGTCTTCCGGTGCAGACACTGCACCATTTTAGTTGCCCTCCTCTGGACAGCTTCCATCCTGCCTATGTCTTTGCAGAGATTGGGTCTCCAGAACTGCACGCAGTACTCCAGATTTGATCTCACCAGCTGTCTGTACAGAGGGATAAAACTTCCTGATTTCTACTGGTGATGCCTCTCCCAATGCATCCCAGTATCCCCCAGCCCTCCTTATTGCCCTCTCACATTGCTTGCTCACCTTTAGGTCATCTGATATGACTACCCCCAGGTCCCTTTCTATTTTTGTTGTTATTAGTATCTCACCCCCCATTGTGCACTCTTCCCCTGGGTTTTTGTTGCCCAGGTGCATTACCTTGCACTTCTTAGCATTGAATCTAAGCTGCCATACATTTGACCATTCCTCTAACCTTGCCAAGTCCCTACACATCCTTTCCACCCCACCTTGTGCATCAACTCTGTTGCAGATCTTTGTGTCATCTGCAAAGAGACATACTTTTCCTTCCAGTCCCTCTGCAATGTCACTTATAAAGACATTGAAGAGGACCTGTCCTAATACTGAACCCTGCAGTACCCCACTAGTAACCTCCCTTTCTTCAGAGTGGACTCCATTTACTATTACTCTCTGTGTCCTATTCTCCAGCCAATTCTTTACCCAGGCTGTCATCTTGGGACCCACTCCCAGGCTAACTTGTATATTAATCTTTTGTGTGGGACTGTGTCAAATGCCTTGTTAAGGTCTAGGTAGGCCATGTCCACAGCCCTTCCCTGATCTACTACTTTGGTCACCCAGTCAAAGAAATCTATCAGATTCATCTGGCATGACCTTCCGCTGTGAATCCATGCTGCCTTGGGTCCTGTGCCCTCTGGCCTCTAGATACTGGACAGTTCTTCCTTCAGAAGTAATTCTATCATTTTCCTATCACTGAGGTTAAACTAACAGGTCTGTAGTTTCCTGCTTCTGCCTTGCTCCCACTTTGTGAAGGGAATCACATCTGCCCTCCTCCAGTCCTCGGTACCACCCCATCCTCCCATGATTTGTTAAAGAGGGTAGTCAGTGTTGTCACTAGTTCTACCCTTAGTTCTTTTTAGATTCTGGAATGAATCCCATCAGGCCCCATTGCTTTGTCCACCTTCAGTTTTAAGAGTTCTTTCATAACCCGTTCTTCTGTAAATGGGCTGGTATCAACTTCTGTATCCAGAGTGTTTCTACTGTTTGTTTTAGGTACCTCCCCCTCTTCATTTGTAAATACTGAGCAAAAATATTTGTTTAGTATCTGTGCCTTTTCACAGTCACCCTATGCCCACCCTCCATCCCCTTTATTAAGCCTCACTATCCCTACCGTGGTCTTCCTTCGCTCCCTGATGAACCTATAAAAGGTTTTATCCCCCTTCTTAACTGAGTTGGCTATCTTTTCCTTGGTTTGGGCCTTTGCTGTTCTGACTGCCTTCCCAGCTTCCTTTTGCTTTAACTGATATAGTTATCTGTCCTGCTCCTTCTGTGATTCCTTGTACTTCCTGAATGCTTTCTTTTTCTCTTGAACCTTCACTGCCACTTCCTTTGATAACCATAGTGGTTTCTTACATCATTTTTTGTTTATTTGCTTCACACAAAGGCTTGTTACCTCTGTGATGGCAGTTTTTATTATTCCCCATTGTTTTTCCACCCATCCTTCTTTCCCATTTGCTAGTGCATTCCTTAGGCACTCACCCAATTTGGCAAAGTCAGCCCTCCTAAAGTCCAGTACTTTTGCCTTTGTATGGCTTGACTCTATTGCTGTGTTTATTGTGAACCATACTGTTCGATGGTCGCTAGTTCCCAGATGGCTACCCACTTCTACATCTGTGATCCTCTCTTCATCTCCATTTGAGAGAACCAGGTCTAAGATTGTTCCCTCTCGAGTGGGCTCCAATACTAGTTGTCTAAGGCATGCCCCCTATAGGGCATCTAGAATAACCCCACTCTTCGAAGTGGCTGCTGCAACTGCACTCCAGTTAACTCTAGCATATTCAGATCACCCATTTGCAATATCTCCCCTTTTTCTGCCATTCTAAGTATACTTTCTATCATTTCCTTGTCCATTTCCTCCCCCTGAGAAGGGGGTCTGTATACAACCCCGTGCAGATTGTGGTGCCATTGCCTGTCTCCAAATTTACCCACAATGCTTCTTCTCCTCCCTGTTTACCCTTTTGTTCTGTTGCTTTGATTCCTTCCCTTATGTAAAGAGCTACTCCTCCTCCTCTTTTACCCTCCCTGTCCCTCTTGTAGATAGTGTATCCTGGTATGTTTACGTCCCAGTCATGGTTTTGTGTGTACCATGTTTCTGTGACTGCCACAATATCCAGATGTTCCTCCTCCATCAAGGCCACTAATTCAGGAAGCTTGTTACCCAGACTATGGGCATTGGTACTCATTGTTCTCCATTTTTTGATGGCTTTACCTTCTGTTGCAGCATCCCCCACTGACCTTTCTACTTTGGTCTTTTCTCATTTAGTACCCTGTTTTGTAGGAGAGGCTGGGATTTTCCTGCTGCTTATCAGTGCTTCCCTTTGACTAGTTTAAAAGCTTGCCAATGAAGCATTTACACCGATTGCTCAAAAGACTTGTTCCCTTCCTGGACAGATGCAGACCATCCTGCCAGTATAGGCTGGTGTCCCTCCAGGTGGAACCCCAGTCCCCAATGAAGCCAAACCCCTGTGCGTCACACTGTTTTTTCAACCATTCATTAAACTGCATGGTGCAAAGTACCCTCGCCCCACCCATGCCATTGACAGGCAGCACCTCTGGGAAGGATACTGTGTGTGCTACTTGTCTTAGGCCCCTCCCCAACTCTACAAAGTCCTCCTGCACTGCTCTAATATCATGATGAGCCAAGTCATTTGTCCCTAGGTGGACAATGCTGTCCAGCTCAGACTCCCGTGCAGCTGTTCTCGTGATCCTGAGGATGCGCTTCCTGTCTCTCCAAGCCATGGCACCAGGCAGGCACCTTACTTCAGTTTTCCCTGCTCCCCCCAGTTCTATCCCACTAATAATTGAGTCCCCCACCAGGAGCTGCTTCCTTTCCCTGTGGTGTCCTCTGCCTCCTTCCTGTGGGCCTCCCTTGTGACAGTTGTCCTCAGCCTCCTTAGTCTCCTCTCTGGGTGCATCCATAGGGGAGCTATGCTCCCCAGAATGGTGTATGGATTGTGGAGTGGAACAACTGACTGGGTGTGCCTCTGTTCCACCATCCTCACCCTCCCTGAACCCACTGTGGTCCAACTGCTGTGCTTTCTTCACAACCTCTGAGGTAGTGGTGGTGGCTCTGGTGCTCCCTGGATGGGGAGGTTCCTTCCTACTGTCCAGTGTGGCCTGGGAAGGTTCCTTACTACTGTCCAGTGTGGCCTGAGGCGGCAACTTCCTCCCTCAGGGCAGAGAGTTGTCTGCAATTGGCAGCATCGCAGCCTCCAGAAAGACTCCTGGAAGACTGCTTCCCCACAGCTTATACTTGACTACTCCCCACAAGTTTATATACTTTTGTGTGTGTGTGTGTGTGTGTGTGATTGGTTTGTTATATAGAAATATATATATATATTATACAATGTGTATGCTTATATTGTCAGTGCAGTGTGCTAGAGAGGATATGACAGTGATATGCACCTTGCACTCTTGAGGAAATGATGTCAGAACCCCAGGTATAAAGGAACTATTTCAGGGGTGGGTGGGGTGAGGTGGGCAGAGGTTGGGCCTAAACTGTGCCCTCATGAAACAATCAGCTAAAAGCTCTGACCCACCGCTGCAATGAGTGCCTTCCTGTCAGCAAGATGCCCTACACAACAATTTGACAGAGAAAATACCCTGCTAATCAAACAGAGAAAAATCCAGACATCCAAGTCAGACACAGGTAAACCTCCCCAGCCCCAAAACAACCTGGTGGTTTGTACTCTGAAAGCAGTCAGACCCAAAATAAGTCAGCTGTGCTTTAAACTCTGTAAAACTTCCCTCAGATGTAAGCAAGAGAGAGATTTGTTGCACATATCTAGTCCAGTATAGTATATCCCATGCAGCTTCTCAGTTGTTTCAAAGCACACCCTGTTACCCAACTTGGAAGAAGGTGGACTTCTGTCTGAAACAGGATCACACCAGTAGTTTATAGTAATTGATCAATGCTGAAATGTTCAAGCCAGAACAATTGGCTGTGATGCAGGTCTCCCTGACTTGTGAAGACAATTTCCCCAACCTCGGGCTATGTCTGGCATCCAATCACAAACTGCAGCCTTTGCTGTTTTAAAGTACACAGCCACCACCAGTAAATATTGCAAAATATATTGATGCAGACTGTCACAGAATACTAGTAGACAGTCCAGTTAGCCACAATGGAAAATCAAATATGCAGTTATTTCAACCCTTCTGAAGATGCTCACAAGATAAGCAGTTTTGAAAACCCCCTTCCTGAATTAAAAACTAAAATAATTAAACACAAAGCAATACCAATGTAAGACTGTAAAGTAAGGAAAACTTCCCTCAGATGTAAGCAAGAGAGAGATTTGTTGCAGATATCTAGTCCAATATAGTATATCCCATGCAGCTTCTCAGTTGTTTCAAAGCACACCCTGTTACCCCACTTGGAAGAAGATGATCATCCAGCATCATTGCAACTGATTTCCTTGTGCCACATAGCCGTGTGGTGGATGTAGCCAACATGCTGTTGATTCAGATTCAGGGACAGTATCACACTGTTATGATACCTGACTCGCATATGGTTGCAGCAATCACTACAAATGCTAAAGAGTATGACATCATAGATCTGTTTGAGGACCATGAGTTTTTTTCCAAAGCTTCTACCCATCCTGAAAAGACAACTGCAGGCATTTGCCATCAATAAGCATGATTGTGGCAAAATGCATACCATCATTGAAGTGCCAGGCCCAGTCCATGAGAGGCAAAGGCAATGTCCTTTCCCACCTGAGGCATTGCCATCTCTGAGAGAAATGATAAAATCACTCCTCAAGCAAGGTGTAATCAGAACATGTGTTTCGACTACAAACTCCCCTGTGTGGCCTGTAATGAAACCTACAGGTGTATGGAGACTTACAATTGATTACAAAAGACTAAACCAGGTCACACCCAGCTGTGCACCAACTGTGGTATCAGCACCAGATGTGCTAACGCTACTCACTCCTGACCAACAATGGTTTAGTGCCCTGGACATCTCCAACAGTTTTTGGTCATTACCATTGGACCCCAAGAGCCAATACAAATTTGCCTTCACCTTTGAAGGTAGGTGGTACACATGGACTTGCTTAACCCATGGGTTCCATAACAGACCCTTCCTGTTCCATCTACACATGATGAATGCCCATGAGGGTTTCTCTACACCCCAGTGCCTCTTGCAGTATCTGGATGACATACTCCTGGCAACAGCCACCCAGGACCAACACCTGGACCTCTTGGACGAACTACTGATTCTGATCCAGAAAGCAGGCCTTAAATGCAACCCAGCAAAAGTGCAATTGTGTCAGAAAGAGGTACTTTTTCTTGGCCTCAACATAACAGACAAAGGCAGGAGCCCTGTCTGGAAAAACATACAGGGATTGTAAGACTTGCCACTTCCAAATAGTGTGGCTACCCGTAGGAGATTCTTGGGTATGGTGAATTACTCTAGAGATTTTACATGTGATTTTGCTCAGAAGGCTGCTCCTCTGTATGAATTACTGAAAAAGGATGTCCCTTGGACTTGGAGCCCCATACATACCCAAGCTGTGACATCACTGAAATAAGCCTTGACCTCTGATCCAGCTTTGGTCAATCCCAATCCAGCTCTACCATTCCATCTGGAATCTGTCACCTCAGGCATTGCCATGTCTGCAGTGCTGGCCCAGAAGGTCAATGGTACCCTGAGACATATTGCATATGAATCACAGCTCTTGACTCCTGTAGAACAGAAGTACAGCCTTTGTGAAAGGAACCTTCTGGCCACATACTGGGCAATCAAGCACTTCTTGTATATCATTGGGTACTCACCACTGATCATCAGTACTAACCACACCTCTACCACATTTTTGCACTCAGACAGAGTGAAGGATGGGTTGGTTTCCAACACCAGACTGACTCACTGGTCCCTTCCTCTTCAAGATAAGGATATCCAGGTTCACCCAACCAAAATGCCATCTATGCTGGCTCATAGCCTCCTTTACCAAGGAGATCCCCATGACTGTACACTACAACCAGCTGATCTACCAGATCCAGGTCCTTTCTTTCCTGCCACTCCGAAGTTACTGGAGGACACCTCACTGTGTCATGTGTTTACAGATGGATCTGCCTCCTATTACAAGGGAGAACAGATAACAGGAATAGGTGTATTGGTAACTTACCTCTTTGGTAATATTGTCAAGATTTCTAAGTGTTGCAGTGTAGCATCATCACAATATGCAGAAATGGCAGCGGTGGCCTGTGCCCTCGAGTTCATCCAGCATGGAACCAGGGATACTATCATTTTTACAGACTCTAATTGAGTTTGTTGCTCTGTAACCAAATTTCTCCCTTTCTGGCAGAAGAACTCCTTCACATTTTCTAATGGAACCCAGTGAAGCACAAGGAGTTGGTAATATACATTCACTCACTGGCTCAGAAATTTGCACATAAACTCTATGTACATAAAGTTAAGGCCCACTCCATACATGACCCTTACCATGTCTTTAATGTCACAGCAGACACCCTTGCTAAGGAAGGTGCCCGAGGGGGGAGAAACACCTGGAAGATGGACCATCCAGAAGCCAGAGCAGCTGTGCACAGTGCAGCAGTCAGAAAGAAGTAGCCTGAACCCTTTTCCAACTTGGACTTGTCAGAGGCCCAAAATACTGACTCTGAGCTCAAAGATGTGTTCATATTCCTGGACAATGGAACTGAAAAGAACCTACCTGTCCATCACCGTACAGAAGGCATGAAGGTAAGTTACATCTGTCCCAGATTACAAGCTCATTTGGTATCAACTAGATGATTCCACCACTAAATTGTGAGTGGTCCCCTGTCATCTGAGGCCTGAATTTTTACACCAAGTATATGACACCCCCACTGGTGGACACCAGGGAGTGGAAAACACACTCCAAATATTGAAGACCACCGCCTGGTGGCCTGGTATCACCAAAGACATCAAACAGTACAAAGACATCTGTCTTGTTTGTGCACAGAACAACCCCATCCCTACCAAAAGAAATGGCAAATTGTTACCACAAATGCATTCTGGCCCTTGTCATGCCCTTCAGATTTACTTTATTGGCCCCCTCACCAACACCAGCAGTAACAACAAATATGCCCTTGCTGTCACTGACCTTTTATCCAAGTGGGTGGAGGCTTTCCCCAATAAAACATGTACTGCTAAAGCCACTGCCAAAATCCTGGTGGAACAGACTTTCTCCAGGTGGGGCCAACCTCTTAAGGTAGACTCTGACAAAGGAACTAGTTTTACAGGTGAGTTGATGAAATAAGCCCTTGAACTCCTCAGAGTCCATCAAAAGTTCCACATTCCTTACCATCCCCAGTCTTCAGGTCAAGTAGAAAGAGCCAACAGATGGATTAAGCAAATGCTGTTCAAATTCATTGAGGACAATCCCAAGGATTGGGATTCCCTACTGCCTTTACTCCTTATGGCAATTAGTGGTACACCCTAAGTCACCACTCAGTTGACACCCTCTGAGGTGATGACTGGCAGAAGTATGAGATTACCTGAACATTTGTTGTTTGACCTGAACACTCCCACTGCACACATTGAGTCTCTGTGGACAAATAAATGGAAAAGCTGAGAAAAGATCTGATACACACTCATTTGTATGTAGCACACTGCATGGGCAAAGCCCAGCAACAGTCCAAAATTCAGTTTGACAAACATGCACAAGAAGTGGATTGGCAAATTGGAGAATAAGTAATGGTTCTCAAATTTGCTCACCCAACACATTCTTTCTCCAATAAGTGGGAAGGACCCTACTCCATTGTCAACAAGCTCAGTCCAGCAGTCTATCAAGTTAGACTAATGCAAAACAACAACTTGACTAACAAATGGTTACATGCAAACCTGCTGAAATTGTATAAAGGAATTAATTACTTTTCCCAACCCCATTGGACAGAATAGTACTAACTGTACTAATGCTTTACTTTTTCTTTTCAGGTACACTGACAAGATGGCTATCTTGTACTCCTTTCTTCTCATCGCAGGAATTTTCCCCTGCATCCAAGGCATGGCAAAGCACATCCTTCCTCATCTTAATCCTCCTGCTGCAAACCCAGAAGGAGTCTCTATCAATATTCCCAATAATTTGGTTATGGTCCAGGAAGGTTCAGATGCCTACCTCACTGCCTCGGTTGTGGCTCCTGATAAATCCACCCTTCAAACTGAATGGCAAACAAAATCACAAGGAAAAATACTCCCCATGGCCAAACTCTCCAAGGGAACCTTCCATGGATGGCCTAATGCAAAATTATCCCCAGATGGAACCTTGTCCTTGCACCAAACCTCACTGAGACATTCAGGTTTATATAACATTACAGCTCTTATTGATCCTTCTTATTGTAATTCACTTTCTCCAGACTCTGCCAGGAAATTTTGTGCCATACACAACCAGTCCTCAGCTGCCATGTACTTATCTGTGTTACCCACCACTGAGAAAGAACTTCTTGAGTGTCCCAAATAACAACCTGGCCCCCTTAGTGGTTTGACTGCCACTGCTTTACCTGGAACACTTATTAACAATTTATAATATATGCATATACCGGTTTTGTTTAATTTAACTTACTAGAATATGAAAGAATTTGGAATGTGTCATACTACTAATACTTTATTGATTTATAGTACTTTGTTATTGGATAGTTTAGCAGCTTTTCAGATTCATAATCAAGACCCTATTGCCAGGGTACACACCACCAAGCATAGGGGCAATTTTAGGAGAAAACCTATTTCTCAATCAGCTGATTCACAAAGTCACAAAAGAAATACTCGTGACACGTCTGATGTCACCGGTGCCACAGGCACCCTCATTGGTCTCTTTGGTACTACAATATCTATTTGGAACAAAGCAGACATTGCTACTATCAAATCACATTCACAAAACTTTGAAGGTGGTATGATTAATGACATCACACTCCCATTATTGCATGGTGTGGATGGCCTTAGTCAGGAAGAACAATATACTGTCTATAACATGCATGACATTGTTAAGGAATTTTTAGACTCTAAAGAGAAAATTAATGTACTCATACCACAAAACAATAAGAAAGCAGACAAACAGTACATTGCTCATGAAATGTTATGCTCTGCTTATGGTTCTTACATTATCACTACCATCAATAACCTTTTCTGTGATCTAAAATCTGGACGGATACCTGACATTATCCTTGATAGGCGTATCTCCAAATGGTACTGCCCCCAGTGTAAATCTCCTAACTGTGTTGCCATGTGTATGTTACAATCTCTTTCTATTCCTATTTCTACAGCTAGAAATTCGGGGTTTGTGACCAGACACCCTAACACTGGTCCTTGTTTTACTGCTAAGAAATGTTCTATTAAGGATACTATGTTTGTTTCTTTTACTGTGTCTTTACCATGTCTTGATCCCAAAACAGCTATTTTCAACAAATTGGCATCTGTACCCTCCATTGGGCATCTTGACAAAGACATCAACAGAGAATGCATCAACCTGCCACCTCTTCTGGTCTTCCATCCTATTCTGGATGTTTGGATAGCACCACACATGGACTGTTGTGCAAGAAAGGGTATACTTATTTGTGTCATTGTGGTGTATTTGATGTTATTAAACCTGTATGTGGGTATTCCCCAGATAGTATTGACTGGTCCTTTTCTATGGATGCTGACATCACCACCAATGGCACAGGATATCAGGAATCCACATCTGCTCCAGACTTTTCTCGCTTGCACCAGACTTACCAGAAGGAGGTTCATCGGCTGTCAACACAGATTTCCAAGCAGATCTACACCTTCCCAGTTCAACTACAAAAATGGAGACTGCCAACTGTCAAAACGCAATACAACTCTGATGGCGAGTATTGTATCGACAATAAATTTAATATTTTTACTTATGGAGATAGAGTATGTGATATTGTTTATCCGAATTTTTGTTTTGTACCCCACCAATCTACCATTATTGGGCACAGTGTTATCACCCTGTTCCCTTAGTGGAGCCAGACATCATTGATGGTAACCCTGATTATTTGCTTACACTCTCAGAATATGTACCATATTTCAGTGTTCACATAGATCCTTTGACACTGACACTTAAATCACTGTTAGACAGAAAAGACACACACCTCATCCACGTCAGCAATAATATGACCAACACCAATGGAGCAGTTTATGATCTTATAAACAATGGTGACTTTAATAATGCACTTACTAACACTTGGTTGGAGATTAGTTCTAAAGGTTTTTTTATTATACAAGCATTTTTAATAATTTTTCTCATCATTATGCTTTGCTGCCTACTACGGCATACACTCTTCCAACACTGTGAGCAGCTGGAATTCCTTTACAAGGCTCAAGCGTTGGGTCTGTAAATGGTCCCTCCTCCATCTCCACTTCCCTAGTTTTGTGTTGCCCCTTCTGAGGCACCAAGGGGGGAATGTTACACAAGGTCCCTGCACCCTGATTGATACCCCAGTGGTACACTGCAGACAACTAGCATTTAGGTATGTTATACTAACATATAGGGCTATGGACATCCACCGTACAAGAGTAGATGTCAGGATATGTATGCACATGATTGTTATACAATTTGCTTTCTAATACACATATGTATTTCTTGCTTACAAGATGTTAGGACACTTGTGTCCTTGCGGTATTATGATATATGAGTCGGCACTGCCATCTTCTGATGATTTGTATTATTACATGGCTATGTACAACAAACTACTTTCTTTGTTTCCACAAAGTGATGACTATAACAAAATTGTGTAATGTTATCGAGGACTGTGGAGCCACCTCTAATTTAGCCAATAGGGCTCATCTCTGTAACTAGAAATGTTTCTGTCTTACAGTAACTATGGTAACTATCTTAGGTATATAATGTAAGACATTACGTCTTCTACCTCAGAGACCCCAGAGATTTCTACTCTCCTCGAGGTATAGGGAACACAAAGCATTGGCTCCCAGTTCCTAATGGTAAGAACTGCTTAGGGCAACTGTGATTTTTCCTTTAGTAGTAATAAACATGATTTATTACTCTTATGCAACTTGTTTGTGACTTCTTTGCATCTCTTTCATTGCCAGGAACCTGAGGCGGAGGGTTTAGACCTCCTAACACAGTCTTTATCAGCCATTCAAATCTATGTTTCTGTATTTTTCTATATTTTATTTTATTGCTTTCATGGGGGGGGTCCTTGATACCTGAAATATTACTTACAACAACACCTGTTGCCGTAAAATTTCAGATATCAAGATCCCCATGGAAGCAATAAAATAAGTACGTTAAGCTACTACCACTGATGCTATAATAAGAGCAGTGGTGTTATACACTTCACAAAATGGGCGGAATACCCATGGCAACTTGTTCATGCTCAATCGGGACCCATGCATCACTTACACATTCAGCTTTGTGTTTTGGCAGCTTTTTAAAATATCAACATTGCTCTGAAAATAATGATCGTAGCAGCCCCTGACTCCTGCAGCAGCACTGAAAGGTATATGTGGATGGAAGTGGGCTATGGGAGTTCTTTACATGACACCTTTAACAAAAATTTGTGAAATGAGGTTACTAGAGTACCCCTATCATGCACAGATATTTGCACCGAGCTACTACCAAGGTCCATGTAAGCAAGAGTTAGAAAGTGGACATGGGGTGGGGGGTGGGGGACAGGAGTGAAGCTTGCAAAACCATAGTTATGTACAAGTAACAGGTTCCCTTACTACAGTGAAAGAATCCCCAATAAACACTCTCAAGGGAAGACAGGACCAGCACACAATAGTTAGGTATCGCTTGTGGGCATGGAAGGGAGGGGGCAGTCCCAAAAGGGCAGGAGAAAGGTAATCATAGTAGGGAACTCAATAATCATGGGCACTGGAAGAGATGTGTGTTTAATACTCGATGGTCCACCGGGTTTCTCTGTCTCTGTTCCCCTTCCCTTTAGTTTTCATTCAAGGATAGACTCTCACAATGTTAACATTGGGTGGCCACCGACCAGCATATACTACTCTCCTCCCATAATATCTTGTGGGTGTGATTCTTTTTACAAGTGAAGAAGGGTCCCTTTAGCCTTATCCAAGCACTGGGAAGCACCACATGGCATCACCCCATTATAAAGATAGAGTAAGAACCCTTCCTCTAATTTTCAGAGTCTATAATGCAGGAGCCAAGCCATCACTAATATTTCTCCTTCCTGGAGGGAAGATGACCTAGGCTGTAGTTTTCCAGTGTTTACTGCTGCAAGTATTTTTATTCATTTCATCAACACTGAAGGTTACAATACTTTGGTTTCACTGAGAGTTGAAGCTAGATAGTGCCCTCCCCCACCTCATTTTCTGACTGTCTCAGTCTGGCTATTTGTCTCCTCTCCTTGGGAGAAATGAGCCAATCTGTCAATGTTGTTCTTATGGGACCTTTTCCCTAAGGTGTCTAGGGTACCTTACCCCTGTGACTTCTTGATGGGTTGGAACTCTTTCTTGAGGGTTTGTGCATTTTCGTGACACCTAGGCAGGGTGGTACTCTCTTTGAATTGAAAGCCCCTCCCCTGCAGTTCTGAGGAGAAGTGGGTGGCACTCACCAAGTGCCCCCTCTGAATGGTACTTAAACCACACATGTTGAAGCATTCCTCAGATGCTCAGAATGTTTTTGCCACCATCCTCTCTTCCTCCTCTGGTGGCACCACTTTTTCATTGGATTTGTTCCTTCTTCCCCAAGGTGTCTGTAGTCTAGGGGACCTCATCTCTGCAACACATTTAGAAACTATAACCCTTTCTTTAGGATTTCTGCATCCTTTTGGCACCCTGGCAGGGTTGTAGTCCCTGTAGCAAGGACGTAAAGTGAGTAATCCAAAATGCATTCAAGTTGCACAAGCATTTACATACCACTTTAACTACTATACAAAGAATCCCAATGAACCTGTGAAAAATGGAAAGATCATGAGTCATGATTCATAAAGATCATCGCAAACTGAGTTGAAGGTAGCTTGTGCAGACTATTGGTGAGCCAGGGATCCTGCACCTGATTCAATATCATATAGAGTCCTGGTGGCAAAGTCCCACAGATTGTGGCAACCTTGGGATGTGCCAAAAAGATGGCGGCACTTAGAGGTGTGCCACAAGTGACAGGGCTACCCTGTGGCAATAACGCCATGAACAGCAGCCCCTTGTGGCTATCACTCCCCCCAACCCTGATTCCAGTTATTAAATAAGAAAACACAGCCATGGTGGCTTGCAGTTCCCCCAACCCCAATCCCCTGGTACAATAACAAATTAATACCCTGGAGGCTAGTGGTCTCCCCTAGCCCTGATCCCCTGGTAATATTAAAAATTAAAGTCCCTGATGACTAGCAGTCTCCCTACCCAATTTCCATTCAAGAATAAATCCAATGTTCTGGTGGTCTAGCAGCCCCCCCAAGCCCTGATCCTCATTCATTAGTCCCTGGTGGTGTAGTGGACCTCCCCCCCACCTTGGCAGGCAGAGACCCATCACCCTACTCCTGCATCCCATCCCAGAGCTGGCACTCAGCACAGCCCTCCACTCTCCACCATGGTCAGGCACCAACTGAGCTGTCAAGGAGCATACTGTATACACTATGCTTGTTGGCAGCTCAGTTGACACCTAGTTATGGTGAAGAGCAGAGGGCTATGCCAGGTGTCAGCTCTGGGATGGGACGGGGGAGTGGGGGTGGTGGGTCTCTGTCTGCTAGCATGAGAGGGCAGTCTACTAGACCACCAGGGAGGGCAGTGCTAGACCACCAGTGACATTGGATTTATTCATGAACTGGGATCAGGGCAGGTGCTAGCCACCAGGGACTTCAACTTTTAATATTACCAGGGGATCAGGGCTGGGGAGATCGCTAACCACCAGGGATTTAAATTTGTAATATTACTATGGGATTTGGGCTGGGGGGGACTGCTAGACACCAGAGACATTAATTTGTAATGCTACTTGGGGAACAGGGCTTGGGGGGTCCACTAGCCACCAGGGATATTCATTTTTAATATTACTAGGGGATCGAAGCTGGGGGGAATGTGGCACATTGATGGTAGGTTCTCATCCCTCCCAGTGGGTATTTCTACGTACCCTTAGACCAGCTCTGACTGGTTTAATGGTACTTAGAAATTTGCCCTCTGGGAGGGCTTTGTGAATCCTGATTTATGGGACATGACAGCCTGTGTCTGCCACAAGGCCCCTAAGACAATGCCCAGCACATTTTGTGGCACAGGGCTGGTGCAAGCCCCACTTGGTGCTGGCAGCCTGCATTTGATGCAGGCTGTCTTTGTGAATTTTTTGGCACAAGCCACACCTTGTGCCATTCCTTGTGGTACAAGCAGCTTGTGTCATTTCAGGAATCTTTGTGAATCAGGCCCATGGACTCTATGACTTCCCTGCCTTCTGTGACAAAGATTCAGCCCTACCTATAAGAGGCAAAGTTCCTGTTATCATGCAGATACTATTAGTAATATTTAAGTTCAAGGTTTTTTAAATGTAGTATAACTAAGTATTGCTGATTCCAGTGGTGATGTTGAAGGCTACCTGACATAGCCAGTAGACGTATGGGGTTACATGAAGTATGAAACTAACAAGAAAGAAGTTTAAAATGTACCATATTTATTTGTGCTTTCATCTAAAGGACTAACTCTGCTTGATCTAGAATATCCACATAGAGATTGCATAAAAAATCTTACAGTATATAATTTGCTAAATGACACATACCTCACTAAAGCAAAACTCCATGGGAAATATATGCAAATCACCATGCATGCAATTCTCATGATGTTTTAAATTCGTGAAGTATACAATCTGGTATTTTTTTTTTAAACTTGGCTTTCTTGCCAATACCCTTCTAAGGGAAAAACCTTGCTTCATTGCTTTTGCACTGAGGTTGTTGTCTTTTGAATTGGTTTTCTATTTTGGGCTCCCCATGACCCAAACAGAAACACGGAAGCATAGAATTTGTCAGCAGAAATGGGCTACGTGGTCCAGCTAGTCTGCCCCAATGTTCCCTGCCTATTCTGTCTCTGCATGCCCTAACTGGACTCCATCATCGCCCCCCCCCCAGTTATTTCCCACTGTAGCCCTAAGCCTATCCTATGCATGATTAAAACTCCCAGTGTTTTTGTCCCTACTGCCTCTGGTGGAAGGCTGTTCCAGGCATCCATCACTCTTTTGGTAAAGTAATATTTCCTCCTGTCCCTCCTTAACTTTCCCCTTCTAGCTTCATTGCAAATCCTCTTATTCAGTTGCACAAATCAATAAGTAAATCAGATCCCAATGAATGCTTCCTCCTCTCCCTGGACTGAAACAACAAGGATTCAACCCCTGAGGTGTGAAGTGCTGTTTGAAAACAGGAGGCCTGATTTTCAAAGAGCTTGGAATGACACAAGAGACTTGCATCAAAAGAGTTTGACACAAGAGGTGACTTTTGACACAATTTGCATCAAATGTGATTTTCTATCACAGCCTGTGTCAAATCCAGATGCAGCTGCACCAAAGACCCTTTGCACCAAGGTTGCATTAAACAACCCAGTGTGTCAGGTCACAAGGGGACTTGCGCCATGATGGGGTTACAAAATCCTCTTTTTTCATATTCTGCAAGTCCCATTGTGGATATATCAAGGGTCACTACTTAGACCAGCCAGGAGGAGGTCTATGTGGCTTGTACCAGTTGGATAGGGTGGATAATGGGCTGACAGGTGCAGTAGGAGCATGGGAGATGACATAGGAGATGTCAGGGGATAACTGGGCATCAGTGACAGTGATGTGCCCCCCAGCTTCAGTCAAATAGAATGGTGATTAATGAAACTAAAACAAATGTAATGTTATTTGGTTCTTCACAGAGGTTTCAGAAATTAGTTCCCATTCAGATAATGGGACTTGGTGGCCTTTCACTCTCTCTGGTTACATTGTTTAAATATTTGGGTATTTATTTAGATCTGAACCTTAATATGGTTCCTCATATAGAGAAGCTGAGTAATAAGATAAACCAAAAACTTGGTTTTCTTTATAGAAATATTAATTCTTTGACAAATGAGGCCCAGTATACCATAGCCAAGCAAATCTTATTTCCAACTATGGCAGTAATGTATTTGTGAACAGTAATCACTTATTTCTCCTCCTCACCAGCCTGATTGTTCTCTCTCTTATCCCCCTGTCTTATCAACACTAGGCCCATCCATCCCCTTATTCTTCCTTTCCCAACCTCGGATAGGACCTCACTACCCTGGGTTGTGACATCCTACCATGCCCCGTACTTTATAGCATTCAATCCCGGGGCTCACACATACTCCTCTTCTTCATCCACCTTCTCTACATCCAGCTTTACCAACTCCTTTCTGTGCACCGTGCCTCCTAGCCTTTCTCCCCTACTTCCTCCCTCTCTTCCCCTACCTTCACCTCTACCTGGTGTATATTTTTATTTTTATTTTTTCTTCCTACATTTCCTCCTGCAACCTTAGATAACCTGCTTTATCTTCCTATAGACACTTCTATGTATGTAAATACCATGTAATCTGTACAATATCTGTATAATTCTATGTACATATGAACTTCTTTTTCTTCCTCTCTGTAAAGAGTATTATCTGTATTGCCTTGTAAATACCTGTGTTGACCTGTATATACAATTGTTCATGCTCCACCCAGGTCCATCTTGCAAATGAGCTTCTGCTCAACGATGAACGCCTGGTTAAATAAAGACTTGATTGATTGATTGATTGATTTGAGTCCAAACATAAAATTCTTTATAACAACATTTGCAGGTTTGCCCTCTGTGCTCTATTTAAAACCCATCACTGCCAGTTATGTGCAAATTGAGGGGTACTCTCTCCAGATAGACGTTTAAAGGGCTTGGTAGCAAATTTTGTTTTCCATATTACAAGTTCTGGAGTTTCTCTAGTTCTATCAGGTTCAATAGTTGTTAATGAACATCATCGGAACACAAAATGAAGTGGTTTGACCCCCATACCATCCCTGCTTTTAAACTTCAAATGAGTAGGAAAGCATTTACTTAGTATGCTCCCACTATTTTAAATGAGTATGGAGAGTTGATTCAGAAAGCACAATCTGTAATGCATTTTAAGCACTTACTGTTAAATATTTTGTTTTGTGACAATGTATGTAAATGTGAATTACTGTTTTGTTTAATTGAATCTGTTATGTAATGTTCAATGTCAGACATGGCTGAAAAAGGGCTGTGCCCAGTCCACGTGCTAGTTAAAAATAAAATAAATTAAAAAAAAATGAAAAGTTTGCATTGTGCTATAATTATAAGTACAGTAACCATATTTTTCCTGTTAGTCTATCAGATCCCCCCATCCTTGATGTTTATATGTTATCACTGGTGATCTATGAGACCCCTCTTAATCCCCTTCTCCACCAATACCATTTACATAAGTCACTGGTGGTCTAGTGAACCCCCACCATACCCACCCCAGCAGGCAGTGCCCCACCACCCCGCTACCCCATCCCCTGAACAAGGCTGTGGCCAGAACAGCTCTCCACTCACTACCATGCCTGGCTATAAACTAGTCAGTCAGGGAGCGCATACTGTATATAGTACATGCTCATATATTAGCTGTCAGTCAGTGAGCTGTATTGTATACAATATGAGCTCCGTTACATATTAGTCTCTGGCTGGCCTTGGTGGTGAATGAAGGGCTGAGCCAGTTGCAGCATCACTGAAGGGACAGGGGAGCAGGGTGTTAGGGCACTGCCTGCCTGGGTGGGGAGGTTAAGGGTCCACTATACCATCAGGGATGATTCTCTAATTGGTTTGAGGGCAAATCAGGGATTGAGGGGGTCTGCTAAACCACCACAGATGTTATATCAATATACTTGGGGTAGATTGGGGATTGGGGGTCCTCTAGACCACCAGGGAAGCTATATAAACATCTGGAATCAAGGGGGTCCACTAGGCCACAAGAGAAGATATATAAACATCAGGGAAAGGGAATCTGCTAGACAACCAGGGAACAGATATTTACTGTACAAATAATTACATCAAAATGTGAACGCACCTCGTGGTTTCAGAATTATAAGGATTTTAAGTTGTTTTTTTTTTCTGAGCATGTTGATTAGGGTTTTATGATAACCTTCATATGTGAAAGATATTTTTTTTGATTCTGTGAGCATCTAACTTTCAAAAAATTCATGTTTTACTTTTCGTGAGAAAAAAACTTTTGGGTCATGACAGCAGCCATCCTGGTTTTTTACTTGGCAATAAAAAAAATTTAAATACATATAAATGAAGAATTATAAAAAAATACACATACATCTTGCTAAATCTGTTAAGCAAGATTTTGTTGTTTGTTTCTCCCAAAATGAGATAGAAGTATTTTTCTGGGACTTTGGCTGTCATTTTACAGAAATGGCTAATTTATTTATTTATTTAGTTTTTGTTGACCAGGTAAGTGCACTAGACAAATTCTGCCTATTTTCAGGCACGACCCGGGAAAGGGGGATACAGATGAATGGCAACTGACCTTGAACCTAATTAAGCTGTTGGTGGTATTTTTTTTTTAGTGAATGGAGAAATTTGGCCAGGACACCGGGGAAACTTCCCCTGATCTTTCTGAGAAGTGCCATGGGATCTTTAGCATCTACCTGAACTACCGCCAGAATGTGTTGCAAGTTAAGAATTTCAGTTTCGCACATTTAAGTGTGACAATAAAGTGAAACATTAAAATTTGTGACACTAAAGAAGGACTGAAATCTGTGTGTGTGGCAGTTCTATCTGCTGTATATTTTACCTTGTGAGTATATTGTACTTTTAGGCAGTCTTTCAGCAACCAAATCTGAAAAAGAAAAAAAGCCATCTATTGTGTGTTCTAGCTATACTTCTACCCATCTTAGAAATAAGCACTATACCTTTTAGCTGGCAATGAACTCTGGGAAGTAGAAGGATCAGCCTTAGGCCTCCAACCCACACATAAGTTTTGGTAAAGCCCTAGCCAAGTTCTAGTGGGCTATACATACAAATAAGCCAGAAATGTCGATACTTGAGCTGTTTAACAGACAAAAAGACAGTTTTCAGCTACCAAATTGTAACTTTGTCTTTACAGAAAACTGGAAGTACTGAGCCATGACATTTCTGGTAGACCGTCCTTAAATACTGCAGCTGAGCAAGCATTGGTGAGCGCATACAGAGGAGATGCGCAGGCAGGGACATGTGCATCTGCCTGCATCAGACAAGGTAGACAAGAAGGCAGGCCACTCCTTTAGGACACAAATCCTAGTTGATAAGAATGATACTCCTTGTTTGAATGCCATATAAACCATTTTCAATTAAGTTATCATCATGGATCCTACAGGTGATATACAAGAATTGCTCTGTAAAGAAGGCTCAATTGTAAAATGCTGGAGGGGCTATATGAATACCTTAACACCAACTTATGAAATGAGTGACTCACTTACATGTGGGAAGTTCTGGTGCATTCTGTAATTATAACAATTTTTTTTTATTGCATATTTTATCCCCCCCAGGCCACCTAACCTCCACCTCCTTTAAGAGTCACCAAGGCATCCTTGAAGCTAGCATCCCCTGTGTCCATGAACTGGTGCTGCCAGCTCTCCCCATGTGGCTGTGGTTTACCCCCCAGGAGGGAACAAGGGAGCCTCCTCCCTCAAACTCCAATCACTTCATCAGGAGGCCAAGGCCACAGATCAGGCAGGGGAGATCTAGTGTGGTGCCAGGTGCTCTGTCATCCTGGATTGCACGGGCCATTTTTTTTGGTTTTCTTCTCAGAGGTGTGATGTGCACCTGACGTAAAGGTGCATGTGTTGCTATATGTCACACTTCACCCTCCCTCCCTTGATCTTGAGCTCAGGCTTGTCTTGCCTGTGATTTAAATAAGAGGCCAGTCAAGCACTGAGTCCTACCCTACCCTCAACCTCGGAGGAGGAGATCTCACTTACGGATGCTCAAACCTCCTCCCTGACTGGCCCTCTGATGCCTCAAGCTCATTTCTAAACCTGGCTCACTGGTGTCACAAAAGGTAGCATTACCACTGTGCTGGTGGGATGCCCTCTAACAAAAATTAAAAGCATTAAAAGTGAGCCTCACAGAGCACACAACATCAATGCAATTGTATCCTTTATCCAAACTTTAGACAAAGAAAATCCTTTAAATGAAACTACACCAAAAGATAAGAAAGAAGTAGGGAAAACACTGAGAAGATGGAAAACACAAACTCTCTAGAAAGGAACCCAAAATGGGGAGGGAGAATCAAATAAAAACGATGATTTGTGTATTGTAGAACACAGTAAAACAAGCATTTGTCAATGCTGAATGTTGTCTCGTTGGCATTGGCATTGGTAGTGATGGAGTTAGAGATGCATAATAGGAATGGCAGTGGAATATTAAAATGACACCAACCCCACCCCCACCCTATAGAGACCGACTGGCATTAGGATGTGCCTTTGGGTCATCAGCTACAACACTCATGCCATTTCACCTCACCCTACCCTGAAGACACTGACAAGTGTCGTGGTGTGTTTTGGGGTCTTTGGGCATTATACTTACCCATTCCATAAGGAAATATGCTGAGGTGGGTGCAGTATCTGAGAAAGGGGTGAACTTTGTGGCCGAACAGTGCAAAGCACACCACGATGCCTGTCACTAGCCGCAGGGTGGGGGTGGGGTGGAATGGCGTGAGCATTACAGCCGATGATCCCAAGTCACACCCCTGACACCTGTGTGTCTCTACAGGGTGGGGTGCTGCAGGTGGAAACCCTAACACCATAGGCGTGTGTTGTTATTTTCACTCCATATTTTCAACATGGGCTTTTTGTGAGCCCACCTCATGAAAAGCAGCACTATCAGTTTGTTAACTGAAAGGTGGTTTTGCACAGTGGCTATGCCATTTGGTGACACAGGGATGAAAACACATTTTGGGCAGTATGTGGAAAATGACAACTGAATTGTTCTTGAGGAGATGTAAAAAATGGCAATGTTGAAAATCTGGAGTGAAAATATGAAAAATTGGTGAAGTTATGAGCATGCATAGAACCTGTGCAATATACGTCCGTAACCCAATTTTTAGTTGACCACCCCATCCTCCTAAAAACTCTAAAGTCTCTAGGATTTTCACCAAATGTTGTCAAGTGGTTTAGAAGCTACCTAGCCAACCGGACTCAGACAGTGAAATTTAACTGCTTTTTCAGACAAAGCTACCATTAATATTGGAGTGCCACAAGGGCCCATCTTAGGCCCCCTGATCTTTTCTATATTCATAAACAATATCACCTCTAATCTCACTCACTCTGCCTCCCTGCTTTATGCTGATGATATAGTCCTGTACACCAGCGCAAAGAATGTAACTGACATCAATACACAACTCTCCCAAGACCTCCAAATCATTCAACACTGGCTGATAACAAACAAGCTTATCCTGAATGAAGGTAAGACCCAGGCCATGTTATTTGGGTTCAACATTAAACTGAAACCTTCCCAAGCAAATTTCAAAGTTTTCACTGCAAATGGATCATCTGTTGGGGTAGTAAACTCATTTAAATATCTCGGAATCACCCTTGACCCGACGCTCAACTTCGTTCTCCATATTCAGCAAACTTGCAAGCTAGTTAATGTGAAACTTGGTATTGCTTACCAGACTAGTTATGTACTCACACCATCTGCTAGGCTTGCTATAGCTCATGGAATACTCCTGCCATGTCTCTCCTATGGTGTAGCTACCTATGCCTCCACCTGTAAATCTAGCTTTCAAAAATGGGATGTTACTTATAACAACATCTGTCACTATGCTTCCTCCTCTCCTAGGCTGAAACACCACTGTCTCCTCTACTCTGACCTTGGATGGCTTCCTCCTTCAGCAGCCAGATCTCATGCTTATGGATCTCTCATAGATAACGTTATCAGAGACCAAATTCCCAAACCTCTGGCTGGACTATACATTAACCATTCTTTCAGCTATGGTCTTCGTTCAGCAAACAATGCCCCTGTTCACATTCCCAGATACAGAACGTCCAAAGATGCTAGTGCTTTTGCCTACCGGGCCCCCCATTTCTGGAACTCCATCCCACTAAGCACTTGACTAGCATCAACCCATGCCTCCTTTAAGAAACTGCTTTGACTCCATCTTGTTGACTCCTCCTGCTGTAACTGCTTCAAACCACCCTGGCCCCCATATTCTCTCCCTATATTTCTTACCACTTCTTGGTCTTTGGCCTCCACCGATGATTAGTTTCTCTTCTTCCAACCTCCTGTTTTATTACTTTTCTCACTACCTTGGGACTTAAACCTCTCCATATGTCTCTATCGTTCCTGTCCTATCCTACCTCCTTCTCTCTAATCCTCACTTCCCCCCCCTTTACTTTACCCCTCTACATCATCCTATATCTTACCCCTAAAATGTTTCTGTCTCCTAGGCATAACCTTGCCTAGTTATCTATGATAATTTTAGCACTTATGACCAAACCAATATTTTATTATTGTATAATGTTATATTAACTCTTTTTATGTCAATTTTGTTCGTCTCTTGTAATTTCATTCCATTGTTGTCTGTAATGTAATTTCACCAGCCTGCTCTGTAGTTTCCTACCTTGTCTAGCTGTGATCCTATATATTGTAACCTGTTATTGCAAATGTTTTTGTTTTGTACCCTCCCGGGTCATGCCTGAAAATAGTCATTGTTATGGCTAGTGCACTTACCCGGTTACCAAAAACTAAATAGATAAAATAAAAAAAATTGACAGATGTAGATCCTGGCACAAAAGATATGAATTTCAGTGTATGATAGCCTCTTGCTCAGAAACTGACTGAGTTACAAGCAGTAAAAATCATGATTAGCATATAAGAGCCTACTCAATCCTAACTATAGAGTTACATTTTCCATAATATTTGCATTTGTTTTTATAGTCTTTGTGCAATTTGTTCCTGGGACCTGTGTCACTGTTACAACAGTTTTGTGAACCCCCTGGCAAGATCATGGAGAGGAACCTGTTCTCAACAATTTCTCTGTTAAACTAAAGACTAAATTGAAACTGTATTTTAAATCCCCTGAAGGACAATGGAAATTTAAAAAAAAAATCATTCAGTCAATTACAGTACATGAATACATCAGGTTGACAAAAGCTGTGTCACATACTTTATCTGCTTTAACTCCCTGGTTGTCTGAAGAGGAGAGAGAGAGAGAGACAGAGAGAGAGAGAGAGAGAGAGAGAGATCTCCTTGGTCCTAAAGTACAAGCGATAGAAACCCCAACTGTATCAGTCCTCAGGAAAATAATTTTAACTTGTAAAATTGTTTATGAGTTCAATAACAGTGTTAGAACCTGTTTTGTATCAAGTGGACCATCTGAAATTCTAAGGCTATTAAATATTTACCATGTGTATTGCATTTCATTATCCGATTTAAGCACAACCGAGTTAGGAGGAAGTAGGCTGTTGGTAAAACTAGGATCTGCAGCATATCCAATAGGTAGGGAAATAGGCAGAATGGGTGGGCCAAGTGGTCCTTATCTGCTATCAAAGTCTATGTTTCTATGTTACAACATTTAAATTATTTAGCACACAATGGATGGGATATTCAGACTGTGCCAGAAAGATGCGCAATAGAGGGAGCAGGTGTATGTCCATTGCTTCATGGTGCAACAGGCGCAATATTCAAACCATGCACAGGACAAGGTGTGCCTGCACAACATGGCTGAATATTGCTCCTGATGCACCATAGTACAAAGAGGGGATGTGCCATGGAGCAGGATCAATGCGCAATAGCACCCCTAGGGATGTGCATGGACAAATACAGGAATTAGCTGAGCAGCAATTATGGATGTGCCATGTGCTGAGGAGCATGCACCAGGACAGATAGACCATCCCCCCCAACCTCCAACCCCCCCACCTGACCAGGGCAAGGCCCAAATGAGCAGCACAACCAGACGGGTGCAAGACAGATGACTGACCATTGAACCCCAGCACTGAACCACCAGTAGATGTTACCCAGTAGTCCCCACCTGCTGGGCACAGCGCCCCTGCACCATCCACCGGCCAACAAGGACCAGGACACAATGATGGCCATGCCCCACCTATGCCATAGCACCACCCCAATGCTGCCCTCCCAGTACTGAGTGCCTGAGACACCTAGCCCAGAAGCATGACAAAAGAGTGCATGGCACTGAAGGCAGTCCGCCACCACCGTGCCCAGGCATCCAGTTTCCCCCGGAATGCAATGCACATGTACCACAACCCCACCATGACCACCCAATGCAGGTGGTGTAACCATCCACCAATGCTACCACAACCCAAACAAGGCCCTCCAGCATGGCCCCCATGGAGGCACAGCAAGGTGGGTGACCTGGCACCAGTACCCGAGGAACCCTGCATGTGACAAGGGCTGCTCTGGACACCACCACAAGCAGGTAGGCACTCCGAACACAGGATCAGATCAAGGTCCACCACCCATGCACCCACCCTGCCACAGCACCAACCCCACCGGGCAACACAGCCCCCTCCTGTGGTGCATGAAGGCATGCTCCACACAGGAGGCAACACAGGGCACACACAATGCCCTCCCCCATCCCAGTCCCATGGGTACTCCAGAAAACAGCCACACAAAGCAGTGTGGCAGGCTCTGCCATTGTGAAGCCCATGGTGTCATGTAACCTGTGATCTGCCCACCACCAGGTAGCTGGTGAGCCTGCCATGTGGCGGTCGCCCCATGATCCTGGCCACCCTGATGGCAGGCACATGGGCCTGTGAACAGGCCACCACCCGCATGCAGCAGGACCCCATGTGACATTCACCAGCCCACAGGCACCACCCCAGTCAGCATGGACTGCATGGAGGCGGCAACCAATGGCACCGCCCACAGTGGCAACAGGGACAGATGTGTGATAGTCCAGGAGTCAGCGTGCCAGCTCCAAGTGCACCATGCTTGCAAGATGACAGGTATGGCCTGTCCCTGAAGGCACACTGGCAGACATGCAAGTGGTGGCAGGGGCCACATGACTGTGCGTACCACAGTCGTGCATGGTGGCAGTGTAGCAGCAATGGCCACAGCTGCACAGGCAAAGCCCACACTGACAGGGGCAGCTGGGAAATGGCACATGCACCACAGCCTGCTGCTCACAGGTGAACAGTGCACAGGGCACACCACACATGCCCCTAGACATAGCCCATGGCCCCCAACCACACCAGCAGAGGAGCACTGACAGGCACACCCATGCCCAATCCAGCCCCACTACAGCAAGGCTCCATGTGCCCACTGCAAATCAGAGACATACACGGACATAAATATAAATGTATGTAATAAATATAACAACAACAACAACAATAACTATTTACAAGTATGTACAACAGAGGCTGGGAAGGGTGAGGATGCTACAAGGGGGAGGGAAAAGGGTCAGGGGACAATGGGAAAGGCAAAAGTGGGGGATATGGGGGTGTGGGGTACAGTCCAGGGAGTGAGGGAGTGTCTCCACTTGCAGCAGGCCCTACTGGTGGTCCCGGTCCTCTTCTGCCACCCCGTGGCACCTGTGTCACCTCCGCCAGTCCCCCCAGTCCAGTTGCTCAAGCATCTCATGTGTCATCCAGGTGACCTGCAGGATCTCCCTAAGGGTCCACTTGATGACCTCCCAACATCGGCCATCTAGGACAAGGTCAACAGTATGAGTGACTGGCCAGACTAATGCATCCCACCCAACGTGCACGGCATGCATCAGTGACCGGCGCCCCTGGGAAGGCATGCAACCACCCACAGTGAGTGCACCCACATGAGCCACCTACCCGGGCAACCGCCGCCATGCAGACCACTGCACACCATCACTCCCATGCACCGCACAGCACCATCGTGGCCATCTGGTATCATGGCTATGCAGTGGGAAGGCAGTGGCACAGCCAGGCACTGAGTGCAAACACAGCCCACCTGTGACACCCACCCACATGTGCAAGTCCACAGGATGGTGCAGAGGACACCGCCGGAAGTGCATAGCTCTAGGAACCATGTGCAGAGGGGCCATGCCACACCACCACCACCCCTGCAACCCACCCAGCACAGGTGTATAGGGAAAGATGGTACTCACCTGCATCCTGGTCAGCAGGGCACTGCTGACCCACAGCATCACCACTGTGGCCTGCTCGCATGCCCTCTCCCCCGGTGTGCACATTGCCCCATTGTTCCTCAGCCATCAGGGCCCTACAGCGGTCCTCTGGTCCTGGGGGAAACATGGAGAGAAGCACATCAGTACAGGTCTGAACCAGAAGCCCACTCCCAACCAGTGTGACATCCTACACAGCATGTCTGGGTTGCGGTGGTGTAGGGTGGACATCGTGCACCCCCACACCAGACAACACAGGTGCTGACCCCCCCAGTAGCCTGGCTTGCTGACCACTGTGCCCTGAGGACAGTCGGAGATGACTAGTGATTGTCAAGGAGCAACTACCTGGCCATGGCACAGCTTGCCGCCGGATACATGCCTGAAAGCACCTCAGGCGGTCAGGGTCATGCCACTGGAGGTCACTGTAGCGGTGGTGACACTGCTTCTCTGAATGCCGGCTCCCAGTGGCCTCCTCCAGTCTGTCTGTTACCTCCTGCCACACCGTGATGCGAGGTATCTGGAGGGGCACCTGCCCAAACAGCGCACCTGCATAGGGCTCTACAAGAGCCACCAGGTTGGCCAGCTTGATGTCACTCCACACGGGGGCTGTGGTGCATGGCATATTTCCTGCTGTTCACAGTGCAAAATTGTGCCCAGTAGCGCACGTGCCCCACGTGCTGAGGCAGCACGGTGCTGCGCTGCCATTCACAATCATGCTGGCACGGGACTGCGCAATAGGTGGGCAGCCATGCAGCTGCATGGCACCTAAAGGGCAAAGGGCAGCTGTGGGGTCAAGGGTCAGGCCACAAATGGAGCACCACTGCACTATTGGGAGACCCCTGTATGGTGCACAGTAGGGAGCATGTGTGTGATGCCATGCAGTGGCCTACTGCGCAGAGGCACCAGGGCACCCATGGTGCAGTGGCGCAATATGGGGCATGATGGCACTGTGCCAGCTGCGCTATGGCACGTGTGCCCCATAGAACGTACAGCGCACGAGTGCCAAGGCACAGTAGTGGTTGTGCGCTGTACTGTATCCCGTGCAATGTGCGTATGCTGCACCACTAGTGTAAGTGTCAGAACCGCTCACATGCGGGGTGTGGGTCTGATTGCGCACATCACAGTGGTGCGCCATTACTTGAGCATGTTCAACTCCATTGCTCAAGGTGCATCCACGTGATATTCAGCAAGGTAATGCAAAGCAGCTCATGAGCCTTTCTGCAGTGCATCTGCTGCATTTGCATCCCATTACAGTTGTGCATACCCTCTTTTGCATGCAATGTGCTATAAAGGCGCCATGGGATTGCATAGGCCATGGATCAGTATTGCAGCCTTGGGAGGTACATGTCATGCTGTGGGGATATTGGGACAGTGGTCTGGGAGGGCAGTCTGGGACTGAACAGTCCATGGTAACACCTGTCCACCTCCACAGGCACAAGCATGACCAAACGTGAGGAGGATGAGGAGCAAGGGATGGTGCATAAGTGGATGCCCAACTTCACCAGGGCAGAATTGGATGTCCTGTTTGAGGCCTACCTTGACAGGGAGCCACTCCTCAGTGGACAGAGAGGCACACCACATGCCCGTGCGGTGGCGTGGGGTGAGGTTGCACGTGTGGTCAACCAGCAGGGCAGCCACCAGTGTTCAATACAGGAGTGCAAAAAGAAGGTTGGCACGGACAGGAAGAGGATAAAGGACAAGGTGGCTGCCATCCATGTGGCATGTGCCACCACCGATGGGGGCCAGCAAAACGTGCCACGCCTGACGCCAAGGGAGAAGCAGGTGGCTGGCAGCATGCAGCATTGTGCCATTGAGGGTGTGCCCCACGGAGGCTTCCAGACAGGCAGCAGCCCATCACTACATTGTATGACTGGTGCAGGCAGTGTGAGGGTGGTGGGGAGGCAGAGTCCAGGGGTCAGGTGGCACCACTAATGGTACTGTGTTCCATTGCAGCTCCTGAGCATCTGCATGGGGCAGCAGTGGTGGGTGTGTCCACTGAAGGGGCAGCCCTGGAACTGGTGGAGCACCCATCCACCTCCACTGGTGTCCAAGGGACCAACCACCTGCAGTCCTGCACAGCTGTCTGGACTGATGCCTGTGGTGCAGGTGCAGATGAGGCCCTGGCTATGTTCCAGCAGGATGCCAGGCATGGTGTCCTGTGTGTTGAGACACAGATCGGGGCCAACTCCAGTACCGATGATGACGTGTTGCACGTCCCGGACGGTGATGTTGGTGGGTCACAGGGCGACCCCATGACTGGCATCCGCCTAGGCGGCAGTGTGGGCAGCGCTGGTGTGGTTACCTGCCCACCAGCCATTGTTCCTGTCATGTCTGCAGCATCCAGTGGGGCAGCACTGGTGTGCAGATGTGGCAGTGGTGTTGGTGGTACCGGTGCAACCACGCTGGTGGTGCCCAGCGCTCAGCAGCCACAGGGGTGGCGGCAGCAGCTGGACAATGTTGACAGGGAGACTGGGGCAGGGGGTGGCAACAGTGCACCATGTGAAGATGTACCCTAGGAAGGCATCACCGTGTGGTGCCCACCATTGTGGGGTGCTGTACTGCAGGGTCAAGAACCACACGGGGGTCAGCATGATGGCCATGCAGACTACTCCTTGGATGCCCACAGCCGTCTGCTCCAGGCCTCTGTGGATCAGCAGGTACAGCTAGTGGTAGCAATGGATGCACTCCATGTGGAGCTGCACCAGGCAGAGGAGTGGCTCAGCAGGGACCATGCCCTGCTCCTGGCAGAGTTAGCTCAACAGCGGGCAGATGTGACAGCAGCCATCGATAGGCATGCCACTGCAATGGTGACTGTCGTGGCAACACTGGCTGACCAGCTGTGTGCCCAGCTGCCGCACACCCTGTGGAGTGCAATGTCCATCCCTCAGTCTCAGCATCGGGTGACCCCCTGCCATGTTGACTCCAGGATCATCTGTGGGCATTTCAAGCACACCCAGTGCGGGCATGTTTGGTGGCCTGCAGACACCTGCACAGACATGGTCGTGTTCACGCAGCATCACCCCTGGGGAACCATCAGTGCCACCTCATGAGGCCACTGATCAGCCTGTTACAGCTGGCAGGTCTCGGCGGGGCTGCCACAAGTCCATGGCAGCTGTGCTACTGTGCAGAGTGACTGATACTTCCCCCTCCAGGACCGCTGTCTGCCACTGCCCAGTGTGCACTGTGGTGTTCCGTGTGCGATGCATGGGTGTGGTACCCTGTCCTGCACTCACACAGGCCCTGTGCACACCCGCCTGGCTGCTGGCCACTGTGGCATGTGCATGATGATGCCGGCATAGCGTTGTCCGCCACTGTGCAATGGTGCTCAGAGTCTGAGACATGCACGGTGCCTGCCACTGGGTGTGATTCTGTTGGGTCCTGTGTGGGTGTGTGGGGGGTGTATAGGGATGGGTGTGCATGTGGCCCTGTGGACAAGGGATGAGGTGTGTGTGCCTCTGTGTGTGTGCTGTGTGCAGCCCTGCTGTGTTCTGTCTTTGTGTGCAGACCCCCGCCCATTCCCACACCCCTACCGCTGAACCTGCCTTGGTCAGGGCCCTGTGTTTTCTGCAATTCTGCGGTTGCAGCAGTGACAACAGAAATCAGGGCTGACCGCAGAAATCAGTGCTTGCCACAGAAATCAGGAAAACCAGTCACACAGCTGCAGAAATGCTAGCTATGCTATGCATTCACACAAGACAAGGGCATAGCTATTAATATGGTAAGTATGCCATGGCATACGTGCTTATTAGAAGGGGCAACAAACTGATGCCATTTATTACAAAGTTGAAAAACTAGTGGCTGCATGGCATCTTGACTCGTGTTGGCTCTTGTTGCATAACTCCAGCCAGCCAGTTTCGTGGGGGTGGGAGTTGGTGGGACTGACGCAAGAGAGGCAAAGCTTGATTAGGTCCATGGCAGTTATGATTTGCTGCTGGGTAGGTGTGGGTAGCTCAGCCATGTTAATTTTTGATTGTGAGGCTGCTCATGGTGCATGCCAAATCTTTGGAAGATGAATTTGGAAGGAAGAACTGGAAGGTGAGCATAGTGAAGAAGTGAGAAGATTCAGTGGTGCATGTGGAAGTAGAATCTATCTCAGTGTGGTGACATATATTGTCAGAGGAGCTAATTGCAGAAACACAGGGCTGGAACCAGACTGAGGACTTGGTCCCCACTGGTGGACATCGAGTACAGTTTTGATCTGTGGGCTGCAGTTCTGCACCTGCAAGTGTCAGAGTAATTTCTTGGCAGATTTGAACCTGCAGCTTAAATGGTGGCTCAAGCTCAGTTCTTAAGGAGGGTCATGTTGCCCAGCCGTAACAGAGTTGGAGAGCAGGGTATACTAGAACTGGAGCAAGCAGATATGGAAAAAAATTGGAACGGAGTGTCTGATTGCTGCTATACATAAGTGAAATGAGGGTCACTGCCTAAAGAACACCATTGCCCCCTGAGTTGAGAGATGAGAACATGCTAACCCCTGCCCACTCCCCTGCCCAATCCCATCCTTGACTCCAGGGCCCAGGCGCTTACGCTGAAACTAACCCCTGACCCTTTAAAGGGACCCCTTTATCTGACTACTGCATACGTGCCCCCCAGGGACCAAACGCAGGCCATTGCCTCTCTTACAGAATACCTTACCTCTCTACCTCCTTCCGCTGATCAAATTCTGGTGGGTGACTTAAATGTCAACTGGCTCAGCCCCTCCTCCTCCTCTACCCGAGACACCTTTTCTGCAATAGACCTAATGCAACTAGTTACCCACCCTACCAGAACTAACCCCAAGAGAGGCTCCAGTACCCTGCTTGATGTGGTACTCACCAACCGCCTCTAATCGGATCCCCAATGTACAAGTCCTCCCAGACTCTCTCAGCGATCACTCCCCATTCTATTCCACTGGTCAACCTCAGTCCCCAAACCCATAGCACAGTCCACATGCCAGGGCGTCTAATACCTGGTGGACTGATAAAACTTAAGGAACTCTGTCCCAAATTGACTGGTCTCCTATACAGGCAACTCCTGACATCGACACAGCTCTCTCCTTCTTTACCCAAACTTTAATAATGCCTGTGATATCTTTGCCCCAGTGTTGACCTGCCGTTCTAAAAGGAAGAATGCCCCTGGATTACCCCAGCTTTGATCCACCAGCTCAAACATAGGGACAACCTATGGCACCGATGCCATTGTGGACTGGCCAGCCCAATGACAGGCGGTTATATGCTGCCTACCAAACAAGTGCACTCGGGCCATCAGAAAGGCCAAGTCTGAGCACTATCGGTCCTCACTCACTGCCTCATGGGGAATCCCAGAACCTTCTGGGATAACATTAAACAGTTAAATGGGAGTGCACTCCCACCCACCCAGATCAACATTAATGGTGTGATCTGCTCAGACCCAGCCCTCATAGCCAACCACCTCAACACCTCATTCACTGACTTTAGCCCTATCCTCCCTACAAATTTTTTGACCCTCCTCCCCAGCACCTGCCGTAAATCTTTCTCACTTTATTTTCTCCTCTGCGTGTTTCTGCCCAAGAACTTAGGCTGCACCTTGTCACTGCCCTCAAGAGTAATAGTACAGGCAGTGACACCCTGAATCCGTGTATCCTATGGCTGGTCTTAGACACAGTCCTTACCCCGATCACATGCCTCATCAACCACTCTCTTTGCCTGGGGAAGGTTCCAACTGCCTGGAAAGTCACCACTGTCACCCCTATCTTTAAAGGTGGTGATAGGACTGTGGCTGGAAACTATCGACCGATCTTCATTCTCTCTCCTCTCTCCAAGGCCTTGGAAAAAGTGGTGGCCTCTCAAATCTCTGACTACCTCTCCACCTACAATGTCCTTTGTCCTAAGCAGCATGGCTTCCGAGCGGGCCACAGTACCAAAACAACCCTCCTAGAGTTCTCCAACTTTCTCCACTCCTCCTTAGACACTGGTTCTCTGGCTGGTGCTGTCTTCATTGACCTCTCAAAAGCTTTCGACACTGTCTCCCACCCCCTCCTTCTTGATGCCCTTAGTCTCTCTGGTTTTGCTGCTGGGCCTATCTCCTGGTGCACCAGTTATCTGTCTGACCACTCACAGCGTGTAAAAATTAATGGGACCTACTCAGACATCTGTCCCATCTTTTCTGGGGTTCCCCAGGGCTCCATTCTGGGCCCCTTACTATTCTCCCTTTACCTTAACACCCTTCCACGCTCTTGCTTGGGGAACATTCTATTGTACGCTGATGATGCAGTCATCTTTGCCTCAAATCGTAACCCTAGTGCCCTCCAGGACTCGCTGCAGAAGTCCTTCACTGAAGCCGAGGGCTGGTTCAAGGAACATAGATTGGTGATAAATCTTAAAAAACAAAACCATGTTCTTCCTCATCCCCAAACAAGTCCTGCAACTTCAAACTCCTCATTCACTCTGGGTCCTCATTTCACTCAGACACGTTTGCCCCTATAAATACCTAGGGATCCATTTTGACCCCTCCCTCTCCTTCCATGGACACATTGCTGCCCTAGCCACTGCCACTAATATCGATTGGGCATCTTACATCGGTATAAACACTGCCCCCCCCCGGAGGCTCTTCGACTCGCAGTCACCTCCTCTATCCTGTCCCTAGTGGACTATGGACTGCCGGTGTATGGTGCTGCTGATCAGACCGCACTCCATAAAATTCGCACTACTCTGAATAAGGCCTGCAGGTTAATTACTGGAGCACCTAGATGACACACACCTGTCTACTGTATGCTAAAGCACTGGTATTTGATCTCGACGAGCGCCTCAAATATCTTACCTGTACCCTTACAAAAAAGACCCTCCTTGGACTTTCCCCACCAGGATTGACCACCACCATACGCCGCTCTGTCCCACTAGTTCATACTCGGACCTCTGGGAAAACCTCTCTTGTTATCCCTAGAGCTAGGACCTCTCACGGCCAAAGAGCCTTCAGCTTTAGGGCCCCTCCTGGTTCAACACACTGCCCCCCTCCATCTCCGAAGCTCCAACTATATCGTGCTTCAAAACTTCCTTACGTAACCACATTATTAACACCCGATGCTGTAACTGCCACTAGTCAAAGCCATACTCAATACTTATGACAAAGCTTATTACTAAGCTGCTAAGGATGACATAACTCTGGTATTGTTTGCATCCATCCTACCTGTACCAGCTTGTTTGTATCTATGTCTTAATTTACTGTTATACTTATGTGTTGTACTGCTATACTGTGTATTTTGGTTTGTCTTACTGTGACAAGGTACCTTTGTAAATGAGCCTATGGCTCAAAGGTTTTCCAAACTGCTGTTTAAATAAAATAAAAATAAAATAACCAAGGTTACTCCAGTTTAATAAGAATGAGTTGTTTTGCCTTTTATAGTGTGTCCCCCAAGAAATCCTACAGACACTGCAAGTTACACCCTCCTTCACTACTATAGGAAGACAGTCCACCCCCCCAACATACATATTTGCCCACTGCACTAAACATGTTTGTTGTAAGGCAGTTGAGGTATTCGTAGTTTAAAAAAATAATAATCTAAAAGGACATTGATCAAAATCAGAATACAATGGCTTTCAAGTTGTTGTCTTTCTTTATATCTGCTAACTGCAAATATACACCAGAAGAAATCAAAGCAGGTTTTGCCTTTTGTGTAGTTTTAGCTAAGTGTGTATTTCCTACTCTGATTATAACTTAGGAGAACAGCAAAGGCCACCAAGTTCCAGTAGAAGAACATATGAGCCTTCAAATTTGGGGTGGGAGGGAAAATTCATTAAAAGAGAACACTGATGTCCATGGCTGTCCCCAATTTGGGTTATTGCAGTTTAATATTTGTGGTAAGAAGACTACATACTGTTAAATAGCCTGCTGTTCCACTTTCAGTGTAGCAGACTGGTTGCATGAAGGCAGTCAAAGGGTAAACTAAGACTTAATCCCTTTGAAGGTATGCTGTTTAGCCACAATTTTTCTGCTGCAGAATGGCTGCTGAATCAGTAGTTGTTCTGCCACAGAAAGTATGAGGTCCTGCTGCAGAATGTAAGCAAACTATGCTGCAGTAAACCCGGGGCCCTGGCCTTGGTGTCCACCCCAGCCTGTCTGTCAGCTGTGCTGTTGCCCCTGGTGCTTGCTTGTGACCCTGTTCACCTACCAGTGGGGTCCATAGTGCTCCTCTGAAATGGTGTCCAGGTGCTGCTGGGCCATCCAGGCCAGTCGGGGATCCCTTTGACCAGGGGGTGGCTGCCCAACACCAGCTGGACTGGCATCCTCATCATCCCCACCGCTATCCCCCGCTTCGACCTCAAAGGCTATCCCACAGTCCGTGGCCATGTTGTGCAGGATACAACAGGCCAGGAATAGCCCACAGGCCTTTGATGGGCTGTACTGTAGGGCACTGCCAGACCTGTCCAGGCAATGGAACCAAGCCTTCAGCAGCCTGAACACACGCTCAATGATGTTCCATGTGGTGTTGTGTGCCTCATTGTACTCTTGCTGTGCTGGGGTCAAGGGGTGCTGGTATGGTGTGAGCAGCTAGGGCTGGAGAGGGTACCCACTGTCACCTGTGTGTAGAGAGGTATTGTTAGCATGGTGGTCTGTGACACTGTGCCCATGGCCTTCCAGGTTGCACCCCATGGCACCCCTGCCCTTGCCCTACACACAACCCTGCTGTTCCCAGTGTCTGGTGTGCACTGCATACTCACCTACCAGATGGCCAGTGGGGATATCCCCACTCTAGAACCTATAGCACAGTGCAGACTGGTGCCAGATGAAGGCATCGTGTGCTCCCCCAGGGTGCATGGCATAGACATTGATTATGCACCCCCTGGCATCGCACACCGCCTGGCAGTTGACACTCGGGTATCCCTTGCGGTTTATATATGCCGCCACCTCCGGGCCAGGTGGTGTGTGGATGCCAACATGGGTGCAGTCGATAGCCCTGAACACACCAGGCAACCGTGCTACCCTGTGGAACTCCTGCATGTTTGCTGTGCGCTCCGCCTGTGTGCTGGGGAAATGGATGTACTCCACAGCATGTGGCAGCAGTGCGCTGAGGAACTATGTGAGTAGGCATGACGCAGCCAACTGGGTTATGCCTGTTGTGTCCCCTGTTGGTCTCTGTAAGGTGCCTGTGGTAAGCAGGCACATGACGGCTGTGATCTTTGTCTCCACGGACAGAGCATGGCTCTGTCTTGTGGATGCCTGCATCTCCTCACTGCACAGTTCATACAACCACCTCAGAATGGCCCGGTTCAGGTGGTACCAGCCCACGATTTCAATGTCACTTTACAGCTCGAAGCTGACGTGGGCACGGTACAGTCTGTCCTGGACATACCGTCGACAGGTCCTTCCATGGCCGTGCCTCCCTGCAGCCTGCCTCCTCACACCCCTCATTACTGCCTCCATCTGGAAAGTGGCACTGGCCATGTCCCGGATAGGTGTCCCACCCCCCCGGTGGCTGCCTACCTGGTCTTTCCAGCTGTGTGCTGCTTGTCCTGCCCCTGCACCGGGTGCACCCCTGGCACTACACCACTGTGTGCCCTGCCTCTGCTCCACTGCTCTCCTTCCTCTGTGGCACGCACAGACACACACACACATATACACATACATACACACACACACTTCCAGTGGCCCTCGTCCACCTCTTGGCCACCACTGACAGTCTGTATCTTGCCCTGGCTCCCTGCCACTCCATCTCCACTCTCCACCGCTATGGCTCCACTCTAGCGCAATCATTCTCCGCTCACTTGCTCCCTTTTATATTTGCTCATGTCCGCTATCGTGCAACTTCCACTTGCTCCACTATTGCGTACATCGCCTGCTGTAATTAATCGCACTGCGCCACATATTCCTGGTTACTCCCCCTGCACTTGCACATAGAAACATAGATTTTGACGGCAGATGAGGATGCTTGGCCCAAGCAGTCTGCCTATTTCCCTACCTAATGGATAAGCTGCAGATCCTAGTTAACCAGCAGCCTAATTCTTCCTACCCCCACCCCCTAGAATTGTCTTATGACTGTCCCATGCATGCTTGAATTCCACCACTGTTTTTGACTCCACAACCTCCTCTGGAAGGCCGTTCCATGCATCCACAACCCTCTCTGTGAAAAAATACTTCCTTAAATTACCTCTGAGCTGCCCCTCTATCTTCAAATTGTGCCCCCTTGTTCTTGCACACCTCTTTTTGTGAAAGATGCTACCCTCTCAGACTTTGTTCATTCCCTTGAGGTACTTGAAAGTTTCTATCATGCTCCCCCTCTTCCTCCTTTCCTCGAGGCTATAGATACTAAGTTCCTTAAGTCTCTCTTCATATGTCTTCTGGTGCAGACTCTGCACCATTTCAGTTGCCCTCCTCTGGACAGCTTCCATCCTGTCTATGTCTTTGCGGAAATTGGGTCTCCAGAACTGCACGCAGTACTCCAGATGGGGTTTCACCAGCTGTCTGTACAGAAGCATAATAACTTCCTGTTTTCTACTGGTGATGCCTCTCCCTATGCATCCCAGTATCCCCCCAGCCCTCCTTGCTGCCCTCTCCCATTGCTTGGCCCACCTTTAGGTCATCTGATATGACTACCCCCAGGTCCCTTTCCATTTTTGTTGTTGTTAGTATCTCACCCCCCATCGTGTACACTTCCCCTGGGTTTTTGTTTCCCAGGTGCATTACCTTGCACTTCTTAGCATTGAATCTAAGCTGCCATACATTTGACCATTCCTCTAACCTTGCCACGTCCCTTCTCATCCTTTCCACCCCACCTTGTGCATCAACTCTGTTGCAGATCTTTGTGTCATCTGTAAAGAGACATACTTTTCCTTTCAGCCCCTCTGCAATGCCGCTTATAAAGACGTTGAAGAGGAATGGTCCTAATACTGAACCCTGCGGTACCCCACTAGTAACCCCCCTTTCTTCAGAGTACACTCCATTTACTATTACTCTCTGTGTCCTATTCTCCTGCCAATTCTTTACCCAGGCTGTCATCTTGGGACCCACTCCCAGGTTGGCTAACTTGTATATTAATCTTTTGTGTGGGACTGTGTCAAATGCCTTGCTAAAGTCTAGGTAGGCCATGTCCACAGCCACTCCCTGATCTACTACTTTGGTCACCAGTCAAAGAAATCTATCAGATTTGTCTGACATGACCTTCCCGCTGTAAATCCATGCTGCCTTGGGTCCTGTGCCCCTCTGGCCTCTAGATACTCAACAATTATTTCCTTCAGAATTGATTCCATCATTTTCCGTGCCACTGAGGTTAAACTAACAGGTCTGTAGTTTCCTGCTTCTGCCTTGCTTCCACTTTTGTGAAGGTGAATCACATCTGCCCTCCTCCAGTCCTCGGGTACCACCCCATCCTCCCATGATTTGTTAAAGAGGGTAGTCGGTGGTGTCATTAGTTCTAACCTTAGTTCTTTTAGAATTCTGGGATGAATCCCATAAGACCCCATTGCTCTGTCCACCTTCAGTTTTAAGAGTTCTTTCAGAACCCTTTCTTCTGTAAATGGGCTATCAACTTCTGTATCCAGAGTGTTTCTACTGTTTGTTTTAGGTACCTCCCCCTCCTCCTTTGTAAATACTGAGCAAAAATATTTGTTTAGTATCTCTGCCTTTTCACAGTCACCCTCTGCCCACCCTCTCTCCCCTTTATTAAGCCTCACTAGCCCTCCCTTGGTCTTCCTTCGCTCCCTGTACCTATAAAAGGTTTTATCCCCCTTCTTAACTGAGTTGGCTATCTTTTCCTCGGTTTGGGCCTTTGCTGTTCTGACTGCCTTCCCAGCTTCCTTTTGCTTTAACTGATACAGTTATCTGTCCTGCTCCTTCTGTGATTCCTTGTACTTCCTGAATGCTTTCTTTTTCTCTTGAACCTTCACTGGCACTTCCTTTGAGAACCATAGTGGTTTCTTACATCGTTTCATTTTGTTTATTTGCTTCACACAAAGGCTTGTTACCTCTGTGATGGCAGTTTTTATTATTCCACATTGTTCTTCCACCCCTCCTTCCTGCCCATTTGCTAGTGCATTCCTTAGGCACTCACCCATTTTGGCAAAGTCAGCCCTCCTAAAGTCCAGTACTTTTGCCTCTGTATGTCTTGAGTCTATTTGCTGTGTTTATTGTGAACCATACTGTTCAATGGTCGCTAGTTCCCAGATGGCTACTCACTTCCCTCTCGAGTGGGCTCCAATACTAGTTGTCTAAGGCATGCCCCTTTTAGGGCATCTAGAATAACACCACTCTTCGAAGTGGCTGCTGCAACTGCACTCCAGTTAACATCTAGCATATTCAGATTACCCATCAGTAATATCTCCCCTTTTTCTGCAATTCTAAGTATTCTTTCTATTATTTCCTTGTCCATTTCCTCCCCCTGAGAAGGGGGCCTGTATAAAACCCCTGTGCGGATTGTGGTGCCATTGCCGGTCTCCAAATTTACCCACAGTGCTTCTTCTCCTCCCTGTTTTCCCTTTTGTTCTGTTGCTTTGTTTCCTTCCCTTATGTAAAGAGCTACTCCTCCTCCTCTTTTATCCTCCGTGTCCCTCCTGTAGATAGTGTATCCTGGTATGTTTACATCCCAGTCATGGTTTTGTGTGTACCATGTTTCTGTGACTGCCACGATATCCAGATGTTCCTCCTCCATCAAGGCCACTAATTCAGGAAGCTTGTTACTCAGACTACGGGCATTGGTACTCATTGCTCTCCATTTTTTGATGGATTTACCTTCTTTTGCAGCATCCCCCACTGACCTTTCTACCTTGGTGTTTTTCTCATTTAGTACCCTGTTTTGTAGGGAGAGGCTGGGATTTTCCTGCTGCTTATCAGTGCATTGCATTCATTACCGTTGTGCTACGGCACATTGGATTTTGTGCTGCACATCTGCTGCCACTGAATATCACATTATGGCGCATTTCTGCTCTTGTGTAGGCGCATCCCTATTACGTATAGCGCATCTGCTCTGAATATCCCGGCCAATGGAAACAAAATTGCTGTGCGTGATCAACTGTTCTAATGCATCTCGCATTCTAATATTGTTGAGCCTTCTGAATTGATACTTGACAATATGTTTTATTTACTAATAAATTAAATTAGGATGTTAGAAACATAGAACATAGACTTTGATGGTAGATAAGGACCGCTTGGCCCACCTAGTCTGCCCATTTCCCTACCTACAGGATAAGCTGCAGATCCTAGTTAACCAACAGCCTGTTTCTTCTTACCTCCCACAAGAATTGCCTTATGTCTGTCCCATGTATTCTTGAATTCTCCCACAGTTTTAGACCCCACAACCTCCTCAGCAAGGCTGTTCCATGCGTCCACCAACCTCTCTGTGAAAAAATACTTCCTCAAATTGCCCCTGAACTGCCCCCCATCTTTAAATTGTGTCCCCTTGTTCTTGCGCATCTCTTTTTCTGAATGATGCTACCCTCTTGGACTTTGTTGATTCCACTGAGGTACTTAAAAGTTTCTGTCATGTCTCCCCTCTCCCTCCTTTCCTCAAGTGTACACATATTAAGCTCCTTTAGTCTCTCCTCGTATGGCTTCTCATGCAGACCCTGCACCATTTTAGTTGCCCTCCTCTGGACTGCCTCTATCCTGTTTATGTCCTTACGGAAATGGAGTCTCCAGAACTGGATGCAGTACTTCTGATGGGGTCTCTCCAACTGTCTGTACAGAGGGATAACAACTTCCTGTTTTCTGCTGGTGATGCACTAAAGCCACTGCTAAGTGGTTACAACATTAACAAGTAAACCATACTTTAAAAATACTTTCCTTGATGCATTAGGATTTGGGTAGGGGTACTTTGAAACATAACTAACCAGAATTGTACTGTAGAGTCCTTTTTGTAATGCCCAGCTCTTCTATTATCTTTCTTTTGTAGGCATTAAAACAGCTGTTTCCCAATTCACAGTACACTTTAGTATAATACCTCTTCTTAAATGCTGGACAACTAAAATCAGCTTTGCAGAATAATCCCAGGATATATATAATTTAAGTATATCGAGTGGGTGTAATCACATCCACCAGACTTCAGTTTGATTGTGCTCTTATTAAAAAAAAAAGACAACATATCGTTTGTTTAAAAGTTTATTCTGGCAGTGCTCTGTTTTACAGTCCATCCATTAAAAAAATGTATCCTTGATTCAGAATGTTGCATCACTATACAAATCAATGGTATTGCATAAAACTGCCCCTGGTAGAATTCAGCATGCATTCAATGACATCATGTGCAGGTCAGCCAGAACAGATGTGCCACCTTTTTTAGCTCCCTGTCCGAACATACCACCCTGGGCTTTGACCATGCACTTTTACATAGAAACACAGAAACATAGACTTTGACGGCAGATAAGGACCACTTGGCCCATCTAGTCTGCCAATTTCCCTACTACAGGATAGGCCACAGATCCTAGTTAACCAACAGCCTATTTCTTCCTACCTCCCACAAGAATTGCCTTATGTCTGTCCCATGTATTCTTGAATTCTCCCACAGTTTTAGACCCCACAACCTCCTCAGGAAGGCTGTTCCATGCATCCACTACCCTCTCTGTGTAATAATACTTCCTCAAATTGCCCCTGAACCGCCTCCCCTCTATCTTTAAATTGTGTCCCTTTGTTCTTGCACGTCTCTTTTTCTAAAAGATGCTACCCTCTTGGACTTTGTTGATTCCACTGAGGTACTTAAAAGTTTCTATCATGTCCCCCCTCTCCCTTCTTTCCTCAAGGGTATACATATTAAGCTCCTTTAGTCTCTCCTCATACTTGCAGACCCTGCACCATTTTAGTTGCCCTCCTCTGGACTGCCTCTATCCTGTCTATGTCCTTGTGGAAATGGAGTCTCCAGAACTGGACGCAGTACTTCTGATGGGGTCTCACCAACTGTCTGTACGAAGGGATAACAACTTCCTGTTTTCTGCTAGTGATGCACTAAAGCCACTGCTAAGTGGTTACAACATTAATAAGTAAACCATACTTTAAAAATACTTTCCTTGATGCATTAGGATTTGGGTAGGGGTACTTTGAAACATAACTAACCAGAATTGTACTGTAGAGTCCTTTTTGTAATGCACAGCTTTTCTATTATCTTTCTTTTGTAGGCATTAAAACAGCTGTTTCACAAGTCACAGTACACTTTAGTATAATACCTCTTCTTAAATGCTGGACAACTAAAATCAGCTTTGCAGAATAATCCCAGGATATATATAATTTCAGTATATCAAGTGGGTGTAATCACATCCACCAGACTTCAGTTTGATTGTGCTCTTATTAAAAAAAAGACAACATATCGTTTGTTTAAAAGTTTATTCTGGCAGTGCTCTGTTTCACAGTCCATCCATTAAAAAAAATGTATCCTTGATTCAGAATGTTGCATCACTATACAAATCAATGGTATTGCATAAAACTGCCCCTGTTAGAATTCAGCATGCATTCAATGACAGCATGTGCAGGTCAGCCAGAACAGATGTGCCACCTTTTTTAGCTACCTGTCTGAACATACCACCCTGTGCTTGGGCCATGCACATTTACATAGAAACACAGAAACATAGACTTTGTCGGCAGATAAGGACCGCTTGGCCCATCTAGTCTGCCAATTTCCCTACCTACAGGATAGGCCGCAGATCCTAGTTAACCAACAGCCTATTTCTTCTTACCCCCCCCACAAGCATTGCCTTATGTCTGTCCCATGCATTCTTGAATTCTCCCACAGTTTTAGACCCCACAACCTCCTCAGGAAGGCTGTTCCATGCATCCACTACCCTCTCTATGAAATAATACTTCCTCACATTGCCCCTGAACCACCTCCCCTCTATCTTTAAATTGTGTCCTCTTGTTCTTGCACGTCTCTTTTTCTAAAAGATGCTACCCTCTTGGACTTTGTTGATTCCACTGAGGTACTTAAAAGTTTCTATCATGTCCCCCCTCTCCCTTCTTTCCTCAAGGGTATACAGTACATATTAAGCTCCTTTAGTATCTCCTCATACTTGCACACCCTGCACCATTTTAGTTGCCCTCCTCTGGACTGCCTCTATCCTGTCTATGTACTTGCAGAGATGGGGTCTCCAGAACTGGCTTAGTACTCCAGATGGGGTCTCACCAGCTGTCTGTACAGAGGGATGACAGCTTCCTGTTTTCTGCTGCTGATGCCTCTCCCTATGCATCCCAGTATACCCCCAGCCCTCCCTACTGCCTTCTCACATTGCTTGCTAACCTTAAGGTCATCTGATATGATTATCCCCAGGTCCCTTTCCTTTTTTGTTGTTGTTACTACATCCCCCCCATTGTGTACTCTTCCCCTGGGTTCTTGTTTCCCAGGTGCATAATTTTGCTCTACTTTGCATTGAATCCTAGCTACCATACTTTTGACCATTCCTCCAACCTTGCCAAGTCCCTTCTCATCCTTTCCACGCCTCCTTGTGTATCAACCCTGTTGCAGATCTTTGTGTCATCTGCAAAGAGGCTTACTTTTCCTTTCAGTCCCTCTGCAATGTCACTTATGAAGACATTAAAAAGGACTGGACCCAATACTGAACCCTGTGGTACCCCACTAGTAACCCCTCTTTCTTCAGAGTGGACTCCATTTACAATTACCTTCTGTGTCCTGTTATCCAGGCAATGTTTTACCCAGGCTACCACCCTGGGACCCACTCCCAGGCAGGTTAATTTGACTATTAATCTTTTGTGTGGGACTGTGTCAAATGCCTTGCTAAAGTCTAGGTAGGCCATGTCCACAGCCCCTCCCTGGTCTACTACTTTGGTCACCCAGTCAAAGAAATCTATTAGATTCATCTGACATGACCTTCCCACTGTGAACCCAGCTGCCTTGGGTCCTGTGCCCCACTGGCCTCTAGGTACTCAACTATTCTTTCCTTCAGAGTGACTCCATCACTTTCCCTACCACAGAGGTCAGACTGACAGGTCTGTAGTTTCCTGCCTCTGTCTTGGTCCCACTTTTGTGAGAGATCACATCCACCTTCCTCCAGTCCTCCGGTACCACACCATCCTTCCATGATTTATTAAAAGAGTAGCCAATGGTTTCACTAGTTCCCCTTAATTCTTTTTAGAATTCTGGGTGAATTCCATCAGGCCCCATTGCTTTGTCCACCTTCAGTTTTAGGAGTTCTTGCAGAACCCTTTCTTCTGTGAAAGGACTGGGATCGACCCCTATCAAGAGTGCTTCTGTTAATTGGATTAGGCACTTCCTCCTCTTTTGTGAATACTGAGCAGAAATATTCATTCAGTCTCCTGCTTTTTCACTGTCCCCTCTGCCCTCCCACCGTTCATTCTATTCAGCCTCACTATCCCTCCCTTTGTCTTTTTACGCTCGCTGATGTACCTATAAAAGGTTTTATCTCCCTTCTTAACCAAGTTAGCTATCTTTTCCTCAGTTTGGGCGTTTGCTATTCTGACTTCCCTCCCTGCTTCCTTCTGCCTTAACTGGTACAGCTCTCTGTCCTGCTTCTTCTGTGTTTCCTTATACTTCTGGCATGCTATCTTTTTCTTCCTTACTTTCACAGCCACCTCTTTTGAGAACCATAGTTGCTTTTTCTTTCATTTTGATTTGTTTATTTGCTTCACACAAAGGCTTGTTGCCTCTGTGATGGCAGTTTTGATGATTCCCCATTGTTGCTCCACACCTCCTTCTAGCCTGTTTGCTAGTGCTTTTGGAAGTTTTCAAATTTTAGGGCTGCAGTGGGTGTAGCCTTGCAGACCTCTTGCTATCAAAAAAGTACTCAGCATTCCTAGTATTCTTTGTGACCAAACAACCTGTTGGAGTTGCACCATAGTTACGCCTGTGTACATGGAGCACTCCACTCACATGGCACTATTTTGTACTTAAAAAAAAATCAGCAGCATCCTGATCACGATACTGGGGCATTGGGCACCCCCAGTGTCACACATATGTTTCTGGGAGTGGGGTGGGTGCTGAGAGGGAGGGTCAGAAGGGGGGATATCTTAATTTAAAAAAACTAATGGCAGTCATGGCAGAACACAGCATGCTCCACTATGTTCAAGATGGCCACCACACTCTACTGCACATGCGTGACTACTAGCGCATGCACAATAGAGTGCAGCAGTCGCCATTTGTTTTTGTGTTTAAATTAGAGATATCTTCTCCACCCAAACCTTCCTCTCTGCACCCACCACCCCACACCCCACAGAAACAGACGAGTGACACTGGGTGTGCCCAGTCCCCCAGTATAGCAATCAGGACACCACTGATTTGTTTTCATATTTCCCCACCCGACACTCACTCTCAGAACCCACCAGCCCACCACACCCCCAGAAACATAACAGTAACACTACGGGTACCCAATCCCCCAGTGTCACGATCACTGATCCTGTTTTTTTGGGGGTGACCACCACACCTCCACTACTGCACATGCATGGTTATTTTTTTTGTTAAATCACCCACCCAACACTCCCTCTCAGAACCCACCACCCCCTCCCCACCAAGAAACATACTAGTGACACTGGGGGATGCCAAATCCCCCAGTGCAGGAATCCTCTTTTTTTTAAAACCCATAAAAAGAAAATTGTCCATCAATATATTTTGCGGCCATTAGTCTCCTTCCACCTGACCCTCCTACTCAGCACCCACCGGTTACACCCTCCAAAGCCATTGTTTACCGATCAGGGATCCAACACCATAATCCACTCTGGATCATAGACACGTCTTCGCTCATCAAAGATGGACCATCCTGTAGGTAGGGAAATAGGCAGACTAGATGGGCCTTGCGGCCCTTATCTGCCGTCAAAGTCAATGTTTCTATGTTTCTATGACCATGAACTGAGGAAACAGGTATGAGGTTCAGTGTATTTCAATAGGGTTTTGAGCTTAGTGCCATAATTTGGCCATGTTTGCATATCTTTGCCCCACATTTTCAATGTGTCTTCTTTGGGAACCCACCTCATGAACAATGGCACTGTCATTAGGTAGATATGTCCCAAAAGCTGATTCACAATCCCTGTACAAAATCACCTTTCGGGCAGGAGTTGGAAATGTTCTTTGTCCTGGTTGATGAGGTGGTGCCATAAGAAGGCTATGTTGAAAATTTGGTTTAAAAATGTTAAAAAACAACAACATTATAAGCCTACATTGAATTCTGCAAATTCAGGCTTGTAACTTTGGTAATTTTCAATATGTTTTCCCTAAATTCACAATATAGCCATATCTTTACAGCACTTCATGAGTGTGACAGCTGTCAGTTGTCAAATCCTGGCCAATTTTTTTTTTTTTTATATCCGAAAAATTAATTTTGAGGTCCCTGTATGAAATCCCATTTCAGACAGGACTTGTTCATGAGATGGTGCCATAAGAATGATATGTTGTAAAATTTTGTGTAAAAATATTAAAAAAACAACCAAGTTATAAGCCTGCATTGACTTTTGCAAACATAGGCTCATAACTTTGGTAATTTTCAGTATTTTTAACACACATTTACAACATGGCTACATTTTTACAGCACTTCATTAATGTGACAGCTATCATTTTTCAAATCCTGGACAAACATTTTTTTTTACATCCCAAAATGTAATTTTGCAGTTGTTTGTTTGTTGTTGTTTTTGTTGAATTTTGTTGCAGTTCCTGCAAGAAATTACCTTTTGGAGAGGATTTAAAATGTTTCTCTGTCCTTGTTCATGAGGCGGGGTCATAAGCAGTCTGTGTTCTAAATTTTGTGTAAAAATATTTAAAAAATAACAAAGTTATGAGGTTATGTTTAATTTTGCAAAAGCAGACTTGCAAGTTTGATAATATTCTATATTTTAACCCCATGTTTTCAACAAAGCCATTTCAATACAGCACCTCAGGAATGTGACAGCTGTCATTTTTTGTTCCACCTATATAGAGTTGCTGCAGCAGTGTACCCGGTCATTACAGCACCGAGTTCAAAAGTCACCACCCTTTTCTTGCAGGGGGCTGCACCACCTGCACCCCCAATGTGGGGAGCTGCACCACCTACACACACCCTTCTAATGAGATCAACTCCGAGGGGCAGACCTTGGGGAGGGGGCAACGAATCTGGCATTTGGCACCAAAATGACCTGGCACTGTTACACCAGGTTTCAGAGTGTTGTAAGGGTTCATTTTTCAACTCCTGCCCAAAATGTGTTTTTGCCTCCCAAAAGTTGATTTTGCAGTCCCTGTATGAAATCACTTTTAGGCTAGGAGTTAAACATTTTCTCTGCTCTTCTTCATGAGGCAGGGTCATAACAATGCTATGTTGAAAATCTGATGTAAGAATATTACAAAACAAAAAATTTGTGACCCTATAGTACATTGTGTGAATGCAGGCTCATAACTTTGGTAATTTTTAATATTTGTACTCCCAATTCTTCACCTGCAGCCCTGGCCAGAACTTGTTCACTTATTTACTTCATGCTTTCCCAACTCGTAGAACAATGATGAACCATTCACAGTTAACCATTTGGATATATGAAGGAGGTTATACATGTTATGTATTTATTTATTTATTTTATTACCAGTTGAGTGCATTGATCCCAGGGACCATTTTCAGGCATGACCTAGGCCAGATAGCTGGCACACAGTTTAGATGACATAGCAGTGTAAAAAAAATGGCTATATGGCCAATATCCTCTGAGATAACCCATGCCTCAGGGCATTTGCTCTGGGGTTCTTTGTAGCTCTTTTTCTTCTCTATTTTGGGGTCCCCAAGACACAAACAAATAACAACCCCCTTAAGGGGTGGCTGACTCCCTCTCCCTGGGCTAAGACACAGATATGGCACATAGTGGTGGGTGAAGTGAGCAAACTTTGATCTGTGGAGAAATCTGTGAAATTCCACCCATTTCACAGAGCGAAATGCGAAATTTTATCTGGCGGAGTGGTGAGCTTTTGCCTGGCAGAATGGCAAAATTTCACCTTCCGTGGTGAAATGTCATCTTCTGTGGTGAAATTCTGCCTTCAGTGGTGAAATTATGCCTGTGGAAGATAAAATTTCACTTACAGAAGGTGGAATTTCACCCACAGAAGGCAAAATTTCACCTTGGGAAAAATCCACCTTATGTGGCAAAATTTTGCAAACTACTCCGCCAGGTGAATTGGGCCACTTCACCGGGCACTTCACTGGCAAAATTTAAATTAGCTGCATCCCTAATGGTACACTGATGAGTCCAAATGAGGATGAAATGCATGTATGTGTCTGCTGTTCTTAGTCTTTGCTGATTGCACTGTGAGGCCTTCTGGCACCATGCAATTCTACTTAAAGTAGAGCCTGTCCAAAGTGTCTCATGGGGATTTGCATATGTTTCCCATGATGCTTTAAATTTCTGGGGTATGTGCAATTGTGTTTCCTTTAAAACTTGACGGTATGGCCAATATCCTCCGGGATAACACATGCCTCAGGGCATTTGCTCTGGGGTTTTATGTAGTGTAAAAAAGAGAACAGTACAGTAGAAAAGTACAAAATAAATGGTGCTGAACAGGGCAAGTACACACATATAGTGGGGGAAATAACTAGATATCAGGTAGCCTATGTGAACATTCACTAAAAAAGGGTTAGTTATAATATTTGCACCGAGTCCCCACCCAGAGTATTTCAGTGTAGTTCGTTTTGAAAGTGATGGGAGTGATGATTGACTGCAGCTTATCAGGAATGGAGTTCCATAGCAGCACTGTATACTGAGAAATGAAGCCTTGTAAAACATGAAGTAGGGTTTACTAAGATGCACTTAGTTTATATGCTACAAGTACAGATGTTACAGAAAATGTTTCCACTAAATCTACTGTAAATGCAGATGATGAGACATTCACAATTAATCATATGGATAAGAAAAGGATTATGCATGCTATCTGACAACACTGCAGCACTGGTTATTAGAAACATAGAAACATAGAAGTTGTCGGCCGATGGGGACCATATGATCCATCAAGTTTTCCCTTGGTTTCTAGCCCCCCCCCCCCCCCTTACTTAGCTGCCTGCTTGAGTAGCCCACAGTGTCTGTCCCATGCATGCTTGAATTCCCCCACCATCTTGCCTCCCACCACCCCCTCTGGCAGGCTATTCCATGGTTCCACAGCACGCTCTGTGAAGAAGAATTTCCTCATATTGCTCCTGAAATTTCCTCCCTTAAGTCTAATGTCATGCCTTCTAGTTCTGTTGTAGTCTTTTAACTGAAAGAGGTTCTGCAGGTGCACTCTGTTGTTGCCTTTAAGGTATTTAAATGTTTTGATCATGTCCCCACAATTCCTGCATTGCTCTAGGGAGTATAATTTGAGTTCATCTAGTATTGCCTTATATGGTCTCTGATGTAAGCCCTGCACCATCTTTCTTGCTTTTCTCTGTACTGTCTCCAGCTTATCTCTGTCCTTCCTGAGGTGTGGCCTCCAGAACTGGACACAGTACTCCAGGTGAGGCCTTACCAGGGAGTGATGCAAGGGCATGATTACTTCATGCCTTCTGCTTGTGATGCCCCTCCCTATGAATCCCAGGATGTTACTAGCTTTTAGTGTTGCCTTTTCTCATTGTTTACTGACCTTGAGGCCATCTGATATGGTCACCCCCTGGTCTTGCTCCAGCCTAGTAGCCACCAACTGCTCTCCTCCCATTGAGTGCAGTTTCCCTGGGTTAGTCTTTCCCAGGAGCATGACCTTGCATTTTTTGACACTGAATTTCAATTACCAGGTCCTAGACCACCTCCAGTTTGAGATCAGCTTCCATGCTGTGCTGTCCCTCTGGTGTGTCCACCCTGTTGCCGATTTTGGTATCATCTGCAAACAGGCACACCTTTCCCTTCAATTCATCTGCAATGTCACTGATGAATATGTTGAAGAGGATCAGCCCCAGAATTGAGCCATGCGGGACCCCACTAGTCACCCTCCCCTATTCTGACAGAGTACCATTCACTAATGCTCTCTGAATTATCCCACATAACCAGTTTCTGACCCAGTTCATTACCTCAGGCCCAAATCCCATGTTCTCCAGTTTTTTGACTGGCCTCCTGTGCGGAACAGAGTCAAAAGCTTTGCTGAAGTCCAGGTAAACCACATCCACTGCTCCACCCTGATCCACTGTTTTGGTGACCCAATTGAAAAAAATCAACCAGGTTTGTCTGGCAGGACCTCCCTACCTTGAAACCGTGTTGATTTTTGTCAAGCTGACCAGTTTGCTCCAAAAAAGCTACAATTCTTTCCTTCAGCAGTGTCTCTATCAGTTTTCCCATGACTGATGTTAGACTAACCAGATGGTAGTTTCCTGACTGTTTCTTGCTTCCACTCTTGTGGAGTGGTACTACTGTTGCTCTCTTCCAATCCTCAGGCACCTCTCCACTCCTCAATGATTTGTTGAAGAGCACTGCTAAAGGGGCTGCCAGTTCTCTCTCAAGTTCTTTAAGCATTCTTTGGTGTATCCAATCCGGCCCCATAGCTTTATCTAAATTTAACTTGTCTATTTCCTCTAGGACCCTTTCCTCTGTGAAGGGACCCATGTCTACTCCTTCAATTGGATATTTCTTTATGCCTATTGTTGGTCCATTTCCATCTGCTTCCTGTGTGAAGACTCAGCTGAAGTACTCTTTGAGTGCCTCTGCCTTCTCCTTGTCTTGCTCTGTGGGTTGTCCATTCTTTTTTGTGATTCTGACAATGCCCCCTTTGGTCTTCCTTTTCTCTCATATGTACATGTAGACGGTTTTGTTACCCTTTTTTACTTCCTGAGCTATCCTAACCTCTGTTTGAGCCTTGTAACAATCCTTGTTGCTGAGCATAGTTTCAAAGACTTGTAACATATTAAGAAATGATGTTATTCAGATGCATAATTTACATACTACAGATGTTGCAGAACATACCTTATCTGTAAATCTGTTGTAGGTGTAGTTAGACACAAGTTTCCTCACACCCATTGTAATTAGCATTCTCATTGAAATTGTACTTTTTATGTGCACATACCCTTTTTTACTACCTAAATGCTTGTATTGTTGCTTGCCACTCTAAACAAGGTGAAGAAACACTGATATGGTCCAGTGCTACATGCATTCAGGATTCTCCAGAAACTTTGACTCAGTTCTGGGTGCAGAGTTTTCTGCGCATGCATGAAGATTCATGCATGCACAGTCAACTCCGCACCACCATCTTGAATATGGTGGACAGTGTCGTGCTCCACCGATACTGATGGACAAAATAGTCCAATGGATGAACAACGATTGCTGTTCACCTTCACTATTTAGTTAGCCGGTTAGCTCCCTTTTCTCTAATGGGATCTCAAGATGTCTGTAGGACAATGCCCACTGCAGCCCAAAAAAAAGATGCACTAACTCTAGGCAAACTGTTCTTAGCAACATTACAGAAAACTAATTGAAACTTACAGACATATGTGCAAACAGTTCATCCACTAAATTAAGGACCACTGCAAACAAAAATATGTAAAATTAAGTTTCAAATGTATTTTGAACAATGCCCATAGTTCTCAAAATAAAATGGAGGAACTGCAGGCCATTATTCATGAGAAAAAAAACTGGATATATTAGCAATCACAGGGACCCGGTGGAACAATTAACAACTATGAGAAAAAACAATGTAGGTTATATCTTATTCCATCTGGATAGAATAAACAAAAAAATGGAGGGTCAATAGCCATGTCTAACAAGTTAAAAGCAAAAGACCTAACAGCAAAAGTCAAACACTCCAGTAGCAATACTGAAACTATCTTGGTAAATAATGACATGTCTAATAATCCCTACATAGCTGGTCTCTGCTACAGGCCACCAGGAGCCTGATATTCAAACTTAGCGCTGGGCACAAACTGTTTGGGCTGGGTTTGCATGTGTCCCTTATATTAAAAAGACCAAATAGCACAAGCAAACTGGACTAGTGTTGCACAAAATTATAATGTATGTACTGGGCAGACAGGGAGCATGCACATGAATACAGGCACTATGCTATATTCAGTGCATTAGTGCCACACGAAGTGTGTTTGTGTGACTTTGCATGACACTTTTGGTGGTGCAAATTACTGCCCAGAAAAAAGTAGTCCTAACTCTGGGCAAAACAAGGATAGGTGGTGTGGAAACAGCAACAACAGGCAACATGGCTGTAAGCAACAACAGCATCATGGTGCACCTGATTACTACAGTCAATGAGAGGCACAGAGGGTGGATGGCAACCCTGAGCCACTGCATATGCCATGGAAGAGACATGCTGCACACATATAGCACCACCCACATCTCCATCATTTGGCACCAGTCCCAACTCTGCCAGGCATGTGTGGGTGCCCCAGCACCCAGTGGATACCTTGTCAGCTTGTCCATGAAGCACAGACCTCCAGCTCCCCATAGGGGTACACCATCACAATCCAGCACACACATGCAGCACTGGGGGAATGAAGTATGCTAAGAGAAGAGTGTACAGGTGGCCAGCTGCACCACATGGTAGGTGCTACAACACAGCTGGGGCTGTCCACACAGTGCACATGTGCCAGTGGTGGGAATGCCCCTGACATCAGTGTGCCTGTATGATGACATGTGTCTGGGTCCCCGAGACACATAACACACACCTGTTCAGGCTCTCCATCACACATAGTCAGCCATGTGTATGCTAGTGTGGGAATCCCATGCCACTGGTGCAGCATATGTGGGTCACAGGACAGTATGACTGTGGTGTCCACTGTCAGTACTCACCTGCCAGCTGTGCATGTCACTATGTGAATAGCAGCAGTCACTGTTGCCTGACACACCATAGGCATTGCTGTGTCCCTCACAATACCAGCTACTATGGTACTGTACCTTCTGATACACACTGTAGCAGGAATAACAATATGCCTATGGCATGCAGCACAACCACTCGTTCCTCTGGTGCTAGTCCCCTGGGTCACAATAGTCTGTGCCGCTGAGTCCAAATCCAGCCTGCAGCTACCGTCCTGTTGTTACAGGTTGACATACAGATTGTGCAGGGTGCAAACCCAGCCTTCAGCCACAGACCTGTAGTTCCAGGCTGTCATACAGGTGGAGTTGAGCACACCATGCAATAGCACCAGACGGTTTACATGGTAATGCATGCAAAGCAGGCCATAATGAGATGCTAATGTGGCTGTTTGCCCTTGCATTGCCTAAGTAGGCTCATTTGCATAGGAGCTTTGAATATAGAAGAATATTGCCCCAGGCAAATGTGTTTTCCCTGGGCAGATGTGTTAGCACTGGACAAACAAGTTTGTGCCAGGCAAATGAGTTTGCCCTGAGCAAACCTATTACAATCACAGCATAGTTCTGCAGTGTTTGGTCTGCAATGTTGTTTGCAGTTGTTATGCACCACTTCCTTGCTAGCACTCACACTGGCCACATAGTTCAACTTTGCCTTACTCCACCTGTGTGTGCACTCGGCTGCTGTAACAGTTTGCACTGCCCAGTTGTTATATTCAGAGCTGTCTTCTTTTCCAGACAATTTTTGCACTGCACTCTTTGCCTTATTTGCCCAGTTTCGTTTGCCTGCTATATTCAAAAGGTTTTGCACTTGGGCTGTTCCTTTGAATATAGAGTGCAATTGGTTCTGGGCTATTTTTGCATGTCGGGCAGTGCTAATTTTGCCCCAGGATTACATTTTGAATATTGGGCCCCAGACTACTCACCAGAAGCATCCACACAAATATTCATTGAAATAGAAAATACCTGTATCTTACAAAAATAGATTTTTAATGGGTGACTTTTATCAAGGAAATATCAATCTGATAAATAAAACTGAAACAACTTCAATGGGTATAACTAATAAATCTTGTTAAACATCACAAATTAACTCAATAAGTTAACAGACCAACATGGGGTAGCACCTACTTGACATTATAATATAAAATGCAGTAAATGTACAGTAGAGAATCTGCTTGCAACAGTTATCATAACACTATACATTTACAATTGTATCAGAACATTTAAAAATCAAAGGAACAACATATATTTATCTATATATGACAAGGCAAATGGGGGGGGGCAATTAATAGAACCCTAAGCAACACTGGGGAAAAAAGTTTGAAAACAAAACAGCTAACGGCATATGGATTATCATCAAGGACATACTAACTGATAGCAGTGCAAAACATCCCAAAAATCAAAAACTATAACAATAAAGGAATATAGACACAATGGTTAACAAGGAAATTAACAACAACAACAAAAATTTAAATAAAAGAGCAAATGATACAAACTATATCTTATCAATTGTAGAGAACAGACACATTTTTCTTAAAAGAAAGTAAACAAGCTATCATAAATGCAAAAAAGATATTGATATAAATTTAGCAAAAAATGCAAACACAACCAATAACAAATCTCTAGTTAGTTATATAAAATAAAATCCACAAGACCACTCCGTAGGCACTGGTGTTTGTGCTGGAAATACAATGAATAAATATAGCAACAAATCTCTGCACCACACAAGCTGAAGTATCAAATAGCAGCTTTTAATGTATAAAACAACATGCCAAAGAACAGCACTCGCTCACAAAACCTCTACTGGTTTTACAAACGTTGCATTATCAGGAGGTGGTCATTGCATGTAAAGTGAACCCTTAAATATGTGCAGTTACCACAGTCTATAAAAATTTTAAAGTGACAGTATCTTTTATGTGATTATATAACATATATAGCAAAAAAATCAATAGCAAAAACACATAGACAGATCATATTAGTGTGTTATTCAAAGGAGAGCATTTAGTCCAACTTATTCTGAAGAGTGGACATCAATATAGTGCTAAATCATTATGTTCTTATATTTCAATAGATGGTGCTGAGGTACCATAGTATTCCAATATTCCAATGCATCCTAGAAAAAGAAAATAAGCACATAAACACATTATTACTCAAATAATGGAGAAAAAAAATAAACTAAGAATTATATATATACAAATGTGTGCAATAAAGACAAATTACTACAAAAGGACCTCAAATCATTACCTGTAATGTGTAATGCATGGCAAAAGTTCTATACGGTCATTTAGACCCAGAGGTTTCATAGCACCCAGACAGAAAATCCAAAAGGATTCACGGTATAGCAATTTATTATCTAGATTGCCACCTTGTGGCCCCCATCTGACCTTTTCAATTGCACTAAATTTAAAAGCATGATGGCCCTTTTTATTGTTCTTGACATGACATGGCAGGGCATTTTTTTCATCGCCCCTAGTGATAGCCCTGAGGTGTTCCCCTATACGTGCCTTAAAAGGTCTAGTGGTTTTCCCTACATAAAATGAACCACATTCACATGTAGCCAAATATACATTATCAGTACTACAATTAAAAAACTCATTTACTTTAAAGAGTCTTTGAGTGTTACATGTAGTGAAAGAATCAATTCTCATAATACTGGGACAAAATTTGCAATTCCCACATGTGAAGTTGCCCAAAGGTAAAGGGGGCAGCCAGGCCTTACAGTAGTAGCACCAAACTAGTCAAGGGATTTTTAAGGATTTTTAAATATCTCTAGTGAGAATTGTGAAACCTTTTGTTAAGGATTTTAGTTTGTTTGTTAGTATGTTCACTGCAACCGGGAGAGGGTAATCTCATCTGATAGTGTAGCTGAAAATCTACCAGATGGCACTTAAGTACTGTAATAGGAACTGGCCTCTTTCTGTTGGTATAGTAAAAAGAATTTTAGAGGATTTTTTTCCCCTACATTTTGTGAAGGATAAATAGGGAATCTCACAAAATTGCTTGGCAAATTTGGTGCTACTACTGTACAATCTTGTACCCTGTTCTTCAGCTTACCATGATGGCTGTGGACAAGTTTATCTCTTAGATTCTGACCCCTATGAAAAACCATCCTAGGTTTGTTTTTAATAATCTCAGTGAGCAATGGTTCATTTTCCAACATATGACAATTAGTGTTGATGATGTTCTGTATTGCATGTGCATGTCGGGAAAATTTTGTTATAAAACTGCCCCTTTGATGTATTTCATCTGTTTGTTGTTTGTCTTGAAACAAACTTGCTCTATCAATGTGCAATGTCTCTTGATATGCTTCTTTCACTAGTCCTGAATTGTAGCCTTGTGTCTCAAATTTATTACACATATCATTGTCCTGTATCACATAATCAGCCACTTCGGAATAATTTCTATGAGCTCTTAACTTTTGTGCCTTGGGAATGTTGTTTATCATATGGCGTGGATGGCAACTTGAGGCATGCCAAATGGAATTTCTATCCATATCCTTTCTAAATAAATTAACTCTGAAAGTACAATCAGATTTTATGGATACTTTCAAATCAAGAAAGGAAATTGAAGCCAGATCACATTCCACAGAAAATTTCAAATTTGGATTGCTGTTTTCAAAATAGTCTATGAATTCCTGTAGCTTGACATGGGTGCCTTTCCATACCATAAATATGTTATCTATAAAGTGTCACCAGATATCAATCTTATAATAAAAAGGATTATTCTGGACATCATAGATGGTTGTTTTTTCCCATAGACATAAATAGAGATTGGCATAATTGGGGGCAAATGTAGCCCCCATTGCCGTTCCCTTGAGCTGTAGGTACATTTCATCCTGAAATAAAAAACACATTTTCTTAAGAATATGTTCCATGCAAGATATCAGGAATTGTTTTTTATGCATAGTCATACTTCTGTCCAAATCTAACCAATATTCTATTACTGAAATACCCTCATTATGAGGAATGTTTGTATAGAGGGAGGTGATATCCATGGATGCCAAAAAAACACCCTTGTTCTGCCTGCATATTATCCAATATTTCCAACATATGTGTGGTATTGCTAATAAAAGAGGGTAAGCTAGAAACATAACCTTTAATATGAGAATCAACAAATCTAGACAAAGGCTCAGTTAAAGAGCCTATACCTGCCACAATTGGTTTCCCTGGGAGATTAAGCAGGTCCTTAAGTACTTTGGGAAGTACATAGATGCTAGCTCTAACTGGATGATGAACTGTTAAATATCCTAATTCATCATTTGTTATAACTCCAGATGTCTGAGCATCATTCAGAAAGATATCAATTTCCTTTTTAAACTTATTTGTTGTGTCATTTTGTAATTGCATATAAAAGGACGAATCACTCAACTGTCTATATATTTCACCAATGTAGTTATCAGTTTGCATAACAACCGCTGAACCCCTTTTGTCTGCAGGTTTAATATTGAGGGCAGTATTTTCTTGTAGGCCCTTTGGGGCTTCTGCCTCACATGAAGTCAGATTAACATAGGTAGCCATTGAATTAGTCTCAAAGAGTGTTTTGAGGGCCCTCTCACATGATCGTTCAAATATTTTTACTGTGTCATTATAGAGACGCATGTAAGTGGATGCAGGTCGAAAGGGACTTACCTCCCTCTGCATAGGTAAGTCCTCAGTTGTAGGATCCAATGGTAATAACCCACGGCACATTTTGCTTTTATTGTAATGGGCTTTAAGATTCAAATTTCTAGTAAGGCAAAGTAATTCCACATATGTTTCGAAATGATTTGAATCTTGGGTGGGTATAAAGGTTTCTGTAGCACTTGTTCTTGAATTGGAGTTAATTCACAATCCGAAATATTAATAACAATATTTTCTTCCACTATAGTCAATTGATCCTTCTTCCTTGAACCCTGCTTCCTATATTTCCTGCCTCCTCTCCTCATTGGTTTTCTCTACCATGGCCTGAATTCCCTCGAGTATTCCTCTGGCCCCTCCTCCACTGGTACGATGAAACTTGAGACTGAAATTGAACAGTCCTGCTCTGTCCCTCGATGTCCTCTTGGCTGTCCTCTAAAAAAGGATCATCTGATTCTGACCCACTATTATCAGTGGTATAGGAGGGGGAGTTATTCCTGTTTTTAAGTATTGATTTATTTGGTTGTTTTGGGGTACCAAGGTGAGCTGTAAAGCTGTTACATTTATTGCTTCTGCTGTTTTTATTTCTCCTGTATGCTGTCTTTTATTGTTCCAGTCAAAGTCTCTTCCTAGGATGTAATCCTTTCTGTCCCTCTCAAACTTGTGTAATATCAACTTTTTTATTTTGTCATCTTCCCTCTGTACATTCTCCTTTAATTTACTCTGGAATGTCGCAAAGTCGGGATGATCCTTGAACTTTAATACAGCAGCTTCTTTAATTTCTATGTCACTTTGAACTTCAGGTTGCTGGGTCTCATAATCTCTGATTATTGCTTTCATAAATTCATCTGTGCCAATCTGCTGTTCACGTTTCCAATCAATCATAAAAAGTTCTCTATCTCAGCCATATCCAGGTAGTTTTAAAACTCTTAACCCCCTATTTGAGTGACCCACCTGTAGATAAGCTTCTAACGTGATTTTTCCCCAATAGTGTCTTCTCCACCTCACTATAGCTCTTTCAAGTATGATAAATGCAGTCCTGATATCGATTAATGGCTGATTGTGATTAGAGGGAACTGTACCTCTTTGTTCCATTATTGTATCTCCATCGTGTGTGGAACCTAAAAATAGGTCCTGTTCCCCTGCAGTACTGAATACACTCATTGCAAAAGAGCTGGATGCATCCCTTAAGATGGCATCTGTAAAATTATTTTCAGACATCCCACAGTAAAGGGAAATTCAATGCTGATCCATAGACTGTCACAGGCTGTTACCTCTTGAAAAAGAATTGTAACCAAACTTAGCCATTTGAGTCCACAAGGAAGATAAACCAATAGTGAAAGCACTGGCTTCCCACTTGTAAGTCTAGTGTGGATCAATGCATCTCGGAGTATCAAAAACAAATGTAACATGCTATAGAACCAGCTGCGATACTAGCACTTCCTACGAGCAGGTTAAATCACAACAAAATAAAATCCACAAGACCACTCCGTAGGCTCTGGTGTGTGCTGGAAATACAATGAATGTCCAAATCTAACCAATATTCCATTACTGAAATACCCTCATTATGTGGAATGTTTGTATAGAGGGAGGTGATATCCATGGATACCAAAAACCACCCTTGTTCTACCTGCATATTATCCAATATTTCCAACATATGTGTGGTATCCTAATAAAAGAAGGTAAGAGAGAAACATAACCTTTAATATGAGAATCAACAAATCTAGACAAAGACTCAGTTAAAGAGCCTATGCCTGCCACAATTGGTCTCCCTAGGGTATTAAGCAGGTCCTTATGTACTTTGGGAAGTACATAGATGCTAGCTCTAACTGGATGATGAACTGTTAAATATCCTAATTCATCATTTGTTAGAACTCCAGATGTCTGAGCATCATTCAGAAAGATATCAATTTCCTTTTAAAACTTATTTGTGGGGTCATTTTGTAATTTCATATAAAAGGACGAATCACTCAGCTGTCTATATATTTCCCCAATGTACTTATCAGTGTGCATAACAACCACTGAACCCCCTTTGTCTGCAGGTTTAATAGTGAGGGCAGTATATTTAAGGGTTCATTTTACATTCATTGGTCACCTACTGATGACACTACTTTTGTGAAACTGGTAGAGGTTTTGTGAGCTGGTGCTGTTCATTGGTGTGTTGTTTTATACATTAAAAACTGCTATTTGATACTTCAGCTTGTGTGGTGCAGAGATTTGTTGCTACATTAATTAGTTATATAAACTCTTCCAAGGGCTATAAAACAGATTGGACCACTCATTAACAATAAAAACAAGATCATCATAAACCCAGTTGAAATGGCTATAGAAATAAATAATGATTTTTGCACTGTGTTTGCACCTAAAACAAAAGATTACACAATAAAATATATGGCTATGTTGTAAATTTGGGCTAAAAATATCGAAAATTACCAACATTATGAGCCTGTGTTTGCAAAATTCAATGTAGGCTCATAACTGTATAGGTCTTTAAAAAAATATTTCTACACCACATTTTCAACATAGCCTTCTTATAACCCCACCTCATGATCAAGGACAGAGAAACTTTTCAACTCCTGCCTGAAAGATGATTTTGTCCAGGGATTGTGAAAGCACCTTTCAGGATGTAAAAAACATTTTGGGCCAGGATTTGAAAAATGACAGCTGTCACATTCATGATGTTATGAAAAGATATGGCTATGTTGTGAATTTGAGGGAAAAATATTGCAAATTGTCAAAGTTATAAGCCTGTGTTTGAAACATTCAATGCAGGTTCATAACTTTATTGTTCTAAAATATTTATTACACCAAATTTTCAACATGGCCTTCTTATGATGCCATCTCATGAACAAAGGTAGAGAAAAATTTCAACTCCTGCCCGAAAGGTGATTTTGTGCAGGGATCTTGAAATCACCTTTTGGGACAGGGCTGCCTAATGACAGTGCAATTTTTCATGAGGTGGTTCCCAAAGAAGGCATGTTGAAAATGTTGGACAAAAATATGCAAAAGTGGCCAAGTTATGGCACTAAATTAAAAACCACATTGAAATACAATGAATTGCATACCTGTTTCCTCAGTACATGGACTGGCTTTGAAGAGTGAAGACATGTGTCTATGGTCCATAGAAGATTACAGTGTTGGACCTCTGATCAGTAAGTAAGGGCTTGGGGGTGTGTGGGGTGGTGGTTGCTGAGTGGGTGGGTTGGGTGGGAGACTGTACTAGCTGCAAAAGACATCAATGGATGGTTTTCTGTTTACAAGTAAAAAAAAAAAGTGGATTCCTGCACTAGGGGATTGGGCACCCCCCAAAACAAGTATTTTGTTTCTTAAGGAGGGTGAATGGAGTTTTGGGTGCTGAGTGTGAGGGTCAGATGGGAGGATATATATAATAAGGAAATGAAAGGCACCCCCAGTGTCAATGAGTGGATTCCTATACTGTGGGACTGGGCACCGCCCTAGTGCAACTAGTTTATTTCTTGAGGGGAAGTGGGGTGGCGGGAGCTGAGAGGGAGGGTCAGGTGGGGCAATGTCTCTTTAATAAACAGAAAGAAAGAAAAAACATCCTGAAACGGGGATTAGGCACCTCCAGTGTCACTGGTATGTTTTCTGACACTTGGGATTTGGCACCCCCAGTGTCATTCATATGTTTCTGGGGGATGGGGTGTTGGATGCTGAGAGGGAGGGTTGGGTGGGGGATATTAATAATGTATGAATAATTTTTTCTCCAGTCATGGTGGACTAAGTCACATTCTGCCATGACCAAAATGGCAGTGTCGGGATAAAATGCAGCACTTGTAATACATATACACTATCACCTATCACCTGTCACCTCAACCTCACTCCCCTTCACATGTGAAAAATGTAAAGAAAATACTGAACATTTAGAGGAAATAAAGGCATTTACATTGAGACTAGCTGTGGTAGAAAATAGTCAAAAAGATGTGGCAGAGCGAATGAAACTCTGGTGCTTTCCTAATAGCTCTAATATTAATACTAAGCCTATACCTTTTTGCCCCACACATAACACTGCCACTTTGACCAATACTGACTATGCTGGCACCCCTTCCTTATTTTCATCCTTAAATACCCCATCTCTAAATGTCTCATTTCCTGAATCATCTAATAAAAAATGATCCAGGGAAGTTGATACTATAATGGATCCAGATGAAAACTTATATTTGGTACAAAGCTGTAAGGTAGCTAAAAAAGTTCAGAAAGCAGAAGGTTTCAGCCTTAAATTACATAACTGCTTTAATCCACTTATTCTAGATCCTTAGCCTATTAATATTATTGAACTCCTTCAACCTACACCTGGTACCTCTACAAATTCATCACCTAGTTGCCAACCCCCATTAAATACTACACAATCTACACCCCCAGTTCCTAGACTGGCAAATAATGACAAGCTTCTGATAAATATTCCACCTGATGTAAACCGCCCCACTGATAGCACCACAGATGAAATGGAAGTAAGACCAACTTCAAACACAGAAAGCCAACACAAACCCAGACAAGTATATGTCATTGGAGATTATACAACAGGCACAAAAAAATGGACAGAATCCTGCATTTCGATTGGCTGGCTGGCACCTTTTCAGCGTTGTAAATTCTCCAGTGTACCCACTGGAAAAGGTGCCAGCCACCACTCAGCCACATCAGGAACTCCCTGGCAAATCCCTCCGTTCATCGCAAATACACCACTGCCAAGCACATGGACGGACAGCGAGATTACCTAGTCATTAACCCGACATCCCATACTCCGTCAGACTGTCACTAGCTTCAAAACTTGGAAAAAAAAAACTGCTGCTCCATTCAGGGAAAGTGATGCACCTGAAAGAAAAAGAGAAAACAAAATGCAGTTCATTCTCTCAACAGCAAAGAAGCTGAAAAAGTTAGTAACGGTAGCAGTAGCAGTCAGTGAGCCTCCAGCACATGCGGAGAACTCACAAAAAAATCCAAGCAGTGTGTCCACAATAAAAAAAACAAACGAGCAGCAAGTTTGAAAATGAAAGGACAATTTAAATATTTTTTTTTGTACAAAAACAAACAGGGCCTTTGTATAATAGCAATATACCCCTCCAGGGAGTGGGTATACTGGAGGATTTACCACTTCTGGTGTGGTTAAGTCCCTTGGATCCGCCTCGTGACCGAACAACACCAGCCATGGTAAATCCTCCAGTATACCTACACCCTATTGGGGTATATTGCTTAATTCTATCATCAAACATCTAGATAGAACAATTTGCAACAGGAATAAAGCTAACAGATGTTCTAACTTTTGAAGTGCACAAATAAAAGATTTGACCTTTATGCTTGATAATATTCTGGCAGATAGTGGTAAAAAAATCCACTAGTAGTTGTGCATGCTGGCACTAATAAGATTTCCCATCAATCACTGGAGGATGTTAAGGCAAAATATATAGCCATCTTAAAGAGCTAATGTACAGAGAAGGAAGGGGGATTTCGTTGCGTTTTACCTGCTGCACAGTCGTCATAGGAATCGGTGAAAAAGTGTTCCACTATGCGATCTGCGGGTGTGTTAGTTGATATTTCCAGGCAATTTCGAAATGGGCTTGTTTGAAATATCTTCCCTGCTATGTACAGTAAAAGTCTACGTGAGTGACGTGATGCAAGACACCATGTCCATCATTCATAATTGTGACAGTTGTGCTCATGTGTGCCACGCACCACCACAGTCTCTAGCCAGTGTGTGTTCTGCTTCTCTGCAGTGTTGACATTGCAAGGTGTTCGGTTGTGCGCTCCTCGGCTGCACAAGTTGTGGAGATTTTTTTTCCTTGCCGGAGTTCCCATAGAAGTGATGTATACCTATCTCAGGCGCATAAGCGCCAGTACTGATTCTGTGGATGGTTCACGGGTTGCTCGTTTTTTGTGGTGTTGCTGTATAGGTAGTGTTTTAGATGGGCATTGTGTGACTGTCAGTCTGTAGTGATTTTCGTAGTAAACCTGCAGTTGTTGCTGTGTAGCACAGTGCTACCTTCATCTGTACATGCGAGAGGGAAAAAAATGCAAGAGATGTGTTGTCTATGGCTGCAGTAATACTGCAGCCAATAATGTATCTTTACATTTTTTCCCAACTGAAGAGAAACTGAAGCAGAAGTGGATATCCTTTGTCCATAGTACCCGTTGTAACTTTTCCTGGTCCAGGCACTCTGTAATATGTAGTGCACATTTCATTGCTAATGATTTTGTGGAAGTGTGCCCTTTCAAAATAGAGTTTGGATTTAAAGGCAGTCCCGGGTGAGTTACAGTATGGTAACCTAAGGAATGAATAGCGTGAAACAAGGGCAGTGCCAACATGTCATGCAGCTGCACACAGCATACTGATGTGTGCGAGGTGGGGGACTGCTTTGCATCTATGAAGCTATCATGTTATAACAGAGTTTGAATTTGTAACCTGTGGCAGTTTTTTTTTTTGTTTAATTATTTATGTGCATGTTTGTGCCATTAAAATACTCCTGTAATTTTACATGAAAAAAAGTTGTGGTCTGTGTGCAGTCTGCCTTGTTCTCAGTATTGCTCTGTATGCTTTCTTTTTGTATGGATGGTGCAAGTTACGGGTCAGCAGCACAAGTAGGGTGGTGTGTGTCTGTATTGAAATGTGACGGTATGTGTCTGCAGGTAGGTGAAGTATTGTGATGTGAGCTAGTATCCCTGTTGCCTTTCATTTATATTTTGTCGGTTGACTTTGCTCCACATATGCTACGCACATTATTTCTGATAGACTGAGGAAGGTACCCTGTAGTGGTGGGGGTTTGGAGGGGAGGGGCGAGGGTAGGGACCTACATTACTATCTGGTTGTTGACCTCTGAAGCATAAGCTGCATGTGAAGGCGGTGATGTCAGGAGATTGGCATGGAAATGTTTAGTTATAGGCAAGGTAATGTCGAGGTCCATTCAGCTAATGCGACTGGGTTGTCAGGTAGCAGGTATTAGCTGTGGTCATGTCAGGCTGCTGATAGTATAAACAAGTAGAAGAAGGTTGGATAATGTTGTAGTGATCTCTCCTTGCTGTTGCTTATGAAATATTGTGTGTTTTCACGTGCCAGTAGAATTAGTTTTGCTTTATCTGAGGAAGATTTTTTCGGAAACAGTGGTACTGTACTATTCTATGTATGTTAACCTGTCCCTGTGTTATGGGCTGCAATGTGTTGTGATAGAAGTGTGTGTGTGTGCGCGTGTGTGTGTGTGTATGTTGTGTGTTTTGTTTAGCAGTATTTCAGGCATCATGTCAGCAATTGTCTTGCATGAATTGGGTTCCATTGTAATGTGGACAGTATCTGAGTGTGTTCATCTTATCAGTGGTCTGATACAATGTCCTAATCATGGCAGTAGTAGAGCAGCACCAGTTGATAAAAGCAAGGCCCTGTGAAGGATGTTATGTCATACAAGTCAGTAACTACTACATTTACCAGATGCACTTTTTATTAGCAGGACTGTTGTGCTTTGGGCAGCTGTGTCCTTACACAAAGGGACAGTTTGCAAAAAGCAGGTATATGGAAGCAGGGATGGGGAGGTCTTGTTGTAGTATGATGCAGTGTGTGAGGGGTATCTGCGTTTTAATGGGAAGGTTTGCCACAATTTTCTCTGGCAGCAGAGTTGGCAGTGGTGAGATTGCACTTGTAGCCCTGATGGTAGTTGTCAACTACTGATTGATATGGTGTCATATAAAGGAGGGGAGGTTCCATTTCACATCAATGGGTGTGCGGGTGGACATGGTGGAGTGGCATTTTGTGGCATTGACTAAGCTCCATTACGAGGAAGGGTGGGAGGGTGGACTGTGACAAAGAAGGATAAGAAGGAAAAAAATGTTGTATTCCTTACATGTGTAATTGCGGATGTTTCTTTGATGAGAATGGCAAATCCTCATTTCCTGCCAAGCATTTAGATATGTAGCTCCATTGTGTAGCATGCAATATTAAGAGGAGACACGCTGTGGAATGGGTGGTAGATGCCATGTTTTGCTTGCGTGTAGCAGTGATGGAGAATGATTTCATAGGTGTGAATAACAGTATGCATGGCAAATATAGCAGTGGACTGTATCATTGGTGAAGGTATGCAGAGAGATTGCAGTTGGATAAGGTTAGTCAGTCATCCTGTAAGTATTTCAAAGGAGCAGATTTTTGGGGTCTTTGTGTCCTTTCAGTGATTTGTTGTTCTAATTATCAAGTCGGAGTCAGTCTGGTATTCACTCTGTCCATGAGTGAAGTATAACCCAAGTAATGTATCGCAGCAGTGAAGGTTTAGTGATTTTGTAAAGAAATGAATACATGTAAGAAAACTGTCATACATTTAATGGATCTTGGCATTGTCTGTACCTGTTCTGTGATAATGATGAACACTGTCTCCCTTTATACTGAGTTGTACTATAGTGTTGTATGCAGTGTGCAACACATGCCAACAATCACTGTGTATTCCTCGATGTGTTACTAATATATTTTATGTGCATGTTATGCTGTTTGTGATGAGATGTTATATTTAAACTTTGGCAGGAGACGTCTAGAAAAGGGAGCAGTGCCATGCATTTCAGTCCCAGGTTATGAGCCACCAGTGAAGAAAACAAGGTGTTCAGCTGTAGAAATGGAAAGTGGAGAGGTAACTGTTGCCATGTTTACCATAGTAGTGTAATTAGAGATCTTTATCACGGTCATAATGACCTGTATTACATAGTTGGTACATTTACATGGGACAGTACCTGTAACCATACAACTCTAGACAGAAGAAGCAGGTGCTCATATGGAATGAGAAAGGGAGAAACATGAGTCAGTAAATGCTGAGATATAGAAGTCTCATCTTTGGTAAGTAATCATGGGGGAAGGGAAGGGTGAGGGAGGGATTATGACTTATGAATGGGGGATCGCAGTTCATGTTGCGGCCGATCTGAATCAGGGTCTTCATTAGGCACTTTGGGAATAAACAGGGAACATGGGTAAAGCATTTGTAACTGTCATGTGGCACTAACCTATGGGATACTACCCCTGCTTATATGATTGTGCACATGTTGCAGTTCCGGAGTTATGTGAATGGGTGTCTCCAGTCAGAGGGATGGTATTGGGTTAGCATAATTTCTTTGGTATTGCTCTCTGAGCTCTCACTCCATGCCAGTTTTGGCAGTAATAGTTAAAAATACAAGAACTGTAGAACTCCGTCTTTTGTGAAATAGGAAGGGGTGGAGGGTAGGTAGGGCAGTCATACAAAAGTGGACTGCACTACCAAAGGTATGACACCAGGATGACAATGGGCAATTGGGAGTCCTAGATTACAGTATGGTGCACTCCAAATTTTTTGGATGATTACACACATCATCTGCAAGTATACACAACAACAAGAGGGCATTATATGATGCTGAATGGTGGCCACCTCATGTGCTATGTGTCTAAGTAATGTTTGTCTGAAAGGGTAACAGACTCTTGCCTCATTGTTCCAGGGATCAGTGGTTGTGATAGTAGTCTGTTGAGCAGCTGAATGAACTGTAAGTGTGTGTGGGATACAGGAGGGAATCAAATGGATTGTATTGAGAAGGCCAGTGCTGAAGTCAGGTCTGTGACTCCAGCTGTCTGTTATCAATAAATCTGTGGCCTAGATGGACCTATCCACTGTCATTTGTTGTCAGATTTGGTGGTAATGTTATAAAATTCATTGACAGTGTACTGACGGTGCTCTTACTGTATTATGGCTCTCCATTTCATCTAGTGTCCATTTGAAGGGATTGCAATGAGAGTCAAAAAAGAAAGAAAATGGCATTGTCCAGGGTATATCTTGTCACTGTGCCAGACACTCATGTGATATAGTTGTACAATCGAGCTTACTGTTTGAATGATAACCGATGTATAACATGTTCCACACAGGAACTGAAATATTTCTTTTTTTACTATCTGCTTATAGGCTTTCTCTTCTGATAGTAGTAAGTGTGCTGTAATGGAAGCCTGTACATCTACTCTTGAACACTTGTCAGACTCAGAAAATGTTGGGCTTGCAGATCAGCTCAGTGAGAATTATATATGGATGCATGAAAGTTGCCATGATGACCTAATGTGTATTGCTCAGTCTGTGGATGATGGGCCTCAAGTAGTCGAGACAGATGTGCCCCTGAACTTGAATGATGGTGACATATATGAGGAATGTTCCATAAATTACTCTGAGAATATTTGCAAGGATAACAGACCTGGAGTTATGGATGTGATGCATGATCACACTTATGTAACACAAACATCTGCTGTGAGACTGTCAAGCAAGGGTACTCAGACATCTAGCCATGTTGTATCAAAAGGTTAGTTAACAGATACAGTGCGTGGGACATGTATGCAGTAAGTACAATGCACATAGTGTTGTTACAGTGCTGTTTAATTATTTAGTATCAACTATATAGTTTGTGTGTAACAGGATACTGTTTTGCACACCTCTTTGATGAGCACTCAATCTGTAGCCAGTGGTACAGTCAGGGTAGATGTGTTCTTGAGACACTGTGTTATATTCACCAGTGTTTCAGTGCTACATTATAATCTGTCAGTGTTTATATTTTGGGAGGGGGGTAAAGTAGTCCCTGTACGAAGTTATGTACTACTAGGAAGCAGGGCACTGTGTGATAGGAATTTTGCTGGTAACATACAAGTATGTCTTATAACTTCCTGCCAGTGCTACATCAATCAGTATAGATGTTGAATTTCCTACTTTTACAGGAAACTTCACTATAAACTATAAATATGTTTTGCAACTGTAATGTGAGATAGCATACTGAATACTAATATATGACTTCAATATGATGTTGACACATGTTCCCACTATATACTGTATTCTCATCAGGTGTTCAGACTTATGTACGGACACGCTCTGTGGGGACACATGTGAGGCCATGTATGCTACCTAAGCATTATGATAAAGTGTTAAGCGATGCCAGTGGTGAGTCTTCTGATGACTTGGAGTTTGTGGATGATCCAAAAGATGTCGATTACCATCCTGGCAGAGATACGGATGCTGAATCTGACATTAGGTATTACTTCATTGTCTCAACAGTATGCATCTTTCCGTGGTAGGAAAGACTTCTGAAACAGTTAACTGTGGTGCCCTGAGGAAGTGATGTATTCAAATGAAGGGAAATAATTACCTAGTCTGTTACTCAGTAGCCTTCATCAACTTATTGTTGTGACAGTACAGTCCATAGCTATTAAATAAGTTGTTTTATCCACAAGTTATGGTTACTTCCTTCTTGTGCAGTGTCCTACAAGACATTTTGATGGTTCAACATTACTTATGGTTTGACCCAGTGGAATTGCTTCTGCTTTTGGGGTGTTCACCTTGATGTCGTGCTAGAGGCAGAGGTTAACAGGTCAATCTGCCCAAGTTTACTAACCTAAGGAAATTGCTTGATGTCCCTGTAGTATTGACTGAAGTAATAATGAGCAGTGAACCAGTCATCTCTGTAAGCAGTCATACCCAACAGGGTGTGTGGTATTGGGCTATCCCACCATAAGGCAACCCCAGTCATGGCGTAATGCTTATTATATAATGGAGTATGAAAATCCTGTAACCTCATTGGTCAAAACACATCACATGAGCGTGATAAATCCTCCAGTATACCCACTATAAAAGTTTTATATCACTATAAAAACAAAAAAAATAGTTGAATATTGTATAATAGCAATATACAATGACAGAGAGTGGGTATATGGGTGGATGTACCAGTTCTGCTGTGGTTAAGTCACTCGGCTACGCCTCGTGACCAAACCACACCAGGCGTGGTAAATCCACCAATATGCCCACTCTCTGTCATTGTATATTGCTTAACTAATATGTGCACCAAAAAATACTGTAAATGTGCACATGTTAAAACAATTGAATGTTTGATCTATATTGCGATAAAAGAAGTCCGTCCACCTGCATTAGAATGTTTTTATTTCTTCAAATGGAGGACCATGTGATTGCTACAGTGGAGCCTCATCTGGTTGTCATGGTCCTGGTTATCTGCACCGTACCACCACCACCCTTGTTACTGACGTAAAGTTTGTGTTGTCGGGGTCTGCCTTGTCTTAAAAAATAATTTATCACTTGTTATGCGACACATCTTAGACATTTCAGGGTGGCACGACCTCCAATCACAGAGTTTGCTGCCGCTATAAATAATTAATCAGATATATAATAGTGAATATTGACAGTCATTGAATGCTACAGAAATATAGAGAGTGCACATCGCAGTATACTGGTGTGTGTTGCATAAACATTGTCAGGCAGACAGAATGACAAGAAATGGACAAGAGTTTCAGTAGAATGTACCTTGTATTGTCTAATTAGTAGTTTGTGATGATCATACTGGTGTACCATTTACTTGCAGTGCTTCCAGCTCAGCACATGATACCAGTGAACGTGACAGATACTACATTGCTGCTGAATCATGTCTCTTGCAGCTGTTTACATTCTGCATCTACTGCTTTATGCCTCATACAGTTGCTGAAATAGTCAAGGTGTTTGGAACCATGGTACTAGTGAAATAGACTTGTCAAACCTGCAGGTAATGTTACTGGTTTGGAAGAGACAGACATCTGTCTGATTACTCTTGTTTCACTGTCATCACAGTGTTTTTCTTATGAGATGTAATTGCAGTCAAGCAGTTCAGACAGATTGTAAACGTGAGATTTACTGACTTCTGTTTCAGAAGCTCAAAAGGCATTTTCTTACTCACAGCATAATCAACACCCTGTGGCTAAGAATTCCCCAGGGTGGTATTGGTCGAGGATGGGGTTTCTAATATGACATACTGTTCAGGTGCTTGCAGATTACCACTTATGACATTTCATTCCTCTGTATGCTAGGCAACTTTACAATTGGAGAGGACAGAACATGTCAGCTGGACTTCCTAACTTTAATCTATGTCTATCTGCCGCTATTTTATTCGCTGGTGAAGTGCCTTCCAGAGTGCTCAAAGTAATGAAATTTTGCAACATAGCCACCATCAGCAGGTCTTCCTTTTTCAAACACCAACGAAAATATCTACATTCTACAGTTCAGAACGTATGGCGACATGAGCAGGGATTGCCTAAACTGGAAATGTCTCAACAGCGAACACCAATGCTGTTAGCAGGGGATGCAAGGTGTGACAGTCCTGGCTTCAGTGCCAAATATGGAAGTTACACTATGATGGATATACGTAATAGTAAAATTCTCCATATAGAACTCCTCCAGGTTAGTGAAAAGTTAATTGCAGTAAACCATGACAGCGTGTATGTTATGAAATGATTTACCATTGGTGCCATTGATAGCTACCAAAGATTTGTCGACATCACTTATATCATCATAAGCATTTCAACCCCTCCCTCTCCACCATTCTTAGTTGGCCAAAGTTTGTCAGTCACAAGTCCCGCACCATTGTACAGGTTTTAGTCACCTTTCTCCCATTCTCACCTTGATCCATCTAGTCAGTTGGACTGTTTGCGTACTGTGTCTCATATCACGTCCATCTCAACATTCTATCAATTTATAAAGACCACATCAAGCATATTATCCCCCTGATAGACTATGTGACCAGTTGTTTGCCGAACACCTTTCTTAGTGTGTGTGTGTGTGTGTGTGTGTGTTTGTGTCTGTGCGTGTGTATGTGTGTGAATTTTAATAATAGTGGTACGGAACAGCATAAACACTAATTAATGTTGATTCCGATAACAGAGTAATGAGACTGGAGTTAGTTATTACATGGAACTCGAAGGACTGAAGAAATGTCTTTCTGAAGTAACTCAATGGGGTCCAATTGAGGCATTGGTTAGTGATCGGCATCGGCAAGTAGAGAAGTACCTGAAAGATACACGGACGTCTTCTTTTCGACATCACTTCGATGTGTGGCACGTTGCAAAAGGCAATCATGGTTAATTTCACTGTACAGTATTACGTATAGCCTGTATTGTGTAATGTGTAATATAAACTAGATGCTCTGCATAAATAACTGTGTTTTCAATTTGTTGCCTCAGGTATTACCAAATCAATTGAGAAGTTGGCAATATTCAAAGAGTGCGATATACTTGGCAGATGGAAGCAGTCAATTAATAACCATGTTTATTGGTTAGCTAATTCATCAGGAGGCAATGGGGACATGGCTGAAGCTAAGTGGACAAGCATACTAAATCATGTGAGAAATATGCACAGTGGCCATGGGGAACCCTACAATACATGTGAGCATGGCCCTTTGGAGGGTTCTGCTGCAACTCGGAAGTGGATATCCCCAGGTGTGTACATACGGATGTTTTTTCAATACTTACAATTAGAATCACATATCAGAGGGCACTCCCAGCAGTTGAAGGGGGGCAGATTCAGAAGGAAAATGAGGAGACATGACTTCATTGAAAGGGTAGTAGGAGGGTGTAATGCAGTGCCTGACCTACTCATATCTTGACACAATGTGGGGAGCTTGAAAAGGGAGAGGGAAATATTCAGGGATAGAATACAGACCAGAAGGTGGCAGGGTTGGTGGATGGAGGAGGTGGAGGATGGGAGGGTGTCTGAAGTATAATGGACTGGAATGCTGAACACGCAATCACTGTACATATTCCACACAGTATGTATCGAATGGCAATGAGTTATGTTGGTATGTCTGACATGCTACCATTTCCCCTTATCTCCCACAAAGTACAATAAACAGTGTTATTCTGTAATACTGCACTCACTAACACTGTTCTGTGATTCTTCTGTATTCCAAAGGATCTAAGGCATCTAACAAACTAAATGACACATTACTAAGGAAAGGACTAGTGAGGGATATACGGAAACTTTCTCCATATGGGCAAACTTCGTCTGTGGAGGCTTTCCATTCCGTAATCAATTACTTTGCTCCAAAACTGTATCATTTTTCGTACATGGGAATGAAAAGCAGGTATTTTGAATGGCATGATTTTGCCAAACTTTTTTTATGGTTGACACTGATGGAGTAAATGATACTTGATTAACCTACAAATATACTGAGTGTGGTGGACCACTGTGTTCGACTTATTTGAACACAGACAGTCTGTATACATTTCAGCATCTCGGGGTGAGTGGAAGATAAGCAGTAAGACACGATGGTGTGTGCATTACGGTGTGATAACTGCACTCCTACGGGTGTAGTAAGGTATGATGCTGAAGTGCCTGTCTTCCCTATGAGTGTGCTTATCACAGTGTAATCCATTCCAGGGTTTTATTTAACTCTAAAATTTGATTAGCGTTTTGCTCATAAAAGTGCTAAAACATTGTGAAAATGCAAAGCACCTGCCTCACTGTGTTTAACAAACACAACACTTATAGAAAACCTATATACATCGTTTTTGAACAGTTAGCATTGTCCCAGGAAAAACTGCTAATCAATTATTTGAAACCCTGCATTCCCTTGAGTGTCTCATTGTGCTTAAAAAATGTTCCTTTATTATTACCTTGCTTTTACATTGCGTCTGTGCATTGCTAATGTGATTTGTAGATGTACATATGCGTCACACAATCCCTCTGTTGGTCCCTTCCCCCATAGTATCACATCTGTCATGAAATGCAGCATCCTCGTACCATAACTGTGCCATCACAGAAGTGACTAATGAAAGCAATTATCCTCATGAAGAACTGTCTTTCTATGGATATAATAAGTGTATGAATCATCACATTTCCATATGGTGTTTGCATAGGTCATCACATTGTGCTGTAAAAAGTCCAATGAAGTTGCAGAAGGTACAGAAAAACATTTTGTATGACATGCTGAGTACTTCATATTCATCTAGACATTAACATATGTGGCAAAATGTTTTCAGACTTCTGCTTGCTGTTCTTCATTACAATGAGAATGCTGCACAAGAGCAATATAAAAATCAAAAAGGGGAGAATGTCTTCAACATCGTGTACCCTAAATTTAAACATGGAGGACACACGGTTAGGAAAGTCCGTTCTGAATGCAGTTATGGTAAGAGTCATAATACAGGTAGGGAAATTGCAAAGGGGGCATTGTTCAACCCAATAACGGACAGTAACCATACGCAGTGTCACAGAAACAAATCAGCGATTACATGGTATAAAACCAAATTGTGCAGGTTCACAGTAAATTACACTTTGAGAGGGGGCAATAAGACATATAGGTTTTAAGCATCACTGTTCTGAACAGTATCCCAATATACTGTTTAGCCTTCCTGCACCTTGTGTGTTATGGTCACGTGTGTACCCCAGGCTGATATGGATTGCCCCGGTGTCCTGTCCAAATTTCCCTCATTCACTTAAAATACCACCAACAGTATAATCTGGTTCAAAGTCAGTTGGCATTCATCTGTATCCCCCTCCCCTGGTTTGTGGCTGAAAATAGGCAGGATTTCTCTAGTGAACTTACCCGGTCAACAAAAAAATAAATAAAATGTGTTCAGTTCTTTTGGAAAGTGAAAAATTACATGTAAGCTCTCACAAACATGATGTGTGGTTACGCAACTCTACATATTTACTTGCCATGTTCCATTCTTATACCTAGATTATGTTAACAAGCTTTTCAATGAACTGGAAAACGTGGTGAAAGACAAGAAGACATTTCAAGAATGTATTCCGCCACCCCTGTGTTCATCCTATGATCGTCCCAACAAGCAGGAAGCCATTCAGAAAAAGTATTCACGATACAGTGAGGAATAGGTATGCAATACATTTATTCATTTGCTCAGTCAATACCATGGTACTTGAAAACATACAGGAAATGCAGAGTATTTGTCCTGATGTTCAAATCAGTTTAATTAACAGTAACACACCATCAACTACAAGGACTGTTGCAAAATCTGAACACAGTGAAAATCATAACTTTTAAGTCGAATTGCCTATATACGTGTACAGAAAATACAACAAGTGCATGACAGTTAGAGAAACAATTTGAGTACTACAGAATAGGTAAAGTAACATTAGCTGGATTGCAACACAGACTGTGTGTAACACTTTCAGGATATAAACGGAGTCTTATGATTTACCTATTTAACAGCAATGTCTAATACTGCTAAACATCTTCATTTCTATGTTCGGGACAATTAATAAGATAAGAAGCAAGCAAATAATACCCAACAGGGTGGCAGGTATTGGGCAGTTCCGGACCTACCATCAGTATACTGAAGCCCGACGCAACGGCCGGATGGCCTTATAGCCCCTGGAAGGTCCGGTGTTCCCACCCGTCCACTCTTGTGGGTATTACTGCATTCTTACAAAATGGCCTACATGTGTTAATTTTGCATAGGATTACAAAAACTAAGGTAAGGCAATAAGAACATGAGCACAACTGTGATTTCGGTTGCTTTGCTGTACAGTACTTCCTCTGAATAGTTGTCTTTCAGGTTACCATTTCCTTTACTGGTGGATGGCAGTCTTACAAAAAAAAATACAATCAGCACCTTTCAGCACATATGTAGATACTTCCATATCTTACTACTAATATAAGACTGGGTAATGGAATCCTACAAACTCACCATCATTAGGCGCAGGTGGAAAATTTTTGCATATAACATTAGCTACACAAGATGGAACGGGTACACGTATGTGCCTCCCTAAAATACCCAAGCACCATCTAACAAAGCGACGATATGCCACATGTCTGTATTTTTTGTGTATTGGACCCTCATAAGAACTTGCATACTGTCGTCACAATTCACTCCACGCTAATTGTAGACTCCAAACATCTAGACAAATTGAGTAGAATCCAGGATGTTGTGTTATGCAGGTGGACCTGGTTTCAGTTAGCATGGGTTGCACAACAGTTATCTCCACACAACATTGCTCTCACTCACAGTAGTCATTGACACACATTGAAGACACATACACCTGCAACATGAAAATACATAGCTTGATAACACGTAACACAGACTATGCACAATGCTTATTCTCATTTACCTAATTTCAAGAGAGAATGATGAAGTAAGGAAGCACCCATTGCACTGCATGACATCGTTTATCCAGCTCACCAACACCACTGAAGACTGAGGTCGGTTGACCACTCCGTTGCAACTGTATGTTGAAGTACACTGAGCAGATTCACTACACTGTAGTAAGCATTTTTAAAAGGGTCTGAGAAATTGACCTTTCTGATTAGCTGCAAAGATTCTAACAACAAACTGCTGCCAGATAAGTAGCAGGGAGTTCAGTGGCAAAGTGGCATAGATAGGTAGAGGATTGTTCGTGGCTACCACAGAAACACCAGCTACTGAAAGTCAAAGTCACATCTGATTCTTACATTTGTATATATGCATAAGGGGTACTCATCAGTGCAAATACCATTGAATTCCGAACTTATTCAATCCATTTTAGTCAGCTTTTATATTCTGCCCATACTTTTACTGACTTGTGTGTTTCCTTTATTTGTTTAAACATGTTGCATCATAAAATGTTTCACCCTATATATGACTAATGGCCGAATCCATGTTTCGAATGGAAGTTACAAAATTGGTGGCTACTGCATTCAAACAACATGAAGTCTTGCTATATTCTGACATATGCAGTGAGTCCCAACCATCGAACTGCTCTGGAGGTGAAAGATTTAACTTTCCATGCCAGGCATGGAACACTGAACTCAGTTGAGACTCTGTCTGTTGTTCTTCAGACTCAAACCGTCAGATTCTTTACTCCGCCTCACTGAACAGTCACTCTGGATATTTCTCCTTCTGCTCGGTTCATTTTGTCGGTTAAAGTACCATGTTTCTCGGTTGTCGACCGCATTTAAACTGCAACCTGGGGCACATGGCTGCTTCTACAGCAGTAGTGCAAGGAGCAAGATTTCATATGAGGGACATTCAGTTCCATTTGAGAGCCATTTGGTCTAAAAGGGAGGACCCGCTAACCAAATTGATCCCAGTGACTCGAACCCTGATCCAGGCCCTACAGTGGTGGCAGGATCAGAGCAATCTGAGACAAGGGGTTCCTTTTGTCACTCAGTCTCACTCCTTAATCCTTACTACAGATGCATCCCTCTATGTCAAGCAGCTACCTGGAAAACAGTTCACACTTTTACCAAGCATTACTCCCTGGACATCCAGGCTAGGAGTGATGCTCAGTTTGGCACAGCTGTGCTTCAGAGCCTATTTCCTAAGTAGGTTATGTCCCTCCTTCATGGAGGTACTGCTTTGTAGTCTGCATATGTCAGAATATAGCAAGACTTCATGTTGTTTGAAGAAAAAAATACTCACCTTACTAATGTTGTTTCTTCTAATGGAGTCTTGCTATATTCTGACCTCCCACCCTGCCTGCCCCTCTCAGAACCTCTGTTTTTGGGATGTGGGTGGGCAGTGCAGTGTTGACACTTAGTAGGTGCCCACCTTGTTGTTTTCTCACTCCTCCTTTCTTGGGGTGACTTGGTGTTGTGTTTTTCATTTTTTGGGTCTCTTGAATTGAGTCTTTGTTTTGGGACCAAGAAATGTGTTCTTAAGCAATAAGGCATGACCAGGGGTTATATGTGTTGTAGTTAATCACCCTCTAGGGGTGTAATGTTGCACGAGGCATAGCCAAGTGCCACATGCCCTAGAGGGTGATTAACTAACTATCAACATAACCCCTGGGAGTGCCTTATTGCTATTATAATAAAAAGAGTTTTTTTAAACAGTGTTAAACTTTGGTCAGCATATGATTAGGCTCTACATGTATGTTAATAAAAGATTAACATAAGGCTGATAGAATGCTTCCAGCCAATCAGAATGCTCTATTTCTCAGATCCTTATTATAATTATATTTAGTAGCTAGTTGGCTAGTGCAGGTTTACGGCTTCCACACAGGACCTTAGTGAGTTTAGCTCATAAAGATCTGACGGTTTGAGTTTGAAGAACAACAGACAGAGTCTCAACCAAGCTCGAGCTCAGTGTTCCATGCCTGGCATGGAAAGTTAACTCTTTCACCTCCGGAGCACTTCGAAGGTTGGGACTCACTGCATATGTCAGAATATAGCAAGACTCCATTAGAAGAAACAATATTACTAAGATGAGTAATTTTTTCTTCTGTCAGTTGTCCTGGTTGCCAGGAACTTGTTTTATTCACTGGTACTATTATCTTGCTATAAAGACTATAACCAAGTCTCAGCCAACCAGGACACTGGACTTTCTTTGCCCATGACTTATTGGTACTTTTTTGATAACTTTACATCAGTTACGAATCCAACATACATTTCAGTGTTCCCCAAACCAACACGCTCTGAGGCCCATGCCATCCCACCTACACCCACACATGCCTGCAGAAAATACACCACCCAATACCCTGACCCTTCCAATTACACATGCAGCACAGTCCTCCACATACTTCCCCGGCTACCAACCAAGTCACTGACGTGCTTCATGCATAGATAAAACAACCAGCAATTGTGAATGTGTGTGGGTGTTCAGGTGAACACAGCTTTTCATACAACTGCGATGCTGTATGCAAGTGTCACTTTGCATGTAGGTAACCAAATAGATATCTAATAAAGAAAATTGGTAAATAAAAGTACCAGTCCACATTTCCAATTCTCAAATTTAGTTCTCCATGCTCTGGTCCCACAGGTACTTGCTCATCTCCAGACTCTGAACCTGACGGCTCAAACTGATATGGCGAAATCCCTATCCTGGCATTACCGGAGTTACTTTGGTCATTACTGTGTCCCATCACATCTGACAGGGATGTGTCACTTTCCCCATCTGACTCACTCTCATCAGTTGAACTGCTGTGAACTTCAATGGCATCCATGCAGCTGAAAGCGAATGTGCAAATAAACATTAATGGACTGCAAGACATGAAAACACTGCTTGACATGATGCATGCTATGATACCATGTTAACAAGTTATCAACTAGTCTATAGATCCTTAAAATACACGTATGAGGTGGAGACAATGGGAACACTATCTGACTGTTTCCTTTTTAATAACTGTTAGGTCACAGTATTTATTGGTTAAAATCACTAATGGGTAATACTGAACTGTATTATTTTACTTTCATTTCCTGCTAACCAAAACAAATGTGTGTAGGTAAATTATTAACTGTTTAACTGTTGTTGTACTCCAGGTTGACTTCATGCTTATTGATTCTGCTGAGGCATGTATTCACAATAGTTACTCAGACCATAGCAACACAATAAAAAACAAATGACTCCTTCCTGGAGCAAGGAACCCCCTTGTTACCCAGAGTTGCATATCAAGTTTACGCCTCTTTACTTCTTCATCCTTGCTCATATAGAGAAAAGTAATGTTTTTAATCCTTTACATTTGTCATTCTCTGCCTTTGTATTGCCATCCGACAAGGCCAGTACTGCAGGACAACTTGTTATCACTACAGTTCCAGTTTCAAACTACATAGCTTTACAACTGTATGACTTTGGAGTTTCTTTGCTCCTTATGTCACATATATTGGTGTATCCCTGTTAACACCTGTTCTTGCTTTTAATGAGTGTAATAAACATTTTGCTATGAGAAAAAGACATTTCTATCTCTGTGTAATATTATGCATTGTGACAAAACAAATGGTCAAACTGATTATTTGCAGATAGAAAGATCCTACCAGATAATGGAACAAGTAAAGGAACTTATGCATCATCATCATGTCGCAACACCTGAGGGTAGTGAACCAGTGTGGAGGGCCAGTATGTAGACTAAGCAGAACACACAGGTAGTGCAGCACATCAGATCAAATGACGTAGGTACTGCAGCATCACAACAGTTTCTGAAGGTGTGGATTTCCATCCACAACAACTTTCCAACACACACTACAGCTGTACTCAATTGGCTTATGGAGTTTAATAGGGTAATCCTTCAGGGCGGGGCCTTCAGCTGGGGGATCCAGCAGCCACCTGGGGATAACCGCTGACGCAGCATTTTAAAAATGTTGTCACTTTCCTTGTTTGATGATTTTTACTGACAATTTACTTGGGGGACCCATTTCTTAAGTGAAATATGACACTCTATGGTATGGTTTATGGCACTTCCCAGGTGCTAAACGCACTCGGTGCAAGCACCTCGTGCCTCATTACACACCTGGGGAGTGCTGTTATAAGGCCATAACCCACACCTCACTGTGTCTTACAGCTGGCATATTCTGATGAGTTCATGGTGTGTTACTTAAGCAATATGCCAGTAGGGGGTGTAGGTTATCAGGGGATTTACCACGGCTGGGGTGGTTCGCCCATGAGGCGCAGCTGAGAGGGGGAATCCTCGCCAGCTGTGGAAAATACCTTGAGAACCCACATCCTCCGAAGAGCTTACTGTGAGTATACCAAGGTGCATTTCTTGTGAGTATTACAAAATACAAAAACGACAGAGATTGATTAGTTTTTTCTTTTTTTATTTTATTATTCATATGCTGCAGTCTCATCCACAGCCATTGCTTATCAGAGGATTTACACCGGTGGTAACCTGCCACTCTGATGATTTCATTTGTTGTTCACTTATGTCAATGGGATACTATTTTACTTCCACAAAGACTTACTTCTGAACTCATTCTGACATCTATTTCACAGTTTATTGTATTTATACTACCTCTCATTTTGCTGTAAGGAACTAAGCCCATTCCCAACTGCATGTCACAAACATAACAGTTGCCTTGCATGCGTAATGACATACAATCCTTCACAGCATATGTTAGACCTTGAAAAAAACAAACTGCTATGGTGGCCCGAGTTCTATCACATACATATGTCGTACATGCTACTGCGTAGGATATAGAGACTACTGGATGGGCAACTATGCAGAACAACTGTGTTCTGACACAGAGAGAGTCTGATTCCCTACGACCACAACAGCAAAGCTCAAGAGGTTCATGGGAATCAGAACCCCAGGGTGTCAAAGCACACTTGTTGTTTCATAAAATTGCTCATCCTGTATTTTTGTTCTGCTATATAGTACTGTGTGCAAACTGTATTTTGTGACTTCTTTTTCTTTCAAAATGACACTGGCTCATGCAACCTCTATAGGTTCAAGAATGCTGTTCAACCCCACATGAGTCAAACAGCATTCCATACCATTAGAAGTGTGTTATTACTGCATTTTTGAAATGGATAGAATTTTATACCGAACAACAAGCCACTATACACTATATATAGGATAGTGCATGAGTACCAATTAACAACAGGGCTATTCTTTCACTGAGATGGTACTATGACATCAGATTACCTCAAGAGCATCACTCAAGAGATAATCAGTTGTCATGCTACCCAGGAGGTGAAAGAACAGCCCTGCCGTTAAATGGTCGGCATGCACTGTTCTGTAAAGTGTGTTGTGGAGCGTTGTTGCCTTACAAAAAAAAACAAATGACCACATCTTTCTTTTTCAAATACCACTAACTGTCAAATTGCTGCTCGATGACACCATGTGTGATGTCTGCACTGCAGCAGAACTCCGTGTGTGTGTGTGTGTGTGTGTGTGTGTGTGTGTGTGTGCAAATCGTGGCAAATGAAAAAAAAATTTGGTTTTGGGTGTCTTGCTGCATGTCTACATGATTATTTCACAGAACTAGGATGCATCACTATGGGGCTTTACTTCACTGAACAGGGAGGTGATTTTGCCACTGTGCAGCAGTGTGATTACACCACATCTTGAGTTATGTGTGCATTTGTGAAAGCAGCATCTAGTGAGGAACCTCCAACTATTGGAGAGGGGTCAGAGGAGAGCAACCACAATAATCCGAGGCCGTGGGGATATTACATGTGAGGACCGAGTATGAGTGATCAACCTGCTGTTGATGGAGGAGAAGAGGGTCCGCAGGGACCATGACTGAGTTCTTCAACTACCACAAGGGAGCATGTAAGGTCAGCCAAGATAGAATCTTTTGGCTGCATAAAGGGTAAATGACAAAATGACACATTTGAAAGGCCGAGGGTTGTAGGATTAAATGGCAAAGAGAATGAGGTACTTCACCAACACAGTGCTGGAACCGTGCAGTGCGCAGCAGGGATAACTGGGGTGGTAACTACAGTGGGCCGGTTCAACAGATAGTGGCACTGGTGTAGGCAAGGGCTGAAGCACAGGCTGCTTTGCCACAGGAGGGGACTGCACTATGGGGATTAAGTAACAATGGAGCCAGACAGACAGAGGACTGCGATAACAATCCAGGATGCAAAAACATGAGCCAACTGGATACACCAATATGCCTACTCAACTGGCATCTACTATGTATGGTACTATGGAGATGACTCTGTTACTACAACCACAGAGCTGTACAAAACCTGATCAGCACTTTGCCACTCTTACAGTACTGTTTGTTTGTATTACTGTCCCTACCCATTTCTCTTCATCATAACGCATTATTTACACTCACTCATCAACATGCAGGAATATCAGCTTCTGCCAATGGTGAATACTCCCCAACCCCCACACTCAGATACACACACACACACACACACACACACACACACACACTATAGACCACTGAAACAAGGGCTAGTAATGCACTGTCAAGACTGAACTCGAACTCACCCTCTAAGTCTACCATGAACTGACAAGCCAAACACGTTTATGTTACCAAATAATGTATGATGTAAGCGATCACTCTTTCAATGATCACAAACCAAATACTGCAAAATATTACTGACATCGACCATCAACTGTAGCAGCTGCAAATAACTGCTTCACATGCCTAACAGGCAGTATGCTTATCTGAACTCTAACTGTGATGCTTTGCCATGACAGGTGACAAAACATTTGTTTACTACACCACAACTCTGCACATACTAGGGATCAGTAATAGGGAACCATGCAGCGAACTGACTTCAGCCATGGTATGCCTGTCACAGCTAAATCTACATTCACGATATATCAGGTCAGTGAAGGCATTGGGGATAAGCACACTACCACTTGTTCTAAGCAGGATGACTCTGAACTAGCGCAAACGATGCCTGCAACCCGACAACACACCGTTTCACCTTTGACAAGCTACATCAGTTGCTAATCATTCATGTCTTCGGGATCTCTCCCATCCCCCCCCACCACCCCAATCCCACTTCATACTATCAACGGAGAAAGCATCTGCTCAGATGCTACACCACTCAGTTTGTAAATGAACTTTTGTTTTTTAACTGCTGCATTTTTTTTTCAGTGTGACTTCTCATAGCAGACATTACTTCCATGTAACACAGGGTGACACGGTTCACATATGGTCACACCATTAGTCCTTCTCCAATCTTATTTAGTAAGAGAGGCATTTGCAGTACAAAGTACTTCTTTGTGGTAACGATTACATACACATTATGTCACCTACACAAGTAAATGCATTGCTGTAAGGACAACGGGTGAATGCCACTGCACCACTTATGGGTCCTTTCACTAACTGACAGTTTCTTAGGGGGAGCGTGGCCAAGGGCTATGATTACATTTGACTACATATCACCCAAAGGTTTCATGACCATATTATGATGAACTGAATTTATACACCTTGCTGCTAACCTGATTATTGCTAGTCATGTACTGTCCAGGGAAAGCAAACAGATGGAACCCGCCCACGCGGCTGCTTTTGACAGAACGGCATATAACATAAATTTTGAAAACTGGCACATTTTCACACAAAACTCATAATTATCAGCAGTTTTCTTACAAATAATATGATCTTCGTGGTAATGGCAACATTCTACCTACATTTCTTTACCAGCGAGTACACTGACTAATAATATCTCTAGCTTTCAGTCCCCAACACCTACTGCGATCTCCGATAACATTAATAATTCACAATATGCACACTTCAACTCATGGCCACTGCACATGTCTTTCACATAATCCTCACCCGTCGCTCACACAGTAAAAACACACCTTTACTGTTCACAAAGAACGACGGGACTGCCACTTTAAAAAATGCCAGATAACTGATTGACAAGCTTCCTCCTACCTCAAAGCTGGCACCAGCGCGCGACTGCCACTCTTCATTCAGTGAGGGAAAATCCACCACAGAGCTGAACATTCACCGTTACAATGGTCTTAGCTATCATGCTAAATCTCAGATAAAAACACCACCAATCACACTATTGCACTGATCCACTACTAATCATGCCAGAAAACGGCAGTTTGCACTACCTCTTTAAATAAATTAATTGATAAAGGTTGCAAAGTGGTATTCTTTGAAATCCTACCAGTTCCCAGGGCAACCCCCCCATATCGCACAGAAAATTAAAGACACTAATAACTAGCTATGAAAGTGCTGTCTTACACGAGACATGGGGTGTAGTACCCATTGAGAGAGGTTCATCAAACAGAATGAATTATATTGTTGGGATGGCATCCATTTAAGTAGAAGGGGTAGTAGTTTACTGGGAAAATGCCTCTCCGCTGAAGTTAATATGTATTTAAACTAATTAAATCAGGGGAGAGATTAGTTAAGCTAGCCTCTCTAAATACTTCAAATCAAAATTCACACCAGATCAGTTAGGCTTCCTTTGCTTTAATGTAAGATGTCTAAACAATAAAACTGATGAACGCAGGGCTAGAGCAAGCCAGAGTAATGTTTCTATTATATCAATTACTGAGACTTGGGGTGATGAAAAAGCCTCCTGGGAAACAATTATCCCTGGGTACTGTGTACACAAACAAAACAGATGAACAAGAAAGGGAGGAAGTGTAACTCTTTTGGTAGATAGCAGAATAAAAACAATTGACATTTCTGATCAAATAAAAAAAACATGATACTGAAACTGAATCCTTATGGGTTAAGTTACTCTTGAAGAACTCTGATCCTGTAATTGTTGAAGCCTGTTATAGACCAACAAATTCCTCTATGGATATCTTTGATGCATTATTACAAGAATTTGAGCAAGCTTGCAAACTTAATGATACAATTATTGCGGGTGATTTTAACTTAAAAGAAATAAACTGGACTGATCATACTGCAAATACAGTACAAGTAAAGGAAAAAAAAACTGCTGGCAATCTGTGAACAGCTACATCTAAACCAATGTGTTATGACTGCTACCAGGGGTAAGAATATTTTAGATCTAGTTCTCTCTAGTGATTATTTAAACATCAATAACATAGTTATAACATCTCCAATGGGTAAAAGTGACCACAACTCAGTGGAGTTTAACTTGGATAAGTTCCATTCAATTAACACAAAAAAAACCAAAAATCTTTTTATATAAAAAAGCAAATTTATATCAAATTCATGGTTAAATTAACAAAATCAATTAGGATAATATATTCAATACAATTACCACTGCAGAATTCTGAAATTATTTTAAAACCACATTGATAAATCTGCAGGGCAGTCACATCCCCTCGATAAATAAACACAAAAATTCAAAACATTCTCCTAAATGGATGACAGAGGCTATTAAGAATCTCATTAAAAAGAAAAACAGACCCTATCTTACATACTTATAAAAACAAAACTTATGAACATTTCTCTTCATTTAAAAATATACAAACAAAATGCTAATCTACTATAAAAAGAAAGGCAAAGATGCATTGGGAATGCCACCTAGCAAACTCTGCCAACAGATCTAATAATTATATACTTTTACTCCTAAATAGATGCTCTTAAAATACTTGTTTGTCAAGTAGGGCTGTTGCTTTATGACAATGACAACATTTCATCCCCCCAAAATATGGCCAATATATTAAACAACATGTTTTGTGAGATATTTGGTAAGACCCAAGATCTCCCTACGATAAGAGTAATGCACCTTTCATCACACTATCAGAATAATTTATATTTTCAAAATTAAAAACTCAAAAAAACAAAAATTGTCCTGGTCCCAACAATATAGCAGGCCATTACCTAATTTTACTAGGTGACGCCTTAGTTTATCCATTAAAATTACTATTTGAAGGCTGCCTTTCCACAAGTTATGTACCAGAGGATTAGAAAAAAGCATATGTTATTCCAGTTTATAAAAAAGGAACCAAATCATCTTGGGAAAATGACAGACCAATTAGTCTGACTTCAACTGTTTGTAAGATATTAGAATCCCTAATCAAGGAATTGATAACTCCAGTTGTAGATGCTCAAGATCCAGAACAGCATGGTTTCAAAAAGGGCAGGGGATGTCTCACTAATTTAATGTGTTTCTATGAGACTATCAGTTACAGCCGCTACAATAACACCCTTGGGGACATCATTTTTCTTGATTTCAGTAAGGTTTTTGATGGCCTTCCACACAGGGCCCTAATAGCTAAACTTCAGAATTTAAACATTAATCCTTATAGCATTGATTAGATATCAAACTGGTTGACAGGTAGATGACAGAGGGTTGTGATACATGGTAGTTACTTGGAATCAGGAATGGTAACTAGTGGAGCACCGCAGCGATCCGTTTTGGGCCCATGCTTATTTCAGATCTTTTTCTCAGAAATGACCAATAAATGTCTCACTCCCATAATAAAGTATGCAGGTGATATCAAGCTTGGCGGCCCATGTGATATACAATCATCAGCAATGCAAGACGATCTGGAAAAAATTAATTCATGGGTTAATACATGGGGCATGAAACTCAATGGTGCAAAGTGTAAGGTTATGCCCCTTGGGAAATCAAATAGAATGGTTAATTATACATTAGGGAATACCACCTTGAATCCAACATTGAACAAGAAAGAACTAGTTGTAATCATCACAAATGAGTTCACTAACTCAAAACAAATTTTGGAATCAGTCACAAAATCTAACAGAGTAGTATGTTCTATCAAACAAAACATCAGATCAAAGGACTGTAAGGTTCTAATGTCATTGTTTAGAGCCTATGTAAGACCACACCTTGAACATGCTTCACAATTGTGGTGCCCAGACAAGAGAACTGACTGTAAAAATTTAGAAAACATACAACAAAGATTTACTAAGCGTATAGCTGGTCTTGTAAATGAATCATATGAGTATTGATTAAACACATTGAACTTTATGACACCCGAGACCAGAAAGTTAAGATGTGATCTGCTTTTTCTCTTCGATATTATCCAGGATCCATATTTAATGGTGGAACTGGTTTGGAATGTAAGGATTCCATTCATAATACTGGAGGCCACTCACTACAATTGATAGGCAAAAGGTTCAATCGTCTTAGCAGAAAATATATCTTCATATTGAGAATTTTTAATCCCTAGAACACCTTACCTTTAGACTTAATCATTAGTAAAACTAAAAATGAATTTAAAAACAAACTTGATAAATTCTTACTTACAGGGCACAAATTAGTGTAATATTATAACTAAAGTATAAGAGCACATATGGGCCTTATAGCCTCCTTGCTCTTCTCCATCCTTAGTATGATACTTAGTATGGCCACTAAACACTATTGTGCATTTGCTAGTAGTCACACATGCACAATGTGGTTTAGCGCCCATGACTGGGGTTTATTTTTTCTTGATTATTACAGATATCCCCCACCTGACTCTCCCTGTCAGCATCAAACACCCAACACACACTCCCCCAGAAGCATAAAAGTGAAAATAGGGGTGCCCAATCCCCCAGTGTCACGATCAGGACTGTTATTTTTTTTTATAAAGAAAAAATAGTGCTTTTTGAGCAGATGGCAATTGGAGGCAACTGTGTTGCATGTCCAACAGGTTGTTCTGTTGGAAAGAATGCAAAGAATGCAGAATCCTTTTTCAGAAGGCAAAAGTACTGCAGGGTTCCGTCCACTGCAGCCCTAAAAAAGATGATAAACATCTCCCAAAAAATAATAGACCAATAAGCCTTACCTCCATAATCTGAAACATTTTCGAAGGTATAATAAAAGACCATATTGTCATATAGTTACCAGAAACCAATGTGAACAACATGGCTTCAAAACAGGCAGATCATGCACAATGCATATGATATGTTTTTATGAAAAAATAAGTAACACACTAGACCCAAACACCCCGTGTTACATCACATTGACCATCATTGAGAACATGGAAAAAACAAGCATCAATACAATCCTCATCCAATGGATATCAAACTGGCTAAGTGGAAGAATACAGAGAGTCATAATAAACAGTTATCACTCACATATCGTAGAATAAGAAGAGGAGTTTTGCAAGGATCAGTACAGGGCCTGATCATTTTTCAGATATTCATTTCAGACCTAGCTAAGGATTTACATAGCTTGAACATCAAGTATATAGATGACTCAAAGTTTGGAAGACCCTGTGAGTCTATAGACAGATGTCTAACAATACTGTACAGCAAGAGTTAATAAAATTTCAGAGTAGCCCAATAAATGGGAAATGTTTTTCAATTTGGAAAAATGCCACAAAATGCACATAGGAAAGAAATATCCATGCTATAACTATAAATTCTGTGGTAAATACCTCAATTCAACAGACTCTGATTGTGACTTGGGGATTAATAATAACAACAAAAATGGACAACACTAGACAAATCAATAAAGCTATAGCACAGGCTAATAACATTCTAGGTGCAATGCAGCACAACATCAAATCCTGAGATAAAAATGTAAGTTAACCACTATATCATGCATATGTCAGGCCACACTTGGACTATGTGACACAGTTCTGGTGCCCATATAAAAAAACAAGACATAAATCAGACTGAAAAAGTACAAAGAAGGACTACAAAAAAATTATTCACAATTTAAACAGCAACCCTTACAATACACGATTACCTGACCTTGGACTAATGCTTCTGGAATTACATCATATTTGTGGAGACCTTCATCTAATGCACAAGATTATAAAATACATATGTTTATTAAGTGATATAAAGCACTGGATTCAAAGCAAAATATGAGACCATGAGAAGTCTCCCATCCCCCTTTCCCCCATCTCTCCTCCCCCTTCCCTATTTTTCTAGTCATCTGTTTTTTTGCCTGCCATCCACCTTCGGCAGCCCTCCAATGGTCACATGCGCTCCATGTACTGCAGTGACCCCACCAGTTCCAATTACCATATTATAGGCCTGTGTTTACCTTTAAGTACCCCTGTTGCTCACCCCTCTCTCTCTTTTTCTCCACTCTCTTTTTCTCCACCAATCCTTGCTTCTCACCTCACTCTAGCCCTGACATCATGGCTCCTCCTCTTGCATGACCTCACTAAGCCCTTCCCCCTTTTTTTTCCAGCCTCAGCCTCCTACCTTGTCTTGGGCCTGTGGACAATGGGGTCTGCCCTTTAAGAGGGCAACCCTCTTTGCCCAATGAGGTTACCATAAGCAAAGATAAAATGGAAGTCAAAACTAGGCTAGATTACCACATTTTGAATAAAGGGATGTTAATACGTGATAGTTATTCAACACTGGATAATTGTTTAATAGTACATAATTTATCTTTTTTTATTCAATATACAGTACTTTATTGAAATTTTGCAGGAAAATACAAAAAATAAAGCAAATTCAATATACTAAACACACATATAAACATATAAGAAAACTAAGTACCACCCCACCCTCACTCCCTCCCAAGCAGCTCCAAGTGCATAACTAGGAAGGCTACTGAAGAGGCTCAGGAGAAATCAGACAAGGAACAGACAAAAGGACACTCAATGATAGTAAACAGAAGAGGAAAGTTTTAATGAGATAACAAGTGGTAAACAGCCTCTGGGCTGTTGAAGAGTAGGCATTTACTTCCAATACATAGAAAACTGACTATTTTATTTATTGTATTTTGATGTGTTAGTAATTGCTTTCTACTTTCATAATAAAATGTTTGTTAGTGCAGTGAAAGAAGTAGATTTTCATATTTGCTTTTCATACTACTAGTAAAAAAGAATTCAGTAGTATTGTGATCTCAGAAACTGCAGCTGCTTAAGAGCCCAGTGTATTTCAATGAGAAACTAAATATATTTTTCTATCTTTCTCAAAAGAAATTGATACTTATTTCATCAACAAACTTTGCCTTTTATATGTTTGCACTATAGTGCTCCATCTGTGTGATTTTACATTTTTGAATACAATAATTAGCTTCTCTTTACTTCTTTCCAAGTAAAATCTAATTATGAAGAAAATGTCACCTGCTAAATTAAAACAAAATATCACGTTATCAAAAATCACATATTTCTATTAAATATATAATATTTTGGTAGCAGGAAGTGTTATTTGTCCATAAGAATCTGAAAACAGATTTGTAGTTTCCCACTGAAACACACAGGCTACCTTTGCCAGTAAGTATTTTCCTTTTTTTCTATTCAAAGTTTATTAGGTTTTTAACAATACAGAGAACAGAACCGACAAATGAAAAGAACAGAAGAAAATAGTCATTTAATTCAGAACAATATATCGGAACTGTTCCCCTTCCCACTCCCCCTACCCAACCCTTCACCAACCCACCAACCACCCTACACAACACAATAAGCACCAGATGAGACACAGGGTTAAACATTTGCTGGCATAAGGGAATTAAATAGAATAAAGAGTATGAAGGGAGTCCCAGATACTTCTATACTTCTTCAACCTATTATTAAGGCTGGCTATGGCTTTCTGTGTTCTAATAGTTGCAAGGAGTTCCTGAAGCTATTCAGAGTAGGAGATGTCCAAGTCATCCTTCCAGTGACACAATATCACCTTCTTGACAGACATGGAGATAAGGGTCATGTGGTATCTGCGATTAAGTATCACTACTTCTGAGAAATCGCCTGGTACACAGATCTCTGGGGTAAACAAGGCATTCAGCCCCAGCAAGGGGTCTGTTCTTTGTTGGATGCTAGACTAAAGCATTGAAGTCTTGGAACATGACCAAAAAATATGGAACAGGGAGTCTTCTTCTTGCTGACAATGGATGCAGGTGGGGGATGGAAGAAGACCAAATTTAAATAACCTTTGTGGAGAATAATATAAATTATGTAATATATGATACTGAGTGATATGCAGTCTATCCTGGGTGATATATTTGTGACAACTGCACCACTGAGCTGCCCAATCTAAGTCACAAGTGGGAAATGTTGCAGACCAGTATGCTAATGATGCAAAACAGCCTGGGTAAGCCCAGTTGTACAACATCCCGTAAATCTTGGATACAACATGTGGGGCACATATTAAGGGCTGCAGCTCCAGTAAAAAGGAAATATTAGCCAGTTGAGGGAGAGTTAAGCCAAGCACCTTCAGAAGTAGATGTCTTAATTGAAAGAATTTGAAGATAATGAAAGGAGGAATATTAAATTTACTGATAATCTCATTAGCGGAGAGCCAAGAGCCCTCATCAGATACAAACAGAGAAAGGTTGCCATCCCCCAGGTGTGGTAACCAAGAGGAATTAAGCATTTTGTTATCGATCCTAAGCTTAGGGTTGCCCCATATGGATTGTGCTAAGTCTTGAGTATGCTTATGCTTAAGAAAGGAGCACAACTGCATGTGAACCCTGACTGAGATGGCTATGGGGAAGATTTTAATTTGGGAGGGATAGCATTGGGATTAATATGTAAAAGATTTATTGGCAATATACTGCAGACCGAGAAAAGGGCCTGCTCAATTCTAAGCCAGTGGGGTAGTAAACATTGAGCAGATATCTTCTCAGGGGGAGATGTCCATCTAAGGTATTTAGAGGCTTGACTGGCCCAGTAATAGACAGCTAAATGCAGTAAGCGTAGCCCCCCCTTTGACCTTGGGGGCAGCAAGTTTGTAATAAGCTAATCTTGGTTGCTTGTTGGACCAAATGAATTTGGTGATGATACTGTGAATATTCCGGAAACAAGTTAAAGGTAACCATATATTAAGTAAGTGAAGAGGGTAGAAAAGCTGAGGGAAAACATTAATCCTAACTATGTTAATCCTGCCCCACAGAGAGAACAAGAGTTTGGACCACCTCTCTAGGTCTCCACTGATAATTTTCACTAAAGAGTCCCAATTCAGTTTCTGGGTAAGTATTGGGCTCTGTGATATCTCTATACCAAGTTACTGGAATGAATCCTGTTTCCAGGAAAGACCCAGAGCAGTGACAGAGCTTTTAAGAGTCTTATAGTTAAGAGGGAATACTACAGTTTTATCCAGGTTTAGCTAATTGGACATTTGACTATACTTTTTAATGAGGGAAAGCATAGGGGGAATTGACACAGTAGGGTATGATATTTGTAGAAGAAGATCATCCACATAAGCAGAGACCTTAATTTCTTGACTTAGGATAGAAATACCTCGAATCCTGTCACATGATGCCAGTAGCCGGATAAGAGGTTCTAAATATAGGTTGAATAGCAGCGAGGATGGGGCAGCCTTGTCTGGTGCCAGACTGTAAGGGGAAGGGACCAGATACCACCCCATTAGCCATAACTCGAGCTATTGGGGACTGTTATAATGCTTGTATCCAAGATTGGAATTGCAGAGGGAACTTATAGGCATGAAGAACATGAAACAAAAAGTTCCAATCCACTTTGTCAAAGGCCTTCTCAGCATCCAGGGAGATCAAAACTGCTGGGAAGGGAGCATCTCTGGACGCCAAGAGGACATGCGACAGAGTTCGGAGGTGATCAACTGAAGAGCATCCCTTCATGAAACCTACCTGTTCTGGGCCAATAAGCTCAGGTGGTATAACGTTAATACACTTTTCAAGCAACTTGGTTAAAATGTTAATATCCTGATTCAATAAGGAGATGGGCAGTAACTGGAAACTGATTCTGGATTCCTATCTACCTTGGGCAGTAGAACTATTAGTATTTCAAATACAGAGGGGTCCACAGCTGCACCAGACAAGATGTATTGAAATAGAGGCAATAGTAGGGGAAGGATTTCCTTGTGAAATTTGTTATAAAAATTGGCAGAAAAGCCATCCAGATCAGGGGATTTGTCCGAAGGAAGAGATTGAATAATTCTAATCAGTTCCGCAGAAGAGATATGGGCTGTCAGGGGACCCTATTGGTCTTCAGAAAGAGAAGAAAGATTTGCTGTAGCCAGATAATCATCTAGAATTTGAATGGGAGGAGGGTCAGTCATAGGGCTGTATAGGTTGTTATAGTAATTTAGGAACTCTGTTACTATTTCTGACAGAGACATTTTAAGGGATCCATTGGTTTGGGAATGAATAGAAGTAGTGTATCTATTCAATTCCATCTGTTTAATCCGAAGTGCTAGGAGACACCCCGCCTTTTCATCCTGATCAGAATACGCCACCTTAGTCCATGAAATTGCGAACTCTGCATTTTCTCGTAACATTTCTAAATAGGCCTCTCTTAATTTGCCTAGTTTCTGTCTAACAGTATCAGGGGACTGAGGGGACAAGGTAGCTTCTATTATTCAGGTATGAGAGAGAAGGCTGGATATTCTTTGTTCTCTTTGTTTTTTCCTCTGAGCTCATAAACTGAGAAGTATCCCTCTAATATATGCTTTGAAAGCACACCACTCTAAGTCTGTTCTAGAGGTGAACTGAAGGTTGGCTTCTATAAACTGTTTAATATGTTTAGAGATGGTTGTAACCAGTTCAGGGTCTTTCAGCACCTGGTTGTTGATCCTCCAATGCATTACTCTCTTAAGAGAAGGTGACAGAAAAAGTTGGCAAGTTACAAGGGAATGGTCAGAGGGAGGCCTGGATCGATGGAAGTGGCAGTAACCCCAGACATTAACGTGTGGGAAATCAGGATATAGTCAATATGGGAAGCAGTGTTATGAACCGGTGACCTGAAAGTATAGCCCCTTTCCGCGGGGTTAAGTACCCGCCATACGTCACATAATATAGTTTGATCAATGAGCTCCCAGAAGGCCCGTTGTGCCAGTGAGAGACTCTTGCGGGAGCAACCAGAGTGGTCTAGTAAGGAATTAAAAACTAGATTCATGTCCCCACCTAGTATTATTGGTAGGGAAAGAAAAAGGGTAAGAGCAACAACCAGCTGCATGAAAAACCCTGGTGAATCCAGATTTGGCCCACAGACACTGTCCAATAGAATCTCTGCTGTATACAGAGTGCCATGTATTAGAACAAATCTGCCCTGCAGATCCTTAACTATCTGGATGAGAGTGAATGGGATCTTTCTAGCTATTAAGATTATAATGCCACAACTTTGTGAGGAGCCCTCAGCTGAAAATACCTGCCCCACTTGTAATCTCCTCATTCGAGTGGCTTCTGAGTCCAGTAAATGAGATTCCTGTAGAAACACAATTTTTGCTGATAAGAAAGATAAATGTTTCAGTATTTTATATTGCTTCAGCTGTTGCTTGAGCCCCTTCATATTCCAGGAAGCAAATTTAATATTGTTCATCATGCAATATCACATACATGGGATTAGCCCAGCAGTATAATAACCTTAGAATTACCAGCAGTATGATCAATCCAAAATACGTGTTGTGTCTCCTCCCACCCACCCTCCTGGCTCCCAAATATTTGTCCCCTATCCCCAAAAACAATAAAAGGAACAAGTAGTGAAATATTGTCACACAAACCAACCCAGCCCCCCATCCCCTTAACTAATATGGACTGCATTCCACAGATAATATTTCCATTGCTCCCTCCCTTCAGCCACCCTAAGAAGCAACTAGCTCCAAATCCATAAGGTAGGGAATGGAAAACAATGATAGTACACTCCAGAAAAGGAGCCAGTCTCAAGCATTAAAACATTGACTGGTAACCTTTAAACATTAAACATTAAACCTTAAACATTAAACATTAAACATGCAGCATACAGTATTGCTATTGGCAATTGGCAATATATAGACCAAAATAAAATAGCCAGCAAGGAGAAAACCTAAACATCCCTCCCCCCACACTGAATTCTATCCCCAAACAGTTATTATAGCTTAGAACAGAAAGGTTAACCGTGACATTATTCAGCTATGTGAAATGAATCCTCTCCCTAACTTAAAGAGCAGTAGTGCATTCCACAGATACCTTATGAAACAGCTTGCAGTAATTTACTAAGCCGCAGTGAAGTATGTCTTAAACAAAATGTGTAAAAAAAAAAATAAAAACTTCCAGAGAGACAGCTGAAATCTGACCACTGCCTCTGCCAATATCACCAGACACAACCAAAACCCAGAAACGAAAGGATCAAGTGCCCTCTAGTGAAATTTAGGAGCAAAAACAAAAAGGAAAAGGGACATTTCACTTGAATGGGAGAACTAAAATTAAAATCTGCATTGGCTCCTTGGCAGATCGAAGGTTTAGGCAGCATTATGGGGTAAAGACATGAACAATTTACCACTGCTATAGCAAGAGGAGGGCTCCGCTATTTCCGCACCCAGCTCTAGCACAGTAAACCTTTGTCACATTGTACAAACTGCATTTCCCAATCAAAGGATTAAGCACAACGAACTTGCAATCAATAGCCCCAGGCATTTACCCAGAATAGATTCAAGTGTCATGGAAGAGATCGGGAATGGCTTCCTTCAATTCTTTACAACTAACCTTGGGATCCTCAAAGCTAAGCCAGATGCCTTTGATTAAAACTTGGAGCCATGCAGGGTAGGACATGCGAAAATGAATTCCAGCAGTGAGGATTTTAGATACCAAGGAATGAAAAGCTGACTTCAGCTGACAAATAGTGGACAGCAGATCTTGTGCCACTCAGATTCTGCTGCCTTCCCAATGAACTTCTTGAATTTCCTTCACTTTTTCCAAAATATATTGACGCTCCAAAAAGTTGAGGAATTTAAAGATAAACGGTCTTGGGGGGATCCACTCGGAGGGATCACTCTAAGTGTCCTGTGAGCACGTTCAATCATGTATTTGGTGCCACATGGAGAGGGGCCGGCAATTTTTTTCTATGAATTTTTGCATGAAAAGAATTGGATCTTGCCCCTCTTCAGCCTCCGGCAAGCCAATGAGGACCATGTTGTTCCTATGGCTGCGGCTCTCTAAGTCCTCTATTTTGAGTTACATTTGGCAATCCTGTGCCTTGCAGCAACAATTTCAGGGTCAAATTTGTCATAGTGTCTTTCTAGCAAATAGCTTCAGAATCAGCAGTGTGTCTGGAAATATGCCAGTAAGGATTTTCTGACATCATCATATAAGGATTCCATTGGATTCTTTTTTCACTAACAATTGTCAAAATACAAATAAAATGATGAAAAAGTAAGTAAAAAAAAAACAAAAAAAAAAAAACAAAAGCAAACTGAATGATTGCAGAGGCATCTAAAGGCCCCAAACCTTCATTTTTTAAGATATACACCCTTACTAAGCACTTGCTCTTTAATGTACTTGTATAGCTGCTGCCAAATCAAGTGCCATATAGTAGGATCCTCTGATATGTTATGGTCCTGGGTCCAGTAATAACAGACCCCTGTTAGGGAAGTGGGTTCCAAGGATTCGGTTCAATTCAATAGATTGTATTGTTTAGCAAAAAGCTTTTACAATTTAAAATAAATGACAAAAGGTTAAAAATTGGGCTTCAAAATGCTTTAAAAGCAATATACAAATAGACATGTAAGACACATACATAGCAGAATATTCACATATGTTATATAAATGATTTATAGATAAATATATCTTATAACAGACTATAACACATTTCTAATAAATACTAATTATAATTTACAAGAATTCATGAATCCTATCAGATTGTCTTGGACTATTCGATCTTTTGTTTTAAACAACGTCAATAGTAATTTATCTTGTTCTAAGCTGAGTTTTCCCACGAGAGTTCCCATCCATTTTTCTCTTTGTTTCCTCAGCAAGGGGCAAACAAGAATTACATGTTTCAAATCATCTGGGAGGTTCATGTTGTATTTACAATATGCTGCATTATTTTTGTTGCACTTCTATTTGGCTAATAAATAATTGCTGTTGAACTGCTCTAATCTAAATCGTGTCATAGTTCTTCTTTTCTTTATATAATTAAATATTATTAAATATGATTCATAATTATGGTCTACTTTGATTTGTTTGTACTAGAAGAAGATTTTGTATTTTTGTATCTGTTCCATATCTGAACCAAAGTAGAAATATCTAATTTTATTTTTGATATTCATTTTCATTTCTTCCAGAGGTCTGTTATAAATCTGATACAGTGTTTCTGCCATACTGTAACCAGTTATGTAGTTTTTTTTTTATGATTTCTATTGTAGGAAAAAAAATCCCACAGAGTTGTACTATAGCTCCTCTTCAATGCAATATCTCTGCAATCTTTTGTTCTGGAAGCAGGAAAAGCTTTAGTGCATGAATTATGCTTCTTTCCATTATATATGCTGATAAAGGCAATTGGCCTGGTTCAGCTCCTATGATTGATGCTGAAGTGGACTGAGACACTCTCAATACATATATGTAGAGCTTATTGAGCTGAATTTCCAAATATTTCAAGGGTTTCGTTGCCCAGATTTCAGCAGCATACAATAAACTTGCTCTAATTTTTGTTTCTATTGTTTTCAATTGCCCTGTTACTGATCCACCTCCCAGTTTATTTAAAACCTTTTAAAGGCATTGAAGGAGGTCACTGATCTGTGATAAAAATTTATACCTAGATAGGTATAATCAATTACAGTTACTAATTTGACATTGTTGATACTGATTTTAGGTAATTTCCTTTGCTTATGACCAAATACCATGAGACTGGTTTTGTCTTTGTTTATTGTTAAGTGATTAGCCAAACATAGGCTACAAAAATGATTAACTTTCCATTGTAGGCCCAAAAAGGAAGTGTAAAGAAGGACGAGATCATACACATAAGCTAAAAGTGTCACTTTGCTGCTTTCTATGTCAGGGGAATGATATTATGTATTTTCCAACTGTACTAAGATTAAATAAATGTATACATTGAACATGGTCGGGACAAGTAGGCATCCCTGTCTGACACCAAGATTTGTTCTTATTGTATCTGTCAGATCTCCATTCTGATTATAATGATCTTTCAAGCACGTGCCTGTATGCATTCTATTCAGAATATCTAATAAAGATTGATCTATGTTATATTCTGAAAACCTGTAGAAAGGTGGCTACAATGTGGTAAGGCCAGTACCAACAGAATGGAAGAACAGTACTTACAGTAATTAAATCAGCATCATGAGGTCTGTTTCTGACAGATAAATCCATGATACCACAATGAGAAGATATGGACAAGAACCTTCAAGTTGATGAAAAAGTTCTTTATTTATCCATAAATGACCCATCCATGGTAAAGAAAACACAAAAAGAATGACAGCCATCACCAGAGACATCAGACCCCTCTCCACAGTGAAGCAAGTCTCAGACAGAGCCAAACGTTTTTGCACAGCAGTGCTTTCTCAAGACTGGCAAGACTTGGTAATACAAGCTATTTGAAGGACAGCTTTAAAGAAACAGTGCACTATAAAGACTGGTGAAAAAAGGCACCATAGGCTCATAATAAGGTAACTAAAGTGCTAGTGCAAAGTGAAAGTACTCAGGCATCAACATTAATAATATTAATTAAGTTAAGTTGAGGTGCCACATGTAATGTGGAACCTAATGAATACATTGAGAAAAAGTGCAACTTTTTCAAACATTAGAAATAACAAAAAGGTTTAAAAAGGGGTCCATAATTTTATGGAGTACCTCATTATTAGATAAATAGCTTTTATGTTAAAATGCAAAAGATTGCAGTGCAAAGCCTTATTAGTGGAGCTAACAATTAATATCCATTAATATAAGAAAAAACAAAAATGCAGCTATATCATATCATGATGTCATTAAGTAGGATAAATATCACAAGATGAGGAAAACAAGACATATCATTTAAAAGCAATGGACACCAAAGGAATAATTATTCTCAGCATAAAAGGCAACAACATGCACCTATGTAATATCACAGTATGCAGTGTATAGAGCCATACGATAAGGGCACAGCACAACAGGATGTGCAAGTATCACATGACAGGATAAACATCACAAGATAAGGAAACAGGACATATCATTATAATGGAATTGACACTAAAAAACTGGTTATACTCATAGGTAAGGCGCAAACTGAAAATAATCATTTAGACCTGGCCAGTCACAAGATTTTAAAATAAATTGCCAGAAGGTTTCTCTTTGCAGAGTTTATGTGTCCAAATCACCACCACGAATATTCAGACACACTTTTTCCATTCCCTGAAAAGTGAAGTGGTGGTTCAGTCCTGCAGTCTGGCAATGTTGGGACAGTGAGCTAATGCCATGTTGTTTCTGTATACTGCGAATATGTTGCCCTATACTTTCTTGCATTTTTCTCTTGGTCTTACCAACATAAAAAGCTGGATATGAAGCACATTTTGCAAGATAAATGACATTCTGGGTCCCACATGTAATAAAATTATGACTTTTATATATGTACAACTTTTGTTACAGGATCCTGAAAAATAGCACCAGAGTGTATGTATTGATAGAAAGAACAGTTCTCACATTTATGGATACCAGGAGTCAAACCTTTCTCAATTTCAATGGTAGGTTGCTTCTCCCGATATGTGCAGTACACTAAAATGTCTTTGATATTATCCCTTCTTCTGTATACAGCATGTGGTGTAGTGGTAGTAAATGTACTTAATTTTCTATCTGATTCCAAAATCTGCCAGTTTTTCTGTATGATTTCTTTATCCAGATGTGCCTGAGGGGTAAAAAAGTAACAATAAAAAGGGTAACAATACTGTTTATATTTTTTAGTTTATTGGTTTTTGGTTGCAATAGGATCTCCCTGTCAATCAAATCCACTTTACTTTTTGCCTTTGAAGAATATTTGTTCTATATCCTCTGTCTTTAAAACAATTTGTAAGTATTTGGGCTTGTTCCTGATATTCTAGTTCAGATGTACAATTTCATTTGTACCTCAGGTACTGTCCCACTGGTATATTTTTCATCATGTTGGACAGATGGCAGCTTTCAAAATGCAGAACTGAATTTCTTTCCATTTCTTTTCTATAAATGACTGTTGATAATGTTCCCATAACAGTTTTCTTAATTGTGATAGCTAGAAAATTCACTTGTTGTAGGTCAAAGTTTACCTCAAACTGAAGATTTCTATTGGTGGATTCCAGATACTCGATGAAACACCCCAATTATTCTGCTGTGCTTTTCTATACAAGAAATAAATCATCTACATATCCATTGTAAAAGTCAATTTTATCCAGCAATTTGTTGTTTTCCAGATTATAGATATAGTCCTGTTCCCAAGAGGCCATATATATTATGGCATAATTGAGGGCCATGGCTGACCCCGTTGCTGTCCCCTTCTTTTGAATATAAATTTGATCCTTAAAAAGGAAAATGTTGCATCTCAGCACCTTTTCTGTCAAATCCAATGGATATTCTACAGAGTCAGGTGGTAAGACAGATTTTCTATACAGAGTGTCCCTTAGGGCATCCAGACCCTCACCATGTGGAATATTTGTGTACAATGCCCTGACATCCATAGTTACCATGAGCCATCAGATTGTAATCCCATATCACTGAGAATGGAAAGCAACTGGGTAGTATCTTTTAGGTACAATCTATATGCTTATGCTGCCTGTTTGATATGGTCATCAACAAAAAATGCAAGAGGTTCAGTAAGGGAACCATTGCTGGCTACTATCGGTCTCGCAGGTGGCTTTGTTACCCTTTTATGAATTTTTGGTAGTCCATATAAAACTGCTTTAATGGGATGTTTAACCTGTAGAAATTCAAAAGCATTCTGATCAATAGTTCCACATACTAGTGTGTCATCGACAAAGTGTCAATTTACATCTTGAACGTATTTGTCAGCTCTTTTGATAGTGCATCATAATATTCAGAATTGTTCAATTGACTAAGCATCTCATCTTCATAATCTTGTTTTGACCATACCACAGTAGCCCCACCTCTGGTGATGGCAGTTGTTTCTTTTGGTGTTTTCTTTGCCATGGATGGTTTGTTTATGGATTAATAAAGAACTTTTTCATCAACTTGAGGGTTCTTGTCCAGATCATCTCATTGTGGTACCATGGATTTATCTGTGTTATATTCTAGGGGCTGGTTATTCAGACTGCGCAAGCCTGGGTGCAGTGCAACTCGGATGCGCCGGGGCCAGGACCAGGTGATATTCAACAGTGATGTGCCATTGTGCAGCACCATTAAATATGGCAGGGTCAGAGCCTGGTGCAGTGGCACTGTACACGGTGCAGTGACACTGCACTGGGGCAAGCCACAGATAAGGAGCACGGGGATATGTCAGCGCAAACACAGTTGTGCTGGGCGCATCACCCATGATATTCAGCAAAGGGCTTGCAAATGAGGCCATAATATATGCAAGGTGCACATGGGGCCATTTGCATGTCATTATGGCCCTATTTGCATGCCTTGCACAGGGCATCCCAGTGAATTGTGCCTGGCGCCCTACACAGACTGACATGTACTGAGGGGATCCCGGGGCATCTCTGCTCCTTAGCCGCGATCGCCATTGATTGTCCTAAGAAATTCCTTGGTGGTCTAGTGATACCCCCTTCCCTCCCATTACCCTGATCACCATTAAAGTACTTGACATCATTCCCAGGTAGTGTAGTGGTACCCCCCTCCCTCCCATTTTGCCGATCACCATTTAAGTACATGAAATCATTCCCTAATAGTCTAGTGGTACCCCCCTCCCTCCCATTGCCATGATCGCAGTTGAATATCCTTACAAACTCCCTGGTAGTCTAGTGGTACCCGCCTAGCACCGATCATGGTAAGTTGCCATATGTAACATCCTTGGTGGTCTAGTGGTACTCCCCCCACCCATTGCCATGATTGCAGTAAATCAATTGATGTAAATTCCCTGGTGAGCCAGTGGCACCCCCACCCTTCCCACCACACAGGACCCTTTGCCCACCCTGCTCCCCCATCATCAGCCGGTGTGGCTGAAACCATGCACATACTTACCTGCCCACCCACCATATGACAGGCTGGTATGGGCTTGCAGGCATATTGTATTAGACAGTCCCAAATATGTGAATGAAGTCATTCACATATTTAGACTGTCTAAATAATATGTTCGCAAGCCCATACTGCACCTGTTATAGCACGGCAGGCAGCTGGTCAGCGCGGGCAGATTGCAGCTGCCCACCAATGATGGGGAAGGGGTGTGCAAGGGGTCCTCTGTGGGTGGGAGGGGTGGGGTGCCACTGGATCACCAGGGAATTTACATCGGGCAATTTACTGTGATCATGACAATGGGGGGGGAGTACCACTAGACCCCCAGAGGCGCTACATATGGTGATTTGCTATGATTGGGGCTAGGGACGAGTGGGGTACCACTAGACTACTGGGGTGTTTGTAAAGATATTCGATGGTGATCGGGGTAATGGGAGGGATGGGGTACCACTAGACTACCAGGGATATGTGGGTGCTTGTGGATGGTATTCTGGGTGGGCAGGTGGCCACCCATGGCTGTCGGCTACTGTGTTGCACCCTGCAATACAGCAGCCCACCTGTGGATGGCCAGAAGTTGTTCCACCAATTCACGGGCTCAACTTTGAGCCCCTCCTGTGTGGTGCAATGCAGGGTTGTGCCAGCATATGCACCGCACATCCCGGGTTGAATATCAGGATGTGGCAAATATGCATGGGCACGCCCCCTGCATCTGCGTCACATACACTTACATTGTGCCCCAGTGCACCGGGATTTGCACTGCACCAGGCAGCCTTTTCAATATCCCACTGGGGCGCGATGTGGGGTTGCGCTGGCACAATTCTGTTGTGCCATGCACAACCCCTTTGAATATTCAGGCTGAATTGTTTTTCCCTTAGTAAAGTTCTACTAATGAGGTTAAAAAACTATTTATAATCTATGAAACAGCAGAATTATTTGCCTTTTATTTTTATATATTTCTAAGCTAAGTGTGAAGAACCTAACAATGTTTGAGTTGTGGACCTGCCATGTCTGAATCCATTTCGGTACTTGGACAAAATATTATTAGTTTCTTGCCATGTTTGAAGTCTTGTCAGTAATACTCTGGAAAACATTTTCTGGGAATTATCTATGAGGCTTATAGGCCTGTACATAATCAAATCCATAGACTTCCCCTTTTTGTTGTATATTGGGTATATAATGCTTTCTCTCCATGAATAGGGTATTTGAAATCCCTGTATAAATCCATTGTATATTACATAAAGTATTGAAAGCCTCCACTCCATGAAATCTTTACACATCTCACTCACGATTTTATCTGGTTCTGGTGCCCTGTTATTTTTAAGGAGAACAATAGCATTTAGTATTTACTTTTATTTATATAAATTGGTCTTGGGGATTGTTCTATATCCAGATTTACTCTCAAAATAGAATTTTCTTCTCGTGTTGAGTAATATAAGGACTCATAATGATTTTGCCAATCTATTGCAGTAATAGAAGCTTCTATGAGATTATTATGTTGATTAAAGCCCATGCTAACCAAAGTCCAAAACCTCTTTGTATCGTTATTTTGTACTGCTCTTCTAAGTTTACTCCACATTATATCGTGATCATTTTCCTTTTATTTTTGCAGTATGGACTTCTAGCTCAGTTTAGGATGCAATGGTTCTATATATATATATATAGGTTTTTCCTTACTTTCCTTACTGATTTATTTAATTTCTTTGTTTCTTTCATACAAACTGAGTTAAACCATGTATGTTCTGTTTTGGTTGGTTTCTTTGGTTCTAAGAACATCGGGCCTATATATTTCTTGTTATCTTACCAATTCTGAATGGCCATAGATATATTTTCTTGGATAATTATATTATCTCTAAAGTCTAATAAAGTTTCAATTGCCAATATTTCTCTAAAGTTTTCTCTATTTGACACATTCCATTGTATCCTATGCATATTCAGTATTTAAATATCTGGAGTCATTCCTGTATCTGTCAATTTTTGATTGTTAGTTATCTGTATATTGGTTGTAATTAACAAGGGGAATGGGCACAATCTGGCCTATCCAAAATTTGCAAACTAGTTAAATGTTCTGTTGACACCAGGTTCATGCAAACAAGATCTATTTTAAAGAACCATTAGGGCCATTAAAAGTGTAAGAACCATGTGGGTCTTCATTTATTTTACAATTTAAGAGGTAGCAACCAATATTTCCAGTTGCCTCCAATAAATTATTTCCTTGTATGTTTATGTTTTGGTCCTTGTTGTTTCTCATTGTTTTGATATTGGGATTAATAGTTGCCAATCCATTTATTTCAAAAGTTTTCTTAGGGATAATAAAGGAATAATGCCCTCCAGGGTGGGTGTTATGCTGGGATAACATCCACAGCAGGTGGCTGAGGGCATCCAACAACTTAGAAGGGATGTTATCCAAGCATAACACCCACCCTGGAGGGCATTATTCCTATTATACAATGGCTTGTTGTTTTATACAGAAAAAAATAATTTTAAAGAATTTTATTTAGTGTTTTAAAATATTTTTTAAGAAAAAATGCATCCATTGTTCAAGATGATCAATAGTATCACCAGCAGGGATGTTATGCCAGGATAACATCCCTGCTGTGATGGCCAACTGACCAATCAGGAGCCAGGATTCTTTCTTGCCATCGTACAATATTCTCATTACTTACCCTTCTGTTAAAATCTCCCTCAATTATAATTAGAGCCATATTGTTTATGTCCATTATTGTCACTAAAAAGTTTGTGTAATTGAGCTAATCAAACTTAGATTTATTATAACTATTAAGGTACCCTTACAGGATAACAAAGCTGAGGGTTCCGACACGTATGGGTCTGGCATCGGTATCCTGAAATTAGTGATGCCTCACATTTCAGCCTGACAGTGAAATGTCATTTTGCAGGGCAAAACTGTATTTCACTGGGTTAAATACTGGGTTACACTTGCAAAACATGGTTTTGCATAGCATAACCATATGAGGATGGCAGAAAGAGGTGCTGGCCAAGCTGCGCCATGGTGGTTGGAGAACTAATGCTCCTACAGCTCAGACAGGTGGCTGTCGGGGATGAGGTTCTGTTCCCGCAGCTGTAATTTTTATTTTTATTTTACACTCCCCCAAAGCTAACAACAAACTTCAAGGTCCACTCCCCCTCAGAGTTGGTTATTTTAATTAGGAGGCTGCAGTGGGCAAAGCGCCTTCCAAAATGCAAATCCCCATCAGGATTTTGAAATTCGGTCTCCTGATCTCGGCATAGTGTAGGTCGGGTGACTGAATTTTAGGATTTACATAGGTAATCCATTATGTAATTGTGGTAAATATATATTCATCACCACTATGCTATGTTTTGGGGACTGCAAAAACAGTGGAAGTAAATAGCTATGTTTACGCAGAATCTGTGTTAATTTAAAATTATGTACCATCCTAATATATGCTGCTATGCCTGCTTTTGGTCTACTATATTTATTTAATCTGAGTACAGAAAGTCCATAAACTGCATACCCTGGAGTTAGTGGAGGCTCAGGGCTAGCATACCACATCTGTTGGAGACATAAAACATCATGGGACATTAACAATTGTTTTATTTCTGAATCAGCTAATTTCATTTGCAGTTCCTCTATGTTCCAAGACAATAAGCAAATTCCTGGGTTTAATTTTGTTGGATTTTCTGCTTCTTGTCAATTTCCTGTTTCATTATTCAATATGTTATATGTGTTTCTAATGTCTGTTATAGGTGTATGATTATGTGCATTGTAACCTCTAATAAGTGTTGCGACCTCCGTCACATAAATTCCTAGGTTATCCAGAATAAGTGCTTTTTCAAGTACCATTTTAGCAAAGTGTACATTCCTAAAAGTAACACCTATTTATGATTGTGATGAGTTCATCCTGTTGACCTTAATCCATTCTATAGAATTTGCCCCAGCATGTAACTGTAAAATCTGTGAAAAAAAGTTTGCTAGATCACTTTTCATTTTCTTTCTAGAGTCTTGTCTATGCACTTTCCATCTTAATATAGTTACTGAGTTAGTTTCCCATGCTAATAGCCTTTTTTGTTCATAGTCAGAAATAACCTGCAGTGGTCCATCATACCATTCTCTTGTATTCATTCGGTGTTCTCTGCCAGTCGCTATGGCAGGTAGAATTTGTGGAGGGAGTATAAATATCCCTTGTTGGCTTAATTCCATCTGTTTTTGCCTGATTTTTTCTGCTAACATGGAAGTAGTGAAATAAATTACTGCACAATCACTTCCATTTTTAGTGGGTTTTGTAATAAATAATCCATCTCTATTCTGTTGGACATTCAACAACTAAAGTAACCAGGTGGTTACTTTCTCTTCTGTTTCCTCATACAATTTCTTACTCATTAGGTCTCAGTCAAGTACTTTATTTTGGGTCATCTTTTGTCATTTTATTTTTTTCCTGTCTCATATCAGATGGCCAATTTAATTGTAAATGTTGTTTATTCTCATTTACTTTATTCAATGGGTACCCTTCATTAGAGGTTAGTAAGGCAACATTGATTTCTCCCTCATTCAATGCTGTTTTTGTGTGGTTCTGTTCCTGTCTTTTTGGAGGGAAACTATATGGTGCTTGTAAGGGGACAGAAACTTCCTTTTCACTATTTAGTGTCTTTGTCTATCCTTACCCTGTAAAATCACTGCAGGATTTGCACTGGTGTCACTGACCACAGCCTGAACTATTGGTTCTTTAGATGTTTCCTTATTTCCCTTTTTCCTTTTTGTACTGTCAGATTTTCTTGCATTGGCAGTTATCTTAGCTTGGGGGTAGTGTTTTTAGATTTTTCCCCTTCTTTTTAGTGTCTTGTCTAATTTTTTTATTATCATCTCCTGCATGTTTATGGAGATCGTCATTTTGTGAAGGTGCATCTTAATGTGTGAATGGGGAAGGTAAGTCTTATTGGCTTTTTATGTCATAGTATTCATCTTTGATTCCAATATCATGGAGTCCTGTTTTGTATCAGGAACTCTTTGAGATAGTTGTTCTAACATAATTTTATTTTGAAAGACTTCAGTATGCAAGTTTACTAGGTTCTCTTTTAGTACCCATAAATCCTCTAAAATTACTATATTTACATAGTAAGGATTTTTAATAATTTAAAGAGTCTGTTTTGCCATAGCTGTACTTGCTGTAAAATCCCCTTTATTGGCAAAGTGTTCTACATCATATTTTTTTTTCCTTTTTCAGAAGCACTCTTCCACATTTCTGGATTACCCTGTTTGATTTGTGTGTTTTCTGGGGAAAATATAAGTGGATCTGTATGATTCACAACTTGTTTTGTAGATGTGGCTGTGTTTTAAAATGTTCAGCCCATTTCTTTAATACAATTGTGTAATCTAACTCCTGCATTACTGAGCTTAGATGTTCCTTTGTTAAACTTATAGTACTATAGCCTTTCTGTTGATATGTATCCAGTGTTTTTTTTACTTGAGCTAACCACTCCTGATTTTCAGTTTTATTTGTTTTGCCCTTATGAATGTAACATAAATCTGAAAAATTTCCTTGTAAGTCCTCATTTGAACCTATTATATTTGAATAATCTAGATAAAAAGAGTCTTCATATTGTTCCTCTATGCTTTCTGCAATCCCATTCTGAGTCACATGTAATGATTTCCCATCCTTAAAGGTGATAGTAAGCCTGGGGGAGTGCAGTTCTTCAAAATTACTATCTTTACTTACAATTGGAGTACTATTTAAACCAGTACAAAAATGCTGGAATTAATTTGCGATTTTCAGGTGTTTATGATCATGATTATTTCCTGCATGTATTACACTAACTTTCATAGGTTTCATAGGTTTTGCTGAGCATAGTAGTCTGAAGTCGATTGAGTTCACCGCCTGATCTAACTATATCCCTGGATATTATTTTGAATTAGATAATTATCGAGAAATGTCTTGAATTTTATCATGCTATCATTCTCCACCACCTCTGCTGGGAGGTTCATCTATATTTTTGCCACTCGGATACTAAACCAGTGTTTCCTTTTGTTTGTTTTAAAACTTTCACCTGCTATTTGTATGGTATGGGCTCTTGTATTGTAACCTTTTTCCCTGATATTAATGCCAAGCTGTTTCCTTAGTTCTAACTCTTGTGTTGCTCTGTACATGAGGCACATGTCTTCCTTTAGTTTCCTAAATTCCAAGGAGTACACACCCAGCTGTGCTAGCCTTTCCTCATATTCTATGCCTTCTATATCAGGGATTAGGTGTGCTGCTTTTCTTTTTGTGTTTTCAATGCCTGTTTTTGTGTTTTATAACCTGTGGACCATAGTTGTGCACAGTACTCCTGATGGGGTCTCACCAAGGAAGTGTGCAATGATAAAATTACCTGTCTATCTCTACTACTAATGTGCCTTATAATGTAGTGCAATATATTCCCAGCTCTTTTGACTATCATATTATTGTGCTGTTTGAGACTTAGTTTTTGAGTAATTCTTACACCCAGGTCCCTTTCATCTGTCACTGTTTTTAAGATACATCCATTTAACCTATATGGTATTTTCAGATTTCCCTTACCCAGATGCATCATTGTGCCTTTGTCTGAGTTAAAGGCCAAGCTGTATTTTTTGATCATATTTCCATCTCATACAATACCTCTTGTAGTGTGGAGGCCTCCTCTATACTGTTTACTACTCTACCTAGCCATGTATCATCAGCAAATTTTGATAGCCATGCATCTGCATCACTTGTCAATGATGAAATATAAATGTTAAATAAGCAAGGCCCCAGTACTGATCTCTGGGGCACTCCACTAGTCACATCTGACCATTTGGAGAAGGTGCGCCTAATGCACACCCTCTGCTTCCAATATGAGAGCCATGATTCAATCCACCTGGTTATGTTCCTTGGGATATTATGTTCAATTAGGAAGTCTACTAATTCTCTATGTGGAACTCTGTCAAAGGCTTTGAAAAACTCAAGGAAAAGTACATCTACTGAGCTTGAATTGTCCATTGCCCTACTAACTTTACTGTAGAATTCTAACAGGTTAGTTTGACAGGACCGTCCCCTCCTGAAACCATGCTGAGTATTGTCAGTGTCCCCTAATTACTCTGTGATAAAGTCTTTGATACATCCCTCCAAGACTTTACCCAATACTGTAGTCAGGCTCACAGGCCTATGACTTCCTGCTGTCTGTCTTATACCCTTTTTGAAAATTGGGACCACATCTGCCTGTCTCCAAATTTCCAACACCTCTCCAGTACCCACAAATGTTTGAAACAGTTCAGTTGGGGTCCTGCAAGTTCTTTTTCCATAACCCTTGGTGAAATACCATCAGGTCCCAGTGCTTTATTTATATCTATTTTCTGTAGCCTTTCTCTAATGTCCTTTGGGTCTATTTTAAACCTACTTCTACCTGGACTGTTTAAATGACTAAGGGTAGCAGTGCTTTTATTATTGAACACTGATGTATAGAAGTTGTTAAACTGCTCAGCCATATTGCTGCTTTCAGTTATTAATTTGCCTTCCTTATTTTTTAAGAGACCTATTGTTTTTGTTGTATCCTTTTTGTGATAAATGTATGCTTAGAAGGATTTGTAGTTGTCCTTCACCGTGGTTGCCAGCTTCAATTCATGGGCCCTTTTTGCACTATTTGTAGTAGTTTTGGATTGTTTAAGGGTTTCCTTATAATGATCTCAGCTGGCCTGGTTGCCACTACTCCTTGCAACCATAGTGGGATTTTTCCTGAGCTATTATATTTTGATTTCATTGGTACATGAGTTGTGATTAAACAGTTGATTTTTTGCTCCAGGCTATCCCACATCTCATGCAGGGTCTGATTTTTCAACTCTGTCTTCCAGTCCCATAATGCTAGCTCTGTCCTCATCCCCTAGATGTTGACTTTGTTGTAGTCCAATAATTTGGTAGTTCCTATTGAATTTCCTTTGCAGCCTAGCAAAGTAAACTTAACCATGTCATGATTGCTTGACCCCAGTGGGTAAAGAACTTCAGAATCCTGTAACCTATTCAGGATGTTTGTTAGTACCAGATCTAGTTTATTATTCCCTCTGGTATTCCCTTCAACCAACTGTTCCATACAGGCTAGATTTATTATCTCTAGGAATCTTTGCTCAGTAGGTGTTTTAGCCCCGTGAATTCCCCCAGTGAATCTCTGAGAGATTGAAATCCCCCATTAATATATTATTTTCATTTGCTGATAAGGAGTTAATGTAATCATTGACGTTGTTATTCATGGGGCTAGAATATGCTGGTGGCCTACATATAATTACTATACTACTTTTAGCATCCTGTGAAGGGGATACTCTAACCCCTATAAGTTCCAGATCATTCCATAATGATGTGTCTATTTGTTCTGACAAGATGCAGTCAGCAATATAGAGTGCTACCCATCCACCTTTTTCCAAATGCTGGTCTTTATGGTAGACCATAAAACCTGGAATCTGTTTTTCCCAGTCGTCCTCCTTACTCCACCATGTTTCAGTGATGGCACATATTTGGATGTTATTTTCCTTCAGAGTAACAACGAGTTCATCAAACTTCCTGGCTAGGATGTGTGCATTTAACAGCAGACAAGTCCAATGCTGCTGCATCCTTTTAGTTCCTGTCTCTATTCTTCCTCTGTTGGGACATTTGGTAGTTAAGGTACCATGCCCATTCCCCCAAACTGTTAGTTTAAACAGTTCTCAATTTGCTGACTGAGTGAATCGGAGAGTATCCTTTTCCCTTTTTGTTTTGTTAGTATGTAATCCATCAACAGCAAACAACTGCACCCTCATTCTGCAGAAAAACATTTACTGAGAAATTCTTTGATGATCTTAAGAGTATCTTGATTCTGTAACAACTGAATGTTGAGACACCATAGAGAATCATGCTCCCTTGGGTTATTAAGAGAGTGGAGAAGGGCAACCGGGGCATGATCTGAGATACCTGTTGCAGATACGTCAGCTGTAATGAGAACAGTTAAATAGTTCTGACTAATAAGAAAGTAATGAATTCTAAATGAAGTTCCATGGGATAGGGAGTAATATGTATACTGAATATCCCGGGGGTGGACGAGATGCCAGGGATCAATCAGACCAAGGCCATTAATGAGTTCCCTTAGTCTTTTCTGCCCTGGAGAAAACATTGATTTACTAGCATCCACCCTGCCCCACTCTAAAAAGATACTACAGTCTGTTAAGGGTGCAAGAAGAGGGCCAACTGTGTTAAAAAGCAGGGCAAATCGGAGTTAGGACCATAAATGGAGCTGAGGACTATCTGGCACAACCCAATAGCTACTTGAAGTACAATGAAAATACCCTCATGATTCCAAAATTTCTGAATAAATCTGAAAGGGACAGAGAGGGATATCAAAATGGCCACTCCACCTTTTCTTTTATTAAAGCTCAAACCAAAAGCTTGTCCAACCCAGTCTTTAAGAAAGTAATTGGTATCCAAACAAAGCACATGGGTCTCCTGCAGGAATTTAATGTTTGCCAGCAACTGTTTCAGGTACAGAGTATTATCTGTCTTTTACACCTGTCCCTAGCTCCCTTTACATTCCAGATCATTAGCTTATATGGCAGCACCATGTTGAGATCTCTTCACTGTGTGAAGGTTCCCAGCTAATAAGCCCCAGTATGGTAGCAGGAGAAAACCTGAGAAAAGCACTGAGCTGCTTAAGACATATGCCCCCCTCCCCTCCCCTCCCTCAAGCCCCCACCAATACAAAATTTCAAATAGTAAAATAAATCCACTAGCATTTAGGATGCTACCCCCGATCCCAATGACTGCAACCACAAAAAGAATAGGTCCATGATGAAAACCATTCATCACACCTAACCCCCTGAACTCCCCCCACCCCAATACTCCAAAACACTCAGAATCCAAGTACACAATCTAACATTAAAGAAAAGTGTCCCAGAAGCACTGTCAACTTCATCTGAAATCCTGGAACTTCATCATTTTCTGATGTGGACTGCAGTCACTAGTTCATTTCTAGCTCTCTCAGTCTGTATCATGCAGTTTTTTCAGTCTGGCTTTATGTCACTTTCTTTCTGCTTGAAGCTCCCCCTCCCCCACTGGCTTGAAGCTGCTGTGGGTGACCTTGCTACCTCTCAGCCTTCCTCCATCCCATGCCCTGACGAATGTTGGTAGGTCACTCTCCCTCTTTCTTTTTTTTTCCCGAGGTGAATTACCAACTGTGACAGTTTCACTATTTCACTCTCTGTCTCCAGGGCACAGTAGCCACCATGATGCCACTCATCTGCAAGTACTCTGCTTCAGGATGGAAACCCTAAAAGAATGATTTCAGTATAGGTTGACATCCTTTCTGGGACAGTTTCAAGGGGAGGTAAATTAAGCTCCTGACTGGTGGTTTACCATATCGTCCAGCGAGATGGTAGTGCGTGGATGTCTAGGATGACATTAGAAAACCAAGCAGCTTATTAATTATCCTGACTGTTCCTTAGTTTTACAGCCACTGGCCAAGTGTGTGTGTGTGTTTGTGTGTATGTCGGGTGGGTGATAAGGAAGTGAGCGATCACATAAAAATTGATAGTTGTTTTTGGAGTGAGCTGGTCATCACAAAGTGGTTCTTGTTATGAGTCTTGTGTTATTTTACATGGGGCAGCAGGAGTATGGTTTCAGGAAGTTTGATATACTGTTTACATAACTTTACCTCATGAAAAAGGACTGTGGAATTTTTTCAAGTATAGGTCAAAAGATAATTTCACAGTTGCTCTACAAAATTACATTTTAGGCACGATTTGTCACCTTCTAGTGACTATGTTCATGATGTAGAGTCAAAATAGGTTTCATGTTGCACATTTAAAGGAGATAAGAAATGATTTACAGTTATTAACAACTACTAAATAAATCATAAATGACAAGCAATGGCCTCTGTGTGTTTTTTTTATTATTGTAGAAGTTTAAAATGCACATTTAAATGCTGCCCTATTAATTTTGAAACCTCCATCGGGTTAACAGTATTTTTTTTAATCAGGAGTCAGCACATGTCAAGCTGTGAAATGGTACATCATTGACTCTGATCTTAAAGACTGCTGAAGTGTTCCTGCTGTACTAGTAATGGTTTGCAGCTTCCTGAAACCACACTGCTGCTGGCCCATGTAACATAACACAAGACTAAAAGCAAGAACCACTTTGTGGTGACCAGCTCACCCCAAAAGCAACTACTATTTTTCTTGTAACCAGCTCACTCCATATCCCCCCACACACACACTAAATTCATGATATTAGTAAAATATCTTGCATGTATCCTAGAAGCACCGTCAACTTCAGCTGAAATAATTTCTGTAGCTGCTGGCCATAAATTATCAACTCCATTTCTAGTTCTTTAGTCCACCCTCATATCCACACAATAGCCCAAGTTTATGTATTTATTTATTAGCTTTCGGTTACCAGGTAAGTGCCTTATGCAACAGACCTGCTTACTTTCAGGCAGGACCTGTGAGAGTACAAAATACAATGATACAAACAGAACAAGGTAACAAGCACACAAAATCCTGAACAGCTTACATCAGTTATCCAAACAGGGATAAACAGAGGTTATGTATGAAAAGCATAATCCTTCCACACAGGGATGTAGAAAATTAGATGAAAGGCAAAGCATGTAGTATATTTAATTTAGCAATACTGCTAATTGGCAAGGCAGGAAAAAAGCAAAGACAGAAAGCCAATCAAATTCTGAAGAAAAATCACAAATACCAAGTGTGTATAGGTGAGAGAACAGTGCATTCTTGAAGGAGAAGTGAGATAGGAAATTCTTAATATGTAGAGGAAGGGAATTCCAGAATTTGGGAGTGAAATGGGAGAATGCTTGCTCACTCACTTTAGTTGAACAGTGAGGAACTGAGAGCAGTGGGGAGTTAGAAGACCTCAGATAGTGACAGTGAATCACAGGGTCTAGCATAGCTCCCAGTGATTTGGGGTGGGGATGTTGGATCAATGAGTGAATGAAACATCCCAGTGTATAGGAGCAAAGGTCATTGGGGGACAGCCAGTACAAGGCAGAGTGAAGCAAGCAGTGATGGGTTAGGCGAGGGGCCAACAGGGCAAATCTGCAGATGTTGTTATATGTGGTGTTCCACTTCCGGAGTACACTGGCATTGGCCTGGGAAAGGACAGGGAGAGCATATATGAGTCTAGGAAGCAGGACACCCCTGGCTACAAAGATCCAGGCAGCAGGGATAAGGGAGTGATGCATTCTGTAAGTGACACCAGTCTTCGAGTTGACTGATCTACATACATCATTAATGTGAGAGAAGTCCACTACAAGGTCAATCTTCACACCAAGGTATTTGATGGAGTCAGTAGTCAAGACTGTAGACCCATCGCAACAAAGTACCTTTAGCTTAGGGTATTCTGCATGGACTTTTCTAACAGACCCAAACAGAATGGCCTGTGTCTTTGATATATTAAGGAATAAATAATTAAAGGTGAACCAGGATTGAACATGTTGAAAAGCAGATGATAGGTGATTATTGAAGTCATCAATGGATCTTGAGGCAGCGAAGAGGACCACGTCATCAGCATACATAATGGTTTGACAGTGAGGTGAAAAGACAGGAATATCGTTAACAAAAAGGGAAAAGAGCAAGGGACCAAGTATTGAGCCTTGTGGGACACCACAAGAGATAGGGACAGGGGATGAGAGAACTTTGCAGAAAGAGACAGATTGTGACTGACTGTCAAAATAGCTGCTAATCCAGGATAAGGTAGATCCAGAGGCACCAAGCATATAAAGTTTACTTAATAGCAGAGGGTAATTAACCAAGTCAAATGCTTTGATGAGGTCAATGAATATAACACCAGTAAGTAGGCCATTATCCATGTTGGTTATTATCTCACTAGTGAATTGAATAAGAGCAGTTGTGGTACTATTCTCTGCCTTAAAAACGTGCTGGGTAAGGGACTGAAGTTTGAAATTGAGTAAATGAGAGGAAATCTGGTGATGGATTAATTTTTTGAGCAACTTGCTTAGTGTTGGCAGTAGCACAATGGGTCGGTAGTTAGGATCTTAGGGTCACCTTTTTTGGACACAGGGATAGTCCTGGCCATTTTCCAGGCCATAGGAACCAATGTGGAGCAGATGGACAGGCTAAATAGTGGAAAGGTTGTTGCAGTAGATCTCATTTATAAGCATTTCACTAGGCATCTGAGGCCCGTTGTTCCATAGGATCTCATTAGTTTGACCAGAATCTCTACTTTACTTCATCTTTGTCCCGCTCCCTGTATGTCAACCTCACAGTGGACTGATCTTTGACAGTCTCCCATTTTCTAAGCAGCTACTTTGCACCCCAGAATGTCATTACTTTCTGTTGCAGATTGCAGTCACTGTAGTTCATTTCTAGCTCTCTCAGTCTGTATTATGCATTTTTTTCAGTCTTGCTGTCTCTCTCTCTCTCTCACTTTCATTCTGCTTGAAGTCCTCCTCCCCCACTGGCCTGAAGCTACTGTGGGTAACCTCACTACCTCTCATCCCTCCTCCATCTCAGGCACAACTGAATGTCAGTTGATCACTCTTCCTCTTCCTTTTAATCATGTTGCTGCTCTGCATCCACACTGCAGTCACCCATACTTACAAGGGACTCAGCCCAGAATCACCTGCTATCCTCATTGTTAGTGTTCCAGTCTGAGATCTGTCAAAGATGAATTACCAAATGTGACAGTTTCATTTTTTCATTCTTTGTCTCCAGGGCCCAGCAGCTGCTGTGATGCAGCTCGTCTGTAAGTACTCTGCTTCAGGATGGAAACCCTAAAGGAATGAGTTCAGCTGAGACTGATGTTCCTTCTGGTACAGCTTCAAGGGAAGGTAAATTAAGCTCCTGACTGGGGAGGGCTACCATATCATCCAGCAAGATGGTAGTGCATGGATGTATTGGACAACATTACTAATTATTCTGACTGCAGCCACTGGTGAAATGTGTGTGTGTGTGTGTGTGTGTGTGTGTGTGTGTTTGTGTGTGTGTGTGTGTGTGTGTGTGTCTGTGTGTTAGGTGGATGATAAGGAGTGAGACGGTCACATAAAAATTAGTAGTTGTTTTCGGAATGAGCTGGTCACCACAATGTGGTTCTTGTTTTCAGTCTTGTGTTATTTTACACAGGCCAGCAGGAGTGTGGTTTGAGGAAGCTGCAAACCATTGCTAGTGCAACGGCAACACTTCAGCACTCTGTAAGATTGGAGTCAGGGATGTGGCATTTCACAGCTTGGCAAGCGATGACTCCTGATTAAAAAAAAAAAGTCTGTTAACCTGATGGAGGTTTCAACATTAATAGGACAGCATGTAAATGTGCATTTTAAACTTCTACAATAATGAAAAACATGCACACAGAGGCCATTGCTTGTTATTTAAGATGTATTTAATAGTTGTTAATAACTGTAAAGCATTTCCTATCTCCTTTAAGTGCAACACCAAAGTATGCACCACTAAAGTTTTAGTGCCAACATTTTAGTGTTGCACTTATTTGTGCATCATTAAAATCTGCGACACTAAAATTCCGTTTTGTGTCTAACACATGTTTACTCATAACTTGGACATTTTGCAATATTTTAGTCTGAAATTTTGAATATACTGTTTACAGGACCCTACCTCATGAACACAGATGGTGAGAATTTTTAATTACAGGTCAAAAGGGGATTTCACAGTCACTCTGCAAAATTACCTTTTGGGCAGGATTTAACAGATACTAGCAAGCATGCTCATGACATAGGGTCAAAATAATTTTTTTGTCACACATGTAAGTGCAACACCAAAGTACAAAATTAAAATCTGAGCATTCAAATTTTCTGTGCACACCAAGAATGTAATTCTTGTGTCACATTTAAGTACAGATGGACTCTTCCCATCTCATCCAGTATTATAAAAATGACACCTGTCACATTTATGAGGTGGTGTGGGAAAAAGGCTATGTTGAATGTTTGGAGTCAAAATGCTGAAAATTAGCAAAGTTACCAGCAAAAATTGAAATACAGTACTGCAACACTAACTTATAACCAGGGCATTTTATCATATTTGTACAGTATATTTTCAGCATGGCTTTCTTATTACCTCACCTCATGAACCCAGTAGGTGAACATTTTCAAATCCCTGCTGAAACATTATTCCACACTATAGAAATGTCATTGTATGCCACAGGTGTGAAAACACATTGTAACCAGGGCTTGAAAATGACAGCTATCATAGAATCATATCATGGAATCACAGAAGCTTGATGGCAGAAAAGAACCATACTGGCCAATCTAGTCTGCCCTTTTTTTCCCACTACACCTCCCCCTCCCTGCCAGCACCCACCCTTCCCCAATACTCAATCACATATGCTTGTCCCATGCCCTATTGAATTCTTCCACCGGTTTAGCCCCCACCACTCCATCTGGTAGTCTTTCCCAGGGCTCCACCACCCTCTCTGTGAAGAAATTCCCTTTCACATTGCCCCTGTATCTTTTTCCTTGCAGTCTGAGGCTGTGCCTTCCAGTTTTGACCCCCTCCTTCCTCTTAAGTAAGCACTTTTCTCCCACTTTATTGAGCACCTTTAAATAGTTAAAAGTTTCATGTTCATGGGTTAGTGTGAAAAAATGGTTTTCTGAACATTTCTAACCAGATTTGCATAATTCCACTGCCATTGGTCATGAGGTGGGATCCCCAAAAAGGGCCTTGTTAAAAATGTGGGGTCAAAATATGAAAACTGGTAAAGTTATAAATCAAAGTTCAAAACCCCTTCGAAATACATTAAACTGTACTTACCTGATTTTCTTATATCACAATCACCGGTTCCAGCAGCAAGACGTGTTTTCAGTTGGAGAGTGGATCTACATTGTGGAACATGTTCAGATGAGTGAGGGTGTGTGGGTGTGGGTGTTGTGTGGTGCTGGGTGCTGAGTAGGAGGTTGGGGTGGGATGGGTGATGTGTGTGTGGGGGTGAGAATAGCAAGGGAGCATTTTCTTTTTTTTTACAGGTTAAAAAAATTTTGAGGGATAGTTTTATTTATTTCAGAGGCCATTTGTTCTCCTACAGAGAATGCAGGCAAATGGCTCCTCTCACAAAGGTGGGCACCCTGGATTTTATGGTGTCCATAATAGGTATTTTTGACATGTTTTTCAGAAAATGGTCCTGTTTAGCTAGGTTCAGGTGTTTTTTTTTTTTGAAAATGTGTCATTTTTATGTATTTTCAATCTTTGTGAGTTTAAAAGAAAAAAAACAAGATGGTGGCTGGTGCGATCAGTATTTTTTTCCACATGATCAGTATTTTTTTCATCATGACAGATAAATCATGAAATAAACACTCACAATCTTTTTTTTTTGTATAACTCTGGAACCCTATAATATTTTTTTCAGAAAACTTCCAAAGACACATCCATGTCACAGGCCTCTTTAACCCTGATAATGTCATGAAAAAATGTCACACTGTCTAGGCTATAGGTAAGAGCAAAACATACACAGTATTAAATATAGGGGAAAACAAGTTTTTTGGCACTCTGCGTCTCAAACATCAAACAAGATGCTTTCATCAAACTTTTCACTTTTTGAGGATCTGACAGCCTGACCATGCATGCCAAATGTTGGACTATTTCATGAAACGATGCAAAAGTTACTAAGGAGCAAAAACTGGGGTTTACCATTAAACAGCCTACTCAGCCACAGCTATAGGGTTGCTACCACACCACTATAATATATATTGAGTTTGGTGTAAAGGATGCAATGGTGCATGTACCTGGTGATGGCCAAGGCAAATCTGCATTATACCTGCCTGGTAGGGCAGATATAGTTAGGGTTGTATGGCCACTTCTATGTTAAACAAAACATTTTGAACAACAATAACTTTGCAACCATTTGTCTGATTCATCTGAAATTTGGGATGCATATTATCATACCATAGTTCTATGCCTCTGGAAATGTTTGTTCTGGTTGGATTTATGATTGCAGAGCTGCAGAGCATCGAAAAGTGTGAAAACTTCTCAACTTTTGCAAATTCTTTGCTTGTTGTTACAGCCCAAATGATTTGTCCGTCTGGTCCATAATTTTCAGGGTGTATGGGGATTAGGTCAGGGAAGTGCCTTTCAAAGGTTTGGTGAAAAAATTTAGATCCGTTCAAAAATTATTAAAGTTTAAAATTTCCCATTATATCCCATGGGAAAAAATATATGTTCTGCAAAAAAGCAAGTTGTAGTGTCGCAAAAGTACCTTTTTCTGTTGCAAATATCCTCAGTAGTGTTGTGCCATCACCATCTTGTTTTCCATTAGCTGTGAAGAAGAAATGTTATAGTTCAAAAAATAGTGCCCCAAGTAAATACCAAATGTTGTGTTTACCTAAACGGGGTCCTAGGAACAGTACCCATGCTTTATTTTTTTTCCAAAAAGACCCAGAAATATGAGTATTTTGATGTGGCCATTTGTACTGTCACAAATGGGAGCATGATAGTTCTCAAATTGCGACAGTGTCACATGGTACATTCAGAAAATGTGTGACATTTTTGCAATTTGTGACAGTTCTCTCTCAAGAATCATGGTTTATTTGTCACCTCACTACCACTACAAGGTTTGGAGTTTTGAGCTGTAATTAGCAGGGTGGCAAGCCCTTGCACCACAGATGTGCCTTGTGCTGGTTTGGTGAAGGAAATGACACCAGTTCCAGAGTTACAGCACTCCAAAGTTGTACATTTTCCCATATGATTGCATTGTTTCAGTCATGGCACCTTTTGGCACCTATGTCTTGAAAACAGTTTGAGATACAGCTTTTTCACTAAATGCAATATGCACACGTGGAGGTGGCTAGGTCATGATTACAACTGCAAAAGATTTTTTTCTGCACTTGCTATGGGTACTGAGATATTGGGAAATAAATGTTATGAGGGTAGCTTGGAATGCCTCTAGGCCTCTGCTATGTGTCTGCACTTATGTGTAGATGGGAGCGCAGGGCCCAGAGGGCCTATGCTCCCACCTATGCAAACTATGCTAAACTGGGAGCAGTACACTCATGGGTGGGTGGGAGCGCAGGGCCTGGAGAGCCCACACTTCCATCTATGCATACCATTTTGCAAACCTGAGGACATACTTATGGGTGGGTGGAAGTGCAGGGCCCATAGAGCCCATGCTCACTCCTATTAATTTCAGTTTGTAAACCTGAGGAGACAGTTATGGATGGGTGTGAACACATAACCCAGAGGGCCCAAGCTCCAACCTATATATTCCATAGGATTAACATTTCACATTCTCAAAAAGAAGGGAAATTCATTACAAAACACTCAGTTAATGCATCAGTTAGAGTTGATTTCCACACCAACAAAAGTGTGGAAATTTGATGTTAGGGGTTTCCAACTCTACTACCCCATTCCCCACCCCTCCATCCTCAACATACCAACAGGCTTTGGGTGTGTGTTGGGGTCATCAGGCCTAACTGTCACCCCATTCTCCTATACTATACCAGCTCAGCTTGTTTACAGGTGGAATGGGGTGAGAATTAGTCCAGATGACCCCAACACACATCCCGATGACTGTTGGTGTGTGGAGGGTGGTGGGGTGGGGTGTGAGGTAGTAGGGTTGGAAACCCTAATGTCAAATTTCCACACTTTTGTTGGTGTGGAAATCAATGCTAACTGATGCATTAACATAGATTTTTGCAATGAATATATTATTATAGGGCCATCCCATAGGTCAATTTGGGTAGTAACATGCCATGGGCAATGGCAATACAGGTTTTTGGGTAAAGGTTATCTCTGATTTTGAAGGAAAACCCCACTCTAGTGTTTACTGCCTTACAAGCCACAGAGATGTGTGCTGAAAAGTCCAGTGATGTGTCTAGTTGGATCCCACAATAGTTATAGGAAGAACCCTCTACTTACTACTACTGTATGTAAATTAAAAATGAATACATAAAAAGTAAAAAAAAAACCTTCCTATTTCTCCAAATGGAATATTCACTATCCTTGCACACTGACTGCACACATTTAGTTGGCTTAGTAAATTATGTTATTCTTGTCTGAAGTTTATCTTGTTCTTCTCTTGTCTTAATTTTAGCGGTGGGCAAAGTGGCCAAAATTTGCTCTGCGAAGTGATTCGCGGAGTAATGTGGAATCCGCAAAGTAATCGGCAATGCAAAGCGGAGTACTTTGTGTCATAATGAGGAACGTGAAGTCCATTGAAACCAATGACTTCAAATTATTCCACCTTCCCCAAACCACTTCTCTACCAATTTTAAGGCGAACAACATTGAAATCAATGTACTTCGCATCACTTCACCTTGTAATTGAGCTCCAAGGTGAATTCTGCAGTGATTCATGGGATTGCAGGTCACATGGGCTCTAGATTGTTCTGCCCAGCCTCAACTCAGTGTAGTGTGTGTGTAGTGGTAGCTGGAGACAGTTTGCTCTCAGAGCTCTGCGATTCAAAACCTCTAAAAGCTGTTAAAAAAGCCTTTTTGACTCTTTTGCTCAAAATTTAGTGCATTGTTTGTAGGAAACCCTCCTGTCCTCATATCATTGAGTGTTTATTGTTTGTGTGTAGCTTTTGAATGTTAATTTAGAACATTCAGTCTGTCTACTGATAGACACTTGAAGTGTGCTTTGGGGGAGGGGAGTTTCTGTGGTGTAGGTAGATTAACTGGGAGAAAAAGGCAGTCTTTCTGTTTTGGTTATATTTTTCTTGTATAGCTGTGTTAATGTACACACATTAATATTTTTAGTAATTCTTTACAATTTTTTGCTGATTGTTGTGGTACAGCAGTGTATAATTTCAGTTTGTTTAAAACATTTGGTTATATTACTAAAGGTTTTCAATTTGCTTTGCATTACTTGAAGTGTATGTGTGAGTGTATGTGTGTGTGTGATGCGTGCCATCAAATCAGACACCTTTTATTGTGCCACAGAGTAATTGCAACAGTGTTAACCTGCTATCCACTGCACCTGCATGAATTTTTTTTACTGCTTTGTGATATCTTCACTGGTAGTGGACTGTTACTGCCGTGCACTACCCACCCAACTGGCAAAATGTATTCTTTTCCAGATTTGGATTTGTGACTTGTGAGCACTGGTTAGGTGTTGTTATGCCTTTGCGTCTGCATCTCTTGAGTGTGCATCACAACCTTAATCTGTCTGTGCATTTGCAGTGCACCATTAATTCTGGGACACTGCATTTCTTGTTATGCTCTCATTTCACTTTGTCAGCACTGAGGAGTTTTCTGGACACAAGACAGTAGCATTTTGGGGATGCACATTAATTCTGGTGACTGTGTGTGTGAGGGGCAGCCAATATTGTTGTCACTTCACCTTACTTAGCATTAAGGTGGAATGACAACGTGAAGTAATAATTACAAGGTGAAGTGGGCCTTTCATATTGGCCACTACATGTAGCGGAGTGACAATGTGAAGTGCCCAATTCACGGGCACTTTGCCGGAGAAATTTAAATTCGCTGCAGCTCTATTTATCTTTCATCCTATTTTGTACCTTGGGATATTGTGTTTGCTGTTTCCTTGTATAGATTTGATTTATTTTACCCATATTTTAATCTGATTTTTATTTTTTTAGAAGGAAATGTAGCATCTAAAATATCACCAATTTTTCTAAGTTGATTGTTTCTAATATTTGTTTCCTTACTCTCAAATAATTTAAGATGAAGCTGCTTATACCCTTCATAGGGCCTGCCTTATATCTATACTTTGAATGAATATTTGACCAATTAAGCCATTGCTGAGTATCCCTTTGCAAAAGTTGCAGGCCAGTACTCGCAATGTTGTTGGAATTTCATTCCTAAATTTAGGAATACCTTTTATGTATACTGTAGGCAGTCTAAGTCCTAGCTCAATTTCTTTCTTTCTTTCTTTCTTTCTTTCTTTCTTTCTTTCTCCACACTAGACTGTTTGTTGCTTAATTTCATCTCACTGATATAGCAGAGCCATTTTTATTTATATTCTCATATTTGTGACCTCTCCCTTATTTCCCATTCATAGTTGAGTTGTTAGAGTAGCTCAATAACTAAACTGTCAATCACCTTGTTTTCTTGTTCAGCTATCCTGTTAGTTGTTTCCTTTATTGAATCCTTATTGTCTTTTGATGTTCTACTGTCAACTTCCCATTTTCCCCTCCTAGCCTAGATATCACTATTAGTTCTCCCCTATGGTGGCAATGCCATTAGGGAGACTAGTTGACCCAAGTAATCCATGTGTTTTTCTTATTTCCATTTTAATTTCATGGAGTCCAATTGAAATCATTTTGAGTTCAATGTAAAAATTGCCTATCTGGTTCCTCTTACCTGCATAATCTGCCTTGTCCCCAGAGCTCCTCCAATAAGACACAGACAAGACTGTGTGTGCTTGCTCAGTTTGCAATTAATTTACTGATATTCAAATTTCACTTATTTACAATAAATGGTACATTACTCAATTGTCATTTTACAAATTCTTTCCATTCATATACATTATATCCATCCACCTTCTAGTTCAATTCCTCCATTCTATTAATATTTTCTATTCATATCTTCTTTCCTTCTGCCCCCCAGATATACATCATGGGGGGCCCGGTCTCTTCCTCTTTTGTTGTCAAGGGGTATGAGTGTACACACCATGCCCCTGCTTCTCGCTTATCAAACCTGTGTTCTTTTTCATATTTTCCATTTTATTCTCTCCATTTCTTTCCTGTCCTCCTCACCCTTTTTTTTTCACTTTTCTGCCATCCTCCTTCGGCAGTCTGCATGTAGTCCCCCACTGTGCTCCACCTGCCACGGTGGCACACTGTGCTCCACCTACCACAGTGCCCTCTTGCTACTTCCTTCTGGGAGAGTGGGTGGGAAAATCTTGGAGCATATTTGTGAGCTCCTCGCTCTGTGCAGCCCCTTATCAGTGACCACTTTAGCCCACCCCTTATTCCTTTCAACCAATTACTGGCTGCCACCTCTTGCCACCACTCCCCTTGCTCCATCCCTTTTTGTGACCTCATGTCACTCCACCCTTTTGTGACCTCATTCAAATCTCCCCTATATGTGACCTCACTTCTGCCTCCCCTTCCCTTCCTCACCCTTCCCCCTCCCCCTTTTCCTGAGCTTCCCACTAACCCTATCAGGGCCTTGGGACAATGGGGTGTGCCCTTTTAATTGGGCAATCCTCTTTGTCCCCAGAGCCCCTCCAATAAGACACAGACAAGATTGTGTGTGCTTGCTTAGTTTGGAATTAATTTACTGATATTCAAATTTTGCTTATTTACAATAAATGGTACATTACTCAATTGTCATTTTACAAATTCCTTCCATTCATATACATTATATCCATCCACCTTCTAGTTCAATTTCTTCATTCTATTAATATCTTCTATTCATATCTTCTTTCCTTCTACCCCCCAGACGTACATCATGGGGGGCCCTGTCTCTTCCTCTTTTGTTGTCAAGGGGTACAAGTGTACACACCATGCCTCTGCTTCTTGCTTATCAAACCTGGGTCCTTTTTCATGTTTTCCATTTTATCCTCCCCCTTTCTTTCCTGTCTTCCTCCCCTTTTTTCCACTAGTCCACCTCCAGCTTGCAATGGATGGTGGACTTCCCCCCTTTAGTTCCTTGCCCTCCCACTTTCCCTTCTCTCTTATGTATTTATTTTACCACTTACCTCTCTCTGTTGCCTCAGCCATGCCTCAAATGGCATTCGCCACCTCCTGATTGAACAGTGCCAGCCCCAACTCTGAGAGGTGTATCCCATCTCCCTGGAAATACTGATGCACCCCTTCCTGAATGCTATGTTGAATGGCCAGTCCCCCAATGGCATCAGACAATCTGCCCACCCATGCTTCAAGCACTTCTGTGCCCTGTCTACTCCTTTTTGGCTCTTCTCTTTGCACCACACCCTTCGAGGCATGATCTCAGACCAGGCCGGAGTAACCTCTGGCCACCACTCCTTTATTGTTTGCACATTGTGCTTTATATGATAAAAATGTCCAGTGAGGGTTTTGCCCCAAGGTCCTTGCCACCCAAATGTATCTCAATGAGGTCTGGCTGTCCGTGGTCTTTTTTGATCTCCCTGAGTTGTGGCGACAACTGAGCCCACTTCATCCCCCTCCAACCTTTCCCCACCAACTGGATGTTATCACTGTTCAAGTGTAACTGTTTGCCCCCTTATCTCCTGGCTGCTCATTTCTCCACCTGGTGGCTAAATGAGTGCCCACAGATCCATGCCTCGATTTTCCTGGGCCATCCTGAATAACAACAAGCACACTGTTTTGTTAATGCACACTACCTTCTGGTCCCCACCACTCTCTCCCTCCCCCTGTTTCTTGACCTGCTATGGGAAACAACAAGAGAAATCATTATTGTTGTGTATTATGTATATTTTATTTATTTATTTATTTACATTCTTAAGTCCACCTGCCCTTTTGCTTGATTTCTCTGGACATGTCCCCTTGGGCAGCCATTACTGAGGCCACCCCAATCCGAAATGAATGAGACAAATATCCCTTCACTGGCTCCCCCAAAATTCTGAGGCCTTTTTGCAACACTGCAGTCACTTGACATCCAGTGGCTGGTTCCCCATCCCCATGTATGAACGTTAGGGGACTCCCACCTGTAGGGCACCCTTGATCTCTTTAATAGCACAGCAACTGCTTCTCTCCCCATTCTATGTTTTTCCAGTGTAACCCCCCCCATTGTCTTGCTGTGGTGCTGTGGCCCACAACTTCGCTCAACCTAATAGCCCCGGTATACCTGGTAGTATATAGGGCTTGGGACAGCACTGCTTTGCTCTGTGAGCTGCATGTGTGATCTAGTGCTACCACCCTCCTTGCCAGTAAGCCCTCCGCTATGGGCTTCCTGCTGTCCTGCTTCTCACCCTCCACTCGCCCCCAAACCTACATCATTCAGCCATGTTCTGCTACCATCCTATCACAATGAATCTAGCCACCTGTTCCCATTTTACTCCCCAATTACCTGTCCCCATTATTCTTACCTAAACTTTTGAAATGCCCTCCAAGAGGTTTCATAAGCTCTAATGGTCCTGGGCTCCCAGAAGTTGTGGACCAATAATCCGGCTCCCCCGATCCAATGGTCCTTACGTATGCTGGGATGGTGGTCCTCCTCCCACTCTGCCCTGGGTGCGACGGTCTGGAATTTGTCCATCTGCAATTGGGAGAGGCAATCAGCTATCACATCATCTACACCATCAATATGCTTGGCCCTGAATGACCTATTCAAGACCAAACCTAAACATACCATCCTCCTCAATACCCTCATTACCCTATCTGACTTTGTCCTTTTTCTGTTTGGCACTTCTATGACTGCCTGATTATCCCTCCAGAATGTAACTTATCTGTTCCTGAGCTCCACCCCCCCAAAGTAGCATAGCCACCCATATGGGCAATAATTCTAGAAACGCGATATCTCAGGTCACCTCCTCCTTACCCACTGCTTGGGCCATGTTTCTGCAAACCATTTTTCTTGGAAGTTTCCTTGCATGCCAATGCCCCCAGTCGCATCCATATACAGCTGTATGTCAGCATTGTACAGCCACTCTTCCGGCCAAAATGTCTGCCCATTTTATACCTGGAGGAAAATGTTCCCAGATGACCATATCTTCCCTAGTCCCTTTATTAAGAGCTACCCCATGATGGTGCTGTTTTGCCCCACCCCGGGTCACCCAGGCTATACACCGTGTAAACTTGCATTTTGGAGCAATGGCTCTACATGCAAAATTCAAGTGCTCCAACAACTGTTGTGCCTGCTGGAGCTGCACTCTACTGCATCCCTCCACCTTAGCCAATAACTCCTGTAATTTCTTTACCTTCAGCACAGGTAACCGGTACCACTCCAGTATCATGTCCAATCCTAAACCTAAGGACTCTATCGTCCGACTGGGCCCTTCCTTCTTCTCCTCTGCTAGTGGCACCCCTATGTCCTGGCATAATTCCTTAAAATCCTGAAGCCTGGCTTCGGTCTTCCTTTACTCTTCCCTCATGAACAGAAATCATTGAGGTAGTGAACTACCACCTGATACCCGTACCTTGTCTGAAAAACCCACTGCAGCCAGGTGCTGAACATCTCAAGGTGCTGAACATCTCAAATGTGGTGCATGCTATCAAGCCCCCATGGGCATGGCCTTGTCGAAATAGTACCAGCCCTCTACCTGGAAACCCCACAAATCCCAATCCTCCAGCCTGACTGGAAGTAGTCAGAATGCGGACTCTATGCCTGTCTTGACCAACCAAGCACTTTGTCTGGAACTAATAAGCCGCAATCACATCCTCCAGGGTGGTGTACATAACCCTACTGACTTCCTCCATTATGGCACCATTGACCAAATCCCCTTCTGGGTAAGACAGGTGATGTATCACCCGGTATTCCCCCGGCTGTCTCTTGGGCACTAGACCCAAAAGGGGATATCCTCAGGTTCAGCTGAGGGGAGGGAGGCAAATGGGCCTTTCACCCTCTCTGCTGTCCCCTCTTTTTGAATCTGGAGTGCCAGCATTGTCTCTTTTCCCCTTGTGGGCTTGAGGTTCTTTGCCCTCTGCGTTGTCTTGTTCCTAGAAAGTGCAAATTGGTGGTGAGCTCAGGCTGCTCTTCGATGGCAATCACCTTGAAATATGTGAAACCCATGGATAGTGATGGACGAAGTGGCCCCAATTTGCTCTGCAGAGTGATTCGCAGAGTGAAGGCAAATTTGCGGATCGCTCCACAATGCGGAGCGGAATACTACGCTTTATTAAAGAATAACGCGAAGTCCATTGAGAACAATGACTTTGCATTACTCCACCTTCCCAAAACACTACTCCACCAATTCTTAAGGTGAAGTACATTGAAAACAATGTACTTCACCTTACTTCACCTGGTTTTTTAGCTCCAAAGGTGAATTTTGCAGTGTTTCATGGGATTTCAGGTCACATGGGCTCTAGATTGTTCTGCACAGCCTCAGTTTAGGGTAGTGTGTGTAGGAAGTTGTAGGAGACAATCTGCTCTGAGAGCTCTCTGCAATTCAAACCTTCAAAAAGCTGTTTTTTGAGTCTTTTTTTTGCTGAAACTTCAGTTCATCGATTATAGGAAACCCTCCTGTGCTCATATCATCGAGCGTTTATTGTTTGTTTATGGATTTTGAATGTTAATGTACAACATTCAGTTTGTGTACTGAGAGACAGTGGAAGTGTACTTTGGGGAAGGGGTGTATCTGTGGTGTAGGTAGATTAACTTGGAGAAAAAGACAGTGCTTTTGGTTTTGGTGACTTTTTTTTGTATAACTGTGTTAATGTACACACAGTAATATTTTCAATATTTCTTGCCATTTTTTTTGTTGATTGTTGTGGTGCAGCAGTGGATAATTTTAGTTTTTTTAAAATATGTGGTTATATTACTGAAGTTTTCAATTTGCATGCATTACTTAATGTGTGTGTGTGTTGCATGTCATCAAATCAGACACCTTTTATTGTGCCACATAATAATTTCAGCAATGTGAAGCTGCTGTCCACTGCAGCTGTGTGATTTTTGTACTTCTTTGTGGTATCTTTACTTGTACTAGTACTAGTGACTGTTACTGCCGCAGTGCATAATTTTAGTCTGTTTAAAATATGTGGTTTTATTACTGAAGTTTTCAATTTGCTATGCATTACTTGGTGTGTGTGTGTGAGTATGTCTGTGCATGTCATCAAATCAGACACCTTTTATTGTGCCACATAATAATTTCAGCAATGTGAAGCTGCTATCCACTGCTGCTGTGTGATTTCTGTACTTCTTTGTGGTATCTTTACTGGTACTAGTACTAGTGACTGTTACTGCAGCAGTGCGTTACACTGCCCCCCCACGGCCCGCCCCAACCGGCAAAGGTATTCTTTTCCAGATTTGAATTTCTGATGGTAAGCACTGGTTAGGTGTTGTGCCTTTGTGTCTGCATCTCTTCAGTGCACAGTGCAATCTTAATCTGTCTGTGCATTTGCATCTCTTTAGGACCCAATCTCCATCTGTAACTTAAGTCACAGTTGTTTCTTTGACTTCCCTTCGGAGTACTGGACAGGTGTGGTGCTTAATTCTGCATGAACATTGTACTCATTAATATGCATTTTTTAAGTCAGGACCATCATCACGAGTCACTCGTGATACAAATCACATTCTTCATCATCACGGTCACAAATGCAGTCACAAATCACGATTCACAATCATTCACATTACGAATCACAACATAAATTTTTCTTCTAGTAACTTGGATGTATTGTAAGCCTGTTTTGTAGCATTTCTCCAGGCTTCACCACCCCATCATTGTACTCACTGATACATGTTTTTAAGTCTGGGAGTTTTATGCTACAGCTCATCGGGGAAGTACAACCGTAGGCGGTAGACATTCACATTTCTTCATCATCATGGTCACAGATGCAGTCACAAATCATGATTCACGATCCTGTCATGAATCACAACATAAATTTTTTTTTAATAGTTACTTGGATGTATTGTAAGCCTGTTTTGTAGTATCTCTCCATGCTTCACCACCCCACCATTGTACTCATTAATGTTTGTTTTTTAAGTCAGGGAGTTGGACAGTGTCTGCAGTACATACACAGACTGGAAAGAAGAATGAATGCACACATGCAGTTTAGTACAGTATACTTGCACTGCTCAGAATACAAAGTGTCATGCAAATGGATGACAACAAAAAGGGCATCATTACATACAAGGGTCAGGGATGGTGGAGGAATACATTTTATAACACAGCAATGAAGGTGTGGGTGAGCACATGGTGTGAGGAAAAAAAAGTAATGTGGGATCCCATGGTGATCCAGCAGTTCCAGCATGGACATAATTTGCAACTGATGTTCCTCTATGTGATCCTGCTGCTACTCCACAGCACTCACCCTCTTGTTGTTATCCTCAACAGCTCTCCAGAGAACTGCCAAGTCAGCCTGTGTTACATGCAGTTCTCTGAGGTCCACACATTCTTTTTTTAATTAAAAGTTTTATTAATTTTCTCAACAAACACAATTGATCACGAATAATTAAATAGGGGTTACAGAGAAAAGCCACAACATCTTAGAGCCATTCTGCAGAAGAATTAAAGACAAACACTTTCCCCGGCAGAAACAAGAGTCAACACTAAATAACTTATGAACCCAATACCCTCCCCCCACCCCCCACAAACCCTCAACATTAAACATGTAGGAGGTCAAAAGTCACTAATTAACCCTTAGAGGGTGCTAGCCTAATAAACCAAAAAATAAAGTTTTAGTTAAACGGAGTCCAGGAGAAAAGAAAATGCTCCAATGAACCCCATAACTTAACAAAAGACTCTCTTTTACCCCTTGTGTCTGCAATGTGTTTTTCAAGTTGTATAGCAAAGGTGCATTCCCTATGCCACTCCACCAATGTTGGAACCTTGTCTGACACCCAGTGCCTAAGAATTAGCAACTTCATTACAGCAGCGGTCAGACTAATGTATGCTCTCCAAACTTTAGGAGTGGTCGCAGGGGATGGCACCCAATAAGCAGATCTCGGAGGTATCCATTCTGTAAGAGCCAAGGATAGGGCTGAGTAGGGAACCTACTGATTTCCAAAAGTTTTGGACTTGAGGGCACAACTATAAAAGGTGGTAAAGAGTTCCATCTTCCTTTCCACATTTCCCACATAGAGGTGAGCTAAGTACTCCCCTTCTGAAGAGATGGGTAGGAGTCAAATACATATGATGCATAATTTTAAACTGGATCATTCTTAGCCTGTCTTGCTTAATGAATCTATATACTGTAGACCAAAGCATCCTCCAGGCTTTCGGGGAGGCACTGATATCCAACGCCTGAACCCAATAGTAGCAGATTCCCGAAGGTAGAGTGTGAGCCCATTCTTGGAGAGACTACGAACCCTGGCACTGCGTGCTGCTCTGCATGTCCTAAAAAAGTATGTATATCTTTACCTTCGTTAACCTCTTTATAATTCGGGAGAAGACCTGAGTTAGGGCTTTTCTAAGCTGCAACCATTTATAAAAATCACGTTCCGTAAAGCTCCAATTTTCTTTAAGACATCAAACGTATATGGCCTGCCCTGATCCCAAAAATCAGCCATCACATCTCTGTAGCACACCTGAGGCCAAAAGGCACTGGGATAGGGCCACCAATTTTAATTTGTGGATTGTCAATAATGGGTTGAGAGCCGGATAACCACCACTTAACCCCTAAATAACTTTGCAATTGATGAAATGCCCTGATAGACCATCCTATAGGGTTATTTTTAAGTGGCATGGGAAGGCAGGCCAGAGGGATATAAAGGAGCGCAGATAAGGAACATTTGGCCCTCTTCGCAAGGACCTGTTCAATGTCCAACCAGAGAGGAGTATTTGGAACTCTAGTCTGATCCCAATCCCAGAAAGCCAATTTTCCTACATGCTGGGCCAAATAATAGATAAAAAGAGAGGGGGCTGCTAGGCCACCTTTAAGTTTGGGAGCTGAAAGTTTGAGATAAGAGCAACGGGTTGTTTTACCTTCCCATAAAAAGGAATTAAATACCTTCTGTAATTTAATAAACCAGCTCTTTGGCAAAAAGGCTCCTAGCATATCAAGCGGGTAAAGAAGTCTTGGAAGAGCCATCATCTTTATAAGATTCAGCCTGCCCCATAGGGATAAGGAGAGTGCGCTCCATCTCTTAAGATCAGCCGAGATCTCTCGCACAATGGAACCCAAATTATCCCTGACCATCTGGATAAAACTCGTCTTAATCGTTATGCCAAGAAATGTAACAAATTTTGTCTCCCATGCGACACCTAGACCCTGCATCCCTGCTTTCCTCAAAGATAGTTTAGCGGGAAAACTTTAGATTTAGCACAGTTTAATTTGTATGAAGATACTACGGAGAAACTGTTAATCTCCTTAAGTATAGCTGGGATCGAAGACTTTGGATTTTCTATATGTAAGAGCACGTCATCCGCATATGCAGAACAGACATACCTAGAATCCCCTAGTTGTATACCCTTGATGGCCGAATTCTTTATAATCCTACGCAGTAATGGCTCTAAATACAAGTTGAATAATAAAGGGGACAGCGGGCATCCCTGCCTAGTGCCCCACTCCAACTTAAAGGCCGGTGACAGGAATCCATTGCATTTCACCCTGGCTGATGGGCATGAGTATAATAATCTGATCCAAGTTATAAAATTGTGGGGTATGCCGAAAGCCGAGAGAGTGGCAAACAGAAAGGGCGAGGTCCACACATTCTACAGGCTGACCTGCTGGTGGTGGTGATGATGGGGGGGTGAGGGTGCTGGTGGAGCAGCAGGTGCTGCTGTGGCCCTCCTCTTCTTAGGGATGCTGCAATGCACAGCTGCACCCTTTGCCACAGAATGGCCAGCAGGTGCAGGCATGGTCTGTTCTGTGGCAGCCTGCCACTCCAACTGCTGGTGATTGAGCATATGGGTGCACTGGCCCTCAGTCCCCAGGTGAGTCCACCGGGGGCCATGGTGCACCTCCACCTCACATAGGTGGCACTTGACCACACTGCTGTCCCTTCACACAGTAAAAAAATTGCCAAACAATGGAGGTGTGGGGAGGACCAAGCACAGACAGGGGATGGCCAGATGAACTGGCAGCCAGCTGGTCACAGTGCTGAACAGGGATGGGATCCACACCTAAGCCTGGGGAATAGGCACATCCTGCTTCAGAGAACCTGGACTTGGTGATGGTGGTGGTTCAACTGCCTCAGAGTCAGGACAGGAAGTGGTGCTAGTCCTGCTTCTGGGGGGGGCACTCACAAGTATCGGGCAGTCCAACAGGAATGGGTGCCCATGCCCTCCACACAAGTGCATGGTATGATGCTTACCACTACCATGCTCTCCCAGAGCTGCCCTTGCCCCAGACATTCCCTCACCCTGGTCCATCTCTCCTACTGAGCTCCCTCAGTCCGAGCAATTACTACTCACACTGTCACACAACACACACACACACACACACACAGTCACACAGACAAACAACTAACTACTTACTGTATAAAGGTAAGAAAAATAAAATTTACAGAAAGAACAAATTAAATAAAAAAGACTACAGAAAAGACAAAGAAACGTAGCTTTTAAAAAAGCTGTTGGGTCTAAATCAAAGTTTAAATCTCCTCCTCACTCTGATCTCAAAGTATCAGCAGTCACAAAACACACTACTCTCTCTCTGTCTGCACAGGAGAAAGTAAAAGTGTCTGCTTGTATGACTCACTTTCTTCCTGCCTAGTTAAAGAGCATGTGACTTACAGTACTGTAAGCCATGTGATGTCAGGGGGCTGCCAAATCTGAAACACCAAGTGGATCACTTAGAATCATAAGAGGAACGCAAGTCCATTAAAAAACATCTTTCACTTCAATGCCATTCTGCCTTAACGCGAAGTGGTAATGACAAGGCAGAGTGAGCACTTTGCATTGCCCACTCCATGTAGCAGATTGGCAACGCGATGTGCCCACTTTGTGTTCACTTCGCCAGTGGAATTTCAATTCGATGCATCTCTACCCGTGGACAGTTGTCCCAGGTTTTCCCTTTCCAGAAATTGTCCTCTTCTCCCTTCCCTAATAAAACTACTGCTGCTACCATATCTTTCTTCTCAAAATGGTCCTTTTCCTCATACTTATCCATGTTGTCAACATTTGCTAACGCACAGATGTTGACATATTCCCCTTTCCATATATTTTTCTTTTGTGGCTGTAGGCACGTGGTCCACTAACCAGATCCCTGGTGCCATGACCTCCTTTTCTATCAAAATTTCCTCCAGTGCCCACCACTTCCTCTTGCCATCCCGGTCATTTTTTTATTTCACCTAATGCCTTCTCCAGTTGCCCCAAACCATTCTCGCCCATACTTTGCAGCGTCTGTTCTACATATTCTGTAACACTACTTTCAATTGACACCACCTGGTTGCCTGCTGAGCTAGGCTGAGGGGGGCTGGGCCCTGGTTGGGGCACTCCTGCTGGTCTGAGTGCATGTATAGGACCCTACAGAGGCATGACTGGCACTGGCAGGGGGAGTGGACAAGCATGGTGGGAGGCTCTGGAAATGATGTTGGTATGGGTGCAGGTTCTGGGGTTGGCTCTGGGACTGAGTTACTGGGAGGTGGAATACAAGGAGAGAGAAGTTTTGGCACCAGGCCCACAGGCCTGGCCACCGGCCCCCAAGGCCTTTTGTCACCCTCCTATCCCTCTCCTGACCCTTCCCCTGCTTCCCCTTCCACTTCGTACCCTGCTCCCCTCAGTCTGGGTCTGCTACTTCCAACAGCCAGTTCGCCTTGTCCTCCAAATCCATCACAGCTCGATAACATTCCTCCTTGCTGGCCTTTGACCTCTTTGATGCCATCCTGCTGGATATCTAAGGAAAAGAAAACCATAACAGTCAACACTCACTGTGCCCAGTTCACCCTGGGTTCCCTACTATGCTCTTTGAACTGCTCTCACCCACTTCTTGCTCCGGTTTCAAACCAAACATCCATAATTCAGTGGATCATGCCAAAATCAGGGCCTGAGGGTGTACCCCCCACCCGTGGATTCAACCCCTTCAGTGGCTACCTAGGTCTCATGCCTCCTGCTGTCTCCCACTTATGTCTTGGCATGCCTCTCCCATACCCTGTGCTGTAACCAATGCAGCCCCCTGCTGCTTTACCATTGATTAACCTCTGAGCACCTCCATATGCTCTGCACTGTGTGCCCCTTATTTGTCCCGCACACCTACCTCTCTTTTTTTTTTGCTGCCTTCCCTGCACCCCCTTCCCTTTCTTTACTTACAGTGGAATTCAGAGGATCCATTAAAAGCACATAAACTGGCCAACTATGTCTCCCCCATATAGCCCATTCTCTCTCTCTATCCCTTCTCAGTGTGCCACCCTATCCCTGAAATACTGACCATGGGGTCTACAGTCTCTCTGGCCCTTGGTTCCCCTTCCAAAAAACCTGGTAGCCTAGAGAGGGGGTTGGGGTGGCCATCGCCTGTGGCCTGACACCCTTTTCCTCCCATTACCTTCCTATTATTCATCCTGTTCCCATCCTCCCCTACACCCCCTACTGCATGGTGATGGCATTGGATGCCATCCCACGCAGTGGGCCCAGGATGCAGTCCCATTGTGGTTCCTCAGATCTTTGCACCTTCACCCCCTCCCCAGCGGAGTGCCTCCCACCATATATTTTATTTATTTATTTATTTATACTTTTTTCAGTCCCCTACTCAGCGGCGCTGCCTGCTGCAGTGTGACCCTGCAGGCCATTAGCTTACCCTCCTTTTTCCTCCTAGTCCAGTCTCCCTTTTACCCGTGATGCGCACAAGGTGAGCCCTGTAAATCTGGCTCAAAACTCCAAACCCCCCCGTTTCTTTTCATGTCACTCAGTAATGAGCCCCCTCAGCTGATGCTGAGCCTCACACCAGACAAACACTCCCAATCCCTCCCCGCTCCTTCCCCAGCCCTGGGCCACGTGGCGATGACGACACATGCCATCCCATATGGTGGTCCAGGGCCTACTCTCTCAGTCCTCCTCTTGTCTGTTCCACAGAAAAACAGCCTGTAGTTAGTCTCCACACTTCAGCTTCTGTGCTGCTGCCCACTCCAAAATGACTCCCCCAACTGCTGCAGTCTCCTAATAAACCACCGCTCCGTCAGAAGCACAAACGCTTTGCTGCGCCAATGCAGCCCACAACTAAACTGGCAATGGCACCCACTCTCAAAAGCTTGCCTGCAGTTTCTACAGAAAAACAACCCGAAAACCCCCAAACACAGGTTCCAATGTTACTGTGGTGCAGCAAACAGATTCACAAATCCAAGTGGAAGTACCACTCCAATGGACAAAACATGCGGCTATGTCACTCGTAGCACTTCCCACATACATCTTAGGCAGTCAAGTACCCTGGCCTTGTCTCTTCAGCTGTCCCCATTTCCCCCACAGTCACCCAACTTTTGCCACCATGGGGTCCCCTGCTGGTTCCAAGGAGCATGCCCCATAAACCAGCTGTGCTTTCTCCAGCACCTTCACTGCACTTCCCTTCCCCATATTATACCTTACCTTTTGTTTCTGTCCTTCAGATGTTTTTACTCACTGCGCCAGCTTGTAGCTCCTCAGTCTGCTTGATCCCAGTCTCCTGTAACTGCTTTATCTGTATCTGTACCTTGAAAACCACTAAACCTTATCTATGTCTATCTTGTTGTTTTTTTTTTGTTTTTTTTGTAACTCAGAATACTTTAGCTTAAGAAAATTGCCCACTGACTTAATAAATCCTTGTGCAAAATGATGTGCATCCAGATAAGTAAAAATCTTGGAGCAAATTTGTGAGCTCCTCACTCTGTGCAGCCCCTTATCAGTGACCATTTTGGCCCCACCCCTTATTCCTTTCAACCAATTACTGGCTGCCACATCTTGCCACCACTCCCCTTGCTCCATCCTTTTTTGTGACCTCATGTCACTCCACCCCTTTGTGACCTCATTCGGACCTCCCCTATATGTGACCTCACTTCTGTCTCCCCTCCCCTTCCCCCTCCTCCCTTTTCCTGAGCTTCCCACTAATCCTGTCAGGGCCTTGGGACAATGGGGTCTCTCCTTTTAATTGGACAACCCTCTTTATTACTTGCATTACTTTCACTATTCCCATTATTTCTGATTTTCTTGACACAAAGATCATGAATGTTGGGTTTTTTTTGTGAAGGTGGCTCTAAACTTATTCTAGCTACATAAGGAGAAAAAAAATTCTCAGATTCCATCAAATATGACTTTCTTTGAATTGGGCTATAGACCATTTTATTTAGTAAGGGATTCACTGAAGATCAAATTCTGATGACAAAACGTTGCTTTACTTCCTCTGGCCACATGTAGCAACATTTCTTTTGCTTGCACTATATTCTCTGGCTCCTTTACTACTTCTGTTGTCCTATTTTTTGCATTCCTCCCTTTTGATGGCTATATAAACTTTTCTGTTGCCAATCCTGATTGAGACTCCTGTATACCAGAGTTTTCTAATTCCATTATTCTGAGAAGTAAGGGATGCTCTATATTTAAATGTAAAGACCTTCCCTCTTTAATTGGAGATGAAGTATTTTAGGGAGAAATGACCCTTGAATTCTTACAACACCCTTTGGGCCCACAACATTTAACTGTGAGCCTGAGGTTATGAAGTAGTTTGTTATTTTCTTAGAATTTTCATTATGTATAGTACTAGAGGTTTTATTTATTTTTTATTGTTATTTTGGTTTTTACTTGTTCTTTTATTTCGTATTATTACTATTGGTGCTATTTTTCTTTTGCCTTGCCATGTTAATAAAGTACAATAGAATCACTTAGTAGAATGTGAAGCCACAGTAATAAAAATCTAGAATTAGGCACAGTAAAATGTCAGTGCTCAGATTAAATTGTTATAATGTCTAGGAATCATAAAACAGCACTTTGCCAAGGTACAGTATAAATAATAAAAAAGCTCCTAATGTCCACCAAAAGTAATGCAACTGGTGTGATTCAAATGACAAAAAGTTCAATCCTTTGCTCTGAAGATGAAGTACAAATCCAAACACTGTTGCTCCTCTGGGCCTCAAAAGCTTCTCAGTTTATTTGCTGCTTTGAAGCTGCTTCTTTGTCCTGCTATAATCAAGGATCCAGCAAGCATCCTCCACATTCAAGATTTAACAAAACCACAATACTGTATTAAGCACCACATTAAAAAATAAATAAATAAAAAGATAAAGTGCAACAATTACTAGCACAAAACCTAATAAGAGCCACTGGAAAAAAATTAATAACTGTTTAAGTTGTATATTAAACTTAACAGTGTATTAAATTTTTCATAAAATGTAAAATGTAACAACATGATTTCCTTGTAACAGTTAAAGCCAGTACTTACATTGTGCTTGTTTTAAAAGGTACATGGTTAAACACTGAAGGATTTTCACCAGTTATTATCTGAAGTGCTCAGGTAACTCTAATGTTAGCACTAAAAATGCACTTCAAAACACTTTTAGAATGTGATACCTTTGTTTAGAGAGCTAGTTTAATGGAATCTAGGGACCATGTTGTTCTGTGCTGCTCTGTCCTTTGTCTTCCTTTATTGGTTTAAGGTAACATTAAAATTTGTCATTTTTATGTTGGCTTGCCGCAGGCAAAACCAACATATAAGGAGAGTGCAGATTTGGGGGCGCGGCCGCTGTTGGGCGAATGCAGGGCACGCATCAGTAGGTGCATCCCTCATTCCCCAATCAGCCTGCATGGCACTGCCACACCATGCATACATAATGGTGCGAGCACATCAAAGCAAAGGACAGCTGTAATTGTCATACGCAGCGGTCCTTTGCTTGACATGTTCACCGCCATTATGGCCATGGTTGGCAAGCTGGCACCCCCCATGTTTGTGTGCTTTATGGGGAGCCCACTCCCCATCGGCATCCCCGCCAAATGTGGAATGCTGAGAGGATTGCCCAATCCCCGGCTTGCGCCCCCCTAATGTGCATAAGCAGAGCCCACTCCCCGTAGGCATCACCCCCAAGCTGTTGAATGCCAAGGGGGTGCCCAATCCCCCTCAGCTCCTTCTCCCCGCGACTTTGTTTGCCAGCGGGGTGCCCAATCCCTAGTGGCATTACCACCCCATGTTGTGTGCCGGCAGTGCCCAATCCCCCATCAGCTACTGACCCCCCAACCCACTTAGGTGGCATGCTGAAGCCCACCCTAGTGTGCAAAACTGTCTCATGACAGTTTCTTTTTTTCCCTAGAATACAAAACCATCCCCGTAGTCTAGTTCCGCCTCCCCCACCTGCACCCACCCACCCACTGCCTCCCCTCACCCCTCACCCCATACTTACCTCCGGAATATGGAGCGACGATCTTCAGTGGACCCGGGAACAACGTCTGCACTCTTCAAAGCCGACTGTGAACTGAGGAAATGCCGGTAAGCTGTATAATGGAGTGAATAAGGTTTTTTCAACTTTGTTGCATATCTCAGGCATTTCTTGAAATTTTTGCACCAAATTTTCAACATGGGGTTTTTGGGGCCCCTCCTCAGAATTCTGTCACTGTCATGGCATTAATCGGCCTTAAAGGTGATTTGCAGTCACTGCATGGAAATCACCTTCCGAGACCATTAATGAAATGACAGTGGCGCTTATTCATGAGTGCCCTCTTAAAAGCCTAAGTTCAAATTTGGTGGAAAAATCCAACAAATGCCTGTTTTATGGTGTGCGTTGGCAGTTGCTATGCAGGCTTCGTAACCGGCGCATTCACAATATTTTACTGCCGGATTCTCAGCTTTGTAATTTTTGTACAGCTCCTTGTGAACAGTTCAGCTGTCATTTTCCACATCCTGCCCGAAATGTGTTTCCGCACTTCTGGTGCACAATAGCACAGTCGCTGTGGGAAATCAGTGTTTGGGCCAGATTATGAAAATGACAGTGACACAGTTCATGAGCAGAGGACCTAAAATGCCTATGTTGAAAATTTGGTGATGATACTCCATAAAATAATTGTGTTATGAGCGTGCGTTGGTAGATTGTGCGCACGCCATACCGGCTGCGGTATTTGTGATATTTTTCAGTCTGATTTTCACCATTGCCATTTTTCCACACCTCTTGATGACCAGTACAGCCGTCATTTGACATACCCTGCCCAAAATGTGTTTTCGCACTTCCGGCGCAGAATAGCGTGGTCGCTGTGTGAAATTACTTCTTGGGACACTTTGAGGAAATAACAGTGACACTGTACATGAGCAGAGGTGCTAAAATGCCTATGTTGAAAATTTGGTGCCAAACGTCCATAAAATGGCAGTGTTGCAAGTGTGCATTGCATATTTCCCACGCACCCTAGTAGCTTCACAAATTTGGTATATTTACATGCCACACATTTTCAACACTGGCATTTTTTTACACCTCCTTATGAACTGTACAGCTGTCATTTCTCACATACTGCCCGACATGTTTTCCCGCACTGCACTACCAAACACCCAAAGGGACACCCTAATGCCTGTCACTCTCTGCAGGGTGGGGGGTGGGTTGGCATCAGTTCAATACTTCACTGCCATTCCTATGATGCATCTGTCTAACTCCTGCACTACCAATGCCAATGCCAGCAAGCCAACATTCGGCATTGACAAATGCTTGTTTAACTAGTGATTGATGTCATATCTAACTGAGGTCAGAATTTCAATTTGAATCTGCTTTGGCATGAAATTTAAAATGTTAAGGTTTAGAATAAATATATTAACATTCATACAAGGTAGTACGCATTACATTGTTCCTTTTTTTATAAAGGAGAAACATGGATATTATTTGAATCCCAAATTATTTTGCCTTCTTTTACATAAATGTGTGAATTCGTCATAACCTTCTGAAGTGTAAAATTCTCTAAATGTGAGCTCTGTTTTTGAAGGTTTGCTATGAATACACTACAACTGTGCTTCACTATTTCCTCTAAATAGCCACATTTATTCACCAAAGCACCAAAAACCAAGTTTGTTCCACATTCTATGGTCTTTTTTATTCTCTTCTTGACATGCTTCCAAGATTACCAATTACCCATTCAGTGCAGAGTTCTAACTGGCTCTCTCCATCAACTTCATGAGCCCTGTCAGCTCCAATTGCACTGGTTAAGCCTCTTTTTTTCCTCAGACATGGTGCGATGAGCTTCTGATGCACTCCTCTACCACCCTCTGAAACCAAACCTGATGATATTCCCCACCAGCTCTCAGTAAACTTCACCTCCACCTTTCCACCTGGTGGTGCTGTCAGAATTGGATTGACCACTGTGTCCACAGACCCAAGGATAGAACTGAAATAGGAGGAAACTTTGATTCAAGGTAGATACATTTTAATTCCATATTAAGTTTGTTAATCAATCCTCAAAGGCTTAGTTGGCATACAGTATCTGCCAAAAAGTATTGTCAAGACTATTAATATTGACTAGCTCTTTAGTCCACACGGCAGTGGCTAAGCAGACCTCTGCCATCTTCATGCATGGAGCACAACTTGTTTTACTTTGTGTGCATCTCCAGTTATGCACTGCTGTGTTTCCTGGAGGTCCAGTGGTCTTGGATTGTGACGATCCATTGTCTGTAGGCCCTTTCCATTTCATTAGTTGTTGATGGTTCTGTATACTACCTAAATCCTCCACCTGCTGGAACAAACATTTTGGTTTGCAAAGATACAACCTTTGTAAGAACTGCTTTCAGCAATTCTACTGTGGTAGGTGTCATTGTGTCTTGTAACCAGGGTGAAAGCAGCAGGAAGCCACTGTGCACTGATCAATGACTCCACGCATACAATCACTTTCACTGAATCAGACTACCCAGCCACATTCTTTGTCCTTGTGAACTGACCTGTGTGCAAATGCGTGGAAAGATCTGTGTCTTCTTTGTATATCAGTGCACCACAGACTATATTTCTGTATTCTACTGTCTAACTGTACTTACCTAAAGATATCCCCATACAAATTGCATATAAAGGGGTATATAATATACCAAATCACAAATACTCCACCAATGCAATACATAATGGGAACTATAGACAAATCACCATGCACAAACTCCCCTTGATGCTTTGCATTAATGTTTTATGTGTAATTTGGTATTTCTTTAAACTTGTCTTTGTTACCAATGCAGTATGGGAGAAAACATGCTTCACTGCTCTTGCACTGCACTTCTTGGGCAGAATATTCAAATGTCACACTATCTACCCAGCAAAGAACAGCGTGGTCAAGTTGTCTTGCATGAGACACAGACTAACATATATTAGAAATTTTGTGCATAAACTCTCAGCGGTGCAACAATGTTTCCATTATACAGTACCTCCTGTGAGTGCAATAGACAAAACTACAGTAGTGTGCTGTTGCAAGACAGACTTATGATGCTGCACTGCCATGCAATCTACTAGACAGGGATCAGCAGTTCTGAATGGCCAGGCAGTTTGTGAGGCATCAAGCTGACAACACAATAGCCATATTAGAGTCTAGTAGTAAATGAACCCCGCTCAACATGCATAATGCTAAGAGCTGTTTACCGTATCATTATAAGCCTAAAATCTCATTAACCAGGCAGTTTGTTTATCAAAAGGGACAGATTAGTTAGTCTGTGCATTATGGCTGTGCGAATACCTTTTTCCAAATATTCAGCCTAATATTTGGTATTCGGCAGCCAAATATTCAGGTATTCAGTATTTGACTACCCCATTTAAAAAAATAATTAATAAAAGCCCCTCTGCTCCCCAGCCCTAAACCCAGTAGAATTACATTACACCATCCTCCCAACCACTCTCAGCAGCCCAGTTCCACCCTCAGCCCCAAAGCACTTAAAATTACATTTAGTTTTAATTATTATTTTGAACACTGTAAATAAAAATATCCCCTGATGAATGACAGGCACAACCCACCAACCTCCATGGCTGACTGCCATCTTTCTTTGCACTTGTTTGTCTGAAAATATTAGAATTATATCCCCACCCCACCCCCAGCAGCACCCTGACCCCAGCACCAGCACCCAATTCTCTTAATTCAGAGAAGGTGACTGGCACAGACCACCCTCCTCCACAGCCGGCCATCTTCTCATGAATGGAAGCACTCTCGTGCTTGTTTTCTCTGTATAGTAAAACCAACTGATCACGTAATCAGTTGATTTTTACTATACAGTTACTGTTTACAACCAGTTAATGGATGTTACTTTTATCTGATGTTTCTCATTTTGTTTGCCATGTCCTCGGGAGACAGTAGGTAGACCTTGTGCTGATGTACTGTGTGCTGCCAGTCCTCACCATACTTCTGCCTGTGCTGTGCTTTATCAGTTATAATGTAAATAGTTATGATAGTTATGTTTTGAATAGTTTCACTTTCTGAAACAGAGGTAGAAACTATGCTTTGTGCAGTCATACAATTTACACAGAATATACTATGGACACTTGCTCCAACTTATAACTTACTCTTATACCTGATGTTGATTGACTATACTTGAGAAGCTGATAATTTGGACCCCTGTGGTTTTCTGTCCTCATCCCTTGGCAGTTTTATTCTATGTCACATACACATGCCTCCCTTGACAGACCATGGGTGATATACCTTGCTATATCTGGAATGTTAGGGGGCTCAACTCACCTGCAGAAAGGAAGCAAGTCTTATCACATTTCAAGAGATTTAAATCTTCTCTAGCTTTCTTACAGGAGACGAAATTGTCAGTACCTGGTCACATCAGACTCATAAGAGATTGAGTGTATCTGGTATTCCATACCTCAGCATTTAGATACAAATGAGGAGTGGCCATCCTTGTGCACAAATCCCTGAAATGGACTCTTGTCACCTAAGAAAGTGATCCACGAGGGTGCTGGGTTTTTGCACTAATGGACAGCTCCTCTGTCCCCATCCTACTCTGTAATGTGTATGCTCCCAATGAAGATGATCTGGCCTTTTTCCATTGCCTTGGACACAAGCTTGGTGAGTTAACTCCATCATCCGCACTAGTCCTATTGGGAGGAGACTTCAACATTGAACTTGCTCCCTGCATATACAGGAGCATTACTGACACTGAACCCCACCCCAGAGGTGCACAGGCCTTAATGCAGCTTTTACAGGACCAAGGATTAGCTGATATGGACCATGATTTTGTCCCCTGGATACAAAAATAAATATCCCTATTTTTAGGCAAGAATAACACTGAGGATACCTCCGCGGGGGTCATGTGGGAGGCATATAAGGCCGTCATATGGGGGAAAAATTATAGGATATTCAGCAGCAGGTGCCAGAAAAGATAGCAACAGCTTTGCATGCTAGAGCAGGATTTCAAATCAAAAAGCCCTCCTTAGGGCCAACCCACACCCTGACTCTAACTTCCTCCTACAGGCTCCGTTGTCAACCTAAGAACAGACATTAATAGTATCCTGCTTTCTTGAAGGAGATATCCATAATGTGGCTCAAACATGCATACTGAAAAGGAGGAGAGAGAGAGGTGGGAAACTCCTGGTCTGAGGCTCTACAAGCAGAAGGCAAAGAGGTTTATTGCTGGCCTGCAAGACTCCACAAGCCAGGTTCACACATCACTGCCAGAGGTCAATAACATTATGTGCCACTTCTATACTATCCTATACTCCTTCTCCATGCTCAGAAATGCTCAAGAAATTCTAACTTTGTTTGGACTATCTAGCTCTACCCATGATTACTGCTGAGCAAGTCACTCAGTTGGATGCCCCATTGTTGCCAGAGAATGTTTCCCAAGCCCTCCTTTCTCTGAACAATGGGAAGGCCCCTGGATGGGATGTGTTTTTTTTACAGAATTTCTGCACCCTTTTGCCTCCCTTACCCCCCCCTTTGCTCAGCCAGTTCTACTAGGAGTCTGAGGTGTTTGACATCTGTCAGCAACCCTTAGGGAAACAATGACTGACTCAGCTGAACCACCTTTCTCAAGTGGGCTTTCTCAAGGACCGCTTTAGCGCAGACAACATCCACTCTTTAATCAATCTCATGCATATAGCTAATGGTCTCCCCACCCCCTTTGCAGCAGAGGTGTCTCATTTTGAAAAGGCTTTTTATTCTACAGAATGGGATTATTTACACCTGGTACTAGCACAACTTGTGAATAGGAGCCAGATTTCAGTCCTGGATTCGATCCCTCTGCTCTTCCCCAACCACCACAGTACTCACAAAATCTCACCTTTCTGAGCTTTTCCCTCTTGCCAGAGGCATGAAGCTGGGTGTGCCTCCAATCTTCACTCTTTTTTGTTTGGGCTGTTGAACCTTTGGAAGCAGCTATCTGGCAACACAAATATATCCAAGGTATACTGGTAGGCCTTACCAGTACTCCACACTCATGTAGGCCAATGATCTTCTTGTTCTCTTAGGCGACAAAGCCAAACCCAACACAGCCCCCTTGTACCTTCTCAGCCACTTCACAAAACTCTCTGATCTAAAAATAAATCATTCCAAAACTGAGGTCCTTACATTAAACCAGCAGTGGTGGAACTAATGGGCTCAAATGTGCCCCAAATGAGATTACTTATATGGGCATTAAAGTTATCACTAATGTCTTTAAAATGTGGGATGGCAATCTGACTCCTTTATTGACTGCACTGAAGAAAGAATGCAAAAAGGCTGAAATTACTCCAACTAACTTTGGCTAGGAAAATTACCGCCAACAAAATGGTGGCAGCTCTAAAGTTGTTTTATCTCCTATCCCACTTACTGCTTGGAGTCTTGCAGTCTGGTTGGCAAACATAGGCAAATTGAGAGGCAATTTCATTTGGGATGGACCCAAACCAGGTATAGCTGTAACAAACTTTGAACATATTTGTCCACTAGAGGCTAGTGTGTGCCTTGGTTTGCATGCTATCTCTGGGTCTCTTGTGCAATTTAAACACTGCAGTGGTTCAGACCCCCAAGAAAAGAGACACCTCAGGGAGAAGCCATTAGAGGCTGAGCAATGCAGAAAGCACTCCCTCCCATGCTCATTTATTCTGCCATCCCTAAAGATCTAAAACCACACCCCACAATAGGTCCTGCTGTTAAATGATGGTTCAAAATGCACAAATGGTTAGGCACAATCGTGTACCCACACACTTCACCCCCAGATGGGGGAATCCTACCATTACAGTGAATAATGCGAGAAAGAGTGCATTTTCTTCCATCATGATCCATTAGAGAAGGACTAAATGGCTGTGGAAACTTTTCAGTCACTGCAAAAAAAACTAGAACATCCTGCGCACTGACATTTTGAGGTGCACACAAATTCTGAGTGCTGTTCAGCCTACCCTGTGCTCCTCAGCAACCCATGACACCAAACCTAACAATCTATCATAGTGGTTGTTCCTCCACAAGGAACTAGTAGTGAAAATGTACTCAGCCCTTACAACAAATATACACAGTTAATCATTAGTGTCCAAGGCTAAGTGGGACAGAGCTTTGCCAATAACTTTATTTTAACAGGACTGGCAAAACTGCTGGAAATTTGGGCAGAAGGCCTTTAAAGATACTAGAAGCAGATTGATAGAAAATAAAATCCTCCTTTTCTGGTATAGGATGCCAGCTGTGCTGCACAAATTGCAGCTGCTACCTAAGAAGCATGGTTGGCATTGTGGGGCCCGGGGGAGACCTACTTCATATCCTTTGAACCTGACCACCGGTAACAGTAACTTTTTAAGGTTACCAATGCAGGTACCCCAGTCCATAGGAATGTTGCACAACACAAACAGACCAAGTGAATTTGAAAGGTCTGATATAGTCTAGTTGGCCCGTAGGCCCAGATACAGACAAACAGTGGGTGTGGCCTCCCTTTTGCCAGGATGGGAGTGTGGGCTAGGTAGGTGAGAGATGACAGCTACCTGCGACAGTAATTCATGCAGTGAGTCTGTAGGTAACATCAGTGTAGGCTGGTATAGTGACCCAGTGAGCACCCTAGGAGCTTCTCCATGTCTTCAGGCACTCACAAGGGGGCCCGTCTTCAGGCACTGCACTTTGTACAATCCATTACCTTCATTGTGGTCCCGGCCACGTCACTCAGCACTGCAGCCCCACATGCCATTAGGATCCAGTGCAAATGTGGGGATGGGGGCATGCAACATCAACTGCCAGGGCATGTGGAGGCTAACTGGATTCTGCTGAGCTAGTCATGCCTTTCCAGATGCACAGTAAAGGCTATTACTGTCTGCAGTGGAGTGCACAGTAACCAGCTAATCTCTGATAATTGCATACGCCATCTAAACATTCCATCCAATAAAACTGCTGTGAAAAGAAGTAAGCGTTAATAATATAGAACAAACTGGCATACAAGTACACCGGTGTAATGTTTCTGGTGTTCCTGCTGTAGTTGTAGTCCAGGAGAGGGATTACAGCAGTCACACATGCCATACAGTTCTGTGGTCTCACGAAGGTAATGTATGCCTCCCTGTTCCAGCTGCAGTAAGAAATCCAAGTACAGTTCATGTGCCATGGCAGCTAGTATATGGGGGGCGGCAGAGAGTCAATTGAGAGACAGTGGAGGTGGGTGCAGTCAGCTGCCACCCAAGAAGGAAATACCCCCAAACAGATGATGGGAGAGTGGGCACATTCAAATTGGTTCCAGTTGCTGTGTTACCCTGTATTGGGGGCAGGTCTCGTGGCATTTGGTAGCCAAGGGGGGGGGGCATGGAGATGAGATCTGGAATGAAATAGTAGGCAAGATATGGGGGGTTCTTGAATTGCTGCAGGGCTGACCTTGAACCCCACTTCTGATTTGGTGATCTATGCCATGGTTTTATGCAACTCCCCCACACTCTCTACACACAATCCCCAACTACAATGGAATAAAGCATATTTAACTTACTGTTCACCCCTGGGCAGGAACTTTTGGAAGCTGGGTGAGCTGTCACTCTGGTAGAGCCGGCCATGTCATAAGAAGCTGTAGAGCATAGTTGGGCCCCAAGGAGCTGGACATTGGGACTGGTGCATTGTTGACAACAATGGTGGCCCAGGATGTTTCCACTGTGTCCTCTGTGGCTGGTGCAGGATTATCTGAGGTGATGTCTTATGGGGTCTCAGTCATGGCTTCAGCAGGTGAGGAGGGCCTCAGGGAGGTGCACCTGTTTTTACTGAGAAGGGTTCCCAACTCATCTGAAGAGCTGTGTGCATACTCCTCTAGTCTTTGATGGCAGGATAATAAGGGCTGGGTAAGAGAGCCCTTTTTGTTGCAATGGCAGTGCAGCTGGTGCTTTTGGATTTTTGGTGGGAGGGCCCAGGCTTTAGTTTCCTCCTACTAGTTCCCGCCATCTGCATCTGGAGCAGAGGGGACACCAGCGTTCATGTCTTTAAAGGCTTGATTGGTGGTCTAGGACTGACCTTTGTTGGGGCTGTCATCTTCTTGGGCAAGAATTTGTGTAGAAAGCCCAAAGGAGTGGCAAAACATAGTGAAACCCCACTATAAATGACCCACATCACTGCTGGATAGCTTAGAGAAAACCGTAAGCCAATCCTGTGAATTGTGTGCCATGCCTCCATATAAGCCCTCCTCCTGTAGACAAATCTTTAGAGATGTCCTGATATATCTTCACCTCATTATCCTGCCACATTAATTTCTCCAGCTCCCAAGAATGTTTGAGTATCACCTCCTTAGTAGCGAAATTGAGGAATTTAGCCAGGATCAGAATCAGGCATGAGTGTTCATCTTTCCGATGTGGCAATGCCATGGAGTGGTGTGCCCGCTCAAAGTTAAAGTGGTGGTCTCACTTTAGATTTAGGATCTCGGGGAGAGCAAGCTCAAGTAAGTCAGCCATATCTCTATGCTCAATACCCTCTGAAAAGCCCACAAATCCTAAATTATTATGTTGGCTGCAATTTTTATGGTCATGACCTTGTCTTGAAGGGAGTTTATGAAGCAGTTCTGCTCTCTAAATGTTGCATTGAGATCTTGAAAGGTTGCATTGTGGGCCTCAGCTATCCATTACATGTAGAAGAGACAAGTTTCTATTTTCTGGATGGCTTGTGTGGTTTGCTGAGAGCAATAGCTACTTCACTGATCTATTGTAGAAGACTCACAATCATTGCCTCTACTGCTGATAGCTCCCACTGCTGTTTTCCACCCACCACCATTTCAGAGCTGTTGATGGCTGAGTTAAGAGAGAAGACAGTATTCAGTGGTGCAATAACTGGGCATGGGATGCTTGAGAAGTAACGATATCCTATTGGTATAGACACAACAGGCCATCATGTGGAGCAGTTTTTGAACTTAGAAAAGCACATATAATTGCAGACTGCTACAGATTACATCTTGAGGGGTGAGGTGAGAAGGATCTAGTCAGCCATCTTGACAAGGATTGAGCCATGCCCCCACACTGAGGCACTTATGACCACTAACATGATGAACTGACACAGCCACAAGGGTTGATCAATTGTATGGCCCTTGTCCTGGGAACTTGGTACTATGACTGAAATTGTACCCCCTTGCACTGTACAGTGCCGTGATGGCTATGCTATTATGTATTCATTTATTTAATTTTTGTTTCCTAGGTAAGTGCCTATTTTCATTCACAACAAAACCAAAATCTGCACCCAGGAGCAGTAAAGAAAGAAATACCAAGCTAGATTACCAAAAAGAGGAATTTTATTGCTGGAATGCCAGAGGAACAAGCTAGCCCTAGTGCTTCAACTGCACATTGATGCTCATCAGGGGGCAGGTCCATTGTCAGGTTGATCATCATTTTAAATACACTTCTTAAAGGCATAGTGACCTAAAATAACATACAGACAGTAACAATATATAAAAAGTACAACAGCCAATAAAAATGAGGGGAGAGGAGAGACAGCCAAACAAGGGAAATAGAAAACAATCACATCAAACTTCACCCAGTCTTTCAAGATCAAGTTATGACCCCAAAGCAGGTTAAACCTATGAGGTCACACATTTAATACCTATTAAAAACTTGTATTTGGATGAATTGCAAAATTATCAGAAATAATGTCCTACAAGGATATAATATCCATTGGAATTAATTAATGCCATACTAGGTAGAGGGTACAATCTGTTCTCATTAGAGAATACAATCCAACCTCTGAAAGCACTAATCTGAAACAAAATATTCAGAATAAAGACATCAGAAAAGCAAAATAAACCATTTAATAATTATTTACATAGTACTATTATCAGACAGAACATAAGAGAATACAACAGTGAGCAAAAGTACATACATTACAGGATAATACAATTAAAAGTAAGACATATCCAATACATAACAATGGTATAGCAGATAATACAATTACAGTGCATTGCAGTTAATCTACAGTATTGACAGAAATGTGGTGTATAGTTATCAATTAAAACAACTAGATGTTAGAGTGCACATCAGCAGGCCAAACAGCAAGGCCCAATTGCAAACAGGAGCAATACGCCTGCTTGAGAAGGTGCATGTGGTAATTTCTGCGAAAGGCATCTACTGATTGACAAAGATGTATCTGAGGTGGAACATTATTCTGCAACCTAGATGCAAAACTAGAAAAGGCCAAATTCCCAAGTTTATTTTTGGTGTTAGGTGTTTATAGCAGTCCAAGCTCAGTGGATCTCAAAGAATAAGAGCTCCTGACAGGCAGAAGAAGTACAGCAATAGAAAGACTACATGCTTGTGAGGGGTATTAAAGAGGCCACCCTTCAGTAGTAAATTTATGGGAACAGGAGATACAGAGACACTCTAACTGCTTGTCTGTCTTCCCAGTTAATCAGTGGTCCAGAATTTTGTGAATTGTTTGTCCACTTCCTTAGCTCAGTTCCCTTCTGTTGCTATTGCCAGTGGACCTTTTCCCTACTATGAGATAAAAAGTACTTACAACTACTGCAATTTTCCATTAAAGCGATCTCTGAATTTTGAATATGCTCCCCAATTCAAAATTATGAATGACTTATAAATACATTTGGAAAAATCCCAATGTCATTAATTATCTACAATTATGTAAATGGAATGTGATTTAATTAAAATTCAGGTACAAATTAATAAATTCTAGTTGTGCTTAAATTAAAATAAGCAGCATGTTTAATAACAAAAATCGCCTGAATTAAAATGCAGTCCAAAAACATATAAAAATCTCATAGCTCCTTCATCTTAAATAAGGGTCATATCAAGAAAAAGATATGCTGATAGAAAAATTATAAAAACACTGAATGCATGTCTGCAAAAATATTAAGATATCTTAATAACAATGAGTATAATCATGAATGTGTAGAGCCCATTGTATGTACTGTACTCCAAAATGTTTCAAATAATTTATTCTGCCATATGCATTACCAGCTATTTTACAGGAATGCAAGGAGAAACAGACTTACCAAATGGTAAACATAAATATTTGTGCTAAACTTAATATTTTAATTCTTACAGCATAAAACATTTTCTAAGTATTAAATGAAAAATGAAAAAAATAATCATTTACTGTATATGGTGCCAGTTGCCTTCCATTTCTCGTGTAGTAGCGTCAACATATCTATTTATCTGTCTGTCTTGTCTGTCTTGTCTGTCTGTCTGTCTGTTTGTCTCTCTATCCATCCATCTAGCTATGTAAAATACATGGATGGATCCTTTTTCCATAAGAAAAGGCTTCAATTAGTTCCTTGAATATCTATAGTGAAAAACATAATTAACAAATAAAACTATATGCCACACCAATTAAATATATAAACCACAGTATATAAAAGTATACACCACATAAATTGAAAGTATATACCACAGCAATAAAAAACATGAAACACACAACATAAAAGTATATACCACACTCCCTCAAGTTAAAAAAACAAGAACATTAACCAAACAATGTAAAAATTTGCAACATTAGTATAAGAAACAGACCTTTTATGCTTAGCAAGAAAACAATTAACAAATTAACTAACATAACTGTGATAGCAATTAACCAATTAAACAATATACAATACCACCTCACCCAGCTTAGATATGATCAAAACCAAATCCAAGATAGAGGAATACAGCAAAACCCAAGAAAGACTGGAATTTATAAAACAAAAGAAAACAAAAGTACCATGAAAAAAAAATGATGTAAAGGTTATACGATCATACCTTTCCAGTATTAGGGAAAACCTGAACATTCTGGACACACCTGCACTTGAACTGGATCAACTACTAGCAAATTTCTTCTACACCTACAAAAAACCTAATGGCTCTGAATATGAACCTGAAACACTGTGTGGCATCATGGGAAGTTTGTATCACTTCTTTGAAATGGAGAACTATTTTCATTTCATCTACAGGAACAAAAGCACAATATTTTAACAAGCTATAACCACAATGACAGCCACATTAAAATACCTAATATAAGAAAGGGAAATCACCTAAATCAAGCAGAACCATTAACTGACAGTGAAACTGATCTATTATACATAAGGGGAAACATGGACCTACATAACCCCACAGCTCTACTAGACATGATGTTCTTCAGTATAGTAGTAAAGTACTCTTAAAGGACCATGGAACACTAAAATTTAGAATGGGGAGATTTGAAACTGCTAACAGACACAGATGGCAACAAATATATTGAATATAAAGAAAGTCAAACTAATACCAGAACAGAAGTAAATCTAGCAGACAAAAGATCCCCAGAACCAAAACTGTACCAAAACACCACAAACAGAGAATGAGACCCAATTATGACATATGAACTTTAAGCAAAACACAGAACTGAAGGAATAAAAAATGATAATTCACCATTCTACTTGACACCAAATATTGGGCTGTATTCAAAGTATTGATTTCCATGTACAGAGCCCGTGCAGCTCTGCACTCCAGGACAGGTGCACACTGACCAATATCCAGATGCCCATCCTGGAACCTGAAGTGGATCCCCTGATGCGGATATGCTGGGGATCCTGGGAAGGCACAGACCCTGGGATGTGAAGTCCAATAGGTGAGTGCCTGAATGGCTGCAACCAGCTCTCCATGGCAGATCAGTGGGCTGTGGCAGCTGTGTGGTGGGGGGCCTGTTATTGATGCTGCCAGAAGGTGTCCGTTGGGGTTACAAGAGTTATGACAAATTACCTCATCATGTAATTAGCACTCCTCTAGCCCAGATGTCTGCACCTTAGTGAATGTCATGGAGTGCAGGCACACCACCCTGTCATGACCCTGGATTGTCCATGGTACATAGCTGCATGAGTGATGAGGGGATCCAGTGTGCAAGGCATTAGCACACCTGCAGTGAATGCTGCCAGGGGTCTGCTGGACCCTGCTGCATGGCATTCAGTCTTAGGCATGCCTTTGCACTGGACATTTGTGGCATGTAGGTATTTGTGACTAGAACCAATTAGCCATAAGCCAGATTCCTTATGGTCTTGGAATATGAATATTGGTGAGAACAAAATAAGAGGAATCATGAATAACAAAATAAAACAAACATCAAAAATTACCCCTAATAAACAAATTACAAACCACAGCACCAGGAAAACATCCATTCAATATATAATAAATTCCAACATTTCACTTATTGAAATAGCACAAATTTTAGGGCACAAAAACTTCCATTCCCTAAACAATTACTCAACACTGCCTGATCAAAAGCAGAAAACAATGTCACACATGCTGGTCAGATATCCCATGTATATATAAAAAAAAAATACTGCCCACCACATTGGGAAGCATTCTGTAACCCTGAACTAGACCTACAACAAGAAACTACTGAAACATTACACAGTGCCCTAACCAAAGAAACAGGAAAAACCTTGCAAACAGCAACTGAGGCACTACTATATCACAAAAACCAAAAAACAAAACAAAATGCAACTACCACACCTGCAAATCCTCTAGAACAGGACACCACTGCAGAGCACAGGAACCAAATGTACCAGTGAGCTCTGAGCTCTGTATACAGAATGCAGTCATTCACAGCTCAGTCGGCAACAAGCCGTGGTTGAGAAAGGAGGGCTGTGCTGGTCGCCGGCTGGGGATCAGGTTGAGGGGAGAGGGGTGGTGGGTGGCTCATTACCTGACAGGGTGGGAGGGATCACTACACTACCGGGGAAATGGATAATTATGTATATGGTGACAGCAATTGGACATCAGGGAAGGGTGGAGGGACCACTAGATTACCATGGAATTGAAAAACTAAGGTAAATGTGGTTCAATGTATTTCAATGGGGTTTTCAACTTTGGTGCAAAATGTAATTTTTAAAGATTTTGACACTACTTTTTCAACATACCATTTTTGAGACCCCTCCTCATGAACAATGTTGGAGCCATTTCCCAAAACCTGCCCGAAAGGTGCTTTCCAAGTGGGCTTGAAAAATCATCTTTTGGAACAGATTTCAAAATTGTCACCATACCTGTTCATGAGATGGAGTCATAAGAAGGGTATGTTGAAACTTTGGGGTCAAAACATGCTAAAATTGCAAAGTTCTGTGCATCTGTTGACATTTCATTATGCTCACTCCTTTCATAAATTTCAACATTTTCACCCCAAATTTTCAGAATAGCCATTTGTTTACATCACCTCATGAACAAGAGAGCTGTCAATTTTTAATTCCCAGCCAAAATGTGTTTTCTCACCTGTGACATGGAATGACATTGCGATGGCATGGAATGACATTTTGGTGGACAGTTGAAAATTCTCAGCCCAGCGTTCATGAGGTGGGGTAATAACAAGGCTATGCTGACAATTTGGTTACTGTTTTGGCTTAATGCTTGCATGGCAACATACATGTATGCATCTATTGAAGGGTGGGAGCGCAGGACCCAGAGGACCCTGTGCTCCCACAAGCAAGGAATGCTATGATTATAGTTTCTCAAAAAGTAAGGAAATTCTTGGGGGCGTGGCTTAGCACTGATCGGGGAATGGCACCAAAGTCCCAGAGCTCTCACACTCACCAGGACAACATCCTTCCTTTATCTGTCATCGGCAGTTTTTCTAGATAACCATCCACACCTGAAAGCTTGTCGGTACATCACAGAAAATAAATATTTAATAAGTTTTGCTGAACTAAGCACTTACAGCCGAACATCGAGATCACAGACTTTCGGGCCTGCTTTCTTCATAGCATGGCAATGGAGGCTACCCAAAACATGGATCATGACAATATATAGTCCATGTTTGCCCAACTGGTAATAAAGACAGATCAAGTAATGACTGCATCTAACAAAACAACGGTGGCCATCCAAAGCATCGAATCCTGGCTGTTTCAAGCAGAAAGAAAGATACAAGCACATGATACAGCCATTCAGAAGATTCACATGGGAGCAAGAGAACATCACAGGATGATACAATTTCTTTTGAATAAAGTGGATGACCTAGAGAACTAGAGCAGAAGGAACAACCTCTGGTTCCTACGATTCTCCAAGGGGGCTGAAAAAGGAGACCCTGCTGGATTTTTACAGTCCATGCTGCCCAGGATACTGTGATCCCAGGGTCAAACCCCACTGCAGCTTGAGATGGCCTACCATACTCTAGCACCGAGGCCTCAGACAGGAGAAAGGCCCAGGCCTCTACTTGCCAGATTCCTGAACTATCACCAAAAAGATGCCGTTCTTACTGCAACCCAATCAGCCGGTCCTCTATACTGGCAAAATCACAAAATTTCAATTTACCAAGACTACTCCAAGGACTTGGCTGATTGGTACAAGGCCAACACAGAAGTCTGGGAACATCTTCAATTGCTGGGGATCAAGTTCTCCCTGAGAAATCCAGCCACTATGCGGGTGGCACATAACGATACCCCATTAGACTTTGAATCCCTAGAGCACCTCATAGATTTCTTGCAGAAGACCTGGCCCCAAGAGATGAGGTGCTCTGGACAACCAACTCCTGGTAAACATGACTGCAGGGGCCTCAATGCTGGACCCCCCTCACTGCAGAGCAGCGCAGAACAGACACCACCAGGCAGACCCAGAAGGAGCGTGGTCCTTTCCACCAAGGAGATGTAAGCAATAGTCCCCCAATCAGCTCCAGCGGGGAGATCTTCTAACCACCAGGCCAGGACCCTGCAGTACAAGGAAAGGAGACTCCTGCCAGAGAACAAATGATGCAGAGGAAGGGCTTATTGGGAGAAACATATTTGCAGTGCTCCGCTCCCCTTGATCAGAAGCTAGAGACATAGATTTAGACTTACCTGTTCCAGTGACCCCCCCCCAACGAACTTTCAGAACTCACTCTGAGTGACTGGGAGGATGCAAGATCCTAGCTTGGGGAAGTGGCAGGCATTGTTCCCCCTGCTTCTCTCTCTTTCTGTCTCTCTTCTTGTTACTCCATCTCAGCCTTCCAAGGCCTAAAGTGGCAGACAATAAGAGAAATGTGGCAAGGATTAGAGGACCATAGCATGACACTCATGATCTATTGTACTGAAGGCAGGATATGATAATTCTTGGAGTGACCTTTCTAAGGGGATGGATGATAGGGCCCCCCACCCTCTGACCCATTTTCTTCTTTCTTCTCTCTTCCCCCTATCTGACTACAAGACCACCTCCTTTACTCTGCATGGTAGATTGGCAGGGTTGAACTGATAAAATGTACATATTGATATCCTAGAGCTCAAGATTGGCTTATCTAATATAAGGCAAGCTCAGATTTGCCCCCCCCCTCCCATTTCCCGGCTGAGATGTAACCATATGGCAGCAGGAATAAGGGGCACATCATTAGGGAACAGAAGGAGTAAGGGCTCAGAAATGTACAAATTAGAGTCCAATAGGGGACAAAATCAGAGCACTTGGTATTATGCCCCCCCCACTCAGGGCCAGTGGAGGCGTGAGGTATGCATACCCCCACTACTCTTCCATCCCTCCACTCTGTCCTGAGTGCTGCAATGCTAAACTGATGCAGAAAATGGTCTGCTCACAGTAGTATACCCCCCCATTCCAACAGCTTATAGGCATTCCCATTTACCCTCCATGGAGCAGGCACCAAGGCAGGCCACCACATGGCACCGTTTCAGCCTACTATGGGCAAGCTGATAAATCTATGCAGTAGCTGCCTGAAACAGTGGGTGTGAGACCTAAAAGGACAATCTCACCCCGTCTAACCTCTCCCACCACCTCTAGTTACACAACCCCATATGGGTTATGCTGAGACACACCTCCCTGAAGGAGGTGAGTAGAGGCTATATCCCACCCCCATGTAGAGAGCTGATGGGCCCTGGGTGATGAAAGTCACTAGGCCATGAATCCCTCTACTTCTTAAGGTTTCAAGCTGCAGCTTATGTAAATAGTTGTTGTTGTTTAGTAGTGTGTAGAATTATTATGGTTATGATTTTTGTAATGCAATGTAATGTACACACATGGTGGCCTTATAAATACATGTGGTTTAGTGAAAGGATGTTCTTGCAATGGGTTGTCAGTTTGCATAAATTACTGGCTTGAAAAGGGAGGCATGGTCTGACTGCAGGTGCTTTTATGTTGCTCACACCCTACAACCATATCGTTTCTAGAACAGGTAATGGGTGAGCTTACCTGTACTACCAGGAATGTGAGAGGGCTTAACATACCTGTAAAAATGAAACAGGTGCTCTCTCATCTAAAAAACTGATCTCAGACCTGGCCTTCCTGCAGGAGACCAAACTAAGTCCAACAGACCATGGCAGATTAGCAAGGAACTGAGTGAAACAGGTGTTTCACTCCTCGGCCCCAACACACAGGAGAGGAGGTCATCTTAGTCAGTAGAAAGCTGCGATGGACCTCAATAAGGGCAGAAACAGGCCTACTAGGCCATGTCTACAGCCCAAACATAGATGACCCCAATTTCTTCCATGCCCTGGCCCAGAAAATAGAACCTCTGTCCCCAGCTTCCACCACAATTTGGTAGGAGAAGACTTAACCTTACTATAGAACCCCTGCTAGACAGAGGTGCGAACCGGACAGAGCCACATCATAGAGGGGTGGCCCGCTCTTTTGCAGCCGATGAAGGATGCAGAACTGGTGAACATCTGGCAGACATTCTACCAATAGGACAGCAATTACTCCTCCTACTCCAAGGTATATGGCTCACAGTCTTCTTGTCTACTGATTGACCTCCACACACCTAGCTCAGATATCACTGGGTGCAGAGATAGCCTCCATAGTGATACCTGATCATGCCCCAGTACAGCTTCACCTTTTGAGAGGGGCCCCGCCACAATTCTCTCCATCTTGGAGACTAGACTCACTTCCTCTTAGAGATCCAGAAGTTGTGGAGTGGGTGGGTAAGACTGCTACTTTCTATTTTCTGGAGAACCCTATGACAGACACCTCCTCTGAGAATATGTGAGAGGTGTTTAAGGCCACCCTTAGGGGATGGATAATGGGATATGCAGTTGCCAGTAGGTGTGCAAAAGAAAAACAGCTATCTGTCCTTGATGCCCAATTTAAGGCTGTGGAACAGACCTTCAAATCCTCCAAGAAATCCAGTGCTCAATCCCCACTTGGCAGAAGGATACTGGGGCTGAGGATGGATATCAGTGATATCCTTGCTCGCACAGCTGAAAGCGCCATCCTAAGGTTAAGGCAAAGGTACTGGGGAGGCAGGGAAGAAGGGTGGCAAGGTCCTGGCATCTAGATTAAGGAAACAACAGGCCAAGAGATTTATAGCAGGCTTATGGAACACCAGTGGACATATCCAAACTAAAAAACAAGAGATTAATAATATAATAAAGCAGTTCTATGGTGTCCTGTACTCTCCTTCCAACCCCCAAATCCCTCAGGGGTGGAAGCTTTCCTGTCACCTCTAAATATCCCTCACCTTATAGCCCAGCAGGCTACCTTACTGGACACCCCCATTATGGAGCAGAAAGTTGCTGAAGCTATAAATACACTCAAGGCAGGGAAATCCCCTGATGGAGATGGATTCCCAGTGGGGCTGAGAAACTTCTCTCCTCTGTAATTGCTACTCCACTGAACTTTCTGTACTTTGAAGCACTAGAGGCAGGCAAGTTTCTGCCCAATCTCAGGGAAGGGGTGATTACCATCCTCCCCAATAAAGGAAAGGACCCATCCAATCCAGCCAGTTATAGGCCTATATCCTTAATTAACGTAGACAGCAAGGTTTTTGCAAAAATCCTTGTTCTTAGACTCAGTGCCCTGCTACCCCAGTTAATACACCCTTCCCAGGTGGGATTTTTTCCCAGTAGATATAGGGCTGATCATATTATGTCATTAATCAACATGACCACGGTTGCCCGAACCCTTTCAACCCCCTCAGCAGCAATTGCTGTAGATCTTGAAAAAGCTTTTGATGCCTTAGAATGGGACTATCTGCAGTCAGTGCTGGCACACATGGGGTTCAGAGAAAGGTTTTAGCATGGATCCAGGCCCTGTACACAAGTCTCACTGCAAGGATCCTAACTAATTCCCTCATGTCGGACTCCTTTCCTTTAGGCAGAGGTACTAGGCATGGATGTCCCCTGTCCCCACTACTTTTTGTTCTTGCAGTAGAGCCCATGACAGTGGCTATCAGGCAACATCCACTAATTTGATGGGGCACCCTAGGCAGTAATAGCTAACCTACCCTGATGTATGCAGATGACCTGCTGGTCCCCCTTTCAAATATAGGCACATCCCTTGGACCCATAGTAGCCCTTCTTGGCATATATGCTAGCCTTTCTGGGCTCAGGATCAATCAGAATAAGATGGAGGTGCTATCTCTGAATGTCCTATGTAAGGAGTCCATGGTCATCCCTTACCATTTGAGATGGGGGCCTGATGGCATCACCTATTATATAGCCATAACAAGCTGAGGGTGCACTGGAAGAACGGGGGATGGAACCTACCCTGGTTTGAGGGATATACCTTGACCTACCATGCTACACAGACCCTTAGATGTTTCAGCCCCCACTCCCCACCTCTCCACAATGACTCCAGATGGTGGAAGAGCAGGCAGGGCTACTGCTACTGTTCCCCCTATTGTATGGAAATTCAGCCCAAGCTATAAAAACACACCCAGCTATAGGGTCATCCATGAAATACTGGAAACAAACCCACAATAGGGTGGGCACAAACCCCACCTCCTTAAAATATACCCCTTTTGGGGTGAACCAGCTCCTACAAGTGGGCAACAAGCCACTAATGTGGCCACACTGGGTAAAGAAAGGAGTATTCTACATCCAACATCTGTTGGACCCCAGAACCAGTCAAGTTGCACAATTCCAGACCATTCGGCAGCAATATGGGATTCCCCAATCAGATTTTTGGAGGTATTTGCAGGTACGAAGTGCAATACAAGCATACCTTCATAAAGCCCCAAAGCTCCCAAACCCAGCAGCCTACAAGTATGGCTGACTGCAAAAATGGATGTGGCTAGTCAAATATACACCAACATCAGGAGTGGTACCCCTAGCCAGTCACAGAAATCTAAGGAAAAGTGGGAAAGAGCTTTGGGCAAAGAAATTACAGACCAACAATGGCAGAAGAGGGTGAGGAGTAGCTCTCTATGTAAAGGAAGGGATAAAAGCAACTGAACAAAACAGTAAACAGGGAGGAGAGGAGGCACTGTGGGTCACCCTGGAGACTGGAAAGGGCACCAAAATCTGCACAGGGGTTGTGTACAGACCCCCTTGTCAGGGGGAGGGAATGGACAAGCATATGATAGAAGGCATTCTTAGAATGGCAGAGAAAGGGGAGATACTGTTGATGGGAGACCTGAATATGCCAGATGTTAACTGGAGCACATTTGCTGCAGCCACATCTAAGAACAGGGCCAATCTTGATGCCCTACAGGTGGCAGGCCTCAGACAGCTAGTTTCGGAACCCACTCGTGAAGGAGCAATCTTAGACCTCGTACTCTCAAACGGGGGCAGTGAGAGGATTTCAGATCTAGAAGTGGGTTGCCATCTGAGAACAAGTGACCATCAAACAGTGTGGTTCATGTTAAACTCAGCTACAGAGTCAAGCCATACAAAAGTGAGGGTACTGGACTTCAGGAGGGCTGACTTTGGCAAGATGGGAGAGTGCCTCAGAAAAGCACTAGCAAACAGGCTAGAAGGAGGTGTGGAGCAACAATGGGGAATCATCAAAACTGCCATCACAGAGGCAACAAGCCTTTGTGTGAAGCAAATAAACAAATCAAAACAAAAGAAAAAGCCACTATGGTTCTCAAAGAGGTGGCTGTGAAATCATGAAGAAAAAGATAGCATTCCGGAGTATAAGGAAACACAGAAGGAGCAGGACAGAGGCTGTACCAGTTAAGGCAGAAGGAAGCAGGAGGGAAGTCAGAATAGCAAAGGCCCAAACTGAGGAAAAGATAGCCAACTCGGTTAAGAAGGGGGATAAAACCTTTTATAGGTACATCAGCGAGTGTAGAAAGACAAAGGGATGGATAGTGAGGCTGAATAGAATGAATGGTGGGTGGGCAGAGGGGGACAGTGAAAAAGCAGGGATACTGAATGAATATATCTGCTCAGTATTCACAAAAGAGGAGGGAGAAGTGCCTAATCCAATTAACAGAAGCACTTTTGCTAGGGGGGTTGATCCTAGTCCTTTCACAGAAGAAAGGGTTCTGCAAGAACTCCTAAAACTGAAGGTGGACAAAGCAATGGGGCCTGATGGAATTCACCCCGAATTCTAAAAGAATTAAGGGGGGAACTAGTGAAACCACTGGCTACTCTTTAATAAATCATGGGAGGATGGTGTGGTACCCGAGGACTGGAGGAAGGCAGATGTGATTCCCTTTCACAAAAGTGGGACCAAGACAGAGGCAGGAAACTACAGACCTGTAAGTTTGACCTCTGTGGTAGGGAAAGTGATGGAGTCACTTCTGAAGGAAAGAACAGTTGAGTACCTAGAGGCTAGTGGGGCACAGGACCCAAGGCAGCATGGGTTCACAACAGGAAGGTCATGTCAGACGAATCTAATAGATTTCTTTGACTGGGTGACCAAAGTAGTAGACCAGGGAGGGGCTGTGGACATGGCCTACCTAGACTTTAGCAAGGCATTTGACACAGTCCCACACAAAAGATTAATAGTCAAATTAACCAGCCTGGGAATGGGTCCCAAGGTGGTAGCCTGGGTAAAACATTGGCTGGACAACAGGACACAGAAGGTAATTGTAAATGGAGTCCACTCTGAAGAATGAGGGGTTACTAGTGGGGTACCGCAGGGTTCAGTATTGGGTCCAGTCCTTTTTAATGTCTTCATAAGTGACATTGCATAGGGACTGGAAGGAAAAGTATGCCTCTTTGCAGATGACACAAAGATCTGCAACAGGGTTGATACACAAGGAGGCATGGAAAGGATGAGAAGGGACTTGGCAAGGTTGGAGGAATGGTCAGAAGTATGGCAGCTAGGTTCTAGTGCAAAGAAGTGCAAAATAATGCACCTGGGAAACAAGAACCCAGGGGAAGAATACACAATGGGGGTTGGAGGTAGTAACAACAACAAAAATGGAAAGGGACCTGGGGGGTAATCATATCAGATGACCTTATGGTTAGCAAGCAATGTGAGAAGGCAGTAAGGAGGGCTGGGGGTATACTGGGATGCATAGGGAGAGGCATCAGCAGCAGAAAACAGGAAGTTGTTATCCCTCTGTACAGACAATTGGTGAGACCCCATCTGGAGTACTGCGTCCAGTTCTGGAGACCCCATCTCCGCAAGGACATAGACAGGATAGAGGCAGTACAGAGGAGAGCAACTAAAATGGTGCAGGGTCTGCAAAAGAAGTCGTATGAGGAGAGACTAAAGGAGCTTAATATGTAAACCCTTGAGGAAAGAAGGGAGAGGGGGGACATGATAGAAACTTTTAAGTACCTCAGTGGAATCAACAAAGTCCAAGAGGGTAGCATCTTTCAGAAAAAGAGACGTGCAAGAACAAGGGGACACAATTTAAAGATGGGGGCAGTTCAGGGGCAATGTGAGGAAGTATTATTTCACAGAGAGGGTAGTGGATGCATGGAACAACCTTCCTGAGGAGGTTGTGGGGTCTAAAACTGTGGGAGAATTCAAGAATGCATGGGACAGACATAAGGCAATTCTTGTGGGGGGGTAGGAAGAAATAGGCTGTTGGTTAACTAGGATCTGAGACCTATCCTGTAGGTAGGAAAATGGGCAGACTAGATGGGCCAAGTGGTCCTTATCTGCCGTCAAAGTCTATGTTTCTATATTTCTATGACATGCTGGAGGGAAGCCCATAAAACATACTCTGACCCCTGGAGCCAGCTGATCCAGAATAAACTGTTACACTTATGGTATAAAACTCCTAGGATGTTGTATGTAGTTAAACTTCTTCCAAACAAGAGCTGCTGGAGGTGCTCGGTGTTGGCTGGAGACCTCCACTACATCCTCGGCCCTGCCTAATATACAACCATTGTGGGTGCAAGCTCAGTCACTAGCTTCAATCAATCAATCAAAATCTTTATTTATCCAGGCAGACACCATTGAGCAAGCTCATTTACAAGGTGGACCTGCATTGCACAAGGTCAGGTAGATACATTTATGTACAGACAATAATACAGTCAGTGAAGGTAAACTTTGGTGCAAGTAACCTGCAACACATAGATAGATAGCAATTACATTTATATACAGACAGGAAAGCAGTAAACATAGGTATACATAGAGATATAACAGTAGAATAATAGAGTAAACAGTAGTAGGTACAGGTTTAGCAAACATATGCATGGTCTAACATTCCTGTATAAGATACAAATTCGGGGAGAGATGCAAGAAATTGAAAAGGGTGCTGCATGAGTAAAAGAAAATACCTAGGAAATAAAACTCAAGTGTGGGGTATGAGGTCATCAAGGGGTAGGGGAGATGTGGCAGGCAGGGAGGGGGCTGGTACTGGGGGGCTTTACTACCAGCAGAGTAGGTTTAGAGGCCATGGGCACGAATAGTGGCAGATGAGAAAGGGAGCACTGAGAACATAGAGTTTATAGGTAACTAGGGTTAGATTTGAGTAATAGTACAGAACAGAAGTACAAGGGAAATATAAATGTAGGCAGACACGAATGAACTAGGGTTGATGGAAGCAATTGCAGACTTCTGTAACGTAAAGAAATCCTGCATAAAAAATTCTATTAACAGCAGAATTTTGGATACTGGGGATTCCCAAGACACTCCCACATTACCACCACTGAGAAGAGGTGGCTTGCACTCCTTTGTATGCAGGTCAAGCGACTCCTGCTTAACAAATGGAGGATAATAGATATACCTAACATATCCGAGTTACTTAACTCCCTCACAGGAATAGCAGCCCTAGATAGAATTTCTCAGATAATAGGAGACACGATGATTGTATATCACAAGTGCTGGGCTCCTTATATGGTTTATCTGAGTGCCATGAAAGGTGTTGGCTGAATCCCTGCCCTAGTCCCTTGCTGTACTCCTTTGACTTATTATGAGCCTCTTAAGCAGAGAAATGCACACAAACCAATTGTGAAAATAACATATCTAGTATCAATAGCTAACACAAGAAAGTTGGCTACCATGGTGCTTTGTGGTCCCCCATCTCTCCTTTTCAGAGCGGAAGAATAACACAGAGTAAACATGGACAGTTCTCAAAGTGGGCCAAGATGTCATGACAACCAACCATTGAACCCTAAGGAAGAGGCTCCCCCACTCCTGGCAGGTCTCTGTATCATATACCAATGTTTTGTAAATTATGAAGATAGTAAGACCAGTCATGACTGTATGACACCTCTCTATCATCATTTGTACCTGGAGAGGGATAGATAGGAACTGTGTTTGCATGAACACTTAACATAAATGTATGCCTTTTCTTCTGTACTGCTTATTACTTTGGAAAAACAATAAAAAGTAAAACAAAGTAAGGAAATTCTTTGCAAAAAACTTCATTAATACATTAGTTAGGATTGCAGTGACAAAAGTTGAGAAATGTGGTGTCAGGGTTTTCAACCCTAACTCAACCCTAATGCTCACCCCATTCTCCTATACTATACTCATCTCAGCTTATTTACTCATGGAATGGGGTGAGCCTCAGGGCTAACAACCCCAAGGCACACTCCCATGCCTGTTGCTGTGTGCAGATTGGGAGTGAGGTGCAAGATTGGAAATCTGGGCACCACATTTCCCAACTTTTGTCACTGCAGCCTTAACTGATGCATTAAAAAAGCTTTTGCAAAGAATATATATATATATGTACACATAAACACATGTGGCTATTTCCTGTACCAAAGGCCATCAGTTATTTCCCTGTATACCTAACATAGAAACAAAGAAATTGTCAGCAGATAAGGCCGCCAGGCCCATCCAGTCTGCCAGTATGCCCTACACTTATATTGGCCTCTGATCCTGCATAGTCAACAGCTTTTCACCACTCCTCCCCACCTTTAAAGGTCCCTTATTCCTGTCCCAGGCATGTTTAAATCCCTCCACTGTGCTTACCCCCACCACCTCCTGTGGCAGACTATTCCATGTGTCCTCCACCCTCTCTGTGAAGAACTTCCTCACATTTTCCCTCAGCTGGCCATCTTCCAATTTCATATCATGCCCCCTCATTCTTGTACTCCTCCTATACTGGAAGATGTCTCCCCCTTGTATCTTATTAATGCCCTTAAGGTACTTGAATGTTTCCATCATGTCACCCCTCTCCCTCCTCTCCTCTAACGAGTACATATTGAGGTCCCTTAACTTCTCCTCATATGTTTTCTAGTACAAGCACTGTACCATCTTTGTTGCCCTTCTCTGGACTGCCTCTACCCTATCAATGTCCTTATGAAGGTGCGGCCTCCAGAAATGCACACTGTACTCCAGGTGCAGCTTTACCAGTGTTTTATACAATGGCATCAATACCTCCCTCCTTCTACTAGTGACACCTCTGCCTATGCATCCCAGCATGCCACTGGCCCATGCTGTAGCATTTGTACTCTGTTATGACACCTTTAGATCATCTGAAATGTGTACAAAATGTTATTGATTGGTCATTTGATCATTTCAGAGGATAAAAATAGCATACATACAGTTCTGAAGTTATAAATTTCATCACAAAATCAAAAAATACAAATACAATCAATACACGTTATGACTATCGTTATTACAAATATATAAATAAATCACATAAACACAAGTACTAAAATGTTACGTGCTTATTAAATGTGCAAAATCATTGTATATACATTAGCTTTATTTGCCTCAAGATCCTTCACTCTATTGAATGCTTGTTATGTTTAAGACAAATTCTAGTAATAGCATCCAAGTACTCTGCCACAGCTTCAATTATGTATTCATCACTTGTTGTAAAAAGTATTTTCAATAATAAATCCTGCTCCATAGATTGAATGGTGGACCAAATTGGAATTAATCAATGGTCTCTAGATTTATTATACCAGGGACAGATAAATATGACATGGAATAGATTTTCTATTTGTTGGTAATTACAAGTACAGTAACTTGACTGGAGTATTGTTATCTTATTGTATTTTGTATGCAAAACGTTAGTAGGAAACTTTTCCAAACAATATTTGGTATACAGTTTCTGATAATATCTATACTGATATGCTGTGTCATATTGTATCAGCCATGGCATAATATGGAGCCTACTAATACCAACTATATCTTGGATTTTAAAGTATTCAACTAGTCTGTGGGTGACACATTTTTGATATTTCAGACTTATTGTAATGCCTCTAGATACATAGTTTTTCAGAAAATCAAGATGTTTCTTTCAAAATAATAATACACTTTCCTTAAGTGAGGCTGACTGGCATGTAGTTTCCTGCTTCTTCTTTACTACCACTTTTGTGTAGAGGGACTATATGTGCTCTCTTCCAGTCCTCTGGAACTACTCCTGTGCTGAGTGACTCTGTGAACATGGCTACCAGAGGTACTGCTAGCTCCTTTTACAGTTCCCTTAATATCCTCTGGTGTATGCCATCTAGCCCCATTGCTTTGTTTACCTTCAGTGTTGTGAGCTCCTCCAGGACTCTCTCCACTGTGAATGGACTTGTGTCTACTCCACCATTTATATCTATTACTCAGCTGCTGTCTGTGACCCTCCCCCTCTCTTGTGAATACTGAACAGAAGTATTTGTTCAGTATTTCCACCTTTTCCAGGTTTTCCTCCTTGCACTCCACTGTATCCCCTCTGCACCTTATAACCCCCCCAGTTTTCCTTCTTTTGCTGCAAGTAAATTGTCAATTAAAAATATAAACCTACACAAATCAGACAATTAAAAGTATTTATCCACTCTAATTAAAAGCATATACAGTACTTGCAACCCCATGGGACCACAGTAATTATAACTAATTACCTAATAAATTAACCAATGAATACACTTTCCTTCAGCAGTGATTCTGTTAACTTCCCCCCCACCAATGTCAGGCTGATGGCTGGCCAATAATAGCCAGTCTCAGGTACTATACCCTGATCACAAATGCAATATCTATAACAATAACCATCCTAATATATTACATTCAATAAACAATAGGCAAGGATGGAATACTCAGTAATGTACCAATCTCAGGGGTTAATTAGTGCAATAAAAACACTCGTTCTTTGGGCTCATGTCCTTATAAACCTAATAAGCCCCTCAATGGGTATACATCCTTGCATACCACCCTTACCCTTTATTTATTCTATATGTATGAGTGTATATACCACACTAAACCACTATTTATGATATATTTATATGTATGTAGACACACACACACAAACACACAGCTACAATAATAAACATTGGTCTCCACTTACACATTATTGTATTTCCCTAGTATTTTAATTTTAAGGATTTTAAGGGAAATAAAACTGAATTCTCATTTTATCAGTGGTGTGATTTATTGACATATTTTAGGTACATTAAGTAGGCTGCCCTCCCTCCCTCCCTCTTGCCAAAACTGTTACTTCTTCAATAACAAAAGTATGGGGCCTAAAGGTAGCTGGAGACAATAAGGAGTCAGGCACAGTCTACGATTATTTTTTTCTTATTTTTTTCAATCTGTTTATGCAGAGTTGCCAAATCCAAAGATAGTCTTTATTTATTTGTTTTTTTTTTATTTTTACTTGTAAGCAGTGGGGTATTATGGGAAAGGGATGTTGAATACATGTTTCAGCAAGTTAAATTCTCCTTGTGAAGTTTGTATTGGAGAATGTTTCCTTATTGTTTTAATAAATACTGTATTTACAAATGTTTAATAGATTATTTGCATTATCTTGTGTTTATTTTATCTGTAAGGATTCTTGTGAATTTGTATATTTACTACTTTTTTCAGTAAATGATGCATTATGTACAGCTTTGTTGCTGCTGCTTGTTCTTTTATCTTTTTTTAAGGTTTGTCTAATCCAAAGATACTCTAAGTATGTCTTTATTCCTATTAGCAATATACAGTCTAGTGTTCAAATAATTTTTTTTGGGGGGGTAAATGAATGTGTTTAAGCAAGTTGAATAACTGTAATTTGATGTTTGAGAATTTTCCTTCTGTTGTTAACATTTTTAAAGGATGAGTTGCAACATCTTGACCCTGTTATTAAGAGCTGGGTGTCAATGCAGTGCAGCTGTTTGCACTGTGCTTGCCCAGGTCAGAGCAATATTCAGATGGATATCAGTCATGGAAAGAGCAGTGCTATCTGACTGAATATCAGTCCATGTCAGTGCATCATTAAGGGGATCTGCTCTGGGCCAAAATGGACAAGGGCTGCATATGGCCCACAGGAATAATGCTGCCCAAAACAGAATAGTTCCAGGTCCTACTGTGGGCCATATTCAGCCCAAGCATGCAAATGAGCTCACTGGTATGCAAGGAGCTAAGGGGTCATATGCACATCCATTATGCACTCATATACATGGGACACATAAAGCATCTTAGCACCCCTGTCAATGTCAAAATAACTCGATGGTGGTCCAGTGGTCCCTGCCAAGGGATACCAACAGTAGGGCAGAAACAATTTGGCAGAGAATGACAGTACTACAAGCAACAGAGTGAAAGTAAGCATGGCGGCAGGCAATTCAGCTGCCACACACACACAGATCAATAATTACGTGAATCAAGCACCTGTTAGCTCAACTCAGGCAGATGACACAGCAACTACAACACCTGCTGTGCCCTCCGCACCCCACTCATGATATACATAAACACCTCCACCCAGCTGGTACAGTGGGGAAAAGCAAACATACAACCAGGGGGCAAGCAGTGGGTGCAGGGTACAAATGACCAGCAGACAGACATTCAATGTGGAAGAGAAATCTTTATTACATCAGTTTGGATCATACAGGAGACACAGCCAAATGTAGGACACAGCTCTGCGAACCCTCACAGCAGCATAGCAGACAAACCACATGACACACCAACCTGACAAACACAGCCACAGGATGTAAACAAACTCAAGCAGCAGAGGTACCCAAGCATAATCGAAAACACCTGTGAACACACAACCCATTCAGACGTTCCACACCCACAACTCATCCATGCTCACCCCATGCACACCTGTCACACACTTAACCATTAGCATGCCCACACCTTCACATGCTTTCAACACTGGCTCAGGAATATTGCTTTCACCCTACTCACATCATCCACATTACCCTGTGCTCTTTTCTCCACTCTAGTACCCGGTTGTATTAGATGTAATTTGCCCTGGTTGTCCAGTGGTTCCCCTACCCTCTGAATGATAGGAAGATATGCATTTTAAAAGTCCCTGTTGGTATAGTGGTTTCCTCCACCCCTCAAGTGCCCAGTAGATTTATATTTAAAAAGTTCATGGTGGTTTAATGCTTCCCCTCCGCCCCTCAATCACCCAATTATATTACATGTAATTTTCTCTGGTGGTCTAGAGGTTCCCCTGCCCCTCACCACCGGGTGGATGCATATCTTAAAGGCCCCTGGTGTGCTTGTGATTTTCCCACCCCCCCAACAGTATGCCCACCCACCATGGACACCCACCCTATACCCCTTTCAACCTGAGTGCTGGTCCTATGAAAATGGTAACTGGCAAAACCCTCTGTTCACCTCATCTGCTGTCTACCATCTGACAGTCTCAGAGTGCCATCATGTACATACATGATTGCACTTCATGTCTGTTAGATGGTGACCAACTGAGGAGGTGAGAGAAAGGCTGTGCCAACCACCACTTTCAAAGGACCAGCACTCAGGCATGTGGGGTTGGGGTCCTCAGTGGATGGGCATGTGGGAAGTGTGTGTATGGTTGGGGGGCTGGGGAAACCACAAGACAACTAGGCACTTTCAAAATACCATAGTCAACAGGCCAATTGGGGGATTGGGGAATCACTAAACCACCAAGACATGTTATTATTCAGGCACAATAGTGCCTTTATATTTGGGTTGAAAAAGCACTTCAATATTGAACCCCAATTTCTGTACATTAATAACTTGGCCTGTCCAACCAATTTACATGAAAAGTTGGAAAGCACAGCCTTTGGGCTAGGATCTTCTCATCCTAAAATTATCATGCAGATCAGTTCTGTGGAGAGAATGTTACAGGGGTGCAAAAAATGTAAAAATCACAGTTTTCAGAAATTTTAAGATTATTTTGCCCCACGGTAACTGAAAACATATGAGGATTTGAAACCCGAAACTTTCAGGTTTGATAGAGTTTGACCTAAGGTACATGCTTTTGCTGTATTAACTCTCACAGTTAAGTAGTTTTTAAATTATTTTTGAATAAAGTTCCATTTGTGAGCATGTGCGGTTTAAAAAAAAATCAATGTTCTGAGGATAACTGAAGCGACAACAGCCAATTGCACTATACGACACAACTGTTTATTAGTAAAAAATGACAGCTGTGTCATATAGCAGCCTCTGCTGTGTCATGACTCATATGTCAGGGATGGAGCGTCTGTCATTATAGCCCCACCATCCTGACTGTGCTGTACCTTAAGAAACTGTATCTGCACACCGGGGACCCCAGTCCCTGGTGGCAGAATATTTATTCAGTTACTTTTTTGTATAATCCAAGACAGGGATGCCCACCCCCAGAGTCGGATGCCCCCCACAGTCTATTGTTTTAAGAATAGTTGTTGACATCAGGGGCTCAATCCCCATGTCAGCATTTACAAGCACCCCCCCAGCAGAGTGGGACACTGTGGAGCCTACCCTCAGTGTATTAAAATAATTTATTAATTTACTTGGTTCCTACAAAAGAAAAATAGTCTAGCAATGTCTTTTTTTTAACCTGAAAGAAAGAAAACCATCCCTCATTGCTCACCCCATCCCCTTCCCGACATCTCGATCCTTCCACTAAGCACCCTCCCACCCCACACACTCCTTACACTATACTTACCACTGGGGGTTGAATGCTGTCATTCTGAGTGGACTGAGACATGTCTGCACTCATGAAAGCCAAACCGTGAACTGAGGAATAAAGGTAAACACCTTATAATGTATTTCAATGGCATTTTGAACTTATGTTCATAACTTCGCCATTTTTAGGAATTTTTTCCCCAAATTTTCAAAAAACACTTTTTGGGACTTCGCCTCATGAACACTATCAGTGCCATTTCATTAATCAAGCCAGAAGGTGATTTCTCGGTCATTGTGTGAAATCACCTTTCGGAGCCAGATAACAAAATTTCACCAACTGTGTTCAAGATGTGTAGTTCCAGAAAGGTTATGTTGAAAATTTGGTGAAAAAATTCTTAAAAATGCCCAAGTTATGAATGCACATTGAAATTTTTCTGTGCACATGCATAACTGGTCATTTTTTATGTTTTTACCCCAAATTTTCAGCATAACCATTTTCTTCACACCACCTCATGAAAATTACATCTGATATTTTTTTCACAATGTGTTTTCACACCTGTGGTGCAGAATGGCATTTCAGCAGGGATTTGAACATTTTCACTTACCAGGTTCATGAGGTGGGGGTCATAAAACTATGTTGAAAGTTTAGGGTCAAAATATTAAAAAAATAAAGAATTTATTAAGTAACATTATTTGCAGGGATGTCCATTGTACCACTGGGAAACATGCTATCCTACCGTGACAGTGAGCTGAGTTCAGGTGTGAAATCAGTGAGCCAGTTTAATGGAACAAGGTTGATGGGGAAGGTGATGCAGCATGCAGCACAAGCCCCAGCCTGGGTAGGGATGAAGCAGTGTTTTGGCACAGATGCCACACCCTTTGATGGATCAGGGAACCTCACCCACAAGGTACCCATGTGTGCTGGTGTCTGCTGGGTCTATGCACTAGGTCAGTACTATATATAATATTGTATTTATCTAATTTTATGCAGGTCCTGAAGGGACCTGCTCTAATGAGGATGCAATCGCTTTATCAGAAAAGGAAGGAAAACTAATTGCAAAAAAATACATTAATGCAGACATTGGGGTTGTAGAATGCAAAGCGCACAAAAAAGGACAATGAAAAAACATTAGAGATTTCAGTCTCTGAAGTACTGGCAAATCAGTGGAAGGTCTTACTTACTGTTGTCAATCCTAATGCCCACCCACTTTTCTAATCAGACAAGGTCAAATGTGATGCATGGGTCCTGTATGAAGAAAGCTCCAACAGATTATCTTGGACATACTGTATCACTATGACGCACTAGGTTGGAGCTGTATCTTGTGCTTCAGATAGGAGACTATGCACTGGGGGTGTATGGTGGGCATTGTGATTGACAACCCTAAGTAAGACCTCAGCACTGATTTGCAAACAAAGCCAAAGGGGCTGTTTACTGCCACAACACACACTTGAATATACAGCTGTACTGATATGAAAGAGGGCACCCCCTCATTTGCATAGGTGCTGCATTATAGTTACCACCTTGGTGCTGCCAGGTTTGTGGGGGTGCTCTGGGGGCCTTTGAATATAGTCCCGCCCAGAGTGTTAGTGCAAACTGAGGTTATCACCAGTACTAACCACATTCATGCTGGTACATTCTTTTGCAAATTGGGCCCCCCTCTGTTGTTTTTTTCTGTCAGATTTCTTGTGAATGTTTTAATAAGTACTTTTCAATAAATGTTACTTTATGTGTAGCTTACTATAAACTTTGAATAATAATGTTTTTAATAAGTATTGAACAAAATTATGAAATGGGGCTTTTGTAATTAGTTCTTATTCATCCCTCAGCTTTGCATCCCTCAGTCTGGCTACCATGTTTCCCTTTTGCCTTACCCAGACCCCAGAGACCTGCTTGCCTGCCCTGGGGTAATTCTTCCTCAATATGTCCAGTGGTGGAGGTGGGAAGCCCCCAACTCAGAGTCTGCAACTGGTGGCAGTGGGGCTCTGTCATGCTGGGTGGGTAGTGCAGGGCCTAAATGTGCTGACATCATCTTGCATGCAAGGGGGGGGGTATTTCCTCCCTGATGTTGTATCTTCCTGAACCATTGGGCCATGAACACCATGGACTTGATTCTCAAAGTCCTGGAAATGACTCAAGGTGCCTGCACCAGACATAAATGACGCAAGTGACACCTTGCACCTGAAACTGCCATCTGAGCTATTCTCAAAGGCAGCCTGTATCAACCGCAGGCTTCCTGCCCCAAAGGGGGCTTCCATCATACATGCATGCAAAAATGGGCTATGACATGGTGCTCAGGTGCACATAGCAGATGTAAGCTGCCAGACTCCCCCCCAAATGGGATTCTCAGAACTCACCCAGAAGGAGAAATTGGGAACTTAGAAAATCCTCCTCTGTGAGAGTTTACCTGTGTGTGGCAATGTGCTGTGATCCCCCTTCCCCCAATTTCACCAGTATTAATAGTAAATTAATCCCCTACTGTCCTGGTGGTGCACCTCCACCCCAATCCTTTGCCTTTTGTTATTAATTAAGTATTCCCCTCCCGGATCTCCCAGTTCTGCCCTTTGTTAATAATGAATATTGCTCCTTCCTTGATCCCCAATGTCTGCCCCTTTGAGGTTGCTTAATTTCTCCCCTTCCCCATTTCCTGGTGTTCCCCATTGTGTTATTAATGATTACCCTTCCCCGATCCCTGATGTCTGCCCTTTGGTAATAAAGAAAACAGCCCTCTCCCTAATCTCCATGTCTGACATTATGATATTAATTATACCCTTGCTCTGATCCCTGACGTCCACCATTTTGTTAACAATTATTCCCTGTCTGTAATTTCAGCCCTTTGTTCATAAGGAATAATGCCACCTCCTCGATCCCTGATGTCTGCCCTTTGCAATTGCTTAATTACTCCCCTTCCCCGATCCCTGATGTCCCAAATTATGTTACAAAATAACAATGCCCATTTCCCTGGTGATTGATTAGCCCCCCCCAGTCCCACACTCCAGCAGGTAGTGCCTACCCCCTGCTCCCCACCATTCCATAACAGAGCTGGCACTGGCACAGCCCTCCTCTCAGCTCAGCAGCCGGTGCTGACTGAACAGTCATTGAGTGCTGTTCTGTGCTGTGCAATCTGCACCAGCTGCAGATGTGAAAGGAGGGCTATGCAGGTGCTACAGGATGGGAAGCAGGGCAGCGGGCACTATCTGCTGGGCTGTGGGGCTGGAGGGCCACTCAACCACCAGGGAAGTGGGAATTATTATTTTGTAACACAATGGGGGACATTGGTGATCAGGAAGGGGGAGTAATCAAGTAATAGTAAAGAGTAGACATGGGGGATCAAGGAGGGGGCGTTAGTCCCTATGAACAAAGGGCAGAAATCAGGGATTGGGAATACTTGTATCAAAATGGTGGCCATCAGGGATTAGGGAGAGGGTAAAATTAGTATCATAACCATAGACATGTGGATCGGAGTAGCAGTATTCCTTATTACCAAAGGGCAGACATCGGGAATTGAGATTCAGGGAGGAATGATCATTAATAACAAAAGTGCAGGTATTGGGGATCAGGAAAGGGCACACTAGACCAGCAGGGAAGGATATTTTTCATGTGATCTGGGGGTTGGGGTGGGGGAACCACTTGTGTTTTCTCCAGGAGCCTGCTGCAATCCCTTCCCATGTGCTGTGTGTTTTTCAAATGGGACAGATTGCTGCAAGTGTTGGGACTTAGTCACAAGGACCCCTCTTGTACCAGAATCTGGTGCTAACTCCCTGGTGCACTGGGCTTTGGCACAAGCTGCTGCTTGCTGCAGCATGCACAGATCAAAGCCCCCTTTGAGAATTGAGCCCGATGTGGCTAGTCATGCAATGGGCATGCTTATCACAAGGCCACCTGCATCTCCCACTGCTTCCACATCTGCTTGGCTTGTGCCATGTTGATGCCAGCCCAGCTGTGGCACCAAGCTCTCCTCATAAACTGGCAACCAAATCCTTGTCCACATGTGATACCTGCCCTGTATCTAATACATAAGGCAAATATCCCCCTATTCCCCCAAAAGGTGGCTTTTAAATTATTTCCTTGGCAGTCAGTCGTGGCCATCATCCAATAGTGTGCACACTGTGGCGATCCAGTCATGTCAAACTCCCCCTACACCTAGCAGCTCCTTTCTCCATCCACACAAGTTACCGCATGGTAGGTGGCTGACTGAAAAAAAAGTCCTAGGTAGCCACTTCCAGACACCTTACTCAAGAAAGTGTCTGGTAGAGCCTTTTACTCAGGGCATTCTTCCATTCGACCACCTACCCAGTGGTCACTCAAGAATGTAGTTGATGGAGTTGTTGGGTGTAAGGGTAGTTCAGGGCCAGACTGGATCACTGTGAACACTACTGGACTATGGCTAACTGTCTTGGAAGTTGAAATCCATCATTGAGAGATATAGCCATATTTGATTTGTGGCAGGAGCAAACATGGACCGAGGTTTGGGGGACCAGGTTACAGGGAAGCCTTTGTGCCACAGTTTTCTGGGGAGGAGGACATTGTTTGTTTCAGTTTTTGTGGACTGAAAGGGGGAGATTAATCTACTGGACCATCACTGCCTGCTTCATCAATCTGTCTATCTATCGAGGAAACCATTCTCCACCCTTGCAGATAACTACACACCATTGACCATCCAGCTGATACAGGATGTAACACAATGGAGTATGCTCCCCCTAAACCTCACCTGAGCAGTAGAGGTGGTCCATATGGTAACACTCCCAGCATCATTATACTTGTTCCATGATGTCCCAATATCTCTCACCCTGTCGACCGTACAGCAATGGAACAGAGAACTCTCCAGGTTCATCTGGGCAAGACAGCACCCCCGGAAAGAAATTCCAAATGTTGACACTTTCCTTGGAGTGAGGAGGTGCAGGCCTCTCACAACTCATATTTTCAGGCTGTTCAACTCAGATACATAGCCATGTGACACCTAGGAGCCCCCAAACACTTTGGCAGATGGTGGAATCCTCACTTTCCTCAACAGGGAATTTGTAATCTCTAGGTACAACACAGAATCACACCTGGAAATACTTAATAGTTTGAACTCATGTCTCTGACAACAGATCTTAATATGGCAAACAATCTGAAAGTCAGTGCATTTAGTCCCTTTCTTCTCTCTTCTTTATGCCGTGGTACCACTGGAGAACTTTCACCCAGCACAAATGGATCCAGCCTTCAGAATTTGGGAACGCTACTCTCTGCACTATACTTGCTGATGGTAGGCTCCATGATAAAGTACTTCATGGAGGTACAGGCAAAACTGTGTTTTAGGCAAGTGGATCTTTACCACTTCCTGCAATTAAGGCACTTTATCTCCTCACTCTCAACTGTAGCACATAACCCAGATGCACATCCAATGATCATACACATGTTAATACTATTCATAAGAACAGGAATAGTAGATCACATGATCTCCTATCTCTATAAGTCAGTGGTGGAAACTACTGAGGAGGATATGATAGACATAGTCTTTAAATGGCAAGAGGGGGACTGCAATACCACCTGATATATGGCACAGAACATAGTACATATCATCTAAAATCACAAGTTCCCATCAATGGAGAGAATACTCTTGGAAACAGTTGATAAGGTTGTCTTTTTTTTAACCCTGGCTATCACAGCTCATTACCTCCCTACCAGGAACCCCTCATTTTGGAGGTGCTGTGGATAAGCCTCTGCTGACGATACACACATCATGTGGTTCTGCCCCATCCTGAGACCCTTCTTTCTGGCACTGCAATTGGAGTTCAGGGATCTACATGGCAGACAGGTGACCCTAATGGAAAATCATTTTTCCCCTGCAGCTCTCACAAGGATTGGCAGCCTGGGTGTGGGGTAGCAGGTGATGTACTGGCATCAAACTGGCTAAAAGATGGGAAGCAGAGAGTGGTGGTAGATGGCAGTCACTTGACAGACAGGAGAGTGATCGGTGGAGTACCACAGGGATTGGCACTGGTCCCTGTTCTCTTCAATGTCTTTATAATTGACATTGCTGAGGAACTGAAGGGGAAGGCATGCCTCTTTGCAGATGAGACAAAAATGTGCAACAGGATGGATACACTGGAGGGGGTGGAGAGAATAGAAAGGGATCTTGGGAAACTAGAGGAGTGCTCTAGGGAGTTGCAGCTAGGTTTCAACACCAAAACATGCAGAATCATACACGTAGGGTGGGGAAACCTGGAGGTTATGTATAAGACAGGGGGAGATACTTACAGTTGCCAAGCAAGAGAGGGAACTTAAGGTGATCATATCTGATGATCTCAAGGTGGCAGGCAGTGCAACATGGCAGCAGGAAAGGTGAGTCAGATACTGGGAAGCATAGGGTGGTGGCTGGTATCTAGCAGGAGAAAAGAGGTGGATGTTGTCTCTGTATTGAAGTGAGGTATTCTTGCCTCTGTATCACTCAGTTGTGAGACCCTACCTGAAGTATTGTGTCCAGTTCTGAAGGCTGCCCCTCTGCAAGGACATTGACAGGATGGACGCAATCCAGAGGAGGGCTGCTAAAATGGTGTGGGGATTGCACAATAAGCCATATGAAGACAGGCTGTAGGAGCTCAACATGTAGTACCTGGAGGAAAGGAGAGTGAGAGGGGACATGACTGAGATCAATAAGCACCTCATATGGGTGAACAAGGTGCAGGAGGGGAGTTTCTTTCACAGGAGGAGGAGGCATACCAGAACACAAGGGCATACAAGGAAGCTTGATGGGGGAAATTTAAGAGGACTGTTACTAAATACTTCTTCACAGAAATAGTGGTGGGCACCTGGAACAGCCTAACAGAAGATGTTGTAGGGGTGAGGTGAAGACAGTGGGAAGCTTCAAACGTGCATGGGATAGGCACATGGGCATAATACTGTAAACAGAGATAAGGGAGGAGGGAGGAATACCTTCGACCAAACAGATTTCAAGGCATAGTGTTAGGCAGGGAAAAGAGGGCAGAGTAGATGGGCCTACTGGTCCGTTTCTGTTAATTCATTCCATGTTTCTGTGTTTCCATGACTATGGGACCAAAACTCGAGATATCTCCTTTGCATCATAATCACACACACAAAGAATACTATCACCAGAATCTGGCTTAGACCCTAAGCTCCAGATATCTCAACATGGTGGATCACAGTTAACCAGATTTATAAAATGGAGAAAATCACTCATCCTCTGAATGAAAAAACAGAACTCTGCTCCTTCAGGTAGAATAGTTGGCTCCTGAACACAATGGGTAAAGACAGGGACTTTATCCCACAGAGTAGCCCCAGACTACAGCTTGACACCTAGGAGTGATGCAATGGTGACTTCAAACTATTCCTGCCTACAAAATGTAGCTTGAGAAACTAAATCCACAGCACTGCTTGGTAGATGGTTTCCAACGGTAATGCCCCCCCTCCACTTCCAGGAAAAGGGGGCATTGCCTATGTGTGCCATCCATATCTACTCCGTGACACAGGATAGAGCCTCAGTACTGCACCTAAGAAACTAAACACTGGAATGGAATGCATCATTTATTGCTTTAGTAATATACTGAATGGAAGGGGAAGAAGGAATTGTTTAACCAGGAAAGGAACAATAAGCTGAAGTTTGTTTCCATGTGTGACCTGGGAGCACGAGGAAGTTAAGTGACTTGCTCAGCGTCACACTGTATGCAACTGGGGGCTGTGGGATTCAAACCCAGCTCCAGATGTGCTGCTCATAGCCCTAAAACACTGTGCTATACAGCCTCCTAAATATCCCCCCACCATGGTGGCACAAACAGCCCTTCTGCCAGCCATTTTGCCTAATCCTTATGCCTTGAAAAAGCACACTGCACTTTTGATAGGCACTAGTTATAGGACTGTGATGCTGTCAGTCCATATTTCTTGTCCACCTCCCCAACTGCCCCATATGCATTTTTTCCATGTGCATGCCTCAGCCGCATTTGAACCTCCATATTGTCTTAGTGTAGATGATTGTTTCTGGAAGTTTGTTTCAGTCAGCCACTACTCTTTCAGTAAAAAGCACATCCTTACATCACCCCCCATATCATGGAGTTCCCCTGGTGTCTGTGTTACCAGTTATTGTGAAAAAGTCACTGCTGTCACCTTGTTTGTTTATTAATGATTTTTATTTAGTTGTCGGTGACTGGGAATGAAGGACTAGACAGTTCTGCCTATTTTCAGCCTCATCACAGGGCGAGGAGGAACTTGAGATACAAAGCAACTGAGATTGAACCGGATGAAGCTGTTATCAAGCAGAGGTATCCACATGTTTCAATCATGCCTCCTTTTCCATCTTTGTCCTCCACCATATATATATTGAAATCCTCCTAGAGCTAATAATAAGACCTTTCTTGTTGCCCCTATATCATTTTGGTAGCTTTTCTCTACACTGCCTGCAGCCTATTCTTGTCCTTTCTAAAGTGTGTTCTCCCAAACTACATACTTCACTATGTTCTGTCAAACCAGGAATCAATATGGGAGCAATATTACCTCAAATCTTTCTGCTGGTGATTCTCCCTCCAATGAGTATGTAAATGTAAATGTACCCACCTCCCCATAAAAAGCTCTCCATGATGAATTGTACAGGTTCCCTAAGGGCAGTTTCCAACATTTTACTGCCCTTATATCTGCAAAAAGGTTAGATGGCCACCCTTCAAAAAGTTAAATTCCCTTAGTAAAACTATCCCCTAACCTTTGTCCATTAGAGGTGTTGACAGTGGTCCACCAACTACCATCATAACAGTTCTAAATGTAGAAGAAAACGTGCAGTGAAACTATATGTAATCTTTTTGTTTTAGAAATCGTCTCTCATGCTTTGTGAGTTTTAGCTGCCGTTTTGTTGATGTACACTTAAGAAACTGTTGCCACCTGTGGGAGAAATTTGGAAAACATATTATAAACAATTCAGCTTGTTTGTCAAATATGTTCTACAGATTTCTCTTCCCCGTTACTGAATATTTAGATCATTTGCCCAAAAAAGGGTCTTTGTCCCATAGCATTTTAATTTTTCAGTTGTATTTATTTAGTTTTTGTTGACTGGTAAAGTAATGCTGGGTAATTCTGATTATGTTTAGCCTACTCCAGGAGGAGGGGATATACAGATGGAAACCAACTAAAATTGAACCAGATTAAGCTGTTGGTGGTATTTTAGTGAAATTGTGAAATTTGCCTAGGACACCTGGGAAATTCTCCTACTGTTTTTAAAAAAATCTATGGAATTTTTATTGTCCACCTGAATAACCATCAGAACAAGCAGATAGTTTAATTTCTCATCTGAAAGATGGCACCTCAGGAGTGCAGCACCCCCCTCATGCTGCACAACAGTATAAGGATTGATATTTTACTCCTAGTTCCTGGTGTGGGGCTAGAACCCCCAACCTTCCAATTTTCTGATCTCAGAGGAAAATGTGCAACCTACCGAGCCACTAACACTGATGACTTATGTTCTCCTACAGTATATTCCTTTGTTGAAGTTGTAATCCTCGGTTGTGTCAATGGAGTCTGTTGCCATGGAAATAACTGTGATGTCACACGCAGAGCATGGTGACATTACATGGGGAATATGCAATAGAAACTTATGAACTCTCCAGGAACAAAGATTCAATTTTCATGCATATGACCATAGCAATAAATCATGGCATGAGGAAATAAGAGCTAGCATGAAATATAAACACACCATTTCAAAATCTTTATTTTATTTATTTAGTAATTTATTTATTGCCAGGAGAGGCATTGAGCATGAAATCTCCACTTTCAAATGTAACCCTGGTCACAACAAGCTTAAATAAAGCATGCAGACAGTAAAATACAATACATACAATATCACACAAAATAATGAAGAAAATAAAACAGCTTAAATATTCAAATGTCACATGTAGGAGGCATTTTTCAGTTGTGTCTTCCAGGAGATGTCCGCAGCCCATTAAGGTGCATGTTAAACATTGTCAAATCACTTTTCAGTGAATTCCCATGATCCAGGGAACTGTTTTAAAGGACACAATTCAGACACAACTTAGCTCATGTTTCATTCATTTTCTGTATTTTCTCTTCTTGGTCTTTGTTACTAAAGATATTTTCATGAAAACAGGATCTTTATGTGTCAGACTTTATCCCCTCCCTCTCCTGTTTTCCATATCATTGAAGTCATAAATGTCCCTGGCAAAGGCTAATGTCACACAAAGAAAATGATGAACATAGGCTGCAGGAAAAGCAAGAGACTGGATAAAGTCTGGGACACAAGGGTCCAGTTTTAATGTGAATGTCTTCAGTATTAATCGATTTCAGGATAAGAGGCAATGTATTCAAAAGGTTTGAAAACAAGTTGTGTACCTGGAGACCCAGCAGTTATGTGCTTGATTCCCACATGGCCACTTGCATACTGTGAGACTCTTAACAAGTCACTCAGCTTTCCAGTTGCCCAGAGTGATGTTTGGCTTCATATTTCCTTACCAAAAAGTATAAAAACAACTCTGGCCAGAGCTGAAAGGGTTGCAGGTGAGGAATTCGGGTTACAAATATGGAAAATTCTTTTTTTTAATATTTTTACACCAAATTTGCAACATAGCCTTGTTAAGACCCTGTCTCATGAAGAAGGGCAGAGAAAATGTTCAACTGCTGGCCAAAAGGTGATTTTGTGCAGGGACTGCTAAATCAACTTTTAGGACACAAAACACATTTTGGACCAGAGTTCAAAAATGAAATATGTCACATTCATGAGGTGCTGTAAAGAAATGGCTATGTTGTAAATTTGGGGCAAAAAAAATGAAAATTACCAAAATATGAGCCTACATTTGCAAAAGTCAATGTAGGTTCATAACTTTGTTGTTTTTTAATATTTTTACACAAGCAACAACAATGAACAATAACATCAGCAATACACTCATCAAGTTTGCAGATGATAGTAAACTAGAAGAGGTAGATACTACATATAGAATAGTGGATGGGTGATCATCCACAACCAGGCTGTGTTTCCATTGAGGGAGATGATAACATTATAAAGACCTTGAGAGTGAAGCTCAAGAGGTCTGTATGATGTCATCAACTTCTGAGAAAGAAACACAGCCTTCGTTGTGGATGGCCACCGATCTACTATGTTATATAGTATATGGTTGCACATCCGGGTATAGAGAAGATCCGTTCTTTTTTTTTGGTTACCTTCAGTGTTTTCTGGTGACACTTTCACTCACTCCAGCTTCTCTAATCTAGCCCACTTGGTACTGCTTGTACAGACTCCAACCGTGTTGGAGAAAAGAATTGTTTTGTGGCGGTTATGAATGCCAGTGGCCACTTTATTTAATTTTTTTAAATTACAAAAAAAAAAGGCTTACTTTGTTTTCGTAAGCGAGAGGGTTCCCGACCACATCCGAACTACAGTGGTGCACTACTCAGCAGCCGCTAAGTCGCGTCACCATGTCTTTTTCAATTTTTCCACTAAAAGAGCATGGATTGAACAAATCAAATAGCAGGACTGTATTAAAAGTTGTTGTACTATGGATGTGATGTAACAACAATAGTATAGCAACTTTTTTGACCTTTGAACTGTCCTACAACAAGATTCAGAAAGTCACTGTTTTTCAACTACAATAAGCCCTAAACATATACTATAGAATTCTCTTGATTAACTGAATCCCCAGTTAACTAGAAATCCCTCTTATTGGACCTGCATTCATTTTGCCTGAATTTTACTGTATTTTACAATGATTTCATGAGTGTAGTTATAGATCAAATCCACATCCCTTTGAACACCTCAGAATTATTACCAAATATGTTTTTTATCATTAAATTACCAGAAAAAATTATTGGCATACCTTGTGGTGGCTTTAATTGAGACTGTCCCTTTCAATTGGTCCATACTGATCAGCTGTGCACTAGCTATTCCCTTTAATTACAGCAGCACGTACACTCCCTCCCCAGTCCATTTTCATTTTGTACTGTCTGCAACTAGGATGATCTGTAACTGAAATGAGCTTCAAGAGTAAACAAACAGTGCTCACTTTGCAACAGAAGCTGTGGATCCTTGATAGGATTGAAAATGGTGAGCATGCTGTGTTCCTGGCTGCTGAATATGGAATCAGCAAACCTACCATAAGTGACACAAAATATGTAACAGAAAAACTGAGGCAGTTTGCTATGTCACTTGAGGGTTCTTATTTTCTGGAGGATTGAAAGACTATGAGAGCCTGCAAAGACAATGAAAGAGATGATGCAGTTTACCTGTGGTTCTGTCAAGAGAGGGAATGGGGGACGTCATTATCTGGGCCTCTTGTTAGAGAGAAAGCTAGAGGGACTGGAAGGAAAAGTATGTCTCTTTCAAATGACACAAAGATCTGCAACAGGGTTGATACACAAGGAGACATGGAAAGGATGAGAAGGGACTTGGCAATGTTGGAGGAATGGTCAGAAGTATGGCAACTTGGATTCAATACAAAGAAGTGCAAACTAATGCTCCTGGGAAACAAAAACCCAAGGGAAGAGTACACAATGGGGGGAGGTAGTAACAACAACAAAAATGGAAAGGGACCTGAGGATAATTATATCAGATGACCTTCAGGTTGGCAAGCAATGTGAGAAGACAGTAGGGAGGGTCGGGGGTTACTGGGATGTATAGGCAGAGGCATCACCAATAGAAAACAGGAAGTTATTATTCCTCTGTACAGACAGTTGGTGAGACCCCATCTGGAGTACTGCATCCAGTTCTGGAGACCCCATCTCTGCAAGGCCATAGATAGGATTGAGGTATTCCAGAGGAGGGCAACCAAAATGGTGCAGAGTCTGCAAGAGAAGCCACATGAGGAGAGACTAAAGGAGCTTAATATGTATACCCTTGAGGAAAGGAGGGAGGGGGGCATGATAGAAACTTTTAAGTACCTCAGTGGAACCAATAAAGTCCAAGATGGTTGCGTCTTTCAGAAAAAGAGATGTGCAAGAACAAGGAGACACAATTGGAAGATAGAGGGGGATGGCTCAGGGGTAATGTGAGGAAGTATTGTTTCACAGATAGGGTGGTGGATGCATGGAACATTTTTCCTGAGTAGGTTGTGGGGTCTAAAACTGTGGGAGAATTCAAGAATGCATGGGACAGACATAAGGCAATTCTTGTGGGGTGCAGGAAGAAATAGGCTGTTGGTTAATTAGGATCTGCAGCTTATCCAGTAGGTAGGAAAATGGCATACTAGATGGGCCAGGCAGTCCTTATCTGCCATTAAGATCTATGTTTCTATGTTATCCAGCTGCATGCAAAGCTCTGTGGTGACGGGGGAGCTTTGCAGTGAGTGATAGCTTGCTGGACCACTTCAATAAACACCACGGCATAAGATAGCTATGTTTGTGTGGTGAGGAGTTTAGTGCTGAAGTGGATGGAGTGGCACCCTTTATCCAGCAGCTACAAGATCTTATTAAAGCTGAATCACTGTTGGAACATCAGATCTACAACGTCGACAAGACGGGGTTGTACTGGAGATGCCTGCTGGGCAAAAATCTGGCTCACAGTGCAGAGAAGGATGCCCTTGACCACAAAAAACAGAAGGACAGAGTCACTGTGCTGGGTTGTGTAAATGTCAGTGGGTCACGTAAGCTCCCCCTGTTGTTAATAGGCAAATCTAGTGATCAAAGTGCGTCAGGCATTGCAACATGGCAACACTTCCAATGGTTTACAGGCATCAAAAAAACACCTGGATGGATGGCACTCTGTTTAAAGAGGCATCTGATGTTATTAAATCTGCCCCTTAATGCCATTCTCCTCCTTGATAATTCCCCAGCTCATCCCAACATGCCTGTTATTTAGACTTGGTACGGAATCATCTGTTGTCTATTTCTGCCCCCAAACACAGCCTCTAAAATTCAGCCCTGTGATCAGAGAATTTTAGAAATATTTAAGCGGTTGTACAGAAATTGGTTGCTTCAAGCAGTTCTGTCAGACACTAACAATGAGATGAGCCTGCATGAGATTATCTACTCTATCTCCCTAAGTTGTGGTGTACATGGGTGAGGAGGCATGGGAGAAGGTAAAGCCTGAAACAATATCAAAGTCCTTGTTCAAATTGGGAATCTTGGTAGCAGATGAGCTTGTATGTGAAGGAGAGGAGGAGCAGATGTGTACAGATACGGAATATGAAGTGCAGGAACCTGATGAGGACCTGAACATTTCAGCACTGGCTGAAGACATGATTTGTAAACTGAATGTCTCCCTGACAAATGAGGATATGGAGAATTCATTACTTTGTGATAAGGCTGAGGAAGAGCATGCACATCTTTCTGACTATGCTATTGTAGATGCCGTGTGACACTGACCCGACATACCTGAACAGCAAGAAGTGGATGCCTCAGATGATTCTGATGATTGATGAGACTGACTCAGTAAACACACCAACAAATGCAGAAGCTGTAGAAAGCTTTGACAGGTGTTTACTCTGGCTGGAAAACTAACAACACTGTGATCCAGAGCAGCTCATTTTGCTGTGAGGACTTTGCTCGAATGCTGTGAAAAAATGAGTACAAAGCCTGCAGCAATCGAACATAAATCAGTACTTCTCCCCTTTGCCCAAGTAGGACTTCTTGTAGAGCTGTGCAGTGAGCCCCAAAAAAGCACTCCCCCACATTACTGAGATATACAGTAATCACAAGCATGAGCATACAAAAAAAATTTAAACAAAAACACAACAGAATGAAGTAAAAGACCACAGGGTAAAGTCCAGTGCATCAGACACCCACACTGATAAGTTGCTTTTAGTGGCAATCCTGTATGCAGATTCCAGTTTAACCAGAATCTGGCAATCTTGAAAATGCAAACTCCATTTATCTGAACTTAAAACTTGTTGCCAGTTTAGTTCGGATAAATGGGTTTCTACTGTACTCTCTAGTTAAAGATCTCAAAGAAATAGAAACTTGGGCTATAAATAACAAAATGCCATTTAACCCTGATAAGTGTGCTGTCCTTCATTTTGCACAAAATAACCCCCTACTTACCTACAACTTGAACAACAACATTTTAAAGGCTGTTGACAAAGAAAGAAACTTGGGTATCATCATAAATAATAAACTGCCATCATCAATCCACTGAAACAAAATAGCACTAACAGCAAACAGGCTGATAAACTGTGTCAAACACTCTTTCACAAATTGTACAGAACAGTGTATGCTACCATTATACAAGTCATACATTCGCCCTCATTAGGACACAAGCTCCCCTTTTTGGAGTCATTACCTATAAAAAGACATAGATTTACTTAGGAGGGTCCAGAGATGACCCTCCAAATTAACTGTCAAAATTAAACTATATAGAAAGACTGAAACAACCCCATCTGGTTAGTCTTAAAGACAGAAGATACAGGGGAGATTTATTGGAACTATTCAAAGTATTAAAAAACAATGACCTATATATAGACCTCGGGTTTATATTCATAAATCATTCAAATATTCTCAGGAGCCATGATAACCAACTTGTGGTTCCAAAAGTTAACACTACCAAACGGGATAACTTTTTCACCGTTCATGTGACCAAAGCCAGGAACAGTCTGCCCAAACATGTTGTTGATGCAAAAACAAGTGATATTTTTAAATCTAGACTTGATACTTTTCTAGGCTGGAATATCAACAACAATTAATATACTCATAAAGTTATGGGAGACATTCTTGATGGGCGATAAGCCTTGTTATGTCCTACAACCCCAGTAATCCCCCCAGTAATACTTACAACATAGCCTTCTTATGACCTTTATTCATGAACAAGGGAAGAGAAAATGTTCAACTTCTGCCCAAAAGGTGATTTTGCACAGGGACCACAAAACCACCATTCAGGATGTGAAAAAACATTTTGGCCAGGATTTGAAAAATGACAGCTGTCACATTCATGACGTACTGTAAAGATATGGCTATATTGTAAATTTTGGGTAAAAATATTGAAAATTGCCAACACTATGAACCTGCATTTGCAAAATTCAATGTAGGCTCATAACATTGTTGTTTATTAATATTTGTATGCCAAATTTTCAACACAGCCTTCTTATGACCCTGCCTCTGGAACAAGGGCAGATACAATTTTCAACTGCTGCCCGAAAGGTGATTTTGCACAGAGACCATGAAATCACCTTTCAGGACAGATTTGCCTAATGACAGTGCAATTGTTCATGAGGCAGGGTCCCCAAAAAGGCATGTTGAAAATCTGGGCCACAAATATGAAAAAATGGCAATGTTATGTCATTAAGTTCAAAACACCTTTGAAATAAATTGAACCACACACTTGTTTCTTCAGTTCGTGGTCCAATTTTGTAGAGTGAAGACATGTCTGCAGTCCAGAGAGAATTACAATGTGGACACACAATGGGTAAGCAAGGGCTTGGGGTGTGTGGGTGGTGGATGTTGAGTTGGAGGGTTGGGTGGGTGGGAGAACTCACAGCTGCAAAATACATCGATGGACATGTTTTTACAAGTAAAAACAAGAAACAAAAAAAAAGCATTCCTGCACTGGTCGATTGCCCCCCCAAGTGTCACTGTAATGTTTCTGGGGCAGAGTGAGGTGGTGGCTGCTTAGAGGGAGGGTCAGGTGGCGAGGATAAAACTAAAAAAAAACACAAACAACTGCGCATGCATGGTAGTGGATGAATGGGGTCAGTATGAGGATTTTTGATCAGGACACTGGGGAATTGGGCACACCCAGTGCCACTATTATGTTTCTTGGGGGGGTGGTGTGTGCTGAGAGGAAGGGTTGGGTGGGTGGAATATGTATAATTTGCTAAATGTGTCATTGTTTATGGCCCGGGTCGTGCTTAAAAACAGTCCATTGGATCAGCAGACCTCCCCGGTCATCAAAGACATATATAAATAAATTAATTAATAAACAAATAAACAAATAAATACATTTCAAAAATAAGAAGAATTGGTAGTCACAGTGGAACACTGCACAGTCCGCCATGACCAAGATGGCCGCTGCAATGTGCTGCACATGCACTAATAGTCGTGCATGCTCAGTACTGAGTAGTAGTCATCTTGGACACAGTGAAGTGTGTCATGTTCTCCTGTGACCTTGGTGGGACAAATAGTGCTGTGCCACTAGAGTCAATAGAAATAGTTGACTAGTTCGACTGGTGGTGGAGGGACAGTGCTGCAACTCTAAATCCTATGTTGTTCATTCAGAATCCGGTGATGTGGGCTCCTTTCCTTGTCACAAGAAGTCTGCAGGGCTCTGCCTACTGCAGCTCTAAAAATGAAAGACAGTCATTTTATGGACACTGAGCAGAATTGTGCCTGAATAACTTATTTTAAAAATGTTCCTGGATACTGAAAAAGTCTATTTAAGAAAATACTACTTTTGTCCAAACTTACTCTGATTTTCAAGTTAACAATCTATGAACATGTAGATTTAGTGTCTATCAAAATCCTTAAGGGTTTTTTAGAGGCTCTTTAAAATAAAATGATGATTGCCAAATACCTTTTGTGGACTGTTGCTTCATGGGTTTTTTTGTTTAATCTTTCCTCCTGCAGTCTCCCAGCAGTGCCACACAACTACTACTCATTTCTCCTTCATTCCTTGTAGCCCATCCTAACCAATTTTTTTGAAGCAAGACAGGTCAGGACATAACAGGCCACTAGGTCAGGCTACTGCTGAGGCCAGACCACTGAAAAACCTGAAACACACCATGCATGATTCACCTTTTTGTCAATCTCTTGTGTCCCTCTGTTCTCCTTTTCTTCAACAAAAACATGAAAGTAGAGACTGAGAGCTGTGACTGTCTCCTCGGCCTTTGCTGATGACTGCAGCTAGCCATGATCCTGTTGCTGACTCTGATTCCTGAACACACTCTCCCATTGGTGGAGTGTATTCAGGAATCATTCAGCAGCATGTCAGTCTCTCATTCTGGCCCAGTCCCAGGCAGACAAAAAAAAAACAAAAAAACAGCAGACTCACAATAAACCAGCCCCAGCAACCACTCCTTGATCCCTGAAGGAGGACAACATAGTGGATGATGGGTCTTTCTGACTCTTCACTTTGTGGCACTCACCCTTTGACCCCATCTGCAAGGACACTGACAACATGGTGCATCTGTCTTCCCTTTTGCCTTGGTCTTTAACCACCTCGAGTTGTGGTAAGTCCCAACCACCCCATGCCCCCCTCATATTGCACAGAGAGCTCTATGTTGCTCTTCTGTGCAACTGTATACTGCTTTCCTCTCATCATTTCACTGACTGGCAGTGACTGCTCAAAGTCAAACTGATCAGCAGTTCCACTCTCACTCATGAGTCTTCCAAGCAAGCTACAATGAGGTAGTAGTTTAGTAGTTCTGTTCCAATCATAATCCCTGTCACAGTTGCTTATAGCCGTCTAAGTCTTGTGCATATAGTGGGGTCATGATTGCTGCAGAACTATCAACTGAAGAGCCATTTCTGGGTAGAAACATGATAGTTTATGGACTCAGACTGTTGCCTTTAAGAAATGATGAGACTGTCTTAAATGATTGGCATTTTGGGCTTGAATATATAGTATGCTTATAAGAATTCTTAAAAACAAAATTTAACTAAACAATTATTCCAGTGACAGGTCATCATTAAACTGGCATACTAGAACTGCACACATATTTTCCCAGATGAGATGTAACACCTAACACTTTGTTTTTAGGGTAATACTGCATCTCCTCATTTTGTGGCTAGGCATACTGGAGCACTTCAGTGTGATGTGGCTTGCACAGACTCATACAGTCATGGTGTTGTCTGACCCTGGACCTTCTGATTCATCATTCAGAACTCTAACCATTGGACCACGCTAATTGCCCAATATAACTTTGGACAAATTTTAAAATACAACAATTAGTCAGTGTCCTTCTATATAAGTACTAAAAATATTTTCCTAAGTTCTACGAAGACTAGATGTTTCCTGATGTTCTTTGAATTATAACTAGTTACGCAGTAATACTACAGTAGGTCAGGGCCACTGATCCATTAGGTCTCTACAGCCAATGACATAACTGTTGTTGGCCAGAAAATGGGGAGGAGGCATCTTGTTTAGCTGGTATCCACCCCAACCTTAATATTCTTGATGGAGTGTTTTTTTGTTACCTTGTTCCTCCGAAGATGACGGAGATCCCCTTCCCCTTGGCTAACATAGAATAGAATACCTGCCAGTGGTTCTCTGAATTGACTGTGGAGGTGTGTACTGACCGCAAGTGGATGGGGCTCGGTGGTGAGACAGTGAGTGTGAGTCAGTTACAGGGGGAAGGGCTATCAGCACTTTAAAGGCCCACGCTGCACCACAGTGCGAGCATGGTGAGCTCAGGAAGAAAATATTTTTCTTACCACTTCTGAGATATAGGTCCAAGGTAGGAGAAAATTAATTGAGGATTGCTGCTGTTTTTTATTACTATATTTTGTTAATTATTAAATACAGTTAGGAAGCTAAGGAAGATATTTTGGAAATAGTAGATACAACTTGATTATTAACAAGTATATTTTGTATTTTAGATAATTACAAACTAAATTGAAAAGCAAATATGCAGGAGGTCACGTGATGGCTACCTGAACAGTCGCATTCTCCCTAGCTCCCGCTCCACGGCCCGGTAAAACAAGATTTAAACCAAATCCAAGGACTCTAGCATTTAAACTGGCTTACTCTATTTTTAAAAAGCCACAAGGAGCATCGTGGCAGTGAATCCCCCCCCTAAAATGGATGAGGAGATGCGAGATAATTTGCCCCACCATATGCCACCAACAACACCGACGCGGGACAAGACAGCGAAGCGCTCGAAGGTAGCTCCAGCAGGGACAGTGGCCGATGCTAGTACCTAGGCCGCACTCACAGAGGAAAAATTCTGAGAGGGAATATCCCCTCTGAAAGAATCCCTTGAGTCATTAACGGTCTCAATTCAGAGCATTACTTCCACCCTGGCTTCACTAACGCAGTGCACAGCAGATAACGAAGTGAGGATTTCCTCTCTTGATGACTGGAGGGAGAGAGTTAAACCAGAGCTGTCTCAATTGTGGCACCAAATTAAAGCAATGGAAAACAAAGTAGAATACCTGGAGGGAAGATCAAGAAGAAATAATCTTTTAATTCTGGGGCTGCCCAAAGGCGAAGAGGGCACATCGCCTGTGTTATTCGTGCAGAAGCTATGCAGTAAGCTGGCAGGCCCCTCTCCTAATGGTCCAGAGTATGTGATTGAGCGGGCTCATCAGTCTTTAAGACCGGTCCCTCCAGCAGGGGCCCCTCCACATCCCATAATTTTCAGACTGTTGAACTTGTGGAATTGGGGAGGGGCCTTAGACAAGTAGCACACACAGCAACCTTCTCGGAGGTGCTGCCCATCTATGGAGTAGAAGAGGCTAGGGTGTTCCGCACCATGGGATTCAATCAGTGATTGAAAAACTGGTGTAGAGCTCAGGGATTTGGCTTCATTGGGGACTGGGTGTCCACTTGGAGTGATGCAAGCCTATACTGGCATGATGAGCTGCATCTGTCCAGCAGGGGAACCAGGGTCCTAGGTGATAGGTTAAATGCTTCATTGGTAAGCATTTAAACTAGCCAAGGGGGGAGGCACTGGAAAGGAGCAGGGAAATCCTAGCCCCGCCAAAAAATCATGGTAGCAAGTCCAGTAAACACCAACATAGAGGTGGTGATAGGAAGAAGGGCAGGGGTAAATAAGGAAAGTGACAAAGGCAAGAAGGACAGGGTTGGGGCAAAAAGGAATAAGGCCATCAGTAAATGGAGGGTAATGAGTACCAATGCCCGTAGTCTGGGCAACAAGCTCCCTGAGCTGGTGGACTTGATGGAAGAGGGATGCCTGGATATCATAGCAGTCACAGAAACATGGTACACAGAGAACCATGACTGGGATGTTAACATACCAGGGTACATAACCTACAGGAGAGATAGAGGGGAGAAGAGGGGGAGGAGTAGCTCTCTATGTAGAGGAAGGGATAAAAGCAACTGAACAAAAGAGGAAACAGGGAGAAGAGGTGGCATTGTGGGTCACCTTGGAGACTGGAAAGGGCACCACAATCTGCACAGGGGTTGTGTACAGACCCCCATGTCAGTGGGAGGGAATGGACAAGGATATGATAGAAGGCATTCTCAAGATGGTAGAGAAAGGGGAGATACTGTTGATGGGAGACCTGAATATGCCAGATGAATATGCCAGATGTTAACTGGAGCACACTTGCTGCAGCGACATCCAAGATCAGGGTCATTCTTGATGCCCTACAGGTGGCAGGCCTCAGACAGCTAGTTTCGGAACCCACTCAAGAGGGAGCAATCTTAGACCTCATACTTTCAAATGGGGGCAGTGAGAGGATCTCAGATCTAGAAGTGGGTTGCCATCTGGGAACAAGTGACCATCAAACAGTGTGGTTCACAATAAACTCAGCTACAGAGTCAAGCCATACAAAAGTGAGGGTACTGGACTTCAGGAGGGCTGACTTTGGCAAGATGGGAGAGTGCCTCAGAAAAGCACTAGCAAACAGGCTAGAAGGAGGGGTGGAGCAACAATGGGGAATCATCAAAACTGCCATCACAGAGGCAACAAGCCTTCATGTGAAGCAAATAAACAAATAAAAATGAAAGACAAATCTACTATGGTTCTCAAAAGGGGTGGCTTGGAAAGTCATGGAGAAAAGGATAGCATTCAGGAAGTATAAGGAAACACAGAAGGAGCAGGACAGAGAGCTCTACCAATTAAGAGAGAAGGAAGCAGGGAGGGAAGTCAGAATAGCAAAGGCCCAAACTGAGGAAAAGATAGCCAACTCAGTTAAGAAGGGGGATAAAACCTTTTATGGGAACATCAGAGAGCATAGAAAGACAAAGGGAGGGATAGTGAGGCTGAATAGAATGAATGGTGGGTGGGCAGAGGGGGACAGTGAAAAAGCAGGGATACTGAACAAATATTTCTGCTCAGTATTCACAAAAGAGGAGGGGGAAGTGCCTAATCCAATTAACAGAAGCACTCTTGATAGGGAGGTTGATCCCAGGCCTTTCACAGAAGAAAGGGTTCTGCAAGAACTCCTAAAACTGAAGGTGGACAAAGCAATGGGGCCTGATGGAATTCACCCCAGAATTCTAAAAGAATTAAGGGAGGAGCTAGTGAAACCACTGACTACTCTTTTTAATAAATCATGGGAGGATGGTGTGTTACCTGAGGACTGGAGGAAGGCAGATGTGATTCCCCTTCACAAAAGTGGGACCAAGACAGAGGCAGGAAACTACAGACCTGTCAGTTTGACCTCTGTGGTAGGGAAAGTGATGGAGTCACTTCTGAAGGAAAGAATAGTTGAGTACCTAGAGGCCAGTGGGGTACAGGACCCAAGGCAGCATGGATTCACAGTGGGAAGGTCATGTCAGATGAATCTAATAGATTTCTTTGACTGGGTGACCAAAGTAGTAGACCAGGATGGGGCTGTGGACATGGCCTACCTAGACTTTAGCAAGGCATTTGACACAGTCCCACACAAAAGATTAATAGTCAAATTAACCAGCCTGGGAGTGGGTCCCAGGGTGGTAGCCTGGGTAAAACATTGGCTGGACAACAGGACACAGAAGGTAATTGTAAATGGAGTCCACTCTGAAGAAAGAGGGGTTACTAGTGAGGTACCACAGGGTTCAGTACTGGGTCCAGTCCTTTTTAATGTCTTTATAAGTGACATTGCAGAGGAACTGGAAGGAAAAGTATGCCTCTTTGAAGATGACACAAAGATCTGCAACAGGGTTGATACACAAGAAGGTGTGGAAAGGATGAGAAGGGACTTGGCAAGGTTGGAGGAATGGTCAGAAGTATGGCTGCTAGGATTCAATGCAAAGAAATGCAAGATAATGCACCTGGGAAACAAGAACCCAGGAGAAGATTACACAATGAGGGGGAGGTAGTAACAACAACAAAAAAGGAAAGGGACCTGGGGGTAATCATATCAGATGACCTTAAGGTTAGCAAGCAATGTGAGAAGGCAGTAGGGAGGGCTGGGGGTATACTGGGATGCATAGGGAGAGGCATCACCAGGAGAAAACAGGAAGTTGTTATCCCTCTGTACAGACAATTGATGAGACCCCATCTGGAGTACTGCATCCAGTTCTGGAGACTCCATCTCCACAAGGACATAGACAGGATAGAGGCAGTCCAGAGGAGGGCAACTAAAATGGTGCAGGGTCTGCAAGAGAAGCCATATGAGGAGAGACTAAAGGAGCTTAATATGTATACCCTTGAGGAAAGAAGGGAGGGGGACATGATAGAAACTTTTAAGTACCTCAGTGGAATCAACAAAGTCCAAGAGGGTAGCATCTTTCAGAAAAAGAGATGTGCAAGAACAAGGGGACACAATTTAAAGATGGGGGGGTTCCGGGGCAACGTGAGGAAGTATTTTTTTCACAGAGAGGGTAGTGGATGCATGGAACAGGCTTCCTGAAGAGGTTGTGGGGTCTAAAACTGTGGGAGAATTCAAGAATGCATGGGACAGACATAAGGCAATTCTTGTGGGGGGTAGGAAGAAATAGGCTCTTGGTTAACTAGGATCTGCGGCCTATCCTGTAGGTAGGGAAATGGGCAGACTAGGTGGGCCAATCGGTCCTTATCTGCCGTCAAAGTCTATGTTTCTATGATTAGGGACAAGCAGCATATCCTCAGCAAAATTTGGGATATCAGTGAATTGCTATGGGAAGGCAAAAGAATACAGATGACTCAGGATCTGCCAAAATCTGTGAGGCAAACCGAAGGAGTTTCACCCTATAGTTACAAGGCTTATTGCAGCTGGAATCCATTTCAAAATTAAATGTCCCGCTACACTGCAGGTGTGCCATATGGAGGAATGGCACAGTTTCGAATCGCATGTTCAAGCCGCTGAAAAGTTGCAGAAACTGTACCCAAATCTGTTTAAGTGAGAATGTGAAGCAGTAATGCATACTTGGATATCGGGATGACTGTTGGACTGTATTATGATGAGGACAGACACCAACAATCTGAGATAAAATGCATCAGAGAAGTTGTAACAGTGTATGGGCACTTAAGAATTCGTAGTTAGTGTTAAGCTACCGTTATTTTGAAAGCAGCCATGCTGGATTTATTTTTAGGTAGCGCTGTGAGATCGGCAGGTTTCCAGAGTGGAATATGGTATACATGGGAGCAGTTTTTAATACGTTTACCAGAATCTGACTTTTACCTTTAATGTTACTAAAGTTTGACAGATTCACTGGAGGAATTATAAGTTTTGAGCTCCAGGTCTTTATGAGTTAACTATCTTTTTATAGCACTCTGGAATAGCCAATTCAAGGTCTATCTTAGAATCTGTTCCTTTCAACTGTCAGTGTTTTGTCTTATATTATTAATGGGGGTATTTGGTAAGATAGGCGAACGAGGTATAATTAATCACTAAACGAGTACCATGGCATAATATAGGGATTTAGGAACTTTGTAGTAGTTTAGATTGATTAGGGATTGTAAGGTCCAAGAATAGCCAGTAGTATCGTATAAGTGAAGTAGAGAGTTAATATTTACCTTAATGTTTTCCACCTAGTTGATGTGAGTTGGGCGGGGGGGGGTTTATGGGGTTGTTTAGGGAAGGATACATCACAACCCAGATTTGAATAACGTTCTGGTGAGTAAATCAGAATGGTAAGAGAATGAATTTTTATTTTTTTTGTTATTGTGGGAGAAAGGGTTTATGGTCAAGAAGGTGTTGGGTTTTGTTTTTCTGTTTCGGGGGGTATAAGAGTGGGTAAGATACCTAGTCAAGTGGTAAAATCGGTTGCTTTAATCCTGGAAGATCTGAGGATACTCTGCAAAGGGCAAATACAGGGTGAAATATGTTTCATGGAACGTAAAAGGTTCACGTACTAGTATTAAATGGCACCAGGTGTTAAGTCATTTGCAGACATCACAATGTCAGATAGCATTTCACCAAGAGACCCATCTCTTGACTTCAGAGAATCTTTTTCTTAGACATCTATGGGTGGGACAAAGTTATACAGGGGGAAATTCCACTAATCAGTGAGGAGTGGCTGTTCTCCTTCTAAGGGGACTAAATTTTCAGTTAAATACAGCTATTGTGGATCCAGAGGGCCGATATATCTTTTTGCATGGGGTTCTGGATCAGATAGAATTAGTTATGGGATGTGTTTATGGGCCAAATATCCCATCCCCTATTTTTTTTTACTGGGTTAGTGAAAGTGATATCCAGATTTATACACCTTCCCTTAATTCTTGCAGGGGATTGGAATGTCACTATAACTTCTAATTTAGACAAGTCGAACAGTCGGGTCACTATACCATCCTTTGTGATCCTTGGAGAACCATTTTTCCTACTAGCCGGAAGTATACCTTTTATTCCTCAGTACATAAATCCCGATCTCGGATTGATTATTTTTTAGTTAGTGTTGAAGCCCTACCCCATATTTCAGATGTTGGCATAACTGCTAGAGTATTGTTTGATCACTCACCGGTATGGATCCTATATAATCCCAACCGGTATATCAAGCGGGAGAAAATATGGAAATTAAATGCACAACTTCTTAAAGACCCATGGGTTGTAGAGAAATTGCAAGCTCTTATCCGAAGTTTTTGGCAATCGAACTTAGGATCTATTGCTAACGTGGACAACATATGGGGGGCATTAAAATGTGTCCTTCGTGGGGAGTGTATTCGGATTGCTTCGACCCTCAAGAAAAAGTGAGAAGCTTCCTTACATGCCCTGTTAGTGCAGATAGAAACACTTGAACACAGCCCAACTCTGGAATCCTCTGAACAAGAGCAAGTCGAATTAACTAAATTAAGGCATCAATACGCGGACTTACTAAGGGAAAAGTCTGAATATGTATTACTCAAGACGCAGTCGAGGTATATAGACCAAGGAGATAAGGCAGGGCATCTGTTGGCTATGCGATTTAAAGAGCAAGAAGCTTCCCATTGGGTAAAAGCTATCTCCTCTCAATTCGATGGTACTCTGAAAACTTCCCCAGAAGAGATTACCCAATAATTTGATAGGTTTTACTCACAGCCATACTCTCATCCCTTAAATGTCCTTTCAAATAAGGAAGTTCAGGATTATTTAGAGAGGATTCCACTCCCACAATTATCCCAAGCTCAACAAACTCTCTTAACTCGGCCTATAACACAGACTGAAATTTTAACTGCCATCCAGGCTTTGACATCGGACAAATCTCCAGGTCTGGATGGATTTCCCACTAATTTATATAATGTTCTGGCAACTGACTTAACCCCCATTCTTGCCCAGGTCTTCGTCTTCCTTTGTGAAAAGGGTATATCTGATTTTTCACTTCTGCAGGCCCTTATAGTAGTTCTACCCAAACCCAATAAACACCCCAATAGTTACTAATTATCGGCCTATATCTCTCATGAATTGTGATAGTAAAATCCTAGCAAAAATTTTGGCTGCTAGAGTAATGCAAGTTTGGGAGGGACTCATAGGACCTGAACAGGTAGGGCTTATGAGGGGGAGATCCTCCCTGGACCATCGGAGGATGCTAGAACATATTTTCTCCATGTCCAGGGAATCTCGGGACCCAATGGTCTTGGTTTCCCTGGATGCGGAGAAAGCTTTTGACAGGGTATAGTGGAATTTTCTCTTTCTGACAATGGAAAGATTTGGTTTCCCTATCAAGTTTATTGAATGGGTGAAGATCTTAGATACCAGCCCAAACGCTATAGTATACTGTAATGGCATTCTGTCTAAAGGCTTTTCTCTTCACTCCGGGACTCATCAGGGTTGCCCACTATCCCCATTTTTGTTTAATATTCATCTAGAGTCCTTAATCAAACCCCTGAATTCATCCCCACAAGTGCATGGCATCATATTGGGCTCTCTGGAAGTTAAAATTTCAGCTTATGCTGATGATCTTTTACTGCATATCTCACATCCGGCTACCTCATTACCAGTTGCACTACAAATTATCTCTCAATGTGGATTGGTCTCGAACTATAAGCTAAAGTTGGATAAAACTACCCTATTGTCATTGAATAATTGTGTTTGTCCCATGGATTATATATATTTAGGTCTGAGGGAGTCATCTAAACTCATATATTTGGGAATAACTCTAATGCAAGGAGTTGCTCTGAGGAGAATGTTGAACCTGGAGAATCTGATGGTAACTATTGCAAGGGATTTAAATAGATGGGGGGCACTCCCGATGTCAATGCATGCTAGAATTAGTGTTGTTAAAATGAATATTCTCCCCCGTATCTTTTATCCCATTCATACGCTCAATTTGTTTATCCCAATGGCGTGGTTTAAAAAACTTCATGCATTAATATCCCGCTTTATTTGGAAAAAGAAATGCCCTCGCCATTCCTGTATAAAACTGGGCACTCCAAAATATTTGTGGGGACTTAGGTTGCCAAATTTCTATTTATATTATTTAGCTAGTCATATCTCAAAATATGCCCAATGGATCATAGATCTGGGGTCATTGAATCCCTCAGAATATACACCAGTTTTGTTACAAGTGGAAAGATATTTGATCAGGACAATGGGAATTTTGTATCGGTAAATAGATTACCTCTACAATTAAGATGCACAGTTATCGGTATATCGGTTAAAGTACATACTCAACTTTGTAAGTCTATGAAATATGAAAATATAAAATATATTTCACAACCAATATGTGGAAACCCTAATTTTAAACTTCAGGGGGCATTTATTTGTATCCCAAGGACACCAGAGAAATGTATTTCTGATCTCATACAAGATGGAAAATTATTTGAAACCCCAAACTACTCCAAGAACTGGGACTTCCGAGGTCACAAATCTTTAAGGTGTACCAGATCCACCATATGTTGTTGGATTGGTTCGGCATGCGAAAATAGGATACTAATCAAAAGGAGTTTCTCTCCCATATGCAATACCTTGCCTGATCACCCCACTCGGTCTCATGCTTCATGCACCTTTATATTTCCCTATATGTAACCCACAATATCTGGGGAATCCCAGTACTGGAGTACGGTACTGCCCAGGCTACCCAAAGAATGGGATCGCATTTGGTTAGATCTCCACCAATACTCCTCAAATAATAAGTTACGCCTTACCCAATTCTATATTCTCCATAACATATATTTTACTCCAAGGCATTTGCTTAGAATGGGTAAACTTCCTATGGCAACATGTTCTAGATGTGCCTCTGCAGATGGTACGTTGTTTCATATTCTATGGGAGTGCAATAAAGTAGTCTCATAATGGGAGAGAATCAAGGCAACAATTAGTCACCTCTTAGGTTTAATGGACCTTTTCTCCCCTGAAATATGTACTGTAGGGGCTCTCTCATTGATCCCTGTTAGGGAAAGAAGGTTCCTTATTTCCTTAATATCCTTAGTGGTAAAGAGACTGGTATTATGTCACTGGCTAGACCGGGAAGAAATTTCTTACTCGAAATGCCTAAAGGAAATTCTGTATAATTTAAGGATCGAGAAAATAATAGCCACTCTTAGGGACCGTCCTCAAAGATATGACAAGAGATGGGGCAAATTGGAGACTTTGTTAATGTTGTAAACATTTCCTTTAAATATCAAGTGAATATATAAGGATATACACCACGGCTTTTTGAGTCTGACATGATAAGGATGAAAGTCGTTTGATAGTTCCTATATTTTTACTGTACATCCATGAAATATAACCCCCTCAATTTTCTTTATTTACTTACTTTAACCTTATGTTAGTCTTGGTATCTTAGGGAAGGAAGGGTTAATAAGGGAGGGGGGATATATGTATTGCTTGTGCAACTAATTCCAAGATGTGTGGTCTTTACATATTGTGTAACGTACAATGTATGTACAAGTTTAATAACAATTAAGCTTATTAAATTTCAAAAAAAGAAAAGCAAATATGCATCTAGTAAGATTATGTTGTTTACGCAGTTATGCAGTGTTTTGTTTTGCCTATTTGAAGCTGCATCATATGAGCATAAACAAGACTGGAAGAAGTTAGCAATTGGTCCAACTGACAAAATTCAAACTGTTAATTGATCAATTTCTTCCCATGCCATCCCAGCTTTTCTTTAGAAAGAATTATACCGGATCTCTGCACTTGAGAAATTCTATGAATGAGCAAGTACTGATGCCTTCTGTTACAATTCTAAACAGAATAATGAAAATGGTAATTAAACATTTTTTGATTATTAGGGGAACAAGATTTAGATCTATCTCGTTACCATGTTGTTACTTTTAAGTGGGGACATACATGTAAACCCAGGGCCTTTACACACTGAAACATTGGATATGGATATATTAAAATGGAAAGAATTTACCATTGCTCATTTTAACATGCTTAGTTTGGTAAACAAGATGGATGTACTGAGAGAGTGGGTGTTAGAATATCAACAAGCTATAACAGTACTTACGGAGACATGGCTAAACTCAAGGATTCCAACCTCCTACATAGGAATAGAAGGGTATCAGACTGTGAGAAGGGACCAAAACAAAAGGGAAGGGGATATATTATTTTATGCAAAACAAGCAATTCTGATCAGTAGTATTGCATGACAAATTGATTCATTAGATATAGAAATCCTGCTAATTGAACTGAAATTTCCATACTCTCAAGCAATACTTCTTTTAGGTCTTTATAGACCTCCTAAAGTAAAAACAGTACAATTTAGTACCGTGTTCGAGTATCTGGTAAAATACTGAATAGCAGCTTATTTTAGCACCCTCTTTATTTAGAGCGAAGAGGGGTGAAGTACTATTTAGCACTCGATTGAATTAGCATGTCAGCTTCATGTTCAGTTACAGCACTATGCTCCCTGTAATATTAGCGATCAGCTTATTTTACCACTTTGTCAGTTAAGCTAATATAGCAAAAATAAGTTGAAAGCCAATATTTCCTGCTGTACAGTATAAAAAGACCCATGAAATACTACTGATCAGGGACTTTAATGTAAATTGGTAAACAATAACTCCAGAACATGAACTTGTGGATTTAACAACAAGCCTTGTTTTACAGCAATTAATAAAAGGAGCTACAAGAATTAATATAAAGGACAGTAAGGCTTCTACCATTTTAGATTTGATTTTTACATCTAATAAAAAAAATATAAAATAAGTGGGATATTAATGGACACATTTAACGATCAACAAGGTGTGTATGTGAGATCTAAAGAAAAAAAGTGAATGGTTTGGTATATGGGAATGTAGGAGGGTGTTTAGAAATGTTGAGTATGTATATGTTATGCAAGATTTAGAAATTAGAAACTGGAAAAGAGTAAATTTAATCCCCACGGTAAATAAGGCATGGTAGTATTTCAAAAAAGAATTCATAAAAGTGTGTGATTCTTATGCTCCACTAAAAAAAGATATGTTGAAGTCCAAAAATGCTATATGGTACAAGGGAACCCTACATAGAATTAAAACACAAAGAAATAAGATCTGGAGAAAGGTGAAGAAAACTAATGCTCAGTCAGACTGGGAAAATTATTGTGCTACAAGAAATAAATATTTAAAGAAAGTAAGAATGGCTCAAACAGATTATTATTGAAGAGTGTTAGAGGCTAGCCAACAGATAAATTCTGGACGATTTTGGCATTTGATTCACAAATTGCAGAATCCAGGAACAAATAATTACCTAAAGGTATTTAAAATTAACGATGAGGAAATAGAATTAGAACCTAAAAGTGCAGATTATTTTAATGATTTATTTATAAAAATTGGTGCATTACATGATGGGTTGGACCAAGCAATACCAGTCCAACAAAACTATGTAAATAAACAGGATAGGACACTAGATCAGATGTTTCAATTTGGTATGTTGGACCCCAAGGATATAATGACAGAATTACTAAAACTTAATGTAAGGAAAGCAACAGGCCCGGATAATCTAAATAACAAACTGTTGAAATATGCAGCACCAATTATTGCATATCCGTTAACATCGATATTTAATTTAACTTTGAGTACAGGTGATTTTCCAATTGAATGGAACATAGTGAAAGTGATGCCATTTTTAAATCTGGGGCAAAAAGTGAAATCACAAATTATACACTAATATCATTAATACCAGTAGTTACAAAAATCTGTGAAAAAATGGCATATCAAATTAAGGCTTTTTAAAGACTAAAAATATTTTGAACCCTAACCAATCAGGTTTTAGGGAGGAATATAGCACCCAGACAGCATTACTTAAAATAACTGCAGATATACTAACTGCAATGGATAATGGAATGCAAACTGGAGCCATATTAATAGATATTTTGATACTCTAAATCACAATATTATGTTTTAAAAATTACGATATTTTGGCTTTTCAGTAGAGGTTGTCACATGATTTCATAGTTATTTAAAAGACAGGAAACAAAAGTTAAGCTTAGATGGGCATTGTTCAGATATAAAAAAAAATCAGACAAGGGGTTCCACAAGGGTCAATATTAGGACCCCTCCATTTCTATTTGTACATGGATGTCATAGAATTAAATTAGACAGGCCTAAAATATCATCTGTACACTGACGATACCATCATATATTAACGTGGGACAAAAATGCAATATATTCAATCAGGATAACAAGAAGGATTTAATAAGATACAAAAACTATTTTTTTAAGAAATAAGTTAGTCTTAAATGCTGGCAAAACTAAAGTTATGCTATTCTGACAAAGGAATAGAGATCTATTTATAGATACTATACTTAAAATAACTGCTCATGATGGAACTAAACTACAACAGGTTATAGAGTACAAATACCTAGTTCTTTGGATAGATCCTTACTACAGATGGACAACACACATACTGTAGATATAATGGTAAAAAAATAGGACAACAGCTTAGAATGTTATATAAAATAAAAGCCATCCCTGTGGCATAGAGGGCTAAGGTTCTGGCGCCTTACTTCGACCCACGCCAGTGACCTGGGTTTAGGAATGAGCCTGGAGCTTCAGAGGTCAGCATGGGGGGGAGGGTGGAGCTGGATGGAGCTGCTGACAGGCAGGCACTCCTTTCTGGGGAGGAAGTGTGGTGTCCCTCGGCTGATGGGCGACCCCCAGTAGAGGCTGAAGGAAGCTTGGGCCAGATGGGGCCTAGGCAGTAGGCCAGGGGTTGGGGGAAGGAGGCCGTGACTGGGGCTGTTCAGTACATGCACACTTCCATGCACATGCACGCTGACTCTTGGGGTCTCTGTGAGAAAACTAGAGAAAATGCCAGTCGGCAGGGTGAAAAATGACTCCCCACAGGTGCCACTCCCGGGACAGACAGGTAAGAGCCAATGATTCTGGGGGATGGGGCTTGGGAGGTTGGTCGGATGGGGGCCGACCGGCAGGGGAGAAAATATGCCATGATAAAAAAAAAAAGAATGTTATATAAAATTAAGAACAAATTTACTAAACAGACCAGGCGGCATGTGATTAATACCATGATTATCCTAATAATAGACTATGCGGAGGTAGTTTATAGTGGTGCTTCAACAGATTTAAAAAAATAGATATTATTTATAATCATTTTGCAAAATATGTTTTGGATGCAAATTGGCATATACACTATTGCAAACTTTATCATGAACTAAATTGGTTACATTTGGACCTAAGAGAAATGTACACATAGGTAAAATAATGTATAATAGGGTTAATAATGATTTGCCAGAATACTTTACTGATGAGTTGAGAATAAAACAAAAAATCTGGACTGAGATCCTCACAGTACTTTAAATTTGAAGTTCCAAATCATAGAACTAAGGCTGGAGGTGTTAGTATTTCATGCCTTGGTCTAAAAGTGTGAAACAAACTACCTAACTACCTCAGACCTCAAAACATTAGAATTAATTGGAAAAATATTAAATTGTGGTATTAATTACAAGCTGCTTGTTTAAGAACTTGTTGTGTACTTGTAGATTCAGGTTAGACAATGTAGTAGTCATGCTATTAAGTAGGTTGGAGTAATAACGTGGTGCTTTGTGATCCCAAAATATAATAGGGTTATGTCATTGAGCTGTTTATGTATTTGTGTTGTGTGGTTATACAATTAGGCAGTATTGTACTCTTTATGTTTATGTATAATGCACTCTTAAAATGTTTTAAATGAATGTTGATGTGTAATGTATTTGTGTTGTGTAGTAATATAATTAGGCAGTATTGTACTTTTTGGCCCAGATATTCAAACTTCACCCAAAAAGTGCGCAACAGCAGGAGCAAGCGCAAGTCCACTGTGCCCATGCCCAAGAAGTGCGATATTCAAAAACTGCGTAGGCCAAGATGTGCCTATGGCCAACTACTGAATATCGCACCACCTGTGCCATAGTGCAACTAGGGAGGTGAAGCTGAGCATATCTGATGCGCCATAGTGCAACAAGGGATGTTCAGCTGAGCAGTCCAGATGCACCATAGCGCAACCAGGGATGCCCCCAGCAGCAGGGCAGCAATGCAACAGTACAATCAGGGATGCAGGGGTCCAGCACCCATGCCATAGATGGGCAGAGGAACACACAGCAGAACAGACATTATCCTCCACACCCTATGCACTGCATAACCGGGGGAGAGCTGGAATAACCAGCGGCCCATGGATACTGGCAACCAACCCATAACCAGGCCATGGTGCCCCAGCACACACCCTGGCAAGCTGTGACTGGCACACAAGGATGGCTGACCACCCCATACCACACAATCCCACCAATGCAGAGTACACCTTGCACCATGATCCCCATACACCCTGCCCAGGAGTAGCACCCAACAGTGCAGGACACCCCATACATGCCACCACCCCCACTGTGCCAATGCAACCCTGTGCACCATGGAGCCATGCAAGGCAGCCCCACCATGGGCACCCTGCAGTGGGTGGCAGCAGACAGTGATGCAACAGATGTGTACACAGTGCTGCCCTGCATGTCCCCCCCGAGGTACAACTGAGAGACCAACCATGCATCAGCACACGAGGTACCCCACATAAGACAGGGCATGCCCCAGACCCCACCTCCAGTGGTACAGCACCCTGCACACCCTCCCAAGGACACATCCCATCCCAGCAGTGGCCACAACAGCCAGCACAGACACGCACAGTGTAGCATGGAGGCATGCACCACACAAGATGCAACACAGTGCATGGACAAACACCCACCCATACCCAAGGGTACACCAACACAGGGGCACAGTAGTGGGTCAACCAGGCCACTGGCATGTGGCCACGGCTGGCATGTACATACAGCCAGCACCCCTACATTGCACAGGTGTGCCAGCCACCCTGCGCAGGCACCATGAAGCTGTATGCCATCAGCATGCTGCCAGAACACAAGTGACAGACACTGGAGCACATCCCCTGCAACAGACACAAGTGACAGCATGGATGAGGGACAACAACAGCGGAGGCCACAGTGCCACTGGAGGCAGACGTGCACCATACTGGCGATGGCAGTCAACCTGGCATTGTGCTGGGTACAGTTGTTATCCAGCATGGACAGCCACCACTGACACGCCAGCAGACAATGCATATCACAGACATGCAAGGGTGTCAGCTGCACAGGCCATGGACGGTCTGACAGTCTGACAGGGGTGCCATGCACACAGTGAAGGCTCCATGGAGCACTGTACTCAGGCATCCAGTGCACAGAGTACAACACACAAACCACAGACAGTGACTGATCCCCCTGCCCACACCATAGGTGGTTCACTTCTGCACACACACACACACACCTCCTCCTCCTGACCCCTTGGTGGTGTATTCAGTGCAGGAGCTCTAATATCTCCCTCCTGACCCACAGCAGCTCTTGAATGTTCTGCTGGATCTGCAGGAGTCTCCGGCCACCTAGGATGAGGGAGCAGAGTCAATAGGTGTGACTGTCCATCCCCCTGCAGTCCACCCATTGTGCATGGAATACAGCCATGTGACACACCCCTGTGATGGTGTGCGACCACCCACAGTGACCATGTCCACAAGACCTGCCCACCCAGGCAGCCACAGCCAGTTGGACCACTGCACACACCCACCACCCATGTCCTGCACAGCACCACCATGGCCGTACAGTGACTTGGCTATGCGGTGTGAAGGCAGTGCCACAGCCATGTGCCCAGTGCACGCATGGACCACCATTGATGCACTCCTAGACATGCAGTGCCACTGGACAGTGTTGACTGTAACAAGTTGTGTGCATGGCAGTGGTGTCAATGGATAGTGGCCATGCCCCACTGCCCGCCCAGTTAGCCAGCATGCAATAGTAATCATGGATGTAAGGCACTCACCATCAGCAGGCTGGTCCACACTCCGTAGACCACCATCATCCCTCCTGTCCCTCTGCTCCAACATGCGGCGCCTCCCCTCCCTGTTGCACAGCCGTTCTTCTGGCCCTAAGGTGAAAACATGGAGAGAGGAACATCAGTACAATCTGGTAGCAAAGTCCCCCTGCCCCCCATGAGTGTGCAATCCCACACAGCCAGACACACCACCACCCCGGCCAACACCGGACGCCCCCCCTTGTGCCGGACACATGCAACCATGATACCCGTATAGATGATAAAAGTGTATGGATGTTGCACCTACCTGACCATGGCACCGTGCCCCTCCTAGCATGTGCCCACAGGCGGGCAAGCAGGTCCAGGTCCCTGTGCTTCAGGTCCCCATAATGGTGGCAGCACTGCTTCACCATCTGCCCCATACCGGTGGCCTCCTCCAGGGTGTCAGCCACCTCCTGCCATACCACACTCCTGGCCCTGTCCAGGGGTGCCTCCTCAAACAAAGCCCCAACATGGGACTTAACTATGGCCACAAGGTTTGCGAGCTCTATCTGGCTCCACACCACAGCACACCTCCACGCCATCTCTGCTGCCCAGTTCAAGCAAAATGGCGATCTGCAGCTCGGTCCTGCCACGTGCAGATGCTGCGTGGTACAGCGCTGCAATTCCCTATCGTGCTGTCACCGAACGGCGTGGTAGTGGTGGACCCATGCCTGACGCATGGTGCCTAGGGGCAAAGGTCAGGCACAGGGTCAAGGGTCTCTGGCACACAGACAGCCACAGCATGATTGGAATCCAATGCGTGTAGCACAATTGGGTGCCTGTGTGCCACCTCCTGTAGTGGTCTACAGCGCTGTTGCCCCAGTGCGCCTATGATGCCCCAGTGCCAGAGCGCCATACAGGTGAACAGCGCCGTAGCGCCACTGTCACAATGGTGGCTGTGCCATGCATTGCCTCCCGTGCACAGCACGTCAGCAGCATGGCAGGTGCCTGCATCATCAATGCGCAGTTAGGTGTGTACTGCACATGTCACAGAACTGCGCCCTTGGCTCAGCACATTCAACACAATTGCGCAAAGCGCAACAGCGCGATATTCAGCCGGCATATGCAAATCATCTAATCAGCCATTCAATGGCGCAGTCACTGCATTTGCATCCACTTAAAGATGTGCCTCGCCTCATTTGCATGGGTTGCACTATAAAAGTGTGACATTGGGCTGCACTGGCCATAGTCGGTTACTGCAGTCTATTGCAGTGAGTTGCATGCTGTTTGAGAGTGTGGACTATGGTGTTTGGGACATGCATGGGACTGCACAGTCACAAGTAACACCTGTCATTCTCACAGGATGAATCATGACCGAGCTTGTGGTGGAGGAAGAGGAACAGAGTCGTGGGAGGAAGAGGCGGCCAAATTTTACAAAGGCCGAGACAGATGCCCTGTTTGAGGCCTACCTCGACCAGGAGCAGTTTCTCAGCGGACACCGGGGAACACCACAAGCCCGTGCTGCTGCATGTGAGGAGGTGGCGCATGCTGTAAACCTGCATGGCAGCCACCAGCACTCCATGCAGGAGTGCAAAAAGAAGATGGGCACGGACAGGCGGAGGATTAAAGAGAAGGTGGCTGCCGTCAAGGCAGCATGGTCTGCGACCAGTGGGGGACAGCCAGAGGTGCTATGCCTGACCCCACAGAAAGAGCGGGTTGCTGGCAGCATGCAGCATTGTGCCATTGAGGATGTTCCAGGTGGTGGATTCTAGACGGGTGGTAGCCCGTCACTGCATGGTAGGTCATGGCCTGTCTATTGGGGGGGACAGGGTAGGTCACATGCAGTAATGCTTCTTTTTTTCCCTTACAGCTCCTGAGCATTTGCATGGGTCAGCGGTGTTGGGATTCTCCACTGAGGCCAGTCACATGGAGATGGAGGAGGGCCCATCCACCTCCACAGGAATACGGGGGCCAGGGCGACAGTGGGCCCTCCTGGACTCCAGACTGATGTTGGTGGAGCAGGTGCGGAGGAGGCCCTGCCCATGTCTCAGCGTGCAAGCGTCCAAGGATGCCAGCATGCTGATACTCGGGCTGGTGCCGGATCTGTCACCGATGATGATGGAGCTAACGTCATGGGCAGTGACACATGTGTGCCACAGGATATCCACACAACAGGTGACATTGCGGCCATGGCTGTGGGTGGTGCCACCGTGGAGGCCTGCGTGTCATCACAGTCCCAGCCTGTGCCTGTATGCACCAGTGTGGCAGCACTGGTGTGTATCCAGGACAGTGGGACTGTTGCAGCCACTGTGGCAGCACCATTGAGCCCTGGGGAGTGGCAGCTGGAGGGGCAGCATCAGTAATCGGCCAATGGCCATGGGGGTACAGTGTCAGTGGGCAGCGTCAGTGCACCGCCTGTGGACATGCCTAGGCCTGGCCCTGGTGGGCAGCATCCACCCTCAAGGGGTGATGAGCATCAGGGCTGCTAACACCCTGAGAGACAGCATGCCGATCAGGCAGATGACCTCTTGGATAAGCACACCCGCATACTGCAAGCATCAGTCAATCAGCAGATGCAGCTTGTGACGGCGGTGGATGCACTAAGTGTGGCTCTGTGCCAGGCAGAGGAGCGGCGCAGCAGAGACACCGCTCTGCTCCTGGCAGGGATGGACCGGTTGCGGGAGGATGTGACTGCTGCCATTGACAGGCAGATACAGGCATTCACAGCTGTCATGGCCACAATGGGCACACAGTTATTTGCCCATGCATTGCAGACAGCACGCAGTGCAATGTCCACCCCCCATTCCCGGCATTGTGCGACACCATCCTTGTCGACACCGGGTTTAGCTGTGGGCATCCCAAGCATGCCTGACACAGGCATGTTCGGTGTGCTGCAGACCCCTGCACGAGCAAGGTTGTGTTCACGCAGTAGAACACCTGGGGGACCGTCGGTGCCACCCCATGAGGCTAGTGGTCAGCCTGTCACTGTTGGCGGGTCTTGGCGTGGCTGCACATGCATCCGTGGCAGCCGTGGCACTGTGGCACGTGACTGACCTGTCTCCCAGCATGGCTACTGTCTGATGCTGCCCTGTGTGCATGGTGTCATTCAGTGGGCAATGCAAGGGTGGGTACCCGGCCTTGCACGCACACACACAGTCCATCTGCACACCCTCCCGGCTGCTGTCCACTGTTGCGTGTGCATGATGATGCCTGCGTTATGCTGTATGCCACTATGCAATGGTGCTCAGCATCTGACACATGCACAATGACAGACAGTGGGTGTGGTGGTCTGTGGACATGTGTGTGGCTAGGGGTGGCAGTCTGGGTCTTCGTGCCTCCTACCCTTTGTGCATGTCTGGTGAGGTGTGTGTGTGTGTGTGTGTGTGTGTGTGTGTGTGTGTGTGTGTATGACCGCGTGCCATGTTAGACCTCGCCCATCCCTGGCGGTTGTGTGCAGTTCCATGCCTGGCCACTTCCCTTGATGGCATGCACCCCTGGTGTGTGTCCATGCATGTTTGTGGGTTGTGCCTTTGCCAATGGTGGTTGCACATGGCTCCATGACTTACCTGGGTTGGCTGAAGTGTTCCTCTGTGATGGTGTCCCAGTGCAGCTGTGCCAGCCGGAGCAGTCGGTGGTCCCATCACCCAAGGGGGAGCTGCCCATCACCATCATCACTGGCGTCCTCATTGTCCCCATCGCTGTCCCCCTCTTCGACCTGTACAGCTATCCCACATTCGTTGGCCATGTTGTGCAGGATTCAACAGGCCAGGAATAGCCCGCAGGCCTTTGAGGGGCTGTACTGTAGGGCACCGCCGGAGGTGTCCAGGCAATGGAAACGTGCCTTCAGCATCTCGAACACCCACTCAATGACATTGCATGTGGTGGCATGTGCCTCATTGTAGTATTGCTGCGATGGGGTTGTGGGCCGCCGGAAGGGTGTGAGCAGCCAGGGGCGGAGTGGGTATCCACTGTCACCTGTGTGTAGAGGGTGGAGGTTAGTTTGGTGATCAGCACCGCCCTGCCCCGGGCCATGTAGGCCACTACCCATGTCACCTCTGGCCATGCCACCACAGGCCCTATGATTGTCCATGTGGTTTGCATACTCAGCCACTAGGTAGCCAGTGGGGATATTCCTACTCTCGAATCTGTGGCACAGTGCTGACTCGTGCCAGATGAAGGCATCATGTGCTCCCCCAGGGTGCGTGGCACAGACATTGATTATGCACCCCCTGGCATCACACACCACCTGGCAATTGATGCTAGCATAGGCCTTCTGATTGATACATGTGGCCCCCTTGGGGCCAGGTGGTGTGTGGATGGCCACATGGGTGCAGTCTATTGTCCCTAGCACACCAGGCATTCGTGCTACCCTGTGGAACTCCTGTATGTTTGCTGTGCACTCCGCTGGTGTGCTGGGTAAATGGATGTACTCCGCAGCATGTGGCAGCAGTGCGCTGAGGAATTGGGTGAGGTGGCATGGCGCGGCCAACTGGGTTATGCCTGTGGTGTCCCCTGTTGGTCTCTGGAAGGTACCCATGGTGAGCAAGCACATGCAAGCTGTCACTTTAGTCTCCACTGACAGAGCATGGCTCTGTCGTGTGGGTGACTGCATCACATCACTGCACAGCTCACAGAGTCACCTCAAAATTGCCTGATTCAGGCGGTACCAGCCCATTATCTCAGTATCGCTGTACAGCTCAAAGCTGGTGTGGGCTTGGTACTGCCTGTTGGGGGCATACCACTGACAGGCCCTTCCACGGCCACGCCCCCCTGCTGCCAGCCTTCTCACCCCCCTCATTACTGCCTCCATCTTGATGGTGGCACTGGCCATGTCCCTGGTTTGTGTTCACCCCCCCCGGCAGCTGTTTATGTGTTCCCCCTGCTGTCCTGGCTGCTACTTCCTCTGCACTGGGAACACCTTCCTGTGGTGGCCTCTGTGCTGTGTGGCACTTCCCCCTTTTGCACTGGCTGTGGCTCCTCACACCTTCCCTGTGCCTCTGTTTTCAGGGTGCCCTTTCCTTGGCCTGCCATGTGTGTCCCTCCTGCCCTGTTTGTGTGGCTAGAGTTTAGCCTCATGTGCCTTCCCTGTAGCGTTCTTGCACCTCTCCCTTGTTCCTTTTTATTTTGGTTCATTTCTGCTATCGTGCAACTTCCGCTTGCTCCCCTATTGCGCATGGTGCATGTTGTTGAATATCGCACTGCGCCATTTATGCACGGTTCCTTCCCATTCAGTTGTGCATACATTCATTATCATTGCGCTATTGCTCAGTGTGATTTGGGGGGTTCATCTGCCTCCCACTGAATATCGCAGAATGGCGCATTTTTGGACTTGCGCTGGAGCAACCCTATTGCGCATGGCACAACCCTTTTGAATATCTGGGCCTTTGTGTTTATGTATAATGCACTCTTCAAATGTTTTAAATTAATTGTTATTAATATTTGTAAAGTTAACTGATTCCTTCCTTTTTGTAACCAGGATGACTGTATGCTGTCCCTTGTAAATGAGCTTCCCGCTCAATGGGAATATAACCATGTTCATTCATGAAATTAATAAACATCATTGCTACTGCTAATACTACTAACATAGAACTCAGAAGCAGTCAGGAGTTAGTTCGGAGTATCAGATGCTTTTCAGGAGTTGGTTGGGCCTACTGACACTAAAAGGACATAGGAATGCATTAAAGCAATAGGAGATAAGAAGCATCTTCTTGCTTAAAACAGATTCAATGTAAACATTTCAGTAGACTTCAAAGAGACGTGTTTTCAGGTTGTACCTTTCATTCACAATAATGACACTTTGACACACCTAGAAGAGCCTTGCACATTTTATCTGTGAAAATATTGCATGTACCTGGTCTCTCCCTGTCACTTAATCATGGCAGCTAGTGATACCTACTCTGTCCACATTTCCTCCATGAATTTAGATTCAGGTCACACACCCAACAGAAATACCTGGCTAGCCATTGGTCAACAAGGAGGGCTTGTCCCCCTACTATGCAAATATTCCAGATCTGCCACCCAGTAATATACCAGTGTGAAACCATTTAAGGAAAAGTAATGCTTCATTAACTGGATGCTACTGATATTAACTGGTTCATACTGCAAGCCTAACATTTTTATTTAGGCAATAATACACATGCTTTTATAACTGGATGGATTTGCCATGAAACTCACTCATATGCACGTATAGTTTTTTAAGCTGTGACTTACAGTGCATGTCCTTGTTAATGGAGAGAGGGTTATCAGTAACCATACTGAGGTGATGCACTTGCAGCCGGTGGAAGCAACAAGTAAAATGTATCCAGGTGGGAGAAAGTGAAGCCATGGGGAGTGTCTTATTAAACAGATGCGGGTGGCCAGGAGGGATGAGCAGCAATTAGAGCATCATGCCTCTTAGCTGCTTGCTGGGCGGCTTCATGCAGATGAAAAGGTCCAGCTGCTGTTGCATTGGAAAGGCTCTATCCTTTCAGCTACAAGAAGATTCCACCCACAAGTGCTGAAAGGTTTCATGATCAGCCTGGCTGATCATTGAGCTCTCACTGTCAATCCCAACACAGCCTGAGCTGCATTGGACCTGACCACACCTCCAAAATACCATTATTTTAACACAATGTTTGCTACACATGCATGAGCATGCAAACATAAAAATTATCCTAGTAGGTAAATACAGCATGGTGCCCCTGCAAATGTTGGGAACCTCTTGCATACAGTGTGCAGTGGTAAATTTAGAGGATTTTGTAAGTGATAGTACTATCACTTCCAAGAGTCCACTAATCAATAGGCACAATGGTGCGTGACTGTGGCCCTAACTAGCAGCAGTGGTGCCATTCAGCAGTTCCATGCAGTGGCAAGAAACCTACCCCTCTTTGGAAAGATCCTTAATGTAAAGATAAAACTGATCCAGGTAGTCTAGAGATACTCCCTCTCCCATAATCCCTCTATGCTATAATAAAACAGATCCTAGAAGTCTCATGGTAACCTCCTCCCACCCAATCCCTGATGTTATAATTCAATAAATCCTGATAGCCCAGCAGTACCTCACTCCTGCTCCAATCCTCATATAAAATGAATTCAACCCTGGTAGTCTAGTGTCCCCCCTTTCCCTGATCCTAATGTAAAATTAATCAAACCATGGTAGTATAGTGTTACTCCCTTCCCACTCTGATCCTTTATGCAACATGTCATCCACTCACCCTGATTCACTTCCCTCAGCATCCACCTCACCCTCCACCCTGTCTGTCACACTGCCCCCCCAAATACACCTGTCCATGTTGGGGGGCAGAACTGTACATGGTGATCAGTACAGACCCTACACTCACCACTTTGGCCGAACACTGACTGACAGGGGCTGAGCATGTATGTATTATAGTGTTTCCACAATATGCACATGCTCAGTGCCTGTCATTCAGACTGCAGCCAGCTGAGGGGGTAAGAAAAGGGTATGTGCCAGTCACCATCTGTGCTTGCCTTCCAATGAGGATGGGTGCATCCAGGTGATGCTGGTGCTGGATGGGGTTTGGAGGAAAGTTGGCTCTGTGTGGGTAGGATAGGGAGGGGGCATCATGGGACATCAGGGATCAGGGACGGCAGAAAATACCTCTAGACTATAAGGACTAGATTCAGTTTACATCAAAATTGGGGCTGGGCAGGAAAGAGGTACCAATAGACTAATAGTGCTGGATTAATTTTACATCAGGACAGTGGTGGGAGAGTTTACCACTAGGGGACTACCACCAGACTGCTAGGGTGGAATTAATTTTATATCAGAAACAGGACAATATGGGGGGAGGATACCACCATGGCTGGATAAAGTTTATATTGGAATTGGAGTAGGAGAAAGGTACCACTAGTCTACCAGGGTTTGCTGTCTTATAACATCTAGTACTGGGCAAAAGGATACCACTAGATGACCAAGATCTGTTTATTATAACATCAGAGATCAGCCATGAGGGTTTGCCATTAGACTTCCAGCAATTGATTGGTTAGTGTAAGGGGATGAAATGAGGGTGGGTTCAACTGGTGACATTTTGTGCAATGCTTCTATGCATTAGTGCATGGAGGCATTGCACAGAGCTTCTAATGGACACATAATGGCATGCGAATGGACCCTAAGCACCTTGCATGCCATATGCGGTCATAAGCATGTGGGTCTCTAAATACAGTACTTTAGAGCAGAGGAGCTATACCATTTTTCATGCACTATCCCCCTTTTCATCTGGGTCTGTTGCCAGAAGAGGACTATAGTGTGTCACACATATGTGCACTCTTTTGAACAGCCAATTGGTGCTGAGTGAGAGCCAAACAGATTGCATTACTCGACCGACAACCCCCTGGACTCATCTGAATCATATCTGACCCAGTGAAGTTTTGAGGGCAGTGCCAGAACTGAGTTGTCAGTTAGATCTCATAGAGTGAGTAAAGCTGTTGCTGATGGTCATAAGTCATCTGAAGAACCTTGCATGGAGCTTGTATGTCCACATCACAAAAGGTGACGAAGAGGTTTCTACAACCTAAGAGGGGCAGATTGTTAGAAGTGCTGTTTGCTGCCTGTGTCATAACACCTGAAACAAGAGAGAGAGAGAGAGAGAGACTGATTTCTACCTTCAAATAAAAGGAGGTGAAAGTGTGCTAATCTAACACTAGTGCCACAGCTGGCACCCTGCAGTGTAATAAAGACTGTCTGTACTGCTGTTTGAAAGGGCCTGTTTTCTGACTTCAGACAGTCTGGGGAACCAGTCAGTCAGTGCTACAGTGCTACAGATAAGCACTGGACAGTGAGTGTTTCACCCTATGGTCTAGAAGCTCAGAGGAATTGTGAGATGTGTGGCTTCTAGCTCTAAGACTGGTCTGTTCATCCTGAAAAAGAAGCAGAAAGGAGTCAATGAGGTGTAGATGTCTGGTAAGGCTGAAAAAACCTACAGCCACCTAGAAGAATCTACAACCTTTGCCACTTTTATGATCACCAAAGATCAACAACCTGAGAGTTCTGCATCTGAGAGACAAAGAAAGAGCAGCTGAAGTCATGAGGGAAATTGGTAACACTAAAACTTGAAGTACTCTCAGGGCTTGCCATGCAACTGGAATATGTTCTGTACATAGTCTGCAATCAAATCTGCAATTTGGCCAGTGGGACTAGGATCTGTGCTGGTGACGGTGTGCCTGCTGTGACATTGCATGTTTAATGAGGGGTGGGAGAGACACAAATGCAGCCCTTGGTGAATGTTGAAAACATTGTGACCAATTTCTGGTTGAGTTGCAGCAGCACTGTCTGATGGGTGTATGATATGGTCGCAGGAAGCAGAGCATGGTTATAGTTTATTCAGCATTCTCCGAGACCCTGGTCATACAGTAAGATTTGGGCTGCTTCTACATTTCTGACAGGCAGCTCCTTGCCCTCCATGGGAAGAATGACCAAGCTACAGAGGAGAGGAGGTGGAGGAGTAGACAGGGAGATGGAGACAGACAACAGCCTCACTGGTTAGGATGAAGGACTCCTTGCACCAGTAATTATGAAAAATAAAACACAGAAGATTGTGTGTCTATGGATTTTTTTTTACACACCTTCATTGTGTAATGACTTCATATACCTCTCAAGCTTCACTCTTGAGATTTATAGGTCATCACACACATTGGGTGTGTAAAAAAATCCATAACACAGTTGCCTATGCTTTATGCTCTTTATTATCTGTGCAGCACTGGGTTGTGCATCCTAGAAAAGCTAAGGTGCTTCTGAAAGTCCCAGGTTTCTTTTTGCCATCATGGCGCAGCTGGAAGCACAACAAAATGGTATTCATATTCCAAGTGGCCTGACCTCAAATCCAAGCTAAGGCACTTATGTCTTTCTCTTCTGTTTGTTTGGATTCCAAATATACATGCACACCACACCCTTGTGAATAATATATATATTTTTAATTTACTGATTTGTGGTCCACATTCAGTAATGCATATACAAATAAGAATAATAAAAGTATTTGTTTGCATTTGTATTCCAAATAAGAAAGGGTGGATGGTGAAAACAGAACACTGGTGCCCCATCACTACAGTAACTCTGCCTTTCAAATGCAGCCCTAATTTCCCATTACACATATTAAAAAAGCAGTTTGCAGATGGACTGTAGCAAGGTACTCAGGAGCAATGCATATGACAACTTATTAAAAGGTTTTTCCTACTAGCCAGGCAAATCATTTTTTAGTTTACTTTGACTTCAGGCAATCAATTCTTTGAAGTGACTTGAGTTTTAGTTTGTGATAACCAGTGGCTATATGGTAGAAATTAGGGCTATAAAAATGTCTTTTTCGAAATGCACAGCAGAATACTTGCTATTGAAGGGCAAATATTTTAAAAATTGAGTATTCATATTCAGGTACAGGGTGGGAGAAAAATTATTTTAACTCTCCCTGAGTGGCCAGGGCTAGTCTCCTAGACACCCTCCCTCCCTCCCTCCTCGCTAATTCAATCCTTCCTGCCCACCTCTCCTCTCCTCTCCTCTCCTCTCCCTGATGTCTTGGGGGACAGGAATGCTGGTTCCTTCCTCTGCACTACAGTATAGTCTATCACCACCAGTCCAACTCCACCATTCACAAAAATGGGCAATTATCTCCTGACCCATAAATTATTTCATGGGTGGGGGGGTCATAAGCAAAATATCCAGCTAACTCAGTCAGACCCCCCTCCTGCAGTGCACTCTGCACACTCTGCTCTATAGAAGCACAGAATGAATGGAGAGACTGGGCACCTGATCGGGAGTGGATGCAGGGCACCAGTGTCATGAATGGCACTAGTCAGCCTGATGAATCAAGCTGCCTAGTATCACCAATGATGCTACTGCTCCACCCCTCTGTTCCAGTCTTGCACCCACTCTCTTGCTCCATTAATTCAGCGCTATGAGGAGCAGATAGGGCACACTGCAGGAGTGGGACTGACTGTGCTGGATTTATATTTTGCCTGTAAGCCCCAATAATCATGGATGTGGGTTCAGGAATGGAAGACAATTACAATATGTATTTTTGTGAATGGAGGAATCAGACAAGCAAGTGAGTGACTGCACTGTCGTGTGGAGGCAAGAGACAGTATTTTTTCAAGGGGTACATTTTGTTTATGGTATGCTGCATGGGAGGGGGTGCTTGGTTTCAATGAGAGTGAGGGACAGAGGTTCTGGTCCAAGACGTGAGTGGAAAACAAATTACTGGTATGTGGCAAATGGTGGTCTATTTGAGCATTGCTCCCAAATACTGGGAAACCCAAGCTATTAGTCATGGCATTTGGGAATGGGAGTGCAAACAGCCCAAGGTTCAAGGGAGAGAAATAGCTACTTCCTTAAACCCCCTACTTAAACCTAGCACTTCCATTTCCTCTGCTTTGAGCATTTCAAAATGCTGCCCATCATGGGACCTCTCTTCTGTTCTGGGTTTCTGTGCTGCTCGCTCCTCGACTGCATGGCTGGATTGGCAGGGTGCTTTCCCTATCCATTTCCCTTGTCTTTTCTGCTCTCCATTTTCCCTCGCTTGGGTGTTTTCTCAGCTCTGCTCATTTTTCTTCCCACCTTTGCCTCCCTTCTCCCCATTGTTGCTTCCTTCCCTGTCTGTTCCATTCCCTGCACCTTCCTCCATCCTGGGTTGTTCCCTGTACCTCGTTTGCCTCCTGTCCATTTTTCCTCCATCTTCTCATTTCTATTGAGCATTTTTCTTCTCCGACTCACCAGCCATGGCTCAGTTTTCTCTGCAGGCACTTTCAATATGACGTCACCTGCTGCTTTCAGCTTCCTGCCATACTTCGTTCCGGACGCCCCATTTTGCCTGTAGGATTCCTCTGGACATCGACCTCCATCTGTATATTAGTGGCAACACATGCAACCTCATTGTTCTGTCTGTTTTCACCATCCGTGTCTAATGCCTGGTCACCTACACCAGATCCCCTTCCTGGTTTGCCTCTTTCACCAACCAGTCCTGCTTTGCCGTTCCCCTGTTCCTTCTGCGAACTGTAATGCATAAGCTTACTTTGTCCTTCATTTAAAAGGGTTGTATTGCTCTATTTTTCTGGAATAATATGTGCAGCATTATTCCTATTGCTGACCACACACAGGTCATGCTATACAAGACCACAGTGTATAGCACCAATGTTTTCTGTGTATATTGAACTGATCAATGATAAGGACAAAAGTTTCAGTTTCCCAGTGCTGCTCCCTATTACTGTGTGTCTCACTCTATTACACTTTGGAAGACAGAAAGTGGCTCCTTCATTCCTCTGTCAGGAGCTGCTTGCACTCATGCCCTTCCAGTCCCACATGTCCACATGCATGATGACCTTTTATCTATGACAATGTCATTCATTGGAATGCACACTGCATCCCTAGTCTGTCTGATAAGCTGAAAAGAAGTGCCCAGCATTTCTGACTCCTGATACCTACAAGGAGTGTTTTCCAAATATTTCCACTGCTGGTGCTGAATGTTTTCTTGAATCTGTCCTACCAATTGCCTCCCTCTACTGCTTTGCCAGGCTTGCTTTACCTTATTATTTCCCCTGTACTGATGTCAGTATGCATCATGGGCATACCACATGGAGGCTGCTTTCATCTCTTTGTGCTGTTATAGCAGGTGATCCATCAGCTGTTCAACATATCCTTTCCTCTCTTCCTTCTATCTTCATTTGCATTATAGTACTGTTGGTCTGCCCTGTCTCTCTTCACCATTGCTCCATTGTTCTGCAGTCTCCATCCCTAGCTCTGCCTTGTGGGGTATTAAGTAAATGTGGACTTCTTGTCTGCTGGGGTTGGGAGTCCTGCTTCACCATTTTTTTGGTCAATTTTTCAATTCCCCACCTGTTTGTTCACCTTCCTTCTGCTGCACCATCTCTGATTTTGCCTGGGTGGCATTCCTAGATATCCTTCTACCCAGCCTATCTTCTCACCTTGCTATGTCTCCAACTTGGACTACTCAGTCAGATTCCAGGATCAACCCCATCTACATCACCAAGATTCTGCTGTCACATCCCCACTGCTTGGTTCATTCCAATATGTACTTCTTTGATGGATACTTCCCACCCCATTAATAAGACTTGTCAGTTTCCTCCTTGTATTCCATTGTGCCATTTTGAAATTGTCTCTTCTACTTCCTCACCTTCAGCCTGGATTTGAACTGTCTGCTGGACTTCCTCCTTCTGTCTTCCTTTTGGGGCTTCCAGTGCACCACCATCTAGTGCTCAACTATCCATTGATTGCTCTCCTTGGATCTATCCTCACTTCAGGCTTCCAGTAACAATTCTTCCATCCTACCATGTCTTCTCCATCCATTACTCACACCATCAGTGGAATTCCAGCTCTGCCATCCACCTCTCAGTCCACTATTCCATCGACCACCTCCAGCACTCCAGCACTACCTCAGTTACATCTCTGGCATCCAATCAAGACTTTCCACTCTACTAACAGTCCTTGACCTGGCTGCCATCATAAAACTTCAGCTGCTCCAAAGCACTATTGCTTTCCTGTACTCACTACCCATTCACTATGAAGCCATCATATCATGATATTCAAGTACAGATAACTAGCACCCAGATATAAAGCTCATGCTCCTCCTTACGTTCAAATCGATCTAATCATATGTATATTTCCAAGACTTTAATACTGGATTCATAAAGACATCACAGACATCATTTAACCACCATCTTCCTTCATCTGAACATCCTTCTGACTTGGATTCTCCTTCATCATCCAGAGTCAACCTTCCTACTCACATCATCGAAGATTCAGGATATGACTCATCTATCTAACAATGGTTCAGGGTCATCAAAGATTCATAAGATACAAATCATCAGCCTAACAAGAAATAAACCTCATCCAATCATTTAGGATTATCTCCTCGTAGATTGCCTGGAGGATGGGCAGGTCAGTAGCCATGGGTCCTCTGAGGTTCCTCCACAGGATTTTTTTCCTCTCCTCCGTGCTACTGGTCACAGTCTCCGGAGTTGGAGGAGGTAATCTCAGACTGTTAATAATCTTTTTGAGCCTCTATTCCTACACCTACCCAGTATTCCTTCCAAGAGTGGGAATAGAGAAAACCAAAATAAAAGCCCATAACTTCAACATTCATAAGTATACACAAGCACTGTGCTATGCACCACACACTGAATGGGAGGTCTAAAATCCTGTGGCTTAATGGGTTGGAAATAGCTCCTCCTGCATCCCCTACTTAAACCTAGCATTTCCATTTGCTCTGCTTCGAGCATTTCAGAATCACCCACCATCCTTCATGGCCTCCTCCTCCTCTGGCACTCTTCTCTCACCCTTGATGCTGGGCCTCTATTCCTACACCTAACCAGCATTCCTGTCAAGGGTGGGAATAGAGAAAAGCCAAATTAAAAGCTCATAACTTCAAAGTTCATAAGCAGAGACAAGCACTACGCTATACACCACACATTGAAGTAACATTTGGCCCCTGCACAACCTTACTGCATTCTTGTTTTGACCATTTGAGGGGGTTAACATTGTTTTGATATTAGTAACTTTGTTTTTTGCGTTATAAATTCCAAAATGACAATTCATGATGAAATAAAGATAAACAGTACGTTTAAATGTTTCTTTCTGTTTGCAGGTAGGGATGTCAGCAGACTACTTCCTTTACATTTCATAAATGTCTTTCATGGCTTTATTGTGCTGGGGTGCATGGGGCAGTCAGATACATTGGCAACTCAGGTTCATGCTTGAGCTCATAAAAAAATGGAGGCTGGCAGGAAGATGATGTGAGAGTCTAACAATGCTGTTAGGTATTGGTGGTTTGAGATTTGCTCTAGAGACCAGAAAAGAGCATTGTGCAATACAACCAATAGTACACCTTTGGATTTGTAACCCCAATCATACAGTGGTATAAGATTGTCTTAGTTAAAGATACCATAAATCATCATTTCTCAATGTGCTAAATGAAACCAATTTGTATTGTTTTTTAAGCAATAAAATGAAAGTTTAAAAAAGACTTTCAGTTCCTTAAATTATCAAGCATATATACTGTATATAGGGTGACAAGACATAATAAGCAAAACACATTCTTGTGGAATACAAAACATGTAAATCAAGGCATTTCATTTTTGTCATATATTTATTTTGCCTGAAATCACAGAATAGTTTAATTTTAAGCTATATTAAAATTTTAAATGTAAAATCAATAGAAAGTTATGTGTTTAATTTTGGATAAATTTCACGTATTGAGGGTTGAGAAAGGTAAAAATTAAGGCAGCACCACAGATGGATATACAGCAGAAAAAAAATAATAGTGGACCTTTAGGGAGGTCCAACAAAATATCTGTGAAGCCTAATATTTCTGGTATTTGGGAAATAATATATTGTACATGCACAATGCTAAAATTAAGTACTAAAATGTATTTAATTTTAGGGATTAAAGGATTAAGATTGAGGGGTGAAATCCATAATGTGTGCACTATAAGTAAAGCAAAATTAAGAGAATGTTAATGTTAAACAAATGGATTTATCTCTGAAAAGATGAGCTGATAAATAACAGATAAAATTAAGGCATTCTTAAGCTTCAGAATTAAATGGAATTCAAGGAGTTTTAAAAACTAAATTAAGTATAAAACTAAGTAATACAATATATAAATTGTTTTATTGAAGATTACAATTAAGTGTAAAATTATATTGTAAAATATATTAACTTTTAAGTTTCAAGAAATTATGATTAAGTGTAGAATTAAGAAGTGAACTATATTTAACCTTAAATATTATAGAATTAAGTGTAAAATTAAGTACAAAAAAATTATTCTTAGATATTCAGGGGCTAAAATTAAGTATACAAGTAAGAAAAACCTTCAAAAACCAGTAATTCTAATGGAATAAAAAGTCATTAATTTGAGTGCTCTAATTAAGGATGAGTCAAGCAGAATTCGAGGATGAAAACACTTTAATTAACACCTCAATGGATAACCAATTGTAAATTAAGAATTAAGGGTAAAATTAAGTCATTTTTAAAAAGAAAAATTAGGGATAATAATTTCATAGAGCCCTGCTGGGAATGCGTTTTCCTGCTCACAAGACTGTGATCCCTGCAAGATATAGAAGGGGTTGCTGTACCTTGTGAGTAAGGCTGAGGGTGCTGGGGAGCTGCTGTGAATATCAGAGTACCTTTGTGCATACTAGGGTCCTCAGCACCTCAGGTTCCTCCACCAATTTCCCTGTGCTGGTACACTGACCTGTGTGCTATTACAAAGTATCATGTGTAAACAAGCTATGTGGAATGTTGAACTCTGATGGTTGAATTGAGGGGGATGACAATTTTTCTTACAAAATGCTTTTCAGAATTTTTTAAATCAATTCAGTGGATTTCTGAGGATCATTTTATATAAATCACAGATTAGTTTTCTGAGGCTCAAAGATACCATTTGTTTGATTCCCCAGCTTGCAGAAACCTAATCTGTGATTTACAGTACATGAATTGCAGACACCAATCTGCTGTTTACATAAACCATAGATGACTAAGCCCTATTTTAACTAAAGATGTACAAGCCCCTCTTTTGGAATCTCAGAAATCTACTTCTGACAGAATTCCATGGAATCAGGTGGAACTTTTGAAATTCTGTGGAATTTTGTTGGAAGCAAAATTTGAAAATTCTGAACAGCACTACTTGCGATCCCTTTGGGAATAGCATACGGGGAAAACTACAGAAATGTACCAGAAAGTAGTCACACATTTACCCTAGTGAAGTCCAATTCTGCAGTACTGCATTCAGTGCTAGAACCCTTACCATAAGAAATATAGGGATAGATTGGAGACAACACAGCATAGTCACCCAAGATGATTAGGGGTCAGCAGACATACCGGATGAGGAGATATCTTGTAGACTGACCATGTACTCACTGGAGACCAAGAGAGACAGAGAGAGGGACATGATTGAAACCTTCAGGTTTATGAAGGGAATCAACAAAGTCAACAACCAGCAATTGTTTAAGCACAGTTAAGGGATTCACTACTGGAAGACATGGATATAGACTCATTGGGGGCATTAAGAAGTGATGTAAGAAAGCATTTATTCACTGAGAGGGTGGTGAGGGAGGTGGAACAGTTTACTGGGTTAGGTAGTGGAGTTAAAAATCAGGAGGATGGGGCTGGCCCAGTGGCATGGAGGGCTGAGGCACTGGGTGCCTTATGTCCTTCCACACTGGTGACTCGAGGTTGGGAATGGACTCAGGTTGCTCGGGGGCCTGTGGGGAGAGGATGTATTGAGCATCCCAGGATGACTCTCCTTCCCCATGGGGCAGTATTAGTGTGAGGTACTGCTATACTGACATACTGTAATGGCTGTATGGCAGCACATGCACATCACCACACAGTGGAAGGGGAACCTGCGTTCAGGACTCCAGGGCCATATCTGTGGAGGTGGACCTTGGACACCATGTCCACTGCACATTTGCAAGCACCAGGGGAGAAAATCAGTGGAAAATATGGAGGCTGGGCCTAATGAAGCTCTCCCCAAGAGTGTTAATGGCCAGCCTGGTCCAGGCGATAGAAAAGGGATCAGGATGGCCAATGATCATGAGACTTACTGATACAACTACCCAACCTGCCACAGATTGAAAAATCTCTATGGAAAAAAAATTAGGAGGCTGTTGGGAGGGGTTTAGACACATATAAGGGACAGATTAAAGTGAAACATGATCGAAGTGGACTACACTACCAGTAGGGGGTGTTGTCTGAGACACAAAGAAATACTGCAGGCTGATGTTGAAACATAAGTAGAAACAGAGCACTCTAGATGGACTTCAAACTTTTCTACCTGAAAAATTTCTGTTTTTGTGTCTGCATTAGTGAGGTATGTAAACTGTGGTATTTCTTCAAAACCTGGCTTTGTTGCCAGTGTCTTTCCTTCTGCATTGCACTTCTTGAGTTTAATATTTCTGTTTTGTGCACACTATGACTGAAATAAATTTCATCATAAGGTAGGTTCCATCTTCTCACTGGGCTGAGATAATAGAGGCCTTTTATATAGTCATAGTGGTGGGGAGAGGTTTATGGGGTAAAACTTTCTTCCTTTACTGTCTCCTTCAAAACTGCCTTACATAAATGGGTGTCCTGACTGCATGGGGGGGGGGGGTTTCTTGAAACAGAAACACAGCACAAATGTATGCAAAATGCCTGCCTTTGTGTTAGTGATTGCTCATAGGGTGTATGACTATTAGCATCCTTTATTGTGATAACTGCTATAGTTGGCTCATGCCATGAAACCAGGGTATTATTGCCAAAGTTGTTCAGTCTCCCCTCTCACCCTGTGGTTTGATGGCCATGCCAATATGATTATATTTACAGTGCTCCCTCTCTATAACATACCCCATTATAGAAAAAGCTTGGCTATCCCAAATGAGGATCTTGGCTGTCAAGGTAATTATAGTCACTGCTGTCTCTGTGTAACACTATCACTGTCTTTACTTCACACTGAACAGCTTCAGACACGCAATAATCTGTTACCCTTTCTTCTTGAGCCCAACTTTTCTCCACATTTGTCCACCCTCTCACTCTCTTCACTCTTTCACACTGAACTGCTTTTGAGAAGGAAACAACATTTTCCCTTCCTGGAATAGACCTTATGGTACCCTCCATAGCAGAGAGATAGTGGAACTACTTACCTATATTACTCCTACACACAGTGGGTCCAATTCACAAGCTCCCCTGAATGATGCAAGGGGCTTGCACCACAAGGAATTGTGCAAAGTGCGGCCTGTGCCAAAACATGCATCAGGATGGGGAAGTGGGGTGGTGGGGCACTGCCTGCAGGGATGGGGGCTGGGGTCCACTAGACCAGTAGGGAAGAATATATTAAAATTATATGGGCAGTTCAGGGATACAGAGGGGGGGGTCCACTAGAACACCAGGATGTGATTACAGTAATAAGAAGGGATTGGGGACAGGGGTCTGCTAGCATCCAGGAAAGTGATTTTTTTTATTACAAGGGGTTAAGGGCTGGTGGGGGCCCTATTCTACCAGGGATGTGATGTTTTCTAATAAGACAGGTATCAGGGCTAGGGTGGGCCACTAGCCACCAGGGACTGCTGTCCATGCCTACAGGCTTCCCTCAGTGGCCCACCTGCTAACTCATACCTGTGAGCTCTATGTTCACATGGGTTTGCTCAACCTGGACTGCAGAGTCCAATACCAAACCTGCCTACTAGCCAAAATGTCTATCATGGGCCTCACCACACCAGGGGTGACTGTTCTCCTCCACCCCTACAACTCTATCAGGAGCACAGGAAGGAAGGATGGCAGAGAAATGGGAGAGATTGCTGATGGGGCACCTGAATATGCCAGATGTTAACTGTAGCACCATTGCTGCAGCCACATCCAAGAACAGGGTCATTCTCGGTGCCCTACAGGGGGCATGCCTCAGACAGCTACAGTGGTAGTCATACAAAAGTTGCTCAGTACTGAGGTATACCTGGTATACTGAGGCAGAATCACATTAAAGTCAATGCAAATTAGGCTCAGTATACCTAGGCATACCTCAGTACAGAGTAACCTGTGTGTGACTACCACTGTAGTTTTGGAACCCACTCGAGAGGGAGCAATCTTAGACCTGGTACTCTCAAATGGGGACAGACAGATGATCTCAGATCTAGAAGTGGGTAGCCATCTGGGAACAAGTGACCACCAAACAGTGTGGTTCACGATAAACTTAGCTGTAGAGTCAAGCCATACACAAGTGAAGGTACTGGACTTCAGAAGGGCTGATTTTGTCCAAATGGGAGAGTGCCTCAGAAAAGCACTAGCAAACAGGCAAGAAGGAGGGATGGAGCAACAATTGGGAAACATCAAAACCACCATCACAGAGGCAACAGGCCTTTATATGAAGCAAATAAACAAATCAAAATGAAAAAAAAAACACTATGGTTCTCAAAAGAAGTGGCGGGGAAGGTTAGGGAAAAAAGATAGCATTCAGAAAGTATAAGGAAACACAGAAGGAGCAGGACAGAGAACTGTACCAATTAAAGCAGAAGGAAGCAGGGAAGACAGTCAGAATAGTAAGGCCCAAACTGAGGAAAAGATAGCCAACTCAGTTAAGAAGGGGTATAAAACCTTTTATAGGAACACTAGGGAGCAAAGAAAGACTAAGGCAGGGATACTGACACTGAAAAAAGAGGAGGGTGTTTTGGCAGAGAGCGACCGTGAAAAAGCAGGGATACTGAATGAATACTTCTGCTCAGTATTCACAATGGAAGAGCAGAGGGAGATACCTAATCCAGTCAATAGAAGCACTCTGGATGGGGGGGTTGATATTGGTCCTTTCACAGAAGAAAGGGTTCTGAAAGAACTCCTAAAACTGAAGGTGGATAAAACAATGGGGCCTGATGGGATTCACACCAGAATTCTAAAAGAACTAAGGGAAGAACTAGTAACACCACTGACTACCCTTTTTAATAAATCATGGGAGGATGGTGTGGTACCTGAGGACTGGAGGAAGGCAGATGTGATTCCCCTTCACAAAAGTGGGGGCAAGACAGAAGCAGGAAAGTACAGACCTGTCAATTTGGCCTCAGTGGTAGGGAAAATGATGGAATCACTTCTAAAGGAAATATTTGTTGAGTACCTAGAGGCCAGTGGGGCACAGGACCCAAGGCAGCATGGATTCACAGCAGGAAGGTCATGTCAGACTAATCTAATTGATTTCTTTGACTGGGTGACCAAAGTAGTAGACCAGGCAGGGGCTGTGGACATGGCCTAGCTAGGCTTTAACAAGGCATTTGACAAGTCCCACACAAAAGATTAATAAACAAATTAGCCAACCTGGGAGTGGGTCCCAGGGTGGTAGCTTGGTTAAAACATTGACTGGACAACAGGACACAGAAGTAATAGTAAATGGAGCCCACAGTGAAGAAAGGGGGGTTACTAGTGGGGTACCACAGGGTTCAGTACTGGGGCAGGTCCTTTTTAATGTCTTTATAATTGACATTGCAGTGGGACTGGAAGGAAAAGTATGTCTCTTTGCAGATGACACAAAGATCTGCAACAGGGCTGATATGCAAGGTGGGGTGGAAAGGATGAAAAGGGACTTGGCAAGGTTGGAGGAATGGTCAAATGTATGGCAGTTTACATGCAATGCAATGAAGTGCAAAGTAATGCACCTGGAAAACAAAAACCCAGGGGAAAAGTACACAATGGGGGGTGAGATACTGACAACAACAAAAATGGAAATGGACCTGGGTGTAGTCATATCAGATGACCTAAAGGTGGGCAAGCAATGTGAGAAGGCAGTAAGGAGGGCTAGGGGGATAGTGGGATGCATAGGGAGAGGCATCACTAGTAGAAAACAGGAAGTTGTCCCTCTGTACAGACAGTTGGTAAGACCACATCTGGAGTACTGTGTACAGTTCTGGAGACCCCATCTCCACAAAGACATAGACAGGGTGGAGGCTGTCCAGAGGAGGTCAGCCAAAATGGTGCAGGGTCTGCACCAGAAGACATATGAAGAAAGACTAAAGGAGCTTAAGATGTATAGCCTCGAGGAAAAGAGGGAGAGAGGGGGCACATGATAAAAACTTTCAAATACCTCAAGGGAATCAGCAAAGTCCAAGAGGGTAACATCTTTAAGAAAAAGAGATGTGCAAGAACAAGGGGGCACAATTTGAAGTTAGAGGGGGTATTGCTCAGATGTAATGTGAGGAAGTATTTCTTCACAGAGAGGGTTGTAGATGCATGGAACAGCCTTCCTGAGAAGGTTGTTGAGTCAGAAACAGTGGGGAATTCAAGAATGCATGAGACAGACATAAGGCAATTCTAGTGGGGGGTAGGAGGAAGTAGGCCGTTGGTTAGCTAGGATCTGCCGCTTATCCATTAGGTAGGGAAATGGGCAGACTAGGTTGGCCAAGCAGTCCATATCTGCCAACAGATTCTATGATTCTTTTCTATGAACACTCCAACTCTCCTTCCATCTGACCTCCCAAGGTCAGAGCTTCTTCAGGTATAGACCCCCCAAATGGCTAAACCCTCTGAGTCCAGAAATCCTAGCCTGTACCAAGATTGACCAGTTTAAGGCTCAACTGACGGGCCACCCGATCTCCATCATCTCCAAGTGTGACTGCAGTCTTTAACCCCTTCATTCTTGCCTCTCTGCTCATCTCCTACTCCGTAGGCCCTCCTTACCCTTACCTTATACTCCACTCACTCCCCCTCCTCTTCCCTTGATATCTTCCTTCTATCCCATCAACTTTTTCTCCCCCTTTCTCCCTACCCTTGACAATCTTACTCTCTAGCTGCTCTTTGCTCCCCCAGCTCTTCATGACAATGCCTTTTCAAGCTGCCTTGATACTCCTACCTGTGTCACAACTATTATTTTTAATCCAAGCACTGTAGCTTGATTGTATGAATTGCACTACCTCCTTAGATTATAGCATCCCTCTCTGCCATTATGAGCTATTGTTCTGAATTGTATGTAACCACAACTGAATGTAACCTTCCCTTTGTATATGCTGCTATACCTCTATGTATTTGATAACATTTATCTGTCCTGATGCATTGTAATCACTTTATCTAATGATCACTTGTCTTCTCTGATGTGGAATCTTTGTGAATTAGCTTCTAGCTCAAAGGTTTATTCCTAGAGTCAATAAATAAATAAAATAAAATAAACTAATGCAACAGGGCCAGCCCCCAGCTTGTGGCACACCTTCAAGATATGCCCTCTGTTTGACACAGTGCCACAGTTGCTACAAGCTGCAAGACTTTGATGCCAGGATCCTACCCGATAGTGAATCGAGTGCAGGGTCCCTGATGCACTGGAAATCAGTGCAAGCTGCCATCAGCGCAGCTTGCACCAACCTTTGTGAAATGGACCCAGCATAAACTGCACCACTTACGTCTACTATCACCACCATAGATAATCATAGTACTGTTTGATTTTGCACCCTGCTGCTCCAGATAAGCTGCCAAGAAGGAAGCACATGTTCTCCTGTATGCAATTTTTGTGGCACCCTCCTCAGCAGGGCTTGAGCTTGTGGCACCCTCATCTCTGGTACACTCATTCACCCTGACCAATTTACTGGCTGACTAACAGGAAAGGAGACAGCAGGCCCTGTTATCTACTGTAAGTTGCTCCCACACAAGGTACATTCTTGTAAGCACGCCGCTTGTTTCTGCAATCAGCTCTAAGATTACAGTACTGTTAGATTATAGTATAATCTCGACTATCCGACCCCCCATTATCCGAACTTCTGGATTATCTGAACTCGTACCATGTCTCCGAGCTAATAGGAGCATGGTGATATGGACCTTCGATTTTACGAACCCCTCGATTGTCCAAACTAATCTTATGTTCCCCAGTGAGTTCAGATAATTGAGGTTGTACTGTATATGGTATTAGATAAATAAACATATATATATATATATATATATATATACAATATATATATATATATACATACAGTATATATGGTATACTGAATCCAGTAGTTTTTTTAAACACTGATTTTCTTCAGTCCATACCTAATTTAAGTTTGCACAAAACACAGTGCAATACTGTATATTTTATTTTCTGTTTTTTCAGCATTCCTGGATTTAACAAATGGGGAATTATAATGCTGTTAATAAATAATAAACAATCTAAAGTATAATAAACAATCTACAGACCCCATTCCATTTATTACAGCAAGAACAACTGTTCTGTTTCTTGCTGGTCTTCACTTGTTGTCCATTGGCTGCACAATTCTGTAACTTGCTTTTCCATATCCCTGTTATTCAGTTATCCCCACCTCCCTGGCTACATTTCCTTTTGTTACTGTTGTTGGTGGTGCTGTGAACAGGTTAACCTTTCCACATGCCAGAACAAATGTTCCAGCCTGCGCAACTGTGACCCCCTGCAATAACTGCTTTCAGCAGTTCTACCATGGAAGGGGTCACTGGGCCACCTGATGAAGGGGTGCATAACCTTGAAGTGCTGAGGCTGGTGTTTGGAGTGTGGAGTTGAAATTTCTTGCATTACACTTTTTTTGCACAGATATCGCATTGTAAGTACAACCTATGAATTCTTGACTTTTACTTTTCATTGTAATAAACTCTCATTGACTTTATTTCAAAGTCTAGAGTGCTGGATTTTAAATGTCACTGGACCTTGTGACTGAGAGGTGAAGGTGCTAATTAGCCACTGTGCATAGAACATCACCTTTGTGCGTGCCACATATCAGTGCTCCCATTATGTTAGAATCCTTCTTCCCATTTCCCAGTGCTGCCAGACTCACTTGTGTAGGGAAAAACTTGCATACCTTTCATGTATAGCACAGACAGGCAAAATACAGAAATGTACTGCAAAGTGGTCACAACTCTACCCTTCTTTGTTGGATTATATCTGTGTTTGCATTAGACTAACAATGACAGCCCAAGGATATCACCAAAGAGGTTTCATATAAGGACTTATATACTATACCAGATCCTACTTACCAACTAACGCAAAGCATCATGAGAAGTACATGAACACCAATATGTATATATTTCTTATGGTGTTGCATTTATGAATCAGTTCTTGGCAGGAAGGAGGCATGGAGGGGCCCCAACAGCACCACAAAGGACACCAGACACCGGGGGAGTGGTAGGCTCAGCCCTGACTCTCTTCACATCAACAGCCCATCAAGGAGCTGCCTAGAGGAAACAGGAAGCAACAAAGACCTACATAAGGATTAGGCCATCAAGCTACTCAACCCGCACTGTGGCCCCCTGTGAGAAGGACCCATGTGAAAAGGACAGCACAGTTTGCCCAATGAGGGAGCCGGCAGCCAGACACTGCAACTCAGCAGTGAGTGAGTGAGTGGGTCAGGGAAGGAGTGGAATAGGTGTCCGGCATCAGTAGGCATCTGCAGGAGGAAGCAGGGAAACAGGAAGTCTGCCTAACAACAGAGGTAAGATTCGTGTTCACTCCTGTTGAAGCACATACACTGTAAGGGAGTGTGGATAGTCAGGGGTGCACTAAAATTGGGAAAAGATGAAAAGCCCTATCTAGGGTAGGGTTAAAAAAGGGATAACAAGGGTTAGTGGAGACACTAGCTAGAAACCTATCTAGGTCAGGAAGAAAGGCTAGGGAGGTATAGGTGCTGGTGCCTCAGTAGGTAAAGCAGAAGGGGAAAAAGGAAGGAACGCTAATACTACAGGGTACTACTAGCTAAGCAGGGTAATAGGGTAAACTCTAGCAGGGGAAAATGGACCAAGTATTTCTAGGTCAGATGGAGTAAAAATTCTGCTGGGAGTGGTGTATTGCAGTGGATGTGGGGCAGCAGTTTTCAGAGAGACCATCTGGAAACTGTGGTTCTGCCTCATCTACATGCACCTTTCTGGGCTGAGGAAGGGGGTTGCTAGACTCCAGGTTGAGTTGGATAGGATTCGGGGGGCCTCCTCCCCTACTGAGGGACCACAACGCCTGCCACATTACCTCAGACCTGAGGATGTCAAGGAGGAGGAGTAGCTCTACAATGGTGGGCTCTGGGAGTGTGGGTTTGTTAGGTCAGAGGCACATTCCCCAACCGGTTCCACTACAGAATTCCTACACCCCTTTGGCAGGGTGGGATTGTCCCATGGAAGCACTCATGTTAGTGACCAGGGAGGATATGGAGGTTCTCCTTAGTGGAGACCTCAAGGGGGTGACAGAGGACCCCAGAGGAAGAGGAAGCAACTCCTGGTGAGGTACTAAATTGTGAGAGGGACACAATTGGGAACAGGAAGGGAAGGGAAGAGGGAGGTTAGATGCCTAAGCTGCACCACAGCTTTGAAGGATGAAAAGTAGATTCTAAGGATCACTAGAGCAGCAGGAAGGGAGATGGATGTAATTTCTCCATCTGGGGACTAATGACCTGGCTAACGACAAGGCTGGGATGGTGCAAGAAGAGTTTAGGGAGTTGGGGAGGGGTCTTAGGCAGGTAGCAGGCTCAGTGGCTTTTTCTGAGGTGCTGTCTGTGGAAAACAGTGGGAAGATGGGGTACTCAATACCAGGATCTTCAACTCATAGTTGAAGGAGGGGTGCAGAGAGGAGGGGGTTTAGTTACAGTAGGGACTTGGGTCCCACCTGAAGGGATAAGGGCCTATGTAGCGGAGATGGTCTGCATGCTTCCAGGAGGGGAACCATAGTCCTCAGTAAATGGTTTAAATGTTGCCTTGCATATTGCATCACCTTACAGCATCCTCCCATCCATTACCATCTTGGTTACGTCCATCTCATAGGCTACTGATGCACATGTGACCAGATGTTTCAAAATCTGATCTGCCTTGGTCCACCTTCTTCCCACAGGACCACAATTCACTCATGTGCATCGCAGAGGCTACAAGCATATTGCCTGGCTCCACAGCTGTTACTACTATTCAGGTGGGACATTTGCAAATTCCTTCTATTGTAGGCTAATAAAGTGGTCAGATTTCTGCTAATTCTCTAGCAGGGTGGTTACTATATGTAGCTATTTTGTGATGCCCCCTTTATTAGCTTATTTTGACTTAGAGAGATCAGCCAGTTATTCTAGCTATAGAGTGAGCTTCTAAGTAACATTCCCAACTTAAAAAAAAAAAAACAAGAGAGCAAATGTGTGTATGTGAGTAGACAAGCAAAGAAAGAGACTATACAGATATCTTATATACATAATATCCTGAAGCATGTAGCTTGCAAGTATATAGAATCAAGTGCTATATTTGTGCACTGCATGGTATCTTTCTCGACTCTCCTATTCAGACTAACAATAATTTTCTGTGGCGTCAGGGACTAGTTTTTCCTGAAAAGGTTTTCACTTCAGTTACACTCCTGAATTTCTCCAGCGTTCAAAAGGCATTTAAACATGGTGCCTATATCGGCTCAATGCCCTAATAGTTGCACCTCCCTGTTAACTCGGTGATGCAGTGTAAGCTGGCAGCTAAGAAGCTGAGCCCTTTCAGAGTGGCCCAGTCTCTCCTTACATGGGTAGGGTCTCATAAGCGGACCACTGAAGGAGACGATATGCAAGTATCACTTCAAAATTTTAAATGCTCCAAGAAATTGAGTCATAGCTCTGGAATGCTTCAGGAGGAAAATAAAACACCCACTGACCTGTATGGCTCCTACAGGCCTCCTCCTAATCCTGCTGCTCTCACTGGGCTGACCACTCCACTCTGGTCACAGACTCGAACACCACACATCACTCCCATGGTCAGGTAGAGCCAATTTCCCCTACCACCCCTGGCTTTAGCACAAGCACCTCGACCATCTTCTCTCCCCGCCCTCAGCTCACCTTTGCCATTTTCCCCTTAGCTAGCCCCTCAGGCTACTTCATCCTCACTCCTTTGCTGCACACTAACCCACACATGTGTGCGTGAAACTCTAAGCATGTGCAAATGGATGCGCATGCGCAGTGGCTCAATCACTGCCATCTTGGGAAAAGCAATCCGTGGCTACAACCCCCATACAGTAATGCCACTACATGCACTGTGGTGCATAACAAAACACTGAACAGAGCATTCTCTTGCTTTCATGCAAGGCTCAGTCAGCAATAGCTAACCTGGTGCCCCCAGACTCAGGCAGTGATACTGAAGCCCTTTCCCTATGCTATAATGACTAATTCTGTCTGGCTCAGAAGGTGCACTAAGTTCACTAACTAGCACCAAAAAAATCATATAAATGAGCGGCAGAATAAGGCACCCGCTCAGAACCTGAGCAGCCAATACCTGATTTATTCTATACTGCATTGTTCATTACTTATATCTGTATGCTAAGCACCCTCGCTTGTCCAAACACTAATGAGCCCCCTCTATCCCAACATGTCTCAACAGATTCCTATGGATGGCCAGATTAAAAAGATGCAGATCCTGCCAGATCACCTTCTGACCAAACCAGCCAGGCCCTCACTGCCCTACCTGCAACAAACAACAAGGGGGAACGCAGCTTCCTAGTGAAGCTGACGAAGAAACGGAAGGGGCCACGGGATCCTTGAAGGATACACAATCCAAGCTGCTCTCCACAGCCGAAGACTTTTTCAGAACCCAGCAGATAGTTATGCTAAAGATACTAGAGCACATGGAGGAGCTGTCAAAAACCAATAAACCTATACCAACAGGCACAACCAACAAGCCTGCCAGAGCCTCTATGGCAGACTACAGACCTAGCACAAGTAACTCCTCCTCACAGCCTCCTCATGAGGAGGACGACATCATTCCAGACAAGCCTTCCCCAATGACTCGGCCAATGCTGACTCAGGCGATGACTAACACCAACCAGAAGCAGAGGAGGAGCTCATGCTCACAAAGAAATTGACAGCCATAAAGTCCCTTCCTGAGCTACTCAGGGCAGTTGAAGAAACCATGAGCTTTGAAGTAGCAGAGCTGAAGAAGGAGTCAAAACTGAACCCACTCTGTAAGGCAAAGAAAAAAGCAAGAAGATTTCTTCCCCATATGTGAGGCCCTTACTGAAGTGATCACAAAGGAATAGAAAGAACCCAATCCACCAAGAATTTCGGCAAAAAGAACCTTTGACAGGTTCTACCCGTTACAAGACGACATAAGCAATCTCTGGTGCAACCCGCGTATGGCAGACCATCAGGTTACCGGGCTGTGCAAGAAAACGGTCCTGCCATCCAAAACCACAACCCTACTCAAGGATCCATTAGATAAAAAGATGAAAGATTACTTGAAGAAATGTTTTGAAATGATGGGCCTTGCCTGCAGAGCTAATACAGCCACGACCTACATGTCCCAAGCTCTTGTTACATGGCTCAAGGAGCTGGAGAACAATCAGGATCCAGGGTCTAGGCAGGCGACCTCACAGAATATGCAATTCAGGCAGTGAGATATGAAGCAGATGCTTCCATGGATGCACGCCTTTAAAATGACAGCTTGCATGGCCCCTCTATCCAACAGAGCAAGGCATCTCATTTGGCTCAAGATATGGAATACAGATACAGAGTTGAAAACCAAGCTAAACAAACTACCATTCAAGGGCAACCTGGTGTTCAGAGAGGACCTGGAAAAATAGGTGAAGAATAAAAGTGGCGGGAAAAGTCTAGACAAAGACAAAGCCTCCAAAGACACTTACCTCCCAGCCTTTCGTGACAGATTTATCCCATTCAGGGGCAAACTAGATAGAAGACAGATGGGGCACTACTATCAAAACAAATCATTTAACTTTAAGACAGCCTTCTTTTCCAACAACAGCAGAGCCAAGTCAAGTGGTAGAGGCCAGAGAGGCAGATATGGCTCCAATATCCCCAGAAACCGGTCTCGGTCAAACTGACTATACCTTAGCAACGTGCAACCCAGCAGCCCTGAAATCAAACCCACAACCACCAATAGGAGCGCGACTACTACAATTCTCTCAAATATGGCACAAGCCAACCAAGGACAAATGGGTATTGGAAATAGTTTCTTGGGGCTACTCCATAGAGTTCCAGCAGAAACACTTCCCAAACAGGGTAGTTGTGTCACCACTATCAAGCCAAATGGAGAAAATTCAAGCGGTGAGAGCAACTCTGCCCAATCTACTGCAAACAACGCCATCGCAATGGTGCTGCTTGATCAGCACAACCAAGGAATATGCTCAAACGTCTTTCTATTCCCCAAGAAAACCAGGGATATGAAACAGTGTTCATCCTCAAATTCATCAACAAATTCATCCAATACAAAAAGATCAAGATGGAAATGCTGATCACTAATGCCAGGGGGCTTCCTAACATCAATTGAAATGAAAGATGCCTACCTCCTTATACCCATCAGGCCATCTCACTACAAATACCTATGTTTAAAGATCCTAGGTCAGCACTACCAATATTAAACACTCCACTTCAGTCTGTCCTCAGCCTCCTGGGTGTTCACAAAGGTGACCGTCACCTTGGCAGCCAACCTCAGGCAGTAAGGGATCCTTGTAATTCCCTATTTGGACAGCTGGCTCATCCACACCAGATCACCCCAGCTGGCCCACCAACACACCCAGAAAGTGTTGTCAAACTTGTAATCCCAAGGAAGGGTTCTCTGTTGGGAAAAGAGCAGACTTACACCCAGCCAGACCATAGAACACCTGGGAGCACCCATAAACACAAAGGAGGGTCAGGTGACCCCATCCCTGAAGAGAATGGACAGAGTCCTAACCCAGGCCCTAGCATTGTCTCAAACTAATTGCCCAGTGCTGCTAGCCATCCTTTAAGCACTCGGATCCATGGCCTCCTGCATTTGACTAGTTTCATGGGCAATGCGGAACATGCACACACTCTAACTTTTAGCGATACAAGCCAGTCAGAAGTTAAATCAAGACCTGTCCAGAATGGTCACTATGCCCCACATGATCAGGAAATCAATACTGTGGTGGACCCACAAGTTCAGCTTATGTAAGGGAGTCTCGCTGGAGATGGGAACAGAAGTGATCATAGATACAGATGCCAGCCTACTGAGCTGGGGGGCCTCATTGAATCACATTCTGGTGCAAGGGAAATGGTCTCAAGCAGAATCAAAAATGTTAATCAACCTACTGGAGATGAGGGCAGTATTCCACGCTTTACACTACTTCTGAAACAGGGTACACCAGAAGAGAGTCCTGATCAGATCAGACAACAGAGCCACAGTAGTCTCCATCAAGAATCAAGGCAGGACCCGCAGCATACTGCTGCTAAAAGAGACAAGAAAAGTTCTGGACCGGGCTCAACCCAACCTGCAATCAATCATAGCTGTACACCTAGCAGGGAAGCTGAATATATGGGCCGACTGGCTCAGCAGACAAGAAATCATCCCAAGAGAATGGTCCCTACATCCTACAGCCTTTCATCACCTGGAGGAAAGCTGGAGTCCACTAGAAATTGATCTGATGGGAACAGCCAAAAACTCATGAATGCAGCATTTTTACTCCAGATTCAAAGAGCCCAGTTCCCTAGGGACCGATGCATTATCACAGAACTGGCAGTTCCACAGAGCGTACATCTTCCCACCAATTCCACTTATACTTCAGGTCCTGAACAAGACCCACCACGCAGAATCAACAGTGGTGATGCTTGCACCCTATTGGCCCTGAAGACACTGGTTTGCAACAATAATCGCCATGGCAATAGACTCCCCTTTGCAAATCCCAGTACAGCAGGACCTACTGACATGGGGGCCAATATGCCACCCCTATCTCTCATCTCTTCACCTCACGGCCTGGCTTCTGAGAGGCAAAGACTGTTGAACAAAGGCTATTTCCCCCAGGCTGTAGATACCATGCTGCAGTCCAGATGACAATTGACTACAAACACCTACAACCGCCAATGGACTATCTTCCAAAAATGGAGGGCCGACAATCATCTTGCCACTCATAAGATAACCATCCCACAAATTTTACAGTTTCTGCTACAGGGCCTAGACAAAGGTCTATCCCCTTCATCACTGTGAGTTCAAATGGCAGCAATTGGCACCAGAGCAGGCCCTATCGGCAGCCACCCTCCGGGTGCACGCCCGGATGTACTTCAGTTTCTAAAAGCAGCATCCAACATCCATCCCAAAATAAAACTAGTTGTAGCACCCTGGGGCCTCAACCTTATCCTAGATGCATTAGCCTCCACACCATTTGAGCCCATGTCCACTATAGACCTTAAGTGGGTCTTACACAAGACACTCTTTCTGGTAGCTATAGGCTCAGCCTGGAGACTCAGCAAGATTAGAGAGGTATCCTGCCAGTCACCATCTCTAGTCATTCACAATGACAGCGTCACCATGAGGACCTCCCCAACATTCATACAAAAAATCGCCACTCAGTTCCACACCTCACAGGCTGTCAAGCTACCAGTGTGGAATACTTGTCCAAGAGACAACCACAACACAGCAATGGAATACTGGGACATGAAGAGAGTCATCACAACATACCTTGACAGAATCAAGGACTTCCACACATCAGACAGACTATTCGTGCTATGCAATGGACCAAGACTAGGCTAGGCTGCCAGTCTACATTATCCTCCTGGGTCAAATAAACCATATCCTAGGCATACAAACTTATGCGACTGCCAAGCCCACCCAGTTTCACAGCACACTTCACCAGGGCAAAGTCCACATCTTGGAACTGGATCCAGCAAATCTGTGCAACAGCAACCTGGTCCACAGTTCACACATTCACCAGGCATTATAGACTAGATGTCCTCAATGCTGAGAAAGCGGCCTTCACTAAGGAAGATTCTCCTGAACCATGAGGGGCCTTAACTGGTACGTCATCTGATCCTTCCCATACTTATTATCACCACTGCTTCTTACAACCCAGATGGTAATGGATGGGTGGATGCTGTAAGGTGATGCAATATGCAATAGTAGTTTACTCACCTGGTAAAGGTTATTGCATGAGCATCATCTTACAGTATCCTACTCCTGCCCTTCTTTTTCAGATGATGATGAACCAGCTAAGGACACCTCCACTCTCCTTATCCTTACCCCCGGCATGCCGTACGGACTGATATGATTAGTATATATAGAATAGGCAATAAATATGAACCAAGGCACAACTGACTCTCATTCTTTAACAATATTTCCAAATTACAGATAGAATGTTAATGAATTTTACTTTAACAAGGCAGAATGTTGTTGAAATGTAACTTAACCTCAGTACTTTAGGGATTTCTACAGCTTGGGAAGAACTGAACTGGAGTCCTGTGGGAAGGAGGTGAACCAAGGCAGATCAGGTTTTGAAACATCAGGTCACGTGCATCAGTAGCCTATGAGATGGATGTAACCCAGATGGTAATGGATGGGGGGAGGCTGTAAGGTGATACTCATGAGATCACCTTTATCAGGTGAGTAAACTACTACTGGTGAACATTTAAACTAGCAAATGGGGTGGTGGAAGGAAGCAGGAAGGCATTAATTGCCCCCCAACAGGCTGAAGTAGTCAGTAGGGTGAACCATAAGGGAGAGAAATCCCCAAGGGAACCTATTAATCAGAAAGCAAAATGGTAGTAATGAAGGGAGATGGAAATGAGAGCAGATGAAGTAAGGAAAGAGGGAAAAAGGGAAAAAATTGGGGGTTGACAAGCAGAGTAGTAGCAAAACCTGGAAGGCCATGTGTGCAAATGCTTCCAGTCTGGGAAATAAAATTCTGGACCTAGAGGCTATTATGGCAGAAGCTGACCAAGATATTGTTGTCATTATTGAGTCATGGTGCACTAAGATCCTTGACTGGGTGATAGCTATACCAGGTTATACTTTGTGCAGGAAGGACAGGGTGGGAAAGAAAGAAGAAGGAGTGGTTCTTAATTTGAGGGAAAGCATAAAAGCAACAGAGATACAGAGAATATAGGAAGGAGCAGAGGTACTGTGGGTCACCCTAGAAGTAGGGAATGGAGCTGCTATTTGCACTGGTGTGATCTACAGACCTCCAGCATGGGGGGAGTGGAGTTGGATAAGGTTCTGGTAGGAGCTATCCAAAAGATGGCAAATAAGGGAGAGGTGCTGCTTGTGGGGGACTTCGATCTGCCAGATGTAGATTGAAGCCTCCCAACTGCAGCTTCAGCTAAGAGCAGGGGCATCCTGGACTCACTGCAGGGGGCTTTCCTCAGGCAACTAGTGAGGGAGCACACTCATGGTGGGCAATACAGGACCTTGTACTCAGTAATGGGGGCAGTGTTACAGAGTCACAGTGGGAGGTCACCTGGGGACCAGTGTTCACTGTACAGAGTGATTCAAGAGATGAACTGTGGCAGAATTGAACCACACAAGACAAGGATCCTGGACTTCAGGAGGGCTGACTTTAAAAAGATGGGTGAATGCCTCAGGGATGCCCTGGCAGGGGGAGGGCTTGGGTGGAGTGGAGGAACAGAGGGAAAAGCTAAAAGAGGGCATAGTGAAGGCAACTAACCTTTGTGCCAGACAATTAAGCAAAGAGCAAGAGAAAAAGAGATTGCTGTGGTTCTCAAAGGAGGTGGCTGGGAAGACAAGGGCAAAATAATAACATTCAGGAGATATAAGAAAACACAGATGAAGGAGGATAGGAAGGTATATCAGAGGAAACAGAGAGAAGCAGGAAAAGCAGTAAGGAGCGCAAAGGTGCAAATGTAGAAGAGAATTGCCCATGCAGTAACGAAAGGGTACAAGGCATTTTTCAGTTCTGTAAGTGAAAAAAGGAAGACAAGGGGAAGGGAAGGGCAGGATTGGGTGGAGGTGGACTTGGAAAAAGCAGATATCCTGAACAAATATTTTTGTTCAGTGTTCACAGTGGAAGGGGAAGGTGAGGGGCCACAGAAATGTAACAGGAGCATTGAAGAAAGGGAGGTGGACACTAGTCCATTTTCTGAGAGGAGAGTTCTGAAGAAACTTGCAAATTTGAATGTGGACAAGGCAATGGGGCCAGACAGGGTGCATCCAAGCATACTGATGGAGCTCAGTGAGGTACTGGCTGCACCTCTGACAGCCCTGCTCAACCACTCACTGAAGATGAGACTGGTTCCAGAGGATGGGAAGAGGGCAGATTTAGTCCCACTTCACAAAAGTGGTAGTGGGAGAAGGATGGCAACTACAGGCCAGTCAACCTGACTTCGGTAGTAGGGAAATTAATGGAATCACTACTGAAGGAAAGAATTGTTGAATATCTTGAATCCAGTGGCTTACATGATCCAAGGCAGCATAGATTCATGGGGGGGGGGGGAGTCATGTCAACTTAATCTGAAAGATTTCTTGGACTGAATGACCAGGGAATTAGATCAGTGTGTAGCAGTGGATGTGGTCTACCTAGATTTCAGTAAGGTCTCTGACACTGTTCCACATAGGAGACTCATAAGAAAGCTGGGCAGCCTAGGAGTTGGTCCAAAGGTGGTAAACTCAGTAAGAAATTGGTTTGGAGATAGGTGATATAGGGTGGTGTTGAATGTAGTTCAGTCTGAGGAAGGGAGAGTGACCAGTAGGGTGCCACAAGGAGCAGTACTTGGACCGGTCCTCTTTAATGTCTTTATTAGCAACATTGCAGAAGGGCTGGATGGGAAGAGCTGCCTTTTTGTGGATGACACTAAAATCTGCAATAGGGTAGACATGCCAGAAAGGGTGGAAAAAATTAGTAGCGATCTGAGAAATACAAAATCACACGTACCCCCATGATGCAATTTGTCATGGCATGCATATGTAAATCACCATGACATTTAAGGCTGGTTCAGATTTACGCAGGAATGCATGGTGCCAAAGAGCATCTCACACGATCTGCAAAGGGCTCAAATAGAAGACACAGGCATGTGTTTTGTCCTACCCAAGACTAATCAGTGTGCCTCATCCATATGACACCCCAGGGAAAATGAACCAGCCCCTAAGTTGGTCTTACAGGTTTGGGTCATGGTGAGCCCAAAAACAAAACAAACAAAACAAGCTAAAATACAAAACACCTCAGTGCAAAAGCACCGAGGCAAGGGTTACTCCAAAGGGCACTGACCACGAAGCTAAGTTTCAAAGAAATACAAAATTACACATACCCCCATAATGCAATGTATCAGGGATGTACGGTGTATTCAAATCACCATGAAATTTTAGGCTGGTTCACCTTTAAGCAGGAATGCGTGGTGCCAAAGGACTTCTCACACAGCATGCAAAGGATATAAACAGAAAACAGACACGTGGTTCATCCTACCAAGGACCCAGCAGTGTGTTCATATGTATGAAATCCCAGGAAAAATGAATCAGCCCCTAAGTTGGTCTTACGGGTTTGGGTCATGGTGAACCCCCCCTCAAAAAAAATAAAAGACAAGCAAAAAGACAAAGATTCTCAGTGCAAAAGCACTGAGGCAAGTGTTACCTCAAAGGGCACTGGCCATAAAGCCAAGTTTCAAAGAAATACAAAATTACACATACCCCCATAATGCATCACATCATGCAGGGTTTTAAATAATTGATTAGCAGTTTTTTCCTTGGGACAACACTAACTGTACAGAAAGCATTTATATAGGTTTTCTAGAAGTGTTGTGTTTGCTAAACACAGTGAGGCAAGTGCTATGCATTTTCACATTGTTTTAGAACTTTTATGAGCAAAACGCTAATCAATTTTATGAGTTAAATAAAACCCTGTCATGGGATATATATGCAAATCACCATTACATTTTAGGATGGTTCAGCTTTAAGTGGGAATGCATGGTACCAAAGGGCCTCAAATACAATCTGAAAAGGTGCAAACAGAAGACACAGACACGTGTTTCATTCTACCCAGGACTCATCAGTGTGCCTCATCTGTATGACACCCCAGGGGAAATTAACCAACCCCTAAGGTGGTCTTGTGGGTTTGGCCATGGTGGCCCCCCACAAAAAAAACAAGTTAAAAGACAAAGAATCTCAGTGCAAAAGCACTGAAGCAAGGCTTACCCCAAAGGGCATATGCCATAAAGCCAGAGGTCCTTTGGTGCCATGCATTCCTGCTTAAAGCTAAACCAGCCTAAAATGTCATGGTGATCTGCAAATACATCTCATGATGCTTTACATAGAAACATAGACTTTGATCACAGATAAGGACCCCTTGGCCCACCCTTTCTGCCCATTTCTCTACCTATTGGATAAGCTATAGATATTAGTTAAACAACAGCATACTTCTGCATACCCCCCACTAGAATTGCTTTATGTCTGTCCCATGCATTATGCATTATGGGGGTATGTGTGATTTTGTATTTCTTTGAAACTTGGCTTTATGGCCAATCCCCTTTGGGGGTAACCCTTGCCTCAGTGCTTTTGCACTGAAGTTCTTTGTCTTTCAGCTTGTTTTTTTGTTTTAGGGGGGCTCACCATGACCCAAACCTATAAGACCAGCTTTGGGCTGGTCCATTTCCCCTGGGGTGTCATATAGACAAGGCACATTGATGAGTCATGGGTAGGGAGAAGCATGTGTCTGTGTCTTCTCTTTGCACCCACTGCAGATTCTGTAAGAGGCCCTTTGGTACCATGCATTCCTGGTTAAAACTGAACCAGCCTAAAATTTCATGGTGATTTGCATTATGGAGGCATGTGAGATTTTCTTTTATTTCTTTGAAACTTGGGTTTGTGGTAATGCCCTTTGAGATAATCCTTATCTCACTGCTTTTACACTGAGGTTCTTTGTCTGTGATATGAGAAAGTTAGAGGAGTGGTCAAGGGTACGGCAGCTAAGCTTCAATCTGAAAAAGTGTAAAATCATGTGCTTAGGGCACAGAAATCATGAGTCAGAGTACAAAATGAGAAGAGTGGTATTGACTGCCACCAACCATGAAAGAGACTTAGGGTAATTATATCTGAAAACTTTAACATGGCCAGGCAGGGGCGTGACCAACCACCGAGCTTAATGGACGCCTGAGCTAGGAGCGTTTGCAATTCCCACTGCATACCCTAGTTAAGCCCGTCTCTTACCTGCTTTCTGCTACCCCTCTTGCTCCGTGTGGCTAAAGTGAGTGTTTCGCCCTTTGGTTGCTCCGTTCTGGATCCCCTCCCCACTCTGGAAGTACCTGGAATATCCGTCGCCTGTCTACCCGTCTGGCGGCCTGGCCTACTGTTGAAATGGAGTCTTCTCCTTCTGCATCATATTCAGAGGGCGGCCTGGCAGAAATATGGCAGATGTTTGTGGAAATTTTGCATCGCATGGATAATCTGGACAGTGCTACACGGAAAAACACCGCGGATATAGTGGATTTATCGCAACGGGCTTGTATTACGGAACACAGACTATCAGAGGCAGAAGACGGCTGCCGGCAAACCGGGGCCCGAGTGCTGGACCAAGACAGGCTCATTCATCAGCTATGGGCCAGGGTGGAGGATTTAGAAAACCGTAGTAGATGGAACAACTTGAGATTTGTGGGATTTCCTGAGGGCTGTGAAGGACCTGATGTTATCTGTTTTTTACAAAAAGAGCTCCCCCCCCTTGTTAGGCTGGCACTCTGAAACCCCTCCAGAGATTGACAGAGCTCACAGAACTTAGGCACCCCACCTGGCTCCTGGAGATCATCCTCGTACCATACTGCCCCACTTTCTTCGGTTCCAGGACCAGGAATCCATCACTAGGCTGGCCAGCCAAAAAAAAGAACTTATGTGGAAAGGCCATAGGATTCAGATCTTTGCGGATTACTCCCAGGAGCTAACTGCATGCCACAGGGCCTTCACTGCAGCACATCGGGCCTGTGCTGACTTGGGGTTAGAATATTCATTGAGATACCCAGCTTGTCTCCTCATTATTTTGAATGGATCGCCGCGACTATTTGACAGTCAGTCAGCCACTGAGAAATTCTTGGCATCTCAGGCTCCTAAGCTAAATCAGGGTATACCTAGGTAATCTCTGGACTTGGGGGCCACAGCTATGGAGACTTCTATGCAAGCATCTACCACCCCCCCTCTGCGTCCACTCAACCTGTAGCCCCACAGCCCAAGACCCCTTCTCGCTCTGCCCCTCAGAAATCTCCATGGAGCAAAAAGAAAAATAGAAGGAGGGCTCGTCATGATGGGGCCCATATTGATCAGACCCCCCGGATCCGTTCCCGGAGTCGCAGTGCCAGTCCTGATTCCTTGGCCTCGCACTCCTCCATACAGCCAGACATGAGCAATAATCAATTTCGAGCCTTAAAGGACCTTCCGACAGATGGATCTCAGCTTGACCCACCTTTGCCTCCTAGACTGTCTCCTAAGGGTAATAAATCCCATGCTGCACGCTTGGTCTCCTGGGCAGAGGCAGCGGAGTCGCTCACTCTTGAGGCCTCCACCATTATGGAAGCTGCTTCCAGCTACCCAACACCCCTTTGCTCTGCAGCAGCCCCCACTAAATCTGCGGGCTGAATGTGACTGGGACAGTTTTCTTGTTGTTCTCTGTTTTTTTTTCTCTCATTATATTAGTATCGGCCTTCAGCCGTGCTCTCCGTCCTCTGGGATGTGCCCATGATACCTGGGCATTCCTGGTACTATTGGCCGAGGGGCGAGGTTTCAGAGATATGGTTCCCTTTTTGGTCGTTTATTTATCTTATCCCTCTTTTGAGTGGGCATGGCTAGGTGACAGCTAGTCATGCACAGCTCATTGCAGCCTCTCCCTGTTGACCCTCTAGCTCTCTACAGCCCTGCAGTTTGTAACTACTGTATGGTGCGATTAGTGGGGTTGGGGGGGCTAGTCCCTCAAACGACTGGGAATTAAATTTAATGCGGAGGTTTGCTACTTTAGTCGAATTGATGGTGCAGGTATTGTGTACTGGTGGGATATTGCGTAGAGAGTCTTCTGGGCAGTGGGTTGTCCTATTTCTCTCTCGCTGTAGTTAGATAACTACCTACCTCCCAGTGATCCCTGCTGGTATCTGGGCCGTAAATCAGTTGATGCATGGCAGGAGCTGATCTGTTAGGGGGGAGGGTTTTTGCGGAGGGTGGGGGGAGGGGAGAGGGACTCTTACATTTGTGGTTTTTCAAAGTTATGGTTGCTGTTTGTAGTTAATGTTCAGGGCCTATTGAGCCCTTTTCAGAAATGTGTAGTTATATATGCTGTTAGTAGTTTTGGCATTCTGAATTCTGAGATTTTGACCTACTTCCATCAAGGTTGTTTAAGAGAAAGGGTTCCCATTTTGGGGGATCTTGTCTCTGGCCTTGGTGCTTTTGGATGCATATTGGTTCTGCCATGATCCCACCCAGGTCAAATGGAGACTAACCTTATCTCCTGAAATGTCCGGGGACTTAATTCTCCCATTAAACAGAAGAAAGTCTTGCTCCATTTGAAAAAGCTCAGACCTTCGGTAGTCCTCCTTCAGGAGATGAAACTCTCCTTTGCCAAAGCTAGGAAGCTTAGACAGGGCTGGGTAGGGGAAGAGCTACACAGTGTGGGGTCTCTATACTTCTACATAAAACCCTGGGGTGGAAATTTAAAAGACATACCCACGATGCAGAGGGGAGATGGATCAGGTCTGAAATGGAGACACCAGAAGGCCCATTAGTCCTAGTTAATTTATACGCTCCTAACCAGGATTGTCCCTTTTTTTTCCATATGGTTAACCAGGCCCTCACGGATTTTAACACTCACAAAGTCCCAATTTTATTGAGGGGTGATTTTAACTTGGTGCTCGACCATTCCTTTGATAGAAGCAATAAGGCCCCCGAACCACATAGGCAGGCAAAAAAGCCCTCCTGAGGCTGATGGATGAACATGGTCTGCTGGACGCATGGAGAGCCTTACACCCTGGGGTGTGGGGTTATACATGCTTCTCACAGACACATGGTTCATCCAGTAGACTCGACCTATGGCTACTCTCTACTGGACTCTTTGACAAGGTGTCTTCCTCTAGTATTCACCCCATTTATGTTTCAGACCATACTCCTCTGGAGATTCAGGTTAAACTGGGACAGAACCACCCCTTTTCCTCCTCCTGGCATTTGGACACCCTTCTCCTGGAGGACGGGGACTTTCAGAAGTGGCTGAGCCCTGCAATTGCTGAATATTGGACTAACAATGATAATGGGGAGGTCTCTGATACTACTCTATGGGAAGCCTTCAAGGCGACAATAAGGGGTGGGATAATGGCCGTTGCTTCAGCTAGGAGATGCCATCGGGAGGCAGATCAGAGGGCTTTAGAAAAACAACTTTATCTCCTGGAAACTCAGTATAAATATTTCCAAGACAATCCTCCACCTCAGTCTCTACTCGCACAACTGGTGAGTACCAGAATTTCCCTGAATGCTCACCTAACCTGCCAGGCTGAACTGAATCTTAGGCGGGTTCATCATGCCCACTGGAAGGGTGGGGAAAAGGCTAGTAAACTCCAGGCATATCGCCTTAAACAGCAGCAAATGTCCAAGAGGATACATGCCTTAAGGGATCATACCGCGGTCCCGTGTTATTCCACTGCAGGGGTCAACGACATTATGGCTCAGTTTTATAGGCAGTTATATGCTTCCCCTAGCCCCCCTAGTCTGCCCTCTATTCAAAAATTCCTGGATTCATTACCCATCCCCAAGCTCCCTGCATCTGATGTTAAAGTGTTGGAAGCCCCGATCACTGTGGAGGAAGTGGATAGGGCTATTCAATCCATGAATCTTTGTAAAGCCCCTGGGACCGATGGACTCCCCATTGATTTCTACAGGGTCCAGGGTGTTAACCTTGCTCCGTATTTAGTCCGGATGTTTATACATTCCTTACTCACAGGAATTTTACCCCCGTCCCTAAGGGAAGCCATTATTACTGTACTCCCCAAGAAGGGGAAGGATCATCTTTCCCCGGGTAGTTACCGTCCCATTTCCCTCATCAATGCAGATGCTAAAATCCTGGCCAAGGTTCTTGCCAGCAGACTAGAGCCTCTCTTATCAGGGCTGTTTAATCCCTCCCAAGCTGGCTTTGTAAAGGGTTGTCTGGGGTCTGATCATCACAGAACTCTCCTCTCAATAATGCACTATTCCAAACTGTCAAAAAAAAACCTTGTTGCTCTAGCCATTGACTTTGAAAAGGCGTTTGATTCGGTAGAGTGGTCATATCTGTTTCATACCCTTCCTCAATGGAGGTAGGACCCGGTTTTCTCTCCTGGATCAAACTATTATATGCCTCTCCCTTGGCTAGAGTTTTGACTAATGGCAATCTATCGGTGCCTTTCCAATTGCAGAAAGGTACAAGACAAGGTTGCTCTCTTTCCCCCCTCCTGTTCATTTTAGCCATTGAGCCCTTGGCCATTGCGCTTTGGGAAACGCCCTCTATCCCTGGAATACTGATGGGAGGCATCACCTTTAAGACATTTTTATATGCTGATGATCTTTTGGTCACTACAGAATGCACCCCACAGGTGATTCAATCTATTTTACATATATTGACTGTATTTTCTGGAATATCAGGCCTTAGGATTAACCATACCAAAACTGCGGTCCTCCCTCTAAATTCAGTGCCCTCTGGTATAGACGTCGCGGCCTTGGGTCTCAAATGGTCCCCTAATGGTATTTGGGTATCATCCTACACCCTAATCTGTCCAAAATGCTCACAGCCAGCTTTTCTCCAATGGTGGAGTCGATTAAAGAGGACACGGCTTGTTGGAAAGCCTTAAGGCTCTCATTAGCCGGGAAAATAGACTCCATCAAGATGATGGTGGCCTCTAAGTTATTATATCTGTTGTCCCATCTCCCTATACCTAGTCCTTCAAAATGGTTTCAAAAATTGGATGCCATCATTGGTAATTTCCTTTGGGAGGGCTCTCGACCATGGTTTAGTAAGCTTAAACTTCATCAGCATTAGAGTAGGGAGGGTTGGGGACTTCCATGGTTCAAGGGGTACCACATGGCCTTTGTCTCAGCCCAGACCACTTATGGTTCTCTAACACTGGTCCCACTTCGCCTACTTGGCTCCCTTTGGAGGCATCATTATTACAGGCCCCCTCTCCTGCGGTGGCGCTGTACAGTAAAAAAAAACTCTCCCTCCTCCTCCCATTCTAGTGTCCATTCAATATTGGCTAAGAGTTCTAACTCTTCTAGGCCAGTATTTAACTCCTTGGAGGTTTATGCCACTATGGAACAATCATGTCTTGGTAGTGGGTGGTAGTATGATCCGCTGGAAAACTTGGGAATCGCAGGGTATCTCTTCAGTTCAAGATCTATTGCTCCCTGATTTTAGTTCAATGGATACTTTTGAGGCATTACGATCCAGATACCACCTCCCGACTTCACATTTTTGGAGATATCTCCAAATTAGAGATGCCATCACCCACCTTCCCAATTTTCCTAAAAATAAAGGGTCACAATCAAGATCACATCCTATTACATTCTGGTTATGTCACCCTAGAAACAGAGCTAGTGTGATTTATAATGCCCTTAGAGGTGCCGCTGCAAACCCTACCTTGTCAGCTAAAGCCCAATGGGAAAAGGACTTTCATTCTCCTCTCTCCGAGCTCCAATGGGACCATGCTTGGGTGAGATTACATATGTCATGTAGGGATGGGCTCACCCGTCTCATTATGAATAAAACCCTCCACAGGTGGTACAAGGATCCGGTTAAACTTAAAAAGATGGGGCTCCTCCAGCATGATACCTGCTGGAGATGTGGCAGTCAAGGTGCTCATCTTTTTCATATACTTTGGGAGTGTCCCAATCTCCAGCATTTCTGGACAACAATTCAAGATATGTGTGCTTTCCTGTTCCCTCAAGTAGTACCGGATCCACCTCTTCTCCTTTTAGGTTGTGCCCGTTCTCATGCACCCAAGCATTGTCTGGGGGCCCAGTGGGTCACAGCTGTGGAGGCACTAGCCAAAAGGCTTATTTTAATGAGGTGGCAGTCCTCAGAGGTCCCATCCTTCCGAGAGTTCCTTCAGGCACTAGCCAAAGGAGCTATATATGAGAGGCTCTCTAGTTTTTCGGGGGGCTCACTGGTCCAATTTGACAAACGTTGGAAGCCATATCTCCATTCCAAGTACTGTCACGATGTCCAATCCTAGGTGGTCTATAATTTCTGAGAGGCCCCTGTCTTGTTTGGAGTTTATAGGCTTTCCGGTTTTATTTTCAATACTTGTCAAGGTATTTTTTTTATCTCAGAATCAGTTTGCCTTTTTGTTTTTCCTGTTTATGGTGTATATAGTTCCAATTAGTATTAGGCCTGATCCAGGACTCAACTCTGTTTACCATACACTGTCCTGGGCCCTACATGCTATTGTTATTTTTGGGTTCCGTCAGTTAGTAACCCATGGCTTCCACTCTTTCGGGTGGGAGGTTCTAGGTAGGTTTGGATAATCCTTGGATACCGAGTTTTTTTGTCTTTCTTTTTTTTCTTTCTTCCTTCTCATCTCAGGCTTGTCCATGTTATACTGTGTGTATGGGAGTATTCCCATTGCCTATGAAAGTGCTTTTTATTTCCTTTCTTGGTATCCATCATGTTTGTATTTCTGATGTCCGTACCAATGTTACGGTATGGTTGCATATAACATCTCAACATCATATATTTGTTTTGTGTGTCCTGTGTGAAATAACAATAAAATCTTTAACAACAAACATGGCCAGGCAGTGTGACAAAGCAGTTGGGAGAGCTATTGGAATGCTGGGGTGCAAAGGGAGGGGTATCACCTGTAGAAATGGAGATGGTGTTACCTCTACATAGATCACTTGTGAGACCTCACCTAGAGTACTGTGTCCAGATCTGGAGACCTCACCTCTGGAAGGACACAGATTGAAGGCAGTCTAGGTGAGGGCATCTAAATTGGTGCAGGGTCTGCATAATAAGCCCTATGAAGAGATACTGAAGGACCTCAATATGTATACTCTGGAGGAAAGGGGGGTATGGTAGAGACATTCAAATACCTCATTGGTATAAATAAGGTACAAGAGGGAAGTATTTTTCAGAAAAAAAGATGCTCAAGAACAAGGGGTCATGCTATGAAGCTGGAGGGGGTAGACTCAGGGGAGATATAAGGAAGTACTTCTTCAAAGAAAGAGTAGTGGTTGCTTGTAATGGCTTCTCATCGGAGATAGTGGGGCAAAAACTGCAGTGGGGTTTAAGAATGCATGGCATAGGCATAAAGGAACCTTAGTGGTAAGGCAAGGGGCAGATCCTGAGACCAAGTAGGGTCTGCAGTAATACAGTAGTTCAATGGGCCTATGCAACTGATTGTAGTGTTATGCTTGATCAACTGGATACTCTTTGGTTGTTTGCCTCTCTATCCTTGTTATACACCACCCTGCATGGGTACAAATGGCAAGGAACCATAAAGGAGGGTTCCACCCCTAGAGGTGCTACAGGAATGATTCCCTTGGCTAAAGGTACCTTAGGAAGGATCCCCCGGGAGAGAAAGATGAGCCGCTGGAGGAGGGAGGGAGGATGGTGGGGCAACAAGAAAACAATTGTGGAAGCAGGTGGGAGGTGCAGTTGTAACCCCTTTGTTACCCGGGGTTACTAGAATCCCAGTAAGACCTAGTGGTAGGCAGGGAAGGCAGCTTGTGAAACTCCAGTTAAATGGGTTTCACACTGTCTCACTCTGTCCTCAGTCACAGCTGAGACTAGAGGGATGACATCATAGTAGAATTGTTACAGCTGCATGAGCCACAGTTGGAATCTTCAGCTCAGAGTAGTTCTAGAACTTTGGGATTCAAAGGGAGTCTTCCGTTTGTCCTTGAGCAAGAAGGAAGCATCAGACTGTAGTTTGAGTTTTGTCTCCACACAGAAGGAAGTTTTTCTGTGTTTCACCATTCTTCAAGTGGTGGAGACCGTCCCCTCGGTCTCAGTGCCCCCTCTCTCCGGGGTAGGAAAAGGTCTCTGTGGGTTCCAGGGGCAATCCCCTTCACCCACCAATGAAAGAAGCTGCCTGAAATTACTTTGTCTGTCTGGGTATACAGAAAAGGTTAAAGGACTTCGCCTATGGGGCCCTGCAATGATTGGGTGAGTGTTTGGCTCCAGTTTAAGGGGCAAACAACTGTTTTCAGTCAGGAAATGTTATTGGGGACTGCTGTTTTGGAACACTATATACACTAGGACAAACAAATGGAGCAGTCAGTTTAAAGTTTAAATGGATTTAGAGTTCACAGTAGAGGGGGTGCATCAGATCATCCACCATGCAATCTACAGTTTTACAGTTCTGAAGTTTCTGTGCGTTCAGAGAAATGGCCAGGTATGGGCTGTGGGAGCTGGAGGTGGATAGATCCCCATCTTTAGTAACCAGGTCCACCTCTACAGATTTCTTCTGCTTTTGCTACTCGCCTCATGTGCTTGGCCAGTGATGGGGTGGATACCCAGACGTGGGTCGCAACTTGAAAATCTCTCTAGGGGTCGCAGACTTCAAGTGGTGTGGGGAGCCACAGGATGGGAACATTACTCCTTGTTCGATGGGAGTTTCGAATTGGAAGTACGAAAACAAAATCTCTCTAGGAGTCGCAGACTTCAAGTGGTGTGGAGATCCACAGTTTTGGGAGCTTCCTTGTTTGATGGGATGTCTTTCCAAGTAGAGTTTGGGTTCATTCACCAAGTGGACCATCAGTAGAGTGGCTGGCAGGGGAGCCGGGCCAGTCGGGCTGTGTATCCAATGCTCATGCGAAGTCCGGGCTGAGTGCCTGGTGGGTCCAAAGCCAGACAATTGTAAAGTGTTCATTCTCCAATGGACCACTGTGTTTAACCTCTAATCTGCATTACAGCTACGTAGCCCTTTGGGGGGACCATACAGAGCTTTGTTTGTATTCAGTGAGTTAATAAATAAAGCCACACTGAAAAATCCCAATTCTGGTTCTGGACATTACAGTTATTGTTTCCTGTAGTTGGATTTACTTGGGTGCCCCTGTGCAGAGTAATCAAACCTAGGTCTCTTGTGCCAGGTAACCTCATCCTTCCCTGAACCCGTAGAGACATATGTATATCCATGTTACAAAAATGGGCATATGCCGGTTACACAGTCTTTTATGGATTGATCAGGAAGAGTGGTTAGTTGCTCCACCCCATTGAACTACAGGTGCTGCCTTCCAAGTAGGGAAAAATGGGCAGACTTGGTGGGACAAGCAGTCCTTATCTGCCATCAAATTCTATGTTTCTATCTTTATATGAGGTACAGTATGAGGAATTTAATAAATGTTGTTTCAGTGCTTTTGTATAAAAGTTATCGTCATTTAATTTGCATTCCTATGCTTATTTAAATTGCTGTCCTATGTCGGGCTTGCTGAGACCTAAATCAATTAAATAAGAAGGGAGGTTCTTTTCTTGCCCTAGGCTAAGATAATGGGAGACTTATACACAATCTCAATGGTAAGTTACACTATTCTGCAAGCACAGAGCTTTCTTTTTACCATTCTCCAAAATCATCATACATAAATGTGTGTTGCTGTCTGTAAAGGAGACTGTCCCTGTAACAATGACAGTGGTACAGTATACACTTCTTGTCTGGAAATTGTCTTTCAAGATGTTAATGGTCTCTAACTGGCTGACCAGAATGCCGGAGGAGGATTGGAAAAGGGAGAGTGGAAGAGAGTGGAGAGAATCTGAGGTGGGTTAATCGAAGGGCATTCAGGAGCAACAAGTGGTGCCTTTGGTGGTTGGGCTTTTTGTGTGAGTACAGCAAGCCAATAAGGTGGTTGTAGTTTCTTGGAGCAGCAGGACTACAACTAGGCATGGAGGTCTAGTAGCAGCCTAGAATGCCTGAGGAGGATCAGGAAGTGGATGGCTGAGCAGCTAAGAGAGCATGAGTGCAACTTCTGATCATTTGCTGACTGATTGTATTGTTGAACTGTACATTTTCTGTGCTATACTGGGAAATGGATGGCTGATCTTGTGGAATAAGAAGAGAGAACAGGGAGGAAGGAAACAGAGAGCGTGTTAAAATGAACAGCTGAACAGCAAAGTGAGTATCAGTTGTTGACTGTATTTTTGAACTGAATATTTTCTGTGCTGCTCTGGGAAATGGGGTGCTGATGCTGTTGAAAGGGAAGAGAGAAGTGTGAAGAAGGGAATAGAGAGAGGGTTAATGGAAGGGTACTCAGTGGACAAAAGCAGCACCATTTCTGAATGGAATGACCATGTGACTACAGCCTGTCAATATGGTGGCTGTAGTCTGTCGGAGCAGCAGGACTACAAATCAGTGTGAAGGCCAGAATGCAGAAAGAGGATCAGGAATTGAAGAGCAGAACAATGAAGTGAGCATGAGTAGCATTTCATATCAGTTGCTACTAACTGTATATTGTATTTTTGAAATGTACATTTTCTGTGCTGTGCTGGGAAACAGGTTTGAGCTTTTGGAAAGCGATGAGAGAAGAGGATGGAGGGGACAGAGGGCAAGTTTAGGGAAAGGCACTTGGTGGCTGCAAGCAGCACCATTGGTGGTTGGACTGATCATGTGACTATAGACAGTCAATAGGGTGCTTGTATTTTCTCCCAGCAGCAGTACTGCAACACGACATGGAGGCATAGCTATAGCCCATAACATTGGTCATGTGACTATGGACAGTCAATAGGGTGCTTATATTTTCTCCCAGCAGCAGTACTGTAACATGATATGGAGGCATAGCCACAGCCCAGAACACTGGGGAGGATCGGGAAGTGGATGGCTGAGCAGCTAAGTGAGTGTAAGTAGCACTTCAGATCATTTACTTACTGTTTGTTTTGTTGATCTGTACATTTTCTGTGCTGTGCTGCAAAATGGAGGGGTGATCTTGTGGAAAGAAAGGGGGAAGAAGGAGTAAGGGAACATAGGGCAGGATAAGGAAAGAGTACTAGGAGGCCACAATCAAGACCACTGGTGGTCAGACTGACTATGTAACTGTAGTCAGACAATAGGACGGCTGTAGATTCTCAAACCTGCAGCACTACATATCAGAGTGGAGAGCTAGTTGCAGCAAATAATGTGGAAGGAGGATCAGGAAGTGAAAGGCTGAGCAGCTAAGTGAGTGTGAGTAGCACATCAGATCATTTGCTGACAGATTGCTTTGTCAAACTGTACATTTTCTGTGCTGTGCTGGGAAATGGAAGGGGGAGGTGGTAGGAGGTGAACAGAGGGCAGGTTAAGGGAAGGGTACTCAGTGACTACAATCAGGGCCATTGGTGGCTGGAACGACCACATAACTGCAGCCAGCCAATAGGTGGCTGTAGTTTCTCAGAGCACCAGGATTACAGATCAGCATGGAGGCCTTGTCACAGCCCAGAACACTGGAGAATAATCTGGAAGCAGACAGCTGAGCAGTTAGGTGAGCGTGAATAGTGTTTCAGACCATTTACTAACTGATTGTTTTGCTGAACTGTACATTTTCTGTACTGTACTGGAAAATAGAGGGCTGATCTGTGGAAAGGGAGGGGGGAGAGGGAGGAGGGGAGCAGATGGTGGGTTAGGAATAGGGTACTCTTCTGCCACAAGTAGTGCCATTGGTAGCCAGATCAGCCAGTGAATGCAACCAGCAAAAAGGGCTGCTGTAATTTCTTGAAGCAGAAGGATGGCAAATTGGTAAGGTGATAATCATATCATCCTACTTTAACTGCATGTATGTACCTATACTGTATTGCTGTCTTGTGATATTTATGTGTTATATTGTACAAAGGCCTAAATAAAAAGTTAAAAAAAGAAACTGTAAAAGCAGTCGATTCTCTCAGATAATGTTGCATCTGTCTCAGTCTCTCTCACAAGACAGCATCGCATGTAAAAGTATCTGTGAATAATATTAACATAAAAACTGCTTTACCTCTGAAATAGTGTTGCATTTCTTTATACCTGATCCTGCTGCTAGACTCTCTCTCACTCTCTTTCTCAAACAGTTTTTCTTACTCCCAAACAGCTCATGTCAGTGAGTATAAAGCCATAGAAACCAGATTGAAACAAATTCTGGTCAAAGCCGGCAAAGCTGCAGCTGTGCTTTAAGAGTGCTCACTGAGCTCACGGTGAAACAGTACACTGTGCTCGAGACGGCAGCTGGTGCATGCGCCACTGCTCACACATGAGCACTGAGTTCTGGTGGCCATCTTGGGCATAGAAGGCTTTATCGGATGTGACTGCAATATAAAATAGTGCGCCCGCTGGGGAAGGGGGCTAAACAAATGACAAATTATGGACAGGAGTGCTCCAACTTGGGAAGTAATCGTGATGTGACTTGGTTCACCCATATCAGAGTGACAGTCATTTTGTCATTGCTGATATGGGCAAAGGAATTCCCCACCTGGCATTAGGGTGCCAGGCATTGTGACTCCTGGGATGTGCAGCATCAAAGCTCCATCCCAGAAAACAGTCATGTTTTGTGGGGAGGTTAGCCCCCTACACCCACTGATAATTAATATAACAACCTCTGGGGTGGCAAAGCCCTTGAGGGGGTAGTAACAGTGTGGGCGTACAGGGTGGCATCAGTGAGGGGTGATCTAAAATCAAGATTGCCCCTTTCACTGTCACCCTTTTTGCAGCTGCCTATTTGCGGTGACAATTTTAATTCACCATTCTAATGGTATACCATGTAACTCCAACTTTGTTGTTGGATCAGATCTGGTCGATCATTTTTTCAGGCGATTGCAAGATGACTGCAGGCTCCCCCGACTTCAGTAGTAAAAAGTGTACAGTTTTCAACTAATTCCTCTCCAGTGGCACAGAAAATGATCTCAGATCAATAATTTTATCCCTTTCTTCGCTAAAAGACTGCTTGTAAATAAGCTCCTTTTAGTTAAAACAAGTTTTGTTTTTTTGTTTTTTTTACTTTCAGTTCTCTGGTAACTGTTTGCATATGCTTACAATAAGTCAATAATTATAACAAGCAGTTTATAGGTAGTGGTGTAATGTTTTTTTACACACACCCTCAGTGTGTCATGCCTTGATAAAATCACACAAAGTTTGCTCTTGGGGTTTATCAACCTATACATTTATTCTTTATTTTCCATCCCCCTTTTCATTATAACTAATAAAATTAAGAGGAAAACAGGTCCACAGCCCATTAGACTTCATTTGATCTGGTCATTTTTCAATTGGCACCATAATGTTTTGATTGTGACATCATGCATGTTTCCTCAGCAATAGATTGACAAGCATTCAGAGTGGATATATAATTATAGTTATGTTGTTTTTATGCTTATACATATATGTACAGTATAAAGAAAAATATAAAGGAAAAGGTGACCAAAACAGACAGCGAACTTAAGAAATATCTGGAATGTGTCTCAAAATTATGTTTTTCAAATGCTCTCATGATGTCAAGGGTTCTTTACATTCATTGATTCAAACAGTTTGAAACCATTGTAGTCTCTTAAACTATTTTGAAATTAGTATGATGGCATTACCTTTACTGCACTCTTTTTGTTCTCTTTGGAACCCTCTTTGATGTCGCTAGTTCATATTTTTTTTTTTTATTTGTTTGTACATGCAATCATTTTTTTCATATTTAAACAGATATGATTGGAAGAGCCTAGGTAGGCTAGAACATAATTATCCTGTAAAATGAGTAAACATAAGATGCACAGAATACAAATTGTTCTTTTCTTCAATGTTTAATCACAATTAGTGAGCAGTTACTCTGAATTCCTTAGGTAAAGTGCATTTCTAACTCTCAGTTTTACAAATTATATGCTCAGTGACACATCTTCAGAAAATACAGGAGGTGTCATTACCAGGCAATAACAGCTATGTGATGATGATGGCATTTGAAAAAAAAAAAGTACAGTACGTGTAAAGAACTGTACTGATCCATATAGAAAGTGGTGGTGTGATCACCAGCAGTCACTGCCAATGACAATGGATCCATATAATCTGGATTAAATATTGATGCCACATAGAACCTGGCATTATTGTCACTTGCTATTCCTATGACAGATGAGGAGATGAAGGCAGCAATACACAGAAAATTAGAATACAAAGTTGAGGAAAATATTGTCATGTTTGTAGCATCTAGGAAATGAATCTAAAACTGAAAATGCATTATTTTCTGCTATTTGAGAGTTGAAAAGAATCACCAGTTAAAACCATATAACCAGATAAAGGGGCATAATCCATTAATTTAACCTCCATACATGGGACTACAAGCCATTAACTATTTAATGGAAAAAAACTACTTTTTTTTCTATATTCAGTCTGTATTCCCTAAACAGTACTTACTTGGGACTTGGTGTCACCAATAAAAAGCTTACTGAATCAGGTCTCATTCATCTAAATACAGTTGCAGCCACTGACACATCTGGATATTTTCTGAAATTTCTGTGACATCTCAAGGTAAATTTCCGGGACTGCCTGCAGTACCACTGAATAACCACCAGAAATATTTTCTTCAGAAGTATTGGGAATTATCTGGAAATAGCTCAACAACTTAATGCCTACAACTTTAGTGGTGATACTGGCATATCCAAGATTTAGAAGGTACTGTAGTGTTATCCACCATCAAAAAAAAAGGATGATATACTGTGGTCAGTGGTGCCCCACATAAGGTTCCATCATGACTGAAAATATCATGATACTGTACCACAGTTATGATATCTTCAGTCGCAACTAGTTGTAATGCTTGATACACTTGGTGTCACTGTATTTAAATACTTTAACTGTACATTGTTGTCTGTAGGGATGTTAAAGTCAGCAGGTAGGGTTGTGTAAAAACAGTGCTGCATACACTTGTGCCTCCACAAGCCCATTAGTCTGTGGGTTCCAGTACCAGCTGACAATTCGCAATAAGATTGAACAGTACAAAGTGATTGCCATTTATATTTTTTTGACTGTTAATTAGTATACTGATTGTCATGACTAGACAAGGGGTAACCTGATGGTAAGCATCGCTGTAGGTATTTCCCAGAGTTACAAAAGTACTGTAAACTGTTCTTTAAAATGATCCCTCCATCAAAGGGAAAATAATGTTGTTCAACTAGGTACAGATGTTGAAGCTTTAGTCTACTCTTTAAAAAGCTGAGTTTTTCATTTATTTATTTATATGTTTGTTTATGTATTTATTTAAAAGTTTAACCAGGAAGTACATATTAAACTGAAAACAGCTTGTTTCTAGATATGTCCTAGCGGAGGCGGGAGTAGAAGATAGCAAACAATAAAAAAATAACAAGGTAAACTATAATAATATAGTTTAACAAGCAGAATCATAAATATTATAGGTGGAATAGTAAATGAAGGCACCTAGAAAATAAAACACATTAATATATACAGAAAGTGAAAATAGCAGAAAAGTAAGAAGAGGGCAATACTAGAGAATGAAGAAAAAGAGGAAGGGTCACAAGCATTTGCAGGTAGGATGACAAAAGTCAGAAAGAAGAGACTTTAGGGAGGAAGAAGAAGAGGAAGAATGAAAAAGGATGCCTGGATAACCCCCTCAAGCTTCGCTCTAGGGGTTTATATGCCATCCAACCCCTCGGGTGTGTGTAAAATCTCATTACACACACCACCCCATACTTTATTCTCTATATAATGTATGGTAGAACGCTGTTAACCTTAGGAAATCATAATTTCCAAAGGTTGTTGTACTATCGATGTGACGTAGTAATGTTGTTAACCTATCAATGTTACATCACATCGATAGGTTAATAATGGGGATCAGTCTGTGCATGTGCATGCCTTTTTTTACTCTTGGGAACTGTTGGATGCATGCAGCAGGAAAGGAAGGACTGAATGGCTGCAGCGATGACTCTATTTCATAAAGTAAGGAGCCATTTTCCCTTTTTCTTGGGACCATACACTATAAAAAACTATGTATTGTCCTTCTATCTGCAACTGGTTAATGTTAACCATCTTGAGGCTGCCATGGCGACTTAAACCTCTCGAGCTTCGCTCTCGAGGTTTACACAGTCGCCCTGGCAACCTCTCAATGGTTAACAGACCGGTTACCAATAGAGGACCATACATAATCCTCTATATAAATCACTGGTGCAGGTGAGAAGTTTGAGTATTTATTAGGCAATAGCGGTGAGTCGTGTAAATGTGTGTGAGTGCAAATAAATGGTAGAAGTGTGGGTGCAGGTGAGGGATTGGAGTGTTCTTCAATGCTGCATCTGAATGGGTACTGCTATGGGTAAAAAGCAATGGGAAGAGAAGGACAAGAGGTTGTGATGCCTACATCTTTAGGCTAATATAAAGACAAGCATTATCATCTTGGAGATCTGCCATGTCCTGTGCTGCAGATTGGATGGGCATCTCCTTAGTCAGCTTAGAGGGATAACAGTTCCAGCAGTCAGCATGGCTGGCCCATATGATTGATAACTTGCTCTCCATCAGATAAATGGCCTTTACTGGGCAGATAAGCATGCTGATCATGGATATGCCTATGCATGACACACTGCTCTCCCTCAGCTATTTTATAGTTTTGGACTGGGAAAGGATCACTGATCCTAAGCTCACTTCCATGTGCAAGCTGGTAAAGAATGAATCGCGGGGAGGATAAGTGACTTGCGTAGGGTCACACACTATGCAAGTGTCAGCTGTGGGATTCAAACCCAGGTCTGTTAACTCTCAAGGTTAACTGCCCTGTGTTCTAATCATTAGGTTATATTGACTCGTTGTGACCAGCTGCCTTAAAACTAAAGTCGAATGCACAAGTGGAAGCAGAAAAACTGCTAAATTTTTGCTGCACAGACTCTAAAATGCATTGCTTCAAACAAGAAATATGGGAACAGCTTACCATTCACTGAAATCTCCTTTATTAAGTGCACAGGTGCTTAAATTCCAAAGCCAGTAAAGTGTGTACAAAAAATTAGCAGTGACAGAAATGCATTCTAAAAATAGTACTGTATTAAAACAAGCACAAGCTGGCATCTCATTAAGTGGACCACAGCCATACTAACAGCCAGCAGTCACGGATGCTAATGTGCATGAATGTGCGACATTACTAATCAGCTGATGTTCTGCCAACAAGGCTTCCTCAGAGTTTTTACTGTCTTGTAAGCTGTTCAGAGCTTGTCTTGGAATTTTCACCACCTATAAAAGGTCTCTTTTTTTGTTTTCTGTATCGTGCATGTGCAGGTCTGTCATCACCACCATCATGTGCCTATATGAACAGGGACCCGACTACCTGAAAGATCTCCTGAATCCCTACTCCCCCAGTCACCATCTCTGATCCACCGATGAGGGATTGCTAGAGATTCCCAGGGTTTGTCTTAAAACATCTGGCACTCGTGCTTTTTATTTGCAGCACCAACCCTATGGAATTCTCTACTTCATCGGTTAAGAGAATGCCTGACCGTCAGCAGTTTTAAATCTATGCTGAAAACATTTGTTTTCTTTAGCCTTCCCTAATTAGTTGATTAATTAATTGTTTTTTAGATATGTTATTATCTTATTGTTTCATATTGTATTTTATACTGTGTACAGTGCCTTAATTGTGAAAAGCACTATATAAGTAAAGTTTGCTTGCTTGCTTGTGCCTGGCATACTCTTCCACCATACTCCGCTGCCACTCCTATGCACTCCTGCAGTGCTCCAAAAAGTTGTATACTCCACCGCTGCTCCAATTTTTTTTTTTTTTATTTAGTTGTTTAACCAGGTATAGCACACTAAGCTGAAAGCTTTTTTACAGGAGCGACTCCAGTGGTGTCACCCCAAAAAGCTCTGTACAGCCATATCGGCTTTGACCACAGTATGTTACATATTGATATAACATAGTTGTATGCAGAACTGTGGAATCACCACATTTATTTACAGTGACAAAACTAAGGCTGATTCTAAAACAATGCTCATTAGACTGATGCCTCATTTTCATTGAGTTTTCCCTCAGTTCTCTTGCCCAGAATAAGGGACACCATGGCTTTAGGGGGACAACGTTGCTCTGTTGGTAGCACATCTGCCTCAGTGTGAGACGTTTTGAGGTTCTAGACCCAAATTGGGATTTGGGTCATACCATAAATGCTGGCACCTGAGTGCAGTACTAGGGGGGTGCTGTACTGTTTGGTTGTGCCATTATTAAGATGAGATGTAAAACTGAGGTTCCTACAATCTCTGGTACTATTCTGGTGGGTGTCAAAGTGGAAGTAAAAGAATCCAAAGCACTTTTTTGCAGGACATAGCAACAGAGAAGGAATGTGCGCCAAGGTGTGGTGGTGCCTTGCTCCTCAGTCAGTGGGAAACAGGTACTTAGAAACATAGAATTTGATGGCAGATAAGGATTGCTTAGCCCACCTAGTCTGCCCATTTTTCCCTACCTGTTTCATGTACCACAGATCCTAAATGATTTGCGGCTTACCCTTGCTTTCCTATTACTAGAGTTCCTTTATGTCTGTCACATGCATTTTTGAATTCCCCTACCATTTCTGCCCCTGCTTCCTCTGCCAAGATACTGTTCCATGGACCCACCACCCTTTCCATGAAAAAATACTTTCTGGCATTACCCCTAAATCTAACCCCATATATTTTCATATCATGGCCCTTTGTTCTTAAACATCTTTTTTTGAAAGATACTACCCTCTTGTACCTTATTTACATCCTTGAGGTATTTGAAAATCTCTATCATAGCACTGCTCTCTCTCTCTTCTCCTCCTCTCCTCTCCTCTCCTCTCCTCTCATCCAGGGAATACATATTGAGGTCCTCCAGTATCCTCTCATATAACTTTTAGTGCAGCCCTTGCACCATTTTTGTCATCCTTTTCCGAACTGTTTCTACTCTGTCTATGTCCTTCTGGAGATGTGACCTCCGGAATTGGATATAGTAATCTAGATGAGGTTTCACCAATGTTCTATACAGTGGCATCACCACCTCCTTCCTTCTGCAGAAGATACCTCTCTCTATGCACACCAGCATTCAACTAGCTCTCCTCACAACCTCCTCACATTGTTTAGTAACCTTTAGATAATCAAATATGATTATTCCCAGATCTCTTTCCTGTTCGGTGGCCATCAGTACCTCCCTTCCCCCACATTTCTGTGCCCCAAGTGCATGATCTTGCACTTCTTTGTATTGAATCTTAGCTGCCACACTCATGACCACTCCTCAAGTTTGCTTAGGTCCCTTCTCATTTTCTCTTCCCCTCCTGGAGTGTCAGCCCTGTTGCACATATTTGCATCATCTGCAAAGAGACACATCTTCCTTTCCAGCCCCTCTGCAATGTTACTTATGAAGACATTAATGAGAACTGGTCCAAGCACTGATCCTTGCGGGACCCAGCTGGCCACCCCACTCTCTTCGGATTGAACTCTATTCACCACCACCCTCTGTGTCCTATCATTCAGCTTACTACCCTGGGACCCACTCCCAGGCTGTACAGCTTGTTTACTAGCCTGCTGTTTGTGATGGTGTCAAAGGACTTGTTGATATCCAAGTAGGCCACATCCACCGCCCCTCCCTGATCCACCTCCATAGTCAACCAGTTAAAGAAATCTATCAGATTTGTTTGACAAGATCTTCTTAATTTGAATCCATACTGCCTTGGGTCCTGTGCTCCATTGGATTTAAGATATATCACAAACCTTTCTTGTAGTAGTGATCCCATTGGTTTTCCCACCAGTGAGGTCAGGTTGACTGGCCTGTAATTGCCAGCCTCCTCCCTGCCCCCACTTTTGTGGAGATGGACTACATTTGCCATTTTTCAGTCCTATGATACCACATCTGTTTCCAGTGATCTATTGAACACGGATGTCAGTGGTGCTGCCAACACCTCCCTGAGTTTTCTTAATACTCTAGGATGTGTCCTATCTGGCCCCATTGCCTTGTCCACTTTCAGACTAGTGAGTATCTTTAAGACTCTTTCCTCCTTAAATTGACTGGTGTCCACCTCCCTCCCTCTCAGTGAAGCTTCTGTCACCTAACTTCGGTCCCGCCCTACCCCTTCTTCTGTGAATACAGAACAAAAACACTTGTTCAGGATTTCTGCTTTTACTTGGTCCCCCTCTTCACACTTCCCTCCTTCCCTTTTTAGTCTCATAATCCCACCCTTAGTCTTTTTTTCATTCACTGATGTACCTGAAAACGTTTTTGTCCCCTTTGGTTATTACCTCAACTATTGTTTCTTCTGTTTTCACCTGTGTGCTCCTGACTGCTTTCCTTACCTCCCTCTGCTTTTTCAGATACAGTTCCCTGTCTTCTTGCCTCTGTGTTTCCTTGTACCTCCTGATTGACATCCTTATTTGCCCTTACATTCTCAGCCACTTCCTTTGAGAACCATAGTTTTTTTTTCATTCTCTTTGTTTTGCTTACTTGCCTGATGCATTGGCTTGTTGCCTCTGCTATGGTTCCCTTAAGATGTTCCTATTGTTCCTCAACTCCTCTCTTTTCTCCTTCCTTGCCAGTGATTTCCTAAGTCATTCCACCATCTTTCCAAAGGTAGCCTCCTGAAATCCAGGACCCTTGCAAGTAGTTTGACTCTTCTGCTGTTCTCACATTGAAGCACACCGTACTGTAATGGCTTGATCCCAGATGGCTCCCCTCTTTTGTGTCTGCAATTCTGTTCCTATTAGTGATTACCAGGTCCAATGTCACTCCCTCTCGGGTGGGCTCCATCGCTAGCTGTCCTAGGCATGCCTCCTGCAGGGCTTCTAGGATGTCTCTGTTCCTGGCTGAGGCTGCAGCCTGGTTACGCCAATCCACATCTGGCAGACTGAAGTCTTCTACCAGCAGCACCTCCCCTTTAGCTGCCATTCTGTGGATTGCTTCTAGAAGTACTCTGTCCATCTTTTCCCTGTGTGTGGGAGGCCTGTAGATCACACCAGTGCAAACTGCAGAGCCATCTCCCATTTCCAGGGTGATCCACAGTGCTTCCACCTCTCCCTGAATTCCCTGCACCTCAGTTGCCTTAATTCCTTCCCTTATGTATATCGCCACTTGTCCTCACTTTTTACCCACCCTGTCCCTCCTGGGTAGAATGTAACCTGGTATTCTCATATCCCAGTCATGCTTCCCCCTGTAACAGTGACAATGTCCTGGTCCACCTCAACCATCAGGGCTACTAGGTCTGAGATTTTGTTTCCCAGACTGTGGACATTTGTGCACATGGCATTCCAATTTTTACTACCTTATTTCCTAATAACTCCCCTCCTATCCCCATGTCTTTCCTCCATACCCCTCCTATCCTTACTTCCATTCTGCATTGTCTCTGCATTTTTACCTATTTTGGTTTTAGTTATCTTTGGTGATTTCTCAACCTTATGGTCCTCTCTGCCATCTGTATCATTTTGTGGGGAGGGGCTGTTTGCTTCACCCAGTTTATTTCTGCCCCCCCCACCCATTGGGTAGTTTAAATGCTTGCTGAAGAAACAGTTAAACTTCACACTGAGGATCCTTGTTCTCCCCAGATAGATGCAGGCCATCTCCCTGTACAGGCTTGCATCTCTCCAGGTTAACCCCAGTTCCCAATGAAGCCAAATCTCCCCACTCTGCACCAGTCCTTCAGCCTTGCATTGAATCACATTGAATCTCTTGGTGAAGGGTACCCTGTTCTCCCCCTTCCCTTTGAAGGGTAACACCTCTGAAAAGGTTACAAAGTGTGCCACCTGTCTAAAACCCCTCCCCAACTCCCTGAACTGTTCCTGCACTACCCTAGCCTCACCACTTGCCAGGTTTTTCTTCCCCAGATGGACACTGACATAAAGCTCACCCTCGCCTCCTGTGCCCCAGTGATCTTTAGGATCCTCCAAGCAATGGCACCAGGTAGGTATTTGACCTCCATCACTCCCTCCCTTCCCCTCATGGACTCAAGTCTACCCCCCTACACCAGAAGTTGCTTCCTCCTCCTCCTCCAGGGTCCTCTACCTCCCCCACTGGGGCCTCTGCCATGGAGGATCTCCATATCCTTTTTGGTTACCATTGTGGGTGCCTCTGTGGGACAGTCCTGTTCTACCAGAGCAGCATAGGAGTTATGGAGTGGAACCATAGGAGGGATGTGTCTCTTCCCCACCACATTTACTCTTCCTGTGCCCACCATTGTCCAGTCACTCCTCTTCCTTGGCAACTGTTGAGGCAGTGGGGGTGGACTTGGTGGTCCCTTGGTGGTGGAGGAGGTTCCCTGAATCCTGGCCAATTAAGCCTGGAGATGAGCAATCTCTATCATCAGCCCAGAGAGGTGTCTGCAGATTGGACAATACCATAGCCATAGAAACAGACTGGTCAATAATAGCCCACTCACCCGTATTAAAAATAGAAAAATGATTTTACTGATATTTTTATAGATTTTTTCTCATTTCATTATCATACACAAGAAGCACAAGAAATACAGTACAAAATTGCAGGCATTTCAGAAATAAATCCTTCCTCAGTGCTGTACTGTGTCTCTAATTAAAACGTGCATTTGTCAATGCTGAATGTTGTCTTGCTGGCATTGGCATTGGTAGTGCAGGAGTTAGAGATGCATAATAGGAATGGCAGTGAAGTATTGAACTGATGCCAACCCCACCCCTTCTCTGCAGAGACTGACAGACGTTGAGGTGTACCTTTGGGTCGTCAGCTATAACGCTCATGCCATTTTACCTCACCCTACCCTGTAGACACTGACAAGTGTCATGGTGTGCTTTGGGGTCTTTGGGCCTTATACTTACCCCATTCCATAAGGAAATATGCTGAGACAGGTGCAGTATAGGAGAATGGGGTGAACTTTAGTGCTGAACACTCCAAGGCACACCTCGATGCCTGTCACTGGCTGCAGGGTGGGGGTGGGGGTGGAATGGCGTGAGCATTAAAGCCAATGGCAGTCTCTACAGGGTGGGGTGATACAGTTGGAAACCTTAACATCATAGACGTTTGTTGGTATTTTCACTCCAAATTTTCAACATAGGCTTTTTGTGACCCCACCTCATGAAGAGTGGCAAAATCAGTTTGTTAGCTGAAAGGTGGTTTTGCACAGCGGCTATCCCATTTGGTGACACAGGGACAAAAACACATTTTGGACAGAATGTGGAAAATTACAACTGTATTGTTCATGAGAAGGTGTCAAAAACTGGCAACATTGAAAATCTGGAGTGAAAATATGAAAAGTCATGAGAATGCATAGAAACTGCACAGCACATATCCATAACCCAATTATTTTTGGGATTTTTTTAGCCACATTTTCAACATAGGCATTTTGGGACCTCCCCTCATGAACAGTAGCTCTGTGATTTTGTTAATCTGTCCCAAAAGTTGATTTCCCACAGCGACCACGCCACTGTGTGCCAAAGGTGCGGAAACACATTTTGGAAAGGCTGTGAAAAATGACAGCTGTACTGTTCATAAGGAGATGTGAAAAAATGCCAGTGTTGAAAATCTGGCATGCAAATATTGCATATTTGCAAAGTTACAAGGGTGCATGGAAACTGCGCAATGCACACTTGTAACACAGTCATTTTATGGACTTTCGTAGCCAAATTTTCAATGTAGGCATTTTAGGACCTCTATTCATGAACGGTGTCACCATCATTTTCTCAAACTGTCCCAAAAACTGATTTCACACAGCGACCATGCTATTCTGCGCCAGATGTGTGAAAGAACACATTTTGGCCAGGATATGTAAAATGACAGCTGCACTGTTCATAAGAAGGTGTGGAAAAATGCCAATTTTGAAAATCTGGGGTAAAAATATTACAAATTCATGAAGTTACAAGTGTGCATGGAATCTGCTCCATGCACACTCATAGAACAGCCATTTTTGGGAATTTTTTTCACCAAATTTGCAATATAGGCTTTTTGAAAGCCCCCCCTCATGAACAGTGGCACTGCCATTTTGTTAATCAGTCCTGAATGGTGATTCCATGCAGTGACCACAAAATCACCTTTCAAGACTGAATAATGCCATGACAGTGACTGAATTCACGAGGAGGATCTCAATAACCCCATGTTGAAAATGTGGTGCAAAAATTCCCCAAAATACCTGAGATATGCACCAAAGCTTAAAAAAAACTATTTATGCCATGATACAGCTTACCAGCATTTTGTCAGTTCGCAGTCGGCTTTGAAGAGTGCAGACATGTTCCTGGTCCACCGAAGATCCTTGTGTCGGACTCCAGTGGTAAGTATGGGGTGAGAGGGGTGTGGGGAGGCAGGGTGCATAGAGAGTGGGTGCGGGTTGGGGGAAGAAGCAGTACAGGCCGTGAGGAGCCAATTTTTTTCTTTTACAGGTAAAAAAAAAGAAACATTGTGAGATTTTTTTTTTTTAGAGGCATTTGGCATGCTGGGTTGGATGCCCAGCATGTCACCTGAGTGTTTGGGGGCTAGCCAACAGGATTGGGAACCCCCATTGGCACATACCAAGGGGGAAGAGCCGAGGGAATTGGGCATCCTCTGCACATAACAAATGGGGTGCATTATGCCAATGGGGAGTGGGCTCCCTGTTGCACATAAACTGGGTCAGGGCATGCCAACAGGGTGATTGGGCACCCCCAAAGTTGTCCGTGTGGCAGGCAATGGCGGCAGTCACTGCCGCCATGTTTACTGTAATGCTTCACCAGGGAAGGCACATCAGGAGGTGTTGCTGCATGACGAGCTTTGCTCTCATTGCAGCAGACCTTTCCTTAGATGTGCTCACCACATTATATATTCCTGGTGTGGTGCCTGCATGCTGGCTTATTGGGGAATGAGGGACGCACCTACTGATGAATGCCCTGCATTCGCCCAACAGTGACCATGCCTCCAAATCTGCTACTAGTGCAAGATGTTGGCCGCGGAAGCGCGAGCCAACATAAAAATGAAAATAATATATAATATAAACAAATTCTGATAAAAGAGTTTTTCTAAATATTTATCTATCTAGACTGCTACTGAACTCAAATTATATAGACTGCTACTGAACTCAGAAATGGTACAGCCATATGGTCATTCTCACCTAAATGCACTTCTTTAATTTCTATAATAGATTTCTTCACATCTATCTTTCACAAAATTCATCTCTCATCTAAAAAAGAACATCAGAAATTATTCATTTCATTGCACTTATCCAGAAACTCATAAACCTCCATGTACACAAACATATGGAAACTTGCCTCCTGCTCACTCCTTATATTTCTATGTCATTTGTAATGTTTTTTCTTCTCTTTCTATTAAAAGAAAAATACATGTTTTCATTTCTAATATGGTACACTCTTATGCCCCAGTCAGTTATACTTTCGTTTAGTCCATAATTAATAATTTTACCTTTTAAATGTGTCTTTATAATCCTTTGTAGGCAAGTTTCTGTTAAAAGAGATCACTCTTTCAGGTTTCTACATGCTCCAATATAAGAATTTTCTTTGCCTTACAGATTACTTCCCGTTCAAGCATTAACTCTCTTTGATGTAGAGTTCTCACTTACTTTTTAGTTTTTTAGAGTTGTGTGCGACCTCCATGCTGCCTTCTCTCAATGGGGGTAATACTAGTGTTATGCACAGTTGTTTTTAAACTCTCTCTCTTGGCAAGAATCGGGCACAGAGCCAAGCACGTCATCCTGAAGCATCCAAAGATGCTCAGGCGCAAGCGGAGTGCCAGCGAGTCTCAGGAGGAGGTAATGGACAAGGAGATGATAGAATGCATCATTGGGATGGCAGAGAAAGGGGAGATATTGCTGATGGGGGACCTGAATATGCCAGATGTTGACTGGAGCACCTTTGCTGCAGCCACATCCAAGAGCAGGGCCATTCTTGATGCCCTACAGGGGGGGCATGCCTCAGACAGCTAGTTTTGGAACCCACTCAGGAGAGAGCAATCTTAGACCTAGTACTCTCAAATGGGGATGGAGAGAGGACCTCTGATCTTGAAGTAGGTAGCCATCTGGGAACAAGCGACCACCAAACAGTGCAGTTCATGATAAACTTAGCTGTAGAGTCAAGCCACACAAAAGTGAAGGTACTTGACTTCAGGAGGGCTGATTTTGTCAAAATGGGAGAGTGCCTCAGAAAAGCACTAGCAAACAGGCAAGAAGGTGGGGTGGAGCAACAATGTGGAAACATCAAAACCACCTTCACAGAGGCAACAAGTCTTTGTGTGAAGCAAATAAACAAATCAAAACAAAAGAAAAAAACACCATGGTTCTCAAAATAAGTGGCAGTGAAGGTAAGGGAAAAAAGATAGCATTGAGGAAGTATAAGGAAACACAGAAAAAGCAGGACAGAGAACTGTACCAGTTAAAGCAGAAGAAAGTGGGTAAGGCAGTCAGAATAGCAAAGGCCCAAACTGAGGAAAAGATAGCCAACTCAGTTAAGAAGGGGGATAAAACCTTTTATAGGTACATTAGGGAGCAAAGAAAGACTAAGGCAGGGATACTGAGGCTAAACAAAGAGGAAGGTGGTTGGGCAGAGAGCAACAGTGAAAAAGCAGGGATACTGAATGAATACTTCTGCTCAGTATTCACAATGGAAAAGCAGGAGGAAATACCTAATCCAGTCTACAGAAGTACTCTGGATAGTGGGGTTAATATTAGTCCTTTCACAAAAGAAAGGGTTCTGAAAGAACTCTTAAAACTGAAGGTGGATAAAGCAAATGGGGCCTGATGGGATTCACCCCAGGATTTTAAAAGAACTAAGGGAAGAACAAGTAACACCACTGACTACCCTTTTTAATAAATCATGGGAGGATGGGGTGGTACCTGAGGACTGGAGGAGGGCGGATGTGATTTCCCTTTCTCAAAAGTGGGAGCAAGACAGAGGCAGGAAACTACAGACCTGTCAGTTTGAGTTTGACCTCAGTAGTAGGGAAAATGATGGAATCACTTCTGAAGGAAGGAATTGTTGAGTACCTAGAGGCCAGTGGAGCACATGACCCAAAGCAACATGGATTCACAGCAGGAAAGTAATGTCAGACAATCTAATTGATTTCTTTTACTGGGTGACCAAAGCAGTAAACCAGAGAGGGGCTGTGGACATGGCCTACCTAGACTTTAGCAAGGCATTACCGGTCTTTTTTAATGTCTTTATAAGTGACATTGCAAAGGGACTGGAAGGGAAAGTATGTCTCTTTGCAGACAACACAAAGATCAGCAACAGGGTTGATACACAAGGTGGGGTGGAAAGGATGAAAAGGGACTTGGCAAAGTTGGAGGAATGATCAAATGTATGGCAGCTTAGATTCAATGCAAAGAAGTGCAAAGTAATGCACCTGGGAAACAAAAACCCAGTGGAACAGTACACAATGGGGGGGGGTGAGATACTGACAGCAACAAAAATGGAAAGGGATCTGGAGGTAGTCATATTAGATGACCTAAAGGTGAGCCAGCAATGTGAGAAGGCAGTAAGGAGGGCTGGGGGGATACTGGGATGCATAGGGAGAGGCATCACCAGTAGAAAATGGGAAGTTGTTGGCCCTCTGTGCAGACAGTTGGTAAGACCACATCTGGAGTACTGTGTACAGTTCTAGAGACCCCATCTCCTCAAAGACATAGACAGGGTGGAGGCTGTCCAGAGGAGGGCAACCAAAATGATGCAGGGTCTGCATCAGGTGACATATGAAGAAAGACAAAAAGAACTAAAGATGTATAGCCTTGAGGAAAGGAGGGAGAGGGGGACATCATAGAAACATTCAAATACCTCAAGGGAATCAACAAAGTCCAAGATGGTAGCATCTTTCAGAAAAGGAGATGTGCAAAAACAAGAAGGCACTATTTGAAGATAGAGGGGGGATGGCTCAGAGGTAATGTGAGGAAGTATTTTTTCACAGAGAGGGTTGTAGATACATGGAACAGACTTTCTGAGGAGGTTGTAAAGTCAAAAATAGTGGGGGATTCAAGAATGCATGGGGCAGACATAAGGCAATTCTAGTGGGGTGTAGGAGGAAGTAGGCTGTTGGTTAACTAGGATCTACAGCTTATCCGTTAGGTAGGGAAATGGGTAGACTAGGTGGGCCAAGCGGTCCTCATCTGCCATCAAATTCTATGTTTCTAAGTTTCTAGTGTTCTTTTTTAACAGAAACTTGTCTACAAAGGATTATAAAAACACATTTAAAAGACTGTACCAAATTAGAAATGAAAACATGCATTTTCTTTAATAGAAATAGAAGAAAATGAATTATAAATGACATAGAAATATAAGAAGTGAGCAGCAGGCAAGTTTCTATATATCTGTGTACATGGAGGTTTCTGAGTTTCTGGATAAGTGCAATGAAATGAATAATTTCGGATGTTTTTTTTAGATAAGAGATGAATTTTGTGATAGATTGGGAGAAATCTATTATAGAAATTAAAGAAGTGCATTTAGGTGAGAATGACCATAAGGCTGTACCATTTCTGAGTTCAGTAGCAGTCTAGATACATAAATATTTAGAAAAACACTATTATCATAATTTATTTATATTATATATTATTTTCCTTTTTTAATCAGAGACACAGTACAGCACTGAGGAAGGATTTATTCCAAAATGTCTGCGATGCTGTACTGTATTTCTTGTGCTTTTGCATATGAGAATGAAATAATCTATAAAAATATCAGTAAAATCATTATTTCTATTTTTAATACTGGGAGAGTGGGCTATTATTGACCAATCTGTTTCTATAGATACTTGCTGGCACTGACTGGCATTAGCTCCTCCCTGCTAGTAAACTTTTTTCTTTGTACCAAGGTTTGACTGTGCTGGACCACAGCCTTATTCTAGTTACAATACTGCAGCCTCCAGAAAGTCTCTCTAAAGACTGCCACCCCACAGCCTCTTTACTGCACCACTCCCATAATGTCTGTGAGGTATAAATGTAAAAAAGGAGACAATACTAGCCTGATAGAAAAGGTATTCACAACACAGTGTATGACAATCCAGGTTTCATTTTAAAAAGTTGCTCCAAAATGTATTATAATGACATTTGTGCAAATGTGCAAACATGCATTAAAGTACTTCCCAAACCCAATTGACACAGTGAGGAATGGGACCTGAAAAAAACATTATGTTAAACTGATGTATGACATAGTTCATGACTGATACTGTGCTTTGATTTTAAATTGCAATTTTAACTTTTGTATTAGTTGCTTTATTTTGTCATTTCTCTTACAGAAGGTATCTGCATTCTGAATATATATCTCTTTCTCAGCATGTCTCTCTATATATCTCACTAACTCGCAATGTAATTTGTACTGTACTGATCTAAATTTTACCACTATTTCCCAGACATGGATAAGGGGAAACAATGAAAAGTGTGATCCCTGATGTAGCCAAAAACAGTGAGTTATTTTTACTCCTTTGTACTTCTATTGTGCCATCTGTATTGTCCTGAAAGGAACAAGAAAAGTTTGAAAAATGTTTCTAATTGCGGTATTGGGTTTATGCCATATACACAAGCAACAAGACATGATGAGGTGTGGGTTATGGCCTGATAAGAGCATGCCCCAGGTGCGATATGAGTAGAGATGCAGCTAATTTTAATTTCACTGTCAAACTGACCACAAAGTGGGAACTTCTCATTGTCACTCTGCAACACAAAGTGGCAAATGCAAAAGCTCACTTTACCTTTTAATTATTACTTTGCATTGTTATTCCACCTTAATGCAAAGTAAGGTGAAGTGACATCAATATTGGAAGCCCTTCACACACACAGTCACCAGAATTAATGTGCATCCCGAAAATGCTCATGTCTTGTGTCCAGAAAAAGCACCAGTGCTGATAAAGTGAAATGAAAGTTCAAGAAATGCAAAGCCTCCCAGTATTAATGGTGCAATCAGATGTCATTCGTGCAGTACTCACACACAGTCCCCAGAATTATTGTGCATCCCCAAAATGGTACTGTCTTGCGTCCAGAAAATTCCCCAGTGCTGATGAAGTGAAATGAGAGTGTAACAAGAAATATAAAGTCTTCCAGAATTAATGGCACACTCAGTCATGTGTGCAATTGCCACACATAGTCACCAGAACTGATTTGCATCCCCAAAATGCTACTGTCTTGTGTCCAGAAAATTCCCCAGTGCTGATGAAGTGAAATGAGAGGGTAACAAAAAATGTAAAGTCTCCTGGAATTAATTGGACACTCAGTCATGTGCACAGTGGTCACACAAAGTCATCAGAATTAATCTGCATCCCCAACATTCTACTCTCTTGTGTCCAGAAAATTCCCCAGTGCTGATGAAGTGAAATGAGAGGGTAACAAAAAATGCAAAGTCACACAGAATTAATGGTGCACTCCATCATGCAACTAGTGGTCACACACACAGTCACCTGAAGTAATGTGCATCCCCAAAATGCTACTGTCTTGTGTCAAGAAAATTCCCCAGTGCTGACAAAGTGAAATTAGAGTGTAACAAGAAATGCAGAGTCTCCCAGAATTAATAGCACATTCAGTCATGTGCGCTGTGGTCACACACAGTCACTAGAGTGAATTTGCATCCCCAAAATGCTACTGTCTTGTGTCCACAAAATTCCCCAGTGCTGATGAAGTGAAATGAGAGGGTAACAAAAATTGCAAAGTCTCCCAGAATTAATGGTGCACTCCCTCATGCGTGCAGTGGTCACAAACAGTCACTAGAATTAATGTGCATCCACAAAATGCTACTGTCTTTTATTCAGAAAATTCTCCAGTGCTGACGAAGTGAAATGAGAGTTTAACAAGAAATGCATAGTCTCCCAGAATTAATGGTGTATTCCATCATACATGCAGTGGTCACATACAGTCATCAGGCTTAATGCGCATCCCCAAAATGCTACTGTCTTGTGTCCAGAAAATTTCCCAGTGCTGACGAAGTGAAATTAGAGTATAACAAGAAATACAAAGTCTCCCAGAATTAATGGCACACACAGTCATGTGCTCAGTGGTCAAACACACAGTCACCAGAACTAATTTGCATCTCCAAAATGTTACTGTCTTGTTTCCAGAAAATCCCCAGTGTTGATGAAGTGAAATAAGAGGGTAACAAAACTTGCAAAGTCTCCCAGAATTAATGGTGCACTCCATCATGTGTACAGTGGTCAAACACAGTCACCAGAATTCATGTGCATCCCCAAAATGCTATTATGATGTGTCCATAAAATTCCTCAGTGCTGGTAATGTGAAATGAGAGCATTACATGAAATGCGAAGTCTCCCAGAATTAATGGCACACTCAATCATAAGTGCATTGGTCACACAGTCACCAGAATTAATCTTCATTCCCCAAACTGCTACTGTCTTGTGTCCAAAAAATTTTCCAGTGCTGATGAAGTGAAATGAGAGGGTAACAAAAAATGGAAAGTCTCACAGAATTAATATTACACTCCCTAATGCATGCAGTGGTCACACTCAGTCACCAGAATTAATGTGCATCCCCAAAATGCTATTGTCTTGTGTCCAGAAAATCCCCTAGTGTTGACAAAGTGAAATGAGACTGTAACAAGAAATGCAGTCTCACAGAATTAATGGCATACTCAGTCATGTGCACAGTGGTCACACACAGTCACCAGAACTAATTTGCATCCTAAAAATGCTACTATCTTGTGTCCAGAAAATTCCCCAGTGTTGACAAAGTGAAATGAGACATAACAAGAAATGTGAAGTCTTCCAGAATTAATGGTGCATTCAGTCATATGCGCAGTGGTCACACAGTCACCAGAATTTATTTGCATCCCAAAATGCTACTGTCTTGCATCCAGAAAATTCCCTAGTGCTAACAAAGTGAAATGAGTGGGTAACAAAAAATGCAAAGTCTCACAGAATTAATGGTGCACTCCATCATGCACCAAGTGGTCACACACACAGTCACCAGAATTAATGTGCATCCAAAAAATGCTACTGTCTTGTGCCAGGAAAATTCCCCAGTGCTGACAAAGTGAAAGGAGAGTGTAACAAGAAATTCAAAGTCTCCCAGAATTAATGGCACGCTCAGTCATCTGCGCAGTGGTCACACACAGTCACCAGAACTAATTTGCATCCCCAAAATTCTACTGTTTTGTGTCCCAAAAATTCCCTAGTGCTGACAAAGTGAAATGAAAGGGTAACAGAAATTGCAAAGTCTCCCAGAATTAATGCTGCACTCCCTCATGCGTGCAGTGGTCACAAACAGTCACCAGAATTAATGTTCACCCACAAAATGCTACTGTCTTGTATCCTGAAAATTCTCCAGTGCTGACAAAGTGAAATGAGAGTGTAACAAGAAATGCATAGTCTCCCAGAATTAATGGTGCACTCTGTCATGCAAGCAGTGGTCACAGTCACCGGGATTAATGTGCATCCCCAAAATGGTACTGTCTTGTGTCCAGAAAATTTCCCAGCACTGACGAAGAGAAATTAGAGTGTAACAAGAAATACAAAGTCTAACAGAATCAATGGCACACTCAGCCATGTGCTCAGTGGTCAAACACACAGTCACCAGAACTAATTTGCATCACCCAAATGCTACTGTCTTATGCCCAGAATATCCCCTAGTCTTGATGAAGTGAAATGAGAGGGTAACAAAAATTGCAAAGTCTCCCAGAATGAATGGTGCACTCCATCATGTGTACAGTGGTCACACACAGTCACCAGAATTAATGTGCATCCCCAAAACGCTACTAAGTTGTGTCCATAAAATTCCTTAGTGCTGGTGATGTGAAATGAGAGCATTACATGAAATGTGAAGTCTCCCAGAATTAATGGCACACTCAATCATAAGTTCATTGGTCACACAGTCACCAGAATTAATCTGCATCCCCAAACTGCTACTGTCTTGTGTCAAGAAAATTTCCCAGTGCTGATTAAGTGAAATGAGAGGGTAACAAACAATGCAAAGTCTCACAGAATTAATGGTACACTCCCTAATGCATGCAGTGGTCACACTCAGTCACCAAAATTACTGTGCATCCCCAAAATAATACTGTCTAGTGTCCAGAAAATCCCCTAGTGCTGGCAAAGTGAAATGAGAGTGCAACAAGAAATGATGTCTCACAGAATTAATGGCATACTCAGTCATGTGCACAGTGGTCACACACAGTCACCAGAACTAATTTGCTTCCCCAAAATGCTACTGTTTTGTGTCAAGAAAATTCCCCAGTGTTGACAAAGTGAAATGAGACATAACAAGAAATGTGAAGTCTTCCAGAATTAATGGTGCATTCAGTCATATGCGCAGTGGTCACACAGTCACCAGAATTTATTTGCATCCCCAAAATGCTACTGTCTCATGTGCAGAAAATTCCCCAGCGCTGACAAAGTGAAATGAGAGGGTAAGAAAAAATGCAGTCTCCCAGAATTAATGGTGCACTCCCTCATGCGTGCAGTGGTCACAAACAGTCACCAGAATTAATGTGCATCCCCAAAATGCTACTGTCTTGTAGCCATAAAATTCCCCAGTGCTGACAAAGTGAAATGATAGTGTAACAAGAAATGCACAGTCTCCCAGAAATAATGGTAAACTCTGTCATGCAAGCAGTGGTCACATACAGTCACTGGGATTAACACACATCCCCAAAATGCTACTGTCTTGTGCCCAGAAAATTTCCCAGCACTGACGAAGTGAAATTAAAGTGTAACAAGAAATACAAAGTCTCCCAGAATTAATGGCACACTCAGTCATGTGCTCAGCGGTCAAACACACAGTCACCAGAACTCATTTGCATTACCCAAATGCTACTGTCTTGTCTCCAGAATATTCCCCAGTGTTGATGAAGTGAAATGAGAGGGTAACAAAAATTGCAAAGTCTCCCAGAATTAATGGTGCACTCCATCATGTGTACAGTGGTCACACACAGCCACCAGAATTAATGTGCATCCCCAAAATGTTACTATGTTGTGTCCATAAAATTCCTCAGTGCTGGTGATGTGAAATGAGAGCATTACATGAAATGTGAAGTCTCCCAGAATTAATGGCACACTCAATCATAAGTGCATTTGTCACACAGTCACCAGAATTAATCTGCATCCCCAAACTGCTACTGTCTTGTGTCGAGAAAATTTCCCAGTGCCAATGAAGTGAAATGAGTGGGTAACAAACAATGCAAAGTCTCACAGAATTAATGGTACACTTCCTAATGCATGCAGTCATACCACTCAGTCACCAGAATTAATGTGCATCCCCAAAATGCTACTGTCTAGTGTCCAGAAAATCCCTTACTGCTGACAAAGTGAAATGAGAGTGAAACAAGAAATGCAATCTCACAGAATTAAAGGCATACTCAGTCATGTGCACAGTGGTCACACACAGTCACCAGAACTAATTTTCATCTCCAAAATGCTACTGTCTTGTGTCAAGAAAATTCCCCAGTGTTGACGAAGTGAAATGAGACATTACAAGAAATGTGAAGTCTTCCCGAATTAATGGCACATTCAGTCATATTAGCAGTGGTCACACAGTCACCAGAATTTATTTGCATCCCCAAAATGCTACTGTCTTGTGTCCAGAAAATTCCCCAGTACTGACGAAGTGAAATGAGAGTGTAAGAAAAAATGCAGTCTCCCAGAATTAATGGTGCACTCCCTCATGCATGCAGTGGTCACAAACATTCACCAGAATTAATGTGCATCCCCAAAGTGCTACTATCTTGTATCCAGAAAATTCTCCAGTGCTGACGAAGTGAAAGAAGAGTGTAACAAGAAATGCATAGTCTCCAAGAATTAATGGTGCACTTCGTCATGCACGCAGTGGTCACATACAGTCACCAGGATTAAGGCGCATCCCCAAAATGCTACTGTCTTGTGTCCAGAAAATTTCCCAGTGCTGGTGAAGTGAAATTAGAGTGTAACAAGAAATGCAAAGTCTCCCAGAATTAATGGCGCACTCAGTCATGTGCTCAGTGGTCACACACACAGTCAGCAGAACTAATCTGCATCCCCAAAATGCTACTGCCTTGTGCACAGAAAATCCCCCAGTGCTGATGAAGTGAAATGAGGGGGTAACAAAAAATGCAAAGTCTCCTAGAATTAATGGTGCACTCCATCATATGTGCAGTGGTCACACACAGCCATCAGAATTAATGTGCATCCATAAAATGCTACTATGTTGTGTCCATAAAATTCCTCAGTGCTGGTGATGTGAAATGAGAGCATTACGTGAAATGTGAAGTCTCCCAGAATTAATGGCACACTCAATCATAGGCACAGTGGCCACAGTCACCAGAATTAATCTGCATCCCCAAACTGCTACTGTCTTGTGTGCAGAAAATTGTCCAGTGCTGACGAAGTGAAATGAGAGGGTAACAAAAATATGCAAAGTCTCACAGAATTAACGGTGCACTCCCTAATGCATGCAGTGGTCACAAACAGTCACCAGAATTAATGTGCATCCCCAAAATGCTACTGTCCTGTGTCCAGAAAATTCTCCAGTGGTGACGAAGTGAAATGAGAGTGTAACAAGAAATGCATAGTCTCCCAGAATTAATGGCGCACTCAGTCATGTGCTCAGTGGTCTCACACAGTCACCAGAACTAATTTGCATCCTCAAAATGCTACTGTCTTTTGTCCAGAAAATTCCCCAGTGCTTATGAAGTGAAATAAGAAAGCAACAAAAAATGCAGTCTACCAGAATTAATGGTGCACTCTGTCATGCATGCAGTGGTAACACACAGTCACCAGAATTAATGTGCATCCCCCAAATGCTACTGTCTTGTGTCCAGAAAATGCCCCAGTGCTGACAAAGTGAAATGAGAGGGTAACAAAAAATGCAAAGTCTCCCAGAATTAATGGTGCACTCCATCATGCAGTGCTGACGAAGTACTCCTCTTCACCTTGCAGGTACTTCACAGATTCCATCTTACTCTGTGAATCACTTCACAGAACGAAGTGTGGCCCCTTCACCCACAACTAGTTATGAGGCATGGGGTCCTTGCGCTGAGTGTCTTGAGCACCTGAGAAGTGTTCTTATCAGGCCACATCCCACACATCAGTGTCTTATTGTGCTTAAAAAATGGGATCCCCTGTAAAGAAGTTTTAAAAAATGCATATACAAGGGGTACATAAAAATCATTTAAAAAATATGATAAGTACAAATAATAAAAAGTAGTCCCAGTCATTGTCTTTTAGTGGAGCTCTTTAATGAAAACTTAGTAAAGGAGGTTGGTGTCTGTATACTCTCCCTAACCACCCACACACACAAACACTCAAAACCATGTTTTTTTTTGTCTGTTTTTTTTTATTTACTTTTTTTGTTTCTTACTTTGCCCACCCAGTTTAAATTACATCCACCAAGAGTGACCATGTCCCATATTGGGTGTTGTATCTACTGTGATGTTTCTTGGCCCCCTCCCCTCCCAGGATGTACAAAGCATTTCAAGCATTTTATTGTGTGTACTTTTTAAAAAAATCCTTTCTCTCCTTACATCAGTTTCTTGGTGTGCTTTACCTTAAATTACTTGCTTTACTGGGAGAGAACGTGTCCCTCAGTGGCCATGATAGACAGCCATTTCCTGCTTTGTGGTTGTTAAACTGCAAGACTCAGTGAGGTAGAACATCATACTTGGTTCACTTTTGAGCTGATATTAATGGAGTGCACCTTTTTATTTCTGGATTGTTGTGGCTGACATTTATAGGAGAGGACAGGGGAAGGGGAGCCTGCAGATGCCAGAAACAGTCTGTGTATGTCAAAGAGTCTTAAGCAGTGGGATCAAGAGCTGGACGTGTGATGTCAGAATGGGTGTGGGTACCTGATATAGCTTAATACAAGCATTTGTCAATGCCGAATGTTGATTGCGTTGGTCTGTTGAGCTCACGCAGTGGGCCTCTGTCAGTGGCTCAGTCTGTTAGTCCCAGTGCTGCAGCCTGCTCTTTTGTACTGGGCTGGTGCGTGCATTGGCACCTTGTTCTGCTGAGGAAGGAATATGCAGCTGTACCGAGAGACCTCCATTGAGGTGGCTCACTCCCCCTGTGTCACTCACTCATTCTGTGTCTCCTGGCACTGCAGGCTGCCTTTTTGTACTGGGCTCCTGCCTGTGTTGGTGGCTTTTTCTACCCATGAAGAAATCCACAGCTGTCCCGGCAGAAGTCCGTTGAGGTCGCTCAGTCCGCCTGTCTCACTCACTCATTCAGGTTCTCCTGGCGCTGTAGACTGCCCTTTTGTACTGGGCTCCTTTCTCTGTGGGCGCCTTTTTCTGCTCACAAAGAAATCTACAGCAGTCCCTACAAAGCTCCGTTGAGCTCGCTCACTCCCCTTCTCTCACTCGCTCATTCTGTTCTTCCGGCGCTGCAGGCCGCCCTGTTCTACTGGGCTCCTGCCTGCGTATGCTGCCTTCTTATGCCCATAAAGAAATTTGTAGCAGTTACAATACAGCTCTGTTGAGCTCACTCACTTGCTCATTCTGGTTTTCGTGCCACTGCAGGCTGCCCTTTTGTACTGGGCCCCTGCATGCATTGCTGCCTTTTTTCTGCCCACAAATAAATCTGCAGCAGTCCCAACAAAGTCCCGTTGAGCTCACTGACTCCCCCTCCCTCACTTGCTCATTCTGTGTCTCCTGGCGCTGCAGGCTGTCCTTTTGTACTGGGCTCCTGCCTGCAGTGGTGGCTTTTTCTGGCCAGAAAGAAATCTGAAGCAGTCCTGACACAGCTCCACTGAGCTCGCTCACTGCCCAACTGTCACTGTTGCATTCTGTTTCTGCCGGTGCTGCAAGCTGGCCTTTTGTACTGGGCTCCTGTCTGCGTTGCCACATTTTCTGTCCACAAAGAAATCTGCAGCAGTCACACTACAGCTCCGTTGAGCTTGCTCAGTATCGCTCTGTCACTCGCTCATTCTGTTTGTCTTGGCGCCGCAGACTGCGCTTTTGTATGGGGCTCCTGGCTGCATTGGCACCTTTGTCTGTCCACAAAGAAATCCGCAGCTGTCCTGACAGAGCTGCATTGAGGTTGCTCAGTCTCCCTCTCTCATCGCTCATTCTGTTTGTCCTGGTGCTGCAAGCTGCCCTTTTGTACGGGGTTCCTGTCTGCATTGGCACCTTTTTCTGCCCACAAAGCAATCCCAGCAGTCCTGACAGAGCTCCGTTGAGCTCACTAAGTCCCCTTGTCTCACTCGCTCGCACTGTTTGTCCCACCGCTGCAGGCTGTCCTTTTGTACTGGGACCCTGCCTGTATTGACACCTTTTTCTGCCCACAAAGAAATCTGCAGCAGTCCTGACAGCACTTTGGTGAGTTCGCTTACTCCCCCTCCCTCACTCGCTCTCTCATTCTGTTTCTTCCAGTGCTGCAGGTTGCCCTTTTGTACTGGGCTCTTGTGTTGGGGCCTTTGTCTGCCCACAAACAAATCCACAGCAGTCCCGACAGAGCTCAGTTGAGCTCGGCCACTCCACCCTCTCACTCGGTCAATCTTAATCTGTCCCGAACACTGATTTCCCAGAGTGACTGTGATATTGTGCGTCAGGAGTGCAAAAACATATTTTAGTCAGGATGTGCAAAATGACAGCTGTAGTGTTCATAAGGAGTTGTGAAAAAATGGCACTGTTGAAAAATGTGGCGTGACAGTATTACAAATTTGCAAAATTAGAAGGGTGTGTGGAAACAGTTCAATGCATGCTTGTAACACAGTCATGTTATGGCAGTCCCAACAGAGCTCCGTTGAGCTCGCTCACTCCGCTTCTCTCACTCACTCATTCTGTTGTGCTGGCACTGCCGGCTGCCCTTTTCTACTGGGCTCCTGTCTGCATTGCTGCCTTCTTATGCCCACAAAGAACTTTGCAGCAGTTACAATACAGCCCTGCTGAGCTCACTCACTCGCTCATTCTGGTTTTCCTGCCACTGCAGGCTGCCCTTCTGTACTGGGCCCCTGCATGCATTGCTGCCTTTTTCTGCCCACAAACAAATCTGCAGCAGTCCCAACAAAGTCCCGTTGAGCTCACTGACTCCCCCTCCCTCACGTGGTCATTCTGTGTCTCCTGACACTGCAGGCTACCCTTTTGTACTGGGCTCCTGCCTGCATTGGTGGCTTTTTCTGGCCAGAAGGAAATCTGAAGCAGTCCCAACACAGCTCCACTGAGCTCGCCAATTTCTCTGTCACTCGCATCTGCTTCTGCCATGCTGCAAGCTGGCTCTTTGTATTGGGCTTCTGCCTGCATTGCCGCATTTTCTGCCCACAAAGATATCTGCAGCAGTCACACTAGATCCCCATTGAGCTCACTCACTACCGCTCTGTCACTCGCTCGTTCTGTTTCTCTTGGCGCCGCAGACTGCGCTTTTGCATGGAGTTCCTGGCTGTGTTGACTACTTTGTCTGTCCACAAAGAAATCCGCAGCTGTCCCGACAGAGCTCTCATTGCTCATTCTGTTTGTCCTGGTGCTGCAAGCTGCCCTTTTTATATGGGTCTCCTGCCTGCATTGGTGCCTTTTTCTGCCCACAAAGCAATCCCAGCAGCTCTGACAGAGCTCCGTTGAGCTCGCCAAGTCCCCTTGTCTCACTCGCTTGTACTGTTTCTCCCACTGCTGCAGGCTGGCTTTTTGTACTGGACCCCTATGCCTGTATCGACGTCTTTTTATGCCCACAAAGAAATCTGCAGCAGTCCTGACAGCGCTTCGGTGAGTTTGCTCACTCCCCGTCCCTCACTCGCTCTCTCGTTCTGTTTCTCCCAGTGCTGCTGGCTGCCATTTTGTTCTGGGCTCTTGTGTTGGGGCCTTTGTCTGCCACAAACAAATCCACAGCAGTCCTGACAGAGCTCAGTTGAGCTCGGTCACTCTCCCCCCTCTCACTCGGTCGATCTTAATCTGTCCCAAACACTGATTTCCCACAGTGACCATGCTATTGTCCGCAGGAGTATAAAAACATATTGTAGCCAGGATGTGAAAAATGACAGCTGCAGTGTTCATAAGGAGTTGAAAAAATACCATTGTTGAAAATGTGGCTTGACAGCATTACAAATCTGTGAAGTTACAAGGCTGCGTGGAAACAGTTCAAAGCACGCTTGTAACACAGTCATGTTATGGAGTTTCATCACCAAATTTTCAACATAGGGATTTTTGGACCTCTGCTCATGAACAGTACCACTGTCATTTTCTTAATCTGTCCCGAACACTGATTTCCCACAGTGACCATGTTATTCGAGAGTATCCGAGAATACCTAGAAATCCACCGGGCAATCTCACCATCACAGCATGGCTTCAGAGCCAAGAATGGGATGGATACTGCGCTAACTAAACTCTCAGCAGATGTACTGAGCAATAATGATGCAGGGGTCAGCACAGGGGCGGTCTTTATTGACCTATCTAAAGCATTCGACTTGGTAAACCACAACCTCCTACTACAAAAAATGCGCTCACTTGGCCTTGACACCCATTCACTGGGTTGGTTCAAGAGTTATCTCTCTGGACGCACCCAGAGGGTCAAGTGGGAGGATAAAGTCTCCAAGCTAGTTCCACTCAAAGAAGGGGTACCTCAAGGGTCAATCCTCGGCCCCCTTCTCTTTACACTGTTCATAAATGATCTGCATACACACTGCGGGAGCAGTAGCATTGTCCAGTACGCGGATGATGCGGTCATTTACAGAGCTTCTCCTACTTTACCTGAGTTGGAGACAGCCCTCCAAGAAGACATCCTTCAGATGGAGGACTGGCTCACTCTGAACAAAATGGTTTTAAATACCAACAAAACAAAGGTAATGCTCTTTGGTCCTAGATCCCTGGGATCTGAGAGGTCACATCTTCTACAACTCCAGTCCAGGGGGGGTGTAAAACTTGAGGTGGTCACCTCCACCAAATACCTTGGCCTTACCCTGGACCAAGGCCTCACACTAAAAAATCACATAGACCAAATCACCAAAGCCATCCATGGGAAACTTGGAATCCTTTATAGACTAAAGGACCAGATTATCCCTGAAGCTAGGGTAGCCATTGCTGCTAGTGTACTCCTCCCAAAGCTCACCTACGCGGCCCCGATTCTCCAGGGCGTGGCCGTGATGGAGTTAGGGAGGCTGCAGACCTTGTACAACAAGATAGTCCGCTTTGCCACTATGTCACACCCGAGGACTCACCACTTGAGGCCCAATCTAGGCTCAGGTGGCCGTCTTTGGAAGCTCGCCTCTCCTACCCAACCCTCTGCCTTACATTCAAGCTACTGGGTCCTACACCTCCCCCCAGCCTGAATGGTCTCGTAAGGGTGAAACCCAACCCACAGTGCCTGCGCTCATCAGGCCAAACTCTCCTCGTGGTTCCTAAGACTAGGACTAAAGCCGGGTCCAGGTCCTTTGCATACACCGCCCCTTCCACCTGGAACAACCTCCCCTTGGAGGTACGGGATGCTGTGTCCGTCTCCAGCTTCCGGACAAAGCTCAAGGGACACCTGCTCGACAGGAGCACATGTCTTTGTTACAGGACCTGACCATGTACAGCCATCCTGGTAGCTCATTAGACCCGACCTTGCATAGCCATCCTGGTTGCATAACGGACCTCCCCCTAAAGATGGGGTGCACTTTTGTCCCTCTTATCCCCCTTCCAATATGCCCACAAAGAAGCTAACCCCAGGTCTTTAGCTACTGCTTGCCTACCAGAGCACTCTCAACCTAATCACTAACTTGGGATGTAAAACGGTCTCATTATGTGTAACCTCTACGTCCTTACTGCCTGCATGTCTTACACTACCTGCCACCTGTAAACCTATGTATTCTTATTGTTAAATACTTTACAATTACATGACTGTACTGATCTGTTACCTGTAATTTGTTGTCTCACCCGGGTCACCCCTGAAAAAGGGACCTCCGGGGCCCAGTGGGCCTACCCGGTCATCAAAATTCAATAAATAAATAAATAAATTCTGCGCTGGAACTGTAAAAACACATTTTGGTCAGGATGTGAAAAATGACAGCTGTACTGCTTATAAGGAGGTGTGAAAAAATGGCAGTGTTGGAAATGTGGTGTGACAATATTAAAAATCTGCGAAGTTACAAGGGTGCGTGGAAAGTGAGCAACGCACACTTGTAACACAGTCCATTGATGGGCTATCATCACCAAATTTTCAACATAGCCATTTTAGGACCTCTGCTCATGAACAGTACCATTGTCATTTTCTTAATCTGTCCCGAACAGTGATTTCTCACAGCGATGGCTCTATTCCGCGCTGGAAGTGCGAAAACACATTTTGGCCAGGATGGGAAAAATGGCAGCTGTACTGTTCATTAGAAGGTCTGGGAAAATGACAATGTTGCAACTCTGGAGTGAAAATATTAGAAATTCGTGAAGTTACGAGCGTGCGTGCCAACTGCGCAATGCACGCTCTTAACACAGTCATTTTATGGAGTATCATTACCAAATTTTCAACATAGGCATTTTAGGACCTCTACTTATGAACAGTGTCACTGTCATTTTCTTAATCTGTCCTGAACACTGATTTCCCACAGTGACCACGCTATTCTGTGCCGGAAGTGCGAAAACACATTTCAGCCAGGATGTGAACAATGACAGCTGTACTGCTCACAAGGAGGTGTGATAAAATGCCAATGTTGAAAATCTGGCATGAAAATATTGTACATTCGTGAAGTTACGAGCGTATGTAGCAACTGCGCAACGCACACGCGTAAAACAGTCATTTTTTGGATTTTTTCCACCAAATTTGCAACATAGGCTTTTTGAGAGCCCACCTCATGAACACTGGCACTGTCATTTCATTAATCAGCCCTGAAGGGTGATTCTGCACAGTGACCGCGAAACAGCCTTTTGGGGCTGATTAACGCCATGACAGTTCAAGAATTCATGAGGAGGGGTCCCAAAAACCCCATGTTAAAAATTTGGTGAAACAATTCCCAAAAATGCCTGAGATATGCACTAAAGTTGAAAAAACCCTATTCATTACATTATACAGCTTACCGGCATTTCCGCAGTTCGCGGTCAGCTTTGAAGAGTGCAGACGTGTTCCCGGTCCAGCAAAGATGTGTCGCCATGCTCCAGAGGTAAGTATGGGGTGAGGGGATGTGGGAGGCTGGAGTGCGCGGTGGGTGGGTGTGAGTTGTAGAGGTGCGGGAGACTACGAGGGACCATTTCCTTTCTTTCAGGTACAAGAAATGTCGGGACGCTTTCCACATTCGGGGCATAGGGCATGCTGGGGTATGCTCCCAGCGTGCCACAGTCTAAAGAGACAGTTATAGCCTTGACGGGGATTGGGCACCCCGTCAGCAAACAACAAAAGGGGATTTATTTCTGTCGATGGGGATTGGGAACCCCGTCGGCAAACAACAAAAGGGGATTCTTTCTGCCGACGGGGACTGGGCACCCCCATTGGCAAACAACAAAAGGGGATTCTTTCGGCCGGACGGGAGTAGGCCTCCGGTCAGCAAATAAACATTGAGGGTATATATTGTTTCAGGAACACGGCAGCAAGCTGCCGCTGTGTTCACAAACAATACCACAGATGCTGCATCCCACCCTGCAATGATGGGTCGCTCCCTCATTGCAGCGGATGGCTGATGCTGCAATGACGAAGGGGCCCCTGATTGCAGCGGCTAATTTGTTTTCAAGCTGTGGCACTGCTGGCTGAACTAGTGTCAGAAGCAGTGTGCCACGGCATTGAGGGATGGGAGACAAGCCTTTACAGGCTGTGGGGGCATTGGGCACAACAGTGCCACGCCTCCACAACCTGCTTCTGCAGAAACCTGCTGCAACATGTTTCTTGTGTGTGCACGTAATCAACATAAAAATGGGCAAAAATAAATTGGTGGCTACTGCAGGATTGTTGAGGGTGGGATTTCAATAGCAGCAGAGGAGCGGGTCTGCGTCAGAGGAGTGGGTCTTATTTTTTTTTATTTTAAGGCTGCTGCCAGTGCCATTCTCCCTTGATCAGTAACAGTAACGGACAGATCTGTAGCCCCATTTGAAAGCCATTCAACTCACTTCACAGAGAATTACTGCTGTTGGCTTTAAAGCACAGCTGGGAACCACATAAGAGTGCACAGGTAAGAATGACTTCATTTAATAAAAAATGTTCAAGGGAATTACAGAAAGAGATTTTGTCCGTGTGTGTGTGGGGGGGGGCTGATGGCAGAGAGCAGTTCCTTCATTACATGGGTTTTGGAGATCATGGTCATCATTGTGGAACTACTGAGTTGGTTGGTACATCGATACCTGTGGTGATGGAGCATTACCTGGCATAGGTTGTGCCAGTTGTAAAGTTATGCCATGATAAGGACAGGGCTAAAACAAGTTATTAGCCAATTAGAATGTGAGAAATTGTGTGCCCACTTTATAAACTAATTTACACTACAGTATATGGACAAGAACTCTTTATGGCATAAAATACTACAGCCCAAAAATTAATTATGCTACCTCCTAACCAGTGCTGTTTCCAGTATTTGCATAATTCTGTTTGATGCATAAGTTCTTACTAGTTATGGCATGATGGATGATGGGTATCATAGTCTTTTCAAGACCGTGCATGATTTAGGTCCAAGCTACCTGAAAAACCTCTTTGTCCCATACGCTTCTAGTTATTCTCTCTGGTCTTAAGAGGAGGGTCTCCTCTGTATTCAGACATCCTGGCTTAAATCTTTGGGAGATTAATGCCCTGATTCTTTGGAATGCATTTCCTCTGAAAGTAAGTGGAGACTGCTCAGTTGACAAGGTCAAAAGAAAATTGAAAGTCCATCTCTTTGTCATTTGTTATGGGTCTGATTGTTGATACTTGTTCTGTATTAATTTTGTTTTTAATGGTTTCTATTTTGTTTTAATCTCTGTAAGGTGCTCAGAGCCTTTAGGATTGGATGCCATAAAAAAAAAATTGCCTTGTCTTGCCTGGTATGCCCTCGCTAAGGTGACAATTTTATTGTGACCAACACTACAGTGACAACAGCAACAGGGGACCCTGGCACTGTTTTATTGAGGTCTTGCACCCGCTCCCCAAATCAATTCCATCTTAGAGTTGATTATTTTAGTTACAGGAGGTGCAGGGGGTAGGGCTTCCCACTGAAGGGGGGTCAGGGGCAAAGACCCCAAAGAAAACACAATCTCAAGTGGACGCCTTTATGCTGACATAAAGGTATTGCTGTAACATAGGTTGACAACAAATTTGTTGCCCGACTGTCATGGATCCAACTTGCTACCCAATGAAGGTCAGTCTATAGCAGATGATCTGGGGTAACAAGGAGGTGAGGTCTGGCTGAGTATTGTACCACTAAATTATGTGAGGGTACACTGTGACTGAAGTTTCAATGACCTTGTAGGGGCACTAGGGGCCAGGATCACAAAAAACTACAAAGGCAATGCAAAATTTGGCATTGTGCTTTGCAATTGCCCAGGTGTTAAAAATGCTATTCACAGATAGACAGCATACCACACTATCTGACTCTGAATAGGGCAAGGTAGAGACAGCAGTACCCTCATCACAGCTACCTCTTACCCCACTACAGTAGCACCGCCCTGACCTGCATCCCCAGTAATGGCCCTGCAATTAATAGCATAGGTGTGCTATTTGATATTCACAAAAGCAGCCATGCAAATGAACCCATTTGGCATGCAAGACACTAAGGGGCCATTAGCATGCCCATTTTAAGCCCATTTGCATGGCATGCAAGGCCTTTAGTGTGGAAAATTTCCCAGATCAGGAGCTATCCCTGTTGCCAGTGGCATTCCCCAACCCCCAATCCAACAGCCATAACCAGCAAGAAATGTCCACAGTGTCTAGTGGTCCCTCCCCCTACCCAATCACCTACCTGTTAAGTAAAACCCTATTCCCTTGAGTCTAGTGGTTACTCCCCCACCTACTGCCATGTCCAACAATGTAGAAAAATCTCCCTGATGGCTAGCAGTCCCTCCTGCCTCCTGCACACATGCCCATCAATAGATTTAGTATGCCATGGTATCTGGTGGTCCCTCCCCCCATCTCCGGTGTGTCAAGAACCCCCTCATAGCTCCCACCACTGCTGCACAGAGCTCCCCACAAACACAGAGCTCTGGCCCCTTACCGGGAAACAGCTTTGCACCATCCCACCTGTACACTCATTGTAGTAGTGGCCCACAATGCTCTCATGGCACTGACACTCACCCACCCCCTGGGTCCCCTCTACCATCAGGGTGGTGCTACCCAGTGCTTTGGGATGCAATGTGTATGAAAAGTACTATATAATTGCTAATTTTTCTTCCTCTTCTTCTTCTTCTTCTTCATCTTCTCCTTCTTTCCCTCCTCTTCCTCCTTCTTCCTGCACCTCTTCTCTTCTTCTTCTTCTACACTTGAATATTAGCCAGGATTTCTAGTAAGCACTTCACAAAAAAGGAAAAAGGTGTGTTCACTCACAGTATCAACTGCAAGTTGAAGTTAAATTTTCTGAAACAATACAAATACGAATAGGTACAAACCACCACTTCTGCAAAAGTTACCAGCTGAAACAGCATTACAGCATTATAGTGTTACAGCATGAAAATAGTTTGGCCAAAACCACACACCACTATTTTCCTCCATACATTGGCCTCGGGGAGGGGGGGGGATTTGTGGTGAAGAGGCTATAAAGCACACAAGTTAAAGAGACAGTAACAAGTAATTCATTATGTTCCAAAGAATTCATAGCATATTAATGTATACGGTAATCTTTCAAAATATTGTTTAGTGCCCACATGATAATTAAGTGTGCAGCTATTACTTATTAAAAAGTATAAGATGGAAAAAGGTGTAAAGTGCTAAATTAAAAAGTGCTAGTTTAAAAAATTGGAATTGGGAGTAAAGGATAGAGAATTAAAAAGCTAGCTTACTGCTTAAAACTAATATTAGTTTTTAAAGGCAGTCAACCATTGCCTTTTATATCTGAGGTTGTTTTTGTTTTCCTTTGGTTAATTATAAGATTGTTTACCTGTTGTTAGCAGGCCTGATATGTGGAATAGCACTCTGCCTGTCAGCTGACATATTTAGCCTGTTTCCCTCTATTATGTATTCAGCATTGTGACCTCACTGACTGTGACATCACAGCTGCTCAAGAAGTGCCAATCAGTACCTGCCCGGTCAGTTATCTATGATGTCTCTGTCAGTGAGATCACAATGCCGATGATGTATTGGGAGGGAGTAGAGACAGATATGTCAGCTGCCAGGCTAAGAGCTCTTCCACACATCCAGCACAATATTATCACATGAAAAAATTTCTAATGAGCAAAAGGAAAAATAAATACTTCAGAAATAAAAAGTTACAACTGACTGTTCCTTAAAATGTATATTGTTTACCTGTATGTTTGTTTTTGTTTCAAAACCTCTTTAATATTTTTCTTTAAACACCTAAAATACAGAGAATACTTTATTGGCAACCAAGCATAAGTAGCCAGTGCTGCCACAGAGGGTTCTGATGGCATCAGACCTTGAGAGTGCAGCTGGAGAAGTCCAGTGTAAGCAGAACCCTGAAGTAGTAGCTCAGGCTGATTGTTCATAAGGTTGCATATCTGATATGTTTTAGAGTGCATAGTACAACATATTGAGACATTTTTGGTAGTGCTGGATTTTTAGCCAAAAAAATGTTCAGTCTTTAATCTTGCCCACTTTCTGTAACACCCCACCCTCCCTGCAAAGTAAACATAATTTGCAACTTTAATTTGTTTTTCTATGTTAACTTTGTTTAAAAAGTCTTTTTCCACCCCCACCCCTACCACTGCTTACTCACACTCCTGATTTGTGGATTCACTTTGGGTCTGTATGAACTGTTGCACCGACAAGTCAGTGAACTACCCACCCTCCCATCATGGTTAATTGTGTTGCAGTTCATCGTCTCTGTTGGATTGTATTAAAAATTTAATTTCATTGAAACTAAATGAGGCCTTTATTTAAAAAACAAATACCGCTGAAACCATATCTGCAGCTGCTGATGCTTATATGAAATGTGCATGCTGCGGTTCATTCAGTTAGAAAATGTAACCAACTTGTGCAGTCTCAAGAGGTTTCAGAAAGCTGTTGTTCCACAGAAGGGTACAATCATGCTCCATGACCTTTGAACTGTCGTACAACAGCATTTTGAAAGAGATGAAAATCTATGCAGATCATAGAGAACACTGGTTGGGCACCCCTGCACAACCGATCTGTGCTGCCACCTCAGGGTTCTGACTACATGAGGCCTAAACAGTTTTGCTGTTGAAGTTTGATGTAATCAGAACCCCAAGGTGGCAGTACAGGCTGATTGGGCATTTGGTTGCCCACCAGTATTTTTATAGTGTATAGTTTTTTTTTGTTTTGTTTTCTTGTCTTAAGTAGTGTCTGGGAGACAAATTATTGTGATCGTTCACAAGTCAGTGTGATGTGGGAGAACAGAAATTAGAACCATGGTAAAATCTGTGAAAGGCAAATTGTGAAAAACAATTTATTTCGAAAAAAAGGTTGAGTGGACTTAGTTGTGTCATCTTTTGATGTTAGGATATATTTAATCTTTCAGTTTGTGCCTGGCCATCCTCCCTTGCGGCTCTGCAGCATTGTTGTTTTTTTTAATTAATTTGGGTGCACCGTGGCTCTCAGACCAGGTTACCCAAGGATTTGCAATCAGCTGGAATGTTGTTGAACCACAGAAGGCTGCAACACTCTTCCATGACCTTTGAACTGTGGTACAACAACATTTTTGCTGAGATGGAAATCCATGAACAAGGGCCAGCTATATAGTATAAGGCTTCACTATCCACAATTGTATAAATATTGACATACATATGCAAACCTGAAATTTTACAACATTCTCAAATAAAATAAAATAAAGAATATCCAAAACCACATTGTCATTTGTGTCAAGAGATCACCAATCCTGATTTCGTACATATGTAAATCTCAAATTTTGTAACATTCCCAAAGAAAATAAAAATAAAGAATACCAAAAAAGCACATCATCATTAATGTCAAGAGATCACCGTTCCCCGATTTCATGCAGAAATTCTGTAATCCTATCATTTTGTAAAGCTAACATTTGCATAAATGCTTTTTTGTACCTGAAAATATTTATATCAGTGCAATAAATTTCACTTCAACTTGCAATTTAAACTGAGTGCACACATTATTTTTTCTTCTTTTGTGTAGTGATTTAGCTTTAGCCCCTGAAAAGAGCAGTTTCTGTATATTTTCACTATGCCATTCCAAGTTCGTCTTCTTTGTGGTCTATAGAGCAACTGGTTTCATAGCCTACAGGAATGCTTCTCTGTGGAAGGCTGGAAGGCATGCTTGTATTCAAGGTAATATGCATCACTTCTCCCTGGAAACAAATATCCTCTACAATATATTGCTAACATCTCAATGGTCAGAGTCTGGACCATGAAAAGTTTTTTTGGAAGACACCATACGGGGCATTATGTAATTTATTAAGGTAACAGTCAATATGTTTCTGTAAGCAGACATGCTGTTTTGTGAATCAGCTGATGACTTAGTCACTATATAACTTGCTTGATTCCTCACACGTGCCTTAAATCCCATCCCCTCTCTATGCTGCCAATATGCATAGTAAATTGTTTCCATTTTCCTACAATTTTTACAGAACTCTTTTCGCAAAAAGCTGCTGACTCTACCAGTCACCATACAGTAGTAATTACTTTATTTGTCTTCAGGGGCCTGATATGCAAAAGATTGCCCAGGCCCAAATCTGAGTTTGTGTCTTTAAACTGGGTTTTTTCTGGATGTGCAATATTGAAAAGCCCTGCAGGCAGGCAAACAGGATTTGCGTATGGGCAATATTCGGGGGGGGGAGGGGGCAATGTAAATCAAGGCGTGGGGACATGAATATAGGCACAGTCCAATATTCAGAGTATGTGCACTGCGCAGGGCAGTTTTGCATGGTCCCCCTTGCACAGAGCACATACCCCAATCCAAATCCTGACTTACTCCTCCACAACCCTAGTGGTTGACAGAGGAAGTGTGGTTGCCCTCGACCGCCAACACAGGATTCCCTGGCATCTAGTGCTGTCCCCCTTATCAATCACCAGCCCAATATAACATAGATTTGCCCTGGTGTCTAGTGGTCCCCCCTTTGCCGATCGCCAGGCTAACATAAACTATAGATTTTCCCTGGTGTCTAGTGGCCCCCACCTCACTGACAGCTGGCCCAATATAAAATATAGATTTTCGCTGATGTCCAGTGGTCCCTCCCTCACAGATCACTGGCCAAGCATAATATATAGCTTTACCTTGGTGTTTAGTGGTCCACCCCTCGCTGACTGTCAGCCTGACATAAAATATAGATTTACCCAACTGTCTAGTGATCCACCCCTCACTGATCTCTGGCATGACATAAAATACAGATTTTCCCTGGTGTTTAGTGGTCCTCCCCTCACCAGTTGCTGGCCCCATGTCAAAGTACCCCATTCCCTGGTGTCCAATGATCCCACACCCCAACCCACACCCATGCCCAACTACTACAATAGTAGTCACTGGTGTCCAGTGGTCCTTCCCCCATCCAATCACCCACCCAACACATGGACACCATTACACTGGTGTATGGTGTATTCCCACCCTATCATGATACCCTGTATATTAAAGAGAAATCATTCCCTTGTGGTCTAGCAGTCCCCCCATCCCCGATCCTTCCTTGCAATTAACTGTATGTGTCCCAGGTTGTCTAGCAGCCTCCCCACCCTATTCTCCATCTGCCTGTATAATACAAGATATATTTTTCCCTAGTGTCTAGTGGACCCCTTACCACAGCAGGTAGTGCCCCACCACCCTGCTCCTTCCATCCCATTCCCAAGCCAGTGACCAGAACAACCCTTCATTCTCTACCTTAGCCAGCCACTGACTGAGATGTCAATAAGCATGTACTTGTACAAGTATGCACTCATTGACAGCTCAGTCAATGACCGGCCATTGTGTAGAGAGGCAGGCTTTGCTGGTTGCCAGCTTGGGGATGGAATGGGGGAGCAGGGTGTCGGCTCACTACTTGCTGGGGTAGTCCACTAGAAACCAGGGAAAAATATATCTTGTGTTATACGGGTGGATTGGGGCTGCTAGACAAGCAGGAATGCATAGAATTACTTGCAAGGAAGGCTCGAGGATAGGGAGGGAGGTCCACTAGATCAACAGGGAAGCATTCAATTTCTTGCAATGAGGGATCCCATATAGGAAGTGGGGACAGCTAGACCACCAGGGAATGATTTCTCTTTAATATACAGGGCATTGGGATAGAGGTGGGGATACGCTGTACACCAGGGTAACAGGTGGGTGATTAGGTGGGGGGAGGGACCACTGGGCACCAGGGACTGCTACTGTAGCCATTAGGCATGGGTGCAGGATGGGGGTGAGGCCACTGGACACCAGGGAATGGGGTACTTTGACATGGGGCCTGCAACTGGCAAGAGGGGGACTAGTAAACACCAGGAAAAATCTATATTTTATGTCAGGCTGGTGTTTGGTGAGGGGAGGACACTAGACACCAGGGAAATGTTCAAGTTTACATTGGGCTGGAGTTTGGCGGGGGTGGCCACTAGCACCAGGAATATCTCTCTGGGATCAGGCAAGTGAGGGGCAACACTGCACTAAATTACTGGGCTACCCATACAAATGAGCCCATAATGGGTATGCAAATTACCCCTTAGCTCTTTGCATGCCCAATGGGCTCATTTGTAGGGGTACTTTTGAATATTGGAAATTTAACATGGGTGCAAGCCATTATGATGCCCTATTTTGGGAGCAATGTCTGCCCAGTGTTAATTGGCTTAAGACTTGGTCATGAGGGCCCTATTTTCAGTCAAATAGAGCTAGTATGCTATTTCACTGACTGTAATGTTTTTGGTAATCCAGGCAAGCAAAAGGTGCTGCACAAATATTTACACTCTGTTTTGCCCATTAAGAACATAGGGCCCCAGGTGTATTATGAAAATCCAGTCTCCCCTCACCTGTCATCCCTCCCAGTTCCTACAATTATTATCATAATCTTCTTGCATAATCATCCCCTCCAAAATGTTAATCCCCAACAGCTATATAAATTGACACAATCTTCCACCCTTGTATTGCAAAACCCCTTTATTTCCAGTTTTTGACCATCCGGATCACCCTAGCATTTGTTCCAATCATCTTCAGGTTTTCTCTAGAACATCCCCTCTGCTTTTCCCTTACCAACTTTGCTCTTTTGAGACACCTTAGTAACTGCCCTATTCCTTTCTTAGTAATGTCAAAACATTATCTCCCTCCATTTCCAGACTGTGCAAACATCCATTGTGTGGGTACTATCCATTTACTCATTGATAGTTTTGATAGACTATGGCTCCATAGTGGATTAGTTGTGTGCAAAATTGAAAAAAAATCTGTTTAATTCACTGTTACAAACGTGCACCAGTTTTGCTTAATTGTCCACAATTTCACAGATTAGAAGTGTTTAAAAAGTGCATTTTTTTTAAATTGCACATTTGTTTAAAAACATCACATTTAAAAAATTGTACAACTTGGGAAAATGGTGCTAGGAGTGTTACACATTTTTACTACACTGTCAAATTTTTGGCAAAGTGTCAAACATCTTGTGGCCCATGACCACTGAAAAGTTGACACTTCACCAACAATTCACATTATGAACCCCTTCAAACAGCCCTCCCACACTCAATCAACAACACCCATTGCACCCTCCCACCAGAAAGACACACATATAGAAAAAGAGTATGGACAACCATACACAACAAGGCTGTGTTTCCATCGAGGGGTTGAGATGACATCACAGGGACCTAGAGAGCGAAGCTTGAGAGGCCCCAGTGTCATCTCAACCTTGAGATGGAAACACAGCCTTGTATGTGTATAGTTGTCCATATACTATTTTATAAAGTATATGGTTCCAAAGTGCAGGACACAAGAGGATTTCTGTTTTTTTTCTCCTAACCGGCTCACTCATCCACTCGCCAGCATCCATTGTCCTTTTGCTTTAGCTGTTGCTTCTTGCGCTCCCATCTGCATCTCCCTGATCCCACTTCTCGGTGCTCCTACTCGCTAAGTTGCTCTGTCCTGCTTTTATTTTTTGGTGGTGATTTTTTAAAAACTAAATACAAAAAAATTAACTTTTGGGGCATGGAGTGGTATGAGGCTCTTTTCGTCAACTGTCTTGGGGTCGGAGGTCTCGCTATGTGTTGCCACCATGTTTTTGCTGATTTTCTTGTGGAGCGTCGATATGGGTGTGCATATGTGTTTGATTGACAGGAATGTTGTTGTACTATCGATGTCGATAGTACAACAACATATTTGACCTTTGAACTGTACTACAACAAGTTTTCAGCAGCTGCTGAAATCCGTGTAGAATCAGGTTTAACCATATATTATTCCTTCTTTCAACCCAACCACTAAGAAACCAACCCACCCTCCACCCCCTTTCAACCCAAGAAAAGAATAAGTAAGCTGAAAGGGGACAGTGGTGGTGAGAGGAGGGTCTGTGTCAGTTACCATCCTCTCTCAGATCAGTTATAATTTTCTTGAGTGGAATTGTTGGTAGAGGGTAGGTTCAGTGGTGAACTGGTAGATGAAAAGGGATGTCTGTTTCATGCTGGTGGGAATGTGGGAAAGACTGGCTGCTGATATATAGGTGGGGAAGAGTTGTTTGTTTTACTCATAGTTTTGCCAGGGTGGGGTGGGATTCTGCTTAGTGGGTGGGGAAAGAGGGTTCATTTTTATTGATACTGAATTGGGCAGTGGTAGAAGGCTATTACAGGGTGCTAAGAGATGGTGGATAAGGGAATCTTGTTAAAAAATTAAAAGAACTCAATGAAGTGGCACTTCTCAGTGCCTTTGTCAGGTGTGGACTACACTTTACCAGTGAAGTGTCAGGTCATTTAGTCGTCACCTAGCAAAGTGGGTATTTCACAATAGAAAGGTCTGCACAAAGTAGTAGTGTTGCTTATAGTGTCCCACTTAGAGTATTTTTATGTTTGCTTGTGTGCATGCAAAAGAAACATGTGACAGCTTGCTGGAGTAGCAGGTTGTGGAGGTGCGGCAGTGTTGTGGCCAATGCTGCCACTGCTTTTTGGGGCTTGTCTCTGTGGCACCAATGAATGAGCACACTGTCTATGACAGCAGCTCAGAAGTGTGCCCTCAACTTGAACAAAATTCACCACTGCAATGAGGGGGCACCCCCTCATTGCAGGGTGTTCCTTGCCTGGTGTACCATTTCACTAAACATGGCAGCAGCTGTCGCTGTCTGCCTCTCACAGTCCACAAAAGTCAACATGGGGGAGATCCAATCCCCCTGTTGGCATGCCCCTTCCCCAGTTAATTTGCCAATGGAGAGCCCAATCCCCATCGGCATGATGTCCATCTAGTTTCATTTGTCTGCAGAGGGGGTGCCCAATCCCCCTCATCATCATGCTCCCCCAAACACAGACCCAATTTCTTTGCCAATGGAATACCCAATCCCTGTCAGTTCCAGTCCCCTTAAAACACCCAGGTGGCACACTGGGAGCCCACACCAGTGTGCCAAATGTACCTGGAAAAAAGAAAACCTTCCTGCAAACCTGTAAACAAGAAAATGCTCCCTCACTGTCTGTTGCAGCCCCTCCCCAACCCGTGCCCACCCTCTGCACACCCCAACTCCCCACTCCCCATCCCATACTTACATCTGGAGGTCCAATACTATAATCTTTGGTGGAGTGGGAACACATCTGCACTCTTCAAAGCTGACTGCAAACTGAAGAAATGCTGGTAAGCTGCATAATGGCATAAATGGGAGGGTTCAACTTAGGTGGATATTTTGGCCATTTTTGCAACTTTTGGCATCAGATTTTCAACATGGGGTTCTTGGGACCCCACCTCATGAACTCAAGTCACTGTCATGACATTATTCGGTTCTGAAAAGTGATTTTGTGGTCACTGAGCAGAATCACCTTCTGAGACTGAGTAATGAAATGACAGTGTCACTGTTCATGAGGTGAGCTCCCAAAAGGCCTATGTTGCAAATCTGGTGAAAAAATTCCAAAAAAGTGACAATTACGAGCGTGCATTATGCAGTTCCCATGCACACTCATAACTTCAAGACTTTTTCATATTTTTACTCCAGATTTTCAGCATTGCCATTTTTCCACACCTCCTTATAAAAAGTATAGCTGTCATTTTTCACATCCTGCCCAAAATGTGTTTTCGCACATGTGGTGTGCAATGGCGTGGTTGCTATGCGAAATCAACATTTGGGACAGATTAAGAAAATCACAGTGACAGTGTTCATAAGGAGAGGTCCCAAAAAGCCCGTATTGCAAATCTGGTGAACAAATTCCAAAAAATGACTGCATTACCAGCGTGCGTTATGCAGTTTCTACGAGTGCTCGTAGCTTTGACAATTTTTTATATTTTTACTCCAGATTTTCAACATGGCCATTTTACCTCACCTTCTTATGAACAGTACAGCTGTCATTTTCATATCCTGCCCAAAATGGGTTTTCGCACAAGTGGCATGCAATGGCGTGGTTGGTATGTAAAATCAACATTCGGGACAGATTAAGAAAATCACAGTGACAGTGTTCATAAGGAGAGGTCCCCAAAAGCTCATATTGCAAATCTGGTGAACAAATTCCAAAAAATGACTGCATTACTAGCGTATGTTGTGCAGTTTCTACACGCATTCATAGCTTAGACAATTTTTTATATTTTTACTCCAGATTTTCAACATTGCCATTTTACCACACATTCTTATGAACAGTACAGCTATCATTTTTCATATCCTGCCCAAAATGGGTTTTCTCACATGTGGCACACAATGGCACAGTTGTTCTGCAAAATCAATGTTTGGGACGGATTAAGAAAATCACAGTGCCACTGTTCATGAGTGGAGATCCCAAAATGCTTATGTTGAAAATCTGGTGTAAAACATCCCCAAAATAATTGCAATACAGGTGTGCATTGTGCTGTTTCTACTCATGCTCGTGACTTCACAAGCGTTTTATATTTTCACTCCAGATTTTCAACATTACCATTTTTTTACACCTCCTCATGAACAGTACAGGTGCCATTTTTCACATCCTGCTTGAAATGTGTTTTCGCACCTGTGGTGCCAAATGGCATGGTTGCTGTGCAAAATCACCTTTTGGCTAACAAACTGATGGTGTCACTGTTCATGCAGAGGGGTCACAAAAAACTCATGTTGAAAACCTGGAGTGAAAATACTAAGAAACACCCAGGGTGTTAGGGTTTCTAGCCATAATGCCCTAACCTGTAGGGGCTGACAGGTGTCAGGGGTGTGACTTAGGATTGTCGCTAGTAATGCTCAAGCCATTCCACCCCACCCCCACCCTGCAGCCAGTGAGAGGCATCATGGTGTGCCTTGGACTCTTTGTCTTCAAAGATCACCCCGTTCTCCAATACTGCATCTATTTCAGTGTATTTCCTTATGGAATGGTGTGAGTGTAAAGCCCGAACACCCCAAGGCACACCTCAACACTTGTCGGTGTCTGCAGGGTAGAGTGAGGTGAAATGATGTGAGCGTTATGGGCGATGATCCAAAGGCACACCCAATGCCTGTCTATCTCTGCAGGGTGGGGAAGGGGTTGGCATCAGTTCAATACTTCACTGCCATTCCTATTCTGCATCTGTCTAACTCCTGCACTTCCAATGCTAATGTGCCAGCAAGCAAATATTCAACATTGACAAATGCTTGTTTAAATTTACGTTCACCTAAATGGCAGTATTTCTTGAATCTGCACATTCCTTATAATCATGTATTTTTTTAAATGCCTTTGGCATGATTTCATAGAATTGCACTAATTAAAAATGGAAATTTTGCCCTATTTCACAAGCGTAACCTTTCTGTTCAGAAGTAGAGAGGATATAACACAATACAATTTCATCATCCAAACAACAAGATCAGACAGGTTTGGATAGTGCACAATCAGATCCATTGATTATCCTACCAGATTTGATACAGCACTTGCCACACAAACCTCCTCCAAAATCCAACAATATTTGCCCTTATCATCTTTAGGACTGGTCTGGCCAAAATGTCTCAGAAGGTATCCAGTGATGGCAGCGACCGTAAATGAATGACTATCTAACCGGAAATCATTTACAGTGCTATCCTGTTGGGCTACCCTGTAAGCGTAGTGGCCCTATGTGATCATGACTGTAGGGGAGATTGACCAGAAGGGAAGGGATATGGAGAGTAAAGGGAGGTATAGGGAAAAGAGTTTGTGTGGAGTAGTGTGCCTGCTTCAGCCAAGCTAGCCATGAGCTGTGGTGGTGAAGGTTGCTAGCTCTGGTGCAGCAGGTACTGGGTTAAGGGCTGGGGACTGGGGTGAGAAAATTTTGCTGCTACCATTTTTTTTATTTATTTCAGAGTGTCACCCCCTCCCTGACATGCACCCCTCTGGAGTTGGTAATCCTTATTCAGGGGGGTGCTGGAGGTTAAGGGGGGCACATCCCCCTCACATAAACACTTAGTTTACTTGCCAGATGTCTGTTCACTTGCATGTGTATATTGTCAATTTGCTTTTCGGCAATATACACTCGCCATAACAATGATTGCTATTTTGTGATCGCTGTTATGATATGGAACTGCTTCAGTATCTAACACTCATGATTCCCATAGTGCATGCAGTGATCCCTTGCCATTTCTTGAGAATGGGGATCTGGGAGGATGGTATCTGGGATGGGAAGGGATTGGTAACAAGTGAGAATGGGGTTAGAGCAATTACTCCTAGCATTACAAGGGATGGCAGTTTGCAAAGGTATTGTTTCAGTTACAACTGGGAGGATGATGATCCATTTACTATGGTGATTAGGAGGGACTGTGCCTGGGAAAAGAATTACTTTAAAGACCAACTGAGAAGGGAGCAGGGCAAATACTATGGGGAATAGGAAAATCAGTAACTTAATGGCAGAGAAGCTATAGCCAACATGGGGAAGGAAGGAAGGAAGGAAGGAAGGAAGGAAGGAAGGAAGGAAGGAAGGAAGGAAGGAAGGAAGGAAGGAAGGAAGGAAGGAAGGGGCAGGGAGGAAGGGAAGGAAGGGAAGGATAAGCAAAATTATTATGATGGTAGGAAAATATTTGTAACATGCAAATGTAATGTAGGAGATTGTTGGTCTCTGTTTTCATTTTACTATTAGGTCTTATGTTACTGGAAACGTGGTCGGGAACTCAAGTCATCAATGGGGTTAAATTCATTTTTATTTCATTTTTATTTATTGTACTGGGACATTCTTAATGGGCAAGGGCCCTTTTTCATAAGTGTCCAGTGTATAAAACAGCAGAAACACAATAAATAACAACAGTTAGGAATAGGTATGTACAGTATAAAAGATAAGCACAAGGATGAGCCATTAATAATAGTTGCAAATAGACTGTGATGATAGGTATTGAGCATGGGCCACTTTAAAACTGTAAAGAGATTGTTGAGCAGTTATAGTTACATTCAACTTGTACCAAGTTGTGGCTCTGTAGAATAGTGATCTCTGACCCAGGTTACTATTCATTTTTGGAGTGCGAAAGACGCAGCCAATGGATAATCTTGTGGTCCTACTATTTACTGGTTCTGGAAGAATTTCCTGGATACTTTGTGGGGCTAAACCAAGGACAACCTTCTGAAGAAAAAACAGTGCCATGAATTTTGTGCGTTTTTTCAGTGAGAGGTGTGAGGCGGAAGAGAAGAGCACACAGTGATGTGTGCGACTTGGGAGTTTGGTCTGAAACCTGCAGCTAGATTTGTGGAGGACCCGAACCCTGGATAATACAGACTCATTGGCTGAGGAATATACTAACAGTCCATAGTTGATCAAGGGGAATAAGTGGCCAGCAGATAGGATTTTTCTGGACTCCGCTGTAAATCTTTGAGTCTGTATAGTGCTCCAATTTTTTGGTGTAGTTTTTTCCATGACATATGACACATGGGGTTCAAAAGAAAGGGAGTTGTCAAGAATAACACCCAGGTATAGGAATTTGTTAACAATTTTGATTTGCTTGCCCAATGAGTGGTTTGTGGGGACCTGAGAATAGCATGGCCTTTGTTTTTTGTTTTTTTTATTCAAGACCAGTTTTTGTTCATTGAACCATGAAAGAGAAGTCTGACTGAAGCACCTGGTTTATGTTGTTTATGTCAGGATTCTGATGGAAAATGATGGTGTCATCATTGTAGAGGACCATGTTTGGGGGGGAGCACACAGCTGGGAAGTGGTTGATGAAGAGTGAGAATAGGAGAGGCCCAAGGATTTATCCTTTGGGTACCCCACAGGCAATTGTTGCTGGATCCAACAGGGTGTTTTGGATTTTGATTCTCTGTACCTTGTTACTTAAGTAACTATGGAACCAGAACAAAATCTCAGGAGAAAAGTTCAAATGTGTTAATGTTTCCTGCAGGAGTGTATGATCCACCAGGACGATCGCCTTGGTGAGGGCCACAAATATGCATCCCAGATAGCTTCCAGCATCTAGGGCTTTATAAGCTTGACTAGTGAACCTCACCAAGGCTGTTTCTGTGTTATGTGACTTGCAAAATCCATGTTGTGCAGGTTTGAGGAGGTCTTATTGGATTAGAAATTCAAGTGTTTGGTTAAATACTATGTGTTCCAAGAGTTTGGAGAAGGGATTGAGTGGTGAGATTGGTCAATAGTTTGTCAACATGGTCTTGGGGCCAGATTTGTAAAATTGAAGAGCTTCTTGATGTGTTCTGCTAAAACTTTCCTACCTAGTTTATTGAACGGTAGTCAGATCTGTCGAGACCTGTGAGGGGCTTGGGGTCATATCTGGTGATGTACCTCAGCACCTCATTTCTGGAAAGGATTCTGAAATAAAATTTGGGAGGTGATCCAGGCTGTGGAGTGTCTTGGTCCAACAAGTTAGAGGGAGCTGGGTACCAGGTCAATACTGCACATGTAAGACAGTGCAGTATTAACCACGCTGTATATGCAGCACTTGAGATCACAGTGACAGGGGTAGAATAGCAATAGGGATTTACGGTTTCCCCTGTTGCTGCACAGTGATGTAAGGAGAGGAGAAGTTGTTGTGTGCTGGGTGCTGGTTGAGCCACTCCCATTGTGCAGTGGCTAGGGCACCAGCACATGGCACAGTTGGGAGGTCTGGGACCGTGGTTCAGTTCCCCTCCAAATCTCCCCTGCTGCAACTTTTGTTTCTCCCCCATTCCTGAAGTCTGCCCCCCGCCAGAGTTTGTGATTTAAGTTCCTGGGGGTGTGGGGGGCCAAGACGTCCCATGCAGGGTGTGCAAGGAGTGAAGCCCCCTGAAAAAAAAACATAAAGACCAATTGTTTTCATTGGGCGCAGAACATGGAACAGGTCGGTGTTTTGCCGACTCTGTTTTTGTGCGGCACTGTTTCGCTACGGCATTTTCAGCTGTGTGTCTTTGTCATAAGGTGGTAGAATTCCATGCCAGGGAGCTGTGGAATGAGAGGTCTTGAATTTGGAATGGTCACTGAATTGTCTATTAAAGTGACCAGCTGTTTCACTTGGGTCACTAACCATGGTGCCATCAACCTCGAGTGTTACAGACTCATCAGAATGATCAGCCATGGTTAGTTCTTTAAAAATCTGCCAGACATTTTTAGATTGGGCACATGTTTTTTCCTGCTGTAACTTGAAATATGTGGATTTGGCATTTCTAACTAGTGTTTTGCAATTGTTCCTAGTGGTTTTATACTCCTGAGGGTCTCCAGTCCATTTGTATCTGTCCAAGATTGTATCTCTGTGCTTTAATTTACTGAGGATTTCTGAGATTGACCTCCCATCCTTGCCATCTCTAGCTCTTGTACATTTGAGGGGGACAACTTGATTGAAGATATTCACCAGGATCTTGCAAAATATATCATAAGCGGAGTTTGTGTTGGTGATATTGTCAAGGAAGGACCAGTCTATAGACCTAAAACTGTTTAGAAATGTTTCCCTGTTGAGTTTCTCTATGTTTCTTATCTGGATGTAGACTGGACGTGGGTGCTACTTCTTCACTGACCAGAGACAGAAAACAGGACTATGGTCACTGAGATAATTTGGTAGGGTAACTGCGTAAAGGACCCTGTCTGGGTTTGATACTACTAGCTAGTGCAAGGTTGCTTTTGAGCCAGTTTTATACTTAACCTATGTTGGGGTATAAATGATTTGATGCAGTCCTAGGTCATGGAATATTGGTAAGAAGATATTACCAGACTTCACAGTAGAGTTAAGATTAAAGTCACCCAGTATGATCCACTCTCTATGGAGAGGGATGGCATTTCCAAATTGTTGAACCACCCTAAACCCCTCTTCTGTGAAACCCATTGGAATGTAAATGGCAGATAGTGTGAGGGCTTTTTCTCCCTCCAGCAGCAAGGTGATGGACAGAAAGTCACAGTTATGGATTTCAGGGGAACCAGAGCAATCATTACCCATGAGTTTGTTAGAGACCAAAATCAGGCATCCCCCTCCTGCTTTACCCTGGCAATCTTTGCAAAAGATTTTATAGTTTTCTATAGATACCTCGTTGTCAGAGAAGGTCTCATTAGGCCAAGTTTCTGAAGGAGTTATGACACTGAATCTATGACATGCAGCCCAGGCCTCAAACTCTTCTTTGTTTGCTAGAATGCTTTTTATGTTGAGGTGTGCAATATTCAGTCTGTGAGTTTTATGTTTGGAGATGCTGAGTCTGTTTGATTGGTGATGGGTGGTCCTGATGTTGGGATGGATTCCACTAGAAATTAATAATAGGAGTAAAGCAATCTTCCTCAGCCTGACTAATATGCTGGCATTTAAAGTCAGCGTAGATGTTATTTTAGTAGGTTTACACTTGCACCAGGAGTTAGTGGGGCATCTTGTGGCCAAGACACAGTAAGATTAATTCATGCATGGCCCCTTTAAGTGTTTTTAGCTCCAGATATTTGACTGAGTGATCTTTGCAGGGCTGATATACTGTGAGTGTTCCCCCATGTCTCAGGTAAACCTTGAGGGCAAATGTAGGGGGCAGTATTGTTCCCCTCCCCACCTTTTTGGAAAAGCCCCAATAAGCATAGTAATATAAAGATTAAAACCGTTGTCAGTCTTTGAGGACCTGGTTTAACCATAGCTGTCAAAATTGAAGGCTGGACTGGGAAGAGCAAGGAACAATCCTGCAGTCAATGTGAAAAAAAATATATATAATAAATAAATTTAGAACTAAGGTCAAGGAACCAGTGACTAGTAATTATGATAAACAATTAGCACAGGAAAAATTCAAAGCCAACACCCATAGGCATTTCTACACTCTGAGGGTATCTGGCGTGTGGAAAAACCTTCCTTATCATTATTATTGCACCCCAAATAAGAGCATATTCAAGAGTAGATTGGACAAGTTGAATCCTTCAGGGAACAACATGACACAACACCACTAAGAAGTAGAGAGAGAAGCTAGATGGGACTCAAGGTCATCTCCAGCCTCACTAACACCAGCACATCCTGGTACAATGATGAATGGAGAACCAATTTTTTTTTTTTACTAGAACACAGTACAGACTTTACCACAGGGACAGAGTTTTAAAAAAGGGTGGAGGACTATGCATTTACATCAACAACATCATTCCTACTATGGCCTATCACTTTGACATTAGTACTGATGTTAAATTAGAAACTACATGGGAAAAACTGTATTTACACGGTAGAGCCAAATTATTATTGGGCTGTTGTTATACAGCACCCAATTCATCCGAAGCATATACTAATGCCCTTTTACAAGAACTCATACTAGCATCTGAATTTGGTGACATGATCATATTGGTGGATTTTAATCTGCCAGCAATTGATTGGTCATCTAACAAGGTAACTACAATAACTGACCATTCATTTGTGAATTGCTGCTCAGAAAATGGGTTAGAACAACTTGTTGTAGAACCGACCCATAGTAACAATATTTTTGGTCTAATTTTAAGAAATATTCATGGACACTTCTCAAAAATTAGAGTAACTAATTCACTAGGAAGTATAGACCACACTATGGTTTTGAGTGATCTTTCCATAACAAGGGACCCAACCATGAGACTGACTACCTTTAAAAACTATAACTTGGCTATTTGATACCATCAACAGCATCCTAAATGATATAGAATGGGACAGGATATTCAGTGGACTTACAACCGAAACAGCTTGGATGAAGTTTAAGGAGATTATTACCATAATTGTATCTGATTACATCCCAACTAAGACAAAATATAACAACAAAGGTCAAGTTCCTATTTGGTTAATCACTGCTATAAAAAAAAAAACAAATTAGAAAAAAGCAAAAAGCTTTCAAAAAACTTAAAACAACCTTATCAAATGAAACCTTAGTAGCTTATAAGAAGTCAGTTTCCATATTAAAGAGCCTAATTAGCAAGCCAAAATCAGTTTAGAATTTAGAATAGCCCATAGCAAGAACCCCAAGCTACTGTATTCATATATTAATAGTAACTTAAGAACAACTATAAGAACGATAGGGCCAATTAACAATAATAATGACTTGTTAAGAGAGCGACCGATCAATGGCTGACAGTTTCTGTGATTACTTTCATTCAGTCTTTTCCCCCAAAATAGATACTGACCAGCACATTAAAGTTGGCCCTAGCAACATTCAGTTTTTCACACACCAGGATGTTTTCTTTGAGCTAAATAAAATAAATTCCAATGCTAGCCCAGGACCCAATAAGGTCAGTCCCACATTTTTGAAAAATACAGCTCATGCAATTTATCTCCCCTTGTCTACCGTCTATAATCTATCATTGAAAGAAGGATATAATCCATATGATTGGAGGACCACTATTGTGGTTCCTATATTTAAAAAAGGGGCCAGGGGACTGCTTGAAAACTATAGACCAATCAGCCTAACCTCACATTGCTGAAAGGTTATGGAGAAGCTCATTAAAAAATGTCTGGGGGATTTTATAGCAGTTAATAATTTATACGATTATCAACAATATGGCTTCACCAAGGGAAAGTCTTGCTGTATGACTCTAATAAACTTTTATAATAATATCAATGAAAATCTGGATAATAGTGTACCATCTGATGTAATTTATTTAGACTTTTCAAAAGCTTTTGATAGGGTCCCTCATAATGTATTAATCACCAAGTTAAAAGCCATGGGTATAGACAACAGTCTTACTAGATGGATTTATGGATGGTTACACGACAGACACCAATGTGTCCATGTAAACAATAAACTATCCAGCGAAGGGCATGTCACCAGTGGTGTACCACAGGGGTCAGTCCTGGGCACTGTGATGTTTAACCTCTTTATTTCAGATATGGGTAATAATTTACATGATGCTAAGCTGGGAGGGTAGGTAAACAACCTGACAGACCACTTCTCCCTTGTGGAGGACCTGAGGAAAATTGAACTTTACGCAGTAAAAATGGTATGGAATTTAATGTCAATAAATGTGTAACTATGCACTTTGGAAACAAAAATCCTCAATATTCTTATATATTGAACCAAAATATTTTAAGAAATTCCAGTCTCGAGAGAGACCTGGGAGTCTTTGTGGACTGCAAACTTGATTTTTCGCCCCAATGCATAGCTGCATCAAAAACAGCTATAAGTCTAATTGCAAGGATAAGGCGTTCTTTTTTCAACCTGTACTGAACAATATGTTATTCCTTTATATAGGACTTAAGCCCGCCCCCATGTAGATTTTGCATCCCAATTTTGGAACCCAAATTTAATCAAAGATAGAAATGGGACTGAGAGAGTACAGAGGACCATGACCAAATTGTTCCAAGATTAATATCTATGACTTAACAAGACAGGTTAAATGATACTGGACTATATCCACTTTATGAAAGATGACAAAGGAGTGATCTCCTGATACTACAGAAAATCTTGTAATCTGATGAATTTATAAAAAGTTTTGGATTAACCGTCAATACATTGAAAAATATTACAAGATCACACAATAAAAAACTATTAATTCTACGTGTGAATACCAACAAAAGAGGAATTTTTACACAGTAAGGGTGGCTAAGATATGGAACATGTTACCAGCACCAATTGTTAATATTAAGGAGTTCAGTCTCTTTAAAACACTGTTGGATAATACTTTTATAACAAGCATATACTGGGTTAAAATTTGACCCACTAGTGTGGGGGACATTCCCAATGGGCCTTGTGCCTTCTTATGTCCTTTACTACCTAGTAAACCTAGTAAACACATCTTACAATGTTTTCTACTTCTTAAATTTTTGTCTTTATTATAACTCTTTTAAAATATATGTTTTTCCATTTTAAAAAGCATCACATTATTTTAACAATTTAGGCATGAGGTAAATATGGTTCTGTGCAGCACTCTCACACTGTACTCTAATCTGAAATTGTCAGTTCCAAAGGAAACTACTGTCTGTTAGCTAAAAATAATAGCTATGATATGAGTGTGAAAGAGTCAAATAGGGAAATAAAATGAAATATAATAAATAAATAACCCCATCACAACTGCATTCTATAGCCTCCTTACAGGAATTTGCATCAATGAAATCATTGACAGTATGTGTATGTTGAGAAGGGAGTCTGCCTGAGGATGTGATCAGAGGAAAAAAATAGCACATACATTTTTGAATATCCATCTATCTACAGTATATGTCTGTCTGTCTGTCTGTCTATCTATCTATCTATCTATCTATCTATCTATCTATCTATCTATCTATCTATCTATCTACTGTAACTTTTCTCCAATTGTGAGGATGGTTGAATAGTTGGCTTCACAGCTGATGAACGTGACACCTCTTGATTGGCAGCAAGGGAGAGAATGAGTGCTGGCTGAACCATGCTCTCCCTTCCTATTGGCAGAGCACCTGAGCTCAAGGATGCACTCAGCCTCCAGATAGCAGTTACGTGGGATTGTGGGGCTCATATACAAACAGCAGCCTCCGAGGTGGAAGAACAACATGGTGTTGCCATACTAGCAGGTGGAAAATGTTTTTAAAGAGAGGTGTTTAAGTTTCATTAGTGCATGGTACTGTGCTCCTTGATGCTCAAAGTTTTGCCTTTTTAGTCAACGTGAAAGGTAATGGAAGAAACATGAATGAGTCAACAAAAGACATACTATAGTGGTAAGTAATCAAAGGGCAGCAATTAAATGGTGCACTGCAAGAGAGTTACTGAGTGGCAGGTACTATTGCATGACATTGTTTTAGATACAAAAGAAACTACTGTAATTGTGGAAAGAGAAGAACAAATGCAACAACTTTGGAAGGGCAGAGTTTAGTGAAATGAAAACAGGGTGTGCAGTGAAGTGGGCGAAACCCAAAAGGGCAACAACCAGAATCGTGACAGGAAAAGGGTGACTCTGAAATAGCAACAATGATTTGACCTCTTGCCGAGGTGCTATGACCTTGGAGTTTGTTATATTAGTAAGGGTGGTGCGGGGGGGGGGGCAAAGCCCAACCCCACGAGAAAAAAAGAACTGCTGTTTTGGGTTATGCCCAACTGGTTTTGTGATTCCAGATTCGCTCTTATAATTTCACCCTTGTCCCGGATTCCCCCCTCTTCCCCCACAAAAGACAGAGACCATTGTTTGTTGTTGTGCTCAGATTGGCAATTGATTTATTTAGATTCATAATTCCATATTCCATTCCAATTCCTTTATTATCATATTTCCAACATTTTGTTTATTCCATCCATATATCAATCTCTGATTATTCTTCCCCCAGGTGAAAACCTGGGTGCCTTCTTCTTCTCCTTTTCCATTAGGTAACGGTGAAAACCGAGACCGCTTTTTCCTTCATCTTCCTTCTCTTCTTGTGTTATTCCTTTCCTTCCTTCCCTCCCTCCTCCCCTTTTCTCCACTAGCCAGTCTCCAGCTTGTGTTGGATGGCTGGCTTCCCCCTTTATCTAGGGTAGCATTCACCCTTACTTCAGGGGAGCTCCTTTTCTCTCTATAACTATTATTATTTACTTTTTTTTTATTTTTATTTCCCATTGTTTGTCTGTCTCCTCCAGTCTTCTATAAATCCCATCATTTCTGTATTGAACATGTCTATAGCTATATCTGACAGGTGCACCCCACCTGTCCTCCCATCTGCCTTACCATTGTTCCAACCCTCCTATTCATCCTTCTCCTGGTCCTTTCTACTGCTCTGTGGCTGTGCTTTTGCCTCCACACTCTCCTTGGTATCATATCTGACCAAGCGATGCACACTTGCAGCCACCATTGCCATATAGCTCTTAAGTCCTTTTTTATTTGTAAGTATGTGTCCACCCAAGGCCTGCCTGCCAGGTCGTTGCCTCCCAAATGTATAATAATTAGGTCTGGCCTGGGCTACCGTTCTCTGAGTTCTTTTAATGTGGGAAGCAGCTGAGCCCATCTCATCCCCCGTGTGCCATGCCGAAACAACCTACACCTTCTCACATCTTGGTATAGCTGCATTCCCCCAGCCTTCTTCTCTGTTCCCTTTCCGGCCCAATAAATGTAGGAATGGCCACAGATCCATACTTCCGTGATCCTCCCTCTACCTATGGGGTGCAAGCAAAAGTCATTACTATACAAGCTCATAGTGTCGTTCCCACATTCATCCCCCCCTTTTTCATGCCCCCCTCCCTGTCTATTCCCATTTCTTGCCCCCCATTGCTGTGGTCCCAGCCAGGAGCCCTACCTTCCCCCTATGTCTAAATATATATCTACATAGTTTTGTGTTTTTTTTTTTATTTCAGTGCTCTAATGTATCTTTTATAACTAACCGATCGCCAGCCTCCTTTTTCAAATATCTTGCCCACCACCTAGCCTGCTGCCACCCACTGTGAAGCAGCCCCAATCCATAGGGAATGGGAAGAATAATTAGCTGGGTCTTCTCCCATGAATTGCATGCCCTTTTTCAGTATTGCCATGACTTGGTAGCCAGTCACCCTTCTCCCACCCCATGTACAAATAATTTTCCTGTCCTGCTCCCCTGCTCTGCGGCGAAAACCCACAGCGCCTGTACCGGGCATATTGCACCCTCTGGTTGACTTTTTAGTGTCACCATGCAACCTTTTCCCCCTTGATCTGTCTTAGACCTCCTTATCCTGATCTGTATCTCAGTCACCCCCCAGGTTATGTCATCCCAGTCTAGCCCCCTTTTCTCGTCTTCTCTCCCACGGCCTACCACCTCACTCACTCTCATGGCACCTGCGAACATTATCACATAAATCGTGTGAAACAGCTGGGCCTCGTACTGTGATCTGCATATTGCTGGGAGCACCTCCTTCAGCTTTATAAGCCATTGTCCCCCTATAGGCCTCCTACTATCTACTGGTCCCTGTTTCAACCTGCTCCATCCTTGCATCATTCTTCTGATGAGCAATGTTTTTGTCGGGTCCCTCCACCCTTTCAGACTGCAGATAAGACTAATCCCAGCCAGATAAACTCCCATTGTGGTGTGGGCTGTGCCTTTCCGCCACTGCTCCACTGTGAACATTCCCAACTGTTCCTCTGTGAGTGGCCTACTTACCTCCATCTGGTGCTCTGCCCTGAATGTTTGAAACACTCACCAGGCCCCGTCGTAGGCCCTCAGAGTCCAGGTGCCCATGAGCTGTGAAACAACAGTTCTGCTCTTCCTGCCAATCGTCCCAGATGTTCATTGGTATGGGTGTTTTTAATTCTTCGCTGCTGGTGCCAGCCTCAAAAATGGTCCAGCTGCAGGCGGAAAGAGCTGTCAGCCAGGTATTGTGTACCCCTTCTATGTGTTGCGCTCTAAATTACATGTTCAGTTGCAATGCCCTTAAAACTAAAAGTCGTAATACCTGCATGACTGTGTCCAATCTGGTTCCCCTGTTGTTCAACACATCTACCACTGCTCTATTGTCACACCAAAAAGTTACTTCTTGATCCTATAATTCCTCCCCCCAGACCAACGTACATGCCCATATGGGCATGATCTCTAGCAATGTAATGTCTCTCACCTTCCCATCCTGCACCCAACTGGCTGGCCAGGGTTCTGCGAACCATCTACCTCTCATGTACCCCCCATGCCCAGCCCCCCAGCCGGATCTGTGTATAGATCGAGATCTGTGTTGTATAGCCATTCTTGCTGCCAGAATGAGCACCTGTTGTACTCCCTAAGGAATCCTTCCCAAATCTTAAAATCCTCCTTAACCCCCCTCGTCAAGTCCACCCAGTGATGTGATCTGGTGACCCCTGCTGTAGCCCTGGCTAACCTCTTTGTGAATGTCCTCCCTGGCCCTTGGTCCTGCAGGTGAAGTTCAAGTGCCCCAGCACCTGTTGTACCAGCTTTAGCTGTACCCGTCTCCTGCTGGTGTGCAATTGTATTAGTTCTTTCAGCTTATTGACTTTCTTATCCGGTAGTCTAAATACCTCGTTCGGGGCATCTATCTCAATCCCAAAAAATTCTATAACCCTGCTGGGCCCCTCTGTCTTTTCCGGGGTTAGTGGTACCCCCAACTCCTGACAAAATTCCTGGAATTTACCCATCATCATTTGTGTCTCCCTTTCTCCTCTTCCAATGAATAGGAAATCATCCAGATAATGTATGACCGTCCTATAACCTATTGTTTCTTGAAATATCCACTGCAAACAGGTGCTGAAAGCCTCGAATGTAGCACATGCTGTGGAACAACCCATTGGCATTGCTTTGTCAAAATAGTATCTTCCCCCGCTTTTGAAACCCAATAGATCCCAGTCTTCCTCCTGACGGAAGCAGTCTGAAAGCAGACTCAATGTCCGTTTAGCCATCATGCCTCCTCTGTGGCCCGGATCATCCAGACCACATCCTCTAGTGTCGCATAAGTCACCTTACTGTGTTCCTCACTGATGAAATCATTCACTAACTCCCCTTCTGGATAGGACAGGTGGTGAATCACTCTGTATCCCCCTTCCCGTTTCTTGGGTAGACCCAATGGTAAGACCCACATGCTCTGCAATGGGTGGTTATCAAATGGGCCCTCTACTCTGCCTACTGCTACTTCCTTCTCTATCTTCTGTCTCAGTACCTCCTCCTTCCCTTTCACTGACCCTAGGTTGCTGGCCTCCATTGCTCGCCTAGGTCCCGTAAACTGTAATGAAAAACCAGTGCTAAAACCCTTCAAAATCATATCCCGTACTCTTGTGTCTGGATATTTGTCCATGTAGCCTGACCATACCTTTGCTTTGATGGGGGTTCTGGCCATCCCAAACTGTTCCTTATCTCGTCCCCCACCCTTCTCCCTTTTCCCCTCTATCTCTTCCTGACTGACCTCTCCCCCTTCATCAGCTCTGTCCCCACCTATTCGTGTTCCCCCTACCCCGTCCTCCCCTGTTCCATGTTTGGCCTCTAAAACCTTGACCATCTCAAAAAAACTGTTGGCCTGTTCCTTGTCCCCCATGCCCTTGTGCCCCTTGGCCCCATGCCATTCTACATTTGCTTGCTGGGTGGCCTCCCCCGCATCTTGAGCATGCATGCCGAAAGCGACATTGAGGCCAGGAACAAAAGGCTCTGTTATAAGCCCAGCAGCATCTCTGGGTCCCAAAACCCTTCTTGCTCCATTCCCCTTCGGGCATGGACTGATCCGTGACGTAATCCATCCATAAATCTATCTGTTTGGTGTCCCATCTCATGTCCCCAAACGTTGCCATTCTCTGCCTAAAGGATTCATCATAGTATAACCACCCCATCCCGCCCTTTGCCTTTGCCTTCCGAATTATCAGGGAATAGGTAATGAGCGGGATGCCTAACTCCAGCCTCTTTTCCATGACAATGGCTGAGAAAGTAGAGAAACCTAGGAACCATCTATCCCAAGTCTTCCCTTTTGTGAACTTTCAGGTATCTTCCTCCTTCTTCCCTAGAAGCACTATAGCTACTGCCATCTCACTCTTACCTATGCCCTCAGCTTCCTCGTACTTGGCGGCGGCCTCGCGGCTCACCAAGGCGAATATGTCCACATATTCCCCTTTCCAAATTTTTTCCTTCATGGTCATCGGCACATGCTTGCCTATCTTCATTCCAGGGGTGCCTATCTCTCTTGTCCCTTTCCTCCTCTCTCTCCATTCCCTGTTCCTTCCTTTCTGTCCCTTCTTTCTCCCTCCTGATCTCTGCCAGTGCCGATTCCATCTGCCCTATACCGCCTGCCCCAATGCCATCACAATTTGTCCTATATATTCTTTTATACTTTCCCCCACTGCACTGGATGTATTACCTGTGACCTTGCCTGGGCCATCCTGCCTGGAGTCTTCCAAGGTCCCTCTAGCTTCACCCAGCAGCTGAGGAGGAAGGTGGGCTACTGGGTTTTGTGGAGGGATCAAACCATTCTGGGCATTGTGACTGGGTTCAACCAGAGAGATGCCACTCTGATCTGGGTGGGGGACTGGTGACACACTGACCATAGGCTGCAGGGGTAATGGATCCGCCATCTTGGCCAGCCCCGCTACAACCTGTGGTGCCTTTCCGGTACCACGCGGCCCTCTGGCTGGTCATTTTTCCTTGCTGCCCTTTCCTGTGGCCGCCTTTCTCTTTTCCCCTGGTCTCCCTGGTTCCTCTCCCTTCACCAGCTCCCACATCCTGTTTGCTTTTTCCACTAATTCCATTTTAGCCTTGTAAGCCTCCTCTTTTGATGGCCTGCTCTACTTTGGTGCCATTGTCCTCCTTCTCTTTGCCCTGTGAAAACAACTATGAGAGGAAAACAAGGTTAATTGTATAACTGTTCCATCCGCAATGCTTTTCAAACTTTCCGCTGTACCCCCCAGCCCTGTTACGCAGTCCTGCTGTCAGTCAAGACCCCAATCTCTCTTGACCAGATTCTTGCCACTCTCAGTCACCCGTTTGTGACCCATCCAGCCCTCTATTCTCTATTCATAGCAAGCCCCCACTTGTTGTACCCTGCTGTCTGCCTTGGGGCTTCCCATCGATCACCAAGAAACAACCCACCCCCCTTTTAACCTTCCTTTTAACCCAGGCGCCGCTCACTGGCCCATTGTCATCCCTTCGGCGCTCGCTCTTGGTAATCCCCTCTGTTGCGAAGGGAATAGGGTCTCACCCGCTGCCTTCGCTTTCCTTTGGGTTTTTTTGTTTGTTTTTTGCATGTGCCAGGCCGTGCCTCACTCCATGCTCTCTACCAATCTCGAGACTCTTCGAAGCAAACCCTAAGGTGCTGCTATCAGTGGGCTGAATATTGAAAATGCTGTATTCTGTGAGGCCGACCCCCAAGAGAGAGGTACAGATAACAACCAGCCCTCAAGATTGCCAAATGCAGGCCCAAACCAAAAACCCCAGCCCTTGCGAAGTTATTACTCCTCATGATGTAACATCCATGGTGCTCATCAGGCAATCAAACCTTCAGTTCGTAACCCAGTGCCTCGGCTTTAAAAGAAAACCTGATGAGGGCCACTTTAAAAACCCCAGGCCTTTTAAAATATCCACCCAGCAACAGTGGGCACCTCGTAGTCATACCTCTCCAAAAACTCAGTAAATGCTACTTCTGTGGCGTGCGACCTCACCGAGTAAAAAGCTGAATAGCGGGCGCACGCATCTGCCTAACCCCCCCGCATAGCGCGTGCCTTGCGCTACCCCCTTTCCTATCCTTCTGGTTCCTCCCAGCCTCAAAGCCCCTGTCAGGCCTCCAAATTCCCCTTTTTCGCTTGACCATGCAATGCCCTGCTTGTACCCGCCATAGCCTCAAATACACGAGTGTCTCCATTGCCTGAAAATGGAGTGTGACGTCACACAGTCTATCTTCTGCTAGGCCTGCTCCTCAACCCCATAATATTATGGCAACAAAATCCCCTACCCCAGTCATCACGATGCAGAAACAGATAAAAATGCTGCAAAGTGCCACCCAGCCAGTAAGTCGTCTGCCCTAGTCTTCAACCATTCTCCCTTAACCATCGCGGGCAAGAAAACTGGACAATTGCTGGTCCTTCCTTTTGCCCAGACAGGCGACTGCCCTGTTTATCCAAAAACGCAACCTCGGACCCCGTGGCACGTGGCAATCTCACCCCCCACCTATGGCTCTTCGCTTGCTTCCTCCCCACGCTACCCGCAGAAAATTGGAACAAATTGCTGCAAAGTGCACCCATCCAGTAAAAACTGCCCTAGTCTTCCAACAGCCCCCTTAAACATCGCAGGCAAGAAGAATGGACAATTACTGCTCCTTCCTTTGACCAGACAGGCGACTGCCCTGTTATCTGCTGAGGACAAGAAGCAGGCACAGTTGTAAAGGCATGGAAGCAATTGGACAGCATTTTAAAAACAACACGCCCGGACCACGTGGCACTCTCGCCCCCTCCTTGCTGCGCTCCCCACGCTACTTGCTACCATCTCCTGGTCCCTTGGACCTTCTCCCCACAACAATGGGCATTCTGTCCTGCCCAACAGTTAAAAACACAGCCTGTGTGGTGCTCTCACTCTCCTTCTAACAGCCGCTAATGCCCTGGAGACTCGGGAGCCTGCCCCCAGCAGACCGAGAACGCCATGTCCACAGCATGTTGCTCTCGCGCCTTCTCTGACCTCTTTCTAACATTACCAGCCACCACAAATCTGTTTAAATCACTGGGGCACCACTCTTGCCCTTAGCCCTGCCTTTTTCATTACCACAATTTTCTTAAAAACGGGGGGCAGGCATACCAATACACAATCTGAGGATCTTATCCAATTGCTTTCTCCCCCTTTTTTTTTTTTACTGGCCCCACAACAACCAGACCACACCAAACTTTTACTTTTGTGGTTAGAAAAAACTACCCCTGCTCTACAGGGCAGTTTCTTCTTTTTTTTTTTTTTTACATGAGGCTATTCTGTTCAAAAAGACCTACACCCTTGCACTATGTCCTAGTCTTTATCATTTTGGAAAATCTGTTACTGCTTACCGAACTAAATCCACCCAACCTGTGCTCTGATGCCAATCCAATGTGCTGCAGTTCGGAAAGATCAAAACTCCAGCAAAAGTGGCTGAGGCCCCCTTGTGCTGTCCCTTAAGTACCTCCCTATTTCCCTCCCATTCCTGTTTGTCTACCCATTGTTCTGGCCCCTTAGTCCCTCCCCTTCCTCCCTCTCACTTCTAAGGCACAACCATCCTAAGCATGGGGGAAGGGGTGCACCAGGGCAACCCGGTCTGCCCTTTTAAAGGGGCAAACTCCATTATCACATAAAACCTGAAAAAACAGAACTGAGAAATTGGTAAATGGATTTGGAATTGAAAGAAAAGGAATGGGGGAGCATTGGGGTACTTTTAAGAGTTAGTTATTGCCACTACACAAGGTCTATATTCCAATTAAGATGAAGTGCTATAAATATATAAATCACCAGTGTAGTTAACTTGTAGGATAGAAGGAAATGAAAGTCCAAGCATACAGTAGAAGTCATATAAGGTTTAAGAGGCAGGGAATGCAACCACAGCATGTACTACAGCACTGAAGGAACGTAAAAGGACCATTAAAAAGAAATTGAAGAATTCATTATTGCTACTACAGGGCCTGCATTCCAATTAAGAAAAAGTACAATAACAACAAGGGAAACAATTTAATTTAATGTAAAATAGCAATAAATTCCAAGAATGATAAATGTTTCAATTACATAAGTAGGAAATGTTGTGGGGCCCCTAAAGACATATAGGAAATGGCAGAGAACTTTGGGAAGCAGCATCTCTAATGAAATAACTATTTCTGTATTGTTTTAAGTATACCTGAAAAGAGGAGAATAAAGGCAACAGAGAAAGTGAATGAGAAAGTAAAACAACATATGCAAGTGTGAGAATGAATAATGTTATGAGCTGTTTTGAACTATTCTACCACAAGGTCAGTGTGGGGAAAGCCAATGGACATTGCGTGTTTGGATTTTAGCATGATAATTTAGTTGGCGCTGTGTACAAAATTAAACAGCAAACCTAGAAATTAAAAGAGAAATGGCAGGATACAGAGTAGATTAAAAGCTGGTTATCTATCAGGAGTGAAGTGTTTAATATTAATGAAGTCAGGAATTACTGGAAAGTGACCTATGGGGTGTTACAGGGATCAGTGCTAGGGCAGAAATTGTGTCACAGAAATCCATCTGAAGGGTGCCAGACAGGAATAATTACAAGTTACACTGACTAAGCCTGATTTCTTTTGTCAGTATCTACACCAACCTAGGGCCTAGGGAGAACTTTCTTAACGTATGCCTTAAACCAGCCCTTGTATGACAATCTCCATTTAATAAGTGTGAGAAACAAGAAAAGCATTTTGTACAAATTTTGAAACAGAATTTGCAGGAAGAAAAAGGCCACTTAAGGGCTGACCCAGTGGCATGGAGGGCTGAGGCTCTGGTGCATTACCTCCTGCCATACCTGTGATCCAAGTTCAGAAATGGACTCAGGTCATTGGAGGTCAGCTGGGGGGATCAAATGTTCAAGGGACTGCTATTCTGTCCTTTCCTGGGGAGAAGAGGAATGTTGACCCAGCCTTAGACTGCTACCAGATGGAGGTCTGGTGGTAGAGCAGCAAGGGTGGCATAAAGGGTGGAAGGTTATGTGAATGTTAGGCATGTGTGCCTCTTCACATGTGCTTTGATGTCCTGTAGCAGGGATGGCGAGAAAAAGGAGAAAGGGTGTTGGAGGCTACATGAAGCCTTACTCGCTTAACCCTGTCTGCATTGCCACCTGAGAAGCTTGCATGGTCCATTCTGGATAATAGACACTAGGTGGAGGATGACCCTCCTTCCTCTGGCCCTGCCATGACAGGAATTTTGTGGGTGAATCTCAGACCAGGCTGGTCCTGAACCTGACAGTAGCCAGCTTGGGGAAGTGGCGACAAGGCTGATCTGCCACCTCCAAGCATAGGAAGGATAAAAACTTTTGTGGAAAAAGTGAGGTTCACTGGCAGCATTCAGAATGCCCTCGATAAGGGGCACTCATTTGTAGCCCTTTTCGTGGACCTCACCAAAGCCTTCAACCACATGGAGCATAATTTGCTTCCTGTAGCTTGGATAAATTGCAATTTTCTTGTGAAGCCATTAAATGGTTTTCCCAGCACCTCACAAACAGGACACATGTGACTAGCATTGATGGTCATTATTCGTCTTCTAAGTCAATTAAATGTGGTGTTCCCAAGGGATCCATTCCGGGGCCACTTATTTTTTCTCTTTACATGAATGGCACTCCTAGTTCATGTTTATCCAGTTCTATTACAATGTGGACAGACAATGCTGTCATTTACTAGGTAAGTCAAACACCAAATGAGGTTCTTCAAAAAATTCAGGTTAGTTTCAACTCTTTTTAGAACTGGTTGTCTTCTAATTCTTTTGTGCTTAATTCAGTTAAAACTAAAATCATGCTGTTCTCCAACATAAAGAACAGCACAAGTGATTTACTACTTGTTTGTCATGTAAAGGGAAACACCATTGAATTGGCTGATACGTTTAAATACTTGGGGGTTGTATTTGATACCAATCTTACCTTTGAACATCATGTTACACATATTATCAGAAAAAAATCATAATGTTTATTCAGAGTTAAGTCATTTTTAACAGTAGAATTCAGGACGCTTTTAGGCACATAGTTTTCTCTTCAGTGCTCTGGACTATGAGTTGGTGGTCTATGCAGTCATGAACCATAAATGCTTAGAGAAATTGAGTGTCATTTACAATTCTATCTTAAGATTCATGCTCTGTGTCCCAGTTAGAAGGCATTGTTGTCATCTTTACAAATCTTCCATCTGCCTTACTCTCACTAATAGGATTCAGTTTAAGATGTGTACCTTATTCAAAATTAAATCTGGCCTTTTACCTATTTCAGCAAGTATATATTTTCCTAGGTATGTAAATTACAGTTGTACCAGAACTCAATTTAAATTTACATTTGACGTACCATTTTTAAAGAAAGTATCAGGTCAACATTCTTTGTTATACAGGGGAACACGTTTCTTTAACTCCCTTCCATACGATGTATTGAATTGTAATTCACTACTGTCTTTTAAGTCAAGGTTAAAATGGCACTTAAAACATTCCCAGGAATATACTTGATTCACAATTGTACTTTGTCATGTTTGTTTTGTACTTTCTTATTGTATTTATTACTTATGTGTTGCTTGTCATCTGTGAAAATGGGCAATTTGCTCATCAGACTTACAAGGATAAAAAATAAAATGCAATGAAATGAAAAGAAAAAAGCCACTTGGACCATCATGTTTGAACACTCCTACCTCTCAAATGTGGAATGAAGGAGCCCAAGTGACTCTAAACACCTCTTCTCCCTGCTCCCCTTTTCATACCTTATTTGCCAGTCCCCAAAAAAACACCACAGTACATTTGGCAGCTCTGCCGTATGTCTGTTCTGTGGAGCTTTGTTCCACGCACCAGGTCAGGTAAGCTTGATTGCACTGTTTTTTGTACTAAATAAATGGAACATTATTTTTTTGCAATACCATTTAATGTGTAAAGTGTTTGTTGTAGGTGCTTACGCACTTTGTTGCTGTGGTTTTCCATTTAAAGTTTACCACCACCAGCTACGTGCCTGGTGTTTGTATTCCTACTTAGTTTGAACAGTTCCCTACCATATACCTTATTTACGCTATGGAGGAATTTGTATGTTTCAGTCATGCCTCCTCTTTTTTTCACCTCCAAAGTGGACATTTAGGTATTTTAATCTTTCCCTGCTGCCCATGAATCATCCTAGTTACCTTCCTCTGTACCGCCTCTGCTGCCCCCGGGTCCTTCATCAAATGCAGTTTTCAAAGCTATGCACAGTATTCCAAGTGAAAAAAAAATTACCATTAGAAGCACCTCTCTTCACTGCTTGCTGATCCCCTCCCAAAGACTGCCAATCCCAATATCATATTTGCCTTTTTCACTGCTCTATTGCACTATGCTGTGTCTTTAGAGCATCTGAAATTATTGATGCAAGTCCTTGTTCACTGATTTGCTACTAGCCTCCCTATTCTGAAGTTAGTTTTCAGTTTCTTACCCCAATGTGCATTGTCCCAGATTCCCCCCTTTTCCCTCACAAAAGACAGAGACGTTGTTTGTTGTTGTGCTCAGATTGGCAATTAATTTATTTATATTCATAATTCCATATTCCATTTCCGTTTCTTTATCATCATATTTTCAACATTTTGTTTATTTCCCTTCATATATCATTCTCTGATTATCCTTCCTCCAGGTGAAAACCTGGCTGCCTTCTTTTTCTCCTTTTAGTTAGGTAACGGTGAAAACCGAGACCGCTTTCTCCTTCATCTTCCTCCTCTTCTTGTGTTATTCCTTTTTTCTTCCCCCTCCCCTCCTCCCCCGTTTTCCCCACTAGCCAGTCTCCAGCTTGCGTTGGATGGCTGGCTTCCCCCCATCCTTAGGGTACCGGCCTCCCTTGCCTCAGGGAAGATCCTTTTTATTCCCCTTTCTCTCCACTTTCTCTTCCCCCTTTTTTTTTCTTTTCTTTCATCACATGTTTCTGCCATGCTTCAATAAAGTCCATTGTTTCTGTATTGAACATGTCTATGGCTAGGTGTACCCTGTCAGACCTGTAGAAATCCTCTACCCATTCTTCTACCCCCCTCAGTATCACCTGTCCTCCCATCTGCCTTATCAGCGTCTCAACCCTCCTATTCATCTTTCTCCTGGCACTCTCTACCACTCTGTGGCTGTGCTCCTGCCTCCATACCCCCCTTGGTACCATGTCTGACCAGGCGAGACCTACCTGTGGCCACCATAGTCGTATTGTTCCTAAATCCTTTTTATTTGTAGGTAAGTATCTACCCAAGGCCTGCCTGCAAGGTTGTTGCCCCCTAAATGTATAATTAGATCTGGACTGGGCCACCGCTCCTTGAGTTCCTTCAAGGTGGGAAGCAGCTGTGCCTATCTCATCCCCCATATGCCATGCCAAACCAACCTACACTCTCGCATCTTGGTACAGCTGCCTTCCCCCAGCCTTCTTCTCTGCTCTTTTTCCGGCCCAATAAATATAGGAATGGCCGCAGATCCAGACTTTTATGCTCCTCCCTCTACCTATGGGGTTCATGCAAAATTCGTTATTTTACACATGCTCTCAGTGTCATACCCGCATTTTGTTCTTCTTTTTTTTTTTATATATATATACCCATTCCACCCTTTCTTGCCCCCCCCCCCACTTCTGTAGCTCCAGATCAGGAGCACTACCCATTTTTTTTTTTATTTCAGTGCTCTAATGTATCTCTTATAACTGGCCGATCGCCATCGTCCCTTTTCCAATATCCCATTCCCTGTCTCTCCTGCTGCTGCCCACTGTGAGGCAGCTCCAATCTGCAAAGAATGGGATGAATAATTAGCCGGGTCTTCCCTCATGAACTGCATGCCCCTTTTGAGCAATGCTGTGACTTGGTAGCCCGTGACCCTCTTCTCATCACCATGCACAAATAATTTTCATGTCCTGTTCCCCTGCTCTGTGGCGAAAGCCCACAGAGCCTGTTCGGGGCATATTGCATCCTCTTCACCCTTTCAGTGCCACTATGCAACCCTGCCCTTTCTGGTCCATCTTTGACCTCCTAATCTTAATCTGTATCTCTGTCACCCCCCAGTTTACATCTTCCCATTCTAACCCCCCTTCCTTGTCCTCTCTCCCGTGGCCTACCACCTCGCTCACTCTCATGGCCCCAGTGAACATTACCACATAGATCATGTGAAAAAGCTGGGCCTCGGCCTTCGATCTGCATACTGCTGGGAGCACATCTGTCAGCTTTATTAGCCACTGCTCCCCTATCGACCTTCTATTATCTGCTAGTCCTTGTTTCAACCTGCCCCATCCTTGCATCATCCTTCTGATGAGTAATTATTTTGTCAGGTCCTTCCACCCCTTTAGACTGCAAATAACACTAATTCCTGCCAGATAAACTCCCATTGTGGTGTGGAATGTGCCTTTTTGCCACTGCTCTATGGTGAACATTCCCAGCTGTTCCTCTGTGAGTGGCCTACTTACCTCCATCTGGTGCTCTGCCCTGAATGTTTGAACACTTGCCAGGCCCCATCGTAGGCCCTCAGAGTCCGAGGCACCCATGAGCTGCGGAACAGCAGTTCTGCTCCTTCTTGCCAACGTCCCAGATGTTCATTGGTATGGGTGTTTTTGTTCTTCCACTGCTGGTGCCAGCCTCCAAAAATGGTCCAGCTGCAGACGGGAAAGACTGTCAGCCAGGGTATTGCGTACCCCTTCTATGTGTTATGCTCTAAATGACATGTTCAGCTGCAAAGCCCTTAGAACTAACAGTAGTAATACCTGCATGACTGTGCCTGACCTGGCTCCCCTGTTGTTCAGAACGTCCACCACTGCCCTATTGTCACACCAAAAAGTCACTTTTTGATCTTGTAATTCCTCCCCCCAGACCAAAGTACATACCCATATGGGCATGATCTCCAATAATGTTCTATCTCTCACTTTCCCCTCCTTTACCCAACTGGCGGGCCATGGTTCTGTGAACCATCTACCCCTCAGGTAGCTCCCCATGCCTAGCCCCCCAGCCACGTCTGTGTAGAGGTAGAGGTCTGTGTTGTATAGCCACTCCTCTTGCCAGAACGAGCACCTGTTGTACTCTTTAAGAAATTCTTCCCAGATTCTAAAATCCTCTCTGACCCCCTGTGTTAGGTCTACCCAATGATGTGGTCTGGTGACCCCCACTGTAGCCCTAGCTAACCTCTTTGTGAATGCCCTCTATGGTCCGATGGCCCTGCATGCAAAGTTCAGGTGCCCTAGTACCTGCTGCACCATTTTCAGTTGTACCTGTCTCCTTCTGGTGTGTACCTGGATTAGCTCCCTTAATTTCCTTACTTTTTTGTCCGGTAATCGAAGTATCTCGCTTGAAACATCTATCTCGATCCCTAAAAATACCATAACCCTGCTTGGCCCCTCTGTCTTTTCTGGTGCCAGTAGGACCCCTAGCTCCTGGCACAATTCCTGAAACTTACCCAACATTCTCTGTGACTCTCTTCTTCCCCTTCCAATGAAAAGAAAATCATCCAGATAATGGATGACCATCCTATAACCCGTTTTTTCTTGGAATATCCACTGTAAGCAGGTGCTGAAAGCCTCAAATGTAGCACATGCTGTGGAACAACCCATTGGCATCGCCTTGTCAAAATAATACTGTCCCCCACTTTTAAAACCCAATAGATCCCAGTCTTCCCTCCTAACTGGAAGTAATCTAAAAGTGGATTCAATGTCCATTTTTGCCATCCATGCATCCTCTGTGGCCCGGATCATCTGGACCCCATCCTCTAGTGTTGCATATGTCACCCTACTATGCTCCTCACTGATGAAATCATTCACTGACTCCCCTTCCGAGTAAGACAGGTGGTGGATCACCCTGTACTCTCTATTCTTGTTTCTTGGGTACCAAGCCCAATGGCAAAAACCTCATGTTTGGCAATGGGGGAGTATTAAATGGGCCCTCTACCCTACCTGCTGCTTTTTCCTTTTCTATCTTTTGTCTTAGCATTTCTTCCTTCCCTTTTACTGACCCGAGGTTGCTCGCCTCCATCGCTCACCTGGGTCCCTTACACTGCAATGAAAACTCTGTGTTAAAACCTTTCAGAATCATGTCCCGCACGCTCGGGTCTGGATATCTATCCAGGCAAGCTGTCCATACCTTCAAATTGATGGGGGTTCTGGCCATCCCAAACTGTTCCCTGTCGAGTCCCTCACCGCTCCTTCCCCCTCATTTTTTCCTACCTTCTTTCTTTCTTTCAGTGACCCTGACCCCCCCATTCGCGTTCCCCCTCCCCCACCCCCGCTCCATGTTTGCCCTTTAAACCCTTGGCCATCTTGAAAAACTGTTGACCTGATCCTTGACCCCCGTGCCCTTGTGTCCCTTGTGCCCATGTTATTCTGCATTTGCTTGCCGGGTGTCCTCCTCCACATTTTGAGCAAGCGTGCCGGAAATGACATTGAGGCCACAAGCAAAAAGCCCTATTGTAAACCCAGCAGCATCTCTGAGGCGTAAACCCCTTCCTGCCCCACTCACCTTTGGGTGTGGAAGGATCTGTTACGTATTCCGTCCACAAATCTATCTGCTTGGTGTCCCATCTCACGTACCCAAATGTTGCCATTCTCTGCCAAATGAATTCATCATAGTATAACCACCCCACCCCGCCTTTTGCTTTTGCTCTCCGTATTAAAAGAATAAGTAATGAGTGGAGTGCCTAGCTCCAGCCTCTTCTCCAGCACAATGGCTGAGAAAGTGGCAAAACCTAGGAACCACCCATCCCACGTCTTCCCTTTTGTGAACTTGTCGTCCTTTTTCTTTCCTAAAAGGACTATGGCCACTGCCATCTCGCTCTTGCCTATGCCCTCAGTTTCCTCATATTTTGAGGCTGCCTCCCAACTCACCAAAGCAAATATATCTACATATTCCCCTTTCCATATTTTTTCTTTTGTGGCCAGTGGCACATGTTCACCTATCCTCATCCCTGGTGCCCCTATCTCCCTTGTACCTCTTCCTTCTCTCTCCGCTCCCTTTTCATTCTTTCCCGGCCCCTCCTTTTTCATCTTAATGTCTGCTAGAGCTGATTCCATCTGCCCCAAACCTCCTGTTCCAAGTACCGCCACAATTTGCCCTATGTATTCTTTTATACTATCACCCACTGCACTGGATGTGTTACCAGTAACCTTGTCCGGGCCGTGCTGCCTGGAGTCTTCCACACTTTCCCTTGGTTCTCCCTGCGGCTGAGGAGGAGGGGGTACTACTGGGGTCTGCGGAGGGAAAACCACGTTCTGGGCATCTTGTCTGGGCTCTGCCGGGGAGATCCCCCCTTTATCCAGTGGGGGTACTGGCGTCGCCGGGTCCACGGGCTGCAGAGGTACTGGATCAACCGCTTTGGCGGGCTCCACTGTTTCCGGTGCTACCCTAGCGGGACTACTTGGCCCCTTGGCTGGTCGTTTCCCCCTGCCGCCCTTTCCCTGGCCTGCTTTTCTCTTCTCCCTGGGTCTCCCTGGTTCCTCTCCCTCCACCAGCTCCAACATTCTGTTTGCTTTTTCTGCCAATTCAATTATAGCCTTGTAAGCATCCTCCTTTGAAGTCCTGCTCTTCTTGGGTGCCATTTTGTTCTTTCTTTGTTCTGTGAAGACAACTACAGGAAGATAAAACATGGATTAATTTGTATATCTGTACCTGTTTGCAACGCCTTCGTCCTGTCCCTTAAACCACATGCCCACATCAGCCTACCCACAGCACCCTCGCAATCAACCCCCACATGAAAAATGGACACCGTGTGGTCCGACAATCGGGTACCTTCCCCTATATTCAGACCTCTGCCCAACCCTTGCTCCCTCTTGGTGCCTGAAAAAAGGAAAGGGGGAAGGACCAAACAGCAGGCATCCTCTCATGAGTGATTGCCAAAGCTTCCAATATGACCTCCTCACCATGTGGGGCCTCTCCCATGCCCTTGTTTCCTTTTTTTTGAAAGGCCCCTTACACATGCAGGCAGCCTAATATCTGGGCACTCCTTTTAACACTCCCTCGGTGGCGTGCAACGTCACGCCGCATGGTCACTCATTGTACCTCACTCTTGTCTTCTGGTCCTTTCTCCAGGCTTATTCCCCTCCCAAGCCCACAACCCATGCTTCCCCTCAATCCAGTACCCCACCCCAGCCCAACGATGCTGTCTAACCCCCCCTCCTTTGTTGTGTGATGTCACGCGACACGGTAATTCCCTCGGGGCCCCATACAGGCCTATCTCCATCCAGGGTCCTGAAAAAACTCAAGAAATGCCACCAGGGCATAGTAGCCAGTCCCTACTTCTCACCCCTTCCCCCTTGCAGAGTATGATGCTGGCCGCGCTGACCTGGATCGCAGACCCCCCCCGCTCCTCCCAGCTGCCAAGTTTTTGTTTTTTTTGGGGTCCTGAAATTTGAACAACAGCTACACAATGCCCCCCTAGCATGCGAGCTCAAGCTAATGCCCTTGCAGCAGATCCCCTCATGTGGCATGTGCCGCCTGCCACGCGATCCATGCTTCCCCCTTACTTCAGTGCCTCTTCGAGGCCTTGTCTTTTCCCCCAGGCTTTCTTCCTCACACCATCCACAAACTACCAGCACCTTAACTGGATGCCACCAAGCAGTTTTGCTCACCCTCTGCTCGGCATGTGACGTCACGCCACTCGGTCCTGGCTTCTGCTCGCTCCCCCCAACTCTACAGGCTCTCCTAGGCCCGCCATTCATCCCACTAGCCTCCAAAACTGGGAAGATTTGCAGCAAAAAACCCAAACCACCAGTAAAAAGGGCTTTTGCTTTTTTTTTTAAAACACAAGCGGCGTATAAAGCCCACCACGCGGCCCATGCCTCAGCGCCTCTTCTAAGCCTTTCCCATCCCTTCCCTGGCTTTCTACAGCCCTCAAAGTGACTAAACACCACCAGTGCCTTACAAAGGGTTTTTTTGTACCACCCCACATGTGGCGTGTGATGTCACACAACGCGGTCTCGCTTCCGCTCGCTCCTGTCATCGCTACGGGCTCTCAGGCCCACATAAACTTACCACAACAGCCCAATTGAGGAAAATGCAGCAAAACCAACACTACCAATTCACCACTCCTCGAGGTCCCGCTTCCTCTCGCTCCTACCATCACCACGGGCCACATAATCATGCAAACCAACCCAATTGGGCAAAAAGGCAAAAAACCAAAGCCAGCATTAAACAAAGGGGGCTTTCTTCTTCAAACTTAGTTATTACCAAAATGGCGCAAGGTGCCGTGCCACATGGTCTCTGCTCATGCTACCTCCCTGCCCGCCAAATTCTTACTAGGACAAAACAGTCTATACTTCCCATCAAACTCAGAAAACCCATCAAACAGTCCTTCTAACCAACCCCCCCCCCCCGAAACTGTAAACTTTTTTTTTGTACATCTTTTTACATCTCTTCCTGTAATATCACTATTTGTTTCTTACCTCTCCCTCTTGGTGAAAAAGCCAATCCGACGTGCTGCAGTTGATGTAGTTCAAAAACTCCAGCAAAAAGTGGCTGAGGCCCCTTGTGCTGTCCCTTATGTACCCCCCTTTTCCCCTCCCTTTCCTGTTACCTGTCCATTATCCTGGCCCTTAGCCCCCCCCCTCCATCCCCCCTCCCCTTCTGAGCACAACCATTCTATGCAGGAGGGAAGGGGTGCACCAGGACAACCTGGTCTGCCCATCAAAGGGCAAACTCCATTACTTTTCACTTCTTGGTGTTAAATTTTAACTACCATACTTTTGAACACCTCTCCAATATATACATATCCTCTTTCATAATTCCTTGTTTTCATTATCTGTTTATACCTTCTACTGCCTTGCCCCATCACCCACCATCATGGGCCTTACTGAAATTAATTACTTAATGCTATGGGTGTGTGGAATGATAGTGAAAGGATGTCTACAGTTGCAGAAAATTCCCATTGTCCTGATGCAAGGGGGCTGAACAAGTTTCATAAATGCAGTCCAAGAGACCTTGCTTGCAGAGAAGCATCAGGGTGCAGAGCAGTACAGGAAATGGTCTGAAACTATGTAAACTTGCTCAGTGGGAAAAGAGACAGAGAGAATGTGGCATATGTATCTATACTCCGTATATCCATATCTGCTAACAAATCACACGTACTTGCTCTTTTTCTGACACAGGTTTTGAGTATTAAAACACATGCACTGTATATGAGTTGTTAGATGCTGGTTAGTTTACATTGTGCCTGAAAAAAGGGTCCTGTGTTGGTTCTGAAAACTTGTGTGTAGAAGAAAAGTCTTTTAGTTAGTCAAATAAAATAGATTATTGGGAAACTAAATTCAGCATATAATTATGTAGTTATGAAACTGAATATTAATAGCAGTAACAATGAAACTACAGTGCCTACTTGTTACATATAAGTTACTAGTTAATACCAACAGTTATCTTGCTGTTACACAGTTACTACCATATAAACTACCACATAACTGTGCCCTGAAAGTTCTTGCAATCTCCAAAAGAAATTCAATGGAAATAAAAAATAGATAATTCATAAAAGAGGGTATTTGAAAAACAGGATATATGACACAACACAAATGCTCCAGTAACTCTTTTAAGAACACAACGGGCCATTTTCATCTATTAAAGCTGCTACTGGAAACATGTCCTCATAAAAAGCTTTGCCATTCTAGTTAGCATTTTGCAGTCTTCCACAGATAGTAATACCATGTGTATTTGAAAGGCAGCTTTGAAAATTAAATCCAGAACATTAGGAAGATCAAAGATGTGCTTCTTCTAGGGCTTATACAGTTTAATTGGTTTAAAGCAGCAGACTGGCTCTCTTCTATCAAATTACATTTCCAAATCTGATTTTATTCAAATAAATGGATTTATTTGGTTGCTAAGACCTTCCAAATATGTTAGTTCTCATTTGTTAGTGGGAAACATGTCTTCTTTGCAATGGTACATCCATGCAATATAGATTATCACATTTGATTACATTTTAGGTATATCAATTCATGATAGTCTTCATGGAGTTAATGATTAATTTGATATTCCCACCCCAGTATGACACCAGTGAGAGATAAAAGCTAAAGTTTTACTGATTTATTCATATGAGACAAAAACTAAACAAGCATTTATCAATGCTGAATGTTGTCTTACTGACATTGGCATTGCTAGTGCATGTGTTAGACAGATGCATAAAAGGAATAGCAGTGAATTACGGAAGTGACGCCAACCCCACACCACCCTGAAGAGACTAACAGGCACTGTGCCTTTTGGTGTCAGTCATAACGCTCATGTAATTTCACCTCACCCTACCCTGCAGAGTCCGACTAGTACTGCGTTCTTTCTTGGGGTCCTTGGGCCTTACATTCACCCAATTCTATATGGAACTACACTGAGATGGGTGCAGTATAGAAGAATGGGGTGAACTTTGGGGCTGAAGAGTGCAAGGCACAGTTCGAAGCCTGTCAGTGGCTACAGAGTGGGGGTGGGGGTGGAATGGCATGAGCATTAGAACCGACAATCTAAAGTCACACCCCTGATGCTGGTTAGTCTCTACAGGATGAGACTTTATGGTTAGAAACCCTAACACCCCAGGCATTTCATTGTATTTGCACTCCAAATTTTTAACATGGGCTTTTTCTCACCCCACCTCATGAAAGCATTTGGGACCTCTGTTCATGAACAGTAGCACTGTGATTTTGTTAATCGGTCCTGAAAGTTGATGTCCCACAGTGATTGCACCATTCTGTGCCAATAGCTCAAAACCAGATTGTGGGCAGGATGTGAGAAATAACAACTGTACTGTACTTAAGGAGGTGTGCAAAAATGGCAATGTGGAAAATCTGGAGTGACAATATAAAAAATTCTCCAAGTTATGAGTATGCATGGAAATGCACAATGCATGCTCATAGCACAGTCATTCTGTGGAATTTTCTCACCAAATTTTCAACATAGGCACTTTGGTCAACTATTATCTCTATCCTGTATCTTTATTGTTGTGCAATTTATATTGCAATTGTGTGACCTTTTTAGTTTATTGTTGTTGATCATCATCACAATAAGACCAGAATATCTAAATACATGTGAATAAAAATGAATTATATGTAATCAGCCATGATGCTAAGGAGATAATAAATAGCAAGTAAGAGTCTAATTTAGTACAACAGCATGCTGACTTTTGTTTTTCAGCCAACTTTGGGACGGGTCACTTTATGAAATTTTTACCTGCCGTCCTGTTTATTATGAATTGTATGACAACTGCTCCATAATTGAAGGTTATATCTGATGTACATGTACCTATATGTATGCACCTCTCTTTCATTCAAACAATAAAATTGTTTAACTAAAAAAAAAACAGGCATTTTGGGACCTCCACTCATGAACACTGTCACAGTGATTTTCTTACTCTGTCCTGAACATTGATTTTCCACAGCAACTGTGCCATTGTGTGCCACATGTGCAAAACCACATTTCATGCAGCATGTGAAAAATAACAACTGTACTGTTCTTAACGAGGTGTGCAAAAATGGCAATGTTGAAAATCTGGAGTGAAAATATTAACAATTCTTGAACTTACAAGTGTGCATGGAAACTGCTCAATGCATGCTCATAAAATAGGCATGTTGTAGAATTTTGTCAAAAATTTTCATCATATGTATTTTGGGACCTCAGCTCATGGACAGTGTCACTGTGATTTTCTTAATCTGTCCAAAACATTGATTTCACACACTGACTGTGCCACTGTGCGCCACATGTGCAAAAACACATTTCAGGTGAGATGTGAAAAATGACAGCTGTACTGTTCATAAGGAGGTGTGGTTAAATGGCAATGCTGAAAATGTGGAGTGAAAATATTAAAAATTCTTGAGGTTACGAGTGTGCATAGGAACTGTGCAATACACACTCATAATGCAGTCATTTTGGGGAATTTTTCCACCAAATTTGCAACATAGGGTGTTTTGGAGCCTACCTCATGAACTGTGACACTGTCATTTCATTAATCGGTCCCGAAAAGGTGGTTCGGCACAGTGACCACAAAATCACCTTTCAGGACTGAATCACAAATTGACAGTGACTGAGTTCATGAGATGGGGTCCCAAGAACCCAGTGTTGAAAATTTGGCTAAAAAATTCCAAAAAATGGCTGAGATAGCCACCAAGTTTGAAAAACCCTATTTATGCCATTATATAGCTTACCTTCATTTCTTCAGTTCACGGTTGGCTTTGAAGAGTGCAGATGTGTTCCCAGTCCAACGAAGATCATCACGCCGGCCTCCGGAGGTAAGTATGGGGTGAGGTGGGGTGGGGGAGGTGGGTGCGCAGGGTGGGTGTGGGTTGGGGGCATGAGAGACCACGAAGGACCGTTTTCTATTTTTACAGAAAAAAAAAAACAGCAATGTGGGATGTTTTGGGCATGCTGGGGTGGGCTCCCAGCATGCCGGCATACCTGGGTGTTTCTTTGGGGGGGACTAGAGCTGAGGGGGATTAGGCACACTCATCAGCTGCATGGTGTGCTTTTGGGGAGGGCAGCATGAGCTGAGGGGGATTGGGCACCCCCTTGGCTCACAACAAATTTTGGGGGGACATTATGCCAATGGGGTTTGTGCTACCCCTTTGGCAAATGAACTGGGGAGGGCAAATGCCGACAGGGGGATTGGGCACTCCCGACATCGGCTGTTATGGGGACTAAGAGAGGTGGATGGCTCCGCCATGTTTACTGAAATGTTACACCATGGAAGGCACGCCCTGCAATGAAGGGGCACTCCCTCATTGCAGCGGCTAAATCCCTACAAGGTGGTAGCACACCTTTGCACTGTTGTCATAGACAGCATGCAATCTAATTTGTGCCACCGAGCCCAACCCAAAAAAGCAGTGGTGCCATTGGCCACTACAGGACCGCACCTCCTAAACCTGCTATTTCATGTTATGTCAATATGTTTCTTGCACATGCGCAAGACAACATAAAAATAAATAAGCAATAACTTACTATCTTATGACTTGTGAAGCAAAATTTACTGGGGTTGTCAGACGTTAGTTAGAAAAGAATCTATCAGTCTGCCCAGAGGTGTGGAGCACTGAGGCATTGTGCCATACCTCCTGCCACACCAGTGACCCATGTTCGGTGATGAGAATGGGTTGCTGGGGTCAGCTGGGGGAGGCTGGGTGAGGATCGAGTGACCAACAGTCAGCTCTCCTTGCCCAGAATGAGGAGGTTGGCTCTCCTGGCCTTTGACTGCCACCATGTTGAAGCATGTCAGTAGCACAAGTATTGGAGGTGCTAGGCCAGTGGTGGGAGGAGCAGAGTCTCTCGGGCCAAGACATGCATGCACACCTCCATTGCATGTCTGAGGGATTCTGGGACTCCAAGGAATAAGGGGTGAAAACTGGTGGAAAAACTGGGGGTTGGGGCTTACTAAAGTGCACCAGCTGGTGCTGATGGGTCACACAAGGGCTTGGAGGACCGAGGAGTCAAAAGTCTCAGGACAAATGCGGTGGCTGCAGGGATGGGCTGATACATCTGCCCAGACTGCCAGGGAAGCATAACAGATCATATGGAAAAATAAAAGAATCTATTTAGAACTCAAGGGATCTATACACAGTCACAATGGGGCCTATTCACGAGGCCCTAGCCACAGATGTGTGGTGCATAAGTGACATGCACAATGGTATATACAGTGTACCATGTATACTATGCCACAGTGGCATTCATGAACGACAGTGTGCCAGGCCCAGGAAGGGTAGATATGTAGCTACACATCACACAAAGTATGTGCATGCCTGGGGGGCATGGCCACATAATGGTATGCATGTGATGCTGTGCACACATGCACAACCAGCACTACCTGACCTAGGGTGTGGACCAGGATGAGCAGCAAAATAAAGGGTTGAGGGCAGCCAAAAACCCCAGGCACATAATACAGGCACACTAGATGCACCATGGAATGGTTGGCATACATAACCCCACAGGCACAGCACCAGGCAGATGTTGCTGCAAGGACACCCCACAGCATGCAGAATGCAGGATGACACCTCACAGGCCACCCAATGGTGGACATGGCATACACTAGCATCGGGGAATATGCAGGACATTGGACACATCACTATAGTGGAAAAGACAAACATGGAAGAAGACACCCACAGTATGGCACACTATCCGTTGGAAAGCATCATTGATCATCACAGAGAGTGCAGTGGACACTGTGTGATGGCCACATAGAGGTGCCAGCATCCATGGGCATGGGTGGCCATCCCCCACCCTACTCATGCATCCTGACAATGCCCCTGGAAAGCAGGGTAGGGGGTAGATGGGAAACCATGGATGCAGGTGCCCCCCCCAAGACACAGCCACCAACACAGGGGTATGGGCCATGCAGGGACCCAGGACAGAGCCAGTGAATGCTGCTGCCACACATGGAAAGCACTGAAAAGAACATGGACACACCCCACAGTACTGATGGGTGCCACACCATAGGGACCACCAATGTGTACCTCTCGCATGATCATGACAAAGGCTAAAGTGATGTATACAGGGACAGTGCACCCCCTTGCAGCACTACCATGCATACCCCTCCAGGCAGTGCCAAGTGCAGTGGACTGCCAGTAGAGATGCATAATGCAACCCCCCACCCCAACGGTGGACACGCACCACCACCAGGAATGATGAGGACACCACTGTGTGCAGAATTGATGTCTTTACTGACTAAATATGCAGTATATTTCTTTTTATTTCAATTTTATTGTTTTATTGACCAGGAAGGGAGGACTAGACAAGTCTGCCTAATTTCAGCCTTGTGTCGAGGGAGGGGGTTAGACATAGATGCCAGCTGACACTGAACCAGACTAAGCTGTTTGTGGTATTTTTAGTGAATGGGGGAAGTTTGGCCAGGATACCAGGGAATTTCCCATTCTCATTCATGAGGGAGGGGCGTCTCTCAGTGGAGGAGCATGGAGGTACCCAGTCCAGGACAAATCTCAGAGGTGGCAGGAGGGGGTTCTGCACAATAGTATGGGAAATCAGAAATTTTGTGTGAGCATACTGAGGATTTGGTACTGAATATGAGATGGTTTCAGCAGAGGAAACTGAGCCTACTAGGCACCTGCTTATGGAGGATATGCAAACTGACATGGATAGTGAAGTATCTACCAGTACCTTTGCTGAAGACGAGCTCAAACTGCAAAGAGACCTGGACCATAAAAAGTAGCAATTACTTGAGATGATGGCAGAAGCGGAAAAAGAATTTCATACTCACAAGCAACAACTGGAGGAGGAGAGTAAACATAAATGTTCAGCTGTGAGCCCACAGGCAGTGTCTGGTAAGCAGATTACCTTCCAGATGACCGACATCTCTGCCCCTGGTAATGGGGATGCAGCTGCGGTAGATGCATCAGTGGATATGGTTCATTTATCAGGGACTTCCACATGCTATTTCCTATCCACAAATGAGTGGGCCTCAGGAACTATGCTGCAACAGGCTGGCTGGATATTTCAGAAGGGCCGTTGGAGTAAAGGCCCTGTGATCTCCATTCCGGGGTCGTTGAACTAGCGAAGGAGCACCATCATCCACAACAGGGGCAAGGTTCTTACCCCAGAGAGCATAACAGATGCAGCTGTGGTAGTCACTTCTGTGGAGGGTGAGGTCCTGAACTTAACAACTGCACCAGACGCTGGCAGCAGTAGCGAGGTGCGGCTGCAGACCAAAGTGGAGGTTTCACCTCCTTCCTTTCAACATGTGGATCCTGTGACAGATTTGACTGTTGAGGAACTCATGCATTCTGACCAGGTACCCATTGCTTCTTTTTCTAATAATGCTGAAGGGATTGCTGGGGAGAGAGGGAAGCAGCACCCTGATCAAGATGCTACCCAGGAAGACACTAATGTTGGAAATCCAAAACATACACCCAGCTATGCCAGTCTTTTTTGAAAGCTAGCCCAAGTGGCAAAAGATTTGCTGTAAGGATTCATTTCAAAGGAGGAATAAGTAAGATTCTGGACAGATTGTTTGTGGGGAAATCATTGCAAATTAACATAATACACTTTTACTCATGAAGAGATATATGCGTTTATAAAAGCACCTTGGGACAGCAATTATGATGTTAGTTTCTGTTCTGCTGCATTATTGGATAAGTTCAGGAAGCTCTATTATAACGTTAAGGATATACCTAAGTGGGAAGGAGTTTAGGCTATTCCAATATCAAAACCCTCTGTCGAGACTGTTACAATCTTTTTTCGGAATGAGGGGGTGAGGGTTAACAATATTATTCAATGGCCTATGCAGCCAGTATAGTGTTATGCTTGTGCAACTGTGTTACTTAGGTTTTGGCCTTTCACACTCTCTATTACAGAGGAATTACCACCCTGTGGGGGAACCAAAGGTAAGGAACCCTCTAAGAGGGTTCCACCCCTAAAGGTGCCGTGGGACAATTCTCTTGGCTAAAGGTACCTTAGGAAGGATCCTCAAAAGAAATGCAGTAGTATGAAGCATGTTAGCAATCAGTAGCTGTGAGACATAGTTGTAGATAAGGCATCAGGTAACTTGATAACGTAAAGAGATGTGCAGGTTTGCAATGGCATGAGTGCGATGGGTTGCACTGGAGATTGAGGGAGCCTTCTAAGGAGAGAGGGAAGGGCAAGTAGGGACACCATCCACCTCCATCCAACAGCGGAACCTACCTAAAGGAACTAGGGAACACTAACTATGGCTAATAGTTATGACCTGAGGCATGGATGAGAGAAACCCACCCCTTGAGGAGGAAATCTCTGGGGATCCAAGGCCTAGGTCACCTTCCCTCCAGGCTTTGGATGTTGATTTTGTGATGGTTTTCTGCTGCAATTTAGAAACCCAATTAAGGGGGGGTGAAAAATATTCCAATGTAGAGGAAAGTTCTCGCTCGATCCCTCTAACAGTAACATCATGGAAGGTAGCGAGAGTGTTCTGCAACATCGGGGACAACCTAGGTGGGAGGAGGAGGAGAGCAATGACTGCTGAGGCACTCACCTGGCCTACTCACCCTAAAAACAAACCAGGTGAACCACAGACAGTCGTGGGGAAAATGCAGTGAAGGTGACTTGCTAGTAGAATACTAGAGCCGAAGGAGATCACTGCAACCACCCTTCACAGCTAGTCTTAAAGCCTACACCAGGAGCTGCCGTTGAGCCTTGAACAGCTAAAGCCAGGCCCGGAGAGAGGACATTCCGAGCTGTGGGCCAGCTGAGAAGGACCCCACCCCAAGTCAAGCACACTCAAGATGTGGACATAGAAATGCAGTGTGAGACCATCAGCTGCAGTGAGGCCCTGCGCTACAATGGTATGGCTGGCATACCCAAAAATTTAAGAGAAGCTGAATGAGCATTGAGTGCTCAGGCCTCATGTAGGTCAGATGGTAGTAGTGAGGTTGAGCATTAAGCAATGATTGTGTAAGCAAAGAGTGGACCTGCACATAGGTCAGTAAGGCAGAGTAGTAGTAGTCGGACCTGCACATAGGTTAGTAAGTAGTTGAACCTGTGCGTAGGTCTGCAAAACAGAGTAGTGATAGTTGGGCCTGCATGTAGGTCAGAGGAGCAGCACTATGAATAATGGGGCAAGCCAGCCAGGCATTCAAGAAAGCCAATGAAAGTGACAAATATTCTGAGGATCTTCACCATCAGAGGCAGGATTTAGAACATAAAGTAAGTAGCCACATGGGGCCACAACTCCCCCAACACCTCCAAGTCCCCACCGTAGGAAAAACAAGAAAGTGATGGAAGGCACCAAGACCTACATGCAGATGTTGAAACTAGTTTACAACATCAGCAGTAGCTTAGCTGACCTCAGAGTATAATAGCAGTGTACAAACATAGAGAGCAGCATCTGTGTTGAGTAACTACAGTATGAGTTGTAAAATTTGATAAACATAGAATGGAGGGAGGCGCAATGCTGTGAAAGCAGCTATCACCAGGCAGTGCAATGAAATTGCATCAATGAGGTAGGTAGAATGAGTTGAGAAAGCATGATTGAGCTGCACAGAGAGGGTTCAGAGTGGGCCTGAATGAGGTGAAAACAAATGTGTAACATGGAGAGCAGCTATGAGGTTTTAGTTGAAACACACAGATAATGATTGCAGTAGCATTGTGAGTATCTGAGAGCAAGTAGCATGAGCTCTGGATTAGCAACATGCTAGGAACTTAGAAACAAAGACCCCAAAAGGCAAGACCAAAGACACACAAACACAGAGAAACAGGGAACAAATGACTGAAAGAAGCACACATCTGGAGGCAAAATGCAAACCAAATGCAGGGGAACAAACACAGAAGCCCAGCAGAGACAAGCAGAAGCAGCAAAGCATGTGGGGGGCACCCCAGCCAGCTGCAGAACACAGACTGACAGAGCCTCCAGCCGACAAAGAAAAAGAGCTTCAGAAGGAGGCTGAGAGGAACTGCTTATACAGATCAGGAAGTGGGAGTGGCTGGCTGCTTGTCTGTTAAACAACAGGCTCAGCTTTCCAATATTTTTGCTGGTGAAGCATGCAGGCATACAGGGTAATCCAAACTCTATCATGGCTGTTAATGGATTCTGGACTCGGGGCTGGACTTTCAGAGTACAATTAAAACACACAGATGTGTTCTAATTAATTCTAAAGGAAGGGGCCTCAGCACTCGCTAGGCCCCTAACCTGACTCCTCAACCGTTCCATCACCGAAGGGGCCATCCCTGGAAAATGGAAACTGGCTCACGTAGTCCCTGTCCATAAGGGAGGTATAAGGTACTCTCCCAAAAACTACAGGCCAATCTCCCTACACTGTAGCCTTGGTAAGATCCAAGAGAGATTGATATACAGACAATTCCGTGACTACCTAGAGATCCACCAACTGCTATCCCCCTCCCAGCATGGTTTCAGAACCAATCACGGGACTGACACTGCGCTCATCAAGTTCTCTACAGATGTACTCAGAGAACTGGATAAGGGAACCCCCACTGGGGCTGTCTTTATAGACTTATCCAAAGCATTCAACCTCATCAATCACAACCTGCTGCTCTCCAAATTGAGCCATGCTGGGCTAGACAGCCACTCCTTGTTGTGGTTCTCCAGCTACTTCACTGGGAGATCACAGAGGGTAAAATGGAAAGACTCCCTGTCAGAGCCCCTTCCTTTAACAGAGGGCACATCTGGGAGAACCCTGAGTTTGGAGAATCGAGTCGGTGAGCTAGCTAAGACCCAGTCAATGAGGGTGCTGGTACCAGCCTTGTAGTTCTGCCTGGTGGGGTGACTTATGAGTTGCATGAGATTGTGGAAGGTGATTAGGTCTCTGGAGGGTGTCGCCTCCTTACATAACCAATTAATATTAAAGTCACCAGTCAAGATGAGTTCTGAGCCCTTTCTGAGTGCGTTAATTTCTTCCATAACAAGAGGAAGGTCTTCCTTGGCTTTTTTGAGGGGCAGGTAGGTTGTGGCGATAGTAAGGGTCTTGCCTTTTATGCCAACTTGTATTTTTACCACTAATAGCTCATAATCCTCCACAACTTTGGAGATGGGGAGGATGGAGCAACTCAGTGAGTTTCTGGCATATAGGAGGCAGCCACCACTTCTCCTGCCTATTCTATCAAGTCAAAATGCTTGGAATCCTTTGATGGCCACCTCATCATCTTTGATCTTACCCCGACAGCCAGGTTTCAGTTAGGCAGAGTATGTCAGGTGCATGGATGGTCATGCAAGCCTGGAGCTGGTTGAATTTGGCAGTTAGGCTGCAGATGTTTAGCGATGCTATCTTTAGACCATTCACTGGATGGACCCCCCTGCTCCTCAGGGTTGTTGGTCCAGGGTTTAGGTGAACATTGCCAGAGAGTAGCAGTAGCAGAAAGATAACCTTTCTGGCAGATAGGGTGATGTTTCTCTTCCCTCGTGTCTTCCGTCGCCTGCGCTTCAGGTGGGGGGATGTCTATATTCCTGTGTTAAATTATGGGGAAAACTAACCATTGAGGCTATGATTTGGGAGGTTGGCTTGGCAATAACTGTGTATGGAAGGTGCAGGAGGATAAAGAGCCTATCGTTACCGGAAGTGATAGTGGCCATGTATATGCTTTTCTTCCAGCTTGCACCCAGTGAAGATTCTGAGTGGTGACGTAGGGGTCTGAATCCATATATGGTACCAGCAATGCCAAAAGAGCTAGTGAGGAGTAGTAGCAGTAGGTGGTTGCACCCCTTGGTAGTTTTTTTGGTGTTTCTGGCCAGCTTAACTGCTAGCTGGTTTATAGTTGAAAGGGTATATAGTCAAATTAGGATGAGGTCCCTAACAATAGGGCAGGTTAGAGCAATAATTGAGAGGAGTTAGATGGAAGTGGTTGGAGAAAACGTTGAGAGCAAATGTGTGATCCTGTGGGTGAGACTGCATTAAAAAGTTGTGGTGAGAAAGTGGGTCAAGTCAGGTATTGAAGACAGGGAGGCCAATAGCATAAAAATGTGCAGCAGTGGAGTGACCAATCAGCTGCTAGGCTGAGGAAAGGGGCAGAGTTAGGGTCTATTTAATACTCTGAGGAGGTGGGGGAGGGGGATGCGTGAAAAAATTCAGTCCAGAACACAGCACAGAAAGAGATTTCCCTGAGATCAGGAAGCGCCAGGCACTGGAAAATAGTCAAGGAGCAAAGCTGCCAATCAGTACCTGGCTCCTCCACTGGGCATCCAGTCAAAACAGCGGCATTCAAAACCACGAGTTTTGGAGGTCCGGTGCATACCTGAATCTGTCCAGGGGTCACTCTGGTGGTCTGTTAGCTGTGGTCTGCTAGGGGAGAGCCAGGGCCACAGGAGCAGCTTGGGAAGTCCACAGATGGGCTGTCTGAATCTGTCTGGGGTCACCCGACTGACTCGGACAGATTCAGACAGCCCATCTAGGCTTCCAAAGCTGCTCCTGTGGCCCTGGCTCTCTGTGAGCAGACCACAGCTAACAGACCACCTGACTGACCCATGGGCAGATTCAGGAACTCCAAAACTCGTGATTTTAAATGCTACTGTTTTGACTGGATGCCCAGTGGAAGAGCCAGGCACTGATTGGCAGCTTTGCTCCTTGGCTGATTTTCCAATGCCTGGCACGTTCTGATCTCTTGGAAATCTCTTTCTTTGCTGTGTTCTGGACTGAATGGGACAGTCGGGTGGTCTATTAGCTGTGGCCTGCTCAGAGAGAGCCAGGGACACAGGAGCAGCTTGGGAAGCCCACAGATGGGCTGTCTGAATCTGTCCGGGGGTCAGTCGGGTGGTCTGTTAGCTGTGGCCTGCTCGGAGAGAGCCAGGGCCACAGGAGCAGCTTGGGAAGCCCGCAGATGGGCTGTCTGTGGAACAAGGAGGGAAACACAGAGGATTAAATGCAGCTAGAATACAATAGCAAGCTCAGTGGGGGCAGGCAATGGGGAAGGACAAAACATGAGGTAAAGAGGTGGTAAATGCAGGGCAATTATTTAGAGCTAGAAGAGGAGTTAATGGGGGGGATCTGTGCTTTGGCACCGGGACATCTGAGGAGGACAGCAGCATCAGGTGGGTGCAAGGGAAGGGTTTGTAGGTAAGGCAGAGAAGAATGTAAGGTGTTTAGAGAGAGAGCATTACAAGTGGGGCAGAGAAATTAATAATTAGCAGAGTGACCAGTGTGGGGAAGGGGCAGGGTTTGTCAGTAGGGCAGAAATGGAAAACTGCAGCAGTCTTGCTCAGTAGCTAGGTCAAGCAGTCAAACTTCAGCTACTGTACAATACAGTTTGTCCAGCACTAGATTGCACAGCACTAAGTAACACTGAGATACTAGACTAGTGGCTTGTACTAGACTAGCTAAGCTGGCAAGTAAAGTAAGACCAGTTGATGCATAACATATGTAAATTACATTAACAAAAATTCAGTCCAGAACACAGCACAGAAAGAGATTTCCCTGAGATCAGGAAACGCCAGGTGTTGGAAAATCAGCCAAGGAGCAAAGCTGCCAATTAGTGCCTGGTTCCTCCACTGGGAGTCCAGTCAAAACAGTGGCATTCAAAACCATGAGTTTCGGAGGTCCAGTGCATACCTGAATCTGTCCAGGGGTCAGTCGGATGGTCTGTTAGCTGTGACCTGCTCAGAGAGAGCCAGGGCCACAGGAGCAGCTTGGAAAGCCTGCAGATGTGCTGTCTGAATCTGTCCAGGGGTCAGTCAGCTGGTCTGTTAGCGGTGGCCTGCTTGGAGAGAGCCAGGAACACAGGAGCAGTTTGGGAAGCCCACAGATGGGCTGTCTGAATCTGTCCAGGGGTCAGTCGGCTGGTCTGTTAACTGTGGCCTGCTCAGAGAGAGCCAGGGCCACAGGAGCAGCTTGGGAAGCCCGCAGATGGGCTGTCTGAATCTGTCCGGAGGTCAGTCAGGTGACAAGTTGGTGCAGCCCTACCTGTGTACCAATAAATAGGTTTTTCTTTTGTAGGAATTTCAACATCAGTTTATTAACGTCTGACACTAGGGCGAGTAAGGTGAAAATGTATAGTTATACTGCCTTCTTGCATAGTTTACTTAAACAAAATGGGTCGAAAGATGGACAGGCTGTTTTGTCCCCTAAGCCCAAGTACACTTTTTTTAAAGGGACCCTTTCATCACGCATAGACTTTTGGCTGGTTCCTAATATCACTTCTATTTCTCTTTCAGAAACAAATTCCTGTGGAAACATCAGACCATGCTCTCATAAGTAATTATATATCAGCTGCACCCCCTAGGGTGGGAGGTCGGGGGGGGGGTTGGCATATGAATGTGAGTCTGTTGGAAGACCCTAGTGTAGTCCAGGAGTTACTGATGATACTGAAAGATAGGAGTACTGCTGATTTTTTATATAGCTCCCCTTTGGACTGGTGGGCTGATACAAAATGACTGCTTGCTTCCTACTTACAGACTGTGGCCATACAGAATAGTGTTACCGAGGAAGAAAGGTATTTTCATTTAAGACGTACATTTTATACATTAATATCTGAGCAGATGAAACATAGGACAGATAACAGTGAACAGATTTCTACTGTCAAACAGGAAATGTTTCAGTATCAATACAGTAGGCAGAATTCCCTGGAAATGGAACAACGTTTTGGAACCCAGGGATCAATACAACAGACCACGCCTTCAGAAGATTGCCATGCTAGGGTGCATAAGCAGCAGATGGTAGGGATCAAGGATGCATTGGGCAACCTGCTTACAGAAAATGGGGATATATTGACAGAAATAGGATGCTATATTACAGTACAGCAGGAACATGTGGAATCTGGACCCACTTATTTTACGCATGTTTCGAGTGCAACAGGGATTCCAAAATTGACTCCTGATTCTGCTAGACTTTTTGGCTCCCTTAACTTTGGTGGAACTAACTGATGTTATCCGGTTGTTTAAGAAAGTGATAGCTCCTGGGTCTGATGGACTCTTGAGTGAACTTTACGCACATTTATTGCATTTGATTCCACAGCAGTTGCTTACTATTGTTCAGGCTTTCCTGACAGAAACATGACTGAATGAGCAAATGTTTGAAAGTTTGCTCATTTTCTTGTATAAAAAAGGGGACAAAATGGATTTGCAGAATTTGAGGCAAATCACTTTACTAAATGTAGACTTCAAAATCTTTGCTGGGGGGGGGCATGGCCAACCACGGGCGAGATGGCAGCCTAGAAGATTTGCTCTACAGCTAAAAGGGGATTTTCAGCTTATATCCGGCATTAGAAATTGACCTTTTTGTATCTCTTAACTACATAAGGAAGGGAAAAACTCAGGCTAACATTGGACCAGAAAATAACATAAAACAATCTGTGTACACTCCGTTTGTGCCCGATGAAGCTAAGCCTTGCATTCCGAGCTAGGCCTGATTCACAAATGGCCTGCAACGCTGCGACTACGGGGGAGAGCTCCCGAACTGAACAGATGTTTTCTCAACTGATGTCCCAAATGGAGCAACTTACCACAGCTGACAATGCAACTACTCAGGCCCTAAAAGGCATTGAAGTTCGCCTATTTCATACGGAGTGGAGACAGAACTCACAGGAGGCAGCCATACACGAATTATCGGCGAATCAACGGGAGCAATCTAAACTGATTCACCTCCTCCAAGCAAAGGTTGACGACTTTGAAAACAGAAGCAGGCAAAATAATCTTAGGCTTGTGGGATTTCTAGAGGGGGCAGAACAAAATAATCCAGCTATGTTTTTACAGCAGATGCTTCCTAAACTCCTAGGCCTATCAGAGGATTTCAAGCCCCAGATTGAGCGTGCTCATTGCTCCCTAGCCCCACTGCCCAAGCCAGGTGAAAGGCCTAGGCCACTGCTTGCCAAATTTTTGGGTTTTAGACAAAAGAAGCTTATAGTGAAGACGGCTAGGACAGTGGGTAATCTAGTCTGGCAAGGACATAATATACATATTTTTCAGGATTACTCAAGGGAACTTTCTGATCGCCAGAGACAGTATGGCTCGGCAAGGAAGATCCTACAAGCAGATGGCTACTCATATTCCTTACGCTACCCAGCCATCATGAGGGTAATTCATAAAGGAGCACCCCTACTGTTTGCTTCCCCAAAAAACCTCCTGGACTTTTTAAGAGCCCAACATCCAGAGGACTTCTGGGAACAAGGACTTTATCTGAATGGGCAGACAGGAGAAAAGCAGGTGGAAATGGAAGAATCCTTGCAGGCAGAGCTCAACACACCAGTCACCTTGCAGATATGGAATTTTGAAGCTGTTCTTCCTCATAGGTCTCGGAAGTGACACCCTACGCCCAGGCACTCTAAACGTCAGCATCCCAAAATGCGGGCCACTTCTACCAGCTCCCAGCCTGACTGCAATCATCAATCACATCTGTCTATGGATTTAAGAACATATTTCACGCCCAATCCTTATGCATTGCTTCAGACAGATAACTCTGATCTCCAAGGAGAGAGCAGTGGGGATATTATGCTACCACCAGAGAAGGATTGGGCCATGAATGCTGGACAGTCTAAGACTTGGGCAGAAGTAGTGGATCCCCCTTTGAGCCCCACTTCCTTCTCAACTCCTAAGGATGTGGCTCATTCCCCAGGGAATAAGGATGTTGAACCTGCTCAGCCATTAACCTACCCGGACAATGCTACATGACAGACTTTAGAAAAGTGCTGATATTTCTGTCTCTGCAGTTGCGCCTGAACTAGGCATTCTAGATCTCTCTTCCCCATAAATATTGAATATTTTTATTCTTTTACATTCTCTTTCTCTCCCCTCCCCCTTTCCCTTCTGATTATATCTAAATATATAATTGATCTGCTCTCCCCTCCCTCTTTCTATACCTATTAAAAAGTCGAACTAAGTCTTTATGACACAGGGTGGGTACCCCCTTTGTCTTTTGGCTACAAGATCTCATTTTCTCCCCCGTATAGCTGCAGGCCATAGCCTGTTTGTTTGCTGCTTGAGTAGGCATTACCCTCACTCTCACCCCCCTGGGATCCGTATGGAGGTCTTGTAGCATATGCTTTGGCTTTAAACCATGGGTTCTCTTCTGGGTAGAGTGTGTACTTGTTGTAAATAGTTTTATTGTTGTTGTTTGTTTTTTGATATTTGTTGTTGTACTGTACTGTCCTTTGCAATGTAACAAGTTACAAGAGTATGTTGTAAGGAAGGAGCCCAAGCTGCAAGATTGCCGCAGTTTACCCTGGCGGGGATGTCTCCTCTCCTCAGCCTTGCTAGCAGACTATACTTGTACATTTAAAATAGTATTGTTTCAGAAAGTGGATAATGGCAGACATTAATCTAGTTACCTGGAATGTGAGGGGCCTTAACATCCCAGTGAAACATTCACAGGTATTGCGACACTTAAGCAGGCTGAGGGCGGATGTCGCTCTCCTCCAAGAGATGAACTAAGGCAAGCAGAACACGATAGCCTGAAACGGACATGGGTGGGACAGATTATTTCATCCTCCACCCCTACTCATAAGTGAGGGGTTTCCATCTTGGTGCATAAAGCCTTACATTGGTCTCTGATGACCTCCAAAAGGGACAAGACAGGCAGATGGGTGATGGCACTCTTCGCTACTCAACAAGGGCCCTTACTGGTGGCCAGTGTCTATGGCCCCAATGAGGATCTCCCGGATTGCTATCAAGACCTGGCGCAGTCCCTTTCTTCCCTTGCGGGAGACCAAACTCCGGTGGTCCTAGGCAGAGATTTAAATGTCCCCTTAGACCCAGTTATGGATAGGAACTCCAATACCCCAGACAAGCACCCTAGAACTAGGAGGCAATACAGCAACTTATTTCTGATATGGGGCTACAAGATGTCTGGAGAACACTTCACCCGAAGGACAGAGAGTACACCTTCTTCTCTCCAGTGCACGGCACCTTCTCCTGTATTGATTACTGGTTAGTTTCCCCCTTTCAGAGACAAGTAGCTCTTGATACACAGATTTCCCTGATACTTATATTGGATCATGCCCCGGTCCAACTTCTGCTGACATGGGGCCCCAAAGTGGGCCCTTCTCGCCCTTGGAGGCTTGACCCTTTCTTATTGAGGGATCCAGACTTCCCTGGATGACTGACTACTCAAGTCAAGCTTTATCTGCAGGATAACCCCCCTCACTTGATAGATACGGCCAACCTATGGGAAGCCCTGAAAGTAACTATCAGAGGAACTATTATGGCCTATGCTTTCACCCACAGGCGGCGAAAGGAACAGCAACTCAAAACCCTGGAACAACGCCTAGTGGTATCATAAAATGCTGCCAAGCATCTCCCCCACATACGTAACCCCAAAATCTCCATCACTTAGAAATGATACGCGTTTGATCAGATATCAATTGTTTATTGGAAAGGAAGGCTGAGTTGGCAGCTCTCCGCTTAAAACATAAATTTTGGGTGGGAGGCGAAAAAGGGTGGAAGCTTCTGGCATATAGGCTACGCAAGCAGAGGGCAGAAAGCTGTGTATCCAGCCTTAGAGACTTAGAAGGAGTAATGCAGATGACTCAGGAGGGTATAAACTCCTGTATGGTAGATTTTTACAGGAATTTGTATACCTCTTCCAGGAGCCTGGATCCTATCGATATTAGCCGGTTTCTAGATAAACTCCCTATCCCTAGACTATCCTCGCAACAGGCAGAAGCCTCCATCACTACCTCCGAAGTGATAGCAGCCATACAAGCTTTAAACAAGGGCAAAACTCCAGGAAGTGATGGCTTTCCCAATGAACTATGGAACATTGTAGCCCCACTAGTCGCCCCCATTTTAGCATCTCTTTTTAACACAGCGAGAATGATTGGCTCTTTCCCGAATATGCTCTGAGAAGCTATTATTATGGTTTTCCCCAAAACAGGGAAAGATCAAACTAAACCCTCCAGCTATCAGCCCATATTGTTAATCAACTCTGACAGTAAAATATTTACCAAAATAATGGCAACCCGTTTAAACCCTCTCCTCACCTCCCTGATTCACCCCTCGCAGGTGAGCTTTGTGCCGGGGAGATACAGTACAGACCATATTCGTACCATGATTAATATCATAAGCTCCATCCAGACCGCCTCAAACCCCACTGCAGCAATTGTGATAGACTTCAAGAAAGCCTTCGATTCCCTTGAATGGGACTACTTGTTTCAGATCCTAGTTGCCATGGGGTTAGGCCTACATTTCCGAGTCTGGCTGGCTGCGCTTTACTGTCGCCCTATGGTCACTGGTCCTATAATTCCACCCTTTCTGGGCTCCTTCCCTTGGGGCGGGGCACTAGACAGGGATGCCCTCTTTTCCCCCTGTTGTTTATTATAGTGCTAGAACCCCCTGCAATAGCCATAAGATCTTCTCCTAAAATTGGGGGTGTTTGAATTGGCGACAATGCCTACAACACTCTCTTATACGTGGATGATTGCTGGACCCCTTAGCAGATGACTTGCTGGACTTGCTGGTCCCATTAGCAGACACCCTGGGCTTCTATCCCCTTTTTATTGAATTTACTGGCAAAGTTTGCTAAAATGTCTGGTTTAAAGATAAATCGCTCCAAAACGGAGGTTCTACCTTTAAACTTCTGGTGCACTAAATCCCTGGTAGAACTATATGGGTTACAGTGGGCGCCACAAATGATAACTTACCTGGGTGTTAAGCTTCCTATAGACTTAGCTAGAGTGTGGGACATTAATCTAGCGCCTCTCCTTGTGGATCTTAGAACTGAAATGGATAGATGGAGCAAACTTCACCTCATGCTGGCAGGGAAAATCTCTGCCATTAAAATGATTATTGCCCCTAAATTGCTCTATGTAATTTCACACATTCCCATGGTACTCCCTGCTTCTTGGATTTCATACATAGATAAGATGTTTTCTAGTTTCCTGTGGGAAAGGACCAGACACAGGTATAGCAGAAATAAATTACTAGGATATAAGTTAGCATACCTCACGGCACAGACCTTGATATGGTTCCTACCAAAAAGGGAGAATATCCCGCAATGGGTGGAGATAGAAAGGACAAGAGCTGGAGGTCAGAGTTTATCGTCCTTACTATACTCTCCCATCCCTCAATCCCTAAAAGAGCATCCCACTCTATCAGCCTCATTCTCATCGTGGCATCTAGTTCATAAAAAACTTAAAGCTAACCCTCATCCCCTGTTAGAAATGCCTCTGTGGCAGAACATGGACATCAGGATAGAGGGGAAAACGTTGAATTGGAAAGAATGGGCAGACCAGGGGATCCTTAAGCTTACTCATATACTGGAGGAAGGGGGAACCAACCTGAAACTCTTTGGGGACCTGGATGCTGAATTTCACTTAGGAAAAAAAATCCTTCTGGCAATACCTACAGCTATGCAGCGCAGTTCAGGCCTACATAAAACAATATCATAAGGTGCGCTATACTAATCCCACTCCTCTCCTTAGCTAGTTAGAAGTGAAAAAAGGAATAGTCAGTCATATTTACTCTGCTCTGTGGGTCAGGATACCTTCGGGGTCTAATTTGGCCAAAGCTAAATGGGAGAAGCCTCTTGGACTAAGCATCTCAGAAAAACAATGGCTGACTTGCTGGAAGGTAGCCCATAAGTATCTCCCGGATGACCGTAGCCAGCTGATACAACATAAAATTCTTTCCAGCTGGTATTATACCCCCAGCATGCCTCGCCAAATGGCAGTAGCCACTAAAAGCAACTGCTGGGGGTGCAATGCCCAAGGGGAAGACCTAGCCCTTATCTTATGGTACTGCCCTAAACTAAGACCTTTTTGGACAGCTGTCTCCAGCCTAGCTACACAGATCTTGGGGACTTCTATTGGCATGGCTCCGGAGATTTGGATCCTTGGTCTTCTTCCACTGGACCTTAGGATCTTGAAGATGAAAGCCTGGTGGCTCTCAATTTTTAGTCTTCAAGCCAAGCGGCTTATTCTAAGTCACTGGAGAATGGCCAAGATTCCATCTTTAACTGAGTTATTTAGCTCTACAGCACATATTGCCTTCTTAGATTGTATAGCTCATGTGATGGACAATAAAATCCCTCAATATCATCTGTGTTGGGACTCTTATATGGCATATCTCTCTCCCCACATGCAGGGGTAGGATGATAATGTAGCTCCCTGGGACTCATCTCAGGCACTATAATGACAGATGGTTTATGTAATGCAGGCTTGGGTACTCTCCTACTGTTAACTGTTTTGATAAACATGTGAAGGAAGTAGTTACATTGCTTAATAAGAAACGAAACATACTTCATATTTTGTGAGATGTTTTGTAACATAATTAATTCATGGGGGACTTACCTCTCAATACAGCAACTCTCTATATAGCACTGTGTCCCAGGGCAGAAATATATTACTATACATCACATTGCTTAGTAGACTCTATAGCATTATACTCAGATGATATAAGTAGACAAACTGTCTCCTGTTTATTTTAATCCTTAAAGGTTATAGTTTTAAGAGACAGATTTCTGCACATCATGTGTGTATCCCTATCCGGAATACAACTGTACTAGATGTATCACCTGATTTTTCCTAACCTACTATTAATTTGTCTATATCGTTGCCTGGTGGTATGCTGTGTTTTGTTTTGTTTTAGACCATGTTCACTGTGGTAATCTCACTGTATATGATGGAATACCTTAATAAAAAGTATTAACTGAAAAAATCTTTGCTAAAATTCTGGGTATTAGACCCTCGAAGGTCCTGCATTCATTGATTCATCCATCATAGTTTTGTGTGGTACTGCGGTGTAGAACTACAGATGCTTTGTTCTTGCTTAGGGCCATTACGGAAAAAGAGGCTCAGGGCAATGCTACAGGGTCTGTGAGTAATGTGAATCAGTCTAAAGCTTTCGATACTGTGTCTCATGTCTTTTTGTGGGAATGCTTGCATATGTATAGGTTTACTAAACAGTTTACTGCATAGATTCAGCTATGTTACCAAAATGCTTTTGCAGGGCCCTATGAAAACAGATGGCTCAGACGTCCATGTAATATTTGGAAAGTGGTTTGCCAGGGGTGTCCACTGAGCCCGCTACTTTATAATCTAACAATCGACCCATTGGTTAGTATTTGGGTTTCTTCCCATAATATTTTTGCTGTGCAACATACTTTGGGTTCCTTCATTATAAGCTGATGATCTTATTTTAACAGTTGCGAATGCAGAGTCAGGGAGATGGGCCCATAATTTGGTCAAGTCCTTATCTGCTATTTCGGCGGGGGGGGGATGAAATTAATGTGGGTAAAAGTCAATGTATTCCCATAAGAATAACACCTGGGACACCTGAATCAGTGTGCGTATGTGTGTGTGGGGGGGTAGGGCTGCTCTTGAACCTTGCAAACTCTTAGGAATTTTTGGGAGGGTCAGGGAAACATGCCATGGTTTAATTCAGCATACCAAATTGAGAAGGGGCAGCAAATGATTTCTAGATGGGACAGGTGGCACATGAGTAAGATAAAGAGGATTTATTTTATTAAAACCATTTTGGTTTCTCTCTTTCTGTTTCTTAGTTATTTTCCAGTTCCTAAACAGCAGGATAGTAGATTATATTTTTTTTTTTCATGTTTTTTGGGGCAGTCGCCTGAACCCCATTAAATGGGGAGTAACATATTTGCGAAGGAAGGGGGAGTAGGTATGTTGAACCCAATGTTTTTTATTGGAGTATTTTCTTTTCTGCAAATTCGATACCCATGCTGCAGAACAGTATGGCCCAGTGGGTGGTTTGGGTGTCACCTTTATTAGAAGAGGTTATGATAGATTGGCGTCAAATGGACTTTCACCATAAAAGAAGTGGACCGTGAAACTGAACCCTCTATGGATGGACTATTTTGATTATTTAAAGAAATGGAATATTACTCAGTCCTTGTTACTGACTACCCTTCGGAAGATTTGACATAAATTGGTGATGGGTAATTATCTGGAACAGCCCTTTCTGCATTTGTCAGCAGTAGAACAGAAAGCTATAGGGGACCTTTTGGGAGAACCCAGGATACAAAAAAAAGTGTGGAATCTGGTTTGGCGGGGGGTCCATGATAGAATTAATGTGAAGGGTAATCAAAAACATAAGGAGTTGAAGGAACGTTACTGCCCTGGGGAGTGATGTTCATCCGAAGTTGAAACTATGGAACATCTTTATTTCTTATGCCCATATATTACTGAGTTTTGAAAGCTACTTTCTGTCAGCTGGGATTCGGACACCTGGTTATATATGTTTCCAGCTATATTATTTAAGGGAATATTCCCTGTGGAATGGCAAGATTTTGACACCAGTTCTTTAAAGGTTTTAATGGCATGCTTAGTCTATTCAATTTGGCAAGTGCACTGCAGACTTGTGCTACAGCAACAACAAATCTCACAGCTAGAATTGATCCAGAGTATTCAACATGAATTACAGGCTCTTAAACTTATAGAATCTACACAGGTGAATAAGTACCGGTGGCATACTCGTTGGGATGCTTTTAAATGACTTAGATATGTTTCTTCTAAAGGGTCTTAGTATATGATTTAGTACTGTATCTTTTAGTAGATATTATATAAGGTGCTTTGACTGCTGATTTGTATTCTTTTTTAACCCTTTTTTGTATTACATAGATTTTCTTTTCTGTTTCTCTTAGATACAGGATTGCCTTGTTACATTTTTTTTCAATTGGAGTGTCGTACTCCATGCATAGCAAGAAACTGGTGTTGATCTTGTTTTCATAAGGGTATACTATTTTTTTACCCTTTCCTTTCTGTTTTTTATTGGGGGGGGATTGGATAGGATCCATTTATAGTGTTACTTATTTATGTTACCCTTTAATTTTGATTGTTTTTCTTCATTTTAATATATTCTGTTTCATGATTTGGGGATATACGTATGGGGGAATGGTATGTATTAATATGTTTATTGATGTTTTGTTTTTTTGTGGTTCTGATTTGATGTACAAGGTGGCACAATTTGAAAATAGAGGGGGAATGGCTCAGAGGTAATGTGAGGAGGTATTTTTTCATGGAGAGGGTTGTGGATGCATGGAACAGCCTTCCTGAGATGGTAGTGGAGTCAAGAACAGTGGGGGAATTCAAGACTGCATGGGACAGACATAAGGCAATTCTAGTGGGGGGTAGGAGGAAGTAGGCTGTAGGCTGTTGGTTAATTAGGATCTGCAGCCTATGCAGACTAGGTGGGCCAAGTGGTCCTTATCTGCCATCAAATTCTATGTTTCTATGTATTATTTTAATGTGATGTTAACATGTTTATTTTTGTTCTGTGGATTACGTTATTGAATGCTTTAATAAAAAAAAAAAACATTCCCCCTGCTCTTCCTTCCTTGGTCCTTACTTGGGGAGAAAAGTGTCTTTTCCTGCTTACTTATGAGGTTTTGATTTTAGATATGTATTTGCCCATGCATGTAAAATTTCACCCTAGTACTCTATGTTTAGTGTTTGCTGTATGTAGATTCTACTTATGGCAAGCTAGGTGTGCTTATCTGTTACAACAAAATACATTTTCAGCTGTTTCCATTTTATCCAAGATAGCACACAAGTTAACTTCTATCTACAATAAAGAAAAAAGATTAATAATGGTACCTAAATTTCAGTTATGTTGGAGACAATGTGTGTTGCTTTTGAATATGTAAAAAGAAAATAACTTCTTTTATTTCATTTTCCCTATTATTCTCTCCTGTTTCCAGACACATTTAATGGCTTGATTTTCTTTTTGTAACCTTATATTTCATGAATTACTTTGACCTGTATGATTTTTGTTATTGATTGACTTTGTAATATATTTGTTCAATAAAAAATTCCCCTACTCTTCCTGCGGGGGGTGCAAACTCTAAGTTGGAGGATGGAGGATCCCGGTGCAGGTCGAAATGCTGAAGGAGGAGGAGGTGACTCAGAGGAGACTCAGAGGATTATGGAATCAATACTGTATGGCCCAGAAGATGTCACTGGCAAAATGAATGTTTCAGAAGACACCCCAGAGGGAGAGGTGGCCAGAATGGCAGCAGAGGATCCAGTCATAGACAACCAGCTTTCATGGCAACAGGCTGCTACAACAGAGAACACTGGATAAATCTCAGAAGAAGAACTCAAATTACAACAGGATTTGGATGCGAAGAAAAGACAACTACTTAGCATGATGGCCAAGGCAGAAAAAGAGTCTACTCACCACAAAAAGAAATTGGAAGAGGAGCGTGAAGGAAAAAGGTCCTCAGTTAGCCCAACTGTCCTGAGAGGCAAGAGGGTTATTCTGGGAGTTGCTAATGTGTTACCTGGCAGTCCATATATGGAGGTAGTGACACCTGCACCATCGACTTTAAGCCAGGCATCTACATCCATTGAAATTACATCCTCGGCAGAATGGTCACCAGAATCGGTGTTGGAAAAAGCAGGATGGAATTTTTCTAATGGAAAATGGATTCTGGACCCAGGTATTCCAATCCTGGACACACCTGAGAGAAAATGACCTTCCACTGCAGCAGAATCAGGTAAAACTGAGTTAGTAGAAGCCCAAAGAAAAGCACCATCAGCTGCTACAGCTGCACAAGGGGGGAGAGAGAGTGACTCCATCTATTCCTGCTGTGCCAGATGCCCAAGACACAACATGGATGCCACGACTGTAGAGAACCTCAGTTTCTGCACCAGAATCAACTTTGCCATGGTCGATTGTAACAGATGATTTGAATCCATCACTAAATCAGGAGGTTACTGCAACTTCAATGCCAGCTGGTATTGCAGGTACTGATCATTTTAATCTTTATGTTAGTGACTTAGATGCTGGGGGGGGGGTATTCATTCCCAGAAGATACCACAAGTCAGAACTCAGCCAAAATTTCAAGTTATGCTAGTCTGTTAAGATGATCAGCAGAGGCTGCCAAACATTGTTCTGAGGTGTGACTAAGATATAAAGAAAAGCTCAATCAGGTCCCTGACTGAAAGTTTGTGGGCAAAACATTAATAAAAGAATCTTTACATTTCATTCCTGGGGATGTCTATGCATTCACACATGCACCTGGGTATTATAATTTTGACATCAGTTTTTGCACAGCATCCTTGCTGGACAGGTTTTGAAGCTTGTACTACTCAGTTAAAGATGTCTCCTATGGAAAGCTTTCACAGTCATTCCTATTACTAAGCCAACTATCAAAACTGTTACCATCCTATTTAGGAATGAAGGGGTAAGTGTCAATGACATAATCTTTTGGGTAGAAAAAAGATGTGACTTGCAAGAGATGCCAGACCCTATTATGGATGATAACGGGTTCTGGACTTGGTGCTTGAAATTCTGGGTGAGGCTTAAGCAAACAGACCAGAGGATTAGACACTTGTCCAATTGTTTCTTTTTGAGCAGGAATCGTGGAATCCTTTTTTTACCCAGGTCAAACAAAAACCTGCTACAAGTGTGGGTCATTGGCTCACCTGAATATACACTGTAACCTGATCAAGTGCTTTCAATGTGGCTTTCTTTGCCACACGGCAAATATGTGAACTGTTCCTCCAACATGTATTTTATGTGGGGATGAGGAACATTATTTTCGGTCATGTCCATAGGCAGCATATAACTCCACAGATTCAGTGGAGCAAGATTTCTTCCTGCACCAAGCAAAAAAGCCTTATAGAAGCATGAGGCCTCAACAGCCTTTACCTACCCTTTCCTCCAGACCAGGGAGGACTGAACAAAGGCCTCACTGTTCTAGAGGTGGGCCAGCTACTACACTTTTAAACACAATATGTATAGTTGCCCATAAACACATCCTGAATCAGTGGGAGAAATGCCCCCCCCCCCCGGTGTCTCAGTCAAGTACGCTGGATTCAGATTTATTTCAAATGGTTAACAAAGGTTCCAAATTCAAGGGAACTCCAAAACAGGTGCCTTGGTCTTCTGAGCCAGTCCCTCTAGACAATAGATATGACATTTTGAAAAGCTGGAGCGAACAAATGGAGGATGCCGATCCAGACGTTTCTGTTCAATTTTCCCAAAGTGATCTGTCCATTGAGGCACCTGTACAATTTCCAGCAAATCCACAAGACCAAAAAGGGTTACTTGAGCCAGTCTGAAAAAGCTAGAAATATCTCAGACATAACCCTATACCATCTTTAAGGTTGGCTAGCCTTAATGTGAACAGCATAAAATCAGATGTAAAAAGGATTACTACATTTTCTGTTCTGCAACAATTGACTTATGATGTTTTCTTTCTACAAGACACTAGGCTTCATTCATTACAGGTTATATCTATAGCCCAAAATGAATGGTTAAGAGATGACTCACACAGATCCATAGGGGAAGATCTCTGCAGTGCTCTGGAGTGTGTTTTACTAATCCGGGAAGGGGGGGGGTACAGTTAAAAAAAATCAGTAGATGTGTTTCCTGGTAGGGCTCTGATATTAGATATTGGGTTTGAAGGTTTGATATCTAGGCTTATTAATTTATATGTCCCGCAAACCAAAGCCCTTAGGGTAAAATTATTAAAAATGATATGTCCTTACTTATATACAAGTAAGCAGATTCTATATGAGGGGGATTTTAACACCAGTTTGTTGAAAATAGATAAGGGTGTTAATACTACTAAATCATAATGTAATACAAACTTTCTGCAGTCTCTGATAAAACCATCTGGATTAAAGGATGCTCAGGCAACACTCACATATAAACCTGGCCACACATTTTTAAAGGAAAATTGTCCACCTGAATTGACTTTTGGTTTACATCTAAATTGATTCCCATCTCACATATGGAGACCACCCCAGTGGAGACGTCAGATCATGCTTTAATAGGCATATGTGTTTCCACTTCTCCACCCAGGACTTTTGGTCATGGAATTTGGAGATGAAATACCAGTCTCCTACAGGATTAAAATATTTTTTCAAGATTTGGCATTAAATATAGGGGTTAGTCAGTCAGTTTATTTTTTATATGACTCTCCATTCCAGTAGTGGGAGGAGACTAAGCTTTGTATTACAGATTTTTTTAAAGCAGTTTCTTTAAAAAAAGAATATCTAAAAAATAAACAATATTCATAGTTAAGGAAACAATTTCTTAACAGCCATGGTCCTCTGATGACCCCGAACTGCCACACTGCCATCTGCAGTCTAGGTCTGAAGCCATCAGCCCCTCACAGAAACTCAGGAAGTCTGATAGCCACAGCCGTGGTTCTCTGATGAACCTGACCTGCCAGACTGCTATCCACAGTCCAGATCTGAAGCCACCAGCCCCACACAGAAGCTCAGGTATGGACTTGCTCTCAAGGACTGATTACCTCCAGGAAGGCAGCCGTAGCTGTCTGATTTTCCTTTTCTACATGAGGATAGTTGTCTCTGGGTTTAAATCCAACCTCTGTTACTGATGTGACCCACTGGCTGCAGTTAGCCCCAGGAGCACTCCAATTGGCTCCATATAGCTCTGCACTGTTAATGCTTGAATTATATTTTACTGGATTATGATTTCTGTTAGTACTGTCTTGCTAGCATGTAAGAGTTCAAGTTTGCTGATTTAATTTAAGTGCCTGTAGAGTGTTCCCTCATAAGACCCAGTAGTGATCTCTGCTCAGGCCTTGAACTCCCCCCTTCACCTTTTTACTCTGGTATTGTGTTTTATATAGCCCTGTTCTTGCTCTCTCAGACCTTGTGGCACCTTGCCTAACATTTTGGTCTGCAACACCCCCCTGTTTAAGCCATTTTGCATTTCTTTTTAGCTCCAAGAGCAGCCCCACCTCCTTGCCTCTCTTATTTAATTTCCCTCTGTCCTTCTCTTTTCAGGTAGTCTGAGAGCCATAGCCGTGGTTCTCTGATGAACCCGACCTGCCAGACTGCCATCCACAGTCCAGGTCTGAAGTCACCAGCCCCTCACAGAAGATCAGGTATGGACTTGCCCTCAGGGACTGAATACCTCCAGGAAAGGAGCCCTAGCTGCCTGATCCCCCCCCCACTCACTCTCACCCCCAGTCCTGTTTAAATACACTTAAACCCCACCCTGGCTTTCTAGCTCACTCCTGCAGGCTACTGCCAGCCAGCTGCTCAAGCTTTGAGTGACAACATCACTATCTCTCGTGAAGCACTTTCCCTATCTAGTGTAACTCCTTCTTCTAGCTTTCTATAGAATCACCAAGTACAGTGGTTAACTGGACAGCCTTTCTTTGGCACCAGTGTATCAGACTTGATGACAGAACCAAGCTGCCATGTTCCCTATCAAAGGGTGCTATCTACTTCTGCTCCTTGCTACCTGGCTTGGTACAGCTGGCACCAAATGCCAAGCTAGGCCACTGCTTCCCCCCCTCTGAACCACTATGGGTTAGTGATTGGCTGTCAAATGCACCTTCAGATACTGCCTCACTTGGCTGTGGGCAGCAACTCACTCAGCCTTACCCTTTAAACACAGGTGGCCATATGATCTCCCCTTTCTTAATGGTAGTAATGGTTAGTATACACTAATAATTAAACCAGTGTCCAACCACCTGAATCATATGAAGCCTCGTCGGCAGAAGGTTCGAGCCAAATTTAGCATAAACCTTTCTTCCAGAAAGGTCATCTTTATGCTCCTGCTCCTCTCTTGAAACATTCATTCGAACCCAGGCCCACTCACTTCAACAGGCCCTGGTGTTCATAAGGTTAAAGGTCTAAAAATAGCCTCACTGAACATCTGCAGTTTAACCGCAAAATTTTACCATCTTCAGGCATCGATGGCCCTCCACACCCGACATCCTCTGCCTAATGGAGACTTGGTTGACCAGTAGGATTAAAGATAGTGAAGTTGCTCTCAAAGGCTTCCAAGCATACAGGATTGATAGAATAGGCAAAAGAAGTGGGGGATGCCTCATCTATGCCAGGGACTCTCTGCAGTGCACCATCCTCACTGGAATCAGGGTGGCTGAGGACCATGAGATAATAGTGATAAAGGCACAGGTCAGTCAGAATGGCAAAACTCTTATACTTGCCACGATCTACGTACCCCCCAAGAAAGTCACAGCAGGCTTTCCCACAATCATGGACATTATCAGCACCCTTCCAAAGGGGATGGAGCTTGTCATTAATGGGGACTTTAACATAAACTGGGATGGAAAGGAGGCTGCCCCTTTCAGGGATCTGATAGCCACCTGCAGTCTGACACAATTTGTCACCTGCCCCACCAGGCAGAATTATAATATAGGAAACAGTACCCTCCTTGACTGGATCCTAGCAAGCTCACCACCCTGGATGTCTGAGATCAAGGTTCTCCCAGACACGCTAAGTGACCACTCCCCAATCACCTTCCTGTGGTCTAATAAATTTACCAAAACCCCACCCATCCTCATTGAAAGCAGGGTCTTGAGGAATGGTAAACTTGGAGCCCTCAAATCAGCCTTTGCCCTGCATGACTGGACTCCTATTGACCTGGCACCTACACTTGATCAGGCTCTCAGTTACTTCATTAAGGGCTTTAGAGCCATCTGTGACATCTATGCCCCACTCACCAAAAGAAAAATTCAGGGGCAGGCAAATGGCTGGATTGATGGGGAACTCCTCTCCCACCTGAAAGAAAAGGACATTCTCTGGGAGAAGGCCAGAAACACAGGTAGCAAACATGACTACCAGTGCTACAGAACAGCCAGGAACCACTGCGCCAAGCTAATCCAGCTCGCTAAAGCCAACTATCATAAGGCCCAGCTTTGCAGTTCTTGGGGTCATGGGAAAAGATTCTGGGATAACATCAAAAGCATCCTTGGAAAGGAGGACAAGAAGCACTCTCAGCTGCTCAGTATCAGTAACACCCCCACTACCGACCCTCTAGCTATTGCAGAAGCCTTCAATAAGGCCTCCACCAATCTTACCCCGGTGCTACCACCTGCCTATTTTCAAACTGATTTGAACCACTCTAATGGCGTATCTACCGAGTGTTCTCACCCGACCTTCTACTTTAAAAGGGTGATGGTGAAAGAGGCCCTTACTGTGGTCAAGAAAAAACTAGGTAAGACCAGACTGGGCATTGAAGGAATAGACATTGAACTTCTATCCCTCACCCTGGACATTCTTATAGTACCCATTACCATTCTATACAATAAGTCCCTGGCCCTGGCCAAATTCCCGGCAGTTTGGAAACAGGCCCCAGTTACGCCAGTGCATAAAAGAGGCAACAAGTCTCTGGTAGCCAACTACAGACCCATCTTGATCCTCTCCAACCTGTCCAAGGCACTGGAAAAGATTGTGGTGGGTCAACTCATTGACTACCTCAATAAGTATAATTTACCATGCCCCAACCAGCATGGCTTCAGACAAACTCACAGTACCACCACTGCCCTGCTGGACTACACGAACTATGCACATAAGGCCCTGGATGAAGACAAACTGGTGGAGTCTGTCTTTATTGACCTCACCAAAGCCTTCGATACAGTCAACCACCCCCTGTTACTGACCCAACTGCAAAACATGGATGTGGTGCCCAATGCCCTTTGCTGGTTGCAAGACTACCTGTTATGGAGAAATCAATGTGTCAAAATTGGGCAAACAGTATCCAGTGCAAAAGAGGTATCATTAGGGGTACCCCAATGATCACTACTGTGGCCTCTACTCTTCAGCCTCTTCTTAAATGACCTTCCCACAGCCTGTGACACCAAACTCATACTATATGCAGATGATGCTGTGCTCCTGAGTAGCAGCACGTCTCAGGCTGCCCTACAATCTGAGCTGCAGAACTCCTCCAAACTCGAGGACTGGTTCTGTAGTCATAAGTTGCTACTAAACTACAAGAAGACCAAGGCAAAGCTTATGTCCAGACCCCACAACAAAAATAAGCACCACCCCCACATCATCTCCAACTCATGCAGTTAGCCTCCGGAACAAGTTCACTTGTTCAAGTATCTAGGGGTCATAATAGATGATACCCTCACATTTGCACACCATATTGATTCTTTGGTCAAGACAGTCAGTACCAAGATTGGTGTCCTGTACAGGCACAGGCAACACCTCTCTCCAGGGGCCCTCCACCTCTCAGTCCACATTTCACTTATATCCACTATTGACTAAGGACTAGTGGTCTATGGGGCAGCAATGGATATACTGTAGCACTCAAGAGGGTTCAGATTTCACTCAACAAAGCCTGCAGACTCACCCTGGATGTTGAGTATGGCACTCACACATGTACTCTGTACAAACGTGCAAATTGGCTGTCATTAAGAAACAGGGTCAAATTCTAGACTTGTATCCTAGGGAAGAAGGCTCTGTTGGGTAAAACACCACCTTGTGTAGGCAGTTTGATCAAGGCGGCCAACTCATTACAGGTCACCAAAGGGAGGACGAGAGGGGCCTTGGCAATCCCCTTCTGTTGCACCTCATTTGGGCATCGTGCATTTGCCTACCGGGCTCCCCTGTGGATGAATGAACTCCCTGGGCACCTCTTGGCCACCAATTGTTTGGCACAATTCAAAACTGACCTCAAACAGCACCTAATAACACTCTCTAAGTGCACCTGCCTCTGAGTCCAGTCACACCTGCTCTCTCTGCCCCTCAGCAAGCACTAGGAAGGCCTCAGGTACCCCCTCCCTCTGTCCATTCTAATGACTTGCCTCAGCAATCAGTCTGCATCATGCTCCTTCGACACCCGCCACCCCACCTTCCCCCAACTCACAGTCCCATGAGTTTCCCTAACAGTCACTACTAATGCAGGCTGCATAAACATGCCCCCTCACATCCCACCATTTACTTTAGCATGTCTTCTCCACTCTGCCTCCCCTAACCCCACCATTTTTCCCTATACCTTATCGCCCTTCTTTGCCCACCCGCCAACTCCAACGCATTACATACCTCTGTCTCGTACCTCCTTTCTTCACCCCACTGCCAGCTATCCCTGTGCCTCTGAACTACTAACAAGGCACTCTATGAAACATAGAAACATAGATTTTGATGGCAGATAAGGACCACTTGGCCCACCCAGTCTGCCCATTTCCCTTCCTATTGGATAAGCTGCAGATTCTAGTTAACCAACAGCCTACTTCCTGCAATCCCCCCACTACAATTGCCTTATGTCTGTCCCATGCATGTTTGAATTCCCCCCACTGTTTTAGACCCAACAACCTCCCCAGGAAGGAGGTTCCATGCATCCACCACTCTCTCCGTGAAAAAAAATTTCCTCACATTACCCCTGAACCGTCCCCCCATTATCTTTAAATTGTGCCCCCTTGTTCTTACACATCTCTTTTTCTGAAAGATGCTACCCTCCTGGACTTTGTTGATTCCCTTGAGGTACTTAAAAGTTTATAACATGTCCCCCCTGTCCCTTCTTTCATCAAGGGTATACATATTAAGCTCTCTCTCAGTCTCTCGTCATATGGTTTCTGATGCAGACCCTGCACCATTTTAGTTGCCCTCCTCTGGACTGCTTCCATTCTGTCTATGTCCTTGCGTAGATGGGGTCTCCAAAACTGCACACAGTATTCCAGATGGGGTCTCACCAACTGTCTGTACAGAGGGATAACCACTTCCCTTTTTCTACTTGTGATGCCCCTTCCTATGTATCCCAGTATCCCCCTGGCTCTCCTTACTGACTTTTTACATTGCTTACCCACCTTTAGGTAATCTGATATGACTACCCCCAAGTCCCTTTCCATTTTTGCTGTTGTTAGTACCTCCCCTGCTATTGTCTACTCTTCTCCTGGGTTTTTGTTTCCCAGGTGCATTACTTTGCACTTCTTTGCATTGAATCTAAGTTGCCATGTGTCTGACCATTCCTCCAACCTTGCCAAGTCCCTTCTCATCCTTTCTAACCCCCCGTGTATCAACTCTGTTACAGATCTTTGTGTCATCTGCAAAGAGGCATACCTTTCCCTCCAGACCCTCTGCAATGTCACCTATAAAGATGTTAAAGAGGACTGGACCCAGTACTGAGCCTTGAGGTACTCCACTAGTAACCACCCTTTCTTCGGATTGTGTTCCATTCACTATTACCTTCTGTGTCCTGTTGTGCAGACAGTTTGCTACCCAGGCTACCACCCTGGAACCAACTCCCAGGCTGGCTAACTTGATTATTAGTCTTTTGTGCAGGACTGTGGCTGCCTATCCCCCTCCCTCACCCTCATAAAGTGTTTTTCTTCTTATTTTAACTTGTACCTATGTTTTGAGTTATTCTGTAAATTCTGAATCCAAGCTATATTATTCATTGTAATGTACCTTTGCTTTCTCCTGTTGTTCTTTGTTTTGTAATCTATGATGTGGAACCTTAGTAAAAGAGCTTGCGCTCAAAGGTCTTTTCCGAATCACTAAATAAATAAATAAATAACTTACGGAACGATATACATATACATCCCAAATTGAGACTGTTATAAATTAAATCTTTCTCCTCCAATATAACCAGCAAAAATCACTGGAAGCAGAACAAGATTTGCTACTAAAGGTACTAAATGCCAAACAAATCCTTTTGAGGATTGCTGTACCAGGCTACACAAAAGAACTATAGTGGAAATACAGGATGGAGCTGGTAACCTGATCTCAGACAATGATGGTATCCTAAGGGAAATAGAATGCCAAATAGGGGACCAACAGACACATTCTATTAGTTCATGTCTTCAATTTTCTTTTACAAGCAGCACAATTGTCCCCAGCTTAGCAGGGATCAAACAGAGCAGTAATTATAACTTATTACTGTTTCTGAATTAACAACTGTAACAACTCAGTTGAGGACGGGGCTAGCTTCTGGTTCAGATGAGTTACCAGGTGAAGTGTATAAGGTACTATACTGGGGGATTTAATGCCACATAAACTTTTAGAAGGTTTTCAGGCCTTTTTGGCGGAATTAAAGTTGCATGCTCAGATGTATGAAGGATTGTTAACATTCCTGTTTAAAAAGTAAACAGGACAGATTTGGATAACTGGAGGCAGATAACCCTTTTGAACTCTGATTTTAAGATCTTGACCAAATTATTAAGTAAAAGATTATCTACTGTGTTTGATTCTATTGTTCACCAAGCCCAGTTTTGTTCGGTCCCTGTCAGGAGGATGACAGATGCCCTTTTTTTGGTTAGGCAACTTATGGACAAAGGGGCACATTGGATTAGCAAAAAGTTATCTTATTAATTTGGACCAATCAAAGGCATTTGACAAAGCGTCTCATGCATTTTTATTTATTTATTTATTAGAAAAGTTGGATCTACAACCTTTGAGTCATGGATTCATTTACAAAGACACCTCGTCGCAGGGAGGGTAGACAGAGTTACATAGTGTGGTTACAACAGTGAGAACAGTACAGGTGCAGAACATTAAACACAGCGTACACATAGGTTACATAATAATGTTATTTATAATAGGTTACAGTCAAATACAAGGTACCCAAGGGTTATATTGGGGGTACATGGGATCATTGGGTTTTATGGCAATGCTTGGAAGCATATAGTTTTCCAAACAGCTTTATAGAATGGATTAAATTATGTCATTCGCAGGCTTATGTTAGGCCATATGACAACAAGTGGCTGGGCCAGACATGTGCCATCAGGATAGGAGTCAGGCAAGGATGTCCACTTAGTGCATTATTTTATATTTTGACCCTTGGTCCCCTGCTTAGAATATGTTTTTCATCTCCTAAGCTGAAAGAAATTCAGTATGGGTCACAACCATCTTTAAAAGCTATTGCATATGCAGATGATTTAGTTTGAATGGTTAATAATAAAGAATCAGAAGAGCTGGCATGTAAACCAGTACAGTCACTTTCTACTATATCAGGAGCAGAGGTGAATACTCTGAAAAGTAGTTGTATCTCCTTACAAGAGATAAATATCCCTAACCACACCATAACAGATATTAAGGTTGGCACTAAACCATGTAAGATATTGGGTACTTTTTTTTTGGTCAAGGAGATATGGCGAGGTACAATTGGGAACTGCAAATCAACAAAGGACAGCAATTAGTAAGATATGGAATAGATGGCACATGAGCAAGCAGAAATGTGTTTATCTCATTAAAACCTTTTTAGTTTCTGTGTTTTTGTATTTTTATGTTATGTTTACCCCATACCTAAACACTTTGAAACTGCATTATATTATTGTTTTTTCCCAATGCCTATGGGGTAGTCAGTTAAACCCTGTAAAGAGAGTTATTACATATTTGGAAAGAAAGAAGGAGGAGTGGGAATGTTACATACACTGGTGTTTTGGGGGAATATTTTTTTGTATGCTAATGAAGTATCTATTTTATGTAATGGTACAGCACAGTGAGTATTTTGGGATGTTCCTTCCTTAACAGAGATCTTACACGATTGAAAGACTAATGTGTTTAGACATAAAAATAAGAGAGTTCAGAAATTAAATTCAGGGTGGACATATTGTTTTGATTATGTGAAAAATTGTAGGTGACTGTTCAAGAAGTCCTTAATACTTCTAGGAGAATTTTGTATAAATCAAGTTATATTGAGATACTGTATATTTTGGAAACTCCCTTTGAACATCTCCCAAGCACAGAACAGGAAGACATTAATATCTTATTGATAGATTCATGAATTCCAAATAAAATGTGGGATGTTGTGTGGTTGGGGGTTCAGGGGAAAATCAATGTTAAAAGAAACCAGAAACACAAGGAACTATCAGAAAGGTATTGTCCCCGTGAAACATGCACTAATGAGGTACAGACAATGGACCATCTATATTTTTTTTCATGTCTTTATATAGTGGAATTCCGGGCTATATTAGCTGATAAATGGCAAAATTATATTTTTTACATATAACACCAGCTATGCTGTATAGAGGGAATATCCCATCTACATGGATACAGTATAAAGATAGTAGTATACGAGAATTAATGGCCAGTCTCCTGTACTGGATATGCCCAATCTGATGTAAGTTAGTACTACAGCAGAAGCTGGTTACCCCTCAGAATTATTTTTCATTATTCAAAAGAACTTACAGTCTATTGAACAAACTGAATTAAAATTGATTAACAGAGTCCTTTGACACACTAGGTGGGATGCTTTCCAGTGGTTAGGATAGGATGTTTATTATTTAAGATATGGCTAAAATCTGACTGGAAAATTAAGTGAATGTTATAGTTTTTATAAGTTTCCTTTTATCTGTTTGCAGCTCTATTATAAAATGTGAAAATGACTTTTCTTTTATATGCTGTATTCTGTGTTTAGATGTGGTTTTCTTTAATATATTCTTTATGATTTACAAATATATTTGACTTTAAATATATTAATTAAACATTTCCCTTCCCTTTTTGAGAAGTGGCATGGGATCTTTAACATTCATCTGAACAACCAGACAGGACCTTGGTTTAACATCTTATCTGAAAGAAGGCACCTCAGGAGTGCAGCATAAGTCAGTACTGGGATTTAACCCTAGTGCCAGGGTGGAGATAGAACCCACAGCCTTCTGATCTTCTGGCCTCAAAGGTGAGTGTACAACCTGCCGAACCACTAACACTGCACAGGGGCCACACTAGTCGACAGAACCAAATGTGACCTCTGTTCATCTCAGTCCTCCACATCCTTGGAGTCCCCGCTGGAAAATGGAGGGGTGGTTGCCTTGTATCCCTGGAGGTGCAGCACCATTTGCCACAGTGGTCCGTAATACCCTGTTACAGAAAGGAGAGAAAATGGCCATGAGTGATGGGAACATGACTGGATGATGTTGACAACAGCAGACACACACACAAGCACCACAATTGCCAGCACAATATACCTTTGATGGTTCAGCATCTACCCACATATCCTCTGCCTCATCTTGCAGTGGACATCAGACATACCCACCCTCCACGACAGGTGACATGGGAGGTTGAGGTGTAACTTGTGCCACCATGGTGCCACCACAGGCAACACAGCCCCATTTGGCTGTGCCCACTGCTCCAGGGAGATGATGATGCCTGGTTGCCTCTGGAAGTCCTGCAGAGACACAAAGGGACAGCAGAAAGTTAATTGCACAGCACAATACACCCTGAACACACACACATACATCACAAGTAGGGGGAACACATAGGGCACAGCACATAGGGGCACCCGTGGTGGACAGCACATGACATACTCCACAGGTGGGCGTGCAATAAGTAACAGGTGTACACATCATGGGTACCCCATTTGTCCAGAACCTATGAGACAGGACAGCACAGTAGCACACAGTAGGGTAATAACACATCCACTCACTTTCCTGGGCTCTGTCACCTGCCAGTGGGTCCTCCCAGGGGTCATTAGTGTATGTAGTGGCAGACACCTGCTCCAGTTTGCAGGGGTACATACCTAGCAACCCAACCTCAAGCACAATCATGCCCCCATAGTGTGGAATACTTTCAGCTGTCATGTTTAGATGTAGACTGTCATGTCGGGTGGTGATGCCCAACAATGTGTGTGACCTCCTGGGTATGGCAGGTCATGGTCCACTTAAACAGCCTGGCAGTATTCTCTCAAGATGTGTGGAGGATCCTGTGTCCAGGTAGCATGGTTGTACCTTTGACTTGTCTTCCATGTGGCCTACGGTCCCTGGATAACTCCAGGCCTTGCTGCCCCTGTGTGTCCCCCAGGTCCCCTGGCATGTAGGTGGCCTCTGATCCTGGGATGCAGACTGAGCCCCTGCCACCTGTGTTTCTGTTAGACTGGTAGATGCCTGGGGAGTCACGTGATGCCAGCTCTGTAGGAGCAGTCTGATCCTTCACCTCCAGCCTCCCCTCGGCATTAAAGTTGATATTTTAAACTTCTCGGGGTACTAGCGGCTTTATTTCGGTCTTTGTAGTAGCACTAAGTTATCCGGTCAGCTATCTTGGCACTTTGGCGTATATGGAAGAAGAGATGAAGAAAATACGTCCGACACAGCGCCTGCGTCACCGCGTAAGGCCCAGCCAGAAAAGCCGAGAGTCACAATGGAAAATGAATGCCCCGAAAGTAGTGGCTTTATTGGTGAAAATGAACCCCTGACCCTCGCCCAGTTCCTGGCGGAGTTCAAGCCTTTTAGAGCCGAATTGGGGTCGATTGCGGAGGAATTGAAGGTGGTCACGTCGGTGCTGGAGGACCTATCAAGGTGTACTGGGGACACCGAAGTTAAGGTTTCTTCATTAGAGAAACAGGTCTCGAAGCAGGAACCAGAGCTAGTTAATCTTCGGCAGAAGGTCTCCAGGATGGAAGCAAAATTAGAGGATCTAGAGGGTCGGAGTCGGAGGAACAATTTAGTGATTATTGGCCTTCCGGAATGAGAAGAAGGAGCCGACCCGACCCTTTTCGCCCAGGGCTTCTTTAAGGAACTGGTAGGCCCGACGCCCTTCGGGGAGAAGTTTATAATTGAACGGGCGCATCGGGCTTTGCGAGCAGTGCCAGCTTTGGGTGCCCCCCACGGATTTTCATCGTCCGCTTTCTAAATTACCAGGAGCGCCAATTCGTGCTATTGAAGGCTAGGGAAAGAAAGGAGCTGAGCTGGAAGGGAACCCCCATCAGAGTCACACAGGACCTGCCTGTTACAGTGAGACAGAGGCGTGCGGAGTATCATCCGCTGGTTTCAAAGTTGATCCCTGCAGGCATCAGATTTAAGGTATTGTACCCTGCGAAGTTGCAGGTCTTACTTGACGGCAGTGGCCACATTTGAGGACGTCTCTGCTGCTGGTATGGTCTGGCAACCGCCCTCCCGGATCTCTTTAAGTAACCATGGAGAGTTGTTGGAGAAGATGGCCTGATTTCTGTTCCTTTTTGACACTGCTTATGGCTAAGGGACCCCTCGATGGATAGGGGTTAACGTCCCTGCTTGGCTTCGACTTTAGCTCACTCCACCTAGACTGAGGACTAATATGGGTAGTGTTTGTGCCCAAAACTAAAGGAGTGCAGTCTTTTTGTTTCTTTTTTTTTCTTTTTCTTTCTGTTTTTTCTGTCCCGAGTGCAGGGCTCGCTCCGGAGAAGCAGTTTAAATGAGTGTAATGTCAGCTCTTGGCGGGCAGTAAGTGGCACTGCTTTTGAATGGGGGGCGCCTCCTCGATGATGGTCAACAGAGAATCATGTAATTACATGGCCATGCTGAGGAAAATGCTGTTGCCGTGTCGCAACTCGCCCCTCAGTTCTGGAAACTGTCTTAACAACGTGGTAGAGCACCTTATCTCCTTTTGGGACGCGGGCTGTGCCCTGGGTGCATACGGATGGCTGCTGAAAAGGGGGAAATTGGACTGGAAGGGGAACGCATGGATACCTATGTGGACTGTGATAGCTTGCCTCCCTGAAGTGGTAGTGTGGACAGACTGAGGAATGGAGCCGAGTTCTGTGTTATGTTTTACTTCCTCGGCCCGGGGGCTAATTACGCTTATCTGGTGACTGGATGTACATTTTACTGTAATTCCATCGGGGCTATCTATGCCTTTTTCGAGCCACAGGCTACTCCGGATGAAACTCTACCAGGATAATGGACATTTTTTCCATTTTCTGTCTCTCCCCCCTTTTTTTTTTTTTTTAAGAAAATGTGAAGCTATTGCAAGGACGCTTGAAGTTCTTTAATTGAATTATGGAATGCTGGTTTGTGTTGAATTTGGGGAAATATGGTATGGTTGTGGGGGGGATGAGGATTGGGACTTAAGGGGAAAAGAGTTTTGTGGAATACATAAGGGGTATATACCGTGGATAGAGGGTTCATTACAATATAGGTATTAATAAAGGGTTTGATTAAATGGTCAATTTGCAATGGCACGCTGGGGGGTGGGGGAAGGGCTAGCTTGATGGAGTTATGGACGTCATGGACCAAAGAGTGTTGGGGGTGGGGGGATATTCAAGGTGGGACATGGAGGGTGTTGTTGAGGGTTGAGTTACTTAGTTTCGTATATACTGGTTTATTATTGATACTATTTGTAGGGGTATGCAGGGTGGTGGGGGAGGTTATAATCATGGGGTACTGGGGTGGGGTTTAGGATCTGCTCACCCTGATGTCGGACCTGAAATGGAATACAGAATAATTGAGAAGGGAATTAGAGGGAGTTATGTGGAATTCCGGGAAAATGGTTAGTCTCTTGGAGTTTTGTACGTGGAATGTTAAGGGAGTTAGGCAAAAGATAAAGAAATATAAGATTTTAAAGCACTTGCAATTATTAAACGGACAGATAATGTGTCTGCAGGAAACCCATCTGCTCGAGAAGGAACTAAATACACTTAGATGTCAGTATATTGGTCAGATATTTGGGGCGGGTTTCAGTACGGCTGGAAGAGGGGTAGCGCTTTTATTACACAGAAAGGTGGCTTTTGTATGTGAAAAGCAATTTGTGGATCCGGCAGGCCGCTATATTTTGGTGATGGGGCTTTTAAATCAAACAAGAATAGTATTGGGCAGTGTTTACGGGCCCAATGTAGATTCCCCTGGGTTTTTCACGAGCTTACTTGATATCTTAAGCCCGCTTTCACCAGTATCCGATAGTCCTTGGTGGAGATTGAATTTGCCATTCACTCCAGACCTGGATAAGGAAGGTAAGAGAATTCAGGGTTATCTCCAGCTCAGAGAGCTATTAGGAGTTGGCTGATAGCTTGGGGTTATGCGATCCATGGAGGGTTTTGCATCCCGCAGGTAGAGAATATACATTCTTATCGGAAGTTCATAAGTCCAGATCTAGGATAGATTATTTCTTGGTGAGTAAAGGGCTGTTGACAGGACTGGTGAATTGTAATATTGCACCTGGAATTTTTTCTGACCATTCCACGGTTTGCTGTTCCCTTAATTTGACCCCTAACACTTCTAGACAGACTGCTTGGAAGCTGAACAATCAGGTTCTACGGTCTGCAGAAATAAGGGAATATGTTGGACGTAGGATTGAACAATATGAGACGGAGAATAATCATCTTGCTATCAGGGGAGATTTGTGGTGGTGTGCATTGAAGTGTGTATTAAGAGGGGAGTTTATTAAGTTAGCAGCAGTGAGAAAGAAGAAGAGGGAGGAAAAGACTAGATCTCTTTTGGTACTATCAGGGATATTGAAAAATCTATCAAAGAGTACATCGGAAGAGACTAGGGAACTATTATGTAAATTAAGGCCATGAATATGAGGGTATTCTGGGAGAGAAAGCAGAATATGCGATTTTGAAAACCAAGGCACTGTATTTGCATCAAGGGGAGAAGTCAGGCAGGCTTTTAGCGATGAGGTTAAGGGCGGTGGAGGCATCTAGGATAATTCAGAGTATCACGTCTAATGTTGACGGTATGGTTAAAACAGCACCTATGGAAATTGCTAAGGAGTTTGAAGACTATTATAAGGATTTGTATAGCCCTATGGCCCCGAGGCCTGGTAAACAGGAAGTAGAGGATTTTTTGGATGCATGTAACCTCCCTCAGGTCTCAGAAGACCAAAGGAGAGAGCTCTCCCTTCCGATTTCAGAAAAAGAGATTTTGGAAGCAATCAACACGCTTTCCAATGATAGGGCCCCTGGTCCGGATGGATTCACACCTAATTTCTATAAAAGTTTTGCGACCCTGTTATGTCCTGGGTTAAGCAGATTATTTCAGAGTATTTTGACTCAGGACAAAGTAGATGGGTATCTTTTGAAAGCCCTGATAGTGCTTATTCCGAAGGAAGGAAAGAAGCCAGATAAAGTTACAAGTTATAGACCAATCTCCCTGATCAACTATGATATTAAGATTTTAGCGAAGGTTCTAGCCTCAAGGTTGTCCAGGGTCCTGTCTAGGTTAGTTCATCAGGATCAGGTTGGATTCATGAAGGGTAGGCTGGCATTGGATCATTTAGTAGAATTGGTTCATGTTTTCTCCGCCTCCAGAGACTGTAGATTTCCATGTGTTTTGATGTCAGTGGACGCGGAAAAAGCATTCGACAGAGTGGATTGGAAGTTCCTAGAGATTACTATGGAAAAATTTGGCTTCCCGGCTCAGTTTATCAAGTCTGTGTTTGCCTTATACAGGGATCCAACGGCTAAAATATATTGCAATGGGTTTTTTTCGGCAAGATTTTTGCTAAATTCCGGCACTAGGCAGGGGTGTCCCCTATCACCCCTTTTATTTAATTTATACTTGGAGCCCCTCCTTATTAGATTGAGATTAGATTCCAGGGTTAGGGGGATTAGAGTTGGCTCACAGGAGCTTAAGGTTTCGGCATATGCAGATGACATTTTATTACATCTTGCTGAGCCAAATACTTCAGTCCGAGCAGTGCTGGAGGTTATTGAGGAATATAGTAAACTGTCTAACTATAGGATCAATATAGGGAAAACCCAGATTTTCCCTCTGAACATGAGAGTATGTAGGTCGGAAATGTTGGAACTGGGCTTGCAATGGACTCCGCATATGCTGAAATATTTGGGTATATACCTGGCCAGGTCGGATCGTAAGCTATTCAACATTAACTTGGATGCTATTAGGAATACGGTCAAACAAGACTTGCTAAGGTGGAGCGGACTACCGCTATCTCTTTGGGGCCGGATTAGTATAGTTAAAATGAATATCCTGCCTAGGATTTTTTACCCACTCAATATGCTTAATGTTCTGTTGCCCCAAAGATGGTTCACTGAGCTGCATGTACTGATTTCTGATTTTATTTGGATGGGAAAAGGCCTGTAGGGCATATAATAGGCTAAGCGCTCCTAGGAAAAAGCGGTCTAAAACTTCCACATTTTGGATTATATTACTGGGCAAGTAGTCTGTGTAAATATTTGAAATGGGTGGTTCCTGTTAATAAATTTGACTCTCTGCCTTATGTCCCCTCGTGGGTTAAATTGGAAATCAAGGTGATCAAGGAGGCAGGATTGGACCCGGTCGCCTTTCTTTATTCCACTCCTAAGAAGCTACCTCCCAGGCTGGTTAATAGCCCAATTGTAAATTTTTTGCGTATTCACAGACAGTTTTGTGGTAAAATTGGGTATGCTCCGGATAGGGATAGACATCAACGGTATGTCAAAATTAGAACACCTGAAAATTGGAGGAAAATGATCTACGAGGTAAGTGGATGCCCCAGTTGGAGGGGCTGCAATTTTGATTTAATGGAAGAGAACCATGTACTCCCAATTAAGGAGATCTAACGGCGCATAATATGGAGACTAACCAGGTCTTTAAATTATACCAGCTTACCCATTTACTGAAGCAAGTGGAACAACCTCCGAGGGGTGTGTAGATGGGACCTGGTTTGAATCTAGCTGCTAAGTAGTGTGGAACTGCACGCGGGGTTTCAGGGGTATATAGAAACTCTAGACCTAAGTTTTAGGGATCTGGATTACACACCGAGGTATTGGGCTAACTGCATGGGGGAGCAAGAGCGAGATTGGAAGTGGTTTGAAGCATATACAAGTATCTCAGACAGGATAGGTTAAGGGTGATGCAGTTTCATTTCTTGAACAACTTATTTTGGACCCTACTAAATTATTTAAAGTGGGCGCTAGACGGACCAAAATTGTTTTCGGGGGTTGTAAGGTGGTTGGAGACTTATATCATATTTTTTTGGGATTGTCCCCGATAAAGCAATTGTGGATGCAGATTAAGCAAAGAGCGGACCGCTGTTGGGCATAGAACAGTATTTTACCCTGACATTTGTTTGATAGGAGACTACTCTGGTATTGAGTTTAGGGTGCGTGGGTCTTATATGGCTTTGATCTCAGGATCGCTTAAAAGGGTGGTTTTAGCGACATTGGATGACTGAGTCCCCAATTTCATACACGGAATGGTTGCAGGAAATGCTTTTAATTTGAATATATAGAGAGATGGGGAGCGGTAGAGACAACAGGTCTCAGGTTTTGAAGAGACTTGGAGTGGTTTGGCGTTATACCTTCCCAAGTATTAAACTCTTAGTAATGTGAAGAAAATGACGAGCGGGTGAGCAGATCTTCCAGGGATGGGCGGATAAGGGTGGGAAGTTTAGGGTATGGGGGTAGGGGGATTTTGTGCTAGAGGGGAAAAGGGAAAATTTTGTGACTTGTGTACATTTTGTCATGTGCTTGGGTGGGATTATATAACATGGTTCTTTTTGAATATGTATGATGTGTTACTCAAGAATTTCTATCACAATAAAAATTTTAAATTTAAAAAAAAAAAGACTGGTAGATGCCTCAGTGTCAGCACGCTGCATGTGTGTCCAGGGTCTGTGGTGCTGGTGCGTGGCAGCTGGTGCAGCCTGGCACTTTGTGCCATGGCAACTGGGCCATATGTGTGTTAGCAGGGTGGTGCATATGTCTGTACCCCAGGCCCTGTGTGTCTACCTGGTGGCATCTGGGATGTCACATCCTACCTGCCAGGGGGACAGGCTAGCTGGCTGTGTTGGCCCTGGATAGTAAAAAGTGTGCTATCTACTCCAGGAGGTCTCCAGTTTCTTTGTGGGCATGTTGCACTAATGCATCTGCATGGTCAGGTCCTGAAGGGCATCAGTGTTTTCCTGCTGGGCCTCCAGGCAGTCCTGTTCCAGCTGCCATAGTTCAGGATAGAAGGTCTGCATGACACACTGTGGTGCCATCCTGCACACCTGGCAGGTTGGCTGTTCTTAGGGTCCCTCATCCCTACTGTCTGCATACCCTTGTGGGGTAGCACATTGGCCCTCTATGTCCCCGAGCTGTGTGTGTGAGACAGAAGCTTGTCCTACATGGCTGAACACATGGGACTGTGTCAGTTGCTCCTCATGACCTTGTCCCATGGCACTAGGCAGCAGGCTGTGTAGTGGCTGTGGGGTTAGTCTGGGGCAGTGGGGTGTTTCCTGTCTCCTGTCAGGTGACTGGGCCAGGTTCTGCATCTCCAGCATGGTCTCTGAGTCAGTGTCCTTCATGGTGGACATCTCCAGCACCATGTCCTATGTCCCCCTGTGCTGTACCTGTGGACAAGAGTACATTGTCTGGCTATGTACAGTTGTATTGGGAGGCTGCTTGAAGTGAGAGAGGCCCCCGCTATAGAGGCCTTTAAGAGTTGTCTTAAGACCTTTTTATTTGTGCAGGCTTTTGGAGTTTAAGTTATATGTATGATATTTTAATTCTAATGTACACGGTATGACATACTGTATAGTTTTTGTGCGGTGCCCAGAGCCTTTGGGCTTGGGCGTCTTTTTAAATAAAATTGACTTTGACTTTGACTTTGACATTAACATGCATTCAGCTGGCTGCAATGCAGAACACATACCTGCACCATCTGTGTCTGTGTTCCCCTTTTCATTCTCCTCCATGGCCATTGCTGGCAGTGCATGGGGTGGTGGCTGCGGTCTCCTAATCTGCATATTGCGAGACATGACTATTGGTTATGTCGTTCAGTCATATACCTCACATCCAGCATCCCTGCACTGTGCCCCATACCTGGCATGGTGTCAATGCCCTCCATCTCCCCTTGCAGGCCGACCTCAGAGAGGGTGTCAGCCAAAGTAACCAGTTAGAATAGTGCTGCAATAATAGTGCAGGGAAAGAGAGAACAGTCTGGAGAGCACTCCCACGGACAGCGATAGGGGTTTAATAGCACTATGCAATAAGCACAGCGCAAGTAACTGTCTGTGCTGCTAGGGAATGGCTGAAGGCAGAGGATTTCAGGATGCTGGCCGAGCTGTTCCCATGGTAGGGGCGGACTAAGTCAAGGAGCAACTCAGCATAATGGTGTTAAGAGGCCAGGGTTCTAATCCTGGTTTCCCTTTATTTCTTCATTGGATTTATTTTTTTTTTTTACAAAGGGTCATGGAAATAGTATTCCACGGCATCACGCATTTGTCTTTCTCCGTGATCCCCCCACTCCCTGAGTGAGAATCTTTTTGTTCAGGGTGTTGGGTGTGGAGCCCTCCACATAAAAATATATTAAAACAGAGTGTTGGTGCTCTGTGGTGCAGCAGCATTCTGTCCTGCCACTGTGGTGGAGAGCACTGTCAATACAACGTTGTAGTGGATGGCACTGTTATTCACAGCACTCTTCTGTTCCAGAGCCATCAGCCACCATCCTCTCTATGCACAACAGTGTTGACACTTGCATGAGTGGTCGCTCACCTGTGCCACACTGTGCCATTCCAAGGAAGCAAGCTTTTGCTTTATGGCTGACTGGAGGTCATGCCACTTGTGCTTGATTGCCACAAGTGTCCATGCTTCCAGACTGACTATGATGACATCAGCCTGGATGTCACACCATTTCCTGGCCTTGACATCCACCAGGAACTTCAGGAAATCCACTCCATACAGCACACCATAGTAGTCTTGGGTGTCTGAGACCATGGCTGCCACCTGGCCATCCATGAAATTGTTGGACTGGGCCCTGGTGGTAGAATACGATATATGCCCTACTTGGCTCTCAGACCACCCTTGGCCTGGGTGTGCAGCCTCTTGCAGGGGTATGCTTGGCACTGGCACATCACCTGTATCTCTGCAATCCACTGTTGCATGCTTTTCCATTACAATATTCACCTCCTTGTGTCCACACAAGGTGGTGCACATGCCCATATATGGTGGGGTCTAGGGGCAGGGACGTATATGCTTGGGATGTCCCACTGTCCCTGCATAGCATTGCATGCCCCAGTTTGCCACACCTCCACCTTGGTTCCCATGGTGTGTGCCTTTGTGAATGCCATGTGTTTTCTTGGCCAGCTGGGGCACATAGCTGTGCACCCTCATTAAGTTGCATTTCCATGCAGTTTCTGCACTTTTGTGAATAGGGCCCAATGGTGGGAGTGTAAATTTGGGGCAAACATATGCGCCACATCACAGCAGCACTGCCATACACAGAAAGAGCACTTAATAGTCAGAAGGAGGAGTTACCGCTGCCACAATGTAAATGACAGTTAAGAGATATGATAGGGTTCACAACCACTAACACCTGGGTTATGCCAACCACTGAGTTTTGATTATGGCATAGTGCCAGTTGCATAGCACTATGTCATGGACAGAACTCCATAGCACATGCACTACTGCCATTGTCACACTCCCACCCACCTAACCCTTATGTGTAGGCTTGCTTCAGGATCACTGAAAGTTTACATTTTCTCACCCTCCATCTGTCCTTAGTGATCTTGTGCCCCTCTCTATAATCACAACCCTCAAGTAGTCCCTGGCATCCAAAGGATCTTGCTGTTTTTAATCCCATTCTGGATCCTTTTTTCCCTGTTGCATGTGTGTGCCTCCTGCAGAACTGTTTCAAACTGTTTTACAGGTTGCAATGGCACTGTGGCTCCTCACTTACTGTGCTGGGGCTGGCATGCAGGAGAGTATATCTCAGAACATAATTTGCATATAGAGATGCAGCAAAGTTTTAATTCTTCAATGAAATTGCACAATTTGGGTCATTCGGGATTTGCAAATATTTGCAAACATTTTTGTTGATGCATGAATTATACTGGTCCATTTTTACATAACAAAACAGTGTACACTCCCTCCTCTGCCCACTGTGCTGTAAGTTTCTAACCCTCCTTACCCCCCAGATACTTTTTAATAAACCCTCACATCCCCCACTAGCACCCTCCTCCCCTCTACCTTGGTAAATTCATATTTATAATACTGCTTTACCATTCCCTAGCCACCTTTCAAAAAATACTTCCCCCCACCTCAACAGAATCCAGTGTTTCAGACAGCACTCCACACTTAACCACTGTCTGGTCCTATCCCCTTCTTCCCCCATCAGCACCCCCAAAAATCCATTTTTTATGACCTATAAATAAAGAAAACCATCCCCATGTGAAGGCTGTCCTCCCTTGTCAGTGTTCAAATTGGGAATGGCATGAATTCATGGTGAAGTCTTTGCTTACAGTAAAACCTGATTAGCTGAACATGCACGAATCAGGTTTTACCAGGAGCAAAAATATCACCACTCATTCATGCTATTACTGATGTGGACCCTGAACAGAGCTGATGCTCTGCACTGGGGACAGTTTTCTTTGTTTACAGGTCCTAAAAAAAATTATTTTGGGGGTGCTGGTGGGAAGAGGTGGTGGGGCCCAGAGGGGATTGGGTGGAGGTGTTATCTGAAACAATGGTCAAGTGGGGAAGATGGGGTACTGTGTTTTGGCATGTGGGTGGGGGTAAGAGTAAAAGAATATTATTTAGGGTGGCGGGACAGGAGGATGCTAGCAGGCAGATGGAAAGGGAATTCATCATAAAACGTATCTGGGAGGTGGGAGGGGGCTTGAAACTTACAGTACAGTGGGTGGGGAAGAGAGTTTATGCATATTGTTTTGCTTGTTACTGGCAAAAGCAGCCAAAGGACTGCAATTCACATTGTTTTCAGTGCTATTTTCACTGGCATAGTGCCTAGTTCATCTGGCAAAAACTACATACAGTAAATTGCCTAATTCACCAGTGACATGCAAATTTGCTGGACAAATATTGACACTTCACCATGTGAAAACAATGCTAATTGCAGGCATCAGTGGATCAAAGTAGGACAAATGCAAGTATTCCTTTGCAAAGCAAATTTTGCGGACTTTGCTCTCTTTTCTTACATGTTGGCTGGTGACTAAGTGTAAGCAAAGTGAAAACAAGTTGCCAAGAGGAGCACTAGGCAAAGTGCTGCTACCTCATATAACCCTTCACCTAGTGCTTCATGTTGTGAAGTGTCCACTTCATAAGGTGAAGACTACATGAGATGGCACTTCACTCCTTAAGTGCTGCATTGCATAGTGCGTCACCTGGCAAAGATTCCATAACTGTTACTTCATGGAATTCTTTTAGTTTAAAAAAAGAAATGTTTCCTTCCCACATACCCTTGTGGTTCCCTATCCCACCCTCCTCTCCAGCCCTGAGTAGTAACAATCAAGACACACTTTGCCCCATACACTCAGCAGCACCCAGTTTCACCCTTCCCCCCAGCCCTGATGCAATCAGTAACCGCTAGCCTTCTTCCCACCTGCTCACTGTACCAAATACCAGCCTTCTTCCAGCCCTGCAGAAAAGACACAATTATATCTCCCCCAATAAGTCATCACTGAACCCACCATCCACCCTCCCATGCAACTTAGAAAAGGATACAATTGTGGCTTTGTGGATGTTGACTGGCACAACCCCTCCTTTCACCTCCTCAGTAATCAGCTTTTTACTAAGATAACCATGCCATTTGTTCAGAAGTTATTCAGCTGACTTTATAAGAGGAGGGGCTGTGCATGTTGCCATATGCTATGATGCAGTTAAGTCCTTTTTGGGTGGCATTGGATGGAAGGTGGGTAGGATGCTGAGTGAATGGGGGCAGGGGTTTGTCATTGTGTCTTTTTTTCCAGGGCTGGGATGAGAAGATAGGGTTGGGGCTGCTGATTGGAGATGTTGGGAAGTTTTAATCCACTGGAGAACTTAAGTAGAATTTGTTAAATTTGCCTTTGTGGATAAACTTGCAGTTTTGGTATTTACTATGGAATTTGCCTTTGGCAGCTTCACCTGGAAACTTTGCCTATAACATTTCTCTTGGGGTACACAAAGACGAGGTTTAGTCAAACTGAGGCTACTGGTGAACAAGTGTCTCAAGGTCACATCGAAGAGCTTCTGCAGGTCACATGGTTCAACTGTGCATAAAGTAAGAGAGCTCCGCTTTCCGTTTTTGCATTGTTAGATAGTGGAGGACCGCAGAAGCGTGACAGCATTCATAACAGAGATTTCTAAAGTGAAACCTTATTTTTTTGCCATTTTTTAAGCATTTTTTTTCCATTCTCTATCAATTCATTGTGTTCTTATTAGAAACACAGAATTTGACGGCAGATAAGGACCACTTGGCCCACCTCATCTGCTCATTTTCCTACCTAATAGATAAGCTGCAGATCCTAGTTAACCAACAGCGTACTTCCTCCTACCCCCCACTAGGACTGCCTTATGTCTGTCCCATGCATTCTTGAATTCCCCCACTGTTCTTGACTCCACAACCTCCTCAGGGAGGCTGTTCCATGCATCCACAACTCTCTCTGTAAAAAAATACTTCCTTACATTATTTCTGAGCCGTCCCCCTCCTCTATCTTCAAATTGTGCCCCCTTGTTCTTGCACATCTCTTTTTCTGAAAGATGATACCCTCTTGGACTTTGTTGATTCCATTAGAGGTACTTGAAAGTTTCTATCATGTCCCTCTAGCCCTTCTTTCCTCAATGGTATACATATTAAGCTCCTTTAAAGACAAAAGAACCTCTGTGCAAACACTGAGGCAAAGGGTTACCCAAAGGGCATTTGGCTGGGAAGCCAAGTTTCAAGAAAAATACAAAATCACATGCCCCACAATGCAAAAGCATCATGGGCTACATATACAAATCACCATAGAGATGTTATGCTGGTCTAACTTTAAGCAGAATTGCATGGTGCGAAAGCCTCTCACACACAGTCTGCAAAGAGGCTAACAGAAGACATAGACAGTGTTTGAAGTCCTACCAGGACTCATCAGTATGCCTCGTCTGTTTGGCTTACCCCAGTGGAGATGGACCAGCTACCCTTAAGACAGTGTGCCTTGGATATGTTAATGTTGAACCCATCAAAATAAAAACTATTTAAAGACAAAGAACCTCTGTGCACAAACACTGAGGCAAGGGAGTTACCAAAGGGCATTTGGCTGGGAAGCCAAGTTTCAAGAAAATACAAAATCACACATGCCCCACAATGCAAAGCATCATGGGCTGCATATGCAAATCACCACAGAATGTTATGCTGGTCCAACTTTAAGCAGAATTGCATGGTGTGTTAAAAGGCCTTCATATAGCCTGCAGCAGGCACAGAATACACAGACACGTGTTTCATCCTACCAGGACTCATCAGTATGCTCTTCGTGTCTGTTTGACACCCCAGTGGCACGGTCTATGTCTTCTGTTAGCACCCTTTGCAGACTGTGTGAGAGGCCTTTCGGCACCATGCAATTCTGCTTAAAGTTGGACCAGCATAACATTCTGTGATGATTTGCATATGCAGCCCATGATGCTTTGCATTGTGGGGCATGTGTGATTTTGTATTTTCTTGAAACTTGGCTTCCCAGCCAAATGCCCTTTTGGGTAACTCTTTGCCTCAGTGTTTCATGATAGAGGTTCTTTTGTCTTTTAAATAGTTTTTATTTTGATGGGTTCACACAATATATCCAAGGCACACTGCCTTAAGGGTAGCTGGTCCATTCCACTGAGGTGTCAAACAGACGAGGCATACTGATGAGTCCTGTTAGGACGAAACACGTGTCTATGTCTTCCGTTAGCACCCTTTGCAGACTGTGTGAGAGACCTTTCGGCACCATGCAATTCTGCTTAAAGTTGGACCAGCATAACATTCTGTGGTGATTTGCATATGCAGCCCATGATGCTTTGCATTGTGGGGGCATGTGTGATTTTGTATTTTCTTTAAGCTCCTTTAGTCTTTCTTTATACGTCTTCTGGTGCAGTAAATTAGTTGTACTTTATAATCTTTCTTTGCAATATTTTTTTAAGTTAAGCTCCCCCTGTGCTTTACCTTCCCCCCCCCCATCTAATCTGTCTGAAAGTCTCATTCTCTGTCTCTTTCTCTTTTAAAAAAGGAATATCACTCTCGTGTGGGTCATGTAAGGACTCATGGCAGTGGATGGGGTGACATATGCCTTTTTACATACCTTGTTTGTGGGGTATTTTAGCAGCCCACCCACAGAAGTCAGAGATACAGCAGCCTCCATCTCCCCTAGGTCCCAGTCCAGTTCCACTAGCTGCTCACTGTATACCTGTACATCTTGCCTACACCAGTCAGAAATCCCACAGCAGCCTTCATCTCCCTCTGCTGCCACTGTAGCTCCCCTGTCTGAGCAGCATCCCCCCTGTCCTGCCCACTTTATAGCAGCCTGCAGTCCTTTGCCTCCCACTGTGGTACCACCACCACTAATGGCTGAATCTTCTAAGGAGCTCTGCCCATCTTCCTCAGTCTCCATACCTCCCAGATCAAGGCAGCCACATTACTCCCTGGTCTGGGAGTACATCACCATGGACCCAAATGATGACAGCCTGGTGATGTGCAATATCTATAAGGCATTGGTCAGCCATGGGAAAAGGGGCTGCCAACTTGGTACAGGTAGCCAACACAAACACCTGACCATTAATCACTTGGAACAGTGGCAGACCTTCAAGCAGGAGGCAGCAAGTGGTGGTGACCCATCTATGCCACCAATGGGGGAGCCACCTCATCCAAAGTGCATAGGAAACAGGACTAGACCCAGAATTGACACCCACACCAGCCCGGGAACCAGCACCAGACCCTAAACCACTGTAAGGCACCATGGCAGTTATTGAAAACTGTGAGGGGATATCTGGGACACAGAGTAGGCTCATTAGAAAACATTATGAGTCATCCTGTGGCCAGTCAGCAGCTGCTGCTTGCTGGTATGTCAAAGCTTTGTCACAGCAGTGTGGATGCTGCTGGTTCAACTGGCAGTGCATCCTAAAAACATAGGGGCACTGTCCATTCCTGAATCCTGTTACATGTGTCTCTAACCCTTTTGCTTCAGCCATCATTCCTGAGATTTTCACACCACCTCTGGTCTTATTCTTTCCTCCTCCATTTGTTATGCCCCAAAAAGATAAAAAAAAAATAAATACAAAAAAAAAGCATTTTACTGTCTTTCTCATTCACTGTTTCACTACATTCTTTCTCATCTGTATTTCTGTAATGTGTATCTTTTGTACATCTGCATTTTCTTTTGATGGCACTATTTATGTGTCATATTATTCACTTGTGTCTCACAACTTTCTTTGTTAAAGCACTGTTGTTTGCTTATATAGTGCATTTGAAAAGCACTATATCTCCTAAGTTTCTTGTCCTATATATATATTATTTCAGTTTAGCAGTTACTCATGCAATATATCATGCACACATTTGCAATGTGTGACTTGTTCCCTCACACAACAGTCTTTTTCCCCCATTATTATATCCATTAAATATATCCTGAGCATGGAATAATGAAATGGTGGTATCCACTGCAGCACTGCTGAATTCTCCCTTTCATACCAGATTTAATTGTAAAGCACATTAGGCAAGTCTACATAATTACTCAAGTCTAATATATAAATTTTTCTGTTTTTGAAGTTATGTCATAAACAAGAAATTGTGAAATGGTGATAATGTCATACTGATGCCACTGCTAATGCTAGCATGTACTACTGAGCTGCAGTGTGTCACTACCCCTACCACATTTCTTATAAGGCAATTTTTCGCTTATTCAGTGTGAAAAGCTTTTCACCAGTGTCGCCCTGTGTGAGTCTGTTACTCTGGCACAGTTACTGTGTAACGCACCTGATGTGAAATAATGCTCAAAATACAATATAAATTCATGCATTCTTTGTAGGGCTTTGCAGAATGGGAAATTCCATCATCTGAATTCCAGCTGAATGGCAATTTCACTTTTGAAATGCTTTGTGGAAATTTCTTTTTAAATTTCGTGGAATTTTGAAAGGCTTTTCTGTGCAAACTGGAATAAATTTCTGTTTATCATGTACTGTAAGCCGCAGAATAATTTTCCAAGGACTGTGAAAAAAGAATCTGCAGTTTATAGGAAATGTAGATTATTCTGCAAAAAAACATATCACATACTGTATAGAATGTAGAAATTCTGCAAATGATGGAAATCAACAGAATTTTCTAAAATGTCATGGAATTCCATTCTGTCTGAAATTCAGCCTTCTGCACAGCCCTAATTCTGATCTCCCTAAATTATTTTCAAGTATCAGAACAAATACTTTAGGCTGCTGGATGCTGCTACAAGGTGCTGCATTGCATCCATGTTCTTCACTTTTCAAGAACCAGAATAAATATTTCAGGTTGCTGGATATGCTACAAGGTGTAGCACTGTGTCTCAATCCCCATATTACAGTTCTTGTAGCGTGCTTTATGAGAAATTGTGACCAGAGCACAACATATATAAATTCTGTCCTACAATTTTTCTCTCAACTACCAGAACAAATACTTTAGGCTGCTCGATGCTGCTTCAAGGTGCTGCCCTGTGTCCACTCTCAGACCCCCATGCCACAGTTCTTGTAACACACCTTATGGGAAATTGTGAGAAATAAAATGATATACATAAATTTTGTACTCCCAGAAATGTTATCAACTAGCAGAATAAATACTTCAGGCTGCTGGATGCTGTACAAGGAGATGTGTGTGTCTCAGTCCCCCATGCCACAGTCCTTGTAATGCACTTTATGGGGAAATGTGAGTAAAGCACACTATACCTAGATTCTGTACTCCCAGAATTCTTCTCAACTACCAGAACAAATACTTCAGGCTGCTGGATACTGCTACAAGGAGATGCACTGTGTCTAAGTACCCATGCTACCTGTCATGGAAATTAGTGACCAAACGTTCTGAGCAATATTGCATGAAATGATAATCCCTCTTTTATGTTACTGATCCAGATGATGATCTTTGAGTATTGACTTGTATCCTACCAGCAAAGAGAATTAAATACAGTATGTTTAGTTCTTTACTTTTCAGCCTGTATTGCCAACTTAAGCAAAACAGCTTTTCGTCCAAACAAATATCATTCACACACACACACACACGATGACTCAGTAACTGTAGCAAGCGAAAAGCTTTATCCTGCCAAGTTGCAATAGAGAAGGAAATTATACATCACCGATTCCAAAAGAAAAGTCTACATCCAAGCCTCTCTCCAATGGTTGGGAAGCCCCCTTGTCAGCCTGGCCAGGAGTCTCATGAACCGGGAGTTGGTCCTACAGCGATGCGTCCATCCTGCAGGGAGGCTTCCAAACCAGGCATCTGAAAGTCCCATTTTATATGTTTTATCTGGTATTTAGAAATGCTAAACCACCATGTCCTAAGCACTGGCCAGGTGCCCAGAACATCACGAGTTCAGCATGACAAACACCACTTAATAAATATTTGGCATCTCGTCAGATCATCATGCTCTAAGCACTGGCCAGGTGCCCAGAACATCATGAGCCAAACAATGCCAGAGATTCCAAAAGAAAAGTCTCATAACATCTTGTACAAAACATCTTATATAACTATGATTAAGCATTAAAAGTCTCATAACATCTTGTACAAAACATCTTATATAACTATGATTAAGCATTAAGCATTTCAAAATGGAATAATATCATACAAAATGGAGTGACAATAATCAACACAATACATATATATATATATATATATATATATATATATATATATATACACATCACAGCCTGACTGGGGGGGATGTCTTTCTAATCATCTTTTGTTCCTGTTTCTCTCTTTTCAGGTATTTAATCTTTAGGGCAATGTACTCGTATTGCTACATGGATCTGACCTGGAGCTGATTATTTAATTTAATAGTTTGTCCTACCAGGAAAGGTAAGCATTTTGTTTTATCCTGAAAAGATATTTGGATGTTAGACTCTGTTTACTGTTTCTGTTTCAGGTGATGCTGAGCTATGTAACAAAGAATCAGTCATCATCAGGTGGATAACTATTATTCATGCCAGATACAAAGGCCATGTTTACTTTATTAAGACCACACAAAGTAGTGGAGGAGAAGGAGGCTGTCTGAGCATGAGTCTGTAATGTTGACCACATCAATGATTTGGTGGATTACATGGCAGTGGCTTGCTTAATTTATCAGGAATCTTCCAAGGTATACTTTTTTCAGACCAAAATGCCCCCCCCCCCCGACACCCAGTTGCCTGGCAGGTAAATGTTGCCCGCAGTGGAGTTTGTTATATTAATTAAGGAGGGGGCAGGGGCAAAGCTCCCCAAAACATGACAGAAACACAGCCGCAGGCGAGTCAGGCAACCGGGTTTCGGGATTTCAGCATTGAGCAACCGGATGTCAGGAAACAGCCTGTCAAGATGTCGCAGTATAGCCATGTTCCAATCCTGACATAATGGAAAGAGACCTGTGAATACAAGATAGAAATGATTGAGAATGTAACACAATTCCAGTTGTATTTCTCTTACACTCATGAAAGGAAATAAAAGAAAAAATAATTAAAAGGAAAAAATAATGACTAGAAATTTTACACACCATCATATTGGTGAGGGCAATGCTTTGAAATGGCATAAAGCTGCCACAGACAGAGGAGCCGGAAGAGAAGTGTTGGTGAAGAAGAAGGCAGCATGAAAAAAGACCTGCAAATACAATAGAAAATGATTTAGAAAATATTCAGTCAGTCATAGTGTGTGTGTTTCTACATGGTATATCCATTGTCCACTCCTCTGTACCTGTCACCAGTGAAGAAGAAGATAGATAGATAGATACTTTATTTGTAAAAGCACCCATTTCCCGGGACTCTGGGGTCTACACAATTCATAGATTATAATCATAAAAACACACAAATCATGCAAATCATAAACAAATTAAATCCACAATGAGCACATTTAAAATCACTATATTATCGCAATACAATCAGAAACATTACTACAATTAATTCATAAATGCCTGCTGGAACAGGTATGTTTTTAGGCCCCTCTTAAATGCTTCTACCAAGGAAACCTCCCTTAAAAAAAACAGGCAGGGAGTTTCACAGGGTAGGTGCGGTCATGGAGAATGCCCTTTCCTAACAATGCCACAACTTAGCTCTGGAAACTACCAGGAGGACTCCCCCAATAGAACGGGGGGCCTGGGGTAGGTGATAGGGGACAAGCAGATCTTGCAGATAGATAAGCCCCCATTCGTGCAAGGTCTTGTAGGTAGGGAGCCCTACCTTGAATACAATTCTCCACTCAACCAGTAGCCAGAAATTTAGAATATCTGGGCCACTGTGGTGGCCACATGGTATATCTGTTGTCCTCTCCCAGTATTACTGTACTTGTCACCCGTGGGAAAAAAAAAGAAATTAGAATGTTCTGACCACTGTGGTTGTTACATGGTATATCCATTGTCCACTCCCTGTCTTACTGTACTTATCACCTGTAAAAAAAAAAAAAAAGCAAAAGTTATAATGACGGCCACTGTGGGGGCCACATGGTACTGTATATCTGTTGTTGACTCCCAGTTTTACTGTACCTGTTACCTGTGTAAAAAAATAAATTAGTTAGAATGTCCTGGCTACTGTGATGGCTGCACAGTATACCCATTGACCACTCCCAGTGTGGCTGTACCTGTCACCTGAAGAACAAATAGAAATCACTTAACCAGATATGGCCATTACATGTCACTGTGCACCCAAAAGTGGAAAAGAAGAAAAGTCTGAAGTACTGAGTGAAACTTACCATCCCATTACCAATGGCAGTGCTATGTACTGGCATGATTGTACCAGAGAGGGTAACTGAATGAAGAGGCAGCTTAGGTTGCAACTGTCTTCCATGTGAATGATCAAATCTGCAGTGAGAGGGAGACAAAAGGAAAGACAGAAGCAAATTCTAATGTCTGTCAAACAAGGTGCAAGCCCCTCTGGGGTGAGGAAACACTCACTACCAACAGTGAGGATAAGGAGTGTGCAATTCATAAAACGTAACTTGCCATCAAAAAGACAGATGTGTGTCTTGATGGAAATTATGTTTTGTTGCCATGGTGGGTTGTCTGAATGAAGACTCATATTCATGGTTTGCCAACTTGCTTGCTGGCTGGCTGGATGGCTGGCTACCTGGCTGTAGATCTATATAGCCACTGCATTTAGGCAGTACTTAATGTTAGTCTTTCTCAGTCTGAATTCTGGATGCATTAGGTGGAGGTAGCCATGAAACACATGTTATTAGTGCATATGAAATACAGAAGGACACCAGTGGAGGCTGAGGAGGGGGCGGAGGATATGTCTTCAAAAATGTTGGATGATGTATGGTATGCATAGCTGGCAGTGGTACTTAGGCTTCGGGGTTCTCAGTCTGAGGCTCAGTGCAATGGATGTTCAGGTGACCAATATTGTTGGTGGATTTGCAGGACAGAAACATGATGGACGATTAAGGGGAGCTGGTGTCATTATTTCTGGAGGGTATGAATGGTCTGTATGGCAACCTGACAATGACAGTAATGAGGGCAGGTTATCCAGTATGAAGGATGCATCCTATGGATGTGGCAGGGGCCAATGTTATTAGTGCCATGAATAAGATAGAGTGTGGGGAGGTAAACATGATGACAAGAAAACAGACTAGACAATAAGGAAAAGTATTAAAATAAGAAGGAAAGGGTGGACGAAATGAATTTTTTTATGAGTCAGAAATCATCCTCAAGAAAACATCGCTCATAGCCTTTCAGACTGAAGTTGTCCCCACATAGAAATTCTTTTTTTAATTCATGCTTCATCTACCTCAGTAGAAGGCAATTTGCCATTGCCAATAACTTCAGATTCTTCATGTTCAATGTCACCACCAACACCCTCCAGCAGTACAAGTGCAAATGTTATTGTTTCTTATGAGATGTGCCCCACATTCATTTTAATAAATGTCAACATTCCAACATGTTCAGGGGACAGATTCATATGTCTGTCACACAGAAAGGTCCCTGCTGAACTGAATACCCTCTCAACACTGACACTGGGAGTGGACAGCAAGTGCTCCTCTGTGATGTTAAGGTGCCTGGTATCTTCCAGATAGGCATCCTCCATGTGTTGCAATGCTTGTAATCCTGCTGCCTCATCAGCCACCTCCTCCTCCTCCTCATTTTCAGTCATGTCTTCAATTCCTGCCTGTAACAAAACATCTTACAATGGATTTGTGGTTGTTTTCTCAGTTGATTTGCAGGTTTTGTAGGACTTCTTACATTGTGAAGTGGTAGCAACACCCTTTCTCTGATCACTTTCAGCTGGTGACTTACATAACTGTGACTTTGGCATCTGTGCCCCGTGTACACGTCTTACCAGATGATCTGCTAAATTTGGGACCTGATCATGTCCACCCACAAATATTGATGACAGACCCTGTTTTCAATGTGAGTCCCGCATGGTGGTACAGTAGAAACTGCTAAACGACTTTAGTAGCTGTGCACCATGTATACATCTTACCAGCTGATCAGTTACATTTTGGACCTATTCTGTGGTACTGTAATAGCCAAATATGCAGACTGCAGAAAGCTGGAAATATGGGTTCTGTGGTCAAATACATGGAAAATGTGTTGCATTAAAGCACAGCTTCTCATATTATCACCTGCCTCCAGCACCTGCTGAATATTTAACAGCATCTACCTCAGCGAGTACCCATAGAAGTGGTATGGCCTGACCGATACAAGCAATGTCCCCACTAGGTGCCTGTGTTGCATGTCAAATGGTGTTAGGATTATTATCGGGCCATCCATTAGTTGCCAGTGGTCTGTTGTCAGAGACATGGAAACTCCAGCACTGTCACAGCTTGCATTCAGTAGCAGATATTCCGGGATGGCCATTGTACTACTCATACAACTGCTCGATTACGTACAGTGCTGAGATCTACCTGGTCATGATTTCAAGCTTCATACAGTGCTGAGGCAGTTTGTTCTGGATCTGCAACTGCCTGAGATGGTCAGGAGCCTTTCCTGAATGGGTGAAGTGGCACAGATACAACAGATAACAGTAAACATGGACTTCATTTCAGGATATGATAGAAATTCCTGCAGTAATAAAGACTGTATAATGCATGGCACCCTGAGAAATCTCTCATCATTAATGTACTTAACCACAGTCAAGCCATTATGCACGCAGTGGAACCCACTTTCAGGGAATGTGGCTGAAGCCACTCAGCAATCTCAATCAGGAACAATTCTAATATTTTTTGACTCACGTGTTAGCCAATTACCCTCTTCTTTGCTAGTGCGGCATGCTGGTGAATACCTGGAGTGATATCACCACTGCAATTGGAATTTCAACAACTTTTTTCCACTTTCAAAGTTAAATACTACTACCCAAGGTACCAGTGTCCAGCAGCCTGTAATGTACTGATAAGAGCAACCAACTCTTTGGCTACTGGTCCACACTGCCAGATTCAGATGTAAGTACTGTATGAGGTTGTGGAATGCTGCTGGGTATGTATTATTGTGCATGACAGAGACCCATAAAGTTCAGGAATGGCACTGGCGGAGAAGAAGCTTTGCAATGGAATCTGCCATTTTGAATAGGGGCACACCATCAACCTTCTTAATATGACATTCTCCACAAAACAGAATGGTAGTAAGCCAATTGCCAGCATTTTAGTAGTGCTGCATTCAGTTCTCATGCAACAGCATGATTGCAGGGCTTTTTTGTATGACATTCAAGCATGCTATGCAGTGTAGGCTATACCTTTTAGGGTGATGTGATTTCTGTTCATGCCCCGGTCTACATGGAGCATTCTCTGAAGAGCTTAGAGGATCAGGATAGGGCCTGGTATCTGAACTCCACCCTCCTGAGGGACACCCATTTTGTTATGGCTCTTATGGAATTCATGCAAACATTATTTAGGGAAAATGAGGGGTCCGTTTCGTGCTCGGATGTGCTTTGGGGGGGGGCAGCAAAATGTGAGTGAGAGGGAAATGTATTCACCTTCCTTCTAAAGCTAAGAAGCAGCGGATGGAAAAAACGCTTCAACTTTTGACCAAAATCTGAGACCTTGAACATCATCTCTCCTCTGCATCTGATCAGGACAATTGGAACCAACTACACTCCCTTAGGGCCCAATATTTTGGGCTACTAGTGAAACAGACCGACCTAGACCTCCAGAAAGTCATATTCCACTACCTGGAATCAGGTGGGAGAGAAGGTCGGCTCCTGGCCTTAAGCCTTAAACAACTGGAAGCCCAACAAATGATACATAGCCTTCAACCTACCCCAGGAGGAGCAATCTTTACATGCCCCCGAGACATAGCAGATGCCTTTCAACAATTTTATAAAACTCTCTACTTTCTGGAAGTGGAGTCTATTCCTGATTTAGATCTTATAGAAATCTATCTGGACTCTATCCCACTTTCCACACTCTCAAAGGCTCAGCAAGAGATCTTACAGGCTCCTATCTCCTTAAACGAAGTTCGGTGGGTAATAGAACAGCTACCAAAGGAGAAGGCCCCCAGCCCAGACAGGTTTAATAACTCTTTTTATGCTACTTTTATAGACATCTTGGCTCCATTCCTCACCAGATTATTCAATTATCTCCATTCTTCTGGTCTGATGGACTGCTCGTTCACTCAAGCCTGGATCACCGTTTTCCCCAAACCTGGTAAATCACACCTCTGCCCAGGAAACTATCACCCTATTTCCCTCCTGAACTCTGACCTGAAAATGCTTGCCAAGGTCTTGGCAAACCATCTCCTAAAAACATGTCAGGGCCTCATAAGCCCGACCCAGGTCAGGTTCGTGGCTGGACTTTTGTCCTCCGACCATCTGTGCAAAGTTCTTCACCTTATCTCAGTGGCAGGGGGCAGATCCCAGTGGTATTGGTCTCCTTAGATGCGGAAAAGCATTTGACAGTGTCTCTTGGCCTTTCTTGTTTGGCAAATTGTGGAGATTCAGCATTCCTTCCCAGTTCTGTAAGTGGCTTAAGGTCATTAATCACTGCCCCTCAGCCAGGATCCATTATAATGGTGTATTTTCATTCTCTTTCCCTCTGATGCAGGGTACCAAGCAAGGTTGCCCTCTTTCCCTTTTCCTTTTCAATTTTTACCTGGAACCCCTTATACGATCCCTCCAGAACAGCCATGAGATTCAGGGAATCCAGGTAGGGAGTGACAGCTATAAGCTGTCTGCCTATGCGGATGACTTATTGCTGCACCTGGAGAATCCCCAGACTTCTATACCAGCTGTCGTGGATATCATAGACAGATTCTCTCGGGTGGCAGAATATAAACTACATCTGGACAAATCCAAGGTAATGCCTCTCAATGAGCATGTACCATGAACATGGATTGATGACTTATGTCTTTCCTGGGACTCTAAGGCCCCCTCCAATTTGGGAATCCATATCTCTCACTCTATTTCTGCATTGGTTAAACTTAACCTCTACCCTACCTGCCAAGGTATTCAGGCAGATCTTCAGAGATGGCAGTCTCTCCTGCTGTCGTTGTGGGGTCAAGTGAATGTGGTAAAAATGAACAGTCTACCTAGGTTACTCTATCCAGTGAACATGGTGAGCGCCTACTTCCCCAAATGATGATTTTCCTGTCTACAAACTTCCCTTTCAGATTTCCTCTGGAATGGTAAAGCCGTACGATAAGCTTATACTAAGCTGACCTATTGGAAAGAGCTTGGTGAACTGCGAGTGCCTAACTTCTTTTTTATTACTATGCTGTGTGTCCATATTTGTTTTATCAAGCTTTTTCAGAAGGTTTTTACATTTATTGATATTATCTATTTATATACGAACATACGAATGTGCTAGCAAAAACAGACCATCCGGTCTATCTAAGTTTGTTCGAGTGTGCAGCTAACACTCTAGTTAGCAGCTGCCCCCCCCCTCCCCTTTGTCATCCCACTGCCACCCCACCTTCCCCTGTTTTCTGTCCCATACTCTTTTGAAGCTGTTCACAGATTTGCATGATACCACTCATTCTGGTAGTGCATTCCATTTTGCTACCACCTTCTCTGCGAAATAGTGTCTCCTCATTTCCCTCCTAAATCTTCCCCCCTCTATTCTTAGCCCATGACCTCTGGTGTCTCTCCCCCTCCTTAGCTTAAAGACCACATCTGCCTCATCATTATTGATTCCCCTCAGATACTTGAATGTCTCTATCATGTCCCCTTGTCCCTGCTGTCCTCCAGAGTGTACATATTCAGGTCTCAAAGTCTGCTTTCATAGTCTCTCCCATCTATTCCACATATCATCTTTGTTGCCATCCTCTGCACCCCCTCCAGTAGCCTGATATCACGCTTTAGGTATGACCTCCAAAACTGCACACAATACTCTAAGTGCAGCCTTACCAGCAACCAGTAGAGGGGAAAAATCACCTCTCTTTCCCTGGATGAAACCCCCCTCGCTATGCACCCCAGCATTTTGTTTGCTTTTGCAGTTGCTCTCCTGCACTGGGCAGTGTTGTTCATAGTCCCTGTTATCATTACCTCTAGGTCCTTCTCCTCTTCAGTGATCCCCAACTAAACCCCCCAGCCAGTATTCTTTCCTTGGGTTCTTCACCCCAAAGTGCATAACCTTACATTTCTTTGCATTGAACCCCAGATGCCACCTCTCTGACCACTCCTCTAGCTTGCTTAGTTCCCCCTGCAGCTGCTTCCATTCCTCCTCTCCATCCACCACTGCTCTGATTTTGGTGTCATCAGTGAACAGACTTACCTTGTTCACCACCCCATGTGTAATGTCTGATATGAAGAGCCCACATAACACTGTTTGCTTATTTCACTGTATAGCTCCTTGATATTTGAAAGGCACTTCAGAAATAAAATTTTACTTTACTTTTACTTACTTTGCAGTACTGTAAAGTACTTAGGTGGAGTTCTCCTGTTACTGGCCTCCCAGATGATTCCTATATTCCCCTGTTGCTTTCACTGGAACAATGCCTCTGCCACTCACAGGGTATTGATATAGGTAGGCTTATTTATGTCAACCCCCTGAACTCCCTAAACCACTGTGTGCTTCTCTGGTATGGTGTTCTCTCAAGGCTTTTCACCAGATTTATTCCCACCTTGGTCTCAAGCCGCATAAGGATCTGACCCAACCCTTATCTGGTAATATACATTTTCAAATAGCAAACCACACTATTCCCTCAAGCTTCTGCCCACCTCTTTATAGGGCACCAATTTCATATTTGATCAGAGATGGTAGGCTCAGCTCTGCAACTGAAGTTCAGGAAAGGTTCCACATTCCCACTTATCATCCTTTTAAACATCTGCAAATGAACAATGCAATTTCTTCATTTCTGGGTCCTCCCCATGGCAGGACATGTCCAACCCAGTGATGCAAATGCTCGTTGACACAGCTATTCTATCTCACCCTATATCAAAATTTTATGATCTTCTCCAACACCATGACCCGAATAACCCTCAGGGTATATGCTTCTATTGGAAGCATGAATTAGGTTTTAATCTTAGTGAGAGGGAGTGGCGGCAAATTTGGCAGCGTTAATACAAACACATAAAACAGGAACACCTTCATTCTCTACAATTCCACATACTGCATAACCTCTGTTACTCCCACTTAATGTTATATAAGATGAGTAGATCCGCATCCCCACTCTGTATCAGATGCAGGAATTCAGAGGGGTCATTAAAACACATCCTTTGGCATTGCGCTCTGGTTTCTCCTTTCTGGCTGGCAATCTGTGGCACTCTGGATCCAATGTTGGGTTTGAATTCTTACTTTCCATCACAGATCTGTCTACTGGGTCACTTTCCCAAGGATATGCTAGATTGCCACAAAGCTTTTATGTCCCTGATCTTAATAGTGGCCAAACTCATTATAGTCTGACACTGGTTAGATCAAACCAGGCCGTCTCTTAGGGAATGGCATTCAGAGATGCTCCATGTCCTCAGAATGGAGCAACACATTGCCCGATGGCAGAATGGCCAGGAGGCATTCTATAGGAAATGTGCCCGACTACTGGCCCTTTTACCCCTTATGGGTTGTCTTTAATTGAGCCCAGATTTACATGGGAGAGTGTGGCTCCCCACATGTTTCTTTGGGCAGGAAAAGGGCTGTTGCTCTAACTCCCATCTGTCTGGTACCCTCCTGGTATGCTCATTCTGGATGAGCTCCCGACTTATTCTCAACCCCATATATGGACTGGGAGGGAGGGGGAAGATGTGGGTGTAGGGGTGGTGGGGGGGTTGGTCAGAGGGGGTGGTGGGGTGAATAAGATGTAGGTAATTTTAATTGCTTAGGCCTTATTACTGTCAATTGTAGTTTATGTATTTTCAAGGCCTTGTTGTTCGATGGTTCTTTGTCCATATTTCAATTTGGGTGGAAGCTGCCAATTGAATGTATGTATTTATGTTTCAAAATGTTTAATAAAGTATATTAAATTAAAAAAAAAACAAGGCCAACAAAATCCCTCTTTTGGGGTTTCTATAATACTAGACCCAGCTGATGAGACAGTTGCAGTTTGTCAGCAGTGTCACACACAAGTCAGTAGGGATAAAAACGGCAGCCAACTAGATATGGGTGGGCAACATTCACACTTGAAGAACAGGCACCCCTTATGCTGGAATCAATACAAAAGGGAAGCCAGTGCAGTGGGTCCATTCTGTCATCATCATCATCGGGCAAGGCAAGCAGAAGTGACAGTGCAGTAGAAGAGGTGGAGGGAGGGGTGGGTGAGGAGATCTATATAGTGGAGGACAAGGATGATTCTGTATGTCTGTCAAGTAGTGGGAAGAGTAGCACTACCACCCCAAGTCAGAAAAGCATAGTTACGCCCTTACTGAAAACACAGAAAGTCAATAGTGTCACTCATGCAGCAGAAGATATGAATAGGAATCCTCAGGAGGCAAAGAACACACCACCAATGCCACGATAACAAGTCCAGTTGTTTGGCACATCCACTACAAGAATGGTCCAGCCTACACTGCATTCTACGTTTGTGCTTCACTCCAAAATTCCCTCCTGATCATACTACTGAATGGAAGCTGAATGCAGCAGCTGCAGAAATGCTGGCTTGTGGCCTGTTGCCATTCTCATTTGTAGAAAATGTTGGATTTAGGCAATTCACGGCCTGTGCTTGTTCCAAATGGAACATTCCATCAAGGACTTACTTTGCCCAGCATGCCAGTCTGGAACTGTATGGTAGTATATCAGACACGGTAAACCATGCCCTGAAGCATTTTCATCACTGTATGTATATCTCAGCATGAACATGTGGACCAGTGGCTAAACAGCTGGTTGCTCATACTTGTGCATTACAGCACACTGGGCATGGGTTTCTGGAGTACAAATTTACTTGAGTAGTGGGAAAAAATGATCTAAGCCAACTGTGGTGGTTGCAACATGCCGCGTGTTCACCAGCAAGTGATGCTGACCATGAAGAGCATATCTGGTTCGCACATAGGTGCAAAATTGCTGGAAGTGATCCTCACTGAGATAGATGAGTGGCACCACCCCATATACCACTGCAACAGCAATGTATTTATATTGCAGCATTTACGGTGACCCAGTGTTGCCGACACTGACAGGGGTGACTTTGACTGCTGGTTGCCTGCTGTCAGATTTACTTTTGGCCCCCAATGGTTTTTCCTCTTTCCCCCAGACAGGCACCCCCCCAAAGTCTGGGGGGTACAGGGGGCATAGCTCCCCCCAAAAAAGTTTGGTACTCTGCTATTAGGGAGCTGCACTGCATGGCACTGTAAAGCCAGGTGGCAGATTCCCTGCATGAACGTTGGTGTTGACAAAACTGTTGTCACACCAACATGGTGGAACTGATCCACTTCCATTTACCAACAACCAGATTCATTGTTGGTGATAAGGGCCCCAGTGTTCAGAAATGCATCAGTAATCATCCATGTGTCTCACAACAGAGCAGCAGTGTCAAATGGATGGGCTCATCTTGATTCTCTGGCCATTCAAGCATGCAACACAGGTGGGGGGGACACTGCCTGCATCAGTCAGTCCATCCCACTTCTATGTGTGCTGAGGCAGACACTGCTGAATGTGCAGCAACAGCTGGAAGCAGGTGGTGACAGAGTAACTTGTGCCTTGATTTTCTTTTCATTTATTTGTAGTTGCAGGTTGGTATACTGAGACATAAAATCCCATTTTCGGGCATGACCTGAAGTCAATAAAATCACAAACAAGACTTACAACAACAAGATATGTAGCATAACAAAAATCAGAGAAATCATTCAGCTCTTCATTTTACACAAGTACAAACATTCAATTCTTTTTTAAATAATTTGATACAGCAGGAGAGAAAGTACTAATTGATGAAGAGGGTTTTACAACATCAGGTAAATAAATCAACAGTGCAGCAGTTCAATGAATGAAAGACCTTTTGCCTGAGTTTGTGTGACCCAGTGGGAGAACCATTTGGGACTTATGAGATAACCGGGAACTATATGTGTCAAAAGGGTCATGAAGTGATGTGGCATTACCTGTAGGAAGTATTTTGAAAGTGAAACATAACATAGCCAATTTATAGCTATTTTGGATAGATAGCCAGTTAAAACAAGTCAAAATGTTACAATGGTGTGTCCATGGTGGGGCCATAATAACAAACCTTCCAATTTTATATAACAGCATTTTCTTCCTTTTGATGAGGGAGGTACAGTAGATGAAGGGTCAGTAATTAAATAGGCATAGTTTAAGATGGAAAAAACTTTGTTGTGCAATAATTTTACATGAGTCTTTAGTCAAGAATTTGGGGAGTTGATAGAGGGTACCACTTTTGAAATGTAGTTTGGCTGTGACCTTATCCATATGTGTGTTATATTTTAATAAAGGGTCTAAATACAAGCCAAGATATTTAAATATGTTAATTATATAGATAGACCCACCCCCATCAAGAAAGGTCCCTATTTGCTTTGATGTGACATGAACTGCCATGTGTATGGACACCACAATGTTCAGCCAGATGATCCATCTGAGGCATTAACAATTGCAGTTGGGGAAAAAACACACAACAGAGAGGGAAAGAGGCAGAAAATACGATACAAAACTTTTACAAACAAAACAGAAGTACTTCAGATGTTCAGATGTTCAGTAATGTAAAATAGAAAGATAGAATTTCACAGAGTGAACTAATAATCACTTTCACTCAGTTGCTCTCTGAGTCTCTAAGCCTCCATGTATAGGGGCTGTGGGATAACAGATGGACCAGACACAAAACTTCAGCTTCAGCACACAACCTCTGTGTGGCATTTATTTAAAACACAGGGGATAACCTTAAGCAATGTCATATCCCTTCTTCAATACATCAATTTGCAGAAACAGACTATATACATCCTTTCTCTGCACTTGATCAGCACCAACCAGCCCACTGATCTACTGAGCTACCTCTTTAGTGAAAATTATTTCATTTTCTGTGTTGGTCTTATGTGTTTAGATGATGGGGAACTCAAACAAAAAGCTGAAGACAAAGAACCTAAGCACAGAAGCACTGAAGCAAAGGTTACCCCAAAGGGCATTGACAATAAAACCCAGTTTCAAAGAAACACAACATCACACATACCCCCATAATGCAATGCATCATGGGATGTACATGCAAGTCACCATGAAATTTTAGGCTGGTTCAGCTTAAAGCAGGAATGCATGGTGCCAAAGGGCCTCTCAAACAATCTGTAATTTACATGCATATTAAATAACACAACGGGGGTCTTCTGATATCTCTGCCCCAGTAACTTAATTTTTATAATACAGTTTCCTAGTAACTTTTTATCTTTATCAAGAACACTTAGTGCCATAATATTTTCAACATTTACAGGATTCATACACAAAAGACATATACATCAAGATATTTTATAACATAGTGATATTGCATACTAAATCCAACAACGAGAAACACAGCCTGTTGCTGTACATAAGCTCGGAGGTCACCTCAGTAACCTCCCTGTACGAGGACCTGAGAGGGAAAAGAAAAATTAAAGAAGACACCAAAGCATAGTAAAGAAAGGGGAAGGGGGTGCCCATAGGTGGCCAACCTTATGGAGTAAAAACTGTAAAGGATAAATTAGGCTAAGAAATGGAAGAACTGTTGCAACAGATTTAAGAAAAGGTAAGTCCTCAAGAGTGTCGGGATCTCCCTGTCACATATCCCCCTCCCTAAGAGGAAAACAGTTATCTCACACTACTTACCACCTTCCTGTCCCATGAAGGGATGGAGCTTCCACCCATCCATCTTCTGAAGCTCTGTCTCATAATTCCTATTACTGATAAATATTCCATCATAAACATAGTGGATATCATCATTCTTTACCCTGAAACGTTAACACATTTCACAACAGAGACTAATGGTACCTTCATTGCACTATCTCCTTGTAGGGAAAGTTAATCATATTTCATTGACATCAATTCCTGCACCACATCTAGACATGAAATCAGCATTTACATGTTTTGTCCCTGGCCTGTGGGACACAGTAAATTGATAGGGCTGAAGAGCTAAGTACCACCGCAGTACATGGTGATTTTTTTCTCTCATTTGGTGCAATCAGCAAAAGGGGTTATGATCAGTTACAAACTTAAATTCAGTCCACCCACAAGTAATATTTCAGAGACTCAATAGTCCACTTCAGAGCTAAGCATTCTTTCTTTGGTAGCATATCTTCTCTCCCTCTCATATAGCTTTCTGCTAATATACATGATAAGATGTTCTTCTCCACCTATTTTTTGAGGTAAGACTGCTCCAATACCATTCTCTGATGCATCAGTTTGAACCTCAAACACTTGGTTAAACTCAGGGTTTTTCAATATAGGAGCTGTACGTAGAATGGTCTTGATATTCCTAAAAGCCTCATCACAAATAGGGGTCCACCAAATCTTATTCGGGCACCTCTTTTTAGTGAGATCAGTCAAAGGACTGGCAATGGCTGAGAAATTAGGAATACATTTCTGGTAATAACCAGCCAGGCCTAGGAAAGATCTCACATGCTTTTTTGTAGTAGGTATTGGGTTCTTTGCTACTGCTTTAACCTTGTTTACCTCAGGCTTCACTTGTCTGTTGCCTAAAATGAAACCTAGGTATCTTGTCTTGGTCTTTGCTAGGGCACACTTAGCAGGGTTAGTGGTTTCTCCTGATTCCTTTATTGCTGACAATACCTGGGACAAGTGTCTAACTGGGATTCCCAGTCAGGGCTGATTATGACCACATCATCCAAATAAGCCACACAGTACTCAGTGTGTGGTGTTAGTATGTGGTCTATAAAATGCTGAAAAGTGGCTGGGGCTCCATGTAGTCTTAATGGCATTGTGACAAACTTGTATAAACCAATTGGGGTGCTAAATGTGGTTTTATCTTGTGAATCTGGTGACAAGATTTACCAATATCCCTTAGTATGGTCAAGGGTGGAGATATACTCTGCATTGCCTAGCCTGGCAATGATGTTGTCTATTTGGGGCATTGGATAGCCATTGAATAGTGACATGTTGTTAAGCTTTTTAAAATCTAGGCATATATATATCCCACTCTCTTTCTTGTCCACAGTGACCATGGGTGAAGACCATGCACTTTTTGAGGGCACAGTTATTCCTAATTGTGCCACTTTATTGACTTCCTGAATCACCTCATCCCTCACTTTTATGGACAGTTTGTAGGACTTTTGATGTTTGGGCTTGTCTTGCCTGGCAGTTATGGTGTGCACAATTCCTTTGGTCCTCCTCAGGATGTTTGTAAATATGGGCTCAAATTCTTGTAATACCCCCTGCAAATCTTTCTGTTGCTGAGGCTCCAGTTCAGGGTTTATCTGGATCACCCCCAACTGTCCTGACTGCTCTAGTTTTTCATAGGCAACCTTCAGCTCTGACTCCCTAACTTCAGGATGAATATAAAGGGAGGGGTTAGGCTTCTCATGCCATTTCCTAAGGCGGTTCACATGGTAAATTTTTGGTGGGGGCTCTTTCCTAACATGTTAAGCTCATAATTCACTACTCATGTTTGCCTCAAAATGGTGAAGGGGCCCTGCCATTTCGTGAATAGTTTGTGCTCTGTGGAGGGAAGCAGTAACAGCACTTTGTCCCCTGACTGACATGTTTTAGTTTACAAACCCTGCTCGTATCTCTTTCTGCAAGTCTTGCTTCTGTTCTAAGCTCTGCTGTGCCAAGTTGATATTCCTCACCAGGCATTTGCATAACTGAGCCATGTACTATACAACATTAAGATGTCCCACCTCCTTCCCTTCTTCCCAGTGTGTTTTAACCACATCCAGTGGCTTCCTTGGGTTTCTCCCATATGGGAATGAGAAAGGAGGGAAACCAGTGGATGCTTGACGGATTGCTCTGCAAGCGAAGAGTAAGTAGGGGAGGTACCTATCCCAATCTCTACCCTCTTATTTTACATACTTCTCAACATTCTCTTTAATGTCAATTAAACCTCTCTATGAGGCCATCAGTCTGTGGGTAGTATGGGGAAGTACTCACTGCTACTACGCCCAGCAGATGGTGCAATTCTTTTAGTAGGTGTGCATTAAAATTACTCCCCTGATCAGTAAGTATTTCTTGGTGAATTCCCATTCAACTAAACACCTTTGCTAGCTCCTTTGTTATCCTTGGTGAGGTGACATTTCTCATGGGGATAGTTTCTGGGTAGCAGGTAGCATAATCGCATATGACCAGTACAAATCTGTTACCCTTGGAGCTCTTTTCCAGGGGGCCCACTACATCCATGGCTTTCCTGTCAAAGGGGTTAGTCGCAATGGGGATGGTTGTAGTGGTACCCTATCCCTTTTTCCTGCCTCAGCAACCTTCTGACACTCAGTGCATGCTTTAAAATACTCAGCTATGTTTTTGTGGATAGAAGGCCAATAAAACCTGAGTAATATCCTACTCAGGGTTAGAGGTGCAGCAAAGTTAAATTCCGCCCGCAAAGTGGATGTGGAGTGGCCCGCTTTGCATTACCATTCTGCTACGTGAAGTGCCCATTTAAAACCCTCACTTCACCACTCTGCATTGTAATTACGACTTTGTGTTGCTCATGTCACCTTATTTCACTTTAAGGTGGAGTGAGAATTCACAGGCAGCCCACACATATCACATCACATGGCTTACAGAGTATAGGTCCCAAGCTTCTAAGGCACGTAGGCAGGCAGTGACTCATGCTTGAAAGAGAGTATCACATTCACCCTATAGTAGGAGAAAGAGGTTGTGTATAGAGATGCAGCGAAGTTAAATTCTGCCAGTAAAGTAGACATGAAGTAAACCACTTCACATTACTTTATGTCTATGTGAAGTGCCCATTGAAAGTGCTACTACACTACTTCACCTCGTGATGATGGTGATAGTGACTTTATATTGCTCACTCCGCCTTTAAGGGCAGAGTGAGAATTTACAGGCAGCGCACACACATCGCACGGCTCACATAGTCTAGGTAACATGTTTCAGTCAGACAGGAAGTGAATCATGCTTGAAAGAGAGTTTCACTGCAGCAGCAGCCCCTTGCTCCAACAACACCTCCCCTCCCATGCTCCTAGTCCTCCACGCACCTCATTAGTGTGGGAATTCTTTACTACACTGCCTGGGGATAGCAGTGTAGTGAAATGCAATCTGTATGGTGTGGAGGTGTGCCGTGGCCACAAAGGAACTCACCTTGGCACGTGTGGTCAGCACACCCACCTGTACAACTACAGCTATGTACAGTGGCAGGCCAAGATTGCAGAACAGGGCAGTAATGCATCAGCTGACCCTGCTGGGGAAGAGGGGAAAGCATGGCATCCACCTGCGCATGGTGGTGTGAAGCGGGGGAGGTCCATGGATCAAGCGGCTGCTCCACCACCACAACCTGCAGCAGGTGATGGTGGCAACCCTGCCCAACTACCTGCCACACAGGCTGATTTGGGCCTGATGTAGAGTGAGTTGGAGACTGTTAACCACTGTCACACTTGACAATGTTGAGCAGCAGATGAATTGAGGGGCACCACCTACAAATTATGGGGATGCTTCAACTGCTGCTGTCCCATCAGAACACTGATCATTATTTTTTTTGGTCCTTGCATCCACCACCCTCTGTGTGAAAAATAGTTTCTGATGTTGCCCCTGATCCATCCCCTCCTCTATCTTCAAATTTGTGGGCCCTTCCTCATGCCCTTCCTCATGCACATCTCTTTTTCTGGATTATGCTACCCATTTGTATGCTGTTGATTCCCTTTCAGTACTTGATATTTTCTATCATGCCCCCTCGGGTTATCATCATCATCATCATTATTATCATCAACAGGAACAGCTACCTCACAACTTTTTTGAGGAGGGGAGGATTTAACACCAACAGACCCAGACACAGCCACTTTGACTTTCTTTTTCTCTGGATCCCAATCAGCGTATCATCAGAACTGAAAAAGAAAATGTTACTGCTTTGATTCATGAACAATGTGATTTGTCTTGTGATGAGTGACTTGTGTGACGTGACTAATGAACTGTGTGCAAATACCTATGGCTGTATTTCCCCGACCTGTACCACCCCAAACACCCTGACTTGAAAACACATATTAATGAGTACAATGGTCAAGCAGAGGTACTACAAAACAGGGTTACATGATGTAACTTACAACCCAAAAACTTTGTTATGCAATCCGTGAATCATCATGACCATGAAGATGAAGAACGTGATTTGCATCATGAGTGACTCATGGTGATCACCCTGACTTAAAAATGCACATTAATGAGTACAATGTTCACACCGAGATGTGCACCACACTGTACTCTGAAGGGAAGCCAAACTGTGACTTAAGTTACAGATGGAGACTGAGTCCTAAAGAGATGCAAAGGAACAGACAGATTAAGATTGTGCTGCACGCTCAAGAGATGCAGACACAAAGGCACAACACCTTAACCAGTGCTCACAAGTCACAAATCCAAATCTGGAAAAGAATCTCTTTTGTCATTTGGGGGGGGCAGTGAACTGCAATAACAGTCCACTAACAAGATACCACAAAGCAGTAGAAAATAACGCAGGTGTGGTTGATAGCAGGTTCGCAGTGCTGCAATTATTGTGTGACACAATAAAATAATTTGATGGCATACGTCGCACACACACTCACACACACACACGCACACACACTACAGGTAATGCACAGCAAATTGAAAACTTCAATAATATAGCCAAATCTTTTAAATATACTGAACTTATGCACTGCTGCACCACAACAATCAGCACAAAAATTTCAAAAAATACTGAAAATATTACTGTGTGTACATTAACACAGTTATACAAGAAAAATATTACCAAAACAGAAAGATTGCCTTTCTCCCAGTTTATCTACCTCCCTCCACCACAGATACACCCCTCTCCCAAGCACACTTCAAGTGTCTGTCACTACACAGACTGAATATTCTAAATTAACATTCAAAATCCACATACAACAATAAACACTCGATGAGATGAGCACAGATTGGTTTCCTTCAATCGATGTACTAAATGATGAGAAAACAAATGGCTCAAAAAGGCCTTTTGAATGGCTTTAGAGGGTTTGAATCTCAGAACTCTGAGAGCAAACTGTCTCCAGCTTCCACTACACACACACTACACAGAACTGAGGCTGTGCAGAACAATCTAAAGCCCATATGACCTGCAATTCCATGAATCACTGCAAAATTTGCCTTTGGAGCTCACCAACAAGGTGAAGTGATGCGAAGTACATTGATTTCATTGTACTTTGCATTGAAATTGGTGCAGAAGTGGTTGGGGAAAGACAGAGTAATGCAAAGTCATTGTTTCCAATGGACTTCGCATTCCTCACTATGATGCAAAGTACTCCACTTTGCGTTGCGGATTACTTCGCAGATTATGCCTTGCTCCTTATTGGGAGCACAGTACAAAGTGAGTCAATTAGTAGCTATTGAGGCACTTGAAAGTTAATCACCTGTGCAAAATCCTTACTGGGATCACAGTATAAAAGGAGTTAGCTAGTAGCCATTGAGGCACTGGAAATTTAGGGACTAAATAGAAGGGTCCCACCTTGACGTTGGTGATTTAGCTTACTCAAATTGGAATTCCAGTCTAAAACTAATAGGACCCTCTCCTCACATGGACCTTGAAAGTAAATATAGCCATTTTTGGCAGTTGAACGAGTAAATGTTATGTTCTGCTATGTGTGTGGGGGGGTGCTAGTATCTTTGCATTGTTTATTTGCCGCAACCTAGCAGCACCCCTTATAAGAAATGTGAATTCCCGAGTGTAGTAACTTAAAAGTTTGAGCAGCTATTTTTGGATTTATGGTCTCTATGTTCTTGCCTTTTAATTTATCATTTATTAGTCCACCTAGGTAGTTATACTCTTTTACTTCTTGGAACTTAACACCATCAAGTTTCCATGAACAGCTTTTTTTATAAACTTTCTCAATCCTAATTATTTTAGATTTTTCACAGTTAACTACAAGGGGAAGTTTCTTTAGAACCACTGCTACAATATCAATCACCTTTTGTAAACTGACTGCTGATTCTAAAATAAGTACCTTGTCATCTACATAGACCCAAATACTCACATTAGAGCCATCTATGTTAGGAGCACCTGTATCGTGTTTATTTAGTTCCCTTATAATTTGATCTGTATAAATATTAAACAAGGCTAGAGACAGTAAACAGCCTTGTTTCACTCCTCTATTTACAAGTATTTTTTGGTAAGCTTTCCATCCCTTGTGTATCTGATACTTGAAGATGTATTGGTATGTAAGTAATAATTATGTCCAGGAGTTTTGTATCTATTCCCCAGGCTGCTAAAAGTTTCCATAATGTCTCATGGTTAACATTGTTGAATACTTTCTTTAAGTCAAGAAAGCATTCTTACAGTCCTCCTTTCCTTACCTTAATCTGCTTATTCACCAAATAATCAAAAAAAATATATATTGTGTTTCTCTTTTTCTGAATCCAAATTGATTTTTGGATAAAACATCCCTTGTTTCCATCCAATCAAGAAGTCTTTCTAATAACACCCTTAACATTTTTTTAGCTGGTATACAAATCAAGGAGATTGGTCTATAGTTCTCAGGCATTGATTTATCTCCTTTTTTAAATATGGGGATAATCTCTGTTATTAACCATTCCTGGGGAATCTTGTTGTTTGTTATTAAATATTGAAAAACTGTAAGCAGAATTTTGACCCACCAGTCTACATTTACTTTGAAGAGTTCTGCCAGTAAACCACCTATTCTGGCTGCTTTATTATTTTTTTTGATTTATTATATGTTTCTTTATTTCTTCTATTGTCAGTGCAGCCCAGTTTCTATTTTGCTGTATAACTTCCATTTCAGTAGTAACGGGCGTTAAATCTCTATTTGAGTAATTTGCCTGTTCTCCATGGAGTTGACTATAGAATTTTATCCATTTATTTGCTGGAATTATGGCCTCTTTATTACTAGCTATTTTCCCATCACCATATGCAATTAGGGTCCAAAATTGCCTGCTGTCCTTCTGTATTTTCGCATCTGGTAATTTATCCTACAGTCAAGACTGTTATTGTCTTTTTTTAGTTCTAATAATTAGAGATGCAGTGAATTTAAATTTCGCTGGTGAAGTGAACACGAAGTGGGCACTTCGTGGTGTGGCCAGCATGAAATGCCCACTTCACCTTGTTATTATTACTTCTCATTGTTATTCCGCCTTAACGCGAAGTAAGGTGGAGTGACAACAATATTGGCAGCCCCCGCACACACACAGTCACAAGAATTAATGTGCTTTCCCAAAATGCTACCATCGTCTTGTCTCCAGCAAATTCCCCAGTGCTGATGAAGTGAAATGACAGCGTTACAAGAAATGCAAAGTCTCCCAGAATAAATGGCACACTCAGTCATCTGGGCAGTGATCAGACATAGTCACCCGAATTAATGTTCATCTCCAAAATGCTACTGTCTTGTGTCCAGAAAATTCCCCAGTGCTGCCCAAGTGAAATGAGAAGTGTAACAAGACTTGCAAAGTCTCCCATCTTAGAGATGCAGCAAATTTAAATTCCACCAGTGAAGTGCCCGTGAAGTGGGTACTATGCGTTGTCACTTCGCCACCGAGTGGCAAGCATGAAATGCCCACTTCCCTCATTATTGTGACTGTGACTTCTCATTGTTATTCTGCCTTAACCTGAAATAAGGTAGAGTGACAACAATATTGGCAGCCCCCGGGCCCCCACACATCACATGGCTTACAGTACTGTAACTCTCATGCTGTATAAGAACACGAATGCCTACAGCTGTAGTTCTCCAATGACAATGACCTGTATCAAAAATAGGGATACAGCAAATTTAAATTCCACCAGCAAAATGCCCGCAAAGTGCACACTTCATGTTGTCACTCTGTGGCCAATGCAAAAGGCTCACTTTGCCTAGTAATTATTACTTTGTGTTATCATTCTGCCTTAACTCGAAGTAAGACGAAGTGACACCAATATTTAGCAGCCCTTCACATACACAGTCACCAAAATGAATGTTCATCCCCAAAATGCTCATGTCTTGTGTCCAGAAAACTCCCCAGTACTGATGAAGTGTAATGAGAGCACAAGAAATGCAAAGTCTCCCAAAATTAATAGTGCACACAGACATCATGCATCACACACAGTCACCAAAATTAATGTGCATCCCCAAAATGCTACAGAGAGCATAACAAAAAATGTGAAGTCTCTCAGAATTAATGGTGCACTCTGTCATGTGTGCAGTGGTCACACACAGTCACCAGAATTCATTTCCTTCCCCAAAATGCTACTGTCTTGTGTCCAGAAAATTACCTAGTGCTGACGAAGCAAAATGAGAGGGTAACAAAAAATGCAAAGTCTCCCAGAATTAATGGTGCACACTGTCATGTGTGCAGTGGTCACACACAGTCACCAGAATTAATGAGCATCCCAAAAATGCTACTGTCTTATGTCCAGAAAATTCCCCAGTGCTGATGAAGTGAAATGATAGAGTAAGAAGAAATGCAAAGTCTCCCAGAATTAATGGTCTACTACAAACGTACAGGTAGATTAAGATTGCGCTGTGCACTCAAGACACAGATGCAAAGGCACAGCAACAACTAACCAGTGCTCTTAAGTCACAAATCCAAATCTGGAAAAGAATACCTTTTGCCAGTTTGGGGGTACTGGACAACAGTAACATGCAGTCCACTACCAGTAAACATACCACAAAGCAGTATAAAAAATTCATGCAGGTGAGGTGGATAGCTGGCTCACACTGCTGCAGTTACTCTGTGGCACAATAACAGGTGTCTTATTTAATGTCACGCAACGCACACACACTCATACACACTACAAGTAATGCTAGCAAATTGAAAACCTTTAGTAATATAACCAAATGCTTTATACAAACTGAAATTATACACTGCTGCATCACAACAATCAGAAAAAAATGTCAAGAATTACTGAAAATATTACTGTGTGTACATTAACACAGTTATACAAGAAAAATATAGCCAAAACAGAAAAGACTGCCTTTTTCTCCCAGTTAATCTACCTACACCACAGATACGTCCCTCCCCAAAAGCACACTTCACAGTACACAAACGGACTGTTCTAAATTAACATTCAAAATCCACACACAAATAATAAACATTCAATAATATGAGCACAGGAGGGTTTCCTATATTCGATGTAGTAAATTGTGAACAAAAAAAAAAGCTCAAAAAGACTTTTTTTAACAGCTTTTAGAGGATTTGAATTGCAGAGCTCTGAGAGGAAACTGTCTCCATCTTCCACTACACACACACTACACAGAATTGAGGCTGTGCAGAACAATCTAGAGTCCATGTGACCTTCAATTCCATAAAGCACCGCAAAAGTCTTCTTTGGAGTTCAAGAACAAGGCAGAGTAAGGCAAAGTCAGGCGTAGTACATTGATTTCAATATACTTCACCTTAAAATTGGTGGAGAAGTGGCTTGGAGAAGGTGGAATAACGCAAAGTCATTGTTTTCAATGGACTTCGCCTTCCCCATTATAATGTGAAGTACTCCACTTTGCATTGAGGAGCACTTCGTGGACTTCGCGTCACTCTGTGAATCACTTCGTGGAGCGAATTTCAGCCACTTCACCCACCACTACTAATAATATCTCCATATTCCCTTTTTAATACTAATAACCCCTTGAGTAGTAATATTTCTGGATGTTTTATTGCTAGCCTTCCAGGTCTATTGATATCTGATTTTATCATTTTACATTGTTTATCAAACCAAGGTGCTTTGTCCCTAACATAGGTTTTTCCTGTATTAGATTTCTGGTTTTGAGAACGAACAATAATGAATTTAAGGATTAGTTTAAAACTTTCCAAAACTTCCTGTCCATCTTCTATATTAGAAAACAGCAACCAAACTTCCGCACTTTCTTGCAGATTTGTAACTTTCTCATGAACTAATGGGTTCCACTTGATTAATTTCCTGCTCTTGATATAACCTATGTCTATTACTTTTCCATTTTAGTCATAGTACAATGTATAGATGGTCACTGCTGCAATTTCTTCCCACTTTAAAGGATTCAATTAAGTGCCAATGAAAGGTGTCAATAAATGCATAATCCAGAGTCAAACCTTTTCCTGATACCATGGAAGAAAAAGTAAAAGCACCATTCCAGTCATCTTTAACACAGCCATTAATCAGATGTAAAGTGTTATTACTTAGCCAGTTTAGTATAATCCTGCCCCTCCCATTTGCAACAATATCCTTGGAGCTTCTGTCTCTTATTCCTAGAGCTTGGTCAATTTCCTCTCCAATCTGCTGATTTTCACTGAGATGCAAATGGCATCCAGTCTGAGTATTTAATTCTGCCATCCCCAATATTATCATGTTACTAAGCTTATTACTTAGGAATGAAAAATAATTTTCTATGTCCTCTAGTTCTTCAAATACCATTTGAATGACATTGAAGGTTCCAGTTACATATTCAATATACATAAATTGTAACCCTGTTCCATACACAAAACAGTTTGTGAGACAGTGCTTTTTTTTTAAATAATGAAAGGATCTTTATGCATTTTTACATTAGTAGATATTAATGCCATGATGCCACCCTTATTCTGACCACAGTTGTTTTGTGTTTTTCTTCCCCTTTGGCTCAAATTTTTCATATCCTTCTATAGCTGTCGCTTGCTCATTTCCCATCCAGGTCTCCTGCAGAACTATAATGTCATATTTTTTAATCTCCTCCATCCAAGATTTATCATCGGTTTTATTCATAATTCCTGCAATGTCCCTGGATGTAATTGTAAACAATTTCTCAATGTTACTACCTCCTGAATTGTGGTCAGTAAATGGGTTATCTTTTTTGTTTTCAGCACCATTCTTTTTTCCCCTTCTATTTGTCATTCATGGGAATGTCCTTCTAATGTTTCCAATTCCACAGAATTCTCAGAGACTATAGAGTTGACATCTTCTATATCTACTGTATTAAGCTCATTGAACATGAGTTTAGTATACAATTGTTATTTATTTTTCCCCTAAGACCATTCTCCCTCTACAGAGGCAGTATAGCTCAGTGGTTTAAGGCTCTGAGCTGCAAATGTGATGACATCCAGCAGACCAGACCTGGATTTGAATCCCATAGCTTCCACTTGCGTCCTGTGTGACCCTGAGCAAGTCACTTAACTTCCTTGTGCTCCCAGGTCGCACCTGTAAAAAAGCTTTCAGCTTAGTGTGCTACTCCTGGTTAAACAACTAAAAAAAAAAAACATATATCTCATTCTCTGGTGTGCCATTTAAAGATTATTCCTCTGTCTCACCCCTTTGTACACTGTATATTCCGTAATACAAACTTGGCGTGCCTTTCTTATTTTATTTCCATCTTGTTTTTGATTATCCTGTCTAGTTTCCTTTATTACATATGTGCATATATGACTGTCTGACAGTGTGGCATTCATATGAACACCATTATCCACAAATAATATGCAACTGTCCAAGATTTTCTCTCTGATCTTACTGGAGTTTACTACCAGGCAAACTTTTCCTTTTGCCAGCTTGGCTTTATTTATTTAGCTTTTTGTTGTCCGGGTAAGTGCACTAGACAAATTCTGCCTATTTTCAGGCACAACCGGGGGGGTGGGGATACAGATGAATGCCAACTGACTTTGAACCAGATTAAGCTGTTGGTGATATTTTAGTTTGTACCTATAGACCGAAGAGATATTGTCCCATCTTAAGTCTTCCTTTAATATAGGCTTTAGTATGTTAGGTATACTGCAGGTACAGTGACATTTTGACAGTGTGGTCTGCTACAGCAACTACAGCACCCCCGCACTGTAGGGAACCCCCTGGAACCCAGCCCTGTCTGTCAGGGGTCCTGTACCCCTTCAAATCAACTCTGACTCAGAGCTGAGAATCCTAAGTGGGGGGTGCAGGTGGTTCGGGGGACAATGCTCCCCGAAGAAAACATTTGTTTTTGTGTGAAACCAGCAGCTGACTGCAAAATGCGGTTGACCTATCGGTTTTGCTGTCTGGTCATTCGACAAAATGTTTATTGACAACCAGTTGTGGATCCAATATGTTATATATCATAATTTTAAGGGGAAATTAGGTTTCTCTTCTTGCCATCAGTATTCCTTTTATAGATATTGTATCTAGTTTCTTTTCATCCTGTTTCACTGTGTGCATCCTAGCCTCCTTGTTCTTGTTCTTATCCCTACCTTCTTTCTTAGAATTAGAATTATATTGCTTGCCCTTTTCATTCTTGTGCAAGTTTTCTTTCTCTGTCTTACTACTCTCCATCCTTCTTTTGGTTCAGCTAGCAATCAAACATTTATTCTGTAGCTTCTCTTGGTTCCCCTTGGGTTTTGTTGATTCTACCTCCCTTTTCTTTTTTACTCCTTCCACAACCTGTTTAATTTCTACTATTTCCTTCCCCTATATTGAAATCGTAGTTGCAGTAATGTCCTTTTGGTTCTTGCTTCTTTTTTCCATATTCTCACTGTCTTTATTCATTGATGTTCTAGCCGTGTAGTTTTGTGTATATCTTTGTGAGAGGTTCCTTCTGTTTGGGGTGTACGTCTCTGGTTCCGTCGATTTTATCTGCTATCAGTTCTTTTTTATTTCCTTCTCTTAAGGCTGACAGAATTTCTTTCAGGAAAAAGTTATTCTGAATAAAAGCTATTTTTACATCATTGAGCTCTTTCTCAAAAGTGCATTTCAGCTCCATGAAATGGGCACAGGCCCTTCAATTGACTTTCTCTCAGAGTGGGTTTCAAGCTCTTTTGACCATAGACAAGCTCCCACCTGGCTTCTAGAGGGTGGGTCTAATTTCTTATGCCTGAGTAAATATGGAGTTAAAAATGTGTTGTAATTCTTAAGCTAGGGGTGGTTTTCCCCTTCTACACTCATAGAGTCAGTGTTGTCTCCATGTTGTATAATGGCACTCATAATAAGGTCTATTTTGGGAGGGCCTGACTGACTAAGTACTTTATGTACTGATGATTACAACGCTTTAATTTTTTTGAGTAGGAAATTGTCTTAATTTTATTCCCTTCCCCTACCATCAAAATTGGGTAAGTAGGTTAATTGCAATCCCCTGTTTTCCATATTGGAGCAGCTAGTATATTTTGTGATTTTTTTTTTATTATTATTATTCAGTTGAAGTAGTACCCTTTTAGGTTTTTTTCTTGTAAGTTTTTCTCTCCCTTTTTCTGCAACTTTTTTCTTATTCCTTAGTACCATTGCTGCTTTATCCTTCACTCTAGTACAGAATATAGGGTATTTGAGTAAAGCACAGGGGGTATTTAGTTTCCCCTTAAGAAAGTATCAGCACTTATCCAATCACTACCAGTAAGCAACAACACATTTAAAACTCTTTAAAAAAAATATTGTTTTTACATATGCAAATAAAATCATACAGCACTGTATATCACAGTCATTATTATAGTAGAGTATCAAAACTCTACTGACTATAAATAAAGCACATATACACTTAATATGTATTAACAATAAAGGGTTACCTACTATAATCTAACTATACCACAAGCAGTATTTAATCTGATTTATAATAGCCACATTTATTTCTGCATTTATGTAGCCTTAAATCAAAATTTTCCAAGTTCAAAAATGTCCCCGTTCAAATGCTTCTTGAATCGGCAACCATTTTTCCTTATATTTATTTATTTGTTTAATCATATAATAATAACTGGCTCTGCCTTTTTCCCATAGGGAAACTGTGGCATAATTTGCCGTTATAAAGGAGCATTTATAATGGCAAACACGCGCACAGTTTCCCCCACTCTGTGCATGCCCTGCTGCACCTTGTCCCTTCCCATTGCCGACAGCATGTTTTCCCCCGGAAGACTGAACTGTCATTTGGACTCAGCTGTAAGTGCCAATTTAAAAAGAATATCTGCAAGGGAAATGTAAAGTAGTCGTACTACAGACTGAATTTTTTTTTTCCAAAAAAAAAAACAAAACCAAAAAGTGAGTCACAGGCCAAGCATGCTGAAATGTAACCATGCTAGGGCCTCACAGGAACCTTCATTTTATATAATTGCTGTGGCAAAAAAGGCAAAACCATCAATTATATAAAAATAAAATAGTCGGTGTGTAAACTTGAAGTTTACACACACCCTCGGAGTTAGATGCTTTTGATAAAACCCTCGAGCTTCGCTTTCGGGGTTTATGTAGCATCTCACCCCTCGGGTGTATGTAAACTTCTTGTTACACACCCTGACCCATACTTTATATAATATCCTCTTTCTAGATGCATGGACTCCAGAAACAGATTTCTCCATAATTGAATCGTAAGAACTTGAGAATCCTTCCACATTCTAGTAATGCATCTCTTAGCTGTCATAAATATGATGTGTACTAAAGCTTCTCTATTTTCAGGTATATTTTGAAATTATATAATACTCAGCAAGCATATTTCTGGTTTTAACTTCAAGTTAATATCCAACACTCTATTAATAATTTTTATAATTTCACTCCAAAATGGTTGTATCAAAGAACATACAGCAAGTACATGTGATGCATTAACAACTTCTCCACATCCTCTATTACAAAGTGGTGAGAGAATGGCCTTGGATTTATTTAACATAAGGTGAATAATAAATACTATGTAATGTATAAAATGGGATCTGGTTTACTCTATTACTTAAAGAGCCATTCCATTTTGTACATATTATTTTCCATTATAAATCCAAAATAGAGATATCCAGATCCATTTCCCATTTATTTTTTAAGGAATAATCAGAATTCAAACATTTGCTCTTGATACAGTAAATTTTTGAAATAAGCTTTTTTCCTATTATTTGACTCTATTAATGTTTCAACAATCTGGTTATCTAACATCAAATTCCCTTTTCTGCTCATCTCAATGAGAACAGTTCTAATCTGTAAATATGTGTAAACATGTTTTTATGTATTCTGTATTCTTCCTGGATTTGTTGAAAAGATTTCAAGTCTGTATTAATGTAAAGATCACCAATATTAATTATCCCCATCTCTCTCCATATTTTTAATGTAGGGGTATCAACATAGGGATGGAATTTATTTTGATATATTGGGGATGTTCTGGATATCCTATTTTTACATCCTAAACTGTGGAGAATGTTTTGCCATATTTTAATTGTATGTCTAATAAATTGTTATAAAAATCTATTTGTTTCATGCTCCATTTAGTAGAAAGTAATTGTAAAAGATTCACTGAGGAAGGATTCTCAAGATCGAAGAATACCCAGGGAGGTTGATTTAGTGTCCAAAACTCTTTAAGTGGCTCTATCATTGTTGCCCAATGATAGTGTTGTAAACTAGGAAGTTTAAGGCCCAGATGAGAATAATCCAGTATTAATTTTTGTTTTCTAAGCCTAAGTTTGCCTTTTTTCCAAAGGAACTTGGTAAATATCTGATCAATTTTTTAAAGATGTCCTCAGGAATGCTTAATGGAATTGCCTGGAATATATACAGGAACCAGGGTAGTATATTCATTTTTATCAACTGTACTCTTCCTAATAAAGTCAAAGGAAGACTTTCTCACTTTTGTAAATCTCTCTGCACTTACTAACATACTAAAATGCCAACAGAATATGCCTAATGGTCTTTTGAGGTCTGTTTGATTTTCAGAACCCACACTGATGGCTGATTTTGGTGTTCACCCCTCCCACTTGGGTTATACTGTTCCCAGTCCCAGATGTTCCCCCTGTATTGGGCCTGGTCAGATTTGCCCTCCCCCCTGTACCTGTCCCATCCCCTCTTAAACCCATCCACAGTCTCCACCTCTACCAGCTTCCTGGGAAGTGCATTCCATGGCTACACCACCCTTTCAGTGAATTAACACCTCCTCCTCCTCTCCTCTCTGATCCTGCCCCTTCCAGCTTACACCCATGACCTCTTGTTGCCCCACCCTCCTTCCTTTGGTGCACCCTGACTGAGCCTCCCAAATTAATCCCTTTCATATACTTAAAGACCTCTATCATGTCCCCCCATCCCTCCTCTCCTCCAGGGTGTACATGTCAAGCTCCTGGAGCCTCTACTTATAGGTCATCTCCTCCAGGCCCCAGATCATTTTGGTTTCCCTCCTTTGAACCCTCTCTAGGAGTGCAATGTCCCTCTTTAAATGTGGTCTCTAAAACTGCACACAGTACTCAAGGAGTGGCCTATTCAAGCAGTTGTACAGTGGAAGGATCACTTCCACCTTTGTGGTGGTAATCCCCCTGGTGATGCATCCCAGCATCCTATTTGCCTTTGCTGCTACCCTCCTGCAGGTTTCTGAGTTGTTCATTTTGACATCTACCACTACCCCCAGGTACATCACACCCTCTGTGACTTGAATCATGTCTTCTCTCAGGGTATACCCCTGGCCTGGATTTCTGACTCCCAGGTGCAGAACCTTGCACTTCCTCACATTGAATTTTAGTTTCCATTTTCCTGGCCACCTTTCCAGAGCCTCCAGGTCCTCCTGCAAGGCCACCCTCCCCTCTCCTCCTCCTTGTCAGGAGGTCTAAACCCTCTGCCTCAGGTTCTTGCCGATGATAGAGATGCAAAGAAGTCACAAACAAGTTGCATAAGAGTAATAAATCATGTTTATTACTACCAAAGGAAAAATCACAGTTGCCCTAAGCAGTTCTTACCATTAGGAACTGGGAGCCAATGCTATGTGTTCCCTATACCTCAAAGAGCATAGAAATCTCAGAGGCCTCCATGGTAGAAGACGTAATGTCTTACATTATATACCTAAGATAGTTTCCATAGTAACTGGAAGATAGAAACATTTCTTGTTACAGAGATGAGCCCTATTGGCTAAACTAGAGGAGGCTCTGCAATCCTAGATAACATTAAACAATTTTGTTATAGACATCACTTTGTGGAAACAATGAAAGTACAGTTTGTGTAATAATACAAATCATCAGAAGATGACAGTGCCAACTCATATATCATAATACTACAAGGACACAAGTGTCCTAACATCTTGTAAGCAAGAAATACATATACGTATTAGAAAGAAAAGTGTATAGCAATCATGTGCATACATATCCTGACACCTACTCTTGTACAGTAGATGTCCATAGCCCTATATGGTAATATAACATACCTAAATGCTAGTTGTCTGAGGTGTACCACTGGGGTATCAATCAGGGTGCAGGGACCACATGTAACTTCCCCCCCCTTGTTGCCTCAGAAGGGGCAACACAAGACTAGGGAAGTAGAGATGGAGCAGGGACCATTTAAAGACCTGGCACATGAGCCCTGTAAAGGAATTCCAGCTGCTCATGATGTTGGCAGAGTGAACGCCATAGGCAGCAAAGCATAATGATGAGAAAAAAATATCAAAAATGCTTGTATAATAACAAAACCTTTAAAGGTAATCTCTAACCAAGTATTAGATAGTACATTATTAAAGTCACCATTGTTTATGAGATCATAAACTGCTTCATTAGCTTTGGTCATATTATTGCTGATGTGGATGAGGTGTGTGTCTTTTCTGTCTAGAAGTGATTTAAGTGTCAGTGTCAAAGGATATGTGTGAACATTGAAATATGATAAATATTCTGAGAGGGTAATCAGATAGTCAAGGTTACCATCAATGATATCTGGGTCCATTAGGGTAATGGGGTGATAACTGTGTGCCCAATAATAGTTGTCTGGTGGAGTACAAAACAAAAATTCAGATGAACAACATTACATACTCTGTCACCGTATGTAAACATTTTAAAATTAGTGATGACACAGTACTCACCATCAGGGTTGTATTGCATTTTTACAGTTGGTAGTCTCCATTTTTGTAGTTGGGCAGGTATAGGTCTGGTTGGAAATCCAAATCCGTGTTGACAGCCGATGAACCTCCTTCTGGTAAGTCTGTTACAATCAAGAAGAGTCTGGAGCAGATGTGGAGTCCTGGTATCCTGTGCCATTGGTGGTGATGTCAGCATCCATAGAAAAGGACCAGTCAATACTACCTGGGGAATACCCACATACAGGTTTAATAACATCAAATACATCACAATGACACAAACAAATATACCCTTTCTTTGCACAATAATCCATATGCAGTGCAATCCACGTGTCCAGAATAAGATGGAAGACCAGAAGAGGTAGCAGGTCGATGCGTTCTCTATAGATGCCTTCGGTGAGGTGCCCAATGGAGTGTACAGATGCCAATTTGTCAAAAATAGCTGTTTTGGGATCAAAATGTGGTAAAGACACAGTAAAGTAAACAAACAGTATCTTTAATGGAACATTTCTTAGACATGATACAAGGACAAGTATTAGGTTGTCTGGTCACAAACCCCAAGTTTCTAGCAGTAGAATCGGGAATAGAAACAGATTGTAACATACACATGGCAACACAGTTAGGGGATTTACATTGGGGGAAGTACTATTTCGAGATATGCCTATCATGGATAATGTCAGGTATCCATCCATATTCTAGATCATGGAAAAGGTTATTGATGGTAGCGATAATGTAAGAACCATAAACAGAGCATAACATTTCATAAGCAAAATACTGCTTGTCTGCTTCCTTATTGTTTTGTGCTTTGAGTGTGTTAATTTTCTCTTTAGAGTCTAAAAATGCCTTAGAAATGTCATGCATGTTGTATATAGTGTATCTTTCTTCCTGACTAAGGCCATCCACACCATGCAATAATGGGGGTATGATGTCATTAATCATGCTAGTTTCAAACTTTTGTGAATGCGATTTGATAGTAGCAGTGTCAGCTTTGTTCCAAATAGAAATTGTAGTACCAAGGAGACCAGTGAGGGTGCATGTGGCACCGGTGACATCAGATGGGTCACAAGTATTTCTTTTGCGACTTTGTCAATCAGCTGATTGAGAAATAGGTTTTCTCCTAAAATTACCCCTATGCTCAGTGGTATGTACCCTGGCAATAGGGTTTTGATTACGAATCTGAAAAGCTGCTAAACTATCCAATAACAAAGTACTATAGAACAATGAGATAGTAGTAGTATGACACATTCCAAATTCTTTCATATTCCAGTAAGTCAAATTAAACAAAACAGGAATATGCATATATTGTAAATTATTAATAAGTGTGCTGGGTAAAGTAGTGGCAGTCAAACCACTAAGGGGGCCAGGTTGTTGTTTGGGACACTCAAGAAGTTCTTTCTCAGGGGGGGTAAAACAGATAAGTACATGGCAGCTGAGGCCATGTAGTGTACAGCACAAAATTTCCTGGCAGAGTCTGGGGGAAGTGAATCACAATAAGAAGGATCAATAAGAGCTGTAATGTTATATAAACCTGAATGTCTTAGTGAGGTTTGGTGCAAGGACAAGGTTCCATTTGGGGATAATTTTGTGTTAGGCCATCCATGGAAAGTTCCCTTGGAGAGTTTGGCCATTGAGGAGTATTTGTCCTTGCAATTTTGTTTGCCATTCAGTTTGAAGGGTGAATTTATCAGGAGCCACAACCAAGGCAGTGAGGTAGGCATCTGAACTTTCCTGGCCCATAACCAAATTATTGGTAATATTGATAGAGACTCCATCTGGGATTGCAGCAGGAGGATCAAGATGAGGAAGGATGCACTTTACTGTGCCTTGGATGCAGGGGGAACACTCCTGTGATGAGGAGGAAGGAGTACAAGATAGCCATCTTGTCAGTGTACCTGAAAAGAATAAGTAAAACATTAGCACGGTTAGTACTATTCCACCCAATGGGGTTAGGAAAAGTAATTAAACTCCTTTATACAGTTTCAACTGGTCTGCATGTAACCATTTGTCTGTCAATTTGTTGTTTTGCATGAGTCTAACTTGATAGACTGCTGGACTGAGCTTGTTGACAATGGGGTAGGATCCTTCTCGCTTATTAGAGAAAGAATATGTTGGGTGAGCAAATCTGAGAACCATTACCTGATCTCCAACTTGCCAATCCACTTCTTGTGCGTGTTTGTTAAACTGAATTTTGGACTGTTGCTGGGCTTTATCCATGCAGTTTGTTGCATACAAATGAGTGTGCATCAGATCTTTTTTCAATTTTTCCACAGATTTGTCCACAGAGACACAGTCTGCAGTGTGAGTGTTCAGGTCAAACTAGTGTTCAGGTAATCTCATACTGCTGCCAGTCATCACCTCAAAGGGTGTCAACTGAGTAGTGCCTAAGGGTGTACCCCTAATTGCTATAAGGAGTAAAGGCAGCAGGGAATCCCAATCCTTGGGATTGCCCTCAATAAATTTGGACAGCATTTGCTTAATCCACGTGTTGGCTCTTTCTACTTGACCTGAAGACTGGGGGTGATCAGGAATGTGGAATTTTTGGTGAACTCCAAGGAGTTCAAGGGCTTTTTTCATCAACTCACCTGTAAAACTGGTTCTTTTGTCAGAGTCTGCCTTGAGAGGTAGAACCCACCTGGAGAAAATCTGTTCCACAAGGATTTTGGAAGTGGCTTTAGCAGTACATGTTTTAGTGGGGAAAGCCTCCACCCATTTGGAGAAAAAGTCAGTGACCACAAGGTCAACTTATTGTTTCTCCTGGTATTGGTCAGGGGGTCAATAAAGTCAATCTGAAGTGCATGCCAAGGGCCAGAGTGCCTTTGTGGTAACAGTTTGGCATTTCCTTTGGTAGGGATGGGGTTGGTCTGTGCACAAACAAGACAGTTGTCAATGTACTGTTTGACATCTTTGGTGATACCAGGCCACCAGGCAGTGGTTTTCAATCTTTGGAGTGTGTTTTCTGCTCCCTGGTGTCCACCAGTGGTGGTGTCATGCACTTGGTGCAAAGATTCAGGCCTCAGATGATAGGAAACCACCCACAATTTAGTGGTGGAATCATCTGGTTGGTACCAAATGAGTGTGTCATCTGGGGACAGATGTAACTTACCTTTAAACCTTCTGTAGGGGTTATGGACAGGTAGGTTCTTTTCAGTTCCTTTGTCCAGAATTCTGAACACATCTTTGAGTTCAGAGTCAGTATGTTGGGCCTCTGACAAGTCCAAAGGGGGAAGGGTTCTGGCTGCTTCTTTCTGACTGCTGCAATGTACACAGCCACTCTGGCCTCTGGAAGGTCCATCATTCAGGTGCCCCCTACCCTTGGGCACCTTCTTTAGCAAGGGTGTCAGCTGTGTCATTGAAGACATGGTAGGGGTCATGTATGGAATTGGCCTTAACCTTGTGTACATAGAGTTTATGTGCAAATTTCTGAGCCAGTGAGTGAATGTATATTACCAATTCCTTGTGCTTCACTGTGGTTCCATCAGACGAGGTGAAGGAGTTGTTCTGCCAGAAAGGGAGAAATTTGGTTAGAGAACAACAAACCCAATTAGAGTCTGTAAAACTGATAGTATCCCCAGTTCCATGCTGGATGAACTCGAGGACACAGGCCACTGCTGCCATTTCTGTGTGTTGCAATGACGCTACACTACAATGCTTGGAAATCTGGACAGTATTACCAAAGGGGTAAATTGCCAGTAAACCAATTCCTGCTATCTGTTTTCCCTGATAATAGGAGGCAGATCCATCTGTAAACACGTGACACAGTGAGGTGCCCTCGAGTAACTTCGGAGTGGCAGAAAGGAAAGGACCTGGATCTGGTAGATCAGGTGGTTGAAGTGTACAGTCATGGGGATCTCCTTGGTAAATGAGGCCATGAGCCAGTATGGATGGCATTTTGGTTGGGTGAACCTTGATAGCCCTGTCCTGAAGAAGAAGGAACCAGTGGGTCAGTCTGGTGTTGGAAACTGACCCATCCTTCACTCTGTCTGAGAGCAAAAATGTGGTAGGGGTGTGGTTAGTGCTGATAATCAGTGGTAAGTACCCAATGATACACAGTAAGTGCTTGACTGCCCAGTAGGTGGCCTGAAGGTTCCTTTCACAAAGGCTGTACTTCTGCTCCACTGGCATCAAGAGCTGTGATGCATATGCAATAGGTCTCAGGGTGCCATTAACCTTCAGGGCCAGCACTGTAGACATAGCAATGTCTGAGGTGGCAGATTCCAGATGGAATGGTACAGCAGGATTGGGGTTGACCAAAGCTGGAGCAGAGGCCAAGGCCTGTTTCAATGACATCACAGCTTGGGTATGTATGGGGCCCCAAGTCCAGGGGACATCCTTTTTCAGTAATTCATACAGAGCAGTGGCCATCTGAGTAAAATCACAAATAAAATCTCTAGAATAATTTACCTTACCCAAGAATCATCTAAGGGTAGCCACACTGGTGGGAAGTGGCAAGTCTTGCAATCACTATATCTTCTTCCAGGCAGGACTCCTGCTTTTGTCTGTTATGTTCAGGTCAAAAAAGATTACCTTCTTCTGGCACAATTGTGCTTTTGCCAGGTTGCATTTGAGGTCTGCTTTCTGGATGAGAGTCAGTAGTTTCTCCAAGAGGTCCAGGTGTTGGTCCTGGGTGGCTGTTTCCAGGAGTATGTCATCCACATACAGCAAGAGGCACTGGGGTGAAAAGAAACCTTCAAGGGCATCCATCATGTGTAGATGGAACAGGGAGGGGCTGTTGTGGAACCCCTGGGGTAAGCAAGTCCATTTGTATTGCCTACCTTCGAAGGTGAAGGCAAATTTGCATTGGCTCTTGGTTGCCAATGGTAATGATCAAAAACCATTGGAAATGTCCAGGGCACTAAACCTTTGTTGGTCTGGTGTGAGCAATTTTAGCACATCTGGTGCTGATACCATGGTTGGTGCATAGCTGGGTGTGACTTGGTTTGGACTCCTGTAATCAATTGTAAGTCTCCATGCACCTGTAGGTTTCTTTACAGGACACATGGGGGAGTTTTCAGTAGAGACATGTGTTCTGATTACACCTTGCTTGAGGAGTGATTTTATCCTTTCTCTGAGAAATGACAAGGCCTCAGGTGGAAAAGGATATTGCCTTTGCCTCTCATGGACTGGGCCTGTCACTTCGATGATGGTATGCATTTTGCCACAATCGTGCTTATTGATGGCAAATGCTCCAGATGCCTTTGCAGGATGGGAAGAAGTTTTGGAAAAAGCTCATGGTTCTTGAACAGGTCTATGACGTCATTCTCTTTGTGATTTGCAGTGATTGCTGTAACCACATGATAGTCAGGGATCATAACAGTATGATACTGTCCCTGAATCTGGATCAATAGCATGTTGGCTAGATCCATCACACAGCCGTGTGGTGCAAGGAAATCAATTCCAATGATGATGGGATGATCATCCAGTACCATAAGCTGAAAGGTATGGTACTCCTGTAGGTGACCCATTGTCACAGAGAGTGGCAATGAGTGATATGTGAATAACCTCATGCCATCCATGCCAGACGTGTTGGTCCTCTGTCTGGTAGACCAAGGTGATGTGGCTGGGTTGTCATCATGTAATACAGACATGGCTGCACCTGTATCTAACAGCACTGTAAGTAGGTGGCCCCCGACCTCGGCCTCTGTGCAAGGCCTTCCATTTATATCCAAGACCAGCTTATTTACAATCTGGGCTGGGGCCTGTAATTGTCAACCTGTACAAGTGGATGCATGGGAAAGCTCCTTGAAGAGCATCTAGGCCTGGTCCCTGTGGACCATCTCACCATGCTCTACCGATGCTACATAGGAAGCTGCTTCAGGGTTCAGGCTTGTATGGGCCTGAGGGCCTGGACCTTTGGTGACCCTGTGGACTTTTGAGGCCTGCCCTCCTAGTTGTACTGCAGCAAGGGCCTGAACTGGGACAGCATCCACTATGAAGCATACTTGCCTGAGAAGGTCTTGGAGGCTTTGGTTCTCTTCAACTATTTCCCTATAGGAAGGGCCTGGTCCTTGTTGTTTACCCTTATTGTTTTTTATGGTGTTTCTTGTTTTTGTGGTTGTTCTGGTTCCCGCCCCAGGATTGTTGTTGTTGGGCCTGCTGGGGTTGTTGATTATCCATGGGGAGGGTCTGTTTCTCTTGGGCCTGTCCTTCCACCGTGTAGTGTGTCATGGCCTCCGTAGCAGATTCCATGGCAGCTACTTTCTTGGAACCAGAGCTCAAATCACGGATTTAGAGTTGGAAAACTCTCTCCGTTCTCTGAAGGATGTCGTAAAACATATCCGTGATGGGATAGGTGGTTGGCTCTACCTTCTCTCACACTGAAGGGATCATGTTCAGAAGGAACAGGGTTTTGTACTCAATAAGGTCCTCATCCACAGCCTCTCCTGCAAAGTTTTTTCCTGCTTGATAGGCCATCCAAAGCCTCAGGTGGAAGGTTGCTGGACTTTTCTTCGCATTCTGTTTCACAGGGCATGTGAGCATCACTCCTACCACACCTGGGTTGTGTGCAGTAATGTGTTCAGCTGCGTCTTTATCAAAGGTGGCTCAGCTATCCTGGAGGATAGCATCAGGGAGTTTCACCCATAGGCCAGGATCAATGGTCTGGCATAGGATCTGGACTTGATAGTCTGCAGCAAGACTAAGCATTTCACATTTTGAATGCACTTTTTCTAAGTGGTAACTGAGGTTGTTGGACAGGCTCATATGACCAATACTGTCAGCTATCTGCTGAACAGAGTGAGCCATTTGCAGGGGATTACTGGGATGATCGTTCAGAGGTAGATTATCTTGGGTGCCCTGGAGGGCTGCCAGAGCTGTGGCATCAGCCACAATATGGACCATCTGTTCCTGGGTAGCACTCTCCTGCAGCATCTGTTTGATCTGCATTCAGAGGGTCCACTTGTTTCTCTTGGGAAGGGTCACAGTGCCTAAAGCATTATCAATCATTTGTTCTATCTCTTCCCTATCATCCATAGAAATAATGTCAATCTGTGGTGCTTTTGGGACTAGGCCTGGGCCTGCTCCCCCCCCCATCATGGGGATCACCATGTTGGTGTCACCCATGATTGTCGTCGTGCCGTTGATGAAGTAAGGACATGATGTCATGGGATCAGGGTCTGCCATGTTGTGGATGGCGGGGTGGGGTTTCTGGGCCATAGTAGGGGCATGACTGGGCATTGTACTGTGAAATGTCATCATCCGACTCTGACTCCTCAGATGACATCATCAGGATGGGGGCTACCCTGCCCATCGCTTTGATGTGACTAGCCAGAAACTCTTGCTGATGGTGCAGTTTCGCCATCTTGGATTCACATGCATCATGACTAACTTTTGCAACATTCTGATCCACACCATCCTGTAACTGTTTCTGTAACACTCTATATATGGCACTCAATTTGCGAGTGTCCCTAGCAGCTATTCCCAAGTCATTATATACCTGGTTGGTCTAACGGCAGTGCTGGACCTATCAGAATTGCTGGGTGAATGCACAAGTCCAGGGGCTCTCGTACTAGCCTATAATAAGGCAGTGGAAGAGGCCTTGGACCTGATTGCTCCTGTTCATGTTCAACCATTCACTCTTCACCCAAGGTCCCCTTGGTATGATGGATCCTTGAAGGAGTTGAGATGGGTTGTTCGAAGGCTGGAGAGAGCACAGCAGAAGTCCGGCCTGGATGATGACAGACTTAGATTGATGGAACACTATAAAGGCTATCAATCAGAAATCCCCCGTAAGAAGGCAGAGTTCCTGTCCAGGGAGATGTCTGCTGTGCAGAACAGACCAGCTCAGCTTTTTTGAACTGTTGAGAGATTGTGCAATCCAAACTGTCTCCAGTCTGAAAGAGTCTTTTCACAAATTGAGTATGATGGGCTAGCTCATTTTTTTGCAGACAAGGTTGCCAGCATCAGATCCAGAATTGTCTCTACTCCCTCTAAGGGGGGTTGTGAAGGTTGACAGGGGGTGGTGAACATCCGATCTATCTGGATGGATTTCAACCAGCTGGAATTCATGGATATTGTGAAGATTGTCCAGACCTTGCATCCAACCTGTTGTAATTTTGATACAGGACCTACCTCCCTTTTAGTGGGTTGTGTAGATGTCATCTTCCCGATCCTAGCTGAAATTGTATGGAGATCCTTAGATAGGGGTATCTTTCCAGACCTTCTAAAGGAGGCGGTCATTCTACCACTCCTTAAAAAACCTGCCTTGGATCCCGCCGATCCAGTTAACTACCAATCTGTCTCTAACCCTCCTTTTGTGCGGAAGGTTATTGAGAAGGTGTTTGCACTGCAACTGGATGATCATTTGGTAACTCACAATGTCTATGAAGCTTTCCAGTCTGGTTTCAGGAAAAGGCATAGAATGGAGACTGCTCTTGCTCGGGTATTAAATGACTTCCTAATGGCTGGAGATTGAAAGGCTCATACCATCTTGGTCCTTCTCGATCCTCACTGCATCTTTTGACATTGTGGACCATGGGGTGCTTTTGGAAACCCTGTAGTCTCTCTGTGGACTGTCAGGTACAGTCCTCGAATGGTTTCGATCCTTTCTCATAGGCAGGTCTCAGAGGGTGGTCACAGGAATTTATTCCTCTGACTCCCTCCCCCTGTCCTGCAGTGTGCCACAGGGTTCCATATTGGCTCCCATGTTGTTTGCAGTGTATATGCTGCCATTTGGAGACATCATCAGGCAATACAGCTTGAGTTTTCACTGCTATGCAGATGATACTCAGCTGTATATGTCCTTTGTGCTCGGACAGGATGATGTGATTCCAGTGCTAAATAGCTTCCTCTCCAAGATCAAAGATTGGATGAGCTCAAGTTGGATGAGATTAAATCCGGATAAGACTGAGGTGTTGATGGTGGATCCGGGTCACCTGGGGGTGGGTTTTGGAGCTAGGCTCATGTCGGGCCTATGGCTTGATGATGGCCAGCTCACTACCTCAGATCAGGTGCGTAACCTGGGCATTATTTGTGATAACAGCTTGACCCTGACATTTCAGGTGTCAGCGGTGGTCAAATCCTCATGTTACCATCTGAGGAATATCACTTGGGTGAAACACCTGATTCCTCCGGGTGACCTTCCAACATTGATCCATGCCTTCATTACCACCTATCTTGACTACTGCAATGTCCTCTACCTAGGGCTGTCTGGGGTTGATATCCACCACCTGCAGCTAGTGCAGACTGCTGCAGCCAGGCTGTTGACTGGCACCTCTAGGACCAGTCATATTACACCTGTGCTGCGCAAACTGCACTGGCTGCCAGTTCAGTGGTGGATCACCTATAAGGTTGGCTTGCTTACATTTAAAGCCCTACATGAACTGGGACCCGACTACCTGAAAGATCTCCTGATTCCCTACTCCCCCAATTGCCCTTTCCGATCTGCTGATGAGGGATTTCTAGAGTTTCTCAGGGTTTTTTTTAAAACATCTGGAGCTCATGCTTTTTCATTTGTAGCACCAACCCTGAGGAATTCTCTACCTCATCGGTTAAGAGAATGCCTGACCATCAGCAGCTTTAAATCAATGCTGAAAACACATTTATTCTCATTGGCCTTCCCTAATTAAGTGTTAATTAATTGATTTATTTAAATTTTAGTATATTATTGTTTTTATTGTAATTTATACTATGTACAGCACCATGATTATGAAAGGCGCTATATAAATAAAGTCACTTTGCTTTGCTTTACTTTGCTTGATTTATCTCGTCCTGGAGCTCTCCTAACTCATCATGGATCTGATCATTAGTTCTACTTAAAATATTCATTTGCAATGCCTGCCCCTTATCATGTCTCAAACTTTCACATTCCTGCTTCAACATACCAAGTTTCTGCTCATTTTCCTGAACAGAACAGTACAAAAGTGAATCCTTTTCATTCCACAGGGTTTGGAGAGCTTACTCCAAATCCTGTTCTCATTTCAAACTTTCAGTGCCCTGCACTCCCATCTCTTGCTTTAGGGATGAGATCTGCAGTTCAAGGGTTCGAAACCTCGCTTCAGAGGCTTCCAAGGCAGCGTAGAGAGCCACAATTAACAGCCCTTTAGCCTCACACTTTCTGGCTGTTAGTCTCACCTCTGAGTACTGGGTTGAAATCCCCAGTATGGGGTTGTCAGATTGACTGGCATCCAGCACAAAATCAGACCATGCTTCATGGGGGGGATGAAGTTTGAGACATCGGGTCTCACGTCTGCACAGATATTTGATACGGTGGCAATTTATACCGGTAGTAGAAGGGAATTTAAAATCGACCTGTAAAAAGATGCACTGTATTGTGTATTGATCCACAACAGGTGCACTTGTAAACTGGTGGGCTATTGTGCTCTTGTAAGCTTGCAATTCAAAACTGCCGTGGGGTGTAGTGAGTTGGCATTGACCACACCCAGTAAGCAGCCAGACTTTGCAAGTAATTATGGAGTGCTGTGAAATGGGAGAGGTGATGTGGGTGCACACACCTACAGTCTCCGTTGGGAAGGGAAAAGTTATTTTCAACAAGTGAAAACCTTGCAAACTCTAAAAATCACCTGCACAGGGTCATCAATTGTCAGGAGGTCTAAACCCTCCACCTCAAGTTCTTGGCGATGATAGAGATGCAAAGAAGTCACAAACAAGTTGAATAAGAGTAATAAATCATGTTTATTACTACCAAAGGAAAAATCACAGTTGCCCTAAGCAGTTCTTACCATTAGGAACTGGGAGGCAATGATATGTGTACCCTATACCTTGAGGAGTGTAGGAATCTCAGGGGTCTCTGCGGTAGAAGATGTAATGTCTTGCATTATATACCTAAGATAGTTTCAATAGTAACTGTAAGATAGAAACATTTCTAGTTAAAGAGATGAGCCCTATTGGCTAAATTAGAGGTGGCTCCACAGTCCTAGATAACATTAAACAATTTTGTTATAGTCATCACTTTGTGGAAACAATGAAAGTACAGTTTGTGTAATAATACAAATCATCAGAAGATGGCAGTGCCAACTCATATATCATAATACTACAAGGACACAAGTGCCCTAACATCTTGTAAGCAAGAAATACATATATGTATTAGAAAGAAAAGTGTATAGAAATCATGTGCATATGTATCCTGCCATCTTCTCTTGTACGGTAGATGTCCATAGCCCTATATGTTAGTATAACATACACAAATGCTAATTTTCTGCGGTGTATCACTAGGGTATCAATCAGAGTGCAGGGACCTCATGCAACATCCTCACCCACCACTGCACCCAGCTTTGAGTCATCTGCAAAGAGACTCATTTCACTCCTGATTCCCTTCCTTTTGTCTGAGACATAAGCATTGAACAGGAGTGGCCCCAGCACTGTCCCCTGGGGCACCCCACTAGTAACCCACCTTGGGGATGAGGCTAACCCTCCAACCACCACCTTCTGACTATGCACAGTGAGCCAATTTCCTATCCATCTTAACAACTGTCTCCCTACCCCTATTTTCTTCAGCTTAGCCAGCAGGCCACTGTGGGCCACTTCCTCTATTAGGGGGTCACAGGTTTAGGTCTATCAGTTTATTACATCTATTTGTAATCTGGATTCCCAAGTAAGTTAAATGTTCCTTTTTAATTGTGGTTGGGAATTTTGAAATGTCAATATTTCTTTTTTCTGGATGAACAAACAACGCTTCTGATTTTTTCCACTTGAATGAAAATCCAGACTGTTTACCATATTGAGTTATTATTTGCATTATACTTATTAATTCCTGTTCCAGATTTTTAGGATAAAGTAAGATGTCATCTGCAAACTGAAATCCCTCCATGTTCTTATGTGTTCTGATAGCATTAGCCAGTGGTTCATTTACTAAAGTAAACAAAAATGGAGACAACGGACAACCCTGTCTTGTACACCTAAATAGAGGAAATGTAGATAATATTGTTCCGTTAGTCATAACTTTCACTTTAGGTGATGAATGTATAACTTTAATCCATTCTAAATATCTTGGTCCTATATTAATCCTTTTGAGAACATCAAAAAGATAAGACCATTCAACCCTATCGAAGGCTTTTTCTGTGTCCACGGACACCAACACACATTAGGGACCTTAGCATTATAGGTCACATTTAATGCACTTATGTTATTATAACTCCTCCTTCCCTTGACAAAGCGTGTCTGATCCTTTTTAATTAGTTCTGGAAGAACTGGTTCGAATCTTCCTGATAAGATTTTTGCATAGATCTTATAGTCTGCGTTTAAGAGTGAGATTGGATGATAGGATTTACATATTGTTCTGTCTTTACCCTTCTTAGGTATGACTATAATTAAGGCTTCATCAAACGAAGGAGGGAACCTAATATGGAAACCATTATATTATTTTGTTAATCTAGGACTGATTTCTTTAGCAAAGGTTTTGTAAAAATCTATCCCTATACCATCTAGGCCAGGGCTCAGATATTCAAAAGAGTTGAGCCATGCACAATAGGGTTGCACCTGTGCAAGTCTGAAATTGCGCCATTCTGTGATATTCAGCAGGAGGCAGTTGTGCCCCTGAAATCATGCTGAGCAACAGAGCAATGATAATGAAGGCATGCACAACCGAAGAGGGAGGAACCATGCATAAATAGCGCAGTGCGATATTCAACGACTTGTGCCATGCGCAATAGGGGAGCAAGCAGAAGTTGCGTCATAGTGGAAATGAGCCAAAATCAAAAGGAGCAAGGGAGAGGCGCAAGAACGCTACAGGGATGCCACATGTGCCAGAAGCATAGGCAGACAGACAGGGCAGGAGGCACAAACAGGGAAGGCCAGGGAAAGGGCAGTCTGAACAGCCAAGCGCAGGGAAGGTGTGGGGAGCCACACAGCACAGAGGCCAGCCCAGGCAGGTGTACCCGGTGCAGGGGAGGTAGCAGCCAGGACAGCAGGGGGAATACAGCAACAGCTGCTGGGGGGGGATACAAGTCAGGGACATGGCCAGTGCCACCTTCCACATGGAGGCCGTAATGAGGGGGGGTGAGATGGTGGGTGGCAGGGGTGCATGGCCGTGGAAGGGCCCGTCGGCGGTATGCCCCCAACAGGCAGTACCGAGCCCACACCAGCTTTGAGCTGTACACTGATACTGAGATTGTGGTCCGGTACCGCCTGAATAGGGCAATTATGAGGTGACTCTGTGAGCTGTGCAGTGATGTGATGCAGGCACCCACACGACGGAGCCATGCCCTGACAGTGGAGACTAAGGTAACAGCCTGCATGTGCTTGCTTGCCACAGGTACCTTCCATAGACCAACTGGGGATACCACAGGCATAACCCAGTTGGCCACATCATGCCACCTCACCCAGTTCCTCAGCGCACTGCTGCCACATGCTGCGGAGTACATCCACTTCCTCAGCACAGCGGCGGAGCACACAGCAAACATACAGGAGTTCCACAGGGTAGCACGTATGCCTAGCATGCTAGGGGCAATAGACTGCACCCATGTGGCCATACGCACACCACCTCGCCCCGAGGGGGCCGCATACATAAATCGTAAGTGCTATGCCAGCATCAATTGCCATTTTTACTTACTGTGTTATGTATTACAAATGTCTTCAGTCACCTTATTGTTACAATTGTTGTGTATAACAATTGACAATTACCTTATGCTTGTATCTATGTACCTGTACCTGTACTGCATAAACTGCACCATTCTACTTGTATTGTAATTGTACCTCCCGGGTCATGCTTGAAAATAGTCACTTGCTGGCTAGTGCACCTACCCGGTTAACAAAAACTAAATAAATAAATAAAATCAACTGCCAGGTGGTGTGCGATGCCAGGGGGTGCATCATCAATGTCTGTGCCACGCACCCTTGGGGAGCACACGATTCTTTCATCTGGCACCAGTCGGCACTGTGCTACAGATTCGAGAGTGGGGACATCCCCACTGGCCACCTAGTGGGTGAGCATGCAAACCACATGGACAATCAATAGACCTGGGGGGGCATGGCCAGAGGTGGCATGGGTAGTGGCCTACATGGCCTGGGGAAGGGCGATGCTAATCACAAAACTAACCTCTGCCCTCTACACACAGGTGACAGTGGATACCCACTCCATCCCTTGCTGCTCACACCCTACCGGTGGTCTGTGACCCCATCACAGCAACACTACAATGAGGCATACGCCACCACACGTAATGTCATAAAGCGGGTGTTCAGGATGCTGAAGGCACATTTCTGTTGCCTGGACACCTCCGGCGGTGCCCTACAATACAGCCCCTCAAAGGTCTGTGGGCTATTCCTGGCCTGTTGCATCCTGCACAACATGGCCAATGAATGTGAGATGGCCATACAGGTCGAAGAGGGGGACAGCGATGGGGACGATGAGGACGCCGGTGATGATGGTGATGGTCAGCGCCCCCTTGGGTGACAGGACCCCTGACTGATCTGACTGGCACAGCTGCACTGGGACACCATCATGGAGGAGCACTTCAGCCAACGCAGGTAAGTCATGGGGCCATGTGCAACCACCAGTGGCTAAGGCACAACCCACAAACACGCATGGACACACACCAGGGGTGCATGCTGTCAAGGAAAGTGGCAGGGCACAGAAGCACACACACAACCAGGGATGGGCGAGGATTAACATGCCACGCCAAAGGACACACACATGCTCACACACAATGCAACAAATGTGCACAGAGGGCAGGAGGCACACCAACCCAGAACGCACACCCTAGCAACACACATGTCCACAGGCCATCATGCCCACTGCCTGCCCACATGTGTGTGTCAGATGCTGAGCACCATTGCACATTGGTGTATAGCACAATGCAGGCATCATCATGCACACGCAACTGTGGACAGCAGCCAGGAGGGTGTACAGGTGGACTGTGTGTCTGCATGCAGGGCCGGGTACCCACCCGTGCACTGCCCACTGAAACACACAATGCACACAGGGCAGCACCAGACAGTAGCCGCACTGGGAGACAGGTCAGTCACGCGACACAGTGCCACAGCCACCACGGATGCGTGGGCAGCCCCGCAAAGACCTGCCAGCATTGACAGGCTGACCACTGACCTCATGGGGTGGCACCGATGGTCCCCCAGGGGTTCCACTGTGTGAACGCGACCGTGCTCTCGCAGGGGTCTGCAGCACACCGAACATGCCTGCACCAGGAGTGCTCGGGATGCCCACAGCTGAACCCGGCATCGACGGGGTGGGAGTCGCATGACGCCAGGAGCGGGGGGTGGATAGTGCACTGCGTGGTGTCCGTGATGCATGGGCACCTGACTGTGTGCCCATTGTGGCCATGACAGCAATGAATGCCTCTGCGTGCCTGTCAATGGCAGCGGTCACATCCTCCCGCAAATGGTCCATCCCTGCCAGGATCAGTGCAGTGTCCCTGCTGCAACATTCCTCTGCCCACTCCAGAGCCACACGCAGTGCATCCATGGACATCGCACGCCACATCTGCTGCTGGACCGATGCTTGCAGTAGGTGGGTGTGCTCATCCAAAAGGTCATCAGCCTCCTAGGCATCCTGTCCCTCAGGGTGTACATGGCCCCAATGTTCAGCACCCCTTGAGGGTGGGTGCTGCGCACCAGGACCAAGTCTGGGCAAGTCCACAGGTGGTGCACAGATGCCACCACTGAACCCTGTACCCCCAAGCCCATTGGGTGACTTCTGATGCTGCCCCTCTGGCTGACTCTCCCCAGGGCTCCGTGGTGCCGCCGCAGTGGCCGCAACAGTCCCACTGTCCTGAATAGACACCAGTGCTGCCCCACTGGTGCTGACAGGCACAGCCTGGGACTGTGCTGACATGCAGGCCTCCTTGCGGCACCACACACAGCCAGGATGCGGTGCCCTGCTGTGTGGCCATCCCATGGCACACATGTGTCACTGCCCATGATGGTCGTGTCATCATCACTGGTGACAGACTCTGCACTGGCCACAGCCACAGCATGCTGGCATCCGTGGATGCCAGCATGCTGGGACACAGGCAGGGCTTCCTCCACACCTGTTACAATGACTTCAGTGTGGACAGCCAGGCGGCCCCACTGTCGCAATGATCCACATATACTTGTGGAGGTGGAAGGTCCCTCCTCCAACTCCAGCCAACTGTCCGCAGTGGACAGGCCCACCACCGCTGACCCATGCAGACACTCAGGATCTGTAAGGGAAAGCAAAGTCACGTTAGTGCGTCTGACCTACTCTGCCCCCCATAGACAGACCATGACTTACCATGCAGTGATGGGCCACCACCCATCTGGAAGCCACCACCCGGAACACCCTCAATGGCACTGCGCTGCATGCTTCCAGCAAGCCTCTCCTCTTGTGGGGTCAGCTGTACCACCTCTGTCTGTCCACCACCTGTTGCAGCACATGCAGCCCTGATGGCAGCCACCTTCTCCTTTACCCTCCTCCTGTCTGGGCCCATCTTTTTCTTACACTCCTGCACAGAGCGCTGGTAGCTGCCATGCAGGTTCACAGCACATGCTACCCCCTCCCATGCAGCAGCACGGGCTTGAGGTGTTCCCCGCCATCCACTGAGAAGTGGCTCCTGATCCAGGTAGGCCTCGAACAGGGTCTCAATTCCAGCCTTTGTAAAGTTTGGCCTCCTCCTCCTCCCACCTCAGTTTTCCTCCTCTCCAACAACCTGCTCAGTCATTATGTAGCTTGTAAGAATGGCAGTTGTTACCTGTGACTGTGCAGTCCCATGTGTGTCCCTGAATCCACAGTCCACACTCCCAAACAGCATGCAACTCACCAATAAACTGCAGTAACTGACTATGACCACTGCAACACATTGTCGCACTTTTATAGCGCAATCCATGCAAATGAGGCGAGGAGCAACTTTAAGTAGATGCAAACTGCAGTGCTGCGCCATTGAATAGCTGATTAGATGATTTGCATATGACGGCTGAATATCACACTGTTGCGCTTTGTGCAATTGTGTTGAACGTGCTGAGCCAATGGTGCAGTTCTATGACATGCATAGTGCACCTCACTGCGCATGCCCGGGTTGCTGACGCAGGCGTCTGCCATGCTGATGACGTGCTGTGCGCTGTAGGCAATGCAGGGTACAGCCACCATTGTGCCAGTGGTGCTATAGCGATGGTCACTACATGGCGCTGTGGCACTGGGCCATCATAGGTGCAATGGCCCAACTGCTTGGTAGTCCGCTTTGGCGCTGGCACACAGGCAGGCAATCGTGCTACATGCATTGTCTTCCAATGGCACTGTGCGTGGCCATGTGCCAGAGACCCTTGACCCTGTGCCTGACCTTTGCCCCCTAGGCACCATGCATCAGGCATGGGTGCACCTCTATCACGCTGTTCGGTAACAGCGTGATAGGGAATGGCAGTGCTGTACCACGCAGCATCTGCACGTGGGGAGCCGCGCTGCAGAGTGCCATATTGCCTACTATAGCTGTTAGGATGGCATGCAGATGAGCAGCGCAGTGGACAGCCATCTGGTGGCAAATTGTTGAGCCACACCATGGGCCTCTCTTTGGGGAGGCACCCCTGGACAGGGCCAGGACCCAGGTGTGGCAGGAGGTGGCCACTACCCTGGAGGAGGCCACCGGATGGGGAAGGAGCACGGAGCAGTGCAGGCACCACTATGGGGACCTGCAGAGGAGGGAGCCGGAGCTACTGGCACGACTGCGGGCACATGCCAGGAGGGGCATGGTGCCACATCCAGGTGTTCCATCAACACACTTTTATCATCCATATGGCTCACAGTGTTGTATGTGTCCAGCACATAAGGGGAGGGACCATCTGGGGTTGGCTGTGGCGGTGTTCACAGGGTGTGGGGTGGGTGGATCTGGCTGGGTGGGAGGGCACACACCTTGGGGCAGAGGGACTTTGCTTCGGGATTGTACTGATGTTCTTCTCTCCTTGTTTTCCCCACAGGCCCGGACGAATGCCGCAGGTTGAGGGAGGAGTGGCGGAGGGAGGAGGACGGTGCAGCCAGGCGTGGCGAGGGCCATCACCGCCCACCTGACCAGCTCGATGAGGGTGACTGCCATACATCCATGATTACTATTGCATGCTGTGTGACAGGGTGGGCAGCAGGGCATGGCCACCATTCATCGACACCACTGCCATGCACGCAACTTGTTACAGTCAACACTGTCCAGTGGCAATGCATGTCTGGGAGTGCATCAATGGTGGTCCATGCGTGCACCAGGTGCATGGTTGTGCCACTGCCTTTGCACCACATAGCCATGTCACTAAATGGCCATGGTGGTGCTGTGCGTGACTTTGTCAGTGGGTGTGTGCAGTGTTCCGCATGGCTGTATGCGCCTGGGTGGGCAGGTCCTGTGGACGTGATCACTGCGGGTGGTCACACATCATCACAGTGGTATGTCCCATGGCCGTATGCCATGCACAGTGGGCGGGCTGTATGGGGTTGTGCATTCACACCTATTGACTGTGCTCCCTTGTCCTAGGTACCCACCATCTAAGAGACATCAGGGAGGCTGTGCAGGAACTTCTATTGCTGGCCGGGGAATCCCTTGAAATCCTCCAGAGATTGGATACAACCAGGGTACTGAGGAGGCACAGAGACCAGAGGTCGCACAGCACAGAACGGCACTCCTGCTAGGGATCCCTCAGTCCCTGAATTCCCCTACCCCCCTGGACCCACCCTCACACCCCTCCTATCCCATCCCATTTGTCCACCCCTTCCCCCTACCCACTCCCACCTTGTTTGTGGCCCCCCAACCTTGTATATATTTTTTGTATTCTTGAAAATAGTTGAATATTATATTTTTGCAATACATTTGATTTTGATATGAATACTGTGGTGGTCTCTGATTTGCAGCAGGCTATAGGTGCTCAGCTGCAGTGGTGTGCATGGCATCAGGGGGGGTGCAATCATGGGTACGTGTGTGTGTCCGTGTGGCAGTGACTATGGTGTGGGGGTAGCTATAAGTCAGTGTCTGTGGTGTGTGTGTTGTGCCCTATGCACTGGATGACTGTGTGCAGTAGTCCATGGCATGTGATCTGTGTCCATGGCACACCCATCGGCCTGTCCATGGCCTGTGCAGCTGACACACATGCATGTCTGTGACCTGCATGGTCCACTGGCATGTCAGTGGTGGCAGTCCATGCAGGGTGGCCATTGTACCCATCACTTTGCTGGGTTGCCCCTGTCACTGGTGTGGTGCATGCCTGGCTCAGGTGGCACTGTGGGCACCACAGTCATTGTCCCACCTCCATGCTGTGCCTTGTATGTATTGCAGGGGATGTTTCCCACTGTCTGTGACTTGTGCTCCGGGTGACTGCTGGTGGTGTATGGGTCCACAGTGCCTGCGCAGGGTGGCTGGCACTCCAGTGCCATGGAGGACCATGGGTTGTGTGTACACAGCTTACATGGGCCCACAGTGGGGGCCTGGTTGCCCCACCACTGCGTCCCTGTGTTGGTGTGCCCTTGGGCATGGGTGGGTGTCTGTCCATACACTGTGTGGCATCCAGTGTGGTGCATGCTTCCACGCACCACTGTGGGTGTCTGTGCTGGCTGTTGTGGCCAGTGGTGGGTCGGGGTGTGTCACTGGAATACTGTGCAGGGTGCTGTACCACTGGTGGTGGTGTCAGGAGGCACGCCCTGTCCCATGTGGGGTACCTCTTGTGCCGACACATGGTCGTCCTCAGCAGTACCTCGGGGACTGTGCATGGTGGCAATGTGTCTGCCGTTGTTGCATTGCTATGTGCTGCCACCCACTGATGGGTGCTCATGGTGGGGCTGGCTTGCATGGTTCTGTGGTGCACAGGGTTGCATTGTCACAGTGGGGGTGGTGGCATGCATGGGGTTTCCTGCAGTGGTGGTCACTGCTCATGGGGGGGTGTCTGGGGGTCACGGTGCAGAGTGTGCTCTGCACTGGAGGGATGGTATGGCATGGGGTGGTCTGCCCTCCTTGTGTGCCAGTCACAGCTTGCCGGTAGGTGTGATGGGGCACCATGGTCCGGCTGTGGGTTGTTTACTTGTCTCCATGGGCCTGTGGTTATTCCAGCCCTCCCCCAGTTGTGCTCTGCTTGGGGTGTGGGGGAACAATGTCTGTTCTGCTGTGTGTTCCTGTGCCCATCTGTGGCATGGGTGGTGTGCCCCTACCTCCCTGGTTGTGCAGTTACATTGCTTTGCTGCTGGGGGGCTCCCTGGTTGCACTATGGTGCCTCTGGACTACTCAGCTGAACATCCCTTGTTGCGCTATGGCGCATCAGATCTACTCAACTTTCCCTCCCTAGTTGCGCTATGGCGCAGGTGGTACAATATTCAGTGGTTGGCTGTAGGCACAATTTGGCCTGCTCCATTTTTGAATATCACGTCTCTTGCGCATGGGCGCAATAGACTTGCGCTTGCTCCTGCTATTGCGCACTTTTTGGGCGCAGTTTGAATATCTGGGCCGAGGTGTCTTACCTGGTTGTAATTCCCTAATCACTTTTTCAACCTCTTGAACTGTTATGTCTTGATCAAGTCGTACTTGATATTCCTGCTTAATCTGTGCAATATCTAGAAACCTATTAACTTCATCAGTTGTTCCCTGGGAGGTATATACATTCTTGTAATACTGAAAAAATGCTAAATTAATACAATTTTCTTTTTTTACCATTTTACCTGTTTTTTTTATTTGAACAAATCAGAATTACAATCCTTTGAGTCAAGGACTCAGTTCTAAAGGCTCCTCATCAGACAAAGTACAGATTACATACAAACAGAACACCATATAGTTATAGAGGAATATAATAACATAGTTTCATACAGTTACGTAGGTACATGAGTAGGCAATTACAGAGGAATATAATAACATAGCTTCATATGGTTAAATAGGTACATGAACAGGCAATGCGTAGAAAGGGTATGGCAGATTGCCATATAGAGTGACTGAAGTACAGTCCAGATGGGAAGCAATAGATGGCAACCAGGTAGGGTACTTGGTAAAATAGTGGGATTTTTGCTGAGGGGGAATAGAGTGGTAGTGTTGAAATAGACACTCTGCAGGGGGTGACGGTTAGCTGTCCAAGGGACATTGTCAAGGGTGCTGTGGGTGGCTGGAGAAAGAGTGGTGGGGGCCTTGTTCTATCAACAGTTGCAGCAGCATGAGGCAAAGAGATGGCTTCTGAGGGCAATTTTGAATGGGCCTATTCTAGCGAGGCTGGTAATAGTAGCCAGGAGGGAGTTGTATCATAGTGGGGTCCTATAATGGAAGTACTGCTGTGCGAGTGAGGTCTTGACTCTGGGAACAGTTATGGTAGGTTTGCAGGTACTGCGGGTAGACACTATGGGGCAGGTGACAGTGAGGGAGGAGGCCACCTCTGGGGGGGAGAGACCCAGGAGGATTTTCTTCGCTAACAGGCAGGATTGGTTGAGGAGCCTCTCTTCGAAGTTGAGGATGTTGGCAAGTGAGTAGAGAAAGCAGGTGTGGGTGCACCTGTCCACATCTAACAGGAGCCTGCAGGCCTTGTTAATGGACAGTTGCACTTTGTTGAGGGCAGTTTTGTCAGCAGCAGCATAAATTGGGAGGCCATAGTCTACCAGGGACAGAACTGATGAGGTGATTGCAATATGAAGTGCATTGGAGGGCAAGCTGTCCCTATGGTGGTAGAGGAGGCAGATCCATATGTTTGTGGTGAATGAGAGGGCAGCAATATGGTGATGGAATGTGAGGGCAGGGTCTAAGGTGATGCCCAGGTATTTGTACACAGTCACTTGTTCGAGGGGGACCAGGGTGCTGGGGAGGATCTGGATGGGGGTATCTCTGTTCTTATTCTGATGTTGGGCAAAGAGCATAGATTTTGTTTTTTTCAGGTTGATGATCAATTTGTGGTCAATGAATCATTGCTCGGCCTTAGTGAAGGAGTTCTGGAGGATGTTTTGATGGGCGGTGGGGTGGGGTGCAAGGCAAGGAGGACAGCATCCTCTGCACAGAGAAGGGTTTTTCCCTCGCAGGCATTGAGGAGCATGTTTAAGTAGAGGCTAAAGATAAGTGGGCCTCATATGGAGCCTTGGGGGACTCCATAGCAGACAGACTGGGTGTTAGATAGGGTGCTATTGATTTTCACGCACTGGGATCTGGAGGACAGGCAGCTGTCAAACCAGGAGAGGGGCCCTTGGTAGATTCTCTGTATTTTGCAGGGAGTTGAGCAAGAGGGGGTGGCAGACAATATCAAAGTCCTTGGAGAGGTCAATAAAGACAGCTCTGGCAAGGTGCCCAGTCTCTAGAGCTGTGTGCAGAAAGTTGGAGAACTGTAGCAAGGCTGCGGTGGTGCTGTGTCCTGCGCAGAAGCCCTGTTGCTCCCCGCACATGATATTGTGCTTAGTAAGGTCAGCTTGGTCAGCCACAATTTTTTCCAGTGCCTTGGAAAGTAGGGGAAGGATGGAAACTGGTTGGTAATTACAGGGGGCAATGTGGTCCCCACCTTTGTGAATAGGGGTGACAATCACCATTTTCTAGGCAAGAGGGAACTGACCTAGGTAGAGGGAGCATTTAAGCAGGTGGGTGAGAGAGAGACGAGTACTGCATCCAATACTCATCAAAGTAGCCTAGTGTGCAGGAGGTCACTGCGGGAGCTCATGCTGTTGAGGGCTTTGAGTCAGTACAGCCTGGCTTCTTGCAGGGTTATGGTCTGGAAGTAGAAGGGGGTGGTGAAGATTAGGTGGGGGGGGACAGAGGGACTGGGTTGAAGAAGTTGCTGGGTAGGACCGAGCTGAGATCGGTGAAAGTGATGTTGAGGCTTTCAGGGATGGTTTGGGGGTCTGTTGTAATGGATCCATTGACAACAAGTTTTGATGGGGGGATTATGTCTTCCCATTCAGTTCCTTTAAATTGCCCCAGAAGTTCTGGGCATTACCCCATGAGGAGGCAAGTGTGGATTTGTAATGCTCAGCCTTAGACTTGTGGATGGCCCAGGTAAATTTGTTGCACTCAGCAATATAAGCCTGCCTATCAGCCTGTTCACCAGCTTCCACACTTCTATACTAGAGGTTGTCCCTTAATTGCATTTTGTGGGCGAGTGCTGGGGTAACCCATGGGGCATTCCATTTCTTAGTTAAGGTCTAGGTGAGGGGTGCAAAAAGGTCATAGGCCTTGTTGAAAGAGCTAGTGAAATAGTCAAGCCCTAGGTCTGTACTTGGGTCATGGGTATTGGAGTCCAGTCCCATTGGACTAGGTACAGCCTGAGTTTACTGAGGTTGCTGGGGCATAGATGATCTCAGTGGACTGTCCTAGGGGCAGGTTTCCGAACTTGAGTGGACCATGTGATTAAGACTGGGGAGTGGTCACTGAGTGTGTTTGGGAGGACAAGTATGTCAGCAATCGTATGGGGTCAGTTAGTGAGGACAATGTCTAGGAGAGTGCCAGTGCCAGAGGTGGGGTTGTGCCTAGTTGGTTGGGAGACAAGTTGTGTCATATCAAAGGCTGAGAATGAATTTTTGATGTGTGAGTTTGAGCTGGCAAGCCAGTTAGAGTTCAGGTCCCCTAGGAGGATCTACTTGAGCTTGTGAGGTAGTTTGGTGAAGAAGTTGGAGAGCGAGTGTATGGCTGGGGTTTGGTTCCAAGGGGGCATATATGCCACAGTGAGGATCAGTGGGGCCCTTGCAGGGTCTGGGGTGATTTTTAGTGACAGGGCTTGGGTGCCTTGGTCCAGTTTGGGTGCTGGGAGTGCATGACCTGACAGGGTGTTCCGCATATAGAAGGTTCATCCACCACTACATTTGCCGAGTCGGTCTTCCCTGAAGAGAGTGTAGCCAGGGAGGGAGATGAAGGACTCAGGGGTTGTCTTTGAGAGCCAGGTTTCAACTAGGGCTAGGATATCAGGATTGTGCTGAGTGGTCCAGTACTGGAGGGCAGCAGATTTCTTCAGAAGGCTACAGATGTTCATTGAGGCAATGCACAACCCTGATTCAGGTGGCAGCCTGGGCTGTCCAGGATTGGGGTGGTTGTTACCCACCAGTATGAGGAGTAGAGAGAGGATTCTAGCAAGAGCAAGATAGTGCTTTGCGCTAGTTTTAGTGCATGAAGAGGTTGACCTAGAGGAGGGTGTACAGGGAATGGGTAGGGTCCAGATGGTGGGTATGGTGAGGAGGGGGGAGGACCAGGAGTGGTGTGGAAGAGATGAGGGAGAGGGGATGTGTGTTGGCAGGAGGTGGGGAGCATAGGGAGTAGGTTCAGGGTGGGGGTGGGCATGGGTGGATGGGGTGGTAAGGCACACGAGTGTGTTGCTGTAGGAGGGGAGTGTCATTAGTGAGGGAGATGGCAAGTGCCAGTAGTAGTAGAGTGGTCAGTTTATATGGGAGGGTAGAAGTACCCATGGCTATGTGGGCTGGGGCCTTGGGAGGGATGAGGTTGGCCGAGAGTCTCCAATGGGTAGGTCAGCCTCGATGGTACAGTGGCAGAGCTGTGGACTTTGGCACTGAGGGTACAAGGTTCAAATCCCCAGAGGGGATGCTTTGGTGCCTGGTCTGAGAGCCCAAGGGGCTATGTGGGAGCTGAAGAGCAGATGTGGTGAAAGGCCAAGAGTAGGTGCACAGCAATGACTCCTAGTAGTCAAGAGGGGGGTCATACAGAGCATAGGGGGAGGAGGATGTGTGCAGAGCAGGTGTTGGTGGCTTGGTAGAGGAGGGCTGGGTGCATTGGAGAGGGAAGGGTAGGAAACTGAGTGGGATAGTGAAGTGGGAGGGAGACTAGAGAGTCAACAAGGGTAGAAAGGTCAGCAGGAGAAAAGAGTGGCTCAACTGTGTAGGAAGTATTAGGTGGGCAGTGCTCCCTCTAGAGGGCAGCGAGTATAAGCTGCAAATGGGAAAGTGGGGACAGAACAGGAAGTCATGTGACTTGGGTGGTCCTTAAATTGAGGGCTGGCTTTGGGTGGGAGGGTGGCTGGGGTGGGCTAACACTTCTCATAGAGTTCAGGAGGAGAGTAGTTGCCTTTAGGGCTCTGGTGGACCTCACTACCCCTGCTGTGTGCAGGCTTCCCTGGCTATGTGTTTCTTTCTACTTTTTCCTTCTGAGTCATATATGCCAATAATTTTCCTCCTCTATCTATATTTGCATAATTTTTAGCCCTAGAAAATAACATTAATCTTTCGATTTTTTTCATTATAGATCCGATTAAATTCTACTTTGAGTTTCTCCACTTTGCTCAAATAGATATTGGAGTTAGTGTGTGCATGTCATTTCTGAAATTCAGATATCTCTTTTTCCAATTGCTCCAATCTTACTTTTTGTTGTTTTGTTTTTTTTTTCCCTTTTAATTGCATAGGAAGTCCATATTGCCCTTAAAAAGGCTTTATACGCATCCCATATTATTTCATTTGAGATCTATGAACCCTCATTATCCACATAATAATTCTGGGTCTCTTCTTTTATTTTAGTTACAACAGACTCTTCTTTTAACAGTATGGGATCTAATCTCCAATGTTTTATAGTGGAATTGTCCCTGGACACAAGCCTAATACTAAGTGATGCATGGTCCAAAATATGTATTGGACTATATTCTGCCTCTACAGTATCTCTAACTAATGACTGAGATCCTATGAACTTATCAATTTTGGAATAAGTCTTGTACCATGGAGAAAAGCAAGAATATTCTCTACAATTAGGATACAATGTTCTCCATGGATCAGTCAACTCTAGATGCTCCATTCTATCTTGCAAAATTTTAATCTCACTATTCTTATATTCTCTTCTATTAGCCATAGTGTCTAACTGTTGGTGGAGGATCAGATTAAAACCACTCCCTATTAAGTAAGGTTGTGGACATTCTGTAAGTTTTGAAAAAAATTCTCCCAGAGTATCCCAGACCTAATCATTAGGAAAATACAATGATGCTAAAGTAATGTATTTACCTTTAATTCTAATTCTAGTTATCACAAATCGACCTTCTTCATCAACAATTTGACTTTCAATATTTACATTTGTCCTTTTCTTAATCAAAATAGAGGCCCCCCTTGACTTTGCAGTGTATATAGAGTGCACTAATTGACCCCACCTAAAAAAAAAATCTTATTCACTTTTACCAGTTCTTTCTAAATCAGATGTGTCTGTTGTAGACAAACAACATCCAGATTATTTTTCTTTAGATAATTTAATATATTTTTTTTCCTTTTGTTGGATTTCTAAAACCATTAATATTCCAGGACATTATCTTTATTAAATCCAACATTATCTGACTCATTTTCTTAGTTTTAATATAGCAGTGGTATACTGCACTTCTTTAGTGAAAAAATACTATAGTAACCTAAGTCTAACCCATTATTAATCTTTCCTGTACACATTTTATTTACTGGTTGTATATTTATTATTTTACTAAATATTCTAGCTAGTAGGTCAGCTCCCTCCCTTCCCTTCCCTAGTTCAATATCTACAGATTTAATCTCAAAATACAAATTAGCCCCCTCATTTGAATCTGAATGCTCCATTGGAGAGCAATATCAGATGGCATTACTCCTCAATACCCCTACTAATATCTCACTGAACAAAGAAGGACCTTGTATGTTCGCAATAGTAGAAAAGAACAAACCTCCCCCTAATTTAAGGTAGTAGCCCTATACCCTATTTACAATAAGTTAAGTATAAGCTTTCGAATAAATGACCCCATTTAGCCCCAGTCTTTAGGTGTACATTATTCTTCTTTATCATTCTCTTTCTTCTGAGAGCATTTCTGATTCTCTGGATCCTCTTGTGTCTCTTCTTCTTCCCCAATTTGTTTGGTTACTTTATTCTTCCTTAATCCTCTATTATTGTTTGAATTTATGTCACAGTTCTTAAGTGGTGACTGTTTATCACTTTCTAAGGATTTCTGTCCAGCGAATTTCTTAGACACAGATTCCTGTGAATTACTTTTGACTGTAATACCAAGCATTTCTTTAGCAAATGTTTCCACTGCTTCCACAGTCTCGAAGGTATTACATTTTCCTTGAAATACTATCATTAATGTGTTAGGGTATAAATTCTGAAATCTGATAGGCTTTTCCCATAATGCCATCTTGAGCAGATGGAATAGCTTTCTTTTTTATATAGCTCAGGACCAAAATCGGGGAATACCAACATTTGCTTTCCATTTATTGTGAAACCTGTTCTTCATGAAAAAAGTGTTACTTTCTCTTTATGTTGAAACCTTACAAAGTGTACTAATATTATTCTGGGAAATTTTTGTCTTTCATTATTATTAGATCTGAAGCCTGGTGTTCTATGCACTCTATCCAATTTTATTCTATAGTCATCTTTCATTTCATCTTTCAGGGTTTTATTCAGCCAGTCTTCGAATGATTTATGAATATTCTGGCTTTCCCATCCTTCTGGAATGTTCAAGAATTTCAGATTATTCTGCCTTAATGGCATTCTAAATTGTCTACTTCCTGATTAATTTCCTTAAGCTCTTTATTATGCTCCAATATTTTGGGTTCTAATTGAGGTAGAAAGTCTTCTACATCAGAAATTTGGTTTTCAATCTCTAGAATTTTAGTATTTATTTCTTTAATTTCCCCCTTCACTTCTCCTAACTCGTCTCTAAGTTTGTCCTTTTTAAAATGTACTCCAGCAAAACCTTGTTTGATTTCTTCTAATAATTGTTTGTAAATTTCATCTCATTTTCCACTATTAATTTTCTCAGTTTATGCATCTCTATTACAAAAATTGCTCTTTTCCTTTGGGATTGCTCCAGTATGATTTTCGTGAACAAATGTAAATTAAAAATCAGGTAGTATTTGAAGAGGGATAATAACAGGTTCTTTTTTGGGAGGAAGAACCACAGACTTTCTTTACACTTGTTATGCCTTCTGCTTGATGTGGATTACTAGATGGCTGCAAATCATCTTTCCTTGGATTTTTATTTCCATGGTTCATTTGCAATGTAATGTTTGGATTTTCCTCATTTAATTCTTCCTCTTCCAGATATATATTTTGCTTGGCCCCCAGTTCCACAGATTTATTGTCCTTTGTTTGCAGTGCCATCTTTCTGGATATATTTCTTCTTTTATTTTTACTATTCTCTGGCTCCATTTCTATTTTACTTTTATTCTTCTCCATTGATTTCTTGAAGAAGTCCTTTAAATCAGTTGTTTCTTTTCTACTTAATTTGGTTCTCCCCTTTATTAATTATGAAAAGATGTAACTAACATACTAACATACTAGTGTCTAGCAGATTAGGCCTTACGATCTATCAAGTCTGCTTGTACCTCAGGACCCTGGGTAGATACGGAAGCCATCCCCTCCTCATATCCCTGTTTCCCAGACCTCCATCCTAGCCCCCACGGGACAAGCCAACCTCTGCTTCATACCCTTTCTGTACCTGTCCCACCCTCTCTTGAAACCCTCCACCATAGAAACCAGAACCTGCTCACCAGGCAGCACATTTCATGGTTCCGCCACTCTTTTGGTGAAATACCTGCTCCTCCTCCCCCCCCATCCTTCTACCTTTGAGCTTCCAACTATGTCCTCTGGTGATACTACCCTCCTTTAGCCTAAACATCCCCTACTGATTTACCCTATTGATTCCCTTGAGGTACTTGAAAACCTCAATCATGTTCCCCCAGTACCTCCTCTCCTCCAGCGAGAACACACCAAGCTCCTCTAGTCTCCCCTCATACATCAACTCCCCTAGACCCTGGAACATTTTGGTAGTTCTCCTCTCAACCCTTTTGAGGAGCTGGATGTCCATCCTGAAGTGCAACCTCTAGTACTGCACACAGTAGTCAATGTGTGGTCTAAAAGGCCATCGTACAATGGGAGAATCACCTCCCTGCTCCTTGAGGTAATCCCCCTTGTGATGCAGCCCAACATCCCATTTGCCTTTACAGATGCCCTCCTACACTGTTCAAAATTATTCATGTTGACATCCATCAGGACCCCCAGGTCTTTTCCCCTGCCATGGCCTTCAACTCATCCCCTCCCAGGATGTACTCATATTTGGGGTTACCCCTCCCAAGGTACACCTTGGGAGGGGTAACCCCTTGCACTTGGAGGAGTTAAAATTTAGTTTCCAGGTGAAGGCCCACCTGTCCAGAGTCTTCAGGTCTCTTTGCAGGGCCAACCTCCACTCCTTCCCCTCAACCACTGCGCCCAACTTGGAATCATCCGCAAAGAGACTCATCTCACACCCAATGCCCTCCCAGATATTGAAAATGTAGGCATTAAACAGTAGCAGCCCCAGGAGTGAGCCATGTGGTACCCCACTAATAACCTCTAGGAGACAAGACCTCCCCACTAACCACTACTCTCCGAGATTGCCCAGACAGCCAGTTTTCAATCCATCTGACCAGCAATGGACCTGTCCCATCTCCCTCAGTTTCTCCAGCAGGCCATTGTGGGGGACGGAGTCAAACGCCTTGCTGAAGTCCAAGAACAGTACATCCACAGGCCTCCCCTTATCGAGTTCTGATGTTATCCATTTACAGATCTCCACAAGATTGATTTGACACAATCTACCTGGCATAAACCCATGCTGATCACTATCCAGGAATCCCATCTTCTCCAAGAACCTACCCAAATGTTCCTTAAGTATATTGTCTATCATCATACTAACCACTAACATCAAACTGATGGGTCTATAGTTAGCCAGCATCTCCCTCAATCCCCCTTTATGGATGGGCACCACACTCCAATCCTTAGGTACCCCCCAACTAGAGTGACCTGTTGAAGAAATCCACCAGTGGTGCAGCCAGTACATCCACCAGCTCACATAGAACTCTGGGATGAATGCCATCCAGCCCTGGAGATTTTTCCTTTTTAAGGGCTTAAAGGTCTTCCCACACCTGGCTGATGGGGATAGCATCATCAGTCCATCCCCCCCCTTTTAGCATATCCTTCCTGATGTGATACCCCTGGGGTATCACTCCCCACCACCTGATCTTTGTCTGTTGCTCCAGCAATCCTACCCGCTGCCCCTTCTAACTCCATCAGCTCCCACTTAGTAAGTTTCCCAGCCTCCTCCCTAGTGTACATGGAGGCAAAGTACTAATTTAATACCTCTGTCTGCTCCCTAGCCTGTTTCACTCACCCCGCCATTTGTTCTCAATCTGCTGATCTGGCCCTTGTTTTTTCTCCACTCCCCAATATACCTAAAGAACTCCTTTTCCCCACCCTGTATCCCCTGTGCAAGCCTTTGCTCTTTTCTGGATTTTGACCTCTTCACCATCCAGGTGACTTGCCTGGATGCAAGACAGTAATTTTCCTTATCCCTCTCCCCTCTCATTTGTTTGTATCTGCTGTACGCAACCCTCTTCTCCCTTAGCACCTCCTGAACTCCTTGGACCACCAGCACAGTTTATGTGATCTCGCACCCTTGCACTTCACCTTTGCACAGGTCCTGATGGCCACCTGAAGTCCCCACTTTATGACCTCCCATCTTCCTTCTACATCCATCCTTGGTGTAATCCCCTTCAAATGTTCCTTGAGAATCTCTCCCATGCCTCTAAAGTCTGCCCCTAAAGTCAGCAGCCATTGTTCTGAAACTATCCCCCTAATTCCCCAAATTTAGCCAAAACCAGACAGTGTCATGGTCGCTCCCTGCCAGGGGATCCTCCACCACAAGATCCCGTACCAGATCCCCATCCACAAGAACCACGTCCAGAACATGACCCTCCCTTTTGGGCTCCAACACCTGCTGGGTGAGGAACATGTCCTGAAAGCCATCCAGTAGCCGCTGCTCCTTGGCCACCATGGAAGTCATGGTTCCCCAGTCAGTAGCAGGTATATTTAGATCCCCATCAACACCACTCCCTTCCCTTTTGATCCACACTGGTCCTTAATGCTATCCAGCAGGCTATCCTCCAGAACCTCCCCCATCCCTGAGGGCCTGTATACCACTCCCATCTTGATCTTTCCTCCTGCAGGGGTTCACAAGGTGACCCATAAGGCCTCCACAATTCCCTCTGCTTCTTCCACCCTAATAATCTCTATTTTGTCTCTAATGAATATAGCCACTCTCCCCCCTTCCTATCCTTCCTTAACACTGTGTACCCACACACATTAAGTTCCCAACCACAGCTAGGGTTGGCCCAGGTTTCTGTGACCACCACAACATCTACCCCTCCCTCAATTAGCAGGGCCTGGAATTCTGGCATCTTGTTGCCCAGGCTCTTGGCATTTACCAACACCACCCCATCCCCTGTCTGTACCCTCCTTCACCATGCCCACCCTGGATCTTATATACATCCACCCTCCTTCCTCACCTATGATACCATCCTCACCTAGGCTTTTGCCCACCCCTTCCAGGGTCCGAAGGTCAGGCCACTCCATGAGAGGTAAAGTCCTCTGGCCCACCCCCACCAATAGCCCCCCCTCACAAGTTTGAGCCCCACCTAGCTTGAATGTAGTCCACCATCCCCTGTTTTAGGACTTCCTTCCCTATCAGATTTAGGTGAAACCTATCCCTGGTGTACAGACTCTTATCTTCCAAAACTCCCCCCCAGTCCCCATCACCCCGATCCCCTTTCTTTCCCCCACTTCCTAAGCCAGTCATTTACCTCAGTGATCTTCATTTTCTTCTCCACGGAGGCCCTTGGTACTGGCAATATTTCTGAGAAGGTAACCGCACATCCATTATCCTGGCAAACTCTGGCCAGTTCTTGAAACCTTGCCTGGATTTCTAGTACACTATTTCCCTCTATGTCATTTTTCCCCAGATGCACCAGGAAGTCCGGTGTCCCTCCACATTCCTTTGCCAGCTCATACACCAGGAACTTTGCCCTGTGTACCATCAAACCAGAGATACCCACTACCTTAACTTGGCTTGAATTCCCCCCTCCCTTCCCCCTCCAGTGAATACCCCTAATCATTGAATTCCCCAGCAAGAGTACCTTAGTGACTCCTTTGGCCTTTTGCTTATCTCCATTTAGTGCTCCTGACCCACCCCTCTCCCTTTACCCATTTTCACCTTCCCCAGGGTGTCTTCCTGCCTCCTTTTGAGAGAACCCCTTGTCGCCCTCCCCTTCCTGCTGCCCTTTTTATGCCCCCTTTCCTCAGTTCCCCGTAGTTTGGTATCTCATTTATCCCTCCCCCATCTGTGCCTATCTCCATGACCGTGATCATATCACCATCTCTCTCACCATCCTCCTCCGCAATCATATTTATATTTCCACCTCCCATGCCCACCTGCAGGTCCCTCCTACCTAGATGCACTCCTCTGGTACAGTCCTTCCTCTTCAAGAGGTTCCCCTTCCCTGTCTCTGCTTCTTCTCATTTCTTCCTGATCATGCCCTCAATCCCCATGCCTGCTATCTGATGTCCCTCCCCCCTCTGTTTGACATTTAATTTCACTCTTCCCCAACTAGATTGACTGCTTGCAATTTCTATCTCAGCCCCTATGCCCCCTCTGGTTTCCCAACACCCTCCACCTGTCTAATTTATATCCCCTCATTTCCACATGCCCCTTTCCTCTCCTTTCAAGTTGCATAATGGCTCAAATTTATTGTAACACTCAATGCCAGCTTCCTCCTTTTGGGCCAATTTCTCCCTGTCTGCCCCTCTAGGCTGCCACTTGCCAGCCCTTCCTACCCTGTCACCCTCTTCCCTCTTTTGGTTAGGACCATTTACCCTACTGCTTTCCTCCCAGGCCTCTCTTTCCCTGGCTAAAAGACTACCCTCTATAATCTCACCCCCCTGTTGGATGTGAAGTACCCCAGTCTTGCCTCAACCCTTCCCACCTTCCACCCATAGCCCCCCTTTTCTTTTATCACCCCTACAACTCCATCAGTTGCCTTCTTGGCCAGTCTACCTCCCCCCAATCTGCAAAAACTACCTGCAGAGTGGGCAACCTCCCTCCCTCCCTCCAGGCCCCATTTAGTATTTTTGCCACCCTACAGCCTGTGCAACCTACAACTCTTCCAAAGATGCCTGCTGTGGTGTCTGGAGGCCACCCAAATTGTTCTTCTCTACTCATATTGGGATCTTCCCCCTTTCTCTTCACTCCTGGAATACTACCGCTCACCCTTCTCTAAGTGGCCATACTGGGGTGGTATAAGAACAAGTCTTACAGCCCCTTGCAGTTCTGATCAGATAAAAACACAGCCCTAGAAACCAGCTCATAATCTAGGTAGACAATATAGCAGTTAGCAGTTCTAACCATTTAAAATGAGCAATTAATTGAGCAGCTAACAGTTCAAACAGTTTAACCACCTCACTATCTAGGTAAACCATGTAGCATCTAACAGATCTAGCAGTTTAAAATAGGTAAACAATTTAGCAGCTAACAGTTCAAACACCTTCCTAGAACCAGCTCCTAATGTGGGTAGAAACTATTTTTCTTTTCAATTGTTTTACTAGGAGCAACACACTAAGCTGAAAGCTTGTTTACAGTTGTGACCTGGGAGCACAAGGAAGTTAAGTGACTTGCTCACGGTTACACAGTATGCAAGTGGGGGCTGTGGGATTCAAACCCAGGTCTCCAGATTTGCAGCTCAGAGCCTTAAACCACTGACCTATACTGCCTCAGCTGTTTGAACAGTTTCAACACCTCCCTAGAACCTGTTCCCTCAATAGGTAAATCAATGTAACAGGGCTAACTGAGTAATAATGTAAAAGGGCTAGTAGAGTAATTCTATCTAAGGGAAGGAAAAGAGTTTCTGCCCCTCTCCATTTTTTGTAATGCTCAGGACAGTAAATTTCCTCCCAAGGCCACTGACCAAACATTTATGTTACCCCCAGCCAATTAGTGCGCTACCTACCAACATGATTTAATTGCTGCAAATTTTCACCCCCCCTTCCCCAACTCTTAATTATATGCCCTGATAAATCTGATTGACAGGAGCTAAACACAGGGTATAGTAAGGGGTCTGAAGTAGGAGGGGCATAAGGGGGAAGAAGCCCACCCTCAGCACAAGTGTTTTGACACATTTATTTATTTATTGGTTTCTTTTTCCTTTAAAAAAAATATCTGAGGATTAGTGACAGAATTTTTAGTACAGTAAATTAATAAAAAGAGAACTAGGAGAGCTTCAGTAGCAGACAAGTAGTGGAATTGCAGTATAATGTGGGGAGTGGTGCAATACAGTGGCTGTGGGGCAGCCATATTCAGGCAGACCTTCTGGACACTGAGGTGCTGCCCTATCTGCATGCATCTCTCTGGACTGCGGGATGAGGTAGCCAGACTCAGAGTGGAAGTAAACTGGGTCAGGAGTACCATCACCCCTATCCAGGGACCACCCAGTCCAATGCAGCTGCCTCAAAGGATGCCGAGAATGAGGAGCACTTGGATGACAGTGGGCTCAGGGAGGGTTAGAGCAGTCAGGCAGAGGCACATCCCAGATCCTATTCCACTCAAGAACTCTTATGCCACACTGGCAAATGAGGACAACCAAATAGAGGTACTCAGAGAAGTGGAAGGAAAGGATGTGGAGGTTAGCCAAGGAGGTGACCTCAGCAGGGAAAGCAGTGGACCCCAGAGGAGGAGGAAGTGAATCCTGGTGGGGGACTCCATCGTAAGAGGGATCCAGCTAGGAACACAGGAGGTGGAGGACAGGGAGGTGAGGTGCCTACCAGGTGCCACGGCATGGAGGATGGAAGGAAGATCCTGGGGATCACTGGGAAGGCAAGACGGGAGGGTGAGCTGGATGTAATTATCCACCTAGGTACTAATGACCTGGCAAATGGGAAGCCAAAGGAAGTTCAAGAAGAGTTTAGGAAACTGGGGAGGGTCTCAAGCAAGTAGCTACTTCTGTCACTTTCTCAAAGTACTACCTGTGAGAGCAAGGGAGAGCATAGGAGTGCATGCACAGGAACTTTAACTTATGGTTGAAGAACTGGTGCTGTGAGGAAGGTTTGGATTCATTGGTGACTGGGGACCCACCTGGAGGGATGGAGGTTTGTTCAAGCCTGACGGCCTGCATCCATCCTGGAGGGGAATCCAAGCACTCAATGATAAGTTTAAATGCTACATTGACAAGCATTTAAACTAGCAAAGGGGGGTGGCAGGCCAGCAAGGAGGGTACCTACTTGCTCACCCCCCACAGCTAGCAGTGGAACCAGTGAACCAGAGGAGTGGCTATTTCTGCAAAGCAGTGTGCAAAAGATGGAGATTAGTGCCCAAGAGGTGGATAAGCAGAAAAGGGGCAAAATTCAGCAGAAGGGCAGACAGCAAGGAGAACCAGGGATAAATGACAACCAAGGAAGGGGCTGGAGTAGAACAGTGAAGCAGTCTAGGGAGGTCAAATCATGGAAAGCCATGTGTGCAAATGCCAGGAGCCTTAGCAACAAGATGGAAGATCTGGAGGCTGTCATGGTACAGTCAGACCTGGACATTGTGGCCATCACTGAAACCTGGTGTAATGATAACCATGACTGGGAGATGGCCATACCTGGCTACAACATATTGAGAAGAGACAGAGCAGGCAGGAAGGGAGGAGGAGTGGCACTGTATGTGAAAAATGACATAAGGGCCACAGAGATCCAGGAGGAACAAAATAGGGGGGAGAGATACTGTGGGTTAAGCTGGAAAGGAAAATGGGGACAGCCATCCGCACAGGTATGGTCTATAGACCACCAGCCCAGGAGGAAGAAACAGATAGGGAACTGATGCTAGCCATCCAAAGGATGGCAGACAAGGGTGAGGTAGTACTGGTTGGAGACTTCAATATTCCAGACATGGACTGGAGCATCCCAGCAGCAGCATCAACTAGGAGCAGATTTATCCTGGACTCCCTTCAGGGTGCCTTCCTCAAGCAACTGGTCATGGAACCAACTCGGCAGAAAGCAATACTGGACCTTGTGCTCACAAACAGGGACAGTGTGATGGGGGTAACAGTGGGGGAGCACCTGGGAAACAGTGACCACCAGTCATTGTGATTTGAAATCACAGAAAGAGCAGAACCAAACCACACAAAAACACGTATCCTGGATTTTAGGGGGGCAGACTTTGGGAAAATGGGGAGATACTTGAAAGAGGCATTAAGGGAATGGGACAGGAATCAGGGGTTGAGGAACAGTGGGCAGTATTTAAAATGGGATTACAAGAACAACAGAATTATGCATTAAGCAGGTTAGCAAGAGGAAAAGGAAGAGGAGACCATTATGGTTTCCAAAGAGGTAGCAAAGAAAGTGAAAGTCAAAAGATTGCATTCAGGCAATACAAAAAGACACAGGCAGAAGGGGATAGGGAGAAGTACCAGGAGAAGCAAAGGGAGGCAGGGAGGTCAGTAAGGGAAGCCAAAGCTCAGACAGAAGAACACATTGCAAAATCAGTGGGTAGAGGGACAAAACCTTTTACAGGTACATAAGTGAAAAAGAAAGACAAAGGGAGGGATAGTGAGACTGAAGGGGCAGGATGGAGCAGCGTGGAGAATAGCGACAGTAAAGCTGACATATTGAACAGGTATTTCTGCTCAGTCTTTACTGAGGAAGAGGGGTAATGGGTCTGAAGGAGTACAAGGGTGAGAATGGTGCAGAAATGGACACAAGTCCCTTTACAAGAAAGGGTCCTGAAGGAACTGGAAGTAATAAGAGTTGATAATGCAATGGGGCCAGATGGGGTGCACCCCAGGGTCCTAAAGAACTAAGAGAGGTGGTGGCTGAACCTCTGGCTATCCTGTTTAGCCGATCACTGGAAACAGGGAGGTACCCAAAGACTGGAGGACAGCAGATGTAGTCCCCTATACAAAAAGTGGGAACAAAGAGGAAGCAGGGAACTACAGACCAGTCAGCCTCACCTCGGTAGTGGGGAAGATCATGGAAGCACTACTGAAGGAGAGATTGGTGGAACATCTGGTTGTCAATGGACTACAGGACCCAAGGCAGCATGGTTTCACAGGGGAGGTCATGTCAGACCAACCTCGTTGAATTTTTGACTGGGTGACCAGGGAGGTGGATCAGGGAGGGCAGTGGACATGGCCTATCTGGATTTCAGCAAGGCCTTTGACACTGTGCCATAGAAGACTATTACACAAACTGGGGAATATGGGTGTGGGCAGGACAGTAGTGTGGTGGGTAGGTAACTGGCTGGGTGGCAGGACACAGAGGGTGCTGGTAAATGGCTGTCACTCCACAGAGGAAGAGTGACCAGTGGGGTACCACAGGGATCAGTGCTGGGACGGTCCTATTCAACATCTCATCAGTGACATTGCGCGGGATCTAGAAGGCAGAATTTCACTGTTCGCTGATGACACAAAGCTCTGTAACAGAGTAGACACACCAGAGGGTGTAGACAGGATGAAGCGACCTGCAGAAACGTGAAGAATGGTCAAGGGTTTGGCAGTTGAAATTCAATGCAAGAAGTGCAAGATAATGCATATGGGGCACAAAACCCTGGCACAATATATCAGTTGGGGGTGAGGATATAGCATGCACCAGCAGGAAAGGATCTTGGGGTTGTCATCTCTGATGACCTCAAGGTAGGGAAACAGTGTGACAAGGCAGCAGTAAAGCAAATAGGATGCTGGGATGTATAGGCAGGGGCATCACCAGCAGGAAAAGGGAGGTCATAATTCCGCTATACAAGACACTAGTGAGGCCCCACCTGGAGTACAGTGTACAGTTCTGGAGACCATACCTACGTAAGGACATAGACATGGTAGAGAAGGTTCAGAGGAGGGCAACAAAGATGGTGCATGGATTGCATCACAAGTCCTATGAAGACAGGTTGAAGGAACTGAACATGTACTCCCTGGAGGAGAGGAGGAGGAGGATATGATAGAGACATACAAGTATCTTACAGGGAGGAACAGGGTGCAGGAAAACACTATTTTTAAGCGAAAAGATGTTCCAGGACCAGAGGACATGGGATGAAGTGAGGGAGGACGATTCAGAGGAAACATGAGAAAGAATTTCTTCACAGAACGGGTGGTGGACAAGTGGAACACCCTGCCAGAGGAAGTGGTGGGGGCTGAAACAATCATGGGATTTAAGAATGCATGGGATAGACATAAAGGAATTCTAGAGGTCAGGGGTTAGGGGCAACAGACTTCTAGGAAAACAAACTGAACTTACAAGCTCAAATGGGCAGACTGGGTGGGCCATAGGCCCTTATCTGCCGACACTGTCTATGTATCTATGTATCTATGATACACCTCCTCTGCCCATTTAATAGAGGTCAGGGCCAGGGGGGGTGTGTGGAACAAATTATCTCCCTGCTAACACAGTCTCGAGAGTTCTAAGAGGCAAAAGTTTAAATTTTGGTGCCTAGCCACCCGATAGGCTCAGGCACCCTGGTGCTCCCCTTTCTTCTTAATGTGCCCCATATCTCCCGGTGCCAATGTGGCCTTTCAAAAGTCTTGGGACAATTTATAAAAGTTCTGTACAGGAAGGGGACTGCGTGAGAAAAATATAAAGAAGATATCTGTAAAGCAGAATAACTGGTGAACCCCCTTAGTAAGAAGGAGGACGGGTGAACAAGTGAAGCCATCTAATAAGGTCTCCCCCTCACCTTTTTTCCTACTAGCCCTGTAAGACTGTACTGTTGGGGACTGTGTCAGCAACTGATCTATAAGCAACTTAAATATTTGTATGCAATGAAATCAAAACTACTGGGCAACAGGAAATAGTGAGCTATATTAGTAGATTCACTATGGTCCTGTTGAAGGCGACTTTGCATAATATAAATCAGGGTATCTATTAAGGGCTTAAGTCACTTTTTTTAATTTTTGTTTTCCCCTTTCCCTCTTTCTTGCTTCTCTATCTGCAGAGCAAAGTTACTTTGATTCATAAATGAATGCCATTCTGGGCTCTATATTACTTAATATAGTATCCAAACTGTGTTTCTTTAACTTATTTAGGGCCTTTTTCAATAAAGGATGGAACACCTCACCTCTTTAAGTTAAGAACACTTCATTGCATTCAGAACACAACTAGAACCACAGAATAATGCTTCTCAACTTAGTAAGACAATAAACATTGTTTTTCTCAGTCAATGTCAATTCTGCCACACTGTTGCCAATCTTGGCGTTCTTTGTATTCTGGTCATCACAGGCCACTAATATAAGCACACTATCTATTTGGAGTCAGAAGTCCACTTTGAACAAATCTCTCCAAGCTTGGAAAAGCTCTCCAGATCTATTTTCTTTAGATTTTTAATTTTCTCAGTCAATAACCGAATACATCAAATGACACATACAGACGGAAAATTACTTTGTGTCTTTAAATGAATGCCTTTATACACTGTGTATTACCATGCTGTATTTCTTTGATTATGCAGACCTTGTTTTTCACATAAAGTACTGTGTCTCACCTAATAAAGCATTTAAATTAAAAAAAGAAAGCCAACTTCGATACTTGCTGAACGCGAGTAAGGCCACAAGTATTGTTTTCTTATTATGAGAAATGGGTAATATTGACCAGCATACATTCAAACAAACCGTTGCCTGTCATGGTCTTCTTTATAACCTAGTCAGCAAAGACAATAGATTTCCACATTAAAGTTAACAGACCTGCTTGGAGATGCACCGTAAGTTCATAAAGCATCTCTTTAGGTCTTTTACCCAGGCATTTATCGTTCCCTTCTCTGTGACTAAGGTCAGGATTCACAAAGAAAGCCAAAAATCCTGCAGCTGTGGGAAAAAGTCCTGCAGCACTGTGAAACACAGTTGCGTGATATTCATATAGAAATTTTGAGCAGGTGTGGAATTTCATAAAATTCCCGCAGCTGCAGAATTTTAGCAGCTGCAGAAATTGCGCACTTGCTGAAAACCCGCAACTGCAGATCTGCAGCTGCAGAAATAGCTTAGGAGGCACAGCAACAGTGAACTTAATTAGCTGGAACAACAGACTTTAACAGGACTGCCATAGAATGAAGCTGAAAGCACCCACAAAGAGACCAGCAACCAGTCCCTCAACTGGGACCACTGCAGCACCACACGTACCAGCAATACCATGGCACCACATTGACCAACTGTCACTGCTGGTCCTCCCTCCCTGGGGTGTTCCTGTTGCCTGCAGGGGTAGCACTCACTGCAGGCTGGCCAGGCTCTGCTGCCTGTGGGGCTCTGTCATGGGCTGCACTGTGTCTGGTGGTTGTTGCCTGTTGCCATATCATGGCAATGTGTGCTTTTGTTGCTGTTACAGCAGCCACAGTTATACTATCTAGGATGCTATTACCAGTGCCTTACCTCCACCTTAATTGATTCCAATTGCTGGGGCACTACTTCAGTTTACTGAGGGAGAGTTACACTTCATTCCACTGTGTGTAACATTTTTTCTGCGCCTGTGGAAAAAAAATGGTTGTGAATCATATTTCAGGGGCTGTGCCTTACTTATCTCACACCTTTTTTTCCTCAAGGACTTCCACAGCTCAACTTTTTTCCACAGTCCTTAGTGTTGTTTTCCGCAGCAGCAGAGGGTTTTGTGAATAGCACTCAGTGCAAGTTCCCCTTTGTTTCCATAGCTATGGCAGTTTTGAGGACTTAGGGAAGGTTTTGCACCTTCAGAAAGCTTTGTGAATCCAGCTCTAAGTCTCTCCAATTAAACAGCAAGAAGGTTGATCATAGCTGGTTACTTTCTTAAGATTTCAATTCTCCACTTACGCTCCAGCTGACCACCACATATTTCCAGAAAGCAGTACTTCTCTTTACTTTGAAATTATTTGCAGGAGACAGCAAGTAAAAGATCATACAGGAATCACAGAGGGATAAAAAAAAAAAAACAGTAATGCTCCATCTGTTACTCCGTGCTTCTGGTTTTCTCAAGAACAGAATCATATGAGCAGCACAAGTGGGCAGCCTAATTAGAAAATACAAAATCACACATGCCCCCACAATGCAAAGCATCATGGGCTGCATATGGAAATCACCACAGAATGTTATGCTGGTCCAACTTTAAGCAGAATTGCATGGTGCCGAAAGGCCTCTCACACACTTTGCAAAGGGTGCTAACAGAAAACATAGACACGTGTTTCATCCTACCAAGACTCATCAGTATGCCTCATCTGTTTGACACCCCAGTAGAATAGACCAGCTACCCTTAAGACAGTGTGTCTTGGATATGTTGTGGTGAACCCATTAAAATAAAAAAAACTATTTAAAAGACAAAGAACCTCTGTGCGCAAACACTGAGGCAAGGATTACCCCAAAGGGCATTTAGCTGGGAAGCCAAGTTTTTAGAAAATACAAAATCACACATGCCCCCACAATGCAAAGCATCATGGGCTGCATATGGAAATCACCACAGAATGTTATGCTGGTCCAACTTTAAGCAGAATTGCATGGTGCCGAAAGGCCTCTCACACACTTTGCAAAGGGTGCTAACAGAAAACATAGACACGTGTTTCGTCCTACCAGGACTCATCAGTATGCCTCGTCTGTTTGACACCCCAGTGGAATGGACCAGCTACCCTTAAGACAGTGTGTCTTGGATATGTTGTGGTGAACCCATTAAAATAAAAAAAAACTATTTAAAAGACAAAGAACCTCTGTGCGCAAACACTGAGGCAAGGATTACCCCAAAGGGCATTTGGCTGGGAAGCCAAGTTTCAAGAAAATACAAAATCACACATGCCCCACAATGCAAAACATCATGGGCTGCATGGAAATCACCACAGAATGTTATGCTAGTCCAACTTTAAGCAGAATTGCATGGTGCCGAAAGGCCTCTCACACACTTTGCAAAGGGTGCTAACAGAAAACATAGACATGTGTTTCGTCCTACCAGGACTCATCAGTATGCTTCATCTGTTTGACACCACAGTGGAATGGACCAGCTACCCTTAAGACAGTGTGTCTTGGATATGTTGTGGTGAACCCATTAAAATAAAAAAAACTATTTAAAAGACAAAGAACCTCTGTGCGCAAACACTGAGGCAAGGATTACCTCAAAGGGCATTTGGCTGGGAAGCCAAGTTTCAAGAAAATACAAAATCACACATGCCCCCACAATGCAAAACATTATGGGCTGCATATGGAAATCACCACAGAATGTTATGCTGGTCCAACTTTAAGCAGAATTGCATGGTGCCGAAAGGCCTCTCACACAGTTTGCAAAGGGTGCTAACAGAAAACATAGACATGTGTTTCGTCCTACCAGGACTCATCAGTATGCTTCATCTGTTTGACACCCCAGTGGAATGGACCAGCTACCCTTAAGATAGTGTGTCTTGGATATGTTGTGGTGAACCCATTAAAATAAAAAAAACTATTTAAAAGACAAAGAACCTCTGTGCTCAAACACTGAGGCAAGGATTACCCCAAAGAGCATTTGGCTGGGAAGCCAAGTTTTTAGAAAATACAAAATCACACATGCCCCCACAATGCAAAGCATCATGGGCTGCATATGGAAATCACCACAGAATGTTATGCTGGTCCAACTTTAAGCAGAATTGCATGGTGCCGAAAGGCTTCTCACACAGTTTGCAAATGGGTGCTAACAGAAAACATAGACACATGTTTCGTCCTACCAGGACTCATCAGTATGCCTCATCTGTTTGACACCCCAGTGGAATGGACCAGCTACCCTTAAGACAGTGTGTCTTGGATATGTTGTGGTGAACCCATTAAAATAAAAAAAACTATTTAAAAGACAAAGAACCTCTGTGCACAAACACTGAGGCAAGGATTACCCCAAAGGGCATTTGGCTGGGAAGCCAAGTTTCAAGAAAATACAAAATCACACATGCCCCCACAATGCAAAACATCATGGGCTGCATATGGAAATAACCACAGAATGTTATGCTGGTCCAACTTTAAGCAGAATTGCATGGTGCCAAAAGGCCTCTCACACAGTTTGCAAAGGGTGCTAACAGAAAACATAGACACATATTTCGTCCTACCAGGACTCATCAGTATGCCTCGTCTGTGTGACACCCCAGTGGAATGGACCAGCTACCCTTAAGACAGTGTGTCTTGGATATGTTGTGGTGAACCCATTAAAATAAAAAAAACTATTTAAAAGACAGAGAACCTCTGTGCGCAAACACTGAGGCAAGGATTACCCCAAAGGGCATTTGGCTGGGAAGCCAAGTTTCAAGAAAATACAAAATCACACATGCCCCCACAATGCAAAGCATCATGGGCTGCATATGGAAATCACCACAGAATGTTATGCTGGTCCAACTTTAAGCAGAATTGCATGGTGCCGAAAGGCCTCTCACACACTTTGCAAAGGGTGCTAACAGAAAACATAGACACGTGTTTCATCCTACCAGGACTCATCAGTATGCCTCATCTGTTTGACACCCCAGTGGAATGGACCAGCTACCCTAAGACAGTGTGTCTTGGATATGTTGTGGTGAACCCATTAAAATAAAAAAAAACTATTTAAAAGACAAAGAACCTCTGTGCGAAAACATTGAGGCAAGGGTTACCCCAAAGTGTATTTGGCTGGGAAACCAAGTTTCAAGAAAATACAAAATCACACATGCCCCCACAAGGTTTTGTTTGTAGCGAGGTCCAGGACCCACACTTCAAGCTTCCAAATCGCCACTATAAAAAACAAGTTAAAACTAACTTAAAAATCCAACTTGGAGGTTAAATATATTATATCTTATACAAAAATGGGGGGGGGGTCTCAACCTACTTTATCCCGTGCATTGCTCTCTTGACTTTTCTAAATGTAGTGCTAGGCAGTCCTTTCTTGCTATAGTAGGTGATAAAAGGGCCCAAACACACCTTTAACAAGAAGTTAACTTTTCCTGTAGAGACCTAAAGTTAAGAAGAGCAGGGCAGTATTTAGTATTCAGTAATTAAATTTATCATAGGGTTAAAAAGTATGCTTTCTTCATGTCCAAATTTAGACAAAAGAAGATTTGTTTACTTGTCCTTATAAGAATTTGAGCGCTTTCAGTAGAAGAATAGCTGATGACCCAATTCTAGCTACTCATTCACATAAACTCTAGGATTAGCGCTTAACCACAGTCTCTCAGCTGCAACCGACTCAAAATGGAGAATGTGGGTACTGAATGCTATGCATGCATATTTAAGCTTTATGTCACATGATTCAGATTACTACTGCAAGCAAAATTTAATTCTTAATAAACACACCAAAAAGTCGTGTGTGTATATATATATATATATATATATATATATAATTTATAAAAATCTGGTAGCAACTTCCAATGTACCACGCTCACTATTATCCAAATTATAGAGTGTAAACTCTGTCTATAGTGAAGCAATCTTGCTAACCCCACACTTTTGTTGCATTAACAGACCTAATAAAACTTAAAATGCTGTCTTAAGAAATCACAGTAAAAGTTGGTCCACTTTAATCATTCATAGTATCTTGTTCTCAATGTAGAATGAGCCCCTCTTTCATCACAAATTGCTGTCTTCCGGTTTATTACTAACCGTGAATCGAGTCGTGTCACCAAGCTCCTTCTTCATGGCGGGTGCTGTCCTGCAGTCCTAGTAATTCAGCAATGTAAGCTATTAATTGCTCTCTCCATGATTAGCCTGCTGATACCATTTTTAATCTCGGGGCACAGTCTTCAGATTCACTGCCTCCAGGCTTCCAGGCTTCCGGTTTCCCCCTCTGCTATACTCAGCATACGGCAAACAGCAAATTGCTATGTAGCTTGCTATATGGCCTACTGCTGGTCTTGCTGCAGGTCTCAAAGAGTCAGCCATATCAGGAAGAAAAAGCATCGGTGTAGACTCTGCTCTAAGTGTCTGGGGCCACCATCCCCAGCTTTCCAAAGGCCTTTCCTCACTTCAAGGATCCAGTCATACCTCACTGCAGCCGACTCTCCTCCCTATAGAAGCAAAGAGAAAAAAACAGGAGGAGTGGACCACATAGCTGGGGAAGGCTAAAAGAAATTCTGGTAAGACTGCATTTCAGGCAACAGTGGTTTACCTGTTCTTAATTAGGAATGTGCCTAGCAGTCCAGCTTCTGTGTGCTTCTCCTCAACTCTCAGAGTGAGATTCCTCCTCCTTCAGAAAAAACAATGACACTGTTACACTCATCCCCAGAAAGAGATGGGAACAAATGGGAACACAGATGGTAAATGTGCCTGCTTCACTTGAGCTCTGGTGGTTACGGCAAGTACAGCAGAGTCCTGGGTGGCATGAGAATGCATAAATGAAACAAAGTCTGGGTGGTCATCCCCGATAACAACTGGCATGGGTAGGCAAGGTACCAACCCCACTTCTATCTCATGTGTCTTTTCTTGAACAATCATTTGTATGGTGGTTGTAGGGTAGCAATGGGTATCACCATGCACACTGTTAACTGCTGTATCCTGCCCTTTATTATTCCCAGTCACCAGATCTACTCACACAAGAGTCTGGCAGCTCTCTGAATCAATCAGTCCCATCATCTGCTGTGATCCAGTCTGCACAGTAGCCGTAAAGTGACCCAAGTTCACTAAGGCTAGGTGAGTTGTCTCTTTATATTAGGACAGTTTCTTACAAAATGTCCCTTCTTTTGGCACCCATTGTCACAAATCCACTCGTGAGGGTCAGATCACTGAGCTCACAGTGCCCACCGCCCAGTGAAATCCATGACAGGGAGGGGGAAAACAGGGATACCCTCCTCGTGTCCTTCCAGAGTGCTCACTGAGTTTACAACTGAACATTTGCCACCAGGTCCCAGAGTATCCCTCTATATTTTAGATCATTGCACAATACAAGTCTTGAGTCTTGTGGCCAAATTTAAACCCTTTTTCATGGTTATTACACAAAGGAGGAAGGCCCAAGTCTTGCACTCTCTTTGGGGTAGCAACGCACCACCTGATTTGGTCTTTGCCCTACAGGACATGCAATACCCCAGTTCACACCCCCGACAGACTCGTATGAGACTGTGGTATTCTCCCAAAATCCTTCTGGATTGTCCCCACAGACTCTTTTAATTTTGTTGCTATCTGTGACCCTTCTAAGCAAGTAACAGTTGTCACAGATTATTAATAAATCTTCTACAGTCACACATACAATATAAAAACTCTCATGCAGGCAGAATTTCTTTAGGAAACAAAAGTTTTACTAAAAACATCTAAATAAATGCAGTACAACCAAAAGAGAACATACATTAATTTAGGTTACAGTATGGAAACAAATCCGAAAAGTATACAGTATAAACACCTTAAAACAGCTCTGCCTTAAAGATGAAAATGTTCAAAGTCCTTTTTCTGTGTAGCAGCTTGGCAGCTTGTCTTTTGTGTCAGAAGGAAGTCAAAAAAACAGAATGACACCAAGTGACTGTGCTGAGAGTTTAACTATCCTTCTGAAAAATGCAGTGTCATCAGCTTTTAGATATAAGGAAACCAGTCTACTTTCCTACAAGTGACCCACAGCATGGTTTATGACAGTTCAGAATTAACCTCTTTGAAGTTTGAGGTTCTGACAATAAAACACTGGAATTGAATTTGGCACAGTACTGCTATAATGGTCTTTCCTGGAGAATATATCCTGTTCCCTCATAAAATGTGATATAATAGTTTACGAGACAACAAGCTATATGCTTCTGCAGTGCATGTTTATCTCAGGTAAATGGCTTTTGGTACATCTCTGTCAAAAGAACCTGGGAATGAAAATCTCCCTTCCTAGCAAGCAGGTGGCCTCCAAGTCAAAAGGTCAAACCCCTTAAAAAAATCTTGTTGTTCCCTATGCCTTGAATTAACACTGGCATGGGCATGCACAGAAATCCCATAAAGCAATATATAACAGAAATATATAGACTATTGCAAATAATGATTGGCATTTAGCTAGCTCACAACACCCATGACATACAGTCTCTGCTACTGAAATTCGGCCCCCCTCTCTCTGCTTTCCAGTCTTGTTTCACTGGGCCTGGATTTGACAGTTTATAAGTAAAAGGGTTCCTTACTGGATTGCTGTTGGTTGCAGCTGCTGATGCCTCTTGGAACCCTCTGGGTTTGGATGGTCAGGGTGCCAGGAAGTCTTCCGCCAACGTGGTGATTTTATCAGCAGAATCAGGCTTATGCTCCAGAACCCAAAGTTGTACATCCTTGGGTAAAACTTTAATAAACTGTTCAATAATTACCACCTCCAGAAGTTGGTCCTTGCTCTTGTTGTATGGCTGCAACCATTTGTAGCAGAGCTCCTTAAGATGGACATAAGTCTCTCAAGGATATCCAGTGACTGCATTTTAAGAAACCTAAGTCTCTGGTGATAGGATTCAGTGTTTATGTCATAGCCACTAAGGATCTCCTGCTTCACACGGTCATAGTCATCTGCCTCTCTGGAGTCCATGTAGCTATAAACCAACTGGGCACTGCCTGTGAGGTGCAGTGGCAGTCAAACAACCCACTGTTCCCTTGGCAATGTGCATGTTTGAGCAATCCTCTCAAAAGTTGTGAGGTAGGCTTGAACGTCATCACTGTGCTATAGTTTGGACAGTTTAATGTCTTTTGGGCTACTGATTATTTTAGTTTGACCTGCATTGATGGCATGCAAGACCCTCATGGTATCTGCCCATTTGGCATCTTGCCTTCTCCACTCAATGTCTCTATCTCTCTCCATCTGCACCTGTTTTATGCAGAGCCATTTCAGCAACTCCCCTACATCTTCAGGTGGAGCATCTTCAGAAGGAGTCGGTTGCCTTGATTCTTTCTCATTCTTTGCCTCTCTTCATGGTCTTCAAGCTTGGCCTTCCTCTGAGCTCCAAGGTCCAGTCCAGATAGCAGCTTCTCTCCCAATCTGTTGGCCATGGTTCTGGTCAGAACTACACATACTTTCTTTTCTGGGTTCTCTCCTGGCAACTCTTTGTGCATCAGTCCACCTGGGATATCTGGGCAATATCCACCAGAAAACATCCTCCTAGCACATTCCAGAAGTATCCCACAAGTTATCCCACTCTGACACCAAGTCTGTGGAGGGGGTTGTGGGATAACAGATGGAACAGACACAAAACTTCAAGTTCAACACACAACCGCTGTGTGATGTTTATTTAAAACACAGGGGTTAACCTTAGGCAATGGCATATCCCATCTTCAATACATCAGTTTGCAGCAACAGACTATGCATATCCTTCTTTTGCACTTAGCATCTACTGCCCACTGACCCACTGATCTACCTCTTTAGTGAAAATTATTTAATTCCCTATGTTGGTCTTGTGTGTTTAGGTGATGGGGAGCTAATAAAAGTAAAACAAAAACAAGCTAAAAACAAAGAACATCAGTGCAGACGCACTGAAGCAAGGGTTACGCAGAGGGCATTGGCAATAAAGCCAAGTTTCAAAGAAACAAAACATCACACATACTCCCATAATACAAAGCATCATTGGATGTATATGGAAACCACCATGAAATTTTAGGCTGGTTCAGCTTAAAGCAGGAATGCATGGTGCCATAGGGCCTCTCAAACAATTTGGGTGAATATGCATGTATCCATGAAGCTACATTGGTCAGCTTTGCAAACCTCTAATGCAGAGGGGGTGGGGGAGGGGAGTAGCATGACATTGGCTGAGGCTGGGAGGAGAAGTGTGAAGTTCAATGTGAAGGTGGAGGAATAGAAGATTATATTTTTTAATGTAAAAGTTTTTATTTTTAAGAAATGTACTTTGAACTTCAAATTGTTGTAGTGCAATGTTTGGCACTGCCAACAATTCACCAGTGCAATAAAAATGTACAGTACAAAACTGCTACCCTGTACCCTTTCCACATGCTGCAACAATGCTATGACCAAACATGCCAGGAATGGCTTGAAACGTCATAGCACAATGGGATGCAAATTAGAAGAGTAGTACAGAGTTGCCTCTTTGACCGCTTTCTACAGTGAGTAAATATGGAGCTCCAAATGTTTTAGTTCGCATATAAAGCTCAGATAACCATGGTATCTAAGCAAGAATTCTATGTAGCATTTTTGTGGACATTGGGCTGCTCAAAACCTGCATAATCAGGAAAACTAATTTAAAAAATACATTAAGCAATAATGGATAAGAATGTGGAGAAAACTCAGCTTGAGCTTAAGAAGAAGTAAAATGGTAATATGAGGAGACTGATAATGGCGTGGAAAGGTCATCCTTGAAAAACTGATATATATTTGCTTATAGTATGAATTTCAATGACTTGCCTTATGCTACTGTTTATTGCAATCATTTGAACTTCATCAGATTGAAAATCAGTAGAATAACTTGAAATAAAACAGCATTTTTTGTATAGATTACACCACTTATGCACCACATATGTAATGTTTTAAATGTAGGATAATATGCATGCATAAATTCAAGTATTTAATTGACCTGATCATACTGTATGCAGATTTATCCATATACAGTACTTTAAAAAAATATGAACATAGGAGAAGAATGCAGAAGATAACCTGTTTGAACACTAAGGGGGGATATATTTAGAGCCGTCCGGATGCACGCGCATAACAGTGCATCACACAAAAAAGATGTGTATGCCTTCTCTGTTGTGATAATCAAACAGAATACACGATTGTAACAGACCTTGCAATCTGTTTGAACATCAGACCCTGGATGTGCGGCACATAGCAGGCAGCCACCATGTATGGCATGGCGCATCCAGGGTGCAGGGCTGAAGACTGCCCATAAGAGAATGCGTGGTACATACCTGGATGCACTGAGTCCCCCATGGGTGTTTTTTGGCCCAAACATGCAAATGAGCTCATTAGGGATGCATAGTGTAAAGGGGCCTCATGCGTGCCCATAATGGACTCATTTGCATACCTGCACCTGGCAGAATGCATGGGATCAGCCCCCTCCCAAGCCCCAGTCCCTGCTGTAATAAAATTAAGTGCTTTGATCCTACAATTTCCATTGTGCAGCGGCTCCCCTCCAGAGCCCTGATCCCCATTGTAACAAAAATTAGTGCTCCGATCCCAAAGTTTCCATAGTGTAGTGGCCCCCCTTCCTGGCCTCAAAGTCTATATTAATAAAAATGCACCCCCATACACCCTAGTAGTCAAGCGGATCCCCCTCCAGCCCCAATCACCATAATAATATAAATGCACCCCGTACACCCTGATAGTTGAGTGGATCCCCCTTCTCTGGCCCGATCTCCGTAAGAATAACAACTGAAACCCTGGTATCCCAGTCGTGATGCCCCCACCCCACCCCATTAGGAAGCAACCCAACCAGAGTCGGTGACCCGGCTGGCGTCCTCACATCACCATGACCAGCTGTCAACTGAACTGTCAATGAGCATGTACAGTACATAGTATGTGCCCAATGGTAGGACCGGTCTACCAATAGGGCATGCTATGTACTGTACATGCTCATTGACAGTTCAGTTAGTAGCTGGCCATGGTGGTGTGAGGAGGGCTGTGACAATCACTGGCTCTGGTTGAGTTTGGGGTTGTAGTCGAGTGATGGGTCACTTCCTAATGGGGTGGGGGGATCTACTGGACTACTAGTGTGTATGGGTGTGCATTTTTATTATTATGGAGTTCAGGGCAGGGGAGAGGACACTACACTGTGGAAATGGATCTGAGGGACACATTATCGTACAGCGATTGGGGCTGGGGGGAAGTGTACCTGACCCTACACTGTGTGTGGGGTACTTCCCTGCCAAGAACTATCCATACCAACTGCATGCACATCATGTTAGTAAAAATGACTACAAAGAAGTCTAAATAAAAACCTCAGAATTACTCACAGACACAAAAAATCCAATTTGCAGAAATGTTTGCCTTATGGGACAATACCTATGTTTAACTGTTTCCCAAGAAACTTAGAAAAGGATGCCTCTTTGCATGGTTAATAGTTTGGAGGGACATATGGAGATACAGTTTTACCTTCAAATCAAATCAAATAAAATTGTATTTGTAAAAAGGGCATTTCCAAGCCTGTTTAATGCACTTGTACAATAAATTTAAAACAGCTTCAAACACAACAATATTAGTTAAAACAACAAATAGTTATAAAACTCATAAATATATAAAATCCATCTAATTCCCAATAAATCAGCAATTTAAGGTTCTAAAGGCAGTCATGGAAAGTAAGAGTGAATAAATAGGTCTTCAGTGCACTCTTAAAAATCTTGACAGTCAGGCACTCTCTCAATCGATGAGGCAGAGAGTTCTACAGGGTAGGGGACACAAAAGAAAATGAACAGGTCCCTGATGTTTTAAGTTGAACTCTGGGAACCTCTAGCAATCCCTCGACAGAGGAGAGGAGTGAGCCTAGGGGGCAATAAGGGCGCAGGAGATATTGCGAGTAACAATGTCCCAGCCTGTGTAGGGCTTCATAGGTCAGTAAACCAACCTTGAAAGTGATCCGCCACTGTACTGGCAGCCAGCGCAGTCTGCAGAGGAAAAGCATAATATGGTACACTCATCCAATCCTGAATCTTGGAGAGACAGTTATTAATGTCTGAGAGGACATCATCCTGCTCGGGCGCAAAGGACATGTATAGCAGAGTATCATCTGCATAGCAGTGTAAACTTAAGCCATACCACCTAATAATAGAAACATAGACTTTGACAGCAGATAAGGACCTCTTGGCCCACCTAGTCTACCCATTTCCCTATCTACAGGATAAGCTGCAGATCCTAGTTAACCAACAGCCTATTTCTTCCTACCTCCCCACAAGAATTGCCTTATGTCTGTCCCATGCATTCTTAAATTCTACTACAGTTTTAGACTCCACAACCTCCTGAGGAAGACTGTTCCATGTGTTCACCACCATCTCTGTGAAAAAATACTTCCTCACATTGCCCCTGAGCCCAATGGCAGCATATACACTGCGAACAACATGGGCATCAAGATGAAGCCCTGCGGTACCCTGCAGAATAGGGGGAGATGGGATGAGGAATGAATTCCCAACACCACTCTCTGAGTCCTATCCTTGAGGAAAGATCGAAACCAACTGAGGACTGTACCAGAGAGTCCACAGATAAACCGCAGGCTTCCAACAGCACACCATGATCCACAGTGTCAAATGCCACAGAAAGATCAAGGAGGACCAAGATCAAATGAGTCCTCCAATTTCTCGCTATTAGGAGATCATCAAGTACCCGAACAAGCGTCATACTTTGCCTCCTCCTAAATCCAGACTGGAGAGGATCATAGACATCATGGGTGGATAAATGATCATCAAGCTGCAATGCAACCACCTTCTCAATAACTTTACCCACAAAAGGCAGGTTAGAGACAGGTCTGTAGTTTGTCAGAAAGTCTGGGTCAATGGAGGGCTTTTTAAGGAGCAGTCAAACAACTGCTTCCTTTAGGGTGGTCTGGAAAAGCCTCCTCTCTGGTGACTTCCAGACAATATCATCAAGGACCAGACTGATTATATCAACGCACCCCACAAGGAGACACATTGTGCCCAGGTCCAAACTATAGCAGGTTGGTCTCAAAGTCTTGATGATCCTCATGATGTCATTGAACACCAACAGGCAGAAGTCAGATCAGATAAACTGGGTGCTCACAACCTCCTGCCGACCTTCACAACACCCAGTAGAGGGGCTGAGCAGATCCCAGATCTGATGGTGGCAACCTTATCAGTGAAACAATGAGCAAACTCATCACACTTTCCTGTGAAAAGGCTCCTCCAAACTGAAGACACTTTAAGATTTCACAGTCTGTTGACAGTCCGGAAGAGCTGAGCTGGTCGGTTTTGTGCAGTGGCAATCTCCCTTGACAGGAACTCTGTCTTCTTATGGGTGATGATTGACAATTGATAGACCATGTAATGATACATCAATCTAAGTCTGACAACAGTTAGACCTGTTTTCCACCAGTGCCTCTCCAATCTTTGCCTGACTCTCCTCAACTCCTTCAAGGTGCCATCAAACCATGTGGACTTTGGGTGAAGAGTGAGAGGACAAACATGGACAGGAGCTATGGAATCCAGGGAGTCTATCACTGCCATATTATAGGACTGTACCAGATCCCCTGGTTCCATACATTCAGTCAATATACCCAATAGGTCCAATACCGCCATTAGGCCATCTGGAGTCACACTCCTTAAAAGGCAGTACCAGACCATCTCCTTAGGGGCAGGCCTACTGGGGGGTGCCATGAAACTGAACCCTATGGTGTGATGGTCAGACCACCAGACTGGTTCCACCACCAAGTCGGAGATCTCCATCCCCAGGAGGAATACCAGGTCCTATGAGTGACCATAAATGTGGGTAGCAGAGGTAATTACCTGTGTGAGGCCAAAATAAGTCCTGAATTGGAGGAAGTCCTGACCAAATTGTGAGAGTTCATCATTGACCCAGGCACTGTTCCCTACCGCCCCAGGCAATCTCTCTGCTCAGCAGATGAGGGGTTGCTAGAGATCCTGAGGGTTTCTTTAAAGTCATCAGGTGCTCATGCTTTTATGTTTGTTGCTCTGACCCTCTGGAATTTTCTACCCCATCAGCTTCGTCAGTGTGTCAATGTGGAGGAGTTTAAAAAGGCCTTCAAGACCTATTTATGGTCTAAGATTAATTTGAATTAATTGATTGTGATTTGGAGCTCAGATTTAATGTAGTATTAATTATTTATGGATTTGTGTTTATTATTTATTGTTTATTGTTTTAAATTACTGTAAGGCACCTTGGTTTAAGCAAGGCGCCATATAAATAAAGTTTCATTTATTCATGCATTCATTGAAATCCTCAAGAATTAACCATCTGGGGGATTCCAACACCAAGTCGATGATGAAGTCCATGACTTCCTGCAGGAACTCTCTACCAATACCAGGTGGATGGTAAATGTGGAGTATCCTACATCCTACACCCACAGCCACAATACACTCAAAAGATCTGGAAGCCCCCACTGTAACTTCAATAAGACCCAGTTCTGATTTAAAACAAATGGCTACACACCCACCCTTACGATCCACTCTCAGGTGGTGTATCACCGAGTACCCAGCCAGAACTGCTGATGCCCATACTAGACCAGCATTTTCATCCAGTTAGGTCTCAGGGATGCAGGCCAGGTCTAACGTAACAACAAGATCTGATATCACTGCTGTCTTGTTTTTATAGACCTGGCATTGCATAACACCACCCGAGTAGGATGAGAAACTGAGGAAGACAGTGCTACTTGCTTACATAAAGCAGAACCCTTGGGTGTGGGAACAAGACAGGGAGAACCCCTATCCTAGTCCAATTTTGCCCCAGGGTGTCTCCTTGTCCCTACAGTCCCAATCCATCCACCCCATTCCATTCCCCCACCAGGCCCAGCATCTCCCCCTCACAGCATGGCAATGCCTATATGTCTCAGCAGGAAGAGGAGGACAATTAAACAGAATGATGTCCCTGAGCCTGGAGGGGGGAATAGTGCCTGACCATCTGCTCTTCTGCCAACACATCCCAAACAACTGGCAGTGTGCCTGGCAGTCAATCAGCAGCAACAATCAAAACATCCACACTCACTCACTCATGTACCAAACACTAACACCCACAAATATATACTACTGTATAAACCCCCCACAAAAATTATACACAACTCCCCCACAAATTAAAATAAAAACCCAGAATTAAATAGCAAACACCAATCAATAGCTGAAATTAGCCAGAGTAAAATGAGTCCAAATGAGGTCATTGGGTTGAAATTATTAGTTCACCACAGTTTTTTAAACAACGCCACTTCTCTGTTGAAATTTAAGCACAGAACTTGAGAGCTCACACCTCTAAGGTCACTGTCTGGTTACAGCTCCTGAGAATACTCTGCTCACACCTTAGCAGATTACTGAGGCAACACCATTTTTTTAATGAAGTTACTAACTCAGAGTCACTCTCACTGCCTTTACCAACAGCAAAATTTTGCTGAGAGCCTAGATAATGTCAGTAAACTCTAAAGTGATAAAAACAACTGCACCTGGTCGGTGGTGCCGAGGCAAACATAAAGACTGAGGGCAGGATTCACAAAGAAAACCAAAAATCCTGCAGCTGCGGGAAAAAGGCCTGCATCACTGCGGAAATGCAGTTGCGTGATATTCATAAAGAAATTATGAGCAGGTGTAGAATTTCATAAAATCCCCACAGCTGCAGAAATTGTGCACGTGCTGAAAATCTGCAACTACGGATCCACAGATGAAGAAATAGCTTAGGAGGCACAGCAACTGTGAATTTCATTAGCTGGAACAGCAGACTTTAACAGGGCTGGCACAGAATGAAGCTGAAAGCACCCACAAGGAGACCAGCAACCAGTTCCCCAACTGGGACCACTGCAGCACCACAGGTACCAGCAATACTATGGCACCACAGTGGCCAACTGTCACTGCTGGTCCTCCCTCCCTGGGGTGTTCCTGTTGCCTGCAGGGGTAGCACTCACTGCAGGCTGGCCAGGCTCTACTGCCTGTGGGGCTCCGTCATGGGCTGCACTGTGTCTGGTGGTTGTTGCCTGTTGCCATATCATGGCAATGTGTGCTTTCATTGCTGTTACAGTAGCCACTGTTATACTATCTGGGATGCTATTACCTGTACCTCACCTCCACCTTAATTGATTCCAGTTGCTGGGGCACTACTGCAGTTTGCTGAGGGAGAGTTATACCTCATTCCACTGTGTGTAACATTTTTTCTGCAATTGTGGAAAAAACTGGTTGTGAATAGCCTTTCAGGGGCTGTGCCTTACTTATCGCACACCTTTTTTTCCTCAGGAACTTCTGCAGCTGCACTATTTTCCACAGTCCTTACTGTTGTTTTCTGCAGCTGCAGAGGGTTTTGTGAATGGCACTCAGTGCAAATTCCCCTTTGTTTCCATAACTACGGCAGTTTTAGTGACTTAGGGAAGGTTTTGCACCTTCAGAAAGCTTTGTGAATCCAGCCCTAACTTTATTGGTGCAATTAAAAAACACCATTCCTAAGCATAAGGAGTGGTGGTTTCTTGTTGCACCAATAAAGATTATCTTGTCCAAGAGCAGGTGGTGTAAGCAGCTTCTTTCAAAAGGTGGTGAGTGTGGGACTTTGAAATGATTTTTGTCAGTAAACTCCTCAGTAAAGTCTCCACAACGTTCTTTCCCAGGCACCCCTTGGAACATCAATATTCTTTAAGTCTTCTCATTCAGGCTGCCTCTGCAAGCCAGGAAAGAGGAGCAGCTCTGACCAGCCCACCCCAGAGGACAGCAACCCTGCTCAAATAATCCACCCACTATGGCCCCAGGGCCATGTCCACCATTAAGTAAACACCCCCAGGCAGCCGAGAGAGTACTTTGAGTAACAGTGTTTTGAAAAAGAATTCCAAAGGAGGTGGTAATTGCAGAACTGTAATTACTGTAGAGTTTCAAAACTAGGCACTTTTGATACCTAAACAAAAAATGTATTTCAGATTATAGCTATGAGGTTAACCTGATGGTGAGTTTGATTGTCCTAATTGTGTTTCTTCATCTTGCTACACTTACATAGAAACATAGAAATTGATGGCAGATAAGGACCTCTTGACCCACCTAGTCTGCCCATTTTCCCTACCTATTGTAACACAATAGACCCTATTGATCTCTGACTTTACCCCTTCTTTCCATACCACTAAGGTTCCTTTATGACCATCCCATATATTCTTGAAACTCATTGCTGTTTTTTTCCCCTCCACCTGTACTAGGAGACTGTTCTGGGCATCCAGAACTCTTTCTGTGAAGAAGTACTTCCTTACATCTCCCCTGAGACTACCCCCTTCAGCTTCATAGCATGCCTCCTTGTTCTTGAGATTTTTGTCTGACAAATGCTTCTCTCTTGAATCTTATTTATACCTGTGAGGTATTTGAAAGTCTATGTCATATCCCTCTGTCCCTCCTTTCCTCCAGGGTGTACATACTGAGGTCCTTCAGTCTCTTCTCATAGGACTTGTGATGCAGACCCTGCACCATTTTAGTCTGCCTCCTCTGAGATGCCTCTGTTGTGTCTATGTCCTTCCAGAGATGTAGTCTCCAGAACTGGACATTATACTCTAAGTGAGGTCTCACCAGTGGTCTTTACAATGGTACCAACACCTATATCTTTCTGATGGGAATACCCCTCCCAAAGCACCCTAGCATTCTACTAGCTTTCTCCACTGCCTTGTCACACTGTCTGGTCAACTTTAGGTCATCAGATAAGATTACCCCCAAGTCTCTTTCCTGTTTGGTGGTGGTTAATACCACTCGCCCCATTTTGAACTCCACCCCTTGGATTCTGCACCCCAAGTGCATGAATTTGCACTGCTTTGCATTGAAAATTAACTGCCCCATCCTTGACCAATCCTGTAGCTTTCTTAGATCTCTAATCTCCCCAGAGTATTTACCCTATTGCAGATTTTAGCGTCATCTACAAAGAGGCATACCTTCCTTTCCAGCCCCTCTGCAATGTCACTAATAAAAACATTAAAGAGTACCGGTACCAGTACTGATACCTGTGGCACCCCACAGGTTACCCTCCCTTCCTCGGAGTGAACTCCATTTACCACCACCCTCTGCCTCCCATTCCCTAACCAATTTCTTTACCCAGTTTACCACCTATGGCCCTACTCCTTTGCTGCTCAGCTTGTTAATGAGTCTCCTATGTGAAACAGTGTTGAAGGCCTTACTGAAATCTAGGTAGGCAACATTCACTGCTCCACGCTGATTGAATTCCCTGGTCACCCAGCCAAAGAAATTTATCAGATTTGTTTGACATGATCTCCCCCAAGTGAATCCATGCTGCCTTGGATCTTGTAAGCCACTGGATTCAAGATATTCCCCAATCCTTTCCTTCAGTAGTGATTCCATTAATTTACCCACCACTGAAGTTAGGCTGATTGGCCTGTAAATGCCAAACTATTCTTTGCTACCACTTTTGTGAAGTCGAACTACATCTGTCCTCCTCCAGTCTTCCGGAACCCTTACAGATATAATAATGTAAAATGTTTTCATGCTGCACACATAAAACTACTCATGTGATATGTATGCTGCAAGCATGATTTAGACATTAAATTGGAGCCGATTGCATGCATGCAGCAAGCAACTATGGAAAGCATGCTTTTTATGTTAAATTGGAACAGACTGCATGCGTGTGGCATGCATGCAAAAAGCAAGTGGTCAATGATAAGTGCACTGTCAGGAGGTCTAAACCAGTCTGGTTTTGGAGACTGACCCATCCTTCACTCTGTCTGAGAACAGAAAGGTAGTTGGGGTGTGATTGGTGTTGATGATCAGTGGAGAGTAACCAGTGATATACAGGAAGTGCTTGACAGCCCAGTAGGTGGCTGGAAGGTTCCTTTCACAAAGGCTGTACTTCTGTTCCACTGGGGTCAAGAGCTGTGATGCATATGCAATGGGTCTCAGGGTACAATGAACCTTCTGGGTCAGCACTGCTGACATGGCAATGTCAGAGGTGGCACATTCCAGATGGAATGGTAGTGCTGGATTGGGGTAGACCAGAGCTGGGGCAGAGGCCAAGGCCTGCTTCAGTGACATCACAGCCTGGGTGTGTATAGGGGCCCAAGTCCATGGGATGTCCTTTTTGAGTAACTCACACAGAGGAATAGCTTTTTGAGCAAATTCACAAATAAAATCTCTTGAATAATTCACCATACCTAGAAACCTTCAAAGACTTGCCATGCTGGTGGGCAATGGCAAGTCTTGCAATCCCTGTACCTTCTTCCAGGTAGGGCTTCGACCTTGGTCAGTTATTTTTAGACTTAGAAAAAGTACTTCTTTCTGACATAGTTGTTCTTTTGCTGGGTTGCATTTCAAGCCTGCTCTCTGGATGAGAGTCAGTAGTTCATCTAAGAGATCTAGATGTTGTTCCTGTGTGGCTGTTGCCAGCAACAGGTCATCCACATATTGCAAGAGACATTGGGGAGTAGAGAAACTCTCAAGCGTGTCAATCATGTGCAGATGGAACAGGGAAGGGCTATTATGGAATCCTTGCGGCAAGCAAGTCCATGTGTACTGTCTTCCTTCAAAGGTGAAGGCAAACTTATATTGACTCTTAAGGGCCAATGGTTTATTGACTCTTAAGGGCCAATGGTAATGATCAAAAACCATTGGAGATGTCCAGGGCACTGAACCATTTCAGGTCAGGGGTCAGGAGTCGTAGCACGTCAGGTGCTGATGCCACAGTTAGGGAACAACTGGGGGTGACCTGATTCAGTTTCCTGTAGTCAATAGTAAGTCTCCAGGTGCCTGTGGGTTTTTTCATGGGCCACACTGGGGAGTTAGCAGTGGAAACACAAGTTCTAATTACTCCTTGCTTGAGGAGTGACTTGATTGTTTCTCTAAGAGAGGGTAAGGCCTCAGTTTGAAAGGGGTATTGCCTTTGCCTCTCGTGTGCTGGGCCTGGCACTTCAATGACAGTATGCATTCTGCCACAGTCATATTTGTTAATTGCAAATGCCTCCAGATGCTTTTGCAAAATGGGAAGAAGTTTTGGGAAAAGTTCATGATTTTTGAACAAATCTGTGATGTCATACTCCTTGTCACTGGCAGATATTGTTGCCACTACATGTGAATCAGGAATCAAAATGGTATGATATTGACCCTGAATCTGTATCAGTAGCATGTTAGCTAGATCCACCAAACAGCCATGTGGTGTCAGGAAATCAATTCCTATGATACTAGGATGGTCATGCATTACCATTAGTTGGAAAGTGTGTGTGGCCTTTAGATAGCCTAGCTCTACCGGTAGGGGTAGAGAACGGTATGCAGGTAGCCTAGTACCATCAACTCCTGACATGTTGGTCCTCCATCCGGTGGACCAAGGGGATGTGTCTGGATGTTCATCATGTAATATAGATACAGCTGCACCTGTATCTAGCAAGACTACTAGTAGGCGGCCCCCTGACCTCAGCCTCGGTGCAGGGCCTTCTGTTTGTATCCAAGACTAGCTTGTTTACAATCTGGACTGGGGCCTGTAATTGTCAATCTGTACTGTTGGGAGCATGGAGAGGTTGGACCTGACTCTTGTGAATCACTTCACCATGATGCACTGGTGCTATATAGGGAGGAGCTTCTGGGTTCAAGCCTGTATGGGCCTGAGAGCCTTCATTTCCAGTATCCCCATGACCCGTTTTGGTCTGGGTCGCTGGTTGTACTGCTGCAAAGGCCTGTGCAGGAACAGCATCTGCTACAGAGCACACTTGTCCCAGGAGCTCTAGGAATTTCTGATTCTCTTCAGCTATCTCCCTATATGAAGGGCCTGTTCTTTGTTGTTGTGGTTTACCTTTACCCTTATGCTTTTTATTCTTATGCCAATTCTGATTCCCACCCCACTGTTGTTGCTGTTGTGGTTGTTGTTGATGGCTCTGTTGGGAGTGTTGGTTATCAGTTGGAGGGGCCTGTTGATGTTCAGCCTGTTGGTGCTGGGCCTGCCCTTCCACAGTGTAGTGCGTCATGGCCTCTGAGGCAGGCACCACGGCAGCTACTTTCTTGGAACCGGAGCCCAGATCACAGATATAGAGTTGGTAAACTCTCTCGGTTTTCTGAAGGATGTCAGCAAACCTATCCATGTTGGGGTAGGTGGTTGGCTCTACCTTTTCCCGTACTGCAGGATTCATGTTCCTATGGAACAGGGTCTTATACTCAATAAGATCTACATCCGCAGCTTTTTGTGCCAGGTGTTTTCCTGCTCGGTAGGCCATCCAAAGTCTCTGGTGGTAAGTCGCTGGACTTTCCTTAGCATTCTGCTTTACAGGGTATGCAAGCATCACTCCTACTACACCTGGGCTGTGAGCAGAAATTATTTCAGCTGCAACCTCGGCAAAGGTGGCGTTCCCATTCTGGTGGATGGCATCGGGGAGTTTGGCCCACAAACTAGGATCAATGGCTTGGCGTAGTATTTGGACCTAGTATTCTGCAGCGAGGCTAAGCATCTCACATTTACAATGCATCTTTTCTAAGTGACAGCTGAGATTGTTGGATGGGTTCATCCGTCCGATACTGCCAGCTATTTGCTGAACAGAGTAGGCCATTTGTAGTGGATTACTGGGTCAATCAGGCAGAGGTAGATTGTCTCGGGCACCATCTAGGGTGGCTCGGGCTGCAGCCTCGGCCGCAGAGCGAACAATACCCTCTTGAGTGCCAGCCTCCTGCAGAAGCTGCCTAATCAGGGTTTTAATAGCCTGTTTACTTCTCTCAGGAAGAGGTACATTGCCTATTGCAGTTTCAATCATCGTTTCTATCTCTTGCCGATCTTCCACATTAATAATGACTATTGGTGGTGCCATCGGGACCAGGCCTGGGCCTGCTCCCCCCCATCATAGGGGCCACCATGTTGGCATCTCCCCTGATGGGCATCACGACGTTGATGACGTATGACATGGTGAGGGTGGAGTGGGGACCCACCATGTTGTGGATGGCTGGGTGGGGTCTCTGAGCCATAGTAGGGGCATGACTGGGCATTGTATTGAGAAATGTCATCATCTGACAACTCCCCTTCAGATGACATGTGTAAGACAGGGGCTACGACTCCCATCACCTTAACATGTCCAGCCAGAATCTCCCGCTGATGGCACAGTTTTGCCATCTTGGTTTTACATTCAGCATGACTCACAGTTGCAACATCCATATCAACCTCATCTTGCTTTTGCTTTTGCAACACTCTATACACAGCGCTCAGTTCGTGATTGTCCCTAGTAGCCACTTCTAAGTCATTACGTACCTGGTTTATCTCGTCCTATAGCTTTCCCATCTCCTCACTCAACTGAGCATTTGCAGCACTTAGCAAATCATTCATATGCAATGCCTGTCCCTTATTCTGTCTTAAACTTTCACACTCCTGCTTCAACATACAAAGTTCCTGTTCTCCAGCTTGAGCTGAATGATACAAAAGTGAATCCTTTTCATTCCGCAGAGTTTGGAGTTCAGGCTCCAAGTTCTACTGCAGTCTAACACATTCCATTTCTGCAAACCCATCTGTTGCTTAAGAGATTAAATTTGCAGATCAAGGGTTCGAAACCTTGCTTCGGAGTCTTCCAGAGCAGCATAGAGAGCCGTGACCATCGACTCTTTAGCCTGATGCTTATTGGCTGATTGTCTCGTCTCCATGTACTGGGTTGAAATCCCCAGTATAGGGTTTTCAGATTGACTTGCATCCCGCATGAAGTCAGCCCATCCTCCATTGGAGGTAAGGAAGTTTGAGACATCGAGTCTCAGTTCTGTGCAGATATTTGACACGGTGGCCATTCTGTGGGAGGGAACGAAAAATCACACTGTGAAAAATGCACCGTGCTGTGTATCGATCCACAGCAGGAGCACTTTATACACAACCAGGCTACTGTAAAAGTTGTAGACTTACAAATCAAAGCTGTAATGGAGTGAGTAGAGTCGGCATCGACCACACCCAAAAGGATGACAGCCAGACTTTGTAAGAGACTACAAACTGGTTTAAAATGGGAGAGGTGATACTGGAATGTACACCTACTGTCCCTGTGGGAAAGGGAAAAGTTATAGCAACAAGTGAAAACTTACAAACACCAAATATCGCCTGCACACGGTCGCCAATTTGTCAGGAGGTCTAACCTCACTCTCGGGTTCTTGGCAATATTGGGAATGCAAGTAATCACAGACACGTTGCATTAGAGTAATAAACTTGTTTATTACTACCAAAGGATAAAATCACAGTTGCCTCTAAGCAGTTCTTACCAATACAACCGAGCCGGTGCTAAGCGTTCCCTATACCTCAAGGTTTCTTTGTGTCTCTTGGGATCTCTGAGGTACAAAACTATTGTATCACATTATAACCTATGATAATTACTATGGTTACTGTAAGATAGAAACATTTCTAGTTACAGAGATGAGCCCTATTGGTTAAATTAGAGGTGGCTCCACGGTCCAAGATAACATTATACAATTTTGTATAATCATCAGTTTGTGAACAAAAGAGTTCTTATACAGAGTCTTACATAACTCAGTGTAATCGTACAAATCACCAAAAGGTGGCAATGCTGACTTATATATCATAATTACTCCAAGGATACAGGTGCCTTGGCATCTTACAAGTAAGAAAGACACAGAAAAAACATAGAAGAATATATGTATTAGAAAGCAAAGTGTATTACAACAATATGTATACATATCTTGACATCTACTCTTGTACAGTAGATGCACTTAGCCCTATATGTTAGTATAACATATGCTTAAGTGCTAGCTGTCTACTGTGTACCTCTGAGGGTACCAGTTAGGGTGCAGGGACCTCGTGTAACAGCACACATAAAAGTTAAGTGACTTGTTCAGGATCACACCATATGCTATACAAGTGGGGGTTGATGTGATTCAAACCCAGGTCTTCAGGTCTCCAAGTCTCCTGGTTTGCAGTTCAGTGCCTTTAACCATTAAGCTATACTGCCTGCACACATATGGCTCACTTGTACTTCAATACAAATCTGCATACTGTATATCTGCACACATGCAGCATGCTTGTAACCACTGTTATACTTTTTAGTTTGATTGTCCTCCCTCAGCTGCACAATTGAACTGTAGCCCCTACAGTCTCCCTTGCTCTATGTCATAATGTGCCTGAGTGTGGTGATGTGGAGGTGAGCTTCACTGGGTGGGGGCATAAGCTTGACCATAGTGAGGCTCCAATAGTCTGTGCATACCATACTGCTCAACTGTCTCAGAATGCATGGGACAGCCCTCATTTTACCCCTAAAACTGCTCTGTTCCTCATCCATCCCTCATGGGATACATGCTGCTCACACAGAGGATGTCCTGTAACTTTAGACTTTATGGCATGGGCACCACTTCAGATTTCAGCGAGTAGAAGCCAACAACCAGTGGAGGCCAGGTGCTAGTTAGTCCCTAGGTGGCAAGCTCTAGAATGTCTGGAATGTCTCTAAAAGGTAAAACTCATTTGTTGTTACCGAAAAGTGATATGCAAATCAGGAAAAATTAAAATGTGTAAGATTCATCTGTCTATACCCCAGAGCAGTGCATTAGATTTGGGCTTAAACCCACCAAGTTATTAACCATTTTTTTCCTGTATGATGTTTTGAACCCCCCCCCAAAAAAAACAACTTTGTCCCAATTTCTCTCCCAAAGTCCATTCCATTCAAAACCCATCCCATATGGGTCATGAAGCCACCCAAGGCACAGAAAAGTGAAAAAACACATCAATATTTCAGTCCTTCCTCCTTCCCCTGTCCCTCTTTAAAATAATTATTTACTTTTACTTACCTGGTCATCTGGCCTGAACCTGTAGCATGGCCCAATGTGCCAGCAACCCAGTTTTTCATCCGCTCCTCCTCCATCTTTCTGCCAGAAGCTAGATGCTAGAACTGACCATTCCTGGCTCCCAATGTGGTCCACAGCCAAGTCACCTAACAAACCACCACACTCAACCTACGTTGCTTGCTTCTTGCTTGGCTGCTGCCATGACTGCTGCTGCACTGCAGTGATCAAGGCCTATGAAGGCCACCCACACCACTGCTGCTAGGCCTAGCGTGCTGCCAAGGGGGCCTGTGTTTTTTTTTTGTTTTTGTGAGGTGAGCCTAGTAGAGTAAGTAGGTAGCCTAGTCTCAAGTTAGCTTACAGACCACCCCGTCTCTTCAGCTACAAGGTGAGGAGGAGATTCACTAAGAGTAGACCAACAAAAATATGCCACCACAACACTGCTATTGACAGTTCAGTGCTTATCAACTCCTCCAGGCTATAGTGTGCAGCCTGTCTACTATGTGGAGGGAAAGACAGTGTCACACTCACGTGACTCATATGCTCTTGCTTGACTGGAGCTCCTCCATGTCATGTGTGATGGTGCCATCACTAATAGGTGTAGAGAGTGTTGAACACAATACAAACATGATCAAGTCAGGAGTGCACCTGCAACGTGTATGCACATAGGCCAGGGGGGCACTTACTGTGCAAAAGATTAAATACAAATTTAATGCCATTATTACCACACCATAAGAACAACCTAGGTACAAGTGCGGGGGGCACACCCCTCTGCCCTTCATAAATAGCACCCCTTCTTTATGGTAGACATTCATTCTCAGGTATTAGTAAAAGTAAATACAACAGTTTCCACTGTGTTCTGAGGTACTGTATCTCCATGTTTCAGGATGTGTCCTGATCATTGTGAGGGTTAGCATCCCTCACTGTACCTCATTGTGGGTGTCCATATCCCTCATTTAAGTGACAAAATATGAGGTAGGGTGCATTGTTCCAAAACCCTACTCAGCACAAAGATTGCTTACCATTGCAACAGTGTATATACTCCATACAGAATGACAAAGGGAAAGTGAGCAGAATTAGTCATGGATAAACACATTTGTAGCACTAAATTTGCATAAGGGGATTTGCATGGCCCAAAACAAAATGGTCAGGCTTCACAACACAGAGGCCCCTCTTCGCACATCTGGAATGGGGGATGCTGGCTGACTATATCCTAGGCATTTATAGCATTAAGCAAACAATACTTTACAAATTAATGGAAATTCATTGACAAAAATCAAAAGCCATTAAACAACTTGCAAAAGGATCAGAATTGGACTTTCGGCGATGTGTCGTGCAGGATAGCAGCTTCCTCTCGCAGCTCCGGCCCCCCGATTATTAAAAGTCTCTATATTACCTTACAGTTACTCGCCTGCTCCAGTTACCAACATTTAAGCCTATCGGACCACCTCGGGAAGTACGGCCAGTTAAAACTGTGCAGAGACATGGACATAGAGTGCAAGAAAATGCAGCCAAAATGCACTCCGCCAGTGACACCCGAAAAGGCCCCGAAGAAACCTAGGGCCTCAGATACTAGCCAAAGCTCAAGCACCTCTGTTTCAGCCAGAGACCATGAGCCACTGACTTTGCAGAGATCTTTGGATGAATTCAGGCCATTTCGGGAGGATCTCCACAGTCTTGCTTCGGACCTCGCCACTTTAACAGCACAGCTTAAAGAGGTCTCTCAAAAGGCCTCAGACAACTCCGCCCGCATTGCTTCATTGGAGAAGAGACAAGATAGGATCAACCCTGACTTGGGTGCCTGCAGACAGTGTATAGCCAAATTGGAACTCAAGGTGGAAGACCTTGAAGGGCGTAGTCGCCGGAATAACGTTGTGATAATCGGGCCCCTGAAAGGGGAGGAAGGGCATGATACTATATCGTTTGTCCAGAAACTGCTGTATAAATTAATGGGCCCTTCACCTTTCAGTGATAAGTATATTATAGACAGGGCACATCAGGCCCTCCATGCCAAGCCAGCACCAGGTGCCCCACCACGCCTGTTAATATTTCGTTTTTTGAACTTCTTAGAAAAGCAACACCTCCTTCAAAAATGCAAGGAACTTCAAGAGATCAAATGGGAGGGCAAAAATCGTAGAATAACTCAGGATTTGCCTGCATCTGTCTGATTGAAAAGAGCAGCCTTCCATTCAATGGTGGTGAAGCGGATTGCGGCGAGTATCAAGTTCAGAAACCTACCCGGCCAGATTACAGGTCTTAATTGCAGGAACTTGGTCCTTCTTTGATGATCCTGAAACTGCATCCTCGCAGCTCCAGCTTGCCTTCCCCGACCTCTTCAAGAGCCCCTGAGGGGTCACTGTGAAGATCTCTGTCTTCAACATAGCCTGTTAAATGTGAGGCTGTTCTACTTCAGTGGGAATTTCCACGTGGAGGTCGAGAGCCACATTTTTGGCGTTTCCCAAAGGTGTTTCAATCACCCGTTGGTGCTCCTCAGAGAATGCCTGCCTATCGCACTACAATGCCACCACGGTAGGGCGCTCCAGTACAGTGGATGGACATCATCACAACTTATAGGCTTTTCGGCTGCTCGAGTACCGATCTGGGACTTTTCTCCATTATTACTTTTATTTTGTTTCTCTCTTCTGCAGATGGACACTTGGTGCAGGGCTAGCCTTTCAGGCTCGGGATTTCTCAGGCAGCTTTCCTTGCGGTAAAAGAAACTGGGAGGGACAAATCTGGAATAAGGGGCACTTCCAATTTTGATGCTGTTACATTTCAAATCATGCTGATGGGTCTTAATTGTTGGTTATTACTGCCCCTTTGTCCGGGCTTCTCCTCCTCTGGTTCTTTATAATTGAAAAGTAGTTCTCAAAGTTACTCATAAGGGGGTGCAATGTTTAATTAATGATAGTTTAGTATATATGTAACTGTAAGGGCAGATGGGTGTTATAATTACCATTAATAATTGTTTCGTGTAGTAGTCCAGGGAAGTAGTTAGTAGTCCCAGAATATTAATCTGATTTTACGGGATTGAAGTTCATGGTTTTAAGTCACTTACGAGGGATAGGACGTGTTCTGAAGGTTGGATACTTTACTTAGGCTCAGGTTTTCTCGGTTATAACAATGGTATAAGGCGCTATTTGTGTGTGATCACATTTAGGCTATTTGAGACAGTTTTTTCCTAATTATATTAGAGATATAAGGGGGGCTGGAGGGAGGGGGGATGATTGCAGTGGCATGAGGCATAGAGCGGAATGAACAAAAGGGTGGGGGGTGGGCTGGGTTTATTGGCTGGGCTGCTCGTTCATGCTACAGGATATAATTAGGGACTTGTTTGGTTTTGGGGATACAGGGGAGGACTTCTTCACACAGGTTCAGTTTCAGGGGATTCACTGGATAATGTTTTCACATGTTCATTTTTGTGTATTCTGACATGACAGGAATGGTGAGTATTCTCACATGGAATGTCAGGGGGGCTAGGTGCAAACTTAAGCAGTATCAACTACCCAAGCATTTCCACTTACTGGCAGCAGATATAATTATGGTCCAGGAGTCATACTTACTAAACTCAGAGGCGAACAAGTTGCGTAAGCAACAAATAAGTCAATGTTTCTCAGCCGAGGGGAGTACTTAAAGTAGGGGGGTGATGATCCTAATTCATAGAACTATACCATTTACCCCCAACCTAATTATTCCCGATCCAGAGGGGCGTTACATCATTGTGAAGAGGAAGCTGTATACCAGAGACATTTTATTGGCTAGCGTATATGGTCCTAACATTGACTCCCCCCGTTTCTTTATGCAACTACTCAATATCCTCTCACCCCATTTAAATATTCCCCTAATCCTAGGAGGGGATCTAAACCTGATTGTTGACCCACAACTAGACCACTCCAATAGATCTCAGAAAGGGCTTTCTCCAGCTCAGCGTGCACTCCGGGAGCTGTTAGACAGTGCAGGGCTGGTTGACATATGGCGGGTCCTTCATCCGACAGTCAGAGATTTCACATTTACTTCACAGGTCCACCATACTTCCTCACGTATCGACTACATATTGATCTCCCAAAGCTTGATCACCGGGGTATCAGAAGCGTACATACATCCAGGCCCTCTTTCCGATCATTCACCAGTATCGTGCCTGATTTCCTTAGTATCTCTTCCTACGAGAGGCGGGCACTGGAAGGTCAACAATCAATTGCTCAAAGTCCCGGAAAATATTAAATACATAGCAGAACACATCTCAATTTTGTCCAAAATCAATACCAACTCAACAAAGAGACCAGATATAGAATGGTGCACTCTAAAAGCTTACCTGTGGGGCCAACTGATTGGCCTGGCATCTAATAGGAAAAGGATGCACGAGGAGAAACTTAAATCTCTATTGCACCAAATTCGCTCGTTGGAGCGCACTTTATCATCTCAGTCCTCTGACTAAGAAAGACAGAACCTGGTTAGGTTAAACGGTGCTTATCTGAACTTGCTGAGACAGAGGGCTGAATTCACTATCCTCAAAACCAAAGCAATCTACTTGGACCAGGGAGAAAAAGCAGGGCGTCTCCTGGCTCTCAAACTTAAACAACTCGAGTCAGACAGGTTCATTGCTTCAATTCGCTCCATGGAGGATAACACCTTGAAAATAGCTCCACCTGATATAGCCTCTGAATTCAGAACTTATTACATTAAGTTGTATAGCCCGATGGAGGAGCCCCCGTCGTTGGCAAAATTGTCCCTGTTTTTCTCTCGCCTTTCCTTGCCTACCATCACCAATGAGCATAAAGCCGCACTCATTGCCCCCATTACACTAGAGGAGATAATTAAGGTTATCAAGGACCTGCCATCGGATAAAACACTGGGGTCTGATGGTTTCTCCGCCAATTTTTACAAAGTGTATGCTTCCCAATTGGCCCCACCCTTGATGGCACTGTTCCGCCACATATTGTCAGGACAGGAAGTAGACAAGTCATTATTCGAGGCTTTAATTACTCTAATACCAAAAGAGGGTAAACCTCCTGATAGAGTGCACAGCTATAGACCGATTTCCCTTTTGAACCAGGACCTCAAGATCCTTACTAAACTTCTGGCAGACCGGTTAGGCCCGATCTTGTCAGATATAATAGCTCCAGAACAGGTGGGATTCGGGAAGGCTAGATCATCCGTAGACCATCTCAGGACCTTGTCGCATGTCTTTTCGGCCACCAGGGATGCCGACTATCCAGCAGTGCTTGTTTCCCTGGACGCCGAGAAGGCATTCGACAGAGTCGACTGGAATTTTTTACTGTATTCTCTCCAGGCCTTTGGATTCCCTTCGCTGTTTTTGGACTGGATCAAGGCGTTATACAAATATCCAACTGCACGTGTGCTCTGCAATGGGTTAACGTCTGATCCTTTTACACTTTCTGCCGGAACTAGGCAAGGTTGCCCGCTATCGCCCTTATTGTTTAACATCTATTTAGAGTCTCTCATTCATAGGACCACAATGGATCCGGACATACAGGGTATTATGGTGCAACAACAGACTGTGAAAGTCCTGGCCTACGCAGACGACCTGCTTTTACAATTGGCTCACCCCAAAACGTCCATTCCGGCCCTTATGTCAGTCTTGGAAGAGTTCAGTTCCTTGTCCAATTATAAGTTGAACAAGGATAAGACTGTTGTCTTCCCTTTAAATTACAAGGCGACAAAGATAGATGCATCGGTGGTGGGGTTTTTCCTGGCAGACTCAAGTCCTTAAAATATTTGGGGAGTTAACCTATCAAGGATCCCGCAGATTCATAAAACTGAATTTAGACCCCTTGGTTGCGGCGATCAGGCAAGATCTTGTAAGGTGGGCCTTGCTTCCCCTTTCCCTTTGGGGGAAAATCAACATAATCAAAATGAACATTTTTCCCCGATTATTTTATTTAATTCATCGCTCAAACGCCTGGATTCCCTTGACTTGGTTCAAGAGGTTACATAGGATGATTTTGGACTTTGTCTGGTCTGCAAGGAAGGCCTGGATAAGTTATAATAAGTTATCAGCTGCCAAGGAAAAAGGAGGACTTCATCTCCGGCACATGGCATTATATTATTGGGCTAGTCATGCGAACAACTACTTGAGGTGGCTTACACCAGAGCCCCGGGATATATCATATCCCTTCACCCCATATGGCTGAATATTGAATGTTCCCTGATAAAGGTTAATGGGCTATCTCCGCGGGCGCTTTTACATACTAGGTTAAAATCCTTAACCCCCTCACTTAAAAGTAACCCGGTGGCAGTCTCGGTAACAGTTCACTCACAGTTATGCACTTTTCTGAAATAAGAGCATACAGTGGATCCTGCTCAGCCATGGTGGGGAAACCCTAACCTCACTGTGGAGGGTAAACCACTCCAGTTGAAGTGGATCCCCCAACTGGGAGACTGTCCGCTCCGTTTTTTCATATGAGAGGATCACTCATGGCTAAATTCCTCGGAGATTATCCATAAAGCCCAAATCTCGAGTTTCATTGTGTTCAAAATATTCCAGTTACGGCACCTATTGGTGAAATCTCTTGGCCCTGTCCCCCTGATTTCTCCTAACTACTCCTACTGGACAAAGCTGATTTCCGTGGCTGGCCTTCCCCATGCTGTATCCAAGATGTACGGGATACTGCAAAATTGGAAATGGCCAGATTGTTTTGGCCCAACCCAATTTTGGGCTTCACTTTTTCCCCACCAAACGTTTAACTGGCCCTCCCTGTGGGTGGACTGTCACAAGTACATCAGGCATGATAAGCTTTGGCTCATGCAGTTTAAAATTTTGCATAATTACTATTATTCTCCTCGTAAGTTGGCTAGGCTGGGACTCTTGTCATCCAGTACGTGCACTCATTGTCATCAAGATGAGGGGAATCTCCTTCATATATTCTGGGAGTTTCCTAAGGTAGCCCCCCTGTGGCAAGCGATTCGATCGAGGGTAGATCCATTACTGGGATTAAATGACTTCTTTACTCCCAAAATCTGCATTTTGGGAGATTTATCCTCTGTTACAATAAATATTAGGAAATTTCATATTGCTCTGATAGCCATGTCGGTGAAAAATCTGGTGCTGTGTCATTGGAAGGACGCGACCAACATCGCTTATAGTGAATGGTTGCAAGAGCTGTTGGCAAATTTGCGCCTAGAGAATATGATAGCTAACTTACATGATCAGTCCCAGAAATTTCAGAGGATATGGGGCCCTATACTGACATTGTACTCTTTACAGGTCTCATAGAGGTTCTCCCCCATTCGGTTGGCCCGCTGGAGGTCGCACCTGTGTGAAGAAATGGGAAAGGGAGGGGGGAAGGGAAGAGTTGATCTAATTTCTGTATCTTGGACCTGTATCAATCACATGCATGTTTATTGGATCTTCTCTTTGAAATTGTATAAAATTGAATAAAGTTTGAATTGAAAAAAAAAAAAGATCAGAATTAATGGTCCAGATATTCAAAGGGGTTGCACCGGCGCAACCCCGCATTGCGTCCCAGTTGGATATTGAGAAGGCTGCCTGGCACAGCGCAAATCCTGATGCACCAGGGTGCAATGATAATGTATGCATTACAGATGTAGGGGGCATGCCCATGCATATGCGGCACATCCCGATATTCAGCCCGGAATGTGCGGCACATATGCTGGCGCACCCCTGCACTGCGCTGCATGGGGGGGCTCAAAGTTGAGCCCATTCAGAGTAGGAGCAACTGCCGGCCACTCACAGGTGGGCTACTGTATTGCAGGGTGCAACACAACAGCCCAGACATGGGTGGCCACCCGCCCACCCAGAACACCGTCCACAAAGCACTCATAACCCTGGTGGTCTAGTGGAACCCCCCTGTAGCCATGATCATGCAGTATATGATAAGAAAGATATCCCTGGTAGTCTAGCGACCCCCTCTCAGTTCCCGATACCCTGATGAGTATGAAACAAGCCCATCCCTGGTGGTCTAGTGGTCCCCCTCCCACCTGAATCCCGATTCCCTCGAGAAATGGCAATATGAGGTCACTGGTGGTCTAGTGGAAACCCCCACCTGTTGCTGCAATCACGGTGAAAATCCATATCATAATGCCCTGGTGATCCAGTGGCAGCCCCCACCTCACCACCCACCCACCCACCCTCAAAGACCCATGCCACCCCACTCCCACTTCATCCATGGGCAGCTGCATCCACCTGCACATCACCCACCTGCCCACTGAATGACAGGTACAGTATGGGCTGTAAGGCCATTGGTCCCCAGTGTAGACCAATGGGCTGGCAGGGCATACTGTACTAGACAGTCCCAAATATGTGAATGGAGTCATTCACAGCTTTGGGACTGTGTAGTATGGTATGCCCTGCAAGCCCATTAGTCCACACTGGGGACCAATGGGCTTACAGCCCATATTGTACCTGTCATTCAGCTGGAGGCCAGGCAGTGTGCAGGTGGGATGCAGCTGCCTGCCGATGACACGGGGGAGTGGAGTGGGCATGGGGTTCTGTGTGGATGGGTGGCATGGGGGCTGCCACTGGATCACCAGGGCATTATGATATGGGTTTTCACCACGATCACAGCAACAGGCAGGGGTTGCCATTAGACCACCAGGCACCTCATATTGCCATTTATCAGGGAATTAAGACTTGGGTGGGAAGGGGGACCATTAGACCACCAGGGATGGGCTTGTTTCTAACTCATTGGGGTATCAGGAACTGTGGGGCCACTAGACTACCAGGGTTTACTTTATTAACATGTACCGTGTGATCGTGGTTATGGGGCAGGGGATGCCCCAGGATCCCCACAACACACGTCATGCTGTGCAAGGTGCCAGGTGCAAGTCACCGGCCTGCCCTACACAAGGCACACAAATGGGGCCATAATGACATCCAAATGGCCCCATTTGCACCTTGCATATATTATGGCCTCATTTGCATGCCCCCTGCTGAATATCGCGGGTGATGCACCTAGCGCAACTGCACTTGCACTGGTGCATCCCCATGCTCCCTATCAGTGGCTTGCACCAGTGCAGTGCCACTGAACCATACACAGTTTGTGCACTGCCTGTGCCATATTCAATGGTGCTGCGCCGTGGTGCAGCACCGTTGAATATCACCTGGACCTGTCCACTGCACATCACAGTTGCACTGTGCCCAGGCTTGTGCCCCTGCCTAGCACAGTCTGAATATCCCGGCCAATGAGTTTATCTCATTTTAATGGGAAATTAATGAAGAATGTATTTTAATGGTTCTAATTGCTAGTATGAAACATAGAAACTGATGTGTTTATTAGATGAGATTTGCACCAGCTTAGTTGCTGCACACATGACAAGTGTGCAGCATGTGAACCTAATGTGATTTTTAATTGATGTTAATACCAGCTTAACTGTTGTACTCATGTCAAGCGTGCAACACGCGAACCTGATGTGATTTTTATGTTGCCTTGTGCATGCGCAAGCAGCATTAGTGACAGCTTGGTGGAATAGCAGGTTTTGGAGGTGTGGTTGTGTTGTGGCCAATGGTGCCACTGCTTTTTTGGGCTGGGCTGTGTGGCACCAATAAATGAGCATGCTGTCCATGAAAGCTGCAGATGCATGCCACCAACTTGAAACAATTTTGCCACTGCACTGAGGGAGCACCCATCATTGCAGGGCACGCTTTGCCTGATGTAACATTTTAATAAACATGTCGGTGGATGTCGCCATCTGCCTCTAAGAATCATGCCTGAAAGCTGATGTCAGGAGTGCCCAGTCCCCCTGTTGACATGTCCCCTTCCCATTTCATTTGCAGACAGGGGAGCCCAATCCCTGTTGGCATAATGTCCCCCTATTTTACTTTGTCTGCCGAGGGGGGTTCCCAACTCCCCTTGGCATCATGCTCCCCTTCCCAAACACAGGCACATTTTCTGTGCTGAAGTGGGGCCCAATCCCCGCTGGCTTCAGTCCCCCTCCCAAAGAAACACAGGTGGCACACTGGGAGCCCACCCAAGTGTGCCAAGTCAAACCTTTAAAAAAACCTTCCCACAATGTCTTTTTGTTTGTTTTTAACCTATAAAAGAGAAAATGGACCCTCGTTGTCTCCAGTGCCCCCTTCCCTGACCTGCACCCACCCACTGCACACCTCACCTCCCTTGTACCCCCTTACCCAATATTTACCTCCAGAATCCTGTGCAACGATCTTCAGTGGAGTGGGAACATGTCTGCACTCTTCAAATCTGATCATGGACTGAAGAAATGCCGGTAAGCTGTATAATGACAACAATGGGGGGGTCAACTTTGGTGGATATCTCAGCCATTTTTGTGACTTTTGGATCCACGTTTTCAACATGGGGTTCTTGGGACCCCGCCTTCTGAACTCAGCCACTGTCATGTGGTTGTTCGGTCCTGAAAGGTGATTTTGAGGCCACTGTGCAGAGTCACCTTTCAGGACTAATTAACAAAATGGCAGTGTTACTGTTCATGAGGTGGGCTTCCAAAAAGCTTATGTTGCAAATTTGGTGAATAAAATCCAAAAAATTACTATGTTATGAGAGTGCATTGCGTGGTTTCCAAGCATGCTCATAACTTTGAGAATTTTTTAATATTTTCACTCCAGATTTTCAGCATTGCCATTTTTGCACACCTCCTTATGAACAGTATAGCTGTCATTGTTCACATCCTGCCCAAAATGTGTTTTCATACATCTGGCGCACAATGGCGCGGTTGCTGGGGGGAAATCAATGTTTGCGACAGATTAAGAAAATCATAATGACATTGTTCATGAGCAGAGGTCCCAAAATGCCTATGTTGAAAATTTGGTGAAATAATTCCACAAAATGACTGTTATGAGCATGCATCGCGCAGTTTCCATGCACTCTTGTAACTTCAAGAATTTTTAATATTTTCACTCCAGATTTTCAACATTGCCATTTCTTCCCACCTCCTTATGAATGGTATAGCAGTCATTTTTCACATCCTGCCCGAAATGTGTTTTTGCACACTTGGCACAGAATGGCTTGGTCACAGTGGGAAATCAACATTCGGGACAGATTAACAAAATCACAGTGTCACTGTTCATGAGCAGAGGTACCAAATACTTTTATGAGGTGGGGTCACAAAAAAAGGCCATGTTGAAAATTTGTAGTGCAAATACCAACAAACTCCCGGGACATTAGGGTTTAGAACCATAATGTCACACCCTGTAAAGACTGACAGGCAATAGGGATATGCCTTTGGATTTTCAGCTGTAATGCTCGTGCCATTCCACCCCCACCCTCACCCTCACCCTGCAGCCAGTGACAGACATCAAGGTGTGCCTTGGACTGTTTGGCCCCAAAGTGCACCCCATTCTCCAATACTGCACCCATTTCAACATATTTCCTTATGGAATGGGGTGAGCGTAAGGCCCGATGACCCCAAGGTACAACGTGACACTTGTCAGAGTCTGCAGGGTAGGGTGAGGTAAAATGGCATGAGTGTTGTGGCCAGTGACCCAAAGGCACACCTCAATGCCTGTCACTCTCTGCAGGATGGGGTGGGGTTGATGTTGGATCCACACTTTAGTGCCATTCCTATTATGCATCTCTCTAACTCCTGCACTACCAATGTCAATGCCAGCAAGACAACATTCGGCATGAAGGAATGCTTGTTAGAAGATGTTTGCACCAGCTTACCTGCTGCACACATGTCAAGCTTGCAGCACGCGAACCTGATTTGCTTTTTAGACCTGGCTTGCTTAGGTTCACTTTGTGTATGCAAATCGCATGCAAGCATTGCACAATTAAGCATGTGGCATGCATTCTGCACACACATATTTCTGTAAGGGAACCGCTCCCTTCTTCAGTGAGTGGTTAAGCATTGCTGTCAGATACAGCCAGCACCTCTCTGAGCTCCTTCAATATCCTTGGATGCAACTTGTCTGGTCCCATTGCCTTGTCTGCTTTCAGATTTGTGAGTTCCTTCAGGACTCTCTCCTCTGTAAATGGGCTAATGTCTACCCCCCTTCCTTCAATGCTCCAGGCACTTATCTGTGGTCTTTTGCCTTCCCCTTCCTCTGTGAACAATGAACAAAAAGTATTTCTTCAAGTTGTCTGCTTTTTCCTGGTCCCCCTCCACACACTTCCCCATTCCCTCCCTTACATACTTATTTACTGTACCCTACTGGCTTTGATAGACATTTGACCTTGTTTGTACTCATGGCATTTTTTGGCAGTGGTGAGTAGGCAATAACAGACAACAGGATAATAATCTACTTTAGGTGTTTGTTATTACAAAACAATCCACAACCTCTGGAGTGAATTATTGCACTTAGGAAATGGATATTAGAAAAAGACAAAGCATTAACATTTAAAATAATGCAGCGTTTGTCCAAGTGTCAAGTGCAGGGATTCAATGGTGAAATGTTGTTGACTGCTAAGATAAGGGCCAAAGTGTGTGTCATTGTTTCATAAGCTTGTGACTTTAGGCACCAAAACAACCAATCACAGTACAGCATTTTCACAACCTATCTCATAACTATTTTATAATCAGTACTATGATAAGAAAAAAACTGAGATGGATGGTGGTTTCATCAACTATGAGAGAAATGTTTGACCTTAAACTTACTGTGGGATCTTCACCTAATGAAGGTGCACTTGTTTCGTAAGTGCATGTTCAGAGTGCTGCTATGATTGCCTAGTAGTTGTGGTGCCACCCGGCTTCTTGCTGCTCAGAATGTGATCCCCAAGCAGTCATATGATAGGATGCACTCTCATCTAGGGTGGGTTAGCATGTGTCAGTCATGGAGCAGCTACCTCCTTTGGAGCTCATTGTAAATGGGAAACATTCTGCAGAGGCACAGACTCACCTTCTTCTGGATGCTGTCAAAAAAGAGATGTTATGTCTGTCCTCTGTTGGCCATTTGATTATGTGTGGTTATGCAACATTTCATCTTTTTTTTTTAAGTATAATACAGGAGTGTAAAGTGCAATTGAACTGGCAAAGATAGAGAGGGTCTTTATCTTTATCTAATGTTCCTGCTCATTTTTTAGGAGCTACCAATCCTGCTGGAACAACTTGCCTCTGTGGCATCCTGTATATCCTTATGTCTTTTGGTATGATGACATGAGCCATGCTTTTCTTGGGTTGTGCCTGTGGGGTTGTGGCAACATGAACACAAGATGATTCTTGATGTGCTCCTAGGAATGAAACATAAAAAAAAAAGAGTTAGTATCATTCATGCCGTGTGCCTCAACTAGGGCTATACATGGTCCAAATATTATTTCCTGAATAGCACGAATAATGCACCATTCATTATTCAGATCCCAAATAATGAATTGTAGCACTATTTCTGCTGTATTCGGGAAACACTGCCTAAAAAAAAAGAAACAGCCCCCACCCTCCTCCCTAGCCCAGATCATTTCAATATGGAATCCCCCTTCACCCCACCCACAGGTAGCACCCAAATATCACTCCTTCCCCCCAATCAACCACATTTTGTTAGAAAACGTAAAGTCTTAAAAAACGGGTGGCCAGCACATCTTGTGCACCCCCATGACTGGCCACTATATTAATGTAAAGCACTATCTGAGCTTAAAAACACAAGTATAAATTATGCCCCCCCCCACACACACACACACACAGAACCTGACCCTGGCCCCACCCACCAGACTCCAGTTCTCTCAGGTAATTGAGATGGTGACTGGCACAACCCTCCCTCCTCCACAGCCAGCTGCCTCTCATGAATGAAAGTGCTTGCGCACTTGCTACAGTAAAACCAGCTGATCACATGATCAGCTGATTTTAATATAGCAAACATGTGAGCACTTTCATTCATAAGAAACTTGCTGGCTGTGGGGGATGGAGGGTTGTGAGGGATGTGGTCAATGTCAGGGATGTGATCATTAAACCCAGACTGGTGTCTTTTTGGGTATACACTGTGACGCCTACTTGTTCTCTCCATTTTCTAGGGTCTGATTACTTCCTGATCCTTTATGCTGGACATTTGTGTTGATTTCTTCATGTTTTAGAAGTATACCTGTAATATTTTGATATTGTCGGGCCTGGGTTGTTCTGCATCAACATATGTGATACATGTACACCTTTACATATTTCTGCATCTTAAAATATGCTTGTACAGTATGTCCATGTGTGTGCACTGTATGCAAATTACATCGAAAATGCAAGTAGAGCAGATAACTGTGCCATATCATGTTTGTATATAAGCACTGTGGCTAACTTTCATTCCCTTCTTCCCCACTGTGGTGCCTGTCTATCATGTCATCCAGGACTTAGTCACATTCTTCTTTGAGCCTGGATTGCTGTGGGAGTCTTCCTCCCCATCTCTCAATCAACTCACACTGCTGCCTAAACATGCATCATAGTCCTATACTGGGCACTCTTAGATGGATTTGTGTAGCTCTCCTTGACCCCCACCCTCACTTCAATTATTTGCACTGTGCAGATATACTTGCAGTGTGTATCCCTGTGCTGACTTCCAACTTGTGCAAATACTGTTGTACTTGTTGTACAGCCCCCCAGTATGTTTGCTTTACTTTAAAGTTCCCAAAGGCAATATTTTAATTGGGCTAGCTCAGATGTCCTTAATTGGGTTCAATTTAGTTTTTATTTTCAGTAACTGATATTAATAGGAGTACAAACATGCAAATGGATATTAATAGGAATGGTACAGCTATTTACATATGTCTCCAGTGTACTGGATATGCCCCATTTCATATCTGAAACAATAATAACATTCTTCATCTGAGAGTCTGCCAATTCTGCAACCTTGAACTCTATTCCAAAGAAATCACAAATGAGACTTCATCTCATTACCAACTTTGTATTCCATTGACAGGCCTTTATGCAACGTTTTGCCTATCCAAGCTTATTCATGCTAGGTCCTGAAAAATACAATGCAATCTCTTTGTATTTCAAGATGAATAATTGAACAAAAACATGCAATGTGCAAAACAGATATTTTTTTTTCCAGTAGTGCACTTAAAACCTTGAATACTAACCAACATCTGTATCTTACAAAAACTTATGTATATCTCTAATATACAAATTGTAGTCAGATTAAATTTAGAGTTACTATCTTCCCCAGTCTTTCTCCTATCTCTTACAGTGGCGTGAAAAAGTATTTGCCCCCTTCCTGATTTTCTCTATTATTGCATATTTGTCACACTGGATGTTTTCAGGTCTCTAGACAAAATATAATATTAGATAAAGGGAACCTGAGTGAACAAATAACACTTTTTTTTTACTTATTTCATTTATTTAATGAAAAAGTTAACCAACACCAACTGGCACTGTGTGAAAAAGTAATTGCCCCTAGTTAAATCAACCCAATTAAAGGGATAATTAGAGTCTGCTGATTGAACACAGCCAGGCTTGATTACAACCAGCCCTGCTCAATATAAATCTCACTTATTTGGCCCTTACCATCAGAGTCACGTTGCCAGCACAAAGATTCAACAAGCACATTATGCCATGATCAAGGAAGTTCCTGAAAAGATCAGAAAAAATTTGTTGCCCTCTATCAGTCTGGAAAGGGTTACAAAGATATTTCTAAGGCTCTGGGACTCCATTGAACCACAGTGAGAGCCATAATCTCAAATGGAGAACACTTGGAACAGTAGTGAACCTTCCAGGAGTGGGCAGCCTCACCAAAATTACCCAAGGGCACAGTGTAAAATCATCCAAGAAGTCTCAAAGGATCCTAAAACAACATCCAAAGAACTGCAGGCTACTTGCCTCAGCTAAGGTCAGTGTTCATGACTCCACAATCAAGAAGAGACTGGGCAAAATGGGCTTCATGTGAGAGTAGTAGCAAGGAAACCACTGCTAACTAAGAAGAAACATAAATGCTCGTCTCTCATTTGCCAAGAAGCACCTGGATGATCCACAAGCCTTTTGGGAAAATGTTCTATGGACAGATGAGTCAAAGTGGAACTTTTGGACAACATGGATCCTATAATGTCTGCGTAAAAGCAAACACAGCATTCCACAGTAAGAACACCATACCAACAGTCAAACATGGTGGTGGTAGTGTGATGGTATGGGGATGCTTTGCTGCTCAAGGACCTGGATGACTTGCCATAATTAAAGGAACCATGAATTCTGCTCTGTACCAGAAAATTCTTAAGGAGAATGTCCAGTCATCCTTCCGTCAGCTGAAGCTGAAGCGTGGTTGGGTCATGCAGCAAGACAATGATCCAAAACACAAAAAGCAAGTCCACATCAGAATGGCTAAAGAAGTAAAATTAAAGTTTTGGAGTGGTCTAGTCAAAGTCCAGACTGAAGCCTAATAATAGAGATGCTGTGGCAGGACCTGAAACGAGCAGTTCATGCTCGAAAACCTACAAATGTTACTGAATTAAAGCAGTTCTATGAGGAAGAGTGGGTTAAAATTCCTCCACAGCGATGTGGAAAGACTGATATTGAATTATAGGAAGTGTTTGGTTGCAGTCATTGCAGCTAAATGTGGCATAACCAGTTATTAAGTGTGAGGGGCAATTACTTTTCACACAGTGCCAGTTGGTGTTGGTTAACTTTTTTCATTAAATAAGTGAAATTGAAAAAAACAAGTGTTATTTGTTCACTCAGGGTTCCCTTATCTAATATTACATTTTCTCTAAAGACCTGAAAACATCCGGTGTGACAAATATGCAATAATAGAGAAAATCAGGAAGGGCAAATACTTTTTCACGCCACTGTATATACCTGAAAGTGGGAGTTATGTAATAAAGGTGAGTCTGAAAGACCGCCTATTACATAAAGAGACCACAAAAGAGGCTTTGGTCAAAAGAGCACCTGATATTGTACCATCTGTTGCAAATAGCCACAGTCACTACAATACTTTAAATCTGCCTACACAAAACATTTTTTTTATCTGGGGGACTGTGCTCTCCGCATCCCCCTCGCCCTCAAACTAAAATAATTAACTCCAAGGGGGGTGTGGACTGAGGGGCAGGTTATAAAATTAAAATAAAAAAATATTCTTCCTGCAGCCAGAGCCCAACCTAAGTCAGCTAGCATCACAAGTGATAGTACACACCACTACGCTATGTGAGCAGCACAGCTGCAACTGGCAGCACAGGATCCTATATCCTGTTCTAGTGAGCATAGCTCCTTGCTGTACTCGCCATACAGGATATAGCAACCTCTTTCACCACTTACTCTGAGTGAGAGCGGTATTATTGGGTCACTCAAAAGTGTAGGGCTCAATAATACGTGCTCAACATGTGTGTTACCTGAAAAGTGTCTTGTACCCTTTCTTTACTGCCTGGGCTATTTTCTTCTCCATTTGCATATTTGTACTCCTAACCACTTTCCCTGCCTCCCTCTGTTTCTCCTGATATACCTCCCTTTCCTCTTCTCTCCGTGTCTTTTTGTATCTCCTGAATGCTGCCTTTTTTGCCCTTACTTTCTCAGCCACCTCTTTTGAGAATTAGAGGGGTCTCCTTTTCCTCTTATTTTTGCTTGCTTACCTGACACAGAGGTCTGTTGCCTTTGTTATCAACCCCTTTGGTCTCTCCTACTGTTCCTGTACTCCTCCCACATTTCTCAACCTTGCCAGGGCATCCCTGAAGCACTCCTCTATCTTTTTAAAATCAGGCATCCTGAAGTCCAGGACCTTCGCCTTTGTGTGGCTCACCTCTGCCTCAGTCCTAACCATGAACCACACCAGTACAGTGCTTGCTTGTCCCAAATGACAACCCACTGTGACTTCTGCAACTCTGTCCCCATAAGTGAGAACAAGGTCCAGTACAGCACCATTATGAGTGGGTTCCCTTATTAGTTGCCTGAGGAATGCCCCCTGCAGGGAGTCTAGGATGTCACTACTCCTAGATGAAGCTGCAGCTGGTAGGTCCCAATCCACATCTGGCAGATTTAAGTCCCTCACAAGCAGCATCTCCTCTTTGTTTGCCATTTTTTTTATGGTTTCCATCAGATCCTTATCCACTCCCCCCAGTGCTGGAGGTCTATAGATCATGCCAGTGTTTATGGCGGCTCCATTTCCTGTCTCTAGGGTGACCCACAGTACCTCTGCCCCTCCCTACATTCCCTGTTTCTCTGTAGTTTTTATGTTATCCCTCACATAAAGAGCCACTCTTCTCCCTTTCTTTCCCACCCTGTCTTTCCTAAACAGAGTATAGCCATGAATGGCCATATCCCAGTCATGGTTCTCATTGAGTTAACATGGATATTTGGAAGGCATATTATGAGGAAGTAAGGAGGCAGTATAGCGCAGTGGTCTAAGGCTCTAAGCTGCAAATCTGGTAACATCCAGCAGACCAGACCTGGGTTTGAATCCCACAGCTTCCACTTGCATACTGTGTGACCCTGAGCAAGTCACTTAACTTCCGTGTGCACCCAGGTATTTGCAACCATTGCTTTCCAGAAATGTTCATCCTCTTTAGCATGAGGTTTTACCCTCTTTCTGGACTGCTCTAGTTGGCTCTTTCCAGCCAAGAGATTATGGAGGTTGCTGGTTAGGGTGGATGTTGGCTCTGAATTGTTTTCTGGAATGTATGCACGCATTTGGCATTTTGGAGAGTAACGGTTAGCTTACCGATGGCAGGGGTGTGAGCTGTATCCTACACCCCTTTACTTAGTTTAAACTACCTGTATAGACATCAAATTTTGTCTGAGTGCTTGCACACCTTCTCTGTTTTATATTTAAAAAAAGCCCTTTCCACAAAGTTGTGCCAGTTCCCTATGGACTGGTATCCCTTCTCTTGGCACCAGTGATGCAGTCATGAGTTGAATTTGCCTTCTTTAATCTCTCTGACTCACTTAGTGCTTTTTCTTTTTCCCCACACTGACAGCACCTCTGGGAAGGCTAATTTGGATGGAAGGGAAGGAAGTTTGTTGTCCAGGATCTCAAAGTGTTTCTTGACCTCCTGAACTGTGTGATTTGCCAAGCCATTGGTACCAAGATGTATTGTTATATGTTTAACATCCCCTGATTCCTGCATAATTGTCTTTATGCGGTTAGTGTTCCTAATTGCAGAGGCCCCTGGTAGACACTTTACCATGACGTCACTTTAAACATTTTGTGTTAGGTGGTGTTCCACTCCTCGCATCATGGAATCCCCTATTAGGAGAATTTTGCTTTAGGTTATATTTTTGTCATTTTTATTTTGAGTTTTAGTATTTTTGTTATTATTGCATTTGGTTTTGGTATTATTGATTATACTTTGAAAATTAGTATTTTTGTTTTTATCATAGTTTGTATTGGTTTTAATTGTTGTGTTAGCCTTTTTTGGTTGTTTGATTTCATTACCTTGTATTTCTTTGTCTATGGTTGATAGCAGTGGAGTGAAACTGTTTTCAGTTTGGTTGGCCAGGAAGTGCTCCTGATTTGTGTCTCCCTTCCTGGGCCTCCTATGATGCCTCTTTTTCTTTATCATCTGCCAGTGTCCAGGCCCTGCCTCAAGTCCTGACCCATGGCTGACATGCTGGTACTGATGGTAAGGGAGTTGAGGAGGTGTGATATGAAGTTCCCTGTATTGGATGTCATATATTATAGTCCAAGCATTCTGTAGTTGGGCTGCAAGATCTGCTGTGGTGAGCACACATGGTAGGGTCCTGGTTGCCATTTTTAGATCCTATTGTACAGTGTACTGCAGTTTTTGCAACTGACAAGGTCTATTTTTTTTTTTGCTTTTATTTCTTTGTTTTAGTTGAGAGGTAGTGCTGATTCCTGTTTCTTGGCAGGAAGTGTGGACAAAAAAGAAAGCAGAATGGTGAGGTATTTCTTGTACCTTACTATCTCCTGTCAGGTGTAGTGGGCAGCGATACATACCTATAAAGCGAGAGCACCTGGGGGAAGGTGGGATTAGGGATAGGGTGGGTGGATGTATCCTACTGTTCCCTGGATGCTGCAGAAAACAATCAGGTAGCTGTTGAACAGAAGAGGTATAGCTCATACTCCTGCAAGGTAAGAAGGAATCTGGTTAGTAGCTCAGCTGTTCTGCCATTTGTCTCAGAACAGGTCTGTGAAGTCCCCACTGATTGCAGTAAAAACCCCTGCCTGTGCTCCATGTGACCCAGATCCCTGCTGATGTGTTGGAGAGGGGAGCAATCCATTAGCTGCAGGACAATACCCTTCCTTCTCAAATGCTGGCATGCCCAGGGAACTGCTGCAGCAGAAGCTGCCGATAAGAGTAGAAGCCAACAACGAGATGGATCCTGGATATGGCTATGCTGCTGCGAGTTGCACTTGTTGTGCTTCAGTCAGCAGACCTGCAGGGAAAAGCATGGGAGAACTGAAATCTCCTACTTGAGCTTCTCTTAGGTGGAGTCTGCCACTTTATGGGTGAGGGGAATCCTTTTAAGCCCCCTCACTGTTGTTGGAGTTCATGCTCTTTTACCCTTTAGCATCCAATTCACTGGGTCACTGAGGCACAGGATACATCACATTGTGAAGTTTCCTTTAGCTTCCCAGCTCAAGCCTGCAGTAAGTGAAAAGCCGCTGACTGATCCCTGCACACTGCATAAACAAAAACAATCAGGTAGCTGTTAAACAGATGAGGTCTAGCTTGAATTCCTGCAAGGTAAGAAGGAATTTGATTAATAGCTCAGTTGTTCTGCCCTTTGGCTCAGAACAGCTCCATGGAGTCCCCACTGCTTGCAATAAAAAACCCTGCCTGTGGTCCATGCGTCCCAGCTCCCTGCTACTGTGAGAGAGAGGCGAGCAATCCACTGGCTGCAGGACGATACCTGCCCATCTCAAATGCTAGAGTGCCGAGGGAACTGCTGCAGCAGAAGAGGCCGATGAGAGTAGAAGCTGCTGATGAGATGGAGCCTGGATGCGGCTATGCTGCTGTGAGTTCTGCTTGTTGCATTTCAGTTGGCAGACCTGCAGGCAAGAGCATGGGATAATTTAAATCTCCTACTTCCACTTCCCTCAAGCAGAGTCTGCTGTTGCTTCCAGATGAGAGCTTTCTTATTGTCGACCACTATTTTAGTAGTTGTACAGCAGTACAACTGCTGATTTACATACAGCAGCCAGGAATTCTGGGTAAGTGTTCCAACTGCTCCTTATGCTGAGAGAGCAGCCGCTGGCTGGGTCTGAGCAGAGCTACTGAGGAGAGAAGTCATCTCAGCAGAGATAGCAGCCCAAACTGTGCACTCCAAGGAGGATTCACACAGACAGAACTGCTGTCAAGGAATCTCTGCTTCTGCGCCTGTCGGAAACTGCTTTCTCTCCGTGATTGGTCTCTCTCTCCCAGTCAGTGAAGATCAGTGAAGCTCAGCAGACAGTAAGGCTAGAGGCTGGACAGCACTTGGCATATGCCTCCTAGGGTTGCCCTTTGTGTCTGAGCTGCTTGTCCATTATTGGTTGGTATTCAAGGTTTATGTGAACTATTGGAAAGTAATTATCTGTTTTGAATATTATCCTTTTTAGTTCCATTATTCATCTTGAAATACAAAGAGAGTATATTGTATTTTTTCAGGACCTGTCATGAATAACCCTGTATATGTGAAACATTGCATGAAGGCCTGGTAATGGAATAAAATGTTGGTACTGAGATGGAGTCTTATTTGTGATTTCTTTTGAACAGATATTCACATCTATCTCCTAGCTGTGGGACTGAGCTGAACTGGTATAGCATTAAAAGGACGACTGAGATTGAATGACTCAAATAAGAGTGACTCAGTCTCAGCGCCTCAGTTCTGGGCTATCCTGCAAGGGTAGTGACAGGAAAGGGAAGGGCGAGAGGACAGCAACAGGATACTGAAAGGTATCCATGAGATATGTTAGGGGTGGCGAGAAGGGAAACCACTCAGCTAGCCTAGTGGTGTGGTGGTTAGGGAGGCTGGCTCTGGTGAGAAGGGTGCAGGGTTTAGGGCTGGGGGTCTCACACAATGCTTTTGTACTTTTCTGTGTCATTTTTTTTTCCTTGCATCCTGGTTCTTCCCCCTCCCCGGCATACACTCCCCCCTGGAGTTAGTTATTTTAGTTAGGCGAGTGCAAGGGGTGTGGTGGGTGAAGCCCCCTACATGAAATAGTTAAGTTATTTTTATCGCTGTGAATGTACATTGCCAATTTCATTTTCAGCAATGTACATTCGCTGTTATCACTTAGTCAGCTGAACCCATACTTGGGGAAACAACTGTGAATTTCTTACTGTTAAATGCAGCTTCCGATCTTTATGATGCATAATACGTTAGGATTTAGGGTCTAAGCATTTTGTGGTCACAGCTTTGTGCTCATGAATCTAATTTTAAACAGAAATCATAGTAGCATCTTCTTCTAGTCTAGGAATATCCTACCTCTAAAATTCAAGGTGTTTTAATATGTTCTTTAACTGAACAAGCAGCTTTAAATAACACCAGCCAAGAGTATGAGGAGGACCAAGACCTGAAGTGAAAACAACTTCTGAGAGCTCAGGGCACACACACTCAACTAGCACTGCTGCACAACAATGTCACCCAAGTAGTACAGAACCTAGCCAACACCCTGAAGGACTCTATAGATAAGAAGTTAGACATACTATCCATACCCATGCCACAGTGAAGGGCAACCTATCCAAAATCCAGTTACACTGTATTAGCTCATTACAGTTTACCATGTACACCATACCCTGCATAGGTCCATATCTATAATAGAAGCCCTCACTACACTGGAGGATATCTTATCCCAGGCCACCAGCAGCATTGGTACATCAGTGGCATCCTCAATAACAAGGACAGTTTGTATACCCCCACATGTCTACTCAGGATGCAGTGGATGCTCAGGAAAAGCCTTTTATGAGATATAAATGAAGGGAAGATCTGGCACTGATAACATCAGAAATGCCCCATGTACAGTGCCACCACAAATCCCCCAGAGAACCTCACTGTCTGTACTTAGGGTGAGCTGAGTCCACTGGGAACACTCAGGAAAAATTACTACATCAAAGCTTTCAACCTGAGAGCAAAAAGAAAAAGGTTTTACTAGTGTAGTACATCAGTGCTGTATTTCATCCACATACAATGTACTATATAAAAAGTATAGCTAAAGCAACTTTTTCTCCCTGTTGCCTCAGGCACAGTACTGAGAGAGGCCATCAAGGATTCTCCTCATACTATGAATAACCCTGGGTTTAAACAAAAAAAAAATTGTCTTTTTTCTTTTTAACTTTGTTTTTCTTCTTCCTGCCGAATTCTCACAGAACTAGCTGGACCCAGAGTCAGTGCTGTCTTTCAACCCTCCTGACTGAACTCAGCTACTGCTAAAAACTAATTAAACAAATTAATGTTGAATGGAACAGGATTCCCTGACAGATAAGAACCAAGAGTCTTTCACAGTCCTATAAAGAAGTTCTGCTGCAATGCCCTTATAGTTATTGTAGGGGTGATGCTGTAAAAATGGGCTATCATGTCCTGTGCCCTCTCCCCCTAGCCTCCTGATGCAAGGCCACACAACAGGTCCATGGCCTTGCCCTATGGGCCTGCTGCTTCAAGCTACAGGTCAGAGTTCATTCGCAACAAGTCTGCTACTCCACATAGGGCCCACAGGATTAGTCATATCTGTCTTACCATAGGTCTTTTGGGGCCCTGTATGTAGCATCAGATCAGTCATAACTTTCTTCAAGCAGAGCACAGTGGGGCCAGCAAGAAGCATAATGAAAGGCCTTGTTGTATCTGCACAAAGCATGAGATAAATCATAATGTTCATCATGCAGGAGATCAGTAATAACTTTCTTCACATAGGGTCACAGACCCATAGCTTAGCCTTGGGTCACAAGGCAAGGAACTGGGGGGAAGGACATAAGAGTTAAGAAGAAGAAGAAGAATCAGCATTTATATAGCATTTTTCATACACAGTATCCCAAAGCACTTTATAAGCAATGCTAGACTGGCAGTGAAGTGCCTGAATGTGTGGTGGCAGCCATATCTCACATCATCACCCACACACAGCCTGGATAATTGCATGAACCGGTTTATGGGAAGGGAAATGTTGGCCAGGACACCAGGAATGTTCCCTGCTCTTGTTTGTGAAGAGTGCCCTGGGTTCTTTTACTTCCACCTGAACAACACCAGGATGGGCAGAAAGGACCACGGTTTAAAATCTCATCCGAAGGACGGCACACCCCAGCAGTACAGCAGCCCCCAATACTGCACTCGGATGCCAGTGATTTTTAGGTGCAAGTCCAATCCCGGTGTGGGACAAGAACCCATGATCTTTTGGTCCACAGGCAGATGTGCTACCCACTGAGCCACACTGACACCTAAAACAACTCTAATGCTGCACTTCCATCCTTTTGTAGCCATTAAAAACTAACATAGTTTTTTGTCATGAATTATGTTATTTTTTTTTTAAGAAAATAGAGTCTTAACATGCTTCTTGCAGGGTCCAAAATATGAGGTGATCCCTAATTGCTTTGTGCAGGACCCATTGCGCCCTGTGTGTAGTAGCAGGTGAATCCTAACTTTTTTTGCATAGGCCTTTTGGCTTCTGCACAAAGCAGGACATACTGGGCTCTTCAGGCCCAGCCCAAAGCAGGAGATGGATCCTAACTTGCTGTGCACAGGGCCCTTGATGTGCCTATGATTCTTAACTTATTTTGCACTGAGCCCAGCATGCATGAGTCCTAACTTTCTTTGCACAAGGCCCTGGAAGCCCTGGGGGCAAAAAAGGAAAAAAGGATGAGACATTATTTTCTTACTATTTTGTTTGTATGTCACTTTCGTTGCAGTACAAAATGCCCCTGATTGTTTTGCTGTAGTGTTCTCACCCATTGTTCATGTTTCTTGCTTCTCAGCCTTTGTTCATATTTCTTGCGTTTTATAATTTTTTGAAGGACATAGTACATTCTTCATGACTATTTTCCTGCTTTAAATATTGTGTCTGTGTTCTTATTGGAAACTTTTTCATAACAGTTTTCTTTTGTTTGTTTGTGTTGATTTAGACATTTTCTCAATAATATTAATTATTTTTTGTTTGTGTTGGACTTAGACACATTTTTATGATTGTATTGTCCAATTTGGTCATGTATTACCAAGTGTTTGCACTATTATGCACTTACACAGGGTTCATTAGAGTCTATCTCAACAATTTTTTTCAGTGAAACACAAAGACTTTTTTCCTTTAATTAAAATACAAAGCGTAATTCATTTTTGGGAGGAAAGTCCTCTCAGTAATCTCGTTAGACTGTCCATTGATGAACTATACAACTGTCAACTTCAGGAGTTGTGTTTTTCCATTCTTTGTTTTTAAAGCTTTTGTTCATGATCAGCTTTAGCTCAGGAGGGGAAAGGAAACACCATTTTTCTAACCTATTTTTTCTACAGTTGTTCTGATCTGTGCATGCACATTCATTGCAACTAAATATGGCATGGTAAAAAATGAAAAATAAGAGAACCAAAAGTGTGTAGCAAAGTAGGAGTGCTGGTAAATTCAGAACGCAGCATACAGGTGCATCATTTCACTGGCACCATAGAGGTTGCAATGTAAACTGTAGTCTGGAGATCTGGGTGCTGCCTATGCTCCCAGAAAATGTTTTTAATTGTGTGCATTCTGGTGCATTTTGGTGGTAATTTGAAACAGATTTTGCTACCTTGTTACCCCTTTCCCATGCCCAGTAAATTGCACCATTGCCCCTTACCAGAGTCCCCACAGTCCAGTATGTTGCCCAAACCACCCTCTCTATAGCATGTCACCAAAGCCATAGGGTTTGCAAGACCATCAGTAAAAACTACAGATTAGTTGATGGTGACACCCATGCCTATTCTTACATAATGTATTTACAACCCTGGTTATTTCTTGTATTCAACATTAATATTCAGCTCACTAGACACCACATTAAGCTTGGTTTACCTACATTACTCTTAGAAATATTTACTAGTGACATGTTCTGCTTAGCTTGATTGGGTCTTGCAAACTGAACTGGTAGCTGATTGAAGACACTGCTGGCAAACTGGACCTGTAGCTTACTGGTGACACTGACGGAAAACTGGACTGGTACTGTAGCTGTTTGGAAACACTGCTGGCAAACTGGACTATTAGCTGACTGGAGGCATTGTTGGCAAACTGGACTGGTACTGTAGCTGACTGGAAACACTGCTGGCAAACTGGACTATTACTGACTAGAAACACTGGTGGCAAACTGGACTGGTATCTAGCAACCTGACTAGAGACACTGATGGCAAAATGGACTGGTATCTAGCAACCTGACTTGAGACACTGATGACAAACTGTACTAGTAGCCTTCATGCTTACAGTTATAGTACCAGTGCTCCTACCAGTTGCTTTAAGCCTGCAGTTCATTAAAATTGATTCAATTTTCTTTACTTGTTTTTTGTTTTCACCATTTTAACATGTTACAGTGTTTTTTGGTCTCATCATTTGGCTGAATTGTGATCTGCGGACAAATTATGATCAGCTTGATCACCAAAGACAAGGTGATCCACTCATTGGTGAGGAAAATGCTACATATTTTACATTTTACTATGCCATTATGTGCTGAGGTTCCCCTGCTTTCTCTCTGTGTGGAGATACTGCTGGCAAACTGGACTGGCAGCTGACTGGAGACTGCTGGCAAACTCTACTGGCAGCTGACTGGAGACACTGCAGGCAAATTTGACTGGCAGCTGTCTTAAGACACTGCGGGAAAAGTGGACTGGCAGCTGACTGGTGATATTGCTGGCAAATTGGACTGGCAGCTGACTGGAGACACTGCTAGCAAATTGGACTGGCAACTGACTGGAGACACTACAGGAAAACTGGACTGGTAGCTGACTGGAGACACTGCTAGCAAATTGGACTGGCAACTGACTGGAGACACTACAGGAAAACTGGACCAGTAGCTGACTGGAGGCACTGCTAGCAAATTGGACTGGCAACTGACTGGAGACACTGTTGTCAAACATGACTGGCAGCTGACTTTAGACACTGTTAGCAAACTGGACTGGTATCTAGCAACCTGACTGAAGACACTGCTGGAAAACTGGACTGGCAGCTGACTGGAGACACTGCTGGCAAACTGGACTGGTGTCTGACTTGAGACATTGATGGCATACTTGACTGGTAGCTGACTGAAGACACTGATGGCAACCTGGACCAGTAGCTAACTGGAGATGCTGCTGGCAAACTGGACTTGTAGCTGACTGGAAACACTACTGGCAAACTGTGCTGACTGGATACACTGCTGGCAAACTGGACTGGAAGCTGACTGGAGACACTGATGACAAGCTGGACTGGCAGCTAGTAGCCTACCTGGAGACACTGATGGCAAACTGTACTGGTAGCTATTAAGCTTGACAAGTAGCTGACTGGAGACACTGCTGACAAACTGGATTGGTAGCTCACTGGAGACACTGCTGGCAAACTGGACTGGTATCTGACTGGAGACACTGCTGACAAACAGGACTGGTAGCTGACTGGAGCCACTGCTGGCAAATTGGACTGGTAGTTGACTGAAGACACTGCAGGGAGGAGGGAGATTGTAAGGAGGAGGATCTAGACAAGGCAGAAATGCTGAACAAATACTTCTGTTCATTATTTTGTAAGGTGGGAGCAGGTCAAGGACCACAGTTGGGGAGCAAAGGCAATGGGGGGGTGGACACCAGTCCATTCACAGTGGAGAGAGTTCTGGAGGAACTCACAAAGCTGAAAGTGGATGAAGCCATTGGGCCAGATGACATACACCTGATGACATTAAGGGAGCTGTGGAGGGAACTAGCAGCACCTCTTACCACCCTGTTCACAGAGTCGCTCAACACAGGCATGATCCAGGAGGACTGGAGGAGGGCACATGTAGTCCCAGTGCACAAAAGTGGAAGTAGAGTGGAAGTGGGGACCCACAGGCCAGTCAGCCTCACTTCAGTGGTGGGGAAGATCATGGAGACACAGCTGAAAAAAAGGATAGTGACACACCTTGAATCCAATGGTGCCGAAGATCTGAGGCAGCATGAATTCACAGCAGGAAGGACTTGTCAAATGAATCTGATAGATTGTTTTGATTGGGTGACTTGTGAAGTGAATCAGGGAGGGGGCCGTAGATGTTGTCTACCCAGATTTCAGCAAAACCTTTGATACTGTCCCACACAGAAGGCTGATTAAGAAGATGAGTAGTCTGGGCCTGGGGCATAAGATGATACACTGGGTTAGAAACTGGCTGATGAATCAAAGGCAGAAGGTGGTGGTAAATTGGATGCAATCTGGGGAAAGAGGGGTGACCAGCGGAGTGGCACAGAGATCATTACTGGGACCAGTCCTGTTCAATGTCTTCATTAGTGACATTGCAGAGGGGGCTGGAAGAAAAGGTCTGCCAATTTGTAAATGACACCAAGATCTGCAACAGGGTGGATACTCCAGAAGGGATGCAAAAAATGAAAAGGGACCTGGAGAAGCTTGAAAGATGGTTGGAGGTGTGGCAACTGAGGTTCAATACAAAAAAAATGCAAGATAATGAACCTGGGTTGGGGAACCCTGGGAAGAGCTACACAATGGGAGGAAGTGCTGACTGTCACCAAAGAGGAAAGGGACCTAGGGGTTATCATATCTGATAATCTTAAGGTGTCAAAGCAGTGTGCAAAGGCTGCAGGTAGGGCCAGTGGTACGCTGGGGGTGCATAGGCATATGTATTACTAGCAGGAGGTGGGAAGTTTTAATACCATTGTATAAAGCACTGGCAAAGCCTCACCTGGAGTACTGCATGCAGTACTGGAGACACCACACACATGTAAGAACATAAACAAGGTGGAAGTGATCCAGAGATGGGTGACAAAGATGGTGCATGGTTTGCACCACAAAACATATGAGGAGAGACTAAGAGACCTCAATATGTGCTCACTGGAGGAGATGAGAGGAGAGGAGAGGAGAGGAGAGGAGAGAGGAGAGGAAAGAAAGGGATGACATGACAGAAACTTTTAAGTACCTCAAAGGCATAAAAGGTGCAGTTGGGGATCTTTTCTAATGTAGAAATGATACCAGAATGAGGGGTCATGATATGAAATTGGAAGGGGGTAGATTCTTGAGGAACTTTTTCTACAGAGAAAGGGAGGTTGATGCTTGTAATAGTCTGCTACAAGAGGTAGTAGGGTAAGCACAGTGGAGGGATTTAAACCTGACTAGGATCGGCACAAGGGAACCTTGGGTGGGAAGGGAATGATGAAAAGCCATTGACCACTTAGAGTCAATGGACACATACATGTACAGGGCCTACGGGCAGACTGGATGGGCCTAGTAGTCCTTATCTGCTGACAATGTCTGTTTCTCTGCTGGCAAACTGAACTAGTAGCTGACTGGAGACACTGCTGGAAAACTGGACTGGTAGCTGACTGGAGTCACAAAAACTGTTACCTGAGCTAAACCAGACGCTAAGCAGGTAAAGTGATATGCATATGTTTCAATAAGGGATACCCTTTAAATTATACTAGTTTGCAGTCTTTTGAATTATTGATAGAAGGATGCTATCATTTTTATTTAATTAATGGATACCTTCTTGGGCACATCTGAGCAAATCTCTTTATAACTACAGAAAGATCCAGCTGCTTCACCTTCATTAGCTCACAGGCCATCATCATTAAGTCACTGAGCCATATTTCTCCTCAACTGTTTTGAAGTAGGTTTTTACTCTTTAAACACAAGAAAAAAATGCTAATTTGAAGCTGTGGAAACAGGAAGAGCCAGAACATGATTCAAAATCTCTAAGGCTTCTGAAAATGCATTTGGAAGGTACTGTAAATGTTTTCTAACACAGTGAATATTTTAAATATTTTTGTCCACCAGGTATGACTTTGCATAATCCAGTTGTGACTCTAATATAAGTGTATTAATCTTCACATCTACAGTAGATATGATTCAGCAAGTACTTCTACAGTAGAGTACTTTAGAAAATTGTCATATTTTGGGTTGAAGGCAGCAATAGTCTTTAAGAGGTCTAGATTAAATGTGAATCCAGTTCACTAAGAAACTGATCAAGACAGGCCAGGTATATTTCCTGTTTAAGTGTGTCAAATCTTGCACTGTTTTCCAGATGTTCTAAATTTGAGGTCCTTTTATCCAAAGTGGTTGAAACATAAAATTCAGTTCGTTTTCAGCTCAACTGATGTTTGCGCATGGACCTCCTTTTGGTGTTCCTAGCATCTACATTATTCTCAGTGCCACAGTGCTCAGCAGCTTGTTTTGCATCATCATACATTTTCTGCCATTAAGAGTCATTATGAAGAGAAAATAGCTCACCTTTTGATGACTGAAGAAGATCACATGCTCTTGACAAATCCAGACTGTTTCACTGAAACTCTTCAGAGAGTGACTGAGTCTTCTGTAAGATTTTTTCTAGACTGTAAAGTGCTATTACAAAGGTAAAAGTATGAATTTTGAACAGAAGGCCTTTTGCTTTGGTACTTGCATCTCTTTTGGTCCTTTGAGACTGAATAACATGAAGTGTTGCAATAATCGACTCACGATGCAGCTGGAACGTCCTTATGCAATTGTACTAATAAAACTAACGAGAACCAGTAAGTCGCTCTAATTCAAAGAATTAGAATCCTACTTCTTTTTGTGCCTTAACAAACAATTCATATCTTGGGGGACTTTGTGAAAGGAATACATATACAGCCTGTAAAACACTGAAAAGTTCTCTTATTTCTGGTATATTGGTTATTCTTTGAACTAAAGCAATATTCAGGCAATGTGTATGACAGTGTATATAAACAGCCTGAGTGACAATTTATTTTATCTTTGCTTGTGCTCCTTTGAGGCACCCATTCATCACTGAGACTCCATCATAACACTGTGACACACAGTGCTTCCATTCTAGATGAGCAATGTGTATTGCTTCATTGATGGCTGTGGTCAGACTAGCAGCATCAAGTATCAGCCATAAAAATCAGGCACTCACCACCTCGGAAAAATAATATGGAGATTTATTTCATTAAAAATGTTTTATTAATGCAAATACTGATGTGTACTTTTGATAAAGAGCACTAAGGTGTCTGAAACGCATCAGGTATTTGTCTGGCAGCTAGTCTTGTGGCTTTAATAAAAACTTTTTGCTGACATAAATCTCTGTATTGTTTTTCCAGGTTGATGAGTGCCCAATTTTTATGGTTGATACTTATGAAGTTATCGAGAGCACCCATTCCCAGTGCAGATATTTCTCAATTTTGATTAGCTACATCAAGTTTTTTCATGTGATAACAGCCTAGTGGTCTTTCAAAAATATTACCTTCACTGTCAATAAAATGGATGACAAAGCTAAGCTGCTCCTTGTGAGAAACATTTTTAGTTTCATCTACCAGAATACAAAAGTATTTTGTAACTTTACTCACAATTTTTTCTCGCATTAGTGTTGCAACTACTGTATATTAATGATATCATTTTGATATTCTGTAGAGTTATAGTGACCATATCATCTAGATATTGTCTTTTAACTTGAATAGTGGGCAAATATTGTTTTTAGGAACTCAATGAAATTTCCTTTATTTCCAGAATCCACAGATTCATCACCACCTTGGAAAGCAAGTCCTTGGTGTCCTATGAAACAGAGAGCACACAGAAGAAGCTCTATTATGTGGTGATTTTCTTCAATTTCAAAGTCCCTAGTTTTTTCAGTGCTTCCAGCAATTAACTGATGAGACAAGGATGATTGTATATGGCTAAATTCAGACCGGGCTACAACAGCAGCTTTGTGTTTCTCAGATTCACAGTGTTTTTTAAAGTACAATCAATGTTTTCTCATTTACAAAATACTATTTCAACAAAGGGAACATTTCCACATTCATGACTACCTCCTCTAGGTGTTGTACGACTGCTAGCAAAATGCCTGTATGCATAGCAATCTATGGAATACCTCCTTACAGAACACAGTATTCAGTCCATTTATGAGTTCTATAATCACCATTGAATTTATGAGAATTTGTCACCAGAAATATACATTTGGGCTGTACTGGTGTTTGGTATGGACTAACTGATATGTCAATTGACAAATTGTCTGTGTCATCACATTCAGTAATGAATGTCAATGACATATCGACTGTGCAGCATTGTTGTATTGATAGTTTCTGCCCATTAACAGTACATGATGATGATGTTGTGGTAATACTGGTTTCAGAGATACAAAGAAATGAAAAGCCTGGGGCCAAAGAAGAAAACTGTAAACTGCATTGGTATCTGTACCAAGCTTGTGGACTGATGCATCAATATCTTGATCTTGTCTTATTTTCTTCCATGAATCAGAATGTGTACCATCACTTGTGCTTCTTTTTCTTGAAAATAAATCAAGTAACAATAGCTGCTTTGCATCCTTTCTAGGCTTTCTTAGATAATGACATTTTTAATAAATAGTCAACAGTCACAGGCTACTAGGAAGTTTAGGCAAATTACAACATACAACACCAAAATGACAATTGATTAGTCTTATTTCAAGTAGTCAGTCTGTTTGATGTATGACTCAATAGATGTCCAAAAGAATCACTGTACACAAAGCTTCAACCTAAGAACACAATCACTTTAAATTACTTATAAACATGAGAAACGACAAGTGTGGATAGCAAAGTCTTAGGGAGAGCCAAAAGCACCGTAGATGACAATAATGCCAGTGGCACTAAGAAAAAAAAGCCTGCTGGCTGACATGAAACCACAGGAAAGAACACTTATCTTACCCTACCTTTGGCACAGGACACATACCTAGTGGGAGCATAAAAATACAAAAATCTAACTGGGGCAAACAGCAGCCTGCTGAACAGGTGCAGGCACATTATTGCTTTTCAAAAAAAAAAAAGATTGCAGCAGTTTCAGTTACTGAGCAATCTCAGCCCCAGTTATTTATTTCTTTTTTTAAACTACCAATAACACTTGTGTGTTACAGGTGGGGCTACGTAACCCTGGCAAGGTAATTCGTTATATTCTCAATATAATTGCATCGCACCAGGCTGCTGAAGCAGTGGTAGCACTACCATGTACAATGTAGACAACCCAGGTTCAGGAATGAGTCTGATTCATCAGAAGGCTGTCCAGAGGAGGAGGATCAAGTGTTCACTGGATTGCTGTCCTCCAGGAAGGGCTGTGGCAACAGGAAACTACTGGACTCCTAGTGGTGGTGGATGAGGGAGTCTGGTGCTGCATGACTGGGGTGTAGGAGTAGTGGACATCATGGGTCCGCATGTACACTGTCAAAGTCATCCTCCCTCTCTTCATAACTGCAGTGGCTCTCCCTGGTGGCCAGAGACACCCTCCAACACCAAAAGCACCCAAATCCCTCCTCCCTTGTCCCCAGTGGTGCCTGGCAACTTTCCTCTAAATGTTGCAGAAAACTATAATAGCTTAACTAAAATACTTTAAAATGATAAGAAACATTAGAAACATCTAGAAAACTACAACAGTTAGTCTTAGTTATCATTATTTAGAGTAAACAAATCTGTTGCATTAGTCGAGGTTACATATTGGCCTGCAAAAAATCGTGTTTCAGTAAACAATTTCCCACTTTGGACTTCTCAAAAGGTGGTAACCCTAAATAAGCATGGTCCTTTAGCTATTTTTTTATGGACTCAAAAAAATATATATATTAGAAACAATGACTAAAAATGTCTGATAGGGAATCAGTGTGTTTTGCTTAGAAACATCTGGCCTGTCACAAGAAATGCTCTTTCCCCTCATCCCCTCTCCCTACATACTCTTCACACTACATGCTTTATTCTATTACTCAGATCATAAGTTATGCATGTCTTACTATTTCTCTCTTAAATACCTCCTCCTCCTAAACTAGTCACAAGCAGGGTCATCCATAACTACTCTGCAGAGCAGTTCAGACTACACTTGGTTTCTGTTGACTGGGGTTATTTGCACTTAGCTCCAGATACTGACATTGCACTCAACTTCTTTATTCAGGAATTTAATGTGGCTGCAAACAAACATGCCCCACTCAAAAAATGGATGGTGGCTAACCCTCTCCTTAAGAAAACCAATGCAGGATAGGGACATCCTGTGGAGCAAGGCGAGGGCGACTGGGTCACAACAGGATACCTAGAATTACAAGTTCTGGGAGGCAGTATAGTGCAGTGGTTTAAGGCTCTGAGCTGCAAATCTTTAGACCTGGCTTTGAACCCCACAGCACCCGCTTGCATACTGTGTGATCTTGAGCAAGTCATTTAAATTCCCTGTGCTCCCAGGTTGCACCTGTAAACAAGCTTTCAGCTTAGTGTGCTACTCCTGGTTAAACAATTTGAAAAAGAAAAAAGCTGTCTGGAACAACTGCACACTGGAAACCACATGGGCAAAAATAAACTTCTACAAAGAGAAATAGACCAGTCTCTGGAGAGATGGAAGCCAATTCTGGAACTTCATTAGGAGTCTCCTTGACAAGCAGGATAACATAGCACCTCAAGCATGTCTTTTTTGGGGCCATTGCACTCCTCTCCCACTGACCCTCCCACTCAGCACCCACCACCTGACATCCCCCCAAGCCTTACTTACCCATTGGGAGTCCAATGCAGTAATCCTCTCTGGACTGCAGACACATCTTCACTCTTCAAAGCTGGACCAGGAACTGAAAAAGTAGATATGCATTTCAATGTATTTCAATGGTGTTTTGAACTTACTGGTGTAACTTGGCCATGTTTTCATATTTTTGGCCCACATTTTTAACACATCTTTTATGGAACCCAACCTCATGAACAATTGAGCTATCATTAGGAAATCTGTCCCTGAAGGTGATTTTGCTGTCCCTTCATGAAATCACCTTTTGGGCAGGAGTTGAACATTTTCTCTGCCCTTATTCATAAGGTGGCATCATAAGAGGGCTATGTTGAAAATTTGGTGTAAAAATATTTAAAAAGAACAAAGTTATGAGCCCACACTGAATTTTGTCAGCGCAGGCTCGTAACTTTGGTAATTTTTAATATTTTGACCCCAAATGTACAACATAGCCATTTCTTTACAGCACCTCATGAATGTGACAACTACCATTTTTCAGCTTTGACCCAAAATGTGTTTTGCATCCCAAAAGTTGATTTTGCAGTCCTTGCGTGATATCAACTTGTGGGCAGGAGTTGAACATTTGCTCTGCCCTTCTTCTTGATACAGGGTCATAACAAGGCTATGTTGAAAATTTGGCATACAAATATTACAAAACAATAAATTTATGAGCCTTCATTACATTTTCCTAAAGCAGGCTCATAACTTTGGTAATTTTCAATATTTTAACCCCAAATTCCTCCCATGCAGCTCTATCGGCTCTGGCCAGATTTTGTTAACAATGTGGTAATTGAAGCTTTTGTTTCTGCCCCCCCAACAGACAAAAATACTCACTTACACTTTCAAGTTTTATATTGGAGCTATATGAAAAGGATTGCATTAACTTTCTAAAGTATGTTAACAGGCTGCAAATTCTTACTGCTTAATCCATGCAAAAAAGAAAAATAAAAGAATATAAAACACAAGGAACTAAAAGAAACATTAAATATGCCCCAGCCGATACTGCAAATTCTGAAACAAAAGGACTATGTAAATTACTGCAAATGAACACAGTCGTTCTGTTGTGTGCAACTGTTTTAATAGTTAAACCCAGAGATTGGTGTGCAATAGCAGGGAAGTGAAATAAAATGTAATAGCCACACTCCAGTAAAGCCATTCTATCAGCACCCAGACACATATTTTATTTTAATGGCATTTTGGCAGTACCAACACCCTGAACAAACACAAACCTAAATATCTTGCAGCTTTACAGAAGGCAAACAACTTATAATGAGTATTTTTAGAAAACGTTTTCAGTCACTTTATTCAAGAGTTCTTCATCACCCTCTGCCCCAGCTCATGGCCAGTGCTTAGACCCTGGTGAAGTTCATGTAAACAAATTAAGGGTGCTACTACTGATGGCACTTATGTTATGCCACAGCTTATAAATCACAGATTTATTTATTTATTTATTTATTTCCATCTAGGATTACAATACCTTTGAGCTGAGGCTCTTTTACAAAGGTTCCACGTCAGCGTGTGCAACAGTCATCATTTTTAGTTACAAACATATAGTCATTGACTTACAGACATGTAATAACCAGTACAAAGACTTGAGCTATGAGCAAGACAAGGGAAGGGGGTCGGTGGAGGGAGTGAGGGTAGGAGATCGAGGGGGGAAAGGAGGTGCAGGGGGTAAGGGGGAGTACGGGAGGTGGTTGGGGCGGGGCAGGAGTGGAGATACGGGGACGGTGGGCGAGGGCAGAAGACAATGCAGACAGGAGACTTTGTTGAGGGAATATGACAGGTAAGGTGCTAGGGGTGCAAAGACTGATTGTAAGTGCTGGGTGCTGGGGCATTTGCAGCTGGAACGGTGGAAATGTTAAGATGGACAATCGCAGGATACAAGCAGTGAGAGGCGCAGCTTGGACTTGAAGAGGCCGAGTGTTGGAGCTGTCACTATGTCGCTGCCAAGAGAGTTGAGTCAGTTGGATGCCCGATAGGTAAATGATCTTTGTCCTTGGGTCGTGCGACATCATGGGATATGTAGTAGGTGGGAACTGGATCTCCTTGTAGTGACATTCCTATGTCTAGGCTTAAGGAGGGCACAGATACCAGGTGGGGCAAGCCCCATTATAATTTTCTTGGCTGTGATGCAGGTTTGGTATTTTATGCGTTTGTCCAGCTGAAGCCATCCAGATTGGGAATAAAGGTCACATGTGTGGGTACGGCGATGTGACCCAGTGATGAGATGACAGGTCTTATTCAGGGAGGTTGCAATACGTTTGAGAGCAGTGGTAGTTGCAGATCCATATATGATGAGACCATAGTCTATGACGCTGACGATGGAGCTTTGGACGGCCACTGACAGTGCTTCTGGGGTTAGGTGTTTCCTGTGCTGGAATAATATGCCTAACCTCACATTGGCAGACTTTGCAACATTGCTAATATGGACAGCATATGAGAGGTGGGGATCAAGGGTGATGCCAAGGTACTTGAACGATTGTGTTTGCTCTAGGATGGCTCCTTGTTCGGTTGCAATGGAGAGGTGGAATTGGTTGTTTTTATTGTAGGGGCTGCAGAAGACCATAGACTTGTTTTTTTTCTGATTGAGAAGTAGTTTATGATTTAGGAACCAGGATTCGATGGAGGAGAAGGCCTGCTGAAGTTTATTTTGTAATTGGATTGGATCAGGGTCCGAGGTGAGGATCACAGCATCATCGGCGTAAAGAATTATTTTTTTCTGGGCAGCTGTCCAGTAGTGAGTTTAAGAATAGGCTGAAGAGGAGGAGTCCCAGAATGGAGCCCTGGGGGACTCCCGAGTGGACCGGTCTAGGGTCTGGGAGTGTATCAGTGATTCTTACTGTTTCGGACCATTCTTCAAGGTAGCACTTAAACCAGCCAATGGAGTCGGTTGACAGCCCAGTGTTCTGAAGCTGGACAAGCAGGAGGCGGTGATTGACGGTGTCGAAGGCTTTAGTCAAGTCAATGTTGATTGAGCCTAGTAGTTCACCAGAGTCAGGTGCGTTGTGGATTGCGCTGGTGAATTCAAGTAGGGCGGTGGAGGTGCTGTGACCTCTGCGGAACCCATGTTGTTGCTTGCACAGGATGTTGCACATATCCAGGTATTCTGTGAGCTGGTCCGAGATGATGTGTTCTAGTGCCTTGGAGAGTGGGGGTAGTAGGGAGATAGGTCTGTAGTTACTGTGGGCAGTTTTGTCACCACTTTTATGGACTGGGGTGACAGTGGCAGATTTCTATCTGTCCGGGAACTGGCTAAGGCTGAAGGAGAGGTTGAAAATTCTGGTCAGAGGACTAAACACTTCATCAAGTGTGAGAGACAGGATTTAGAGATTAAGGGAGTCATTACTGAATCTTGATTTACCAAGGGCTTTGGTTACATATTTGTGTACTTGGTGAGCCTTGACCTCTTTGAAGTAGAAGTGGGAGGAGCTGGTGGGAGTAGTGTTCATTGCGGACAGAGGGGCTTCACCATCTTTGAAGTAGTCCTGGGGTAGGACAGTGCTGAGGTTGGTAAAGGCTTTGTTAAAGGTATCCGCAATGGTTTTTGGGTTGAGGGTTGTGGTTCCGTTGATGTTAAGTATTGATGGGGGGGTTGGGGGGATTCCCTGTGAGTTCCTTTATGTTCTTCCAGAATTCCCAACCATTGCCCCAGGAGTTTGTGAGGTCATGTTTATAGTAGGTGGACTTCATTTGCTGGATGGTTTTGGTGCAGTCATTGCAGGCACGTTTGTAGTTTTGGATGTCATTTTGCCTTCCAGAGTTTCTGGCCAGCTCCCATAGGTGGTCTCTTGTTTTTAGCATCCTGAGGCGGTCACCTGTGAGCCAAGGGTTACTGAGTGATTTGACTTTGCATTTCTTAATAGGAGTATATGCGTCACAGGCCACAGTGAAGATGTTTATGAAGTGGTCAAGGGCAGTGTTTACATTGGTTGCATTGAAGATAGGGGACCAGTCTTGATGGAGGAGGTGGGATTTGAGTTGAGGAAGGTGACCACTGGGTAAAACCCTTCTGGTGATAGTTTTTGGTGGTTGTTTGATGAATTTATTTGACCAGGTGCAGCTAATAGGGGAGTGGTCGCTGAGAGAGTCAGGGAGTACTTTAGTGTTAGATATCCACAATGGGTGACTGGTAAGGATCCAGTCCAAGAATGTGCTGGTGCCAGTCCTGTAATTTTTCCTGGTTGGTGAGTCAATCATTTGTGTGAGGTTCACCGCAGCAACGGTATCCCTGTGTGCACCAGCATCAGCTGCAGGCCAGTTGATGTTGAAGTCACCTAGGAGGATGGATTCGGTGTCCAGTGGGAGTGACTTTACAAAGTCAAGAACAGCAGTTAGACCAGTTCCCTGTTCTTTGGGAGGGATGTAGATGGTGGCAACAGTGAGGGTTTTGTTTTGGGCTCCAAGGAGGATTCTCACTGGCGGTATCTGAGCAGTTGTGGGTTGGAGTGAGGTAATGATGTGTGGTGCCCCTGCATGGAGTCTTTTAGGTAGAGAGCGCAGCCCCCACCCACCTCTTTTGGAGAGGCAATCCAGCCTAAAGATGTTGTAGCCAGGAAGGCTGATTGCATGTACTGATGGCATGAGCCAGGTTTCGACAACTGCCAAGATGTCAGGGCAGTCCTGGCTGGTGAAGGCCTGTAGGGCATCCATTTCAGGAAGGAAGCTGCAGATGTTGATTGATATGAATGAGAGAGCACCCAAAGGCTTGCTCAGATTAATGGCTTTAGAGCAGAATGGGACAGAGTTTGGGTGCACGTTGCCTGACAGCATTAGGAGGAGGAGGAGGACTAGCCTCAAGGAGCTGCGGCGTATTTCTTTAAGGGAATGCTTTTGCCTGGTAGCATCTCGGGAAATTGCTGAGCATCGATGATAGTGGGTGAGGCTAAGCTTAGACAGGGGGGACCAGAGTGGAGGGCTAGGACTAGTGTGGGTGTAGGACAGTTTCATGGTGGTAGGATGGACCCTGGGCAAGGGGAAGTGACCAGTGTGCAGCGTGCCTAAATGGAGGAAGGATGTAGGAATGTGGAAGCTGTGGGGGAGGGAGGGAAAGCAGGCTTTTGGGGCATGCAGTAGGGGAGGAAGACAGGCAAGAAGAAATAGAATAGGGGGTTGAGAATGGTAAAGATGCATGATTTAGGTAGGATTCGGGGAAGGCAGAGGGAGGGAGTTAAGACAGGCTGGCGGGGCTAGGAGAAGGGGGCAGAAGAGCAGTAGCTGGATCAGTAGGAAGTGAGGATACAGCTAGGAAGGCCAGGCAGCCAGGGACTGTCTTTCAGAGGGTATACTTTTTTTTTTAATGAAAGAACAAGAATCCCTCTAGTGGCAGGTCTGTATAACCTGCTAATGGAAACTTAGCCACTAAAAAAAAAAAAAAAAATGTGCTTAGTTCTATCTAAAATCTATTTGTAAAACGTGCCAGGTGGCAAAAGCAGGGAAAAGTCCTGGCCAATCAGAGCGGGTTTGCTGGAAGTGCCCGAGTTGCGATTGGCTGCGCTGTTGCCATACCTTCCAAGGAGCTGTAGGCGGGTGTCCTGGTCTCGTTCGGTGGCTGGCTGGGTGCCTGCCAACCGTGGGGGAGCTGAAGCAGCCCCGTTCAAGGGCAGGCAGCTGGAGAGAAGAAAAAATTGCAGGGTTTAAATAGCATAGAGGTAGCATAGGTTTAGATTGAGCAGTTTAGCAAGACAAAGGAGAGTTAGACTTTTCGGCGCCAAGGCAGAGTGCTTGGATGGGGGGGGTGCAGGAAGAGCAAGGAAATAGAAGAGCTGTAAGCACTTTAAAACAGTAGTAGAAATTACAAACCAGCTAATACAGTTGAAAAACGTCTATGAGACACTTGAAATGTGCTTAGTTCTATCTAAAATCTATTTATAAAAAGTGCCAGGTGGCAAAAGCAGGGGAAAAGTCCTGGCCGAACAGAGCGGGTTTGCTGGAAGTGCCCGTGTTGCGATTGGCTGCGCTGTCATCATACCTTCCAAGGAGCTGCATGCGGGTGTCCTGGTCTCGGCAGGTGGCTGGCTGGGTGTCTGCCGACTGTGGAGGAGCTGAAGAAGCCCCGTTCAAGGGCAGGCAGCTTCTAAGGAGCTGCAGGCGGGCATCCTGGTCTTGGTCCGTGGCTGGCTGGGTGCCTGCTGACCATGAGGGAGCTGAAGCAGCCCCGTTCAAGAACAGGCAGCTTCCAAGGAGCTGCAGGCAGGCATCCTGATCTTGGTCGGTGGCTGGCTGACTGCCTGCCGACCATGGGGGAGCTGAAGCAGCCCCGTTCAAGGGCAGGCAGCTTCCAAGGAGCTGCAGGCAGGTGTCCTTGTCTCGGTCGGTGGTGGGCTGGGTGCCTGCGGACCGTGGGGGAGCTGAAGCACCCTGTTCAAGGGCAGGCAGCATCCAAGGAGCTGCAGGTGGGCGCCCTGGTCTCAGTCGGTGGCTGGCTGGGTGCCTGCCGACTGTGGGGGCACTGAAGCAGCCCCCTTTAAGGGCAGACAACTTCCAAGGAGCTGCAGGCGGGCATCCTGGTCTCAGTCGGTGGCTGGGTGGGTGCCTACCGGCCGTGGGGGAGCTGAAACAGCCCTGTTCAAGGGCAGGCAGCTTCCAAGGAGCTGCAGACGGGTACCCTGGTCTCAGTCGGTGGCTGGCTGGTTGCCTGCTGACCGTGGGGGAGCTGAAGCAGCCCTGTTCAAGGGCAGGCAGCTTCCATGGAGCTGCAGGCGGGCGTCCTGGTCTCAGTCGGTGACTGGCTGGGTGCCTGCCGACTGTGGGGGAGCTGAAACAGCCCCGTTCAAGGGCAGACAGCTTCCAAGGAGCTGCAGGTGGGTGCAATGGTCTCAGTCAGTGGCTGGCTGGGTGCCTGCCGAACGTGGGGGAGCTGAAGCAGCCCCGTGCAAGGGCAGGCAGCTTCCAAGGAGCTGCAGGTGGGCGTCCTGGTCTCAGTCCATGGCTGGCTGGGTGCCTGCCTACCATGGGGGAGCTGAAGCAGCCCCGTTCAAGGGCAGGCAACTTCTAGGGAGCTGCAGGTGGGTGTCCTGGTCTCGGTCCGTGGCTGGCTGGGTGCCTGCCAACCATGGGGGAGCTGAAGCAGCCCGTTCAAGGGCAGGCAGCTTCCAAGGGGCTGCAGACAGGCATCCTGGTCTCAGTCTGTGGCTGGCTGGGTACCTGCCAACCGTGGAGGATCTGAAGCAGCCCCATTCAAGGACAGGCAGCTTCCAAGGAGCTGCAGGCGGGCGTCCTGGTCTTGGTCAGTGGCTGGCTGGCTGCCTGCTGACCATAGGGGAGCTGAAGCAGCCCAGTTCAAGGGCAGACAGCTTCCAAGGAGCTGCAGGCAGGCATCCTGGTCTCGGTTGGTGGCTGGCTGGGTGCCTGCCGACTGTGGGGGCGCTGAAGCAACCCCATTTAAGGGCAGGCAACTTCCAAGGAGCTGCAGGCGGGCATCCTGGTCTCGGTCGGTGGCTGGCTGGGTGCCTACCTACCGTGGGGGAGGTGAAACAGCCCTGTTCAAGGGCAGACATCTTCCAAGGAGCTGCAGGCAGGTGCCCTGGTCTCAGTCAGTGGCTGGCTGGGTGCCTGCTGACCGTGGGGGAGCTGAAGCAGCCCTGTTCAAGGGCAGGCAGCTTCCAAGGAGCTGCAGGCGGGCGTCCTGGTGTCGGTTGGTGGCTGGCTGGGTGCCTGCCAACCATGGGGGAGCTGAATCAGCCCTGTTTAAGGGCAAGCAACTTCCAAGGAGCTGCAGGCGGGCGTCCTGGTCTCGGTCGGTGGCTGGCTGGATGCCTGCCGACTGTGGGGGAGCTGAAACAGCCCTGTTCAAGGGCAGGCAGCTTCCAAGGAGCTGCAAGCGAGCACCCTGGTCTCGGTCGGTGGCTGGCTGGTTGCCTGCTGACTGTTGGGGAGCTGAAGCAGCCCTGTTCAAGGGCAGGCAGCTTCCAAGGAGCTGCAGGCAGGCGCCCTCATCTCAGTCGGTGGCTGGCTGGGTGCCTGCCAACTGTGGGGGAGCTGAAACAGCCCTGTTCAAGGGCAGACAAATTCTAAGGAGCTGCAGGCGGGTGTCCCGGTCTCAGTCGGTGGCTAGCTGGGTGCCTGCCGACTGTGGGGGAGCAGAAGCAGCCCCGTTCAAGGGCAGGCAGCTTCCATGGAGCTGCAGGAGGGAGTCCTGGTCTCAGTTGGTGGGGGCTGGGTGCCCGTCGACCATGGGGGAGCTGAAGCAGCCCCGTTCAAGGGCAGGCAGCTTCCAAGGAGCTGCAGGCAGGTGTCCTGGTCTCAGTGTGTGGCTGGCTGGGTGCCTGCCAACCATGGGGGAGCTGAAGCAGCCCCATTCAAGGGCAGGCAGCTTCCAAGGAGCTGCAGGCAGGTGTCCTGGTCTCGGTCGGTGGCTGGCTGGGTGCCTGCCAACCATGTGGGAGCTGAAGCAGCCCCATTCAAGACAGGCAGCTTCCAAGAAGCTGCAGGCGGGTGTCCTGGTCTCGGTCGGTGGCTGGCTGGGTGTCTGCCAACCATGGGGGAGCTGAAGCAGCCCCGTTCAAGGGCAGGCAGCTGGAAGGGAGAAGCTGTCTTTCTATAATTCACTACATTTCAGACACAGACACACAAACACACACACACACACACACACACACACACACACACACACACACACAACTAGTGCACTCTCTCTCTGGTGAAGTTTATGTTAGTAAATTATGGGAGCTGCCTCTGTTGGAGCTAGTGCTATGCCAAATGGTATATAACAGGGATTGTAGAGTAGAACCATGTTTCAGTGATTCATTGTGCTTCGACTCCACACCACATGCACGCACACACACACACACACACACACACGCTAGTCCCTGGTGAATCAGCCCCAGATAAAGCTTATGTAAATGTATCACTTAAGCATCCTCTCATGGCACTAGTGCCATGCCACTGGGTATAAAGCAGAGAGTGAAGGGTGAAGCAGTGTTTCAGTGATTCACTGTGTTTCACACACAAACACCCACCCATGGCCTGAGCAGTAGTCCCTGGTGAAGTTCATGCAATTAAATTAAGGGAGCTACCCCTGTTGGCATTAGTGCCATGACACATGCTTCAGAGGCAACACACCCACTCTCATAGCCAGTGTACTAGTGCTTATACAAAACTTGAGTTGTTCCTAATGGCACTAGTGCTATGTCACAGAGTATAAAACCATGACTGTAAATTGAAGCTGTGTTTCACTGATTAATTGTGCTTCAACCTCCCCCTGCCCCACTCTATGGTCAGAGCATGTCCCTAATGATGCTTGTTTTATTACTTAAGCTGCCCCTGACAGCATTAGTTCCATGCCACAGGGTATAAAGCAGAGATTCTATGGTAGAACTGCATTTAAGTGATTCATTGCATTCCCCCCCCCCATTGTCAGTTTGTTAATCCCATGTTAAGCTTGTGCTTCCCCTAATGGGTATTTAGTATGGGGGAACTACGGAGCTGGAGTTTGGGTACAGTAAATGTATTACATACTGCATTACTGGAGCTTTCCCGATGACATGCCTTGTTTAGCCAGCATTTTCACAATACCTGGTTTGCATTTTGCAAGCAAACATTTAAGTGTTCAATGCAAACTCAGTGTCTGACACACCCAAACTGAATACAAATACTTCAGCAGTTTTTTGTTTGATTGAATTAGAGACAATGTGGTGTCATCTAGTGATTACAGCCAAAACCAACAGATCATGCTTTGAATCATAGCTTATGGTAGGCACTAGTTTACTGCTGGATCTTTGCCAGCACATCACTGTGCTTCACCTCTGCTTCTATCCCCACATGTGTGTGGGGGGGGAGGCAGGCGTTAGATGGCAGGAGCCCACAGGAACTCAGTTCCACTGTACGACAGTTCCACCACCTGGTACCGTTCTCCTTTGACTACTATAGTAGAGTTCCACCACCTTGGAATCTAGACTGAGGAGTTACCCCACCTAAACAGTTCTAAGTTTAACCACTGAGAGACATGACACCACTGTACATTTAATATTGCTTCTCATTTAGAATGTCCTGTGCAAATAAATTCTAAATAAAAAAAAATACAAATAGTATCATATTCAATGTAATCCAGGCATCAAAGTAGCACAAACAAATCATAAACATGGCATTTATTTATTGAATGTTAGTTACCAGGTAGGCCCACTGAGACAATACAGTCCCTTTTGCAGGGGTGACCTGGGACAAGATAACAGATACATCCATGTTACAGAGGAGTGAAAGTACATCAGCTTACAAGGCAAGTGCTAACACAGGCATATACAACAATGGTGCAAGTTCAGTGTTATATCAGGATAAATACAGTGTTACAACAGTGTAAGTAACAGCAGGTCACTTAAAGTGCAAGACATTGAGTATAGCAATTTGGGCTAACTAACAGTCATACATAGAAGAATTGGGATTAATTCAAATAATGGGAGTTCTTCCATATGGCAGGAAAGCTGACAGCGAAAACTGGTACAAGGAGAGGGGGCAAGGAGGTGACTTGAGATATTGTGTTTGAATAGTGGAAGAGAGGTGCTGGAGAGAACTGCTTGTGGGAGGGAATTCCAGGTTGATGTGTCTGAAAAAGTAAAGGATCTCCTGCCAACTGCCAATGAAGGGTTGGGAGTAACCAGTAAGGGGAAGGCAGCAGACCGTAGAGTAGCTGGGACTGCTGAAGTTTGATAAGATCACCCAAGCAAGGGGGGGAGTGTAAAGGTGGATCAGCTTAAACATGAGGCACATGGTGGCGTATTGGAATTTAAACTCCAGAGGTGCCCAGCACAGAGATGAGAGGACATTACAATGGTGATGATGGGGGTCTACTCCTAGTGCAAAATTTTCTACTCTCAGATAGAGTTGATTTGAGGCAAGAAAGGATTGTGGTCTGGACTGGGAGGTGCAGTGGGGCACCATAGGAGAGGAGAGGAAGGAGAGTGGACATCGCAAATTTTTGACATGAGGCACAAGATAGGAGGGGACGGGGATAACACAAGAGACCTAGCCTTGGTTGATTGAGTTAGTCAGTAAATTGACATAGATTTCGAAGGTTAGTGACAGATCTAAAGTAACACCCAGGTATCTGAACGAGCGGACGAGTAATAGGGCATTACCATCCTGAGATAGGATTGTGAGGGGATGCTGAGATGGGGTGTGGAGGCATGGTAGTGGAACAGCATACTTTTGGTCTTCTTTATACTGAAGACTAGATGGTTTTCTCAGAGCCATTCCTCGAGAGTTTGGAAGTCGGGGGCAAGACTTTGGTTTATTCAACCAATTTCTGAGGAGGAGTGGTATATGATGGCATTGTCTGCATATAAGTGAACTGAAGCTCCACCACAGTTTAGTAAATTGTTAATAAAGAGGGAGAATAACAGTGGTCCCAGAATGGAACACTGAGGCACACCAAGTGTAATAGGTCTGAAGTCGAAAAACGGCCCCTAACCACTTGACCCTTTGACAGCAGTTAGAGAGGCAGCTGTGGAGCCATGTGACAGCACTGTGATCAAGGTCCAGAGAGTGACTTTACGTATTAGAAACTGTAGTAACATCTTTTGCTTACCGAGTCCCCCTTTGGTACAATGCTCTACCCAGCGACATCGTATCTGTGCCATCTCTCAGCACTTTTAAGTCCCGGCTCCAGCTATCACTCATCCGCTCCAACCCATGCAACTCTTGTGGCTAAGCACGTTGATTGGTACAGTAGCTGAAGGTACAGACTAGAATCTTCATCCCCTCCTGCTGTTTTCCAGATCCTCCCCCTACCTGCACATTCACCCACCTACCTATGACAATGCCTCCTGGTGGCTCTACCTCTCTTCTTTCTCCATTCCACCTCCTCCACCTTCTACCTTCCCCCACCACTCTCACATTTCACACCCCTATCCTTCCTTCTACCCACTCCCCCTACTATTTTAAGGTCCTCTGTCTACCTCTTCTCATAGATACATAGACAGTGGTGGCAGATAAGGGCCTATGGCCCACCCAGTCTGCCCATTTGAGCTTGTAAATTCAGTTTATGTTTTCCTAGAAGTCTGTTGCCCATTACCCCTGACCTCCAGAATTCCTTCATGTCTATCCCATGCATTCTTAAATCCCGTGAATGTTTCAGCCCCCACCTCTCCCTCTGACAGGGTGTTCCACTTGTCCGCCACCCGTTCTGTGAAGAAATTCTTCCTCACGTTTCCTCTGAATCGTCCTCCCTCCAACTTCATCCCACGCCCTCTAGTCCTGGAACATCTTTTTCGCTTATAAATAGTGTATTCCTGCACCCTGTTCCTTCCTGTAAGCTACTTGTATGTCTCTATTATATCCCCTCTCTCCCTGCCTCCTCTCCTCCAGGGAGTACATATTCAGTTCCTTCAACCTGTCCTCATAGGACTTGTGATGCAATCCATGTACCATCTTTGTTGCCCTCCTCTGAACCTTCTCTACCCTTTCTATGTCCTTACGTAGGTAAGGGCTCCAGAACTATACACTGTACTCCAGGTGGGGCCTCAGTAGTGTCTTATATAGTGGAATTATGACCTCCCTTTTCCTGCTGGTGATGCCCCTCCTTCTTCTCCTTTCTTAATTCCAGGTCAAACATTGCTGTTGTTCATGCCTATATATTTTTTTGCATTATTTAGATGATGTTAACTTTGCTCACGTTTGTCAATTTTGTTTTCTCTATGACATGGAACCTTTGTAAAAGAGCTTTGGCTCAAAGGTATTGTAATCCTAGATTCTAATAAATATAGAGAATAGTGCATGGGCAACCATGCGCAACCAGCCTATTGTACCACTGAGGGGTTTTGATTACCTCAGACCTCAAGAGCGAACCTCAAGAGGTCCGTGGTAATCAGAACCCTGAGGTGGTACAATAAGCTGGCTGCACATAAGGCTGCCCATGCACTATTTTTTATAGTGTATGGTCCCCCATTGCCAAAGTTATTTGTTTTAAATTTTTGAAATGAAAATAAAATGTATTCGTTGCTCCGTCGTGTTCTGGGAGTTGAGACTGGTTGCTTTCTTTACATGTATGGTTGCTAGGGAGCAGACATCCCTACATTTATTGAGTACCCTTCTATTGGCAGTCAATGGGATGTGGGAGGGATTTTCAACTAAAAAAAACATGACGGCGTATGTCTCGGTTAGCGAGAAGATGTGGGCTCAGAGGAAATGATTACTTGTAAGTTATTTAAATATCTGGTTCTAATTTTGATGAAGCTGAGGTTATCTGGTTGATCCTGCATTTGTTTTTGGCTTATGTGCCTGTTCATGTTTGCGTCACTGGTTAGGGGATCTTGCCACTTCCAATGCTGCTGTTGCTGCTGCCAGGAGGGCTCGCGGCCAGTTTATGGTTCTGATAGAACCTCTAGAGCTTTTCCAAATGTTGTTGTACCACAGTGTACTACAATCACATTCCATTACCTTTTGAACTGTGATACAACAACATTTGGAAAAGCTCTGATTTCTATACAGAACAACACCTGACTATACACTATAAATAAATAAAAATAAAATAAATAATAGCACAGTGGAAGTCACAAACATGTCTTACCCAACTAATCCATGTATTCATGTCGTACTACAAGAAAGAGTTAAATTGATCAATGTGTGGATGAACAAATTTTCTAGATTACATATAGACAATTGAATGAAGGCAATTGTTGATGCTGTCTTTTATTTTTTCTCTCTTATGCTATTTATCTGCATGCTGCTTTAGGTGGCCATTGTGCTAACAAAGATAAGAAACCACAAGCAAACATGGCCACAGTCATGTCTCACATCTTCTCTTTCCCCTCATACTCAGGGCAGATTTTCTGTGGTTTTGTCCTCTATTTCATGACATATATTACAATGTCATCTTCTCTATTTGTAACGCTACTTACAATTAGGTTCCAAGTTCTAAAATGGATTAAAACCCTGGGACACTTGTTTGAAGTTCTAGACTAGAACCAGAACCCAGAACTTCAGATCTTTGACACTCCCTCTTTCATAGCTGGCTTGCAAATGCTAGTAGAGTATGTATTAAAGAATTTTGAAGAGCAGCTATGTAAATGCCATATACTGTACTAAGAATGTCCAGGACTCAGTCTTGTGCAAGCAATGGCTGATGTGGAACTAATAGTTTGGCTGATACTTCATTCTGTAGGCAGAAGAAGATCATGAAGTTTATCTGGACTGCCCCCCTACTATTCAGTTGTTGAATTTTAAGCACCTTTTAGGATTGTGTTTGTAAATTCCTTCTTAATTTTTTTCTATCTTTGCTATCCATGATGGACCTTGGTAACCAGTTCCACACTCAACCACTCTTTGAGTAAAGAAAGACTTCCTTTTATTTGTTTGTTGAGTTACTAGGAGCAAGGCTCAACCCAGCCTCTCATAGGATAGGAAGTGGCACATTGGGCTTACATTTGGGAGGGGGCAAATGCTAAATGCTATTTATATTCCACACCCCTGCCAGGGCATGCAGGACAGGTATGAGCAGTGAGGGGGGACAGTGAAAGTAGTGACAACATTGGTAGCAGTATAGAGACCTAGCCTACTAGGACAGGCAGTGACAGATTGGAGGTAGAGAAGGCAGCTACATGGCATCAATGGACTGTCCTGGTTATGAACCCCCCTTCAAGATAGGCAGCAATCAAGCAGCTGCATTTAGAAGGACATGAAGGTCCCAAGTATTTGAAAGTACAATATGGTGATCAGGGATTGGGAGTCATGGTGTGGGGGCTCTATTCTTCTTCTTTCTATTCCCATTTCATAAGCAAGCAATAACACACTCTGAGGTGTGAGTTATTGCCTGATAAGAGCACGCCCAGGGGTGTACTAAGGCATGAGGCGCTTGCGCTGAGTGCCTTATGCACCTGGGCATACTCTTATCAGGTGATAACCCACACCTCGGAGTGTGTTATTGCACTTATAAAATGGGCACCCAAGTAATTATTTAACAATAAAAAAATAGCAAAAATATGAAAAAAATGAGGTTTAACACATAATCACTAAGCTATAGCCCCCTATTGGTGATTGCTGATGGTAAGTACAGGGTTCTCCTACCCCCACAGACACACACAGACAGACTGTAGTCAAGTTTTTCATTCACATTTAGTCACACTATATTCTACAGTGAGACTGAATGATTTTAATTAACTTTGTGTTTGGAGCGGAGTGGGCTTTTCTTTCACAGTCAGTGTCCCGTGAGCCAGTGTGCGGTTTCATTTAGAGTGAGTGTGTCATTTGCCAGGGGCATTTATAACTTTTTTATTTACTCACTCATTATCCACATCTGAGGTTGTATGCGAGTGTGTCCTGTAGCGGCCTCTGCACTGCCCATTTTTTTCCTCCTGGTTCTTGTAAAGGAAAGAGGTACTAAAATGAAGAAAAAGTATTACGATTAAAATAAAAACAAGGTGTTGTTTGGTGGATGGCAGAATGGGGAGTGTTGTTGTGATGCAGCTGAGGTGGTGTTTACTGTTAGTGGTTGGTCACTTCAGAATGCTGTGAGGGATCGAGAGATGAATTTTCAGTAGCCAGGGACAAATGGGATTGAAAAAAAAATTGGAACAGATACAGAGTTGGTACACTTTTTTGTGCTGGAGGAAATGGGGGGGGGGATTCTGTTGGGACGCTGGCAGAACTCTCTCTATGCAGTGCTAGTGGTTCTGATGCTTAGGTGATGGGCTGAATCAGGAGAGCTGTGCCATGGAATAGACTGATTTCTTCATGTGGTATGTTTCATTGGCACAAATAGTGCCGGTTGTCTATGATATTAGCTGATAAGGATACAGTGTTAAGGGCTGTTAGCCATTCAAATGTTTTGGATTTAAATGCCCATTTTATAATGCTGCTAAAACATGTAATTGAAAGGGGACACTTTTTATATAGAATGAGCAAACTCAAAGCAAACTATTTGAATTTTGTTAGATTTCATGAGAAACATTTAATTCAGAACCTGAGAGGTTCACAGACCTCTAATTTCAAGTCATGTGTGCTTCAATCGGGGGCTAGCTGGAGAGTTCAAAGGCAACCATAGCCTTCTACTTGCACAAAGTGTTTCTGTGTGGCATATAACATTTCACACTTGCTAACTGAGTTTACTGTATGTGATGGGTATTTATTTTCATCATAATTTTTTAACTTGGGTTACAACAGTATGTACAGTACTCTGTCTTTCATGTTTGCAAATCTATTGGCTGAGCTATGAAATGGGGTGCACTGAATGAACCCCATTACATAGCTCAGCTGATATGGATACCTTCAAGAGGCAACAAAGGAAAGTGATATGGGGTTTGACAGTTTCCTTTGATATCTTTATAAAAGGAGCTTATGTTGCACTTTTTCTATTTCAGTTTAAAAACATTTTGTTATTTATAAAGTCAGATTTATAATTAGCCAGCACTGGAGGAATGTTATCTAGATTAGTACTCACAGTAATTGTTACATTTCTTTGTTTATACTAAATCACTTTACTGAATGAGATACCAATTAGTTCTGCAGAGTTCAGAAATTAACTTGTAGAGAAAATATCATATGCAACATTCATTCAGTTAAATTTTGTTTAAAAGATAGCTATATTTGTTCCATGTTTATATAATCTTTTCACACTGACATGTTTCATAACGAACACAAAGGGTATTTAGTGGTTTTCTTGGGTTTCTTTTTAAAAATAGAACTGGTCATCTGAAATTTTTTTTGTTAAAATGTAAACCATATTAGCCAGCCTGTCATGTAAGTGTGAAACCAACTCAGCTGCACTCCAAACAGCAACAATACTCAGTAGCATTTTTTTTTTTTTTTTTTGCAAAAATCCATTCATTTATTGTAAAGTAATAGTCAGGCAGACTGAGCCAAAGCCAGTCACCTAAGTGAACATACATCCCAGCACTTCACCCCTAAAGGTCCCCTGACTAATTATTAAAAACTGACTTTTGCAAAAAAAAAATAAATAAATAAATTACGACTCAGTGATGTTCACGTTGAACCCTTCTGGTATACACTGGATCGCGTTTTCACTTTCCTGGATATGCTGTCATGTATGCAGCAGGTTGCAACACATAACAGGCAAACCTGTACTTTTTTAAGTGTTTTTTGAACCTTTTAGACTGCAGCCAGCCAACAGACAGGCAAAGTAACACAGCAGTGCTGTTCTTCCTATGAGAAGACAGCTGATTGTCATGCTATGTGCCTCTTTCCATGACTCCACAATAGCATGTTGTCCTTTTAGTAACATGGCATCAGCACTGGTGTAGGTAAGTACTGATCACATTTTAAGATTTTTATCACAGAAGCCACATTTTTTCTGGTTATTATAGCCTGGTGTGTGATTTTCATGTAAAATGGAGGATTCTCATTGGCTCAAACACTTCTTATCAGTAACCTATAGTCATGGTTTGAAACAAAGTATTCTTTGTACCTTCCATAATTAATAAAGACCTACTGTAGCCAGCTCTGTGGTGCCAAATGAAGGGGTTCACTCAGCACTCTAGCGACCCGGGTTTATGTCCCGAGCTGGGGTACCAGGAATGGAGACCGACAGGGAGAGGATGAACAAGCATCCATTGGACACTTCCCTCCAGGTGCTGGGGTCTGTCTTTGCACCTCCGGGTGGATGGGGCACGTGCTTGGGGACATGAGGCCTTCACACAAGCCCTTTATGCCCCCACCTGAGGATGCCACCCACAAGGCTGAGAACCTGTTGGAGTGAGGCAGAGGAAAACAGGAAAAAGGTGTCTCAACTGACCAGATGACTGCTGCCCAGACCATTGCCACCATGGAGCCCCCAGACAGCCAGGACCAACCTCAGCAGCACCCAGGGCCAAGCAGGTAAACCACAAGGCTAACTCTTTCCAAGGGAGAGAACCTGCCCTACAAAGGGATACATCAGATTACCCTGAGGAGGGCTGCACTATGGGGTTGACAGATGATGACAGGGGTTGCCGGAATGAGACTGGTCCTTGGCGGCACAAAGGAGAGGCCGACCAGGAAGCAAGGGAGGTGAATAAACAAATAATACAACAAAATTAAAGACCCACTGGTTATTTCAACAATGGGATTCTTTGCTTATATCACTATTCATATGGTTGGAGGAAGTCAGCTGTGCATCTTACCTTGCTACACACCTGAAGAACACCATTGCAAATAGCAGCAGTTACATGGCGGCAATGAATCACACCCTGTTGGGTGTTATATTGCTTAACATTACATCCAGCGTACAGAATTAGCCCCATGCTAATTCTGTACACTGGATGTATTAGTTAAGCAATATGATGCACAGCAAGTGTAATTAAATGGCACTGGACAGACAGAACCCATTAACACTGTGCAATCAAAAGAGCATCTGAGAAATCAGCACTCTCACTCACAGGAAACCATTACTCAGCTATTCATCTATTTTTTTCAATAACCCTCCCAATAAAGAATGCAAAGAAACACTGAAATTACCATATTACTGATTAGTTTCAGTTTTAGGTCACATAGAAAACGACAAATGAGTTAAGCTATTGTAATGCTCTGGGGTGACGTTCCCTTGAATGTAGGATGAGTTGATGAATGGTACAGCTTTAATTTTACACTAACAATAATAGATTCATTTGCAACTTAATATGAGCTAGTGTGGAATAATGTATAACCAGCCAAAGAGCACAATTGAGGTCCTTTATTTATGCAGACAGAAGTGAAGTGAAACCAGGAGGCCACAGTTCTTAGAGCGGTCAGGAAGGGGAAGAGGTGGAAAAGTTCTAACATGGAGATAATGTTTGCTGTGGATTTCACAAGCACAGGAGAAAGGAGGGTGGGTCAGCTACCATCAACATTAGATTCCAATGTTGAAGGTAGCTGACCTACCCCAGCCCTCCAGTGCTCGTGAGATCTGCAGCAAACATAATCCCCATGTTAGTCAGAACTTAGTGTAGGTTACTGCTCAAATTATTTTTAATTTTTTATTTTATTAAACTCTAGGATTACAAATACCTTTGAGCAGGAACTGCTCATTTACAAAGGTTCCACGTCAAAGGATGTAGGGTAACATACATACAAAGGTCAACAATTGTTACAGTCTTAAAAACACAAAGATGTCTAAGCATTTATTATACAGCCAAAAATGGAGAGAGACAACATAAGCCAGCTTCAGACATGTTTCAGGGTGAACTGTATATAGTTGGTATAGGGTAGGAGGGAGTCTGGAAAAAGTAGGCAAGCTAAAGGGCCATTGTCAGCGGATGGAGGTGGGTGTCAAAACTGCAAGGTGGATGGACTGGAGGGCCCCATATCTGAAAGTGCCATTAGAGAGGAGAGGGGGTGGGTGAGGCAGTGTGGTGTGGGGGGGATAAGGGGTGAGAGTGGGGGAAACTGGTGCCAAAAAAGTGGAGCTCTGAGGGAGGTTACAGGTCATGTTTGACTAGGGTAAAATGAGATGGCAGGTACTTAGGAGAGGCAGTCACATTGAATGGTAGAGGCGAGGAATAGTCGGAGTTGCCTTTTAAAGGGACCAAATGTCGCAGTTGTAAGTGTTTCTTTGTTAATGGTATTGTACCACTGAGGAGCCCTGTGCATGAATGACCTCTGACCCATTGTGGTCTGGCATCTGGGGACCTGGAAGGTTTGATATAGAGCACTGTGTGTAAGCTAGGTACTGCTGTTGGCAGTAAGAAGCTTTGCCACTCCTGATGGCATGAGACTGAGGAGAACTTTCTGGTTAACAAGCAGGTCTGGTATTGTATTCTACTAAGGAGTGGTAGCCATCCCACCTGGGCATACAGGTCACAGGTGTGTTAGGTAGGCGGCACCCATTAGAAGCCTACAGGCCTTGTTGAGTGTCTCTGATATCCTCCAGAGGGTAGTAGGGGAAGCAGAGCCATAGATGACTAGACCGTAGTCAATGATGGAGGTGACGGAGCTGTAGATGGCCAGTCTAAGGGCATTAGTGGTCATACAGTGTTTGTGCTTGTGGAGCAGGCCGATCTGTATGTTGGTGGCCTTAGCTACATTGCCAATATGCCATGTGTAAGAAAGGGAACTGTCCAAGGTGATGCCAAGATATTTAAACTCAGGAACATGTTCAAGTGAAGTCCCCACATGGTTCTTGATGGTGAGGGACAGAGGTTTTTACTTGCTCCGTGTGTTGCAGTACATTGTTACCTTAGTTTTGTTGTAGTTTAGAATGAGTTTATGTGAGCTAAACCACTCTTCAACATGCCTGAAATCACACTGCAACTGAATCTCACTTTGTTTAGAGTCTTGGTTGCTAGTAAACAGTACTGCATCATATTTTCTGTTGGCAGACGCTAGGGAGACTGTTCAGGAAGAGAGAAAAGAGTAATGGCACAGGATAGCCCCTGCGGGACACCTGGAAGGACTAGTTTTTCATCAGAGGTGACGCCAGCAATCCTAACACATTGGTCCCTTCCCCCGAGGTAGCTAGAAAACCAGGGCAGTGCATCCTTGGAGTGCCCAAGAGTGGTCATTTGCCTCATTAGGAGTGGGTGGTTAACAGTATAAAAGGCCTTTGTCAGGTCAATGAATACTACACCCCCTCAGATTCCTTGGTCAAGGGTGTCATGGATGAATCCGGTAAATTCCAACAGTGCCATGGTGGTACTATGCCCTTTTCGGAGGCCATGTTTTATTTTATAAGGGGCTGCACTTCGTTCACTCAGAGACCAGATAGATTAAGATTTACTTACCTCAGGCTCACTGAACAGGAATTTTACATGCAGTGCAGGCAGGCTCAGGCTAATGATCAAGTCCAGCAGGCAGCAAGACAGCAATGGTTGCCATGGACTGAGGAAAACTCCAAAATGAACTTGGAAGATGGAGCAAAGGCAGCCATTGACACACACTAGCGTGGCTTGCAACAGGGCAACAACAACAACACACCATGGCAGCAACAAAACAATATGCACACTAGCAAGGATGAGAAATGGGCTATGTTGTGGACCCTGTTCTTCTTTTAAACCTTCATTGCTAGCCTGGCTTCTTGTGTTCCCCATTGTCTTCAGCAGACTTGGAGACACCAAGGATAGGCAATTTAAACACCTACAACAAACAAAGTTCCCAAAAAGAAAAGGCATGAAGTGAACTAGGCAGTGATTAGGAATAGGAATCCATAGCATTGGTGGCTGGTTAATAGCAGGGCCAGCAGACAGATAACACTTTTGGAAAGAGATGTCTGCAGGGCTTTCCATTAAGCAGTCCTTGATTCCTAAGCTGCCTAGTTCCATTCATACTTCTTTGTCTGTATGACTGTGGGTGGACCCTACAGGAGTTTTGCATGTACAAAAGGAGTGATGTCATGTTTTCTGTCCATAGAACAGACTGAAGGTGTAAATAGTCTCCTCCGCCTTACCCTCCACCAACAAATGTTTTCCGCCCTCAAATAAATACACTCTCATGTTACTCAGTGGTTGCAGGGTACTACTTTCTTACTTAAATGGGTGGTACAAGAACTGGAACCTGAGTGGTGGGAGGCAGCATTGTTTTTTGGGGGGAAGTAAGATCCAATCCCCTCCCACTCAAGAAGCTCTTAAAGATCCAGCCCACCTTTTTTTATTCATTGGGGAGGGGCATGAGGTGGATCTATTATGTTGAAATATGATTCATTAGTTTGGGAGCTGGACCTAGGAACACAAGAAGTCTGTGGAATCCTTCCATTTTTTAAGGAGTATGATAACAGACAATACTTAATGCCTTCAAACTGACTTAAAAACCCTTGGAACAAATGATTATCAGAGTCCTCTGGTGTCTCAAAGGGAAAGTCTAAGTGTCTAAAACTACTAAGGATTCACCTCCTATGGAAAATAGACAGCTTTGAGGTATTTCTTAAACATTTATATACTAAAATTGGCACAGTACTTAGTAAATACAGTCTGTGATGAAGTGCCACCCACTGCAATCCCATCTCCCTCCAGGACTTTCTACAACAATCCTACAATGATGCTGAAGCCTGGTTTAAGGAGCACAGACTCATCATTAATCTCAAAAAAACCAAGACAATGCTCTTCGCCCACCCTCAAAACAAAGCCTTCGTCTACCCACTCCTTATCCTCCCCAGTAACAAACAACCGCTTGAACAAGTCTGCTCCTACAAATACCTTGGTGTTACCTTCGATTCAGCCCTCATCTTCCACACCCACATTAATGCCCTTGCATCCGCCACTAACACACGACTTGGCATCCTCTATGCTAAAAGAATTGCCTCCTCCCTGATGTTCTCCAACTTGCTGTTACATCTTCAGTGCTGTCCCTTGTAGATTATGGCCTGCCAGTCTATGGTGCTGCTGAAATTACTGCCCTCAACAAAATTTGCCTCACCCTAAACAAGGCCCGCAGGCTGATTACTGGTGCCCCCAAGCTCACACATACATGTCAACTCTGATGAGGCAAAACTCCTTAACCTAGATGAATGGCTATGCTACCAAACCTGCCTCCTCACAAAAAAAAAACTCTACTCATGTTCTCCCCTCCTGGGGTGACAGCCTCCATCCACCATACCCCACCCACTATCACAACCTGAACCTCCAACAAGACCACTGTACTGGTCCCCAGGTCCAGGACCACCCATGGTCAGAGGTCCTTCTGCTACAGAGCCCCATCCTGGTTTAACTATCTCCCTGCTCCCATCTCCAATGCCCCCACAATCTCCAACTTCTAAACCGCCCTTCGGAGTCAACTGTTCAACACTCACAGCTGCTCCTGTCTCTAATTGGTGCCTCGCCAATATCTCTCTACACTTGACAATGCCCACTGGGCGGCACTCCACCTCACCCCCTCCACTTCTCCCCCTGTGCATCCTGCCTCTGTTGAAACCAGTATGTGTTCAGCTGTATCACTGGAAATGCTACTAAATTGTATAATATATGAAATCATTCTGTGTAACTCTAAGTCAGTGACCTGTATTCTTTAACCTAAATTGTTCTGTCTGTCCTCAATGTGACGAGATACCTTTGGAAATGAGCCTCTGGCTCAAAGGTTGTAAACCGATTATACAAAATAAATAAAAAATAAAGTGTATTTTTCTTTTTAAGTTTGAGAAGTGGAGTAGACTTGCACATGTTAAAAATACCAGTTGCAATTAGCAACTCATTTTAGAAACAAAATTCTGTTTTTTTCTTGTCCTATTTACTTTTTTCCTAGCTCAGTTCATAGTGGAGTTGACTTTAACATTCCTCCCAAGTTAATTACTCCTTGGAACCTGTAATTCCAGTTTTTATGACTGTGTCCCTGGAAAAGTCTACATGACAAGTTCCCATAGGCACCTCACAGCACCTAATTAAGTCATTTGACAACACTATCTTTGCTGGACACTGCATAATAAGAGACCCAGCCTTGCATTTTTCCAAATAATATACCAACTTCATTCTCAGGCAGGCAGTTTGGTGGGGGGGAGGCACACTGGACTTCAGTTGTTTGTTTGATATTGGTAACAACCAGAAGCCCCTCTAAAAATAATAAAATAAAATGTATAAAGCTAGGGTTCAGCAGATCACACATTAAATTGGTTTATGATTAGGGGAAAGCTGTGATCACTTTCCTAGTGATTTGCTCCCAGCTACACCTAGCAGACTGCTCTTTATCAATGTGAGACAAGGAAAATGGAGTATTGTCTTTGCAAACAGAGAATGAAACAGCTCAGATCAGCAAGGTACTTTTTACATTATTTAAAGTGCAGGACCAAACCGATTGGGTCCAATTTGATATAGTGGTTTGACATGTTCACATTTTGGCCAAAGTTTGATAACTAAGAGCCCCTATATGGGACACGAAAGATGGAAAAATCCTCCATTACAGGCCTGTTTGAGCAGTTTTGGGGGGGGCACACTGGACATCAGTTGTTTGTTTGATATTGGTCACAACCAGAAGCTCTTCTAAAAATAATTAAATAAATTTATAAAGCCAGGGTTGAGCAGATTACACATTGAATTGGTCACAGCAGCAGAAGAAGCATGTTGGCATTAAAAGCTTAGTGGAGTGGATGTTGAGGCACCAGTATTTAAGCATGACTTTGGAAGAGAATTAATTGTGACTGGGGAGTGAAGGAAGGATTGAGCCTTGATATTTTTAGCATAATGGTTTTCTGAAACTTCAACCTTCAATGGCTTAGACTTTGTAGCCATCTGTACAGTATACCACTAAGCCACATGCAGTGGGGTATAGATAAAACCCATACCACCAGACCCAGGCCAGAGCTGTAAAATCTGGACTGAGCACAGCTTGTGAAAATATTGCTGATCCAGTGCAGCAGCAATAAAAGATAAACTATGCAATACCCTCAATAACACACCTACCCCAGTTTAAATTTACCTGATGCCATTTTTAGGCCTTATATAGTAATATCTTCTTTCAACAGAACAGCTTGTAAGGAAATGTGTAGAATTTACATTGACATTTGGGCATATGCACTTTTATATTATATGAATTTTGTGTGTGAACTGTATATCAGTTTCTAAAAAAAAAACAATGAAACACATCAAATGTCTCCAAACACTTTTCTCAACATTGTGTTTATCTTCTACCTTGTCACAACATACAGTTGTCTCAGTACTGTTTTCAGTTAGGGTACAGTACCTTCATGTATATGATGGCCTGGTTCTGTTGAGTTGATTACTATAACAGTGCATAGAATAAAATACAAAACATATACGTAACTGTAATACAGATGGTGGCATTATTTTTAATTATACAATGGCAAGGAAAAATGTGAGAAGCTGGCTGCTGACCCACTGACACAGTGATGTTATTACACAATAACATAACTGTAGCTTTGGATTTGGATCATTCCTTGCATTTTCCCTTAAGAAATATTTTTCCACACTAACAAAAACATCCATTAAAATTTATTTTTTATTCTGTATATGACAACCAACCATTGTACAATTGCAATAAAGCATTCCAGGGTGTGTGTTATCTTGTAATATTGTCACTCCTGGGGTGGTGGAAGCACTTGGCTTTGCCTCAGACTCAGGTAGAAGACTTGGTTTGCTGGCCAAGGCACCTAGCTTCTCCTGAGCTCTTTCCTTCTAAGACTGCTTGAAAGGCAGAGTAGAGAACGTTACCAGAGCAAGGGAAAAGGATTAAGACTTCTTTTGGATAAGCAGATTTACTGTGTGGTGTTGTTTTTATGTTTTACTCACAGGGATTGCTACTGTTTGTTGCTAACATTTCATTGCTTTATTTTTCTTTGTAGCAAAGTGTTTCTTACAGCGTATATCTTCTCTGAAATTATTACAGGTGGTGCTTTACATGTTTTACAGTTTTATCTAACATTAGGATAAGCTTTCAGGGTTACTGCATTTGTTGTTGACTGATTGTTTCTGCTCTTACCTCCTTGTTCTTTCTTCCGTGGTTCTTCTTTTTTGGCAGGGAAAGGGCCCATCCACCCACCCCCATCCCCAACCACCCCACAATACACTCCTTTTATAGGGTACCACAGTTGTGACATTTCCTGTGGCAGAGCAGGAAGGGGCGGATCAGTGGGGCATCCACAAGGTGAGCTCATTTACAGGCACTAGTAATTTAACTTGTTATAACAAGTTAAACAAAACAAAACACAATCAAACCATTACTTGCATTTTCTTCCTTCTAATTACTCTGACTAGGTTATAAACAGCAGCTTATCTGGAATGGATATCATTAACTGCAGGTACTGTGGAACAATTTTCAGAAGGACAGTCTTACAGGATTTAGGACACTGTCCTACATGCTGGGCCATTGGAGATCTTAGGGCTCAGCTCCAGGCAGCATGGGCAGAGATTGCATGCCTCAAATTTCATATTCAAGAGGAAATACATTATAAGAACCACCCGCCATTTCCCCAGCATCCAACAGAAAAACCTCAACTGCAGAGGGTAGTTGGTCCAGGAGGTTGGCAGGTGGTTAGGAGGGGAAAATTGGGTGCCCCATCACTCTCTGCTCTCCAACATATTACCTCAAAAAAACATATAAACACTACAAACAGGTATCTGCCTCTATCTCTGAAATCAAACAAAGAGGCAGAAGACACTGCAAAGCAGGACATTGCGGCACAGGAGCTAGCACAACAAAACTCACCCAAATCAGGAACCCAAACAAAAAAAGCAAAAAGAAAATCCCAAAAACTTCTGATCATAGGAGACTCCATGATTCGGGGAGTTGATACCCATCTTCAGCCAGGGTGATGGTCAGATGTCTCCCAGGTACATCAGCATGGAGAGACACTGACCGCATTGCTAAAATTGTTCACAAAACAGGAGAAAACATTGATGTCCTAGTACACATAGGGACTAATGATCTGCCAGCTGGTCAGTTGTGGAGACCAAGGAACACCTGACCAGGCTGGGTGACAAACTATCATCCATTTCATCCAGCATCTCCTTCTCTGAGATCCTGCCAGTCTGGGAGAGGGGCGATGGACGGAAGGTCAGAGAAGGGAGATAGGAAAGCAAACACGTGGCTCAAGGGCTGGTGCCAGGAAAAAGGACACAGATTTGTAGGGAACTGGCAACAGTTCTGGGAGCAAAAGTTCTTTAAATTTTATGGACTGCATCTGACTAAGGAGGGTGTCAGTGCATTGGGGCAGAAGTTTGACGTCTTTGCAGAATATTTAAACTAGCAAATGAGGAGAGGGGTGCAGCACCCCATACATCGAATGGGAAGAACACCCCTCCCCCCTCAGCTAGTGGTCAAACAGGGATTCAGCATGTTTGCAGTTCATTTGCATCACCAGGTAAGAAAAAAGGTTTGTCTCCCCATACAACGCACAGGGGTAATACCAATCCTCACCCAACAACTAACACACCGAAATCTGTCCAATGGAAAATCATGTAAACAAATGCTCACAGCCTGGGAAATAAGATCCCAGACCTGCAGGCAATAATGTCAGAGGCTAAACTGGACATAGTAGCAATTAGTGAGATATGGTTTATCAGTAACCACACTTGGGAGACTTCAGTACCTGGCTATGTGTTGTTCAGAAGAGACTGAGGTGCAAAAAGGTGGGGAGGAGTGGGCCTGTATGTCAATGAAAATATCAAAGCTACAGAAATTCAGAATACACATAAGGAGCCAGAAGATCTGTGGGTCACCCTGGAAACAGGAAATAGGACAGCCATAAGAACCGGGGTTGTCTACAGGCCCCCAGACCAGGAGGAGGACATAGACACATTACTGTTAGAAGATATACAAAACATGACAGCTAAAGGGGAGGTTCTGATAATGGAAGACTTCAACATGCCTGATACAGATTGGCCAATACCAGCAGGAACATCTGCCAGAAGTAGACACATAGTGGATTCCCTGCAGGGGGAAGGCCTCAAACAACTGGTACAACAACCCACAAGAGACAGGGCTATCCTAGATCTAGTACTGACTAACAGGGAAGGAATCACAGATCTCCAGGTAGAAGGTCACCTGGGGGCCAGTGACCATCACATGGTATGGTTCAATTTGGCTACTACATCTAAATCATCCCATTTCAAGGCAAAAATATGGGACTTCAGAGGAGCTGACTTTGATAAGATGGCCAACAGAGTTAAGCTAGCCCTGGCAAAAAGAAACACAGGTGAGGGGGTACAGGCAAAATGGGAAAGCATTAAGGATGCAATACTTGAAGCAACATCCCATTGTGTTAGACAGAAAAGGAAGTGCAAAAGAATAAGGAAACCACTTTGGTTCTCAAATACAGTAGCAGAAAAGGTCAGAGCCAAAAGGCTGGCCTTCAGGAAATATAAGGGAACACAGCAGGATGAAGATAGGAGGCATACCAAACTGCCCTAAGGGAAGCAGGGAAGGCAGTAAGGCAGGCAAGTCCCAAACTGAGGAAACACTAGCACAAACAGTAAAAGAAGGTGACAAGACTTTCTATAGATACATTAGTGAAAGGAGAAAGTCCAGAGGGGGTATTGCTAAGCTTAATGGAGAAAAGGGAGTATGTGAGGAGGAGGACCCTGTAAAAGCATCTATCCTAAATAGATACTTTTGCTTAGTATTTACTGAAAAGAAGGTATGGCAGGACCCACAGCTCAGTAACCAAGGACACAGGGGGAGGGAGGTGAGCACTACTCCCTTCACAAAAGAAAGGGTCCTACAAGAGCTTGCTAAACTCAGGGTGGATAAGGCAATGGGACCTGATGGCATACATCCCAGGGTACTTAAGGAGCTAAGGGTGGAACTAGCAGAGCCATTAGCAGAACTGTTTAGTGAGTCTCTGAGCACAGGAGAGGTCCCAGAAGACTGGAGAAGGGCTCATGTGATCCCGCTCCACAAGAGTGGTAGCAGGGAGGAGGCAGGGAACTACAGACCAGTCAGTCTTACCTCACTAGTGGGCAAGATTATGGAGGCGCTCCTTAAGGAAAGGATAGTGCAACACCTGGAATCCATAGGGGCACAGGATCCAAGACAGCATGGGTTTACAAAAGGAAGGTCCTGTCAAACTAATCTCATAGATTTCTTTGACTGGGTAACCAGAGTGGTGGACCAAGGGGGAGCAATTGATGTCACCTACCTTGACTTCAGCAAAGCTTTTGACACTGTTCCACATAGAAGATTGATAAATAAGCTGGTAGGCTCAGGGTGGGTCAGAGTTGGTCAACTGGGTGGCAAACTGGTTGATGGGCAGAAAACAGAGAGTGGTGGTAAATGGTATACAGTCAGAAGAGATGCAAGTCACAAGTGGGGTACCTCAGGGATCAGTCCTGGGCCAGTCCTCTTCAACATCTTCATTAGTGACCTTGCAGATGGACTAGAGGGTAAGACTTGTCTGTTTGCAGATGACACCAAGATCTGCAACAGAGTAGATGATCCAGATGGGGTGGGCAGAATGAGAAGAGATCTGGATAAACTAGCAAAATGGTCAGAAAAGTGGCAACTGGGATTTAATGCAAAGAAGTGCAAGATCATGCACATAGGGAAGAGAAACCCTGAAGCCACCTATAGGCTGGGAGGGGGAGTTGCTAGCAGTCACAAAGGAAGAAAGAGACTTGGGCATCATCATCACTGATGACCTGAAATCATCCAAACAGATCTCTAAAGCAGTAGGTAAGGCTAGGGGGGTGTTAGGGTGTATTAGTAGGGGTATCACAAGTCATAAGAGGGAGGTAATAATCCCTCTTTACAAGACACTGGTTAAGCATCATCTGGAGTACTGCGTGCAGTATTGGAGGCCACACCTTCACAAGGACATTAACCAAATTGAGGCAGTCCAGAGAAGGGCAACCAAAATGGTGCAGGGACTGCATCAGAAGACATATGAGGACAGATTAACAGAGCTCAATATGTATATCCTTGAGTAAAGGAGGAAGAGAGGGAGATATGATGGAGGCATTCAAACACCTTAAGGGCATTAACAAGGTGAAAGAGTCTAACATGTTTAAATATAAGAAAAATAGCAGGACAAGATGACACAGCATGAGATTAGAGGGGGGCCGATTAAGGGGGAATGTGAAGAAATTCTTTTTCACAGAAAGGGTGGTGGATGCATGGAATGGCCTACCTCAAGAAGTGGTGGCTATGAATACAGTGCAGGTCTTCAAACAGGCATGGGATAGGCATAAGGGAGGAATACAAATGAGTATGGATAGGTCACTGACAGAGCAAAGGCCGATGGCACATTGATAAGGTAGAAAAAGAAATGGGCAGACTGGATGGGCCTTGCGGCCCTTATCTGCCATCAACTTCTATGTTTCTTCTATGTTAGGAGTGACATTATTATATGACACACACCATGTCATGCTTTATTGCTTAAATATGCCCTTTCTCACTGTACTGTACTTTGATTCAATTAGTATATATGCAACAGCCTTCATGTGAGCACTCTGGGCTTCTCTTTGACTCCTGATGTCTATTTGCTTTAGCTATAGTATATTGTTTGAACTGCTTTGGTCTTCTTGATGTGGTGCCAGTGTGCCTAAACTACTGAATCTGTTTATCTACTGCTACCCATCCATCTCCAGTGAATGATTGTTAACAGTCTGCTCTCTGAGCCATTGTTTTTTGACTTGTTAACTGTGCTGTCTTTGTATTAGTTTCAACGAGGTGCCTTTGCAACTGAGTCTCTGACACAAAGGTTTGCAAATCTGATATTTTTTAAATAAATAAATGTTTATGTTTAAGCTTATGAAACACTCTTATCTAGTTAATGCATTCACAGTCGTAGTGGCTCTGCCAGAACTTGTTAGTTGTAGATGTTTGAAATAGGTGGCTCTTTTGTTCTGTGAGGCAGGGCAGGTCACAGTAGAGATAAGAGAGATCCAAAGGGGTAGGGCACTGACAGAGTTCCAGTGCCTATGCTGGCCAGAGATGGGGAGGGGGGTTCATGGGGCAGGTGGCAACTGAGCAAACATAAACGCAGACAGAGGAAGAAATGTGAGCCATGGGAAACAACAGTAACAACAACAAAAACAAACTCTAGCCAGAGCCAATAGGACTGTGAAGAGCTACCAAGTGATGAAGGTTACACATGTGCGTAGGAATTATTCAATGCCCAGGTATAACTTGGCCATTTTTTGGAGGTGTTGCACCAAAATTTTCAACATGGGCTTTTTTGGACCCCCCCTCACGTACAGTGCCAGTGTCATTTTGTTCAATTGTCCCGAAAGGTGATTGTGCAGAACAAACACACTATTTTGAGCCACAGGTGTGAAAAAAATGTTTTGGGCAGGTTGTGGAAAATGACCGCTGTAGTGTTTTGATGGAGGTGTGCAAAAATGACAATGTTAAAAATGTGAAGTGAAAATATAAAAAACTGGTGATGTTAGGAGCGTGCATAGAAACTGTGCAACACACACTCGTAATGCAGTCATTTTTTGGAATGTTTATACCAAATTTTCAACATGGCCTTTTTTGGACCCCTCCTCATGAACGATGTCAGTGTCATTTTGTTCAATTGTCCTAAAAGGTAATTGCGCAGACCAAATGCTCTATTCTGCACCACAGGTGCGAAAACACGTTTTGGGCAGGTTGTGGAAAATGACAGCTGTACTGTTTTGAAGGAGGTGTGCAGAAATGGCAATGTTAAAAATGCGGCATGAAAATATAAAAAGATTGGGCAACATTAGGAATGTGCATAGAAACTGTGCAATGCACGCTCATAATGCAGTCATTTTTTGGAATTCTTTCACCAAATTTGCAACACAGGCTTTTTGGGACCCCACCTCATGAACATTGGCACTGTCATTTTGTGAATCAGTCCCAAGACTTGATTCCATGCAGTGACCATAAAATCACCTTTCTGGACCAAGTAGCAAAATGAAAGTGACAGTTTTCATGAGGATGGGTCCCAAGAAACCCATGTTGAAAATTTGGGGCAAAAATGGCTGATGTGTGAGCATAAGTTGAAAATCTCATTGAATGACTGTATAGCATGCTTTCCTTTAACTCTTCAGTTCACAGTTGCTCTTTGAAGAGTGCAGACATGTCCTAGTCCAGAGAAGATGACAGTGCTGACCTCCAGAGGTAAGTGTGGGTTAAGGTGGGTGTGGGGAGGTGGGTGCTCAGTGAAAGGTTGGGGAGGGGTACTGCAGCGATGACAAGGGACCATTTCCAGTTTCACAGGGGTAAAAAAATCTGACAACAAGGGACTGTTTTCTAACTTACAGCAAAAGCAGGAAAAAAAACAATTTGGCACACTGGGGTGGGCTCCCAGTGTGCCACATGTATGCTGACATGGGGATTAGGCACCCTGATGTCAAGCATAACTTGGGCAGGAGGCATCAGAAAAAAAATGCAATGCGGGACCATTTTCTAATTTACAGAAAAAAAAAATTCCACACACCGGGGTGGGCTCACATTGTGCGACATTAGATGTCGGGCATGAAGTGGGGGGAGCACAAAACAGTGAATGGCATGTTGCCATTCACAACATGGCGGCACCGTAGAACTGCACATGCACATGAGTCATGCACATTCGCAGTTCACGCATCAGAATACGGAAGTAACAGTCAAAATAATGCGGCTGTCATTCTGTAGGCCGATCGTGGTGGAGGGGTTTAAGCTCCGTTGGGCTTTTGGAAGGATACTTCCAAATGTCCGACAGAGATGTTGTGAGATGGGCTGTTTTCAGAGCTACCGAGTTCTTGCAAAATGGTTGTAGGCTCCACCCACAGCCCTAAAAAGTGAGGAAGAAATGTGAGCCAGAAACCAGCCAGCACAAGCAGCTATAGTATGGGTGTCATAAACAGAATATAGGGGTAACAAAACAATTCATAGGGGTCATAAATGTGACTCCTGATGACCCCTAAATGATGCCCTTGATAGCATAGGAAAGACTCTGTCCTGAGGCAAAACCTCCCTCACTGATACACTGTAAGAAATAAGAGGAGATATGGGGCTCCTGTAAGAGAAGTACAAATGGTAAAACCTTTTTTAAGGTACCCTAAGGTTTTGACTTATATCCAAGGTCCTAATATAACCTGCCTTGCAGTGTTGACAAGGATAGTGATTTCTGGGGCCATGTTCTCATGTATGTATCTGTAAATGTGTTAGCAAACATGACAACAACCCATTATGTAGCAGAGTGATTTATCCTGACATGACCAAAGAGGCACTGTGCAAAATTCATACAGGAGTGACTAGAAAGAAAATGAACTGTTAATAGCTAGAGACTGAATATACTGTATTTGATTGTGTAACATTTAAAATGAGTCCTTAAATGCAATGCAAAAGATGGGTATTAAGAACCCTTTTTAAAAATGTCAATATAGGAGATTTGACAAAGCTGATTTGGTAAGATATTCCACATGATCGAGGTAGCCACAGAAAAGGCCCTATGACAAAATGTTTCCAAAGGACGAAAGAAACCACCTGCAGAGTCTCCCCTGTTGAGTGCAGCAGTAAACCAGACAGAGTATATGGGAGCAGTTTTTGTTTTTGTTTTTGTCTTTTAATGTAGTGAGGACCCAACTGCTACAAGAGCCATGCATGAAGTAGATAAGCCATCCAGGATGAAGTGCAGTGTCACAGGTTTACTGCATAACAAAAGGGATTAACTCCCATTGAAATTGCATTGTTTTCTGCAGTAACTCTACTGCAGAATTCTGCAGTGCTGCACTTCATTCTGGAGAGCTTTTGTGTGTACATCATTACCACAGTCCCTGATGGCAACAGATTCCCAGGAGCAACGATAGGTTGCCCGTTTGAAGAGGAATAGTACTATCACTTCTGCATGCTAAAGACCACATACTTATGGCATGCACAGTGCTAAGAGGCCATCTGCATGTCATCATGTGGCCATCAACAGCTTGGCACAATGTGGCCATGCACAAATGTGGGAGGCATTGTATAGAGTCTCAGCTGCCCCCTAAACAGGAGCATTACCCACCTATGCCTTCCTTGGCAGTCTAGCAGAACCACTTCCCTCTCCTGATTCCTGTTGGCATTGTGAAACTGTAATAAAGCCTGTCCCCGACCATCTACTGGATCCCCCTACTTCACCCAGTCTGTGCTGCTATTGTGGAACTGTACCAAATCTCTTCCCTGACAGTCTATTGGACTCCCCTCCTTCACCTGATCTGGTGTTGTGGAAATGCACTGAAGCCCCTCCCTGGAACTTTAGTGTTACTCCCTAACCAATCCCTGTCAAAGCCTCCCTCCCCTGCCCACCCACTGACCAACCAGCAGCTCCACCCGCTGCCAGTCCCTAACTTACCCATCCATACATAGGTGAGCATTCATCAGGTTTCCAAACATTGAAGGGCTATGACCAAGGCCCTGCATTTGTGCGATTCCACAGTTGATGAATTTTCCACAGGATTTTCTGCAGAATTTGCATTATGACACAGAATTTATATAGTGCTGCAGAATTCACAGTTGTTGGTGAATTTTCATTCAAATATACAGTTTTTCCATAGTGCCAGGCTCCCTTCCACATCTCGTTTATACTGAAGCCCCTCCTCTGTGCTTGGCATAAGACGTCTTTGACAACATCACATCATATTTTAGCCAATGGCAGGACTACATTCTGGTACAGAAATGAATAAGTCATGTAGTAGAAATCTGAAAATGCTGCCACAGAAGCCTAGGAGCCCTGCCACAGAAATCAAGACAAAATGTCACACAGCACTAGGGGCCCCGGCTATAATCCCCCACTCATCACCTTGGCCATCTGCCATCTGATTGATAGGTAGTGAGCATGTACATATTGCAGAAACAGTTTTTCTACAGAATGCAAGCATTCACTCCTTATTAATCAGATGGTAGCCTTCCAAGGTAGTGGGAGGAGGGTCTGTGCCAGTTGTTGTCTGAGAGCCAGATGTCGGCAGACCCACGGACAAGTGGATGATTAGGAGCCAACAGGGAGGAGCTCAGTGGTGAGCCAGTGGGGCTTTGATGGTGATCTGTCAGGGGATAATGGTAGACTGTAAGGGGAGGCTTAAGTACAATTCCACAACACCTGGTTGGGTGAGGGAGGGAGTCCATTAGACCACAAAGGAAAGGCTTTTTTATAGTCCCAAAATACCGACAGGGATCGGGGGAGGAAAGGGGGTTCACCAGCCCGCAGTGGAAAGACCTTAATAAAGTTCCACAATACTGACAGGGTTCAATTAAGGGAGGGGGTCCACTAGACTACCATGCAAGGGCTTTAGTACTGTTCCACAATACTGTCAATGATTGGGTGAGGGAGGGGTGTCCTTTAGACTGCCAGGGTTCGGACCTTTAATATTGCACAGTACTGACAGCAGTTAGGGTGGGAGATCCACAAAACTGCCAGAGTTAGGATCTGCAATATAGCTCTGCTCTAGCAGGAATGTAGTGGGTTGAAGCGGGGGTCACCAGAACCAGTGCTACTTGGGGGACAGGCATTACACATAACTGTGTGCATTGACAAAGCAGGGTTTCATTAACATTAATTTGGACTGCTTTGGCTGTCTGCTGCCACTTAGAAAAGCCTTTGAATATACCATTGCATCTTGAATGCAAGAGGGTACACTTATTTGTAAGGTCACAGTGTACTCTATGTATAAATGCCATCCACTCTGCACAGTGCCAGGTAACCTTTGGATATGGTCCCCACCCCTCGCACATGCTCTGAGTCAGGTTAGCTTAGTGGTATGCTTTTTAATGTTGATCTAATGATCATAACATGGGGATCATTGTGCATCTCGTTCTCCCTCTCTCTCACAAACACTAAAGTATCACCCTTAGCATTTAAAGGGGAACTGCCATCTTCAGGATTTCATAATGTCTGAAAGCACGTAAAAAGCTACTTTGACTGAGCTATTGTGCTTACCTGGAAGTCTTAGCAGCCCAGAGTTATTCATATGTAAATCATCCTGAAATTAAGGGCTGGGGACAGCTGTGTTTTAGGCTTCTGACAGGCAATGTTGTCACAGCAGTCTTGGCCCTGCTCTGAGTGCGGATAATCCAGTCCATCAAATAGGAAGTTGTCTATTTTATTATGTGGGCTTTAAGGTGTCATTACACTTTCTACATTTATAATAACTGTTTTGTATGTGCAGAATGAGTTGTAGGGGTGGATACAGAGGGCAACTTTAAAAGAGCCTGAGACATGCACATGGGCCTAGAGGGCACAGGACAGGCTGGCAAGGGGAGAAAGGGTCTTCCTAGGAGGGAGGTTTATGGACATACTAGATGGGCCAGTATACACCCCCTACAGTGACAAGTCGACAGTGACCGACACTAGAGAGACAACAGCTGCAGGTCACTGTAGTGTCTGCACTGGACCCCAGCACTGTTTTCTGGGGGTCTTGCATCCCCTCCCCTAATCAGCTCTGAGTTGGAGTTGATTATTTTAATTGGGGGTGTGGGGGGACACAGCCCCCCACTTGGGGTGTTCAGGAGGACCCTCCCTGGAGAAAACATGGGAGGCAGTGAATACCTTTATGACGACCTCAAATACAATTGACATAAAAGTGTCACTGTAACATTGGTCGAAACAGTTTTTGTCGAGCTACTATCGTAGATCCGATGGGCAGAGGGGTCCTTTTCTGCCAGCAGATTTCCATGATTCTGTGATTCTATGAATGAAACTAGTTAATTATTACCTTTACATTTCAAACTGCTAGTAAAAATAATCCAATAGAATTCTGGTATTGTTATGTTAGAAAATACCATGACTATTCAGTTCATAACATTTCAGTAAGAATCTGCTATATCTTCAATTTAATAAAAAAAAATAAGATCCTTTCTTAAGAACATTTCAAGATATGCATGTTTCACTACTGTTGTACATCTACAGTGTGTGCGTTTGCAATTAATAGACAAATAATTGTGGCTATCTTTTTCTTTACAAGTCAAATACGGATAGAAAGAGAATAATATTTGCAGAATCATAACCAATGTCTACAGTTTTTTTTTTGTTTACAATTTTTGTCCAGAAAGGAACGCTGAGTTGTAACTTGTTTCCATGTGTGTTTTGTGATCACAGGAAGGTTAAGTGATTTGCTCAGGGTCATACAATAGGCAAGCAGAGCATGCTGGAATCAAAACCAGTTCTGCTGGATGAACCAGCCTTGTTCACAACTCATTGCTCTAACTCGTGTTTTACAAATGGTGAGGCCAGCCTCCCAGGGGAGGCCTGAACCTGTTCCAAGGGAGGCTCAATCCAGCCTGAAAATGTACTGTATTTAAATTTTGAGTTTTGGATATTTTGCGTAATGGGATAAGGCAAACTAAAAGTGGATGGCGGCAGATTAATTTATTTATGAGTCCCTAAAAGGCACATGGAGACAAGGCTTGTTTTCAGATGCAGACTCATGGCAAGACAGTGTAAATACAAGGGCCAAGGAGAGAGGTACTAGGTGCAAAAGCAGGGGGAGCAAAAGGATCCTTGATGAGTAGCTGGGGGAGAGGCGGAGGTTGTTCCAGACAGACAGGAAATGAACAGAGAATGCAATCTGACTCATGGAGGTATTGCAATGAGGAGTAACAAGAGTCCAAGGTCAGAATAGCAGAGGAAGTAGGAGGGACTAGGGTAAAGGGGTTACAGAGGGGATAGAACAATAACTTGAATAAAATGAGAATAAAAACTTAGCCAACCATTCAGACATTTGGTGTACTGTGCAAAGTATGATGTTTTCTGTGAGGAAGCCCAGGAGTTCCATATTTTGGGAGGGGAGCTCAATATATTTTTAATGGCTTGAGGGAGGCTCACTGTGATAAAGTCTGAGAATTTATGCAGAGTCTAACCTGCAGGCTATACATTCTACTTCTTTTGATAAAGTTAAAAGAATAACTGTTTCTTACAGAAATACTTTGGCTTGAATGGAATTTTCTAACATAACAATATCAGAATGCTATTGGATTATTTTTACTTAAAGTTTGATATGTAAAGGTGATAACTCATTAGTTTCAAAGACAAAGAACCTCTGTGTGCAAACACTGAGGAAAGGGTTACCCCAAAGGGCATTTGGCTGGGAAACCAAGTTTCAAGAAAATACAAAATTACACATGCCCCCACAATGCAAAGCATCATGGGCTGCATATGCAAATCACCACAGAATGTTATGCTGGTCCAACTTTAAGCAGAATTGCATGGTGCAGAAAGGCCTCTCACACAGTTTGCAAAGGGTGCTAACAGAAGACATAGACACGTGTTTCGTCCTACCAGGACTCATCAGTATGCCTCGTCTGTTTGACACCCCAGTGGAATGGACCAGCTACCCTTAAGGCAGTGTGCCTTGGATATATTGTGGTGAACCCATTAAAATAAAAAACATTTAAAAGACAAAGAACCTCTGTTTGCAAACACTGAGGAAAGGGTTACCCCAAAGGGCATTTGGCTGGGAAGCCAAGTTTCAAGAAAATAAAAATCACACATGCCCCCACAATGCAAAGCATCATGGGCTGCATATGCAAATCACCATGAATGTTATGCTGGTCCAACTTAAGCAGAATTGCATGGTGCCGAAAGGCCTCTCACACAGTTTGCAAAGGGTGCTAACAGAAGACATAGACACGTGTTTTGTCCTACCAGGACTCATCAGTATGCCTCGCCTGTTTGACACCATAGTGGAATGGACCAGCTACCCTTAAGGCAGTGTGCCTTGATATATTATGGTGAACCCATTAAAATAAAAAACATTTAAAAGACAAAGAACCTCTGTGTGCAAACACTGAGGAAAGGTTACCCCAAGGGTATTTGGCTGGAAGCCAAGTTTCAAGAAAATACAAAATCACACATGCCCCACAATGCAAAGCATCATGGGCTGCATATGCAAATCACCACAAGAATGTTATTCTGGTCCAACTTTAAACCAGAATTGCATGGTGCTGAAGGCCTCTCCACAGTTTGCAAAGAGGTGCTAACAGAAGACATAGACACGATGTTTCATCCTACCAGGACTCATCAGTATGCCTCATCTGTTTGACACCCCAGTGGACTGGACCAGCTACCCTTAAGGCAGTGTGCCTTGGATATATTGTGGTGAACCCATTAAAATAAAAAAAAACATTTAAAAGACAAAGAACCTCTGTGTGCAAACACTGAGGAAAGGGTTACCCCAAAGGGCATTTGGCTGGGAAGCCAAGTTTCAAGAAAATACAAAATCACACATGCCCCACAATGCAAAGCATCATGGGCTGCATATGCAAATCACCACAGAATGTTATGCTGGTCCAACTTTAAGCAGAATTGCATGGTGCCGAAAGGCCTCTCACACAGTTTGCAAAGGGTGCTAACAGAAGACATAGACACGTGTTTCGTCCTACCAGGACTCATCAGTATGCCTCGTCTGTTTGACACCCCAGTGGAATGGACCAGCTACCCTTAGGCAGTGTGCCTTGGATATATTGTGGTGAACCCATTAAAATAAAAAAACATTTAAAAGACAAAGAACCTCTGTGTGCAAACACTGAGGAAAGGAGTTACCCAAGGGCATTTGGCTGGGAAGCCAAGTTTCAAGAAAATACAAAATCACACATGCCCCCACAATGCAAAGCATCATGGGCTGCATATGCAAATCACCACAGAATGTTATGCTGGTCCAACTTTAAGCAGAATTGCATGGTGCCGAAAGGCCTCTCACACAGTTTGCAAAGGCTGCTAACAGAAGACATAGACACGTGTTTCGTCCTACCAGGACTCATCAGTATGCCTCGTCTGTTTGACACCATAGTGGAATGGACCAGCTACCCTTAAGGCAGTGTGCCTTGGATATATTATGGTGAACCCATTAAAATAAAAAAACATTTAAAAGACAAAGAACCTCTGTGTGCAAACACTGAGGAAAGGGTTACCCCAAAGGGCATTTGGCTGGGAAGCCAAGTTTCAAGAAAATACAAAATCACACATGCCCCCACAATGCAAAGCATCATGGGCTGCATATGCAAATCACCACAGAATGTTATTCTGGTCCAACTTTAAGCAGAATTGCATGGTGCGAAAGGCCTCTCACCAGTTTGCAAAGGGTGCTAACAGAAGACATGAACACGTGTTTCATCCTACCAGGACTCATCAGTATGCCTCATCTGTTTGACACCCCAGTGGATGGACCAGCTACCCTTAAGGCAGTGTGCCTTGGATATATTATGGTGAACCCATTAAAATAAAAAAAACATTTAAAGACAAAGAACCTCTGTGTGCAAACACTGAGAAAGGGTTACCCAAAGGGCATTTGGCTGGAAGCCAAGTTCAAGAAAATACAAATCACACATGCCCCACAATGCAAAGCATCATGGGCTGCATATGCAAATCACCACAGAATGTTATGCTGGTCCAACTTTAAGCAGAATTGCATGGTGCCGAAAGGCCTCTCACACAGTTTGCAAAGGGTGCTAACAGAAGACATAGACACGCTGCTTCGGTGATTTTCATATGCAGCCCATGATGCTTTGCATTGTGGGGGATGTGTGATTTTGTATTTTCTTGAAACTTGGCTTCCCAGCCAAATGCCCTTTGGTAACCTTTCCTCAGTGTTTGCACTACAGAGGTTCTTTTGTCTTTAAATGTTTTTTATTTTAATGAGTTCACCACAATATATCCAAGGCACACTGCCTTAAGGGTAGCTGGTCCATTCCACTGGGGTGTCAAACAGATGAGGCATACTGATGAGTCCTGGTAGGATGAAACACGTGTCTATGTCTTCTGTTAGCATTCTTGCAAACTGTGTGAGAGGCCTTCGGCACCATGCAATTCTGCTTAAAGTTGGACCAGCATAACATTCTGTGGTGATTTGTATATGCAGCCCATGATGCTTTGCATTGTGGGGGCATGTGTGATTTTGTATTTTCTTGAAACTTGGCTTCCCAGCCAAATGCCCTTTGGGGTAACCCCCTTCTCAGTGTTTGCGCACAGAGGTTCTTTGTCTTTTAAATGTTTTTTTATTTTAATGGGTTCACCACAATATATCCAAGGCACACTGCCTTAAGGGTAGCTGGTCCATTCCACTGGGGTGTCAAACAGACGAGGCATACTGATGAGTCCTGGTAGGACGAAACACGTGTCTATGTCTTCTGTTAGCACCCTTTGCAAACTGTGTGAGAGGCCTTTCCGCACCATGCAATTCTGCTTAAAGTTGGACCAGCATAACATTCTGTGGTGATTTGCATATGCAGCCCATGATGCTTTGCATTGTGGGAGCATGTGTGATTTTGTATTAGTTTCAATGCACATACAAAACAACTAGGACTGGATATTCAGACCACGCAGGGCAGTGGCACAAGCCTGGGCACAGCGCAACTGGGCTGCACCGGGGCCAGGACCAGGTGATATTCAATGGTGATGCGCCATGGTTCAGCACCATTGAATATGGCAAGGTTGGCGCACATACTGCACATGGAGCAGTGGCACTGCACCAGTGCAAGCCACAGAGAGGGACCACGGGGATGCACCAGTGCAAGTGCAATTACGCTAGGTGCATCACCTGTGATATTCAGCCGGGGCATGCAAATGAGGCCATAATATATGCAAGTTGCAAATGGGGCCATATGCTTGTCATTATGGCCCCTTTTGAATGTGTTATGCAGTGCAGCTTCGTGAAATGTGCCTGGCACCCTATCTAGCAGCTGTCATCGGGGGTGGGTCCCTGGTGAGCGTTTGTAACCCTATTCCCTCCCATACACCTGATCGCGGGCAGCTGTAAAAGTAATATAATTGCCTGGTGGTCTAGCAGTCCCCTCCCCATATGCCTGATTGCAGGCATCTGTAAATGTATAATAATTACCTGGTGGTCTAGCTGTCCCTGCCCCATATGCCCAATCGTGGGCTTTTGTAATACAAAATAATTATCTGGTGGTCTGGTGGTACCTCCCTCCCCACACACCCACAGAGGACCCCCACCCACCAAGCATTCATTCACATATGTGGCCCTGTGTAGTACAGTATGGTCTGCAAGCCCATTGGTCCACAGTGCGGACCAATAGGTGTACAGATCATACTGTATGCTGTCATTCAGCGGGTGGCCGAGCAGTATGCAGGTGGGGTGCTGCTACCTGCCAATGCCGGGGGGGTGCTGGGTGGCCAGGGGTCCTCTGTGAGTGGGTGGGAAGGGGGGTACCACTGGATCACCAGGTAATTCTTTCGTATTACAACAGCCTGTAATCGGGCTTATGTAGTGGGGACGGCTAGACCACCTGGTAATTATTATACATTTACTGATGCCCATGATCGGGCATATGGGGAGGGGACTGCTAGACCACTAGGTAATTATATTACTTCTACAGATGCCCGCGATCTGGCATATGGTGAGGGGGGGCCACCAGACTACCAGGGGGGGTCTGGGTGCTTCTGGATGGTGTTCCTGCTGGGTGGGTGGCCACCCACGGCTGGCAGCTGTTGTGTTGCACCTTGCAATACAGCTGCCTGCCTGTGGGTGGCCAGCATTTGAGCCTGTTATTTGAGGCTCAACTTTGAGCACCAGTGTGCGGTGCCTGTAGGGGTTGCACCAACATATGTGCCGCACATTCTGGGCTGAATATCAGGATACGTGGCATATGCATGGGCACGCCCCTTGTATGTGTGCTGCATACATTACCAATGCATCCCGGTGCATCTGGGGTTGCGCCGTGTAACCTGCCCCTTTGAATATCACACCAAGACATTTGGGGCTGTGCAGATGCTACCCCTTTGAATATCCCAGCCCCTGTATTGTAGGAAGTGTTGCAATAACATCTTAAAACACACTTAATAAAACAGACAACTTCCTATTTAACGGATTGGATTATCTGCAGTCAGGGAAAGGACAAGCCTGCTGTGACAACATTGCCTGTCGGAAGCCTAAATCACATGACTGCCCTTAGCCCTTAATTGTAGGCTGATTTACATATGAATAACTCTGGGCTGCTAAGACTTGCAGGTAAGAAAAACAGCTCACTCAAATCAGATTTTTATGGGTTTTCAGACATTAAGAAATCCTGAAGATGACAGTTCCCCTTTAAGTATTTAATAAGTTATCTTATCTTAAAGTTTTTAGTCACCTTGAACTTAAACACTAACTAAAAATCTTCACTCATCATGTAGAGAAAATCATTGTGCAGCATGTAGATTTTAAAAAAAAGCATCACCCAACCAGTATATTTTCAAAACCTTCATACGGGATTTCTGTTTTGTGAAAATCACTTTTAAAGCCATAATGCAATATGAAGATTTTGGAAGTGGTAATGCAGCACACAGATTTGAAAGCCTTCATGCTGCCTATTGATTCTGAAAACCATACTGCAGCATGAATATTTTGAAACCCATTGTGGAGATGCTTAAACTATTTGTGCAGCTGATAGATTTATAAAAAAAAAACATTTGTGAGGGACTCCTGTGCAAATATTTTAGATTATTAATTAACAATATCTAAATACAGGCCACCCCAGTGGTGCAGCAGTAAAGCATACAGCCTGCCACACTGGGAACCCTAGATCAGACTCTGTCTTGGATTGCTTTGGGTCAGCCAAGTGGGAGAGGACTGAGCATCCAATGGACTGCTCTCCTCTCCTCTCCTGGGGAGGGAGGGCTTGTTGGGTCTCCCGAAAGACTGCCAAGAGGTGGAGGCTTGGTGGTTGTGTGGGTCAACAATAGCATGAATGAAGGGAGCTGTGGGATGAGGCATGTGTGTGCCTCTGCACACATGTGTCAACATGCACATCACAGCTAAGGAGAAGGGAGAAGGAAACAAAGGAAAATGTATGGCATTGCAAGCAAACATGATGCTCTGTGTGCCGCCCCACACACGTGCCACTGCCAGGACTCCTTCTGGCAGCAAACTGGATGAGAGTCTCTGGGGGGGAAGGATGCCCTCCCCCTTCTGGCCTTGCCACAGGAAACAAATCATAAATGGGAGTCCTTAGAGGGTGGTTGCCCTGAGGGGTAGCAAGCCAGCTCTGCGAGTGTGATTGCTGTGTGTCAAATACCATGCATTGAAAGCTTTGGGCTGGCAGTATAGCCTAGAGGTTAGAGTAATGAGCTGTGAATGAGCTTGGTACATCCAACAAACCATACCTGGGTTTGATTCTCACAACTTCCACTTGTGTACTGTGTGACTGACTTTGTGCAAGTTACTTAACTGCCCAGTGCTCCCAGGTCACCCCTGAAAACAGGCACGTCTGCATTGTGGGCCTTGCCCAGTTACCAAAGACTAAAAAAAAAAAAAAGCTGATAAAGTTTTGTGAGCTTGGCAGTGATTACAGATATGGTACAGCGAATGCAGAAAGTAGTAACTATGTAGTGTTAAATGGTCTATTACATGGTACATTACATCAAAGTCAAATTGCCTCACTGTGGTGGTATGTAAGACCTCAGTGATGATTATTTATATTAAAAGGTGGTTTCTCCTGATAGGGAGTGTGAGGGGCTAAGCGCACCTGCAAAAAAATTACTGAACATGGGTTTCAGATCTTCTTGTGCATCTTATGTGAGTCTGCTATGGCTCACGTGTTTGCTGCTGTTGTATTACTTTAGTGGTTGGTTGTTAGGGTAATTTTACTGATTTGATTCAGGTGTTTGATGATGCTGTACTACTGAATCTGTGCAGTTCTGTGGCTTCTACAGCCGTGGCAGTAGGCTGATTGTTTTAATGTTTGGCATGAGGTTTATTGGTGTCCCATATAACCCTGGAAGTATGGTGTATTTACAGAGGTGATGGAGTGTGTGTTGTTGGTACTGAGGTCTTAGTACATGTGTTGGTACTGTATATCACTGTTCAGATGCCATTAAAGTTTATCACTAGTCAGAAGATCTGTCAGTATCTTCTTCATGAAGGTTACCTGTACAGAAAGGAGTGGGAATTTAGTGGCAAGCTGTATTGAATGTGTGTGGAGTATGACAAATTCAGATGCCATGCTAGGTGTCATACATCTGAGGAGTCTGTACTTACCATGGTGAAGGATCACAAACATGTGGCAGATGCGGGGATTGTGTCATTGAGACTAGTTGTGCAGGACATTAAAGATCGAGCTGTGTCTGTAAAAGATATCTCCCACCAAATAGTTGGTTCTGCCATGAGTACTGTTTCTGCCATGGTTGCTGAGAAGTTGCCTTCTGTGCTATCCATGAAGAGAATAGTGCAGTGGGCTCGGACTAATGACTATAAAAATGCAGGGTGTCATGAAAAGTTAAAAAAATATATTATTAAGAAACATTGGGCTTGATTCATAAAAGGAGCTTAGATCGGGGTAAGCTGCAGCAAACAGCAGCTTGTGGCAAAGCCCCATGTGCCAGGGACCCTGTGCCCGATTCTCTAATCTGACAGAGTCCCAGTGGCTAAGACCCTAAGCTTGAGGCAATCCTGGCAATGTGCCAAACAAACAGTGCAGCAGGAGAGCTTGCTGCAAGCTGTGTGGCAGTCCATCAGGTCCCGCAGTGGCTAGCAGTCCCTCTTCCCGCCCTGATATGCCCATTAGTGAGACTTGTAATAAATAATATACCCAGGTGGTCTAGTGGTCTCCCCACCCTGATATGTCCATTATTGAGAGGTTGTATAAATCATTTACCCTGGTGGTCTAGCAGTCCCTCCCCCACCCTGATATGCCCGCTATTGAGAGGTGTTATAATCATTTACCCTGGTGGTCTAGCAGCCCCATCCCCTGATATGCCAGTTATTTAGAGGTAGTATAATTCATTTACCCCAGGGGTCTACTGGTCCTGCCCCCATCCTGTCATGTAGTGCCCACCATTCCCCTCCCCCAAACCTGAACCCCAAGCCAGAGATCAGCACACCCCTCCTGACACCACCTCAGCCGGCACCAACAGAACTGTCACTGAGCACTTACTAAAATACAGTACACACTCATTGAATCAATGAGCGCTTACTACATTATACAGTAAGCACTTAGTGACCATTCAGTTGGCACCAACCGAGCTGGTGTGAGAGGGGTGAGCCAGTCACTGGATTGGGGTTCAGGCTGGAGGGGAGCAGGTGGTGGGCACTACATGCCTGGGTGGGGGTGGGACCACTAGACCACCAGGAGGATTCCCCTATTGTTACTATCCTTCATATGTAAGGTACTGCACATTATTTTACTGCACATTGCACATATTGCTAAACTCCTCCAGAGGACATTGTTCTAAGTACTCTTATACCAACCCTGGCTGGTCTAAGTGTACTTAGAAAATCATCTTCTGGGTGAGTTTAGAGAATCCCATTATCGAGGATGCGGCAGCCTGCAACTGACACATGACCCCTAGTGCTGTGTTGCAGCCCATCTTTGGGTACACGGGCAGCACAAGCCCAGTTTGCTGAGGTCAGCCTGCGGTTGATGATGACTATCATTGAGAATTGCTTCCGGCACATTGTTTGGTGCAAGGGGCACATTGCACCATTCTTCCTGGCACATGCCCCTTGTGCTGTGCCGGGGTCTTTGAGATTTCAGCCCATTGTGTGTACTGCCTGACTTTTCCCCAGTGGGTAGTACTTTGTGATCCCATGCTGATGAGATGAGTTCAGAGGTGAGCTCAGTGAGCCAGCTGGATCAGCAGAGGCTGGGGGAGAGTGCTGTCATGCAGTACCACCCCCACCTGGAAAAGGAAAGTGCAGAGTTGCCCACGTGAGCCAAAGTAACATATAGTTGAGGAACTTTTCTCTTGGCATAGAGCTCTGAAACTCTGCACCAGTGGGTGCCAGAGGGCTGCATTCTTCAGTTGACAGATGGATTCTTTGCACTATGCATCTGTATCTGTTTCCTCAAGGAAGCGTAGGGCCCAGAGGGCCCTGTGCTTTTGCTGTCCACCAGACAGACCCACAAATTCTTGACACCCATTGCTGAATGGAAGTGTAGGGCATATAGGGCCCTGCACTTCTGTAGGCAGACAGACACTTCCATTGGCACAGGTCTCAGAGGTCTCTGTGCATCTGCATCTGCTCACAGAGATCCCTTTGGGACTTGTGTGAATGAGGATATGATTTCACTATCTCAAAAAGAAAGGAAATTCTGAGCAAAAAAAAAAACCTACATTAATGTACCAGTTAGGATTCAACCTAATGCCAAACATGTTTGGAAATGTGGCATTAGTGAAGTTATGAGTGAACATTAAAATATTTCAACATTCATTCATAACTTGGTTATTTTACCATATTTGTACACCAAATTTTCAACATAGTCTTCTTATGACCTCATCTCATGAAGCCAGTAGGTAAAAACTTTCAAATCCCAATCAAAACATGATTTTGCAAAGCAACTGCAAAATCATCTTTCAGGATGGATTTGAAAAATGTCAACTACCTTGTTCCTGAGGTGGGGTCCCAAAAAGGCTATCTTGAAAGTTTGGTGGAAAAATGTTAAGAATTAAAGAAATTACCAGTGAATGTTGAAATATTTCAATGTTCACTCATAACCTGGTCATTTTAACATATATTTACACTATATGTCCAACATGCCTTCGTATGACCCCACTGAATTAACCAGGTAGATGAAAATGTTTAAATCCCACCCAAAAGGGGATTTCTTGTAGGAACTGTGAAATCAGCTTTTGGGCTTGTTTTGAAAAATTCCACCTCTCTTGTTCATGAGGTATAGGCCCAAAAAGACCATGTTGAAAAAGTGGTGTAAAAATATTAAAAAATGACAAAGTTGAGTAAATGTTCAAACCTCATTGAAATGCATTAAGTCTCACAGTCACTGTTTCCAGCAAAAAGACGTGTCTTTGATCAAGACTGGATCTACACCATGGGACATGTTCAGCTGAGTGAGTGTGTGTGTGTGTGTGGAGGGTTCGGTGGGTGCTTAGTGAGGGGTTGTGATGGGATGGTGGGAGTCTGAGGGGTCAGATCACCAACTGGCCATTTTCACTTTTACAGGCTTTTGCTTAAACTAAAAGAGCCCAAAAAAGGATAGTTTTCTTTATTTACAGGGTGACTCTAGCCAACACTGGGGACTGGGCACCCCAGTGTTAGAATACTATTCAGCAGCACCAGGGATGAGCACCCCAGTGCTGCCATATCTCTGGGGAGGGAGACAGATGGCCTGTAGGGGAGGGGGTCAACAAAAGCAGTTCTGGGGGTTGGCACCCAGTCAGCTTATTTTGTATTACATATAAGAAATATACATTGGGGTTAGGTGATCTGGAGTGGAGATGGTAGGAAAGCAGTAGTGATGTGCAAAGTCTGCAAAACTTGCACTGCAAAATATTTTGTGAATTGCATTCAATTTGTAAAGCACAATTCACAAAATTCAATAATAGAATGCGAAGTGTGGAATTTTGTGGGAGAAATTCCACACTTTGCACTCAGACTTCTCTGCCTTGTGTAGTAGTGGGCACCCCTTCCCCAGCCACAATGTAAAAAAATATGTAAATCTCTGGTGTCTAGTGGTTCTCTCCTCCCCTGCCAATTGTCAACGACAATGTAATAATTAAATCCCTGGTGTCTAGTGGTTCTCCTCCCGCCAATCGCCAGCCACAGTGTAATAAGTAAATACCTGGTGTATATAGTCCCCCATGCCGAACGCTGGCCACAGTGTTAAAAAATATATATTTTTTATTAAATCCCTGGTGTCTAGTGGTCCCCAGTTAAAACCCTGGTGTCTAGTGGATCCCCCAACCCATCAAGGAGTGCCCCCCACCTTGTTGCCCCCAACCAACCCCGAGCAGGCCACTAGCACAGCCCTCCATTCCACCTCCATGGCCTGCAACCTGACTAAGCTCTCTCAATGTATGAGCATGTGTACACATGCGCTCATTCATTGAGAGAGCTCAGTCAGGCTGCAGGCCATGGAGGTGAGTGGAGGGCTATGCTGGTGGCCCAAACAGGGTCGGAGTGGGGTGGCAGGGCACTCCCTGATGGGGTGGGGGATGCATTAGACATCAGGGATTTAATTTAAAATACACACTTTTATATATATATATATATATATGAAAGACAAAGAATCTCTGTGCACAAACACTGAGGAAAGGGTTACCCCAAAAGGCATTTGGCTGGGAAGCCAAGTTTCAAGAAAATACAAAATCACACATGCCTACACAATGCAAAGCATCATGGGCTGCATATGCAAATCACCACAGAATGTTATGCTGATTCAACTTTAAGCAGAATTGCATGGTGCCGAAAGGCCTCTCACATGGTTTGCAAAGGGTGCTAACAGATGACATAGACACGTGTTTCGTCCTACCAGGACTCATCAGTATACCTCATCTGTTTGACACCCCAGTGGAATGAACCAGCTACCCTAAGACAGTCTGTCTGGGTTATGTTGTGGTGAACCCATTAAAATAAGAAACTATTTAAAAGACAAAGAACCTCTGTGCACAAACACTGAGGCAAGGGTTACCCCAAAGGGCATTTGTCTGGGAAGCCAAGTTTCAAGAAAATACAAAATCACACATGCCCACACAATGCAAAGCATCATGGCTGCATATGCAGATCACCACAGAATGTTATGCTGGTTCAACTTTAAGCAGAATTGCATGGTGCCAAAAGGCCTCTCACACAGTTTGCAAAGGGTGCTAACAGAAGGCATAGACTTGTGTTTCGTCCTACCAGTACTCATCAGTATGCCTCGTCCGTTTGATGGGAGGAGGTGACAGCCTATGTCAACCAGCACGGCAGCCACCAGCGGTCAGTGCAGGAGTGCTGCAAGAAGCTCAGGACTGACAGGTGGCACATAAAGGGAAAGGTGGCAGCCATCAGAGCATCACATAATGCCACCAGAGGAGGACACATGCGGCAGCAGTGTATGGGTGGCACATGTGAGCACTGCATCTTTGACATGTCATCCTTCTCTTGCAGCACTAGCATGCCTCCATGTAGATGATGGGGTGCCGGCAGCAGCACCTGTGGATGCTGGCACGGCCCCGGTGGATGAACCATCAACATCCACCAAGATCTGGGGCCTGACAGGCCACAGAACAGCACCACAGTGTTTGTGGGTGTCCTTGGCCTAGGGTCGGACGAGGCCCTGGATTTGATCCTGCATGATCCCAGTCTTGGTGTCCTGTGTGCAGAGACACAGATCAGGGCAAGGTCGAACTCTGATGATGACTTCACACACCTCCTGCACAACATGGGTGACGTTGTGGGCATGTCACCCCTGCTGGCAGCACAGTCAGTTACCACACCCAGTGTAAAGCCAACAGCGGCACAGCTGCTTGTCACCACTGCCGGTGTGGTGGTATGCATTGCCATGGATGTGCCCTGCATTGGTGGTGATGCAGCTGTGCAGGCACAGGGTGGCGTACAATGGCCAGACGGGCGACGACAGAAGGATGTGGGTGCCACCAGGCAGCTGGACACAGGGTCCGCTGTCGGTGAGCCTGCTGTACCCATTCCCCCTGCAGACCCCACTGTGCAGTGTCCACCAGAGAGGGGGCTCTGCAGCATGGCAGGTCAACCCCAGCTGATTGGTGGCCTGCCCAGGAGCCTCATGATGTGGACCGTCTGGCTGAGCACACCCAGCTGCTGCGGGCATCCATTCAGCAACAGGTGCTGCTTGCCACTGGGGTGCATGCACTTCATGTGGAGGTACACTAGTTAGCCGAGCAGCCAGACAGGGGCACTGCACAGATCCTGGAGGGAATGCAACACATGCAGGAGGCCATGACTGTGTCCTTGGACTGCATTGCCAGGGCGATTGTGGGTGGCTTTGCATTGCTGGCTGCCACAGGCTATGGCCATGTACGGGGGAACCCCTGCAGTGTGCTGTCCACTCCATGGACCTGGTGTCTAGTGACCCCAACACAGTGGACACCAGGCTCAGATGTAGGCATCTCAGGCATGCCCAAGGCTGGCTTGTGTGGGCACCTGCACACCCCCGCAAGGACACAGTCGCAGTCCCGCATTTCCACCCCTGGATGCTGTTGGACACCTCCACAGCTGATGCACAACCTGTGGCTGCTGATTGGCCCTGGTGCAGCTGCCCTCTTGGCTGTGGTGGCCATGGTGCTGTGCAGCTGCCCTGATCTGTGTACTTCCTTGACTGCAGTCTGCAACTGATGCCCTGTGTGCACATGGGCGGTGTGTGTGTGCCATCCCAATGGTGGCGTGCCTGAGTTTCACACCACATGCTCCTTGAGTGTGTGCATGCTTGGCTGCTGGACCATGTGGTGTGGGTGTGATGAGGACAGTCTAGCACCGGTTGAACCTGTGTACTGGTGCCATGCGTCTGATCCATGCCACATTCCAATGCTTGGGTGGGTGGGTGCATGTGTGCTTGTGTGTGTTGCTGTGTGGGGTTGTGTGCCACTGACTCCCCTATCCCTGCATCATGCCTCTGTGTGTGCATGCCCCTTGCCGTGCACGTCCCTGCATGTGTGCTGTACCTGTCTTTGTGGCCCATGCATGCTCACCGCACCACCTACCTGCATTCGCCAAAGTGTTCCTGTGTGATAGTGTCGCAGTGGCATCATGTCTGCTGCTGGAGTTGTGGGTGCTTCCATCCAGGGGGTGGCTGACCACCACCCTCCAGATCATTGTCTCCATTGTCCCCATTACTGTTGCCTCATCTACCTCGACAGCTATCCTATGGTCAATGGCCATGTTGTGCAGTATGCAGCAGGCCAGGAATAGACCACAGGTTTTCAAGGAGCTGTACTATAGGGCACCACCTGACCTGTCTAGGAAACAGAATCGTGCCTTCAGCATTCCAAAGATGTGCTCGATAATGTTGCACATGCTAGCATGTGCCTCATTGTACCATTCCAGTGCCGGGGATGATGGTTGCCAGTAGGGGATGAGCAGCCAGGGCTTCAGTGGGTATGCACTGTCCACTGTCTGAAGAAAGACATGGTTAGTGCTATGCTATTCTGTGGTGTGCCCCTTGCATGTCCCTGGCACCCACGCCACCATGCACACCCTGCCCACCCCCATCCCCAGGTCTGCTATGCCCATCGCCCCTTGCCCATGCCATACTTACCCACTAGGTGGCCCGTGGGGATGTCCCCATGTTCAGACCTGTGGCACAGCACAAAGCTGTGCCAGATGAATGCGTCATGTGCACTCTCAGGGTGTGTGGCGCAGACATTGATGATGTGCCCCATGGCATCACGCGCCACCTGGCAGTTGATGCTCGGGCTCCCCTTCCTGTTGATGTATGCCATGCCCTTGGGGCCAGTTGGCATGCAGATGCCCACATGGGTGCAGTCAATGGCCTCAATCACACCGGGCATGCATGCCACCCTGTGGAAGTTCTGCATGTTTGCTGTACGCTTCGCCTGTGTGCTAGGAAAATGGATGAATTTTGAAGCATGTGGCAGCAGAGCATTGAGGAACTGTTTGAGGAGGTGGGATGTGGCAGACTAGGTGATGCCCGTGGTGTCCCCTGTTGGTCATTGGAAGGTGCCCATGGTGAGCAGGCACATAACGGTGGTCACCTTCATCTCCCCAGACATGATGTGGCTCCATCTGGTGGGTGCCTGCATCTCTGCACTGCACAGCTCACAAAGTTGCCTCAGAATGGCCCTGTTCAGGTGGCACTGGCCCACAATCCCTGTGTCACTAGAGTTTGAAAATGTGATGCCAGCACGGTACCACCTGTGTTGGGCATACCACCAATGGGCCTTTTGTCGGCTATATAGCTGTTTCTCCTGCCTCCTCACACCCCTCATTACCACCTTCATTAGGAATGTTGCACTCTCCATCACTCCTCCAGTCCAGTGTCCCCTTGGGTGGTTTGCTGCTGTCTGTGTGCCACACTGGTACACTGTTTTTTCTGTGTGTGTGTGTGTGTGTGTTTGTGTCTCTCTCTCTCTCTCTGCCCCTCTCTCCCTCTCCCATGCCACCTCTCTGTCTCTCTCCCTCTGTGTCTGTTCTTGTGTCTGTCTGTCTGTCTCTCTCACTATCTCTCTCTCTCTCACTCTTGGTGCAACTGCTGTCTGTGTGTTGGTACCCTGTGTTTATAGGAACAAGTCTGGTCGGTGCATATTCAGTTTGCTCCACACTTGTGCCATGGCTTCGTGGTTGAATATACCACTGCGTTGCATATTCATGGGAACACCCCCTGCACTTGCGCTGCATATATTATAGTTGTGCATTGGCACAATGGGTTTTATGTGCTTCATGGCTCCCGCTGAATATCGCCTCCTCATGATCTCCGCATTTCTGTAGTTGCATAACTCAGTTGCACCATGCACAACTGCTCTGAATATCCGGGCCATATTTGTTTTTTTAACATTGTGGTCTGAGTTCAATGGGGGGGCCACTAAACACCAGGGATTTAATTACTACACTGTGACCGGCGATCAGTGTGTGTGGGGCGGGAGACAATTAGACACCAAGGATTTGGGGGATTTGACATTTATTACTTCTTCTTGCTTTGTTTTTTTTTTTAAGAGCAATTTATACTTAATAAGCAAAACAAAAGCAAGGCAAAGTTACAAATGGCGAAGTGTCATTAAAATGGGCAACTTTGCAAACTGATTTTCAGAGGTGTATTTGGCCACTTTGCTGAAAATTCACCAGCTGCCAAACTGTGATGTCGCCAGCACCTAACCAGGGAACCACACCACTTAACATCAAAGATGCTAAATGAGTAACAAGAGTAAAGTAAAGGAAGGATACAGAATGCATAAACACATTTAAAGAGACAGATTCTAACAATCAAAAGCTAACAAAAAATAATGAATACCTCTGTTGTTTGAAACCTTGAAAGATGTGCTAGAAACAAAAGGAAAATTGACATGAAATTGAGAATGATGGCTACACTGGCAGACACAAGAGCTGCAAGGCCCAGCTAAAATGACAGTTCCCCTGATGAAGCATAATTGGATGTGAAATGTTGGGACTTACAATTAAAAAGAAATAAGAATGAGGAAATAAAAGAATTGAACTTTTTTCTTGTGTTATAAGCTCTTTTTGTTCAAGCAGCAAGCAAACAATACTTTTTCATTAATTACAAAACCATAATGAAAGCTGTTTTAAATTAAAATATCTTAGGGTAATAAAAACACTGGGCTAACCTTAAGGGAGCCATAGCCATAGCAGAGGCAACAAGCTTTTGTGTTAAGCAACTAAGCAAAACAAAGAGAAAGAAAATAACACTATGGTTCTCAAACGACATGCCCAGCAAGGTAAGAGAGAAAAAGTTAGCTTTCAGAAGGCACAAGGAAACACAGAGGGGGAAGATAGGGAACTGTATCTGAAAAAGCAGAGGGATGCAGGGAAAGCAGTCAGGAGTGCAAAGGCACAAATGGAGGAAAAAATAGCCCAGGAAATTAAGAAAGGAGACAAGACCTTTTCAGGTACATTAGTGAAAGAAAGAAGACGAAGGGTAAGATTGTGATGTTAAAAAGGAAGGGAGGAGCTGTGTGGAGGAGGACCTAGAAAAAGCAACAGTCCTGAACAAATATTTTTGTTCAGTATTCACAGAAGAAGGGGAGGAAGAAGAAGAAGGACCACTATTGGTCAATAGGAGCACCAGTAGGAGAAAGGTGGACACCAGCCTGTTTATGGAGGAAAGAGTCCTAAAGGAACTCGAGAATCAGAAAGGGGATAAGGCTATAGGAGAAGATGGGATACATCCTAGAATATTAAAAGAACTTAGAGAGGTGCTGGTAGCACCACTAACACCCCTATTCAACAAATCGATAGAGACAGGGGTGGTTCCTGGTGACTGGAGGAGGGCAAATGTAGTCCCTCCCACAAAAGTGGAAATAGGGAGGAGGCTGGCAACTACTGAGGAAATTAATTGAGTCACTGCTAAAGGAAAGGATTGAGATATTTCTTCAATCCAGCTGAGCACAGGATGCAAGGCAGCATGGATTCACAGCGGGAAGGTCTTGTCAACAAATCTGATAAATTTTTTTGATTGGGAGGTAGATCAGGAAGGGGATGTGGATATGGCCTCCCTAGATTTCAACAAGGCCTTCAACACCATCCTACATAGGAAGTTGATAAATACATTGGGCAGCCTGGGAATGAGCCCCAAGGTTGTAAACTCAGTCAGAAACTGTTTGAGTGGCAGGACACAGATGGTGGTGGTAAATGGCATTCAATCCGAGGAAAGAGGGGAGACCAGCAGGGTACCACAGTGATCAGTGCTGGGGCCAGTCCCCTTAAATGACTTCATAAGTGACATTGTAGAGGATCTGCAGCAGAAGGTACACCTCTTCGCAGACATAGAAACATAGAATTAGTCAGCAGATAAGGACTGCTAGGCCTATCCAGTCTGCCCATAAGTTCTGCATTTGCCTGATGGCTATAGATAATCCACTTGTGTTTGTTTCCATTACCCTTTTGGGACAGGGGCATGGACAACATTAAAATCTGCAACATGGTCAACACTCCAGTGAGGGGTGGAAAAAATGAGAAAGGACCTAAACATACTTGAAGAGTGGTTGAGAGTGTGAGCTAAGAGTCAATGCAAAGAAGTGTAAAATCATGCATTTAGGGCACAGAAATCAAAGAGAATAGTGCAAGATGGGGGGAGAGGTACTGACAGCCACCAATCAAGAAAGGGACCTGGGGGTAATCATATCTGATGACCTAAAGGTGAACAAACAATGTGAGAAGTCTATGGGGAGAGCCAGTGGGATGCTAGGTTGCATAGGGAGAGGTATTACCAGCAGAAAAAAAAGATGGCTATTCCACTGTACAGATCACTAGTGAGACCTCATCTGGAGTACTGTATCTATTTCTGGAGGCCACATCTCCAGAAGGACATGGACTAAATACAGGCAGTCCAGAAAAGGGCAAAATAAATGGTGCAGGGACTACACCAAAAGTCATATGAGGAAAGACTAGTGGACCTCAATATGTATTCCTTGGAGGAGAGGAGAGAGAGAGGGGCGATAAGATAGAGACATTCAAGTACCTTAGGAGTATAAACAAGGTACAGAAGGGCAGCATCTTTCAGAAAAGGAGTACAAGAACAAGGGGTCATGATATGAGGCTAGAGTGGGATAGGATCAGGGGCAAGAGGAAGTACTTTTTCACAGAAATAGTGGTGGATGTTTGAAGCAGCCTTCCTGTGGAGGTGGTGAGGAAACAAATGGTAGGGGAATTTGAGAATGTATGGGATAGACATAAGAGTACTCTTGCAATAGAAAAAAGAGGGTTAGACGCAGATCAACTAGCATCTGAGGTATTGCAGTAGGTAGGGAAAAGGGGTAGACTAGCTGGGCCTCACAGTCCTTATCTGCCACTTTCTATGTTTCTATGGTTCACTGTTGAGTCTAAGGATGCCAGAAATACCACACATTATTGGTAAACACAATATAATGCCATTTTTGCCAACTAATAAACAGTGCTGTTTTATATTAGTGTTGAGAGGACTTAAAAAGGTCCTTAACCTTATTATTAGGTTTAAGATTCAGGTCAGAGTCCTTATTAGTTCTGATTGGTTCTAATTAAAATCAGAACCTTTTGGAAATTGATGAAAATACCTAAAAATAATCATAGCTGCAGTGAAACATTGAAAATAAAGTATTTTTTCTTACCTGTGTGCCAGTCTCTTTCTATGCATTTGCCTGATGGCTTTATATAATCCACTTATATTTGTTTCCCTTACCCTTTTGGTCCAGGGGCATGGAGGTGCATCCGATTAAACACTTCTCAAGATCCCCATCCTGCCCCTGTAATTATGCATATTCCCAGTCACTCATATATAACACCCTACCCACCCCAGTATGCAGCAGACTCTTGATCCCCTTCCTGTCTAGTGACACCCATACTACCCTAGTACTTTATGCACATACACCCTGCCACAGTATGCACACTCCTACCGACTTCATCTGCCAATCCCCACCCTTTTCCAATACAAATAAATACCACTGTCCCTCCTCCCATCTGCAAAAGTGCTGTTTCCATTCATGAAATTCAGTGTTTTTTTCCCTTTTAATTTACAGAATTTACCTCATGAATCAACTGATTAAAGAGAAAAAAATGAAGTCTGCAAATTGAATTTCTGCCATCTTCTTTTCTATATACAGTATGTACATTTTTCCCTGCAATCCCATACTTTGTACTTTTTCACTGACGTCATGAATTTTGAAAATAGTGCACATTTTTTTTCTGCTGCATTTTGCAAAACTAGTAAAAGCGAAATTTGCAGAATCCACCGAACCAGGTCAAGTTGCACTATTCAACCATTAAAGCCCTTTTAAAGATGACAAATGACACTTTAGCCTTCAGTCCCCAGTTTGTCTCTAGTTGTAATCTTTATTCACCTCACAGTTGCTTTCAGTCTATTAAATCATTCATGATTGACCACTGTAAAAGGGCCGCTGGGGCATAACAAGAAACCCCCTCACCTGGAAAAAATGCTGCCTGAAGGGAAGATCACAAATCGTTGTCCACAATAGCATTTCCTCCTAGTCTAGTGGGCTGGCCCAAGGATCTGTCTTAGGGACATGCCTTTTCTCTCTGCTTGCAAATGACCTCTTAATCAATCATGCCAGCACACTATCATTAATCCTCCCTTCCCTTGGCATTGATGCATTCACCCAATGCAACCGCTGTCTCTCAATAGGCTGCTCGCTCCTGCGTTCTCTCAAAATTATACTACAGCACGGTTGCAAGCATCTACACCTGTAGATCTGCGGTTACATGAGAGTACACACAACTGGCAGTTGGAAGAGCCAAAGGGTGGGGGGGATAACACCTTTTTTTTGGTTTTGTTTTTTCCTTGTGGACAGTGGGTCTGCTGGGTTTGGTGTATATGAGGGGAGATTTTTGGTTTTAATTTAAGCCCATCTAAAAAGTGTGAAAAGCGTAGTGAGGTGGATCTGGTACACCTTCAGCACAAGTCCTGATTTACTCGTCCGCTGGACACTGAGAGATCTGAGGAGAAGTTCTGATTCCCATTGGATATGTCCATCTATCCTTACTTTAAATGGACTGTGTATGATTCTCTGTAAGATTATTTCAACAAACACTATAGTTAGGGGCAGAGCTTGCCATTCAAAATGGTGGCAGTCTAAACTGAGTGAAGAGATCGAGGGGGAACCAGCTTTAGACCATTCGACAGCACTGCATTTATCTGGAGGCAACTAATTACTTTGTTAAATTCCACTTTGCAAGGGCTACATTCCAATCCATTCCAATCAAAAATCCATCCAGTATAGATGGAGGGGGATCAAGATCAGATTTTCCCTGTTGGTACCACATTGCAGCCTTGGGCGTGGGCCAATTCTTGACTAAGCAGTGATCCCTAAGCCTGAAAGTTGAGCCTGCCAGTGGTCCACAGCTGGTGGAGGAACAATCGAAGAAGAGATGGCACACCAAACTCCCTCGCCACAGTACAATGAGATGGACAAGATCACGATGATGTTGAGACAAATATTAAAGGATACTGCAGAGCTGAAAGCCACCACAGCTAATACTTACACAGACTATCAAATGCTGGCTTCATGAGTTACAGGTGCAGAGAATGCCATCAAACAACATGAGACAATTCTGTATAGCCAACAGGGTCAACTCCGGGAACATGACTGGCAGATCCAGTATCTGATCTCAAAAACAGATGATTTGGAGAACTGTGCCCGAAGAAATAAATGTCAGGATTGTGGGCATACCTGAGGGCACTGAAAGATGGGACATGCTCATGTTTTTGAGATCTGCTTTACTCGACATACTCCAGCTGAATAACGGAACCCCACGAGAGCTAGAGCGGACCCACTGATCACTGGCATCTAGACCCAGACCGGGGGAATGGCCCTGGCCCTTTCTCTGTAAATTTTTGCGTTATCCAGTTAAAGAAGCATACCTCAGAGCAGCACTAGAGAGAGGAAACTTAATATGGGAAGGCCACCATGTGTAACTTTACCACGATTATTCCCTACAGCTTTCAAGAAAAAGATGGGCATATGCAGAGGTGAAACGCCAGCTTTTTAAGCTCAACATCCCCACATCTGTTAGATATCCTGCTCTCCTAAGAAATTACTTTAATGGCAAATATATTACTTTTAATGCCCATGGTGAAGTGGAACTCTTTCTGAGGGACAGCCAGGCAGAAGGGAGAGTGTCATGTCAGCTGCCATGTCTGCCATGTGGTGCTGATCTGCATGAAATGGAGACATCTAGCCCGGAGAATGCACACAAATCTCAGGATGCCACTCCCGAGAGGAGACAAGTAGAAATATGGCAATGTGTTTCCAAGGGAAGATCAAAAAGGAAAAATATGAATCTGCCAGAGAGAAGACTCTCCCCCCTAAGACCCAGGTCTAGGAGCAGGCAAAACCACTGGCAGCTCTCCGAAGCCAGTAGTAACTCCCCGAGTGACACATCTATTAAGGTTTCAAATCACACCATGGCATTTGGGGGAGCTGGCACCCTTCAAACTAAATTTGGCTGTCTATGTGGAACATTAACACTCCAGCGATGACCCTGTTGCACACTCTTCTATGGACTGGGCTCCCCTGTGCCAAGAATGGGTGGGCAACATCCAAGTGGTAAAAGAGGATGAACAGGGACAGTCTCTTCAGCCAGCACAAAAGAAGCAGTGAGAGGGTATTTGTGCCCTCCTGTTAATTTATGTGTCTGTCACACACAAGCACAGCTTCGGTGGGGTCCTCTCACAGTGAGTACTACCTTAAACACTGGTTTATCTGATCCTTCCTGTACTCTCCCTGTGATGCTGCTGATGAACCCTACTGCTCTAGAGGTGCAGATGCCTCCAGCCGTTGAGTTTACTGTTGGGGACATAAACAATAAAACTGGTCTAATTCTAATAGACATGGCCTAACTGTGCTTCTCTCCTAATAGCTCAGTGAATACTTCCTGAGGAAATTTAAAAGATAGTCATTGGTGATTAATGCTGCCCCCCAACCCCCGTGGCATCTGTGCATCTGTACAACCAGCTGCATCCTTGACTTGATAGAAGGCAGCATCAGTTATGGACTGTGCGGGATGCACTGAACACTGCTGATGATTGTCATGGGGGTTGGGAGGCAAACCTTCCCAAGCTTCTCAACAGCATTGTGGAGTTACTATCTACGTCACAGGAGCTTGGGGTCTGACACTACATTTTTTCTACATTAACAGGTACTCATATGGATGTTGTAACCCACTGAGCCGACTGTCATTTTGGATCTTTTGACATTTGCTAAGACTAAGATGCTAATATTTGCAGTTGCCCGACTACTCTTACCTTATTTTCCTTATGGATCAGTGCTCAGAGGCATTCCGCGGAGAGGAGGTAGGCACCAGTCCTGCTTCAATGTATATCCACATCCCTTACTGTTAGTTTAACGTAAGGTTAAAGTTAATAGCTTGTTAGTTCAATTTCTCATCTTAAGGCACGCATATTTTAATATGTCCTGCAAATCTGTCAGGAGAACAGGGGCTAGATTGGCTCCCTCCTTGTGGACTTCTACATATTCCCTCATCCACCCCAAACCCCATCTGCTTCGATGCATGGCCTGGAAGATGCTTAGTGAGCAGCACACGCATCGGAGTTTCTGATATGGTCGAATCCATACCTCATTTCTTCCTCTGTTCTCACAATGGTTTCAAAGTGAGGCTTGCCAGGTGACTCTGAGAGTGTATTGCTTGGTCTGTAGAACCTTTGTACATACTGTGGAGACAACACTTTTAGGGGTAAACAGCACTTACTAGACAAAACCCCTCTTTCAAGGGAGCTTCTTTTATAATGACCCTGTGGCTGCTACGTATGATAGGCTCTTGGATGGGGGCAAACGCATCGTATGCTTTATTTTATGGTCATCTGTACAGAGACTGCTTGACCCAGGAACTCTTATGTCTACAGTAGGCATTGGTACATTATCTGTCCACAACCTACTACCCCCCAGATCTGATGACTCCCTCTATTTTACTTCCTGCATTCAATGGTCGCTCCCAGACTGGGACAGGCATGGACATAGATCTCTGTCCTGTTTCATCACAACTCCCCCTCCCACTTATAAGAAGCAATCCCCCCCCTAGTACTCAAGGACATGGCATGGACAAACCTCCAGATAGTTGACAGTGTCCGTGGTTCCCCCAGTCCCAGTGGTATTACAATAAATCATACTTCCTTCTTTAGGCTGTGGACAAATTACAGAAGGAAGACTCATGGTATGCCATTACCCCCCACCCCAGGGAACTTCCTCACCCATGGGCACCTATGGGAGATGGGTGCCTGGTACAATGGGGACTTCGCCTCCCGGTAACAAGTAGGTTCTGATTGGTTTAAAGGTTTGCTGTTGAATATTACTGTTGTTTTTCTTATGAAAAATATGTGGTTGTTTATAGGGCCAAGGGATTCTAGGAATATACTCTTTTCTTCTGATGTCTGTAATGTATCAGTACTAGATATCCCACAGCCGCTTTTTCTCTGTGTTCTTTACTAGTTAAAAGAGCTAAAAAGATTCACAACCTGGAAATTACAGCAAGCAATGTCTTGTATGATAAGTTCAGTAAGATATGGGAAAGCTTGGGCAAAATATACAGAATTCAGCTTGTTGCATGGGTGAAGCAACCTCCTGATTCTGGGTTTCAGCCAAAGAACGTTAACCATTTGAAGCAGTTCATGCACCCTGTACTTAATTGTGGATAGGTCATCCATATTAACTGCCACCTCCTGGAATGTGAGGGGCATGAACTCACCTATTAAAAGGAAAAAAGTTCTCTCAAGGCTGAAGCAGTTAAAGACACAGGTAGCCTTTTTGCAAGAAACTAAACTGATCAGACCTGAAGCTAGTATACTAGCCAGAGAATGGGTAGGATGTAAAATCCACAGCTCATTAGGTAAGGCCAAAGGTATCTATTCTTTGCCACAAGAAATTAAACTGGACTCCCATGGAACAACAAACTGACACAAAGGGGAGATGGGTGACCATCAAGATGTCTACCTCCATGAGCCCAATCATTCTGGCCAATATTTATGCTCCAAAAGCTGACACCCCCTTTTTTTTTTAACTCTATCTCCCAACTCCTCCTGAACATAGCCTCTGATGGCTCAGACATTATCATGGGGGGGGTGACCTCAGTTTTACAATGGATTATATCCTGGCCAGGTCTAATTCAAAATCAGGGCCCCACATCAAATTACTCCAGTCCTTGAAGGAATTACTCTCCCAGGATAGTCTTGTAGACATATGGAGGCTACCTAATGCATTACCACAAACCCTAGTTGATCTGTAGCCCACCTATACTTTAGCAAAGCATTTGACACAGTCCCTCACAAAAAGATTAATAAACAGATTAGCCAGCCTGGGAGTGGGTCACAGGGTGGTAGCCTGGGTAAAACATTGGCTGGACAACAGAACACAGAGGGTAATAGTAAACGGAGTCCACAGTGAAGAAAGGGAGGTTACTAGTGGGGTACCACAGGGTTCAGTACTGCATCTGGTCTTTTTTAATGTCTTTATAAGTGACATTGCAGAGGGACTGGAAGGAAAAGTATGTCTCTTTGCAGACGACACAAAGATCTGCAACAGGGTTGATACCCAAGGTGGGGTGGAAAGGATGAGAAGGGATTTACTAGGTATTACTATTAGGTTATTATGGACAAAAGTAGGCCTAAGCCCATCAAGATTGTCCCCCACCTTGTGGGACATTAAATTATACTTCAAACCAGTTCCCCAATAGCCAACTGTCAAAACCAGATTTTAACTGGTTTATGTTGATACTGTTTACCAATTCCTGGGGAAGAGTGTTCCACAATTTTGCTGAACTTGACGAGGTTAGAGGAAAGGTCAAATGTTATGGCAGCTTAGATTCAATGCAAAGAAGTGCAAAGTAATGCACCAGGGAAACAAAAACCCAAGGGAAGACTACACAGTGGGGGGGGGGGGTGAGATACTGACAACAACGAAATTGGAAAAGGACCTAGGGATACTTATATCAGATGACCTAAAGGTGGGCAAGCAATGGAAGAAGGCAGTAAAGAGGGCTGCGGGGATACTGGGATGCATAGGGAGAGGCATCACCAGTAGAAAACAGGAAGTTGTTTTCCCTCTGTACAGACAGTTGGTAAGACGACATCTGGAGTACTGTGTGCAGTTCTGGGGACCTCATCTCCGCAAAGACATAGACAGGGTGGAGGCTATCCAGAGGAGGGCAACCAAAATGGTGCAGGGTCTGCACCAGAAGACATATGAAGAAAGACTAAAAGAGCTTAATATGTATTGCCTCGAGGAAAGGAGGGAGAGGGGAACATGATAGAAACTTTCAAGTACCTCAAGGGAATCAACAAAGTCCAAGAGGGTAGCATCTTTCAGAAAAAGAGATCTGCAAGAACAAGGGGGCACAACTTGAAAAGAGAGGAGGGAAGGCTCAAAGGTAATGTGAGGAATATTTTTTTCACGGAGAGGGTTGTAGATGCATGAAACAGCCTTCCTGAGGAGGTCGTGGAGTCAAAAACAGTGGGGGAATTCAAGAATGCATGGGATAGACATAAGGCAATTCTAGTGGGGGTAGGAGGAAGTAGCCTGTTGGTTAACTAAGATCTGCAGCTTATCCATTAGGTAGGGAAATGGGCAGACTAGGTGGGCCAAGCAGTCCTTATCTGCCATCAAATTCAATGCTTCTATGTTTCTATGTTTCTTACCCTCTCTTCCCTATTGCTAGAGTACACTTATGTCTATCTCATGCATTCTTGAATTCCCCTATTGTTTGTGTCCCCACTACTTCAGCAGGGAGGCTGTTTCAAGCATCCACTACTCTTTCTGTGAAAAAGTACTTCCTCCCGTTGCCCCTGAGTTTACCACCCTCCAGCCTTGTATCATGATCCCTTCTTCTTGTACGTCTTCTTTTCTGGAATATGCTATCCTTCTGTACCTTGTTTATACCCCTGATATACTTGAATGTCTATATCATATCCCCCGCTCTCTCCACTCCTCCAGGGAATACATATTGAGGGTCCTTTAGTCTTTCCTCATATGACTTGGTGAATTCCTTGCTCCATTTTTGTTGCCCTTCTCTGGACTGCCTCTTTTTTGTCTATATCCTTCTGGAGATGTGGCCTCCTGTACTGGACACAGTACTCCAGATGTGATCTCACTACTGATCGGTACAGTGGCATAACCAACTCCTTTTTTATGCTAGTGATACCTCTCCCTATGCACCCTAGCATCCCACTGGCTCTCCCCACAACCTTCTCGCATTGTTTGGTTACCTTTAGGTTATCAGATATGATTACCCCAGGTCCATTGTTTGACAGGTGGCATTCTGTACTCCCCCCTCCCCCATCTTGTACTCCTCCCTTGGATTTCTGTACCCCAGGTGCATGATTTTGCACTTCTTTGCATTGAATCTTAGCTGCCACACCGTTGAACACTCCTTATGCATGTTTAGGTCCTTTCTCATTTTTTCCACCCCTATGGAATTTTGACCATGTTGCAGATATTATTGTCATCTGCAAAGAGGCATACCTTCCCCTCCAGCCCCTCTGCAATGTCACTTATGAAGACATTAAAGAGGACTGGTACCAGCACAGATCCCTGTGGCACCCCACTGGTCACCTCCATCTCCTCAGATTAAATACCATTTACCACCACCACCCTCTGTGTCCTGTCACTCAATCAGTATCTGACCCAGTTTACCACCTTGGGGCCCACTCCCAGGCTGCCCAACTTATTTATCAACCTCCTATGTAGGACAGTGTTGAAGGCTTTGTTGAAATCTAGGTAGACCACATCCTCCACCCCTCCCCTACTGAACTCCCTGGTCACCCAGTCAATTAAATATATCAGATTTATTTGACAAGACATTCCCGCTGTAAATCCATGCTGTCTTGGATCCTGTGCTCAGCTGGATTCAATATCACAATCATTTCCTTTAACATTGACTCCATTAATTTTCCCACCAGTGAGGTCAGGCTTACTGGCCTGTAGTTGCCAGCCTCCTCCCTGTGCCCACTTTTGTAGAGAGGGACTACATTTGCCCTCCTCCAGTTCCCGGGAATCACTCCTGTCTCTATCAATTTGTTTAATAGGGCTGTTAGTGGTGCTGCCAGCACCTCTCTAAGTTATTTTAATATTCTGGGATGTATCCCATCTGGCCCCATAGTATTGTCCCCTTTCAGATTCTTGAGTTCCTTTAGGACTCTTTCTTCTGTAAATAGGCTGGTGTCCACCTCTCTCCCACTGGTGTGCCCATCCCTCAATAGTGGCCCTTCTCCTTCCCCTTCTTTGAATAAAAATATTTGTTCAAGATAGTTGCTTTGTCTAGGTCCCCCTCTGCACACCTCCTTTCTTCCCTTTTTAACTTCACAATCCCACCCCTGATCTTCTTTCTATCACTAATGTACCTGAAAAAGGTATTTTTTTTCTTTCTTAATTGCCTGGGCTATTTTTTTCCTCAGTTTGCACCATTGCTCTCCTGACTGCTTTCCTCACCTCCCTCTGCTTTTCCAGATACAGTTCTCTGTCTTTCCTCCTCTGGGTTTCCTTGTACCTCCTGAAAGCTAACATTTTCTCTTTTATCTTTCTGGCAACATCCTTTGAGAACCACAGTGTTTTTTTCTTCCTCTTTGTTTTTACTTACTTGCCTAACACAAAGGCTTGTTGCCTATATTATGGCTCCCTTAACATTAGCCCATTGCTTCTCTACACCCCCCTTCTTCTTTCTCTGCCAGTGCTTCCTTGTGTTTTGACTCCTCCATGGTTCTCACATTGAACCACATTGTACAATGATCACTGGATCCCAAGTTGCTACGTGCCATTACATCAGTGACTCAGTCCCCATTAGTGAGTACCTGGTCCAATATTACTCTCTTTCTGGAGGGCTCTGCCTCAAGTTGCTTGAGGCACACCCCCTGCGGGGCATCCAGGATGCTCTGCTCCTGGCCATGGCAGTAGTCTGGATGCTCCAATCCACATAGGGCAGATTGAAGTATCCCACTACCAGCACTTCACCTTTGGCTGTCATTTTGTGGATAGCTTCCACTAGTACCCCATCCATCTCCTCCCTTCATGCTGGAGGTCTGTAGATCACTCCTGTGAAAATGGCAGTGCCATTTCCAGTCTCCAGGGTGACCCACAGTTAGAGATGTTTCAAAATTATATTTTGCCAGTGAAATTCCTGCAAAATCATCAATTTTGCCACACAAAATATTTAACGAAATTCACCCATTATGCAAAATATTTCGCAGGGGGCAAAATGCAGAATTGTGCCCACAAAATGCAAAATTTCACCGGAAAAGTGGTGAAAGGTAGCTGGTAAAAAGTGAATTTCACTGTTTCGTGAGCAAAATTTCACCTTTGCAGGCTATAATTTGACATTCCGCAGGCAAAATTCCAAATTTTGCTTCTGTTAAAAATTTCACGAAATAGGCAAATTTCACGAAATATTTTGCATAATGAAATTTGCCAATTTCACACATCTCTACCCAAAGTGCCTCTGCTTCCACCTGCATTCCCTTTTCTTCAGTTGCTTTAATTCCCTCCTAACGTAAATAGCCACCCCTCCACCCTTTTTTCTCACAATGTCTTTTCTAAATAGAATGTAACCTGGTATGGCTAAGATGTCCAAATCACTCCCCACCCCCCACTGCGGCACTCACAATTGATTTGTAAAAGACCTTTGACTCCGTAGAATGGGAGTACCTGTTCAAGATCCTATGTCAGTGGGGTACTGGCCCATTCTTCCTCAGCTGTGTGCAAACACTATGTGTGATGCCCACAGCAAGAGTCCTCATGAACAGTGTTCTCTCCAACCCCTTTCCACTTGCAAGAGACATGAGACAGGGTGTCCACTCTCTAAGCTCCATTTCCTACTGGCTATTGAACCCCTCACTGCTGCACTGAGAGTGAAGCCAGACATAGCTGGTATTCATGTGGGAGCACATGAGTATAAGTTGCTTTCATATGGCGATGACCTACTTATTGCTCTTGGTGAAGCCTCCAAAGCGATCACCCCTCTCTGCCATACCCTTGATATGTTCATGAGTATGTCTGGCCTTAAAGTCAATCACAGCTAATCAGAAGTCCTGGCACTTAACAGCTTTTGTACTGCTGCCATGTTCCAATACACCAGCTGGAAATGGACCAGTGCAGGCATTACTTAGGCATCCACATCACTCCAGCTATACTGGACCTCTGCAAAGCAAATTTCTTCCCCTTACTATCTACCCTTGCAGCAGACATCAGCATGTGGCAGGCATTACATCTTCCCCTTACTGAAAGAATCGTGGCTCTCAAAATGATGTTTGCACCTAAGGTTCTTTATCTCCTGCCCCATCTACCTATCTGCATATGGGACAAGTGGATCGCTCTCCTATACAAACTTATGGGGCAGTTCATGTGAGAGGGAAATCCCCCCCATATCAGATGACCCAAACTTAGGAGACACTAGAAGAAAGGTGAGTGGGGCCTGTACAACTTTGGGGATTACAGTATCTCCTTTGTGATGGCTCAGGTGCTGCAATGGCTCCCAGCAGTGGGAACAAACTTACCCCAGTGGGTCTCTATAGAAGGACACCATGCAGAGGCCATATCCCCTTTGTTCCTCATTTACACAAAATCTCCCCCAAATATCTTCAGAATCTACACTATTGCAATATCTCTAATCTACTGGTGGAAAATTAAAAAGGCCCTGGGTGTCAACACTGTGTCTGTCCTCCTGGCTCCCCATGGAACAATTCGATGCTCACAGTGGCTAGAACCCGGATTTATTGGCCTGCATGGCAAAAGGTTTGGATCCAAACTGTGCAGGACCTTTGTACCTGAGGCACTCCATCACTCAGATTGCTCCAGGATCTGTGCCATGAGTTCCAGCTCCCTCACAAAGACTTTTGGAGATATCTCCAGATTAGGGCTGCCATCTCACTGTAGCTAGCACATATGCAGCACATATCCACAACTGCAGAAAGACCACTAGCTGAGGACCTACCAACATGGGTCAAGCTTAAGAGAGGAAGGGCTGGACATATATGCAGATGTCTCAGGGATAAAGAACCTGACCCTACCTACCACTGTACAGAATAATGGGAGAAAGGACTAAACATTGTTATTCAGGACACATATCCACAGGCATGCTGGTCCACAGCCCACACTGCTTGTAGAGACACAAAAGCCCAACTAATCCAGCTGAAGATCCTGTATCTCACTGATACAGAACCCCATAGTTCTTATTCCAGTGGGGGATCTGACAATAAGTGTTGGAGGTGCAACAACAGCACTGGTTGCTAATCCCACATACTATGGTCCTGCCCTCTGATCCAACCATTCTGGAACCAAATTTCTCAATACTGTCAACAGATACCGCCCCCATTTTGTGTCATGGATGAGCCATTTGATCTCCTAGGCCTAGTACGGCCCCTTCACCATGGACATACCCACCTTGAGGAAAAGTGGTTTGATAGCAGCAAAACAACTGTTACTTAGGAAGTGGTGCTCAACTATCATACCCACATTCGATGAGTGGCTACAATCCTTTAGCCAATTAGCTATGCTAGAGCATCTCTCCTTTGTCACCATAGGCAGAGCATAAACCTACAAAGATATGTGGGTCCCTTCCTATGCCTTCTAGACCCGAATGGATAACCTGACCTTTGTATGTCCCCCGCTGGATCAGGATAGGGATACTAGAAGTAAGATGCTAAAATATTCAATTCAGTTACAAAACTGGGACCAGCACTCTCCTTGATTGGATACACTCTAACTGGCCTGCTCACATCTCCAATAATACTGTTCTCTCTGATTCATTGTGAGACCACTTCCCTCTTACATGTACTTAGACCTACAATTTTGGCAAACCACCCCCAGAACTATAACAAATCGTGTACTACTAAAAGTTCACCTTGCCCTGCTATCAGTGGATAACCAGTGCACAGGCTGGTCAGACCTCTATGAAGCCAATGATGTGGATACAGCCCTGGACCACTTCATAAATAAATTTAACACTGTCTGTGACAAGCATGCCCCGATATAGACTAGAAACAAAAAAGGAGATTGCAACCCCTGGATCACCAGACATCTTGAATAGAAATGTAGTGAATTTAAATTCTGATGGCAAAGTGCCCATGAAGTGGGCACCTTGCATTGGCACTTCGCTACATGGAATGACCTATAGGAAAGGCTCACTTCACCTTGTGATTATTACTTCGTGTTGTCATTCCACCTTAACGCAAAGTAAGGTGGAGTGACAACAATATTGGCAGCACCCTACACACACAGTCACAAGAATTAATGTGCATCCCCAAAGTGCTACTGTCTTGTGTCCAGACAACTCCCTAGTGCTGATGAAGTGAAATGAAAGTGTAACAAGAAATGCAAAGTCTCCCAGAATTAGTGGCACACTCAGTCATGTGCGCAGAGGTCTCACACAGAGACGCCAAAATTAATGTGCATCCCCAAAATGCTACTGTCTTGTGTCCAGAAAATTCCCCAGTGCTGGTGAAGTGAAATGAGAGCATAACAAGAAATTCAGTCTCCCAGAATTAATGGTGCACTGCAAATGCACAGACAGATTAAGATTGCGCTGCGCACTCAAGAGATGCATACGAAAAGGCACAACAACACCTAACCAGTGCTCACAAGTCAAAAATCCAAATCTGGAAAAGAATACCTTTTGCCAGTTGGGGGATTAGTGCATGGCAGTAATAAACCACTACCAGTAAAGATATCACAAAGCAGTAGAAAAAATTCATGCAGGTGTAGTGGATAGCAGGCTCACACTGCTGCAATTACTCTGTGGCACAATAAAAGATGTCTGATTTAATGGCATGCATTGCACACACACACACACATACTAAAAGTAATGCATAGAAAATTAAAAACCTTTAGTAATATAACCAAATGTTTTAAACTGGCAAATTATACACTGCTGCACCACAACAATCAGCAAAAAAATGTCAAGAATTGCTGAAAATATTACTGTGTGGAAATATAAGAAAACACAGAAGGATCAGGACAGAGAACTTTATCAGTTATAGCAGAAAGAGGCAGGTAATGCAGTCAGAATAGCAAAGGCCCAAGCCAAGGAGAGGATAGCTAACTCTGTTAAGAAGGGGGATAAGACCTTTAATAGGTACATTAGGGAGTGAAGAAAGACCAAAGAAGGGATATTGAGGCTTAATAAAGGGGAGGGAATGTGGGCAGAAGGTGACAGTGAAAAAACAGGGATACTGAATGAATATTTCTGCTCAGTATTCATAAAGGAAGAGGAGGGAGAGGTACCTAAACCAAACAAGAGAAACACTCTGAAGACGGGGGTAGAAACCAGTCCATTTACAGAAGAAAGGGTTCTGAAGAACTAATAAAATTGAAGGTGGACAAACCAATGGGGCCTGATGGGTTTCACCCAAGAATTCCAAAAAGAACTAAGGGTAGAACTAGTGACACCGCTTAACTACTCTTTAACAAATCATGGGAGGATGGGGTGGTACCTGAGGACTGGAGGAGGGCAGATGTGATTCTCTCTCACAAAGTGGGAGCAGGACAGAGGCAGGAAACTACAGACCAGTTAGTTTGACCTCAGTGGTAGGGAAAATGATGGAATCACTTCTGAAGGAAAGAATTGTTTAGTACCTAGAGGCTAGTGGGACACAGGACTCAAGGCAGCATGGATTCATGATGGGAAGATCATGTCAGACAAATCTAATAGAGTTCTTTGACTGGGTGACCAAAGTTGTAAAACCAGGGAGGGGCTGTGTACATGGCCTACCTAGATTTTAGCAAGGCATTTGATACAGTCCCACACAAAAGATTAATACACAAGTTAGCCAGCCTTGGAGTGGATCCCAAGGTGGTAGTCTGGATAAAAAATTGGCTAGATAACAGGATGTAAAGGGTAGTAGTAAACAGAGTCCACAGTAAAGAAAGGAGGGTTACTAGCGGGGTACTGCAGGGTTCAGTACTGGGACCGGTCCTTTTTAATGTCTTTATAATTGACATTGCAGATGAACTGGAAAGAAAAGTATGTCTCTTTGCAAATGACACAAAGATCTGCAACAGGGTTGATGTACAAGATGGAGTGGAAAGGATGAGAAGGGACTTGGCAAGGTTGGAGAAATGGTCAGATGTATGGCAGCTCAGATTCAATGTAAAGAATGCAAGGTAATTTGCATGGGAAACAAAATCTCAGGGAAAGAGTACACAATGGGGGGGGTGAGATACTGACAAAAGTAAAAAATGGAAAGGGACCTGGGAGTAATTATATCAGATGACCTAAAGGTGGGCAAGCAATGTGAGAAGGCAGTAAGGAAGGCTACTGGGATGCATAAGGAGAGGCATCAATAGTAGGAAGTAGTTATCCCTCTGTACAGACAGTTGGTGAGACCCCATCTGGAGTACTGTGTGCAGTTCTGGAGACCCCATCTCTGCAAAGACATAGACAGAGTGGAGAATGTCCAGAGGAGGGCAACCAAAATGGTGCAGGGTCTGCACCAGAAGACATACGAAGAAAGACTAAAGGAGCTTAATATGTATACCCTTGAGGAAAGAAGAGAGAGAGGGGACATGATAGAAACTTTCAAGTACCTCAAGGGAATCAACAAAGTCCAAGAGGGTAGCATCTTTCAGAAAAAGAGATGTGCAAGAGCAAGGGGGCACAATTTGAAGATAGAGGAGGGACGGCTCAGAGGTAATGTGAGGAAGTATTTTTCATGGAGAGGGTTATGGATGCATGGAACAGCCTCCCTGGGGAGGTCATGGAGTCAAGAACAGTGGGGGAAATCAAGAATGCATGGGACAGACATAAGGCAGTCCTAGTGGGGGGGTAGGAGGAGGAAGTAAGCTGTTGGTTAACTAAGATCTGCAGCTTATCTGTTAGGTAGGAAAATGGGCAGACTAGGTGGGACAGGTGGTCCTTATCTGCTATCAAAGTCTATGTTTCTACAGTATGTTTCTATTAACAGTTATACAAGAAAAATATAACCAAAACAGAAAGACTGTCTTTTCCCCCCAGTTAATGTACCTACACCACAAATACACCCCTCCCCCAAAGCACACTTCACAGTACACAGACTGACTGTTCTAAATTAACATTCAAAATCCACATGCAGCAATAAACACTTGATGATGTGAGCACAGAAGAGTTTTCTACAATTAATGTACAACATTTTGAGCAAAAAAATTACTCAAAAAGGCATTTTAAACAGCTTTTAGAGGTTTTGAATGGCAGAGCTCTGAGAGCACACTGTCTCCAGCTACCACTACACACACACTACCCAGGCCATAACTGAGGCTGTGCAGAACAATCTAAAGCCCCTGTGAACTGTAATCCCATAAATCACTTCAGAATTTCATTTGGAGCTCAATTACAAGGCAAAGTGAGGTGAATTACATTGATTTCAATGTATTTCACCTTACAATTGGTGAAGTGATTTGGGGAAGGTGAAATAACGCAAAGTCATTGGTTTCAATGGACTTCACGCTTCTCTTTATGATGCGAAGTACTCCACTTCACATTGTGGAGTACTCCACGGATTCTGCGTTACTCCATGAATCACTTCGCAGACCGAATTGTGGCCACTTCACCCACCACTGCTTACAGTACTGTAACTGACATGCTGTACAGGAAGAAACATGAATGCTTATGGCTGTACTTCCCTGATGAGCTGAGCCTGTATCATAAAACTTCACAATTTAAAAACTCTTATTAATGAGTACAGTGGTGGTGATTGGGTGAAGCCTGGAGAGATACTACAAAAGAGGCTTACAATACATGCAAGTAACTAGTAAAAAAAATAATTTTGTGATTCGTGATGTGATCATGAATCATGATTTGTGACTGTATTTGTGACCGTGATGATGAAGAACGTGATTCAGTATGAGATAACAAATATGAAACTGTATGGGAATGCCAATGCCTACATCTGTACTTCCCCGATGAGCTGTAGCACAAAATTCCCCAATTTAAAAACTCTTACTAATGAGTACAGTGGTGGGGTGGTGAAGCCAAGAAAGATACTTTAAAACAGGATTACAATACATCCAAGTAACTAGTGAAAAAATTAATTTTGTGATTCGTGACGTGATCGTGAATCGTGACTGCATTTGTGACCATGAAGATGAAGAACGTGATTTGTATCATGAGTGACTTGTGATGATGGCCCTGACTTAAAAACGCATATTAATGAGTACAATATTCATGAAGAGATATGCACCACACCAGTCCAGTACTCTGAAAGGAAGCCAAAGAAACAACTGTGACTTAAGTTACAGATGGAGATTGGGCCCTAAAGAGATGCAAATGCACAGACTGATAAGGATTGCGTTGCACACTGAAGAGATGCAGACACAAAGGCGCAACACCTAACCAGTGCTCACCATCAGAAATTCAAATCTGGAAAAGAATACCTTTGCCGGGTGGGGTGGGCTGCAGGAGGGGGGCCTGTGTACTGCAGTAACAGTCACTAGTACTAGTACCAGTAAAGATACCACAAAGAAGAAGTACAAAAATCATGCAGCTGCAGTGGATAGCAGGTTCACATTGCTGAAATGACTATGTGGCACAATAAAAGGTGTCTGATTTGATGACACACATCACACACACACACACTCACACACACACTAAGTAATGCATAGCAAATTGAAAACTTCAGTAATATAACCACGTATTTTAAACTAACTAAAATTATGCACTGCTGCACCACAACAATCAGCAAAAAAATGTCAAGAATTATTGAAAATATTACTGTGTGTACATTAACACAGTTATACAAGAAAAATATCACCAAAACAGAAAGAACTGCCTTTTTCTCCAAGTTAATCTACCTACACCACTGATATGCCCCTCCCCAAAGTACACTTCCACTGTCTCTCAGTACACAGACTGAATGTTGTACATTAACATTCAAAATCCATACACAAACAATAAACGCTCGATGATATGAGCACAGAAGGGTTTCCTACAATCGATGAACTAAAGTATGAGCAAAACAAATTACTCAAAAAGGCTTTTTTGACAGCTTTGAGAAGGTTTGAATCAGAGAGCTCTCAGAGCAGACTGTCTCCTACAGCTTCCTACACACACTACCCCAAACTGAGACTGTGCAGAACAATCTAGAGCCCATGTGACCTGAAATCCCATGAATCGCTGCAAAATTCACCTTTGGAGCTTAAAAACAAGGCAAAATGAGGTGAAGTACATTGTTTTCAATGTACTTCACCTTAAAATTGGTGGAGTAGTGGTTTGGGAAGGTGGAGTGATGCAAAGTCATTGTTTTCAATGGACTTCACATTACCCATTATAATGCACAGTACACCACTTTGCGTTGCAGAGCACTTTGCAAATTCACCTTCACTCCACTAATCACTTTGAGGAGTGAATTGAGGCCTCTTCACCCACCACTACTCTTGAATCAGCTCCATGCCAGAGACCACCTATGGCAGAAATCAAGAGCACATGGTACCACTGCTAGCATCCAGAGGTATAAAAAAGCTTGTAATGAATGCATGAAAGCCATCTGACTCTCCAAAAGCAAATTCTACAAGGAAGCCCTCTCCAGCTCCTGAAATAACAGCAGGTCATTCTGAGACAACCTCAATGACATAACCGACAAGGATACCAAAACTGTCCCGTCAATACTCATGGTTGACAGCGCACCATCCTTGGACCATCTTCACATAGCAAACGCACTTAACAACACATTCACAGACCTAAGCAGTGTACTACCATTGGACTACTTTAATCCCCCAATCCTGGTTGATCATAATGCGACCCAGCAACCATCTTCTAACAGATCACTCTTCTACTTTAAAGAAGTCTCAGAAGCTGAAGCTAGAGAGTACAGTGAAGCCCACCAGCATGAAGCACAGTGTGATACGTTTATTGCATGACAAAAGGGATTAACTCCCATTCAAACTGCATTGTTTACTGTGGTAACTCTACTGCAGAATTCTGCAGCCCTGCATTTCATCCTGGTGGGCTTTGCTGTACCTGGAGAAGGCTCTGGGGAAATCATGACACAGTGGGGGTACCCTGGACCTTAAATTTGTCAACCTGACCCTGGCAGAAGTCCTTGGCCCACTCACTAAAATAATCAACATCTCCCTATGCCTCTCACAGTTCCCCCAGCGATGGAAATCAGCAACAGTAACCCCAGTGCACAAAGGTGGGGACCGGACTCTGCACAACAACTACTGGCCTATCTCCATACTACCCCCTTCCCCGAAGCTCTAGAGCAGATTGTGGCAGATCAGCTTGTCAAGCACCTGAATCAGTAACAACTCTTCTTTTCTGAACAACACATCTTCTGATCTGGACACTGTACCATCATGGCCTAACTTGAATTTAATGGTTTCATTCGCCACTCACTAGGCCAAGGTCTTCTGGTAGGGGCAACTTTCATCGACCTATCAAAGCATTTGATACAGTACACCATGAGCTATTTCTGGAGCAATTGTCTGCCACTGGTCTCGCTCCAGAATCTGTACACTGGTTCAACAGTTACCTTCACAACCACTCCCAAAAGGTCAGGACTGATGATATCATTTCCAATAGCAGACCAGTCCATTTTGGGGTCCCACAGGGGTCAGTTATGGGACCCCTACTATTCAGCTTATTCCTAAACCCGCTGCCGGCCACCTGCCCGAGCAGAATACTCCTATATATACTGGTGATGCGGTCATATTCACAAGCAACCCTTATCCCAAACAGCTGGCGGTAAATCTCCAAAGATGGTTTTCTTCCACTGAAAAATGGTTTAAGAAGTACAGGCTAGTCATTAACTGCAAAAAAACAAAGACAATGATGTACTCCAGCTCCCAAAGCAAGTTCAAGACCTTCTCCCTTGTAATCATGAATGACTGCAGAGACACTCTGAAGCATGTCAAGCAGTTCAGGTACCTGGGCATCACAATCGACTCCACACTGTTGTATGTCCAACACATAGACAGTGCAGCTAGGGTGATCAACACAAGAACAGGGATTCTTTACCATCACAATCACTGTTCAACATATGAAGCACTGAACCTGGATATCAACAGTTCAATAGTCTCCCTCATTGACTAAGGCCTGGCTATTTATGGGTGAGCAACTGACACGGCCCTGCACTGCATCTTCATTGCACTAAACAAGGCATGCCGCCTTCTCACAGGTTCTGCAAGACTCACGCACTCCTGTGATCTCTACACCTGGGCAGAATGGCTCCAACTGAAGGATAGAATAAAATACCAATCCTGCCTCCTCATCAGAAAGGCTCTCTCAATCAATTACCTTTCATAGGTAGAGTCAAGCAAAAATGGACAATAAGTCTGTGATGCTTGCCAAGTATGTTACTCAAAACAAAATTTCACGTCGTCTGTGATGGCTAGGTCTAAGCTAGATTTGAAAGAATCCATATCAGGGCAATTTACTACAGCAAGTGTGAGATTATTCCATGTTTGGACAACTCTGTTACTAAACCAATTTTTTTCTTTGCAGTGTATTCCATTTAGCCAGAACTAGTTGTTTATTATGTTTTCTAGTACTTGTTCTGTATTCACAAGGTATAATCCCCAGATCATCCCAGAGGGTTGGATCAGTTGTAGCTTTGAAAAGGAGGCAGATATCCCCTCTAAGACTCCTGTAGCGGAGCATGTACATATTTAGTAATACAGTATAAGTCTATCCTTATAGGTCATATTACTCATCCCAACAATGGCCTTAGTGGCCCTATATTTGCCCCCTTCAAGCCTTGGAATATCTTCTTGAATATAAGGTGACCAAACCTGGATGCAATACTCTAAGTGGGGTCTGATACAGTGGGAGAATTGCCTCCCCTTTTCTGCTAAAAATGTGTCTAAGGATACAGTTTAGTATTTGGTTGGCTTTTTTGATTTGGGTACTACAATGAGATCTAAATTTCAAATCAGGAGTGACAATTATTCCCAAATCTTTTTCTTGGTGAGTTACTGTAAGATCATTGTTCCCTAGTTTATATACATAATGCTTATTATGTGTTCCGAGGTGCATAACATTTATTAGTATTTAAGAGTAATTTACTACAGTCTGTCCATTTGAGAATTCCATCGAGGGCTAGGTGGACAGCAACATAATTTTCAGGGCCATTAACCACAGTACTTAACTGACAATTGTCCACAAATTTCAAAATCCATATTTTGGGTACATCAATTTCTAGTGAAGCAATGTAGATATTGAAGAGGCAGGGGCCCAAAACAGACCACTGAGGGACCCCACTAGTGACCGATGCCCAATCAGATAAAACTCCATTGATGGATACCCTCTGTTTCCTTTCCCCAAGCCAACCAGTAATCCAATTTAGGATGTTGGTATTTAGTTTGTAGGATGCGAGGATATCGATTAGCTCTATATGTGAAAGCTTGTCAGAAGCCTTGGCAAAATCTAAGAACACTATGTCAGTAGGGGCCAGAACCTCCTAACCCTGCACTCAAGCACCTGACTCCCAATAAACTCCACCACTCAGATCTACAAAGTACCTAGATGCTACACTGCCTTGGCATAATGTGCTTTCTGCTATTGTGCTCCTCTCTGGACCAATGCCTTACCACCTGACATTACTGGTGCTGCAACTATTGGCTCATTCAAATGCAAACTTCGGCAGCACCTTATTACAACCAGCAACTGTGGCTGCTACCATTAGCACCCTCTTTTTTTATCATATAAGATTTTATTGAGTTTTGAGTTATCGTGTTATACAGTTTACAGCAGATGATGTACATCCAGGTTCAAACATAGATATACATATGCATACATAGAAGTTGTGCCTGATACAAATACCATAATTTCTCAAGTTTGGTTTGGGCTGGAAGTGCTATAAAACAGTTAATTCCAGTATACAATAATAGCCATATCTAAACAGTCAAATGCTTACACCTTCTAGGGCAAAAGTTAGGGGGGAGGATTTGCAGGTGGAGGAGGAAGTTTACAAAGATCAGAATGCAGGTATGGTTCCCATTTGGAGAAACAGTACGTTAGATTTTCCCCTTGTATGTATGATAACCGCTCAGAGATAGACAGTCTTGCAAGAGATGCATGCCATGCCTTCCTTATGGATAGGACTATTTGGCACCAATGCAGGAGTAGGAGGCGTTTAGCTTCTAAGAAGGCTGAAAGGGTCCAATCTTGAAGGGGTTTGGGGAGGCATGACAGAGAGGTGGCATCCCGCAGCAGTAATTTAGGGTCATTAAAGGCTACAGGTGTCTTGACCATTTTAGACAGATTCGAGGCTATCATGTTCCAAAAGTGTGTAAGATGGGGACATGTCCAAAGGATATGCAAAAGGTGAGCATTGGGTTGTGAACATCTCTAACAAGTAGTATGGTTTAACAAGCCATGGGCCTGTAAGACCACTGGGGTGCAATGCCAAAGTAGCAAGATCTTTAGATGAAGAAATTGACTTTTTGTATCCCCATTGTACCCATTGGGCATTCTTAAGGAACGAGTCCCACTGGTTCTGCAAGATAGGGGATGCCAGGTATAATCCCCAGCATTGTTTACATGTCTGTGTAGCTGGTGGTTGTGTATCTCTCCATGTTGTATAGAAGCACCCAAGCAGGCTTTTAGATGTAGGGTGTTTGTGCAATGTATTCAGCCACTGCCAAGGTGTAACCAGGCATTGGCTGTTAAGGAGGGGCAGCAGGATGCTACGAATTTGGAGATATCTCCAAAAGTCTTTTTGGTGAGAGAAAATTTGGCTTGAAGTTGTGCAAAGGACAACATATGTTGTGCCCCCTGCTAGCATAGATCCTGGGCTATGTGTATTCCACATCTCTGCCAGGTGGGCCAATGGAATGAGATTCCTTCAGTTTTAAATAGGGAATTATGCCAGAGTGGGGCATATCTGAGTGGGGGTGGACAAGCCTGTCTCAGCGTGTTCGTTTAGAGTTTAAGTGTTTTCCATGCCGTGATTGTACTGCTGATCACGGGAGGTAAGAAGTGTGGCAGGGGGAATTAAACATAAGAAGAGAAAAGAGAGGTATACCACCTACCATGTCTGATTCCAGTTGTACCCAGGTTGGAGGGCCCATTGGGTTGGGTATGAACCATTTTGTTGCATGCACTGCCATACATGCTAAATAGTAGCCCTGAAGCCAGGAACATTTAGGCCTCCGTGCGACCAATGCGCAGTCATTTATTGTTTGCTCCTTCTAGGTGGTTTATTATCCCAGAGGAAAGCCAAGATTTGATGTTCTATTAAAGCCAACAGTTTGGGAGAGAATGAGAGGGATATATTATTGAAAAGGCAAAGGAGACAGGGGAACAAGAGCATGCGAACAGCAGCCACCCGGCCAGGGAGAGAGAGCTGCAATTTACACCATCTCTCTATCTCTGTTGTGAGTTGAGTGAGTAGAGGAGAGAAGTTGGCAGATTCAAGTGCCGACCAATTGGGGAGTTGAATACCGAGGTAGGTGAAGCCTTGTTGTGCCCATGCAAGGTTAGTGTTTTGCAGACAGGCATTTGTGCTTCCTGGGTTAAGAGGGGCTACTGTCATTTTTTTAATGTTAACCTTTAGGCCAGATAATGTAGCAAAGTCCAGCAGAACTTTAAGGATGGCAGGAATCGACTGGGTGGGATTGGACAGCGTCAGGAGGAGATAATCTGCATATGCTGCCATTAGGTATGAGTGCTCTGTAACTTGATTACCATATATCTGGGGAGATGATATCAGAACCTGGACCAGAGGGTCCAAGACTATTAGGAAGAGGAGTGTAGAAAGAGGGCAGCCTTGCCTTGTACCTCTGTTAAGAGAGAAAGGAGAAGATATGTCACTATTAGAAAGAATGCACACTGTGGAGGAGTGGTATAGTGTCTGGATCCAATGTCAAAATTGAGCTCCAAAACTATAGATGTTAAGTACTTCATGGAGATATGGCCATTCTATGGAATCAAAAGCCTTGGAAAAATCTATGACCATGGCTGCCATAGGGAGTGCCGACCTAGCTGCAAACCATTTAAGGTTAAGTAAAAGTCTGGTATTGTCGGTTCCCGACTTACCTTGCATAAAACCTCCTTGTGCAGGATGGATGATAGATGGAAGGATGGACAGCATTCATGTGGCTAATGCCTTGGCCAGGATCTTGGTATCAACTGATAACAAAGATATTGGACTACAGTTGACACAGTCCAAAGGATCAAGCAGTTTTTAGGAAGTAGGATGACCAAAGCATCTTGCATTGAGGCTGGGAGGGATCCGGTGGTGTGGGAGGCCTGCAGGGCCAGTTTAAGGGGTTGTAAAATATCAGGTCCCATGACATGGTATAGTTCCAAGGACACGCCATCCAGTCCTGGCGCTTTTCCACAGGCCACATTGGAGAGAGCGACGCAGAGTTCCTCACATGTAAGAGGGGTGTTGAGGAGGGCTATTTGGTCTGGGGTAAGTGCCTGCCGGGGGGGGTTCATTGTGTAAAGGTGGAAATATCTTGGGAGAGCTGGGCACCTGTTGTGACAGTCTGAGATTGATAGAGGGCTTCATAGAATGCTTTCATGATATCATTTATGCCCTGAGGAATAGAAACAGTGGCGCCAGGGGGAGAGCGGAGAGAGTGAATTTTGATTGCAGCTCACTGTTGGTGGAGTTGGAAGGCAAGAAGTTTGCCAGATTTCTCTCCATTATCCCAATATGCATGTTTGGAACATAGTAGAAGCCATTCTGCCCTCTGGTGGAGAATGGTATTGATCTCGTATTTGAGCCCTATAATTTGTCGTTGCAGGGTATTGTCACTTGCATTTGATGAGACTCTTTTAAAACATTGTTCTAATATGCCTAACTGTGCTTGCAGCTTAGCTAATTGTGACCTAAGGGCCCTGTCTCGGGCTGCTGAAAAGGAGATAATATGACCGCAGAAAACTGCCTTAAATGCCTCTCATACTGTTTTGTGTGCTACTCCACGCTCGGAATTTAGGGCAAAGTAGTCTTTTGTGGCCTGTATAAGCATGGGACGGAGATTAGGATCTTTTAAGAGAAGGGGGTTACAGCTCCATCAGAGCCGACGAGGTGGGCTGTTGGGGGGAGAATAGGAGATTTGAACAGTTGCATGGTCACAGATGAGAATTAAAGTAATGGAGGAATCAGATATACCTTGGGCTGCCAAGTCCCTGGCCAGCCAAAAGTAAATATGACTGTGGGAGCCATTGGGTGTGGAGTAGAAAGTAAAATCCCAACCTGTAGGATGATCCCTATGCCAAATGTCCATAAGGGCCCATTCCTCCATCATATCCTGCGATGACTGTCTACCCTTGGGTGTAACATGGAGTGTGGGGTGGGATTTATCAAGGAAAAAATCATTGACCATGTTGAAATCCTCGCCAAGTATTATGGGGATAGGTACCCCATTGGGGCTTAGATCAGAGAGAGCTTGACTAATTTCCAGAAAAAAGTCAGCATGGTCAGTATTCAGGGCATAGGTATTCCCCTATAACATGGTGTTCCCTGGGGAGGAGAGCTTGACCACTACCCATCTTCCCTGAGTATCTTTCCTGACACTCTCCACCTTCCATGGAGAGGTGTGCTGAAAAAGAATAGCCACCCCTTCATCTTATTTGGTGCAGAACTGGCCACCACCTCTACTACCCAGAATTTCTTAAGCCATGAGATGGCATGGGGCAGAAGATGTGTTTCTTGTAGTAGTGAAATCTCCGCATGAAGGGAGCACAGATGCTGCAGTATTGTTGTGCATTTGATTGGGTGATTCAACCCTTTTGTATTCCAGCACACCCAGCAAGCTGCACTTGGTACCACAGCGTCTGCTGCCATAATACCAGATGAGGAATAAAGAGGTGTATTTACTGTGAGCCAGCGAGGGGGAAGAAATGAACTCACCCAAAAGGACGTAGAACAACAGCACCCAAGCCAAAATACTACTGTACAGCTAGTCCGTAGAGCCCACAATGATGAAGTGTAAGCATTACTGAGTCAGTAGGCACACACTATCTGAGATTTCAACCGAACTATATAAGCATAAGAGAAATATTATATATTTAGGACCAAAATGTCCAATCAACAACTTCAACAGCAGATATGTTATGAGTGTGGAGGTCAAAACAAAAAATGGTAGAAAGTCTGCCCTACAGCTATGCTAAATCCAACACTCGAGTTAGGGAGTAATGTGGGAGTTCAATCAATGAAGTCCTTCTGCACCGAGAGCTTTCCAAGGTCAGACCTCTCGTGCTCGGGGAGGGGAGAAGGATAGGTAAGGGAACAGGATGGGGTGAATGGCTAAGGGTTGGGAGGGTTGGTGGGCAAATCCACCTACCAGCACTAGTCTAACACAGCTATGAGGCACCAAGCCCTGTAACACTTTAGCTTAAACAAATGGGCACCAAGCGAGTGATTTTCTTGCCATAACATAGGAAGTGAAAGTGGGAAAAAAAAATGAGGAGGTTCCAGCTGGGAAAGCAAAAGGGCCTGTGGGTACAATTACGTTTCTCAGACAATCAGCCAAATGGGGGATAAAGGATGTGCAATCGGGGGTGTCCAAAAAGAGCTGGTGTGAAAAAAAGGAGCATAGACAAGGACCATAATGGTCTGTGCAGCCTGACTAGGCCAAAGTCATAGTAAGAAACGGCATTATCATCTGTGATATAACATAACATCTGTGTCACTCACAAAGGTACAACTGTGGGGCGACAGGCCCTACAACATTCTTTGACCTAAACAAATGGGCACTGCATGGATAATCAGCTTGCTATAACATGAGAACAAAGAGGAGAAAAAAGGGGGGTGGGTTCCAGCTGAGAGAGCTAAAAAGCAATGGGGGGTCTATGAGTGTCATCACTTTCCATAGGCATTTAGCTGACAGAAAGGAAAGGGGGGATGGAAATAACTGGGGGGGGGGTGCACAGAAAAAACTGATCTGGAGAGGAACATAAGTAAGGCAACATAACAGACTACAAGAATAAAAGAAAAATATAAGTGTGTCAGGTAACTAGTCCTTTGGCCTGTTAAGGAGTAGCCTGAGTAAGGGCTCTAGTGCTCGGGATAGTATTCGCCACAGCTGCCACATAGGTGATCAGTCCAGGTTTAATTGGCTTAATTTCGTCCATCCCTTCAATCAATGAGGCATCCAGAAAGTCTGCCCAGTCTACTGGATGTGTAGTATCCATGTCCTGCAAATCAGCGTCCACCGGAGTCAGGGCAGCAGGGGAGTCTTCCCTACTGATTTTAGCAGGAGGAGCTGCAGGGCACTTGCTGGGTGAATTCTGAGGACCACTTCTGGCACATTGGTGAGATCTGGTGAAATTGCATGTATCTCGCTGAGGAAGAGATGCTGGTGGAGATTGCTCTAACCTCGAGGGAGTCATTTGGCTAGATAGCTTTGGAGAGGAACCCATTAGCGGTGGGGCACCAGAATGAGGTGGGACTAGAGTGGCTAGTCCATCAGGTAATGCAGTCCCCAGAGTTCCTGCAGGTGAAGAACTGTTCCTACTAGATGAGCCAGCAACAGAGGGTTCCCATAGCCTTCTGGTAAATGTGGTAGGGAGCGGTAGGGAAGGCCAAGACCATGCAAGCCAGTGCTCCAGCTCCTTTGGGTGGTCCACAGTCACCTCTCTCCCTTCCTTGGAGACTTGCAGTCTGTTAAGGTTCTTAAATTTAAACTTGAAATTGTGCTGGTACAAAAAGCATTTTAGAGGACCAAAAGCTCTTCTCTTTGTTGCAGTTTCCTGGGCAAAGTCCTGATATATTGAAATTTGGCCCCTTGACAGTGAATTACCCCAATATCCCTAGCTGCTCTAAGAATTCTCTCTTTTGTGGAATAACGGAGTAGGTAAGCGACCACTGGTCTCGCTGAGCTTGCAAACCTGATAGGCCACATAGACACACGGTGCGCCCATTCTGCAATAGGGCCCCTCCAGCATTCCCCTAACGTAAGGGGGAGATTATCATTGAGTAATTTTTCCCTTGACGGACCCTTAGCCCCTTCGGGCAGGCCGATGATTCTTAAATTGTTGCACCAGCCTCTGTTTTCCTGGTCTTCGGCTCTGTCCCAGAGGGCGGATAAGTGTTCTTCTTGCTGGTTTAGGCATTGCCACAGTTGTTGCTGCTGAAGCTCACATGTTTCACTTCTTTGCTCAGAGACATTCATGCGATCTTTAAGGTGGCGAACCTCAGTAACAGTGCTGGACAAGGTTAAGTTAATGTCATCTATGTGCAGGAGAACTGTTTCCAGCATCTTAGTGATATACTGCAGAGATTCGCCTGCTGAGGACTGTTGTGGTATTCTTGAGTCAGTGTGACCAGCAGGTTTAAGAGTTGCTACATTTGTCCATGGGTCCATGTTTGTAATGGTTGAGAACAGCTTAAAGCTCACTCCTTACCTATGTTCACCCGGTGTTCAGGCTAAGCACTAGATAACAGTCAGAAATCACTGCAGGTTACAGTAGCGGCCCATGCGGCCTAACTAGGCCAGGATCATAGTGAGAAACGGTGCTACCATCCATGATATAACATTGAGATTACTCCCAAATAAAGGCGCTGCCTGGTAGATGAGGTTTTGTCCATATATTAGATTACATTTAGAGGGAGAAACTCCTTGGGATCGCGACGACCAAGCTTAGATTAGGCTCAGGCAGGAGAAAGCTCACAGATTAGGCTGCCATCATGTTGGTGGCTAAAGCACACCCCCATTAGCATCCTCTTTTAACTAAAACCACATGCTTGCACTTTGCCTCACGTCAACACTATACGCTGATGCATCCCAACCTCAGCACTTCAGATCACCACCCTACCTCACACCCAGTGTCTCCTCTACTCCTCCCAAACATGACACCCCCTCTCAATCTCTCTCTCCTCCATGTCATCCCCCTAAGCCTGCTCCTCCTACTTTCTTCTATGTGTTTGCAACTCAGTAGGGTGTCCTAACTTCAGACACTGGCAAACTGTTATATTGCCTAAGATGCTCAATTTTGTGTGTACCTTATTGTAACTCTGTCTGTACCAAATGTAATCCTGTAATGCTGTATCTTATTGTCTTTGTAAACTGATGTGGAACCTATAAATGAGCATCCGCTCACTGGTGTAATCCACAATCTCAATAAATAAATAAAATATATATGGTTACTGTTACCTCTAGTAAATATAACAATTTCCTTAGTCATCTGTGTGTATCTCATGTTTCTTATCTTTGAAAAGTATGTGAATAATTGTACCTTGTTTCTAATACTGTATATACCAATCAAGAATGTTGTATTGTTTTAAAACTTCAATAAAAAATGTAACCTTAAAAAAAAATCAGACAAATAGTAATATTGTGTGTAAACCCAGGGATATACACCTCCTTTTAGAACAATCCCCAATGGTACATAGACAACTGTCCTTTTTACTGGAAAAAACTAGCAGGATAATCATATCCATAGAATTAAAGATGTGTTAGTAGCTGGTATGCAGGTACTGAAGTCCTTTTAACACTGCAAACAAAATATAATCAGCCAAAAAGACTTCTGAAAGTATTTACAATTAAGAAAATTGTTTCAGAGCCAGCCGGTGGCGCTGAGGTTGACATGGGCTGCCTCGCGCCATGCAGCGACCTGGGTCAAATCACTGCACAGGCCATCGGGGGTCGGCAGTGGAAGGAGAGGATTGCACATCTGGAGGACAGCTCTCCTCTCCCTGGGGTAGGTTCTGGGGATCCATGGCACAGTAGTGGCACCCGGTGGAGACCGGAGATACTACATGTGCCTGGAACGTAAAGGGAGGAGAGCAGCAGATGCTTCTGGCTCCTCTGTGCAGGCGTCATTGCACAGCTGGCTCCAGCGGCAACCTATAGTCAGAAAAACCCCGGGCTGAGGATAGGTGAAGGTGACTCCAGTCTCAGCCACACTCCCATCGTAGGGCTCGGCTTCCAGGAGGGTCTGTTGACTCCTGCCTGGTGCATTAGATTGTAGACAGAGCACCAGGGTGGGCGGTCCCTCCTTGGGGGGGCTCAGAGCCAGGGGATTTGCTGGGCAGGGTCAGCCTGCAAAGTCAAGCTTCCAACGGGGAGGTAGATCCTGGCTGGTAAAGCAGCTGGAGAGAGTTCCTCTGCCCCGGTGAGAAATAAAGTCTACAAAAAAAGAAACTTGTTTCAGGTTTGGACTAAAGGGAATGTCCATGCATGACATGTTAACCCAAGGGGAAGGGACACAAAGTGATCATGCCAATTTCTGCTTGGGTGAGCTCCCCTGCAGGCCTAGCTGGCCATATATACAAAATGTTAAGAGATGGAGCCCCAACCCTTCCTTGCCTGCCAGATTGAAATGGCAAAAGATGCTAAATCTATATACAACACCTATGGTACTGGACCCCGATGCAGCTTAAATCCATGGGTCTTATGCCACATGACAAATGTTGGAAAGGCAGAACACCTGGAGCTGATCTGCTGCATATCTTATGGCAATGCAACCACATACTCCCCTTTTGGAGGAAGAAGATTATTGCATGCTGCTACGAGATCTTACACTGCAGCATCCTACTATCTCCAGACATTCTAATATTAGATTTGGTTCAGGCTAACTGTCCCTTAAAACCTGAACAGAGGCTTTGGTTAATGCAGGCCTCGGTGGAGGTAAAAAGACTAAACCTTTGGAACTGGTGCACCACTGAGATTTCAACCTTTAAGGAATGGCTTATGGCAATGGAAAAATTAGCTACCTTCTCCAGAATGATCCACTTTGCAGCTCACATCACCCAGAAATTCTTCAACAGATGGTCACCTTTCTTACAATTCATACAAGCTAGATCCAGGCCCCAAGTGGGAATTCAGAGTAAGGTCCTTCTTCAGCCTCCCTAAAGTACTGTCCTGTTTCTGATTGTCTTCTCAATTCTGATAATGTGTCAGGATAAGACTGTGCAGCAAATTGTCTCATCACAGTCCCACATGGGGGCTATTATATAGGACTCTGATTTACTTGCCCAAACCCATTATCTTTGATGGTACAAAGGGCTAATAGATATCAAACATTTGATAATTGGTTGATAGTTGCATTAATAGTTCCTAACATGTGGTCACTTGAAATTTGATTGTATTCCACAGTGCTATATTCATATGTCTGACATAATAGCCATATCAGTATATAATTCTCACTGTATTGACTCCACTGTATGTATGCATGTTGTACCTTTAAAGCTCAACAAAAAGATTAACTGTTAAAAAAAGACACTATAGTAGTGCACAAATTGTTTGCTAGGATACATTTAGCAAATTTCTTTAGTAAAACAGTGAGAAATTACTTCTTAAACACAAATGTGGAGGCATCCACTTTGTGGACAGGAAGGGTGCTGTGATGATGTCACTGCCTCGCTAGACTTAACAGTGTGCACTGTAGCAGGTGAGAACAGTTGGGCTGTGCTGAATTTTGTTCTTTTACACTGTGAAGAAAACTCTTTATTTTAGGTATAGGCATCAGGTAACAAGAGAATCCTGGGCTTTCCTTTACAATTTGACATGATCTCTGCCTGTAGGAACAGTTTGTTTTAAACTGCTTCACTGCACACTGTTTGGGCTCATGAGACAGTGCCATCATCACAGCAACCATGCTGTCCACAAAATGGATGCCACCACATCACATTTTTAAAAATATTTTTTGTGGGACTTTTGGTGATGCCTAGAGCATGTTAGAAGCTCCTTTACACAGCTCCAGCTCATTTACTTAATTTTTACCTTGTTTATAAGCTCTAATGACATAAAGGAGAGTTATAAAACTTCTTCCTTTCCTTAAGAACATCCACATAACAGTGAGGAAAAGAATGTGTAATAAAAATGTACGCAGAAATGAAAACCGCTGGCATTAGACATACACCACCTCCAACACCTGATCGGCCAAATGCCTCCAAGAAACCAAAGCAGGACCAAAACAAAGGTATGTCTTCAACTTCTAATACCTCGCTCTCTGAAGAGGACTTTTAATTGGAGATTGATCCATTAAAAAAGGCAATAAAGGAGTTACTTAAGGATTCAAAAAATGAGGTTTTCACTTGATGTAATAAGCCAAAGGTTAAATGATGCAGCATGCCGCATTTCCTCAGTTGAAGACTGGAAACTGCAACAAGAACCAGAGCTCCCTTTATTAAGACAGAAATTTGCCAAAATGGAATTAAAACTATAGGACCTTGATGGAAGATCCAGGCAAAACAACGTAGCTGTGTATGGATTAACTGAGCTGGCAGAAGGAGGAGATCCTATCCAATTTGCTAAAGTGCTATTCGAGAACATCGGAGGGCCATCTTCAAATTATTCAAGTTATATCATCAAGAGAGCTCACAGAGTCCTTTGTCCACTTCCAAGCAAGAGCGGCCTTTTTCATTAAATATTTGAACTACCTTGATAGATCCTTTATTCTATCCAAAGCCATAAATAACACCAACCTCAACTGGAACAGTTCCAAAATAAGACTGTCGCAAGATCCTCTTCAAGCTGTCCGTCTTCGGAGAAGAGAGTTCACCCCAATTGCAAATAAACTTACTGTGGCAAGTTTAAAGTTTTGAATGTTATACTTGGCAAAACATTCTGTGAAAAAAAGGTAACATCACTTGTGCTTTCAAAACCCCACACCAAGCTAAAAAGGAACTTTCCAGATTATTTCCTGAAGTCTTTAAATCCAGTTTAAGGCCTGACTAATTATTTCTCAGGGATTTCTTTATAAGAGTTTAATACCCAATGAGAGTCAGTCGTCTTATCAAGAGACAATGCAGCATTAAGGATTGATATTATAATTTTGCTTAAACAGAATGTAACAAACTTTGGCTAAGTTGTGTTGGGACTATAAGGTCTTTTGTTCATCCCTTCAATTGCAAAAAAAAAGGATATGGGGTGATTTTATTTTCTAGAACTAATCAGAATGATTGAATAATGTTCCATAAAGACGCAGCAGCACTTCTTAAATATGAATGTTGTTTCATGGGAAATTATTAAGTTTAATGTTTTTACTAGTGGGGAGTGTAGTCCACTTTAAGAAAAATTATCATTTCTCTGAACATTCTTGGCTTGAGCATGTTATTGAAGAGGAGTGGTTTAATGGTATGGGAGGTCATATTTGGTTTATTGAAATTGCTGGCGAAACTGGCACTGTAAGAGGAGAAGGTAACCTTTTTTTTTGCTTTTGAGTTGGGATTTTGGAGGTTATGGTTGTCACTCTCCTCTAAAGGATTTAATTCTAATCCTATGGAATGTTTTCATATAGATTTCTTTTAGGGTAGGAGGCGTAGCTTGGCAGAAGACACCAGAAGGAAGGAGTGCTGTGTGACTGGACTTCTCTACTGGGACTAAAGTAGTAGAACTCTTGTACTTGGACCTTTAATTTAGGATAAAAAACAAACTAACAAACAAAACAAAAAAAATAGTGTGTTTGTCTGAGTTAACTGAATTGAATGGTTATCTGAACAGTTGTCTAGGTGTAAATCTCAGGTGATTGAAAGGGCTTGATAGCTGTGCAGTTTAAATTACTTGTAGAAAGATCTAATAAGTAGGGGGAGTGGCTTAACTAGAAGGAAGCTAAATTTAAAGACTGCCTTAGAAAGATTCTGTTAGTAGCTTGGCAGAAGACACCAGGAGAAAGGAGTGCTGTGTGACTGGACTTCTCTACTGGGACTATATTTGCCTCCTTCCATCCCTTCCACCCTCCCACCCAAAGCTAGTTCTACTTTTATAGGCACAGGATTTGACTGACAACAGGAACTTCCTGTTTGGGAGCAGAAAGTGAGTGATCACAGAGCCACCAAAGACCCACCATCCTAGAAGGGCAAGAGTAGCTCTCTGGCCCATCTAGCTGCAGGAGGCCTGCCTCTGAGCAAGCAAGGGGTCTACTGAGAAATGTAGGATATTCCTGTCTCAGAACAGGACAATCAGGAACTTAAAGGGCACAGAGGCAGAAAGTAAGCAGAGAGAGAAGAGAAAGAAAAAAAATAGAGGAATGAGTAAGGATTCCAAACAACAGTTAAGGGGCCAGAAATAAGACATGGTGGGAGTGGTGCAGTGCAGTGGCTGTGGAGCAGCAGTCTTCCAGGAGACGTTCTGGAGGATGCGGTGTTGTCCCATCTGCAGACATCTCTCAGGGCTGAGGGAGGAGGTTGCTCATCTCCAGGCTGAGTTGGCCAGGATTTGTGGGACCTCCTCTTCCATCCAGGGACCATCAGTGCCACTGCCATTGCCTCAGAGGTTGCCAAGAAAGAGGAGTGGTTGGACCACAGTGGGCTCAGGGAGGGTGAGAGTGGTGGAACAGAGGTGCATCCCTCCAGTTGTACCTCTCCACAATTCCTATGCCATTCTGGCAAAGTGTGTTTCTTCTATGGAGGCACCTTCAGTGGAGACCAAGGAGGATGCTGGCAACCTCCACAAAGGAGACCCACAGGAGGGTGGCATGGGACCCCACAGGGGAAGGAAACAACTCCTGGTGGAGGACTCCACTATAAGGAAGGTAGAACTGGGGGAGAAAGGGGAGAGGGAGGTAAGGTGCCTGACTGGCGCCATGGCTTGGAGGGACAGGGAGCGAATCCTCAGGATTGCTGGACCAGCTGCACAGGGGAGGGAGCTGGATGTCATTGTCAACCTAGGGACGAATGATCTGGCTAAGAAAGGGTTTAGAGCAGTGCAGGAAAAGTTTGAGGAATTGGGGAGGGGCCTTAGACAAGTGGCATGCACGGTAACCTTCTGGGAGGTGCTGCTCATCAATGGCATAGGAGAGGCTAGGGTATTCTGCACCATGGGATTCAATAAGTGGTTGAAAAACTGTTGCAGAGCTCAGGGATTTGGCTTCACTGGGGACTGGGGGTCCACCTGGAGTGATGCAAGCCTATACTGGCATGATGAGCTGCATCTGTCCAGGAGGGAAACCAGGATCCTAGGTGATAGTTTTAAATGCTTCATTGGCAAGCATTTAAACTAGCCAAGGGGGGAGGCACTGGAAAGGAGTAAGGAAATCCTAGCCCCCCCAAAAATCACGGCACTAAGTGCGGTAAACACCAACATAGAGGTGACGATAGGGAGAAGGGCAGGGTTAAACAGGGAACATGACAAAGGCAAGAAGAACAGGGATGGGGCAAAAAGGAGCAAGGCCATCAGGAAATGGAGGGTAATGAGTATCAATGCCTGTAGTCTGGGCAACAAGCTCCCTGAGCTGGTGACCTTGATGGAAGAGGGATGCCTGGATATCATAACAGTCACAGAAACATGGTACACAGAGAACCATGACTGGGATGTTAAAATACCAGGGTGCATAACCTACAGGAGACACAGGCATGGGAGAAGGGGGGAGTAGCTCTCTATGTAAAGGAAGGGATAAAAGCAACTGAACAAAAGAGTAAACAGGGAGGAGAGGAGGCACTGTGGGTCACTTTGGTGACTGGAAAGGGCACCACAATCTGCACAGGGGTTGTGTACAGATCTCCATGTCAGGGGGAGGGAATGGACAAGCATATGATAGAAGGCATTCTTAGGATGTCAGAGAAAGGGGAGATATTGTTGATGGGAGACCTGAATATGCCAGATGTTAACTGGAGCGCATTTGCTGCAGCCACATCCAAGAGCAGGGCTATTCTCAATGCCCTACAGGTGGCAGGCCTTAGACAGCTAGTTTCAGAACCCACTCATGAGGGAGCAATCTTAGACCTCGTACTCTCAAATGGGTGCAGTGAGAGGATCTCAGATTTAGAAGTGGGTTGCCATCTGGGAACAAGGGACCATCTAACAGTGTGGTTCAATTTAAACTCAGCTACAGAGTCAAGCCATACAAAAGTGAGGGTACTGGCCTTCAGGAGGACTGACTTTGGCAAGATGGGAGAGTGCCTCAGAAAAGCACTAGCAAACAGGCTAGATGGAGGGGTGGAGCAACAATGGGGAATCATCAAAACTGCCATCACAGAAGCAACAAGCCTTCAAGTGAAGCAAATAAACAAATCAAAATGAAAGAAAAAGCCACTATGGTTCTCAAAAGAGGCGGCTGGGAAAGTCAGGGAGAAAAAGATAGCATTCAGGAAGTATAATGAAACACAGAAGGAGCAGGACAGAGAGATGTACCAGTTAAGGCAGAAGGAAGCAGGGAAGGAAGTCAGAATAGAAAAGGCCCAAACTGAGGAAAAGATAGCCAACTCGGTTAAGAAGGAGAATAAAATCTTTCATAGGTACATCAGAGAGCGTAGAAAGACAAAGGGAGGGATAGTGAGGCTGAATAGAATGAATGGTGGGTGGGCAGAGGGGGACAGTGAAAAAGCAGGGATACTGAACGAATATTTCTGCTCAGTATTCACAAAAGAGGAGGGGGAAGTGCCTAATCCAATTAACAGAAGCACTCTTGATAGGGGGGTCGATCCCAGCCCTTTCACAGAAGAAAGGGCTCTGCAAGAACTCCTAAAACTGAAGGTGGACAAAGCAATGGGGCCTGATGGAATTCACCCCAGAATTCTAAAAGAATTAAGGGGAACTAGTGAAACCACTGACTACTCTTTTTAATAAATCATGGGAGGATGGTGTGGTACCCAAGGACTGGAGGAAGGCGGATGTGATTCCCCTTCACAAAATTGGGACCAAGACAGAGGCAGGAAACTACAGACCTGTTAGTTTGACCTCTGTGGTAGGGAAAGTGATGGAGTCACTTCTGAAGGAAAGAATTGTTGAGTACCTAGAGGCCAGTGGGGCAGGGACCCAAGGCAGCATGGGTTCTACGCCGGAAGGTCATGTCAGATGAATTTAATAGATTTCTTTGACTGGGTGACCAAAGTAGTAGACCAGGGAGGGGTTGTGGACATGGCCTACCTAGACTTTAGCAAGGCATTTGACACAGTCCCACACAAAAGATTAGTAGTCAATTAACCAGCCTGGGAGTGGGTCCCAGGGTGGTAGCCTGAGTAAAACATTGGCTGGACAACAGGGACACAGAAGGTAATTGTAAATGGACTCCACTCTGAAGAAAGAGCGCTACTAGTGGGGTACCGAGGATTCAGTACTGGATCCAGTCCTTTTAATGTCTTTATAAGGACATTGCAGAGGGACTGGAAGGAAAAGTATGCCTCTTTGCAGATGACACAAAGATCTGCAATGGGGTTGATACACAAGGAGGTGTGGAAAGGATGAGAAAGGACTTGGCAAGGTTGGAGGAATGGTCAGAAGTATGGCAGTTAGGATTCAATGCAAAGAAGTGCAAAATAATGCACATGAGAAACAAGAAGCCAGGGGAAGATTACACAATTGGGGGGGAGGTAGTAACAACAACAAAAAAGGAAAGGGACCAGGGGGTAATCATATCAGATGATCTTAAGGTTAGCAAGCAGTATGAGAAGGCAGTAGGGAGGGCTGGGGGTATACTGGGATGCGTAGGGAGAGGCATCACCAGCAGAAAACAGGAAGCTGTTATCCTTCTGTACAGACAGTTGGTGAGACCCCATCTGGAGTACTGCATCCAGTTCTGGAGACCCCATCTCACAAGGACATAGACAGGATAGAGGCAGTCCAGAGGAGGGCAACTAAAATGGTGCAGGGTCTGCAAGAGAAGCCATACGAGGAGAGACTAAAGGAGCTTAATATGTATACACTTGAGGAAAGAAGGGAGAGGAGGGACATGATAGAAACTATTAAGTACCTCAGTGGAATCAACAAAGTCCAAAACGGTAGCATCTTTCAGAAAATGAGACGTGCAAGAACAAGGGGACACAATTTAAAGATAGAGGGGGGGCTGTTCCGGGGCAATGTGAGGAAGTATTTTTTCACAGAGAGGGTAGTGGATGCATGGAACAGCCTTTCTGAGGAGGTTGTGGGGTCTAAAACTGTGGGAGAATTTAAGAATGAATGGGACAGACATAAGGAAATTCTTGTGGGCGTTAGGAAAAAATAGGCTATTAGTTAACTAGGATCTGTGGCCTATCCTGTACGTAGGGAAATGAGCAGACTAGGTTGGCCAAGTGGTCGTTATCTGCCATCAAAGTCTATGTTTCTATGTTTCTATGATTGTGCTTATTCCTTTCTAAAAATGTTTTGACATTACAAGTAGGTCAATCTAAGAACATGGTTTAACCATTGTGTTTCTTTGTGCTAGTAGATTAAACATGCAGTTCTCCTGACAGGTCAAGACATGCCAAAATGAGAAGGCTGACTTTTAATTTTCATTATAATTTATATTTTGGTAGCATAAGATGTGATGCTTAAAATTTCTAAATATAAATGCTTTAGTTTGGCGACCCCTAATGGAATGTCTGGTTAATGGAACTTTAGAAAATCTAGGCACTAATGCACTGGGGTTTAATAGCTAAAAGGAGCATTTTAAGTTACTTTATTAACCCCCCTATCTCGGTCAGATAATCTGATCATATTTTCTAACATTTACATTTACATTTGTTCTTAAAACTTCTAAATATAAATGCTTTAGTTTGGTGACCCCTAGTGGAATGTCTGGTTAATGGAACTTTAGAAAATCTAGGCACTAAAGCACTGGGGTTTAATAGCTAAAAGGAGCATTTTAAATTACTTTATTAACCCCCCTATCTCTGTCAGATAATTTGATCATATTTTCTAACATTTACATTTACATTTGCTCCAGAACAATTGAAGGGCAACAATTATTTTGGGAGTTGATTTTATTTCGCATTTAGACCATAGGTAGTTAATTCTTTCAATTGGAGAACAAACACATGTTTATGTATCTATCTGAGGAGTGAAGTTAACAAAATCAGTTAGATAATGTTTCATTCACTGTCTAATATTTGTGACATTAGAGGGCAAATGCATGCACTATACAAAGTCTTATGGGGTAAACATATCCTACTCCATTCTAGTATGCTATTATGTTCTCAGCTCTCATTTAGAAATTATCAGATTTGGCCTATTTAAGATAAGTTTATTTTCTTTGAGGTTTTATACAGACAAAACATCAGTCTTAGTAAGAGAGGATGGATCCTCCAAGATTTGAGTTTATGGATGGCAGCTTTAACATCTACGAAACAGTAATAGAGGTGGGCTAGTATATTCCCTTGTTCTTAAAATCCAGTGTTTTTAATTTCATAATTTACATTTTAGAATTTACAACTCATAATTTGGAAATGTGAATACATTCTGAAGATCCCAACTTATTTAATTTTATTTATATTTACAAAGCTCCCTTTATTATGAATTATTACTCGGCTCCACTTTTTGAATTTATATTTTTAGCTGAGACCAGAGGACCAAAGAATAACTTTAAGGTGTTTAGATAAATGCCTTAAGATGTACCTTTTGTTATTAGTAGTTACATAAATCTCCTTTCTATTTTCCACAAGGTGATAGGGGCTGAAGCAGGGAGCTTCAATGTGATTTTGGGCTGTTTACCAAGTTAGTAAACTAGGAGGACAGTCTTAGGGACTGAGTTAGTTCTGGTGGTAAATACTTTGGTTATAGGTTTAGTTTTTAGAGGAATTTTTCTCTGTGTTTGGGGAGGGCGGAGAGTTTGGGAGCAGCCCTTGTTTTTTAACATTTTACAATTCCATTCTGGGGGCTATAATGTCATTATAGTCAGAACTTAGACAATAATACTATAAAAATGATTACTAACAGTATAAAAGTAGCTTCATGGAATGTAAAGGGACTGCGATCACACACGCACAAAAAAAAGGATGAAAATCCTTAACTATGTAAGAATATTAGGATTAAAAGTAGTATTCCTTCAAGAAACTCATTTACTAACTGTGGAGTTAGAGTATGTTAAAAAGTTCAATTTCAAGCCTGTGTATGGGGCTGGCAAATACACTTCAAGAGCAGGGACTGCTATCTTGTTAGACCTGGGAGCAGATTTCCACCTTAGTAGGTTGATCACAGACCCAGAAGGAAGATATGTTCTGGCTGTGCTGAAACTTACATATAATGACTGTGTTTTAGGATCCTATATCCACCAAATTCTAATGCCTCAGTCTTTTTTATGACGTTACTATCTCACTTATCAGCCTATACTTCACACTGGATAATTTTTTTTTTTGGGGGGTGCGATTGGAACATTCCTCTATACCCCATACTATATAACTCATAGTCACTCAATTCTGTCAGAAATATAGATCATATGGCATTGCAAGATATTCTTAAAGTATGCTACTTGACAGATCCTTGGAGAATATATTTTCCTAATACTAAAGCATATACCCTTTTTCTCATGTACATACGTCTTTTTTTCCAGAATAGACTACTGTTTTAATTTCACAAAGTTATTTATCCTTTACAGAACCCCACAAATATTATCTAGAACATTGTTGAACCACTCTCACATTCAGATTAACATAAAACCAGTCAAGTCCCATGACAAACAATTTTGCTGTATACTTAATACTAATCTCTTACAACAAGACTATATTGTAAATTATATAAGAGAGGCTATCAATAAATTTTGGGAACTAAATAGGGAAGCATTTTGGATTTTTGAACTCAATACCATATTTCCCCAAGGATTGAATGAAGAAAATCCACTGCACAGCCACTTATAATTTGTGGACATATTTGAGTTTACCTATATTTTTATGTTAATAAATAGACTGTGCCAATTGTAATTATTTATAGTTGCACTTTATATATGTCCATTGCTTTATTGTGCCTTGGACAGGCTTGCCAGCTCTGCTCTCCGTTAATTATAAGTGCTTTCTGAGAATAGATTTTGCACACAGTGATAATGACTCTTCATGCACTGGTCACATATATGAGCATGACTTGTCAGCTCTGCTTGGTTTTTAATAAAATGTGTGCTATTTATTTAGTATTGATGGCTTTTGTGGAATGTATTTGTTTATTGTGTTGTATTGTATTTGCATGTTTTGTCCTTGATATTCACCTGTCGTTTTGTGCATGTGCACTGGGTTTTAGTGTATTAATTGAATCTATGGTGAATTACAGCTTTAAATCTAGGTAGCCCCTTAGGTTTAAAAAAGGGGCACATTGCTGTAATTAGCATGCTCTGAAGAAGACCGTGATACAGTTGCTACGTCAGCATACCTGGAGGTACATGTATACCATAGGTCATTCGTTGCGACATGAGTTTTAGGCATATATGCCTTTGTTTGGCTGTTTGGGGGTGTTTCGGTTAATATCCACCTAGAATCGACTCTTTTGCAAGAAGGCAATCTGTTTCGATTTAGGTGTGTGAAGTCTGAATATAAACAGCACACTGTTTTCGTAAGGATTACCACGCCAACTCAGTGATTTTCACTTGTTAAGAGCGCCGACTTAGTGGATTTGCACTTGTTAAGAGACCCTACTACTTCTGGCTGCAAGGCACTGTAGTTTTTACTATATATCCACACTTCCATGGATACTTTGGGTGATATTGTTGCCATTATTTGTGTTTTTTTTTTTGTATTGTTCAAATTCATTGCTGCTTATTAAAGGTTGAATCTGTGCTGACCCCTCCATGTTTTTTTTTTAGAACTAAATTATTCTTCTATTTAAAAGATAGACACAATCTGGGCATCATGTAAATGCTATTTAAGAGGTGAATTTATTAAATTTGATGCCAAAATCAAGAAACAAAATTTAGAAAAAATAATTTCCTTAACTAATAGGTTAAGTCAGTTGGAAGCACTTTCACCAAGCCTTTTAAGACACCAATTAAACCAAGAAATGTTTGCTGTTAAGGAGAAACTGTCACAATTAACAATGGAAAAAGCAGAACTTCTTATAATGAGGTCCAGGGCTTCTTATGCACAACTAGGTGAGAAACCTAGTAAGCTATTGGCCAATAGGCTAAAGAAAATAGAACAGTTCAAACATATAGACTCTATTATATATGAACAAGATATGAAAATTCTTACAGATGATAAGGAGATATTAGCAGAGTTTGTTAGTTTCTACTCAAACGTATATGGGCCTATAGAAGACTCACCTTCTCCTGATTTAATCGATACACACTTAAACAATGTTAATTTCCCTCAGTTAAAAACATTTCAAGTTAATACATTAACTGTTACAATTTCATTACAGGAAATAAAAGATGCCATTAAAAATGTGTCTATCAATAAAGCCCTTGGACAGAGAGAGAGAGGAAAGGGTCACTACAAGGGTGGCATAGCTGTTTTTTATTAGATGTTTTAAGGCAAGAGTTTAAAGGCTTTCTGTGCTTAAACAGCACAAATGAGGAATACTGTGTAGTAGACAAACCTAGGAGTTGTCATGTGACCTCTGACTCCTATTGGTGAGGGGTAGTGGTCTGCAGGCTGCTGTCTTATAGAGGACCATTGGAGGGGTCCTTTAGAGCTTCCTGGTAGTTGAATAGGTTGCCTTTTTAAAGGCGGTCTATGGCCATAGCCAGAAACAGGTCTGTAGCTTCTCAAGGGTTGCTAGGCAACCACCCAATGGTGCTGTGTGTAAGTTCCACTCAGATCCTTACAAGAACAGTGCTCGTGTGAGTGGAGTCAAGTGTGGAGTGGAGGTGAGGTGGGCACAGGTCAGCGGCATCTGTTGGTGTCAGCTGGACAGTTGGGCAGTGGGGCAGGACATTATAGCCCTATAAGGATAATAGCAAGGTATCTGGCAAGATAATTTCAAAATAAAGCAAACATGGAACAGAACAAGGCTACCATGGTTGGTGGGGAAGTAGGGGTAAGGTGCATAAGTTGTAATATGATCACCCTGCAAGAGGTAACTAAGTACAATCAGTATCTGAAATCAGTGATTTGAAATAAAGAGTTTGAAGACAATGATTGTAAGATTAGAATTAGAGATCAAATGTTTAAGAAGAATATTGTCAGAACCAACAGAGAACAGTGAAAATGCTACAAGCAATAGAGATATATTTAGCAACACAGAACTGGGAGGTAAACGACAAAAAGAACTGGACAAGGGATGGGAAACCCTGAGCACAACCATGGGGAGTCAGGCCAAAAAAGGGTGGAGAGCTATGGAATTCACAATACCTTTGCACAACTTGTATACACCACTAGAACATCTGACAGATAAAATTAATGATGAGGCAAATGAGATACTACAGGTAGTGACAGATATAATTCCAGATCAGAACAATGGGCAAAAAAGACATGGGGAAAGGACAAATAGTACTGAAAACACACAGGTAGTGGACATGGACACACAAGTTTCTGAACAGTTAGCAAATACAGTGAGGAATGAGTCATATAGCCAGAGGGAAATACATATACGAAGACCAGTGTATATATTAGGGGATTCAATTATTAAATATACCGATCACTGCACCACAATCTTAGATAAGGAATCAATCAGTAGTGGTTGTTATTCAGTGGTAGGATTTAAGGATAGTTTAACAGAGACCCCCAGAATTATAAGACAGTCAGAAGACAGACCTCTGGTTATTATCCATGTGAGTATAAATGATATTAAAAGATCATCACTGGAGGAGTTTTATAATGGACTAATTGATATATATCACACACTGGTGGAATTAAACTGTGAAGTGATCTTTTCAGAGCTACATGTTGTACCAAGAGCTAATTATAACATCAATCATAAGATATGAGGCTAAATAATTGGCTTCATTATTGGTGTTTGACCAAAGAAGTACAGTATATAAGGACATGGGAACATTTTGTAAACAATGAAAGGTTATTTAGTAGAGATTGATAACATCTAAGTCGAACAGGGTGCACAGAATTGGGACAATACTTTGAGGAGACCATACTGACATGTTTAAACTGAATAGGCAGGGGAGAGGGGTGAACTCAATGAGGCAAAATCTTGATTGTCACTGCATACCATATCTGTCACAACCTAAAAAGAATAAAGGGGGTTAGAACAACAAAAACCTAAACTGTGTACTTATTAATGCATGATGTTTAAAAATAAACTGGAAGAACTGTAATATATCCTCAAAAGGGATAGCATATCTATCTGTGGAGTCACTGAGACCTGGTACAAAGAAGGTGACTTGGGAATGCAAATCCCAGGATATAATGTTATTCATCAAAAAAGACCCAATAAAGCTGGAAGTGGGGGTAGCACTATATGTGTCAAATAGTCTCAAAGCAATAGAAATTAAACATACAGAAGTACAGCAAGACAGTGAAATTATCTGGGCAGAAGTACATTTGTTAAATAAGAAATTAACAATTGGTCTTGCATATAGATATCCAAGGTACAATATGGAACAACATACAACATTTTTAAACTCAATTGAAAAGGTAGAACCCAAAGCTGATTACATCCTAATGGTTGATTGTAATTTACCACATATAAATTGGTTACAGTTAGAATGAAAGAGTACTACTGGGGACAGATTGATAGAAATAACAATACAGTACATAAACATTTACAACAAGTAATTACAAGTAATACCACAGGTAGTAATAGTCTAGATTTAGTTTTCTGTAACTTTCCAGACATTATCAATAACATCAAGATACTTGAACCACTAGGTTGTAGTGATCATTACACTGTTGGATTTCAAATTAAAACTACATGGGACAGTATAAAATTAAATTGTTACAATAGGACCAATTTTAGTGGAATGAAGCGCTATCTCTCCTCCTGGAAATGGGAAACAGACTTAAGAAATCTAGATTTAGAAACAACATGGGAAACAAATAATGAAAAAATCAATTATTATTTAAAAAAAAAAACTATTTGGCCGAGGTGGACAAATATAATAGTTCTGGCAGGGTGCTCCCAAGGTTTAATAATAAGATAAAAAACTTATAAAGCAAAAAAAGAAAGCATTTAAGAAAGACAAGAAAAGGCAAACTAATGATACCTGGACTGCCTATAAAAATAAGATAAAGATCTGTAAAAGGGCTATTATAAAAGGGAATATATGGAGCTTAACTTAGCAATAACAGTAAAGAATAATATCAAAAAGTTCTACAGTTACTGTATACAGGGACTTTATGGGGAAACCAGACTAGTATAGCACCACTATTAAAGGGTGATAAATTAATTACTGAAAAATCTGAGATGGCAAGAGAATTTAACAATTACTTTCTAAGCATATTTCAAGGGAAGGAAAGGGTCTCTACTCCTAATAATAATCAAATTATTCCACAAAATAAAATACATATTACATAACAAGAAGTGGATAATAAAATTTAAAAAACGTAAGCATGATAAATCCACAGGTCAGGACAGGATACCCCCAAAAGTTATTAAAACATTATCAGACAACCTTACTGGACCATTAACTATATTGTTGAATAAATCTATCCAGGAGGAGAAAACTACTAAAGAGTGGAGAGAAGCAGTAGTCGTCCAAATGTGAAAGAAAGGGGAGAAGCACATGGTGGCAAATTACAGACCAATTAGTCTGAAATCCATTACGATAAAATTAATGGAAGGTATTATACAAGATAGAATTAACAAGCACATCAGTGAATGTGGAAAATGGATATAACACAACAATCTTTTAATTCAAGGAAGTCATGTCTTTCAAACATGCTGTCATTTTTTGAACCAGTAAGTGCTGCACTAGACTCAGGCCTCTCTGTTGATGTGGTTTATCTGGATTTCTCCAGAGCATTCAACACTGTTCCACATAAAGAATTAATCAAAAGACCGATTGAACTCCAGCTGAATTATAATCTTATATCATGGGTAAATTCATGGTTGAATGATAGGAGACAAATGGTGAAAATAAGAGTCTATTGCTCAGAATGGGGCTCTGTGATGAGCTGGGTTCCTCAGGGATTGGTGCTTGGCTCAACACTTTTCAACATTTTTATCTCAGGAATGCAGACATCAAATAACTCATGGGTGGCTAAATATGCAGACAATACTAAAATAGGAGCCATTGTTAATAATCAGAATGATGGGAAGTCTTTACCGAAAGACTTGGATCAAATATTTAAATGGGCAGAAATGAATAAACTGAGATTTAACATTGATAAGTACTGGGTCATGCACTTTGGACACAAAACCCCTCAAATCAGTTATCTGCTAGGTAACACCTTACTCCTTGAAACTAATAATGAAAAAGATATGGTGGGGTTTATGACTTTATTCAAGTACACACTCAAAGTATATAGTTCAGAAATGTCAGAAATTTCTGTGTTGTATTTTTAGGAATATTAGAAGTAGAAATAAAGAGGTTATCATTCCACTATATTCTTCACTGGTTAGACCATACCTGGAACATTGCTTCCCCTTCTGTGCCTCTCAAACAATAAAAGATAAAATATAAATAGAGAAGGTGCAGCACAAAATGACTAAACGAATACATAAACGTGGCTAATAAGTCATATTATAATAGTCTGACTGAGCTGAATCTATATTCCGTTGAGTACAGGATTCTAAGGGGAGATCTCTGCTATGTACATAATGCCAGTAAAAACACATTCTTATGGTATTCAATAGGACTGCAGAAAAGTCAGTACATAATGACTACAAGATCATATAGTCAGCAGTTAAAAGAGGATTTGTATAGGACTAGTATGAGGGGCAAGTGGTTTAGTCAGCAAAAAGGCAAAGTCTGAAATGCATTGCCAGAGAAGGCTTTGTCCTGTAGTTGTTTGGCATCCTTCAAACACAGTTTGGATTGACATTTGGGAGAAGAAAAATGTAGGCAATACCACTAACTAGTGATAAGTCACCATGGATCTGCTGATGTTTAGACTTGTAATTTACCTATGAGTCTGGGACTGGATGGTCTGACAACTAACTTTTATAAATGTTTTGTAATGTATTGAGTCCAATTTTACAAATGTTTTTTGCTCATATTTTATTTAAAGGCATTTCTGATATTTCTCTTCTAGAAGCTGTGATAATCATTCTTCCAAAACCTAATAAGCCAAAAATAAAGTTATAAATTACAGGCCAATCTCTCTAATAAATTGTGATTTAAAAATATTAACAAGTATATCAACTCAAAGATTTAAAAACATTTGGCATCCATTTATAAATAAAGATCTGGTAGGGTTTATCTCCTCTAGATAAACCTCGGATCATCTTAGAAAACTTTCACATTTTTTTTCACGTCCAGGGAGTCCCAACAACCCATGGCTTTGGTCTTCTTGGATGTGGAAAAAGCCTTTGATAGGGTCAATCACAATTTCCTATTGGGCACACTACTGAGATTTGGATTTCCCAAAACATTTATTAATTGTCTTAAAATACTTTACTCATGCAGAAAAAGGGGAGATATTGCTGATGGGTGATCTGAATATGCTAGAGTTAACTGGAGTGCAGTTGCAGCAGCCACTTCGAAGAGTGGGGTTATTCTAGATGCCCCGTAGGGGGCATGCCTTAGACAACTAGTATTGGAGCCCACTCAAGAGGGAACAATCTTAGACCTGGTTCTCTCAAATGGAGATGAAGAGAGGATCACAGATTTAGAAGTGGGTAGCCATCTGGGAACTAGCGACCATCGAACAGTATGGTTCACAGTAAACACAGCAATAAAGTCAAGCCATACAAAGGCAAAAGTACTGGACTTTAGGAGGGCTGACTTTGCCAAAATGGGTGAGTGCCTAAGGAATGCACTAGCAAATGGGCAGGAAGGAGGGGTGGAAAAACAATGGGAAATAATAAAAACTGCCATCACAGAGGTAACAAGCCTTTGTGTGAAGCAAATAAACAAAACAAAATGATGTAAGAAACCACTATGGTTCTCAAAGGAGGTGGCAGTGAAGGTTCAAGAGAAAAAGAAATCATACAGAAAGTACAAGGAATCACAGAAGGAGCAGGACAGAGAACTGTATCAGTTAATGCAAAAGGAAGCTGGGAAGGCAGTCAGAACAGCAAAGGCCCAAACTGAGGAAAAGATAGCCAACTTGGTTAAGAAGGGGGATAAAACCTTTTATAGGTATATCGGGGAGCGAAGGAAGACCAAGGGAGGGATAGTGAGGCTTAATAAAGGGGAGGGAGGGAGAGTGGGCAGAGGGTGACTGTGAAAAGGAAGAGATACTAAACAAATATTTTTGCTCAGTATTTACAAAAGAAGAGGGGGAGGTACCTAAAACAAACAGTAGAAACACTCTGGATGCAGAAGTTGATACCAGCCCATTTACAAGAGAAAGGGTTCTGAAAGAACTCTTAAAACTGAAGGTGGACAAAGCAATGGGGCCTGATGGGATTCATCCCAGAGTTCTAAAAGAACTAAAGGTAGAACTAGTGACACCACTGACTATCCTCTTTAACAAATCATGGGAGGATGGGGTGGTACCCGAGGACTGGAGGAGGGCAGATGTGATTCCCCTTCACAATTGGGAGCAAGGCAGAAGCAGGAAACTACAGACCTGTTAGTTTAACCTCAGTGGTAGAAAAAATGATGGAATCACTTCTGAAGGAAAGAACTGTCGAGTATCTAGAGGCCAGAGGGCACAGGACCCAAGGCAGCATGGATTCACAGCGGAAGGTCATGCCAGACAAATCTGATAGATTTCTTTGACTGGGTGACCAAAGTAGTAGATCAGGGAGGGCTGTGGACATGGTCTGCCTAGACTTTAGCAAGGCATTTGACACAGTCCCACACAAAAGATTAATATACAAGTTAGCCAGCCTGGGAGTGGGTCCCAAGATGACAGCCTGGGTAAAGGAATTGGCTGGAGAATAGGATACAGAGAGTAATAGTAAATGTAGTCCACTCTGAAGAAAGTGGGGTTACTAGTGGGGTACCGCAGGGTTCAGTATTAGGACCAGTCCTCTTCAATGTCTTTATAAGCGACATTGCAGAGGGACTAGAAGGAAAAGTATGTCTCTTTGCAGATGACACTAAGATCTGCAACAGAGTTGATGCACAAGGTGGGGTGGAAAGGATGAGAAGGGATTTGGCAAGGTTAGAGGAATGGTCAAATGTATGGCAGCTTAGATTCAATGCTAAGAAGTACAAGGTAATGCACCTGGGAAACAAAAACCCAGTGGAAGAGTACACAATGGGGGGTGAGATACTAACAACAACAACAATGGAAAGGGACCTGGGGGTAGTCATATCAGATGACCTAAAGGTGGGCAAGCAATGTGAGAGGACAGCAAGGAGGGCTGGGGGGATACTGGGAAGCATAGGGAGAGGCATCACCACTGGAAAACAGGAAGTTATTATCTCTCTATACAGACAGTTGGTGAGACCCCATCTGGAGTACTGAGTGCAGTTCTGGAGACCCAATCTCTGCAAAGACATAGACAGGATGGAAGCTGTCCAGAGGAGGGCAACTAAAATGCTGCAGGGTCTGCACTGGAAGACATATGAAGAGAGACTTAGGGAGCTTAATATGTATAGCCTCAAGGAAAGGAGGGAGAGGGGGACATGATAGAAACTTTCAAGTACCTCAAGGAATCAACAAAGTCCAAGAGGGTAGCATCTTTCAAAAAAAGAGGTGTGCAAGAACAAGGGGACACAATTTGAGGATGGGGGGGTGGCTCAGAGGTAATTTAAGGAAGTATTTTTTCAAAGAGAGGGTTGTGGATGCATGGAAAGGCCTTCCGGAGGAGGTTGTGGAGTCAAAAACAGTGGTGAAATTGAAGCATGCATGGGACAGTCATAAGGCAATTCTAGGGGATGGGGATAGGAAGAAGTAGGCTGCTGGTTAACTAGGATCTGCAGATTATCCATTAGCTGGGGAAATGAGCAGACTGGGTGGGCCAATCAGTCCTTATCTGCCATCAAATTCTGTGTTTCTATGTTTCTATGTTTCTATGCCCCATGACCAGAATTTGTTGCAATAAATTACTTTCTCCCACCTTTAGGTTGTTTCAGTGTACATGTCAAGGTTGTTCCCTTTCTCCGATTCTTTTTAATTTCTATTTGGAAAATGTACTTTGTCACTTAAATGCAAACTCAGATATATAGGGGATCATTGAATCAAATTGTAAGGAGCCTTCCTTGCTTTTCTGGATCAAGCTGTGCTAGGCCATCTGAGTGTTCCTTTGGCCTCTCCTATCCCCCTTTTGTAATCACCTTGATGTACTCCTTAACCCCTAGTCTCCAAATGCTGTGTTGTCTGCTATGCTCAGCCAATGGCTGGCCTCCTATGTATGATGTTATTATCTTCCTACCACAGGGTAGGTAAGGTCCCCTGGTGTTGCTGTATTTACCATGTTTATGACTGATGCTCTTACTTGTACCTACTCTTATTGTTTGCCTGCTGTACCTGATTGTATCCTTGTAATCATGTATGTATCTCTGTAATAATCATGTATGTTTCTCTGTAATCTCCCAGGTCGCACCTGAAAATAGGCACCTGGTTGTCTAGTGTGCTTACCTTGTAAACAAAAACAAATAAATAAATAATTGGTACTGTATTTAAATTTTAAAATATAAAAGTACATTGTCAGCTTTTGCTGATGATATACTGCTCCATCTCTTTAATCCGATCCCCTCAATAAAAGCAACCTTCAAAACTATAGAGCCATTTAGCTTAGTCTCCAATTACAAACTAAATAAAGATAAGACATAGGTAATGCCTCTGAGCCAAGTATATGGAAGTGAAGAGGTTTGTGCATTAGGGTTAGCATGGAAACCTAATGAATATTTGGGGTTAATTTGTCAACAGAGACCTCAATGATGATTAAACTAAATCTTGAGGATGTTCTAACTAATATTTCTCATGATTTGAAGAGATGGAATTCCCTTCCTATTTCTTTCATGGGTAGGGTCAATATTATTAAAATGAATATTTTTCCAAGATTTTTTTCTCCATAAATATGCTTAATGTGTACCTTCTATTAACATGGTTTATAAAATTGAATTCTATTTTAGGCAACTTTCTTTGGGCCAATAAATCCCCAAGGATAGCCCTTGATAAATTAATGTACCTTAAAGGACAGAAAGGATAAAAAAATTCAAATTTCATACTGTACTATATGGCCTCTCAAGCTAATAAGTACCTTAAATGGTTAGATCATAAAGCTTTCAAAACTTTATATTACTGTCTGGGTCGATCTAGAATGTGACATGCTCAAGAAATACAATATCTCCCCAGAATCAATTTTATATGCTAAACATAAATCACTACCAGTTCATTTAAAAAAAATGTGGTTATAGGCACATCCATCAAAACACATAACCAGATTTGTAAATATTTAGCTTATAGTACTAACCAGCCTATACTGAAAAATCTGAACCTTACTTTTCATAATGAGCCATTTACTCTTAAAATGCTTCCCAATGAACGTAACATAAAAGTGAAGGATTTGCTAAGTGAAAGGGTTATTAGGCCTTTGAAAGAGATTTGCCAAGATCTATCCCTGAGTAAAAAGTTTTACCAGAACTTTTTTATATTGACACTGGTTTTGAAAGCACATTTTGGTTCTCCTCCCTGGCTTGCTGAAGAGGTGGATATAATACTCAAAATGTGGAATTCTATTCTTAGCAGACATCCTAAAGCCAAACTATACTTGTACTTTTCACATGCAAAAACTAAAGATACACATTACCAATGTTCCTTTTGGAATAAGTACTCTGGTGAACAAACTATTTCTTGGGGGAAACTATGGCAACATATCTACAAATATCTTCCCTTAGATAAGTTCAGGATGATTCAATATAAAACAGCACATAATGCTTATTTAAACCCACATAGACTGTTCAGAATGGGATCTAGAAACAATGATATCTGCCATAAATGCTCCAGAGATGTGGGTTCATTGGACCATATGTTCTTGTGTTGTCCCCACATACAAACTCTATGGCAAGAAATTAAAATTAAAGTCACACTAAAGCTTTTCAACTATCAAGCATGGGATTTGAAAATTTTCTTTTTGGGTGACTTCTCAAAGGATTTTTCAACAACTGATAAATTTGTTTTATCAAGCATAGTAATCAATGTTTAGCATGTTATTCTGAAACACTGGCTTGATAACACTACACCTTCATTGAAAGAATGGTCCACCTTAATTGAAAGAATGGTTAACTCAGATTCAACAAAACTTATATCTCATGCACCCAGTTTATTACTTTCAGGCAAAGGAAGGGTACTTCATGAAACAATGGGATAAACTATCAACTGTATTAGATTCTTTATAATTTTGTTACAATATTAAACATCAGTTATGATCACGATCTCTACCTAGTTTAACAATTATGCTGTAGTGTCCATTTAAAAAAGAAACATAAGTGGCTCTGTCATTAATGGCTAATGAGTTTAACTACTTTACAGTTAAACAGACTATCTTTTTTTCTTTGATTTGACTGGATACATTCAGTATACTTATAGTCTTTTAATGGCTCTCAAATGGATCTTTAAACTTCATTTTTAATATATTTTGAATGTTCTTTCTTCACCTTTTTCTTTAGCTCCCATTAAGGGTTTCAGCATGGGGAGGTGGTGGTGGTGGTTGGGGGGTGATAGAGTTGGATGGTTCCTTTTTTTCTCTTTGTATAGTATTTGTTCTTGTATTTGTTATGATTTTTCTGGAAAATTCAATAAAGATTGGAAAGATAAAAAAATAAATATTTTTCTGTTTTACTGAAGGAGCTTGCTAATTATAGCCAGCTATTTAAATATCAGTTCAAAATGGTAAGCTCTACAATAAGCATATAGGGAATTGGACACATTTCTTTTAACAATGTTTTATAATGTGGAAACATAAAATCACTTGCTTATTTCATATCTGCAATGATATATGCATATGCAATCGATTATTTTCTATAATCAGTTGTCTAGTATATTATTGTCTTTATTACAGCACCCACAATTTTTTTTTTGCAATTTCTTTAAGGCTAGCATAGCTGAGATGTGGTCAGGCTACTGCCCAGCCCTATCTAAAACCCAGACCTCAGAGAGACTTTATCTGCTCTGATGGGGAAGGTGAACCCTCCCCTAGTAGGTGCCTTTGGGGCACTTCTCCCACTCCTGCAGTTAACTCTGGGTTCAGTTACTGGGGTCCCCTTATGATGGGTGGACAAGTGACCATGACATGAGTGTACTGTTTGATTGTGCAGGGCCTGGAGTTTTTCTGTAGTCTCCCTCCCCCTAGGACATGGATGCAATGTGTTCCCAGCTGTGCATGCAGCTGTCATACAAGGGAAATGACTGCACATCATTCTATCCATTGCTAAGTCTGCTTGGCTATTCCACCTGTGAAACCACAGGTTGGGGTGGAGGACAAGGCTGCAGACAACAATCCCATCCCCACCCATCCCATCCTCTGGGATGCTAAAGCTTCTTCCTCCCAACAGTCCCCTTACAACCCAAGTTATCTTCCTCCCGTGTCTGGTCATAAGAAAACAATGGCAGCCCTGCTGCTTTGTTACATGGGGCTACCACTTGCAACCCTTTATAAATGTGTGCTCTAGCCTATACCCCAAATGTGCTGCACTAATGTGACTGGTCCAAGCTGAAATGAATGACTCAGGCCACTTCTCCTTGTGAAATGATTGTTTCTGTATAATAATGGTCTAATAAGAACTAATTACAGTGAACACAGATGCTAAATGTTTCTGTATATTAATGGTCTAATAATAGGAACTAATTAAAGTGAACATGGATGTTAAAATGTTCTACTAAAAGCTAACCTATCAATACCTTTTCACCTGTGGCAGATGAAAATTCAGCCCCAGCCGGCACTGAGCCCTGCCAGCAGAAGAGAAAGCAATGGGGATGACATTGCTGTCAAACCAGATTCATATAGCTGCCCAGTAACTACTGAATCAGTTCTTACTGTACTTGTGGCTAAGGCCTTAAAATAACAGACAAGGTACATTTTTACAAATGAAGTTGTAACTGGTATCTAGTCATGAATTACAAGATTTTATATTTTTGCTTAGCTTTAGTATTGTAGTATTTCATTTTAAAATTTTAAACGTATTTTGTTGTGCTGTTTGAAATTTAACAATCAGACTTTTTTGTGTTTGTGCAGGTGTTTGGAAAACAATTGCTGCACTGTAAGTTAGCCGATCACTAAGTAAGAAATTGCAGCAGCACCACCACAAGGATGAATACAACCTCATCTGACAAAGATTGGTCAATTAAGCAATAGGGCATGACAGGGTGTGGTATATCATGTGATATCATCATGCCTCGGGTGGTTGGGCATGAGGCCGCAGACCGAGTGCATCCAACCATCTGAGAAGTGATGATATCCTATGATATACCACACCCTGGAGTGCCTTATTGCTATTATGAACTGGATCAATTGATATTGTATGCATTTAATGTAAAAAAAAGAAAGTTTTAAAATATTTTAATAGTGTTTTTATATGAGTGTAGGTGGACATTTAAAAAAAAAGTTTGTGCATGTCATGTTTTCAGCAGTAGGTGGTGCTATTGCATGAGGATTTTGTTACAAAGTCTTAATTGTTATAGTATTGCTGTTTCCCCCCTCACCCCCTGGAAGTTTAATTTACTTGACCACGTTGATATTTTTTGGCCTTTTTTGTTTCAGGAGGTGAAGATGTTTATGTTTGTTTCTGCCGAAAATGCGATGTGAAGAGGGAGATAGCCGGGAGGACAGTTAAGTGCCTACCAATGTGCACCACAGCTCCGCAAGGTGAGAGAAGTTTTTTTTTATTATGTGTCCTAAGATCCATGGGATCTAATGGGTTTTGCCTGCAGTACTCAAGTTGTGCCGTGCTTCTGAGGGAAGCGAGATGGGAAGGGTCAAGCCTGGTATTCTTGAGCAGTGGGTTGTAGATTTTGCCGTTTGCCACGAGAGAGCATGGCAGCGAAGGTGAGCAGTACTTGGCACTTTCAAACAAAACACCTAGAGTGGTCAAAGGAAGAAGAGAGATTTTTTTCTCTTTGCAGAGTGTGTGCTTTGGGTGACATGTAATGGGGGACAGTTGTGAGGATTTTTTATTTTTTTTTAATAGCATCTGAGTGGAGGTCTGACTTGCTTCACCTGTGGGGACATAGAGAACATTGCACTAGGAGTGAGAAGGCTGGTGGCAGGAGGTTTTTTGAAGCTGTGATGATGTAGTCCGATATCATCACGGTTTTAAAAATGTCTCAGCCAATCAACTTCTCATATTTATGATTCCCAGTTCATAATTAAACTTATACCTCTCTGAGCCCTGTAAACTCATGAGTTTTTTAAGCAATAAGACATGATAGGGTATGAGTTATTGGTGGATTTATCCACACCTCATGTGGTGTGTCACAAGGCAAAGCTGACTGACTTAACCTCATGAGAAACCCACATACTGGAATGCCTTTTTACAATTATAAAATCAATCTACTGTATGCATAAAATAAATTTAAAAATGTGTTTAACTAATATATTTTATGAATGCCGTACCTCAAGCATGAGTTATTTCAGGACTTGCCCACATGTGAAGATATTAGCTGATTAGTTTGGTTACTGAATGTTTTATGTCCATTGTAAAATTTTCCATACCTCATGGTTTTTAATGACCATTGCATTTCCTAGAGTAGAACAAGCTGGCAAAGTGTGAGTGGTTTAGTTTAATATGCATCAGGTATTTTAGCACAGACTTGTTATGCATTGTATACAGTACATAGCTGTCCTTTATTTATTATCTTGTATGAACCCCAATCGAATGAAGAAAACACTTTTGTATCAACCCTGGCCCTCCAACAACAGATGCATCTTGATTCCATCCATTTCCCCCACTCCTAAGTCACATTTTCAAACCCATAGTCAACCTCTACATTGCTGATTCACAGAAGCCCTTCTTGCCATCACTCCTTCCCCCAAAGCCTAAGAATCCTATTATTAGAGGGAAATAGCCATGTGCGTAAAAGTGTCACACCTACGTGAATGGTTATTTCTGACTTTGAGATATGTTGCTTTAAAGATTTTTTAATTAAGCCAGTGCTGTTAAAACAGTGTTTTATCTGAGCTTGGTAAATGCTCCGATCAGCTTTCTCCCAGACCCCTTCTTTTCAATTCCCAAGGCTAAGTATGGGCCATGCATGGTCTGCTTCTTTGTAATAATTTACCCATAAGCCTTTTTGTCTAGAAAGGGACACATGTTTGGTGCCTTTTTCAAAATGTATCATTTTTTCTGCACTAAATAAACATTTTACTGACTCCTCAGTTCAAAAACCTTGTTGTATAATTATCAAACTATAGGCTATACTCTTTCTTCTATTCCTCTTCCATAGGAACACGCGAACATGCCAGCAGAAGCAGGCCTTTTGGTCTATCGAGTCTGCTCAATTGTGCAGCTAGACCCTCATCCTGCAGCTGCCTCACCCCCCTCTCTCCCTCATTCTGAACCCCCCTTACCTGTTCCACCCCCCTCTTAAAGCTACCCACAGAACAACAGGCCACCATCTCCTCAGGCAGAGTATTCCACCTAACCACCACCCATTCCGTGAAATAATGTCTTCTGATTTCCCTCCTGAATCTTCCCTCCTCCAGGCTTAGCTGGTGCTCGCTCGTATCCCTCCCCTTTCTGATCCAGAAAATTCCTTCTGTGTTAACCTTGTTTATTCCATTAAGGTATTTAAAGGTTTCAATGATATCACCTCTCTCCCTCCTGTCCTCCAGGGAGTACATGTTCAACTCTCCCAATCTCTCCTCATAGGACTTCCACTCCAATCCCTGTATCATTTTCATTGCTCTCCATTGTACCCCCTCCAACAATTTTATATTCTTCTTCAGGAAAGGGCACCAGTACTGCATGCAGTATGCCAGGTGTGGCCTGATCAGAGACCTGTACAGAGGAAGGATCATCTCTCTATTTCTGGAGGAGATTCCTCTCACTATACACCCCAGCATCCTGTTAGCTTTCAATGCCGTCTTCCTGCACTGGGCTGAGTTGTTCATGCTGCCCTTTATGAGCACCCCCAGGTCCTTTTCTTCCTTGATGCTTTTGAGCTGCACCCCTCCCAGTTGATAGCTCCTCCCCTGGTTCCTAGCTGCAAAGTGCAGTGCCTTGCACTTCTTTGCACTGAACCCCAACTGCCATGTTTCTGACCATTCCTGTAGTTTTGTCAGGTTCTCCTGTAACTCCTTCCACCCTTCAGTGTCATCCACCACAGCTCCCATCTCCAAGAAAAGACTGATCCTATTCCATATTCTGTACGAGATATCCACTATAAATATCTCAAACAGCACTGGTCCCAATACCGATCCCTGTGGCATCCCACTTGTCACTTTCCTCGGTGTTGAGTTCCTCCCCACCACCACCACCCTCTGCTGTCAACCATCAAGCCATTTGAAAATCCATTTGATCATCTTTGTTTCCACCCCTATGTACTCCAGCTTCCCCCCAGCTTCCCATGCAGCAAGGCATCAAATGCTTTGCTGAAGTCTAAATACAGGACATCCACCGCATGCCCCTCATCCAGCTCCCTGGTCACCCAGTCGTAGTACTCAATTAGATTCTTCTGGCAGAATCTGCCTGAGACAAACCCATGTTGATGTCCATCCAGCAGACCATTATCCTCCAGAAAGGCTACTAGCCTCTCCTTTAGTATTGTCTCCATGAGCTTCCCCACAACTGAAGTGAGGCTCACTGGCCTGTAGTTACCTGGTTCATCCCTTGATCCACTTTTGTGAATGGGCACCACATGAGCCATTCTCCAGTCATGTGGTACACATCCTGTGTCCAGGGAGGTGTTGAACAGGTCAGCCAGTGGTCCTGCCAGGATCTCTGCTAGTTCCCTGAGAACCCTAGGATGAATGCCGGTGCTTGTCCACCCTTAGCACCTTAAGTCCTTCTGGAACCCTGTCCTCTGAAATCCTTACATCAGTCACCCCTCCCCCATCCCACCCCTACCTCTTCCTTGAGGTATCTGCCCCCCTTCGCCCTCGTGAACACAGAGCAGAAGTACTCATTTAATACCTCTGCCTAATCCACACCCTTTTCAACTATCACTTCTTCCATCTTAGGCCTTACAGTCTTGTCTTTGTTCTCCATTCTTTCTCCAATGTATCTGAACAAGTCTTTTTCACCTTCCCTGATACCCTGTGCCAGTCTCAATTCTCTTGAAGCCTTGGCTGCTCTGACTAACCTGGTGATCTCCCTGGACTTCTTTGCATACTCATTCTAGTCACCCCCCCAACTCCTTGAGTTTCCAGAATGCCCTTTTTTGTCCCTCACTGCCTGTCTAACCTCATGAGTCAACCAACTGGGCTTCTTTGCCTTCCCCTCCTTGCTCCTTGTCCTCATCCCAGTGGCCTCCGTCAGCACTTTTTTAATACACTCCCATTTTTGACTAGCATCCATGTCTGGCTGAATTGCTACCAGATACCTACCCAATATTCCCCCATCCTTCTAAAGTCTGCCCCTTTAAATTCAATCACCATGTTTCCTGTACCCCCCATTTCCCTACCCATATTGAGTGTGAACCACACTGAGTGGTGGTCACTCCCAGCCAGGGGGTCCTCCACCTCCAGATCTCGTACTGCCTGCCCATTTGAAAGTACCAGGTCCAGCATCCTCTCTAACCTAACTGCACCAGGAAGATATCCTGAAATGCATCTAGTTGTACCTGCTCCCTTGCATTTATGGTGGGCGAAGTGTTCCAATACATCCCAGGTAGGTTGAAGTCCCCCCCACCACAGTGTTCTCCTTCCTACAGATCCTTCTGACTTGCTCTGCAAGCTATCTATCCAGGTCTTCCTCTTGTGCCGGTGGTCTTAATACTACCCACATCCTTAGCATCCCACCCCTCCAATCCTGGAACTGCATCCATAGGTCCTCTGTTCTGCCTTCCTTTCCCCTCCTCCCTTACACACCTTATTCTCACCAGTATGTACATTGTCAAGCCCCCTCTTCCTCTTAGCCCTATCCTTCCTAGTATGCTATACCCTGGTATCATCCTACCCCAGTCCTTGTACTGGGTGGCCCATGTTTCCGTGATAGCCGCCATGTCAGTCCCCTCCCACTGCAAGGAGAGCCTGCAACTCAGTGGTCTTATTACCTAGACTCCTCGCATTTAGTGTGACCACCGTCCAACCAGTCTCCTCCCTTGCCCTTCCTTGGCATTCCCACTACTCTTCTTTCCCTGTGCCCCTACCCTGACCTCCTCCCTATTAACTGTGATCTATTTCCAGTTCCTCTCCTTACACTTTATGTGGCATACTTTGCCTTTAGTCAGAAATGAGTACAACAGGAGGGATACAGCTGATCAGAGCTTTCTAAGACTTACATTCTTCACCCAGTGTATTGAATCTCTTGGGGCCACAGCCTGTGGCTGACATCAGCCATGAGGATTCTCTGATGTGACAAGTGTGGCACTGTATGGGAAATGAAGGCACTGTGGTACAATATGATCAACCAGATGGATAGTGGTTTTAACAGCAAATCACTAAGTATAAAAAAATAATTAAATCCTCATCTCTGTAATGAGCGTCATCCCACATGTAGGCGTAGCTTCAAACATGAAAGTCTTCTTTTAAGAATACATTTGGTATGTCTGCAATGTTCTGGTCTGATTTTTTAAGAAGTGAGAAAAATGATTGTCCTCCCTGAGATCTGAACCCAGGCCTGCTTGGAATATTGTTCTCCTGCATTACCAGGTGTTCTAGCAATACAAGTAAAACCCTGAGGATCCCAAATGCACTCATCTTTCCTTGGTGCACACTGGTGCCACACAGATTAGAATGTCTAAATTCAGAATCACTGGTAGTAGCATTAGATTGCGGTGTACTTGTTAAAAGGACCTGTTTGATGATCACTGCTCTCCAGCTAATTAAAGTGCTGGGTGCCAGAGCTGTACGTGATGTCCTCTGTAGCAAATGTTCATTCTCCAACTGCAACTCTTCTGCAGGCTTATTCTCATTAGTATAAAACAACAGTTGATCCAAGCTGTTCATCTGTAACTTGCCCATTTTAGTTTTTAAGGTGTACTAACTGAGTGATGTAGTGACGTGTTAACAAATTACTTGCCTCTCCTCTTGTTCCCAAATGTGATCACCATTTCCCTACTTTCACACCAGTGACAAAGGTAACAAATAGCATGGCTTTCATCTTTCTTACGTGTAGTAAAACATTAAGATGAGGTGTTTTTCTTCCTTACTGAAGAGGCAGACACTAATGATCTTCTAACTTAATATGATTAGAGTGGCAGACACACCTATCAATGGGGAACTAGAATAATAGGAGGGGCAGAAGATATCGCTTCAACATGAACTGGTTGTGCTTAGCATTAATTAGTCTAATGAGTCAATGTAGCAAGATTATTAAATGCTCCATCACCTGAGTCTTAACTTTCAGATAATAAAAGAACGTCTATTTCAAAGTTCAGTGTTGATTCTGAGTATTTCTGCACAGCATCATCACTTTCACCTTCACATTCATGTTCTTCTACTCCATAACTGGTACTAGACAACCACTGTCACTTTCTAAAGCTTGCTCCAACCTCCTTTTCTGGCAACCACTGTTTGTCAATATTATCTCAGACTTCCCTATTCGTGTTCAGTGTGTTCCATTTTCTTCTTATCTGGTTATATGATTTTCTTATCAGGATCACAATAACCTTTATAACCTTCATTAAACCACTATACTGTTGGCACTGTGACTGAAATGATTTATGAATATCCTCAAGAAGCAAAACCATTCAATCATCTGCCTCAGTCTCCTGCAAGTGATCCACTGATTGGTTTATATCATTCTGCAGACATCCTTGCACCATAAAAGTGGCATTAAACTTCACTCCACTGGCAGTAACAGTGTTCCTATTCCTAATTTCTGGCCCAAGTTTCTTGATTTGAGTCTCCAAAATCTTTTGACTCCACATGGGAAGAGGGGGTAAGGTGGGAAGCCCCCATTTGGAGTCTACAAGCCTTGTTTAGTCCAACAGTGAGCCTTTTGTGAGCAATATTTGTAGCAACTCCATAAATGACAAGGCCAAAGTTGACAATAGAGAGCACTGAACTGTGAATTGCCAGATTAAGGGCTTCATGTGTTAGACACTTTCTGAGTCGATAGAGAAGACCAACCCTAGCATTGATGGCTCTGACTACATTTTTGATGTGGGGTGTATCAGTGAGGTGACTATCTAGGGTGATCCCAAGGTACTTGAAGTGCTGTATTTGTTCAAGGGGGTCATCTTGGCTTGGATTTATACATATTATCTCTGAAGCACTTGCATGTGGAGTCAAAAGATTTTGGAGACTCAAATCTTGCATTTAAAAAACACTTTGATGACCTCTATTCTACTGCCATATTAAGTGGTATATGTCTATTTTCGCAAACTGTGTTCTGTGTTGGCTGATACAGCAGCAGAGGCAACTGTACATCCATTTGACTACAAGCCCCCAAGTGGCCGATGTTAACAGTGGTAGTGATAGCAGTAGGTAATGATGTTGGGGTGGTTGTGATGGATTGACATGCAGTTTTTCTACATGTGTTGTGATTGGATGAAGCAAAATATTCCTTGCATTTACTTCCAAAACACAGTTTATGTTGCTTCTTGTGACAAATATATTATTTATTTATTTATTTATGTATTCATTCATTCATTCATTCATTCTAGGATTACAAATACCTTTGAGCACTAGGCAGCTCATTTACAAAGGTTCCACGTCAGTAGGGAGGGTTACAAACAGTTGCAGGGAAACAGACAAGTCATATAGAATATTTCAGAACAGATGTACATGTGTTTTCATTGTAGTATAGGACAATTAAGCTTCAGTTATATACACATTAAGCAAACCTTGATCAGAAGCAGAAGGAATAAAAGAAGAGGGGAGAGGAAGAACCAAGAGGGAGAGGAGCAGCCAGGCAGCCCAGTGAAGTTGAAACCATGAAAGGGGGAAGAAATAGTCTTAGAAAGGGGAGGGAGAAGGGAAGAGGGGGAGAGGGACAAAGGCAGGGAGGAGGGTAGTAAACTGAGGGTGATAGAGATGTCAGTGTGGGGAGGTCCAAGAAGCTGGGGGATGGACTAGTGGAGGTCACAGGAGTTTTCCATTAGGAGGTGAGTTCGGAGCTTATGTTTGAACTCTCCAAGCTTAGGAAGGGTAGCTAGACTATTGGAGAATCCATTGAACCAGGAAGGTGCTCTGCTACAAAGGTGCATTGGCGTTGCATGGTCCAGCACCATGAGACTAGTAGGAGTTCATTGGATGAGGTGCACGTATGTTGGGTCTTTGAAGATTTGTGAAGCAGACAACACAGACCCTTCAGCATTAACCCAAGTAGAATATTTTTAGTGAGAAGGCAGGTGTGGTATTTAATTCTCCCAGATAGATTGAGCCATCCAGTCTGTTTGTAGAGATCGCAGGTATTGGTGAGGTGGGATGCCCCCATTTGGAGTCTACAAGCCTTCTTTAGCCCAACAATGAGCCTTTTGCGAGCAATATCGGTAGCAACTCCATAAATGACAATGCCATAGTTGATAATAGAGAGCACTGAACTGTGAATCGCCAGATTAAGAGCTTCAGGTGTTAGACACTTTCTGAGTCGATAGAGAAGACCAGTCCTAGGATTGACGGCTCCGACTACATTTTCAATGTGGGGAGTATCGGTGAGATGACTATCTAGGGTGACCTCAAGGTACTTGAAGTGCTGTATTTGTTCAAGGGGTTCATCTTGGATTGGATTTATACATATTATCTCTGAAGCTGTTGTTTGTGGAGTCAAAAGGTTTTGGAGACTCCAATCTTGCATTTAAAAATGCACTTTGAAGACCTGTATACTACTGCCATAGTAAGTGGCATATGCCTATGAGTGTAAAATGCCTATATGTGCAGTTATGAGATGTTGGGAGACTCAAATCTGGTACATGAACAAAGCACTGTGATGTCTTTCTATACTACTGCTACAGTATGCATATTGGCCCGTATGCTCGAAGGTGTGGAGCATCTCTGCGCTTCGTATGTGAGGTGCAGAGAAATTCCTCACCCTTTATGCCCCCCCACATGTGGTGCACTAAGGGGGGAGCACAGCCCTCACACACCTGATTCCCCACCTGCCTGGACCACAATGCACAGGGGTGGGTGGGGCATGCCAACACTATCGAATACACAAAGTCACGTGGCGCTGAGCACCAGGGTGCATAGGAGGGCAGTTGGTACACCAAGGAGAACCCTGCCATAAGCACACTACACACCCCACACCTCCATTACTCAAAAACCAACCCACCAGCTAACAAGTGACAGGCCTCCCAGGACCACCCTCCCCTACAGCTAGCCATGCCCCCCCTTCCCATGCACACCACACACACACACACACACACACACACACACACACATATATATATACACACATACACACACACAGACACCCACACACACACACAGGGGATTCATCCCCTGGATTGCAACCCCCCCATGAAACTCCATTAGACTGCCTCCATATCCCTTTGCTCTGCAACATGGCACTGCTCATGTGGTGGACAGTGTGTACCCCCCAACAAATTCCCATGTGACAATGACCCTGGACCTCCCCATCTGTTCGGGGGTATAGCATGACTGGTGGCATAACCCACCTCTCACCTCCATGGGTGCTGGCCCTGAGGACATCCACAGGGGAGTGCAGCCAATGTGCCCCCCATGTTACAAGGGATCTACTGTTGGACCCAGGATGGGCATCTGCTTGGATGCCCATTTAGGTCTGGGTCCACGACTCTGCCACCGGCCGCCCCATGGATTGCTGTGCACTGGGGGAAGCATGCCGGTGGACAGGTCATGGCCATTGGGAAACACCAGTGGCATGCATCTGTCTGCAGGTGCAGAGCTCCTCAGGTGGCAACATGCCTTGGTTGCATAAATCTTGCCCACTAGAGCGTAGGCCCCTATATGAGTTATATGCCCAACTAAGCAAAATGCCCATATGTAGTCTGGAGATATTGGAAGTCTCAAATCTGGTACTGGAAAAATAACTGTGATGCCCACAGTGCTACTGCCATAATTAGTGTTTTATGCCCAACAGGGTAAAACATCCATACATGGAGCCAGGAGATTCTTTGAGACTGAAATGTGGCATTTTGAACAAGTATGGGGTGCTCAATATGTTGCAGCTACAATACTAAAAATTGTTTTTTGCCTGACAGGGCAAAACAGCAGTATGAGGAGTCAGAAGATTTCGGGAGACTCAAATTTGGTTGATAGACAAGTACTGTCATGCAATCTGTGCTGCTGCCATGATACATGCTATATGCCTAACAGGGCATCACACCCATACGTGAAGTCAGGAGATTCTGGGAAATTCACATCTGGTATTTAAACATGCACTGCTGTGCCCTCTATGCAGCTGCCTTGATAAATGATATATGCTGTCCAGGGCAAAACACCCATATGTGGACTCAGGAGAATTTGGGCTACTCAGATCTGGTATTTAAAGAAGTACTATGATCAGGGTCCCTACTTTTCTGCAGCACAGTGGGACCAAGTTCTGCGGCAACACTACCATTTGCCGCAGAACTTCTGTGGCAGTGGTTTGTAATTTCTGTGGAAGTTCTGTGGCACTAACAAACTACCACATCACAGTGTCAGCTTATCATCCTGACTTCACTTTCATGGCAGTGGTTATAGCAATCAGGATGGTGGAAAGCACAGTAACACTAGTTCAAAAAATAACAGACTTATAAAAATAATTTTATGCCTAAAAAGGCAAAACAAATGTCTCTCCCTTAAGGTCCCAGCCTGTTGCATAAATGACATATGCAGAGGGGAGCTTATGTGATAAATAAGGTATTTCTATATGCATGCTATCTATCCCACTAATGAGGTTTCCACTGTCTATCACCTATATATTTGTATGTGCTTTCTACACCACTCATAAGGTTCCCACTGTGTACCAATTATATATTTATATGCAATCTGTAATATACATACAAATATGTGTGTGTGCATATGGTGAGAGACAGAGATACTGTATGTGTGTGTGTGTGTATGTGTTTGTGTATATATATATATATATATTTTTTTTTTTTTTAATTTCCATGAACTTGCATCCTCCCTCATACAGGTCCCATTGGAAATGGAATAGAGGAGTTATTGCAAAACTTATTTTTCATGTCAACCTGCTTTCCCTGACAAACTGTGTAACACCATCAGGCCATGATATGCATGTGAACTGACTGTGAGATAGAGCTCTCCAGACTAGCACAATGTGTCCACCATGTGACAGAACACTGCACCATACCTTCCCAAGCTCCGAGCAGTGATGTGTTCCACCAATTCTTGTGCTGCCCAGCCAGCTCCCAGAGCTAATCTCTGAACCTGACTTGCCGGCATGGAAACACAGCATGCTACCCTCTGGCCCAACAGCTGTCCCTGCACACAACATTTCTCCATAATTTTTAGGTGATTCTATCAACCAATGACAGTATGTAATCAATAACCCTGGCAAAAGATGCATACAGTGCAATTATTTATTTAACAGGTCTATTCTTTCAACAGGTCTACACATTATTATATTCCACTTTTCTGGGCATAATTACTTTATTTTTCTTAAAAATGGCAGTTAAATTTATTTTACCAGTTATTCATTTCAGATGGCATCTCTATACCTTAAAGTCACAAATCGGTTTGTACAAAGTGAGGTATGGACTTAACAGGTCTGTGCTATTGACAAGGTTTTGTTTAAGTTGGCCCTAGTGCAATAATGTAAGACTGAAAACTGTATTAGGCTGTAGTGCAGGTTGAGCAAATATCACCACGCATGATGTGCTGTGCCACCGTCTCTGGCAGTGGGAGTTGTGGTAGATAAGTGACTGTTCATTTCTGTTGCAGAATGCAGCCGTTTCATTAGCTAATGTATGATATAGCAATGATAACATCACATTCTGAGCATATAGGGGAGTTTTGGATATAAAGAGAGGGGAAGGGAACCAGATTCTATGGATAAACAGAAATATTAATAAAAAATCACCAAAAGAGTGAATTCTGCGGCACCACAGAAGTTCTGCGGCAGATTGCAAGTTCTGCACAAAATTCTGTGGCCGCAGAATTCTAGGGGGCCTTGACTATGATATCCTCTATGCAGCTGGCACAGTAAGTGATATTAATTATTAATATATACCCAATAGGGCAAAACACTTGTATGTGGAGTCAGGACATTCTGGGAGACTCAAATTTGGTATTTAAACAATTATTGTAATCTACATACAGTACAAGTCACATTAAACTGTTCCCTCAACTCACTGGTGTAGCAATGTTCAATGAGTTTCCTATTCTGTGCAGTGTTTAATTCAATGAATTATTAAAAGTTTAGTATTGGTTTGCAACTAGCTGTTAGGACTATAAGCTTTATTTTCAGCTGAGTGCTTATGAGTTTCATTTCAGAAGGCAGACTAAACAACTCTTAAGGAATGCTGTGATATTTATAAACAATGCTCTAAAGGAATGCTGTGATATTTATAAACAATGTTCTTAAGGAATGCTGTGATATTTATAAACAATGCCATGAAATTGCATTGCATAAACACTGCAAAACAGCTACTGGTAGAAGTGAGTTGAATAGGCAGTGAAGAATGGTTGGAAAATAATTAAAAGCTTAAACAATTCAAGCTGCCACTGCAGTAGAATCTCAAAAAAAATGCTACACCAGTGAGTTGATGGAACAGTTTAATGTGACTTGTACTGTAGTATGTGCTGCAAAATGTCATTATGTGGAGTAAGGGGATTTTGTGAGACATGGATCTGGTATTGAAACAAGTACTGCTATGCCCTCTATGGTGCTGCCACAATAAGTGTTTTATACCCAACAGGGCAAAACATCTCCATGTGGAGTCAAGAGATTTTGTGAAACTCGTGTAAGATATTTAAAACATATACTGTAATCTGATGGCATCTATGCTTTTGCCATAATAAGAGCTCTATTCAGGCATGTTCACTGTGCACACAGTCCTCGCTTTACATGTGCGCCTATTCAATGATGTACAGTAGAAAGGTGTATGACATGATCAGAGCACCCCACCAGCCAACCTCAATGTAAAACCCATTGTGTATAACAAAAGATATTTACATTTTTAAAATATAACTATAGTTTCAAAGTAACATGTAAAAAATCATGAAGCATATTTGTCAGTCAATAGCAGTATAATACTGGCAGACAGCCAAACTGAAGCAAGCATAGGGTCTGCTGTCTCTTTCAATACCTTTTATAACTGATGTACCAAAATATCACAGATTCCACAATAAATTATTAATTTTGTTAAAATAAAGTCTTCATAACTTCAAAGTTTAACTCATGGGTATTTTGTGTGAGTTTTATAATGTTTTATTTTGAATAAACTGCAGAGTCTGAGACAACCTGTCTGTTTGAGAGCCAAACTGCATCTGAACAGACAACAAGGAACTGTATAGCAGGTCTCAGAACAGTGTACCATGTGATGACTCTTTATAAGCTGAATTTTAAAACACTCTCCTTTCCATTTCCTGTAAGAAGAATAAAACAAATTTTACAAATGGCTATTTGCTCATCTTGCTGTACTTGTCAGTTATCATATGAATTTTTGTGGAGTTTTTGAGGGGGCCAACTATGACATGTTAAAAAACTGTAAAAAGTACAGAATGTTTCAATAGTTTTCTCCACATCTAGTAACATTATCATACTTTTAGTTGCACACACCATTAAACAGTAGCCCAGTACTGAGGAGATGTAAGACTTTAAGCCTTGGGTTGAGGTCCACTGACTGGATAATGAGGATATCTGTCAAGTGGTTGCTGGTTCAAGAAGCAGCACCTGCTCTTTTGACTCTAACCTGACTCAGCAACTCAATGCTGAAATGTTGGCTTTGGTTCCTCTGTTGGGGGACATTGCAAATGCTTCATTGCATGAGGTCCTTTTGCACATTTCCCTGAAGGGTGCTCTAGTTAGGCCCTTTCCCTAGAAGCTACATATAGATCCCACAAATCCTCTAACTTTACACCCATCTCCAATATACTGTTTGTGCTAAGGTTGTTGAGAATGATAGTGTTTGCAAACCAATTAATGGTCTACCTGGAAAATAACAATGGCCCCTATTTACAAAAAATGTGCATGAGGCATGTATCGAGGCATGCAGCTCTGCACCCTAGGGATTTCTGCACGGGGCCACATTAACGAACACCTGCCCCAACCCAGCTCCCTTAAAAGGCCCTGTCCCCAGTGCACAGGTCCACAGGGGCAGGCAGGTGCAGAGTGGAGGATTCTGGTTGGTAGCCAATCACAGGTCCACAGGGGCAGGCAGGTGTAGAGTGGAGGATTCTGGTGGGTAGCCAATCGTCTGCCCAGGCAAGGACCTGCAGTGGATCCCTTACACGCAACGAGCGCCATGTTGCTGGCTGGTGTGGAGAGTGCTGACTGTGCCAATGTTAGGGTTGTACCCCATCTGCCCAACTCCTGTCCTCCTGAAGTGCCCCTATAGAAGGGGCAGCAATGTGGGGGGGCCAATGCCCCCGTCATGTCTGCAGTCATGTACAGCTGCCTTATGGACAGGGAGCTGGCAGCCCCCGTGCAGAGCACTCTGTGAGTTTATGAATGCGTGGAGTGCTGGCTCGCCCCACCGCACCACCTCCAGCCTCACCCTCATGTGGAGCTCCATGTTCGGCCAGGATATGGGATGCATAGGGGTGGCTTAACCACATCGAGCATAGGGCGGAGGGGGTGCAGTGAGCACAGGCAGCTGTGTGGTAGCTACACGCCTGACTTATTCAGTGCATAGCCACAATCATCTTTAGTGAATAGGGCCTAGTTTTCTTTAGTGACTGTAATCTGATTTATCTAGGCATCACAGCATTGAAACCACACTTGTCAGAGTATGTGTGATCTTCATCTAGAGGACAATGAAGAAACCACATCCATCCGTGTCCCTGACTTTTCATCCACATTTGACAATGTTGACCACATGTAATTAGGTGACAGACTTGGGGAATGCAGAATGTTGTTTGCCACTGTCCCTGAACATTTCATGTCATGCCTTAAAAAAAGACAACATCAATTCTAGTGCACATGCAAGGTCACCAAACACTAAATAAATATTAAATAAATAAGCAACAAACTAACTAACTAACTAACTATCCAACTGGTTTGGGCCTTTACTAGCAAAAAAGACACACTCTGTGCTGATTAGATCTTTCTTCTCACACTACGGTTTTTCCAAAGAATCTGACCTTTCACATGTGTTGTACTCTGTATACGTAATGCAGCTGGATGAGGTTATAATGTGCTACAGTAAAGAATTTCCTTGCTGTGTTGATGATACCAACCTGTGTGCATCTTTTGCTCCGGACTGGTTGGTCCTTTGTTTAGAACAGTGCCTTTCTGAGATCAGTTCATGAATGGACTCCAACTATACTGTTCTTAGCATTAGCATGACAGAATTAATTTTGGTTGCCTCAGACCAGCAGACAGAAACATAGAATTTGGTGACAGATAAGGACTGCTTGGCCCACCCAGTCTGCCCATTTTCCCTACCTACTGTAATTCCATAGACCGTGCCTGATCTCTTACTTAGTCCTCCCTTCCCTAATGAATAAGATCGTCTTATGCCTATCCCATGTGTTCTTGAATCCTGCCATAGCTTTCACCACCAACAACTCCACTAGAAGGCTGTTCCAGGCAACCACTACTATATCTGTGAAAAAGTACTTCCTTATGTTTCCCCTGAGTCTACTCTCTCCAGCTTTATACCATACCCCCATATTCTTGAGCACCTTTGTTTCTGAAAAATGCTTCCCTGTTGCACCTTATTTATATCCTCCTGTCCCTTCTTTCCTCAAGGCTGTACATATTTAGGTATTTTAGTATCTCTCCTCATATAGTCTCTGGTGCAGACCCTGCACCATTTTAGTTGCCCTCCTCTGGACTGCCTCTACTCTATGTCCTTCCAGAGATATGGTCTCCAGAACTGGACTCAGTACTCCAGGTGAGGTCTCACCAATGATTTATACAGTGGTATCACTACCTCCCTCTTTCTGCCAGTGATACCTCTCCCTATGCACCCAAACATCCCACTGGCTCAGCCCACAGCACTGTCACACTGTTTGGCCACCTTTAGGTCATCAGATATGTTTATCATCCGGTCTCTCTTCACCACTGGATTTCTATGCTCTAAGTGCATGATTTTGCACTTTTTCACCATGAAACTTAGTTGACACATGTTTGAGCACTCCAAAAGGTTTCCTACATCCCTATTCATTTTTTTTTTGGGGGGGGGGAGCTGGCCCCTTAGTACTCCTTTGAGAGGTCTGCCTGTGCCCTGTCTTCATCCCCCCCATGCCCAGGCTTACCCCTTAGGTGGGGCCACTTGGGGGGCTTCACTACTCAATGGTAATTATAGGCTAGCCCTGGCTTGTCCCTTGGGTTGGGGCCATGGGAAAGAGACCCCCCTGGTGGATATATAAGGCAGCTGAGGATGATAGTAGGGCAGGGCTGTTGATTTTTTTTTTTGTATGCTGATACCCCAGGGGTGGGATGTGCAATGACAACCAGTGTCTGCCCTGCCTCCTACATTCTGGTCCTGGCCACACGGCACCCCCAGTCTCTGCCAGGGGGCAATGAAGCATGAGGCAGTCTTTCCCCCTCCCCCCCAGAGAGGGTGAGCAATCCCTTGGATGCTCGATCCTTCTGTCCTTGGTTGGCCCTCCAACTCCCGGGTCCATTCCCAAACCCAGGCCAACGACGTCATGAGTGGAATTCCAACTGCTGCACAGGTGGGCCGGCATCCCTATTCATTTTTTCTACCTCCCCTTGAGTGTCTACCCTATTGCAGATTTTAGTGTAATCTGCAAAAAGGCACATCTTCCCTTCTAGTCCCTGTGTAATATCACTAAGAAACACATTAGAGAGAACTGGCCCCAGTACTGATCCTTGTGAGACCCCACTAGTCACCCTCACTTCCTCAGAGTGAACTTCCTTTACCACTACCCTCTGATGCCTATCCCCCAGCTAATTCCTTACCCAGTTTACCACTTTTGGCTCCACTGCAAGACTGCCCAACTTGTTTGGATATCAACACTATGGTATAGCCTTAATCTGCCCAATCTTGATGAATTAGACTGATGTCTATTAGTGAAGCATGCTGCCTCGGAGTGGTCCATGATGAATGGCTGCCATTTGAATCTCAAGTACAAACCATCAACTAGGCCTGCATTTAACATCTACAGAATATAGATAGATCCCCACCACTTCTTAAGCCTGCTGACCTGAGCTGCTTTGTGTAAAGTTTTTGTCACCTTGACATTGGAAAACTCCAATGTGATGTAAAGGCTTTTGAAGTAAAACAAACTGAGTGACTGTGTTCCAGTAGATATGGGGGGTGCAGAATCAGGATCGGATAACCCCCACACACAAAGCAAAATATGCAAAACAAGACTGCACTCTGTTGGATAAAGCTTGTGTGAGAAACAACACTAAGGCTCCAAAACTGGCTGCTGTATTTTTTACTCACAAGTGTCCAACAAAAATGTTTCTCCAAGTGGGCTTGTTGCCAGGAAGATGCTGCCCCAGCACTTCACCTGTCAAGGCTTTGTCAGGGGATGGGGTACCAGAGACTGACAATCATATAAATACAAGTCTTGTAATGTCATCGTTGCTTACATCATAGTACAAAAAACAATAGCAAAAAACACAAAATAAACAACTACTAAAACATCAAACCTTACAGTGCAACTTTTTTTTCCAATTGTTTAACCAGGTGAGACACACTAAGCTGAAAGCTTGTTTATAGGTGCAACCTGGGAGCACAGGAAGTTAAGAGACTTGTTCAGGGTCACGCAGTATGCAAGTGGGGGCTGTGGGATTCAAACCCAGGTCTCCAGATTTGTAGCTCAGAGCCATAAACCACTGAGCTACACTGCCTCCTTTTTTTTGACACTCGTAAATAAAAATTCAGAACCAAATTTTGGAGCCTCAGTGTTGTTTGTTACACAAGCTTTAGCCAATGAAGTGCAGTCTCATTTTGTCTTTTTTGACATAAAGGCTTGCCTGGCAGTCAGAGCCACCATCTTCAGCTATTTAATAATGTCACCTTGAGGCTTCTGACATCTTCTGGGAAGTCAGATCTTATCATACCATCACTTTAGATTCTGGGCTGGCTACCTGTTCTATGGCTGTTGGATTACAAGGTGCTTTGACATACTGTACATTCAAAGCCCTGAAAGAGTTAGACCTTCAGTACATTTACAATCTTCTGACCCCCATTCCCTCTCTAGAGCAATAAGGCCCATGGAGCAGCGATTATTGTATGTGTCAACATTTTGGTTAAAATTAACTGGAGAGAGAGAGAGAGAGAGAGAGAGAGAGAGAGAGAGAGAGAGAGAGAGAGAGAGAGAGAGAGAGAGAGAGAGAGAGAGAAACATTTTGGTGTCTTGCCTGTCATGTGGAACTTCCAGCCTATGGACATCAAACTCTACCCTTCTGTGAACATCTTCAAGTATAAACTCAGAAATCCGTTTATTCTAGCTCTGCCTGACATTAACAATTGGTTTTATATTTGGAGTTACTGTGTTTTGCTTCCAGTTTTAACATCTGGTTTGCATTGCCTTTTGTCTTCATTGTTGCACTTTTGTTGCATTTACCTTGAATGTGTAAAGAGTTTTCAGCTTACATAAAAGGGTTTTAAGTAAGTCGAGACCTATTACTAATACTACTACAGTTAAAACAATCATTATAGTTTGTGGATCTTTGATTTCTTCCTGACTATTTTGAGTAATTTAATTTTGCTGCAGTGTCTGGTATAATTTCATTAAGGGTACATCATTTTCTGTAAAGTATTTTGAATCAGTCAGTGCTGTGGCCTTACATATTGTAAAATAAAGAAAAATCTCCACATTTCAGCATTGAGAATTTCCTTAAAACTTATCTCAGCCCAAAGTAATAGTCCTGAAAATTTGTACCTTATCTTATTTCCTTCTGTAAAGATGGAATGCACTCCCCCCATCTCCAGTGGGAATTTCTGACTGATATATTTCTACTCTAACATTTTAGATTCACTATTACATGACACAGTACACTATTACCTTAAGTCATTGCAATATTTACATCTGTCTTTATAATTTCCACAGATACCAGTAGTTGTCAATTTACACATTGAAGCATTTTTAAAATTACATACTGACATGCTTAAGCTTTTGAAGTACAGAAATATCATTTAGTAGGGACATCTGAAAATCACTTGTGAGGTATGACTATATTCACAGAATGGTTTCTTAAATGTCTTCACAGTAAATATAAATGAAAAGTTGCCTTTTTGCAGTCATTAACAAAAGATTATGTTTTTAGGATATTATCCATCATACTGTACTGTTACATGTTTAGCATCCTAGTCTGCAGTTTAGTTTTATATCAAAGTAATAAGGTCACCATCATTTACAGCTTGGCAAAACCTCATGAATTTTGATGACTATAAATATATTCCAGTTAATGGCCAACAGCTGATAATGAAGAATTTTCATATCCTTATGGCTTTTCACCAAGAAATCGATGATACATTTAGTAAGCATTTACCGTAAATTTCTATCAGCAAAACTGCAAATAATGCAAGGAAACATCAAGTCTCTGTAAACAAGCACCATTATTTTTTTATGTATATAATTAAAATTGCATTATGAAAAAATTATTAACACTGTATGTCACAGTTAGGAAATGTAAAAAGTTAAACTCACTGTACTCTTTTTTTTAAACTAGTTATTATAAAGGCATACATAATATGGATAACTGCATAACTTTGGTTTCATAAACACCCCATAACATAGTTTCTAAGTGCTTAATATGTTTATTTTGTTTAGTAGCACACATGAAAGACAGTGTAGCATAGTGGTTAAAGGCACTGAGCTGCAAACTTGGAGTCCTGGATTTGAATCCCATCGGTCCCCACATGCATACTGTGTGACTATGAGCAAGTCATTTAACTTTCTTGTGCTCCTAGGTTATACCTGGAAACAATCTTTGTCTTAGTGTGCCTTTCCTGGTTCAACAATTTCCCCTTTCTGTATAAAAGGCTTCATGTTGTCCTTCCAATTGTAATGCTTTTTCTGCATTTATGACTATGCCATGTAGCTTTTCTTTTCAGTTATCATCAGTTTAAGCTCAGTATTAGTAAGATTAAAATCCATCAGCAAAATCCAGGCTTCACAGAAGATTGGCAACAGTTTAATGGCTTACATCATATTTTCTTTTTTCTGTCTTTCAATTGTTTAACCAGTAGAGACACACTAAGCTGAAAGCTTGTTTACAGGTGCAACCTGGGAGCACGTGGAAGTTTAATGACTTGCTCAGGGTCACCCAGTATGCAAGTGGGGGCTGTGGGATTAAAACCCAGATCTCCAGATTTGCAGCTCAGAGCTTTAAACCACTGTGCTACACTGCCTATTAGAAACAGTAAATTAAAACAGAAGATATCTGTAGTTAATCTTTTTTATTAAAATTGTAAAGTTTAATCATATTTCAGTATGTGAATTAAACCATGTTTTGAGAAACCTACTGTAACAGATGTGAGACTTGGCTGCAAGAAAATCAATACTGCAAAAGTGGTTTGTCACTGGCTAAGGATATTTTGATACAGAATTCCTAATTTGTCTAACAGTGGTGAACATCTTCCTATCTTATTTATTTTATTTATTTATTTATAAATATTGGAATTACAATCCTTTGAGTCAGAGACTCATTTGCAAAGGCTCCACGTCAGTAACTACGTACACTTATTACAGCAAGATGTTTCAGTTATTAAAACAAGGTGTTACAGAAGCAATATAATACAGAGAGGACAACATAATAGACAGTTAAACATCATAGGGTAGTGTAGACCCTGAGTCTAGTAACATTCTAAGAGCAAGGTAGCCCAGTGTCAAAATAACATACGTGAAACGTTTAGCGATAAAGTGTTATATCTTACATCCATATTACAACAGGGTACATGGTTCAGCACATTGAGGAAAGAGTGGAAAAGAGAGAAAGGCTAGGTAGGGACAGAGGCAGGACTTGGTCTTGGAGGGGAGATGAGGGCAGGCTGCACCATGCAAGCAGGGGAGTTTAGGTGCGATCACAGGCTGAGCCCTTAAGGAGGAACTCCCTAAGATAGGCTTTGAATCAACCAATCTTAGGTGCAGCTGAGATAGGGATAGTGATAGGGAGGCCATTGAGCCCTTGTGGGGCACTGTGATAGAAGGCTCTTCGGCCTAGTGCAGTCCTACAATGGGGAACCAAAAGAAGAGCTTTGGTTGAGCTCATGGTTACCCTGTGTTGGGAGATGGGCTGGATAAGGGAGTGGAGAGCAGGTGGGAGGAATTAGTAATGAATTTTCTTGGCTAGTAGGCAGGTGTGATATTTTAGATGGCCCTCAAAGTTTAGCCAGTTTGTGCAACTTTAGAAATCACACGTGTGGATCAAGCTATTACATCCTGTCACTTGGTGGCATGGCTTGTTTAAGGTAGTCTTTATTCTGTGCAGGGCGGAGTCATCTGCCAAGCCATAGAACATGATTCCATAATCTACAACAGAGAGGATCAAGGATTGCATGGCAATAAGAAGGGCATCCAGAGAGAGGCAGTGTTTGAGCCTATAGAGTACTCCAGTTCGGGTGTTAATGGTACTCAAGATATGAATATGTGGGTGATAGGTGAGGGAGGAGTCAAGAGTGATGCCCAAGTATTTGAAGGCATTTACCCGCTTAGTCTGGGAGCTTTGATGATTGTAGATAAGAAGGTGGAGGTCCTTGAGTTTGTTTTTGTGATGAGAGAAAACCATCAACTTGGTTTTCTTATAGTTGAGGACTAGCCTACGCTCTGTGAATCAGGTTTCAGCTTTTGTGAACGATTTTTGGAGGGTTTGTTGTAGAGAGGAGGGATTAGTGTGGCTTGTGAAGATGACAGTGTTATTGGTGTAGAGAAGCAAATGACTTAAGCAGGAAATGGGCAATGAGTAAGAAAATGCTAAAAAGGAGTGGGCCAAGTATGAAACCTTGAGGGACTCTTGAGCAGACCAAGAGGCAGACAGAGAGGGTAGAGTTAATTTTGACCTGCTGGGTCCTGTCACTTAGGTAGCTCTCAAACCATGATGTGGGGTCTGGGCTAAGATCCAGGGAGGACAGTGAGTTTAGAAGGAGGACATGATTGACTGTATCAAAGGCCTTAGTTAGGTCTATGTAGACAGACCCCACTAAGTGTTCATGATCAAGGTCCTTGTGTACTAAGGTGGTGTATTCCAAAAGGGCATTGGAGGTATCATGTCCCTCGCAGAATCCATGTTGTTCAGGGCACTGGAGATTATATTTGAATAAGTAGTCTGAGAGCTGGTCTGCCACTACTTTTTCCAGGGCTTTGGAGAGAGGGAGTAAAATGTAAATGGGACAGTAGTTTTTGGGAGAGGTATGATCTCCTGTTTTGGGGTTGGGGGTAATGACTGCCCACTTCGAGGGGGTAGGGAATTGTCCTAAACAGAGGGAGAGGTTAATGATTTTGGTTAAGGGGTCGAGGACTACGTTGAGTGTATGGCGTAGAAGTTTGAGGTCTAAAGTATCCCCACTATGACGTGACTTGTCCAGAACCTTAAAGAGATAGATTTTGGCTTCTTGCATTGATATGACAAGAAACCGGAAAGGGGGCACTGGTGATGGTAGGCGACAGTTGGGGAGGTCAAAAAAGTTAGGTGGGAGCACCCTACTAAGGTCAGAGAATGAGGTGTTCAAAGCGTCGATTATTTGAAGTGGGTCTTGAGTCAGGATGCCATTCACCATGAGTGGGGGGGGGCAGCTTTGCTGCTAAGTTCTTTAATGGTGTCAAGAATTTGTGCCCTTTGCCCACAAATGAGGAGAGAGAGTGTGTTGGTAATAGGTGGACTTGGCCTGATGCAGGGCCCAGGTGCATTTGTTCTTGACCTCCCTGTACTGTTGCCTATCTTGCTGAAGTCCTGAATCAGGGGCTTTATGCAAAGGAAAACATGGTGATGCATGAGGTCAAGTAGATTCTGGGAAAGCCAGGGGGTATCATGGTCTTTTAACATTTGTTTGGTGCAATACATAATAGATTTTACATGATATATTGAGACAGAATTGTTACATCATACAATACAATGTAAACTTCCCATACCTTTGATGTAACCTCAGCTTATTTTAGTAAATCTATATGTGCATATTAATAAACCTACAGGCATGACTTCCATCATATTGCAAAACATATTTTTACCAGTTTTCTGCAAGGATACTGCAATAGAAGAGGAAGACAAGATCTCATTAATTTGTTTTGTGGGATTCGGAAGCAATAAACGGTAGTTGTATATGTAAGACAAAAATTATTTTTGTTGCTGATGGTTCTAAATCTGGTAACAGAGAACTAATATATCTTATCTTACATACAGTATCTCTCAGAATGAGAAATGAGAACGTTTCTTAACCACATGCATTTTGTTGCATTTTCCAAATCTTCCATTCATCTATATTTCCTATATTTCTCATAAATGACTCATATGTTGATGCTCATTATTAAAAAAAAGGTAGGACATGAATTGCAGATATCATAGCAGATATCTTGATAAGTACCTTAAATTAACATAATGTATACCATCAGAAATAAGCAGGAAGTTTTGGGTCTCGTGAGTCCTGATGAATCAGCAGTGGGGACTTCCTTGAGGTTGTTAACCATAATGCTCTCCCCCTCACCTGGGCAAACAATGTCAAATGTGATCACTGTTCTTCAGGCAGGGCCCACAGAGCCCTGCCTGAATAAAGGCACTGTACAACACATTGTATTTGTAACATGTGGTGATAGATACTTCTCTATCATTGAAGTGTGCTTCAGTGTGATGAATTGGATTGTAGTTGTACCTTTTGCCTTGGACAGGAGGCTATGGGTTGTGGAAAGGGGTGTGCATTAGCATTGACAACCCAATGGAAGACCCCATTACTGATTCTTCATGACTCAAGAAACCCAAAACCCCTAATAATGTTTCCTTCTGCTGCTTGGAAGTTTGGGGATTGGGGAGTTATGGTTGGAAACCCTAATGCCACATGTCCCTACTTTGTGGAATTAAGTTGAAACATAACTGTTGCATTAATGCAGTTTTTTACAAAAAATGTCCTTTCCTTTTGAGGTAGTGGAAGGGTATCCCCAAAGGGACCTCTGTGAACACATGCAGATGTGTTGGGGCTAAGGGGAGAAAAGGAAGACTCTGTCCAAATCAGGGAGCGGTGGTAGACACAGCCTACCTAGATTTCAGCAAAGCCTTAAACACCATCCCAAATGGAAGGCTGATTAACAAGATGTGTAGTCTGGGCACAGGAGTCAAGGTGGTGAACTGGGCAAGGAAAAGGTTAACAGACAAGAGACAGAGGGTGGTGATAAACAGGGTACAATCTGGAGAGAGGGGTGTGACCAGTGGGGTACCACAAGGATCAGTACTAGGACCAGTCCTGTTCAATGTCTTCATTACTGACATTGCAGAGGGGCTGGAAGGAAAGGTCTGCCTGTTTGCAGATGACACCAAGATCTGCATCAGGGTGAATACTCCAGAAAGGGGTGCAGAAAATGAAGAGGGACATGGAGAAGCTTGAAAGATGGTCAGAGATGTGGCTACTGAATTTCAATACAAAGAAGAGCAAAATAATGCACCTGCTAGAGGGAACCCTGAGGAGAGCTACAGGCTGGGGGGAGAGGAGCTGACTGTCACCAAACAGGAATGGGACCTAGAGGTTCTCATCTCTGATGACCTTAAGGGATCAAAGCAGTGCACAAAGATGGCATGGAGGACCAGTGGCATGCTGGGGTACATAGGCAGGGATATCACTCGCAGGATGTGGTGTTGCTATTGTATAAAACATTGGTAAGACCTCACCTAGAGTACTGCATGCAGTTCTGGAGGTCACACCTGTGCATGGACATAGACAGGGTGGAGACTATCCAGAGAAGGGCAACAAAGATGGTGCAGGGCTTGCACCACAAAACATATGAGAGACTAAGGGACCTCATTATTTACTCACCAGAGGAGAGAGAGTAGAGAGACATGATTGAAACTTTCAAGTACCTCAAGGGCATAAACAAGGTGCAGTTGGAGGACTTTTTCCAATGTAGAAAAAGTACATTTTTCTACACAGAAAGGGTAGTTGATGCTTGGAATAGTCTGCCACAGGAGGTAGTGGGGGCAAGCACAGTGGAGGGGTTTAAGCATGCCTGGGTCAGGCACAAGGGAAGCCTGAGAGGGGATGGAGTGGTGAAAAGCCATTGATCACATATGGTTAGTAGCCACATACAATGTATTAGGCCTATGGGCAGACTGGATTGGCCTAGCATTCCTTATCTGCTGACAATTTCTATCTTTCTATTTCTACCTACAGAAGTGCAGGACCCACAGCGACAGATGTCAAGAATACATGGGGCAGTGTTGTAGGCTGCAGAAGCACAGCACTCTCTATTTCCTGTGCTTCCACATGGCCAGGGATGCAGACACAGAAGGAAAAGAGTCAGTCTGTCAGGCAAAGCACATGGCCCTCTATCACCCAGAGAAACAGATGTTCAGGGCCTTATGCCTAGAGAATATATCTTCATTATATGATACCCAGGCCTGTGCACATAACCCTGTAACTTTCATTCCTTGGCAGGGTAGGGGTGTCCCATAACAGTGCCCTCTCAGCACCCTCACACAATGTAGTTGGGTCACTCAGCTCACCCCAAATTCAGATCACAGGCATGGGATCACAAAGCATGCCCACTGGGGTAAACACTGGTACTACACACAAAGCTTCTTTATAATTATATATATATTTTTTTATTTTGACCCCAAATTTTCAAGATAGTTGTTGTATTACTCTCCTTATGAACATGACATGTGTCATTTATAGTACAGTATTTTGCCCGAAATCTTATTTCACACCACAAGTCTGAAAACACATTTCAGCCATTATTTAAAAAATTACACCTGTCATGTTTTGAGGTGGTGTGGAAAAATGGCTATATTGAAAGTTCGGAGTTAAAATATTTAAAATTAGCAAAGTTATGAGTGAATATTGAAATATTCAACATTCAGTCATAACTTGGTAATTTTACCATGTTTGTACATCAAATTTTGAGCATAGCCTTCTTATTAGCCCACCTCATAAACCTGGTAGGTGAACATTTTCAGATCCCTGACAAAGCATCATTCTGCAAGACAGTTGTGAAAACACATTTTGACCAGGATCTGAATAATGATAGCTGGCATGTTCGTGAGGTGGTGTGAAAAATGGTTTTGTTGAAAATCTAGGTTTAAAATATTTTAAGATAGAAACATTTTGAGCGAGTGTAGAAAAATTTCAATGAACGCTCATGTGTCATTTGTTACATATTTGGACCCCAAATTTTTAGCATATTTTTCTTATGATCCCACCTCATAAACAAGGGAAGTGAAAATTTACAAATCCAACCTGAAAGCTGACTTTGTAAAGCAAAAGCGAAATTGCCTTTTGGGCCAGATTTGCATAATTCCACTACCTCTGATCATAAGATGGGGTCCCCAAAAGGCCATGTTGAAAATTCAAGTTCAAAATATGTAAAAATGGCAATGTTAAGAATCAAAGTTCAAACCCCTTTGAAATACATAAAACTGCACACCTGATTTTCTCAAATTGCAGTCACCGGTTCCAAACAGCAAGTTGTGTATTTAGTCAAAGAGTGAATCTACACCATGGGACATGTACAGGTGGGTGAGGGTATGTGGGGGCTGTGAATGTGTTTTTGGATTGGCAGTTGCTGAGTAGGTGGTCAGGTGGGGGGTGGGCGGGATCTGTGCATGGGGTTCAGATTGGCAAGTAAACATTTTCTTTGTTACAGATTAAAAAAATCAATGAAGGACTGTTTTTGTTATCTCAGGGATATACCATTGACATTCTGACACTGAGGATTGTGCACCCCCAGTGTCGGGCTTGTGTTTGGAGAATGGGGGTGGGTGACCTGGAGGGCTGGGGGGTAAAGAGAAGTGTTATCTGGGGTTGGCACCCAGGTCTAATTATTTAAGATAATAAAAGCATAAACATTGGAAAGGTAGGCAACATGGAAGGGAGGGCGAGAAAGAAGTGGTACTGTGGGCAGGCATCTTGGTCTGCTTAACAAGTAATTTAATTAGAGCGATGGAGATAGATAGATAGATAGATAGATAGATAGATAGATAGATAGATAGATAGACAGATAGATAGATAGATAGACAGACAGACAGATGGGGGCAACTTGGAGTGGAAAGAAATAAATTTTACAGGAATGGGCACCCTGGTTGACTTAACAAATATTTTAGTTACATATATAGATTAGATAGACTGAAGCTGGGAGCACAACTCCAGCTGTGACTTAAGAATTCAAGAATGGCCTGCTGTTCTTATACAGAGAATGCAGGTGAACTGCTCCTTTTAGTAAGCTTGGCACCCAAGATTTTCGTCTGCTCAGAACAGATGCCTCTAACCATTTAAAAAACCAAACAAACATCAGAATCTAGCCAAATGGTCCCATTTAGCTAGGTTCAGGTGTTTGTTTGTTTTTAAATTACACGCTTTTAATGTAGTTCCATGATTTTTACTTTAAGGATGGCAGCTGTCATGGCAGGAAAAAAATCATGTTGTGAGACGCAAGTGGTGAGAAACCAAAAATAGCCTTGCAGCATGGAATTTTTCCTGCCATATCAGAACATTATCCCAAAATCCTGATAAGCATACTCAGAACAGCAAAGAAACAACACTTTAAATCTGTTTGACTCTAAAGCTGTTTTTTTTTTTTAATGAAACCTACCAAAGGCACTGTCTTGGCACAGCATGCTTCTACCCTGAATGTTTGGAAAAATGTTCCATGATTTGGCTGACTTTCTTGTCCCAGGCTGTTCAAGGTCTTGCTTAGTTTGAAACCAGCATTCTAAGGCTTCCAGCAAATTCTAGCTTGAGGTGTCTCCCTTTAGCTAGCATCAGATTTCAGGTGTGGGAAATTAAATTATTTGTGCTTACTAAGATTGCTTCATTTGGCTGACTTTTTTGTCCCAGGCTGTTCAAAGGCTTGCTTTGTTTGAAACCAGCATTCCAAGGCTTCCAGCAAATTCTAGCATGAGGTGTCTCCCTTCAGCTAGCATCAGACTACCAGTGTGGAATGTTAAATTGTTTTTGCTTACTAAGATTGCTTCATTTGGCTGACTTTCTTGTCCTAGGCTGTTCAAATGGTTGCTTTGTTTGAAACCAGAATTCCAAGGCATACAGCAAATTCTAGTCTGAGGTGTCTGATTGTCTTTTAACTTTGTTGTGCAGGTTGTCTTGCTGAAAGGAAGGAGAGCACTCTCCGTGGTGGTGGGTCACAGCTGTAGCCGATTGTTTCTGGAGGAAATGGGCATGATCCCACCTACCCATCCTGCCCCTCACCCCACCCTAAAGGGCATATTTCCTTTACACCAGGGGTTCTGAATTCACTTCACCAAAAGGGAAAGGACATACACCTGCTATATCCTTAGCAGCCCAGCACACCCAGAAACACTACCAAAAAATTAAATAAAATAGAAAAAAAATCAATTTGAACATGAAGTGAGAGAGACATGTGGGGAGTGGTTCAATCCACTAGTTGTGGGGTAGCAGTCTTCCAGAAGATATTCTGGAGGCTGTGATGCTTCGCTATTTTTTTGGCAGCTTTCTGCACTGAGGGAGGAGGTTGCCCATCTTCAGGCTGATTTGACAGGGAGTAGGGAAACCTCCGCCTCCACCCAGGACATGACAGGGAGTTGGAAAATCTCCTCCCCCACCTGGGGACTACCAGGGCCACCGCTGCTGCCTCAGGTCACCAAGAAAAATGAGTGGTTGGACTATGGTGGGTTCAGGGAGGGGGAAGGTGGGGGAACAGATGTGCATCCCTCCAGTTGTACCTCTCCATAATTCATATGCCACTCTAGCTGAGCATGATTCCTCTATGGAGGTACCCACAGTGGAGATCAAGGAGGATGCTGGGATCCTGTACAAGGGAGACCCTAAGGAGTTTGGCATGGGATGTCACAGGGGAAAGAAACAACTCCTGGTGGGGGACTTAGTTGTTATGGGAGGTTGAACTGGGAGAGGGAGGTAAGGCACCTACCTGGTTCCATGGCTTGAAGGGACAGGAAGTGAATCCTCAGGAGCAGCTGCATGGAAGAGAGAGCTGGACATCATTGTCCACCTAGGGACAAATGACCAAGGAGGGAATGGGATCAGAGCAGTGCAGAAGGAGTTTGTGGAGTTGGAGAGTGGTCTTAGACAAGTAGCATGCATGGTAAACATCTCAGAGGTGCTGCCTGTCTATGCCATGGGTGAGGCTAGAGTACTCCACACAGTGGGATCCAATGAATGGTTGAAAAAATGGTGTGGAGAACAGGATTTTGGCTTCATTGGGGACTGGGGGTCCACCTGGAAGGATACAGGCCTACATTGGTATTATGGTCTGCAGCTGTCCAGGAGGGGAACCAGGATCCTAGGTGATAGGTTTAAATGCTTCATTGGTAAGCTTTTAAACTAGCCAAGGTGGGGCACTGAAAATGAGCAGGAAATTCTCAGCCTCCCCCTCACAAAACAGGGTAGTTAGCCAGGTAAACACAAAGGTACAGTAGAGAGGGTGATAGGGAGCAGGGCAGGGGTAAATGGATAAAAAGGCAAAGGCAGTAAGTACAGAGATAGGGCTAAAAGGGGTAAGACCATCAAAAAATGGAGGGCGATGAATACCAATGCCCATAGTCTGGGTAACAAGCATCCTGAACCAGCTGCAGTCACAGAAACATGGTACACAGAGAACCATGACTGGGATGTCAACATACTGGGGTACACAATCTACAGGAGTGACAGGGAGGGTTAAAGAGGAGGAGGAATAGTTCTCTACATAAGGGAAGGTATCAAGGCAATGGAACTAAAGGGTAAACATGGAGGAGAGGAGGCACTGTGGGTCACCTTGGAGACAGTATAGGGCACCACAGTTTATGCAGGGCTTGTATACAGACCCCCATCTCAGGAGGAGGAAATGGACAAGAAAATGATAGGAGGCATACTTAGAATGGCAGATAAAGGGGGAATATTGCTGATGAGGGACCTGAATATGCCAGATGTTAACTAGAGCACATTTGCTGCAGCCACATCTAAGAGCAGGGTTATTCTTGATACTCTACAGGGGGCATGCCTCAGACAGCTAGTGTTGGAACCCACTCAGGAGGGAGCAAACTTAGACCTGGTACTCTCAAGCAGTGGTGGTGAGAGAATCTCAGATTTAGAAGTGGGTAGCCATCTGGGAACAAGCGACCACCAAACAGTGGGATTCAAGATAAACACAGCCATAGAGTCAAGCCATACAAAAGCAAGGGTACTGGACTTTAGGAGGGCTGACTCCGGCAAAATATGAGTGCCTAAGGAATGCACTAGCAAATGGGCAGGAAGGAGGTTTGGAGGAACAAATGGGGAAAATCAAAACTGCCATCACAGAGGCAACAAGCCTTTGTGTGAAGCAAATAAACAAAACAAAACAAAGGAAAAAACACTATGGTTCTCGAAAGAGGTGGTGGGGAAGGTTAGGGAGAAAATGATAGCATTCAGGAGGTATAAGGAATCACAGAAGGAGCAGGACAGAGAACTGTATCAGTTAAAGTAGAAGAAAGTGGGGAAGGCAGTCAGAATAGCAAAGGCCCAAATATAGGACAAGATAGCCAACTCAGTTAGGAAGGGGGATAAAAATCTTTTATAGGTACATTAGGGAGCAAAGAAAGACCAAGGGAGTGATAGTAATGCTTAATTAGGGGGAGGTGGTGGGCAGAGGGTGACAGTGAAAAGGCAGAGATACTGAACAAATACTTTTGTCCAGTATTCACAAAAGAAGAGGAAGGGGAGGTACTTACAGTTAGCCAAACAATAGAAGTACTCTGGATGGGGGGAGGTCAATACCAGGCCATTCACAGAAGAAAGATTCCTGAAAGAACTCCTAAAACTCAAGGTAGACAGAGAAATGGGGACTGATGGGATTCACCCCAGAATTCTAAAAGAACTAAGTGGAGAACTAGTGACACCACTGACTACACTTTTTCGCGAGCCATGGGAGGATGGTGTGGTACCTGAGGACTGGAGGAGGGCTGATGTGATTCCCCTTCACAAAAGTGGGAGCAAAGCAGAGGCGGGAAACTACAGACCTGTTAGTTTGACATCAGTGGCAGGGCAAATGATGAAATCACTTTTGAAAGAAAGAATTGTTGGGCACAGAACCCAGGCAGAATGAATTCACAGTGGGAAGATCATGTCAGATGAATCTAAAAGATTTCCTTGACTGGGTGACCAAAGTAGTAGACCAGGGAGGGGCTGTGGATGTGGTCTACCTAGACTTTAGCAAGGCATTTGACACAGTCCAACATGAAAGATTAATAAACAGGTTAGCCAGCCTGGGAATGGGTCCCAGGGTGGCAGCCTGGGTTAAAAACTGGCTGAACAAGAGGATGCAGAGGGTAATAGTAAACAGAGTCCACTCCAAAGAAAGGGGGTTACTAGCGGGGTACTGCAGGGTTCAGTACTGGGGCAAGTCTTCTTCAATGTCTTTATAAGTGACATTGCAGTCAGACTGGAAGCAAAAGTATGCCTCTTTGCAGATGACACATAGATTTGCAACAGGGTTGATACACAAAGGGGGGGGGGGTTAAAAGGATGAGAGGAGACTTGGCAAGGTTGGAGGAATGGTCAAAAGTATGGCAGCTTAGACTCAATACAAAGAAGTGCAAAGTAATGCACTTGGGAAACAAAAACCCAGGGGAACAGTACACAATGTGGGGGTGCTAACAACAACAAACATGGAAAGGTACCTGGGGGTAGTCATATCAGATGACCTAAAGGTAGGCAAGCTATGTGAAAAGGCAATAAGGAAGGCTGGGGGGATACAGGAATGCACAGGGAGAGGCATCACCAGTAGAAAACAGGAAGTTGTCATCCCTTTTTACAGACTGTTGGTGAGACCCCATTTGGAGAACTGTGTGCAGTTCTGGAGACCCTATCTATTCAAGGACCTAGTATACGAACATACGAAATTTGCCAGCAGATAAAGGCCTAGAGGTCTATCAAGCCTGCTCGAATGTGCAGCTAGCACCCTTATTCTGCAGCTGCCCCTCCCTTCCACCCTTCCCCTTCATTAACCCTCCCCCTTGTCCTGTCCCATCCCCTTTTGAAGCAGTCCACTGTTCTACTGGATACCACTTCTGCAGGTAACGCATTCCACCCAGCCGCCACCCTCTCTGTAAAAAGTGTCTCTCATCTCCCTCCTGAACCTTCCTCCCTCCAGTCTCATATCATGACTCCTGGTGGCCCACCCCTCCCTTACTTTGAACAGCCCCTCTGTACCAGTCTTGTTTATTCCTTTCATGTATTTAAAGGTTTCAATCATGACACCCCTGTCCCTCCTCTCCCCCAGTGAGTACATGTTCAACTCCTTCAACCTCCTCTTGTATGATAAGTCCCCCAGCCCCATGATCATCTTTTTCGCCTTGCGTTGCACCCCCTCCAGTAACTTAATGTCCCTCTTCAGATACGGGCACCAGTATTGCACGCAGTACTCTAAGTGTGGTCTAACTAATGACCTATACAGTGGCAGAATCACCTCCTCCCTCCTCGAGGATATACCCCTTGCAATACAACCCAGCATTTTGTTGGCCATTGCAGCTGCCTTCCTACATTGTGCCGAGTTGTTCATTGACCCTGTAATGAGCACACCCAGATCCTTCTTCTCCTCTGTCTGGGCTAGCTGCACTCCACCCAGCTGGTAACTCCTCCTTGGGTTCTTCATCCCAAAATGCAGCACCTTGCACTTTTTGGCATTAAACCCCAGTTGCCAGGTGTCTGACCAAGTTTCAAGCTTTGCCAGATCATCCTGCAACCCTGCCATCCCCTAGGTTATCCACCACCGCGCTTCCTTGGTATCATCAGCAAACAGACTGATCTTGCTCTTGATGTCCCATGATATGTCTGCAATGAATATCCCAAACAACACTGGTCCCAACACCGAGCCCTGAGGAACACCGCTCATCACTGCCTTTGGGTGTGAGAGCTCCCCACCCACCACCACCCTCTGTTGCCTTCCCTGAAGCCAGTTTCCTACCCATCTCACCAGCTTTGCACCCGCCCCTGTGCCTACTAACTTCCTTCCCAGCCTTCCATGTGGCACACAGTCAAATGCCTTACTGAAGTCCAGATACAGGACATCCACTGCATGGCCCCTTTCCAGTTGCCTAGTTACCCAGTCATAGAACTCGACCAGGTTGGTTTGGCAGGATCTGCCACGTATGAAGCCATGCTGTCTGCTGTCCTGTAGTCCTTTGGCCTCTAGGAGGGCCACCAGCCTCTCCTTCAGGATAGTCTCCATTAGCTTACCCATGATGGATGTGAGGCTCACTGGTCTGTAGTTTCCCAGTTCATCCTTGGGGCCACTCTTGTGGAGGGGCACCACATAAGCCATCCTCCAGTCCTGAGGTACACACCCCGAATGTAGTGAGGCATTAAATAGGTCTGCCAAAGGTCCTGCAAGGACCTCTGCCAGCTCCTTCAGTACCCTGGGGTGGATGCCATCTGGGCCTGGCGCCTTATCTACCCTCAATGCCTTCAAACCCTCTCGAACTCTGCCCTCCATGATTTCCCATCTGTCACCACTTCCCCCCTGTTTCTGCCATTTCTCCCACCTTGGATGTCACCCCCCTCTTCTCTTTAGTAAATACTGAGCAGAAGTACTCATTTAGTGCTTCTGCCTTATCACATCCTGCTTCCACCCAACCCCCCTACTTCCAAGTCCTTACTATGTGGTCCTTACAGCTCCTTTTCTCCCTGATGTACTTAAAGAAGTCCTTCTCTCCCTTCTTAATGCCTTGTGCCAGCCTGAGTTCCGTGGATGCTTTGGCTTCCCTTACTGCCCTAGTCACCTCCTTCGATTCTGTCAAATACTCCTCCCTGTCCTCCCCCCTCCCTGTTTTCTTGTACTTCCTAAAGGCAGCTCTTTTCTTCCTTACCTTTTCCATGACCTCCTTGCTCAACCAGCTTAGTTTCTTAGCCCTAGCCTTCTTGCTATGGGCTTTGCAGCAGGTTTTGGTTGCCTCCACTATCCCCAGCTTTATGAGCTCCCACCTCTGGTTAGTGTCCATACTAGATTGAATTCTGGCCAGGTACCCTTTTACCACTTCCCCCATCCTCCCAAAGTCAGTCCTCCTGAAGTCCAGCACTCTTGTGCCAGATTCCACTCCTTACTTGCCCATATCCAATGTGAGCCATACTGAGTAGTGGTCACTCCCTGACAGAGGTTCCTCCACTGTAAGTTCACTCACAAAGTCCCCATTTGCCAGCACAAGGTCAAGGGTATTCCCTAACCTGGTTGGTTCACTGACCATTTGCAGCAGGAAGCTGTCATGGAAGGCATCCAGCAGTACCTGCTCCTTTCTGTTCCTGGTTGTTGGGCTACTCCAGTCCACTCCTGACATGTTGAAGTCCCCTGCAATCACCACACTACCCTTCTCGCAGGTCCTCCTGATCTGTCCCACTAGTTCCCTGTCTAACTCCTCCATCTGAGATGGTGGTCTGTACACCACTCCCATTCGAAGAATCCTATGCTTGGAATCCTGGATTTGCATCCAAAGTGACTCCATACTACCCTCCTGCCCTTCCTCCCTTACACACTTCAGTCCTTCCTTCACATATAATGCCACCCCCCTCCTTTCCCAATCACCCTGTCCCTACAAAATAACCTGTACCCTGGTACAGACAGGTCCCAGTCACTGTATTGGGTGACCCATGTTTCTGTGATGGCTGCAATGTCCACCTCTCCCTCTGCCATGAGAACCTGTAACTCTGCAGTTTTCCTCCCAAGGCACCTAGCATTAAGGGTAACCACCTTCCACCCTTTTCCCCCCCTCCCATCCTGCCCCCCTTTTCTAGCATCACCAATAGTACTTGCCATTTGTCCTTTGTCACTGTTATGGGGGTAAGCTCATATGGTTTCCCAACCTGTGGTCTCTGCATATCTCTTCCCCAATTGCCACCCCCACTCCTAGTTTAAATTCCCAACTTCCTCTATGTACTCCTCCATCCTCTGTTTCAACACTTTCTTTCCCTCCTCACTCAAGTGTAGTCTGTCCTTGGCATTCAGACTACTGTCCTCCCAGGTCTCTCCCCACCCCCCCAACAGCCCATACCCTTTAGCACAACACCAGGTTCTTAGCCATCCATTAAATTCCTCTATTCACAGCTTTCTTGTTGTGCTTGCCTTTGGCACCAGAAGTATCTCTGAAAAAGTTACTGATCTTCCTGCCCCCTCACATAATTGTGCTAGTTCCTCAAACCTCCTCTGGACTATAGTCCAGGAGGCAGTCCAGAGGATGGCAACTAAAATGGTGCAGGGTCTGCACTAGAAATCATATGAAGAGAGACTAAAGGAACATAATATGTATACCCTCTAGGAAAGAAGGGAGAAGGTGGACATGATTAAAACTTTCAAGTACCTCAAGGGAATCAACAAAGTGCAAGAGGGTAGCGTCTCTCAGAAAAAGAGATGTGCAAGGGGGAACAATTTGAAAAAAGAGGGTGGACAGCTCAGGGGCATCATGAGGAAGTATTTTTTCATGAAGATGGTGGTGGACGCATGAAACAGCCTTCCTGAGGATGTCATGGGGTCAAAAACAGTAGGGGAATTCAAGCATGCGTCGGACAAACAAAAGGCAATTATAGTTGGGGGTAAGAGGAAGTAGGCTGTTGGTTATCTAAGATCTGCAGCTTATCTAATAGGTAGGAAAATGGGCAGAATGGGTAGGCCCAGCAGTCCTTATCTGCTGTCAAAGGCTATTTTTCTATCTTTCTATTCTATGTAGGCTGCATGACAGCAAAACTAAAATCCTATGTTAAGTATAGGAAAAAAAATGATGTCGACAGAAAAATTACATATGTGGATATGAGAAACTCCACAGGCTGCCATCATGAAACCTTACACTTATTAAGACCTTACCTACTACACAATGCATGCCTAAAGTTCAGCTAATTTTGTCAAACACTGCCAAAGATATTATGATGTAAAGTTAGAGGTTTAATATAGAACCTGTCGCTCAGCCCTAACTATACTGGCACTACTGAGCTAGTCTAATATCTATAGCTATATCTATAGCTATATCTATATTATACAGCCCATGAATATTAAAATTAAGTAAGCACATTGGGCCCTATCCACAAATGTGTGAAGTGGGTATGTGCCATGTAACTCCAGTGCGTAACCTACTGTGCACCCACTGCACACCCTCCATGAGGCTCGACACACTTACGCCCCCTATGCACCCGATCCCCTGGCCAATTGCAGAGCTCCACGCATGGATGGGCTGAGGCAGTGTGAGGGGCATGCTGGTACTCCAGATGATGTACAATTGTGCAGAGTGCTGTGCATGGGGACCAGCAAGCTATGCCATATTTGGGTAGATGTAGCCACAGTACACGCCTCCTAAGTGACAGCCACCAGGTGTGGCAGTGACAGCAGGGATCCACCGGCTCCTGGTAGGGATGCCCCTGATGCTGGGGCAAACCTCTGTGGGTAGGGAGCAGTGAATGGGGCACAGATCCCCTCCAGTGCATTCGGCGCACTGTGTGCCGGCTGCAAAAATGGTGCCCCACAGTTGCAAGTGATCCACTGCAGAGACGCAGACAGCCAGCTGATTGGCCTCATGCTCAGGTATTGTGCTCTGTACCCAGCCACTCCAGGAATCCTATGCACCTGGGGGATGGGGCCACATAATGGGGCTGTGCAGAGGCCAGCGTTGGTGAGTAAGGCCCGCATGTGAAACCCCCATGGGTGCAGAGCTGCACGCCTGGACAACGTGTGACTTGTATGTTTTTTTGTGCATAGGGCCCCTTATTGTTAAACCCTCTGTTTTGCACTTTAATAACTCTTCCCAACTTCAACTGATGCACTTGAAATTTGGAAGGCATACAGTTAGTGCCAGGGTCTCTGGATCCTGAAATATTCATGGCCAATAGTTCAAACAGGCAAAGTTACAGAGCTGCAATAAGATAAAAAAATACTAGAATTAGGATCTGTTTTTTGCGCCCCAACTGTACAACAAACAACAAAAAGGATGATTTCAGACCTGAAACTTGCTGAAAGGCATGAGCTTTTGTGGGTTTTGTCTTCCAAACTTCAGTAGTTTTTGAAATATTCAAGAAAAAACATTGCTTTTTCTGAGCATGCATGGTTAGAAAAATAAGCCTTCTTTTTTTTTTTTTTTGCTATCACTTTCTGCACATACCTGGTCTGCTCCATTTTTCCTGGCACCACCTGAGACTCCAGCCACCATCCAAATATCACTGCGCTCCATCAGGATCCTAGTTGCCCACTTCCCCTGTGGCTTGCCCCTTGCAGCAAGGTGGTTGGGAGCCCCTACTCACCCACCATGTCCAGATCTAGAATCAGCAACACCCTCAGAGCCGGTGCAACATTGGATGGCTATCAAACCACCTGACCAGGATGTCTTCCCTTTTTCCTGATCTTCTCCCTGAGTTATGGGCATGCAATGATGCCAGTGAAGGGGAGCACACATGCGCTCCCCCTGACATCTGCCCCCAGCTCAACCCTGAAGTACAGTGCAGCACCGTGACCCCCAGCCTACACCAGAGGGCAATCAGGCTCTGACTGTAGTGGACCCCCCCTCCCTGGAGAAGGAGACCTGTCCAACAGATGCTCAATCCTTCTCCTCCCCAGCTGACCCCTGGCAACCCATGCTCATTCCCGAATACAGGTCACTGGCGTGGCACGAGGTAAGGTGACCAGTGCCTCAGCCCTCAGCACCACTGGGCTGGCTAAAAATAAGCCTTCTTAGGATAACTGAATCTTTATGACTGCATTTTGAATGTGATCATTTTATGAGAATGCATCTATCTTTGAGATGGCAGAGCTCTTCTGACCCTGCAAACAGAGTCTGCATCTGTTTTGGTAGTGCTTGTTTGATAGTGCTTGTTCAGTAGGAGTGAGGCTATATGTCAGTGCATAGCCCTGCCCCTGCTGAATGAAGAGTGCTTTTTTTTCCCTGACCCTTCAGTGGCCATTAGCCACATCAGCAGCCTAATTTCATTAAATTGGACACCGGAGTGCCCAATCCCTAGTGCCAGCTAAATATACACCATTCTTACCCTGGATGCCCATCTCCAATTCCAATTCAGTTTTCCACCCCTTCATTATGATTACACGCCCCTATATACCATATTTGCATCCTGACACTGAGGTGCCCAGTCCAGGGTGTTGGATCAGATCACCCCCTCCCCCCAATCCAACAGTTTTACATCTTGTGGTGTCATCCTGTGTGCCACCTCAACACTGGGGTCCTCAATCCACAATGTCTGTACCTGTAATAAAGAAATGGTCCCTCAACATCTGTTGTTTTGTAACTTGTAATAAGGAAAACAGTTCATTGTTGTCTTTTGCACCACTGTCCCTTCAGCACCCCCACCACCCTCCCCATCCCCAACCTATCACGGGCATTGTTAGTTGGGCTGTGGCTTTGATTTGACTCCTGTGACCCTCTAAAATACAGAAAACATTATTTAAAAACTAGCCCCCATTGCTATCAATAGAGTGTGCCCCCCCACGCTCTACAAACTGATAAAGCACAAAACATGAGAGGGTGGGGCAGCACCAGCTAGATTTGGGGACCAGGAAGTGAAAAGGATCAGGTAGCCAGCTCCTGCAGCTGTGGAATTTCAATCCCTTACACTAAGCAATACATTTTGTAATAAATTCTGAAGAATGGCCTTTTGAAGTCCTTATGAGGTAAACTGCTGCCCCTCCAACTGAGAGATTAAGGAAAGGAGCTCGAAGAAAGCACCAACACTGGTGTTGTTTAAAGGTATGTTGGAGGCAGCATATGTATATATCAGTGATGTTCTACCAGTTTTGGATTCTGAAGGGAACTGAACAGAGTACCAAAGTGCTCCTACATTAGTTGCCTACTAACAGCAAAATGGGTTCATTTTAAAAGTGTACCTATGATCCACAACAATTACAGTAGTGCTGAAATTGTCCTGTTTGTTTCTCCTGTTTCTACATACTGTGGGCCTAATTTTCAAATGATTGGGACTGGCGCAAGGGACTTGCATCAAGGAGAAATGGAGCAATGGGCTTCTTTCACCAGTCCTGATTTTCCAAGGCAGCCTTTACCACTGGGGGGACCGCAAGCACCAACTGGGCTTGGGCCATTCTTTCAACAGCCACACCAGTGTGCCATGAGGGAAGGGGGCTTGCACCACAGTGGGACTGCCATATGCCCTACCTTGGGGGGTGGCCATTGGTCCATGGCAGGTAGAAGCCTGCAACCTGCTGGCCCGGTGGTGCTGAGGATTGAGGCACTGGATGCCACACCTCGAACCACATTGGCGACCCAAGTTCAGGAATGAGCCCAAGTTGTCGGGGGCTGGCAGGGGAAGAGAAAGATTGAGCATCCAATTGACTGCTCTCCTTTTGGGTGGGGGGTATGTAACTGCCTGTGTGCTGGTGGCCTCTAGCTGAGACTGGGGGTGATGCAGTGGCACAGGCAGCCTGAGGGGATGTGATGGGGCACAGTGCTGGGAGGAGGGTACACAGAAGTGTTCATGCTCCATCCATTGGCATCATTGCATGCCCAACATGCAAGGGGAACCAGAATAGGGGAAAAAGACACCAGTTGTGGTGGCTTGATGGCTGTCTCCATGGGAGTACTTGGCTCTGAGGGCAACATGGTGCATTACTGGATCCAGTCCTGGTGGACAAGTGTAGGGGGAGCGCTCCACCACCCGACTACATGGGGGCAAGCCATAGGGGTAGAAACTGTGGGCCCAAATGGGAGCTGCGATCATCAGGATAGCGGCCGGAGGACCTAGGGGATGCCAGGATGCAAGGTAAGGCAGACCAGGCTAAGGGAGAAAAAAGCCTAAAAAAAAAAAAAAAAAAACCTGCAAACCCTCTCCCCCCAACCCCGTGGTGGTGCTGGTGTGCCCGCTCCCCACACAGACCTGCACTGTCCCTACAGTTGGCCAGTTAGCCTGACCTATCATAGAAACATAGAATTTGACGGCAGATAGGGACCACTTGGCCCACCCAGTCTGCCCATTTCCCTACCTAATGGATAAGCTGCAGATCCTAGTTAACCAGCAGCCTACTTCTTCCTGCCCCCAACCCCTAGAATTGCCTTATGACTGTCCCATGCATGCTTGAATTCCACCACTGTTTTTGAATCCACAACCTCCTCTGGAAGGCCGTTCCATGCATCCACAACCCTCTCTGTGAAAAAATACTTCCTTAAATTACCTCTGAGCCGCCCCCCCTCTATCTTCAAATTGTGCCCCCTTGTTCTTGCATACCTCTTTTTTTGAAAGATGCTACCCTCTTGGACTTTGTTGATTCCCTTGAGGTACTATCCTACTCCCTTGAGCCAGAGCATGCCCTGGATAACCCACATCCTCAAGGGTGACCAGTTGGTGGGTCAGCTTCACTGGCAGCTGCTGCAAGTCTGTCCCATGGCTTGCAACATCTTCCTCCATTGCGCTGTTTCTTTGGCACAGCTATCAGCTTGAGGCAAACCTGGGGAGTTTGGTGCCATGACCCTGATTTTTTCTAAAATCAGGTGCAGGGTCCTTGGCACACCTGGGTTTGCCACAGGTGGCTCTTCTCCGCACCGTTTGCCAATCTAACAGCAGCTTATAAAATTGAGTGCTGTATGTACAAGATATCCATCACTAAAAGTCATTCTTATGCTGTCCCTACAAAGAAGCGGAAAAGGCAAGTGTTGTAAAGTAAAATTTTAGAAGACACTGACAAGGGGAACTTATTTCCCAACTTTAAACTTTTAACGTATTTTGTAATTTAACATGGTTTTGAATCTGTCTGTTCCATCTAATTGCAGTCTCTCATGTTTTACAGAAAAGTCACCCAGTTACAATTTTCATTTAAACTTTTGAGGTAGTTCAACGTGCCAAGCAGCCATATATAATACATCTCTCAGTGTAACAATAGTTTATTGTGATCCCTTCCCCGTGGTGGTAATTTTAGTTTTTCAATTCCACAAATGTTGAAAGAATTAATTATGTGTCCTGCTTTCATATAATGTTTGGACACGGTAGATATAAAATCTGCACATCTAATGTTGCTTTTATGTTCACTGACCACTGTTTTGAATTCTCCAGTGTTTTTTCCAACATAAATCGTGTCACATGTAAAGCATTATATACCTGTCTGGTAAAACCACACATGATTCTCAAAGAAAGCACAGTTTGTTCCATCTCTACATGGCACACATTTTCCCATTTGGAATATGTCCCAGGTATAAGGGTCCCAATAAGGGCTGTCCAGATTGTTCCTTGTCTAGATTATTATGTACAATATGCAGAATGCAAGCTTTAATGGTCTTAACCATTTTGTAGCTACAGTAGAACCTGCAATTGTTGTTAAAAATTCATGCATTCATTTGTGATTATGGAGTATGAACCAGTGCTGATCTAAAATGTTCTTGGTTTTGCCTGTCATTCCCATCATTTTTCCAATATGTTATCTTTCCTTTCCGGTAATTCTATTCTTACTGTCACTTCACAACGTCCATCTGCTGATTACAACACTTCTGCTTTGAATCCTCTCTGTATAAATCTTATCTAGATGTCTTTTGTTCTCTCTGAATGTCACTTTCTTTTGCACTATTCCATTTGATCCTTATCAGTTGATTGTATGGAATATTTCTCTTCAGACTGCCAAGGCAGAATAAATTAAAATGATGTACCATAGTTCCATCAGTAGGTTTCCCAAAAGATTTACATCTCAGTTTGTGATCTGTACACGATGTAACATCTAAAAGTGTGTTTGTATTCTATTGTAAATTTTAGATAATTTGTATCATCATTCAAGTGTTCTTTAATTACTTATGAAATTGACTCTGACCATAACAAAAAAAATGTTTATCTAAAGGCACAATTTCAAACGTTGATTGTAAAAAAGAGTTCCACAATGCATTGAAAATAGATTTATCATTGAAAAGCTTGCATAGCTCTGAGACATGGTGCTTCCTATAGCAGTACCCTTTTGTTGTTGGTAAAAGGTTCCTTGGATTTGAAAAAGTTCCTTTTAGTAAGAGATCAGTAAAGTTTTTTTTTAGAAGAGTACAGTAGTTGAAGGAAGAGTATATATTTTTATCCCAAACCTTCTTCCAGGGATTGTGGCTAGCACTTGATGAAGATGCCAGCCTAACTCTGCACTCTAGCCTCCATCCCCTCTATTTCAAGGCATCCAACTTCTAGATGACTCTGCTAACCACATTTACTGCCTTCGGCATCAAGCCTAAATCGCCCTCCATTAGCAGTACCAATATTTTAAGGTTCTGACTTACTGTTTTTTGGACTAGTGCTGCTGAAAGTATGCCCGGTCTGAGGCTCCTGTCCCACATGGCTCCTGCAAAATGGCAGCCACCCTTCCAACTGATCAGGTCAACGCCATGTTCATGCAGCTCCTGCAAGAGGCTAAAAACATAAAACAAATCACTACAGGCAAGTCACAGACAATTTCTCAACTCAATGCCAGGGTACAAAACACAGAGACAAAATACACAGAGATGGAAGCCCTATGCCAGAAGTTACAGGTCAGACACCAGGAGCAAGAACAAAAAGTGAATGCTTTAATGAAGAAGGTCAATGATCAGGAGAACCAGGGCTGACGTAACAATTTACAGTTTGTCTGCTTCCCAGAACAGGTGGAACTGCAAGACACACTGGTTTCTTGTGTCACTACCTCCAGCGATCCTCAAACTCCCACTGGAACCCAGGATAGAAATCAAAAGGTTTTACCATTTCCTTGCTCCAGACAAATCAAGGCCCATAATAGCCTGGTTTCTTCAATTTCAAGTAAAAGAGGATATTCTTTGCTCCTCAAGAGAATTGGGGAATCTGTCCTGGTAGGGCCACAACATTATGATCTTTCAGGACTACTCAAGAGAGCTCACAGCTTAACGCCGGGTATTTACTGAAGCCAAGAAAGCCCTCCATCAAGTGGGAGTACCTTTTACCCTCTGGTATCCAACCCCTCTCTCTATCATGGATAACAGAGACTTCTAAAATCCCAGAAGCAGCAACAGAATATATTACCCAGCACTGGCCCTCTTCCCTCCATCCTTGCTTCCACTCCCCCCCCCAAGACCACCACCTCCCAGGAATGCAATATCTGACCACATGGATACTAGGGAACCACTCCAGGATGCATCAGATTGTGGCCCTTGGATGATGAAACCTGGAACCTGGTCCCTAAGGCAAAATGACACAACTGACACAATGGCAAGAGGAAAGACATAACTCGCAAGCAAATCCAGTCATGCAGTTACAGCTACAGCCCTGCTTCAGTGGAGAAAAAGGGAAAGGGATCTTACATCCTGTAGAACTATCATTTTGCCAACCTCCAGTCTGCTTCTCTGAAGTCTGATAAAGCTTCCAACACTACACAATCCAAACATGCTGCTGTCACCACCACAAAAAAATTCAGGACTTCATTGACACTGAATACCTCAATGTTGGCCTCCTGGGCCTACATCGTAGCAAACAGAGCTCCAACCTTCTCAGCTATCTCCGATATACCCTCTGTCCCTGAACAGGCCATGGCTATCACCAACCTGCAGCTGTACCCATCAGTGTTGGATGGTGCTCAAACTGCCCTGCCATGAGCTGTGCATGGAGATTCATGGGCTGTTGCTGTTTTTTTTTGTTCATGCCTCTGCTGTGAGTAATTGGTCTTAGGACGGTGGAGGTGGAGGTAAGGTGATTACCTGGTCATGTTTCTCTAGTTGTCAGCTCCATCCACACTTCACCCAACAGCTCTATGGGGCAGACATTTACCTTCTTAATAAGATCTTCTCCTCTCCACTCCTATAAGCTTCTCCTCCATGTGTTTAATACACACTCCAACTGCTACACCTCCAAGTAACTTTGGGATGAACATAGACTAATGTTAATCTGATCCTCTGAAGCTGACTCAGTCCTCTGACTGCAAGGCATTGTGAAAATCTTTCACTCCATGACCTGCAGGCTGTAATACTGCAATACCTGAATAGCAGTTTTATGAGCTGCATAATAATACCCAGCCCACTGACTGTACTGTCATTTTGACTATGCTCTGATGGCACACAGCCCCTTAGAAGTTGGGAGGTGTCACAGAGTTGCCAACACCTTATTCCTGCAAAGGCTACCAAAAATGGATAAAGTCAGTCTCCCCTTGTCTTGCCTAAGGAGCCCTCCTGCATGGTCTTCAATTATGGCTTGGTACAGTCACCCCTCTCAGGCAGCTGGGTTTTCTTGGGTGCAGCTATCGTTAATGAGGTGAAAGCCACTGTTCTGGGTGTGCCACTGGGACCAATCATTGATCCTCCTCCCATCTAAGCCCACTTCCCTCCACATACCTCTTTATCCTTTACCGTCTTCCTCCAAGTGCAGCCTCCCCCACCTTCTCAATGTTTGTCCAGCTGTTAACATAGAAACATAGACTCTGATAGCAGATAAGGATCACTTGGCCCACCTAGTTTGCCCATTTCCCTACCTAGAGGATAAGCTGCAGATCCTATTAACCAATAGCCTATTTCTGTTACCCCCCACAAATATTGCCTTATGTCTGTCCCATGCATTATTGAATTCTCCCACAGTTTTAGACCCCACAGCCTCCTCAGGGAGGCTGTTCCATGCATCTACCACCCTCTCTCTGAAAAAATACTTCCTCACATTGCCCCTGAGCCATCCCCTGGCTATCTTCAAATTGTGTCCCCTTGTTCTTGCACATATCTTTTTCTGAAAGATGCTACCCTCTTGGACTTCCCCAATTAATATCAGCCACATACAAAGCCAGCACCTGTAGCCACCATTCAGCTCTTGCATCTCAGACCAGCAGCCCTGGCATTGAGTGATACCCCATTGATACCACCTATCTACCCCATACCTGCAGACTCAATATGGGGACTGTGACTGCAATAGAAATGCATTGCCCTGATGTGGGCTCCAAAACACAAGGTTTTCAATTTTGACCTCTTTTAAAACATGCTCCATCCAACCCACCACTCTTCTCTTGCTGAGGGGAGGATGTGAGAATGTGGTCTCTGGCAATGCGACATGGAGCAGGTCTTCTACTAGCACTCTATGCTCCTAGACCCACAAGCAAGTGAACCTCTGCTAAGGGATTTTGGGCAAAAACAATTGTACATGATGTGGCTCACCAAAATGGCCTATAGAGCAACTACACTCCGTCTGCCCATTTTTCACCTTGGAGGAAAGCTCCCCTTCCCTTTGTTCTCCTCACTTTCTCTCCCCTCCAGCTTCCCACCCCTACCTTAACTTGCTTCCTAGTGGAAAAACTTATATGAATGTCATACCTAATGACAGGAGTGAGGCTTGTGCCCCCCTTCCAGCCTGGCCTGCTGTGGTCTAACCTTATGGAACAGCACTCTGGCATCTCCAGGTGCCTAGATGCCAACAACTGGTGATCATACAAAAACAAGATAGGCAGCAGTCAAAGAGCAAACAGAAGGCATGACACTTATATGCTTAAATAAATGAGACAAAGTCCAGCATCCTGGCAGAAAATGCAATTAAACCCATAGCACTAACCCCAGCGCTTCGAGTCTAATCATGACTCTTTGTCAGGGGGTGTGTCTATGGTGCACTGGCTACTCTTTTATTTAAAATTCTTAAAGTGAAAGAACATTTCTTGTAATATACACCATGGCACATTGTTGCAGGCACAAATTCTTAATGAGCAGCTGACACCTTCAGGAGAACTTTAACAAAACATAACATTTAGACACATTTAAACTTGTATTTCTCATTAGTTTTGTATCCTTCCTCCCCATTATTTATTGCTGAGGTTATCTGCATAACAACAGGATCTTTGCTTCTGATGGGATTCATGTTTTCCTGTTGCTTTCTCCCTACCTGAGGTCACAATGCCCTGCTTGTGACACTGCAGTTACTCCCATGGCAACAGATTGTGATGTCTCAACAGAACATTATGACTTGAAGTAGGGAGTAAAGATGCAGCAAAATAAAATTTCATCAGCGAAATTGCAGCAAAATTGGCCAGTTTTCATTCATTCAAGTGCTCAGTCATGCTCAGTCAGACTGCCAGCCATGGAGGAGAGTGAGAGCTGTGTGGGGTACTGGGGGACTGGGTTGGAGATGCTAGGTAATGATGGTGTGGGGTGGGGATCTGCTAGACACCAGGGAGTTGGGGATGAATTTGTTAAACAAATCAGTGGAGGAGGTCAAGGTAATGGTGGTGCCTATCTAATGAAATTACAGCTGGTGACTGGCCAGGGGGCACTGGATACCAGGGAAAACAATTTGGCTAGTGAGCAGCCAGAAGGGCAGAGGGACCACTAGACACCGGGGAGAACTGTGGGAAGTGGCCAGTGATCACTAAATTTCACCGCAGGAGGCAAAATTACTCCCACAGGAGGCGAAATTTCACATGTGGGAGGAGAAATTTCACCTATGAGTGAAATTCCAACAGCTTAGGGTGAAATTTCACTCACAACAGAGAGCAAAATTTCACTTTTTGACCAACAAAATATTTTGCAAAATGCGCTAATTACGCAAAATATTTCACTTGGCGAAACTTTCCAATTTTGCACAACCCTAGTAGGCAGTAATCTACAGAGGCAGATACACTCTAAGGGAAACCTAAAGGATAAAATCATGTACTCATGCAAATTTACCCTAATAAATAACAAGGAAGAGAAATATATAGAATGCATATGGAATGCAAGGTGACTTGTACCTAATTATGTTTTTCAAAGTTTACTTTTTGGTGTCAGTAGCTCTTTAAGCAGTTTGTAATCCCCTAATAAAAATACCATAAGATGAAAAATAATAAAAAAAAAATTCAAAATAAAACCACTGTCTGCCAGAAAATTTGTGTATAAATATAAACAAAGCTGATGACAACAGACATCCACAGGTATTCAAATAATTGCAAGACATAATCAAAACAAATCAAACCTGAACAACAGAGGCCCCAGTGGAATAGGAGGGGATATTTTTTTTGGAGGGGGGAGTGAATACTACCAAAAATAAATATATATTCACCCCCTAAAAATGTTTTTGATTTAGACACATACATCTCCCCCATTGCTCTAAAATTCAAATAAGTTATGCTGAATGATCAGTATTGCAGTGCAGCTAGCCAAAAAAAATAAAATAAATGCTGCACATACTCAAGCTTTTTTGTTCTCCAACTCCAGTGAGTCATGGTGCTTCATTAAGTTAAATTATTGAATCTACCTTATCTGGAGATAAAAGGGAATGTCAAAGTTTCCAAAAATGAATATAGAAAATATCTGCGCTGAATGAACATTTTAATTTGGGATTCTATGGGCATCCTTTATTTATTTAATCTTAAAAGCTATTAGTTCGATGCTGAACAGTAATTAGTTCATTTTCGATAGTACATTTTGTTTGCAGACCATGTGGACCACCATGGGTACCACCATGGCACCCTCTTATGCAAATCTGTTTATGTCTTGGTTGGAAGAAACAATGATTTTGCAAGACAAATAGAAATCCCTTTCTGCCCCAAATATCTTTCTGAGGCAGATTTATAGTGGATTTATTAGTAGTTTGGAAAGGAAATATAATGTCTGCTTCTGCCTTTGTGGATGTTTTGAATGAAAGTGATGTGGATTTGCATTTTGCTTGCAGCATAGAAGTTTCTGATACCACCTTTTTTGGATCTGCAGCTAAAAGGGGAAATAGGGAAGGGAAGTGATTCATCTGTATACAGGAAAACTTCAGTTAGTAACACCTTACTGCATGTGGACAGTGCCCACCAAAAGCACACCATTTGGGGTTCCATACAAACAGTTTGTCAATATCAGATGTACTTGTTCTAATCTGACTGAATTTGAAATACAGGGAGACAAACTCAAAAAGCTGTTCCTTGCAAGAAGTTACTCGATGGATATTATGGATCAGGCATTTAGCAGAGCTTGAAATCTAGACAGAAAATAGCTGTTAACCCCAAAAAAGAAAAATATCAACAAGGAACAACCAGTCACTTTTGTAACTGAATATAATCAGCTAGCACATAACATTTGTGAAATAGTTCTTAAACATTAGCATGTATTGAAGGGGAATCCACAGCTAAGTGCAATGGTTGGAGTGAGACCTAGTATAACATATAAAAGGGGAAAAAACCTGGAAGATTTGTTAACTCATAGTTTGTATGAAAAACAAACAACTGATACACATCCTGACTGGATGCTTTCTAAACTAACGGGGTTCTTGCTGTGGAGGCACTGCAACATTTTTTGATTCTGTGTTCAAGGGGACACTTTTTTACATCCCACTACAGATACAAAAGTAAAGATCAATCATGTCATTAATTGTTTCACAAGTTATGTGGTTTATGTAGCAAAATGCCCATGTCCAATGATATATGTAGGGCTCACTAAACACAATTTTACAGAGCGCATGCTGGAACATATCAGTACGATCCAGAGAACAGAACCTAATGTTCCTATAGGAGTGCATTTTGTTAATTTTCATGACAAAAAAGACTTTCAGTTTATGGGCATTTATCACATGAATGCCCACCCAAGAGGTGGAGACAGAGTGGGGAAGTTTTCCCAATGTAAGTCTAAGTGGATTTACACACTGAAAACTCTGAATTCTAAGGGTTTAAATGATAGCCTGGACATAATTCCATTGATATTGAGGAATATAATATGAATTTATTCCCAGAACTACTAACCAAAATTTGTGAACACATTTGTTTTATTCTATATGGTTATTAAATTGTTTGTTTTTTGTTTTTCTTTTGCCCCTTTCAGGGGTTTTACTTGAATAATGAAAATTGGAATTTATTAAGGTTATGTTTACTTAGTTTAGCTATACTTAGATAGTTGCATTTGAACTCCCAGTACTTAATTGTAAAATAGTTGAAAAGGATTGTAAATGCTCATTCAGAGCAGAACTTTTCTATATTTATGTTTTGGGAACTTTGACCTTTCCTTTTATCTCCAGATAAGGTAGATTCAATAACATAACTTAAAGGTGCTCCAGGACTCACTGGATTTGGAGAACAAAAAAGCTTGAATTATGTGCAGCAGCTTTTTTTTTTTTGGCTGACTGTGCTACAATACCGAACTTTCAGCATCATTTATTTGAACTTTAGAGGAATGGGGAGATCTATGCATCTAAATAAAAAAATGATTTGGCTTTCTGAATATATACTTTTTTTTGGTAGTATTCATTTTTTGCCCCTCCCCTCCATTCCTTTCCTTTTCCTCTGGACCCTGTGTTGCTCTGGTTTGATTTGTTTTGATAATGCCTTACAATTATTTGAATATCTGTCGATGTCTGTTGTCGCTAGCTTTGTTTGTATTTATACACATATCTGCTGGAAGTTAGTGGTTTTGTTTTGAATTTATTTTATTTTTCATCACATGGTATTTTTAATAGGGGATTACAAATTTCTTAAGAAGTTGTGCCTGTACCGATATGCTATAGTGCATGTTACAAGAAATGTTCTTTCACTTGAAGAATTTGAAATAACAGAGTGGCCAGTGCACCACAGACACACCTCCTGCTGAAGAGTCATGATTAGACACAAAGCACTGGGGTTAATGCCATGGGTCTAACTGCATTTTCAGCCTGGATGCTGGACTTTGTCTCATGTATTTAAGCATATAAGTTTCATGCCTGCTGTTTGCCATTCGAGTGCTGCTTATCTTGTTTTTGAGTGTCTGACTATTCAGGCAAGCTCCTGCTCCATTTTCCTGTGCTGATCTCCACCTGTTGTTTATTCATTGGCAATCATATTTGGAGCAACTTTTCACCCCCGACAACCAATGCAAAGCAGTTTCCCCAGAACCGATAGTGGAATGTGTGCTTAATGGTTTACATAGAAGCTTACCACTTCTCCTGCACGGATTCAGTGAGAATGGGGTGGAGAGCATCTCTTTTAAGAACTTTTCTCCCCCTTGGTCACCTCCAGCTGCTATCAGATGAATCTTATATAAGTACTAACACTAGTAGTTTTACCTTACCCCTTGGGGGATATCAGATGTGCTTTGGTCTAACTCTTTCTGAGTCCAGCTCATGGTCTGATGGTTCTCAAGTGTGTTCAGGTGCTATCGTTTTGCTGTTTTAGCTAGATCTAAGGTTTGTTGTAATAATGTAATGCCTAACTTTATGTGGAGTATAGGATTTAATCACTCAGTCTCAATGTTCAGGTGAATGCCTCCCCTTCCTTCTCATCCAAACTTTAAAGTTGATTGAAATGCATTTTTTTAGCCTGACTTTTTTAACTACTAAAGCTGCTATTGTATTTGTTAGTTTTAATTTTTATTTTGGATATTTATAAAAAACGTGTGTGCTTTTATTGTACAGGCACCTTGGTTTGGAAAGGCACCTTTTATAATTAAAGTTTTGATTGATTTGATTTGATACCCACTTCAGAAAAGCACTGCCAGCCTGCTTGGCTGTGTCATTGGGCTGTAGATCTGTGACTCCCCCTCACCTTTTAGCATGAGGTTCTCACCCTTCTGGCTTCACTGGGTCCAGGCCAGAGATTTCGAACCACACTCATCCACCATGAGTGACATTTGGTACAACACCTGGAATGTCCAGGGTCTAAACTCTCCAGAGAAGCAGAAGCTGGTACTGGCACACCTGGGCCACCTTTGCTTTTGGCTAATGCTTTTAAAAGAAACAAAGCTGGTGGTGCCGGAGGTCCAGAAATTACACAGGAGGTGAGTGTCCCTTGAAGTACACAGTGCTGCTGTGACAAAGAAATGAGATGCGTCAGTCTTGGTAAACCAAGACTTGCATTGGAAATTGTCCAAACAGCTGGTAGCTCCAGATGGACAATACGTACTAGTTTACTTCTACACCTCCTCAGGCCCCCTGGTGGTGGGGAACCTATACACCCCAAATGTCGACTACCCTTCCTTCTTCCATGAGCTGGCAGACAAGTTAGCCTCTTTTAATGACTCCCAAGATCTGGACATATTAGGAGGGGATTTTAACTTTACCTTGAACATGGATATGTACTGCAGTCAAAGAAGATAGAAGTCCCATGCTGAGGATCTTTAAGCAGTGGGAATGTGGCTCACGTACAAGGCACTAACTGAAGTTAGGTGGCTCCAAAATCTCAGAGTCTGTGATTACTCCTGTTACTTAGTGATCCATGAGACACATAGCCATTTAGACATGTGGCTAACATAATGGCACCTTACCTCTTTATTTACATCAGTGAATATCATCCCTCTAGTTATAGCAGATCATGCCCCCATACAACAACACCTACTCCTCGGGTCATGCTCTAAACAGTCCACTGCCCAAGGCCATATCCCCTCCTTCTCCAGGATCCCAACTCCTAAGCCTGGCTCTGAAATGAAGCAGAAGAATATTTTTCCCACAGTGATATAGGGAACATGTCAGTGACCATGCTATGGCATGCCTTTAAGGCAATGTTCCAGGATGAATGATCAGATACACATCTCATAGACACAGGGAGAGAGAGTATAAGCTGTCAGAACTGAAAGCCTCCTTGTAGCAAAAAGAAAAGGTATTTAAAGCCACCAAATTGGCTGATGCTATTTCTAAGTTTCTCAGGAGAAGTTCTGTATCTCAACATGGAAATTACATCCCACATGTGCAGACAGGCAGAACTGGCCATACTCAATGACCTCCACAAATTTTGGGAGAGAGGGAGGTGAAGAATGCAGGAAGCTGCTGTCCAACTTGCTTCAAAAGCAATAAGCAAAGAAACATATTACAGCACTCCGTAACCAGCAGGCATCTCTCTGCATGTGGCCTGTAGGCCTAAATGCCTGTATGAAGGGTTTCTACAATTAGCTGTGCAAATCAACCCATGCTGCTCAGAACTCAGCAGCTGAAGAGTTCCTTTCCAAAGTCCAACACCCAGACATCCCTCAGGAGAAGGCAACAGCCCCCTAGAGGCCCCCTTCTCCACTGAGGAATTAGAGGGCACTGAAAGATAACAACCCTTGCAAACCACTGGGGAATGGATTTTCTGCTGAGGTCCATTACTTCCTCTCACCTCCGGTCTGTCTGATACTGAAAATGCTCTTTGAGGAGATTAGAACCTCCAGAATGTTTTTCCCAATGACGGACACTGCCACCAATACAGTTTTACTAAATAAAGGTAAGAGTTTGGCCTCTCCTGCAGGCTACAGTACCTAGCAATATCATTGATAATTTTAGATAGCAAAATCTATGCAAAATTTCTAGCTAATTGCCTCAAATCCCTTATCCCCCTGCTTGCACACCCTTCACAGGAGGGTTTTCTCCACAAATGGATCAGCTTTGACCACATCCAGACCCTGGTTAACTTAATGAACTTAGCTCAGCATACCCACTGGCCACAGGTTGTGATGGGTATTGATTTCAAAAAAGCCTTCAACTCTGTGGAGTGGGGGTACCTTTACAATGTATGGCTGGCTCAGTGATAAAGAAGGCCGAGGTGCCAATCTTCTTACCTTTTGTCATGCCAGCAACCCAAGTTTAGAAGCAAGCTCAGATCACTGGAGGTTGGCCAGAGGGAGAGGACTGAGCATCCAGAGGAAAGCTCTTCTCTCTTAGTGAGGGGTGGTTTGCTGTCTTGGCACTTGGCTTCCTACATGATGGGAGGGGCCACAGTTCCATTGGCATGTGTGCCTCAATGTCAGTGTTGCAGTGTCAGTGGTTCAGTAGGTAGCACACTCTCCTCTGAAGCTGGGAGATCAGAGGGCTGTGGGTTCAGTTCCCACATCTGGCACTTGGGTTAATATTCCAGTACTGACACTGTAGTGCAGCATAAGAGGGGTGCTGCACTTCTGAGGTGCCGTCTTTTGGATGAGATGTTAAACCAAGGTCCCATCTGCCTGGATTGGTGGTAGTTCAGGTGGATGGTAAAGATCCCATGGCACTTATCTAAAAGAGTAGGGGAAGTTTTATTGAAAAGAAACACAACATCACATAAAAACAAAGGCAATATCATAATAATATACAAGATTCACAAAATAAACAAAATAAACATGATAGCAAATATCATAAGGAAATGAAATGTTGCCAAAAAGAATCCACTTTATCCATGGGAAGCTTAATAATATCTTTAGTTTTGACAGATGATAAACCATTCTCAATTTGTAAAAAGTTGGTACTGTATAATACTGTCTGTTGTTGTAATACAAATTGACACCAAGCTTGCCATAAAAATATTGAATAAAGGAAAAAAAAAATACATTCAAAGTACTTTTATGATATAATCACCAGATCCCTGTATAATCCCCTAAAACTATGGTTTGGTATGAAATATGAGATGAAAAGGGCAAATTCCAATGTGTGGCAGCGTCCTGCCAAAAAACTTTACTATAGGGACAAGTAACGAAAAAATGAACCATAGTTTCTTCACAGTTTATAAAGGTAGATCTTAAACAGTACCTTTCTGTCATGGGTTTATATTTTAAATTTCCTCTAACTCCCAGTCTCCCTTGTATAGAGAGCCAAACAATATCCCAAATATGTAGGGGGATCCTAAAATCTGTTAACTTGCTTAATGAAAATAACATTTTAGAGGGCACACATTCTGGAAATAGTAGAACACTTCCTTGAACATCAAAGACAATAAAGTTATAAAACGATTTCCTAGTAAAAGTGAGTAAGGATGGAAAAGAGACTTTCCACTGTTGCATCTTCTTTAAGGTAGATATACCATATGATGGTAAAAGGTCTAGTAACAGAATCATAGACGGTAATAAGGACCATTTATCAAAACATCTAGACCAAAGAAATTGTGTCCATAACTGCCAGGACAGAGTAGCAGGAGTCCACAAATAAGTAAAAGAACCAACAAAAATAGGGAGTGATAAAATACAACGGGATTAACCATAGCCAAACCTCCTTTATTAATAGGTAAATAAGTGATGTCTCTATGGATGGGATTCAGTCTATTACCCCAGAGCATCTGAAAAAAGAGACTAAACAATCTAGTTTCCAAATGCACAGGGGGAGGAACAATATAACATAAATATAAAAAGACAGGGAGCAAGAACTGTTTAATAACCATAATTATTTTCTTCTTCCCAAATTTCCATCCCTTCCAGTGATGAATCTTAAATTCTCCAATATATAACAGTTTTTCCCAATTATAAGATGATAAATCCCCTGGACTGAACCAAATACCTAAAATTTTATGGGAAGAAGAAACAACTGGGATACCTGAAATATCCAAAGGAGCTGGAAAAGCAGAATGTAAAGAAAAAATAAAGCTTTTCTCTATATTAAGCTGAGCTCCAGATAAAGTCCCAAAATGAGAAAAAATCTGTAATGCATTAGTTAAAGAGGGAATATCCTGAACTAATAAAGTGACATCATCCGCATAAGCAGTAATTTTTTCATGAGGTAATGAAGGTGAGGGGGCTAAACCTAAAATGTTATTATCCCAAAGAATGTGTCTAATTACTGGGTCTAAAACAAAACAGTAAAGGAGAGGACTTAATGGACAACCTTGCCTTACCCCCACTGCGATAAGGACACCTGTACCAAAAAGGCCATTAACCATTGGCACAATAGTAGCTCCATCATACAGGGAAGAAAGCCAGAACACAAAAGGTTTCGGAAAACCATAACGAAGAAGCAAGGGAAATAGGAAGTCATGTCGAACCTTGTCAAAGGCTTTGGCCTGATCCAAGGCCACAACATATCCAGAAATCTTATTTGTACAACTGACTTCAAATAGTTCTCGTAGAAGATACAAATTATGTTGAATACGTCTGTTGGGGATGGCACAAGTCTGAGCCGGATGTATAAGAAAGTCAGCCACCAATAATAATCTATTATTGAGGATTTTAGCTAAAATTTTATAATCACTATTCAATAAACTTAATGGTCTACAATTAGTCAACAAAGCTTTATCTCCTGATTTAAATAAAAAATAAAGTAAAGAGGTATTAAATCCAAAACATGAAGAAGAGGAAGTCAACATAAAGTTGAAGACCTTAGGCAAAAAATGAAGCATGTAAGGCAAAAAAGTTTTGCAGAAATATTTGGGAATACCATCCAACTCAGGTGAAGTACCTTTACCTAATTGAGATATGGCAACCTCAACTTATTTATTTATTTATTTTTTTATTTAGTTGTTTAACCAGGTATAGCACACTAAGCTGAAAGCTTTTTTAAAGGAGCGACGTGGGAGCACAATTTAGGGGATATAAGTTGTATTAATGGGGTTACCATAGAGGTGGGAATCTGTGGTAAAGGGGCAGTAAATCCGGAGAGATCAGGAGAAGATTGCAATAACTTGGGGTAAAATGTATCACTAACAAATTGTTGTATTATTGCCAGCATCTCCAAATCTGTTTCCACTACAGTAGCTACAGGTGAGATAAGATGGGTCATGAGAGAATTATCCAGCCGCTGTTTACAAGCATCACATGGGTCTGAGGCCAGTGTTTTCCTGATACCAAATTGAAATTCCAGTTCCAAGGATTTAACTCTATCATATTGATAAGTCTTCATTTGTTTCTTTAATTCCAAAATTTGAGAATGAAAACTATACCGATCACAGGGAGGAAAAGACATTAATTTATATAACTGATTCTGGAAAAGGAGATATTTTAAATAATTAGAATTAGCCTGATGTTTACCAAAGGAGAGAATAAGTTTTTTTAACTCCATTTTTGTATCCAGCCACCAATTCAATAAAGAGTCATAAGAACAGATAACTGAATCTCTGCTGGCAAAGAAAACCTCGATCTGAAAAAAAAGGGAAGGGGAGTCAAAAAGAAACATATTAAGTCTCCATCAATTATGCAAAGAAAAAAACCTTAGGAGGGAGAGCATGTAAACTTAAAGTATAAAAAAGAATATTATGGTCTGAAAACTCAGAAGGCTAAGATATACAAAAAATAGGAAACAAATGTTTGGAAACAAAAAACATGTCAATGCGAGTGGCATATATATATCTATGATAAGTAGCTCCTGTCCCAGTAGGGTGCAGTTTGAGAAAAGCATCTGTCATACTGGCCCCAAAGAGAATTTGTATCAAAGCATTGGAGTCACAGTACATTTTTTTCTGGGAAACATCTGTCAAGGCAGTATCCAAAGAACAATTAAAATCACCACCCCAAATGATATGTTTTTTAGAAAACCAAAAAGGTTTAATCTCCTCAAACAGCTCAATTCTGGCAGATTTGATTTGAGGGGCATAAATATTAATGAAATGAGAAGAAAAATCCCCTAGAAAGCCAACAAGAATTAAGGCCCTACTAGGTTTAATATCAATGAGACGAGAAATATGAAAATTAGTGGATTTAAAGAGAATGCCTATGCTGTCTGCAGCTTCTAAACTGAAAGACCAAAAAGAAGGTCCCCAATGCAAACGTTTTTTTAAGTAGCTCTACCTCAGTAAGTGAGGATAGACAAGTTTCTTGAACAAAGATAATACGAATTTGAAGAGACTCAAAAAAGGAAAATAAAGAAATCTGTTTTTTGTAGGTTTTTAAACTGAAGACACTGAAAGACAAAGGCTTTAAAGTAGTCATAAAAAGGTTTTATCATGTCCCATTTTTCAAACTGCTACTGGCTTTCCTCTTTTTACCTTTTTTTCCTTTTTTGTCTTTAGAAAGCTCAGTAGATCTACTCTCTTCATCTTCTATAACCAACTCTGATCTATGAGAGGTGTCTGATTCTAAATCAGAATCCCAAAATCATCCTGAAGTGGAGAAAAAATGTTTGTAGTAGGAATTGGACAGGGAGCAGGAACTTTCAGAGAAGACCTAGTGAATCTCCACCCTTTAACAGTTTCAAATATGGGGGGGCATAGCCAGATTGCTAGAGACCTCATGCTCCACATTATCAGGAGTAGAGGACAAACCAGAAACAGGACCAGAGTCCTGGTTAGGGGGTATTGTAGGCCCAACTTCAGCAGAAGAAGAAGTAGTTTTGGTCATAACCGGGGGATCTGCAGAAGTAAAAGTTGTGGGATCTGTGGAAGAAAGACCCTGATGTTTTTCTTGGGCCTGAATTACTAACTCATCATGATCCCAACCTTCAGTCCTATTTCTTTAAGCCCAGGGGCACTGATGAAAAGCATGGCCTCTATCATCACAAAGGTTAGACTGAAAAATATTTTCACATAAGTCCATAGAGTTATCACACCCCCTACATAAGGAACATTTCAGCATATCACAAGAGCTGCTAATATGAGTTTGAGAACCACATTTGTAGCATGCTGTAGGTTGTCCACTATAAAAGCACACACCTCTATCCTTACCCAGAAAGGAACTGTTCGGTAAATGAATAATATCTGAGTTTACCTAAAATAATTTTACTTTGAATTTCCAGCCACCCATCCAGATACCTTCTAAATCTAACAGGGCCTCAGGAGGGCCTAGTATGCCACAGCAGTTCTGCAGCCAGTGATATATATCACTAACATTCACCCCTTCATTCCGGAACATAATAGTGGCATGCCTAATTTGAGGTCTAGTAAGAGGAATGGCTAAAAAAGGTACCCATAAAGGAGAATTTTTCAAGGTGGAATATTTGTCCCAAAATTTCTCAAGGCTTTGATTAAGTCTAAAACTGATGTCAAATGAGTCTTCCCCAGAAACATGAATAAAGCATACAAATCAGAAGGAAAAAAAGACATTGAACCCCTAAGTAAGCTTTTAGCCACGTAGTATCTGTCAGGGTGGGAGGCAAGACCACCTTTATATCATAATTGGACTGCATTCCTCCTGGGAGCTTGTTCCAATTTGTTTTTGAACAAATCTGCCATAGGAATATGTTGAGAATGCTCCTTACCATTCTTATTTGCAGACCCTTGACCAGTCTCAAAAGTATCCCCTACCCCCCTCCCCCGAGGAAGTGCTGGGGCCTAAAATGGCCTCAGACTTCTCTAAAAAAAGGTGCGCACCATTACTATTCTTTTGCAAGGATAAATCAGTCTCTAAACCTGAGCTCAGACAGTTGGCAAGCTTAGAAGGGACTGCTCCATCGCTCACCCAGTCAGGATTGGGAATCCAGGTACCAGACAAAGTCTGAAGCCAGCCTGCTCGAGAAAGAGAGTGTTCTGCAGACCAATCCTTAAAACCATCCGGATGAGTGTTTTGTAGACCAAATTGATGACGAACAACCTGCAAGGTAGTAGAAAACTGTTCCTTGTTCAAAAACAGCTCCATTCCTTGGGTACACTCCATTGCAATACCCGGAAGTGCAGTCACAAAAAATGGGTCTGGAGGAACCTCCGCAGCTATCGGAGGAGAGGTTCTGAAGTCATTAGATATATCAACAGAGTCTGTAGAACAACTTGGTGCAGCAGAATCCTTCATAGACACCCATACCAGTGACTCACCGGCTTCCTCCAGCGTGACTTCAGATACTCCAAATACAAATGTTCCTTTCTCTGGAACAATGACTGCTATCTCCGGTATGGTTTGCCTAGTCCCCTTAACGGGAGCTTCCATGCTGTCGACCTTCTCCATTCCACTCAGCACTGCATCTGCCATTCAGCAGATCAATACAGCCCTCTACTGGCCACAGAACACCAGCAGTACAGGGGAATTTCTCCGATGTCCTGGCCAAATTCCCCTCATTCACAAAAAAATACCACCACAGCTTAATCTGGTTCAAGCTCAGCTGGCATTCATCTGTATCCCCCTTCCCCAGATTGTGCCTGAAAATAGGCAGGATTTGTCTAGTGCACTTACCTGATCAACAAAAACTAAATAAAAAATAAAAACATAAAAATGTACATGTTTACATACCACTGTGTCAGGGGACTTAGGGAGAAAAGTGGAAAAATGGTAGGCATGGGCCATATGAAGCCCTGCCCACCTACCTCCATCTCACAGGACAGAAAGGTCACCAGAACATCTGAATGAGAGTCACTGTGTGGGAGAAGGATGGCCCTGCACTTCTTGGCCCCACCATGGGCGCAAATCCATAGTGGATTTCTGGCATGGCTGTCTGGTGCAGTGTATGCCGGATGAGAGAAGGAGGGGAAAGGGCTGGGAACCCACCCACACCAGCCAGCAGAAGAGAAAGCTCCATGAGAAAAAAAATTGGGTTTTAGTGACAACTTCTACATCATATCTGTACTATGTTCTGAGGCTCAAAAGTACAGATCTTGACAAACTACACCCATTCTTCCCCCTTCCAACTTTGCTGGGGAACACGACAGGGTTGGCCCTTGTCCCCTCTTCCGTTTGTGTTGGCCATAGAGCCATTAGCAACTGCAGTATGCCAAGCCTCAGACATCACAGAGATAGGAGTTGGGGAGTCCCAATATAACGTCCTCCTTTATGCTGATGACTAAATGGTCCTTCTCGACCAAACCCATGTCACTGTTCAACCACTCATGACCTTGCTGCAAAGTTTTGCCAATGCATTCAGACTGTGCATTAGCTGAGGTAAAAGAGAGGTCCTCCCTCATTTATTTATTTAATGTTTTACCAGGAAGAACATACTGAGCAGTAAAGCTTGTTTCCAGATGCATCCTGGGGGAAGGGGAACAGAATGGGAGTACAGACAATTATAATGAATATGGCATTTGAGGATTGAGAATACATAAACATTGTAGCGTGATTACATAAAAACAATTACAGAATTGGGAAACAAAACAGAAAAATTACAATGGTTATAAACACACATTTTATGACACAAACTTAAGAATAGAGCAACAAACTAGTAGATTTGCAAATATCAAAGTTGCACATTGTATTAATATGATACAGTGAAATTGTTAAGGTATAAGTTAATATGAGAATTATAGGCCTACAGCCTGAAAACACCACTGGTAGACAATGCAGGATAGGATAGGACAGGTAAAATTTAAGAGACAAGGGGGGATCAGCAGGGGCGGATTAGGCAGAGGATTAGAAAAAGGTGCAGGGTGAGTGGAAATGGTTTTTAATTAGGCAATTGAAAACCTAGGAAGGGGGCAAATTGAATGTGGCATGGGAAGGAGTTCCACAGAATTGGAAATCTGTAGGAAAAGGCAGCCTGACCTGCTGAGGAGGTACGATGAGGGACGGTTAAAGTGAGAGGGTCAGAGTTTCTGAGTGAATGAGAAGGAAAGGGAAGGGTGGAGAGACAGAATAAAAGATAAGGAGGCAGGGACTGGAACCAGAATTTGGCCAAGAAGCTAGTGCAGTGTCTGCGTCATCTCTCCTCAAGGGAGAGAAGGGACAACAATTGGAAAAGGGCACTGTGCTGAGTGCGTGGGAGACACTTGAGGGCAAAGCATCAGAAAGAGTGGAAGATTGTGTCCAGTCTGGTTAAGGAGGATGATGGGGCAGCACTGTATATGATATCCCTATAGTCAAAGATGGGGAGAATCATTTTCTGTACAATGGCTCAGTGAGCCGGCAGCAGGATGCAGCCCCGGCTGTGGTATAGGGCACCCAGTTTATGGTGCAGTTTCTTGTGGATGGCCTCAACGTGTTCAGAAAAAGTGAGGTGTTGGTCAAGACAGACACTGAGGTATCTAAAGGAAGACCAGTCCTCAAGCATTTTCCCATCCAAGGTGTGGAAGGAAGGGAAAGGAGCCGAGAGAGTCTCTGCCTTGTGCCGAAGCTAATGGAGACTGTTTTCTTTGCATTCAGGAGAAGTTGTTTTGAGCAGAACTAGAACTGAACATTTTTTAAGTCACGCTGAAGTCTGGTCACCACATCAGTGAAGGAGGGACCAGATGCATACAAGATGGTGTTGTCTGCATACATATGGATAGAGGTGTGTGGGCAGGCAGAAGGCAGGTCATTTAGGAAAAGAGAAAATAACAAGGGGCCATGGACAAAGCCTTGGGACACACCAGTGTTTATGGGGAGGGGGGAGCGGGAGTTACCAATCTGAACAGATTGTGACCTACCTACTATGTAGGAGTGTAACTAGCTGCTGCACTCAATGGAGAGCCCTGCATTGAAAAGATAAGAGAGGAGGAGGGGATGTGACACAGTGTCGAAAGCCTTTGCTAGGTCGATTAAGATGGTGGAGGTGATGTATTCCTGGTTCATGCATGTCTGGATGGAGTCAGTGATCTTCAACAGTGAGGTGATGGTTGAGTGGGTTCTTCTAACACCAGACTGATAAGGAGTGAAAAGGGGCATTGAGTCGAAGAAGGAGGAAAGCTGAGATAGAACTAGACATTCCTTCAGTTTAGTGAGAATGGGGAGGAGAGAGATCGGGTGGCAGTTTCCGGTGGAGGTGGGGTCACTTCCTTTAGGGAGGGGGACAACAGTGGCATATTTCCGCTTGGCAGGAACAGTAGTGATGGAGAAAGAGAGATATAGAAGTGAGGCAAGGGGAACAATGGTAGGGGCTGATAAATAGAGCATTTTGGCATCCAACCCTGAGGGACACTTGCCCTTTGAGGGATTGAGTGTAATAACAGCATTAAAGACTTCCTCAGGGGTAATGGAGCTGAAAGCAAAGGAGTGTGAGGAGGGTGGAGATTGGGGGGAAGTGTGGAGGACAGGATTGGCAGAAGCCAAGGGGAGATAGGACAGAAGGGATTACATGCAGGTGGTAAAGAAGGAATTGAACTCTGTTTCTACAGACTGAGAGTCTGACAATGTGCTGTTGCAAGTTTTGATCATGGGTGTGGGGGGCTGAGATTGAGGGTGGAATAGTGAATTTACCACCTTCCAGAACTTGGAGGGATGATTTATGTTAGTAAGGAAGGTGTCCTTAACGTATTCTGCTTTAGCAAGTCTGATTGCCCTGGTGCAGGCATTTTGAATTGTTCTATATTTCTTGAAGTCTGTGGGAAGGTCGGAAGATTTGGGGGTCTTCCATGCTTGGTCTCATGCTCAAAGACAGGCTAAGAGATCAGAAGAGACCCAAGGCAGGTGATTCCCATGCACTGGATTCTTCTCAGTGGTGCAAGTTTATCCCAGAAGGAGAGAAGATTTGACTTGAAATAAGCAAGAGCAGAGTCAATGGAGGGAGCACTGGTGAAAAATGACCAGTCTGTGCTAGTTGGATCATTTAGGAGAGAAACGATATCTAGGGAGTTGTAGGACCATAGTAGCAGTGTTGTCGGGGTGGATTTGGGGTGTGTGACAGCGTGAACCCTGTCAAGGGTGTTTACCCTTGCGCAGAGAGAAGGTGGTTCCCCTTTGTCCTTTGGCCCCCATTTTAAGGCCTGGAGGCCTGAAATACATGTAAAACAAGTTGGTGTATGCCTGTTGGCATGGACATACATACATATTAGGGTACCTCTACTCAATAAATCTTCTTTGGTCCAGCTACAGCATGGGAAGTCAAGTGAAACATGACCTCCTGGCTTAAGTTAGCCCTTCAACATATGAATGAATAAAGGCACCCTATGTGAAAAAGGGCACCTAAATGCCACTGATATAGAAGGAAAAGAATATAGTATTTCACCATATTGTTGTTGTTTCCCTGAAAACAAATATGTAAACAGTCAATCGGAAATGAGTGAATAGGAGCAGTGCCCTATTTGTTTTCTGTATCCCTTCCCTGCTGTTCTCTGCCCTAGAAGATTGCCTTCTGCATGATAGCACTGTCATGTTCTTAAAGATAGCAATGTAAAATGTATAGCAGCTTCTATGCCACCTGTATTTAAATTTATCACATGGGGTTCTCAACCTCCACACCCAACCTTAGGAACCAGTCAGCAGGCACTGGAACAAATAAAAAGGAGACAAGAGGGTTTTGGTACTAGCGCTTTGTAAAAAGTGCTCCTTCTCATTCTCCTATTCAGTTTCTGCTGACCGCACTCTAGATAAATGAAAAAGGTATATGATAGGAACTTGGGTTGGGCTGCATTTGTAAAACGTGGCTTGCTATAAAATAACACTGCCGACTTACTCTGCTCTCTCTATTACCAAGGACCCTTAGGGAAATTATGATGGCAAATAAGAATACAGTTGTACTATCTCAAAAAGTAAGGAAATAAATTGCAAAGAACTTCATTAATGCTCTAGTTAGGGTTAAAGCAACAAAAGAAGGTAAATGTGGTGTTAGGGTTTCCAATCCTAGTACCCTACCCCCACCCTGCACACACTAACAGGTGTTGAGTTTGAGCCTTGGGTCATCAGCCCTGATGCCCACCCCATTCTCCTATGCTGCACCCATCTCAGCTTATTTTCTTAGGAATCGGGTGAGCATAAGGGATGATGACCCCAAGGCACATCCCGACGCCTGTTGGTGTGTGCAGAGTAGGAGTGGGCTGTTAGGGTTGGAAACTCTAATGCCACATTTCCTACTTTGTCACTTTAACCCAAACTGGGCATTAATAAAGTCTTTTGTATATATATATCATATATATATATATAGATATATGTACAGATATATAAATAGAATAATACATAGGAGTGTATGCATTACAAGGGAGTGATCCCATCAAGAGGTTCTGGGGACATGGGAACCTTGAGATCGAAGCTCGAGAGGTTCGCCTGTCCACAGAATCTCGAGATGGGAGTACTCCCTTGTAATGCATACACCCCTTTGTGTTATTTTTTGTAATATATGGAACCAAATTCCATATCAAATTGTGTCAGTATGATTTTTATTCTCCACACAGCCTGTGAAAATGTCTGCCGAAGCACTGCAGTGAAAACTCACTGGCTAGTTCTCTGCTGCCACACAGCCGCTCTGCTCCCCCACTCACTAGCAAGTCCTCGCTCGTTAGGAAGTCCTACCTGTTTTTTCCCTCCATCTAAATGCAGGATCAATGAGGTACTGTTGTCTTGTGGGGTAAAAAATGTCCAGCAAAAGTAAAGATCCCAAGTTCTCTGGGTACAAGTTACTCTCACTAAGCAAGAGACAGACGCCATTTTTTTTGAAAGTATTCTGCCCTCTCAGAGACAAAAGGCAGCCAACCACGAAGCATGGTTTAGAAATCTCATGTCATGAGTCTAGAGACTGCAGTTGGCTGCTTAGCAGCTCTGAGTCTTGGGTTTGCGCTGTTCTGTTTAACTGTTAATACTATTGTTCAGTGCAGTTGCGATAGTATTATCACTTCTGAACAATAGTATTATCAAGGACGAACGATGGTATTATCACTTTGGCTACTGTTGTATTACTGGGATGTAATATATGGATATTGATAATAATACTACTGAAAACGATGTAAATAAATTGTTGTAATACACAGCACAGAACACGGCACTCTCAATAATACTACACTTCACTGCCAATAATACTATTGTTCCAATGAGTGATAGTATTATCACTGCAGCGCTACAGCACAAGCGCACCCTTCAACCTCACGCCCACCATGAGCCACTTTCTTCACCACACAAGTGCCAGCCCGGCTACCACACAAACACTGTTGCCATGGTACCACAATTCATCCAGTTCACCCATTGGAGCAGTTTCTCTGTAGGCGGGCAAATCAACTTCAGAAACATGGCGGACGTTTACTCTAGCTTACTGAGAGGAATGCGGGTTGCAGTCAGTTCATTTTGTCCATTTTATTTCTTCCTTAAAAAAACAGTGAATTACCTGGCAAACGAAGAAAAAACATAAAAGGTAGGCCTGCTAAATTAAAATAAAAAATACCAACAGATACCTGGGTCGGGCAGTACTTCAATACTGCAGGCGGGCGGCCGAGAGCGAGTGCATCTTCAATGCAACAGACGGCCAGCCCATTTCACAAAATGTGAAAAAAAAGCAGCACATTTTCGGAATCGGATCCATATATTACAAAAAATAAACAATATGTTACAGTAAATTACTCGGCTGAAATTCCATCTCGAGGTTCTGGGGACATAGAAACCTCTTGAGCTTTGCACTCGAGGTTATCTATGTCCCCAGAACCTCTCGATGGAATTACAGCCTTGTAATTCACTGTAACCTATCTATTATTCTATTTATTTTTGCATGGTATAGGATAGTGTTATTTGCCTATCTCCATATATTACACACACATATATATATATATATATATAGGATATGCTGGGGGGCCTGTGTGATACATGATTTATCTATACAAGTGGTGCTTGACCTCGGGTTACCTCAAAAGTGGTGTAAGCCACGAATGATGTGCCTGAGGTCAAGCACCATGAGTATAGGTAAATTATATATCACACAGACCCCCCCTGCATATTTCATTTATGCAATAGGGGAGAACATGTGGGATCTTGTTGATTTAGTGTGTGTTTTTTTAATGTAGATTATTTTGTGGGTTATTTATTAATTTTATGGTGGGTTTATTTTGAGAAAGAATGTCACTGCACCTTCTTTATTCTTGGTTGCTAAGGGCATTGCTACATATGTAGCATGGGGACATGTAGTTAAGCTGCTGACATTGTCAGTGATTGGTGGAGTTTTCTTAGTTTGTGGAAAAGTTTGGAGAAAATGGCAGCAGGTCTAAGTGAGAGTCAATAACTGAAGAGGGAAAGATGAAGTAGTAGTGCACTGATTTATGGACTGTATTTTTGCTTTAACAAATATGGTTGGGGTTTGCTCTGTAAGGTTACAGGGTTGTATTTCTACTGCAAGGTGAAGCTGCAGGTCTTGAGGATGATGAGAGTGAGTCAGGCTGGGATGACTAGAGGATGTAGCGGGACTGGAGTCAGCAATGAAGGCTGTAGAAAAGGTAGAGCAGCAGTTTTTAAATAATGTGATCATTGGATGATTAAAAATGAAAAGTGTACTGCAGCAAGGTGGTTATTTTTTTTTGTAAGGCTGTATGAGTTAAATAGAAGACATACTTTATTTTTCAAGTGTTCTTCAGTGTTGACTGTGAAGGTACTGTATGTGCAGTTTGGCAGCATTCTTTTTTAATTTAAAAATGAGAAACAACAAGGAAAAATGTCCTGTTTAAAAAGAATGTGGCAATGATCAAAGGACCAGAGAGCAAGGTAGAAGTGGCTTGGCTTGTGAGGGATAGATAGGAGAACAGTGGAAGAGATGAGCTGATTGTTGTCTCGGGCTACTGTGTGTGAAGCAGGGAAAGTGAAAGTGTGTTGAAGTAGGAAGTAGTCCTGCACTGTATGTATAAATGTATTAATATATGCAGTGACTCAGATAACTGTGTTTATGTAATGAGATATATGGCGACTACTATTGCATAAATATATATATATATATATACAGTACATATATATATACATCATCATGTCCCCTCATGTCTGATCATGTCTATCTGTATATTGAGTGAATAACAATTAAGAACAGTCAAGGCCATCACTTTGCACTGGAAAACAAACAAAAACAAAAAGAAATGGATCACAGGAATGTGATGCTGAAGTGTAGCATTTATTGAAGTTAGTCAATTATAGGAAACCAGACTAAAATGTGTCCATCACTTCAAGGCTCACTGCCTCTTCATCACGGGTGCGGGGAGTAAAATAAGTCATCATTGATGCCATTTTATACACCCAGATAGGAGCATATGAGCCCAGTTTACACACAACTAGTGCAATTCAAACAAAGCATAAAGTGCTTTGTTGGTTCAAACACAAGGGACCAGCTTGTCAAACCTCCAAGGAATTTGTGCAGGTGTGAGAAAAATCTTTGCAAGTGAGTCTTCACTTCTGGAGCTGCAGTTTTTCCTGCATGTTCCAGATTTTCAAAGATGAAGCTGTTTTATGGCCAGTTGCATGATTTATGGCAGCTTGTTGACAGTTTGTGGCACAGCAGTATTTAAATGTTTTGCTTGGTTGGACCAGTTGTAACATCCTACGCAGCAATGCCTGCCACCTACACTGAACATGGGCTGGAAATATGACTGTCTGCTGGTGCAGAGCTTTTTCTGCACCGGTGGACTGTGCAGGGCATTTAGTCCCCTGACCATTTGAAACTCTGAATCAAGGTTCTCAAGTGTCCACTGAGTTTGTTACAAAAATTTTCTATTGTGACTGCATGTAGAAACTGTGCTTTAACAATTTGGTGACACATAAATGAATAATTAAAGTTTTTTGGGAAAGGTTAGGAATGATCTACCTTAAGACTGTATCATTATGAAGTCATGAATAGTCCTGCTTGTTGCAGAAACAATAACTAACATAATTTGATTTGTTTAACTTAACCACCACAGTTTTCTCATCTATATGTATTTTTCTAACATGTTGCTCTTTTCTAATTATTTTTGTGGGTGTAGATATAGCTCAATCATTTGTAAAGCAACACAGTACTTTATACTTTTAATTACTTTAGTTGTTTGTAAATTAAGGTCATATGCCCATACTAGGATAGTTCAAAATTATGTGATGGACTAGTTACTCCATTCCCCCTGATGAAGAGGTGGGGAATCTCGACGCATCAAAAATGTTTTAATTCAGTCTCCTGTGATTTTTTGACTCAGATTTTGCACTTGAGCATCAAGTTCCTTTGTTCCATTTAGTTTTTTTTTTCATGTACTGTCCATCAACTTTTACATGAGCACCACTATATCGGTGCTCAGTGCAATTGTTTTTGCTTTACATCTTTTTCTACACTCCTATCTTCTTAAAAATTGCCAGATGACTACTACAGCCCCCAGTTAAAAGGGTTTTATGGAGGCACATACATGCACAGCAATATTTTGGTATAACATCACCTGCTGACTTGTAAATAACCCAGCAAACAATTATGTTAATTTATATAATTAAAAACAGTTACCAAACATTATAACTAATTATGGCTGAGGACATCATGAAAGCAGCATTAGGATATATTTAGTCATCATAACCAAACCTGATGCTGGGCACAACTGATATCAGCTTTAACTGCATTGACTACTTATAAGGTAGAAGAAGGTTGCTCATGGTTTGCAAGTGTCCACTGAGCCGGTGTTAGACAAAAAAAGAACCTAAGCCTTTTGATTCATATCATAATTATTTGAAAGTCTGTACATTGCTCAAAAAACCATTCCAGCATAAAAGGACAATGCTTAACTATGCAGATACCTCTAATTTGGACTGTTGAAAAGATAAACCATCTTCTTACTGGATCTCTTTGAAGGCCTGATGAACTTGATATGACATGGGCCCACAGCAGACTATGCTGTTGTCAGAGGTGCTCTGTCATGGGTCTATGATTGGCCTTGCCCCACCAGTGGCAGAAACCATCAATTTCTAGCTCAGCTTGACCATCATTGGATGATTTTACTGACTTGGGCTGAGCACAGCAAACATGTTCAAAGTTGACACATGTGGCTGTAAACCCCATCCGATTGTGATAACAAGAAGCAGTTTTGAAAAATGTTCCTGCTGAATAGTTAATGATTGATGCAGTGGGTAATTTGGATACAGGCACATTTTGGAGATGCACCTGTATCATGGCTTAGAAAGCTAAACAACTAAGCCATAGATTTCCTCACTCTGCATTCTCATTGTGTGTTGATGGTTTAGCTAAACATTGCAGTATTTACTTTTGTTTCATGTTATTTATCTGTATAGATGCTCTGTGGTATTTTTCACATTTTAAGGCATAGGCAGAACATGGCAGTGTTCTAATTGTTGGGATCTAATCTTTCTTAGTGTTGATATTTTTACATTACTGTACAACACAAGGACCTCTCCTTTTCCCTCTAGGCCTTGCTAGCATTAGTTTTTCATGCTGACAGATTTCTAGGCCTTGTTTAGGGAATGCTAATATTTCAACAAAAATGTTTTTTATAAATTACTTGTAAATGGTTTGGCTACATCAGTTGATGAGGAAAATTCAACTTAACACTGTACTTAAATGTGCTCTGTTCAGCTTAAGCAATGTTTAAAGCAAAGTTCATATTAGCTGGGAACATTCAGTAACATATTTTTCAGCAACTGTGTATTATTGACTTCCTTAGATTAACTTCTGCAATACATTTAGTGCATTCAGATATTTTTAAATATGTTGTATTATAGCATATTTTGTATTTTTTGTGAATACTAATAAATATGACATACCCTTGCCTTTTTAATTTAATAAAATCTCATTTCCTGAGGTCTCTCTTTTGCTGTGAAACTTGTGTGCAAACTGTGCATATATCAAAGTGGCAGAGGCACATGGTAATAATTTTTGACAGCATAGCACTGCCACAACTTAGATTTTGTCACATAAACTTGGCAATGTACTATAATAAAAGATTTTAACGACTTCAGTAACACTTGTCTTGCCTTGGTAATGAAATCAAATAGCGAAAAACATATCGGTGTAGTGTTAATATTTTATTTGTTTGAACTGCCAAGAAGGTCATTTCATTTCTTAGTATAATGAAATGCTGCTTTATCTCTCACACCAAGAATCAGTAACAGAAACAGAATTATTTAGAGGAGTATAAATTCCAAAAATAATCTTTTTGTAGCCAACTGGTGCTCTGAAATTAGGTGGTCCTACTTCTTTTCCACATTGCTCTGTAACAATTGTTGATATTGCTTGTAATCATATGATGTTTAACACATATTTATTTATTCCAGCTGTAAACAAATCACGTTATCCCTATATGCTTGTTGTATACTGCCATCCAGGAGTTCTGTTGTCTAGTGCACCTTCACCATTTATGCTGCCCACATTAAGGGTGCATTGTAATCTGTAATCTGTATTCCTTGATCTATGTCTATGTGTAAGTCTTGTGCTTCCCTTCCCTTTTCCCCCATGACACATCTGGAATTGAGTGGGTCACCACTCAGTATGCCTTCCTGGTAAAACTCTTAAATAAATAAATAAATATAAATAACAACATAAGCAGGAGTGAGCAAGTGGGAACGCTTGTCAATAAAGTAGGTAATTTGATGACAGATAGTAATAAAATGGCTGCAACACTGAACGGGTACTGTGGTACTGTTTTTAGAAGTATGGACAAAAAAATAATGTCTAATTGTCAGATAGGGTTTGGTCCAAAAAATAACAATAGAAGATGACAGCCACACAAGGTTAACAGGAATACATACAAATAAGGTACCAGGACTGGATGGGTTAAACCCGAGGATTCTTAAAGAACAAGCTGAATTTAAAACAGGTACAGTAACAATGATTTTTAAATCCCCCCTGGACAGCAGAGAGGTAGTAACAGACTGGAAAAAAGCCTCAGTAATACCTATACATAAAAAAAATGGATAGATCCAAGAGCAAAAATCATAAACCAGTTAAGCTGTATGGCAAGGTACTAGAAACAGTAGTTAAAAAGGAAATGGAGGGACACATTGAAGCCCATGACCTGAAAGATCATGCACACCATGGTTTTACCAGGGGAAGGTAACGTTTAACCAATTTAATTAGCTTTTTCTAGAGGATTAATAGGGCTATGGAGGATAGAAATCATGTAGATGTGTTATTTCTTGAGTACTGCAATGCTTTTGATTCTCTGTCACATGAGGAATTATTGGACAGTATGCAGGAGACCAGGATAAATGGACGGCTAGTAAAATGGATACATCATGGCTAGAAGACCATGAACAATAAGTTACCGTGCAGGGGGAAGGTCTAGCTGGATACCAGTCACCAGTGGTGTGCCTCAGGGATCAGTCCTGGGTCCAATTTTGTTTAAAATTTATGTCTCATCTTTGACCTGTGAGGAGGGTATATTGTTATCAAAGCTTGCCAACAAAATAAAAATTGGTATAACTGTGCAGAATACATCTGCTGTTGACAAATTACAAAGGGAACTAAAACAGACTTGAACTGTGGGCACAGAAACATTAACTGGATTTTAATATTGTAAAGTGCTCAGTAATGCATTATGGAAAAAATAACAGAAAGGAGACATAAATCATCATGGGGCAGGTCTTAAAGGAGACCGCAGAAGAGAAGGACCTAGGAATCACCATATTGAGGAGCTCCAGGAACTCTTCTTCCAAGATGGTGGCCCTGCAGTCGGAAACAAAAGTTAATCCTATCACTTAAGGGCTATCATAAATTAAGCCCTTTATGAGCAACATCACTACTTAATTTTCCCAAATGAACATTGTGTTGAAAGTGCTTAAAGTAGCAGTGGACAGTCTTGGCTCCTGGATTGCAGAAGCAGAGGAGCAGGTCAGCAAACTGGAGGACTGGGCCTACCCAACGGAGTGATGCGTGCCTACTCTAGAGCAAGAGCTTTTTCAAATCTAGCATTAGCTAGATGATCAGAAGACCAGAAGCACGAGGAATAATTTGCAGCTCCTGGGAGTATCTGAAAAATCTGAGGGCCCTAATACAGTAGAATTAATTCAGCACTTACTTCCCAAGTTAACTGATCATTATTGGGGCACCCCAGTAGAGCTTAATCAGGTGCACCTGGTCTCATCTGGTCCTCCTCCATCAACTGCATCTGCCTGTCCCCAGGTGATAGTTTTCCAGCTTTTATGATATCAAGATTGTGAACTGATTTTGGCTAACACTCAGCAGAGAAAAGAGCTCTTGTGGCAAGGCACTAAGCTTTTTATTCAGCTGGACTTTCCTAAATGGGTTGTGAATCACCAGAAGTCTTTTGATCAAGTTCAAGACCTGGCTCAGGAGCATGGACTAAAATGTATTCTAAGTTCCCTTGCAGTACTCCATATTTTTGTTGGCAAAACTGTGGCATTCTTTACCAACCCTACAGATGCCAAACAGTATATTCTACAGTTGGGATTCAATCCAGGGCAGGACAGCACGCTTAAAGGTAGTACCGTTTCTTTGATGAATAAGCAGCAGTGAGTTTCAGTTTGAACTTTCTTGCCTCACCAGAATCCTGGACCTACACAGAGTGGTACTCCTCCTGTCAGATCATCATTTCCAGTTCCTATGGCATCTCAGTCTGAGTTAGAAGACTACAAATCTATGGACACAGCTCTGGCACCACAGGAGAGACTTGAGGGACTTTGTCAGGATTTGTGAGATCGTTTTGCAGCTAGGCTCCTGGCTATTCTTATTCTGTACTTACTGTAGTGTTTAATAGCCTGGGCATTTGGTGAGTCATCAGTCTGTGAGAGATATCTGATATTCCCTTTGTTGTCCAGAAACATATATGGCTGTTGTTTTTGCCAGTCTTGTCCCAGTTCAGGGATTGGGTTTTTTTTTTTCTTTCTTCTACAGGGTATAATGTAAGGGGGTGTGGGTTGCCTTTTTTGATTCATTTCTGGGACACCATGCCGATGTTTTGCTGTTGAGGGATTTTTAAGATACTTGGCAGTACTCACTGCTAGACATCTATACTCTTCCCCCTTTCACTGTTTAGTGTTTGTATATAAAAATTGTCCGGTGCCAGTGCACCTGTTAGCTTTCCAGTGGTCGCAAGAGGGAATGTGGTTCCTATTGCTGGCAGAAGATGGCTTTTATTTTTTGGTGTCTTCCCTCTTTCATTTCAATCTCCTTCTGCACACAACCTCCATTTTTTTTCCAGTGAACCTCGGGGTATGGTATTTGGAGGTGTGGGATTAAGGAAGGAGTTGCTTAATTTTTATTGGTTTGGACAACAATGGAGTGCTGTCTTGCAAATATGTTTTAATAAAATAGCAGCTTGTTTCACAGTGCCCCCTTTTAAAATCCAGGCTCAGTGGGGGCTGATTCCCTCATGTGTTTTCAATATTTTTTTGGGGACAAACTGGAGATGCACCCCTGGATAATGCAATGGGAGGGTTTCTCTCTGTGCACAGGGGAGTATGGACTTATTACATTAATGGCTTGTGTACTTGATGTTTAGTTTTTCTTATTGATGGGTATAGATGAGCAGACAGATTACATTGAATTGGCACAGGGTCATGTTGTTGCATGTCAAAACAGAGCATCACTGTACCACACTGTCTAAACAGCAAACAGAAGGAAAAACACAAACATCCTGCACCTCCAAATCACCCCCATTAAAATAACCTCCTCCAGGGGGCAATTCGTGGACAGGGTAAAACATGGATGAACCACAGAAAAGTCAAGAAATAAAAAAAAAAATCAATGCTGTGATTGGGAATAGAACCCCCATCTACAGCCAATCCATTCTCCTCCAGTGAGAATGACTCTACTAAATGGCAGCTGCTCAGTGAACCCCCTTCTGGCAGAGCTCCCATCCTCTTTCCTAGAAACAGCTACAGGGTCACATGCTATGTGCACTGTGCGGCATTGTTACCACCCCATCGCTCTCCTGAATGCTGATTATAAGATTTAGGCTAAAGTTTTGGCCTTCTGTTTACCTGTTTTGACTCATGCTGCTCGTGTTGTACAGTTTTGCCCTGCAACATTCCCCATGTGAGATAGCTACCCAATACCCATTGCATTTATTTTCTGGCAGTAGTCCAGTGACCACCGCACCTTCTTTCCGTTGTTTCTGGGGATTTGTTATTGCTCTGCTTTGTAAATAGATCACCTAGTGGGTTACTGTTGTTAATGCCATTTGTTTGTCACTTTTTTCATATTAGTTGTTTGTGGCTATATATGGCGGGACAGAGTGTTGCTATTTCGTAATTTTTTTAGTCTGGGCTGAGTGTGAATTGAGGAGAAATTTGGATGTTATTACTGTATGGCTTATAAAGTGGTATTGTGAAATGTCTGAAGACTAAATAGCCCTAATAAATGGAAAAGGGTCCTTATGCATCTTAAACAGTTGAGGTGGGGACAAATAGTATTTCTGTAGGAGACTCATCTAGTCGAAAAGAATGTGGAGAAATTGGGGACGCTTTGGGGAGGTTTGGTATATGAGTCCTCATAATCTTTGAAGAAACACAGGTGGTCATTTTATATCATTGCGGTGTTAATTGGGTGCATGATCAGGTCAAGTGGGACAGGGAGGGGAGGTGGCTTTTCATCAAGAGCAACCCTTGATATTAGACTCAGTATACAGCCCTAATACTCATGATCCCCACTTTTTTCATAACATCTCTCAGGTGTTATTAGATCTGGGGCCAGCTGCAGTTTTGTTGGGAGGGGATGTGAATCAGCTAGTAGATTCATCATATGATAGGAGTGGTGCCCCCATCTTCCCCTCCTAAGCTGTTATTGAAAGATCATGGTCTTCAAGACATGTGGCACTCAGAACATCCATCAGGTGGGATTTTACATATTTTTCTGTTCCACATAACACTTATAGTAGAGTTGACATGATCCTTGCTTCAGATTTTGCTGCCCATGGAGCACTACATTCTACTATTGAGCCCATTCTAATTTCTGATCACTCTCCTGTCACTTACAGCTTTTGTCCTGGGATTTCTGCAGCTACAGCTGAAAGGTGGTGCCTCAATGTTAGTCTATGTAAGGGCACTACCTTCCTGTCTTGGCTCCGCCAAGAGATCCAATCTTAGTTAGAACTGAATCTTACAGGGGAGACTATGACCAAGTGGGCCTGGGAGGGGTTTAAGGCCTATATCTGGGGCCACATTATAGCCAATGCTTAGGCTAAGAAAAAAGAGACAGAGAATTGCATTGTTTGGAAATGCAGTTGTCTGACTTGCAGAAGCAGCATAAAGCAGGTGATAATTCTACTACTTTACTTCAAATGATGAGAGCCCTTTGGTATAAAAGTAATGCTATAAATTCTCACCAGGCCAAATTTTCTCTGTGTCATACCTGACATGCCTATTGGGTGGGGGAGAAGGCAGGATGACTACGTGCCTACTGGTTGAGGAAGCTGTCAGCAAAGGTTAAGATACCGGGAATCCAGAAGGACTCCACCCTACTAAAAGCTCCCGAGGCAATCAACAATGTTTTTGTAACTATTAGGCTGGGTTATATGCCTCTAAGTTGGCTCAGGGGGACCAAACTATCAAAAATATTGGTTCATTCTTAAAATTGATTAAACTCCCTATGCTCTCCAATGAGCAGTCTAGCTCTCTGGATAGCCCCTTCACCCCTAAGGAACTTAAAACAGCCATCTGCCAGATTTCAAGTGTCAATTCACCAGGCTCAGATGGCTTCCCTATTGAGTTTTATAAGCACTTTAAAGATTTGCTTAGTCCATTGCTTGCATTTACATTTCAGGAAGCTTGGGAGTCCCAATTGTTGCTGGGTTCTATGACCGAGGCCATTATCTCTGTGTTGCCAAACAAGGGCAAAGATCCTCACCAATGCTCTAGTTACCACCCCATCTATCTCTCTCCTGAATGCTGATTATAAGATCTAGGCTAAAGTTTTGGCCTTGAGGCTGCATAAAGTATTACCTCTTTTGGTGCATCCAGATCAGTTGGGTTTTGTAGCAGGGAGAGATGGCACCAACCATATTAGACACCCAATCAAGCTGATGTGGGTGGCAGAGTACTCACCAGACTCAGTGGCTGTGGTAGCCCTTGAAATGGAGCAGGCATTCAACTTCCTTGAATGGCCATATCCATTTGTTACTCTTTGGGCTTTTGGATTTGGGGATGGTTTCATTAGGTGGGTCCAAACTCTCTATTCTGCCATGCAGGCTTTGTTGTTACAAACAGGTATATATCAAATAAGAAGACCTAAGGTCGAAACGTAGATTTTTAACTCTATTTTCTATTTTCAATGTGCATTTAATATAACCATTTTGTTTTGCTTTTAGACCACATGCTGACGCAGTGCCTTGTTTTTGGTTTTTATATATCAGATAAGTTTTCTCTGGGCAGAAGAAGAAGGCAGGGATCCCCTCTGTATCCAGAACTGTTTGTCTTGGTGCTTCCAACCCCTGGCCCAAGTGTTGCATGACGCTTCCCTTATTTCAGGGATCATGCTGGGCATGGAAGTGTTTAAGCCAATGCTTTTTGCTGATGATATTCTTATTACCATGTGGAATCCAACCCAATCGATCCCGGTTTTAGCTGCCTTATTAAATCAATTTGTGGAACTTTCCAGACTCCACAATAACTGATGAAAATGGAAGTGCTGGCATTACATTTGAAGTATGTCTCCATTTCCCTCCAAGCTGTGGGTTTGGTTTGGGACATACAGCCTGTCAGATATCTTGGTATTCTTATTTCCCCCACTTTGAGGGAATGGGTTCATTTTAAATTTTCTCCCTTGTTAAAGTTGTTTAGAGAGGACTTTGATTGGTGGAAACACCTCTGTTTGTCTCTTTGGGGCAAGTCTCATACCCTGCAGATGAAGGTTCTCCCCCAGATACTGTACGTCATTCAATATTTGCCCTTGCACATCCCTGAATCTACTGGAAAACCCTAGATAAATTAGTCAGGTCTTTTCTGTGGGAGGGTGGTAAGCCTTGAGTCTCACTATGGTGATTGATAGCCCCATTCCCTAGAGGAGGACTTTGCATCCCCTAGTTTAAAAGCTACTGTTTGGTGGCTGGTCTTCTGCAGGTTTGGATGTGGTTGTATGCAGACCACTTTAGGGGAGTAACCAGGTGGAAAACTCTTGAAGAAATCTTAGCTCAGGCTACTGTATCTAAAATGATTCTATGGGACCCTTCTAGAGTATGGTCAGGCTATCCCATTCATGAATACATTAATGGAATTTTATAGGATTGTGGCTAAAAGGGTTTCTTCCCCATGGCAGGTCCATTACATAGGTGGCCATTATGGAATAATACAAAGTTATCAGTGGGAGGCTTAGCAATTTATTGGCCCCAATGGACTAGAGGGGAATTTTGAGGGTTGAAGATCTCTTTCATCTTGAGTCCAGTATTTTTAAGGACTTTGCTACCCCTAAATCTTAAGTTTTCTTACCACAGTCTCATCTGAGGAGATATTTTGAACTCTGTCACCTGTTCACCACCTTCATGGGCTCAAAGCTCTTCTTACCATTGATGGATATTTTAGATGATATTTTGGGGTTGGCAGGTGGGTTTTTAATTTTACTGCTAGGCTCACTAAAATTGGTCAGATTTATAAGAGACTCCTGCAGGAATACACTCCCTCAGCGACTAATCTCATGGCTCCATGGGAAAAGCAGCTTGACTATCCTCTAACCAAGGATACTTGGGACCTCTGCTGGTCTAATAACCATGATGTTGGGGGGGGAGGCTCATGCAATGGAAGACACTATATCTTTGGTATAAGACTCCAGACCAATTGAACAAAATGAATTTAACCAGTAATTATGAGTGCTTGAGATATCACCAGCAAAATGATAATTTGTTACATGTTCTCTGGTCTTGTCCTAAGTTATTGAGTTGGTGGGCCTCCATACAGGCAAAAATTTCTGAGGTGCTCAAGTGTGCAGTCCCTATGGATGCCTCCCTCCTGTTCTTGGGTAATACTGTACCAATTGGTTGTCTGTCTGGAAGAGGTCTCAACACTTGTGGTTTATGGCTGCAATCATGGAAGCCAAGCGCATGATATACAGAAAGTGATGGTCTGAACTTGCTCCTACTTTGGTGGACTGGGAAGACAGTGGCCCAGATATTCAGAGCAGTTGTGCTGGTGCAAGTATAGAATTGCACTGAGGAGCCATATTCAGCGGGAGCCATGGTGCAGAGCAAACTCCATTGTGCCAATGCGCAACCATAATGTATGCGGCGCAAGTGCAGGGGACGTTCCCATGAATATCCAGTGCAATGGCATGTTAAACTGTGAAACCATGGCACAATTGTGGAGCAAATCAAAATTGAGCTGACCAGACTTGTTCCTATAAAAACAGGGTGCAAACACACTGACAGCAGTAGCACCAAGAGCAAGAGTGAAAGGGAGAGACAGAGACAGACAGACACAAGACCAGAAACAGAGGTTGAGGGAGAGGGACAGAGAGGTGGCATGGGAGAGGGAGAGAGGGGCAGAGAGAGGAGACACTCACATACACAGACACAAAAACAGTGTACCGGTGTGGCACACAGCCAGCAGCAAACAGTCCAGGGGGATGGTGGACAGCAGGAGAGATGGACAGTGTGCCCTTCCTAATGGAGGCAGTTATGAGAGGTGTGAGGAGGCAGGAGGAACAGCTATGTGGCCGACTAAGGGCCCATTGGCGGTATGCTCGATACAGGTGGTACTGTGCCCACATCACCTTTGAGAACTATAGTGACACCGAGATCGTGGGCCAGTACCACCTGAACAGGGCTATTCTGAGGCATCTCTGTGAGCTGTGCAGTGAGGAAATGCAGGCACCCACCAGATGGAGCCACGCCATGTCCATGGAGATGAAGGTGATTGTTGTTTTATGCCTGCTTACCACGGGCACCTTCTAGTGTCCAACAGGGGACACTACAGGCATCAACCAGTCAGCCACACCTGCCTCCTCACACAGTTCCTCAACACTCTGCTGCCACATGCTTCAGAATTCATCTGTTTCTCCAGCACACAGGCAGAGCATATGGTGAACATGCAGGACTTCCACGGGGTGGTACGCATGCCTGGCATGATTGGGGCCATTGACTGTACCCACATGGGCATTCACATGCCACCTGGCCCTGAGGGAGTGGTGTACATTAACAGGAAGGGGAGCCCGAGCATCAACTGCCAGGTGGTGTGTGATGCCACAGGGTGCATCATCAATTTCTGCACCACACACCATGGGGAGTGCACATGATGCATTCATCTGGCTGAGTTCTGTGTTGTGCCACAGGTTTGAATATGGGGAAAACCACGGGCCACCTAGTGGGTGAATATGGCATGGGCAAGGGACGATGGGCAGAGCAGACCTGGGGTCAGGGTGAGCAGGGTGTGCATGGTGGTGTGGGTGCCAGAGACAAGCAAGTGTGCAGCACAGCAGAGCATAGGACTAACCATGTCATTCTCCACACAGATGACAGCGCATACCCACAGAGGCCCTGGCTGTTCACCCCTACCAGTGCCTGTCATCCCCAGCAGAGAAGCAGTACAATGAGGCACACACCAGTACGTGCAACATCATCGAGTGTGTCTTTGGCATGCTGAAGGCACAGTTCCATTGTCTAGATAGGTTAGGTGGTGCCCTACAGTACAGCCCTTCAAAAGCCTGTGGCCTATTCCTGGCCTGCTGCATACTGCACAACATGACTGTAAACCGTGGGATAGCTGTCAAGGCAGATCAGGGCAACAGTAGTGGGGACGATGGCGACAATGGGCCAGAGGGTGGTGGACAGCCACCCCCTGGGTGGCGGGACCCCCGACTGCAACAGCAGGCACAATGCCACCGAGACACTGTCACACAGAAACACTTCAGGGAATGCAGGTAGATGGTGCGATACACATGCATGGGCCACACACACATGTACAGCACACATGCAGGGACGTGCATGGTGAGGGCATGTACACACAGAGGAATAATGCAGGGAAGGGGAGTCATTGGCACACACCCACACACAGCAACACACACACACGCACCCACCCAGGCATTGGACTGTGGTGTGGATCAAATGCATGGCACTGGTGCACAGGCACAACTGGTGCTAGACGGCCCTCATCACACCCACATCACACAGTACAGTGGCCGGGCATGCACACACACAGGCAGCATGTGGTATGTCACAAAGGCATGCCACCATTTGTATGGAGCACACACACTGCCCATGGGTAAACAGGGCATCAGCCACAGACTGTGGTCAGGGCAGCACACAGATCAGGGTGGCTGCATGGTGCCATGGCCACCAGGGCCATGGGGTAGCTGCGCTGGTGCCATTTGGCAGCCACAGGCTGTGCATCAGCCAGAGGGGTGTCCAGCAGCCCCCCAGCGGTGGAAGAGCAGGACCATGAATGTGTCCTCACAGGGGTGTATAGGCACCCAGGCATGCCTGGGATGCCTACATCTGAACCCGGTGTCAACTGTGATGGGATCACCCGATGCCAGGTCCGTGGAGTGGACAGCACACTGTGGGGGGTCTCCTGTGCATGGACATGCCCTGTGGCAGCCAGCAACGCAATGCCATCTGCAATTGCACTGGCAATTTGATCCAAGGATGCAGTCGTGGCCTTCTGCATGCAATACATCCCTGCCAGGATCTGCACAGTGTCCCTGTCCTGCTGCTCGGCTAACTGGTGCACCGCCGCATGCAGTGCATGCACCCCAGCAGCGAGCAGCACCTGTTGATGAATAGATGCCCGCAGCAGCCAGGTGTGCTCAGCCAGATGGTCAGCATCCTCGGGCTCCCTGGCATGACGCCGATCCTCGGGGGTGACCTGCTGTGCTGCACAGCCCCCCTCTCTGGTGGATGCTGCACAGTGGGGTCTGCAAGAGGAATAGGTATGGCAGGTGCACCAGTGGTGGACACTGTATCCAGCTGCCTGGTAGCACCCACAGCCTGCTGCAGTCGCCCATCCATCTGCTGTTCACCACCCTGCACCTGCATGGCCACACCATCACCACCACCACTAATGCAGGGCACATCTGTGGCACTGCACACCACCACACCTGTGTAGTGTGCAGGCAGCTGTTATGCCACTAGCAGTGTGCTGGTTGCTGTATCTGGCTATTCTGCTAGCAGGGGTGACATGCCCACAACGTCGCCCATGCTGTCCAGGAGGTGTGTGAAATCATCATTGGAGTTGGACCCTGCCCCAATCTGTGTTTCTGCACACAGGACACCTAGACTGGCATCCTGCAGACCACATCCATGGCCTCATCTGACCCTAGACCAAAGACAGCCACAGGCACCATGGTGCAGATCCGTTACCTGTTCGGCCCCAAGATGCCAGTGTATGTTGAAAGTCCATCCTCCGGGGCTGTGCTGGCATCTACGGATGCCGCTGCCACTGCAGGTGCCCCTTCTTCTGCACAGAGGCATGCTGGTGCTGCAAGAGAAGGACGACATGTCAAAGATGCAGTGCCTACATGTGCCCCCCGTACACTGCTGTTACATGTGTCCTGCAGTATGGCATGCATGTGGGTGTGCACATGTGCACATGCCATGCAGGACAACCACATGCATGACAGCACACCTATATACACACCCTCTGGGCTGCCAGCTGTGCATGGCTGACATACATACCATGCAGTGATGGGCTTCCACCCATCTGGAAGCTTCCTCCAGGCACACCCTCAACAGGGGTGCAGCAGATGGTGGCTGCCACCAGTTCCTCCATTGGGGTCACAGTGGGTACATCCTCTGGCCCTCCTCCAGTGGCATTCCAGTATACTCTGATGGCTGCAACTTTATCCTTTATATGCCACCTGTCAGTCCTGACCTTCCTGCAGCACTCCTGCACTGACCACTAGTGGCTGCCATGCTGGTTCACATAGGTCACCACCTCCTCCCATCCAGCAGCCTTGTCCTGTGGTGTGCCCATGACACCACTCCACTTGGCCTCCTTGAGGAGGTAGGCCTCAAACAGGGCATCTGTCTCTCTCTCTCTGTCTCCGGGAAGTTGGGCCTGCACTACCATGCATGCCCCAGCTCTGTGCCCTCCTCCTGTGCTGATATGTTGCCTACTGTGAACATGGACATCACAGTGTGTCAGTGGCAGCATCTCCCTGGTCTTTCCCACCTTGCAGTGCTGTCTGCTCCAAGTGAGCTGCTATGGCATCCGCCACTTACCTGTCATGATTGCAGTACTGGTACATGGCCTGTGCTGTTCCGTGGTGCTCATGAGGAGCAACACATGCAAGTGAGGTTGTGCTCAATAGTAATAATGTGCTAATGCACCCCACTGCTCCATGCATTGGCTGATGAGCTCATTTGCATGCGGCAGCTGAATATTGAGCTATTGCACCATGCACAATGGGATTGTGCCAGAGCAAGTAGTAGCATAATGCCCACACATGTGCGGTGCTCAGGCCTGCAGTGCACAAGCATGCTGCACTGTCATGGTGTCAATCATGCAAGACGTGCGAACAGTGTGATGTATCGGCACTGCACAAGCTGCACATGGCTGGCAACACACACTTCACACATGATGGCATGTTCCCTAGCACGCAGATGCGCACTGTGTGCTAACCACTGACCTCTGACCCCTGGACCCCTGGGTCCTCTCCATGACCCCATGACCCCACCAGGCCATGCCTACTGCACATATCCAGCACTGTGCAATGGCCGGGCACTGCACATTCTCCCATGCACTGCACATCCGCCACCTGTGGCGGACACGTTCACCTGCTCCCACCATTTACAACTGCTGAACCAGAGCAAGTGCAATGTCACAGGGTAGGGGATGCTGTGCCCATAACTGGTCAGATGTGGAGCTCACCAACCTGGTGGCCGTGTGGAGCCCCACAGCCCACAGCTGTTTGGCCAGGTGCCTTTGCAGCAAGCCAGGGGCAGTGTGTGGCAGGCTATCTCTGCAAGTCTGGAGTAAAGGACTGGGGTGCCCAGGACTGCATAATAGTGTAGGCACTGGTATGGTGACCTCCTATGTAGGGACCCTGACCAATTACAGAGGCTTCAGGCATGCACCAGGTGGCCACAGCCAGGTAAGTCATCCCATGTTGCATGTCTGCCCTGGTGCTGCACTGTGGTGGTGGCTTTGCTGCCTGGCATGTCCTGTGGTGGGGTACACTGTTGTCGTGTGCATCACAAAGTGGCATTGCCAGCTGCCACTTGCGCTGTGATGCAGCCATGCTGGTGTGCGGAACGTGTCGGGCAGGGGCACAACCTGTGCACAGAGGGCTGAGGGGGAAGCTGCTGTGGTCAGTTACTGATGTGCATCTATCTTCTTTCTATTCCCAGGACCAGAGGACTGCAAGCAGGCCAGGGCTGCAGCAGCATGTGACCGCACAGTGCACCCTGATGGTGGAGGACCTGCACCAGCAGCACTGCAGGGGGCAGGTAGGCACTGTCATGGTCCTTCACACTGTACATGGAGTGTGTCAGTGGGGTGTGGGTGCAGGCATGGCCACCTGTGCCATGTGCCATGGCAGCTGTGTGTGTCACACTGTGCATTGTACATGCCACTGTGGTGCATCAATTGGACATGTGTGCCAGCTGTTGGTGGGGTGGGCGTGCACCTGGATGCCACCATTGTTGCTGCGGTGCTGCCAGTGCAGTGTACCATGTGACTGTCACTGCACAGTCATGTGGCCATTGTGCTGAGAGGACCACCTCCTTGCCACATCATGGTGCATTGTGTTGCTGGCTGGCATTGGCCCAGCCCCCTGCAGGTGGCCATTATGGGCCCTCCAGGGGTGTGTGATCAAACTGCCCATTGTGCACCATGGGTGGGCATGGTTCCTGGGGCTACTGCACCGATCACCTGTCCTGTCTCTTACTATAGGTGTCCAGCATCCACTGTGGAGACCACAATGACGGATGCTGAGCCAGCTCATGCAGCAGACCTTGCTCGTCTTATTGAGCATTCTTGAGGTTGTGGTGGCCATGCGTAGGATGATGGCAGCAGAGAGGAGGGAGCGTAGGCTTGCCAGGGCAGCCAGATATGGCAGTCACTAGAGTTGCACCTGTTTTCTCCTGTTTCCCCTGTTTCACATTCCCCTACAGTCCCCCCTCCCACTGTACAATTCCTGTTCCCTGTCCCCTTCCCTCAATGTACCTACTCTTTCTTAACCCCTGTTGTTTTTCTAAATAGTTGTTTTATATATAAATATTTTCTGACATACCTGCCTGTGTCTGTGTCTGCTTTGCAGGTGGCATGAGGAGCCATGATGCAGTGGTCCAGTGTCTGTCCATGTTGTGTGCATGGGGGGGTGTGTGTTGTGCTTCTGTGGTTCCCTGCTGTGTGTTGCGGTGTGTCCCACTGTGGTGGTGTCCATCTCTTGGGTTGGTGGCTGTACATTTGGGTGCCCATGGGGTGGCAGTCAGTGGTGTGTGGTGGGTGTGTGCATGGTGGTGGCACACAGCCATGGTAATTGGTTGGGTACTGTCCGCACACTGTGTTTTGGTCCTCTGCTTGGTGTTGTGCAGCCTGTCCCAAGTGATCTGTGACACTGCCTGCAACTTGGTCCATTCGGTGCCCACTTTGTGGGCTCCCTGTGTGCCTGTGTGGCATGTTTGTGCTTGGCTGCATGGTCCTGCGTGTGGCCTGCTATGGTCTCATGGAGGGGCACAGCCAGCATCCTGCCCAGGGGGGCTCCCTTGGTGGCCCTTCATTGGCTGTTGGCACCTCCTGTTGCCTGTTATCTATACCACTGTTGTGTTCTGGGTTCCAGTGTGTGGGTGCCTGTGTGTGCCCTGCTGGTGGAGGCCTCCTGTGGCCTGTCACTATCCCTAAGTCCGTTCTCTGTGTCCTGCCCCTTTCTGTTGCTGTGCTGCTCTGCCCTCACGGTTGTGCTGGAGCATCTTTGTTTGTGCCACGGCACACCTCTATTTGCACCATGGCACAACTCTGTTTGCACCATGGTGCAACTCTACCATATTCAGCTGTATTGTGCTGGTGCTGTTTGGCCTGCACAACCTCTGAATATGGCTCCAGTTGCACCATGGCACATCAGATTTGCACTGTGCCAGACTTGCACAGGACTTTGTTGTATTTCTGAATATCCAGGCCAATATACACAGACTTGCTAGTATGGGGCATTTATCTGACTTGGCTGTGGATACAACTGCACTTTTATGATAAAGTGTGGGGAGCTGTTCTGATATGACCCCTCTTAACTGGGCTGTGCTCTCTATTAGGGGTCATATTCAGCTGCATTATTGTTAATGTTTTTAAGGCTATCCAGGCTATGTCATTGCTCGGATAGTTGCAGTTTATATACACCCTTCCCCCTTAGCATGGGACCTGATATAGGTTACTTTTGCCATACAACCCTTGTTTTTCTTTCTTCTTCATTAGTGTGGGCTTTACTTTTTGATATAGTATAATACACTCGCCTCACTTTTTCCTTTTCCTTTGTTTTTCTTTTCTTTGGTCTAGTTGGTGACTATTTCTATAATGCAATGGCTATGTTATTAGTTATATTGTTCTCTTTGCTGTATTTTATACTTAGGTGACTGTTTTTGGAATCAAATTATAGATTGCATCTTGCAACAAGTTTAATATGAAAGAAAAGTAGGTTTCCTTAAGATAATACAAAATCACACATGCCCACACAATGCAAAGCATCATGGGCTGCATATGCAATTGTTCCTTAAGATGTTCAGTGTTGCTATTTGCCTGGAATGTTGTTTTTCTTTTCTATATTTTGGCATGTGTGATCATGTTCAGAACCATTTAGTCCAGTCACATATAGTATGGATTTGTATGCTATAGTTGATGATATGTGTAAGTTTACCCTTATGTATTTTTATTGCAAAAAAAATTATCATGATTTATGGGATTCTACAGGGATAGATACAAATAATATACAAAGAGACAAGAGCCCATATATTGCAGCTAAAGCGAGAAGTAAATCACTCGAGAAAGAAATAACATTAGTTTTCCCACATGGTGGTGTTGCTATGGAATAGCCTTTTTAAAACTGTGGTTGGGAGTGCAAACATGGAAGAGTTTAAACGAAACCCAGATAGTTTTTTTGGGATGCCAAACATACGAGCATACAACCTTTGAGAATAGGTAAGCAGTAAAAGGGCAAATTGCTTAATGATACTCGGGCTAAACCTATGAAACCTGTGGAATACCTCCTAAGTGGCAAGAGACAACAGAAGCATGAATGACAGACACTCTGGTGTTATACAGTAATTACAAAGGACCAGAAACATGATAGCAGATGAGGAAAGACTTAAAAAAAGGCAAACCAGAAATTAAAATGCATCAGGAGAAAACTTTATAAGTAGGTCAGCCTCTCTCAATGTCATTATTAAGGACACATATGAATTAATGCTGCCACATATGTGTGCCATATTTAACAAAGGACAATGTATGACTAGAGAAGGTAGAAAAGTGGGCAACTTAAGATGAGGATTAGTTTGGAGGTAAAAAAGTTGAAGATCTTGGGACTTTACATATTAGGAAATAGAATGGTTATACATGTGTAAAAACTAATTAAAGATTACACACTTAGGCTGAGCTTAAATAAAGAAATAAAGAGTGAAAACATGATTATCTTGAGGTCAATGAAAACAAAATGTTAGTGAACAATTTAGAGAGAATCAAAGGAAATATATTTCTTTACACAAAGACTTCTGGTGGAATGGACCAGCCTTTTTTTTTTACAGTTAAACTTTTTTATTACTTTTTCGTAAGATATACAGACAAACCTCTTACAGTACAGTACAATGTGAGGATTTTTTTTAAAGAAATTGAGGCAGCATATAATAAGAACATTGCTACAATAATACAAGGAGCTTTTGGTTTAAACTATAGTAAACAATACAGGTCATGTAATTAGCATATACTTGACATTTGTAGTGAACTTAAAGCGGATAGCATGATTAGATACGGTTTATATTAAAATGTTACATAATTATATATGATGCTGCAAAAGGGAAAGAAGTACATTCGTAAAAGGATTGTGGAGTAATAAAGAACGATTGAGAACAGAGTGTAGGAAAGAAAAGATATATAAGAAAGTTAAGAAGAGAGAGAGGGAAACTATAAAAAAGGGGAAAAAAAGCAAGACTACAATGATGTATCAGTAAAAGGGGAAAATCCATATATATTAAGTCCATACATTGGTGTTGGAAGATTTAGTTGATTCCAAAAAATTAAAAAAGGCCTGCCAACAATTGTTATATAACATGAGTCGGTCAGACAAGATATATGTTATACGGTCCAGAGAGGCATATTGCAATAGTTAGTTAATAATACCGGGAAGGGTAGGGATTATGTTGGATCTCCAATGCATGAGGATTGTGCGTTTAACTTGAAGGAAGAGTATATTTAACCATCTGCTCTGCGAATATGAAATTTTATAAGAACAGTGATTAAAAATACCAAGAATGCAATGTTTAGGGTCCAGTGTAAAAGGTTGACCTGCCATTTTCATTGCAAATCTGTGAGTACAATGCCAAATCTTTTGTATGAGAGGACAGTGCCATAAGATATGCAATAAATCCCCATTGGGGGAATTGCAGTGCCAGCAATTGTTATTGTTCAATAAACCCATTTTTTGTAAAACAAAAGGAGTTCTGTACCACAAATGAAGGATCTTGGTTTGAATGAGGGAACTGCGTTTATCATTAAAAGATTTGTGACAGGAGAGGCAACATCTGGACCATTGTGCATTTTGTGCATTGGTGATATTATATTGTAGCAAAGTACTTCATCTGTTTTTATCATTGACAGAGTAGTCAGGAAGGATCACACAAATATCTTTATAAACAGTGCTATTTAAATTGGATGTTGTTTTTATCCATTTAGAGATGTGCTTATCATACAGAGAATTGATGGAGAAGGGTGTGAGGTAAGAGTTGCATGGGGTACAAAGCTGTAGATATTTCAAAAACTCCCGATGGGGAAGATTCCATATGCCTCGTAGGTCTGTGTAAGATTTTAACTTTAATGACTTGGGTTCAAGTATATCCTGCAAAAAGAGAATACCCTTGTTTTTCCAGGTACGACAAAAAATTGGGTGATTATCAAGAGATATATGGTGGTTACCCCAGATGGGGATGTAAGCTAAGGGTTTGGGGTTAGATTTAATATGCTTGTGAATGATTTTCCAATAGAATATAGAAGCAGCTATGGTAGGGTGAGTCTTTAAAAGAAGAGGTAAGGGTGTTATAAAGGAAAGAATTCGCCACATTACCAGGACATAAGGATGTTTCCATATTGACCCATAAAGGAGACTGGATGTTGGGTTTGTTAAACCATTTAATTGTTTGAGATGTACGGAAGGCCCATAAGTAGGCTTGGAACCAAGGAAGGCCAAAGTCACCTTTTGGCCAATGGGATCTAAGTTTATTATGACTAAATCTAAGTATTTTGCTTTCCCAAATGAAGCTGCCAATAATTTTGTCTATTTTGGTAAGAAAACTAGAGGGAAGTATCAAAGGGATATTGGAAAATAGGTATAATATTTTAGGAGTTATAGACATTTTAATGGCAGAAATGTTACCATTTAAAGAAAGTTTAAGTAGCTTCCATCTATCAAGTGTTGTTTGGATACTGGTTAACAGAGGGGAAAGATTAGCATCCCATAATTTATTCAATGTTGGGGTGATCCAAATGCCAAGATAAGATATACCTTGGGGGTGGACCAGCCTTTTGAGAAATGTAATAGATTTAAGTACAGTGAGTATTTTTAAGGCAAACAGGGAAATACAGTTCCTGAAGGAGGTAGGTCTCCAATGGTTCAACTACTGAGAAGTGTGGAGGGGAAGTGTGTACAAGTGTGGGCACAAGTATGGCACAAACTGCAAAATTCCTCTTCTACCAGAATTCTGTCTGAGGTGGAACAGACCAAAAAAATGGTGGAAAATGCAGAAATTTTCCAGCTGAAGTGATATTCTGCAGTAGCAACATTTCAGTTTCTTTTTTTTTTTTGCAAAGCATGTTTCTGTGATTTAACAAATAAAATCATTGTTCACATTAAAAACATGTGCTTTACGAATGTACTTTTTTCCCTTTTGCAGCATCATATATAATTATGTAACATTTTAATATAAACCGTATCTAATCATGCTATCCGCTTTAAGTTCACTACAAATGTCAAGTATATGCTAATTACATGACCTGTATTGTTTACTATATTTTAAACCAAAAGCTCCTTGTATTATGGTAGCAATGTTCTTATTATATGCTGCCTCAATTTCTTTAAAAAAAAATCCTCACATTGTACTGTACTGTAAGAGGTTTGTCTGTATATCTTGTGAAAAATTAATAAAAAAGTTTAACTACAAAAAAAAAACAAAAAAACGTGCTTTAATTTAAAATAAGATACAGTTTATTTTGTAGAATTTCACGGAATTCGCTGTGAAGTTTTGTGAAGTTATCAAAAGTGGAATTGCAGTTCCACATTCCTCTCAGATGTTCTGGCCAAAATAGGCTATTCTGTTTCTAAATCTTATCTTCTAATGTTTTTTTTGTTATATTAGGTAGATGACATAAAGATGGCCTGCCTAATACAAATGAGATCTGGTCAGATCAATGACACTGAGTGGGGGAACCAGTCTGGCATGTTGGTGACATGGATTAAGGCTGGGACATTAGGAGCGGAGGTTGGCAGGTAGAGAGCAGTATCTGTACAAGACATTCTCTCTGGGGGGAGAGATCATTGTTCTATCATTTGTAGAGTGACACCTGGTGGTGATTAGTGGAGACACCATTAGTGATGTGGGTGACTACATGTGCCTGATATCTTCCCTCCAAGATGCATCATGGGAATACACATTTATTCTGTTGGAAGATAGCAGAATGGAAAAAAAATGTGACAAAAGCTGGCACTAGTGCACATTGATGTCAGGCCTGGTGCCACTCATGTCCTGCAAGTACACCAAAGGTATGGCACACCTCAGTGACTGTGGCATAGCAATATTAAACCTGCCTGGAAGTACACTGTAAGGGGGCAGCTAGTAACAAGGAGAGCTGGCCAGAGGGGGGTAAGCCAGTGGGCAAGAGCTGTGGCCAGCAGGAAGACTGTACCAATTAGGATGGAGACCCTGGATGGGAGACAGAGGAAGGCAGCAGCAGAAGAATTGTATAAATTGAGAATTATTATTGTTTTATTTAAATTTTGGTAACCAGGTAGGACCACTGAGACAAATAGCAATCCCTTTTCCAGAGTCGACCAGGGAAAGCACAGTGCAAAAATACAAAGTAGTACAATACAATAAAACATAGTAGTACAAAAGAATGATATATAGCCATCGAGTAAGCACATGGAGTACATAGCAATTTTTAAGCAACTAAATGTAGAAAAGGAGCAGAGTCCCAGAACTCTAGTCAAACAATGACATTATAAGATGTGCTGGTACAAAACAATGATTGCTAATATTATTATAAGGGTCTCAGGAATGCTTAAATCTGATTGGTTGTCAGCATTCTGGCAGCCTTATGTTAATCTCCTTATTAATTTACTACAGTCTAATCACAGGAGTACTAATTTGTGTGGCACTAGTTTTATAAAAAATTCCATAATTAGAATTCAGAGCCACCATTAGATTTACCGGCTGTAAGAGGAATTTTCACCAAAACAGTATTAATAAAAAACACTGCTGGACTAAAACAAAATAAAATGCCACTGGCAGGGAGCAGTGGTCATCAAAATAATTACAATTTTAAGATGCGCAAATAAGAGAAAAACATAAGCACACACAGCTACAGTGCCCCTGCTATGAGTGAGCTAATCCACAACCTGGCAGAAATCACAGGTGTGACAGATGGGAAACCTGCAGTTTCAGAGTGCCAGCACCTCCCAGTGACAGTCATACTAAAGTACTGGTGGCCACATAGCTGTGTCACCTGTGAGCCCTGGATCAATCATGTTGAGCGGTTATGAATGGGACTCACCTCTGACAGCAGCAACTGGTACGGGGGAACAGAATCTGTCATTGGGAAGCACCTTGCGCTTCAGCTGCCAGCCCAAAGTAACTACCAGGTGCATACATAACAAGGTTTAGTACATGAGGCTGTGTTTGATATAAAAAAAAGAAATTTCTTCTGGTCTCTTGTTTAGTGTGGCATGCCCATGTATCTGAGGCTGGAGCCATAAATGAGACATGACTGTCTTCTATTTTTTTACTGGACTCCTTACCTGATTCCCGGTTCTACCCATTCAAACAATAAGAACACAACGTCAATGAACTGGAGCACACCTCTTGCTTTCCCTCCGTCTCAAGTGCGGTGACTGAATGGCTCAAAGAGCATGCTGCAGCAGCTGAATCCCTTCTCCAACACAATCTTACAACTGCAGCACGTCAAAAGAGAGGACAGCTGTGCAGCGTTGGAGAGAGCGGGACCATTGAGCACGACTGGCGGCTGGAGACTTGGATCAACTTTTTGATCAGTACAATGGGCACCTGCTGATTGATCCTGTGCTCTCTGGCCCAGATGCACTTCAGGAGAGATCTGGGAGAATGAAGACACAGGTGGCTGACAGATAAAAAAAAAATGTCATTGATTGAGGGGGAAGGGGGTTGCTGTTGCTACTGATCCATAAGCGCATGAAGGGTAAACTAAGGAGCATACTTTGGGATGATGGGTGTGTGTGTGTGTGTGTGTGTGTGTGTGTGTGTGTGTGATGCAACACTAATACCAGGGGGCTGGGTGGGGACCCACTGGACACCAGAGGAAAAACAAATAAAATTAGAATGGCGTAGAGACTATTTTATGCTAATTTCCTCCAAAATTGTAAATAAATTAGTAATATAATATTTCAAACAAAAGCCATTAGCAGCCAAATTATAATAATTGCAATAACAAACTCTGGGGGTTATGTTAGTGTTCAAGTTAATCACCCCCTTGGGGCAAACACTCGGCTATGCCTCGTGCCACATTACACCCCCAAGGGTGATTAACTTATGATGTCTCCTGGCCTGACTATCTTGACCTAAACTGTAAAGTACCTTAGCTACCACCATGTATAGTCCGTCCTATTTTGTGCCATTTTTTTCTGTACATTAATATCTGTGTCTGTTTTTCTTGCCATTATGTTCCCCATGGTTTTCCCCCAGGTCACATCTGGAAACGAGCGGCTAGTCGCTCAGTATGCCTGCCTGGTTAAACTCTTAAATAAATAAATAAATACATAAATAAATTAACTAGAACATTAACATAACCCCCATCATTCATTATTGCTTAATTAGTTCTCAGTACAGTAACAGCTCAGCACAGTTGAACAAGGTAATTTTTCACGTAAAGGCAAGAGTAGCAGGTGAAAGTAAAACAGTACCTAGACCTGATAGAGGCTCATGAAGACAGAGGAGGAGAAAGGAGGAGGGTTAGAGGAAGCAGGAGCATGTAGCAGAGGAGAAGAGAGAGGTACATAAGGCTTGTTGGAAAAGGAGGGGGAGAGGAGCAAGAGAGTATGGGGGGGTAGAGAGTTCCATTCGGACAATGCAGCATAATAGAAGGACCTACCTGCAACAGTAAGCTGCAGATTGGGTCTTGAGAGATGGGGGAGGGACACTGACCTGAGTGCATGTGGGGCTTGTTTTAGGTGGACAATGTAACTGAGACATGGGGGGTGAACTTGTGTACCAGCTTGTGCATAAAACTCAGGGTAGAATATTGCAATTTGGAGACATAGGGCAGCCATTCCAAGGATGAGAGGACATCACAGTGGTGGTGGCGAATACTGACCCCTAGGGTGAATCTTCCTACCTTATGATAGACAAGAGTAAGGAGTGACAAGTTAAATGCATTGGTACTGTAGAAAGCAGCAAGGGAGCACTATAGGTACGGAGTGGAAGGAGTGGCAAGGATGCAATTTTGTTCTGAGAAGCTGAGGTGAGGTAGGGGCAGATACGGTACAGGAGACCCAGCTTTCGGTTCAGCATCCTGACTAGGGTGGATTCATAGATGCTGAAGGAGAGAGAGGTGTCAAGGTTGACACCCATGTACTTGAAGGACTGGACAGTCTTGAGTGTGTCACCATTGAGGGACTTGATGTTCAGAGTGGAGATCGGAAGAGTGGAGGACTATGCCAATGGAATATAGAAAGTCAGGATTTTGGAGTTGTCAGCTGTCAGAATACAACAAGTATACCCCCCCAAATTATACTGAGACAACAAATGATGTGTACACTGACTGCACGTCTCAGTCATTGAGCTAGTGGTCTACTATCACTTGCCTAATGCCAAATACTGAAATGAAAACAGCCCAGTTTAGAGATGGTTAAGGTTTAAAGAGATGTTCTATTAAACTTAAATGAAACCAAATGGGATGTACACGACAACTATGTGCCTTAGTCATATAGACTATTACTGGCAGTCAAGCCATCACCTTTGTAATAAGAAATAATAAATTCCAAATATGTGGTCTGCTTTAATTTAAATGAGAACAAATAAGCTGTATGTACTATATGTACTACAATTACATTGGTCTCAGCCATGGTCTTGAATAACTTGACTAACTGCCAGTAATATAACAAGAACAGCCTGACTCAGAGATATCATACAAGGTGTTGAAAGGATGGTTTGTTAAATGTAAACTTATGTCAATTAGAATTTTAACTATAGCAAAGTGTCTTATGCTGACAGCTCAAAAATCCTAACTTTCTATGTTCCATTGGCATAGTCTATTTCACAAAATTCTCTAATTTTTTATAAAGAAAAATATTTTGTTTTTTAACTCAGGTTTTATATTTTTATATAAAAAATATTTAAGATGATTTACTGAACAAATGTTTAGCTACATCACCCAACCTTAGAGACGTTTTGGCAATATAAACACCGAAAAAGATGTTACATTCCTCCTCCAGCACCCTGTTTGTTACTTAGGTCAAAGATCTAGTGTGGGTTGGAGATCCTTTGCTATCTCTGCCCCCTTCCCAATGGAATGCTGTCCTGGCCTTTCTTTTCTTCTGAAGTGTTCCTCACTAAGTGGTTTTAAAAAAGGACTCAAAGCTGTACTGCTGGAGTGATGTATCTGCACTAGTGTTGTGTGAAATTGGAAAATTTATCCGAGGAAAATAAAATATTTTATGGAATTAGTGCCTTTCATGAAATATTTCACTGGGTGAAATGCAAAATTTCACCCCAGGAGGTGGACAAAATTTTGCTCTCGAACCGGTGAAATTTTCCACTTGCGGGCAAAATTTCACCACACGTGGGTGAAATTTCTCAATTTCACCAACGGCCACAAATCTTTAAAAAAAAGAAAATCCCCTCCCCATCCCTCGTGTCTATTGGTCCTCCCCAGCTGATCACCAGCCAAATTCAAGAACCCCCCCCAGTCACTCCAGGGCTCCCAGCCCCCAATCTTTGAAAAAAATAAATTCCCTCCCCTGTCCCTGATGTCTAGTGGACTGCCCCAAGCCGATCACTGGCCAAATTAAACAAAAAAAAACACTCCCAGTTAATCCCAGTTATTTTCCCCTCCTCCCCAGCCATGATCCCAATTCCAATCTTCAAAATAAAAATAAAAAATCACCTCCCCTCTCCCTGGTGTCTAGTGGACCCTCCCACCATGTCTTAGGTCAGAGCCTACCCTGCTCCCCCCATTCCCTGATCAGGCCACTGGCACAGCCCTCCACTTACCTCCATGGTCAGCAGCCCATCTGAGCACTCAGTGAATAAGCATGTGCTTTGTACAAGCATGTCCTCATTCATTGAGCACTCAGACAGGCTGCCAGCTGTGGAGGTGAGTGGAGGGCTGTGCCAGTAGCCCAATTGGGGAGTGGGGGCTGTGACTTAAGACAGGGTGGGGTGGGGATCCACTAGACACCAGGGACAGGGAGGGATTGCTTTTTCAAAGATTGGGGATGTTGCCCTGGACTGAATGGGTGGGTTCTGAATTTGGATGGTGATCGGCTGGGGTGGGACCACTAGACAGCAGGGCAACATAAACAGGATTTTTTTTAAAGATTGAGGGCCAGGGATAACTCGGAGTGACTGGGGTTCTTGAATTTGGCCAGTGATCAGCTGGGGACCACTAGACACTAGGGAGGCAGAAAATAAAATATAAATCATGGGGCATAAGTGGGCGAAATTGCGGGTGAAATTTTGCAATTTCAATGCAATTTCACAAAATATTTCATCGGGCAATTTTGCCAGCGAAATAACATTTTGCAGCATTTCTAATCTGCACCTGTAACCAGTGAACAATGCATACCTGTTCTGTAGCCCTGCTGTCCACTTAGCTATTGCTACTCAACTAATTGTCCATGCTGAACTATGCTCTTAAACTTCACGGCAAGTTTAATGCCCCCAGATGCATCATGTTAAATCTCAATTAAACTAAGTTCTTAACTGTTGTCTGCTATCAATAATACTTGCTTATGGTATCTCAAAATGTTTACCATGATATACCTCTAAATGCATCCTGTACTGCTTTATACAAATAACTGTTGACTACTGCCAATAACACCTGATTACTGTATCATATAATTTTTACCATGTTTACCCGTAAATGTATCCTGTACTGCGGTACCATATATGTAATTAATTCTGGGTAACCCTTAAAAAAGGTCTGTTAATCTCAGTGGGCTCACCCAGTTAACAAAACTCAATAAATAAATAAATAAATAAATATAGTTACAGTGTGTTTTATTACTATGAATAGATTCAAGGGAGAATGCAACTGGGAAGAACTGACTGTCTCATCTCTCTCAGACTGTAGACAGGCTGCTTCACCCAGCCTGTCTGGAGCCTTTGAGAGAAATTACACCAGCAAAATGTGAGGTGTTCACTTGGTTCTTCTCAGATAGGGTGTTCTCCATCAAAGCTGGTATTATTCCAAAAGGGCCATATGTTCCCAGCAATGGTCAGCATCTGGCCCAGAATTGCCATAGGTGTTCTGGGGGTGAATTTTTGCCATTAACAGTAGAAGAGGTCTGCTGTGTTGTCTTGATGCTGTGGCCAACTTGCTGTAATCTGGACCCAGGCCCAACATGACTCTTAGTGAGTTGGGTCAGACAACTGGGCCTGGTGCTCGCTAAAACTGTCCAGTGTTCTCTACAGGAGGGGCTAGTTCCATTAGCACTTAAATGTGCTCTGGTAAGGGCTCTGCTGAAAAAAAAGCATCTTCAGACCCAGATGTTTTGGCAAGCTACTGTCCAGTCTCTAACCTTCTCTTTCTATGGAAAGTTATTGAAAATGTGGTTGCACTGCAGCTTGAGGAACACTTTATTTTTTGCTGAACAGGTAGGTCTTGGAGGCCTCTAATGTCTATGAGCCATTCCAGTTGGGTTTCAGTGTAGGCATAGCATGGAGACGGCCCTGGTTAGGGTGCTTAATGATCTGCTCAGGGCGAAGGAGAGAGGAGTGAGATCAATTCTTGTCTTCCTTGAAATTTCTGTGGCATTTGAAACCTTGCACCACGATGTTCTTTTGGACTGGTTCAGGGAGTACACTGGACTCACTGGCACTGTAATCTACTTATTTAAGCCTTTTTTATAGGATAGAACTCAGAGGGTAGTACTGAGAAATTTTTCCTTGAGCCTGATGGTTCTGTTCTGTGGCATGCTCCAGGGTTCAGTCCTTTCACTAGTGCTGTTCTAGGTGTACATGCAACCCCCGAGCATGGTCATTAGACAGTCTGGGCTGGGATTTTACTGCCATGCAGATGATATCCAGCTCTATTTGTTTTTTTACACCTGGGACTCAGGTGGCTGTCAATGTGTTTAATCAATGCCTGGCTGAGATCCAGACCTGGATGGCTTCTAGCAAGCTGAGATTGAACCCTAAGAAGACCTAGGTATTAGTGGTTGAACTGGGCCAAAAATGGGGTTGGCATCTGTCATAGGAGTGACTGGGCTTTGGCTCAGTGACTCAGCTCTGCTAGCCTGCCCAAGGGTGAAGAATATGGGATTCATTCTAGATAAAGGCCGAGAACCGAGGCCCAGGTGTCAGCCGTAGTCTGGAGTGGCTTTTTTTCATATTAGAAACATCTGCCAGATCATATCCCTTATTTCCCCCCCAAACCTGGCCATACTGATCCATGCATGTGTGACCTCGAGGCTAGACTCACATTTAATATAGCATCCCAAGCAGCCAAAATCTGTTGCTGAAAAAGCTATCTGTGCTTACTGTAAAGCTGTCTAAACCATTCAGGCAGGCAATTTGAAGAAACAAGGGATTTGAATTACTTGTTGAGGTTCAAATCGGTACAACACACTTCTCTTTTTAAATTAGACTATAGTGATTTTTTGTATTCATCGGGTTATTATTCACAGTTATCCAGCCTGAATGTACTGTACTACAGATCACTCTGCTATTTTACAGATTTAAATTGTAGGAACATCACTGTTCCTTACATCCAGTTGTTAAATTGTTCTTCTCTTCCAAGCTGTAGATCAAAACATTTGTTCAAATAGGTTTTTAAAACTTTGTCTGGCAGGTTACCTATTTATATATCCAGTTTGCTAGTCCTAGACTGTTGTCAACATTCTCTGAGGAGTTCTGACTGGACAACTCCAAAGGAATTTGGAAAAATATCTCAAACTAAATAACTTTATCCCAGTGTCAAGTTTTCACAAAATGTTTTAATTTGTATTTAAAATTCATTGAAAATAACTGCATTAATGCACCAGTTAGGAGTCAACTTAAAACATAGGAGTCAACTTAAAACAGCAAAAGTAGGGAAATACAAAACCACACATACCCCATAATGCAAAGCATCATGGGATGTATATGCAAATCACCATGACATTTCAGGCTGGCTTGGCTTTTAGCAAGAATGCATGGTGTCAAAGGGCCTCTCACACTATCTGTAAAGCATGCAAACAGAAGACACAGACACATGTTTTGTCCTACCAAAGACTCATCAGTGTGCCTCATCTGTATCACATTCCAGGGGAAATGAACCAGAGCCCTAAGTTGGTCTTTTGGGTTTGGGTCATAGTGAGCCCCACCAAAAAAAAAAAAAAAACAAGCTAAAAGACAAAGAACCTCAGTGCAGAAGCACTGAGGCAAGTAGGGAAATATGTCATTAGCGTTTACATCCTCAACTCCCTACCACCCAAGCAGCAAAATGACCTCCCACACAAACAACTACAGAGGGTCATCATCATCATCAAACATACAGCTGTTTCCAGATGACACAAATGCAGTAGCACAGATGTGCTACCTTTGTGTATTTCTATCTTCATGTTTTATAGACAGAAGGCCCTATGGGCCCTGCACCTCTAAAGACATACTCATGCACACTGTATGAGGTACCTCTCTAGAAAGCATGATCCACTACTACATAGTGTTGTATAGGCAGCTGTGTAACTGAAACCTGCTACTATACTGAGCAATCTCTAGATCTGCTGCTGAAACCACAATACCCACATTGCAACAGTACTTCCATCTGTGTAGCAGCAGTCATCAAAAGGGCTTGCACTTCTTCAATCAATCAATCAAACTTTATTTAACTAGGAGTAAACACCATTGAGCAAGCTCATTTTCAAGGTGGTCCTGGACATTAATACAGATCACAGGCAGCAATAGATTCACAAGGGAGAGACATAGTACATATGGAGAAATATTCAGGCCTATACATATACCTATACATACATAGCTTAATTAGGTATTACAGTTGCAGGATCATAATTAGTAGGCCTATATATATATGGCTAACATGGGTAAGACAGTTACAAGTTCATAACTAGTCGACTCGAGAGGTATAGATTTAATACTTGGGTGGTCATCAAGATAAGGCAGCTGTTATCTTATAAGAGGGAATATGTAGGGAAAAGGAGGAGGATGTATATGAAGTGGGGGAGTGGTGGGAAGGGAAAGGGGTATGAGAGAGAGACTAATAAGTGCTGGATGCTCCCTGACAGGGATGAGAAATTGAATGGGTTGCAGTAGTTTCAGCTACGTTGACAATACTAGGGGCTACAGTTACAAGATCACTTAAAGTAACTACAGTTTTCCTTAAGGTATTCAGTTATTAGTGCTTTGAAAGTGAATGGACCCGGAAGGGATGAGAGTTTAAGTGAGTTTTGCATAGTGTTCCATAAGGTCGGGAAGGAGAAGTTGATTGCAGCCACGCCATAGGTTGTTTTTACTCTGAGTATCTGGAAGCAGAGTAGGAAGAAGCATCTAAAGCCATAAGAACCCTTGGCATGTTCAAAGAAGCTTGAAATGTAAGCAGGGAGTTTGTCAGACAAGGCTCTGAAGAACCAAAGAAGAGCATTTATTTTCATCCTTGTTGAGAGAGAGGATCATCCCATCTCTTGGTACAGCATGTAATGGGGGGTGTGAGAGGGCAGGTTTAAGATGAACCTTATGGCCCAGTGGTAGACTATGGCAAGTTTGCTGAGCACAGTTGAGGGGCAATAGTTGTAGAGAAAGTCTGCATAGTCCAGTAAAGGTGGGAAGGTAGATTGCACAAGTCACTTTCTAGCTTCTTTAGTAAGTAGGTGCTTAATGCGGTAGAACATGCCTAACTGCTGCCTTAGTTTTTTGAGACCTCATTTAGATGGCACACTAAGTTGAGCTTGTTGTCCAGCCAGAACCCTAGATATTTGAAGGTGTCTACTATTTCAAGGGGTTCACCCATTAGTGTTAACATCATGTGCTTGTGTGTTGGTCCTGGGGCTGCCTTAGGTGAGAGGATCATGGCGTTGTTTATTTTTTGCATTGAGCAGGAGCTTATATTTGATAAGGTTATGTTGGAGGGAGATGAAATCTTGCTGTAGGTCCTCAAGGGCTAGAGTTCAAGGATGAGTTTGAGGTGTAGAGGACAGCATCATCTGCAAATAGGTGCATATTAGCTGTATGCAGTTGTGCATCAAGGATGTTGATATAAATTCCAAAAAAAATAGGACCCAAGATGGAGCCTTGGGGGAAACCTCATAGAAGTGATTTTAATGGGGATAAATCACCTGAAGCTTTAATTTGTTGCTAACCTGTTGGTAAGATAGCAGGTGAACCATTTAATAGCAGTCTTATCGAGGCCGATAGTGCACAGTGCGTTAAGCATAATATTGTGGTCCACAGTATCAAATGCCTTACTAAGGTCAAGAAAAGGGCACACACATATTTTTCAGAATCCAGGGCAATTTGCCAGTCAGTGGTTACTTTTGCAAGGGCAGATACTGTGCTATGTTTGGCTCTAAAGCCGGACTGTGCAGGATTTAGCAGTTTCTGTGACTCCAGGTACTCTCTAATTTGGGTGTTGATGAATTTTTCCAGTAGTTTTGATGGGGTAGATAGTATGGAAATAGGCCTGTAATTGTTCAGGTCACTCTGATCCCCAGATTTGAACAAGGGAATGATATTTACAGTTTTCAAAAGCATAGGTAGCTCATCCAGCTTCAGGGAGGAGTTGAATAAGTGGGTGATGGGGGCCGTTAAGTAGCAATGGCCCAGTTATAGGAGGTAGGGTTCAATATTGTCAGCCCCGACACTCTTTTTAGTATCCAATGACAATAGGAGGTCTTCTACTTGTTTAAACATGACTGTATGGAAGCTGAAGGCGGGGGGATGAGATTGGTTGGGATTGAAGTTAGCATTAGAGACAGCAGTGGGGTCCCATGGCAGGATGATTTTGTTGATAGGCAAGGCATCAAAGGCCAACCCAGCTGTTGCAAAGTGGTTGTTAAGTCGGTCTAATATGGCAGACCTGTCTGTGAAAGAAAGACCCATTGGATACTATTTTGTATGGAAGGGAGACATCAGTAGTATGTCCTTCAACTTCTTTGAGAATGTTCATAAGTTTGGCTGCATTGTTTTTGTTGTCTTCCAGTGCAGCTTGGAAGTATTTAGATTTTTCAGATCTAATTAATTTAGTGCAGGTGTTCCTAGAGGTATGAAATGCTATCCAGTCGGCCTCCAGTCGGGATTTCCTTGCCCTTTTCCACCAATAGTCTCTATCCTTGAGAGCTTTCTTCAGGATAGGAGAGAACCAGTCAGGAGGTTGTTTTTTAGTCTTGATCAACCTTAGGGGGGCATGTTTGTCTATTAGGTCCTTTAAAAGGCTGTGGCAGATATTAAATGCCTCAGTGAATGAGGGGGCTAGGTATAAGTCCTGCCATTTGATGTTACCCAGGTCTCTCAGGAAGACATTCTAGCAAAACTTTTTCAGACATCTTTTCAGATTGAATTTGGTGGCAGACTTTAATTGGGGCAAATGTCTGATGGAGGCAGTGGCACAGTGATCACTTAGATCATTAAAGAAAACTCCAGTGTGTGAGAAATTATGGGCATTGTAGACTAACATGAGATCTAGTAGACAGCTTCACTCAGGGTTTTTTCTATTAGGTCTGGTGACTGCAGGTGTTATTTGTGTCAACCCAATTGTATCACAGAAGTCCTTGAGTTTCTTAGAGCTCTCATCATTCCAATTTTGGCTGAGATCCCCCATTATGCTACATTCGGTGTTGGATGAGTCGATTAGGCTTTGGAGATGTGGTAGGAGGGCAAAGCCACCAGATGGCAGGTGGTACCATGCAACAATAAGGAGAGCCTTTTCATTGGAGAGGGCTAACTTTAGTGCCAGGCATTCAAATTGTTTTGCCTTAGAGGTGCAGTCAACAATTGTGACAGAGAATTTATTCTTGACATATATTACGACCCCCCCCCCGGTTGGTCTGTTGCATCGGTAGGTGCTGTAACCCAGTTGGTTGATAACTTTGTCAGGGGTTGATGGCGTAAGCCAAGATTCTGATATCATAAAGAAATCAAGTGATGCATGTAGAGCCCAGGTCTGAATCAGGTCAAACTTCTTGAGGAGACTACAAACATTTATATGGATGAAGCTGATACCTTTGTATTGTGGGAGGTCAGCAGGGGGTGCTTAGGGAAGCAGGTGGGCCTGGGTTAAGTTCAACATTTCCAGAGCAGAGTAACAGAAGCAGTAATAGCTTCTTGAGATAGTGTCTTAGCCTGCTGAGTAGCTGCTTGTTTCTTTGCCTGGTCTGGGTACGCTTGGTGGAGGGTGCGTAAGGGCTATCAGTGTGATTGATAATTGATTAGGGATACTGCATTGATAATAGTTCTAGTTGACAGTTTCAGAGGCACTCTCACATATTCTCTGGTCAGAGCCTGATGTGGCAAAATCAGTGTATATGTCTTACACCTGTGGCTGAAGAAGTGCAGGCCCCCACATGGCCTGCACTTCTGCAGTCAGAAGTACTCTTGCAACATTTGTACCTGAAGATCTGCTACTTCCTTGAACAGTTTCTAGATCTGTTGCTGAAATCTTGATACTCACTTTTCAGCAATACTTCTGTCTGTGCAATGGCAAGCCCCACAGGGCCTGTCCTTCTTGAGCCAGAAGTCGGTGTGTATGTCTTACAGTTAAGGATGAAGAGGTGCAGACCCCTAGGAGCATGCTCTTCTGCAAGTAGTAGTACTGTTTCAATTTTGGTATCACAGATGTTGTGTCTCTCACACTTCTGCAGCCAGAGGTCAGTGTTTATGTCTTACACCTGCAGCTGCAGAAGCTCAGGCTCATCAAATGTTTGTATGTCTTACAGTGTGCATGAATACCTGAAGTTACAGAAGCACTGGCCTCTGTAGATAAATAAACTCTTGTAATTTAGGTATTAAGAATTTATTATGAATTTATATCTGTGGTTGCAGGGGCCTGTGTCTCTGCACACAGAAGCACTGTTGTGATTTGAGTATCCTTGATTTCTTTCAGCAGCAAGTGAGAGTATGTGTCTTGGGGTGTGCATGGCACAGGTACAAATCCACCAAGGTTGCACATCAGTGTTACTGCATTTGTGTCATCTGGAAACAGTTGTATGTTGTTTGTCTTACTTGATGATAGCTGTCTGTAGTTGGTTGTGTGTGCTTGCCCTTTTGCTCCTTGGGAGGGGGAGTTAGGGTTAACCCTAACAACACATTTCCCTACTTGCGTTGCTTTAAGTTGGTTCTATGTGATATGGGAGACTACAGGATGGCAACCTGTGGAATGGTGATGATTCCCCAGAGCGACTACAAATTTGAAAGTGTTTTAATGGGGGGTCTTCACCCCCGCACCCCCCATCGTGGGGGGCTTCTTCCCCCACACCTGCCTTCTTTAGGATTCCTACTCTTTGGGGGGGGTGCAACTCGGAGAAAGAGGGGAACTCCTGGGTCGCTTGAATTGTCAGTGCCGTTCCCCCATCGCCCTTCTGACCAGACACCCACATTCAGTCACCTACATTACAGGCTAACCTTTAAGTTGTACCCTAACTGGTGCATTAACAGATTTTTTTTGCAACAAATGTCCTTTCTTTTTGGAATAGTGAATCATATCCTCATTCAGGAGGGTTCCAAATGGACATGCATAGACTGATCCATCTGGCTTGTGTTAAAACTGAACAAGTTGCTGCCACAAAACATTTTGTGTCTTGAAATTCTGCCAGCCTGACTGTGCATGCTAAATTTTGTGCTATATTGTTAAATGATGCCAAAGTTAATGAAGTTCAGAAATTGGTATTTAACGTTAAACAGCCTACTGAGCCCTAACTATAGGAGTGTTATATGACATAAGAGACGATAGCCAGGACAAGAGAAGAAAGGTGATAATACCTCTTTATACATCACCCATGAGACCACTTCTGAAATACTGGTTTCATTTATGGAGTCCAGACACAAGGAAGGACAGGGATAGATAAGAGAGTAGTGACGGGATACAAAGATGATTCATGCTCAGCAAGGCAAGAAGCATGATGATAGACTGATAAGTCTTAATATAGAAACACTATACAATAAAATGGAGGGGCCAGGATTGTAAAGAACAATAAAAGTGTGGGCACAGAAACGCACAGATCCAATAAATGCTTTCCAGTTTATGAGCTAGCACTTCAGGGAGTCAGTAGTAACAGAACAGTGCAGTACACACACACACAATGGGAACAAAGCAGAGTAGAGCACCCACTGTTAACTCTCTGTGCAGAACATCCTGAGGGAGGGGAAAAGAGTAAACTTATTTTGAGAATTTACCAGATATGCAAGGATAATAATTCTGAATTAAAGTTGAATATTCAGTTTACATGGGAAGCGGAAATCGGTGAACCACTCCCCAAAAAATGCTGGGATCAAATTTGGGAAGAGGACAACAGAACCACAGACTCTCCAACATTTTGTGAATTTCAGAGGCAGGTGATTTTGAAGTTTTTATTAAACACCATTTATAACCCACCATTATGTAAATTACCTGACTAGACTCTGCTGGCGAGGCTGTGTCAGGTAGGCACACATGAATAAATCTTCTGGGGCTGACCAAATATCAGAGGATCACCAATAGAAAACAGAATGCTGTTATTCCTCTGTACAGACAGTTGGTGAGGCCCCAACTGGAGTACTGTGTGCAGTTCTGGAGATCCCATCTCCACAAGGACATAGACAGGATGGATGCAGTCCAGAAGAGGGCAACTAAAATGGTTCAGGGTCTGCAACAGAAGCCGTAAGAAGAGAGACTAAAGGAGTTTCATATGTATACCCTTGAGGAAATGAGGGAGAGGGGGCACATGACTGAAACTTTCAAGTACCTCAAGGGAATCAACAAAGTCCAAGAGGGTAGCATATTTCAGAAAAAGAGATGTGCAACAACAAGGGGACACAATTTGAAGATAGAAGGGGGATGGCTCAGGGGCAATGTGAGGAAGTATTTTTTTCACAGACAGGGTGGTGGATGCATGGAACAGCCTTCCTGAGGAGGTTGTGGGGTCAAAAACAGTGGGGGAATTCAAGAATGCATGGGAGAGACATAAGGCAATTCTGCTGGGTGGTAGGAAGAAGTAGGCTGTTGGTTAACTAGGATCTGTAGCTTATCCAATAGGTAGGGAAATGGGCAGACTAGGTGGGCCAAGCGGTCCTCGTCTGCTGTCAAAGTCTATGTTTCTGTTTCTATTTTGGAATACTGTCCTACTGGTAATAAAGTAAGATACTTAATGTTCGTGTACCTGATACCTGTGATACGCTGGAGTCAAGAAGGTTTCCCATGGGCTGAGAAATCCTGTAAGGAAATATCTGTTTAATATTTTAATGGTAGCAGCTGTCAAAACAATATCTAGGAGGTGGCTCTTGAATCAAGTCCCAAATAAATTGTAATGGTTTGACTGTTGCTTGCATATTAAAGAAATGAAATGCTGACTGCTCATATTCACTCGCGAAAAGATTCACAGCCAGATGGCTACCTTTTAATGATTTTTTTAAATGAAAGGGATGGTGTTCCACTTTTAGAAATCCTGGCAAGAGATGCCTAGTTGGGCTTTCTATCACCCAGAAAAATCCCTGGCCTGGTGGAACCAGATTCCCACATAGGGCTGCCTTCTGTGCAGCTGCACAAGGACAAGACGTTTGGATGCCCAGATGTGATTGTGTCCTGTATCAAAAATGGTTCTGTTCTTTACTGAGCTTTAAGATGCACCACGTGTGTTTGTGTGTGTGTGTGTGTGGGGGGGGGGATTGGTTATTTGTATTGTTTGCCCAGGTGTTTAATATAGTGTATAGTGGAATGCTGCTATGCATGGAATTCCATGCCTGGAATATGCTTATAATGTATGTTAAGTGCATATTAACCACCATAATCAGCAGTTACACAGCTTTGTTATGCACTGTTTAGAATTTTAAAAGTTGTTAACCACACTTCAGAACTTCCAAACAGTGGCATAACAAAAAAGAATGCACCAGAGTTCCATAATTCTCACACATAGAATGCAAACAGTGTTTTTTTGACCATACACTATAAAAGATGATGGCTGGTGATCGGGTGACAACCAGGCTGAAATCACCTCTTGTGGTTGCTAGGGCTACAGTAAACCTCTTGAGCTGTGCTCTCGAGGGTTACCATGTTGCCCCAGCAACCACTCAAGGTGATTACAGCGTGGTTATCACCTGATCCCCAGCCATTATCCTCTGTGTTCTGCTGCACTGGTTACATCGTTATGTTGTTCTGCTGCAGTAGTGATGTCACTACTGCAGCAGAACCACTTGGAATTCTGGCACATTGTTGCTTTCTGCTATTTAATTCTGTAGTAAGATAGTATTCTAGAACCTCTAGAAACTTCACAAGTCAGTTTTATTATGAAAAAAAACAGTGCACACATTTCACATAATACTACTATACACTATAAAAAATACAGTATGAACAACTTTATGCACAACTTGTGTGTTCTGTCACCTCGGGGTTCACATTCCCAAGGACCTCTCGAACTTCGCTTTCGAGGTCAGAGGGAATCAAAACCCCTCTGTGGCAGAACACACTGGTTGTGCATAGTTGCCCATCCAGTATTCTCTATACTGTAGTGGTATAGAATGTTAGTTATTAGTATATAAACTCCATACATTAGCTCTCTTGTAGTTGTCTAGTACTGTGTAATTCATGGTTCATGCTGGATATTGTCAATTTTTTTTTTATTTGTCTGATGAAGCAAAGCATTTTAATAAAAATTTCAATTTCAAAACAAGAATGGGAACAAAGCAAGCCAGTGTGTTACTGGCCTAGATTTACCTGATAACATGACCGCTAAGAGCTATGTGCTCAGCCTCTCACAGACAGACAGTGTCATCCAGAAGCCCTTGCTTCACACCAATATGTGGTATAGTTTGTGTGCTCCACCACCAAGTAAGTCATGGGATGTATGGAGATGAGATGAGCCTCACATTGCAAGCCTGTATGGCATTGTGACAGTCACAAAAAAAATGTTGATTGATGCTAGAGTTGCATCAGTCATGTGTGGTGACTTTATGGGTCTGTGTGTCTCTGCTGTAATTTGTTACACATCACTGGGAAGTAGGGTGAAGCATTAAGAAATGGCTAGCAATAACCCAGTTACGCCTTTGCCAAGAAGTTAGTGGTAGGGCATCCCCAGTACATGTACACTACAAGGAAACTCCCCTCACAAATAATTCATCCTTGATCACTTAAGTCATCCTGGATTGTCATCACAAACAACATGACTCCATCTTATTCTTTACTCACTAAATCCTTAAACTATGCTGCCCTAAAACCAATTTTTGATTACTCCTCTACACCTCTGGATTGGTGCTAAACCTGAAATATTCCCTAACCCCACAACAAATCCTACGGCCAAAGTGTGTTTCCTTGATGATTGTCACATTTCCTACAAAGTGCAGAGAAAACGAAAGGTACAAATGCCTGACTGAAAAACAAATCATCTGGATTTTTAAATATGCCTTATTCAGCAATTGTTCTGGCATAAACCCAAGTTAAGTGTGATTGGGTTCTTCACTTTTATCTAGTGTTTTATCACAACATGTATCATGAGCTTTTAGGTTTGGATTCCACCATCGCAACTTCATTGTACTTCTTGAAATTGCAGTTGTTTTACATTCTGTACGTATAATGAGGCAGAAACTCCAAGAATGGCAGTGTAACAAATCATCACTCTTGAACAGATATGACAAGCAGCACTTCAACCAGGTTAAGCCCAAAAAGCAGTGGGATTATGCTAGGTTTGACTATTGCAAGACAGCTGAACCACAAACTGGATCTGTATAAACTGAGTGAACTTTATTATGAGAAGACTAAGATCCTCTGACTTAAGCAGTGATTTTCTGTCCCCTTTTATGCCATTTTGTTCCTCATTTTACTTTGCCTTTTTGGGGGGTGAAAACAAATCAACCATGTATTTTATAGAAACCAGCAATGCTAATTTAATGATAACTATTTGGGTCCAGTTATTCAGACTGCACCTGGGAGTGGCACAAGCATCGGTGCAGTGCAACTGGGATGCGCCGGGGCCAGGACCGGGTGATATTCAATGGTGATGTGCCATGGCGAAGCACCATTGAATATGGCATGGACATCACATGGCACAGTGACACTGCGCAGGGTGCAGTGGCACTGCACTGGCGCAAGCCACAGATAAGGAGCACGGGGATGTGCCAGCACAAACGCAGTTGCCCTGGATGCATCACCCGCGATATTCAGTAGAGAGCATGCAGATGAGACCATAATATATGCAATGCACAAATGGAGCCATTTGCATGCCTTGTGCAGGGCAGACCGGCGACTTGCACCTGGTGCCCTGCACTGAATGATGTGTGCACTGTGGGGGTCCCGGGACAGCCCCCACCCCATAGCTGTGATTGCGGTAAATCTCCATAAAACAAATCCCTGGTAGTCTACTGGTACCCCCCTCCCTCCTGATTCCCCAGTCACAGTAAATCACCATAAAATAATTCCCTGGTGATCCAGTGACAAACCCCACCCTCCACAGGACCCTTGTCCACCCCTCCCCCGTCATCCCTTGGTGACTACAACACTCGCCTTTGACAATGCTAGCCCAATCGAATGATAGAACAGTATGGCTTTGCAGGACATAATTGTTATAGACAGTCCCAAATATCTGAATGAAGTCCTTCACATATTTGGGACTATCTAGTACAGTATGCCCTGCAAGCCCATACTGTACCTGTCATTCGGCGGGTGGCTGAGCAGTATGTGGGCAGATTGCAGCTGCCTGCCAACAAAGAAAGAAAGGAGTGAGAGACAGGAGAGCAGTTGATGAGCAGCTGGAAAAGGACAAATTGGAGGAGCTGATTACCACCATACACAATAGCTGAAGCCAGAGATACCACATCTTAGCACCATGGTAGCACCACATGGTATGCATCTGCTCCCACCCCCCACCCCCACTGCCCAGAAGGGTGCTGATTCATGGGCATCCCCATCACTCAAAATGATCAGCTGGTCTCAAATACAGTAAGTTTAAAATTGGTGCTGTAAGTAAGAGAGGCCACAGATGGAGGCACAAGAGGGTTTCAACTAATGATACTACTGTTGCACTGAATTGCCAAAGCCACCTATTCTGTGGCTCAGCACCACACCAACACTGTGTGGTGCACCTTGCTCAGCAGGAAAGAAGTGTCAACTAGAAGCTACTGAATAAGTAGCTTCAGCACCAAGCAATTCCCAATGGGATTGCCAGACATAAGGTAGCACAAGAATTTTTTGTTTGTTTTTGCAGATTTGATTCAAAATGCTACTGTTCCAGCAAGCAGGCATGTGTTTGGGCATACAGCATCATTGCACAATTATGACAATTCAAAAATGTCGTCTGAATGGCCGGGCATGCAGATCACTCTCAAGACAGTTTCCAGGCTATCACAGACTGTTAAGAAGAATAATTATAATAACCCACAAAGTCCGTGACACACCTCAACATGTAGCAAAGTTAGTGACCATCCAACAAAAGCAAATGTTTTGTTGTGTCGTAGCCTATTTCAGCTAAAACAATGTCTAACAGGAGGTAGCTGTGGTGTTCATTTGTATCGCAAGACTTGCGATACAGACACCATGGCTACAGTACTTCTCCTATCAGACGCTGTTTTAGCCAAAAGGACACAGCTGTTACAAGGATGTTGCCCTCATAAATGACACATCACACAACTGCCCCACATGGGTAAGACTAGGCATAGTGGTTGAAATGGTGTGGAGGGAGGGGAGATGGAACCCACAGGAACTCAGTTCCAGAATTAAAATTAAATATTCAGAAGTAAAATGGATAAGAGATGTTTTTCCTGAAGGCATAAAAGCGACCAAGTAATGTGTGTGGGTACAATGTGTATTGAGGAAACGTGTCCCAAGTCTCATGTTAGAGATGCTCAACTCAAAATAAAATGCCTTTGAGAGTTCACTCAGTAAAACTGTTTCATTTCCATCACTGATGGTGCAATAACAGAATGTAAACATAAACCAGTACTATGAATAGTACATGGAAATGCAGTTCTTCTTTAAACAGCTAACAAACTGACTATAGCTGTACCCTTGGGCAATATTTTTATTATTGCAGCTACTGTACAGTATATTTTAAATATAGTAATGTTTGGTGCTCTGAATGTTCCCCATGTTTTACAAATGGGGTACATTGTTCCCCTTTAATCTATAAAGCAGTGATTGAGTAATAGAAATTCCTGTGTTACTTGAAAGGCAGTTGAGATAGTGATTAGCAATACAGTGCAACTTAATTGTTGGGTGATGTTTAACTCTGCCTCATAAGAACTATTGCAAGAAGTTTATGAATACCATTGATGATGGCTGGTTCTATTCAAACGCTTATTTTAAAAGGTGTGTTAATGATGTTTGAGGAAGATGGGTGTTGCTAAATCCTAACTCATTTTTGTGGTTCAGTTAATAATCTGTGTTAAACTGTGGTAAAGATATTTTTTAATTCATTTTCTGTCTTGGAGGTTGGAGATGACAAATTTTACTTTATGACTTTAGTTAAGTAGTTTTTCAATGGTTAACAAAAAGTTTAATTTTATTTCTTTTAGTAGCTGTTAATAAAATGTGATATACCCGCTTTTTGAGGGGTTACTAATATTGTTGCACTAAGCATGATTCACAATGTACACCATGGATGGGATATTCTGAAAGGTTGCACATGGGGCAACACAGTTGTGCCAAGTGCAACCCACTGATGCGCCTCGGTGGAATATTCAAAAGGGGAAAGTGTGTGACACAAATCCCGATGCACTGGGGTGCATCAGTAATGTATGTGGCGCAAGTAGGGGGGCGTGCCCATGCATACACCTGCACATCCCCATATTCAGCCCGGGATGTGCGGAGCCCATGCAGGAACAACCCCTACATGCACCGCATACAGTTGTTCCAAAATATAAAGGAGCAACTGCTGGCCACCCACAGGTGAGCTACCGTATTGCAGGGTGCAACATGGCAGCTGCCAGCTGTGGGTGGCCACCCGAGCTCCGGCAGCACCCTCCATCGGGTAGCACCCCCTCATGCCCGATTGCGGGCATAAGTATAAATATAAGAAACCCCTATATCCCTGGTGGTCCAGTGGACTGCTTGCATCGATCACGGGCAGAAGTCTAAAAATAATAGATCCCATCTCTCGTGGTCCAGCGCTACCCCCCTCCACCCTCCCACTGGGCCCCGCCACCCCATTCCCCAGTCAGTGGCGGGCAGCAGCTCCCCACCTGCAAGCTGCCGGCCGCCAGCCGACTGACTCGTGCAGTACAGCTGTACCCCATTGGTCCAGCGTGAGCCAAAGGCGATGAATACTGTACTACACTGTCGAATAGCGAATGGTTCATTCACATATCGGACATGTAATATGGTACAATCTGCCCATTGTGCGCTGTGGACGTAATATTCTAACCGAACGCAATCGATCAGTTCCAAGCGACGGGCAGCTTGCAGGTGGGAGCTGCCACTGCCTGACTGGGGGGAATGGGGATGCGGGGCCTCAGTGGGAGGGTGGGAGGGGTACCACTGGGCCACCAGGGATGGGCTCTATTATTATTTTAGACTTCTGCCCTCGATCGGGGGATGCGAGCGGTCCACTGGACCACCAGGGATATAGGACATTTTAGTTCTATACTTATGCCCGTGATTGGGCTGGAAGTGGTCCACTGGACCACCAGGGATATAGGAGTTCCTTATTTTTATACTTATGTCCACGATTGGGCAATGGGGCACTTTGCCGCCTGTGCAGGGGATGTCGGTCCCGGACGCCTGCAGCTTGGCAGGGCGCCAGGTGCAAGTCATCGGGGATGGGTGCACCTGCATGCAAATGGAGCCATAATGACATACAAATGGCCCCATTTGCACCTTGCATGCATTATGGCCCCATTTGCATGGGCACCTTTGAATATCGTGGTTGATGCGCCTAGTGCAACGACACTTGCACTAGCACATCCCCCTTCCCCTCTCTGGCCACTTGCGCTGGTGCAGTGCCACTGCACAATGCACAATGCAGGTGGCCACAGAGCTATATTCAATGGTGCTGAGCCATGGTGCAGCACTGTTGAATATCACCCTGTCAGCGTCCTGGCACATCCCAGTTGCACTGCGCCCAGGCTTGCGCCCACAGCCTGGCACAGTCTGAATATCCCACCCCATGAGTCTTTTCCCAGGAACTAGAGTTTCACCTCCTCAGAAATCCCAATTTAACCACTGGCCATGCTGAAGCAAGTCTTTTATATCTAGTTATTTTTTCTCCAGCATATAAGATGCTGTGCATCTTGTTGCTCCAGAATGAGACTCCTGTCCTGCAATGGCAGAACCATGCCACCATGAGGCTCACCCTCTTGTACCCACAGCAGAAGGATCTGTGGTGAACCTTTTTAGTTGAAGTGTGAGCCAGGATGGTCTAGCAGATTTTACTAGGGTGATATGAAAACTGCTTTATAAGAATGTTGCAAGCCATCATTCTTATACACAGTATGCTATGCACAAGCAGGTCTGACTTTGGTAGGACACCACTGCATTATGGGATTAACATTAGTTCCACAGATTTATGATCATTTAATACACTAAGGCAGATCTAAATGATTTTCCAACACACTATAGATGCAAGACTATGTAATGAATTAAGAAAGCATAGTCAGCGTTCTGTCACTGACTGACAGCTTGCAACTGATGTTAATAATGATAAGGCATAATAAGGCAGATTAGGAGCTGAACTCTTTTTTAACTACGATGTAGCAACAGTCATATCTTTTACAAGCTTTTAGGCTCATGACATTGTGTGTGTAATGCTTAAAGATACAATATTGGTTTTGCCACTCCAGTGTTCCCTTTCCCCTACCATGATATCTGAGCACTCTTTCCATGTTGATGTTTATTTCCCTTGTATCTAGTGGCACTAGCCACCCCTCCACCACCATGACTGTCCTTCCCTGAAAAGAAGAAAACCGTCTATTGATGTTTTTTTTTTCTGAAAAAAAAATGGTCCCTCACTGATCAGCCCCCCACCCCTGCCTCCCTCCTAGCATCCACAACTCCACACCTTACAGTACACTCCCTCACATCCTCACTCACTAAGACAAGTTCAAGATCCACTCCTCCAATTGAAGACACGTCTTGCTGCTGCAACCAGCAACTGCAATATGAGAAACAAAGATAAATATGGTACAATGTATTTCAATGAGAGGTTAAACTTTAATGCATAAATCATCCATTTTTTTGACATTTTGAACACATATTTTCAACATGGCCTTTTGGGGACCCTATCTCATGACTAAAATGACTATCATTATGCAACTCCCACCCAAATGATGATTTTGTGGTTGCTTGGTGAATTCACCATTTGGACAGGATTTGAAAATTTTTCTTAACCCTGTTCATGAGGTGGGGTCATAAGGATGCTATAGTATGTTGAAAATTTTGGGTCAAAATATGTAAAAATGGCAGAGTTATGACCATTTGTTGCAATTTCACTACACACACTCTTAACTTAGGAAATATAAAATATTTTGACCCCAAATTTTCAACATAGACTTCTTATTACCCCACCACATGTATGTGACAGCTTTAATTTTTCAAATCCTGCCCAAAATGTGTTTTTACACCTATGGTGTGGAATGATGTTGCAGTTGCGCAGCTGAGTAGCTGAGGAATCCAAATCTCCAGCCTGATAACTTTTGAGGCAGCTCCCCCCCCCCCAAGCTAGGCACTCGGGACAATCAAGCAACTGAAGCAACAAGCAGCTCACCTGAGTAGCTGAGGAATCCAAATCTCCAGCCTGATAACTTTTGAGGCAGCTCCCCAAGCTAGGCACTCGGGACAATCAAGCAACTGAAGCAACAAGCAGCTCACCTGAGTAGCTGAGGAATCCAAATCTCCAGCCTGATAACTTTGGGGCAGCTCCCCCAAGCTAGGCACTGGGACAATCAAGCAACTAAAGCAACAAGCAGCTCACCTGAGTAGCTGAGGAATCCAAATCTCCAGCCTGATAACTTTGAGGCAGCCCCCCAAGCCAGACTCGGACAATCAAGCAACTGAAGCAACAAGCAGCTCACCTGAGTAGCTGAGGAATCAAATCTCCAGCCTGATAACTTTTGAGGCAGCCCCCAAGCTAGACCGGGACAATCAACAACTGAAGCAACAAGCAGCTCACCTGAGTAGCTGAGGAATCCAAATCTCCAGCCTGATAACTTTCGAGGCAGCTCCCCAAGCTAGGCACTCGGGACAATCAAGCAACTGAAGCAACAAGCAGCTCACCTGAGTAGCTGAGGAATCCAAATCTCCAGCCTGATAACTTTTGAGGTAAAGAGAGCCTCTTCTCTTCGTCTGGATGCCTGCAGAGGGTGCTACCTGATGAACACTTATATTTTATGAACTTTGTTCCTGCTCACCACTGGGTGGGCTTGTTATTTGCTTCTCTTTGTGCTACTAATGCTGAAGTGTAAAGCTAGGGACTCACTGGTTTTTCTAGAGTTGCCTTGCTGATTTCATCTTAAAGCCAGATATACCAAGCAGCTAATATAGATCAGACTTGTTTAATATGGTGGTATTTGGAGCTAATTGCTGATTTCATCTTAAAGCCAGATATACCAAGCAGCTAATATAGATCAGACTTGTTTAATATGGTGGTATTGAGCCAATTGTGCTTGTAACTGAAGGCTTTAGGTTAGCTGGGTCCTAGTGTGACCTCATTTTGGAATAGCCCTGTTTGCTTAGAGTGGAGCTCCTTTGTGTAAGTCACAACATATTCTCCCACAGCATAGTAATGAGAGGCTTTGTTTTCTCCACTACATAGGCAGCTCCCCAAGCTAGGCGCTTGGGACAATCAAGCAACTGAAGCAACAAGCAGCTCACCTGAGTAGCTGAGGAATCCAAATCTCCAGCCTGATAACTTTTGAGGTAAAGAGAGCCTCTTCTCTTTGTCTGGTCGCCTGCAGAGGGGTGCTGTCAATTTAAGGATCCACCCCGTGACATCACATCCTGTTGCCCAGAACCTATCTCCCCACTTTCCCATTTGCAGGTTATACCTGCTGGCCACTAGAGGGACCTATGCTCCCTCACTATTTCCTACTCCTACCTGTACAGCACTACTTCCCTGGGATCTTGCTCACCACAATGTATTGGCCCTACCTCCTGCTTTGCCTGTGCCTATCACCACTAGCAGTGCACTTACCCACTTACCCACTTACCCATCTGCTAGTCCACACTGTGCCCTGGCACCCCTCCCTCCCCTTGCTCCTGAACCTCCTCTCCTGCCCCTTGGGACCTCTGTGTGTCCCTGTCCTCCCTGCCCTCCCCTTAGCTTTCTCTTCACCTCAGGCACATCTGGGTGTCTTCTTATTCTTGCTTTCCCCTCCTGTACCTCCCTGCCCACCCCCTGCTCCCTTAGCCTCCCCTCCATGTCAATCATAGGAAAACCTCTCACCATCTCCCAGCCAGGGTGTTAGTCATGCTACTACTCCTGTCAGGGAACATTCATCCAAACCCTGGCCCAGTTCCCAGGAGCTCCCCAACTCGCACCACAGGCCTATGCATGGTCTCCATGAATATCTGTAGCCTCCTAAAAAAGTTTGACTCACTACAATGCCTGGTCACATCAATTAACCCTGATGTCATCACCCTGGTTGAGACTTAGCTGTTGAAATCCTCCCCTGACTCCCTAGTCTCCCTTCCTGGTTTCACCCTTTTCCGGTCCAACCGTGTTGGGAGACGGGGCGGCGGCTGCGCTATTTATGTCAAGGAATCTCTCCCCATACTAGCCCTGCCCACTCCAATCCTTGACTCCAGGGCCCAGGCGCTTACACTGAAACTAACCCCTGACCCTTTAAAGGGACCCCTTTATCTGACTACTGCATACGTGCCCCCCAGGGACCAAACGCAGGCCATTGCCTCTCTTACAGAATACCTTACCTCTCTGCCTCCTTCCACTGATCAGATTCTGGTGGGTGACTTAAATGTCAACTGGCTCAGCCCTCCTCCTCCTCTACCCGAGACTCCTTTTCTGCAATAGACCTAACGCAACTAGTTACCCACCCTACCAGGACTAACCCCAAGAGAGGCTCCAGTACCCTGCTTGATGTGGTACTCACCAACCACCCTAATCGGATCCCCAATGTACAAGTCCTCCAAGACTCTCTCAGCAATCACTCCCCCATTCTTCTCCACTGGTCAACCTCAGTTCCCAAACCCATAGCACAGTCCACATGCCGGCGGCGTCTCATATCTGGTGGACTGATAAAACTTAAGGAACTTCTGTCCCAAATTGACTGGTCTCCTATACAGGCAACTCCTGACATCGACACAGCTCTCTCCTTCTTTACCCAAACTTTTAATAATGCCTGTGATATCTTTGCCCCAGTGTTGACCCGCTGTTCTAAAAGGGAAGAATGCCCCTGGTTACCCAGCTTTGATCCACCAGCTCAAACATAGGGACAACCTATGGCACTGTGCCATTGAGACTGCCGGCCCAATGACAGGCGGTTATATGCTGCGCCCAAAACAAGTTCACGGGCCATCAGAAAGGCCAAGTCTGAGCACTATCGGTCCTCACTCACTGCCTCATGGGGGAATCCCAGAACCTTCTGGGATAACATTAAACAGTTAAATGGGAGTGCACACTCCCCCACCCTGAGATCAACATTAATGGTGTGATCTCCTCAGACCCAGCCCTCATAGCCAACCACCTCAACACCTCATTCACTGACCTTAGCCCTATCCTCCCTACAAATTTTTGCCCTCCTCCCCAGCACCTGCCATAAATCTTTCTCGCCCTTATTTTCTCCTCCGCGTGTTTCTGCCCAAGAACTTAGGCGCACCTTGTCACTGCCCTCAAGAGTAATAGTACAGGCAGTGACACCTGGATCCGTGTATCCTCACGGCTGGTCTTAGACACAGTCCTTACCCGATCACATGCCTCATCAACCACTCTTTGCCTGGGAAGGTTCCAACTGCCTGGAAAGTCACCACTGTCACCCTATCTTTAAAGGTGGTGATAGGACTGTGGCTGGAAACTATCGACCGATCTCCATTCTCTCTCCTCTCTCCAAGGCCTTGGAAAAGTGGTGGCCTCTCAAATCTCTGACTACCTCTCCACCTACAATGTCCTTTTGTCCTGAGCAGCATAGGCTTCCGAGCGGGCCACAGTACCAACACAGCCCTCCTAGAGTTCTCCAACTTTCTCCTCCTCCTTAAACACTGGTTCTCTGGCTGGTGCTGTCTTCATTGACCTCTCAAAGCTTTGACACTGTCTCCCACCCCTTCCTTCTTGATGCCCTTAGTCTCTCTGGTTTTGCTGCTGGGCCTATCTCCTGGTGCACCAGTTATCTGTCTGACCACTCACAGCATTTAAAAATTAATGGGACCTACTCAGACATCTGTCCCATCTTTTCTGGGGTTCCCAAGGGCTCCATTCTGGGCCCCTTACTATTCTCCCTTTACCTTAACACCCTTCCACGCTCTTGCTCCAGGAACATTCTATTGTACGCTGATGATGCGGTCATCTTTGCCTCAAGTCATAACCCTATTGCCCTCCAGGACTCGCTGCAGAAGTCCTTCACTGAAGCCGAGGGCTGGTTCAAGGAACATAGATTGGTGATAAATCTTAAAAAAACCAAAACCATGTTCTTCACTCATCCCCAAAACAAGTCCTGCAACTTCAAACTCCTCATTCACTCTGGGTCCTCATTCCCACTCGAACAAGTTTGCTCCTATAAATACCTAGGATCCATTTTGACCCTCCTCTCCTTCCATGGACACATCGCTGCCCTAGCCACTGCCATTAATATCCGATTGGGCATCTTACATCCGGTATAAACACTGCCTCCCCGGAGGCCTTGACCTCAGTCACCTCCCCATCCTGTCCCTAGTGGACTATGGACTGCTGGTGTATGGTGCTGCTGATCAGACCGCACTCCATAAAATTCGCACTACTCTGAATAAGGCCTGCAGGTTAATTACTGGAGCACCTAGGATGACACACACCTGTCTACTGTATGCTAAAGGCTGGTACTTGATCTCGACAGCGCCTCAACATTCTTACCTGTACCCTTACAAAAGACCCTCCTTGGGCTTTCCCACCAGGATTGACCACCACCATACGCCGCTCTGTCCCACTAGTTCATACTCGGACCTCTGGGAAAACCTCTCTTGTTATCCCTAGAGCTAGGACCTCTCATGGCCAAAGAGCCTTCAGCTTTAGGCCCCCCTCCTGGTTCAACACACTGCCCCCCTCCATCTCCGAAGCTCCAACTATATCCTGCTTCAAAACTTCCTTACATAACCACCTTATTAACACCCGATGCTGTAACTGCTGCTAGTCAAAGCCATACTCAATACTTATGACAAAGCTTATTACTAAGCTGCTAAGGACAACATAACTCTGGTATTGTTTGCATCCATCCTACCTGTACCAGCTTGTTTGTATCTATGTCTTAATTTACTGTTATACTTATGTGTTGTACTGCTATACTGTGTATTTTGGTTTGTCTTACTGTGACAAGGTACCTTTGTAAATGAGCCTATGGCTCAAAGGTTTTCCAAACTGCTGTTTAAATAAAATAAAAAATAAAAAAAAAAATTGCGTTTTGGCTGGGATTAAAAAATGTTTTGGGGTAATAAGATGTTTATGCTGACAGCTTGGTCACTGTTTTCCTATAAATGGAAACGTAGGGCACTTCCACAGCTACATACATATATGCATTTATGCAGGGATGGGCCCTGCGTTTCCTCAGGCAAATAAGGATATGATTACTCTATCTCAAAAACTATACATGGGTGAAAGCACAGGGCCCTGAGAACCCTGCACAACCACAGACAATATACATGGGTGAGAGCACAGGGCCAAGAGTGCAGGCAGATAAGGCTATTCTCAAAAAGTAAGGAAATTAATTGCAAAAAACTATGTTGATGCATCAGTTAGTTTTGGTATTAAAGCATCTAAATCTGGGAAATTTGACTTTAGGGTTTCCAACCCCAACCCCCCCCCAAGCAGTAAAAGGACAAGACCACAAAAGCAACCACAGACAGCCATCATCAGTTAAGTCAAACTACATAAAACTGTGTTCAGGTGACACAAATGCAGTACCATTGATGTGCTACCTTTGTGGATTTGTATCTGTGGCATGCAAACTGCAAAATATACACACTCACTTGTCACTGCAAATAGAAATCCACAATACCAGTGGATGCCTGGAACATCCTCCCAGCATAGGTGGTAGGGGCAAAAACAGTAACAGGATTCAAGAATGCATGGGGTAGGCATAAGGGAACCTTAATCATAAGGAAAGTGGGAGAGCCAGAGATCAAGTAGAGTCTGGGGTGTTACTGTAGGTACAGTAGGAAAATGGCAGACTAGAAGGCAAAGTGTTCCTTATCTGCTGTCAGATTCTATGTTTCTGTGTTTCTATACTGAAATCACCACACTGCTTCTGTGTACAGAAGCACAGGCCCCTTCAGCCAGATACAAACCCATTATATTCAAATTACAAGACTTCTTTTCTCTATGCCCCTATGGGACCAGCCTTCCTGTAACAAAGAGGGTCCTGTGTCTCTGCACCCAGAGGTGTAAGACATACACCAACTTCTGGCTCCAGAAGAACTGGCTCCTTGCATATAGAAATCCTCTGAAGAGACACAGGACCATCAGGAGACTTTGCTTCTGCAGACAGAAGTACTGTTGCACTTTTCATGTCATGGATTTTGTGGTATTTGCTCTTCACACCCCAATTTCAGTGTGTATGTCTTATACCAACAGCTGCTGAAGTGCAAAGCCCATCAATTGACAGGCTGGGCAAAAAGAAGGGTGGTGGTGTAGCACTGTACTTCAGAGAACTCTTCTCTGCCACCACTGTCCTCTGCTCTGATCCTACCTCCCCCAGTGAATGGGTCATCGCAGAACTAACTCTGGGCACCACCAAGAAACTCTATATTGGCTGCTGCTACAACCCTCCAACTGCAGGATCTGCTGGTCTAGACAGCTTCCTATCTGACCTCAGCTCACTATTCCCTCTTAGAGACTCTTTTCTCCTCGGTGACTTCAATTTAAACTGACTGAGTGCCCACCAGTCGGACTATGCTTCTCTTCTAAAACAGCATAACCTGGTCCAGACTATTATACTTCCCACCAGAAAAAAAACCCGCACTGCCACCCAGATCCTTTTGGACTGAATCATCATGAATAGGGATGATTATGCATTGTTAGCTGGTACCATGGCTGACTCCATCAGCAACCACTCCCCAAAATTTCTCCTCTGGTCATCCAAACTCAAATGTCCACCCCCCCAAATATCAGTCCTTTCAGAATTTCCACTGCCCCAACACCCCCATCCTTCTTGATGAGGCATGGTCTTTGGACTGGTCTGCTGTCTATTCACTCACTGATGTTACCCTGGCAGTAAACCTCTTCACACAGACCCTGCTGACCCTTCAAGATCAGCATTTCCCTCTCACCACAAGATGGATCAGAGGTGGTTGCTCTTTTTGGAGCACTAAAGATCTCCTTACCCTTATGAAGGACAGAGATCGCACGTGGTCTGCCTATAAAGCAGACCCCATCCCTGCCCTCTGGGATGCCTACAGGTGCAGTCATAACCCATGCAAACATTTGGCCAAATCCCTGAAATAGTCTAATTTTCTTAACCTTCAAAAGGTAAGCCTCGGAGACCCTAGGACATTCTGGGAATTCATCGGCTCCCTCCTAAACCCTCACTCCAGCAAGACAGTCCTACAACTGAACTCCTTCACTGGTATCATCACCGACCCTCTCAAAGTGGCCAGGGTCTTCAATAATAACTTCACTGACCTATCCGTGTTTCTCAACAAACTCCCAGATGGCCAGCCTGGCTCACCACCCTAACCCTCCAATGACCTCTCCCACCTCCCCCATCCCTTCTTTCTACTTTAAGGCAATATCAGTTACTGAGACCTCTAAGCTCCTTAAATGTCTCCCAAACCACAGCTCCCCTGGATCCAATGGTCTCTCCTTGGTTTTCCTCAAGCTCATCTCCCCTGCCATCATCAAACCTCTCACTTTAATTTTCAATCTTGTCCTTTGCACCTCCTCCATGCCTCACCCCAGGAAGACTGCCAAAGAGATTCCCATTTTCAAAGTAGGTGACCCCCTATGCAAGGAAAACTATCATCCTATTTCCATCCTTCCCCACCTTAGTAAGCTACTTGAGAAAGTTATCCACTGTCAGCTCACCAAACACATAGACAAGTATAATCTCTTGTGCAGCCAGCAACATTGCTTCCGCAAGAACCATAGTACCACTACTGTCTTCACACTGCTGACTGAACACATCCTTATGAACGTGGACTAAGGAAATGCCACCAGCACCGTTTTTGTTGACCTCTCCAAGGCCTTTGACATGGTCAATCGTGCCCTACTTATCTCCAAGCTACATCTTCTTGGCTGTTCGCAGGAGGTGTCCAACTGGTTCAGGAGCTGTCTCACTGATCGTTCTCATTATGTGTGTAGAGGCCCTGTCTGCTCCCCTACACTGCCTGTCTCAACTGGTGTCACACAGGTCTCCATTCTGGGACCCTTCTACTCTCTCTATTCATAAACTCCCTTCTCTCAGACAGTCTCAGCTGTAACTCTCTCCTCTATGCAGATGACCTTGTCCTTTTCTTTAGCAATAAATCCCTCACCCACATTTTCCTCAGTTCTCACCCTCAACTATGCAGCAGCCCACAACTGGTTTACAGTCAACCTCCTGGTATATGTCAAGAAAACTAATTCCATGCTGTTAGGATTAAAAGCCCTTCTTGCCAAATCTAAAACCCTCTCCTCTCTCAAAATAGTCTCTCCTGATGGCCAGGTCCTTGAAAATGTCAACACCTTCAAATACCTAGGAGTCTTGCTCGATCCCTCCCTCTCCTTTTTGGAGCATGTCAACACAGTGGTTTGCAGAATTCACTAAAAACTAAGTGCTGCCTAACAGGTTCAAGCACTACCACTCCCCTGAGGCCTGACATGCCATTGTCCAGTGGAACTTACTCCCTATACTCAACTACTACTCCACCATCTATGCTAGGGCATCCGCAACCCTTATTGCCAAACTCTCTACTGCCTACAATAGTGCCTGTCGCTTTGCCTTACTGGCTCCATTTTCCACCCATCACTGTGTCCTTTACCAGACACTCAGTTGGCACCCAATACAAGGTCATTTTGACCTCACCCTTTGCTGCATGGTCGATAGTGTCATAAGTACTGGCCAGGAATCACCCCTTGCAGCCCTCCTCAAAGTCTGAACACTACACCATTGTCTCCACTCTAACAACATCCCCCCTCAAAAAGTTCCCAGGGTATCCACCAACATGGGCAGCAGAGCCTTGTCAGCATCAGCCTCCTCACTGTGGAATAGATTGCCTGCTAAGCGCAGCTCCTTGGACACCCAATACCTGTTGAAATCCTGTCTCAGAAACTGGCTCCTAGCTGAATCCCCCTGCCACTGCTTTAATGGGTAGTTCCCCCGACCTCCCAAACCCTGAGTCTATCCATGTCTACTTTCTCTCTTGTGTTATGTCCTCCATTCCCCTCCCGCTCCTACAACTACTCCTCCACCCCCTACTCCCCTGCACTTAGTGGTACCCCCCTTTTCCCTGGGATATTCTGTTGCACTTTATCTTGTCTAGTCCAGTTAATATTATTTGAATGTGATTGCTATTTCTGGTTAACACCTTGCCCTGCTGTACACCAGGTTTATTGTAATTTACCACACTGTATTTTGAAAACTGTTTTATTTTCGTTAGTAACATTGTTAAAATGCACAGCTGTTCTATGTACATTGATTATAGTTTACTTATTTGCCATTGTTTTGTGGCCTGAGTCATGCCTAAAAATGGTCCCTGGAATCAGTGCACCTACCTGGTTATCAAAGTCATAAATAAATAAATAAACAAATAAATAAATTGTGTGTATGTTTTACAGTGTCCATGGCTACATGTGACTACAGTAAGGCAGAAAGGACCACTTTGCCCACCTAGTCTGCCATTTTCCTACCTACTGTAACATCGCAGACCCTATTTGATCTCCTGCTCCCCCCTTTCCTTACCACTAAGGTACCTCTATGCCTACCCCATGCCTTATTGAATCACGTTCACATTTTTGTCCCAACCACCTACGCTGGAAGGATATTCCAGGCATCCACCAGCATCGTGGATTTCTATCTACAGCAACAACCAGTGTACAGTATGTTTTTTGTCTTACCTGATGATGGCTGTCTGTGTTTGCTTGTGTGGTCTTGTCCTTTGCAAGTTAGAGTTTGAAACCCTAATGTTGAATTTCCCAGCTTTGAGTGCTTTAATACCAACCCTAAGGGATGCATTAACGTAGTTTTTTTCCTATATATGTGTGTGTGTATATGTATGTATGTATGTATGTATCTATCTATCTATCTATCTATCTATCTATCTATCTATCTATCTAGGGTGTCCATGATGGGGGCACTTTGGGAAGGGCACTGACAATAACGGTGACCCACTCCCCAGCACATTGCAGTGACATGCACAGGGGATACAGCGACCGGATGGGGGGTGGGTGACTATAGCGACATCCTGTCACTATAGGTACATGCATGCACGGGGGGGTGGGAGCAGGCACACACAGTGAGGGATGTGGGTGGTGGTGCTGCAGTCAGTTGCTGTGGTGACCCCGTGGCATGACAGGTGGGTTGTCAGCATCATTCGGCAGGGTACAGGGTTTAGGTCTGGGTGCTAGTGTGCTTTTGTTGTGCACAGCCCAAACCTTTTTTTTTTTTATGTTTTCACCCCCCGACGTGCAACCCCCTGGTGTTGAGACTCCTTTAGTAGGGGGTGTGGGGAAAACCCCTCACATGGGGGTGTGTGGAGGTACCACAGCCTCTCCACAGAAAACATTAAAAACTAAGTCCCCAGCACCCTTTTGATGTGCACTGGGGTGTCAGAGTGCTGAAATAAATTTTCAGCACTATTGACTTCTGCATAATGGTGATCGCCTTTAGGCTTTCTCTGTTATGACATGGAACCATATATATATATATATATCTACTGTATATACAGACATATAGTGCTGGTATGTGCAACTGTAGGTGTCTTATTGCTTATGTAGTACTGAGTGCATGCATATCTATGTTTGTAGTGCAGTATGTTATGTTGCCTTATATGAAGTGCTTTGTATATATTTTTGTGTTCTATATCTGGTGCTTGTGTGTTCATCTCAGTATGTATTGCTGTTTGTACATGTCTTTGCATGTAGTGCTATATATATGCATGTGTTTTTGAATGTTGTGCTGTATGTATGTACTGTAGTCCTCTGTTTGTGTCAGAGTATGTAGTGCTATATATGAGTGTGCCTGTGTGTCTTTATATGTACATGTGTGTGTGTTTGTGTGTATGTGTGTTTGTGTGTGTGTGTGTCCACATCTGTGTATGTACTCCTTTGTGTAAGTGTCTGGGTATATAATGCTGAATTCAGTGTGCATTTTTGTGTCTGTGCATTTTAGTATGTAGTGCTCTTTGTGCATCCCTGCATGTAGTAGTGTGTGTGTGTGTGTGCGTGCATGTGTGCGTGTGTGTGTGTCTCCGTAGTGATGTGATGTGTTTGTTCAGTTGGGTTTCAACCATCCTTTATGCACTAAGGGTATAGTTTTTTTGTGTGGGGAAGTGGATTCTTATCTATGTAATGCCTCTTATTCTCTGTTATATTACTTTGAATATATCTGTTTATTGTACTTTTATTGCATTACTATTAACAAAGAAGCCTATTGTCTGAAGCCAGTTTTTGTTTCCATATGTGTGAGATATTTCTGAGTGGCCCAATATCATGGAGGACCTATCTGGTCTCTTGCAAACAGCTATCACCATATTGGGGCTGGGTTCTGATTCCAGCTCAGCCAAGTGGCAGCGACTACATTTGTGATGCTACCCTCATCTGTGCCACCCCAAGCTGACTTGGAATGAATCTTAGGGGACAATACCAAAGACAATGTTAGCTCACTGGGAGAGCCAGTAAGCCATCTTAAATAAGACAGCTTGGACATCACATAATGTGATGGACAGAACTCACCATGCAAGCCCACCCACACTACTGCGATCATTTCAGCATCTTTATGCAGAATTTCACTTATGGGATTCCACAAACAGAAATCCATCTAATTACATTGCAGATGCAAATTAAAAACCATGTTTGGGAGAATTTTGCAGAGCCACGGCTTTATATCAGTTCCACTGTGGGGATTCTGTTGAATAAAATTTGCTAATTTTGTCCAACACTAAGAAGGTCTCTACAAAAAATATTATTTTGAATCTCATCTAGACTGTTCTGGACAAGTAATTGTTTATTTTATAACTGTATCATATCTTAACAGTTTTGTATGAAATGCAAGAAACTCAAATTAAAACACGTATAAGAAAAAACACACATTTTATAGCTCACATTTTATACTGCAAGTAGAAATATCCTACTAAACTAACCCTGCATTGACTTTTTCCAAGACAGATAAAAGGGTTTTCTGAACCCTGACAGCAAATGACAGTTTCTATCATGTTATAACCAAGAGCCTACCATGGCAATTTATTTGTTATATGTAATAACAGAGTAGCTGGAGGATCAGACACCTGAAAGTAAGAGGCACATTAAAGTGTAAAGGTTGTTTTACTGAGATGCTTCTGGCAGCAATAATCAAAACAAGAAAAGCAGCTGAAACATATTTTCATCTGCCCAATCCTTATTTTGCAACATGATTTTTTTCAAGGCTAACAGATACAGCTTCATAGGACATCATTTGACAAGAACTATTTTTTTTTATTTATCAATTTTGGCTAAGTAGAACAATTTCTTTTGCTAATGTTCTTTATTGGAATGTCTCATCATGTACAGTATTTTATATTTACAGATTTTAAATAAATTTCTTTCATGATGATTTATGAAGATTTGTTAACCACATTTTTTCTATTTCAAATGTATGTCTCCTCCAGATCTACATGTCACCTTAAAATATTTCTGTATTTTTTTTCTTTAAGATTCAAAACAAATAGAATCAGGGAAACATTAATGCTAACCATTATAACCATTTATTTTCAAATGCCTCTGTCTGTCCTATCATAGTGTCTGTTTTTTTCTCCATCTGAAAAGTCTCAATCATGGTACCTCACCTTTCTTACTTGTTGGATGGATTTTTTGTGTGCCAGTTCCTTATGTAATGTGTTGTTGCTCTATTGGCCAGAGTAGAAAAAAAAATATATATATGAACTTTAGACTGTTTACCTATTTCAAATGGTCACGGGTATGAGGGACAATGAGCTGCAAGGAGAGGCTGGTGGCCCATAAGCTGTTTGCCTTAGTGAAAAGGAGGCTGAGAGGGGAATATTATCTCAGTCTTCAATATAATGAAGGGTATTGCAAGTTTAAACACCCTGAATCTCAGAGGTGTTAAATTCAGGGGTAAGATTTTGAGGTAATTCTTTTACATAAGGTTGCTTTGCTATGTTTGCTTGCCAAAGGCATAGAGAACAAATTGCTTTTCATCTGAGCGAGGGCTTTTGGGGCTTGGTCCTCCACCTATCACAGGTTCAGAATCAACAATAGCCACCCTAATTGTGCTCACTCTCCACCTAATTTCTGTTTTCACTTTGAAGTTGTTAGCTAGCCAGGGGTCTGAAAATGCATGGTGGAAGCTGACTTTTTATGTGCTCCTTTTATTACGGCTGCATTGGGCATAGCCTGGCAGATGTCTTGCTATTTCAGTAGAGAAAGGGAGCAATCCAGTTTCTCTATGGACTAAATAATATTGAAGGTTTTGTGTTATCAGTATGCTAATTAATTGTAGCAGTCTGCTGAGGAGAGTTTCAAAGCACTATTGTGTGTGCTAAACTTCAGTTTGGGTAGAATTATCTTTGAAGAAAGTTTGATAGCTCATAAACATGTCAAGTGACTCAGGTTTTTCCAGGCATAAACGATAATTGAGATTGAGGAAGTATGTTTCAGATTTCCAGAGCTATGTTGAAAGGCCTCAGACAGGCCAGACAAAAACTGAAGCATAAATGAGAAATTGGATCAGAGGCCTATTGTACTTTCAGAGTGCATAGTTTTATTTTTCATCAGTCAATATTCTTTATTCCAAACTTTGCAACATTTCAAGATCATAAAGACTTCTTCATCAGGGAATTGTCTGAAATTCACATACTGTAATAATCATAAAATTGGTATGCAATGTTTCACTGCTAACATACCTCACAAAATAATTAACATAATAATTTTTTTATTCTTTTGGTAACTGGGTAAGGCCCATAGGCACAAGTGCCTGTTTTCAAGGGCAACCTGGGAGCACTAGAGTGGTTAAGTGACTTGCTCATAGTCACACAGTATGCAAGTGGAGGTTGTGGGAATCAAATCCAGATCCACTAGATGTACCAGGCTAATTCATAGCTCATTAACCTCTAGGCTATACTGCCAGTCTCAGTTGTAATATGGAGTGGAATAGTCTCTACATTACTTTAATAGCTCCACAATGTGCAGTGTGCACTTCCTTATCTGCTTTCTTTAAACATTTTTGTAAAGCTGTGTGTGCATAAACATATATCAAATTATGCAGCTAAATATCAGTATGGACACTGCAAAATCACTAAAACACGTTATTAACATTTGTTAATGGCCACACAGTTGTCTACAGAATTATTTCATTTTTAAATGCTGTATCAAAACCTTCACCAGACACAAATACAAATAATTACCAGCCCCAGGTTTGTTAGGAAGTCATTGTGTTACTATGCTATATGCTATCTCAAAAGAAAAACATGTAGTTCATCTTACCACTCTTTCAACATGAAAAAAATGTATTAAATACAGACAGTTTACCTAATTCACTTCACTCCTTCTTAAATTCTGTACCCATTTTAGCCCCTACCACCCCCTCTGATAGGCTATTCTAGGCGTCCACCACCCTGTACATGAAAAAATATTTTTTCACATTTCCCCTGAGTATTCCCCCCTCTAACTTCATTTTGTGCCCCACTGACTTTGAGCATCTCTTACTTTGGAAGATGTTTCCTTCCTATACTCTGTTTATGCCAGTGATGTATTTGTATGTCTCAGTCATATACCCCCCTTCTTCCTGGGAATACATATTTGACTCCTTTAGTCTTTCCTCATAGTTCTTATCCCACAGGCCTTACACCATTTTAGTTGCCCTCCACTGCATTGCCTCAACCCTGTATATGTTCTTTCTCAGATGGGGCCTCCAGAACTGGATGCAGTATTCCAGATTCGGTCTCTCACAAGTGGCTTATGCAGGGCAAGATGACCTCCCTCATTATACTCCTGATAACCCTCCTTATACATCCAAGCATCTGGCTAGCCTTTTCAACTGCCTTACCACACTGCCTAGTTTCTCTTAGATCCTCCAAGATAATAACTCCCAGGTCCCTTTTCTGCTTTGTGACTGACAATGCCTCCCAACTTAGTTTGCACTTTGCTCCTGGGTTCTTGTGCCCTATGTGCATGATCCTTCACTTCTTTGCATTGAATCACAGCTTGCATTCTTCAGATCATTTCTCCAGTTTTTTAAGTCTTCCCTCATTTTTTCACTACCCACTGGCATGCCCACCCTATTACATACCTTTCTATTGTCTGCAAAGAGGAATACTTTCACTTCCAGTCCCTCTTTAATGTCCCTAATAAAGACATTGAAGAGGACCAGCCCCAACGCCAACCCCTGTGGCACCCTGCTTGTCACCTCTCCAGCGTACTCCTTGTATACCACAACCCTCTGACTCCAGCCATTCAGCCAGTTCTCCATCCACAGAACTATTTTAGGATGCATCCCTAGGTAGTGCAGTTTGTTAATCAGCCTTCTATGGGGGACAGTGCCAAAGGCCTTTCTGAAGTCCAGATAGGCCACGTCCACCTCACCTCCCTGGTCCACTACCTTAGTTACCCAGTCATGCCATATATTAGTACAATGAGTTAGTACAAAATACAGTGCTTATCCTAAATATAATAAAAGTTAAGGTTAGATGTATAAGTAAATAAATGTGATATAAAGCAGTGTATGTTTGTTAGTGTGTGCGTGTGTGTGTGTGTGTGTGTGTGTGTGTGTGTGTGTGTGACACTCTTCTCCCTTTTCATTAATGAACTGCTGTCCATCACCACCCATGGGCATACCACCCTGTATGCGGATGACCTTGTCATATTGGCCAGTGCCTGTGACATTGCCACCATAAATTCCCAATTAAATTCTGACTTCAAGCTCATCCAATCCTGGCTGGTGGAACACAAGCTTACCACCAATCTCAAGAAAACCCAAGCCATGCTTTTTGGTTCCCTGAACAAAACAAAATCCTGCCCCGCTCCCTTACAAATCTACAGGGCTGATGGCTCTCCCCTGCAGACAGTGGCTGCTGTCAAGTACCTGGGCGTCACTCTGGACCTGCAGCTGTATCTTACCCTATGCATCCGGAACGTCTGCAAGGCAATGAACGGTAAGCTTGGTCTCGCCTACAGATCCAAAAACTGCTTGACTCTGGCTGCTCATGTGGCCCTAGCCAGGTGGTCCTCCTTCCTACACTCTGCTATGGGCCAGTAACCTTTGCCCTAGTGCCTAAATCCAGCCTTTTGAAATGGGACATGACCTACAACAACATCTGCTGCTTTGCGCTTTCTGCCCCTCCCCTCACGCACCACTGTGACCTCTACACATGCCTAGAGTGGCTCCCTCCTGAGAAGCACTGCACCTTCGTACTTGGGAACTTCATCGACAGCATTGTCAGATCGGCCACCACTGCTGCCCTCACCCTTCCCCTCAACCCTGACACCCCATCCTGCCATCTTAGGTTGAGGGCGATGCTGGATTGCCCAGTTCCTAGAACCCACACCCTTGGAGGCAATTGGGCCTTTGCCTCCTACACCCCAAAAATATGGAACTCACTCCCTGTCCTCACTCGGTCCTCCTCCTCCCATCCTGGCTTTAAAGCCTTTCTTTGGAACTTCCTGAAGGGATCCACCACATGTCCCCATACCTCATAGCGCACTAGCACCTGGTATGCTGGGGGGTCTCTGTGCCCACGGCGTCCACTGCACTTACCCGCCTGTCAACTGGTCGAGTAACTATTTAATGACAACCTTGCACCAGGCTTACTCCCTGTCCTCCTTCCCAAAGAGTTCACCTGGCCCTCTGTACCCTTCCACCCTGTTGTTCTTTCCCAAGTGTAACCCCCTCAGTCACCTCACCTTTTTTGATGGCACTTACTTCTGTTTGCATTTGACCAAACCTGTTTTGTATATTTTGCTGTTCTCTGCCGAAATCACCAAGTATGTAACACACTGTATTTATCATGTGCTAAATCATCTCTAATGCTGTTAGCTACCTATTCAATCCCTGTTAAGCTTGTCTGTGTATGTCAAATTTTGTTAGTGCCTATTATCTCACTGTATGTTACCTTGGCTTCCTCACTGTTCTTGTATGCATCTACCTTGCAACCCTCCCGGGTCGCACCTGAAAATAGGCACTTGGCTGTCTAGTGTGCCTTACCCACGAAACAAAAGCAAATAAATAAATAAATGGCCTGTCTGTGTAGACAGTGCACTGCTATGTTATACTGTATATATATATATATATATATATATATATATATATATATATATAGCATATATGTGTATATGTATTAGTGTGTGTGTGTGTGTGTGTGTGTGTGTGTGTGTGTGTGTGTGTATCTATCACAACAATTAGAAAGTACTGTTAGGTGGCTCAGAGGTTAGTGCAAAAAATATAGAATAGTCTATGGGTGTCCATTCACAACAAGGATATGTGCCATTGAGGGGATATGATGACATGATATAGACCTCAAGAGCAAAGCTCAAAAGGTCAGTATGACGGCATCATATCCCTGAGATGGCAACATAGCCTTGTTGTGTATAGAGAACCATACACTGTTTTATATAGTATATGGTTCCCCAAAGTATACCAAATGTATAATTTCACAAGGTTTCATAGCAGTTGCTCCTTCATACCTTGTGTTCATGCTACCGCTCCTCAGTGCAGTATTGCTCTACTTCCAAATCTGGTCCTCGATTTACAGATGCCAGTGATTGAAAAAGTTTGGACACACAGAACTGACTCAGTCCATGTACAAACTATCTTAGGTGACCACTCGGCAGTCCGCTTATCAACCGGCACCACTATTTTAATCTGTGTCTTTTGTTTTTTTTTAACTGATATGTTCCCACCAATCAAGTGGCAGTTCAAGGCTAACAAGTTACTGTACTATCAAGGTGATGTCAGAACAATAGTACAACAACTTTTTAGACCTTTGAACTGTCCCACAACAAGATTTGGAAAAACCACCATGTTCCATACACAATAAGCCCTAGCCATATACTATATTGCTATTCTACATTCTCCTGCTATCTAGATCATTTTCAGCCTTATGTAAATCATTGCTGATTTAAATGATGTGTCTAATGACAGCCCCCCACCCTCCAATGCCCCTCAGAGCCTGAATAGGAGAAAACAGTCCCTTGATGTCTTTTTTAATCTGTAAAAATGCATGTTGACAATGCACTGCTATGTTACACTGGAATATATATATATATATGCATATATATGTATATGTATTAGTCAGTGTGTGTATCACAACAATTAGAAGGTGCAGTTAGATGGCTCAGTGGTTAGTGCAGAAATTGCTAGTTTACACATTTATCACTGCTCACAGTACCATTATTTTGCAGCCATATTGGCTCTTGCTAGAGTTTGCATTCCTACTTAGGACAATTCTTGTGCTTTTCTACCACTCATGTGGTGCTATTGAGCAGTTTGTTTTACTGCCTCATGGGAATTTAGAGAGGATTCACTTGCAGCTTAGTGGCCCTCTCCCTCCATCTCAGCGGTGCCATCAGGTTACTGCATGCTGCTCAGCATCGCTTTGCAGCACAGTCTGATCATCACTTGTACTACCGGTTACACACTGAAGCTACCTAGCCAGTTTCATTTTCTTTCTTTAGCATGTTTGATTCCACATTGCCAGCTGTGCTGGTTCACATTTACAGTCAGTTCTGACACAGTGGTGACCAGTCCCTAGAGTTGCATAACATTAACACACAACAAGCCAATTCTGACACTGGGATGCCTAATCCTCAGTGTTGCTTGATGATCCCCTCTAGACAATTCCAACAGTATGGTGCTCTTCTCCTGGGTTTTTCCAAACACTCACAGCTACAGTCTGAACAGTCATTAATCACTCTCAAAGTACCTAAGGTAAAATCTTGCTTCAGCAGACCAGCAATAAGCTTTGTACTGCCTACCCTATGGAACAATCTACAAAGAACCCTTAAATTGAGCACATTTGTCTCACTACCCACTTTCAAGGCACTATATTTCCGCACAATCAAAGATGCGTGCAACTGTTTTTCATCACCTGGACCTGCTCTTATGCCTGCATTGGATCACTTCCCATCTCGGACCCACCTGTAAGTTACTATCACACTGTCTTGACTCCCTTTGGCTACAGGTGTCCTTCCCTTACTCTACTGACATGTCATCATATCCCCTTCCCCAGTCTCCCTTCTTAGGGTTGGAGCCCCCAACCCCAGTTGAGACAACTCTCCAGCCTCTTCCCCCTCCATCTCACATACCCAGCACTCTACTTTTCCCTTACTACACGCTAGCACTACTTTTTTCCCCCACCCTGTTCCTTTATTCACTACCCCCTTTGCCCTCCCTCTCTCTCTCTCTCTCCTCTCCTTAATCTACCCTGCCACCCAGGCACTTCCCTCCCCTTTATTATTATATCATTTCTTTTCAACCCCACTGCCTCATCCCTGAAGCTAGCGCCTGTATGTACATGTGTATTGTACCTTGTACCTTGCATGTGCTATGCCATGACTATATGAACTGATGTAATGCACTATCATATATATGCCTTGTATTATCTGGTGTACCTTTCTCCTGAATGTATTATTATTGGGTGGTTTTGTTCAAATTGTGAATGTAAAATCATTAGGTGGTCTGTTCAATTGGTGAATATGTTCCAACCAGATCCATATTGCAAATGAGCATTGCTCAATGATGACCATCTGGGTAAATAAAGATTTTGATTGATTGATTGATGTTGACAAAGGAGTGCTCATTTCCTGGTGTTGGTCCTTCTTCCTCAAACAATATCAACCCTGTTAAAAACCAAAACCATCCATCATTGTTTGTTTCTTTTTTACCTGAAATAAAGAAAACCATCCACCAGTGTCTTGCAGCCCCTAACCACCATCCACCCACCTCAACCAATTCTGAGTATCCACAAACACATCCCTCACTTACCTCCATAGGGTCCATGATGAACTCCTCTAACTTGACCACCAGTTGATTCACTATCATGTGTGATTGTGAACTGAAAACAAAGTATGTCTAGTTAGTGTTTTTTTCCACATTTTAAACTTGTACTTTAACTTCGTCATGTTGTGAAGAAGTTTAATTCAAACGTTCAACATTTTTTATCCCATCTCATAAACAAGACAGGTGTAATTTTTCAAATCACCCCAAAACATGTTTTCGCAGTCATTCCACAAAATCACCTTTCAGAGAGGATTTTTTTTAAATGATGCATGTCTTGTTCATAAGGTGGGGTAATAAAAAGACCATGTTGAAAATCTAGGGTCAAAATCTAAACATAACAATGGACCTTTGAAAAGAATTTGAAACTTGAAAATATTTATTCAAAACATTGGTATTTTTTTTAGATTTAATCCCACATTTTTAAATGTTGTCCATTTTTTATCCCACCCACCAACATGACAACTGCCATTTTTCAGATTTCCCTGAAATGTGTTTTCACAGTAATTAGACAAAATCATGTTTGGCAGTATTTGATAAATGACACCTGCCATGTTCATAACATGGAACAAATAAGATTATGCTGAAATCTGTGGACAAAATTTCCAAAAACAACAAAGTTATGAGTGCACTTAGAAACATTTCAATGTGTATTCAAAACTATTATTTTTTTTTAATTTTGACTGAAAATTGTTAGCATAGTATTTTTACATCACATCATTAACATGACGGTTGTCATTATACAGATACTACAAAATGTGTTTTCACAATTGCTCTGCAAAATCACATTGTGGCTGGGATTTGATAAATGACACCTGTCATGTTCATATGATGGCTTAATAAAAATACTATGCTGATGATTCAGTATCATAATCTAAAACAAGCAAACATAGCTGGGATTGATCAGTGCTTGTTTATTTAGTTTCTATGCACCCAGTGGGTACTCTAGACAAGTAAATGTCTTTTTTGCGGTATGACTCGAGAGACAGCATAAAAAAGCAGCATAACAACATTAGAAAATTTATGAGGAAAAGTAAGGCAGGGTAAAGTGAAGTTACAGAAAAACAAAGATACAGAGAAAGCAACCAGTAATAGTTTGACGTGCATTAAACTGTAAATGCAACATATCACATTGAATTAGTTTTAGAGGACAATTAAACCAATGGAACAGCCTATCAGTGTATAGAGTGGTTATGAAATCAGCACAATTGTTCATGTTAATCCTGAGAAGAATTATGGAATTCTGTATACTTTTAAAAGGGAATCATATGGTACCATGGTTTATAGAGTTGGTACAGCATCCTTATATGACAGAACATTGCTGCCTACCATATTAATCCCTGCTTATGACATGGTGGGGTGTTGGATGAACATAAAGTACTTTCTGTCTGTAAAGCACTATGTCACAATGATAAACTGAGGCAGTACCAGGTCAATACATGTAAGACAGTGTGGTATTAACCACACTGTACATACAGTGTTTGAAATCACAGTGACAGGGGTAGAATAGTGATAGGGATTTACTGCTACCCTTGTTGCTGCACAGTGATGGAAGGAGGGGAAGAGTTGCCATGTGCTGGATGCCTGGTCAAGCCTCTCCTGTGGTAGAGTGGATAGGGCACCAGCACATGGCACAGTTGGGAGATCTGGGACTGTGGTTCAGTTCCACCCCCCACCCCCAGTCTCCCCTGCTGCAACTTTTGCTGGTATTTTTTTTTTTAAATAAATAAAACTCCCCCCTCCCAAGTTTCTCCCCCATCCCAGAAGTCTGCCCCCTTGGAGTTTGTTATTTAAGTTCTGGGGGGTGTGGAGTGAAAAGCCTACAATGTGGGGGGGTGTGGGGGCAAAGCCCCCAACAAAAAAACATACAGACCTTTGTTTGCAATGAGCGTGGTGTGTGGAACAGGTCGGTGTTTTGCCCAACTCTTTTTTTGTGCTGCAGTGCTTCACTGTGGTATTTTTAGCCGCACAGTTTTGGAATACAGTGGTATGACCCTATGCCCATTGAGAAAAGGTTCACAGCCAGGAAAGGGTCTCTGATGTATTGTCTTTTGTTAATACTAAACCACACATATTTTTGCCATCAGCTCCCACCTATGTCTTCGCAGCTCATGACATGACCAAATAAGTGTGCATGGCCAGTTTTCACAAAAAGAATCTCTCTAACATTTCACTAGTTGAAAAATGTCAAAATAAGCTAAAGTTTAAAAAATGTAGTGATGTTTCTAGCAGATGACCTCTAGAATCCTAAATCAAAGACACAGCTATGACAATTTGTATAAAATGGTCAAAAGTCTGTATCTGTTTCCATTCTTTACCATGGAGAAATGTATTGAAGTAGTTTTTGCCATTTCAGTAGTATACTGATTCCATCATGTTTGGATACTTTCCAGAATATGAATGTGTACACAGAACAAATGACTTGGGTTTCCCTTTAAAAATTTATGTAACTAAAATTACAAAACAAAAAAAAAAACTACAACAACTACAAACAGTTACATTCCTTTTATTCTGGTTGCTGATGTTTTAATAGTCTTGGGTTTGGAATATAAGGAAATGTGCATAACATAAGGGGGCATGGCATGAGACTGCTTAGGAGAAGATATAGAACCAACAACAGAGGATCATATTTCACTCAAAGAGTGTTGAAATAATGAAATGCATTGTCTGATATGGTTGTTCAAGCTACAAAATATTGGATAAATGTTACTGGATAAACATATGTTGAAGGAGACAAAATAGTTCACTGAGTAGTGGGAGAATAGGTGAGAAGGGCCAGTAGTGCTAGTCCTGTTCCTTTCTACCTTAGCAACCTTAGTAGTCTGTTATCTAACAATATCTATGCTTAACAGTCCTGTCAAAAAGTATTTTTTTTGGCACATTTGTTTTCTGCATTCCAGCCTCTAAAAGCAGAAAAAAGTATACAAGTCATTGCCTTTCTTACTTTTGGAAAAAATATGTCTGTTCTTTTGAGGCCAACATTTGTTCTTGATTCTGAAACTAGAGGTTGGAGTGAAGAGGACAGATTTTCATAAGAGTTGGATGTGGTTGAACATGCATGCAGAACCTACATCCATCAAATTGCATCCAAGCATCACTGTCTTTTCCAAAATATATTTCTTTATTGTATGAAGGGTTGTGTTACCTGATGCCCAGGCTTTTATTAATGTCAATACAAATGTAATTTGGGGAGTCTGCCTCTGTGACTTACATCAGGAACTATATTTTTCAACTGTAAGGGAGAAGAGATGCATAAATGTGTATAACATATAATTAATTTTATTAATACTTATTAAGCCACCTATGTAACAAATCAACATTTTGTGGCCCCAATGTCACTCTTCAGGGCCTGTGGTGGTTCTGGCAAATATACTAAATTAAACTAAATTAAATTAGATTCTAAAGGGTATGTTTAAACTTAATGAACATACAGTATAATCCTATCTGGTCATATTCTCTAATTTACCCATAACATATAGATATAATGGGTTTAGTGTACACGATTAAGTAATATTATAAAGATATCACAATAATCATAATATGCCATCACTTCCATAGGACTAAAGAACATATTTGTAAATTGTTATGACCGTACACCAACATAACACAGTGTTTAAATATATGACAACCAATTGCTTATAATTCGTGCTTCTATGACAATTGCTTATAGATTGAATGTATCTATAATTAGTTTATAGCATCTATAGGGCTAATAATAGCAATGTAAGTTCATCAAATAAACTTATTTTTGAATTGAAAGATAATCTTTATACTATCCATATGTGGGCTTAATGACCTTTGTTACTAAGTGTTTAGAAATAATCTCCTTATACCCATTTCAAAACAAGTGCCACCATATTCATGTGACAAAAAGTCAGTTTGTGCCACAAACTGATACAAATGTACATTGTTTGATTTGCATTCTGTATTTCACTAACTGTAATGCATAGCTCTGTATGTCTGCTGAATTTGCATTTCTGTACATTTTAGCCAATGCTCCCTTTTCTGCAGTTTATACATACAAATTAGCTCTGGATCAGTGTGCTTTTCCTGACACAAATTTTAAAATAAAGAATGTCTTCTAATCCTCTTCACAGTGACCACACTCTGCTTGTCATGTTTCAAGCTCATGTCTATTACTGTATGACCCCCAGGTCCTTGTCCTCCTATTCTGCAGCAAAGGCAGTGTCCTACAATGTGCGGATTCTGCATCTGATTTTCCTTTCCTTGTGTAGCACTTTTCATTTGGCTTCATTGAATCTGGGACTCCAGGTGTGTGTCCAATTCCACAGCTTGTTGATTTCCTCCTGAACTTCATAATAATCCTCAAAGAAGACCACCACCTTATTCTTCTTAGAAACATAGAAACATAGAAGTTGACGGCAGATAAGGACCACAAGGCCCATCCAGTCTGCCCATTTCTTTTTCTACCTTATAAATGTGCCATCGGCCTTTGCTCTGACAGTGACCTATCTATTCATAGTCATTTGTATTGCTCCCTTATGCCTATCCCATGCCTGTTTGAAGCCCTGCACTGTATTCATAGCCACCACTTCTTGTGGTAAGCCATTCCATGCATCTACCACCCTTTCTGTGAAAAAAATTTCCTCACATTCCCCTTAATCGGCCTCCCTCTAATCTCATGCTGTGTCCTCTTGTCCTGCTATTTTCTTATATTTAAACATGTTAGACTCTTTCACCTTGTTTATGCACTTAAGGTGTTTAAATGTCTTGATCATATCACCTCTCTCCCTCCTTTGCTCAAGGGTATACATATTGAGCTCCGTTAATCTGTCCTCATATGTCTTCTGATGCAGTCCCTGCACCATTTGGTTGCCCTTCTCTGGACTGCCTCAATTTGATTAATGTCCTTGTGAAGGTGTGGCCTCCAATACTGCACACAGTACTCCAGATGGGGCCTAACCAATGTCTTGTACAGAGGGATTATTACCTCCCTCTTACGACTTGTGATACCCCTACTAATACACCCTAACACCCCCCTAGCCTTACCTACTGCTTTAGAAGTCTGCTTGGATGATTTTAGGTCATCAGTGATGATGATGCCCAAGTCTCTTTCTTCCTTTGTGACTGCTAGCAACTCCCCTCCCAGCCTATAAGTGGCTTCAGGGTTTCTCTTCCCTATGTGCATGATTATGCACTTTTGCATTAAATCCCAGTTGCCACTCTTCTGACCATTTTGCTAGTTTATCCAGATCTCTTCTCATTCTGCCCACCCCATCTGGATCATCTACTCTGTTGCAGATCTTGGTGTCATCTGCAAACAGACAAGCCTTACCCTCTAGTCCATCTGCGAGGTCACTAATGAAGATGTTGAATAGGACTGGCCCCAGGACTGATCCCTAAGGTACCCACTTGTGACTTGCATCTCTTCTGACTGTATACCATTTACCACCACTCTCTGTTTTCTGCCAGTCAACCAGTTTGCCACCAGTTGACCAACTTCTGACCACCGAGCCTACCTAGCTTATTTATCAATCTTCTATGTGGAACAGTGTCAAAGCTTTGCTGAAGTCAGGTAGGTGACATCAACTGCTCCCCTTGGTCCACCACTCTGGTTACCCAGTCAAAGAAATCTATGAGATTAGTTTGACAGGACCTTCCTTTGTAAACCCATGCTGTCTTGGATCCTGTGCCCCTATGGATTCCAGGTGTTGCACTATCCTTTCCTTAAGGGTGCCTCCATAATCTTGCCCACTACTGAGGTAAGACTGACTGGTCTGTAGTTCCCGCCTCCTCCCTGCTACCACTCTTGTGGAGCGGGATCACATGAGCCCTTCTCCAGTCTTCTGGGACCTCTCCTGTGCTCAGAGACTCACTAAACAATTCTGCTAATGGCTCTGCTAGTTCCTCCTTTAGCTCCTTAAGTACCCTGGGATGTATGCCATCAGGTCCCATTGCCTTATCCACCTGAGCTTAGCTGCTTGTAGGACCCTTTCTTTTGTGAAGGGAGTAGTGCTCACCTCCCTCCCCTGTGTCCATGATGCTGAGCTGTGGGCCCTGCCTACCTTCTCTTCAGTAAATACTGAGCAAAGTATCTATTTAGGATAGATGCCTTTACAGGGTCCTCCTCCTCACATGCTCCCTTTTCTCCATTAAGCTTAGCAATACCCCCTCTGGACTTGCTCCTTTCACTAATGTATCTATAGAAAGTCTTGTCACCTTCTTTTACTGTTCGTGCTAGTGTTTCCTCAGTTTGGGACTTTGCCTGCCTTACTGCCTTCCCTGCTTCCCTTAGGGCAGTTTGGTATGCCTCCCTATCTTCATCCGCTGTGTTCCCTTATATTTCCTGAAGGCCAGCCTTTTGGCTCTGACCTTTTCTGCTACTGTATTTGAGAACCAAAGTGGTTTCCTTCTTCTTTCGCACTTCCTTTTCTGTCTAACACAATGGGATGTTGCTTCAAGTATTGTATCCTTAATGCTTGCCCACTTTGCCTGTACCTCCTCACCTGTGTTTCTTTTTGCCAGGGCTAGCTTAACTCTGTTGGCCATCTTATCAAAGTCAGCTCCTCTGAAGTCCCATATTTTTGTGTTGGAATGGGATGATTTAGATGTAGTAGCCAAATTGAACCATACCATGAGATGGTTACTGGCCCCCAGGTGACCTTCTACCTGGAGATCTGTGATCCCTTCTATGTTAGTCAGTACTAGATCTAGGATAGCCCTGTCTCTTGTGGGTTGCTGTACCAGTTGTTTGAGGCCCTCCTGCAGGAATCCACTATGAGTCTAGTTCTGGCAGATGTTCCTGCTGGTATTGACCAATCTGTATCTGGCATGTTGAAGTCTCCCATTATTAGAACCTCCCCTTTAGCTGTCATGTTTTGTATATCTTCTAACAGTAATGTGTCTATGTCCTCCCTCTGGTCTGGGGGCCTGTAGACAGCCCCAGTTCTTATAGCTGTCCCATTTCCTGTTTCCAGGGTGATCCACAGTTCTTCTGGCTCCTTATGTGTATTCTGAATTTCTGTAGCTTTGATATTTTCATTAACATACAGGGCCACTCCTCCCCCCCCTTATTGCACCTCGGTCTCTTCTGAACAATACAAAGCCAGGTACTGAAGTCTCCCAAGTGTGGTTACTGGTAAACCATGTCTCACTAATTGCTACTATGTCCAGTTTAGCCTCTGACATTATTGCCTGCAGGTCTGGGATCTTATTTCCCAGGCTGTGAGCATTGTGTACATGATTTTCCATTGGCCAGATTTTGGTGTGTTAGTTGTTGGGTGAAGTTTGGCATTATCCTGTGCATCGTGTGGGAGACAAACCTTTTTCTTACCTGGTGATGCAAATGAACGGCAAACACGCTGAATTCCTGTTTGACCACTAGCTGAGGGGAGGGTGTTCTTCCATTCGACGTATGGTGCTGCACCCTCTCCCCATTTGCTAGTTTAAATATTCTGCAAAGACGTCAAACTTCTGCCCCAATGCACTGACTCCTCTTTAGTCAGATGCAGTCCATCAAATTTAAGAACTTTCGCTCCCAGAACTGTTGCCAGTTCCCTACAAATCTGTGTCCTTTTCCTGGCACCAGTCCTTGAGCCACGTGTTTAGCTCCCTATCTCCCCTTCTCCTGACCTTCCGTCCATCTGCTCCCTTCTCCCAGACTGGCAGGATCTCAGAGAAGGAGATGCGGACGAAATAGATGATAGTTTGTCACCCAGCTTAGTCAGGTGTTCCTTGGTCTCCACAACTGACCGGCTGGCGAGATCATTAGTCCCTATGTGTACTAGGACATCAATGTTTTCTCCTGCTTTGTGAAAAATTTTAGCAATGTGGTCAGTGTCTCTCCATGCTGATGTACCTGGGAGACATCTGACCATCACCCCTGGCTGGAGATGGGTATCAACTCCCTGAATCATGGAGTCTCCTATGATCATAAGTTTTTTGGATTTCCTTTGTGCTTGTTTAGTTTTGGTTCCTGATTTGGGTATCATCAGTTAACTTAAGCAGCCTACTGCAGACCCCAGCTTCAAGATAGTTGATGAAAATATTGAATAGCTGTGCATCCAGCACTAATCCATGTGGAACACTGCTGAACATCTCACTCCACTCAGAGTGGAGCTAATTCACAACAACCTTTTGCTCCCTACTCCAAGTCAGATAGCAATCCACCTTGCATAGTCAGAGATAAGTCTAAGTACATATCTAAAATCATTGCACAATAATAAAGCAGGGTGGGCAGATTGGATGGGCCAGTGTAATTTTATGTACCACCAGTATCTGCAGTATATATCTACTGTATGTATCTAGATATATAACAGAAAATTTCATTGAAATGAATGGTGTTTTTCTGTGCGATATCTAGATATAATGGGATTCATGTCTGACTACCACTGTATTCCTCATGTGTACTGCACTGTTGTACTTTGTTCAGAAGGTTGTCATGCAGCACAATATCAAATTCAAGCTGATGTCCAGATGGACTATATATATACATATATGGCCCTGTTCACCTCCCTTGTCACCCCTTGAAGAAATTGTCAAGTTGGCTCAGCATGATCTTCCTTTCATAAAGCCATTATGTGGGGTAAGAATCTTGGCTTCAACCAAGTGCTCCCTTGTTCTGCCCTTGATATTGGGCTGGCCAGGATGGCAATCTTGTAGTAGCCAAGATCAAACTTGCCCCTTTCTGCAAATGGGTAACACACAGGCCACTTTCCAGACCTCTGGTACCACAGCTGTCTGGACAGACTCCCAAAAGTTTACTGCAAATGGCCCTGTCAATTGTTCCTTTAGCTCCACCATTATCACTGAGTATATCCTGCCCTTGGGACTAACCTGGCTTGTTTGCCAGGTGGTCAGCTACCATCATGGTTGTTTGTGACATTTGCTGGCTTCATTATCATTACTCTTGATGCCATGGGCCCATCACATGAATACCATTGATTCACTGCAGTGCTGCCCCCTAGCTGAACAATGAGGTAATGTATTTATTCAGCATCTCAATCATCATCCCAACTTTAAACAGGCTCCTCCCCTCAATATATGTTTTCAGAGGCCTAATCCCCCTTATCCACATTCTTTCTTATATTGTTGTACTGGGAAAAAAGTTTTGATATTGTCTACATATAGCAGACACTACTGCTAACCTGGCTTCAGTCTCTCCTTGTCTTTCATAATTCTATCCTTGCATTTTCTCAGTGCTGCTCTATACTCCTTTCTTGCCTGGAGTCAGCCTGTCTCATTCTAGTGGTCCTACAATTAGTGATCATAAACCTTTGTTTTATAGAGGATCACTTGTAATAGGAACTTGAATTGGAGGCCACTTTGCAATCCTTTTTACATTGTTACTTATAGGGATACAAGCCTCTGATGCTGTTTCAAGCATCATCTCCAACAGGTCCCACATGCACTTATGATTAGCAGCTTCATGCAGCTGTTCCAAACCCTTAGACACCAATTATTTTACTGTGGCAAACTCATATGTTTGAAATTATGGGTTCTAGTGAGTGAGGTCTGGCTAGTCTTCCCTATCTTCAGAAAGAAATCCATTTGATTGTGATCACAGCAACCCACTTGTTTATTGATGTTCATAATAGAGATGACCCCATACCCACTCTTTAGAAGAAGGTCAAAGTTTGCACCCAAACCTTGTCCCTGGTTGGACATACTTCTTTAGGACACAACACTTGAAGGGGCAGGAACATGGTCTCAGCCTTGCTATTAAACTTCTCAAAATAGCAGTCTATGCCTATGAGACTGTAGTCACTCAGTATCACACAGGTGCATTCTGATACCTGAGGCATTTGTGCAGAGTGCCTTCAACCACATGGATATGCAGTTCAGAAATTGTAACCCATGCTCTGAAGTGGCTTATTGTGCTTACAAAATGGGCAATTAGAAATAAAACATGCAAATTACATTTGCATTTTAAAATGTGAAGAACATTTTCTTTGTTGCAAGTTAATTTGACTTAAAATAGTCCCTTTAATAGAAAGGCTTGAGAAAAAAAATCCCTTAAAACCCATGACACTCTCTGTTTATTCTTATTAGTTAAATTCACTCTATGTACTGAATTTACTGGAACAAATGAAAGGTGAATGACTGATCTGGCATGATTTGTAAGCATAATGCTAGATAATTTTCTCAGTATCAAAATAACTGTAAGTACTTTGCAATACATAAACTCTAATGTCACACATTTTAGTGCTGTACTTAAATGTGCAACCCTAAAATGTGTAACACTTAAATTCCATTTTTGCATCTCGTATACATTTAGTCATGACTTGGCCATTTTACATTATTTTAGTTCAAAATTTTGAATATACCCTACCTCATGAATAAGGGTGGTGTGAATTTTCAAGTGCATTTAAGTGTGATACTGAACTGTGACACTCAAATTTGCAACACATAAATTTTGCTGTTTTGTATTTTAGTGTTGGACATACATAGGTGACACTAACATTTGTGACACTAAAATTAAATTTTTGTGTCTCACATACTTTTAATCATATACAGGCCATTTACAATATTTTACTCCCACATTTTAACCATACTGTTTACATGACCCTACCTCAGGAACAAAGAAAGTAGGACATTTTAAGTACAGATCAAAAGGTGATTTTTCAGTTGCTCTGCAAAACCACCTTTTAAGTGAGATTTACCACATTCTATTGACCACGTTCATGATGCAGGGTCAAAAAATGTTTCTTGTTTCATGTTTAAATGCAACTCTAAAATGCAACACAAATAGCTGCAACAATAAAATTTTCCATGCTCACCAAAACCAGAATTTTTCATCACACGAATGTGGACAGACACTTCCCTTGGTAAAGGGCCAATTGAACCCTGCACATCTGCATCTGTTCACACAGCTCCCAAAGGGACCTGCATGAATGAGGCACAATTTGAATATCTCAAAAAGAAAGGCATTCTTTGTAAAAACCTGCGTTAATGCACCAGTTATGGTTCAACTTAATGCAACAAAAGTAGGGAAATGTAGCATTAGGGTTTCCAACACTAACTCATACCCCCCACCCCAAGCACTAAAAAGACAGGACTATACCAGCAAACATAGACAGCCATCATCAGGTAAAAAACATACAACTGCTTCCAGGTGGCAGAAATACAGTAGTACTGCTGTGCTACCTTCATGGATTTGTATATGTGACACTCTGCAAGACATGCACAATCATTTTTGGCTACAGATAGTAATCCACAATGCTTATATCAAAACACTACTTATGTCTAAAGAAGCATAGGCCCCTGCAGCCAGATGCAAATCATGATACCCAAATTACAAGAGTTTGTTTGCCTGCAGAATTGTAAGCCCCTGTGGGGCCAGTCCTTCTCTAGCCACAGGTACTCATGCACACTGTAAGACATATTCATAGTTCTAGCTGTAGAACTCAGGAACCTGAGGAGCCTGAATTTCTGCAGCTACAGATGTAAGACATTCACACCAAGTTCTGCCTGCAGATGCACAGACCACATGAAATCCATGGTACCCAAATTGCAACACCACTTCTGTCTGCAAAAGTGCAGGTGCCTGAGGGGCCTGTGTTCCCTCCAGTTTGTCACACTCAGGGGAATTGTCATTCTGGTTCTTCATGTAGATGTTCTGTGGTGCTCAAGGCTGTTATGGTTGTGGTTGTTATTGCTGTTATTCCTGAACCAGGATGGTGACTCTGGTGGAAGTGACCGAGGGTTGTTTGCTATCTGTGCTCAGAAAGAACCAGGATAATGAGGACGAGTGGATCTTGGCTGAAATACTAAGTGTCAAAGAAAACAATGGAAGAAAGAGCTTCTATGTGCATTACATTGACTTCAAAAAGTGCCAGAATTAATGGGTGAATGCTGATGTATTGGATTTGAAGAAAATACAGTTTCTAAAGGAAGAAGCCAAAACACCAACCAAAAATGATTTTCCAGGCTCAAGGCCAAGCTCACTAGAGAGATAACCAAGGAAGAATCTAGATCTGTCTCTTCAACTTGTTATAGCTTCATCCAGTGATAAAATTGTTGCCATGCTAGTACAGCTTCCTTTATGCTTTCAGTTTCAGTTTCAACAGGAAGGAGTGACCGCACCAAGAAGACTGGAAACCCTTTCTTCCAGGCTTCTGAGTCATTACGTCAATGAGTTATCTTTCAGCATGCGGAAGCAAAACTCTTTGGGGGAAGTTGAATCAGAAATTAGGAGTATTGTCTGTCAGGAGTACTGTCAGAAGAGGAAGGTAGAAGCTGTTTCCTTGGTATCCCAGGGATCCCAGACAGCTCCTATTCCTTCATCAGTGGAGACCAACCAGGCATCTATGCACAGAATGGGTCTGCAAGGAGAGTTGTAGCTGCACAGCCCGGCAGGAAAAGAAAGTCCAATTGTTTGGGAACTGATGATGATTCTCAGGACAGCTCCCCAATGGCATTCCATCAGCCCCAAGAATGACTGTCAGTTAAGTGTCGGACTGGAGTCATGATGATATCATCACCCGAATGAAGAATATTGAATGCATTGAACTGGGATGGCACCATTTGAAACCCTGGTATTTTTCTCCCTACCCTCAGGTACTCACCACTTCACTGTTTTGTATCTTTGTGAGTTCTGTTTGAAATATGCCAAGTCACTCTGGTGTCTTCAGAGGCATTTGACAAAATGTAACCTTCAGCACCCTCCAGGAAATTAAAGCTATAGAAAAGTGATTATCTCCTTCTTTGAAATTGATGGCCAGAAGAACAAGAACTATTCCCCTAGAACCTGTGTCTGCTGGCAAAGTGCTTCTTGGACCACAAAACACTTTACTACAATACTGAGACTTTCCTCTTCTACGTCATGACAGAATATGACAGTAAAAGATTATACATAGTCGGCTACTTCTCTAAGGAAAAAGAATCCACAGAGGATTACAATGTTGCCTACATACTGACAGTTCCTCCATATCAGAGAAGAGGGTATGGCAAGCTGCTAACTGAGTTCTACAGTTAGAAGTGTAAGACATACACACTGACTTTTGTGTTCAGAAGCGCAGGTCCCTATGGGGCCTGCATTAGTGGTACTGCATATAGAAATCTATAATTAATGAGTTTCAATACTACTTTTGTTTGCAGAAGCACAGGCCCCTGTTGAGTCAGTACTTCTGTAGCCACAGGTGTTATATGTAGAATCTGACTTCTGTTGACAGAAGCATAAACTCCTGTGGGCCAGCACTTCTGTTGTTACATATAGAAATCAATGAAATTTGGAGCTGTCTCAGTGGCACAGAGAGCTAAGATGCTGCGTGCCTCACCTCCTGCCATGCCAGCAACCCAGGTTTGGAAACAGATGCTGGTCACTCAGGGGCTGGCCGGGTGAGGGAGGATTGAGCATCCATAGCACTGCTTTTCTCCCTTGGAATGGGGGCTACTGTGGCTCACTGTCTGACTGTCGCCAAGTAGCAGGTGGGTGGCAATACATGTGATATCCTCTGGATAGGGAAGATAACCCACTTTCAGGGTGCCTGGGGTGTCTCTGCAGAGGCAGAGCTTGCATATTCCACCTATTGCATGTCCTTTGGGCCCAGGGAGGTAACTGGTGGAAAAACACACCAGGATAGCTGACCCCCTCACAGGCACTGAACAAGCCTGTGGCTGAGAACGATGTGGGAAGGGGAGTCCTGCAGAAGATGGGTGATGGGGCCGGGTGTGGATGTATGAAGGGGACAGCGGGGCAACACAGAAGATAAACACATGATGGAAAAAAGAAATCCAGGATGCCCACACTGCAAAAGTACATCTGTCTGAAAAAAGGCATGCCCCTGTGGGGCCAGTGCTTCTGCAGCCACAGGTACTGATGCACTCTGTAAGTTATACAGACACACTTCTAGCTACAGAATCACAGTCCACAAAGGTAGCTAAAGATGTGTTACTGCACTGGTGACATCTGGTAAGTGCTGTATGTTGTTTGCTTTACTTGGTAATGGCTGTCTGTGGTTACGTTTTGTGGTCTTGCCATTTTACATTTTGGGGTGCAGAGTTAGGGCTGTAAATCCTAACACCACATTTGCCTACTTTTCTGGTGTTAAGCTGAACTCTGTCTGGTGCATTAACACAGTTGTTGTGCAATACTACATATTTATACTGATAGCTATATCTATATCTATATGTGACAGGGATTAGCCCTGCCCCTTGATGTGGACCTTATTTTCCTCTCCTTGTAGCAATAGTTCTATCTTTTGTCCTTTATTCTATCCTTTCAGCTCTAGTTCAGAGGTTGGCTACCTCTGGGCACCCCCATCCCCACCCATCTCTCTTACCTATCTTCACTGTTTTTCCATTTCCACTGAGGTAAACTGACAGGGTACAGTTACTTGGTCAGAACATTTATGTATTGATGCTTGACTTATGCTTTATATAGCACTACATTAAAGTGCTCTTTTATAAGGAACTCTGGGACGGATCTTCTGGAGTGGGCAGGTGGAAGCTCCAACCCCTTCCAGGGTTAGAGAAGGTGGTTAAACAGTCCATAAAGAGGACTGTTTTCCTCTTAAGAGGGAAAGATTGTGACAGGGATTAGCCCTGGCTCTTCATGTGGACCTTATTTTCCTCTATTTGTACAAAAACTTCTGTTGCAACAGTTCTATACTGTGTCCTTTATTTTATTCTTTCAGCTCTAGTTCAGAGGTTGACCACCTTTGGGCCCCTCCCCCCATCTCTCTCTCTTACCTATTTCCACTGTTTTTCCATTTCCACTGAGGTCCACTGACATGGTACAGTTACTTGGTAAGAACATGACCTTGCATTGTACATAATATTATGTGGCATGTAAAATAATTCATTATGTTAGGCAGTACAGCCTTGCTTGCAATATACTGTGTTTATGCCCTCAACATGGCTACATGTTCAGTATGCCTCAAGAGAAAGCCTGGGGAATATAGTTAATAGTTCTAAGCCTGAGAGTAGCTGTTTTTAATATGTACACATAGCCTAAACATTAATAGTGGCAAGTCATTTTGGTACACTTTCTGAGCAGCTTGGTATTTTCTGTTAGCCTCTTTTGCTCCTGTAAATAGGCTCTCCCTTTACACAAGCCCCATGTGAGTGTACTAGTGCTATTCAGCTGAAAAGTAAGCTGTTGAAAAGAGGCACAATGAATGTTTGCCTCACAATAGGATAATGTCAAAAGCACAACAGAAATGGCAACATGTTGTTTAAAATAAAGGTAATTTCAAAGGGGAAACTTTCAGGCTGAAGAAAAGGCTACAAAATCAACAGGGAAAACTCCTCCTGGAGTTTGTAGCTACTTCTTGTTGCTCAGCTGCTCTGTCTGACCCACTACAGGGTAGCAACATCTTCTAGTGACCACTTTTATAAGACAAATACTGTCAATCAGGATGAAGGTATAACAAAACATTTTTATTTCAGTTCTCCTTTGTTTAAAATACAAAAACATGACATTAGAGCATAGTAATAATATACATAAAGGCCCCCTAGCTTTATATAAATTAAAAGGAGCTGTTTAAAATGTTTTTTAATGTTTCTGATGATGCTGATACCACATGGCCCAGTGGGCAGGTATATAAGGAGACTACCTGCTCAGCATGCGAGGGAGTTTGGGTCAGTGCTCTTTGGCCTGAGTAGGCGAAGGACTGAGAAGATTCCTAGCACCCTTCTGGAAACTGACTACACAAGTTTGCCATGGCTGTGAGAGATTTTCTGTTACTATTTAATATAGTTATATTTTATTTGCTCACCAGTGAAGCCTTTATTTACAGTACTTTCTTTTATTTTTGTTTGTTTAAAAAATAAACATCATACCAAGCCAACAGTGCGTTAAACCTATTTATGGTTGTGAGTGTCCATCTGTTATCCCACACTCTATGATATATGGTGGCAGTGGTGGGATAACTGCTGGCTGCATCTTGCTGGGAAGGGAGACTTGGTTCTGGCCGATACTGACCAGTTTCCCATGTGGACATGCTGCGGGATGAGGTAGTGGAGTCTCCAGCAGGCATCCAGATGAGGAAGATGGAAGAAGAAGCCCCAAGCAATGCTTCAAACCAGAGGTTGGAATGGAGCAACCAAAGGAAGATACAATGGAGGAAAAAGCTGATACACCCCTCCAGAAGACTTAGGGGACTTCCTGAGATTGCTGTGCATCAAACAGATCAAGATGGAGAAAGAGAGAGATCTAGACCACTGCAGACAGGATGCCAGGCAGGCCAATACTATGCAGGTACTGCAAAATATCCAAGCAGGGACCACTGAGAGAGAGACTGGTCCCAAAGACATCAAACTATCTCAGTTGTCTAATGTAGATGATATTGAAGCATGTCTCACTACCTTTGAAAGACTAGCATGGATTTGTGGATGGCCACAAGAACAGTGGGTGGTGCGTCTTGCCCCCCAATTGACTGGTCATACCCAAATTGTCTATAGTCTGATGGACACTAAAGATGCTGAGGATTATGAAAAAGTTAAGAAAAAATCCTCAGACGATATGATATTAATCCAGAGACCTACCATCAAATATTCTGTTTTTTAAAGCTACACAAGCCAGACATACCCAGGGAGATATACGCATGTTTAAAGGACTTGTGCTATAAATGGCTGCAGCTGGACAATAAGACCATACATCAGCTACTGAACGCCATTATTAATGAACAGTTTATAAGGATCCTACCATCTGATGTACAAATCTGGGTCAAAGAACACAAGCCTGAAGGTGCGGAGAAAATTATTGCCCTTGCTGAGGACTTCCTAGTGGCCAGGCCTTCGAGATACCACCATACTCAAGAGAGGTACCCCACTACACCTGTGTTAAGAAACCCTACTTTCTCTTCTAATTTACAGACTGGGCGTAAAGGTTGGCAGGCAGAAAAGAAAGACAGAATCCCCTTGACAGAAATTATTCATCATGGCTGTCAAAAGAAGGGACATGTTGTTCGAAATTCTCCAAACATGAAGAAAGACCTTGGGAATCTGACTTAAGCAAACTGGGGATCCTTTGTAGCTACAGTATAACTGGGTGCTCATCAAATGCTAGGCCTAATCGATTCAGTCAGCTGACAGACTTTGCGTGGGCAGACTTGGTATCCAGGCCCAAGAGAGGGAAAGGAACAACTGTACTGTGACTTGGGTTTATGGGGACATACATCGTTACCCTACTACCCTGAGAGACTTGACTATCCAAGGGCATATGCATAACCTAGAAGTCAGATTAGTCCCTAACTTGCCTGTATCGGATATAATTGGACATGATTACTCTGATTTTCCTGCCCTAATTAAAAGCCAAACATTTCAACAACCACTGGTGGGTATTACAACAAGGGCCCATGCTAAGCAAGGACATTTGCAGGACATTTTTTCTTTTGATGATGACATCTTTGATAGTACTGGGAAGAACTGGAAAACTGAAAAAGAGAAAAGAAAAGATGAAAAGAACTGGCATTACAAACATGCAGATAAGACTCTTGAGATGGGAAACGTTTTGCAGAATATAGACATTAAGTTGGAACAAAAATCTGATTCTATACTAACTTCTTGTCTTTCACAGGTTGGGAAAGATAAGGGTCTGGGATATTCCAAGTATGTATTAACAGAAGGTATTTTATATACAGGGGCCCAGATATTCAAAAGGGTTGCGCCATGCACAATAAGGTTGCTCCAGTGCAAGTCCGAAAACGCGCCATTCTGCAATATTGAGCGGGAGGCAGACGCGCCCCCCAAATCACGCTGAGCAAGAGCGCAATGACAATGAATGTATGCACAACTGAATGGGGAGGAACCATGCAAAAATGGCGCAGTGCGATATTCAACAACATGCACCATGCACAATAGGGGAGCAAGTGGAAGTTGCGCGATAGCGGAAATGAGCCAACATAAAAAGGAACAAGGGAGAGGTGCAAGAACGCTACAGGAAAGACACATGAGGCTGAACTCTAGCCAGACAAACAGGGCAGGAGGGACACACAGGGCAGGACAGGGAAAGGGCACCCTGAACACACAGGCACAGGGAAGGTGTGGGAAGCCACAGCCAGTGCAGAAGGGGGAAGTGCCACACAGCACAGAGGCCACCACAGGAAGGTGTTCCCAGTGCAGGGGAAGTTGCAGCCAGGACAGCGGGGGGAACACAGAAACAGCTGCCAGAGGGGGAACACAAGCCAGGGACATGGCCAGTGCCACCATCCAGATGGAGGCAGTAATGAGGGGGGTGAGAAGACAGGCAGCAGGGGGGCGTGGCCGTGGAAGGGCCCATCGGCGGTATGCCCCCAACAGGTAGTACCGAGCCCACACCAGCTTTGAGCTGTACAGCGATACTGAGATCGTGGGCTGGTACCACCTGAATCAGGCAATTCTGAGGCAGCTCTGTGAGCTGTGCAGTGATGTGATGCAGGCACCCACACGTCAGTGGAGACTAAAGTGACAGCTTGCATGTGCTTGCTTGCCATGGGTTCCTTCCAGAGACCAACAGGGGATACCACAGGCATAACCCAGTCGGCCGCATCATGCCACCTCACCCAATCCCTCAGCGCACTGCTGCCATGTGCTGTGGAGTACATCCATTTCCTCAGCACACTGGCAGAGTGCACAGCAAACATACAGGAGTTCCACAGGGTAGCACATATGCCAGGCATGCTAGGGGCAATAGACTGCACCCATGTGGCCATCCACACACCACCTGACCCCGAGGTGCTGCATATATCAATAGGAAGGGCTATGCTAGCATCAACTGCCAGGTGGTGTGCGATCCCAAGGGGCGCATAATCAATGTCTGTGCCACGCACCCTGGGGGAGCACATGATGCCTTCATCTGGCACCAGTCAGCCCTGTGCCACAGATTCAAGATTGGGGACATACCCACTGGCCTCTTAGTGGGTGAGTATGCAAACCACATGGACAAACATAGAGCTTGGGAGGGGCATGGTCAGAGATGACATGGGTAGTGGCCTACATGGCCCAAGGCAGGGCGATGCTGATCACCAAACTAACCTCCACCCTCTACACGCAGGTGACAGTGGATACCTACTCCATCCCTGGCTGCTCACACCATACCGGCGGCCCACGACCCCATCGCAGCAACACTACAGTGAGGCACATGCCACCACACGCAATGTCATCGAGTGGGTGTTCGAGATGCTGAAGGCATGTTTCTGTTGCCTGGACACCTCCGGCAGTGCCCTACAGTACAGCCCCTCAAAGGCCTGTGGGCTATTCCTGGCCTGTTGCATCCTGCACAACATGGCCAACGACTGTGGGATAACCATACAGGTCGAAGAGGGGGACAGCGATGGGGATGACGAGGACGCTGGTGATGATGGTGATGGGCAGCCCCCCCTTGGGCGATGGGACCACTGACTGCTCCGGCTGGCACAGCTGCACTGGGACACCATCACAGAGGAGCACTTCAGCCAACCCAGGTAAGTCATGGGGTCATGTGCAACCACCAGTGGCAAAGGCAGAACCCACAAACATGCATGGACACACACCAGGGGTGATGCCATCAAGGGAAGTGGCCGAGCATGGAACCGCACACACTGCCAGGGATGAGCAAGGTCTAGCATGGCATGCGGCCACACACACACACACACACACACACACACACACACACCTCATATGACATGCGTAAAGGGTAGAAGGCACACCGACCCAGACCACCAACCCTAGCCACACACACACATGTCCACAGACCACCACGCCCACTGCCAGTCATTGTGCGTGTGTCAGACACTGGGCACCATTGCACACTGATGTACAGCGCAATGCAGGCATCATCATGCACACACAACAGTGGACAGCAGCCGGGAGGGTGTGCAGATGGAATGTGCATGTGTACGTGCAGGGCCGGGTACCCCACCTGTGCATTGCCCGCTGAACGACACAGTGCACACAGGGCAGCATCAGACAGTAGCCGTGCTATAAGACAGGTCAGTCACATGCCACAGTGCCATGGATGCATGGGTGGCCCTGCTGAGACCCTCCAGCAGTGACAGGCTGACCACTGGCCTCATGGGGTGGCACCGATGGTCCCCCAGGAGTTCCACTGCATGAACGCGACCGTGCTCACGCGGGGTCTGCTGCACACCGAATGTGCCTGCACCAGGCGTGCTCGGGATGCCCACAGCTGAACCCAGTGTCAACACGGATGGTGTCACACGACGCCGGGAACAGGGGGTGGACATTGCACTGCGTGGTGTCGGGATGCATGGGCAAATAACTGTGTGCCCATTGTGGCCATGACAGCTGTGAATGCCTGTGTCTGCCTGTCAATGGCAGCGGTCACATCCTCCCACATCTGGTCCATCCCTTCCAGGAGTAGAGCGGTGTCTCTGCTGCACCGCTCCTCTGCCTGGTGCAGAGCCGCACTCAGTGCATCCACCACCATTACAAGCCGCATCTGCTGATTGACTGATGCTTGCAGTATGCGGGTGTGCTCATCTAAGAGGTCATCTGCCTGATCGGCATGCTGTCCCTCAGGGTGTTCATGGCCCTGATGCTCATCACCCCTTGATGGTGGGCGCGGCACACCAGGGCATTGCCTGAGCATGTCCACAGGCAGTGCACTGATGCCATCCCCTGACACTGTACCCCCATGGCCATTGGCCAGCTGATGATGCTGCCCCTCCTGCTGCTGCTCTTCAGGGCTCAGTGGTGCTGCCGCAGTAGCCGCAACAGTCCCACTGTCCTGGACACACACCAGTGCTGCCCCACTGGTGCAGACAGGCACAGGCTGGGACTGTGATGACACGCTGGCCTCCGCGGCGGCACCACCCACAGCCATGGCCGCAATGTCACCTGCTGTGTGGCCATCCTGTGGCACACATATGTCAATGCCCATGACGTTAGCTCCATCATCATCGGTGATGGATCTGGCACCAGCCTGAGTGTCAGCATGCTGGCATCCATGGACGCTGGCACGCTGGGACATGGGCAGGGCCTCCTCCACACCTGCTCCACCAACATCAGTCCAGACATCCAGGCAGGCCCACTGTCACCCTGACCGCCATATTCCTGTGGAGGTGGATGGGCCCTCCTCCATCTCCATGTTACTGGCCTCAGTGGAGAAGCCCACCACCACTGACCCATGCAGATACTCAGGAGCTGTAAGGGAAAAAAAGTAGCATTACTGCATGTGACCTACCCTGTCCCCCCCCAATAGACAGACCATGCAGTGACAGGCTACCACCCGTCTGGAATCCACCACCCGGAACACCCTCAATGTTGCAACGCTGCATGCTGCCAGCAACCCGCTCTTCCTGTGGGATCAGGCATTGCACCTTTGGCTGTCCCCCAACGGTCACAGACCGGGCTATCTTGATGGCAGCCACCTTCTCTTTAATCCTCCACCTGTCCGTGCCCATCTTCTTTTTGCACTCCTGCACAGAGCGCTGGTGGCTGCCATGCAGGTTTACAGCACACGCCACCTCCTCCCATGCAGCAGCACGGGCCTGTGGTGTTTCCTGGCGTCCGCTGAGAAGTGGCTCCTGGTCAAGGTAGGCCTCAAACAGGGCATCTGTCTCAACCTTTGTAAAATATGTCCTCCTCTTCCTCCCACGACTCTGTTCCTCTTTCTCCACCACACGCTGGGTCATGATTCATCCTGTGAGAATGACAGGTGTTACCTGTGACTGTGCAGTCCCATGCATGTCCCAAACATCACAGTCCACACTCCCAAACAGCATGCAACTCACTGCAATAGACTGCAGTAACCGACTATGGCCAGTGCAGCCCAATGTTGCATTTTTATAGCACAACCCAAGCAAATGAGGTGAGGCACATCTTTAAGTGGATGCAAATGCAGTGACTGCGCCATTGAATGGCTGATTAGATGATTTGCATATGCCAGCTGAATATCACGCTGTTGCACTTTGTGCAATTGTGTTGAACGTGCTGAGCCAAGGGCGCAGTTCTATGTCAGGCCCAGTACACACCTAACTGCACATGCCCAGGTTGATGACGCAGGTGACTGCCACGCTGCTGAAGTGCTGTGCATGGGAGGCAATGCAGGGCACAGCCACCATTGTGCCAGTGGCGCTACAGCACTGTTCACCTATATGGCGCTGTGGCACTGGGGCGTTGTAGGCGCACTGGGGCAACAGCGTTCTAGGCCACTACAGGAGATGGCATACAGGCACCCAATCATGCTACATGCATTGGGTTCCAATCGCACCGTGGCTGTCTGTGCGCCAGAGACCCTTGACCCTGTGCCCGACCTTTGCCCCCTAGGTACCATGCGTCAGGCATGGGTGCACCGCTATCATGCTGTTCAGTGACAGCGCAATAGGGAATGGCAGTGCTGTACTGCACAGCATCTGCTTGTGGCAGGACCGCACTGCAGAGTGCTATTTTGCTTGCACCAGGCAGCAGAGATGGCACAGAGGCATGCTGTGGTTTGTAGCCAGATAGAGCTTGCCAACCTGGTGATGATAGTTGAGCCCAATTCTGGGGCTTTGTTTGGAGAGGCACCCCTGGACCGGGCCAGGAGTGCGGTCTGGCAGGAGGTGGCCGACGCCCTGGAGGAGGCCACTGGTATGGGGCAGACAGCGGAGCAGTGCCGCCACTGTTATGAGGACCCGAGGTGCAGGGACCCAGACCTGCTTTCCTGCCTGTAGGCATGTGCCAGGAAGGGCATGGTGCCACGGCCAGGTAGGTGCAACATCCATACACTTTTATCGTCCATACAGGTATCACGGTTGCATGTGTCTGGCACATGGGGGGGCCGTCCGTTGTTGGCTGTGGTGGTGGTATCGGGGTGTGGGGTGGATGGGTATGGCTGTGTGAGATTGCACACACATGGAGGCAGGGGGACTTTGCTACCAGATTGTACTGATGTTCCTCTCTCCATGTTTGCACCTTAGGGTCAGAAGAACGGTGGCGCAACAGGGAGAGGAGGAACCACATGGTGGAGCAGAGGGACAGGATGGGTGATGATGGTCTGCAGCACGTGGACCAGCCTGCTGATGGTGAGTGCCTTACATCCATGATTACTATTGCGTGCTGTATAACTGGGTAGGCAGTGGGGCATGGTCACCATCCATTGACACCACTGCCATGAACGCAGCTTGTTACAGTCAGCACTGTCCAGTGGCAATGCATGTCTGGGAGTGCATCAATGGTGGTCCATGTGTGCATCGGGCACATGGCTGTGGCACTGCCTTCATACCACATAGCCAAGTCACTGTACGGCCATGGTGGTGCTGTGCAGGATATGGGCGATGGGTGTGTGCAGTGGTCCACATGGCTATGGCTGCCTGGGTGGGCAGGTCTTGTGGACACGGTCACTGTGGGTGGTCAAACACCATCACAGGGGTGTGTCACATGGCTGTATGCCATGCATAATGGGTGGGCTGCAGGGGGATGGACAGTCACACCTATTGACTCTGCTCCCTCGTCCTAGGTGGCCGGCGACTCCTGCAGATACAGCAGGATATTCAAGAGCTGCTGCAGGTGGCGAGGGAGACATTGCAGCTCCTGCAGTGCATACACTGCCACGGGGTCAGGAGGAGGAGGAGGAGGAGCTCACATCGGCACCAGAAAGAGGAGAACCAGGGTGGCCATTGATGTCCCCATGCCCTGACTACCACCTTCCTCCCTTTGACCCACCCTCACACCCCTTCTTCCCTCTCCCATATGTTCACCCCTGCCCCTTACCCACCCCTACCTGTTATGTGGCCCTTCCCCCCCTTGTATATAATTGTAAATAGTTTTACTTGACATCTTTTCAATATATACAATTTGTTATAACAACTGTGGTTGTATCTGATTTGCAGTGGGCTACAGGTGCTCAGCTGCAGTGGTGTGCATGGTGTCAGGGGTGATGCATGCATGGGCGTGTGTGTGTGTGTGTGTGTGTGTGTGTGCAGAGGTGAACCACCTATGGTGTGGGCAGGGGATCAGTCACTGTCTGTGGTTTGTGTGTTGTACTCTGTGCACTGGATGCCTGTGTGCAGTGGTCCACGGGGCCTGCACTGTGTGCATGGCACCCCTGTCAGACTGTCCATGGCCTGTGCAGCTGACACCCTTGCATGTCTGTGATATGCACAGTCTGCTGGTGTGTCAGTGGTGGCTGTCCATGCAGGACAACAACTGTACCCGCACAATGCCAGGTTGCCTGCCATCACCAGTATGGTGCACGTCTGCCTCCGGAGGCACTGTGGCCTCCACTGTTGTTGTCCCCCATCCATGCTGTCACTTGTGTCTGTTGCAGGGGATGTGCTTCAGTGTCTGTCACTTGTGCTCCGGCAGCATGCTGGTGGCATACAGCTTCATGGTGCCTGCGCAGGGTGGCTGGCACACCTCTGCAATGTAGGGGTGCTGGCCGTGTGTACATGTCAGCCATGGCCACACGCCAGTGGCTTGGTTGACCTGCTACTGTGTCCCTGTGTTGGTGTGCCCTTGAGTATGGGTGGGTGTTTGTCCATGCACTGTGCTGCATCCTGTGTGGTGCATGCCTCCATGCTACACTATACGTGTCTGTGCTGGCTGTTGTGGCCAGTGCTGGGATGGGATGTGTCCTTGGGAGGATGTGCAGGGTGCTGTACTGCTGGAGGTGGGGTCCGGGGCATGCCCTGTCGCATGTGGGGTACCTTGTGTGCTGATGCATGGTCAGTCTCTCAGCTGTACCTCGGGGGGGAACGTGCAGGGCAGCACTGTGTATGCATCTGTTGCATCGCTGTCTGCTGCCGCCCACTGCAGGGTGCTCATGGTGGGGCTGCCTTGCATGGCTCCATGGTGCACAGGGTTGCATTGTCACAGTGGGGGTGGTGGCATGCATGGGGCATCCTGCACTGTTGGGTGCTACTCCTGGGCAGGGTATATGGGGGTCATGGTGCAGGGTGTGCTCTGCATTGGTGGGATGGTGTGGTACGGGGTGGTCGGCCCTCCTTGTGTGCCAGTCACAGCTTGCCAGGGGGTGTGCTGGGGCACCATGGCCCAGCTGTGGGTTGGTTGCTGGTATCCATGGTCCAGTGGTTATTCCAGCTCTCCCCCAGTTGTGCAGTGCATGGGGTGTGGGGGACGATGTCTGTTCTGCTGTGTGTCCCTCTGCCCATCTCTGGCATGGGTGGTGTGCCCCTGCATCCCTGGTTGTGCTGTTGCATTGCTGCCCTGCTGCAGGGGGTGTCCCTGGTTGTGCTATGGTGCATCTGGACTGCTCAGCTGAACATCCCTTGTTGCGCTATGGCACATCAGATATGCTCAGCTACTCACCAGGTTGCGCGCCATGGCGCAGGTGGTGCGATATTCAGCGTCGTCGTCAGAGGCAATATCTTGGCCTGTGCAGTTTTTGAATATTGCACTTCTTGTGCAAGGTTCAGTGGACTTGCACTTGCTCCTGCTGTTGCGCACTTTTTGGGAGCAGTTTGAATATTTTGGCCAGAGTGCCTTAATCCCAAAACTCAGGAGTTAATGGCACAGATAGTGGTACCAGAAAAATATTGGAAACAGATCATACGGCTGGCTCATGTTATGCCTTTGTCAGGACATGCTGGTTGGGATAGTACATTACAATGTATTCTCACCAGGTTTTACTGGCCAAATATGCATGAGTAAGTAGCAGAGTATGTAAGATGTTGTCCTAAGTGTCAAACTGTAGAACAGATAGGAAGGAAGGATATGGTACCTTTACAACACATTCCTTTGGTGAGTTAACCATTTGAGTGTATTGCCATGGACATATTGGATCCCTTACAGAAAAGTTCTAAAGGCACTAGATTTATTCTTCTCTCATGTAATTATGCGACCCGCTATCCTGAGGCAATTCCTATGAAAACTGTTACTGCTCCATGCTTGGCAGAGGAACTGGCCCAAGTGTTCTGCAGAACAGGGATTCCACAAGAGATTTTAACAGACCAAGGGACTAATTTCAATATACTATTGCTGAAGGAATTGTGTAGAGTATTGGGCATTTCTGCAGTCAGTACTTCACCCTACCATCCCCAAACTAACAGACTGGTAGAGCAATTCAATAAAACCCTAAAGAGAATGCTCACCAAGTTCATTAGTGATGAAGGATGAGATTGGGACAAGTACTTACCCTACTTATTATTCACCTATAGAGAGATGCCGCAAGCCTCTACTGGTTTTTCCCCACTTTTCCCTATTATACTGACAAAATCGGAGGGGTCCCCTTGACGTGATCAAGGAACACTGGGAGGCAGGTAAAACAGTAGGGCAACAGGACATTCTAGAGTACATGACTAATCTGAGGCAAAAGCTGATCAAATATGTGGACATGGCCCATAAAAACTTGAAACAGGCACAAACTAGCCAGAAAATGCAATATGACAGGGGGACTGGTACAAAAGCATTTCAGACTGGTGACAAGATACTTCTTTTACTGCCTACCACTGAAAGTAAGTTACTCATGTGCTGGCAAGGTCCTTATATTGTTACAAGGCAAACAGGTGTAGTGAATTATGAAATTGAGATACCAGGTAGGAGACCCTCTAAGAAAATCTATCATGCCAATTTGTTAAAAAAGTGGCATGAGCCAAGTACAACAGTTTGCTATATCCAAACATACAGTATAGCAAAGAATCATAGTTGGATATTGCTTATCAACGCCTAGAAACACCAAGCAGTATCAAAGACATACCCATTAACCCAAACTTACAACCAAAACAACAGCAGGAGGTATATTCTTTATTAAGGCAGTTTGACAGTAGTTTTACCAACATACCAGGTAAAGCTAAAGGGATTTCACATGAAATCCATTTAACTCAAACAAAACCTATCCACCAAAAACTTTATAGGTTACCTATAAAGGTGCGAGATGAAGTAATCCAAGAAATAAGAAAAGTTGAGAAAATGGGAATCATTGTTCCATCTAACCAACCATGGTCCTCCCCCATGGTAGCTGTAGGTAAAAAGAAAGGTGGGATTCACCTTTGTTTGGACTTCAGAAAGTTTAACAACATCTCATTGTTTGACGGGTACCCGATGCCGAGGGTTGATGATATTATCGATCGCTTGGGAAATGCACAATATATCTCCACCCTTGATTTAACAAAAGGGTACTGGCAAATACCCCTGTCCCCTGCATCACAAAAGGTAACAGCTTTTAGTACCCCAGTAGGTTTGTACCACTTCATTAATAAGCCTTTTGGACTTGATGGGGCCCCTGTGACATTTCAGAGATTTATGGATATTGTGCTGAGACCCTATAAGGAATACTGTGAGACATATTTTGATGACATTGTGATATTTAGTCCAACTTGGAAATCCCATATGGAGCATTCACAGCGGGTGTTATAGTCTATCAGAGACTCAGGGGTGACTGTAAACCCTTCCAAATGTGCATTAGGCAATGTTGATACCAGGTATCTAGAGTTCATTATTGGAGGTGGTAAAGTTCTACCCGAGATTGAGAAACTGACTGCAGTGGCTAATAGCCCTATACCAACCAAGCGATCGATTGGTACACTTTCTGAGCAGCTTGGTGTTTTCTGTTAGCCTATTTTGCTCCTGTAAATAGGCTCTCTCTTTACACAATCACCACGTGAGTGTGCCTGTGCTATTCAGCTGAAATGTAAGCTGTTGAAGAGCGGCACAATAAATGTTTGCCTCACAAATGGATAATGTCAAAAGCACAACAGAAATGGCTACATTTGTTTAAAATAACGGTAATTTCAAAGGGGAAATGTACTGACTGAAGAAAAGGCTGTAAAATTACAGTAGCAGGGAAAACTCCTCCTAGAGTTTGTAGCTACTTCCTTGTTGCTCAGCTGCACTGTCTTGCTCAACCACAGAGCTGCAGCAGCCTCTAGTGATCACTTTTATAAGACAAATACTGTCATTCAGGATTAAGGTAAAACAACATATTTTTATTTCAGTTCTCCTTTGTTTAAAATACAAAACCATGATATTAGAGCATAGTAATAATATACATAAAGGCTCCCTAGCTTTATATAAATTAAAGGGAGCTGATTAAAATGTTTTTAAATGTTTCTGATGATGCTGATACCACATGACCTAGTGGGCAGGTATATAAGGAGACTACCTGCTCAGCATGAGAGGGAGTTAGGGTCAGTTCTTTCTGGCCCGGCTAGGTGAAGGACTGAGGGGAGTCTGAGCACCCTTGTGGAAATGACTATACAAGTTTGCCATGGCTGTGAGAGATTTTCTGTTATTATTTAAAATAGTTATATTTTATTTGCTCACCAGTGAAGCCTTTATTTACTTTCTTTTATTTTTTTTTTTGCTTAAAAAATAAGTATCGCACCTAGCCAACAGTGCATTAAGCTTATTTCTGGGTGTCAGTGTCCATCTGTTATCCTACACCCTATGACACTATGGCCCAGATATTCAAAAGGGTTGCACCATGCGCAACAGGTTTGCGCCTACGCAACTCCAAAAATGCGCCATTCTGCGATATTCAGAAGGGGCCAGTTGCGCCACCAAAAACATGCTGAGCAACAGCGCAATGGAAATGAAGGCATGCGCAACCGAAGGGGGCGGGTCCATGCATAAAGTGCGCAATGCGATATTCGAACACTTGCGCAATGCGCAAGAGTGGCTCAGCCGGAAGTTGCGCAGTAGCGGAATTGAGCCAAAATAAAAGAGCTCAAGGAAGCGCAAGAACCCCAGCAGGCCGCAAACTGGGAGAGAGACAGAGACAGAGAGAGAGAGAAGACAGAAGCTGGAAGGGCAGACAGGGGCAGTAGGTCCAGGAGGACAGAGAGGCCAGCGGGGTGCCCGTGCAGTGGAAGCAGCAGTGGGGGCAGCGGGGTAACACAGGAACAGCAGCCGGGGGCAAAGCCGGAGATGGACAGTTCCAGCTCACATGGAAAGCTGTAATGAGGGGGTGAGACACCATGCTGCAGGGGACGGGCTGCGGAGGGGCTCGTCGGTGGTATGCCCCCGACAGGCGGTATCGTGCCTGCATCAGCTTCGAGCTGTACACAGCTGTCGAGATCGTGGGCCAGTACCGCCTGAACAGGGCAATACTGAGACGGCTCTGTGAGCTGTGCAGTGATGTGATGCAGGCACCCTCACAACGGAGTGACGCTCTGTCTGTGGAGACCAAGGTGACAGCCTGCATGTGCCTGCTCACCACGGGCACCTTCCAGAGGCCGACAGGGGACACCACAGGCATCACGCAGTCGGCCACGTCACGCATCCTCACCCAATTCCTCAGCGCACTGCTGCCACATGCTCGAGAGTACATCCATTTCCCCAGCACCGCAGCAGAGCGTACAGCAAACATGCAGGAGTTCCACAGGGTAGCACATATGCCTGGCGTGCTAGGGGTCATAGACTGCACCCATGTGGCCATTCACACACCACCTGGCCCCGACGGCCAGGCATATCGGAACTGAAAGGGGTTCTCCAGTGTCAACTGCCAGGTGGTGTGTGATGCCACTGGGCGCATTATCAATGTCTGTGCCACACACCCTGGTGGAGCACATGATGCCTTCATATGGCACCAGTCTGCACTGTGCCATCGATTCGAGAGTGGGGACATCCCCACAGGACATCTAGTGGGTGAGTACACATGTATGGAATGCAAACTCTGGGCAAGGGTGGGAATGACACAGGTGCCATGGTAGTGGCACACAAGGCTATGGGCAATATGGATCTGACATGACACTGCTCTCCACTATCTCCACACAGGTGACTGCGGATACCCACTCCGTCCCTGGCTGCCCACACCGTACTGGCGCCCCACGACCCCAGTGCAGCAATGCTTCAATGAGGCACATGCCGCAACACGTAACATCATAGAGCGGGTGTTTGGGATGCTCAAGGCACACTTCTGATGCCTAGACACCTCCAGCGATTCCCTACAGTACAGCCCCCAAAAGGCCTGTGGGATATTCCTGGCCTGTTGCATCCTGCACAACATGGCCAAAGACCATGGGATAGCCGTACAGGTCGAAGAGGGGGACAGCAATGGGGACGCCAGTGGCGCCGGTGATGTTGGTGATGAGCAGCCCCCCCTAGACTGAGGGACCCCTGACTGACCGCAGGCCCAGCTGCACCGGGACACCATTGCAGAAGAGCACTACGCCCAACACAGGTAAGTCAAGGGGACATGTGCAAGCACACTGTCCATGCACAAACCACAGGCACACAGGGGAACACACCTGCATGAAGGTCAGGGGAGTTGAAGGTTCCAGGCATACCAACACACCATCAGGGAGGGGTGAGCACTCATATGGACACACACACACACCAGGCAGCGTACATGGGCAGAAGCACAGCACTGCGGAAACGACATTGCCAACACACAGCACCACCGACCACCCCCACCACCTGTACCGTACAAGTGCGTGTGTCAGGACCTGGGCACCCTTGCACCTTGGTGTACAGTGCAATGCAGGCATCATCATGTACACGCACCTGTGGACAGCAGTTGGGAGAGTGTGCAGGTGGTCCGTGTGTCAGCATGGTGAGCAGAGCACCCAGCAGTGCACTGCCCACCATGACACACATTGCACACACGGCAGCACCAGACAGGGCCCGCACTGGGAGACAGCTCAGTCAGGTAGCACTGTCCCACGGCCACCACGGATGCGTGGGTGGCCCCGCCATGGCCCAGCAGCCCTGGCAGGCTGAGCAGGGGCCACATGGGGTGGCGCTGTTGCACCACCAGGGGTCCCACTGCGCGAACGCGACCTTGCCCACACAGGGGTCTGCATCATGCCAAACAAACGTGCACCAGGGGTGCTCGGGATTCCCACAGCAGAACCCGGCATCGACAGGCCTGGTGTAGCATGACGCTGGGAACGGGGAGTGGAGAGCGCACTGTGTGGGGTGTGTGGTACAGGGGCACCTGACAGTTTGCCCAATGCGTCTGCGACAGAGACCACTGCCTGGGTCAGCCTGTCAATGGCAGCGGTCACATCCGTCCGCATAAGGACCAGCTCGGCTCGGTCCCGAGCACACTCCCTGCTATGCCGCTCCATGGACACAGACAGTGCCTCCACAGACCTTGCAACCCGCCCCTGCAGCTGTACCAATTCCTGCAGCAGGCGGGTGTGCGCGTCCAATGGGTACTGTGCCCCAATGGCATCGTGACCCCCAGGATGTGGACGGTCCTGGTGCACAGCACCCCTTGAGGGTGGGCGTTGTTTGCCAGGACCAGGTATGGGCGGATCAAAGGGCGGTGGACATGTGCCACTGCTTGACACTGTACCCCCAGACCTGGTGTGTGACTGCTGCTGCCGCCCCTCCAACTGCTGAGCCCCAGGTCCACCTGTTCCACCTCCATGCTGGCAACAGTGCCAGACACCTGCACAGCCACGGTGCTGCTCACCGGTGCTGACAGGCACAGCCTGGGACTGTGCCAGCATGTGGTAGTACACAGGTGTTGAACCAGGAAGGCCCAGGGGCACGTGCTGGCCTGCCATGTGTCCGTCATGGGACACACACCCATCACTGCCCATTGCAGGGCTGCTATCATCAATGGTGCAGGTACGTGCCACTGCCATAGGCTCAGCATGCTGGCATACCTGCATGCCAGACTGCTGAGACACAGGCTGTTCACCCCCCGCACCCGTATCACTGACACCAGAGTTTTTGGCCCAGCGTTCATGCTGCTGCAGTGCCTGCTGGCTGGTGGCGGAGGTGGATGGTCCCTCCTCCACGTCCAGCAGGTCTGCATCACTGTCTGGACCCACCACCACCACCGTCTCCTGAAGATGAACAGGATCTGTAACAGAAAGAGAGTACATGTGAGTGCATGTAAACAACCGCCCCCAACACCACCACCATGTCATACCATGCAGTGATGGGCTTCCACCTGTCTGGAATCCTCCGCCTGGTACACCCGCAATGGCACTCGGCTGCATGGCCGCGACCAGTGTCTCCTCTGTTGGGGTCAGCTGCAACACCACTGGCGGACCCCCACCAGTGCCAGCACGTGCCACCCTGAAGGCTGCCGCCTTCTCCTTCAGCCTCCTGTGGTCAGTCCCCATCTTCTTCTTGCATTCCTGCACGGGGCGCTGGTGGCTTCCGTGCAGGTTGACAGCCCGAGCTACCCCTCCCATGCAGCTGCACGATCCTGAGGTGCCCTCCGTCCACTCAATAGTGGCTCATCCTCCAGGTAGGCCTGGAAGAGGGCCTCGTCTCTGCAGCTGTGAGTTCGGCCTCCTCCCACGCCCGGCCGTCCCTCACCTCCACCTTGTCTCTGGTCAGTCATGGTGATCTGTATGGGTGGAAGTGGACACCTGTCACTGTGCAGTCTACAGCATTTCCCCATGAGCATAGGTGCCCGGCCCGGGGGGAAGCCCCACTCTTTCTCTCTATGGCAGATACTAATAGAAACAGTGCCATTTGTCCCTTTCTAAGTGCCCTTGAGTTCTCAGCCCCTCAGCCTTTATCATCCTCCTGCACCCCTGCCCATGAGCATTGTCCTGAGCATCACACAGCATGTAACTCACCTCTCACCTGCAGTAACCAAATCTGGCCAGCACAACCCACTGTCGCATTTTTATAGCGCAACACATGCAAATGAGGAGTGGCGCAACTTTAATGACATGCTAATCGCGCCACTGTGCCTTTGAATGGCTGATCGAATGATTTGCATATGTCGGCTGAATATCGCAGATTTGCACTTTGCGCAATACGGAAGGTCCGGCTGAGCCAATGGCACAGGTTTGTGCCTGCGAGCTACAATGCATTGTGCATGCCCAGACAGCTTATGCATGCGTCTATCGCGCTGCAGACCTGCTGAGTGTGATAGGCGATTCAGGCCATGGCCACCATTGTGCCAGTGGCGCTACAGCACTGGGCACTATATGGTGCTGTGGCACTACTGCGCGATGGTCCACTGTGGCACTGGTACGCAGCTTGGCAGTCGCGCAGGATGCCTATATGTCTGATGGCGCTGTGCGTAGCCCTGCGTCAGTGCCGTGACCTTGTGTATGCCCTCTTCCCCCGGCGCGATTCGCATGCAATGTGTCACGTCCCTATGCACTGTCTGGTGACAGCGCCATGTGAATGATGGCACTGTTAGAACAGCGCGATTGGAGCCTGTGGTGGTCTACTGCGCAACATCTCCACGCGGGGTTACAGTGCAGCAGAGCACCATATTGCCTGCTGTAAACTGGCTGAGATGGCTAGGAGGAGGGCAGTGAGTTGGAGACCACTGGAGGTGGCCAACCTGGTGGCCCTGGTGGAGTCCCACTGTGAGGCACTCTATGGTGAGGCCCCCCTCACCATGCCTAGGACACACGTGTGGCAGCAAGTGGCCACTGACCTGGTGGAGGTCACTGGATGGGGCCGGTCTGCTGAGCAGTGCCGGCACCGGTACAGTGACCTCCGCCGGAGGGAGCCAGACCTATTGACGCGGCTGCGGTCACGTGCCAAGCGGGCGTGGTGCCTAGGCCAGGTGAGTGTACCATCTATGCACCTATATTCTCTGTAGGGGTGTGTGTGTGCTTGGGTGGCTGTGCATAGGTGCCGGCTCGGACACGGTTGGCTGTGTCAGTGTGTGCAGCTGTGCGATGGATGGTTATGGCTGTGTGGGCAGGCACTCTCACTGGGGCAGGGGGCACTCTGCTTTTGAGTCACACTGATGTTTGTCTCAACATATGTCTCCCACAGGCCGGAATCTGAGGATGCAGGACGAGGGTGAGGTGGGCCATGCCAGGGCCCCGGTGCCGGTGGGTGTTGTGCCCCAGCAGCAGCAGCAGCGGCAGACCCAGCTGCTTGAGGAGTGAGTATCATTACTTCATGGATGCTATTGCATGCTGGGGGGCAAGACCACCAGCCATGCACAACACAACCATGCAGGAAAGGGGAGGTCATAATTCCACTATACAAGACACTAGTGAGGCCCCACCTGGAGTACAGTGTACAGTTCTGGAGACCATACCTACGTATGGACATGGACTGGGTAGAGAAGGTTCAGAGGAGGGCAACACGGATGGTGGATGGATTGCATCACAAGTCCTATGAAGACAGGTTGAAGGAACTGAACATGTACTCCCTGGAGGAGAGGAGGAGAGGGGATATGATGGGACATACAAGTATCTTACAGGGGAACAGAGTGCAGGAAAACACTATTTTTAAGCATAAAAGATGTTCCAGGACTAGAGGGCATGGGATGAAGTTGGAGGGACGATTCAGAGAAACATGAGAAAAATTTCTTCACAGAATGGATGGTGGACAAGTGGAACACCCTGCCAGAGGAAGTGGTGGGGCTGACTTGGTCACGGATTTAGAATGCGGGATAGACATAAAGGAGTTCTAGAGGTCAGGGTAAGGTGCAACAGACTTATAGGAAAACAGAGTGAACCACAAGCTCAAATGGGCAGGCTGGGTGGGCCATAGGCCCTTATCTGCCGACACTGTCTATGTATCCATGTATGTAGGCACGACACAGGTGACATGCATCACTGTGCAGTATCACAGCACATCTGTTAGCGTCACTGGTGGTCAGGCATGCACTGGGCACATAGCTGTGTAACTGGCATCGCACCACGTTGCCCGTCACTTGCCAGCCTGGTTTGTACTGTGATTGGCGTGGGCGGTGTGTGTGGGGTGAGTGCGCATAGCTGGTGCCACCTGTTTGTGATGCCATGTGCATGTTCACTGTGGTGGTTGCATGCCATCAAAGGTGTGGGACATTGGGCTATGTGGCTTGCAGGTTGGGTGGTGTTCAGGGTTGTGGTCAGTCACAGCCATTGACTGTGTTCCCATTTTCCTAGGCCTCATAGTTCTCAGGAGGATACAGCGGGACATCGAAGGCTGACAGAAGGGTCCCTAGAAAACCAGGCCATCCTGAGAGACATTCACAGACATGGCCTGCAGAGGAGGCGCCGAGAACAGAGGCACTGAGCAGAGGAGGACCAGCCTGCTGGGCCTTAGACCAAATACCCTTCCCACTTCACCCATCCCTACCACCCTGCCTTCCCTCTCAAGTTGTTCATCCCTACCCTTGCCCACCCCTACCTTGTACCGTACCCCCTTGTAAATAATTATAGTTGATTGTTTTGCACTTAACATTTTGATAATATATTTATATTTTGATATGAATACTGTGTTGGTCTCTGTTTTGCAGCTGGCTATGGTTGTTCAGTTGCAGTGGTGTACATGCCATCTGGGGTGATATGGTCCTGGTATGTGTGTGTGTGTGTGTGTGTGTGTGTGCATGGGAGGTATCTCCAGCATGGCAGTGACTTTCTGTCGGTCTTGCCGTTCGCTGCCACCACTGCTGGGTGCACAGGGTGTGTCTGGCTTGTAGGCTTCTGTGTTGCATGGGGCTGGCGGTGCTGGGGGACTGCATGGTTTCCTGCAGTGCCAGTCACTACACATGGGTGGTGTCTTGGGGTCACAGTGCAGGGGTGTGCTGTGCGTATGGGGGCTGATGTGCACTGTGGTTGTCAACCCCTGTGTGTGGCACTCTCAGCCTGCCAGTGGTTGTGCTGGGTGTCATGGCTCTGCTATGCTTTGTTGGCTTGTCCCCATGGGCAGGTAGATCATCTGTCCCACCCCAGTGCTGCTGTTCTTGGGGTGTGCAGGTGTGTGTGGGTTCTGCAGTGTGTTCCTGTGCCCATGTGTGGCATGGCTGGCGGTGGGCCCCAGCCTGCCTCCCTGGATGTGCAGTTCCATTGATCTGGGGGCTGTGCTTGCGCTGGCAGCTCTGGAATGCTCAGCTGAGCTTCCCTGGTTGCTCCATAGCGCAACATTTTGGCTCAGCTACTCCTTCCTGGTTGCGTGATGGTGCAGTATGTGCGATATTCAGACGTTGGTTGCTTGCGCAATTTGCTCTGCTCCGTGTTTGAATATCGCACCTGTTGCGCATTTGCGCAACTGGTTTGTGCTTGCTCCTGCTGTTGCGCTACTTTTGAGCGCAGTTTGAATATCTGGGCCTATATCTATAACCACTGCAAAAAGCTTTATTGATGCATCAGTTAGGGTTAAAGCAACAAAAGTCAGGAAATGTCGTGTTTGTGTTCCCAGTTCCAACACTCTGCCCCCACCTTGCATGCAACCACGGGAAAAACAATTATGGTTTCACCTTTCCTGCGTGTTTGCAAATCAGGCATGGGGTGTACCTTGGGGCTGTTCATCCTAACACTTACCCCTTCTATTAGTGAATATGCTGAGATGTGTACAGAATATGAGAATGGCTTGAGTGCTAGAGTTATCAACCCCAAGGCACACCCCAATTTTGATTTGCAAAGGCACAGGAGACACAAAACCATAGTGTTTGTTTCTTGTTGCTGCATGTATGGTGGGGTGGGGTGATAGGTTGGGAAACCTAACACCACATTTCCCTACATTTATTTCTTTAACCTTAACTGGTTATTTAACAAAGTTTTTGCAATGTATCTCCTTACTTTTTGAGATAGAATGATCATAATAATAATAATAATAAAATGTATTTAATTGAGCGCCTTTCAAAATCTCAAGGCTCTGCACAGCAAATACAAACATAAAAACATATTCAGATACATTCAATATAGAATCAAATACAAACACATAAACAAATACATTCAATATAAAATCAGAATAAAATAGGAAATGCCTTTTCCCATAAAAAAGTCTTTAGTGCCTGCTTAAAACTCCCCACTGTCCTGCACTCCCGGAGCTGATGGGGCAGAGAATTCCAGAGGGTAGGTGCAGCAAATACAAAATCACGAGCACCAGATGACTTCAAATTTACCCTCGGAATCTCCAGCAACCCCTCATCAGCCGAGCGGAGCTGTCGCAGAGGGGTGTAGGGCACCAGGAGCTCTTTCAAGTAGTCAGGACCTAAACCGTGTAGGGCTTTGTAGGTCAAAAGACCCACTTTAAAAGTGATCCACCACTGTATCGGCAACCAGTGCAGAGTGCACAGCACAGGGGTAATGTGTGATCTTCTGGAAGCCCCAGTCAACAAACATGCTGCCGCATTCTGCACTAGCTGCAAGTGACGGATATCAAGCCCAGGAAGCCCTAAGTAAAGGGAGTTACAGTAATCAAGGCATGATGTCACAAAGGCATGGACCAAGACCGGCAGGTCACTGGGTGGAACAAGGTGCCTAATCCTGGCAATGTTCCTAAGATGGAAAAAGGCCAGCTTGACGACTGCAGACACCTGATGTCGAAGGGTCAAACCAATGTCAAGCTCCACTCCCAGGTCACGCACCCATTCAGAGGTGAGGATCTGGTCCTCCCCCAGGATTAAACCGGAAGGAAGCCCAGTTCTCAATCCCTCTACCCTATTACCTGGGTCCACAACCATAACCTCAGTCTTTCCTGGGTTCAACCTCAAACCGCTGGAATTCATCCAGTCTTGGATTTCTGCGAGGCAGTTGCTCAGTACCGAGATAGCACCAACCTGGTCAGGTGCAAAAGACAGGTAGAGCTGGGTATCATCAGCATAGGAGTGAAACCTCAGCTCATACCATCTTACAATATCTCTGAAGGGTAGCATATATACTGCGAATAACATGGGGGACAACACCAAGCCCTGAGGCACCCCACATGGCAGAGAGAGAAGGCCCTGGATGAAAACAAACCTGAGACCACTCTCTGTGTTCTCCCTGCGAGGAAAGATGAAAACCATCTGAGGACTGTACCCAACAGCCCACAAATGGACCTCAGGCATTCGAGCAGAACCCCATGATCCACAGTATCAAAATCTGATGATAGATCAAGGAGAACCAAGATAGAACGGTGTCTCTGATCTGTTGCCATCAGGAGATCATTGAGCACCCGAACTACAGCAGTCTCAGTACTATGCCTCTGATGAAAACCAGACTGGAGAGGTTCGTATAAACTATGGATGGTCAAATGGTTATCCAATTGAGCAGCCACAACTTTCTCAATAACCTTCCCTACAAAAGGGAGGTACTCATTTGCTAGTGGGACTGCAGAGCTTTCCAGGCTTTGCACCTCCATCCCTCCATAGATGCATACATCCATGTTGGTGTGGAAGCACAGGGCCCTCCAGTCTTCGTGCTCTTCCATTTCTTGAAAAATAGGAATTTATTTGTTTGCTTGTATGGCTTATTAACCAAGAGACCAACTAGCTTTGTATAAACCTCTGGCAAAGCCACATCTACAATATGGACTTTGTTGCTGGTGTCCACACCTCAAAAGGCACATTAACCTACTGGAGAAGTTCCAGAGGATGGATACAAAATGATAGCGGATCACCCCAGTAAGACTTAGTATGAGAGGTTTACAACACAGAACACTGTTTTTTTAATATTTACTGTACTTTTTGCCCCTCTGTCTTCCATCATGGTTCTGCCCTGGTCACAGTGCCCCTGAAACTTCCACTACCTAATGAGCCACTCGCTCTCCCAGTCTCTCCTGGTTTTACCCCCCAGGAGGCGGGGCACGGCACCATGGCAGGAACTGGTGCCATGGAGCCATATCATAGTTGGGGGAGCCCTTGGCCAGTTGGCTGATTGAAGCTCAGGTGCAGGGCATCATAGAGACATCTGACAGAGAGGGATTTTTTCCCTATAGGCTGGGGTGGAGATGTGCAATGATGCCAGCATCTGCCCCACCCCAGTGCCCCCTTGACTATGCGTCAGTGCTAGGGTGATACACCGAACTTTCGCTAGGTGTCACACCCTCATCGAGCGCAGGAACCCCCCCTCACCCCTGGAGAAGGAGAGCAGTCCTAGGGACTCTCAATCCTTCTCCTCCTGGCCAGCCCTCCGACAACCCGGGCTCATTCCTGAACCCAGTTCACCAGTGTCACAAGCGGCAATCCAACCGCTGCACCGGTGGGCCAACTGACACTGAACATCTACTCAGTACAGTACAGGGCAGAGAGAGGGTACATGACTGAGACCTTCAGGTGCTAGAAACAGATGCATAACATGGATATGGAAGCTCTCTTTAACTTAAGTGTAAACCATAACATGAGAGGCCATAGTGTTAAGATGCAGGCAGGGAGGTGTAGGAGCAAACTGATGATGCACATTTTCACAGATAGGGTGGTGGACACTTGCAATTCACTGCTCTTCAAAAGATGGGCTAGAATATCTATGGAGGGAAAGTATTCTCTATGAGTAGAAAAGATAGAAAGCATGGGAGGAGTGAGGTGGAGCAGGCCCGGTTCATCAGTCTCTGGACACTGCAATGAGAGCTGGCTACAGAGACCAAATTGCCATCTTCTCTTAGCTTCTTCATACAATATGTTCATATTTTTCAATTCACCAACCAAAAGTTGAACTTTTAACCACATTTTGTGCTTCATGAACCAGAAGCAGTAGTTTGAACTACAGTTTTTGGTTCAAAAACCAAATGTAGTACTTGGGAGCAGATTTTCTGCTTCAAGAAGCAAAGGTACTACTTGGAACCACATTTTCCAGGTAGGGAACCAGAATACCAAGTAAGAACCATTTTTTCTGGTTTGCAAACTAGAATTAGTAGTTTGAACCACTTTTCCTGATTCATGAACCAGAAAATGTCCCTGCTTCCTTTCACTATATCTTTGCTGAATATATCTTTTATTCTATTAGATCATCTTCATTTTTTTCAATTCACTATGCAAAAAGTGAGAACTGCTAGCGATCAAAAGTATCTTTTCTACACCCTCCCTTCCTATTTTAATTCACTTCCAGCATCTATAGTGGGGGCCGGGAAATCCCTAAACCATTATAAACATGAGTTACGAAACTTTCTATTTTCCAATAGCCAGTGTAAATGCTATCCTAAATAGCTAAGTGCTTATATAATGCATATCACTATATTATCTGTTCAACTGATGCACTGTAATATGTACACTGTTACACTGTAAAATGTTCTTTCGATGTTTGTATTGTGTTTCAACTTATGTAATTTTTATGTTGATTGTGTGCAGTGTAAGAAACATATTTTTTAATTTTATTTATTTAGTTGTTTAACCAGGTATAGCACACTAAGCTAAAAGCTTTTTTACAGGAGCAACCTGGGAGCACAAGGAGGTTAAGTGACTTGCTCAGGGACACACAGTATGCAAGTGGAAGCTGTGGGATTCAAACTCAGGTCTGGTCTGCTGGATGTTACCAGATTTGCAGCACAGAGCCTTAGACCACTGCACTATACTGCCTATATTAGGACAGCTTGCTGAGAAGCAGGCTGTGGAGGCAGGGCACTGTTGGGGCCAATGCCCCACAGCCTGCAAGGCTTCCACTTCCCCAGTGCCATGGCAGGCTGCTGATGACACAAGTTTGGAATGTTGCACCAACGCAGACAATTTAGCCACTGCAATCAGGGGCCGCCTCGTCATTGCAGCGTAAGCCATCCACTGCATTGAGGGAACGACCCGTCATTGCAGTGCGGGATATAAAAAGCCTGATATTGTTTGTGAACATGGTGGCGGGTTGCCGCCATGTTCACAAACAATATTAACCCCCCTCCACCATGTTTTTCTGCTGACGAAGGAGACCACTCCCCGTCGGCATAATGTAGCCCTCCCCCTGCTTAACTGTCTGCTGACGGGATGCTCCACCCTCCGCAAAACGACCTCCCCTTTGTTGTTCGTCGATGGGGGTGCCCAGTTCCTGTCGGCACAAAATGAATCCCCTGTTTAACTGTTCGCCGACAGGGTGCCCAATCCCCATTGGCAAAAGGAACCCCCCTTTTGTTGTTTGCCAACAGGGGTGCCCAATCCCCGTAGGCACAAAGGAATCCCCCCTTTTGTTGTTTGCTGATGGGGGTGCCCAGTCCCCTGTTGGCTACAGCTGACCCCCCAAAAAAAGAAAGCCATCAGTGGCATGCTGGGAGTCCACCCCAGTGTGCCACATGTCCCTGTAAAGGGAAAAGCGGTCCCGCTAATTCTTTAGTTTTTTGTACCTGGAAAAAGGAAACTGTCCTCATAGTCTCTCGGCCCCCACCCACAACCCAAGACTCCACCCATCATGCGCACCCTTCCTCTCTACACACCCCTCACCCCTATACTTACCTCCAGAGCTGGGCACGATGATCTTCGGTGTACTGGGAACATGTCTGCACTCTTCGAAGCTGACCGCTAACTAAGGAAATGCCGGTAAGCTGTATAATGTAATAAATAGGGTTTTTCCAACTTTGCTGCATATCTCTGCCATTTTTTGGAATTTTTACACCAAATTTTCAACATGGGGTTTTGGGGGCCCCTCCTTATGACTACTGTCACTGTCATGGCGTTGATCGGGCCCGAAGGGTGATTTCGCGGTCACTGTGTGGAATCACCTTTGGGTGCTGATTAATGAAATGACAGTGCCAGTGTTCATGAGGCGGGCTTTCAAAAAGCCTATGTTGCAAATTTGGTGGGAAAAATCCAAAAAGTGACTGTTTTACGAGCGTGCATTGCGCAGTTGCTATGCACACTCGTAACTTAGTGAATTCGCAATATTTTCATGCTAGATTTTCAACATTTGCATTTTGTCACACCTTCTTGTGAACAGTACAGCTGTCATTGTTCACATCCTGGCGGAAATGTGTTTTCACACTTCCGGTGCAGAATAGCGTGGTCACTGTCGGAAATCGGTGTTCGGGACAGATTAAGGAAATGACAGTGACACTGTTCATGAGTAGAGGTCCTGAAATGGCTTTGTTGAAAATTTGGTAATGATACTCCATAAAATGACTGTGTTACGAGCATGCGTTGAACAGTTTGCACGCTCATAACTTCGCTAATTTATAATATTTGCACTCCAGATTTTCAACATTGCCATTTTCCCACACCTACTTATGAACAGTGCAGCTGTCATTTTTCCCATCCTGGCCAAAATGTGCTTTTGCAGTTCCGGCGCAGAATAGAGCGGTCGCTGTGGGAAATCACTGTCTGGGACAGATTAATAAAATGACAATGATACTATTCATGAGCAGAGGTCCTAAAATGCCTATGTTGAAAATTTGGTGATGATAGCCCATCAAATGAGTGTGTTACAAGTGTGCTTTGCACACTTTCCTCACACCTTTGTAACTTTGCAGATTCGTAATATTGTCATGCCACATTTTTAACAATGGCATTTTTTCACACCACCTTATGATCAGTACAGCTGTCATTTTTCACATCCTGACTGAAATGTGATTTCACAGTTGCGGCACAGAATAACATGGTCACTGTGGGAAATCAGTGTTTGGGACAGATTAAGAAAATGACAGTGGCACTGTTCATGAGCAGAGGTCCTAAAATCCCTATGTTGAAAATTTGGTGACAAAACTCCATAACATGACTGTGTTACAAGCATGCATTCAACTGTTTCCATGCACCCTTGTAACTTTGCAAATTTGTAATATTTTCATGCCACATTTTTACCAGTGGCATTCTTTCACACCTCCTTATGAACAGTATAACTGTCATTTTTCACATCCTGGATAAAACATGTTTTTGCACTCCTGATGGGGAATAGCACAGTCACTGTGGGACATCAGTGTTTGGGACAGATTAAGATGGAACGAGTGAGGGGGGGAGTGACTGAGCTCAACTGAGCTCTGTCAGAACTGCTCCGGATTTGCTTGTGGGCAGAAAACCGCCCCAACGCAAGAGGCCAGTACAAAAGGGCAGCCTGCAGCACTGTGAGAAACAGAATGAGAGAGAAAGTGAGGGAGAGGGAGTGAGCGAACTCACCGGAGCACTGTCAGGACTGCTGTGGATTTCTTTGTGGGCAGGAAAAGGTGTCAATGCAGGCAGGGGCCCAGTAGAAAAGGCCAGCCTGCAGCGGTGTGAGAAACAGTATGAGTGAGTGAGACAGGGAGACTGAGGGAGCTCAACGGAGCTCTATCAGGACTGCTGCGGATTTCTTTGTTGGCAGAAAAAGGTGGCAATGCAGGCAGGAGCTCTGTACAAAAGGGCCACTTGCAGCGCCAGGACAAACAGAATGAGCGCATGACAGAGGGAGACTGAATGACCTCAACGGAGCTTTGTCGGTACAGCTGTGAATTTCTTTGTGGACAGACGAAGGTGCAAAGGTAGCCAGGAGCCCCGTACACAAGCGCTGCAGTGCCAAGTGAAACAGAACGAGTGAGTGACAGAGCGGTAGTGAGTGAGCTCAACGCAGCTGTATTGTGACTGCTGCAGATTTCTTTGTGGGCAGAAAATGCAGCAATGCAGGCAGGAGCCCAGTACAAAAGGCCAGCTTGCAGCGTGGGCAGAAACGGAATGAGTGAGTGAGAGAGGGGGAGTGAGCGAGCTCAATGGAACTGTGTCGGGACTGCTTCAGATTTCTTTCTGGCCAGAACAAGCCACCAATGCAGGCAGGAGCCCAGTATAAAAGGGCAGCCTGCAGCGGCAGGAGACACAGATTGAATGAGTGAGGGAGGTGGAGTGAGTGAGTTCAACAGAGCTCTGTTGGGACTGCTGTAGATTTGTTTGTGAGCAGAAAAAGGCAGCAATGCACACAGGGGCCCAGTGTAAAATGGCAGCCTGCAGTGGCGGGAAAACCAGAATGAATGAGTGAGAAAGGGTGAGTGAGCGAGCTCAATGGAGCTGTAGTGCAACTGCTTCTAATGGTGGCAAAGCAGGCAGGAGCCCAGTACAAAAGGGCAGCCTGCAACATAGGCAGAAATGGAATGAGCGAGTGAGAGAAGGGGAGTGAGCGAGCTCAACGGAGCATTGTCAGGACTGCTGCAGATTTCTTTGTGGGCAGAAAAAGGCACTAACAGAGGCAGGAGCCCAGTACAAAAGGGCAGGCTGCAGCGCCAGGAGAAACAGAATGAGTGAGTGACACCAGGGGAGTGAGCCACCTCAACGGAGCTCTGCCGGGACAGCTGTGGATTTCTTTGTGGGCAGAAAAAAGTGCCAATGCAGGCAGGAGCTCAGTACAAAAGGGCAGCCTGCAGCAGTGTGAGAAACACAATGAGTGAGTGACAGAAAGGGAGTGAGCGAGCTCAAAGGAGCTCTATCATGACTGCTGCAGATTTGTTTGTTGGCAGAAAAAGGCAGCAACGCAGGCAGGAGCCCAGTACAAAAGGCCAGCCTGCAAACCCGGCAGAAACGGAACGAGTGAGTGACAGATGGGGAGTCAGCAGGCTCAACAGACCTGTGTCGGGACTGCTTCAGATTTCTTTGTGACCAGAAAAAGCCACCAACAGAGGCAGGAGCCCAGTACAAAAGGGCAGCCTGCAGCGCCAGGAGAAGCAGAATAAGCGAGTGAGAAGGGGGAGTTAGCCACCTCAACGCATCTCTGTCGGGACAGTTGCAGATTTCTTAGTGGGCAGAACAAGGTGCTAATGCAGGCAGGAGCCCAGTACAAAAGAGTAGCCTGCAGCACCAGGAGAAACAGACTGAACGAATGACAGAGGGGCAGTGAGCAAGCTGAACACGTCAAAGCAATCAACATTTGGCATTGACAAATGCTTGTTTAATGTTCTGGTCAACCATGAAAATGGGCCCTTTGCTCATGGACTTACCAGAGTATAAATAAACAAAACAAAAACAAAAACAAAGTTTTTAGTTCAAACCAAAACAAGTGATTTGATCCAGAAATCACTCGGGAGAGTCGTGAATGTGTGAAATATAAAATGTTGGCAAATTTCCCCATAAACAGGCTATAAAATCTTGCTTAGGGAAAACATTGTACATCAGAGATGTTTTAATTTTGCTAAAACTATCCTTTTACAAGTGTTTTCCAACTTTTGTAGTAACAGAAATAAAGAAACAAAATGGCAGCTGTTGAAGACAAAAAAAAGTGGTTCTTGATACCCATTTTTTTCAGTTCAGTAAAATTTTGAACTGAACTGAAACATATTTGCAAACCAAAAAACACTTTTTGAAAGCCATTTTAAGTCCTTATAACCAAGGAACCGTTTAATATTTTTTCACCAAACCTGCAAAAGGCACTGCCTTATCAGAAACCACATGTACCCTGAGTTTTGTGCATAAATTCAGCCCCATGAAGCCTGTACACAGGGGAAAAAAAAAAAGTCTGTATGATGCCGGTTCGACAAATATTTTGTCGACTGATGTTATAGTGATGGATTTATGTCAACCACAATTGCGGTCAGCATAAATCCATCCATGAACACTTTGTTGTCTTCCCCTAACCCCCCCATGCTAAATATAATCAACTCCAAGTCACAGTTGACTAAGATTGGGGCTGCAAGACTGAGAGAAAGCAGTGCCAGGGTCCCACAATGACAATACAGTGACCTGTCATTGTGTCACTGTACTGTCTTTTGTGGTAATGGTGTCGCTGTACGATCAGCCTACAATCTCAGAAACTGCACAAGGTGCCTTCACGATACTCATCACATTTTTACGACATGGCACATTCATGCAAAATGCAAATTTGTGGCCTACTACAACAAACTCCTTCAAAGTTATTAAATTGCAAAGTTAGTGGTTTAAAAATGAGCTCCCCACTCAACCCCAACTATAGGGGCACTATCATGTCCCTATAATATATATATATATTATATGTATACATATGTGCAGCATATGCTATACTTGCACTGTACCACAAGCCTAGTTAGTGTTGAGGGGAGTGTTCAATGTTAAACCCCAATTTTTGAATCTTAATAACTTTGGCAGCATTTGGCAAAATTGTGCCATAGTTGGCATGCATTATCCAGGTGGCATCTTCTAGAGATGTGGGACATTTTGTGATGGCTGTCTACCAGATTCTGAAATCCAGAAATGTCAGAAATACATAAAACTGACACTTTCAGAATTTTTTTTGTTGTCAGCTATAGCCAAGGTAGTATGGAATGTTATTCTGAAAAGTTCATAACTGATGCGGCCTGTGCAAAAGATGTGTCTTTTGATGGTTTTGTTAAAAAATATGAATTTGTCCTAGAGTTATAAGATTTTTAAATAGACTTCTGAGCACACTCAGTAAGGTTTTCATGCTAACCCTCTGATATGACCCATACATTTTTCTTTTATGAGCCATTTTCAGGTCATGACTAATTGTATTTTGGGGTATAAGAAAACATTTTCAGGTTGTGAGGGCTGCCATCTTATTTGTTTCCAAAAAATAAAGTTGAAAAATACATCACAGTGATGATTTTTCAAAAAACCAAACACCTGAACCTAGGTAAACAGGACCCATTGAGCTAGATTCTGGTGTTTATTTTTTAAAATTGGCTGAGAAATATTTGTTCTGGACCCCCCAACCATCTTGAGTACCCAATTTACTGATGGGTTCAATTTGTGGGTTGTGAACTGAGAATTCTCTGGTCGCAAGTGAAGTGATGTGACCAAAAAATTTTCAGCTGACATATAAAATCAGGCTCCTATCCCATTTCAGCTATAGTACAAACCCATGGAACAAGTTCTAATCAGAGCCAATAGAGATGAAAAAATTAAGTTATTGATGATGGAAATTATGATTAATATTATTATGAAAATATTTACTTTCACAGTATCACTGCAGTCTTTGTAGAGTGATAACCGAACAAGGGCATTATTTTTATAGATTCTGCACACCTCAGACTAAAGACATCTTGCATGTGGGCTACCAAGATCCCCCAGAATGCCAAGCTGATAGGCACCCCAGAAAGGGGAGAAGCACAATCAAAGCAATATCTCACAGAATGCCAAATTGATAAGCACTGGAGAAATGGTATCTCAAGCTATCATATCTGTCTACAGAGATCGATATATTGGACAGGAAAATGTATTTTCTAGAAATACAGCACTTCTCTGGTGTTCATCAGTTTGTCATTATGTGAGATGTTGTTTTGATCGTTCTTCCCCTTTTCTACAGTGCCTATCAGTTTGCCATTCTGTGGGAACTTGGAAGATCACATGCAAGTCTTCTTTAATGTGAGGTGAATGATATCTATAAAAACAATGTCATTGTTTGGTGATCACGCTACGAAGACCGAAATAATACTGTAAAAGTAAATATTTCCATAATAATAGTAACTTCCATTATCAATGACATCGCTTTGTAGTTCATATTGTCTCTGACCAGGGTATGTTATTAAACAGTCCACTTCAAAATGGTTCATTTCACTATGATGTTCCAGCACAAAACAGCAATTTTTTTTTCACACAAGTCTTCTTTCTGACACGAAACACATTTTTACATTATCACCCCTTGCTTTCATTTTTTAATTTTCTATACTCTATTGTCTTGTAAACTGGGAAAAGGGAAAATAAACTTTTTATATTTGGTGGCCAGATTAATGCCAATTAGAAGAATCTGAGGTTATCTCTTGTACAGAACATTTAAATAGATCCCATTCAGTAAAAAGCAGGTTTAATGCATTTGCAGAGAAAGGGACACTGACACTGACACTGACAACAAAATAAGGTCCAGGGTGTAGTTAAAGGATATCAGGTCAAAACCCAACTGCACTTACGCGTGGTCAAAAGGTGGTGGGCATAAATATGTGCATGGTCTCAAAGTTTGTATACATAATCTTGCATGGTTTTGGACCATGCTAGATTACACAGACCATGCAACTATGTTTTTGCCCACTCCAATTTTCATTGAGGTGTTTTAACATGGTGCATAATAATAGGCAGGGAAAATGCAGCACAGTAGATGGGCCTAATGGCCCTTTTCTGCTGAAATATTTTATGATTCTTTGTTTGCTACATTAAAAAATAAGTTATTGTAAATTAAAATTATACTTTAAACAATGTGCATAGCATACTCTGCTCCCATAATCCAAAATGTTTTTCTTGGACACCATCTGTACCTTCACACCACTGTACCCATGTTTTTTTTTATCCACACAAACCACCATAGACACTGATGTATCAGTCATTTCATTTTTTTTCTTTGCTGTTTTCTAACTTGCTTTACTCTTTTCACTCCAATCACATCCCTGTCTTGTCCATATCACTGGCATGCAACAACTTCACTTTTCCTGAACAAGTTTTAATATTTTACACTTACAGGTTAATTTCTACATATTATTGGTTTGCAGCAACTCCAATTTCCCTGAGAAAGTTTTAATATTTTACACCTACAGATTAATTTCCATTACAATGTGCATGGAACCTGGGCTGCTGCTGCAAGCCACATACAGCCTGGCACACAAACACTGATACTGTACTATAAATACAAACTTTTCTTACTAAAGCATTTACATACCAAGTCATTTTCTCTGAAAACCCCTCAATCTAGTTTAGCTTTTTGCAAAGGATTCTTTACATGACTTTTAACACCAGTCCTAAATAAAAACAATCCTACAGGACTTACATAGTCCCTATTTGGCATGCTCCAGGAAAATCCTACAGGATTGTTTGAGGAGTCCTTTTTTCTCAACATTATGTGATCAGGGAGCATTAGTTACTAACATGAACATGTTTTTCTTTTACAAAGTGGAAGTGCATGGGCGATCTCAATTGGGGAGACCTCTGTGCACTGCTTGCTGTGATAAACAGCAAAACTGAGAGGCAGAGAAATACCATTAACATGTAACATGACAATCCACAAGTTACTATATGCTGAAAGAGCCAGGTGTACTGTGTACAGCCTACTGTTGCTTTTACTAGGACTTCTATACTGTAAACAAGTGGTGCTGAGATTACCTTGTTGAACTGATAGTTCTTTATTTATTTAAGAGTTTAACCAGGCAGGCATACTGAGTGGAGAAACCACTCATTTCCAGATGCAACCTGGGGGAAAATTGGGTGAAGGGTAACATAAAATGATATTACATACAGTACAGGTTTACATTTTGTACAGAATATACAATAAGAGGGCTGAAACTTCAATAACATTGAAGACCCTAGGTTTTTACATAGTATACAGGATATACAACATAGAGGTCAGAACATCATTAACTTGAGGACCCTACTGCAAAGCAGCTGATTCTAGCCTGACTATCGGGTGGCGGTAACCAGAGGTCATGCGGGCTTGTGCTTATGGTTGCTGGGATCATGTGCATGTGACGGAGAAGTGTGAGTGGAAGAGTGGGTTGAGATGGCTAGGGTTCTGGAGTGCCTGATATCTGCAGGCAAGTCATTCCATAGTTTGGGCATGTGATATTTGAAAGCCGATTGGCCTTTAGAGGTGTGCATGAATGGGACTTGGAGAAGCCTGGAGTCTGTATTTCTGAATGAGTAGACGGGGAAGGTTGAGCCGATATGGCAGAGCTGAGATAAGGGGGAAGGGTCTGGGACCATAATTTTGCAATGACTCTGGTGCAGTGGATCTGTCTGCAGGTCGTGAGTGAGGGCAGGGCTAGGGTGCTGTATAGGTCACAGTGGTGGGTCGTTGCTGGGCACTCCAGGATGAAGTGGCAGAAGGACTTTGAAGGGTCTATGTAGGTGGCTTTATCAGGGACGGAGCCCATGGCTGTGGGGACAGCAGAGTAAAAGTGAAAGTTCAAGGAGAGCAGGAGCAAAGATGCAGTAGGTGCAGAGCAAAAGCATTAAAGGCAGGTGGAGGACACGAGATCCTGCACACTGTTCCAACAGCTGTGGCTGATTTGCTCTGTCTGTCTGCTGGTCCCTCTCCCTGTCCAGGTCCATGTGAGAGGGTTACTGTGTTCATATTTGTATGGGAATTGAATGTTGTTTCTGCGTGTGAGCAGTGAATGTTCCACCACTCTGTGTGTACTGTGAGCATTCCCAGACTCTGTATGTGTGTGTAACTGTTGTTTGATAGAAACAAAACACAGCAAAGTGGTGTTGTTTTCAAGCTGCTTTTTTCTCACATCCATTTCTGTGGCTTTTCTTACTGCAACCTTTTCTTCACCTAGAGACAGAGATGCTTTTTGAGTTTGTTGTCAGTGAGAAATGATGTTCCATGAAAACTCACAAAAGAAAAAAGTATTTAAAAATAAATGTAGGCCAGTGGTACAAGCGGCCACTACAGACATATACCCAGCAGGGTCCAAAGCAAGGAAATGGTGCAGTTCAGTGGAGGACTTGAGATCCTGCACACTGTTCCAACAGCTGCAGCTGATTTGCTCTGGTTGTCTGACAGTCCCTCTTGTCCAGGTCGATGTGAGAGGGGTATTGTGTTTATGTTCATATGGGAATTCAATGTCATGTCTGTGTGTGAGCAGTGAATGTCCCACCACTCTGTGTGTACTGTGTGCACTCCCAGACTGACTGTGTGTGTGTGTGTGTGTGTGTGTGTGTGTGTGACTCAGTTGTTTGATAGGAAAAAAAATACAGCAAAGGGGTGTAGTTTACAAGTTGCTTTTTTCTCATATCCATTTTTGTGGCTTTTCTTACTGCAACCTTTTCTTCACCTAGCAACAGAGATGCTTTTTTACTTTGCTGGCACAGTGAGAAATGCTGTTTCATGTAAATTCACAAAAGAAAAAAGTAATGTGAGCCATTGTTACAAGCGACCACTGCAGACATATGTCCAGCAGGATCAAGAGCAAGGAAATGGTACGAGAGAAGGGGGTAGAGGACACAACCACACTGTACTGAATACAGTGGACACTGAGAGATGTGATTCAACTCTACTTGGTGGAAGGAGACAGTTGTGGTGTGTTCACAGTCACATGCTACCAGAGTCACCTTCTTAATGTAGTTGTATGTCATGCACAGCTTTTGCTGCAGTATGTAGCCATAAAACAGCAGGTATAAATTATAAAGTAAAATGACATGAAGGTTATTGACCAGATAACTGATCTATATCTATCTTCTGACACCTAAGCAAACTCCTTGAATAAGCTGTGCACAGCAGATCACTGTCTATGTAGCAAAGTATAACCTCCTCTGTCCACAATAACATGGATTTAAGAAAGGACTCAGCACCACCATAGCCCTGGCTTGCTTCACAAACCATGTCCTTCATAACATGGATGAAGGCAAGCTCAAGGGTACCATTTTTGAGGACCTCACCAAAGCTTTCGACATGGTGGATCACAATATACACCTAAACAAACTGAGCTGCCTTGGCTACTCTGCCCCAGCCACTGCATGGTTTCAAAACTACCTCTCCCATCATGCAGAGTCTGTCTGCACTGGATTTGCCACCTCCCCAGCCCTGGAGGTTCTTACTAGAGTTGGCTAATGCTCCATCCTTGGACCCATCTTGTTCTCCTTATTTGTAAAATCCCTTCCAAAAGATAACATCACCTGCAATTATTTTCCATACGCCGATGAATTAATCCTATTCCACAGTGACAAAACATTGGCCAACCTCTCTACTACTCTAACAAACAACTATGGTGCCACCCATCAGTGGCTGCTCACAAACAGGCTCCTAGTCAATGCCAATAAGACAAACGCCAGGCTTTTCAGATTCAAACCCAGCTTAATGAGGCCAGGTGGAAAAAAACTACACCTCTTTCAACTCTACCCTCTGATGGCTCCCCTGGAGATGACGACCACATTCAAATATTTTGGAGTCACCCTCGATCCTGCTCTGACCTTCAGTGACCACATTGAATGTACAGTACAGTGTATAAACCAGAAATTAGGTGTTTGTTGCAGTCTTAAAAAATACCTGATCCCTTGGTCAAGGCTCACCATTGCCAGGGCACCATACTTCCCCTACTGGACTACGACTCCTCATATACATATACACTCAGACCACCTCCTTTGGGCTCGTCAGTCTGAACACAACCTACCACAACATTTATAAGTTTGTCCTGATAGAATCTTACTTAACTCACCACTGCACCCTCTAGCAGACGGTCAGGTGCCTCCACCCTCAGGCTTGCTGTGACTACCTTCTTGGTTGACTTGTGGACAAATCAATTAGGGAATCAGCAGAATATACTTCTGTAAGCAATATGTGGAACAATAATAATGATTGCAAAAACAATAAAAAACACAAAACTAAGAAAAAAAAAAGAAGAGTATATCAAAACCTGGTTTGAATAATCAAAAAAATCCACCAAGTCAGGAAGATACTACACAAAGTGAAATTGATAATAACAAAGTTAAAGTTAAGGGAATATGAATTCTACTAACTAATGCTCCTAGCTTAACAAATAAATTAGATGAACTAAGAAATATTCTTGCCAATAAGGAAATTGACATCTGTTGCATTACAGAAACATGGTTGACTGAAAATGATTGGAATTCTGATTTAAGTGGTTTTACAAAATTCTTAAAAAACAGACAAAATGTTAAAGGAGGAGGGTTAGCTTTATACATATCTAATAAATACAATTGTCATGAGATAATATATGAGGACTCTCCAATTGAGATACTTTGGGCCAAAATCGAATTAGGTAACGAAACCTTAACTATAGGCCTTTGTTACAGATCACCTAATTTAAACCAGGAAGATAACCTAGTCTTCTTGAAGCAGCTAGACAATATCGAGGTGAAAGAAGACTTAATAATTTGGGTGATTTCAATTTCCCAAATATAAACTGGGAAACACTTGATACGTGCAGTACTATTGAATGGCAGTTTTTAGAAATTACATTTAAACATGGACTGGATCAGTTAGTAACTATACCCACTAGGAATAATAATATACTTGACCTTTTTTTTACAAACAATGCTGACCTTCTCTCCACCTCTGTTATCATACCCCCTCTGGGTGACGGTGATCACAACATGATTGTATGTGACATCTTAAAACAAACAAATTATAACAAAGGAATAAGTAAGTTTAAAAATGATCATAAAGCCAATTATAAAAACATAAAAAAGTACCTGACTTCATGGGAATGGTTAAAAGACCTAGGTAATCTTGACTTCGAACATGTGTGGGAGACAATACAGACCAAAATAGATTACTGTATAAATACCTGGGTACCTGAGAGAACAATATATGATAATAATTGCAAACAAAGAGTTCCCATGTGGTGGTCTAAAGATATAAAGTGTATAATAAGAAAGAAACACCGTGCCTATAAAAATACAGTAGGACTAAAAAGGCTTCTGACTGGGGCAAGTTTAAGATACTTGCCAAAAAAACTAAACAAATAATTAAAAAATCAAAACAAAACATGGAAATAAATTTAGCCAAAGACATCAAAGACAATAAAAAACAGTTTTATAACTATATAGGTTCATTAAAGCAAACATGTACAGGATTTGAACCACTAAAGGTAAATGATGAATTAATAACTAACGAAAAAGAAATGGCTACTAAATGTAATCATTATTTTACAAGCATATTTAATCCAATGGATTTTACTCATCAAGATACATTACAGTCATCAAATATTAAATTATTCTTCCTTGAACAAGACACATTAGAGGCCATTAACAAAATCAAATGCAATACATCTCCAGGCCCTGACAGTATTCACCCCAAGTTCTAAAAAGAGGTATCAAAGGAACTTGCTAGACCATTTACCTATTTGTTCAATATGTCTGTAAACAATGGGAAAGTTCTTCAGTCTTGGAGAGAAACAAATATAACCCCTGTATATAAGGGAGGTAAGGAACAGTTAATATCTAATTATAGGCCTATCAGCCTTACATCACTTCTCAGTAAAATTATTGAACGGTTAATACATGTTAAAATGTCCAATCATCTTAAAATTTCCAATTGTACTGACATTTCCCAGCATGGCTTTACTACTGGTAGGTCATGTCAAACAAACCTTATTAATTTTTTCTAACCTGTTAATGATGCCCTAGATAAGAGCCTTCCAGTGGACATCGTATTCTTGGATTTTGAAAAAGCATTCAACACTGTTTCCCATAAAATTTTGATCAAACAACTTCATAATACAAATTTGGACATGCACTTAATTAAGTGGATATCAGCATGGTTATACAACGGACATCAAAGGGTGGTTGTACGAGGGCATAAATCCAACTGGAGCCCTGTCACCAGTGGAGTACAGCAGGGATCTGTTCTTGGGCCTTTACTTTTTAATATATTGATAGCAAGTATGCAAACAACAAAAGAAGTTTGGATAAATAAATATGCAGATGATTGCAAATTGGGCTGTATTGTGAACACTACTTCATCTGCAAACACTCTCCAAGATAATTGAAATAAATTGACATCATGGGCAGTAAACAATAAAATGAAATTTAACCCAGCAAAGTGTAAGGAAATGCATATGGGGAACAATAATAAGAGACACCCATATTTTATTCAAAATGTGAAATTAACAATCACAACAGAGGAAAGAGATTTAGGTATAACTATAACTGCTAACTTAAAATTTAACACCCATACCAATAAAACTGTTAAAAAATGTCACAAGATTATAGGTTATATATTGAGACATATCAAAAGCAGGGAATCATCTGTCATCTTGCCCCTATACACGAGCCTGGTTCGTCCACATTTAGACTATTGTCTTTCATTTTGTGCCCCAATTTCTATTGGCTATTTAAACATGACAGAAAGAGTTCAACGAAGAAGAACTAAAAGGATTGCTGATATGTCACTAAAAATACCACCAACAGCTTAATCTGGTTCAAGGTCAGTTGGCATTCATCTGTATCCTCCTCCCCCGGGTCATGCCTGAAAATAGGCAGGATTTGTCTAGTGCACTTACCCGGTCAACACAAGCTAAATAAATAAATAAATAAATAAAATGTCCAAACTTGATTATGGTTCTAGATTAAAATCTTTAGAGCTTTACTCTTTGAAGTGCAGAATACTAAGAGGCGACTTAATCTATACTTACAATGCATACAATAATGATAACTTGTTAAACACAATAGAATTGGAAAAGTTTTCAATAAGAAATCCCACTAGATCCCACAATTCAAAACTAAAATCATCCTTATGTAAAACCAATAAACTATCTAGATTTTTTACACAGAGAATTCCTCCAATCTGGAATACATTGCCTAGTAATATTATAAACAGCGAAAACATAGAACAATTTAAGAGAAACCCTGATAAATATATGGGTGACAAGAAATTTTCCTTCCAGTGCTAATTTAGCTGGTGGCGAGTTCATAAATGGGCATGTGCCTTCTGAACTTGTATCAATCTATGAATCTATGAATAAGATGCACCTCACTCCTGCTCAAGCCTAAACCTTGCTACTCAACCTCTTGAAATCATCCAGCCTTATGCTTGAGTGCCCTCAGGTTGCCACACAGTGGGACAAAAGACCTTCTCCTCAGTTGCACCAATCCTTTGGAACAGCCTGTCTACCCCTCTACAGGCACTGGGATTGTACCCCCTGTTCATATCCCACTGTAAGTCCCTCCTTGTGGGGTCAGCCATTTGCTCCTGCTCTCCAGTCTCATGGCCTCCCCCCACCAGGAGCTGGTGAACTGCCCCCGTTCTACTACCTAGACATATTATTCTCTGTATTTGTATTTACAAAATGTAATTGATGCTGTATTGCATGTCTTATTTTTAGGCTGTGCTGCTCAGCACTGCTGCGCACTTTCAATTGTATGTACTGTTACCACTTCATGCACTATTTTTGCACTAATTGCACTGTCTCTTCTAGTGTGCTCATCTTCTTGTACCTACCTGAATATGTTTCTTATTCCATGCTTGATAAGCCAGCTTAATGGCCTGGGTCATGCCTGAAAATGGTCCCTGGGATCTGTGCTGCCACCCAGTTAACCCTAGTAGTGTCATGGGCTGCTTTAAGTGTCCCAAGGTATGTTTCTAGACTGCTTGGGCTGCTCAGAGTGGCCCAAATGTACACTGTTTACTTTTTAACTGATTATTTTAAATCCTGTTAATCTTGATAAACAAATAATGGTTTATTAGTAACTAGACCCCTGCTGGCCTGGTGGCACTGTCGGTTGAGGTGCTGGACACCACACCTTGCTTCACACCAGTGACCCGGGTTCGGGAATGAGCCCAGATCATAGTGGGTCAGCAGGGGAGGACTGGGATCGAGCGTCCAACGACGGCTCTCCTAGTCCTGGGGAAAGGGGGTTGGTGCACACCGTACTCTGGTGGTCCCTGGGGATGGCCGGAGAAACTGCAGTTGCATGGGTGCTCAGTAGGGGGGAGCATGGCAGACGTCTGCATGCTGTGCATGGACGTCATTGCACATCCGTGCTCCCATTGGGAGAAAAAGGCTAAAGACAGCATGGTCCATGGCAGCTTGATATTCACTAGCTTCACCGGCCAACGATGCCTGAAATAGGTGTGTTCTGGTATTGGATCCTCGATGGGCATGGGGGCTTAAGGGGGGAGCCCCTCTCGACAGTTGTAGCTGTGTATGCCAGCTGGAAATGTTGGCTTCGGGGTCGGAGGTGAAGGCAGGAGCAGTGGTTGCAAGGTGAGAAAAAGAGATGTGATAAAAAGTTAGTAACTATACCCCTTCCCCTGTCTGCTGTTAAAAGTTTAACTCTGTAGCTTAATGTAAGGTAAAGTACTGACAATTTAAAAATTAGGAAAACATTTTTTTTTTTTGCTCTGCAGAATGCCCACTTGGAGCACCTCAAACAGCACCTTTGTGATGCTTGGAATAATTCTCAGCTCAGAATAGAGAATTCTACTCTGACAGAATAGAGAATTCTACTCTGAGCTAAGAGACATGCTTTCTTTCTAATAAGGAGATACATTTTACTTTACCTTTTATGTGCACAGTGAGGTATAGGAATACAAATTGCTTGTGTACTGTTTATTTTAATTTGATATAAAACAAAACACATCATTTTGCTTTCCAACTGATGTATCATTTCATACTGCAGCTTTCTCTTTGCTAAACACTGCAGTTCTTTCTAGCTTGTGGGACCTAAAGCTCTGCCAGTTTCTCACTTGAATTTTGACACAAAATTACAATTTCAAATCTGCTCAGCACCAAAAGCATCTCAGCCTCTTTCACAGTTGAATTTTGATACAAAATAACAATTTTAGATCATCCCACACACTTTTTACTGTGCTGTTGATAAGTGGACCAAAGGATTTACTTGGCAATGAGAAGCTTTTTGAAAGTAAGTTCAGTAAAACTAATGTGGTATTTTTGTGTGTGAATGTATTAGAACGTCAAAGCAAGGTTCTTGTCATGATTGATACATTGGCCCAGATATTCAGAAGGGTTGCGCATGGCGCAACAGTATTCTATCATCGCAACCCTGATGTGCCCAGTGCAATATTCAAACTGGGATTGTACTGGCACAAATCCCGATGGGCAGGAAACATCAGTAATATGAGGCGGCGCAGGTGGGGGCGTGACCATGCATACTCCGCATCCCGATATTCAGCCGGGATGTGCTGAGTCGTCATATGCAACCCTACTTGCGCTACACCTGGGTGAGCCAAAGAAAGGGAAAACAGCTGGTTATCCACAGGTGAGCTGCCGTGTTGCAAGGCACAACACGGCAGCAGCCACCTGTGGGTGGCCACCTGAGCTCTGGCTGCACCTTCATGATGGCGCCCCCCATGCCCAATTACGGGCATCTGTGTAAAAATATAAATCCAATATCCCTGGTGGTCCAGTGGACCGCTTACAGCCTGATCGCGGGCTTCAGTGTAAAATAATATGTCCTATATCCCTGGTGGTCCAGTGGACCACTCACAGCCTGATTGTGGGCATATGTAATAATAAGGAGAGCTCCAGGGTACCCTCCTCCCCACCCTCCCACTGAGCCCCACTGCCCCACTCCCCCCGGTCAGTGGTGCAGGATCACCCCACCACCTGCCACCCTGCCACCTGCTGACTGACAGTGTATGGCAGGGCTGCACGCCATTGGTCACAGAGTGAGCCAATGGGCATGCAACTCATACTGTACTACACAGTCCAGATATCTGAATGGATCCATTCACGCTGGATCGTAGTACGGCATATGCCGGATACCCATTGGCCCATGCTGTGGACCAATGGTGCAGCCCCACCGCACTGTCAGCTGGCGGGCGGCGGGTGGCAGGCAGGTGGTGTTACGCCGCTGACCGGGAGCGGGCAGTGGGCCCAGTGGTGGTGGGGAGGAGGGCACCGTGGAGCTCTCTTATATTACATATGCCCGCAATCAGGCTCGCAGCAGTCCACTGGACCACCAGGGATATTGGAATATTTTACACTGAAGCCCGTGATCGGGCTGTGAGCGGTCCACTGGACTTCAGGGATATTGGACATATAATTTTACACTGAAGTCTGCAATTGTACTGCGAGAGGTCCACTGGACCACCAGGGATATTGGACATATTATTTTACACTGAAGCCCATGATCGGGCTGCGAGCGGTCCATTGGACGCATTATTCCATACTGAAGCCCACGATCGGGCTGAGACCAGTCCCTGGACCACCACGGATATTGGACATATATCTTTACACAGAAGCCCGCAATCGGGCTGCAAGTGGTCCACTGGACCACCAGGGATATTGGACGCTTAATTGACTCTACATATGCTCATGATCAGGCAGAGGGGTGCATTGCTGCGCTGTGCAGGGGGCATCGGTCTCTGACGGCTGGTGTCTGGCAGGGCACCAGGTGCAAGTCATCGGGGATCAGCGCACCTTCATGCAAATGGGGCCATAATGACATGCAAATATTCTATTTGCTCCTTGCATACATTATGTCCCCATTTGCATGTGCACTTTGAATATTTTGGTTGTTGTGCATAGCACTAACGGAACTTGTACCAGTGTATCCCCCTGCTCCACTCTGGCCACTTGCGCTGGCGCAGTGCCACTGCGCCATGCACACTGTGGGTGGCCAGGGTGCGATATTCAATGATGTTATGCCATGGCACAGGTCCGTTGAATATTGCCCAGTCAACGCCCCTGCACAGCCAAGTTGCGCTGCGCCCAGGCTTGTGCCACAGCCTGGTGCAGTCTGAATATCTGGGCCATCATATTTAATTTCCCCATTATTTATTTATTTTCTTGCTGTTTTGGTTATTCATTCTTTATGAAGGGGCTTGAAATTCAGTGTCTAGGCATGGTTTGTCACTTTTGTTTTACTAATGATCGGCATCTTCTAGCAAGAAATGTATCTGATTTTGTTTTTTGATCTGAATAATAAGACGAGGGCACTGAGTTTTATTTTGTTTATGCTATGTATTTTTTTCTACCTATCATTTAGCAAAGCTGTTGCATTTGTTACCCCCACTTGCTTTATGTTTGCATTTCTTGATGCTGACTGTAGTGTGAGTAAATGAGAGGTGAAGGAAGGAGTGAAGACAAGGCTACCAATCTTGCTTCTTTTCATGTAAACATTAATGCTTTATTGAGGATATCAAGCTGTATTTTTTTTTCATTATAATGGTTTTCTTTAGGGGTACTGTTTTGAAAGGTTAACTAAAAACTGAGGATGTCATGTCCAGGCACTTGTAAGTGCCTTCATGGCTATTTGCATATAAACTGCATTTGATTGTTGTGGTACAGCATATATAAACCAATTTTTTCTATCTGTGCTTGACTGTTGTCTGAGTGCAGCTTTTGGATCATGCACAATTGAAAGGCTCAGCACAAAACTTTGTACTGCAGTTTGTGCTTTTTTATGAATCTTGCCCCAGGGCTTTTACTGATTTTAGAGTGCAAGCCTGCTTTTTCTAGGATTTTTCTGCCCAAAACTCTTGAGAGCAAGAGAACTGGGCCTAAAAATAGAAATCCCTAGAACTTGGAAAGTTTAAAATTTAGTACCAAAAAGCACCTCCACTCCAAAAACGATTTGAAGGGGTTTAAATGCCAACTGTACATTAATTTTATTTATTAAAAATGTGGTCACCGATATAGGCACAGTAAGCCTGGGCTGGTTAACAGGTGTATCCGTGGATGGGTGGGGGAGTGTCAGGACATCCTTCAAGGTGGTACAACAGTGAGTGAAACAATAATAACAAAGTGATATCAGTAGTAGTGTAAACTTGTACTGTAAAATCATACAGATAAGGAATTTTGAAGAAATACAAAAACAATGGTTATGGTGTAAATAAGCATTTGATCAGAAATGTAATGCCAAGAATATTTCTAGAAATGTGGCACGTTACCCTTGGGCCTAAACACAAAAGCTACCATAGGCCAGAGGGGGAAAATGGGGGGGCACATTGGAAGGGCCAATGGAGCAGGGTGAGAGTGGATCCAGGGCAGGGTCTTCAGGCTACAAGGGCTAGGGGCATCTTTGGGAGGCTTGTAGGGTGTACTGGTTGTGGGTCAGCCATGGTACTGGATATACAGTAGTCTAGAAAATGGGGGGGTGCATAGTATGTAAGCAAATTACACAGCTAATGGAGGAGGTGGGATGGCTGAGATGGACACTAAGATGGGAAAGGCAGAGGAGTAGAGGAGAGGACAGGATGGGTCTGCAGAAGTAGCTCTTGCAGCTAGGGGGCTAGGTGCAGTTAAAAGGGGGGCTGCAGGGGGACAAGGAGCAAACATGTGCACAGGAAGGGAAAGATGGGGTAAGGAGGAAAATCGAAGCACACGAAAGTAAGGAGGGGGTGTAGGGGAAGGCTCCAGAGGGGATGCAAGAATCCCAGATAGTGGCAGAAAAGGGAACAAGAGTAACCAGGGGGGATGGCAGGTGAAAAAGTATAAGAGTCCAAAGCCTGCGCAGAGGACAAGGGAGAAGAGAACAAGGGGAGGACCATCCACCAGAGAGATACAGGCAGTGGGCCTAGAACAAAAAATAGATTTGCCCCACTAGGGGCACAAAATGGGAGGGAAAGGCAGGGAAATGGAGCTGAAAGACCACACAGGGCACATCGAAGAGACAGGCATAAATGAAAGCTCAGATACATTGGAAAAGGGGGATGCCCAGTCAGGAAAGAACAACAGGCAAGCCCAAAAGGAGGTGGAGCAGTGTGCTCGGGTCCAGAGGTGCAAAAGCTGAATGGGGCAGGAAAGGGTGAGGGCCACAGTAAAAATCAGTCAGGGCACAGGCAAGGGCAGAAAGACAATGAGGTGAAAAGTTCACAGACAGAGAAGCAGAGATGGGCAACCTGGCAGAAAGCACCTGTGGGGGTCACAAAGCTGGGTGGGGTCACAGAGAGAAGACAGTACTTTGGGAGGTGACATGGGCAAAAGGAGTATTGAAAATAGGGTAGTAAATAGGATTCGGGGGTTGTGGGTAGGATGGAATGGAGATGCAACCAGAAGGAGATGGAAAGCAGGGTCCTACTGGTTGGGGAACTCTATAATAAAATTAATTGGGTGCGGGGGCACGGGGAACAACAGTACATTGTGGATGGAGTGTCTGCCTGGCATGACAGCAGCCAAGGTTATTCACTATATCCCCTCAAGGGGGAAGCAGTAGGATGAGAAAATGCACTTGCTGTTTCACCTGGGAATGAATGACTTGGCGGGAAGTCACTTGTTGGAGGTACAGGCAAGATTCAGTGCCCTTACTAGATACTGCAGCAGTCTGGGTTTCAAATTAGTGACTTTTTCAGAGGTGCTACCAGTACCATTGGCAAGTACTGATAGGCAGATTAGTATAAGGGAGTTTATTGAGTGGCTGGTGGGATGGTGTGAGCAAATGGAGTAAGGGTTAGTAGGGGACTGGGGCTCTACGTGGGGGTACAAGAGCCTGTTTGCACTGGGCAGACTGCACCTGCATATGGAGGAGGCTGCAGTACTAAAAAGCAAACTAGAAGAATTGATATTGGGTACCTAAAATTTAAACTAGGTTGGGGGGATCTGCTCCACAAGAAAGAAGGTTTGGGGGGCTATGTGCCCCCCTAGGATAGCACTACATTGTTGGGCAGGAGGGAGAGGGGTGAAGAGGGAACAATGGGGGAGGCTGGAGGAAAGGATTAGCAGCAAACACCAGAAGTTTGGGAAATAAGATGGTGAACCTGGAGGCCATCATGAGGGATGAGGGACTAGATCTAGTTGCAATGAGTGAGACTTGGTGAACAGGAACATCACACCTGGGAAACAATCATTTCAGGATACAGACTGTTCAGAAAAGGATAGGGAGGGCAAGAAGAGGGGAGGGGGATGTCTTATATGTCAGGGAAATCATTAGTGTAACTGAAGGGCAGGAGGAGGAGGAAGGGGAGACTGAGCTGCTGTGGTCACACTAGTTAGGAAGACAGATGAATCACTGTGTCTGTGGGTGGTATACAGGCCACCTGCGCAAGGGGAGGAGGATAATAGATGGCTAACTCAGGCAATCACAAGACTGGTCCAGAAAGGAGAACTGCTACTCATGGGTGACCTGAACATCTCAGATATTAAATGGGAAATACCAGATTCAGCATCGGCAAGGAGCAGAGCTGTATTAGACGAGCTGCAGGGTGTATTCCTTTAACAGTTGGTCAGAGAGCCAATGATGGGAAGCAATGTGTTAGATGTAGTCCTGACTAACAGGGAGAGCGTAGAAGAATGCAGTTGGGAGAAGCCTTGGGCACCAGTGACCACAGCTCGGTATAGTTTACGGTCAAGGAAGGGAGGGAGACAAGTAAAACCAATACGTCAGTCATGGACTTCAGACACATGAACTTTGATAAGATGAGTAAGATAGTTAGAGAAAAAAATGAAAGGTAAGGTGAATATAGGAACAGTGGAGGAATTATGGGAAGCTGTCGGGGAAGGGGTTCAGGAACCAGGGGAAATGTGCATAAAAAAGGTCAGGAAGTGCAAAAGAGGGAGAAGAGCACTCTGGTTCACTATGGAGGTGGTGGGGGCAGTCAAGGAAAGGAGGAGAACTTTCAGAAAATTATAAGAGGACACTCTGAGAGGAAGATAGGGAGGAGAACAGGGAGAGGAGGAGTTTGGCATGGTGGGAGATCAGAAGGGCAAAAGCAGCCAACGAGGAGAAATTAGCTAAAAATGCCAAGGGGGGGGCTAAAACATTTTTCAGATACGTGAGGGAGAGGACAAGGGCAGGGCAGGGTATTACTAGACTGAGGGGGGGAAGGAGGGATAAGCTTGGAGCAGGACTACATGAAAGCAGCAGCATTAAATTAGTACTTTATCTCAGTATTCACAGAGGAAGAGGAAGGCAGGGGCCCAGAGCTAAAGTCTAAGGGGTAGGAGGGCAAATGAGTGGATCTGAGTCTGTTCACTGTGGATAGGGTCAGGGCGGAGCTAGGTAGACTAACGGTGGGCAAGGCGATGGGGCCTGACAGGTTACACCCCAGAGTGATCAAGGAATTGAGGGAAAAGCTCACCACATCCTTCAGCACTGCCAACCGACAGGTATGGTCCATCCCAAGGGTTAGAACCTCCTTAGCCTAAAGGTCATTCCCACACAGGGCCCCAGTCTGATACAATGAACTCCACTCTGACGTCTCCTCGATCTCCAAATTAGGACCTTTCAAGTCAGCCCTCAAAGAGCACATTCTTGCTTCATGGTGCTGCAAGTGTACCTGTTAGTGCTGGGTCATCTGTCTATTATCTTACGGGACCACCCCGCCACTGAGCTCCTACCGATAGGGCTACCAAACATTACCTATTAACAATGCCTCCTTTGGCTGCACTCACAAGGTATTTGTCTAATTCTCTACTTTGCTGTAAATATCAAACCTGTTACTCCCTCCTTCTATCAGCAAACTTATTGTTCTCTTGAAAACTGTAAAATACAGCTCTCGGTAACATGTTCAATACAATGTATAGCTGATCTTGATTCTGCAATATTGTATAACTAAAAAAATTGTAATCTTTAGCTGCCATTCTATGTCTATATGTATTAAGTGTTTATGTTTGTTTTCTGACACGGAGCCTTTGTAAATGAGACCCTGACTCAAAGGTTGTAATCCTAAAGTCTGTTAAATAAATAAATAAACAAACTGCCCCTGGATATGAGAAGGGTGCTGGAGGACTGGAGGAGGGTGGACGTGGTGCCCTTGCACAAGGGAGATAGTAGGGAGCTGAAGGATAACTACTGCCCAGTAAGTCTCATGTCTGTGGTGAGGAAGGTAATGGAGGCATTAATCAAGGAGAGGGTGGTAGATTACCTGGAGGAGTGTGGCTTGCAGGACAGCAGACAGCATGGCTTCACCAAGGGGAAATCATGTAAGACCAACCCAATTGAGTTCTTTGATTGGGTGACTCAGGTAATCGACCAGGGAGGGGGGCAGTGGAAGTGGCCTACTTGGACTTCAGCAAGTCCTTCGACACCATCTCCCACAGGAGATCAGTGAGCAAGATGGAAAGCATGGGGTTGGGAGGGAAAATAGCAAGCTGGGTGGTGGCATGGCTAGCAGGGGAAAACTCAGAGAGTGATACTAAGCGGGGTGAACTCCGAGATGGCAAGGGTAAGGAATGGGGTGCAACAGGGTTCAGTTTTGGGTTAACTCATCTTCAACATCTACATCAGGTATATTGCAGAAGGCTTAAGAGGGAGATTGCGCCTATTTGCCAATGATACAAAAGTCTGCAATAGGGTGGACACCCAGGAGAGGAGGAGGACATGAGAAAGGACCTTAGCTACTCGAGGAGTGCACTGGAAAGTTGCAGCTGAAATTTAATGCCAGGAAATGCACTGTGGTGTACCTAGGGAGTAAAAATATGCATACAGGGTACACGCTGGGCCGGGAGGAAATCAAAAAATCAGAACAGGAAAGGGATCTGGGGATCATTTTTATTTTATTTTTATTTTATTAACTCTAGGATTAACACCTTTGAGCAAGAACAGCTCATTTAGAAAGGTTCCACGTCATAGTGTAGGTAGACGAACAAGGTGAACATCATTACAAAGATTATACAGAGGTAGCACAGATGGAACAGAGCATACAGGTTGCAAATCATAATTCATAATTCGAGACTACACATGCTGTGTAGGAGTAGAGCTAAGACCAGTGAATAGACATGGAGAGAATGCTTCAGACTAAGAACTGAGCAGTACATAGGTAGGCTAGATGTGAAGGAGATTGAGGAGGAACAGTAAGGAGGGTAGTCCTGGAGGAGTGGGCAGGCTAGAAGGCCATTGTCAGGGTGGGAGGAGGGAGGAGGGAGTGAGAAGTGCTAGTTGGGTAGGGGACGGGGAGCTAAAAAGTGCTGGTGTTGGCGGGGATGAAGTGGGGGTAGCAGCGGGTGGAGGAGGGGAGGCAAAGAGGTGTACTCGGTATTAGAGATTTATTGGAGAGGAGCAGGAAAGTCTGAAGTGCTAGGGGATGTAGGAGCTCTAGGTGAAACAGTTGCAGCTACTAGAAGAGGTGAGGTGTACCCAGAGCAGCCGTTTGAGGGGGTCAATTTTGGAAGCAGTCAGGATATCCCAGTTGAGAGCATTGTACCAGTACAGAGCCCTGTAGGCAAACGATCTCTGTCCCATAGAGGTCCGACATCCGGGAACCTGGTAGGTTTGATTGCTGGTGTTACGGGTATGTTAAGTGGTACAGTGCGTGTTTAGGAGCTTTTTGATGCCTGCTGGCATGAGGCCTAGGATTGCCTTTTTTGTTAGCAGGCAGGTCTGATACTGGATCCTAGAAAGGAGTGGGAGCCATCAAGAATGGGTATATAGCTTACAGGTGGGAGTAAGCCAGGCAGCTTCAATGAGTAGTCTACAGGCTTCGTTTAGTGCCACTGTTACCCTATGGAGGGCAGTAGGTGAGGCAGAGCCATATATGGCAAGACCATAATCAATGATGGAGCTAACTGAGCTGTGGATTGCCAGTTGCAGAGCATCTGTAGTCATACAATGCTTGTGCCTATGTAGCACTCCAATTCGAATGTTTACAGCCTTGGCCACATACTCGATGTGTTGTGTGTAGGAGAGGAAGTTATCCAATGTGACCCCAAGGTATTTGAAATGCTTGACCTGCTCGAGCTGGGCACCAGAGCCGTTCCGGATGTTGAGGGAATGGGCTTTATGTTTGCTACATGCACTGCTGAAAAGCATAACCTTGGTTTTGCTGAGGTTCAGGATCAATTTGTAGGCAGGGAACCATTCTTCTACCCTCGCAAAGTCAAGCTGTAGATGATGTTCAATGAGGTCTGGGTCCTGGTGGCTGGTAAAGATGACAGTATCATCTGCATATAGTAACATTCTCTGGTGACAGGCACTAGGGAGACAATTCAGGGACCAGACTAAACAGTAGCGGCCCCAGGACGGAACCCTGGGGGACACCTGAGAGGACTGGCTTCTGATTCGAGGTGGTATTGGCAATCCTGACTTGTTGGAACCACCCCACAAGATAACTCTCGAACCATTGTAGTGCTTCATTGGAGAGACCAATGGAGGAAAGCTGTCTGAGAAGAAGTGGGTGGCTAACAGTGTCAAAAGCTTTTGTTAGGTCAATGAACACCGCATTGGCACAGTTTCCCTGATCAAGTGTGTTGTGGATGAAACCTGTAAACTCCAAAAGGGCACTGGTGGTACTGTGCCCTTTTCTAAATCAATGCTGTTGGGGGCATTGGATTTCATATTTCTCCAGATATTCAACTAGCTGGTCCGAGACTATGCATTCAAGTGCTTTCTAAAGTCGAGGGAGAATGGAAATGAGCCTGTTGTTGGTGTGAAGTGCCCTGTCACCACAGGTGTGACAAGCGCCTGTTTCCAGAGAGATGGGAACTGTGCTGATCTAAGTGAGAGGTTAAAGATCCTTGTAATAGGCAAAAGGATTTCTTCAAGGATGAGTGAGATTAGTTTGAGATCAAGAGAGTCACTGCTGGTAGAAGGTTTATGGATGGCCTTGTGAATGTAGGTTCTTGACAGGTGAATTGGAGTCTCTTTGAAATGGAACTGTGGGATGCTGCTGCCAAAGGAAGTGTCGGGAGGGTGAGTTCTAGCGTTAGGTGTGTCAAAGAAATCAGGCAGCAGTACACTACCCAGATCAGAGAAAGCATCATTGAAGGTACTGGCAATTACCCTGAGATCAAGAACTGGGGCTCCATTGATGTTAAGCATTGTGGGCGGTAGCTTGGGATCTTTTCCTGTGAGATCTTTAAGGTTACACCAGAACTTTTTCCCATCTCCCCAGCAGTTAGTGAGCGTTTCCCTGAAGTAGTTACTTTTACAGGTTCAAATAGCATGTGTACATTTGTTTCTGGCAGTTTTATACTTTTGGATGTCCACTTGCCTGGATGAAGCTCTTGCACAGTGCCAGAGGTGGTCCCACAGTTTCATCTGAGATATTTGCTCAGGTGTTATCTATGGGTTTGGGTTCCCTCTTACCTTCATCTTCCTGACAGGTGCAAAGGTATCACAGGCTGCAGTGAATTGTGAGATGAGGAGTTCCAGCACTGTGTTAATATCAGTGATAGTGTCTAGTGGGGTCCAGTCCAAGTTTTGGAGATGAGATCTGAATGATTCAGGGAGACCCTGCTTTAATACCCTTGCATATATAAACTTAGGGGGGGCTTACAGAACTTGTTTGACCAAACAAATGTAATGGGGGAGTGGTCTCTAATGGTGTCAGGGAGCACATCCTCTTGGGAAATATGTTCGGGATGGTTAGTCGGTATCCAGTCAAGCAGGGTGTGAGAACCTGCCTTATAGTTACATCTAGTTGGGGTGGTGATAAGCTGGGTGAGATGCTGCACTGCAGCAGCATCCTTATAGGAGCAGGCATCAGGTGAGAGCCAGTTTATGTTGAAGTCTCATAGGATTATTGTTTCTGAGTTACGACACTGTCCCCTTAGATATTCCAAGATTTTGTCGAAACCAATAGATTGTTCTTTAGGGGGTAGGTACACAGAGGCTATTGTCAGCACTTTGTTGTGTTCCCCAAGGAGAACTTTTATGGCAAGGACCTGGGATGGGGATCCAGGGTTTGGTACTGGTAGGTCGTGTCCCATGTAAGTGTATCATAGTCCCCTGAAACCTTAAGGTAGGATTCCAATGTAGCAGGGTGGCAGGATGGGCCAATGGAATGTTGGCGTGCATAGGCAAGGGCATTACTTGCAGAAGGAGAGAGGTAATAATGCACTGCTACAAAGCTATGGTGAGGCTGCAACTAGAGTCCAGGGCTCAGTTCTGGAGGCCACACCTCCACAAGGACGTAGATGCATTGGAGAGGGTTCAAAGAAGGGTAACAAAAATGGTGCAGGTTATGCAGGGGAAGACGTGAGCGGAGGTGTAAGGAGTAGAATCTGTACATGCTGGAAACAAGAAGAGAAAGGGGTGACATGATTAATATCTTTAGATATATATAGTGGTTAAATAGAGTAGGAGAAGGGGGTCTGCAAAAGAGGAAGGAGGGAGCCAGAACTAGAAGGTACAGCCTCAAATTGCAAGGAAATTGATACAGGGGCAATGTGAGGGGGCACTTCTTCACATAGAGGGTGGTGGTGCCCTGGAACAGACTGCCAGACAGAGTGGTGGGAGCTAAAATGGTGGTGGAATTTAAGAGTGCATGGGACAGGCATATAGAGCTGAATATTTGGGGAGGGCGGGGACAGGCCTGGAGTGGGGTATGTGAAAGAGGAGGCATGGGAAGACTTGATGTTCTGGAAGGGTCATTTTCTGTCATCAAGCTTCAGTGCTTCAATGATTCTATGATAGGCACAGTGAGTCACGGCTGTTTTACAGATGCATCCATGTGTGGCGTGTGGTCAGGGAAGCCTTCAAGGGGTACAACAGGGAGTAAAACAGTAATAACAAAGTGACAGCAGTTGGAGCATAAACATACTAACATACTAAAATGCCTGCAGAATAGGCCTAATGGTCTTTCGCGTCTGCTCGTTTGGTCAGCCCCCACCCTGGGAGCTGACCTTGCAGCCCCCCTCGCCTTCTCTGGCTTCTCCCTTCCCAGTTCTGAATATTCTCGCTGCATTAGATTTTGCTTCCAGAACCCTTCCCCGTACCTGTCCCACCACCTCTTGAACCCCTCCACCGTCTCTGCCTCCACCAGCCCCCTAGGCAGCACATTCCATGGCTTCACCACCCTCTCAGTGAAGTAGCACCTCCTCCTTTCTCCCCTGAATCTTCCCCCCTCCATGTACATGTACATGTACAGGAAAACATGTACAGTAAAATCATATAAATAAGGAATTTCAAATAAATACAAAAACATTGGTTATGGTGTAAGCAAGAATGCCATGTCAAGAACATTTCTAGAACTGTTGCACACAATAAAATATGAATCTGGTATTGTGTCTGGCGGTGTGACAGTAGGTATGGTGTGGAGTGGTGTGACAAAGTGCATGGGGGTATGAGGTCATGAGATATGTCAGCACGCATGCTGGTATAGAGTGGTGTGACAAAGTGTATGGGTGTATGAGGTGTTGCTGTGTGTCACAATACATGGGTGTGTAATGTTTGTGTGTCAGAGTTCATGGTGGTTATCTTGATGGGTGGTGTGATAGCATGTAAGGTGTTGAGTGGTGTGAGATTGTATGGGGGTATGGTTTCATGACATATCTCAGTGTGCATTTCTGTATGGTGACGGGTTGTGTGGCAGTGCATGGAGATTTGCATTTGTGAGGTTTGTCAGTCTGCATGGTGGCATGATGTTGGTTGGTGTGACAGGATGCACTGGCTATAGTGTTGGGTGCTGCATCAGACTGCAAGGGAGTATGGGGCTGTGAGGTGCATCAGAGAGTAGAGATGTGTGAGATTGGAAAATGTCATCTAGCAAAATATTTCGCGTAATTCCAGCATTAGGCAAATTTTTCACCTAAGCGAAACGTAATTTCGCCTTTGATTTTGCCTTTTCGTAATACGAAATGTCACCCAATTTTGTGTTCATATCTAACTTTGAGTTGAAGCAACTCATACAAGGTATTTGAATTCCAAAAAAATACACACTAGTCTATGCACACGGCCCAGATGACCAACAGCCTTTGGCAGGAGCCAGTATTTCATTTGCAAACTCAATACATAGGGAATGCAACTGCATTAAATATCATTATGTTGTTAAAAGGAATCTTGTAGGTGTAACCGGCTCTAAGAAGTAACACATACCACAAATTATAAGGGAATAAGGTGTTTATTGGGTAGGGGTACACAGACACGGTACAGAATAAGCAAAACAAATGACAGGCAGGATCAGGAGGACAAGGGTAATATAACAATGAGAGGCAGAATTAATAGAGAGAGAACAAGAAAAGGGACTGAATCCCATAGGGAGCATAAGACAGAAACAAACAACAGTAATCATCAATAAAATTATTTTACATACAAAATAAAGAAACAAGAGGAGTTAAGGAATGGATGTAGATTAAAGAGGATATAATAGCTTTTGTTTGGTTTTTATTTTTTTATGAGGGGGACATACAAACAACAGAATGGAAGATAGAAAAATTAAAACAAAAAAAACAAATTGATTTGTGCTGCCACATTAAGTGTCAGTTGGGCAAACATGGAGTTCTGACAGGATGCTCGTGATTTTGTCAACATCATGATCACACTGTAGTTTAGAAATCTCCCTCCTGGGCATCACTAAATTCCTATCTGAATTTGTTTAAATCTTGTTGGACATGCTGCACTTCAGAAAGGAGGGCGGATATGTCTGCATCTGTCATTGGCACTGCTGGCAAGGCACGTGCTGCTTGTGCTGCTGGCTTTGGACAGGGAGGGCCCTGGAGGGGTCTTGATGTTACTGACTGCTGCAGTTTTCTGGTATGGTGAGCACAGCGAGGACATTTAACTGGTCTAGCCATGCCACCCTCCTGCTCAACTCCTGCAGTGCTTACACCCGCACTGCTCCCCACAGCTGCACTTAATGATGCCACCACCTCCCACAATTTGAGGTACTATTGCGGCAGGTGGTGGTAGTGGACCATGTGGCTATGCTGGCTGCTTGTGAGATCCACAATTTCCTTGACGCACTTCCTGCCCATATAGATTGCAGGTGACCACTGGGTCACTAACTAATATTAAGTAGAAAAAATGCCAGACAGGAGAACGGCAGGGATGACGGAGCCATGGGGGTGGGTGGTGCTGCAGATAATGCCCCAGGCACTGACTCCTCTGGCTGCTTGGGAGGGGGCATGGTCTCCTGCTGCCTGGGCAGAGAAACAGTATCCTCCTGGTGTTGGGGCGGGGGCACTGTCTCCATCTGCTGCTGGTGATAGGGCATAGCTTGCTGCTGGGTGCTGGTGTTGCAGCAAAAAGCCTCCTTCTGTGGTATTTCATTTGTGATGGTTAGCTGAAATGCATGTACAGGTGCCCCACTGTCTTCACACTCCTCCATTATTCCATAATCCACAAACACCTCCAATTCAAATAAACAAACAAAAAATAAACATAGATAGAGACTCAGAGAGCCCGTGGGATCACACACACACAAACACAATAACCAGGTACTAAAATATGAAATATAACAAAGACAAACAAGAAAAAGTTAGAAAAAAATAGCACTAATTAAGCAATTTAGGTGTAAAAGTGTACTCTGCAGTCACAGGGAGTATAAATGCTGCCTGCTTCCTCAAGATACATAGCACAAGAAATGAACCACTCACTTACTGCCATTTTTGACTCAACCATGTGACCACCAGCAGCATTTTGCTGAAATGCCATAATTTTGCAAAATGTTTTGCTAAGCAAAATTGGCGATTTCGCCATAATTTCACCAGTGAAATAAAATTTCACTGCATGTCTATCAGAGAGCATGTGGGTATGGTGTCAGTTGGCTTGACAGTGTACATATGGTATATTTTCATTGTGTGTGTCAGCATACATGGAGGAATAGTGTAGGGTTGTGTCGCAGTGTGCATTGAGTATGGTTTTGGGTGGAGTGACAGTATGCATGGGGAATGGGGTTGTGAGGTGTGTCAATGTGCTTGGGAGTTTGGTAATGCTGTGTATGTCACAGTGCACTGGGGTATGATGTTGGCTAGTGTATCAGAGAGAAAATTGGTATGGTGTTACATGGTGTGACAGCATGTATGGTGCATAGTATCGAATGGAGTGACAGTGTACATGGGGCTGTGGGTTTGTGTTGTCTCTCAGTGTGCATAGCATTATGGTGTTGCAGTGTATGTCACATTGTATGAGGGTATTATGTTGGTTTGTGTGTAACAGTGCATGGTGGTATGAACCCAGTTGGGGTGACAGCATGCGTTGTCAGAATGCATAAGTATGGTGTTAGTTGATGTGACAAAGTGCATGGGGTATTGGGTCTTTAGGTATGTCAGCATGCTTAGCTAGTATCATGTTGGTTTGTGTGGCAATGTGCATGGAGTGTGATGTCAGGTGCTGTGTCAGATTGCATAGTGGTGTGGGGTTGTGAGATGTGTCAAAATGCATGGTGGTATGGTGTGGGATGTGACAGCATGCATGGGGTATGGAGTTGAGTGGTGTGGCAGCATGCATATGGGTATGGGTATGGGGATATGAGGTGTATCAGCATGGATGAATGTATAATGTTCGTTTGTGTCACAGTGTTCATGGTGGTATGGTGTCAGGTGGTGTACAGCATGTATGGTGTAGAGTGGTGTGACAGAGTGCATTGGGGTATGGTGTCAGATTATGTGTTAGAGTGGATAGGGGTATTATATTGAGTGGTGTGACAGTGCACATGCTGTATTCTGTTAGTTGGTATGCTAGCGTGCATAGGGGTATGGGTTCATGAGGAATATCAGCATGCATGATGTAATGATGCTCACTGCTTTGACAGTGTGCATGGTGTATGGTGAATGGTGTCGGGTGTGTGTCAGATTGCATGTGGTTATAGGGTCATGATGTGCATCAGAGGATGTGTGTTTAGGTGTTTGTGCAACAGCGTGCATGCAGTATGGTGTTTTTCTGTGTGTCAGAGTGCATGGGTGTATGGTTTCAGCTGGTGTGACAGCGTGAATGGGGTATAGTGGTGGTTGTGTGCCAGCAGTCATAGGGTATGGTGTCAGGTGTTGTGACACAGTGCATAGTGGAATGGGGTAGTGAGGTATGTCAGTTTGCATGGCAGTATGATGTCGGTTTGTGTGACAGCATGCATGGTGGTACAGTGCTGAATGCTTGGTCACACTGCATGGGCTGTGGTGCTGTAAAATGTGTCAGAGTGCATTGGAGTATGTTGTTGGGTGGCATACCAGCATGCATGGGGCATGGGGTCATTAGGTGCATCAACGTGCAGTACTGTGTAGTGTCATTGTGAATGTCATAATGCATGGGGGCATGATTTTGGTTTTGTGTGCCAGAGTGCATGGTTGTATTGGTGTTGGGTGGTGTGGCAGCACATATTGTGTTGAGTGGTGTGACAGAGTGCATGGGAGTATAGTGTTAGTTTGTGTGTTGGAGTGTTTGGGCTCTTCATATCAGACATTGCACATGGGGTGATGAGCAAGATAAGTCTGTTCGCTGACGACACCAAAATCAGAGCAGTGGTGAATGGAGAGGAGGGATGGAAGCAGCTGAAGGGGGACCTAAGCAAGCTAGAGGAGTGGTCAGAAAGGTGGCAGCTGGGGTTCAATGCAAAGAAGTGTAAGGTTATGCACTTTGGGGTGAAGAACCCAATGAGAGAATACTGACTGGGAGGGGTTAAGCTGGGGATCACTGAGGAGGAGAAGGACCTAGGAGTAATGATAAAAGGGACCATGGACAACACTGCCTAGTGCAGTAGAGTGGCTGCAAAAGTGAACAAAATACTGGGGTGCATAGCGAGGGGTTTTTCATCCAGGCAAAGAGAGGTGATCTTGCCCCTCTACAGGTCACTGGTAAGGCTGCACTTAGAGTATTGTCTGCAGTTTTGGAGGCCATACCTAAAACATGATATCAGGCTAAGGGAGGGGGTGCAGAGGAGGGAAACAAAGATGATATGTGGAATGGAAGGGACAGACTATGACAGCAGGCTGAGAGACCTGAATATGTACACCCTGGAGGATAGAAGGGACATAAGGGACATGCTAGAGACATTCAAGTATCTGAGGGGAATCAATAAGGATGGGGCAGATGGGGTCTTTAAGTTAAGGAGGCAGAGGGTCACCAGGGGGCATGGGCTAAGAATAGAGGGGGGAAGATTTAGGAAGGAAATGAGAAGAGAGTATTTCACAGAGAGGATGGTACCAAAATGGAACACCCTACCAGAATGGGTAGTATCATGTAAATCTGTGAACAGCTTCAAAAGGGCATGGGACAGGTAACAGGGGAGAGTGAGGGTGAGGGAGGTGGGGGGTGGCAGTGGGATAACAAATGGGAGGGGGTGGGCAGCTGCAAACTAGGGGTGCTAGCTGCACACTCAAGCAGACTTAGATAGACCGGGTGGTCTGTTTCTGCTGGCACATTCATATGTTCGTATAATGGTATGATTTTCGGTGGTGTGATAGCATGCATGGGTTATGGTTCACCTCTGAGATGTGTGGGAAGTGGTGCTGCTGAAATATAACCCAATATGTGGGGATTGAAGTGCCACTGCCAATACACCAGAGGGTCAGCTGCTGTAGTGCTGCTGCCATCACACCCGAAGGGAATGTGATACTGCTACCTTCACCCATGGCAAGTGCTGGGAGTGGTGCTGCTGCCATCAAACCCAATACATGGGGATTGTAGTGCTTCTGCAAATACACCAGAGGGGATGGTGCTATAGTGCTGCTGCCATCACACCTGATGTGGGGGACGGGGGGCTGTGATGATTCTACCTTCATCCATGAAATGTGCTGTAGATTGCAATGCATGTGCCAACTCACTAGAGGGGATGGTGCTGTAGTGCTGTTGCCATCACACCTGGGGGGGGTAAATCTGCTACCTTCAACCTGAGAGGTGGGGAACAGGTGCTGCTGCCATCAAACCCAATATGTGGGGATTGCAGTGCTGCTGCCAATACACCAGAGGGTAAATACTTTAGTACTGCTGGCACCATCACACCTGATGGGTGGCAGGGCTGTGATGATGTTACCTTTGCCCATTAGAGGAACTAGGAATTGCAACCTGAGCAGTGGGGGAAGTGGTGCTGCTGCCATCAAACCCAATATGTGGGGATTGCAGTGCTGCTGCCAATACACCAGAAGGCAGATGCTGTAGTCCTGCTGACATCACACACAAGGGGGGGGTGGCTGTGAAGCTGCTATCTCCACCCCTGAGAGGTGGGGGGAGTTGTGCTGCTGCCATCAAACCCAATATGTGTGGCTTGCAGTGCTGCTGCTAATGCACCATTGGGGTGGATGCTGTAGTTCTGCTGCCATCACACCTGAGGGTGGGCAGGCATGTGATACTGCTACCTTTACCCATGATAGGTACTAGGAGTGGTGCTGCTGCCATCAAACCCAATATGTGGGCCCATCAAGAAAGTTGACACAGGGGCGTACTGAGGCAATGATCCAATGAAATATGGTTTCACTGGGGGGGGGTCTTGCCAGAGAAACCTGACCTAAGTTCTTTGATTAAGTAACCAAATAAGTGGATAAGGGGAACAGTTCACATGGCCCACTTGGATTTCAGAAAGGCCTTCAACGCCATTCCGCACTGAAGGCTGGTGAGCAAGTCGAGAATCCTAGCAGTAGGCCTTAAAGTAATATGATTGGTACTGATCTTTCTAGGCAATAGGAGTCAGAGGGTGATGGTAAATGGATTCCACTCTGGAGAAAGTAATGTGACCAGTGGAGAGCCAAAAGAGTCAGTACTAGGCCCAGTCCGCTTCAATGTCCTAATAACCTACATTGCAGAAGGACTGGAAGGGAAAAAAATCTGCAACAGGGTCGACACATTGAAGGGGGGTTAGAACGATAAAATGTAAAAAGCTGAAAGAATTGTCATAAGTTTAGCAGCTGGTTTTCGAAGCAATAAAGTGCAAAATCATGCACTTGGGGCTCAGAAACCTGATGCAGCATACCAAATTGGAAGTCAAAGTAGTAGCAGTCACAAAATAATAAAACGACCTGGTGATAATCATTACTGATGACGTAAAGATAGCTGAACAGTGTGACAAGACAGTGGGAAAGTCTAGCGTGAAGCTTTGATGCATAGGAATGGGTAATACCAGTGGAAAGAGGGATGTGACAATACCCATATTTAGACCACTGATGGTGAGACCCCACCTTGAGTTCTGTGTACAGTTCTGGAGATCTTGACTCTGAAAGGACACTGACAGGGTGAAAGTGATACAGAGGAGGGCAACCAAAATGGTGAAGGGCATGCTTGTTCACTTGGGAACTCAAAGCAGCAGGTTGGTTGGACAGAAGTCTGGGGTTATATTCTGTTTTAACTGAAATATTTGAATAGTTTGTAAGTGAAATTAGCTTTATGTGGTAACAATTATTACCTTGAATTAGAACTGTTACTTGGGCTGTGATATTGTAACTTTGGAGGTTTGGGGACTGTTGTTTGTCAGGGTTAATTAGAGGGAAATTTAAATGTGTTGTTTGCCTGGTGTTAGGGGGAGGGGACATTAGCTGCAATTACCTTGTCTTTACACAGGAATTACCCTGGCCTCCATTGTTCACTTGGGAACTCAAAGCAGCAGGTTGGTTGGACAGAGGTCTGGGGTTATATTCTGTTTTAACTGAAATATTTGAATAGTTTGTAAGTGAAATTAGCTCTATGTGGTAAAAATTATTACCTTGAATTAGAACTGTTATTTGGGCTGTGATATTGTAACTTTGGAGGTTTGGGGACTGTTGTTTGTCAGGGTTAATTAGAGGGAAATTTAAATGTGTTGTTTGCCTGGTGTTAGGGGGAGGGGACATTAGCTGCAATTACCTTGTCTTTACACAGGAATTACCCTGGCCTCCATTGTTCACTTGGGAACTCAAAGCAGCAGGTATGGTTGGACAGAGGTCTGGGGTTATATTCTGTTTTAACTGAAATATTTGAATAGTTTGTAAATGAAATTAGCTCTATGTGGTAAAAATTATTACCTTGAATTAGAACTGTTACTTGGGCTGTGATATTGTAACTTTGGAGGTTTGGGGACTGTTGTTTGTCAGGGTTAATTAGAGGGAAATTTAAATGTGTTGTTTGCCTGGTGTTTGGTAAGAGCCCTCCTACCCACCCTGTTTTGTAGGCTTTCTTAAATACTGAAAAACCACTGGGGGTTGGGATTGAAAGGCTGAGTATTTCTGTTTTAGGACTGAAATTCGAAGCAACAGGAGCTGGTGGGCCTGTGACATCATATGATACCTGATGTCTGCTTACACACACTGTTAGTGGGACCGAACACACACTGGACTGTATGTGTTTGTGAGACTTTGTAACTTTATTGGTGGGGTTGAAATTGGGTTTGTAAATAACTACAGTCAGTATAGAGAGAAACTGTATTCCAGAGGAAAGGGACTGAGAAAAGGGGGTGTGCCATTATAAACAGAGGGGGATAAACAGGGTGGCCAAATTCCACCATGGCAGGCATCTTTGGAAGGGTTGTAGGCTGCACAGGCTGTGGGATGGCAATAATTCTAAATTGGGTCTGGAAAGGAGGCTACTCTATGAACAACTATCTTGTATCAGGGAGTGAGGTATATTGATTAAGGAGTAAGCTGGGGGAGCTGGGGGGGGGTGTCCAAGTATAAGGGGTGTGGATATGGGCAGCAGAAGGGTGGGGCTGAGGGGAGGCTGGGGCAACGCTCTGAAATTACAGGACGTTATGTTACAGCAAGCAGGAGGGGGGATATTAGGTACAGAGGACCCTTAGATAGGGAAGTTGATGCTAAGGGGAAAGTGTACGGGGTGAACATTCTGAATACAAAGATAGTGGAGGGGGAAGAGTCAGGAGGGGCTGTTGTGGAAGCCTAAAACAGCAGACTGTGGGAAGGGAGCTCCTAAGGTGAACAGAGCAAGAGGGGAAGAAGAGGGGCAGTTTAGAGGTGCAGTCAGGGAAAACTCGGGTTACTTGATGAAGGCTGACATAGAGTGTCACAATAAATTTGAACTACTAAGCAACCTAGAGGGGGAGGAAGGGGTTGGTGGAAATGAGGAAACTTATACAGAGGCCCGGGGGAGGGAGTCTGATACCCATAGGGCATCAAAGACCGGCTATGGAAAGGATAGAAATAGTCCCAGAGGGAGAAGGGGAAACATATATGTTAAGCAAATGGGGGAGATGCAACATATTCCAGACATGAGAGAGGAGAGCATGATTGGAAAGAACTGGGAGACAGGAGGTGGGAGAGCTCCCCTTCAGCAGGGGTCAGTACCAAGGATGGGCCTAGCTAAAGGGGACCCACAGAGATCCTCTGGAGGCAGGGGTACTATTACAAGGGAGGAGGATGGCGGTGTGGGGGAAGGAGAAACCATCAGGGCCAGGATAAATGGTTCGGATAAGAGAGGGTTAAAGGGGACACCTATTCAGATGGAGTTTGAGTTAAGTGGGCAAAATAGCAAGGGAGGCAGAAAGGGGAGGGTGACAAGGGGGTCTCTAATAAGGCAGGAAGACTCCCACGAAATTGAGATCATGAATAAAGGGGAAGGGGGCTGAGAGGGCATAGTGGAGGTAACCATAAGGATGATGGCGGTGTTAAGGTTCTGTTATTGGGAGACTCGATGATTAGGGGTATCCAGTGGGAGGGACAGGGGGGTGGATGCCATAGCCAGGTGAAGGTAGTGAGTATCTCTGGGCTGACAGTGCACAGAGCAAAGTTCATGGTGTATGAAATGGTTAGGGATTGTGGAGGGAAACCTGATTTCCTGGTGCATTTGGGAACTAATGATCTAGAGGAAATAGCATTTTGGAAATCAAGCAAGGTTCAAAAACTTGCCAGAGTCTGTCGGGATAATGGATGCAACATTTCCTTTTCAGAGATATTGCCAGTACCAAAGGCCTCAGTGGAGAAAAATGAAACTCACAGAGGTTAATCACTGGCTCAGGAAGTGGGTGAAGAGTGGGTTGGGGGTGTTAGGGAACTGGAATGGAGTTTGGGAGGATAGGGACTATATGCCAAGGACAGGTTTCATCTTGCCCCATTAGGGAAGGAAGTCCTTAAACAGGGGATGGCTGACTACATACAAGAAAGGTGGGGTTTAAACTTGTGAGGGAGGAAGGGATAAGGAGGGCTGACCAGAAGCCTCTCCTCCAGATGAGGGTAGCCTTCACACCCAAGGGGAGGGAAACAGATTGAGGATGGAGGTTTCAGGAGGAGCAGAGGGAGGATGGAGAGTATAAGAAATCTGGGTGGGGTTCGACAAAGAGGATCAGGGATAAGGGGTGGGGTTGGTGTTAGTAAATGCCAGGAGCTTGGGAAACAAGTTGCCAGAGTTCAGAGCCATGTTGTTCGAGGGGTGGATGTGGTGGCGGTCACAGAAAGCGTGGGCCAAAAAACCATGACTGGGACCTAAGCGTGCGAGGGTACACTATGCTCAGGAAGGATAGAAAGGAGGGCAGAGGGGGTGGAGTGGCTATGTTCATTAGAGATGACATAGAAATTGCTAGGGTAGAAGAGGCAGAGGGAAACGTGGAGGCCTTATGGGTCACCTTACAATCCTCAGCAGGAGATAAGGTCAAGCTGGGTGTAGCATATAGGCCCCCCGGGATGAGTGATGTTCTAGAGGATGGTTTGCTGGACAACATCATTGCCTAGTGTGGACCAAAAGGGAAGGAGTGGTGTTGATGGGGACCTTAATATACAGGTACAAACTGGGAACCATGTCTCTAAGGTGGCCAAGGAGCAGAGGCTGCTGGATGGCTTCCAGGATGTGTTCTTAACACAGCATGTGATGGAGCCCACAAGGGAGGGCATGTCCTGGATGTGGTTCTGGCAGATGGGGATCTGGTAAGGGACATGGTTGTACAAGACCCCCTGACTGGGAGCGACCACAATACTGTCTGGTTTCAAATAAGCATGGGGGGAGGGGGGGTGATCTAGGACACTGGCAGTGGACTTCAGTGGGGCAGACTTTATGGGCATGGGAAATATTCTCAAGGATCACTTGATGGGGATTACCTCAATGACAAGTGTGGAAAGGAGATGGGAGATCATAAAACGGGGACTTCATGAGGCAGTCAGAATCTGCACTAAGTTGAAACATAAGGGAGCAAGGTCACATAAACCATGCTGGTGGTCCAGTGAGGTACAGGTAGCAGTCAAAGAAAAGAAGGCGGCCTACAAAAAATATAAAACAACAAGAGGGGATAGGGATAAGGAAACGTACCAGCTTGCATCTAGAAAAGTCACCCGTATGGTGAGGGGAGCAAAGTCCAGTAAAGAGCAGCGGCTGGCACAGGGGATACATGGAGGGGAAAAGGGGTTCTTCCGGTATATTGGGGAGTGGAGAAAAACTAAGGGCCATCTCAGCAGATTGAGATCAGAAGGAGGGTGGGTGGAAGAGGCGAGGGACCAGGCAGAGGTATTTAACCAGTACTTTGCCTCTGTGTTCACTAGGGAGGGGGATGGGATATCTACAAAGCAAGGCACGAAGGGGATAGAAACGTCAGTAAGTGAGATCAGGGGAGCAACAGAAATGGAGCAAGAGGGAGAGAGAGGTACCCCAGGGGTGTCACATCTGGGTAAAGATAAAAAGGCCAGTAAGGTGGAGGGGACAGATAATGCTATCTCCGCCAAAAGGGTGTGTTTAGCCCTCAAGGCCCTAAAGAAAGACAAATCTCCTGGGCCGGATGGCATTCATCCGAGAGTACTATGAGAATTGGCGGACATACTGGCTGCACCCCTGGCGGAGCTTTTCAGCAGGTCACTGAGACAGGGAGGGTACCTAGGATTGGCGAAGAGGCACATGTGGTACCAATCCATAAAGGGTCGAGGAAGCACCAGGTAACTATAGACCCATCAGTTTGACCTCGGTGGGAAAATTAATGGAGAGTATACTAAAGGAACGATTGGGGGTGTACTTGGAGGAGGTGGGAGGTCTGGATAGTCGGCAACATGGGTTTGTGCCAGGTAGATCATGTCAAACCAACCTTGTGGAGTTCTATGAATGGGTAACATCAGAACTGGACAGGGGTAAGCCTGTGGATGTGGTATTCTTGGACTCCAGCAAGGCGTTTGACTCTGTCCCCCACAATGGTCTGGTGGAGAAACTGATGGGGTTAGAAGTAGGCCCTTTGATGGTCAGATGGATTGAAAACTGGCTAGCTGGAAGCACTCAGAGAGTAGTGGTCTGTGGGGAGCTCTCGAACCCTAGAGAGGTTGGTAGTGGGGTACCGCAGGGCTCGGTCCTGGGTCCGATCCTGTTTAATGCATACATATCGGACATCAGGGAGGGTATAGGGTGTGAAATGAGTCTCTTCACGGATGACTCCAAGATGGGAGCAGTAGTTGAGGGAGAAGAGGGGAGGTTGGCCCTGCAAGGGGACCTGGACACCCTGGAAAGCTGGGCTCATACATGGAAATTAATTTCAATATCACCAAGTGCAAGGTGTTGCATCTTGGTCAGGAAACTCTAAACACAGGTACACCCTGGGAGGGCGCTGGAGGCCTCAATAGGGAAAAAGACCTAGGGGTCATGGTGGATGCATGTATGAATAACTCTGAGCAGTGCAGGAGGCGGCTAGCAAGGCAAACAGGATGTTGGGATGCATTGTGAGGGGATCACCTCTAGGAGCAAGGAAGTGATTCTGCCACTGTACAATGGACTGGTTAGACACACCTTGAGTACTGTGTACAGTACTGGAGACCACACTTGAAGAGGGACATACAGCTCCTGGAGAGGGTACAGAGGAGGGCAACAAAGATGATACGAGGGCTGGGGTTTGACGTGATGAGGACAGACTCAGGAGCTCTGCCTGTTTTCATTGGAGGAGAGAGGCAGGGGGGACATGATTGAGGTCTTCAAGTACCTCAAGGAATAAATAGGGGTAAACATGGAGGATCTTTAGACTAATGCAGGGAGGTATCACCAGAGGCATGGTTTGAAGTTGGAAGGTGGAAGGGTGAGGGGGGAAAAGAGGAGGAGGTTTTTCACTGAGAGGGTGGTGGACCCTTGGAATACACTGCCTGGTGAGCTAGTTCAGAGATCCACAGTGGAGGGCTTCAAGAGATGATGGGACAGACACAGAAAGTGGATGTATCAGATGATGGCCTGTCCCAGGGGGGTGGGGATGGATGATACGGGTTTCTGGAGCACAAGGGATGGGAGGGTCTCGGCAACCAACTAAGGATCTAAAGTTCGAGCAGACTCGATAGACTGTAAGGCTTAATCTGCTTGCAAATAGTATGTTAGTATGCTACAGAAGCCTTATGAAGAAAGCCTAGGTAGTCAGATATGTAATTATTGGTATACAAGTGTGATAGCATTTATTGTATGAGTAGCATTTCAACAAATATGAGCTTTTGGCCAATCACATTTAGTTACTAACCAAATATTGGGAAACAAGCCTAAGCCTAGTGTCTCTTTTAAGGCCAGAAAAAGATTTGTGTTTTACAAAGAAGCTTGAACTTAGACATGCCGTTTGGACAGGCTCAGTGTTCCTGTTTTGCATACATTTTGTAACCTCTACTTTAATTGCTATGGTAACCCTGCTCTCCAAAATGCCAGGCTGAAAATTTTATGCTAAACATTGTATCCAATATAAGGTTAGCTGGCATATGCTACTACCTGCCAGTTTGAACTTTTTTCAAACTCTTTCTCATAATCTGATTGGCGGTGTCACTTTTCATATATACTGTTGAGCTGAACAAATTTCTGCTAGGACCTTTTTAAATCAGTGTCATACTTCTGTGTGCTCAGTTAAAGCTAACAGACTTACCGATTTCAATTTATCAAAAGATGTATATACAACTAACTCTTGAGTGGTGAATAATCATGACTGGTGCAGCACTTTTATGCACTGTTAGTTATGTGATCCAAGTTTGATTATTCATACAAATCAAACATGAAAGAAAACACTGGCATAATCAACTCTTTCTGTAAGATTCCAACTGTCTGCCAAACAGCACAACTAAACATTTCCAATAAATTTGTGTGACACCCACGTCACCATGTCTGGGTTCATATCACTACCTGCTGACTGTAAAGGGACCACCTGGTTGAGGGTGTAAGTTTTATTCTTTCTCTGTGGTAGGGGATTAGCCCAGAGGAAATAAATGGTGAAGTGGCTCCTACCAGAGAAAATAGATGGGTCAGATATTGTGTGTGGTAGCACTCCCTTGGATGCAATATCTACCCACCTTCCTACACTGGACTGGACCACCTCCTAAGGTCCAATAAGACAGTTGTTACCTTCACTGATAAACACCCTAATCAGGTTATACAAATGTGGCACCCACACAGAAGTAAAAATTCAACAAATTAACAGGAAGGGAGTAATGCTGACTGTTGTACCCTGGTCAGGAAGGGGAGGCTGATGATGGTTGTATTCTGGCTGCGGGGGCGGGGGGGGCTGGTGACTGTTGAACCTGGTCTGGGGAGGAGGGCAGGTGACTGCTGTGGCTGGGAAGGGAAGTCAGATGAGTGCTGTACTCAGGCCGAGGAGGGAGAGCTGGTGACTGCTCTACTCATGCCATGAAGGGAGGGCTGGTGACTGCTGTACTTAGTTTGTGGAGGGAGGGCTGGTGACTGCTGTACTCAGGCCAGAGAAGGAAAGCAGGTGACTGGACCTGGCTGTACCCAGGCCGGCGGAGGGGGTGGGCTGGTGACTGCTTTACCTGGGCCTGGGAGGTATGGCAGGGGACTTTTCTACCTGGTCAGGGATGGAGGGCCAGCAAATGCTGTACTTGGTTCATAGAAAAAGGGCTGGTGACTGTTCTACCTGGGTGGGGAGGGCTGGTGACTCTTGCACTGAGGCCAGAGAGGGAGGCCAGTTGACTGCTGTAGTTTGGCTGGGGAGGGAGGGTAGGTTACTGCTGTGCTCATGCCTAGAAGGAAGGGCTGGTGACTGTTATACCTGAGGTGGGAATAGGGACTGGTCACTGTTGTATCTGATCCGAGGAGGGAGGGCAAATGACTGCTGTACCTTGATCAAGGAGAAAGAGCTGGTGACTGCTGTACCGTGGTCAGGAAGGGGGGAGGCTGGTGACTTTTGTACCCAGACCATGAAGGCAGGGTTGGTGACGTGTGTACTTGGTCAGGGAATGGGTGAGGGATTGGTGACTCTTGTACCTGGTCCAGAGAGGGCAAGTGACTGTTGTACTTGGACCAGAGAGGAAGGCTGATGACTGTTGTACACTGGCCTGGAATGGAGGGTAGATGACTGCTGTACCTAGGCCAAGGAAGGAGGGCTGGTGACCTGTGTTACTGTGTCAGGGAGGGAGGGCTGGAAAGGGGGGTGGCTGGTGACTGTTATACCCAGTCCAAGGTGGGAGTACTGGTGACTGTTGTACTCAGCCAGGGAGGGAGGGAGGGCTAGTGTCTGCTGTGCTCAGATTGGGAAGGGAGGGCAGCTGAGTGCTTGACCTGGGCCGAGGAGGGAGGATTAGTGAGTGTTGTACCCAGGTCGGGGAGGGAGGTAGGGCTTGTGTCTAGTGTACTCAGGCCAGGATGGGAAGGCTGGTGATGGTTGTACCTGGGCCTGGGAGTTGGGCTGGTAACTGTTGTACCTGATCCAGGGAGGGAGGGAGGGCAAGTTACTACTGTACTTGGGCCACAGCATGAAATTTCGACCACAAAATGGTAAAATTTGCTGCTAGCAGGCAAAATTTCGCCATTATTGTTGAAATTCGTCAGTGGAATTTCACAGCTTCACACTACTTAAAATATTTAATGGGAACGGCCAAATTCCATAAAGTTTTCACGTGGACAAATCACCAGTTTCATGAGATTTTTGCTCACAAAATTTAAATTTTGCCACATCTCTACCTGTAGAGTAAATGAGAACAGGTGGCTGTTGTACCCAGTCCAGGGGTGGGTAGGTGACAGTTGTACATGGGCCAGTGAGGAAGGGCAGGTGATTGCTGTACTGTGACCAGGGAGGAAAGCGCTGGTGACTGCTGCACCTGGGACAAGGAGAGAGGGCTGGTGACTTTTGTACCAGGTCCGAGGACTAGGGGCTGATGACTGTTGTACCTTTGCCTGTGAGGGAGAGCAGGTGACTGCTGTACCTAGGCCAGGGAAAAAGGGCTGGTGACCTGTGTTCCTGGGCCAGGGAGAGAGGGCTGATTACTGTTGTACCAGGGCAGGGGAAGGGTGACTTTTGATTGTTATACACGGTCCGGGGGGGAGCAGATGACTGCTGTACTTGAGCTGGGAAGGGAGAGCAGCTGAGTACTGTACTCAGGTAGGGGAAGGAGGGAGGGATAGTGACTGCTGTACTCAGTCTGGGCAGGGAATTCTGGTGACTGTTGTACCTGGGCCACAGAGGAATGGCAGGTGACTACTGCACTCAGGCCGGGGAAGGAGGGCAGGTGAGTGCTGTGCCTGGATCATGGAGGGAAGGCTGGTGAGTGCTGTGCTCTAGCAGTGAAGGAAGGAATGGTGACTGCTGTACTTAGGCAGAGGAGGGAGTGCAGGTGGCTACTGTGGCACAAAAAATAGTAAAAGCTGATTTGCTGACTTGCATGATTTACCTATTGTAAATCCTAGTATCACCAAAGCCAATTTCTGGATAAGCCTGAAACCATACAGTTGTTACCTTGAAGTTGATCTCCAGTATCAGCCTCCCACCTTGGTAATCCAGTAAGTTAGTATTTTCATGACATCACGTGATAAATTATTGATTTCTTGCAAACTGCCTGTCCTGATATGGGATTGTGCTGTTGATTGCTGTACTCAGTCCAGGAATGGTGTACAGGTGAATGTTGTACCATGGTCAGGGAGGGAGGACTGGAGTCTGTTTTATCTAGTCCTGGGATGGGATAGGGAGTGACTGCAGGAGAGGAGGGCTAGTGACTGCTGTATTCTGGCCAGGGAGGAGGGTGGGTAACTGTTGTAACTGGTCAGATGAGAGGGGGGCTGTTTCCTTGGGTACCCATGCTGTAAGGGCAGGTGACAGCTACAACCTGTATGAGAAGGGACGGCTGGTGATATGTGTACTCAGGCTGTGGAGGGGTGGCCATCTGACAGTTGTACCTGGTCCCATGAGGGAAGGCAGGCGATTGCTGTACTGTGACCAGGAAGGGAAGGCAGGTCACTGCTGAATCCAGTCCAGATAGGAAGGCCTTGTAACTGTTGTACCCAGTATGAGGAGGAGGGGTGGCTGATAACTGTTGTAACTGATGAAATGGGGGGGCTGGCTATGTGTGTGCCCAGGCTACTGGAGCGGGGGCAAGTGACTGCTATACCCTGTTGGGGAAGGGAGGGCTGGTGATGTGTATACCCAGGGCTGTGGAAGGAGGACATGTGACAGTTGTACCTGAGCTGGTGAGGGAGGGCAGCTGATTGTTGTACTGCTGTACTGTGACTAGGGAGAAAGGGTTGGTGACTGCAGCACCCAGACCGGAGAGGAGCCCTCTGCTGGTTACTGTTGTATCTGGACCAGGGAGGGGTGGCTGGTGACTATTATTCCAGGTCTGTGGAGGGAGGGCAAAAGACTGCTATAATAGAGACAGAGAGAAATGGCTGGAGACTGTTGTGCCTTGGCAGGGGAGTGGTGGCTGGTGACTGTTGTACCCAGGCCATGGAGGGAGGACATGGGACTGTTGTACCTAGTTTGAGGATGGAAGACAGGTGACTGCTGTACTCGGGCCAGATAGGAAGGGCTGGTGACTGTCGTACCCAGGCTGTGGGTGGGTTGCTAGTGACTGTTGTACTCAGGCTGGGTTCTATGTCATAATGGTGATTGCTGAATGGCGATTGTCCTTATGGCAAGCGTACATCACCGAAATTCAATTTTGGCGATGTGCAACCCCAGCGACAGGGAAATGTGTACAAGAACTATCTTGCATCACCCCCCCCCCCCGCACTTTCCTACTTTAGATTCTCAACTCCAGGGGGGTGCATGTTGGAGGGGGGGGGGTGCAACAGTGAGGGGAAAACATTTACAGCTACTCGGACTGGGCGCAACAAAACATACCTGGCCCGGACCCAAACCCTGTATCCCATCCACCCCAGCCCAGCGCCCACCCCACTATGCTACGGTGCCAGCTCGGTGGCTGACCGTGGCACCAGCCCTCACAAACCCTCCTGCCCCTCACTTGAAGTGCTCACCCCCCCACACATGCAGGAGGTATAGCGTCATCTCGTCGACATTCTCAAACCCTCCCCATCTGGTCACCCTCCCTCCTTCCTTGCTGTCTGGGTAGTCGATGCATGTGGGTCACCGTTTCGGTAGGCACCCACTTGCGACATGCCCACTTCACAGGATACCCTCAGGCTGGGGAGGGAAAGAAGAAGAAGAATCAGCATTTATATAGCACTTTTTATACATAGTATATCCCAAAGCACTTTACAAGCAATGCTCGACTGGTATTGAATTGACTGAATGAGCGCAGTAAACTGCTGTACTTGGGCCTGAAAAGGAAGGGCTGGTGACGGTTGTACCCAGGCTGGGGTGGGGATGCTGGTTACTGTTGTAACCAGGCTGAGGGGGCTAGTGGCTGCTGTGCTCGGGCCAGGAACAAAGGGCTGGTTATGGTTGTAACCAGGCTGGGGGCTTTTTACCTGTGTCGGGGAGGGAGTGCAGGTGACTACTTTACTCAGGGCTGGTAGAGTAGTGGCAGGTGAGTGCTATATCTGGGCCAGGGAGGGAAGGCTAGTGACTGCAGTTCTCTGGCCATGAAGAGAGAACTGGTGACTGCTGTTGACGGGCCATGGAAGGAGTTCAGAAGACTAATTTATTGAACCAGAGAGTGATGGGAGATGACTTCTGTATCTGGGCCAGATGGGGGGCTGGTTATGTGTGTACCTGGGACGTAGGTACTGGGGCAGGTTTCTGTTGTAATCTGTAGGGGACAGGGAGGGTTGGTGACGTGAGTACCTGGGCTGTGGAAGGGAGCCATGTGATAGTTGTTCCCTACCACGGATGGAGGGCAGGTGACTGCTGTAACCAGGCCTGGGAGGGAGGACTGGTTACTGTTGTACTTTGGTAGGGGAGGGGTGGCTGCTGACTATTGTACCTGGACAGCTGCGACTGTAGTACTCAGGTCGGGAGAGAAGGCAGTTCACTGCTGTACTTGGGTCTGGAAAGGAAGAGATGGTGATGGTCGTACCTGGGCCGGGAGTGAGGTTAGTGACTGTTGTACCTGGTCCGGGGAGAGATGGTAAGTGATTACTGTTCCTGGTTGGGGGTGCAGTACTGGCGAGTGTAGCAAAATATCTGAAGAGGCAGGGCCAGTTTCTACTGTAATCAGCCAAGAAAAGAAAGGGCTGTTGATGGTTGTACCAGGTATCAGGGACGGGGCTGGTGACTGTTGTAATTGGGTCGGGGAGGACAGAACAGTGACATGTGTACACAGGCCAGAGAGAGAGATGGCTGATTAATGCTGTGCCCAGGTCTGGGAGGAGTAGCTGGTGACTGTTATGCAGTACATGGGAAGGGAGGGCATGTAATTTTTATACCGCAGTTGGGGAGGGATGACTAGTGGCTGCTGTTCTCAGACCTGGTGGTGGTTTACCTCCTTTTTGTTTGTAGCTATGTGGTGGTATGTTCCTGCATTTTGTTTGCAGAAAGGTGGCGGTGTGCCTCCATTTAGCTCGCAGTCAGGTAGCAGTGTGCCTCCATTTTGTTTGCAGCTAGGTGGCTGTGTGAATCCATTTGTTTGAAGCTCAGTGGCGGCTCTGTACTCAAACCAGGGAGGGAGGTGGGTGACATGTGTACACAGGTTAGGAAGAGATGGCTGATTACTGTTGTACCCGAGGTGGGGGAGTGGTGGTTGGTGACTGTTGTATAGTACTTGGTCTAGGAAGGGAGGCAGGTGATTGCTGTACCATGGTCATGGAGGGAGGACTAGTGGCTGCTGTACTCTGGCAGGGTGGTGGTTTACCTCCTTGTTTGCAGCTATATGGATGTGTTCCTCCAATATGATTACAGCAGGTGGCAGTTTACCTCCATTTTGTTTGCACCCGGTTGGTGGTTTGCCTCCTATTTGCGACCGTTGCCATTGAGCCTCCATTTTTATTGCAGCTGGGTGGTGTTGTACATCCATTTTGTTAAGAGTTAGGTGGAGGTTTGCCTCTATTTTGTTTGCAGCAGGGTGGAGGTGTGCCTCCATTTTGTTTGGAGCTGGTGGCGGCAAGCATCTATTTTGTTTGTAGCCTGTGGCAGAGTGCCTCCATTTTATTTGCAGCCAGGTGCTAAAGCACTATGTGAGTATGACTGGGTAACATCTAGATGCATTAACACACACTGAAGGATGGTGAACATGCATCATGATGTTATCCAATCATAACCACATAGTGTTTTACATGACATACTGCTATTCTCCTTGTCTGTGCATGTAAGCTGATGCACAGAATTATATTCACATATACTGTTGTGAAGTGCTTATTATGTAAGTGCAACTTTCAGGTCACTGGACTAAGGTAAAGCACTATGTGTGTATGACCGGGTAACATCAGGATGCATTAACACACACTGAAGGGTGGAGAACATGCATCCTGATATTATCCAATCATATCCACATAGTGTTTTACATTAAATACCACTATTATATTTGTCTGTGCATGTGAGTTGTTGCCCATAATTCCTTCACATATGCTGCTGTCAAGTGCTTATTATGTAAGGGGAGGAAGCATACATTACTTGAGACAATGCAAGGTCACATAAAGGAATCCTACCTTTGGTGGGTGACAGTAAGGTGGGACTGTCATGGGAAGAGGTCATTATGGATGAAAGTGTAAGCACAGGATACATTTGCGTGTGTGCATGTGTGTGTGTGTGTGTGTGTGTGTGTGTGTGTGTGTGTGTGTGGCCTTCATCGACCTTCATGAGGCCATGCAATGTTCCAATGTGGAATTCTACATCTTGTGAGTTGCAAGGATGTGGGAAGGTGGTGGGAAGTTAGTCAGTTGGGTTGTGTTAAAAAAAGAGTGAACCATCTATGGTGGTCAAAAGAGGGCCTTGGCTGTAGCAACTTGCACCAACGAAGATAACTTGATGCCTGGGTCAAGGGTAAACTGTCTAGGGAGATCAGAAGAGGGCTTTCCATCGTAGCAGCTTGCCCTGTCACAGACATCATTGTTGCAAGAGTCAATAGATCAGCTTCTCCTAGTGATTGTGGCAAGCTAGCTTGTTTAGCTGACACTTCTGTGACTTTACAGTTCCATTGTTGAGCTTACATTTTCATTATACTATATGTTCTCCCTTCCCTGTTAAGGAGCATTTTGGGTGAGGGGGGCTCCTCCTAACCTATGTGTCCCCATATTTTCCAGTAGATTCTTGAATTGTGTGAAGCAGTGAGTGAAGAATCTTTCCTGAAGACTGTGTGTTAGAAGGATTTAAAGGGAGTTCACTCGAATTGACACTTCCAGAGTACCTGAAATTATTTTCTGATTTCTGCTATATATAAACGTGTGTGAGATGGTCCTGCAGCCTGTATTTTGGGGAATGTGGCATAATCTTTGTGGGGGGAATCCATTTCAAGTTACAGAGGCCAATCTGTGCAGCTCGGGTACAGACACATCCAGGGTCTGCAAATTTTTCACACCTCTTTAGGTCCAGTGGCGGAGTACATGAGGTCTAGTGGTTTAGTGCCTGAGGTCCAGAGATGCAGTGTCCAATGTCTGGAAGTCCTTATGTCCAGTATCAGAACACCAGAGATCCAGCGCCAGAGTACCAGTGGGGTCCGGGGGTCCACTGCCAGATATCCAGAAGTCTGCACCCGCAGGCTAGTGTTCCAGCACTTCAGTAACCATGGTTGATCACCAAAAGTTCATTGCATAGAATCAGGACCAGGACATCAGGGTCAAGAGTGGACCATCTAGGGTGGTCATAAAGTGCCTTTGCCATAGCCACTTGCCCCAACAAAGACAACTTGGTGTCAGGGTCACGAGTGTACCATCTAGGGTGGTGAAAAGAAGGCCTCTGCTATAGCAGCTAGCCCTGTAGCAGGCATCCTTGGTGCCGGGGTCAAGAGTGGATCATCTAGGGTGGTCAGAAGAGCACCTCCACCATAGCAGTTTGCCCCATCATAGACATCCTTGGTGCCAGGGTCAAGAGTGGACCATCTAGGGTGGTCAGAAGAGGGCGTAGGCCATAGAAACGTGCCCCAATGCAGACAACTTGACCCTGGGCTCAAGAGTGGACCATATAGTGTGGTCAGAAGAGGGCCTTCTGCCATAGCAGCTTGCCCCAACACAGACATCATCATTGGCAGAGTCAATAGACTGGCTTCCCCTAGTGATCGTGGTGAGCTAGCTTGTTTAGCTGACACTTCTGGGACTTTACAGTTCCATTGTCAAACTTACATTTTCTTTATACTGTATGTTCTCCCTTCCTTGCTAAGGAGCATTTTGGGGGAGGGGGGCTCCTTTTAACCCATGTGTCCCCATATTTTCCAGTAGATTCTTGAATTGTATGAAGCAATAGGTGAAGCATCTTTCCTGAAGACTGTGTAATAGAAGGATTTAAAAGGGGCAGCACTCGAATTGACACTGCCAGAGTACCTGAAATTATTTTCTGATATCTGCTGCATATAAACTTGTGTGAGACTGTCCTGCAGCCTGTATTTTGGGGACTGTGGCATAATATTTGTGGGGGGAATCCATTCTGAGTTACAAAGGCCAATCTGTGCAGCTTGGGTGCAGACACATCCAGGCTGTGCAAATTTTTCCTCACATTTTTAGGACCAGTGGTGGAGTGCTTGCGGTCCAGTCGCAGAGCACCTGAGACCCAATGACAGCATGCATGAGGTCCAGTGGTTGAATGCCTGAGGTCCTGAGATGCAGTGTCTGATGTCTCGAGGTCCATATATCCAGTATTAGAGCACCAGAGGTCTAATGCCAGAGTACCAGTGGGATCTGGGGTCCATTGCCAGATGTCCAGAAGTCTGCAGCCACAGGCTAGTGTTCCAGCAATTTAGTAACCATGATTGATCACTAAAGTTCATTGTATAGAATCAGGACCAGGACATCGGGGTCAAGAGTGGACCATCTATGGTGGTCAGAAAGGGCCTTTGCCATAGCCACTTGCCCCAACAAAGACAACTTGGTGTCAGGGTCAAGAGTGGACTATCCAGGGTGGTGAGAAGAGGGCCTCTACTAAAGTAGCTAGCCCCGTTGCAGACATCCTTGGTGCTGGGGTCAAAAGTGGACCTTCTAGGGTGGTCAGAAGAGGGCATTGGCCACAGCAACTTGTCCCAATGCAGACAGCTTGGCCCTGGGTTCAAGAGTGGATCATCTAGTGTGGTCAGAGGAGGGCCTTCTGCCATAGCAGCTTGCCCCATCATAGACATCATCATTGCTAGAGTCAATAGATCGGCTTCCCCTAGTGATCTTGGTGAGCTAGCTTGTTTAGCTCACACTTCTGGGACTTTACAGATCCACTGTCGAATTCACGTTTTCTTTATACTATATATTCCCCCTTCCCTGCTAAGGAGCATTTTGGGGAGGGGGGCTCCTTTTAACCCATGTGTCCCCATATTTTCCAGTAGATTCTTGAATTGTGTGAAGCAGTGGGTGAAGACTGTGTAATAGAAGGATTTAAAAGGGACATCACTCGAATTGACACTGACAGAGTACCTGAAATTATTTTCTGATTTCTGCTGCATGCAAACTTGTGTGAGACTGTCCTGCAGCCTGTATTTTGTGGAATGTGGCATAATATTTGTGGGGGGAATTCATTCCAAGTTACAAAGGCCAATCTGTGCAGCTTGAGTGCAGACACATCCAGGCTCTGCAAATTTTTCTCACCTTTTTAGGTCCAATGGCAGTTTGCCTGAGGTCCAGTCACTGAGCACCTGAGACCCCAATACAGAGTGCATGAGGTCCAGTGGTTGAGTGACTGAGGTCCGGAGATGCAGTGTCTGATGTCTGAAGGTCCATATGTCCAGTATTAGAGCACCAGAGGTCCAGCGCCAGAGTACCAGTGGGGTTGGGGTCCATTGCCAGATGTCCAGAGGTCTGCAGCCACAGGCTAGTGTTCCAGCACTTCAGTAACCATGGTTGTCATTTTGCTTTGGGTGCTATGACCCAAGGTATCAAGTCATTTGAACATTATATGGCATGTTGTACTCGTCAACAACCTGGACAAGTACTTCTGTCTATTTCCTCCCATTACTTCATTGATTTAGTGACATATAGTAATAGTGCCATAGGTGGTACACCCCTGGCCTGAATTTGTCATGTTAGTGAAGCATGATACCCTATTTGAGATAAACTGGTGGTACAATGTAACATTCCAGATCAGAAATTATATCCAGGCAGCTGTATCTACACCTGTATCTACAATAAACAGCTAAACATTACACCTATTTGATATTTCACATGTATTTATCCATGTAAATAAGCAAAATGTGTGTTTTGCCACTGTAAATTACAAAAAAGTTGCCACCATCTTGTTTTGGGTCATGTGACCCAAGACATCAAGTCATTTGCCCATTCTATGTCTTGTCATACACTTAAGCAACCCAGACAAGTACTTCTGTCTGTTTGCTGCTATTACTTCATGGATTTGGTGACATATAGCACATCGTACCATAGGTGGTACACCCCAGTCATGAATTGGTCACATTCATGGTAGTGATGTATGGTACCCTATTTGAGATAAACTGAGGGTGCAGTGTAATGTTCCAGATCAGAAATTATATCCAGGCACCTGAATCTATAAGAAACAGCTAAACATTATACATATTTAAGATTGTACATGTATTTATCCATGTAAATAAACAAAAGGTGTGTTTTGTTACTCTAAATGATGAAAACGTGGCCGCCATCTTGTTTTGGGTCATGTGACCCAAGACATCAAGTCACTTGCCTATTTTATGGCTTGTTTTACTCCTCAAATACCCTGACAAGCATTTCTGTCTTTTTCTTACCATTTTTTCACTGATTTAGTGACATATAGCACATAGTGCTACAGGTGGTACACCCCAGGCATGAATTGGTCAAAGCAGTGTTACTGAGGTATGGTCCCAAATTTGAGATAAACTGGGTATGTAGTGTAACATTCCAGATCAGAAATCACATCCAAGCACCTGTATCTATTAAAAATACTATACACATCACAACTGTTCAACATTTCTCATGTATTTGTCCCAGGAAATAAGCAAACGGTGTGATTTGTTACTGTAAATGACTAGAAAGTGGCCACCATCTTGTTTTAGGTCATGTGACCCAAGGCATTAAGTCATTTGCCCATTCTATGACTTGTTTTATTCCTCAACTACCCTGACAAGTATTTCTGTCTATTTTCTGCCATTACGTCATGGATTTAGTGACATATAGTACATAATGCCATAGGTGGTACACCCCAGTCCTGAATTAGTCACAGCCATGGTAGTGAAACATGATACTCTATTTGACATACAGTAAATTGGGGTGCAGTGTAACGTTCCAATCAGAAATTATATCCAGGCAACTGTATCTATAACAAACAGCTAAACATCACACCTATTCAACATTTTAGATGTATTTATCCATGTAAATTATCAAAAGTTGTGTTTTGTTGCTGTAAATGACTAGAAAGTGGCTGCCATCTTATTTTGGGTTATGTAACCCAAGGCATCATATCATTTGACCATTCTATGACTTGTCATACACTGTAACAACCCATACAAGACCTTCTCTCTATTTGCTGCCATTGCTTTATTGATTTAGTGACGTATAGCACATAGTGCCATAGATGGTACACCCCAGGCCTGAATTGGTCACAGCTGTGGTAGTGAAGCATGATACCCTATTTGAGATAAACTGGTGGTGCAGTGTAACATTCCAGATCAGAAATGATATCCAGGCATCTGTATGTACAATAAACAGCTAAACAGCACACCTATTCAATATTTTGCATGTATTTATCCATGTAAATAAGCAAAAGATGTGTTTTGCTACTGAAAAATGACAAAACAGTGGCCAACATCTTGTTTTGGGTCATGTGACCAAAGGCATCAAGTCATTTGACCATTCTATGGTGTGTCTTAATCATCAACTACCCTGACCAAGTATTTCTGTCTATTTCCTGCCATTACTTCATGGATTTAGTGTCATATAGCATATAGTGCCATAGGTGGTACACAACAGGCCTAAATTGATCACAGCCATGTTTGTGAAGTATGGTACCATATCTGAGATAAACTGAGTTTGCAGTGTTACCTTACAGATCAGAAATTATATCAAGACACCTGTATCTATAAAAGCAGCTAAACATCACACTTATTCAACATTTCACATGCATTTATTCATGTAAATAAACAAAAGGTTTGCTTTGTTACTGTAAATGACTAGAAATTGAGAACCATCTTGTTTTGGTTCATGTGACTGTAGACATTAAATCATTTGCACATTCTATGGCTTATTTTATTCCTCACCAATCCTGACATGTATTGCTGTCTATTTCCTGCCATTATGTCATTGATTTAGTAACATGTAACACATGGTGCCATAGGTGGTACAACCCAGGCTTGAATTTGTCACAGCCATGTTAGTGAAGAATGATACCGAATTTAAGATAAACTGGGGTGCAGTGTAATGTTCCAGATCAGAAATAACACCCAGGAACCTGTATCTATTAATTTCAGCTCAACATCACACCTATTCAACATTTCACATGTATTTATCCATGTAAATAAGCAAAAGGTGTGTTTTGTTAATGTAAATGACTAAAAAGTGGCCGCTATCTTCTTTTGGGTCATGTGACCCAAGGCATCAAGTCATTTGTCCATTCTATGGTGTGTTTTACTCCTCAACTACCCAGACAAGTATTTCTAATTCCTGCCATCACTTCATGGATTTAGTGGCATATAGCACTAGTGCCATATGTGGTGCACACGAGGCCCGAACTTGTCACAGCCGTGGTAGTGAGATATGGCCCCCTATTTGAGATAAACTGCGTGTGCAGTGTAACGTTCCAGATCATAAATTACATCCAGGCACCTTTATCTATAAAAACAGTATAGACATCACAACTATTCAACATTTCACATGCATTTATCCAAGGAAATAAGCAAAAGGTGTGTTTTGTTACTGTAAATGATGTGAAAATGGCTGCCATCTTGTTTTGGGTCATGTAAACCAAGACATTAAGTAATTTGCCCATTCTATGGCTTGTTGTACACTTTAACAACCCGGACAAGTATTTCTGTCAATTTGCTGCCATTACTTCGTAGATTTAGTGACATATAGCACATAGTGCCATAGCTGGGGCAACCAAGCCCAAACCTGTCACAGCCATGGTAGTGAGGTATGGTACTCTAGTTGTGATAAACTGGGTGTGCAGTGTAACATTCCAGATCAGAAATTACATCCAGGCACCTTTATCTATAAAAACAGTACAGACATCACAACTGTTCAACATTTCACATGTATTTATCCAAAGAAATAAGCAAAATGTGTGTTTTGTTACTGTACATGATTAGAAATTGGCTGACATCTTGTTTTGGGTCATGTGACCCAAGGCATCATATAATTTGCCCATTCTATGTATTGTCATACACTGTAGCAACCTGGACAAGAACTTCTGTCTATTTGCTGCCATTACTTTACTGATTTAGTGACATATAGCACACAGTGCCATAGGTGGTACACCCCAGGCCTGAATTGATCACATCCGTGTTAGTGATGTATGGTACCCTATTTGAGATAAACTGGGGGTGCAATGTAACGTTCCAGATCAGAAATGATATCCAGGCACCTGTATCTATAGCAAACAGCTAAACATCACATCTATTTAAGATTCCACATGTATTTATCCATGTAAATAAGCAAAAGTTGTATTTTGTTACTGTAAATGACAAAGTGACCACCCTCTTGTTTTGGGTCATGTGACCCAAGACATCAAGTCATTCACCCATTTTATGGCTTGGTTTACTCCTTAAATACCCTGACAAGTATTTATTTCTAATTCTTACCATTTCTTCATTGATTTAGTGACATATAGCACATAGTTCCACAGGTGGTACACCACAGGGCTGAATTGGTCACAGCCATGTTAGTGAAGTATGGTACCATATTTGAGAAACTGGGTTTGCAGGATTACATTACAGATCAGAAATTATATCCATACACCTGTATCTATAAAAACAGCTAAACAGCACACCTATTCAACATTTCACATGCATTTATCCATGTAAATAACAAAAGGTGTGTTTTGTTACTGTAAATGACTAGAAAGTGGCTGCCATTTTGTTTTGGGTCATTTGACCGTAGATATTAAATCATTTGCACATTCATAGAAACATAGAAGTTGACAGCAGATAAGGACCGCAAGGCCCATCCAGTCTGCCCATTTCTTTTTCTACCTATGGCTTATCTTACTCCTCACCAATCCTGACATGTATTTCTGTCTATTTCCTGCCATTATGACATTGATTTAGTGACATGTAGCACACAGTGCCATAGATGGTACAACCCAGGCCTGAATTTGTCACAGCCATGTCAGTGAACAATGGTACCGAATTTGAGATAAACTGGGGTGCTGTATAATGTTCCAGATCAGAAATTATACCCAGGCTCCTGTATCTATTAAAATCTGGTCAACATCACACCTATTCAACATTTCACATGTATTTATCTATGTAAATAAGCAAAAGTTGTGTTTTGTTGCTGTAAATGACAAAAAAGTGGCTCTTGTTTTGGGTCATGCGACCCAAAACATCAAGTCATTCACCCATTTTATGGCTTGTTTTACTCCTCAAATACCCAGGCAAGTATTTCTTTCTAATTCTTACCATGTCTTCATTGATTTAGTTACATATAGCACATAGTGCCATAGGTGGTACACCCCAGGCATGAATTGGTCACAGCCATGTTAGGGAGATATGGTCCCCTATTTGAGATAAACTGGGTGTGCAGTGTAATGTTCCAGATCAGAAATTACATCCAGATACCTGTATCTATAAAAAACAGTATAGACATCACAACTGTTCAACATTTCACATGCTTATATCCAAGGAAATAAGCAAAAGGTATGTTTTGTTACTGTAAATAACGTGAAAATGGCTGCCATCTTGTTTTGTGTCATGTAAACCAAGGCATTAAGTTATTTGCCCATTCTATGGCTTGTTGTACACTTTAGCAACCCAGACAAGTATTTCTGTCAATTTGCTGCCATTACTTCATAGATTTAGTGACATATATCACATAGTGCCAAAGGTGGTACACCCTAGGCCTGAATTGGTCACAGCCATGGTAATGAGATATGGGACCATATTTGACATAAACTGGGGGTGCAGTGTAACATTCCAGATCAGAAATGATATCCGGGCACCTGTATCTATAACAAACAGCTAAACATCACACCTATTCAACATTTTACATGTATTTATCCATGTAAAGAAGCACAAGTTGTGTTTTGTTACTCTAAATGACTAGAAAGTGGTTGCCATCTTGTTTTGGGTCATGTGATCCAAGGCATCATATCATTTGCCCATTCTATGGCTTATTATACACTGTAACAACCCAGACATGTACATCTGATTATTTGCTGCCATTACTTCATTGATTTAGTGACAAACAGCACATACTGCAATAGGTGGTACACCCCAGGCCTGAATTGGTCACAGACGTGTTAGTGATGTATGGTACCCTATTTCAGATTAACTGGGGGTACAGTGTAATGTTCCAGATCAGACATTATATCCAGATACCCTTATCTATATCAAACAGCTAAACATTACACCTGTTCAACATTTTACATGTTTTTATCCATGTAAATAAGCAAAAGTTGTGTTTTGTTACTGTACATGACGAGAAAGTGGCCGCCATCTTATTTTGGGTCATGTGACCCAAGGCATCAGGTCATTTGCCCATTTTATGTCTTGTATTTCACTTTGACAACTCAGACAAGTACTTCTGTCTGTTTACTGCCATTACTTCATGGATTTAGTGACATATAGCACATAGTGCCATAGGTGGTACACCCCAGTCCTGAATTGTCATATCCATGGTAGTGATGTATGGTACCCTATTTGAGATAAACTGGGGGTGCAGTGAAACATTCCAGATCAGAAATTATATTCAGGCACCTGTATCTATAACAAACAGCTAAAAATTACACCTATTTAAGATTTCACATGTATTTATCCATGTAAATAAACAAAAGGTGTGTTTTGTTACTGTAAATGATGAAAAAGAGGGTGTCATCTTGTTTTGGGTCATGTGACCCAAGACATCAAGTAATTTGCCTATTTTATCGCTCGCTTTCTTACCATTTCTTCACTGATTTAATGACATATAGCACATAGTGCCATAGGTGGTACACCCCAGGCATGAATTGGTCACAGCAGTGTTAGTGAGGTATGGTCCACAATTTGAGATAAAGTGGGTGTGCAGTGTTTTCAATATAATGTTTATTAAAGTTTCAACATTTACACATGACAGGATCATGCTATCAAAAACACACAAGCATATACCAGAATAGGGTACATGATCCCATCCCCTACCACCATAGTACCCCCCCAGAATACCCTCCCCCCCACACAGTCCCAAGGCATAACAATCCAAAGTACAGTTACATAAAAATAAGATCTAAATAGAGTATAATGTATGTAGCAGGGCCCAGATCTTCTCATATTTGGATTTATTATTATTGAGACTAGAAATGGTCCTCTCCGTTTGAAGGTTAGCTAGTAACTCATTAAGCCATTCAGAATAAGAGACTGTATCTGTGTTTTTTCCAGTATTTAAGTACCAGTTTTTAACTGATATAGAAATCAAAGTGATATGGTATTTTCGCTTGTTAACTGTTATCTGTGAGTAATCCCCAAGAAGGCAAACCTCTGATGTAAATAGGTCTGCTAAACCAAGCAATGGATCAACCCTATCCTTAATACACTTCCATAGGGGAGCTATCTTGGGGCATTCCCAAAAATTATGAAACAAAGAACCTTCCACCTGCATGCACCTTGTACATTTATTAGAGCTTAATACATCCCATTTGGCCAGTTTTTGTGGAGAGTAGTGAAGGTTATGCAAGATATTAAACTGCATTAAATGTAACCTGTCTTGTGTTACAAAATGATGGCAGTTACTCCATATAGCAGTCCAGTCTTTATCCTAATGTTGAAAAGAATCAGACCAAAACTCCGTGGGTCCAAAAGGATCCAGAAAATGCCACTCATATAAAATATTATATAGTTTAGAAATTACTTTAGGGGAATTAGCTAAAGGACCCAAATCTGACTGAAAATAAAATTTAGAAGGTAAAGAAAGACCGTCTTCAAATTTTTTAATAAGAAGATGTCTAAGCTGAAGGACTTTGAAATAATCCATCTTTTGTAGTCTAAACTTCAATATAAAATCTTCTGTAGATAGCCATGATCCATCCTTCTTGAGAAATGAAGACAGTCTTCCATCTCCCAATCTAGGTAACCACCCAGGGCATAGAGTCTTATTGTCTATTTTAAAAGCTGGGGAATTCCAGATCGATTGTGATGTATCCAAACAATTTTTATATTTTAAGAATCCACACAGCTGTGAATGGATTCTAATAGATGTTGCTATTGTGGTATCTTTTAACTTTTTCGGTAAGAAAGATATGTTTAAGAATAATAATGTGGAGGGAGCTAAAGTACATGACCGAATCAGTTCCAGTTCTATTTTAAGCCATGGGGGAAGAAAAGTAGAATGATTAGGATCTAACCACTTGAGATATTTGGCAGCATTACTAGCTCAATAATACATGTTAAAATGTGGAAGTTGTAAGCCACCCTTAAGTTTAGGTGTGGCTAGTTTATAGTAGGCTAATCACATTTTTTTTTAGACCAGATAAATTCTACTATTAAACTCTGAACTTTTTTAAACCAGCTTCCAGGTAAGATAATATTGAGTAATTGAAGGGGGTATAATAATTGTGGAAAAACATTCATCTTAATCAATTTTATTCTTCCCCATAAAGAAATGGAGAGGGTCGATCAGCGGTTTAAGTCTTGGGTCACTGTTAATAATAATGCATCAAAGTTCTTCTTAATAGTAAGCTGTGTATCCCTAGTTAACTCTATGCACAAATACCGTAAAGAATCCGTGGACCACAAAAGACCTAGGGCTGTGATGTTTTTCTTAAAAACTTTATGGTTCAAAGGGAATACAATAGACTTTCTGGCATTTAACTTATAGTTTGATAATTTACTGTATTTCTCTATTATGTCTAACATGACAGGGATAGATGTCTCCAGGTAAGAGAGCTGTAAGAGTAAATCATCCGCGTAAGCAGCAACTTTGAGTTCGGTACCTAAAATTGTGAGCCCCTGAACCTTTGGCCACATTGATAATTTGCAGATTAGTGGTTCCAAGTAAAGGTTAAAAAGTAGAGGGGAAGGAGGGCAACCTTGCCTTGTGCCAGAATATAAGGTAAACACCTCAGAAATGATGCCATTTCCTGAGATTCTGGCAATCGGATTTTGATAAAGAGCTTTTACCCACATCTGGAATTGTTGAGGAAAGTTGAAGGAGTTTAAAGTTTGAAGTAAGAAATTCCAATTAACTCTGTCAAAAGCCTTCTCAGCGTCTAGGGACACCAAAACCACTGGAAAGGGGGGCATCCCTAGACACCAAGGAGACATGGGAAAGGGTACAAAGGCGGTCTGCAGACGATCTTCCCTTCATGAAACCACCTGTTGTATACCTATTAAATCAGGGAGTATTAAGCTAAGCCTATCAGCTAATATTTTGGTTAAAATCTTTATATCCTGGTTCAACAATGAAATGGGTCTGTAACTTTCCACAAGCTCTAAATTTTTACCTGTCTTCAGCAGTAATACAGTAAGTGCCTCAAATAGTGTGGGATCCACTTGTGCACTCATTAAGATGTGTTGAAATAAATAAATAAGATATGAGGTGATTTATTCCTTAAAACATTTATAAAAGTTAGATGAAAAAATGTCAATTCCCGGTGTTTTATCTGAAGGAAGGCCCTGTATCACCTCCATAATTTCCAAGGTAGAAATAGGGGCTACTAACTTCCTTCACTGAGCTTCAGAAAGAAGGGGTAACTGGGCCTCTGCTTAATAAGAGGAAAGAATGGAATCAGAAGGCGGATTGGGCATGTCTCCATATAATTGTTTATAATAGCTGGTAAACTCTGAGACAATTTCCTGGGGGGAGCATTTCAGAGTTCCATCTATTTTACAGCGATTGGAGGGATAAATTGAGCAGATTCCTGTTGTTTAATTCTCTGAGCCAACAATTTCCCTGCTTTCTCTCCTTGATCTATGTAGGAGGCCCTTGTACGTAAAATAGCAAATTCCGCTTTTTCATTAAGTAAACTTATATAGGAGTCCCTCAATTTTGAAAGTTTTTGTTTAACCTCATCGGATGAATTTGGTTGTAAGTTGGTTTCCAACACTCTGATCTGGGCTAGTACTGCCTTCTGCTTCTCATCCTGCTCTTTTTTCTGTGTGGAAGCCATCCCAATTAAAATACCCCAAAGGTATGCTTTAAAAGCACACCATAATATGTCAGGCCTAGTGTCCTGAGTAAGATTCAGATAAAAAAAAATGAATAATATGTTCTTTAATACAATCTCTACTCTTAGAATCCTTAAGTAGTTGGTCATTCAACTTCCATCATGATTGACGCTTAGGCAAACAGGTGAGAAACATCTTGCACAACACCAGAGAATGATCAGAGGGGGGCCTGGTTGAATAACTGAGACTATTATCCCCAGTAAAATTGCCTGAGATAACAGTAGGTAGTCAATACGGGATGAAGACCTATGAACAGGAAATATAAAAGTGTATTCCCTATTCTCAGGATGTAAAACCCTCCATATGTCGCATAATCCCAATTGATCCATTAGCTCATGTAACACCCGCTGTGCTAGGGAAAGTAACCCAGAGACAGTACCAGTATGGTCCTTACCTGGGTCTATCACTAAATTCCAATCTCCCCCTAAAATTATTGTGGCGGGTAATAATAAGAGGATGTTGTTAAGTAGTCGCATAAAGAAAAGGGGGTCGTCCCTATTAGGGCCATAAATGCTACCTAATACGAATTCCGTGGAATACATGGTACCTTTAACCAGTATAAATCTGCCATGTGGCTCTTTAATTTCCTGCATAACCTTAAATGGAATGTTCCTATTAATTAGAATTAAAACCCCACAACTATTAGAAGTACCTTGAGCTGAAAAAACCTGCCCTATTTGCAACCGTCTCATCTGAATGACTTCTGAGTCTAGTAAATGAGATTCTTGGATAAAAGTGATGTTGGACTGTAAAATATCCAAACGTTTCAGGATCTTATACTGTTTTAATTTTTTACGGACCCCTTTGATGTTTCAGGTAGAAAAACAAATATCATTAGCCATCATTCTTATCCAGTAAATGTGAATAATGCAAAATGGAAAGAGATACTATAAGGCAATCAGCAAACATATTTGTTCCAGACTGTGTCCCCCAACCCTCCCACCCCACCCCCCAATTCCCGTATTCCCCAAAACACCACAAAGAATAACCAAAAAAAAAACCCAACCCATTGTGTTCTTAAGGTCCACCTGGCCCTTCCCTCCCCCCTTTTTTCCGTGATTCGTTTAGCAGCTCTCCACAAAATTTGCCTTCCCTGTCTTGCCCTCCCACCTCCTGTACTTCCCCACTAGATCTATATATATAAAAAAAAAAGAACAAAGATAAGCTCTGTAAGATTATAAGGTTCAGGAAAGGTATCTAACTAGTCTACATACCAGATCCATATTAAACCTACTGAATTGTCCCCCATCAAACCTATCTACCCCTAACTGTAATTCTATAGAACCAAACATTTGAGTACACCTTTCTGCTGAGCAGTTCTCCCTATGTTACATCACGCCGAGTACCCAATCTTTTAGTGGACTAGTAGTCCCCTCCTATGCTTTTATTCAGCAGAAATCCCCCTCAACATTTTCCTAAAAATGGAATAGAAAGACTATATTTATTCTATCAACTCCTAAAAATCGCAGTGCTCCTGAAAATGCCACAACATTAAACAGTCCAGGATTTTAACCTCGAAACAGAACTATCCAAAGAGAGAGAGAGTAAGGAAAAACAACCCCCCCAAAAAAAAACTGCTTTGGCAATAACTATTAGTATCCCCTTGGCTGCTACTTTGTTGCTATTGAGGGATACAATTATCAAAGCACGCTCCTCTACTTGCTAGTGAGTAACTTCAAAACTGATGCTGCACTACCCTCATGTGGCTGCCACACGTAACTGCATCTACTCCTATCTTCTGTGAGTTTACAGTGCAACCGAATAACTAAATAAAAAAAGAACAAGGGAGTAACCTATAAAGAGCTTTCTGGAGGTAAATGCTATATGTATTCCTCTAATAACGTTGTTTCACCCCTCAGCAAATCTTACCTTCTGACTCGTATCCCTTACAGTCATTTTTCCCTGTATACAATTACTTATACCCGCATCTAAAGAAGAGCTCCTGCTCATTACAAAACGGTAACATTGAAAGAAAAAAATGTAACCAATTCAAACTTAACATTGCTAATACTATCAGCAAATGAAGCCCTCTTCAATTTTAGCATCGGACTTCTTGTCTAACCACGGGGCAGCCTATTTAAGTTCCAAACAAATGAGTGTTCAACAGATTTACCGAGGCTTACCTGAAACCCAGATTCAAACAATTGAGCAGCACAGATAATAATATGAGCATGCCCCAGAGTTACTACCCCACCTTCTAGACACACTGTTAACCTTGGAACAGAGTTAGGTATAAGCAATATTTGGGTCTACTGAGTCAAGTCTATGTTTAATTTTTGCCTCTTAATGAAGTCTTTGAAGAGGCAGACTTGGCCTGAATTGCATCGCAGTGCACAGTCAAAAACCTCAGGTCTGGCCTTCTCTATGAGGACTCCATGCATCCCATCTAAACTCCTTCTCCCAGGATAAGTCCTTAAGATGAAGCCCTGCACACCTTCAAGTATTTCTAAATAACTCAGGCATGGCTGTCTTGAGACCGGCGGTCGCTGACTCCAGATCTTCGTACGAGTGCCACATTCCTGATAGCAGCACCTGCAATTTAGCAGGATATAACATCTTAAACTTGATTCCAGCAGCGATTAGTTTAGTAACTAAAGGGTGGAAGGCAGATCTACGTTGTCGGACAGTGAGCGGTAAATCCTGGGCAACTCTGATTCTCGCCCCCTCCCATTGCAAATCTTGTATAGACCTTGTTTTTACAAACAAATGCTGCTTCTCCAGGAAATTTAAGAATCAAAAGATTAAAGATCAGGGGGGAGCCCCAATCGGAGGAGTTGGTCTCAGTGCCCTATGGGCCCGTTCTATAATGTAACGGGAACCATAGGGAGAGGGCCCAATAATTTTTTCTATGAATTTCTGGATGAATAAAACTGCATCCTGCCCTTCTTCCAGCTCAGGGAGACCAATAATCACTGCATTATTCCTGCGGTTACAACCTTCCAGGTCCTCCAATTTCTGCTCCATTTTGGTTACTTTTTGTTTTATTAGAACTACCTCAGGGTCATGTTTGTCTACTTGTCTCTCCAATGAGATGAGTCGCGCCTCGGTATCTGATGTCCTCAAAGCTATATCCTCGATAACCTGAGAAATCATTTTAATTTCAGTTGTGAGGTTTTTCAGTTCTTCTTTGCATGGGTAGAATTCAGCCAAAAAAACAGAGAGCGTTAAAGGCTCTTGTTCTGGACTTTACTGTGGTGTTGCTTGCACAGTAGCCAAAATATTGGCTCATTGTTTCTTTGGGGCCTTCTCAGGAGTAGCTGGAGGGGAATGTTTGGGCTGTATTTTTTTCATATCGACCTCCATCCCTCCAAAACCACTCCAGTGCAATTCTCCAGTACTTCCAACACCACAGAGTTGCTTTTGTTGGATTCTCAACCCGACTTTATACTGAAAATATGTAGAAAATAGCAGCAGTGGGCAGGAGAGGTTGAAAAAAGTGTCTTCTCAGGCTCGCTGCATCACGTGACCAACTAAACTGGGTGTGCAGTGTAACATTCTAGATCAGAAATTACATCCAATGACCTGTATCTATTAAAAATATTATACACATCACAACTGTACAACATTTCTCATATATTTGTCCAAGGAAATAAGCAAAAGTTGTGATTTGTAACTGTAAATGACAAGAAAGTGGCTGCCATCTTGTTTTGGGTTTTGTGACACAAGGCACCATAATATATCCCCAGGCACACTGCCTTAGGGGTAGCTGGTCCATTCCACTGGGGTGTCAAACAGACGAGGCATACTGATGAGTCCTGGTAGGACGAAACACGTGTCTATGTCTTCTGTTAGCACCCTTTGCAAACTGTGTGAGAGGCCTTTCGGCACCATGCAATTCTGCTTAAAGTTGGACCAGCATAACATTCTGTGGTGATTTGCATATGCAGCCCATGATGCTTTGCATTGTGGGGGCATGTGTGATTTTGTATTTTCTTGAAACTTGGCTTCCCAGCCAAATGCCCTTTGGGGGTAACCCTTGCCTCAGTGTTTATGCACAGAGGTTCTTTGTCTATTAAGTCATTTGCCCATTCTATGGCATGTTTTAATCTTCAACTACCTTGACAAGTATTTATGTCTATTTCCTGCCATTACATCATGGATTTAGTGACATATAGCACATAATGCCTTAGGTGGTACACCCCAGGCGTGAATTAGTCGCAGCCATGGTAATGAAGTATGATACCCAATTTGACATATACTGGGGTGCAGTGTAACATCCCAGATCAGAAATTATATCCAGGCACATATATCTATAACAAACAGCTAAACATCACACCTATTCAACAGTTTACCTCTATTTATCCTTGTTTTGTTATTATAAATGACTAGAATGTGGCCACCATTTTATTTTGGGTCATGTGACCCAAGGCATCATATCATTTGACCATTCTAAAGCTTGTCATACACTGCAACAACCCGATAGAAGAACGTCTGTGTATTTGCTGCCATTACTTCATTGATTTAGTGTCATATAGCACATAGTGCCATAAGTGGTACACCCAAGGCCTGAACTGGTCACAGCCATGGTAGTGAAGCCTGATACCCTATTTGAGATAAACTAGTGATGCAGTGTAATATTCCAGATCAGAAATGATATCCTGGCACCTGTATCTACAATAAACAGCTAAACATTACACCTATTCAATATTTCACATGTATTTATCCATGTAAATAAGCAAAAGGTGTATTTTGCTACTGTAAATGATGAAACAGTGGTGACCATCTTGTTTTGGGTCATGTGACCCAAAGCATCAAGTCATTTACCCATTCTATGGCGTGTCTTACTGATCAACTACCCTGACAAGTATTTCTGTATCATTCCTTCCATTACTTCATGGATTTAGTGACATATAGCAAATAGTGCCATAGGTGGTACACCACAGGCTTGAGTTGGTCACAGCCATGTTAGTGAAGTATGGTACCATATTGGAGATAAACTGGGTTTGCAGTGTTACATTACAGATCAGAAATTATATACAGACACCTGTATCTGTAAAAACAGCTAAACATCACACTTATTCAACATTTCACATGCATTTATCCATGTAAATAAACAAAAGGTGTGTTTTGTTACTGTAAATGACTAGAAAGCGGCAGCCATCTTGTTTTGGGTCATGTGAACGTAGACATTAAATAATTTGCACATTCTATGGCTTATTTCATTCCTCACTAATCGTGACATGCATTTCTGTCTATTTTATGCCATTATATCATGGATTTAGTGACATGTAGCACATAGTGCCATAGGTGGTACAACCCAGACCTGAATTTGTCACAGCTGTGTTAGCGAAGAATGGTACCGAATTTGAGATAAACTGCTGTGCTGTGTAATGTTCCAGATCAGAAATTATACCCAGGCACCTGTATCTATTAAAAGCAGCTCAACATCACACCTAGTCAACATTTCACATGTTTTTATCCATGTAAATAAGCAACAGGTGTGTTGTGTTACTGTAAATGATGAAAAAGTGTCTGCCATCATGTTTTGGGTCATGTCACCCAAGGCATCAAGTCATTTGCCCATTCTATGGCATGTTTTATTCCTCTACTACCTGGACAAGTATTTCTATTTCCTGCCAATACGTCATGGATTTAGTGACATATAGCACATAGTGCCATAGGTGGTGCACCAGAGGCACAAACTTGTCACAGCCATGGTAGTGAGGAATGGTCCCCTATTTGAGATAAACTGGGTGTGCAGTGTACTGTTCCAGATCAGAAATTACATCCAGGCACCTTTATCTATAAAAACAGTATACACATCACAACTGTTCAATGTTTCACATGTATTTATCCAAGGAAATAAGCAAAATGTGTGTTTTGTTACTGTAAATGACTAGAAAGTCTCTGCCATCTTGTTTTGGGTCATGTGACCCAAGGCATCATATCATTTGCCCATTCTATGTCTTGTTGTACACTGTAGCAACCTGGACAAGTATATTTGCTGTCATTACTTCATGGATTTAGTGACATATAGCACATAATGCCATAGGTGGTACACCCCGGGCCTGAATTGTTCACATCTGTGTTAGTGATTTATTGTACTCTATTTGAGATAAACTGGGTGTGCAGTGTAACGTTCCAGATCAGAAATAATATCCAGGCACCTGTATCTATAGCAAACAGATAAACATCACACTGATTTAAGATTTCACATATATTTATCCATGTAAATAAACAAAAGTTTTATTTTGTTACTGTAAATGACAAAAAAGTGGCCACCCTATTGTTTTGGGTCATGTGACCAAAGACATCAAGTTGTTTACACATTTTATGGCTTGATTTACTCCTCAAATACCCTGACAAGTATTTCTTTCTAATTTGTACCATTTCTTCATTGATTTAGTGACATATAGCACATAGTGTCATAGGTGGTACACCCCAGGCATGAATTGGTCACAGCCGTGGTAATGAGATATGGTCCCCTATTTGAGATAAATTGGGTGTGCAGAGTAACTTTCCAGATAAGAAATTACATCTAGGCACCTTTATCTATAAAAAACAGTATAGACATCACAACTGTTCAACATTTCACATGCATGTATCCAAGGAAATAAGCAAAAATGTGTGTTTTGTTACTGTAAATGACTTGAAAATGGCTGCCATCTTGTTTTGGGTCATGTAACCCAAGGCATTAAGTCATTTCCCCATTCTATGGCTTGTTGTACAATTTAACAACCTGGACAAGTATGTCTGTCTATTTGCTGCCATTAATTCATAGATTTAGAGACATATAGCACATAGTGCCATAGGTGGTACACCCCAGGCACAAATAGGTCACAGCCATGGTAATGAGATATGGTACCCTATTTGAGATTAACTGGGGGTGCAGTGTAACGTTACAGATCAGACATTATATCCAGACACCCGTGTCTATATCAAATAGCTAAACATCACACCTATCCAACATTTTACATGTTTTTATCCATGTAAATAAGCAAAAGATGTGTCTTGTTACTGTAAATGACTGGAAAGTGGCTGCCATCTTATTTTGTGTCATGTGACCCAAGGCATCAGGTCATTTGCCCATTCTATGTCTTGTCATACACTTTAACAACCCAGACAAGTACTTCTGTCTGTTTGCTGCCATTTCTTCATGGATTTAGTGACATATAGACATAGTGCCATAGGTGGTACACCCCAGTCCTGAATTGGTCACATCCGTGGTAGTGATGTATGGTACCCAATTTGAGATAAACTGGGGGTGCAGTGTAATGTTCCAGATAAGAAATTATATCCATGCATCTGTATCTATAACAAACAACTAAAAATTACACCTATTTAAGATTTCACATCTATTCTGAGGTTCTGACAATGGGAGACTTCAATATGCTAGATACAGATTGGTCAATACCAGCAGGGACATCTGCCAGAACTAGACACATGGTGGATTCTCTGCAGGGGGGGCCTCAAATAACTTGTACAACAACCCACAAGATGCAGGGCTATCCTAGATCTAGTACTGACTAAGAGGGAACGGATCATAAATCTCCAGATAGAAGGCCACCCGGGTGCCAGTGACCATTACATGGTATGGTTCAATTTGGCCACTAGAACAAAATCATCCCATTCCAGGGCAAAAATATGGGACTCCAGAGGAGCTGACTTTGATAAGGTGGTCAACAGAGCTAAGCTAGCTCTGGCAAAAAGAAATACAGGTGAAGGGGTGCAGGCAAAGTGGGCAAGCATTAAAGATACAATACTTGAAGCAACATCCCATTGTGTTAGTGAGAAAAGGACGTGCAAAAGAAGAAATAAACCAATTTGGTTCTCAAACACAGTAGCAGAAAAGGTCAGAGCCAAAAGGCTAGCCTTCAGGAAATATAAGGGAACGCAGCAGGATGAAGATAGGGAGGTATACCAAACTTCCCTAAGGGAAACAGGGAAGGCAGTAAGGCAGGCAAAGGCCCAAACCAAGGAAACACTAGCACAAACAGTAAAAGAAGGTGACAAGACTTTCTATAGATACATTAGTGAAAGGAGAAAGTCCAGAAGGGGTATTGCTAAGATCAAAAGGGATAAGGGGGCAGGTGAGGAGGAAGACCATGTAAAAGCTTCAATCCTAAATAGATACTGCTGCTCAGTATTTACTGAAGAGAAGGTAGGGCAGGGCCCACAGCTCAGCACCATGGACACAGGGGGAAGGGAGGTGTGCACTAGTCCCTTCACAAAAGAAAGGGTCCTACAAGAGCTTGATAAGCTCAGGGTGGACAAGGCAATGGGACCTGATAGTATACACCCCAGGGTACTAAACGAGCTAAGGGTGGAACTAGCAGAGCCATTATCAGAACTGTTTAGTGAGTCTTTAAGCACAGGAGAGGTCCCAGAAGACTGGAGAAGGGCTCATGTGATCCCGCTCCACAAGAGTGGTAGCAGAAAGGAGGCAGGGAACTACAGACCAGTCAGTCTTACCTCAGTAGTGGGCAAGATTATGGAGACACACCTTAAGGAAAGGATAGTGCAACACCTGGAATCCATATGAGCACAGGATCCAAGACAGCATGGGTTTATAAAAGGAAGGTCCTGTCAAACTAATCTCATAGATTTCTTTGACTGGGTAGCCAGAGTGGTGGACCAAGGGGAAGCAGTTGATGTCACCTACCTTGACTTCATCAAAGCTTTCGATACTGTTCCACATAGAAGATTGATTAATAAGCTGGATAGGTTCGGGGTGGGTCAGATGTTGGTCAACTGGGTGGCAAACTGGTTGATGGGCAGAAAACAGAGAGTGGTGGTAAACAGTATACAGTCAGAAGAGATGCAAGTCACAAGTAGGGTACCTCAGGGATCAGTTCTGGGGCTAGTCCTCTTCAATATCTTCATCAGTGACATTGCAGATGGACTGGTGGGTAAGGTTTGTCTGTTTGCAGATGACACCAAGATGTGCAACAGAGTAGATGATCCAGATGGGGTGGGCAGAATGAGAAGAGATCTGGATAAACTTGCAAAATGGTCAGAAGAGTGCCAACTGGGGTTTAACACAAAGAAGTGCAAGCTCATGCATGTAGGGAAGAGAAACCCTGAAGCCACCTATAGGCTGGGTGGGGAGATGCTGGCAGTCACAAGGGAAGAAAGAGACTAGGGCTTCATCATCACCGATGACCTGAAATCATCCAAGCAGACCACTAAAGCAATAGGTAAGGCTAGAGGGATGTTGGGGTGTATTAGTAGGGGTATCACAAGTCAGAAGAGGGAGGTAATAATCCCTCTTTACAAGACACTGGTTAGGCCCCATCTGGAGTACTGCATGCAGTACTGGAGGCCACATCTTCACAAGGACATTAACCAAATTGAGGCAGTCCAGAGAAGGGCAACCAAAATGGTGCAGGGACTGCATCAGAAAACATATGAGGACAGATTAACAGAGCTCAATATGTATACCCTAGAGCAAAGGACGGAGAGAGGTGATATGATCAAAACATTCAAACACCTTAAGGGCATTAAAAAAGGTGAAAGAGTCTAACATGTTTCAATATAAGAAAAATAGCAGGACAAGAGGACACAGCATGAGATTAGAGGGAGGCAGATGCACAGAAAGGGTGGTGGATGCATGGAACAGCCTACCTCAGGAAGTGGTGGATATGAATACAGTGCAGGGCTTCAAACAGGCATGGGATAGGCATAAGGGAGCAATACAGATGAGTATGAATAGATGTGCCATTGACAGAGCAAAGGAAAATGGCACATTCATAAGGTAGAAAAAGAAATGGGCAGACTGGATGGGCCTTGCGGTCCTTATATGCTGTCAACTTCTGTGTTTCTGTGTTTCTATGATTTATCCATGTAAATAATAAAAAGTGTGTTTTGTTACTGTAAATGACAAAAAAGTGGCCCCCATCTTGTTTTGGGTCATGTGACCAAAGACATCTAGTCATTTGCCTTTTGTATGGCTCGTTTTACTCCTCAACTCCCCTGACAAGTATTTCTGTCTTTTTCTTACTATTTCTTCACTGATTTAGCAACATACAGCACCTACAGTGGTAGCCACAGACATTGCCAGCTATTTCCAGATATTTCGTAAAATTTCTAAAGAGTTTCTCTCTGCTGCCCCTACTATTTAAATGCAAAAAGCATCAGATATTTCTGGAAATATCACAAAAATTTCAGGAAATAGCTGGCAGTGTCTATGGCTACTATTGTAGTGCCATAGGTGGTACACCCCAGGCATGAATTGGTCACATCTGTGTTAGTGAAGTATGGTCCCCTATTTGAGATAAACTGGGTGCGCAGTGTAACATTCCAGGACAGAAATTACATCCAGGAACCTGTATCTATTAAAAATACTGTACACATCACAACTGTTCAACATTTCTCATGTATTTGTCCCAGGAATAAGCAAAAGGTGTGATTTGTTACTGTAAATAACTAGAAAGTGACCGCTGTCTTGTTTTGGGTCATGTGACCCAAGGCATTAAGTCATTTGCCCATTCTATGGCTTGGTTTACTCCTCAACTACCTGGACAAGTATTTCTGTTTATTTTCTGCCATCATGTCATGGATTTAGTGACATATAACACATAATGCCATAGGTGGCACATCCCAGACTTGAATTAGTCACAGCCATGGTAGTGAAGTATGGTACCATATTTGACATAAACTGGAGATGCATTGTAATGTTCCAGATCAGAAACTATATCCAGGCACCTGTATCTATACCAAACAGCTAAACATCACACCTGTTCAACATTTTACATGTATTTATCCATGTAAATAAACAAAAGTTGTGTTTTGTTACTGTAAATGACTAGAAAGTGGCTACCATCTTATTTTGGGTCATGTGACCCAAGGCATCATATGATTTTACCATTCTATGGCTTGTCATACACAGTATCAAACCATACAAGAACATCTGTCTATTTGCTGCCATTACTTTATTGATTTAGTGACATATAGCAGGTAATGCCATAGGTGGTACACTCCAGGCCTGAATTAGTCACAGCCATGGTAGTGAAGTATGGTACCCTATTTGACATAAATTGGGGGTGCAGTCTAATGTTCTGGATCAGAAATTATATCCAGGCACCTGCATCTATAACAAACAGCTAAACATCACACCTGTTCAATATTTTATATGTATTTATTCATGTGAATAAGCAAAGGGTGTGTTTTGTTACTGTAAATGATAAAAAAGTGGCATCATCATAGGGAAAGGGTGTGCTTTTTCTAGTTCTTAGTCACTCACTCGCTTTCTGTTAGTGTGTGTCCTCACTTGCAAACACACACCATCAAACACATGCATTAACGCTTGCTCAGTTTGACTTACAGAAGGTCTCTCAGATGAAATAAAAAATAATCATGTGTATATGATATTAATTCAGTGTTTGTTTAAAGTTCACACAACATCAAAAACTCTTAGTTGCTTTAAAAAAACAATCATTGTGATGGAATAACATAGCATGGAGTGCTGTGAAACAGATGATGTATTGAATAGTTCTTTATTCTGCATCTGCAATGTCATCAAAAGTCAAAGATCAGTGAAAGTGACCAAATTAACATATTAGTGGACTAACTCTCCATTCGTGAAGTGAGCATGACACAAAAAAACAGAAGAAAAATGAGACACTTCACGCTGATTTACTTGTCAAACCTTTATTAAGAAACAAGGGCCAGTGCTACCAGCTGCCACAACAGATACATGCCCAGCAGGTCTGGATCAAGAAAATAGTGCAGTGGGGAGGGAGGAAGTAACTGCACTGTACTGAATGCAAAGGATGTGGAGTGATGTGCTTCAACTCCAATTAGTGGAATGAGACAGGCTGTGGTGTATTCACAATATTCCAGACATCCATAGCCCCCTTTCTCAATGTAATTGCATTACATGATGCATAGCTCTCACTACTGAGCTATAAAAATGACACTGGCTCCAACATTACCTCTGATGCATTACAAAATAGAAATTCATATATGTTTAATTGTTTGCCTGCAGAATGCATTTTCTTGATAAACAGAAGCCCCCAAATCAGTCTGATCATGTATGTTTAATCTCAATACATGCAGCTCAAACCTTCTGCACAAAATCTTTTCAGCTTACAGAATCTACCTGTCTTTTTATCATCTATCCCACAGAGTGTCAGTTTGAAACTTTTTTAAACTTAATTTTGCTATGTACAGTAATTTCTTGAGTGTGCCCTATTACTGTACTGAACTTCACTTTTCTGTCTGGCAATCATAACTAGAGGGGAGGAGGTGGGATAGAGGAGCATTTTGAATGTGGTATATTCATTAAGCATCACTACTAATTCCAAAATGTATAAAATCAGCAGAATCATTCCTTTCCCTAAAGCAACAGTGAAGAAGGCCATCATCTGAAAGAAGTAAATGAAAGGGTCCATAATGCTGAGTATGACTTATACATGATGCCTTTAATTTGTGATATTAGGGGAGTTCATTTATCTAGTAACTCGAGAGTCAGCTTTTCATGAGCAGCATTTTCTCAAGGCTGCAGTACAGTGAATGAGTGAGTGAGATGATTAGAATTCTTACCCCACTCATTAGTCATACATCAGAAACATAACTCCATCTGCTGAGCTGATAACAGTGCAACTATGGATGTTAATGAGGACTGATGTAGAAAATAATGCTGTTAACATATTCTACAACACAATGATTTTTTTCTGCACCTCAAATAGGATTCACCCTTATCTATGGATACCAGTGAACATCCTCACATCCTCCAACAACAAAACTATATATTGAATGGTGCTGAATGAGGGATTTCAAATCTACTGTGCTGTGTGAAAAGGTCAATGTTGTGCTTAATAATAAATAATTTGAGTAGTGCCTACGGGAGACTTTCCAGTAATTTGCTTTCTGAGGTATGGATTTCCTACTGTGTTTTCTCCAGGTTACTGTATTGCTTCATATGTTAATACAGCAGGAATTTTTGTTTTCCATATAGCTTGCTGACAAGATATCAATGAAAAAAGGGCACTGCCAAGAATAGCATTTCATGTGTGCACTTCTTAAAAAGAATATAGGTGTGCAAATACTAATAATGTTCAGTGTATTCTGATTTTTTTAAACTAAGCCATCAGCTCTTGAGTCATGTAAATGTGTCATCCTTACTAGTGACAGTTTATTTTAGTAGCAGGTGGTTGGTGGGATTGTTAGTGCGAACACTAATTGAAATCATTTTCACTTGAGCAATGTCTAATTATTCATTTGTTTATAACAATATATTTGTTCATCAAGTCAACATACAACATTCAAGTAATAACTTAACAGGATTAGCATTATTAACCCCCATCGCCATGTACACATTGGTATTCTCATAATAAAATGTACAATGAATTATATAAGTATACAAGTCTTACAGGGGCATAGGCAAGGGGTTCAGGGGGTTTAAACATCCTCAGAAATTATTCACCAAATTTTTGTTCATGCCTGTCTCTTATGCTGTATTTTCAGTTTGGCTCAGCTGCTAAAAAACTCAGTGTCTCAGTCTCCCTAGTGCCTGCAGCTAGCCACAACACAGTGTATATGCACTGGGCAATCAGTGATGGCTAGGGGAGATGGGGACATCATCATCAGAGCAGAAGAAGCCTGGTGACATTAGCAAGCATGCTGCTGGACTGCATTGTCATCCATATGAAGAAAATACTGAGCAAGTTGTGGTGTAGTGGTGGTAGATGGATTATGTTCAGTTCAGTGCTCTAGTTATATCTTGTGCAGTGGTGGGTGAAGGGAGCAAAATTCGCTTCACAGAGTAATCTGCAAAATTCCACCCATTTCATGGAGCCTGGCGGAGTAGCAAAATTTCATCTTCTGTGGCAAAATTCCTCCTTCCGTAGCGAGATTTTGCCCTCAGAAGGTGGAATTTCACCTAGGCAAAATTCCACCTAATGCGGAAAAATTTAGTGAATTGCTCCACCAGGCAAATTTGGCCACTTTGCCAAATTTAAATTTGCTGCATCCCTAATCTTGGGAGAAGTGTACACCAGAGATAGAACTGACCCAGCCAGGGCCAATCTGCAAGTACCATGCAGCGCATCGTCTTGACTTTGCTTGATGCCGGCTGGACCGGTGGTGTAGTCAGGAGATATCAAGGAAAAAGCTGCCCTGGCCTGTAGTTCGGTCTTGGAGGGTGTGACTGGCAAGGCAAGCAAACAGGATTACCATCAGCAGAAAAGTGGTGAAGTGAGTCGAGAAAAGATTGATTCAGTATGGAGGGTTCCTTTCCTGTAGTCCTAATAATTTTGGATAAACATTGTGGCCCCTTTATCTTCAATGTTTCATGGTTATGTTCTTGACATTCTTCAGGTTCCTTAAAGCCCCATTTAAAGCAGCTGTTAAGTTAAACATTCTCCTTCAGTTCTGATGTCCTTCATGTTTTATATAACTTTCAGCATCCCACTCTTCTAGATACATTATGTCTGTATATTATTTAAAATGGGGACAGGGAAAAAAAAATGTATGATTTAACTCCTAGCATTTTGTTTTATTCTTCAGTAATAGGGTAAAGCCCATTAGGCAAAAGTGCCATTTTTCAGGGGCAATGAGGAGGTAAATTGACTTACTCAGTTAGAGTCACAAAATATGCAAGCAGAAAATATGAGAATCAACCCAGGTCTGCTGGATGTACAAAGCTCAATCATGGTTTGTTACTCTAACCTCTAGCCTGTACTGCTAGCCACAAATTCCATTTGCTTCTTCCTCTCATCATCTTTTCTTCCTTTTGTATCAAAATAGAATCATGACCTTAATTTTCTGAAAAACCTCTAAATATTCAATTTCAGGCTAAAAAAGTTAATCTTATAGTGTGGACTAAACGTAAGTCCCTCGGATAGAACACTGAACTAATGTCCCTTCTTCTGTTGTGTACCGGACTCTCTCTCTCTCTCTCTCTCTCTCTCTCTCCCATCTTGTCCATGTTGTGGCCCCTTACCCTTTGTACCTTTCTTTTTTCTTATGGTTTGATCTCTTTTTACCTTGTCTTCTTTTTCTTTGTTATCATTATGCCTGTACCTGATTGGCTGTCTCCTAGGCTCTCATCCTATCTTCCTCACAGGCTTCCTTGTCTTCCTCTGTATCAAAGGGGTGTGCACTGCAGTAACAACCTCTGCCACTCCCTGAAAAACTTTGCTGTTGTTGCTGTCTGCAGTGACTGTTGATTGGATTCACTGTCAGTGGAGTAAACCGCTGTGTCAGAATCGGTGTTAGAAATGGTTCTGGGGATATAGTTGCAATTTTTCTTTTGCCCTAAACGTAGATTTTCTGTCATCATAATCTATTAAATCTTTTTGATTTTCTTTATTTTTATTGCCCTTATATCCTCTTCAAATTCCTCTGAACATTTGCTGATTTTATTTGAAAGTGCTGCATAGTCCTGTTATGCCATCTTATCCTTAACTGATGTCTCAGTCATACTTATCTCTGTTTCTACAGTCTTTGATTCTGGTTAGGAGTGAAAAAGGTTGAGGAGTTGAGGAAAGAGGAAAGTTGATCTAGTACAAGATGTTCCTGCAGGTTTGCCAGGGTAGGAAGGAGAGGGATAGGTCAATAGTTTCCAGGGGAGGAGGGGTCACCACCTTTTGGGAGGGGAATGACTGTAGCAAGTTTCCATTCTCATGGAACAGCAGCAAGGAAGAAGGAGTGGTTGAGGAGAGAAGCAATGGGGGTGGAGATGGCAGGGGCAGACAGTAATAGGATTTTTGAGTCCAGACCAGAGGTGCATTTGCCCTTGGAGGGGTTAAGGGCAAGGAGGGCTTTGTATACTTCAGCCGGTGTAACATGGCAGAAGAAGGAGGAAGGTTGGTTAGGATGTGGGGATTTGGAGGGAGTGTTGCTGCTCAAGGCTGGTGGGAGAGAAGCTAGAAGGGATGATGCACAAGATGTAAAAAAGGAGTTAAATTCTGATGCATGGAGAGCGGGTCAAACAAGATGCTGTTTCCAACTTTAATAACATGAGTAGGGACCTGAACTGCGGGGTGGAACAGAGCTTGGATCACCTTCCAAAATTTAGATGGATGGGTTAAATTTGATTTGAAGGTGGCTTTGAAGTGCTCTGATTTTGCAAGTCTAGTTGCCCTGCTTCAGGCATTTCATAGAGTGTGGTATTTTTGGTAATTAGTAGGAGGGTTTGAGGTTTTGTATATTTTCACCCCAGATTCCTGGCTTGTAGGCATGCAAGGAGTTCAGCAGAGACCCAGGACAGATAGGAGCTATGCACCCAGATCCATTTGAACAATGCATAGATGAACCAGATTGAGAGGAGTGTGGTCTTAAAGTATTGAAGTACAGAGTCTATAGAGGAAGCTAGAGGGATGAAGGACCAATCAGCATTTGCCAGGTCATTTAGGAGAGGGCCCAGGTCCAGCAATTTATACAATTAAATCAGCAAGTTATTGGGAGGGGTTTGGGGTGATGAATTTTATGGACAGCATATATTAGATGGTGGTGACTTATGGAGTCCAGTAGTATTTATTTATTTATTGAAAATGTTTCACCAGGAAAGGCACGCTGAGCAACAAGATGCTCGTCTCACGGTGCAACCTGGGGGGAGGGGTTACAGAAGAGGCAGGTATACATACAGTAGTTGAGTTTCACAGTAGTGCAATACAGACAATGTACATGGATTGGAGGTATTACATATGGACTTGTTGCATAGGAGAACAGTACAGAACAGTGATCATCGATGACAGGGTATACAATTCATAGGTATAAAGGCAAGGTTAGACATAATATAGGTAAACATATCATATGTAGAAGGCACAGTGGGAGCAATGGAGAGCATGCACATCAGGGAAGGGGGTGAACATAACATGGTTACACAATGAGGGAATCCAATAGTTACATAAGTGCCATTTGCACACTATTATGCCAGGACAGTCTGAGTGCCAGTACCAGACTTGTGCTGCAGTGGGATGCCCAGGTTGCTGGTAGGAGTTGGAGAGCAAGATGGGAGGGAAAGGGAGTAGTAGTATGTAATAGGAGCATGGGGGGTAGGTTTAGGTGGGGTGAGAAGGAGAAGGAGTGAGCATGGTAGTGATTGTTGAGGGTAGGGCAGTGGAGGGTATGTTAGATAAGGAGGGGGGAGAGAGGAGAGACCGCGTGGGTGTAAGTGCGAGGGGCAGTATATAAGCCAGTCAATTAGGCAATTGCCAGGCCACTGGTCAGGCTCTGGGAGGAACAGGGGGAGAGGTATTGAAGTGGAGGGGAGTTAGGGGCAGTTGCAATTTGTAGTAAGGAAGTTAGAGAGGGCAGAGGATAAGGAGTATTTGGATGATCAATGGCGGATCTGGGCCGGTAGGCCATTCCAGAGTTTGGGGAAGAGGTAGAAGAAGGCCAATTGGCCGGCGGTGGTCCTTCGGTGGGGGATGGATAAAAGCCTTGTGTTGGTGGACCTGAGGGCATGGGTGGGGGTAGGTGGGGAAGATAGGGAGGATGCTAGGTAGGGTGGGAGGGAGCCTAGCCAGAAGTTGGAAACAAATTTCACAGTGTGGATTAGGCGCCGGTTGCTCAGGGCTGGCAGGGCCAGAGAACAGTAGAGCACGCAGTGATGCGAGCAGGAGGGGGCATCTAGAGCAAAGCGGCAGAACGCATTAAAGTGGGGGTCCAGTCTGGCTAGGGTAGTCTTTGAGGCGGAGCTGTAGACTACGTCACAGTAGTCGAAGGTGGGTAGAATCATTTTCATGATTAAATCGCGTCTGACGGTGAGAGAGGCAGGAGCGTTCCGTATAGTCTCCCAAGTTTTGGGCGCAGTTTGAAATGATGGCATCTATGTGTGTGGTAAAGGAGAGGTGGTGATCGAGCCAGACCCCTAGATACCTAAAGGAGGGCACTTCTTCAAGGATGGTGTTGTTTAGTGTATGGAAGATCAGAGGGTGGGTGAGTTTGGATAGACGCTGTCTGGTACCAAAGGTCATAGAGATGGTTTTCTTGGCATTTAGGGAGAGTCGGTAGGTATTGAACCAGTGTTGGATTTTGTTAAAATCCATTTGTAGTTTGGAAGTGAGTTCTTCGTGAGTCCGGCCGGAGGTAAAGAGGACCGTGTCATCCACATACATGTGGATTGCAGAGGAGAAGCATGAATTTGGCAGATCATTAAGAAGGATGGAGAATAGGATAGGACCAAGAACTGAGCCTTGGGGAACAGCGGTGGTGATGGGGGGGGGGAGATGTGGTCAGCTATTTTAATGGATTGAGTTCTATTTAGTAGGTAGGCACTGAACCAGTTTGTGGCAGACTCAGCTAACCCCGCCACCGATAGGTGAGATAGTAGGAGAGAGTGGGAGTGTCGAAAGCTTTAGCTAGGTCAATGAAAATAGCGGCCGTGACTAGCCCTTTATCCATCCCAGTGAGGATGGCGTCCGTGAGTCTTAGTAGGGAGGAGGTAGTATAGTGGTGTTTTCTGAAGCCTGACTGAAATAGGGTGAAGAAGTTAGTTTCTGAGAGAAAGTGGGAGAGCTGGGATAGAACTAGGTGTTCTTGGAGTTTGGTGAGGGAAGGGAGGAGGGAGATGGGATGGTAGTTAGTAGTGGAGGAAGGATCTCCACCTTTTGGAAGGGGTAGTACAGTAGCATGCTTCCATATGGAGGGGAGTGACGCAGTGGTGAAAGATAGATTTAGTAGGATGGCTAGGGGCCTACCAATGGCAGGAGCAGAAAGGAAGAGGAGTTTATCGAGACCATCGGGGGATTTGTCTTTGGAGGGGTTCAGGGAGAGTAGGGCATCTAAGGTTTCTGTGAGGGAGATGGGTCTGAAGGAAAAGGGTACCTACCAGTTGGCGGGGATAGATGACTGGGGCGGATGTGGTTATAGATGTGTGGGGTGGGTGAGGAAGCTGGAGGTAGGGAATCGAGGAGGGTTTGGGCGCAAGTAGTGAAATAGGAATTAAACTCGGAGGCTACCTTCAGGGGGTCGGTGAGTAGAGTACCTTGGACGAGGAGAAGGGGTGGAGGGTTTTCTGTTTGAGGGGTGAAAAGGGAGTTAATGACTTTCCAGAATTTATAAGGTTGCCCAAGATTTGCTTTTAGGGTGTTGTTGAAATATTCAACCTTAGCTAAGCGGATGGCCTTTGTGCATTTATTGCAGAGCATGCAGTATGTGATAAGGTTGTTTGGGAGGGGTGTAGATTTGTAGTTGTGCCAGGCCTTGTCACGGGCTTGTTGGCAAGCTATCAACTCAGGGGATATCCAGGGTAGATGAGACCAGCGGACTCTTGCTCGGCGCAGGGGGGCGTGTTTGTCCCAGGCAGTGAGGAAGGTGTTTTGAAAATGTGTAAAGGCTGACTCCATGTTAAAGCAGTCTGTGCTTGGGACCCAGTTTGAGTGAGGGAGATCATCCAGGAGGGGAGAGAGGTTGAGGGATTTGTATGAGCGTTGGAAAATAAATTTGGGAGGGGATTTAACTCTGTGGACTTTACAGACCAAGTAGATTAGGTGATGGTCACTGATGGAATTGGGAAGGAGGCCCAAGCTGATGACGCGATGTGGGTGGGATGTAAGTGCCCAGTCTAGTAGTGAGTGGTTACCAGACTTGTGGTTGGAGCAGATGGGTTCCATAATGGTTGTGTAAGGTTGTGTAAGGTTGAGAGCAGTTATCTCTGTTTGGGTTTTGTTAAAAGTGGGGAGCTAACCAGTTGTGGTTAAAGTCTCCCATGATGTAAAGTTCACCCGACTGGGCATGGGAGGATATTTGGGACAGTAGGTCGATGACTAATGTGGTTGGAGTGGCTGGACAGCAGTAAATGCTAGCCACGAAGATGGGTAATGAGGAGGGCAGGGACAGCTTTACCATGAGAAGCTCATAAGCTTTGGGTTCAGCTTTTTTTGAGAGAGACAGTGAAGTGAAGGGCTGATCTGATGTAGAAGGCCACCCCTCCACCTCTGGTGGGCCGGTCTTGCCTTATGGTAGTAAAACCAGGAATGACAATGGTGTTATCAGGTAGGCTGGCATTTAGCCAGGTCTCAGATAGGATAATTATGTCAGGGGCATGGTGGGTGGCTAGAACCTGAAGCTGATCGAGCTTAGGGGCTAGGCTACTAATATTTAGGTGGAGAAGGCGTAGGCCTTTGGGGAGGTAGCCTGGTCGAGTGTCGGAGGTAGCTTTGGCTGAGGGGTCAGGTATGGGGTGGTCTGGGGCTGGGGTTAGGGTGGGGCCGGGTTAGGGTGAATGTCCCCTGCAGCCAGGAGGAGTAGTGCAATGGTTAGGTGGCAGCGTTCGACCCAGAGAGACCGGGATTTTATTGTGCGCTGGCTGGGAGGATTGGTATGGGGTGCAGTGTGGAGGGAGAGGGAACTGGAGTGAGTGAGCGAGACCAGAAGGCAGCAGAAGGAAAAGACTGAGGAGGAGAATGGTGAGGGGAAATGGGACCAGGAGATGGCTGGGAGGGATGAGGAGGATTTAAAGTATTTCTAGGATGGGTCAGGGTTACCGGTGGGGGGGGGTGCAGGGAAGCGGCTTAGTGGGGGAATTAGGATGGGAAGAGACAGTAAAATAGGGGAGAGCAGAAGTACAAGGGATGTTGGTGAGGGTGGTTTACCAGATTTGGGGAGGAGGAGCCTTAGCATAGTGCCTTAGCAGTAGTAGGGTGAGGGGTTTTATATCCTGATTGCCCCTCAGAAAGTGTAGATACCACTTTGGAGTAGTGGTACTGTCACGGACTCTGGCGGGTAGGGTACCAGGTTCAAGCCCTGGCAAGAGAGTTGGGATAGGACTTGGCTGAGAGCAGAGATCCAGGTACTAGTTGGCTTAAAAGTGGTCTAGTTTGGGCCTGAATACAGGGTTGAAATAGTGACTCCTAGTAGTCATAGGGGTTAGCAACAGAGTGGGTGTGGTCATGCAGTACTGGCATGGGTTTGTGAGTAGGGATAGGCAGGTGCTGGTCAAGGGTGAGGTGTGGGTGGAGGCTGGGGCAGGGGGTGGGAGTAGGGGGAGAAATAGCTGAGCTGGTAGACAGGCTCAGGAGGTAGGAGGGGATTCTAGTGAGGAGTCAGAGGCAGAAAGGACAGAGGGTCCCTCTAGTGGTTAGCAGGTATAACCTGCAAATGGGAAAGTGGGGACTTAAAAATGTGAAGGGGAGGAAGTGATGTCATAGAGCAGTGCCTATATAAGAAATGATGACCCAGGGTGGGTGGGGCAGTTGATGTGTGTAGACGGGCTAACCCCCCTCACAAGGGTGCAGCTTAGAGATACTTTAATTACCTCTATCAGGCACCTGTGTTGGTCCCAGCTCCTGGAGGGAGCACTGTTTGCTGCTGGGATGCTTGGTGAAGCTATGCCTACAGCAATAATGTAGTCAGGATGGGATGTGAGAGGTCAGTCTATTAGTGAATGATTTAGGGATATGGTATTTAGGCGGGAGGGTTAATTGATTAGCTGGGCCAGATTCAGTGCTGCAATGCCATTCCATATTTTGAAGTGGAAGTGGGAGGGGGAGAGCCAATTTATATTGAAATCATCTAGAACATGGAGCTCACCCATAGATGCATGAGACTGAAGGGTTGCTGGGAGGTCAGTGACAGAGGACGTGGAGGTACTGGGGCAGCAGTATGAGCCTGTGATAAATATGGGTAGAGAGAATAGAAAGGTGAGTTTCACCAGCAGGGTCTCATGAGCCTGGGTGAGAGAGAGAGATCACGAGTATAGGGGAAAATTGGAGAGAGGCTGATAAGTACATGGCAACACCACCGCCTATGCCAGACTGATCTTGCATAACCTGGGTTTGAGACACTGGCATTGTGAATGACAGGTTTTAGCTATGTCTCCATTATGATCAGGACATCTGGTTTAAGGGATAAGGCAAGAGATTGGAGTAGCGAGATTTTGTTTGGGAGGCTTCTGATATTCAAGTGAGCTAGTTTCAGACTTTGAGGAAGTTGTATGGATGTAGAGCAGCCAGTTCTGGGGTTATACTCGATATCACCAGCCAACAGCAGCAATAGTGTTAATAGGACCTTGGAAAGGGCCATCACGTGCTTGCAGTGGGAGGGAGGAGGGTTGTGATAGATGGATGGAGATGAGCTTGTGAACAGCTTGAGTGCAGTCAGGCTTGGGTGAAAACAGGGGGGTAGTTTGGAACACCCAGGCAGCCAGAGGCTGGGAGATGAGGCAGGGGGCAGCTGGTGAGATGTAGTGGAAGGGGAAGTAGTAGGGGCAATTTTAGAGGAGAGGGGTAGAGTATCATGCATCACTGGGTAGGAGAAGGGGAAGAGGCAACCAAGAAGTAAAGGAGGGGGGAATAAAAGAAAGTGATAAGGAGCATGGAGTAGCAAGTGCCTGGGAGATCAGATAGGGGGAGGAGAAGCTAGGGAGGGCAGGGGTTTCAGTGTTACTGCATCCTGTCAGCAGATTTGGACAGAATATAAGCCTGCAATAGAGCAACAGAAGTTGTGCCTAACCCCAGACTAGGTAATTAAGAAGTCAAATGGGCATAAGCAGGTCATAGGGAATAGGCAAGAAACCAGTTATGGAGGTAGAGAAATATGAAGGTATGAAGATAGCAATATGACTGGATGGGGAAGGTAGAGTAAGGTAGCATTATGTGATGAAATAGGTGGGAGTAGAAGAAGAGTGTGAACTACTGTGTGGCATATTTATTAGTATGGTATGAAAGGAGGGTATACAGTACTGATCAGTTATTTATACATGGCAGGGGACAGTTGACACTCCTGGAGCAATTGATGATAGAGAGAGCAGCGTGGCTGCTGAGAAAGCCACACCTACTAGCCTCAGTACCTTTGTGGCAGGATAGAACTTGTGAGTGGGGACAGGGCAGAAGGGGTTAATGAAATCCTGCTACCTTCACCGGGAGAAAGGTGGAGAGTAGCAGCATCTAGTGGGAAGAAGTGATAGGATGCAGATGGGAAAGACGGGAGTAGACACATGACAACCTTGCCCTATAAAGGCAAAGCCAGACAAGGATGGGAGCGTGGGGGGGGGGTGCGGGGTAGCTATAGCAAAGCAATGGTTGAGAAAGGAGCGGGCTGCTGATTAGCTACAGCCACGGAGCTTCTTAACTACTGATAGTGGCAGTGGCAGGCTGCTGCAGACGTTAGTTTGTGGGGGAGGGCAGGGGTCATCGCAGTCCCTTGAGACCAGAGCAGCAGCCTAGGAAAGGGAAGAGGGAGAGAAAAACACAGTTACTAAATAGGAGAGATGAGAGAGGAGACATGGGGTGAGGGGTTAAATTAACATGTAGCCTAGGGTTTCACAGATACGGGGGCCTAATACTTAACTCTTAACAAACATCAGGGAGCCTAAGTTTACACTTCTATTAGCTAACTTGGATTAACTTAATGATTCACAGATACAGGGAGCCAAATTCATTACAAAAGAGCCTAATTCTTACAAACAAATACAGAGAGCCTTCGGTTACACTCCTTCCAGCTGAAATCAGATTCAATTTCCTACAAGTACTGTTGCAGAGCAAAACAGCTAAAAATGCAAATATGAGCTGCATGGGCTATTTAAACAGAGTAAACAAACAGCAATAAACACAGATACTGGAGATAAAACCGAAAATTGAATGATTCCACTGGTGCTGACTTGGCACTAAAATATAAAAGAGGAGCGGGACTGCTGATCAGCTACAGCCTCTGAATTTCATACCTGTTGATAGCAGCAGTGGTAGTCTGCTGCAAATGTTAGTTTGTGTAGAGGGCAGGGCTTGTAGCAGTCCCTATAGCACAGGATCAGCTGCCTGTTGCCAGCGGTGGAGGCAGGCTATTGCATACTTTAGTTTGTGGAGAAGGCAGGGGTCGTAGTAGTTCCTCAAGACCTGGAGCAGCAGCCCATTGATAATGGCAGTGGCAGGCTGCTGCAGATGTTAGTTTGCAGGGAGGGCAGGGGTCATAGCAGTCCCTCGAGACCTGGAGCAGCAGCCAGTTTATAGCGGTGATGGCAGGCTGCTGCAGATGTTGGTTTGTAGGGAGAACAGGGATTGTAGCATTCCCTCGAGACCCGGAGCAGCACACCATTGATAGAGGTGGTGGAAAGCTGCTGCTGATGTTAATTTGTGGGGAAGGCAGGGGTCATATCCATCCATCGAGACCTGGAGCAGCAGCCCATTGATAGCAGTGGTGGCAGGCTGCTGCAGATGTTTGTTTGTGGGGAGGGTTTGGGTCGTAGCAGTCCCTCGAAACCCAAATCAGCAGCCCAATTATAGTCACAGTGGCAGACTGCTGCAGACATTAGTTTGCTTTGAGGGCAGGGGTTGTGGTAGTCCCACAAGACCCAGAGCAGCAGCCCTATGATAGCAGTGGCGAAAGGCTACTGCAGACATTATTTTGCAGGGAGGGCAGGGGTTGTAGCCGCCCCTCGAGACCCTGAGAAGCAGCCCATTGATATTGGCGGTGGCAGGCTGTGGGGAGGGCAGGCGGGGTAGCAGTCCATCAAGACCTAGAGCAGCATCCTGTTAATAGCAGCAGCAGCAGGCTGCCATAGATGTTAGATTGCGTGGAGGCCAGGGGTCATAGCAGTCCCTCAAAACCCTGAGCAGTAGCTCATTGATAGTGTTGCCAGCAGGCTGCTGCAGAGATTAATTTACAGGGAGGGCATGTATTGTAGCAGCCCCTCAAGATCTGGAGCAGCAGTCTGTTGATAGAAGCGGCAGGCTGCTGCAGATGTTAATTTGTGTGGAGAGCTGGGGTTGTAGTATTCTCTCAAGACCCGGAGTGGCAGCTCATTGATAGCGGTGGTGGCAGACTGCTGCAGATATATTAGTTTGTGGGGAGTGCAAGGGTTGTAGCAGTCCCTCAAGACCTGAAGCAGCAACCTGTTGATAGCAGTGGTGGCAGGCTGCTACAGAGATTCATTTGTGGGGAGGGCAGGGGTCGTAGAAGTCCCTTGAGACCTGGAGTAGCAGCCCATTGATAGCAGTAAAAGGCTGCTGCAGATGTTACTTTGTGTGGAGGGCTGGGATCATAGCAGTCTCTCAAGACCCAAAGCAGCAGCCCATTGATAGTGATGGTGGCAAGCTGTTGCAGATGTTAGTTTTCAGGGAGTGCAAGGGTTGTAGCAGTCCCTTGAGACCCAGAGCAGCACACCGTTGATAAAGGTGGCGGGAAGTTGCTGCTGACATTAATTTGTGGGGAGGGCAGGGGTCGTAGCCATTCATCGAGACCTGGAGCAGCAGCCTATTGATAGCAGCGGTGGCAGACTGTTGCAGATGTTAGTTTGCAGGGAGTGCAAGGGTTGTAACAGTCCCTCGAGACCTGAAGTAGCAGCCTGTTGATAGCAGCAAATAGACCATTGATAAGCTTTTGTGATGGTTTAGAATCAACAGCTGTTCAGTGTCAAGCTGATACTAAATATAACGTTTTGAAACATAGAAGTTGATGGCAGATAAGGACCGCAAGGCCCATCCAGTCTGACCATTTCTTTTTCTACCTTATAAATGTGCCATTGGCCTTTGCTCTGTCAGTGGCCTATCTATTCATAGTCATTTATATTGCTCCCTTATGCCTATCCCATGCCTGTTTGAAGCCCTGCACTGTATTTATAGCCACCACTTCTTGTGGTAAGCCATTCCATGCATCCACCCCTTTCTGTGAAAATAATTTCCTCACATTCCCCTTAATCGGCCCCTCTAATCTCATGCTGTGACCTCTTGTCCTGCTATTTTTCTTATATTTAAACATGTTAGACTTTCACCTTGTTAATGCCCTTAAGGTGTTTGAATGCCTCGATCATATCACTCTCTCCCTCCTTTGCTCAAGGGTATACATATTGAGCTCTGTTAATCTGTCTTCATATGTCTTCTGATGCAGTCCCTGCACCATTTTGTTGCCCTTCTCTGGACTGCCTCAATTTGGTTAATGTCCTTGTAAAGGTGTGGCCTCCAATACTGCATGCAGTACTCCAGATGGGGCCTAACCAGTGTCTTGTAAAGAGGGATTATTACCTCCCTCTTACGACTTGTGATACCTCTACTAATACACCCTAACACCCCCCTAGCCTTACCTACTGCTTTAGAGGTCTGCTTAGATGATTTCAGGTCATCATTGATGATGATGTCCAAGTCTCTTTCTTCCTTTGTGACTGCTAGCAACTCCCTTCCCAGCCTATAGGTGGCTTCAGGGTTTCTCTTCCCTATGTGCATGATTTTGCACTTCTTTGCATTAAATCCCAGTTGCCACTCTTCTGACCATTTTGCTAGTTTATCCAGATCTCTTCTCATTCTGCCCCCACATCTGGATCATCTACTCTGTTGCAGATCTTGGTGTTATCTGCAAACAGACAAGCCTTACCCTCTAGTCCATCTGCAAGGTCACTAATGAAGATGTTGAAGAGCACTGGCCCCAGAACTGATCCCTGAGGTACCCCACTTGTGACTTGCATCTCTTCTGACTGTATACCATTTACCACCACTCTCTGTTTTCTGCCCGTCAACCAGTTTGCCACCCAGTTGACCAACTTCTGACCCACCCCGAGCCTACCCAGCTTATTTATCAATCTTCTATGTGGAACAGTGTCAAAAGCTTTGCTGAAGTCAAGGTAGGCGACATCAACTGCTCCTGCTTGGTCCACCCTCTGGCTACCCAGTCAAAGAAATCTATGAGATTAGTTTGACAGGACCTTCCTTTTGTAAAACCATGCTGTCTTGGATCCTGTGCCCCTATGGATTCCAGGTGTTGCACTATCCTTTCTTTAAGGAGTGCCTCCATAATCTTGCCCACTACTGAGGTAAGACTGACTGGTCTGTAGTTCCCCGCCTCCTCCCTGCTACCATTCTTATGGAGCGGGATCACATGAGCCCTTCTCCAGTCTTCTGGGACCTCTCCTGTGCTCAGAGACTCACTAAACAGTTCTGCTAATGGCTCTGCTAGTTCCACCTTTAGCTCCTTAAGTACCCTGGGATGTATGCCATCAGGTCCCATTGCCTTATCCACCCTGAGCTTAGCAAGCTCTTGTAGGACCCTTTCTTTTGTGAAGGGAGTAGTGCTCACCTCCCTCCCCCGTGTCCATGATGCTAAGCTGTGGGCCCTGCCCTACCTTCTCTTCAGTAAATACTGAGCAAAAGTATCTATTTAGGATAGATGCCTTTACAGGGTCCTCCTCCTCACATGCTCCCTTTTCTCCATTCAGCTTAGCAATACCCCCTCTGGACTTTCTCCTTTCACTAATGTATCTATAGAATGTCTTGTCACCTTCTTTTACTGTTCGTGCTAGTGTTTCTTCAGTTTGGGACTTTGCCTGCCTTACTGCCTTTTCTGCTTCCCTTAGGGCAGTTTGGTATGCCTCCCTATCTTCATCCCGCTGTGTTCCCTTATATTTCCTGAAGGCCAGCCTTTTGGCTCTGACCTTTTTTGCTACTGTATTTGAGAACCAAAGTGGTTTATTTCTTCTTTTGCACTTCCTTTTCTATCTAACACAATGGGATGTTGCTTCAAGTATTGCATCCTTAATGCTTGCCCACTTTGCCTGTACCCCCTCACCTGTGTTTCTTTTTGCCAGGGCTAGCTTAACTCTGTTGGCCATCTTATCAAAGTCAGCTCCTATGAAGTCCCATATTTTTGCCTTGGAATGGGATGATTTAGATGTAGTGGCCAAATTGAACCATACCATGTGATGGTCACTGGCCCCCAGGTGACCTTCTACCTGGAGATCTGTGATCCCTTCCTTGTTAGTCAGTACTAGATCTAGGATAGCCCTGTCTCTTGTGGGTTGCTGTACCAGTTGTTTGAGGCCCTCCCCCTGCAGGGAATCCACTATGTGTCTAGTTCTGGCAGATGTTCCTGCTGGTATTGACCAATCTGTAGCCGGCATGTTGAAGTCTCCCATTATCAGAACCTCCCCTTTAGCTGTCATGTTTTGTATATCTTCTAACAGTAATGTGTCTATGTCCTCCCCCTGGTCTGGGGGCCTGTAGACAACCCCAGTTCTTATGGCTGTCCCATTTCCTGTTTCTATGTTTATGTTTTAAATATAACATTTTGTGTTTTAAAACTTTTGTAGTAATACGCAGGCCATGGTAATTAGTGCAATACAGCCTGCTTGAAAAAAACGTGTCTCCTCCTGTTTTGGGGAGAGTGCACGGTGTAGCAATGCTCTTGCATCACGAGAGGTGGAGTGGCATCACATTCGGTGGTAATTTCAATCAGGCTCAAGGGAAAGACACTCCTCAGGAAGCTTCACAGCATTCTTGGAATGCCCTTACGGTTTTACACAAGGATTAATTTGGACTACTAGAGTTTTGGCAGTAATGCGAGTATGCCTTGATCAATGAAGGTAAAAAAGAGCTTCTTAAACAAGGCTAAAAATTAAAAGTTTTTATTTTTTTTATCATAGAATCATTTTTATTTATTCTTTATACTGTGTAAACCAGGAAAGGTACATATACTTGGTATACATTATATAGTATATCAATGTAAACAATCCAGGCTATACATCAGATTTACCAGGACATAGGGGGTTACAGATATCTTCCTGTCCCTAATTGTCCTTCAGTATTCTTAAACAGACAGTATCAACTACTAATGTACTGTAGCCTAAGTATAAAGTCCTATGTACTCCAACATTTCTTACAGGCAGAGAAATAAAGATTTTGACAATCTATATAGCTAAGTGCACCAGATTATTCTTATTATTCTTATTATTAGCATTGAGGCCTACCAAAAAGAGTAGTTTGACAGAGAGATTAAATGAAAGGTGTGACAGTAAAGGAATATATACTTCAGCAAGCATGGTTATAGCTGCACAGCAATAAACTAATACATGTCCTGAGGGTGTGGCCAGCTGAAGGTCCTGTATGCCCAAGGGCCTCCTTTAGACAGGAGGGTTCGCCGGAAGGGGGATCAGAGCCTTGCATAGGGAGAAGTGGAGGTATGCTTCCCATTTCTGAAAGTATACAGTGAGTTGCCCTCTATTTGCATACATGAGCCTTTCAAAGGTGACTAGTCTGGCTAGGGCAGAATGCCATAGGGAAAGAGATGGAGGTGATGTTTGTCTCCAGGACTGGAGTAGAAGCCTCTTGGCCTGCAATAGGACTACTAGAAGCCAGGCTTTATGAGGCTTCAATAGTTGGTCCAAGGGGGCAGTCTCCCAGTAAGAGCAGTGGATTTGAAATGCCTATGGGTAATCCCAGTACCCCAGAACATTCCATTGCTATGCCTAACCAAAAATAATAATAATGATAATAATAATAATAATTTTTTATTTGCACAGAGCTTTTCCAATTCCAAAGCACTTTATAGGATAACAATTTAAAACAGACATTAAAATCCAAAATCTCAAACATAGCTAAAAAGATCACATTCAGAATTCAATTCAGTTTTCTAAAAAGGCCTTTTGCCAGAGAAAGGTTTCTAATCCTCTCTTAAATTCCTCCATGTAGGTGCACTCCCATAACTGACAGGGTAGAGAATTCCAAAGGATAGGCGCAGCATAAGAAAATGCTCTCGAGCCAGATGATTTAAGGTTCACCATTGGAATCTCTAGCAACCCCATGTCAGCCGAGTGATTGACCAGGTTAGTAGGGGACCAAAAGTTCTTTGAGATATGCCGGACCCTGACCATGAAGGGCTTTGAATGTCAGTAAACTGACTTTAAAGGTGATCCGCCACCATATAGGCAGCCAGTGCAGTTCGCGCAACACCGGGTAATATGACAGGATCTACTAGAGCCTGCCAAAACCCAGGCCACTGCATTCTGCACCAGCTGCAGGTGGTGAATTTCAACCCCTGAAAGCCCAAAGTAAAAGGAGTTGCAGTAGTCCAAGCGCGCGGACACAAAGGCGTGGACCAATGTTGGACGGTTGGAAGATGGAACTAGATGCCTAACTCTGGCGATAGTCCTAAGGTGATAAAAGGAGGTCTTGACAACAGCCGACACCTGTGACTGCAGTGTCAGTCTATCATCAAAGACTATCCCCAGGTTACGCACCCGTTCAGAGGTTGGGAGAGAAATGCTGCCAAGAAAAATTCCAGAAGGCACACCAGCACCCAACCCATCTATCTGTCGACCTGGGTCCATAACCAGTACCTCTGTATTTTTCTGAGTTCAACTTCAGCCAGCTAGAATCCATCCATTCCTGGATTTCTTTCAGATAGTTGTTAACGACTGAGAGGGCTCCATCTTGGTTGGCTGCAAAAGACAGGTATAGCTGGGTATCATCTGAATAACAGTGAAACCTCAGCCCATACTGTCTTTCAATGTCTCCGAAGGGTTACATTTACACCGGGAATAACATGGGTGACAGCACAGATCTGTGAGGCACCCCTCACAACAAAGCTGTTGGGCCCAAGGAAAAGACCCAGGACACAACTGTTTGTGATCTCCCTGTGAGGAATGAAGTGAACCATCAAAGGACGGTTCCCGATATTCCACATAAATGCCTCAGGCTTGCTATCAATACCATGTAATCCATGGTGTCAAAAGCTGAGGAGAGATCTAGGAGAACCAAAGATGGAGCGACTCTTCTGATCTCTCACCCTCAGGAGATTATTGAGCACCCAAACCAGCAATGTCTCTGTACTATGTCTTTTACGAAAACTGGACTGGAGGGGTTCATGGATGTCATGGATGGTTAAATGGTCCTCCAGTTGAGCTGCCACTACTTTTTCAATCACCTTCCCAACGAAGGGAAGGTTAGAGATAGGTCTGTAGTTAGTGAAACAGTCTGGGTCCAGAGTAGCTTTCTTCAAGTGTGGTGTCACCACTGCCTCTTTCAGGGAGCTAGGAAACTCACCCGACTCCAAGGAGCACCAGACTATTTGCACAAGGACTGGACCGATGATATCACTACAACACACAATTAGGAAAGTCATCCAGGATCCAAACTGCAGCATGTAGGGCTCACACTCTGAATAATCCTCATGACATCAATGAAGTCTAGTTGACTGAAAGTACTCCAAGAAAACTGAGGTATAGAGAACTTGCACTGATCAACCGCAGCCTTCCTAGAGGTTGCCAGCTGCAGATCCGCCATGATGTTGGCCACCTTATTTGCAAAAAATCGAGCAAGCACCTCACAATCTAATTTTGAAAAAGCTTTCTGAACTTGCAGACAGGCTGGGTTGCACAGTCTGTCTACAGTTCAAAAAAGCTGAGCTTGTCAGTTCCGAGCAACCGCAATCTCCCTAGACAGGAATTCTGCCTTCTTACTGGTGATTACAGATTGACAGACTGAATAATGGTCTATCAATCTAAGGTGACTGGCATCAAGGGTGGATTTACACCAGCAACATTCTACCTTCATCCCTGTCTCCGCATCTCCCTCAATGTCTCATCAAACCAAGGGGACTTGGTGCCAAGGGAGAGGGGGCGCACATGGACAGGAGCAATAGAATCCAGAGCTGCTGTAACAGCCAAATTATAAGCTGACAGGGGTCGCTGGATCACTGCTCGGCAACACGGGGGATGATAGATCAAGCACCACTGCAAGGCCATGGGAATTTATATTCCATAAAGGATGGTACCTAACCATCTCCACAAGGGTAGGTCTTCTAAGTGGGGGGGGGTGCAAAAACTAAACCTCATGGTATAGTGATTTGACCAAATGACTGGTCCCACCCCCACATCGGAGGCTTTGATCCCTAGCAAGAACACTAAGTCCAAGGAGTGTCAATGTTTATGTGTAGCAGTGGAAACCAGGACTGGGTATTCCCACAAAATCTGCAAGATATTTGCCGGGTCATGTCGACATCTCCAACACCTTGCATGAGGAAGTGTACCCCATGAGTGAAGGGCTGCTGGCGTATGGTGCCACCGAAGGAGGATTTTGAATTGTATTAGTTGGCTCCTGAGATCCATGTATGCAGAGTGGGAGAGGTGTAATTATCTGGATCAGATTTCTAGGGTAATGGGGACCTTAAGGTCTGTACTCCAGGTGGCCCTACATGATTCAGTATGATCCGGTTGTGCCTCACGTCATGTGCTGTAGAATCGCCCTGCTATGCCTTGAGAAGAAGATTTGAGGTGTAAGGATGTCAGCCAATGCCACTTGGGATTAGTAACATCTGTTCTACTGAGAGCTTGGACCATGCTACGTAAAAGCAAGAATCTCCAAAAGTTATGAGATTGAAGAGAGTAGTGAGCTTTAAGCTGTTCGAATGACATCAACGTGGAAGAGTTAGACATATATAAGTCTTGGACAATCTGTATCCCCTTATTCTCCCATGTTGGCCAATGGAGTGGTTTACTATCTACCATGAGGAGCTGATTATGCCAGAGAGACATGTACCAGAGTGGGATAAGGCTTGTTACCTTCAAGGTATTAGAGGCAGCCATAAGTTTGAACCATGCCCTCCTGGTCTCGATCATAACCGGTGTTAGCCTACTGGGGTCTATAGGGGAGTTTGTGAGTAGTGAGCTCAAGGGGGTATGCTGCATCAGCTGGGTTTCTAATTGAACCCATTGGGTAGACATGGAGGAGGGAGGCAGGGATGAACCATTTGGTGGCTTGGGCAGAAGTATAGGCCCAACGATACTCCTGCAGCCACTGAAGTCCCATGCCTCCCTTAGGCCAGTGGGCCCTCATCTTGCTGCGGCTCCATCTAGGTGCCTTGCCTTCCCAGAGAAAAAAAGGACATCAGTTTGTTTAATGGGTGGATCACTTTGCCTGATAGAGTAATAGGGCGATTATTAAGAAGGTATGCTACCCTGGGTAGTAGTAACATACGGATGGCAGCTACTTTACCTGGGAGAGAAAGGATGAGATGGCACCAGAGGTTCACCTCCATCACTAATAGAGTTATTAGGGGGCAAAGTTCTCATGCTCTAGGTGTTTCCATTTAAATGGGATGCTAATACCTAGGTATGAGAAGCTCTGCAGAGCCATGTTGGGTCTAGGCCTTGCATACATGAATTTGTACAAGCTGTGTTAAGAGGAGTGACACTGTTTTTTTTTTTTTATTAATTGGCAAGCCAGACAGCTGAAAATTCCCTCATGATCCCTAAGACATTGAGGAGAGATTCCTTTGGGTGAGCTAAGGTTAGGAGTAAATCATCTGCATATGAGGCAGTTAGGTATGTATGCTGGCCCACCTGTATGCCCTTGATGCCTCCAGTGGCTTGCAGTTTCCATGTAAGTGAGTCTAGAGCCAACAAGAAAAGTAGAGGGGATAAGAGGCAACCTTGTCTTGTGCCCCTTTGCAAAGAAAAGGGGGAGCAATATCTTTATTTGTTAGGATTCTAGTGAAGGGGGCATTGTATAGCACCTGAATCCATTGTCTAAAATTTAGACCAAACCTATAGAGCTGGAGTGTTTCATGGAGGTAGGGCCATTCTACGGAGTCAAGTGCTTTAGAAAAATCCACCGCCATTGCTGCCATTGAGTTTTTGGATTGCATAGCAAGCTATTTGATATCCAGGACCATTCTGATATTGTCCACTGCAGCTCTTCCTTTAGTAAACCTGACTTGGGATGGATGGATGAGAAGTGGTATAATCTCCATCAATTGGGTGGCAAGCATCTTAGCTGTGATTTTATTATCGACTGATATGAGGGAGATTGGCCAAAAATTGGCAGTTCTTGGAGTCGTCTGAATTTTTCGGGAGGAGGGTGATTAGTGCTTCTCGCATAGTGGGAAGGAGGATACCAGTCGCATGAGCCTCCTGTAGTACAGAAAGAAGAGGAGCGCTGATCTATGCACTCATGGCTTGGTATAATTCTGTGGTCATGCCATCTGGCCCAGGTGACTTGCCTTTGGCCAGTTGATTAAGGGCATTCAACAGTTCTGTTTCTGAGAAAGGCTTATCTAAAGCTTTTTTCATATTATCAGGTAATTGAGGGGCATTAGTGGTAGCACAGAAGTCTGCCAGTTTACGCTGCAGTTGGTCAAGTTCTAAAGTTGCATGCAACTGGTATAGTCGCTGATAGAAGTGTTGCATACATTCATTGATCTGTTTAGGGCCCGTAACTATGAGACCTCGCGTGTTCTTAAGAGCGTGGATGCGTGAGGCCTCCTGTTGTTTCCTTAATTGAAAGGCCAAAAGTTTCCCCTTTTTATCTCCTCCCTCCCCAGTACCCGTGCTTAGACCTGAGCAGTGTCCATTCTGCCTTATGCTGCAGCATGGTGTTTATGCAGTATTTTAGCCCAACTATCTTCCGCAGCAGTGTCGGGTCTGGTATTTGGGCAGTGGAAGCCCTGAATCTGACTTCCAGTGAGGAGAGTTCGGATTGTAAATTATTTAACTATGTCCTCCTATTTTTGTTTTGTTGTGCTGTATAGGCAATAGTTTGACCTTGCAGGACAGCCTTAAAGGCCTCCCAGACCGTGGCAGCAGGCGTATCTGCGGTATGATTCAAAGAGAAGTAATCCCTGTCAGTCTTCCTATCATAGCTTGAAACTGAGGATCTCTAAGGAGTATGGGGTTGCATCACTATCTAGTGCCCAATCCACTCTACCCAGAGGGGGTATAAAGGCAGGACACTGGGGCATGATCTGAGACTAGGATATTGTTTACCCTAGTGCAGGTAATATCTGAGGAAGCAGGTGCATTGGCAAGCCAGAAATCAATCCTGCTATATGTGGTGTGAGCAGAAGAGAAGAAGGAGTAGTCACACCCATATGGGTGGTCTCTGCACCACACATCGGTCATGCCCCACTCTGCCATCATTCCTTGTAGGGCCAACACTGTCTTAGGGTGTGTTTGGGGAGTTGGTGTTGATTTATTGAGAAAAATGTCTAAGGTGAAGTTGAAGTCACCACCAATTATAATTGGGATCTGTGGATGTGATGCAGCCAGGGACTCTACATCCTTATTAAGATCCAACAGGATCTCTGGGTTGTCCATGTTTGGTCCATTTACATTTGCTAGTACCACATGGCCCCTGGGTGCAAAAAGCGAACCACTATCCAGCATCCTTGGGTGTCAGAGACCACTTGTTCTTGTACCCAGGTGCATGATTTCCTGAGTAGGATAGCCACCTCTCTGGATTTAGTTGATGCTGAGCTCACTATAACACTGCTGACCCATGCTCTTTTAAGCCACGATACAGTTCTTGCAGTGAGATGGGTCTCTTGGATGAGTGCAATATTCGCCTGCAAGGAGTGTAAATGTCTAAGAACCATGGACCATTTGACCGGGTGATTTAGGCCCTTCACATTCCATGATATAAGTTTTATGCCTGCGTTAACATTCTGCATCCTGGTTCCAACGTTTAAGTAATGTACAGATACTCACCACCCATGTCCAGAGATGATAGAAAAGCAGTAGTGAGGAGATTGGCTGGCACCAAGGATGAAGGGCAGGCTAAGTAAGGAGGGAAAGTAGTCTGATCACTTAATAAGGTAACAGTGGTAACCTGGTGCAAAAGTAGAAACAGTCAAGTTAAAACACAAAGTACATAAATCGGATGCTCAACCAGCAGAATAAAAGTTAATGACTATTCCCCCCCTAAGGGGGTATGTTTCTTTAACTTATTTACAGTAGAGAGTTAATGGCTATAAATAGATAAGCACAAAGCTAAAGGTGAATTGGTGTATGCATGAGGTGTAGTCCTCTTCGTGGTCGAGGAAGAGCACTCAGCCATGCTGGTCTTTCATCTGTATGGGGATAGGTGGAGAAAACCAACCAACAACACAAAGCTCCATCCCCAGCTATGTGAACAGGAGTAAGATACTCAGGGATGGGAAAGGGGTGAGGGGTTGGGGGAGGTGGGAAGATGAGGTTGGGTTAAAGAGGAAAACAGGGTTCGGGGGGAGGAAGTAATTTGTTTCACTATGGCATGAAGAGGATTGAGGCATATATATGTAGCCAGCAAAGCATACTGCCCTTTTCTAGTATATGGGCCAGGGCTAGATGTCATGCCTTCGGCGGTCTCTCCACAGCCAACTATCAGTTGCAACAGAGGCTATAGGTTTTAGACTGGCAGCCGAGTAACTGTACAATCAAAGGCAAATATAGAGGCCATTGAGGGGGTTATGCCAAGCTAGATGCAGTGACCACTAGGTAACCACCCCAGAGTAAACTTTCGGGGGCACACCTAGAGGGTTAGCCATTATCAATAACGTGAGGTCATTATATTAAATACCCCGAAGAAAAAAAAGAGCAGGTTACAGACTTATAATATTCAGTCATTCAGGGCTTGCTCCCCAGTTGCAGCAGGGCTTGTTAGGTGTGTAGAAATGTCCTGGGATAATGCCTCTGCAAAGGTTAACAATCCTGGTTTAACTGGAATGTTGGAAAAGTCCTGACAGTCCACCATATCAGGAGGAAAGTCTGCCCAGGATGAAGATTCAGCCACCTCTATTATGAGATCATCTGGGATGTCTTGCATGTCCAATTGTTCCAGGGTGGGATAGTCATACTTGCTTTGCTTTGCAGGTGGTGCCATCCCTGGGTCCTTAGATGGAGATCCCTGCTCACTCAGTGAGCGTTGACATATGCGGGTTGCTTAGTTTGTTCCCCGCTGTGGTAGAGAGGGAGAGGGATGCTGTACAGGTCATTTTAATGTTGTTTTACCATTATTGTCCATTCCAGGTGGCTTGTAATGAGTGGGGGACCTGGGGGAGGCATTTAGAGTTGGTACTGTCCAGTCTGAATTGTAGTCCTCCCTACACTTGTCCCTGGGGAATTGGTTCCTCCTGTCCCTTGTTTGAGGACCCAGAGCCCAAAGCCTTTTGGGAGTTGTAGTACTGAGCGGTGTTCAAGGCCAGTGCTTAAGGGCCCAATTTTCAATCCCCCAAGGTGTCTCTGCCACTATGTCTTTGCCTTCCCTGGATACATATAGGTAAGCTAAATTTCTGAATCCATATTCGAACCCCTGTGCAGCCAGCACTTTCTTAATAGGTATAAAGACTTTCCTGTGAGCAACTACTTCAGTAGAAAAATCTCTAAAAAAGGATATTTTTTCCCCATGCCACAGTATTTCGCCCCATCTCTAGTCACTCTCAGAACTTTTTCCTTTGTGGAGTAGTGCAGTATGTAGGTGATGAAGGGCCTGGGAGAGGCGTTGTGAGGTAGTGGGCCACTGGGTATGTGGTGTGCTCTTTCCACCTCGACTGGGCCATGCTATCTGTCCCCCAGCATTTTGGGGATCTCTTCATTAAGGAATCTTTCTGTGTTTTGGCCATCGGAGCCCTCAGGAATCCTGAGGATTCTGATATTGTTACGTCATCCACGGTTGTCTTGGTCTTCTGCCCGCCACCACAGAGTAGCCAGCTTTTCATCTTGTTCTTGTAATCACTGCAGAATTTTAGCATGCCCAGCCTCCAGGTCATCCTTATGCTTTTCTGTAATGTTTAATTTGTCATTAAGCACTCACACTTCAGCAACTGTACCCAATAGAGTGATCCAGATAGTATCTACCCTTGTTAAGAGGGTCTCTAGCATGGCTGTGATGTGTTGCGTGAGGCACTGACATCCACTGGAGGGATGGATATGTCTTTGGAGGTTGTGCCTAGGCCTCGTATGGCAATTTTAGATGAGGCCATTCCGGAATCAAGGCAGCAGTACTCCCCAGTGGATAGGTAGATCAGAGGTTATAGAGCTGCTTCGGCTGATTGTGGTTACTCACAGTAGGAAGCCCACCACCAGATAGCCTGTAACAAAGAGAGGCCGCCACATAGGGTCGGTGATTTCAAGGCCTGCTCAGATCCAGAGTGGGTCACGCAATGGCTGGCACTACAAAGCTATGTGCTGGATCACTGATCTCAATAGAAACCCCTGCTGAGCAATAAATAGGGTCTTCGGCAACATCTGAGCTCTTTAGAGGGTCAGGGGGTACTGGATGACTGTGATTGGTGATGGATTTTACAAGTTGGGGACTGAGCTATCGGTTTAAGTGGCCATCTTCCTCAGTGGTCAGGCCACGCCCCAATAAAATGTTTTTAAATGATGCATAATACTTAAAATAGTTCTCTTGTATTGTAGGGGCAGAAATATTTGGTCATAATTTAAGAGAAACGCTGTTTGGCCTTGGTAGAAACTAAAAAGTTTAGCTTCATAAAAGATATCATGGCTGTTGAGGTACGTGAGCGGTTATGTGTTTCAAGTTATTTTATTTACTGAAGTTAAAAGAGAAATGCATAACTGCATGGCCAGCATCCATACTGTGTTGTTATGAAAGGTTTTTGGTTATTTAATTTTGCAGAGAGCATTTTTTTGCTACTGGTGAAACTAAAGCACAGTTTGAAAAAGCAGCAACGGAAGTCTTAATGGTAATACTGAAAATAAGTTATTGGTAATTTATAGCTTTAGAGAGTTTATATAAAAAATTGTATTATAAGAAGGAACCACTAAATAATATAAATCTTATGTTTAAACAGATAAAAAAATTCCCCGTGAACAAGCTCAGAGGAGTGAAACATAGGGGGCTGTGAACAAATAAAAGAAATTAGAAATTTATACGTTGTGAAGTGGATTTCTGCTGAAATAGATGCTTGAGCTCCCTGCACAGATTCTTTTTGCTGAATTCTTATCAGACACCTTCAAGGGAGCCACATTGAAAAATTTAAAGCACCATCACCCAATTGTACTTTTGTGTTTTATTTATTTATTTAGTTTTTGTTGACCGGGTAAGTGCACTAGACAAATCCTGCCTATTTTCAGGCACGACCCGGGGGAGGGGGATACAGATGAATGCCAACTGACCTTGAACCAGATTAAGCTGTTGGTGGTATTTTTAGTGAATGAGGGAAATTTGGCCAGGACACTGGGAAAATTCCCCTACTCTTTTCGTAAGTGCCATGGATCTTTAACATCCACCTGAACTACTACCAATCCAGGCAGATGGGACCTCGGTTTAACGCCTCATCCAAAAGACGGCACCTCAGAAGTGCAGCACCCTCTCATGCTGCACTACAGTGTCAGTACTGGGATATTAACCCAAGTGCCAGATGTGGGAACTGAACCCACAGCCCTCTGATCTTCTGGCCTCAGAGGCAAGTGTGCTGCCTACTGAGCCACTGACACTGTATTATAAATTTGAATGTACCTGAAGGGTGGGTTACATTTCATTTGGATGTTGGTGCATTGTTAAAATTCAATAATTTTGAAAAATAGTAAAAATTTTTAATTAAAAGAATTTGTTCATTATAAACTGATAAAAGGATTGGAACTGTTTAGCAGTATTTACCATATTATTTGCTAATACTATGGATGAGGGTATAGCAGCACTCCAGGACATAGGAACTAGTGTTCAGAACACTTTACATTTCACTACCTACTCAGAAGATGAGAGACAGTTATTGTTTCAAGCCATGAGGGGCAGCATAGGTCTTTCCACACAAATGGGGGAAACCCCTAAAAATGTGGCACAAAAAATTGAAAATTCCAAATTCAGGAGTACCAGGTTGGAGTGGCATGGATTACAATATTTAGAACACAATAGAATACCTAGAGGGCTTAGAATAGCTGTTGAACCTAATATAAGGATAAATACACTCAAATTATTCACTAAATGGGATGGGATTCGTAATAGAGCAAGCTGCGACTTTATGTATGCACTAATTGAAGCGATAATTGATGAAAGGAAAACATTGGTGGAGGATATACAGAAAACACAGGATGCTCTTAAATTACAACTGGAAGCAGAGGAATATATACGTAATATAGAGGAGATAAAAAAGAAATTATTGGAATATGAGGATAAATTGAAACAGCAAAAAAAATCAGAAAATTTATTAGGGACAAAAAAGATTATAAATAAAATTGAGTTTACACCTATAAACAATATAATAGGAGAAGACAAACTATGTACAATATGGAGAGTGGAATTGATAGTGATAACAGCTATACAAGGGAGTCACACATATAGGTGGAGGAAGAATATCAATATACAGGAGAGTCACCGCAGCCAAGCACATCAACAGAAGACTCAGGACAGTCTAGATATGATCTCAGAAATGTTAATGTCAACAGGAATGATCCTAGATCACAAGTAGGTTTTCAAGGGGGCAGGAGGGGAAGGGAGTGGGGTGAGGAGGAACAGGTGGAAGAATAACAAAAATGTTTTATATGGACAGGGGTTTAAGCTAACAAATTCAGAAATAATACTGATATTTAATTTGAGTAAAAGGAATTTAACTAAAATAGAGGAACAGGTTTTAGGGCTAGGTTTATCATTTACCCCTACACAACCAGTAAATGTATTTGAGCTTGAAGTGGATTTAAAAACAAATTTCAGAACTTTAAAATTGAAAAACTTATTTGAAGTAGAAACAGTAGGAAATGAAGAACAAAGGCAGATTAAGAAACACTAAATGTAAAATCAAGTCCCCCCTAGGACAGGAACCATGGGATAGAGACATTTTATAGTACAGTAGAAAGGGAAATTATGGGACTCTACAAAAATAAGGATCAGTTGTGGCCAAAATATCACAATTTGACAGGGGCACAGAGACAGGCAATAAAAGATTTGAGTAATGACAGTGGAATTATAATCAAACAGGAGGATAAAGGAGGAGGAATAGTAACTCAAGATAGAGAAAAATATAGAACTATGTGTATGAGGTTACTAGAAAATAGATATATCTATTCCTTATTATCAGAAGACCCCACTAAATTATTACAATGTAAATTGAAAGAAATGTTATCTGAGTTTGTGGATTTAAACTGGTTGCTGGAGTGGAACATGAGATTATTAATTAAGGAGTATCCAAGAGTTCCAAACTTTTATAACATTCCGAAAATCCACAAGAAAGCATTAATCCTCCAGGCAGACCAACAGTATCAGGAATGGATTCAGTGTTCGACCTCATTTCCAAATACATCAATTATTATGTACAACTATTAATAGAACAAAGTAACACATAGATACAGAATTCATCTGATGTTATGAAACATTTGGAAAAAATATCAGAAAATAGAGATCTAACAGATACCATTTTAGTAACATGGGAAGTAGTGGACTTATATACCTCTATTCCACATAGAGAAGGAGTTCTAAATGTGGGTAAAATATTGGACAAACAACAGAATAATGCAGTACCAAGAACTGAAATGCTACAAGATTTAGCGCTGTTCATTTTACAGAACAATTACTTTGAATTTGATAGTTTGTTTTTTCAGCTAGATAGGGGTACAGCCATGGGCAGCACCATGACTCCCACGTATGCAAACACCTATATGATAAATTTTGAAGTTGAAAGGGCATTTAATCATCAAGAAAATACATTTATGGATAAAATAATACTATGGAAAAGATTTATTGACAATGTATTTTGTATATAGGGGAACAAAACAAGAATTACAAGAATACAATTGCATATTGAATATGTGGGATAGCAAATTTAACATTTACAATACATTACAGTGTTTCTAGTATTCCCTTTTTGGATCTACTAGTTAAAAATGAAAGAGGGTGTTTGAGCACATCAATATACAGGAAAGAATCAGATAGAAATACTTTGCTACATAGTACAAGTTATCATGAACCAAAATTAAAGAATAGTATACCATATGCACAAATGTCAAGAGTTAAAAGAAATTGTGAAAAATCTGAGGATTACCAAAAAAATAAGCAAGAGATGATCAGTAGGTTTAGGGTCAGGGGCTATAAACCAGTTATTTTAAAACAGGCAAGCTTCAAGAAAGAAAATAAAACAAGAGAAGATCTTTTGTGAAGTAAAGAAACAAGAGAGGAAACAAATAGAATGGTTTCAGCCATGAAGTATAACCATAGGATGCCAGATATAAGAAGGATTGTGAATAAACACTGGCACATGATAGCATTAGATAATCCACACAACAAGGCATTACAGCAAAAGCCCATAGTAGTGGCCAAGAAGGTAAATAATCTCAAAGATAAATTAGTTCATTCACAGTCTAGAAAACCAGACACAATATGATCTCAGTTACTGCTGGGTCCTCTATAGCCAGGCATGACGAGTTGTGGGAGATGTACAGTTTGTAACAATACAGCAAGAAAAGTATATTTAAACACCCACATTTCCAATGTAGAGTTTAAAATCAGGGAACACATAGATTGTAACACAGAAGGAGTAGTACATGTCATACAGTGTCCATGTGACCGACTATATGTAGGCCAAACTAAGACAGCACTTAAAAAGAGAATACTAGAACACAAAGGTGATATTAGAAACAAGGATGAAGAGTCACCTGTAGCTTTACATTTCAATCAAGCAGGACATACAGGAGCATCCCTAAGGTTTTCGGGGTAAGAGGTAGTAAAACCACCACCGGGGGGGGGGGGGTGGAAATTATATAGAAAATTGATCGAATAAATAGAGATGAAATGGATTTTTCATCTGAAAATATTAAATCCAACTATTAGAATGAACATAGAAAATAATTGACTAGTGTGTTTATAAATTCAAGCAGTGGGCTGCATTTCACAGGGAAGACTGGAATGACATAGGGCAGTTAGAAAATAGTTGAAGGAATGTTACTAATATGTAGTGGGCCGCTATCTTTGCATCCAGTTCATTCTGCTATGAATTAATTGTTTTATATTAAAATAATTGTATGGTCTAATAAAAAAGATAAAAAATGTAGTGGACCACTATCTTTGCATCCAATTAATTTTGTTATAAAATAACTGCTTTATATCAAAATGGCAGTACAGTCTGATAAAAAGTATATGGACTGGACTATGTTTGCCCTTATAAATAGTAAAGAGGTTGAATGAGAAATTGATATTGTACGATATAGAAGGTGTTTGATATCCTTTGGATACCTGTTCCTGTTTGCATCCTGAAGTTTTGTGTTTAGTAAAATTGATTTATACGGATAAAAGTGTTAATAAATAAGATTTAAAATAGACCATTGATAAGCTTTTGTGATGGTTTAGAATCAACAGCTGTTCACTGTCAGGCTGAGACAAAATATAACTTTTTGTGTTTTAAAGCTTTTGTAGTAATACGCAGGCCATGGTAATTAGTGCAATAGAGCCTGCTTAGAAAAACCGTGTTCCCTCCTGTTTTGGGGGTGGAGTGAATGTACAGTTGCTTAGCAATGCTCTCACATCACGAGAGGTACAGGGATTGGCACATCACTCCGGTAGTAATTCCAAGCAGGCTCAAGAGGAAAACACTCCTCAAGAAGCTTCACAGCATTCTTGGAATGCCTTTATGGTTTTACACAAGGATTAATTTGAACTACTAGAGTTTTGGCAGTAATGCGAGTATGCCTTGATCAATGAAGGTAAAAAAGAGCTCCTTAAACAAGACTAAAAATAAAAAGTTTTTAAATCATGCATAATGCTTAAAATAGTTATCTTGTATTGTAGGGGCAGAAACATTCAGTCAGAATTTAAGAGAAACGCCATTTGCCTTTGGTAGAAACTAAAAAGTTTAGCTTCATAAAAGATACCGTTTCTCTTGAGGTAGTGAGCAGTTATGTAGTTTCATGTTTTTTTATATACTAAAGTTACAAGAGAAATGCATAATTGCATGACCAGCATCCATACTGTGTTGTTATAAAAGCTTTTTGCTTATTTATTTTTGCAGAGAGAATTGTTTTTGCTACTGGTGAAATTAAAGCAGTTTGAAAAAGCAGCAACAGAAGTCTTAATGGTAATAGTGAAATTAAGTTCTTTGTAATTTATGGTTTTGGAGTGTTTATATAAAAAATGGATTATAAGAAGGAATCACTAAATAATATAAATCTTATGTTTAAACAGATAAAAAATTCCGAGTGAGCAAGCTCAGAGGAGTGAAATGTAGGGGGCTGTGAACAAATAAAATAAATTAGAAATTTATGTTACATAGATACATAGACAGTGTCGGCAGATAAGGGCCTGTGGCCCACCCAGTCTGCCCATTTGAGCTTGTAAGTTCAGTTTATGTTTTCCTAGAAGTCTGTTGCCCCTTACTCCTGACCTCCAGAATTCCTTTATGTCTATCCCATGCATTCTTAAATCCCGTGATTGTTTCAGCCCCCACCACTTCCTCTGGCAGGGTGTTCCACTTGTCCACCACACGTTCTGTGAAGAAATTCTTCCTCACATTTCCTCTGAATTATCCTCCCTCCAACTTCATCCCATGCCTTCTAGTCCTGGAATATCTTTTTCGCTTAAAAATAGTGTATTCCTGCACCCTGTTCCTCCCTGTAAGATACTTGTATGTCTCTATCATATCCCTTCTCTCCCTCCTCTCCTCCAGGGAGTACATATTCAGTTCCTTCAACCTGTCCTCAGAGGACTTGTGATGCAATCCATGTACTATCTTTGTTGCCCTCCTCTGAACCTTCTCTACCCTGTCTATGTCCTTACGTAGGTAAGATCTCCAGAACTGTACACTGTACCCAGGTGGGGCCTCACTAGTGTCTTGTATAGTGGAATTATGACCTCCCTTATCCTGCTGGTGATGCCCTGCCTATGCATCCCAGCATCCTATTTGCTTTACCTGCTGCCTTGTCACACTGTTTCCTACCTTGAGGTCATCAGAGATGATAACCCCAAGATCCCTTTCCTGCTTGGTGCATGCTATATCCTCACCCCCAACTGATATATTGTGCCAGGGTTTTGTGCCCCATATGCATTATCTTACACTTCTTTGCATTGAATTTCAACTGCCAAACCCCTGACCATTCTTCAAGTTTCTGCAGGTCCCTTCTCATTCTGTCTACACCCTCTGGTGTGTCTACTCTGTTACAGAGCTTTGTGTCATCAGCGAACAGTGAAATACTGCCTTCTAGGTCCTGCACAATGTCACTGATGAAGATGTTGAATAGTACCGGTCCCAGCACTGATCCCTGTGGTACCCCACTGGTCACTCTTCCCTCTGTGGAGTGACAGCCATTTACCACCACCCTCTGTGTCCCGCTGCCCAGCCAGTTACCTACCCACCACACTACTGTCCTGCCCACACCCATATTCCCCAGTTTGTATAATAGTCTTCTATGTGGCACAGTGTCAAAGGGCTTACTGAAGTCCAGATAGGCCATGTCCACTGCCCTCCCCTGATCCACCTCCCTAGTCACCCAGTCAAAAAATTCAACGAGGTTGGTCTGACTTGACTGCCCCCCTGGTGAAACCATGCTGCCTTGGGTCCTGTAGTCCATTGACAACCAGATGTTCCACCAGTCTCTCCTTCAGTAGTGCTTCCATGATCTTCCCCACTACTGAGATGAGGCTGACTGGTCTGTAGTTTCCCGCTTCCTCTTTGTTCCCACTTTTGTATAAGGGGACTACATCTGCTGTCCTCCAGTCTTTGGGTACCTCCCTGTTTCCAGTGATCGGCTAAACAGGATAGCCAGAGGTTCAGCCACCACCTCTCTTAGTTCTTTAAGGACCATGGGGTGCACCCCATTTGGCCCCATTGCTTTATCAACTCTTATTACTTCCAGTTCCTTCAGGACCATTTCTCGAGTAAAGGGACTTGTGTCCATTTGTGCACCATTCTCACCCCTTGTACTCCCTTCAGACCCACTACCCTCCTCTTCCTCAGTAAGGACTGAGCAGAAATACCTGTTCAATATGTCAGCTTTATTGTTGTCATCTTTCACGCGGCCCCCATCCTCCCCCTTCAGTCTCACTACCCCTCCCTTTGCCCTTCTTTTTTCACTTATGTACCTGTAAAAGGTTTTGTCCCCTCTACCCACTGATTTTGCAATGTGTTCTTCTGTCTGAGCTTGGGCTTCCCTTACTGACCTCCCTGCCTCCCTTTGCTTCTCCTGGTATTTCTCCCTATCCCCTTCTGCCTGTGTCTTTTTGTATTGCCTGAATGCAATCTTTTTGGCTTTCACTTTATTTGCTACCTCTTTGGAAAACCATAATGGTATCCTCTTCTGTTTCCTCTTGCTAACCTGCTTAATGCATAATTCTGTTGCTCTTGTAATTCCCATTTTAAATACTGCCCACTGTTCCTCAACCCCTGATTCCTGCCCCATTTCCCTTAATGCCTCTTTCAAGTATCTACCCCCCCTAAAATCCAGGATATGTGTTTTTGAGTGGTTTAGTTCTGCTCTTTCTGTGATTTCAAACCACAATGACTGGTGGTCACTGTTCCCCAGGTGCTCCCTCACTGTTACCCCTATCACACTGTCCCTGTTTGTGAGCACAAAGTATTGCCTTCTGCCGAGTTGGTTCCATGACCAGTTGCTTAAGGAAGGCACCCTGAAGGGAGTCCAGGATAAATCTGCTCCTAGTTGATGCTGCTGCTGGGATGCTCCAGTCCACGTCTGGAATATTGAAGTCTCCAACCAGTACTACCTCACGCTTGTCTGCCTTCCTTTGGATGGCTAGCATCAGCTCCTTATCTGTTTCTTCCTCCTGGGCTGGTGGTCTATAGACCACACCTGTGCGGATGGCTGGCCCCATTTTCCTTTCCAGCTTAACCCACAGTATCTCTCCCCCATTTTGTTCCTCCTGGATTTCTGTGGCCCTTATGTCATTTTTCACATACAGTGCCACTCCTCCTCCCTTTCTACCTTCCCTGTCCATTCTGAATATGTTGTAGCCAGGTATGGCCATCTCCCAGTCATGGTTATCATTACACCAGGTTTCAGTGATGGCCACAATGTCCAGGTCTGACTGCACCATGACAGCCTCCAGATCTTCCACCTTGTTGCTAAGGCTCCTGGCATTGGCACACATGGCTTTCCATGATTTGACCTCCCTAGACTGTTTTGCTCTTCTACGCCAGCCCCTTCCTTGGTTGTCCTTTATCCCTGGTTCTCCTTGCTGTCTGCCCTTCTGCTGAATTTTGCCTCTTTTCTGTCGATCCACCTCTTGAGTGCTAATCTCCATCTTTTGCACACTGCTTTGTAGAGATAGCCACTCCTCCAGTTCACTGGTTCCACTGCTAGCTGTGGGGGGTGGGCAAGTAGGTACCCTCTTTGCTGGCCTGCCACCCCCCTTTGCTAGTTTAAATGCTTGTCAATGTAGCATTTAAACTTATCATTGAGTGCTTGGATTCCCCTCCAGGATGGATGCAGGCCGTCAGGCTTGAACAAACCTCCATCCCTCCAGGTGGGTCCCCAGTCACCAATGAATCCAAACCCTTCCTCACAGCACCAGTTCTTCAACCATGAGTTAAAGTTTCTGGTGCATGCACCCCTATGCTCTCTCTTGCCTCTTGCAGATAGTACTTCTGAGAAAGTGACAGAAGTAGCTACTTGCTTAAGACCCCTCCCCAATTTCCTAAACTCTTCCTGAACTTACTTTGGCTCCCCATTTGCCAGGTCATTAGTACCTAGGTGGATAATGACATTCAACTCACCCTCCCGTCTTGCCTTCCCAGTGATCCCAGGATCTTCCTTCCATCCCTCCATGCCGTGGTACCTGGTAGGCACCTCACCTCCCTGTCCTCCCCCCTTGTGTTCCTAGCTGGACCTCTTATGATGGAGTCCCCCACCAGGATTCACTTCCTCCTCCTCTGGGGTCTGCTGCTCTCCCCGCTGAGGTCACCTCCTTGGCTAACCTCCACATCCCTTCCTTCCACTTCTCTGAGTACCTGTATTTGGTTGTCCCCATTTGCCAGTGTGGCATATGAGTTCTTGAGTGGAATAGGATCTGGGATGTGCCTCCGCCTGACTGCTCTAACCATCCCTGAGCCCACTGTCATCCAAGTGCTCCTCGTTCTTGGTATCCTTTGAGGCAGTTGCATTGGATTGGGTGGTCTCTGGACAGGGGTGATGGTACTCCTGACCCAGTTTACTTCCGCCTGAGTCTGGCTACCTCATCCCACAGTCCAGAGAGATGCTGCGAGATAGGGCAGCACCCTCAGTGTCCAGAAGGTCTGCCTGAATAAGGCTGCCCCACAGCCACTGCATTGCACCACTCCCCACATTATACTGCAATTCCACTACTTGTCTGTTACTGAAGCTCTCCTAGTTCCCTTTATTAATTTACTGTCCTAAAATCCTGCCACTGATCCTCAGATACTTTTCTTTTAAAAAGAAAATAAACCAATAAATAAATAAATGAGTCAAAACACTTGTCGTGCTGAGGGTGGGCTTCTTCCCCCTTATGCCCCTCCTACTCCACACCCCTTACTATCGCCTGTGTTTAGCTGCTGTCAATCAGATTTAACAGGGCATATAATTAAGAGCTGGGGGAAGGGGAGGGAGAGGGGGCGAAAATTTGCAGCATTTAAAGACAGCAAAGAAATACACCACCACTACGTTTTAAATTTTCAATAGCCCAAAATCAATTCTAAGTAAAGACAGCAAATAAATTACAGTGTCACTGAAAGCCCACAATCTAAGTTTAAAAGAAAAATAGCAATTACCAGTTACTGTAAAGCACTGAATTGAATATGTTTCCTTCCCCTTCTGGCTTCTTCTGAGAAAAGAAAACTCACTTGCTACCTCAACTCTGTCATCCATGTACCATCTTTGTTGCCCTCCTCTGAACCTTCTCTACCCTGTCTATGTCCTTATGTACGTAAGGTCTCCAGAACTGTACACTGTCAAATGAATTTCTGCTGAAATAGATGCTTGAGCTCCCAGCACATAATTTATCGCTGAATGCTAAAGAGATTAGTTTGCGGGGAGGGCAGGGGTCATAGAAGTCCTTCAAGACCTGGAGTAGCAGTCCATTGATAGCAGTAACAGGCTGCTGCAGACGTTAGTTTGTGTGGAGGGCTGGGATCGTAGCAGTCCCTCGAGACCCAAAGCAGCAGCCAATTGATAGCGATGGTGGCAGTCTGTTGCAGACATTAGTTTGTGGGAAGGGCAAGGATTGTTGCAGTCTCAGGAGACCCAGAGCAGAAGCCTATTGATAGCTGTGGTGGCAGGCTGCTGCAAACATTAGTTATAAATGAGGGCAGGGGTTGTAGCAGTGCCTTGAGACCCAGAGCAGCAGCTCATTGATAGCTGTGGTGGCAGGCTGCTGCAGACATTAGTCTGCAGGGAGGGCAGGTGTCATAGCAGTTCCTTGACACCTGGAGCAGCAGCCCATTGATAGTGGCAGTGGCAAGCTACTGCAGATGTTAGTTTGCATGGAGGACAGGGGTTGTTGCAGTCCCTCGAGACCTGGAGCAGCAGGCCGTTGATAGTGGCAGGCTGCTGCAGATGTTTGTGAGGGAAGGCAGGGGTCATAGCAGTCCCTCAAGACCAGGAGCAGCATCCAGTTGACAGTGGTGGTAGCAGACTGCTGCTGACATTAGTTTATAGGGAGGTCAGAGTTCGTAGCAGTTCCTTGAGACCCTGTGCAGCAGCAGCAGCCCATTGATAGTAGCAGCAGGCTGCTGCAGGTGTTAGTTTGCAGGTAGGACAGGAGTCATAGCAATCCCTCAAGACTCAGAGCAGCAGCCCATTGATAGTGGCAGGCTGCTGCAGACATCAGTTTGTGGGGATGGCAGGGGTTATAGTATGACCCAGATCAGCAGCCTGTTGACAGCAGTGGTGGCAGACTGCTGCAGACATTAGTTTACAGGGAGAGCAGGGGTAGTAGGAGTCCACCCAGACCCGGAGCACCAGCCCATGGATAGCGGCATGCTGCTGCAGTTGTTAGTTTGTAGGGAGGGCAGGGATCATAGCAGTCCCTAGAGACCAAGAGTAGCAGCCCTCTGACAGCAGTGGCAGCAAGCTGCTGCAAATGCTAGTTTACAGGGAGGCAGGTGTTGTAGCAGTCCCTCTAGACCCGGAGCAGCAGCCCATTGATAGTGGCAGGCTGCTGCAGATGTTAGTTTGCTTGTACAGTTGGGGTTGTAGCAGTCCCTCTAGACCCGGAGCAGCAGCCCATTGATAGAGGTGGTGACATCCTACTGCAGACGTTACTTGGTGGGGGTAGGGCAAGGTTTGTAGCTGTCCCTTGAGACTTGGAGCAGCAGCCTGTTGATTGTGGTGGTGCCAGACTGCTGCAGAGATTAGTTTGTGGGGAAAGTAGGGGACATAGCAGTCACTCAAGACCTGGAGAAGCAGCCTATTAATAGTGGCAGCAGGCTTCTGCAGACATTAGTTTGCTTGGAGGGCTGGGGTCATAGCAGTCCCTCGAGACCCAGAGCAGCAGCCTGTTGACAGCAGTGGTGACAAGCTTCTGCAGATGTTAGTTTACGGGGAGGGCAGGGGTCGTAGCAGTCCCTTGAAACCCAGAGCAGCAGCCCATTGATAGCAACAGCAGGTTGCTGCAGATGCTAGTTTGTGGGGAGGGTAGGGGGTCATAGCAGTCCCTCGAGACCTGGAGCAGCAGCCTGTTGACAGTGGTGGTGGCAGACTGTTGCAGTTGTTAGTTTACAAGGAAGGCAGGAATCTTAGCAGTTCCTCGAGACCCGGAGCAGCAGCCTGTTGATAGCAGCAGTGGCAGGCAGCTGCATACATTAGTTTGCTGGGAGGGCAGGGGTCTTAGTAGTCCCTCAAGACCCAGAGCAGCAGCCCGCTGATAGTGGCAGTGGCAGGCTGCTGCAAATGTTAGTTTATGGGGAGGGCAGGAGTTGTAGCAGTCCATCGAGACCCTGAGCAGCAGCCCGTTGATAGTGGTGGTGGTAGGCTGCTGCAGACATTAGTTTGCGGGTAGGGCAGGGGTCATAGCAGTCCCTCGAGACCTGGAGCAGCTGCCTATGAAAGGGGCTCCTTTTTTAATGTTTCTGTTTTGTCAGTTAGGTTTTTAACACTCATAGTGTCTGTAAAATTTCTGTTAGTTGTAAATCCCTATAAGATTTTCTCCTGACCGGTACTAGAGAGGAAGAAGAGTGCCACAATAATAATTGGCACCTTGCTGGTCCCATGGCATTTTTTTAAGCTGACAACCATATCTACCAGATCTGATGCTTGAACACATTAAATCTGATCTGGTCTCAGAAGCTGTGCACCAGCATGAACCCATCTGCCTAGTGCAGCTGCTTGTCAGTGATGGTTCTTTGCTTGACTGGGTTCTAAGGGTTAAAATAAAAACAATTTAAGTGCATTGCATTTAGCTTCGATAAACCACAACAGTCTCTTCCCCCATATAAAACTCTTTGTTATAAATCTACTTCTAATGCATGGCTTCTGTACCATGGTTTCAAACTCTTTCAAAATGTCTTCACTAACAACAACAGCCTTTGGGGGGGGGTCTACTGAATTTGAGTTATTTTTTTTTTCAGTAATTTATACTCCTCTACTGCAGACCTGGTCCCAGTCTGCACCGCTTCCCCCAGCCTCATCACCCATCTTCTCTGGGGCTTAGCTGCTTGCTGCTTTTCCCAGTCATTCTCTTCCAGAGGGGCTCTGAAAAGCCCAGTCACCAATGTGGGGCCTGAGGGTGTCTGGGCTGCCATCCTACCATCATCAGGGGTTTGCTTCCATGCTTTCTCTCCCAGGCCAACATCACATGCAATGAAATTTTCCCCAGCATCAAATGGACAGGGCACCTTCCCTGGCATTCTAATCTGCTCCCACCCAGAACCTCTAGATAGTAGTTGTTGAGTTAGACATGCTGCCCCCTCCCCAAGGTAGGAGAGCTGTTCTTATGATGCTCTCAATCCTCCCAGCCAACCCCCAATCGATCTGCATCTGTTCCTGAATCCAAGTCATTGGAGTGGTAGCAGGTGAGGTGCCCAACAGCCCAGTGCCTCAGCCCTCTACTCCACTGGGTCATCATGCATTAGAATTAATAGTGTTTGCATAACGCTTTTTGGTATCTGAGTGTCCTGTCAGTAAAGGATAGCCCCACAGTTTGTCTCACAATCAGAGCTCTGTCTGATCAAACAAGGATTTTGTATCCCCAGTCAGATTTGTTGGATCTGAGGGTCAGATAGTTGGGATTTTATTTATTTATTTAAGTCTTTGTTTACCGGGCAAGTGTGCTGATCAAAGGATCATTTTCAGGCATGACCCAGGCCACAAACAATGGCACAGAACCAAACAGTTAAAATAATTTACAATCCAATAAGAGTAACAAATTACAATCTGTAAAGACAAGTCCCAACGGAAACATTCATAGCATAATAAGCAATGGCACAGAGAAGTAACTGAACAATAATAAGCAATGGCACAGAGAAGTAACTGAACAATGTACAGTTGCAAGCCCGATGAAAGCAGATAACTAGTTGTACAACAATAGATTGAAACAGGGTAGTGGAAAAATCAGTTGCAAGCAGTAATACTAACTTGAAACAGGGTAAACAGACTGTGCCACAGTAATCTAGTAGGATAAACAGTTCAACAAGCAACAATACCTAGATGGAGATGAATAGGTAGGAAGCAGGGAAGTTAGATGCTGGAGGTGGTAAATAGAGGCACACACCAGGGAGCCAGGGAGGAGATGGATAAAAGCAAAGAAACTAAGTGCCAGTGGTGACATAGAGGCACAAACCAAGGTTTCTCTGTACTAAGGTAAGGAGGATGGAAAGTACAGCAAGAGTACAAGGGTAGGACAACTAGGGAAAAGATCTAGGGAGAGGAGGGGGTAAAGACACAGGGGAGAAAAGGTAACTAGCAGGAATATGGATGGGGAGAGGAAGGGTAGAGAGAGCTAGCATGTATGGATGAAGGGGAATGAGAAAAAAGGGTGGCAGGAGTGAGGGAAAGGGGGTATGAGTACCTACACCTCAGAGGGGGATGATTTAAACAGAAGAACAGGAGCAGGAGGATTCCAGGAGTAGCCAGGATCTGAGATGGGATTTGAAGGAGTGGTGCAAGGCAACTGTGTGGATAGCTGCAGGGAAGCTGCAGGGAAGCTGTTCCATAGAGAAGGTGTGGCTACCAACAGAGCCTTACTCCTCATTACAATGGAGATTATGGGGATCCAATGGGATCCAGCCATCAGATCCTATGGATGCCATGGTTCCAATTGCATCCATATGTGGGATCCAAGCTGACTGGATCCATCCTTATCCAATGATATCCAAAATCAGAAACAAGTTGGGGTATCTGACTTTTACAGATACTATTCAAGCATCACCAACTGAAATTTTGTAACATAACATTGGAAAACTCCAAGCTTTTACTATATTTTGTTATTGTACAGTCTGTGTGCCAAGTGTAGAACAAACTGAGATGTAACCTGACTGATCTTTGAGCCATAAAAGCTTTGCATTGCTCTTATTCATTTTTTCCTCTTGTGCTGTTCAAAGTTTGCTGTGCTTATAAGGTTTTCTTGTAGCTTGTGAATCATAGCACTGATGAGTATTACTCTGCATTTTCTGTTACAGCTAGCTGGAGTTGTAGTCCTGTTTAAGCTCTGCTTTGAAATCTGATCACTTAGCCTGCAGTGATCCTTTTGTGAACAAAACAAATACAACTACAAGATGGAAACATGAGAAGGAAAAAAGAAATACTCATGCAATACACTGCTTAAATATTTTGCTAAGAAACCCCATGTTGAAGATGCACCAGAAAACACTGACAATTTACTCACTGAACCAGATGTTCAGGTTTCACAAGTGAATACTCAGACTCACATTTCAGAGTCACAAGCATCATGTTCAACCATTGTAGATGATAGTATAAGATATGACCCATAAGAAGCACTTGCAATGCACTTGACATAGGCCAGTATAGAGAAGCAGCTGATGCAATTGTTGTATCTGAGCAGCCAAAACCTGATTTACTAAAAATGTGTGGCAGCCTTCTAACAGTTATTCTTTCCTGAAAAAATTATCAGAAATTATCATTTCAGACTTTGTGGTTAAACAGATTTAGCTGGTTGTGTTATACTGTGAAAGACAATGGGGCATTTTGCAAAGTTTGTGTTCTGTTTGCTAAAAATACTGTTGGAAAGGGAGCACATCAGACTTTAGGCACACTTGTTGATAAGACTTTCACAAAGTGGAAGAAAGCACTTGAAGTATTTAATCTTCATGATAAAATGAGTTATAATCAGCATCATTCAGACTTGGCAGATAATTTTTTGAAAGTGAAAGCAGGATCCCTAGTAGACATTGCTTCATAAATAGATGTGCAAAGAAAGAAGACCTTGGAAGAAAATCATGAAAAATGTGATGCCAATAGTGAATGCAGTGATCTTGTGTGGGAGACAAGGAATTGTTTTGCAGTGGCATAGAGACATTGGACCAATACAGTCCTATGATCCACTAATAACCATTAAAAATTATGGAAATTTCTGTACTTCCCTAAGGTTCAAAACCTATAGTGAGGACCAAGTGCTGCAAAATCATCTCCACACTTCCTCTCATAATGCGACTTACATTAGCCCACACATTCAAAGTAAGATTGTTAATGCATGTGGAGCTGTAATCCAGAGAAAGCTGGTAGAAAAAATTTGGGATGCAAAATACGTTACTGTCCTTGCAGACAAAATCACAGATATTTCTGGAATTGAGCAGCTTTTGGTGTGTTTGATATGTTGAGCATCAGCTTACTTAAACAGTACCTTTCACAGCTTACAGAATGAGAAAAGACTTAATAGATTTTGTGCCTGTGCATGAGTTGATTGTCAGAAATGTGTCTGATAATATTTTGAAGTTTCTTGCCAATGTCAGAGATTGTGGTCTCAACCTGAGTGATATGCAAGGTCAAGGTTATGACAGAGACAGTAATATGTTGGGTAGAGTACAAGGTGTACAAGCCTTAATTCAGCAGCAATGACCAACATCTCTTTACTTGCATTGCACTAGTCACTCACTAAACTTAGCTCCAAGTAAATGTTGCTTAGAGACAGCTATCCGGAATTAATTAGGAACTGTCAGTGATGTTTGATCTTCTGTGCAGCATATCACCATTTTAAAGGAACAAGTAGGCAAGCTCCTTCCTCAGTCAAAAAAGGACTGACATTTACCTCTGTGTGACATTAGGTGGGTTGAATGACATGAGAGTTTAATAACATTTAGTGAGTTGATTTCTCCACTTACAGCAGCCTTGGAACACTTTATGTTATTTATTTTTTTCATATGTTTTAACATTAAAGATATACTGAACTAGTAAGTGCTCATTTCCAGATGTTTCCTGGGGAAGGGGGGAAGGGAAATGGTAGAAACCATTGTACATGGAGCTATTGCTCTCTTCAAGCATAGAAACAAATCTAACATTAATCCAGGAGGGGGAGTATGACCACATTGCACAGTTTGAACTTGCATTCCAATTTCTATCTTTAGGGCAGCACACTTCTGCAGACTAATGCACTTTTTAAAGCATCATCACTAGATTCCTTTGGTAAGTGGTTTATGGCAGTCACCCTTCTGGAATAGGACACAGGTGCTACTGTAACCCACCTTGCACAATGTCACAATGGATTGTGGAGCGTAGTGGGTGGCATAACCCACCTTTGGCTCAACCTGCATATGGCATGGCACAAGGTGCCTTCTGGAATTGCTGCTTGAGTTATGCCTGGCGTAAGGTGCAATTTGCACCATGGGGTTTGGTGTAACTCGTCCTGTGTCAGCAATAACCTGTGTTGGAATTGGGCCCTTTATGTTATGAGCAAGCATAGCAAAATTGTAACAAATAGTCATAACTGTGCCATCTTACATAATTTTCATCCCAAATGATCAACATGATCTTCTTATCACCTTTTCGCATATACCCAGTACAGAAAACTTTCAAATCCCTGTTGAAATGTAATTCTGCACAATTGTAATGCCATTTTGTGTCACAGGTGTGGAAAAACATTTTTGGCAGGATTTAAAAAAATTACAGCTTTAGTATTCATGAGGTGGTGTGAAAAAATGATAATGCTGAAAATCTGCAGGGAAAACATGAAAAATTGGTGAAGTTATGTGCGTGCATAGAAGCCGTGCAATGCACGCTCATTACGTGGTCATTTGTTGAAATCGTTTCACCTATTTTTCAACATGGGCTTTTTGATACCTCCCCTCATGAACACTGGAGCTGTGATTTCATTAATCCATCCTTAAAGTTGATTTCTCACAGCGACAGTGCCATTCTGTGGCACGGGTGCGAAAACACATTTTGGTCATAATGTTAAAAATTACATCTTTACTGTTCATGAGGAGGCATGAAAAAATGTCAATGTTGAAAATCTGGAGTAAAAATATTAAACATTTGCGAAGGTATGAGCGTGAGTAGAAAATGTGCAATGTACACTCGTAACTCGGTAATTTTGTGGATTTTTTCACCACATTTTCAACATGAGCTTTTTGGGACCTCCCTTCATGAACAGTGGCACTGTGAGTTTGTTAATGTATCCCAAAAGTTGACTTCGCACAACAACTGCACCATTCTGTGTCACAGGTGCAAAAACAAGTTTCAGGCACGATGAGAGAAATGACAGCTGTACTGTTCATATGGAGGTGTTAAAATGGCAATGTTAAAAATCTAGAGTGAAAATATTAAAAATTGTCAAAGTTATGAGTGTGCATAGAAATGGTGCAACACATGCTCATAAAGCAGTCATTTTTTTGAATTTCTGTACAGCATTTGCAACATTGGCTTTTTGGGACCCCACCTCATGTACAGTGGCACTATTGTTTTATTAATTGGTCCCAAAAGTTGATTCTGCACAGCAACTATGAAATCACCTTTCAAGACCAAGTCAGGAAATGACAGTAACAGTTTTCATGAGGTGAGGTCCCAAGAATCCCATGTTAAAACTTTGGGGTCAAAATTCCTAAAAATGGCTGAGATACCAATTCAAGTTGAAACCCCAATTGACTGCCTTTATATGGCACTTATCTTTGATCCTTCAGTTTGTGGTTCTGCTTTGAAGAGTGCAGATGTTTCCCGGGCCAGAGAAGATCACTGCTCCTGACCTCTGGAGGTAAGTATGGGTAAGGGGGGATTGCAGTGAGGTGGGTGCTCAGTGGGAGGGTAGGAATGGGGGAGGAGGACTGGGGACAAGTTATGGGACCGTCTTCTTTTTTGCAGGTTAAAAAAATTTAAAGGCATCGAGGGACAGTTTTCTTTATTTACAGGTATTTTCAAATAATACATTTTTGGGCATACTGGAGTGGGCTCCTAGTGTGTCATGTTAGTGGGGAGGGTGTGCATACATGCTGACACAGGGATTGGGAACCCCATGTCAGCAATTGAAAACTATGGGCTTGGAGGGGGGGCATAATCCAACACTGGGGATGTTTACAACCCTAACGCTCCACCCCAGGGTTCCCACTCCTCCCACCCCCATCCTCCACACAGCAACAGGCATCGGGGTGTGTGTTAGGTCATCAGGCCTAACTCTCATCCCATTCCATGTGTAAACAAGCCAGTGTCAGTGCAAAATGTTTGATGCAGGATCCTGCATCGAAATCATTGCAAATTTCAATGCAGGATTCTACATCGAAGAAAAGATGTCAGGGATGGTTTTCCTTCTTTAATAGGGTTTTAAAACAATAAATTCATTTGGATGCACTGGGGTGGACTCCCAGTGTGCCAAAGAACTGTACATTTCTGAGTCGGGGATACATACCAACATGGGGATTGCGCACACCATGTCGGTCGGAGTGGTTCTTCCTTGACTCTGCAACCATCAGCACAAGTTCCAGCTGTAGCTGCAAGGTCAAGAAAATACCAGTGTTCTCATACAGAGAATGGACGAGAAGCAGTTCTCTGTATAAGCTGGCACCCAACATAAAAACCCTGTTTGGGTCTAGATTAAAATAAAAAAAAAAAAACATCAGAATACACCTGAAGGGGTCCTCTTTAGCTGTGTTCTGATGTTTTTATTTTTATTTTTTTTAATGTTTGGCACTTTGAAATCCTTGCTATGTGGCAAACAAGATGGAGCAACACAGCTCAATCAATCAAACCTCTGTGAACTGTATGCACAATACCAGCCTTCCTCGCGAAAAGAAGCTGGTATTGTGCACACAGTACTCATACTGTGCGCACAATACCAGCCTTCTTTGTGAAAAGAAGCTGGTATTTTGCACACAGTACTGTATTGTGTGAAAAATAGTATCTTTCATGCCTAACATATACATTTTCCCATAAGAAATAATGGGAACATTTTAAATGTCATAACTTTTGAATGGATTTATACTTTTTCACCAAACCTTCAAAAGGCGTATCTGTGACCCAAATGCTTTCTACCCTGAAAATTTCAGGCTACAACATAAAGCTGTTTCTGACATCCAAGTGTAAACAGAATTGTCAAAACACTCTGATTTATCTGTCTTTTCAACACTTTATATTTCAGCAACCACTCAATGGATTCCAATAAAACTTGGCAGGTCAATGGACCTGCTCCTACAGATTATGCTTACCAAACATCATGCAAATCTGTTGAATGACTCCAACGTTATTAAGCTTCAGAATTTGGACTTTAACATAGATGTGCAGTTTCACCCTAACTATACTGACATGACCACGTCAGTATAATAGATAGGTAGATAGATAGATAGATAGATAGATGTGTGTGTCTGTGTGTGTGTATGTATGTAATTATACCATAGATCGCTGCATCTGCCAAGTTTTGTATCAGTTGGATATACGGTTGCGGAGCTATAAAGCACTGTTCCATGTCATATTTACGCTTTTTTGCGCAATCTTTGCTCACGCCTACAGGTCGCACAGTTTGCATTACTGGTCCAAAACATTCAGGGAACATGCAGCCAGGGCCCCCAATGTGTCTGAAGATTTCGTGAAAATATATTAAACGGTTCAAAAGTTATTAAAAAAAACAAGTTTCCCATTATAGTCAATGGGAAAAGTTAACAAAAAGTTTGACAGTGTCACAAATGCAATTTTTAGTGTCGCAAATGACCCCTGTAGTGTCGTGAGTCAGCCATTATTTTTTACAGTTACTGGTCATAGAAATGCTTGGCATTTAAATCCGGGACCGTCTAGGGACACAATTATTTCTGTGTTCACCTAGTCGAGCCCTGAGGATTCTAGCCATGTCTTATTTGAGGGGTTAAACACCCCAGAAATATGTTTTTGAAATATTTGTAAACTGTAGTGTCACAAAGTAATGTCGCACATTCGACACTTTCGTGATTTCTTTTTATGAAAGTGTCGTGAGTTGAGACACTACTTTGCGACACTATGGATGAAATAACAGGAATTCTTTGCCACCCTACTGCTAAAGAACGGTTTGGTCTTTTGGGCTGAAATTCGGAGGGAAGACAGCCAACATCCCACCAATGTGCCTTTTGGTGGTTTGGTGACAAAATATTACAGGGATGCAAAGTTATGGTACTCTGAAGTTGACAATTATTCCCATAGACTAACATTACGGTGTCCGCCATGCCTTTCGGGGCCCGTATCTCGGAAACAGTTCGAGATACAGACTTTTCATCACAAACTGCTTAGCCCCCTGCTAGGGCCTAATTAGAAAACTAGCCAGGAAAGTCCCGAGATATAAGCAATTTAGTATTCCAAGTGCTCATTTTCTGCTCCGAGGCCCATTATTATGCATATATTCTTTGTATTCACTGTGATTCTCTGTGCAACTGTTGGTGAAAAAAAGGGTGTGCGCTTTCGTTACTGTCACAGTTAGCGTTCCCACTTGCATTTCTGTGACAGTTTGCATTACTGTTCCTGTCTATGCCACCGTGTGCGTCACTATTTGCATTTTCATTTGAACTTGCATTTGTGTTACTGTTACCATTTGCATTTGTTTATGTGCTTCCATTTGAGTTTCTGTTTCTTTTGGTGTCATTGTTGCTGTTATCATTAGCATTTGCATTTCCAATTGCGGTACTGTGATCGTGCGTGTTACCATTTGCTTTTCCGTACGCACTTGCATTTGTGTTTCCATTTGCATTACTGTTCGCTTTGGCATCATTGTTGCTGTTACTATAACTGTTCATGTTTCCAATTGCATTACCGTTGCTGTTTGCATCTTTGTCACCATTTGCGTTTCTATTTCCGTTAGTGTTTGCATTTACGGCTGCGTTTCCATTGGCGATTATGTTACAGTTTCCTTCTGCAGTGCCACTGCCTTAACCATTTGCATTTCTGTTTGCGTTTGTGTTACAGTTTGCATGTCCATTGATGTTACCATTTACGTTACTGTTTTCATTAATGTTTGTGTTTCTTTTGCCGTTAGCGTTTGTGTTACCATTTGCATTACCATTTCTGTTTTCCTTAACATTGCACTTGTGTTTCTCTTACGGTTTGCGTTACCATTTACATTTGTGTCACCATGTGCATTACCATTTGCACTTGCGTTTGTGTTACTGTTAGCATTACTATGTAACAAAAAATCACATGATGGGAGGGCCCCGCACTCCCAGCACCACATTCCATTCACTATTTATAGTGCTCCTTCTCAAAAAGAAGGAACATTCATGGCAAAAAACTCAGTTTAATGCATCAGTTAGGGTTATTCCACAGCAATAAAAGCAAGGAAATTCAGTGTTAGGGTTGCCACCCCTTGCACCCCATGCCCACCCCGTCCCCACCAACAGGCATTGGGGTTTGCATTGGGGTCATCAGTCCTAACTCTCACCCCATTCTCCTATACTGCACCAACTCAACTTGTTTACACACGGGATGGGGTGAGAGTTAGGACCGATGACCCTAACATACACCCCGATGCCTGTTGGTGGGGATGGGGTTGGCTTGGAGTGCAAGGGGTGGCAACCCTAACACTGAATTTCTCACTTTTGTCACTGTGGAACAACCCTAACTGATGCATTAAATGGATTTTTTTGCCATGATATATATATATATATATATGTATATATATATATATATAGGCCTTTCGCTAGCATGCATTTCTGCTTCAAGTTGAAACAACATAATATTCTGTGGTGATTTGCATATGCAGCACATGATGGTTTGCATTATGGGGCATGTGTTATTTTGTATTTCTTTGAAACTTGGTTTCCCGGCAAATGCAATTGGGGTAACCATTGCCTCAGTGCTTGCGCACAGAGTTTCTTTGTCTTTTAACTTGTTTTTTGTTTTAATTGGGTTCACCACAACATAACCAAGATAGACCATCTTAGGGTAGCTGGTTCATTTCACTGGGGTGTCAGACAGGTGAGGCACACTGATGAGTCCTGGTAGGATGAAACATGTGTCTGTGTCTTCTGTTGGCACTCTTTGCAAACTGTGTGAGAGGTCTTTCGGCACCATGCATTTCTGCTTAAAGTTAAATCAGCATAATATTCTGTGGTGATTTGCATGTGCAGCCCATGATGCTTTGCATTATGGGGCATGTGTTATTTTGTATTTCTTTGAAACTTGGCTTCCCGGCAAAATGCTCTTTGGGGTAACCATTGCCTCAGCACTTGCGCACACAGGTTCTTTCTCTTTAACTTGTTTTTTGTTTTAATTGGGTTAACCACAACATAACCCAGGCAGACCATCTTAGGGTAGCTGGTTCATTTCACTGGGGTGTCAGACAGATGAAGCACACTGATGAGTCCTGGTAGGATGAAACACGTGTCTGTGTTTTCTGTTGGCACCCTTTGCAAACTGTGTGAGAGGCCTTTCAGCACCATGCATTTCTGCTTAAAGTTGAACCAGCATAATATTCTGTGGTGATTTACACATGCAGCCCATGATGCTTTGCATTATGGGGCATGTGTTATTTTGTTATATATATATATACACACACACACACACACACACACATATACATTGCAAAAAAACTCTGTTAATGCATCAGTTAGGGTTGATGTCACAGCAAAAAAAGTTTGGAAATTCGATGTTAGGGTTACCACCTCCTCCACCTCACCCCCACCTCCCACTCTACAGGCACAAACAGACATAGAGGCATGCCATGGGGTCAGCTGGCCTAACTCTCACCCCACTCCATGTGTAAACAAGCTGACATAGGATATTGATAGGTATAGGAGAATGGCGTGAGAGTTAGGTCTGATGACCCCATGGCACACCCTGTGCCCGTTGGTGCCTGTAGGGTGTGAAGTGGGGTTGGAGTTGTAGAGGTGGTAACCCTAACATCAAAATTCCAAACATTTGACACTGTGACATCGACCTTAACTGATGCATTAACAGAGTTTTTTGCAATGAATTTCCCTTCTTTCTGAGAAAGTGTAATGTAAGTGGTTAGTGGTAAGTGTTTCTGGGAGCATGTGCCCTCCTGACCATGCGCTCCCCTCACAGTGCCCATTTCTTGTGTGATGGTATGTGTATGTGGGAGTGCCAGCCCCCTGGGCCCTGCGCTCCCAATTACACATAAATATGGAGCCATACAGCAGCCCCATAGTACTGGAAAGAAATCCTTGTAATACTTATTTGGCAATATCTCAGTAACCATAGCAACCATGGAAAAAATTCCACTGCAGTTGTAATCATGACTTCAAAACCTCCATGCATGCTTAGTCCACCTAATTGTGGACTAAGCTGCAGGTAGCATAAAAATCCGTATCTCAAATCATTTTTGAGATACAGGTACTGCAATGTTATCCTATGGGAAATTTCTCAACTTTGGAATGCTGTAACTATGGACCCTTTGAATGTTTTAGGACAAAACTACCAAAAGGCACATCTCTTGGAAAAGGGCTTGCTACCCTGCAAATTTCAGCCCAAAAGCACAATTCACCTTGGCACAATGAAGCGACAAAGAAAACAACATATGGGAAATATTTTCTGTCATTATTTTTGTGAAAACAAAAATGTTTTTGTGATACCCCTCTACTTTATAAAAAGATGTTGTTGAGGCACCTTTTATTTTCCGCATGCCTATTATCGTGCACACAAAAAATGTTTTTGCAAAAACAAAATGGTAAGATGGTGGAAAAATTTTGAAACACATATTTCCAGGCTACCTGCACAAAACCAGATGCCAAGGTCATGTTCCTCAGAGCCTGATTAGGTAAGCACAAATGTTGATGTTTACCAAGTGTCAATATTTTCTGGTTTAAAACATTTTTTGTCTCTTGCTATCTAAAAAAAAGATGGATGCACAAAAACCAAAATCCAGAGCACAAAAACAAAAATGTTGTTGTGAACATTTTCTCAGTGCACATCGAAATTTTCTCATAGACTAAAATGGGAAATTAAAAACGTGCATAACTTTTGAACAGATTAATATTTATCATCAAAGCTTCTAAAGGCACTAATTTAACCCAGGCCACTTATAGACATGCAAATCTGAATCCACTCAGATTCATTCTTCAGTCATTTAAGCCCAACTGAAAAATGCATAAAAGTTGAAAATGTGTCACTTTTTTTACACTCTGCAGTTCCACAACAGTACATCTGACTGGAACATAACTTTCCAGATCCATAGATCTATGCTTGGACACTAATCGTGCAATTTGTCAGGCAAATCGAACAAACAGTTGCAAAGATACTAAAATGCAAACTTTGAGGGTTAACATTAAAGTGGCCCACCAGCCCTAACTATACTTGCACTACAATGCAGGAATGTGACATATGTATATGTATATGTATATGTATATGTATATGTATATGTATATGTATATGTATGTATATATATATATATATATATATATATATATATATATATTCTTTTGCAAAAACTGTGTTAATGCATCACTTAGGGTTAAAGCAGAAAAAGTCAGGAAATGAGATCTTTAGGGTTGCCTCCTACCTCCCCATGTACCCCTCCATCCTCCCCAGACTGACAGATGCCAGGGTGTGTCATTGGGGTTGTGAGGCCTAAATGTCACCCCATTCCATGTGTAATCATGTTGACATGGCACAGTAAAGAAGAAGTGGTGACATTTAGGCCTCACAACCCCAATGACACACCCCGGCATCTGTCAGTCTGGGGAGGATGGGGGTACACAAGGGGGGGTAGGGGACAATCTTAAAGGTCTTATTTTCTGAATATTTCCACTTTAACCCTAAATGATGCATTGATGCAGTTTTTGCTAGGAATTTCCTTACTTTTTGAGAAAGCATAGTAAACTACAATATTGCGCAAGTTGGTGGGAGTACGGGGCCCATCAGGCCCCGTGCTCCCACCAACTTGCAAATTTATGTCTAACATAACAGTACAAGGACAGAAAAGCATATGTATTGAAAAGGCCCGCGATCCCACCAGCTTCAAATTAAACAAATGTTCGTTCGTCGGACTGGCATAATTCCATACCTGTTGACATTGTACACACCTAACCATTGAAAAGAGTCTCCATGGCAGTAAGGCTAGCTATCAAATAAATTTCAAGCAACTACCACAATGCAGCATGCTATCTGCAAAATGTAAACTGCATCACACAATATCTTTGCAAAAAATTAATTTTCTGATACCTAAGCATTATAAGTCACATGCACAGGACATCCCCTCATCAGACTCTAAATTTCAAGTTAAAAGACCAAACTGTGTCTGAGATGTTTAATTTAAAATTTTGAAATTTTCATTAGTTGGAGTGGCATAATTCCGCACCTGTTTATATTTTACACACCTAACCACTGAAAAGTACCTCCATGGTAGTAATGCTAGGTACCTTATAAATTTCAAGTCACTACCACAATGCAGAATGTAAACTGTGTCATGCAATATCTCTACAACAAATTAATTTTCGAACACCCAAACACCATATTTCACATATACAGGACATCCCCTACAACACCCTCCAAATTTCAAGTTTAAACACCAAACATTTTCCAAGATATTGAATTTTAAAGTTTTGGTACCTTTAAAAATTCTTTGATCATGAGAATTGACTGCGAATTCATGATCAAAGATCATCTTTGATTGTGAGGGGACATCTGGTCATGAAAATTGGGCTATCTGGTCCCTCCAAATCTGACCATCTCATCCCGCCCTCACAAACGAAGGTCGTGATCAAAGAATCTCTCAGTCAATGAATTTGCAGGCTCGCGACCAAAGAATTTGCAGACTAGCGATCAAAGAATTAAAAAAAGGTTAAAACTCCATTTTTTGACAGAACTACATTAAACCACAGGCATAGCTCGGTAAAGGGGAACTCCCTGAGCAAAACCCATCCTAGTTTGACTTCACAAGTCACCCTTGGGCTGAGATATTTGATTTTTTCCAACCAAAAAATCTGGCCATCTCGTCCCTCCCATACAAATGAAGATCGCATTCAAAGAATCTCATGATCAAAGAATTTACAGGCTCACGATCAAAGCCCACCACTGAAGTCAGGCTGACAGGGCTGTAATTTCCCACCTTCCTCCTATTATCACTTTTGTGAAGTGGGACTTCTGCCCTCCTCTAGTCACCCAGAACTTCCACCATATCTAGTGATACTGTAGGTTGAACAATGCTGTCAGAGGTGCAAACAGCACCTTCTTGAGCTCCCTCAGTATCCTAGGGTGTACCTCATCAGGCCCCATTAACTTGTTCACTTTTAGTTGTGCTAGCATCTTGAGGACTCTCTCCTTTGTAAAAGGACTAGTGTCCGCCTCCCTTCTTTAATGCCCTTGACCCTTATTTGTGGCCCATCTCCTACCCCTTCTTCTGTAAATACTGAACAAAAGTAATCCTTCAATATGTCTGCTTTTTTTATCCTCTTCTGCACAAAGCATACCTTCCCATTTTAGCCTTACTATCCCACCTTTGGTCTTCTGCTTTTCACTTGTATACCTACTGACTATATTAGCCACCTTTTTTACTGACTTGGCAATATTCTCCTCAGTTTGGGCCTTTGAGCTCCTAACAGCTTTCACTGCCTCCTTTGTTTCTCCTGATATCTCTTCCCATCTTCCTTCTTCTGTCATCTTGTACCTTTTAAATGTTAACTTTTTTGCCCTTACTTTCTCTGCTACTTCTTTAGAGAACCATAGTCATCTCTTTTTAAGGCTGCATGCGTGGAGCTCTGCAATCCTCTTGCAAGTACTAAGAGAAAAGCAGCTTGCCAATGAACAGCCTCATGAGGTGACAAAAGTCACCTCCGTGTCTGTGCACTATGTCCCACTCCCAGCTCACACTACTTTTTTTTTACCTACTGCAAACTAGCAATTGCTTCTTTTTACTTTAATATTACTTTTCCTGAGCCCTAATAATGGATGCAGAGTCTTGCACATAGTGGATAAGTGACTGTTGTGACTGTTGCAGCATGCAGTCTGGCACATGAGCGAGAGAGAGAGAGCGAGAGAGAGAGAGAGAGAGAGACAGCATAAGAGACACAAAGAGGGTTGCCCAATTAAAGGGACAGACCCCATTGTCACAAGGCCCTGACAAAGTGTGGTGAGAGGCTCATGAGAGGGGGGAGAGGGAAAGGGGGGTTGGGGAGGAGAGAAGGAGTTGTGAGGTCACAGAAAGGGGAGGAAAGAATGAGGTCATCAAGGGGGATGGGCCAGACAAGGTGGGAATAGAAAGATGTGGCAGCAAGTAATTGGTGGGATGGAATAAGAGGGCAGGACCAAACGAGCCATTGATAAGGGAAGGAGCTCAGAATTTTGTTCCAGAAGTTCACTTCTGGAAGCACAACAGTTTGACAGACATTTGAGCCAGTGGCTTTTGTGATAAGATAGGTATTTGGAGTTTAAAAAAAAGTAATAAAAAAAAATATATATATATAATATATATTTATATATATCTACGAAGGCTAGGTAACTGATAACCTTAAAATTTAAACTAACTGAAAGGTAATTTCACAAAGGAATTGAGAGAAATTGTTGAAGCTGCTATAAGTACCAGAAGTAACATCAGGAACAAGGTAAGAGTGATTCTGATTTATTGCAAATGTGAACAGCAGCATGGTGTTAAGCAGCATCACTGAGAAATTAGAGGTTGAATTGTGGAGAGAGGATAGTCAGCCATGCAGCCCAGAAGTTGGAACAGCTCGGGGGCTGCCTGGAACTGTAGAGAACAGTTAAAAGCCTGGGAGTTTGTAATCTCACAGAAAACGGCTGGAGGGGTAGTAAGGAACTTCAAAGCCAGTCGGTGAGGGGGAGCAGAGATGGGAGAGACAGACCAGGAGGCGCACCTTGCCATGAGAATGAGCAGGAGGTGTTTTTTAGTTGTAGAGGGAGACCGTTCGCGGGCGCACAGTCAGTGAGGAATCAGCGAGCAATCAGGTGGCAGAAGGGCCCTGCTGTGGGACACAAGGGAGAGTTTCTGAAGACCGTGGGCAGCCATGGTTTTTAACGGGAGGCAGATAATTGGCAAAACATGCATTAAGTGGGAATGTTAGTATTTTATTCAATTTATTTAGTTAATACTGGGAGGTGCAGAAAAGAGCTGTGTCAAGAGGGGCCTATTGCCAGAGCCAGTCTGATGGAGGTGGCTGCAGTTCAGTGCCTGCTAAAGCAGCAAGAAGCTGCAGAAATCATACCACAGAGGGGAGCGCATAGGGATGAACAGGGGAAAGGAGCAACCAAAGCCAGGGCCCACTGCGTGGGATGGTGTCTGATGTCATCACCACGTGGAGCACGGCCAGAGGGAATTGCACATTGGAACAAAGTGGGGGGAGGGAGACAAGGGAGGGGTTCTGCTTAAGGCGTGGGGTGCTCTCCTGGAAGATCATTTAAGGGAAGGACAGAACGCATATGTAGGGGAGAAAGTTGTGGGACAGCTGGGGCCTACCATGTGGGATGGTGTAGGGGAGCGAGTCGCTGGACAGATAGGGCCTACCAAGTGGGATGCCACCTGGAGCTATGCAGTACAATAGAAAAAAGGGGAACAAGGGCTACTAAGATGCGGTGAATGATTGGGTTCTGCAAAAAGGCAGGCCACTGGGAAAGCAACAATTGAAAAAATAGGGGAAATAAGTATTGGTGCAAAGCACACAGGGAAGCTAGGGGGAGAGGTGCTCATAGGGTTTGGTGTGAGCAGGCCTTCCAGGATTTGGGGCTGGTTTGCAACTTACCTTTACAGCCATTTCTGGTGGTAATTACTGCAGGGCAGTGGAAAAGAAATAACCGGGGGATCCTACAAATATAGTGCTGCCCATTTCAGCAAAAAAAAAAAAAAAAGCAAATCGGCACAAAGTTAAATCATCTTCACAACAAGGGTGATTTAAAACTGCTGTTTTCCCCCATGTACAATGCAAGGGTGGAGGGGGGTTCTGTTATAATGCTGAAGAAACTGAAGGGGAGCAGGCATAAAGGGCTAGGTGACATAGGGATGTGTGCTGGGTACACCTTCAGAAGCTTGGTTCAAGAGGCAGCCTAGATATACTGTAAGGACAGACAACCGGGATAAAATAAAAAAAAAAAAGAAAGAAAATGGGGCATAAACTAATGATTATTATGTTTTTTCCTGTTGTTAGATATCCAGGAGGATGGTACCAAAGTGATCCAAGCCCAGCAAAGAAGAATGCTACCGAGCAGTGATGGATTTGGTGGACAAGGCCAACCAGTTGTTGGAGGTGGCAGAACCAGATGGGGTGGACCAAGGCACGAAAAGAAAGGGGAGGCAGGGAAAAGGACTGGAGAAGGACAAGAGGGTGCCAAAAAGGTCTCGGGCACCTGAGCCCAGGCCAGCAACCCCGGTTCCAAACCTTGCGGCTCCACGAGGTCCAGCTCCCAGTATCCGAATCCCGGAGTTGATCCAGGAGCCCAGCCCTGGCCCACCAATGGAGCTGGAACCACCCACACCTGTGTTCCCACTCCCTGTGCTAGAACCAGTCCTGCCTCCAATGGGTCCGGTACCTGAACCGAGCCCAGCGGGAGTGCCCCAGCTGGGGCCCAGCATCCCGCAGACCAACACAACAGGTAATCAGGTGGTGACACTAGGGAGTAGTGTTAAGGAATACATGCAACAAATGCTAAAAAGTATGGGGGATAATGGTGTGGTGCAACTGGAGAAAGTGCTCAGTGACATAAAAGGGAATGGGGCAGGAGCAGGGAGTGTGGTGACAGCCAAAGAACCCCTCATTGGAAGGGAGATTGCGGCACCGAGGGTCAGGTTAGCAGACCATGTGCCGACAGCTATGAAAGAGAAAATCTGGAAAGGGGACTATGTCAACATCTTTGCATTGGCGAATGTGGACAATATGGATAAACATGAGGAGAAGGATAGTTTTGAAAAGAAGGACATGGCGGCTGTGGTAGTACTGCTAGGGAAGGGGGAAGAGGACAAGTCTTGGAAGGGTAAAATTTGGGACAACTGGTCCACAGGGTTTACATACTTCACAGCCATTGCCATCAAAAAGTGGCCAGAACTGGCGACCCCACTATTGACCTATTCCCTCATCATTAAGAATGCATACAAGAAAGGGGCCATAGTTGGCTAAAGTATGATGAGAAATTTAGGAAGAGAATGGCTAATTTTGGGGACGTCAAATGGGACACCCGACAGATAGACCTGTGGTTGGAAATTTATACGGGACCTACCGACAAGGAGGCAGAGGGGGAAAAAAGAGGGGGGGCCAGTGTTAAAGGCCTGCTGGGGCTACAACCAGGCATTTTGCTCATGGCCTAACTGCCGTTTTAGACATGTATGCTCGAAATGTGGGGGTCATCATCCAGAGAGCAAATGCAGATATAGCTGGGACAAAGGCACGGGGGGACAAGACCAGGCTTATCAGCCAGCCCTTTCCGAACTCTCAGGGGCCTTTTAGGGGCCAACAGTGGGGGAAGGGTAACAGAGTATGGGCAGCATCAGGAAGGAGGGAGACAGCACCATTAGCAAACATGGCAGCAGGAGAATTAGGAGCCCAGTGGGGGGCATTTTTTTGGCTGCCTGGATACCCATCAAGGTAGAAGCAATGGAGGAGTGGTTGAGGGACTACACTGACAGGGGGACAGCCAGGACATTACAGGTAGGTTTTCAAAAATGATTTGATTCACATTTTCATGGGATAGAAAAAGGATGAGGGTGAAGAACCTCAAATCTACGCAAGGAAAGGAAGTGATGTTGGCACTTAAAATTTGTAAGGAGGTGGCAGCAGGGAGAGTAGAAGGACCGTTTGTTCTCCCCCCATTGCCGAATCTGAGGGGTATCCCCTCTGGGACTAGTGCCAAAAAAGCAGCAATGAGAATACCAGGTGACACATCACCTATCTACCCAGAAGGAGACTCAGTTAATGATGCCACAGGGGAGGAAGACAGCAAGGTTACATACGCCACCCTGGAGGAGGCTGTGCGGCTCATTAGAACCAAGAAGAGGGCTTGGTTGGCCAAGACCGATACAGAGTCAACCTTTTGTTTATTGCCAGTCAGACCAGAGGATTGGGATCTGCTAGGTTTTCAGGTAGACGGTTGGTATTATTTTGACAAGGCCGTGCCCATGGGGTGCTCAATAGCGTGTGCCACATTTGAGATGTTTAGCACCTGGTTGCAGTGGGTTTTCCAAGCGTGATATGGGTATCAGGCAGTAATACACTATCTGGATGATTTTCTCCATCGGGGAAGGGGAAGGGGAAGGGGAGACTGCAGCCATGCTGCAGGATTTCAAAAAGTTATGCTGTGAAATGGGGGTATCCCTAGCAAAGGACAAGATGGGAGGGCCCAGTCAGGTGACAGAGTTCCTAGGTCTAGAGTTGGATACGGTACAAGAATTATACAGGTTACCTGAACAGAAGGTGCAGAGGCTGCAAGAGTTATTAGGAACGGTGGGGGCCCAGAAGAGGGTGAGGTTTTAGCAAGCCCAGCAGCTGCTAGGACACCTCAATTTCACCTGTAGGGCCATTTCACCAGGGTGCACGTTTACGCAGTGCCTAGCCTGGGCAACAAGATGGGTGAAGCAGCCGCATCACTGGGTGTGACCTTAACAAGGGGGTTAGGGAAGATATGGAGGTGTGGCAGCAGTTTCTACAAGCCTACAATGGACAGACATTTTGGCAGGCAGAATGGCTGTATAATACGGATTTACAGCTGTACATGGATGCAGCAGGAGGGACTGGCATGGGGGGTTATTTTCAAGGAAAATGGTTTGTAGAGCCATGGCCCAAAGAATGGGTGCAGGGAAGGGTGATGAGGGACATCACATTCCTGGATCTGGTACCTTCATGGGTGGCAATGATAGTTTGGGGAGAGGAGCTCAGGAATAGGCAGGTTACTTTCTGGAGTGATAATTGGGCGGTGGTAGAGGTGTTAAACAGAAAATGGACAAAGTCAGACAGAGTCATGAGGGTGATGAGGAGGATGGTGTGTTTAGGTTTGACCTCAAATATGTTATTCAGGGCTAAACACATTGATGGTGTGGACAACATGAAAGATGATTGCCTCTCCCGATTGCAGATGGACAAATTCTGGACCGTCGCACCCAGAGCAGAGGTTTGGCGGACCACAGTCCGGATGTACATATGGATGATTGGATTGGGGGAGCCAAATCGTTGTTCCACAACTCCTGGGCCCCCAGGACCCTTAGAGCTTATGAAACCTCTTGGAGGGCATTCCAAAAGTTTTGAGAACAGCATGGTGGACCGGTAAGTGGTGTAGTAATGGGGGAACAGGTGGCCAGATTTATTGTGACTGGATGGCGGCTGGACATGGCTCAGGTGATAATAGGGGTGCATTTGGCAGCAATAGGGCAGATGTGCACCTTGAAGGGGTGGGGAGATCCCATGAAGAGTAACTTGATCCGCAGAATGATGCAGGGTTGGTGACAAGGGGTGGATAAGAAGCAGGACGGCAGGAAACTGATAGGGGAGGGACTGTTAGAGCGGCTGTTAGGGGTCTTACAGCACACCTGCAGTTCACAAAGTGAAGCCATGCTCTTTCAAGCCCTGTATGCCACCATGTATGGAGGGGCTTTTAGGTTGAGTGATGTAGTAGGACATGGCAAGAAGGAGAAAGAAGGGGGTTTACAGTGGGGAGATATAGAATGGACAGGAGAAGGAGTGGCAGTGCATCTAAGGAGATCAAAGACAGACCAGTGGGGTCAGGGCACCAGAGTCAGGCTAAAAAAGCACCCCAGTACAAACATTTGCCCTGTGAGGACTCTGCACATGTATGCGTCAGGGCGCCGCACGGGGGGGGAGTCCATTACTGTTCATACATGGGGAGGGCAGGCCAGTTACAGGATACCAGGTGATGGCGGTACTGCATAAAGGACTCAGGTTTATAGGGGAAACAGTGGAAGGGTATTCTTCTCAGTCTTTCAGGATTGATGTGGCCTCGAAGATGGCTGCATCTGGGTGCAAGGAGGAAGAGAGCCAGTCGAGGGGCAGGTGGAAGTCTGAATGTTATAAAAAATACATACGGAATTTACAACAATAACGATTTCTTTGTTTTTGTTCCCCTTAGCAGGTGGGAGAGAAGGGGGGGGTGGATGAGGGGGCAATGAGTGACATCTAAGAAGGTGTGCTTTTGTTACACAGGGAGACTCAGGAAGGTCAAGGCATGGATCTGCGGGCATTCCTTTATTCGTTGGGTGGAAAAATGGGCGGCCAGGAGACAAGGGGGCAAACAGCTGTACTAGGACAGCAATGCAGTTAGGTTGATATGGAAAGGCCATCAGGGGATGAAGTGGGCCCAGCTGTTGCCAGAACTCAGAGAGGTTGGTAAGGATCATGGGCAGCTGGATCTTCTGGTGATACACCTGGGAGGCAACAATCTGGGGACAAGACCGTGGTTGGACATATTTTATCAAATAAAACAGGATGTCCAAATCTTAAAGAAATGGTGGCCACGGATCACGTTGGCATGGTCCGATATCTCATCATGAAGGGTGTTTACACCATGAAGGGAGCCACTAAGGTATAGACCAGGCAAGGAGGTGCATGAATGCAAGTGTGGGCAGGTTGTTTGAGGCCAAAGAGGGGAATGGTTATTCGCCATAACATTCAGGAGAGGGTTGATGAGAATTTTCAGGGAGATGGGGTACACCTCTCAGATTTGGGTCTGGCTTTGTTCAATCAGGAAATGGCAAACACCATCAAAGAATGTGTGAGGCAGCCACGGCAGTAAGTAGAAAGGTAGAGGATGAGGGAGAAGAGGAGGGAGGGGAAAAGGGGGGAAGCCCACCGTCCATCGCAAGCTAGAGGTGGGCTAATGGAAAAGGGGGTGGAGGACAGGAAAGAAAGCAGGGGGGGATCAATAAGCACAGAAAAGGTTGGATAAGCAAGAAGCAGGGGCACGTTGTGTACACACGTACCCTTTGACATCAAAAGAGGAAGAGACTCGGTTCCTGTGCGGTGTGCATGCCACTGTGGGGCAGCCATTGCACACATGTAGCAGGTGTTTGTGTGATGGGTGTGTGCCCGGCTGCCACCGGGTGCTGCTGTGGTGCTGATGCTGCCCTGTGCCAACTGCCTGTTTCTGCGCAGTCGAGTGGCCATTGGGCAGTGGTGTCCACTTCTGTGCACTGTCATGGCATGCTGGGATGCCAGCAGGCATTGGCCCACCCACTGTGGATGGCCAGGGTGCCACTCCAGGGGTGTGTGTTCCCACTGCCTGTTGCACACAGTGGGAGGGCATAGTTCCTAGGGACCTTGCACTGATCACCTGTCCATTCCTTTGTCATAGGCATCTGGAGGGGATCGTGGCTGCCCCTGTATTGCTGCCTCTTATGTCAGATCATCCTGATCATGTCCATGACCCTGGAGGTGGCACAGCAGACAAGGCAGATGGTGCTCCAGGACAGGCGACAGCGGAGGCATCAGGCAGCGGCAGGCCATGGCTGCCCATAGTTCGACAACAGTATTTCCCTTTTACCCCTGCCATCCCTTCCTCTTCCATCCCCATCTCACTGTACAGTCCCTGTTCCCTGTCCCCTTCCCTCGCTCTCCTACCCTTTCCCACCCATTCCATTGTATATAGTTGTGTTTAATACAGTTTTCCTGCTTTACGCCTCTGTCAGTGTCTTCTTTGCAGCTGGTGAGTGGAGCCATGCTGCAGTGGCAAGATGTGTGTCTGTGTGGTGTGCCTGTGTTGTTGTGCAGGCCGTGCACGGTGGTGTCCTGACCCTTGGTTGGTGGCTGTGCCTTGGGGTGGCAATGGGCTGGCTGTGCAGGATGTGTGGCATGTGTGTTGGGTGCCGTGGTCCATGGTGTGGCTGGCCATTGTCTGGGTGGGTGGGGGCATGGCATGCAGTGGTGGGTTCCAGTGGTGGCCCTCCCTTGGCCATTGCCGCCACCTGTTCCCTGCGTCCTGTGCCATGGTGCTCTGGGGGGGGCTGGATGCCTGTCTGTGCCCTGCTGTTGGTGGTCACCTGCGGCCCACCACTGTGCCTCCTTGACACTGTCCCAAGGTGTGTTCCTCTGCCTGCCCCATGCTTTCCCTCTATTGCTGTGCTCCCACCATTGACTGGGGCTGGTCCTTGTGTGCCTTGGCGCTTGTTCCTTTGCACCCTGGAGCACCCCTGGGTGTGCCATGATGCATCCCTGCAATATGCAGCTGTGTTGTGCTGATGCATGTCACCATGCGCAGCCTTTGAATATCACACTCACTGTGCCATGATTCATTGGAGTTGCGCTGCACTGGACTTGCACCAGCATTTGGTACATTTCTGAATATCTGGCCATTGTATCTTTACCTGCAGTTCTGCTTTGTATCTAAATGCATATCATTTTCTTGCACAGGGGCTGATTAATGGGGATGGAGTACAACTTAGAATCCACATCCCCCCACCCTTTACCGTGTACTGTTCAATACATGGATTCTGTAGCACAACCCAGCTCAGTAAATGTGCTCTGTATTGACCTAACATGGACTGCTTGTTTTACGATGCTCAGAATCCAATGGCTGCAGTTCGCCTGCATACTATTCTCTCCTTCTCTCTGTCCCTCTGGGGGATTCCCAGACTGTTGTGGGGCAGAGCTCTCTGCTTCTGTTTTAGGCAAATATCACAGGCTGGTCAGACATCAGCTGGTGAGTATGTTTCCCTCTATATCAATGCATATTATGCATTAAGTATTTACACCTGATTAATTGTTCTGCATACTTCTGTATTCACCCCTCAACTCATAGGATACCCATGTTATGATTCTTAGCACCACAACCCATTTAAAAATAATTTTACCATCTTGAAAAACATATATAGTGTGCTTTCATTCACTATCTTACACTGAAACATTTCTCCAGCTGTTTCACATCCCCCTTCCCCTCCAGAGAGTTTATAATTTTCACCCTAAGCATGCAGATGCATGGTTTGTAAATTACAATCTATAGCTTATTTTTATTTGTAAACTGCAAAGAAAATGACTGAAATCCAAATTATTTACATGAAAGCAGGCTTCCCCTGAATTAAGCTCCACGTGTGCATCTAGACTCACTCAGTACACTTACTGGAGAACCCTGTCAATATATTTCCATTCTTTGGCATTTTTTTTTTTTTATTGAGGAGGTTACCCCTGCATTTCAAAGTAGTTGCACTATAAGAACCATAATAAAGCTACTAGCACTTTGATATTCAGCAGCATCATAAACAGTATGTAGAACAATTAATGGGGGGAAATACTATATGCATGTCAATGATATTTTGTGATTTTTTTTTGGCCCCCTACTAGCCCCGACCATCCCCCCCACCACACACACACACAAACACAAACACCTTCAATATCCATCTGGAAATTGCAGTGTTATTTCAAGTCAGAAAACTATTTTGCAGTGCTACAATCTGTGAACATTAAAACAGCCAACAAGGGGTAGGGTATTGTAATGTTGTTAGTGACAGAAGCAGCGGGCAGTTAAGATGAAGAATGCAGCTCTATTACATGAAAGGGCCATGATAGGAGGGAGCTTGCCAGGAGGTGCAGAAAGAAACAAGTAATTAGCGGCAGCATTATCAATCTGGCACATACATTTAATCTAGTTGGACACATCTAGCAGCAGTGTAATCATTGGACTTATGAACTAGTGCAAGAAATTTTACACAGACATTATGTCCCATGTGACCTAAATTATGAAATCACAAAAATAACAAAATAAAAATGCATAATCTGACATCCACGACACTGCTGGACTGGGCATTAGTACAGGATACCAGCTTTGCAAAAACGGAAAATAAAAGTGAGATAGGTGGAATAAATTGCATACAATTTTATTTGCTCCCAATCTTGCAGTCTGTCACTGCTAGGGAACCTAATGCTATGGTAGCACAATACTTCTATGTGACAGTGGGGTAACAGGGACATGGTAAGTGGTGACACCACACATAGCTGTACATCGGACTGTGATGCAGTCATGCACTGTTGCTTATGGATACTCGCTTCCTTTGCAAACTGAGCACTGCACCCATTGCTGCCTCTCTCTCACTCTCAGGATCCAGAAAGATGACATTGCAGCAAGTTTGCTAACATTCTGTGTCTCCAGCTGTCACTCCGTACCCTCGTACAACTCCCCATCTTGCATTCTCTCTCTACCATGACGAGGTAACCTGATGCTCGGCCAGCACACTATTGCTTATGTCATGTGGCAGAGTGGTTACAGGGACAGGGACTAAGGGGAACTGAGAGCATAGCTGTTACAGGACTGCCGGTGCTTACCGATCATGTAAAGCCAGGACTGAGCACTGAACAGTAATAACAGAAACAGGCAGAGAAGACTGCAAGACTGCGGAACCACTCTCTCTCCTCTGTCTCGCTGTCAGATGTGCAGGTGCATGATGTGTGGCAGGCGGCTGCGGGGGGTGAGTGCGGGGTTGGCCACGGCAACTAACTGTCAACAGTCTGCTGCTCTACTGTTCTCTCCCTCCTCCTATGTGTTTTTCTGAGGTGATGGCACTGTCACCTGATAACACTTTCTCTGACTCCCTATGTCCTCTCACTTCACAAACAGAGCTGCTATGCTCTCCCTCACTCTACCTCTCTCTGTGCCAGATCACCGAGGACAGGAACACAACTAGGGTGAAATGGTGTGATCTGTGTCACAAATTAGGAATAGTGCCACAAAATAATCACTTTTAATGCAATTGTGCATGTGTGTTGGCATGCCTGGGAGTTGACAAAAAGCACCGACTAACACAAGCGCTCAGCACTATTTTTTCTTTCTTTGTTTTACAACAACACATAATGTACTAAGTGGAAAACAACAGGTGGAAAAAGAAGTGGATTCCTTTTTTTGTTTAAAAGATCAGTACACTGAAAAGCAAACCTATCTTGCCCACCTCCACATCCCATCAAATTAAACTGTGGAAATGAGGACAAAGCAGCACAGTGTGCCTATAGAACAACAAAAGTGGCACTATCAATACTTTTTCAGTGACACATTGTCACCATCACAAGTGCGCAATAAGGCTGTGTGCAAGAAGCTGATTTTTTTTGTGTGATTCAGGATTAGCCTGCAACCGCAGAATGCACGAATAAAGGTGTAATGCTTTGGATCCACATCCATTCACATGCTCTCGAACTTGCTTAGAATGTTGAGAATCGTAACTGCTCTAGCAGTAGCAGGTGTGAATAACACTTGAATATCTTGAATAAATGTCACAGATTACAAGAGAAGAGATGTTTGTCTGCTTTTCATGAGCCAAATCGACCTCCAAAAATTACTAAAATGAATTATTGTCCCCTTTAGTTCAGTGTCCTATTGTGATTGTGTGATTTACATATTGTAACCTTAATCACAAAATCCCTGCTCAGCACTGAATCCAGCAAATGAAATGAAAGAGAAACAGTTAAAGACTATACTATTCAGTACTTTCATAACCCAGATTATACTATTACAGTCTACAGGTGAACACTTGTTTCTAATTTTTCAGTTTTATTTTCTAGTATTCGGAACAAATTGAAATAGTCTTTCCAAAAAGACTGTATAAAAAATATCTGCCAGTGGGATCCTGAAGTAATCTCATAGCACCTTTATTTATCACGCCATTGTGCTCACAAGAGGCTGTGATGTCACCAAGGCAATTTTAAGATCAGTCAGGACAGTGAGTCAGATGATTTTTTAAGACTCGGCAGTGAAATAAGTTCTGATTTATGCCATATTTTGTAGACCAACAACAAGAAAAAAAAATACTTAGAAAACACTAAAATGAAATGTAATTAATGTAAATCTAATTTTAAGCACGCTATTTTAGTAAAGAGTTGCATTTTTTTATTTTAAATGGCAGATTTAAAAAGTTATAACTATTTGTTGCATGAATGCATTATGCAGTTTATTTTTTGTGGAAGAGCAGTCCTTTCTTAACCCAGATATAGACAGAGAGAGGGATAATTTGAATGGCTCCATTGTGAATACATGCCTTACTGTATACCCCTCTATAAAGATGCTTTCTAGTCAGTCATCCATCCGTCCACCCATTCACCAACTCTGCACCCACCAATCTGTTGATCAATATCTGTCCATCTGTCTGTCTGTCTGTCTGTCTGTCTGTCTGTCTGCCTATCTATCTATCTATCTATCTATCTATCTATCTATCTATCTATCTATCTATCTATCTATCCATCTCTTTCTTTCTTTCTTTCTTTCTTTCTTTTGTTGGCTAGGTAGGCACATCCAATTTCACTTGGGGGGTGTACACTCAATAATGCATATTAAAGTGAAGATAAATTATACTTAATCAATCTTTTATTTTTATTTATTTTATTTTTTTATTTATTGAGTTCTAGGATTACAAATACCTTTGAGCCAGGGCTCTTTTACAAAAGTTCCATGTTAAAAGGTACAAAGCAGACAAAACATTATTGGCAGTACAATTAGATGTGGTAAAAAGCATATATTAAATACGAGGGACATATATTGATGTAAACATTCACAGAAGGGAGGAGAAAATGAGGTTAAAAAGAAGAGAGACTGGTAGATGGAGAAAAAAGGTGGGGGGGAGAGGTGGGAAGCAGGTGAGATAGGAGAGGTAGAAAGGAGGACAAAGGGATAGGTGGGGGGGGAAGGCAGCCCGGCGGGCTTTGTCAGAGAAGACAAAGTGGAGTGCAGATATTGGGCATGTTGGGGTCAAAAAAGTGCTAGGATGCTGAGGCTTTAGAGGTTGTATGCAGAGCAGCGGAGCCAAAATGTGGTGGACTGATTCACGGGTCCAGTGAGGCCACACAGTGATACATTCGAGGCTAGACATTACAGTCACAGGTGCTGGCGGCAATGAGAGAGTGGCGGAGCCTGTTTAAAGAAATCTATCAATCTATATTTTATGGTTTTTTGTTGTTCAGATAGGCACACTGGAGAAACATGAACCCATTTCAAAGTTTGAACCCCCACCTCAGTGTACACTCAAAAATATATGCTGTAGGGTGCAGATACACAGTTTAATAATAATCAGCAACATATCTATCTGTCTGTCTGTCTGTCTATCTATCTATCTATCTATCTATTTATCTATCTATATATGCTGGTAGTCCAACATGAGGAATTTTCTGTCTCTCTGTTCGGTACCTCTCTCTCTCCAGCAGCCCGGAAAGGGGAAGCCTCGCAAGTTGAGAACAGAGCACCAGGAAAAGAAAGAGAGACTGATGATCATTTAAGTGCTAAATTCTTTTTAGGGCTGCAGTGAGAAGAGTCTGCAGTCCTTTAATGATCACAGAATGAGGACTCTGCATTTTTTCCTTAATTAAAAAAAAATGGATTCTCTCTACCATCACAACCCTGCCCCCTCTCTGGTGCCCATGCTGTACTGCTATTCAAACAGCTCCTCCCCACCCTTTCTCTGCCCATCACCAGTACATCCCCTTCCCGGTGTCCTAAAAAGAAACCCTCCTGCTGTCGCCCACTGTACGCTACCTCGTCCACCCCATCCCTTTTGTTATCACTGTAGTGTTCACCTCATTGTGTTAACCCCCCTAGAATCTGATTTAGTCCTATAAGGCACAAGCTGAAGTGCCCAGGGTTCCTCAGCTTGTAAAAAATGTTTCAAAATCTATTGGGAAAATGTATTTTGTGGAGGGTTGTCTTTTCATCTTGCCCCGCCCCAAAATAATAACCTTTTTTTTGCCAATACCCATTGTTGTTCGCATGTTAATCACTGTTGTAGTGCAATATATATTTCTTATAGAGCCAACCCACTGTGTTTTAGGTAAAGGCTCATGGTATGGTGAACCGCAACAGTAACAAGCAAGTTAGCTTGGTGTTAGAAATTTTGACAGTATCGATACATTAAGCAAACATTGCTATGAGAACAAATGGTGACAGATTAAATGTTTTCTGGAGCTGTCAGACACATCTACTTGGTAATACAAACTATACCAAATCAAGAACAGATTTAACAAGCATTTGTCAATGCCGAATGTTGTCTTGCTGCCATTGGCAGTGCAGGAGTTAGAGAGATGCAGCATAGGAGTGGCAGTCAAGTATTGAACTGATGCCAACCCACCCCCACCCTGCAGAGAATGAGAGGCATTAGGGTGTCCCTGTGGGTGTTTGTTAGTGCAGTGCGGGAAAACATGCTGGGCAGGATGTGAAAAATGACAGCTGCACAGTTCATAAGGAGGTGTAATAAAATGCCAGTGCTGAAAATGTGGCATACAAATATACGGAATTTGTGGAGTTGCAAGTGTGCATGGGAAATATGCAAGGCACACTTGCACCACTGCCAGTTCATGGGCGTTCGGCACCAAATTTTCAACATAAGCATTTTAGCACCTCTGCTCATGTACAGTGTCACTGTCATTTCCTCAAAGTGTCCCAAGAAGTGATTTCGCACAGTGACCACGCTATTCTGCGCCGGAAGTGCGGAAACACATTTTGGGCAGGATATGTGAAGTGATGGCTGTACTGTTCATCAAGAGGTGTGGAAAAATGGCAATGGTGAAAATCCAGAGTGAAAATATTACAAATGCACGACGTTATGAGCATGCATGCAATCTGCCAAATCACGCTCGTAACACAGTCATTTTATGGAGTATCATCTCCAAATTTTCAACATAGGCATTCTAGGAGCTCTGCTCATGAACTGTGTCACTGTCATTTTCATAATCTGGCCCAAACACTGATTTCTCACAGCAACTGCACAATTGTGCGCCGGAAGTGCGGAAACACATTTTGGGCAGGATGTGGAAAATGACAGCTGTACTGTTCACAAGGAGGTGCACAAAAATGCCAATGCTGAAAATCTGGCATTAAAATATTGCGAATGCACGAAGTTACGAGCCTGCGTAGCAACTGCACAATGCACGCTCATAAAACAGGCATTTGTTGGATTTTAGAAACATAGAAACATAGAAGTTGACGGCAGATAAGGACCGCAAGGCCCATCCAGTCTGCCCATTTCTTTTTCTACCTTATAAATGTGCCATCGGCCTTTGCTCTGTCAGTGGCCTATCTATTCATAGTCATTTGTATTGCTCCCTTATGCCTATCCCATGCCTGTTTGAAGCTCTGCACTGTATTCATAGCCACCACTTCTTGTGGTAAGCCATTCCATGCATCCACCACCCTTTCTGTGAAAAAGAATTTCCTCACATCCCCTTAATCGGCCTCCTCTAATCTCATGCTGTGTCCTCTTGTCCTGCTATTTTTCTTATATTTAAACATGTTAGACTCTTTCACCTAGTTTATGCCCTTAAGGTGTTTGAATGCCTCGATCATATCACCTCTCTCCCTCCTTTGCTCAAGGGTATACATATTGAGCTCCGTTAATCTGTCCTCATATGTCTTCTGATGCAGTCCCTGCACCATTTTGGTTGCCCTTCTCTGGACTGCCTCAATTTGGTTAATGTTTGGATTTTTTCCACCAAATATGGAACATATGCTTTTGAGAGGCCACCTCATGAACACTGGCACTGTCATTTCATTAATGGGTCCAGAAAGGTGATTTTGCGCAGTGACTGCGAAATCACATTTTGAGGCTGATTAACGCCATGACAGTGATAGAATCCATGAGGAGGGGCCCAAAAAACCCCATGTTGAAAATTTGGTGCCAAAATTCCAAGAAATGCCTGAGATATGCAACAAAGTTGAAAAAACCCTATTCATTGCATTATACAGCTTACCGGCATTTCCTCAGTTTGCGGTCGGCTTTCTAAGAGTGCAGACGTGTTCCCAGTCCACGGAAGATCATTGCACCGGAGTCTGGAGGTAAGTATGGGGTGAGGGGGTGAGGCAGGGGTGCAGTGGGTGGGTGTGGATGGGGAGGGGCATCTAGAACTACGAGGGACAGTTTTCATTTTGCAGGAAAAAAGGAAAACCATCGCAGGACAGTTTTCATCTTACAGGGCATTTGGCACGCTGGGGTGGGCTCCCAAGTGGGTTTTTGGGAGGTGTCAGTAGCGACGGGGATTGGACACCCTCATTGGCACACAACATGGGGGGTAATGCTAACGGGATTGGGCACCCCGGGCAAACAAAGAAAGGGGGCGCCAGGCGAGGGGGATTGGGTCACCTTTGGCATTCAACAGTTGGGGGTGATGCTGATGGGGAGTGGGCTCCCATTGGCGGGCAAACACAGCGCGAGAGGGGGCCACGAGGGGGATTGGGTACCCTCCTCTGCATTCAACATTTGGGGGGGTATGCCGACGGGGAGTGGGCTCCCCCGTCAGCACACAAACACCAGGGGGGTTGCCAACAGGGGGATTGGGCACCCCCGATGTCGACAAGCATGAGGTGGCTGCCCGCTCACCGACCATGGTCATAATGGCAGCTAGAACGGCAAGCAAAGGACCGCTGCATATGACGAGCTTTGCTCGGATTGCAGTGGACCTTTGATTTGATGTGCTCGCCCCATTATGAATGAATGGTGTGGTGGTGGCATGCAGGCTGATTGGGGAATGAGGGACGCACCTACTAATGTGTGCCCTGCATTCGCCCAACAGCAGCCACGCCCCCAAGACCTGCACTAGCGCAAGATGTTTCTTGCGCATGCGCGCAAGACAACATAACAAGGGGGGCTGTAAATGAATAGTGCTACAGCTGACATTAGAAATTTTCTACGCAAGACGTGCCTGTTGTGATCAGCTGTTTGGGCATCTTTTCAGACTACAGTGACTGATCAATCAATAAGTTTGTTCTCATTTTATTTTTCAGTTTTCCATTTTTACATATTTTTATTCAGTGGAAAAGTGTGCATTTACAAAGCAAAAACCCTCTCATGCTACTTAGGTATATGCACAATAATATATGGCATTCTGAGATTACTTGTGGAACAATAGTATGCAGTCTGAGTCACTGTCAAAATATATCATCGGTTTGCTCCCCCACTATCACAACAGTACAGCTTGCTGCTCACACGAGATGGCAATTATGCTATACTCCATCAATTCTGACTCTCTGTATGAGGCAGCTTGCTATTCCTTGTGCACTTACCATAACAGACCTATCCATGTCTTACTACCAAGATTAAAAAAATGAAAATGAATTTACTGATTGATTAGCCAGCGGAGCCTAGAAAGATGCCCGAACAGCTGATCACAACAGGCACTTCTTGTGTAGCAAATGTCTGATGCCAGCTGTACCGCTACTCATTTACAGCAATCCCCTTTTTTAAACAGTTTTTGTTAGAATACTTTGTATTGTTAAGTAGCTGTGTCTGACAGCTCCGAAAATGTTTGATCTGATCTGTCACCATTTGTTCCCATAACAATGTCTACTTAATGTATATCAGATACTGTATATGCACACTGTCAGATACTGTCACAGTTTGTAACACCAAGCTAACTTGCTTGTTACTGTTACCGCTCACCATACCATGAGCCTTTATCATGAAACAGACATATAATAATGCTCTAACTATAAAGAAGAAAAAATATACTTGTTGCATGATCCTTTGTTATCAGAGTGTGAAACTAGAATTAAAGTTTCATTTTGTGCTTTAATGGTACTCCTGCATAATGTAGGTTAACATAGCTGTTGTCACTGACAGTGGCAACATTTTCCTTTGATTTATAAAAATAGCTATACAAAAATTCTAATTTTTTTAAACTTATTACCTATTACATTTTTGTATGCCCTTGTGTCCCTGTCTGATTTTAAGCCTTTCAACTAACCTCCCACAGGGAACAAAATAAGCTATGTAGCATAGCAGTGTTGCTACATGAAATTCCCTACTGCATGCTACCCAAAGTATTTGTTTGCATAACGCTTACTGCTGTACATAAGACTTTCTGGTTTATGAGCTCTGAGAACAAATGTTTAGTTTCAAAATAGAAAATGCTAACACTGTTGCCCTTATCGCTATCAAGAAATGGTCTTCATCAGCATTTTCTTTAAGAAACAAACAGCATTGCAGAATTGTTTTGCTGTGTTTTGTTTTTTGTCCCTGTTTCCATTAGGCATTAGAGACATTCTACATGGGAACTCCCTGTCTCTCTCTGAGGTTTACAGAACAATTTCACTAGTGATAGTGCCATGGCTCTTAGATCTTCAGAAATTATGGTGTTTAACTGCATATTTGAGTTATCTACATGGGGGGGCATCATTATTGGCTTTTATTGTTTTACAGAAAAAGAAAGAAATCATGGTCCATTGGAAATTGTAATTTACAGACAAAAAGAGAAAAATCACCCTGGAGTTACAGGATAAACTTGAGTCTGATGTGGAACCCTTAATAGCTATAGCAGTGTAATAGATGTTCATGTGGTTTGTTTTCTGAAAATGAAAAAAATAAGTTTTCAGCTAGAGTCTGATCCCTAGATGGAGAGTCATGTTCAGGTCAACTCTTGACCTTTAATTAAAAGATGTGTTTAGAATATTTTATCTGAACTGGTGTGAAACACAGAAACATAGACTTTGATGGCAGATAAGGACCACTTGGCCCACCCAGTCTGCCCATTTCCCTACCTATTGGATAAGCTGCAGATTCTAGTTAACCAACAGCCTACTTCCTGCAACCCCCCACTATAATTGTCTTATGTCTGTCCCATGCATGTTTGAATTCCTCCACTGTTTTAGACCCCACAACCTCTCCACGAAGGTGGTTCCATGCATCCACCACTCCCTCTGTGAAAAAGAATTTCCTCACATTACCCCTGAGCCGTCCCCCCTCTAACTTTAAATTGTGCCCCCTTGTTCTTACACATCTCTTTTTTCTGAAAGATGCTACCCTCCTGGACTTTGTTGATTCCCCTGAGGTACTTAAAAGTTTCTATCATGTCCCCCCTGTCCCTCCTTTCATCAAGAGTATACATATTAAGCTCTCCCAGTCTCTCTTTACATGGTTTCTGATGCAGACCCTGCACCATTTTAGTTGCTATCCTCTGGACTGCTTCAATCCTGTCTATGTCCTTGCGTAGATGAGGTCTCCAAAACTGCACGCAGTACTCCAGATGGGGTCTCATCAACTGTCTGTACAAAGGGATAACCACTTCCCTTTTTCTACTTGAGATGCCCCTCCCTATGCATCCCAGTATCCCCCTGGCTCTCCTTACTGACTTCTCACATGCTTACCCACCTTTAGGTCATCTGATATGACTACACCCAGATCCCTTTCCATTACTGTTGTTGTTAGTACCTCCCCTGCTATTGTGTACTCTTCTCCTGGATTTTTATTTCCCGGGTGCATTACTTTGCACTTCTTTGCATTGAATCTAAGTTGCCATATGACTGATCATTCCTTCAACCTTGCCAAGTCCCTTCTCATCCTTTCTACCCCCCCTTGTGTATCAACTCTGTTACAGATCTTTGTGTCATCTGCAAAGAGGCATACCTTTCCTTCCCGACCCTCTGCAGTGTCACCTATAAAGACGTTAAAGAGGACTGGACCCAGTACTGAGCCCTGAAGTACTCCACTAGTAACTCCCCCTTTCTTCAGAATGTGTTCCATTCACTATTACCTTCTGTGTCCTGTTGTGCAGCCAGTTTGCTACCCAGGCTACCACCCTGGGACCCACTCCCAGGCTGGCTAACTTGATTATTAATCTTTTGTGCTGGACTGTATCAAATGCCTTGCTAAAGTCTAGGTAGGCCATATCCACAGCCCCTCCCTGGTCTATTACTTTGGTCACCCAGTAAAATAAATCGATTAGATTAGTCTGACATGACCTTCCTGCTGTGAATCCGTGCTGCTTTGGGTCCTGTGCCCCGCTGGCCTCTAGGTACTGAACAATTCTTTCTTTCAAAAGTGTTTGCATCATTTTCCCCACCACTGAGGTCAAATTAACAGGTCTGTAGTTTTCTGCTTCTGCCTTGCTCCCACTTTTGTGAAGGGGAATCACATCTGCTATACTCCAGTCCTCAGGTACCACCCCATCTTCCCATGATTTGTTAAAAAGTGTGGTTAGTGGTGTCACTAAGTCCTCCTTTAGCTCTTTAAGGATTCTAGGGTGAATCCCGTCAGGCCCTATTGCTTTGTCCACCTTGCGTTTTAGGAGTTCTTTCAGGACTCTTTCTTCTGGAAATGGACTGGCATCAACCCCACTACCCAGAGTGCTTCTACTGTTTGGTTTAGGTAACTCCTCCTCTTCTTCTTTTGTGAATACTGAGCAAAAGTATTTAGTCAGTATCTCTGCCTTTTCACTGTTTCCCTCTGCCCACCTCCCTTCTCCTTTATTAATCTTCACTATCCCTCCCTCCCTTAACCTTTCTATGCTCCCTAATGTACCTATAAAAGGTTTTATCCCCCTTCTTAACTGAGTTGGCTATCTTTTCCTCGGTTTGGGCCTTTGCTCTTCTGACTGCCTTCCCCACTTCTTTCTGCTTTAATTGATACAGTTCCCTGTCGTGCTCCTTCTGTGATTCCTTATACTTTTTGAATGCAGCCTTTTTCTTCTTAACCTTCCCTGACACCTCTTTTGAGAACCATAGTGATTTTTTATTCCGCTTTGTTTTCTCTATTTGTTTCACACAAAGGCTTGTTGCCTCCATGATGGCAGTTTTTTTTTTTTTAATTCTTTATTGTAGTTTTCTTCCATCATTTATAAGACAGACACACACATACCCGAAATAATCCAGGGCTCACACTCCAAAACTGAGCGTGATCATTATGTACAACCAATAACTATGTACATACACAGCTGCAAACATACACTCCTTTAACATTTAGTTCACATCTACATTTATACTATATTGACTAGATCTAACCTTGACAAGGAGATGTGTTAGTACATCAAGTCTGGAACCCTACATGTCATTTGTAGCAATATAGCCCTCTTACCCTTATGGGGTCCTCATGATAGTATCCTGCAGCCGCGTCCCAAGGGAGAAGAGAGAGCCACCCCCACCCCACTATGCCAGACTCCGTGGCATCTAACTGTATATCCAACACGTAGGATTGTATTCAGGTCTTATAGCATGCCGTATACCATCTGAGACTTAATAATCCCCGTATTGCTAAAACAACTTATCCATATCATCCTAATATTGATTACGTACTTTCTGACAGACAGATCCTTGTCTGGGGCACTTTATATTGCAAAGTGTATAATGCCTCTAAAGTCCTCCACCTTTATCATCATAAGTTTCTTTTGTCCATCCCTGAGCATTTATCTTTTAAGTCTAGACAACATTAAAAGTATATCACCCACCATTGATCGTATGTGTACCAAATCACTTTTCCAGTTCCTTAAGACAAATGCCTTAATCAGGGAAGACATCAATGCAATATGTCCTTTAATGATCACATTAGGGATGTTTACCATATCCCCAATATACAAATCTTGGGTGTAATGAATTTTTGTAATTCATCAAGGATCCATATTACACTTATGTGCTCCCAAATGGGGAAACTTTAGAACAATACCATAGAACATGGAGCAAATCCTGGGGTTGTATTACACCTGAAACAGAGGTCTGTCTGTCTAAGGCCTCTAGCACACAGCTTGGTAGGTGTAGTATATATTAGAAGCTATAAAAAACTGCATGATTCTGTATTTCAGAGTAGGAATATATTTACCGCTTCTCCATATTTCTTCCCATTCAGGCCTCTGAGAGGCAAATTCACCCTGTTTGTCCCAATATAAGATCTTAATCACAGATCCTCACTTAAGAAATCTAGTAGTAGTCTATAGATTTTGACAGGGATTTCTGACACAGTTTATCTCCTTAAGAGCACTCGAGTAAGCGCCTTGTCCTGTAAGCTATCCCTCTTCCTTCTATTTTCTCATCAAGTTGGTGAGTTGTAATTTCTTAAAGAAATTCAAGTTCTTACAGAGGTCAGGGAGGGCCACCCTATCCCCTCTTATAAAGTCCACCCACTTTAAAGTAAGTATATACGGAGCCCACTGTCTCTTGATTATTTGTTTTCCAATAAGCATATTTGGGTTGCCCCAAAGGGGCTGGTCTCTAGAAACTCTTTGAGAGTTCCTCTGACTAGGGGACAAGATTGCCCACCAGGCCAAGATTGCTTTATATATTGGTGTTCATGCTCCACCATCCCCTACTTCCTCTGGGTTAAAAAAGAGTACTGCTTCTGAGGAGAGTCCCATATCCGATAGGGTTTGCTTCTCCACCTGGAGCCAAGTTGGAATATATTCATATTCAGTCACCTGTTTACACCATCGACTCATTAGCCCAAGCTGCCCAGCTACATAATTTACTTGTAAGTCCGGGATTCTAAGGCCACCTTTGTTATGTGGTAACCTTAACACTTTATATTTTCTTCTAGGAGGTTTAGTATTCCACAAAAAATTGGAGATTATTTTTTGTATTTTAGTAAACCAACATTTGGGGATAATGTATGGGGATAGATGTATTGGATACAAGAGCCTAGGCAGTAGATTCATTTTAACCAAGCTCAATTTAGCTGCCCAATTTAAAGAGAGTTTATTCCACCTAGTTAAGCCCGTTGTAATTGTGGATATCAGTCCTCCCAAGTTTGTTTCAAGGCCTTCGGTCTCATTGGGTGTGATCCAAATGCCAAGATATTTGAGTTTACTAGGGCACCACTTTACTTGAAGTGGTTCAAAGTCGGCCTTGTGAGTAAATGGTGTAAACGGGAGAACCTGCGTCTTACTCAGATTCAACTTGTAGTTTGAGACTCCAGAAAACCTTTCCACTATGTTCAAAACCCGTTTAAAGCTCTCTGCCGGGTCTTGAAGGTGTAGTAGAATATCATCTGCGAAAACAGATAGTTTCATTTCTATTCCCCCAATAACAATCCCTTGTACCTCCGAATTACTTTGTATCGCCCCTTAATAAAGGTTCCAGGTATATGGTAAAGAGTATTGGTGAAAGGGGGCAACCCTGTCTAGTACCATTCTCTAAACGAATTTCCTTCAATAAATAGCCATTACATAATACCTTGGCGGTAGGAGCAGCATACAGATTTTTAATACCTTTTATAAAACTTTCCGGAAATCACATGTGAGCCATGGTGGCAAATAAGAAATCATGAGACCCTATCAAAGGCCTTCTCAGCATCAAGAGCAATTACCGCATAGTCAGTTTAGAGTAGAGGCCCTATGCAATATATAATGGAGTTTCCGGAGTGCATCATGTGCTCCTCTACTCGGCATAAACCCCAGCTGCTCTTGGTTAATTAAAATAGGGGCAACTCTCAACATTCTATTGGCCAATATTTTTGTCAACAACTTCAAGTCTTGGTTTATCACAGCAATTGGCCTATAACTCTCAGGGAGTTCCTTGGGTTTCTCTGGCTTTGGGATGAGTGTTATATACGCTTGATAAAGCTGTTGATGCGGGACCCCATCAAGCATTATATTTGTAAATAAGTCTTTCAATAATGGGATTATGACTGTAGCATGTGATTTATAAAATTGGGCGTGAGGCCATCAGGTCCTAGTGATTTCCCCTTGAGTGACTTGATCACCTCCAGTATTTCGGAATCTGAAATGGGTGCCACCAGCCCCTGAGCTTGCTCCTGATCTAGTCTCGAAAGAGCTATATTTTCTAGGAAGTCTTGTATCTCCCCTCTACTCGCCAAGACCCCTCCTTGATAAATTCCCTCATAGTAAGTTGCAAAAGTATCAGCCATTCTCTGGGGTTCTGTTATTATTTCTCCCTGATATTTTATTAGGGGAATTACCCTGGCTGCCTCCCACTCTTTTATTCTATTGGCTAGGAGCTTACCTGCAGCATCCTCCTGAAGTACATAATTCGCCTGTATCCTTTCCACCCACCTCTCCATTTTGTCATAAAGAATAGTTGCCAGCTCTCTTAGTTCCTTGAGCTCTGAGCCCCTTTCCTCTGTAGTGCCCTCAAGAGGCTCCAGGGAGCTTATAGCACCTAAAATAAACTCCTCTCTTGCCCTTCTCATGTGAGCTATCCTAGCTATAATCCTCTGGGCTATGCCCGAATAAAACACTTTACATGTGGGCCATTTTAGTCTGCTATCTGACAGTGTGGGCAATTGAATCTGAATAATTTCCTCCAGTATTTGTTTTGATTTAGCTAACAAATTTTGGTCCAATAATAAGAAATCATCAAACCTCCATCGATACGGCTTCATTGGAAGAGATTCTATCCCCCAGTTCAGCTGAACAGGAGAGTGATCAGACAGAACCCTAGTGTGAGTAACCACTTCCTTTATCCCCTGAATTACCTCTTTGTTAATTAAAAAGGAGTATATTCTAGAGTGGGTTTTATGTGCCCCAGAATAAAAATTCATAGCATGTCCCCCTTTACTGCAAATTGCAATGGGATCAAAAAGCGCCGCCACTTCTAAAAGCTTGGTTAGAGCTGCCTGTGCCATAGAAGGTGGACGATAAGATGGAGGTTTTTTGTCAACCCTATTATTAAGACAAAGGTTCCAATCCCTGCAAGAATCAGAGGTGTGTTGGAAGCAGAGCTAGATCAACCTCTATTGATGCAAAAAAATCAGGTTTAGGTGGTGTAGGAGCATATATCGAAGCAATCGTTAATGCTTTTCCCAAAATGGCACCGGTGACATAAATCACTCTGCAGTCTTCTCTAGTTTTAGTCTGTGTAACTGTAAATGGGCAATCTTGCCCAATCAAGACTGCAACTCCCCCTGAGGCCTTAGCATTTCCATCTCCTAGAACCTGTCCTACCCACTGTTTTTTGAGAAGACCCAGCTCCTCCTTAAGCAAGTGAGTCTCCTGAAGGGCTGCAATCTGGGCTCCCAACTGATTAATGTACTTTAGTATCACCATCCTCTTTCTCCACCCTCTGAGGCCTTTAACATTCCAAGTGATAATTTTAATGTTAGTCATACAGTCTTCTCATAACCCCCATCTTTCAAACCCACAAAGTCTGCCACAGTGCTAGTAAAGAACTTTGGGCTCTCTCTTCTCCCTTTTCCCATAACCCCCCCATTCAACCCCCGATCCTTAGATGGTCCTCCACTTCCTACTGAGTACGTGATTGAGCTATCCGGTGAGCAGGCTCCCGGACCCTCTAGAGTCTTCTTATTACCCCTGTATCTAATTACCTTCTGATGTGAAGAATAGCTATAGCTTATTGATCACCCCCTATAGGTTTCTTATACACAGTATATGTCGTACCCTAGAAAAAGAACCATTCAGCCTATAATTCTAAGAAGTAATATAGCAACCACTATTAGATCAATGAATCATGTCTCAGCGAGGTCCTATCCTTATACTCTATACTCTTTAAATTCCATGCTGACTTCAAGGCATAACAAAAACCCACTATACCCTTATGGTATATTGTTCCTAGTCCATAAGTTCTCATTTCTGAAAAAAAAAAAAAAAAAAGAGGGTGGCATGGGGCAGGGGAAGGGAAAGAGGAAAAAAAGGGGGGAGACGGATCATAAGGGTGGATAGGGTGGGTAGGGAAAAAAGGAGAAGGGAAACAGTCTCATTTTGTCAGCCTTTTTCCTTTTTGTCTTCCTCCTTCTCAACCTTCTAATCTTCCTCTCTTCTTCTGTTCCTTGTATCTCATTTTCTTCCTCCGATTTTAACTATTAAATTGAATACTGGGTTGTTTCACACTCGTCTGTTATATAACTAAAACCTCTTGGGAAGCCATCCACTCGTAGCATCTTCCTAGAAGTCTTGATCAGGTTTTAGCCTTAAACAAGTCAGGGAGTTCCAGTCTCAGTCCCTCGACTGCCTCCTTCGCTGTTAGGTATCTTCGATCTCAAGTTTGCCGTTTCACCACCAGGGTAGCAGGATGTTGGATTCTAAACTTTACACCCGCCAAATAAAGCTTTTTTTTAATGTCCCTATATTCCTTTTGTTTCTCTCGAATTATTGGAGTTTGATCTTGAAACAATAACAGGGGCGCTCCGTTCCATTGAAAATTTCTAAGGGCCCTGGCCTTGCTCAAAACATGTGTCTTTTCTTTAAAGTTTAGGAATCGCATAATGATAACCCTTGGCCTGGCTCCTGGTGGAGGCATCTCTCTAAGAGAGCGGTGAGCTCTTTCCAGGTTGTAGGAGTCGCCATATGGTGTGGGACCTAGAAGTTTCAACAGCATCTCCTAAGTAAATGTAATACAGTCCTCACCTTCAGCCCTTTCTGGAAGACCCACCATGATTAGATTATTCCTTCAGCTTCTGGACTCCTGATCCTCAACCCAATCTTCCAATTTTTTAACTTGTCTACGGAGCATTATCAATTCCTGCTCCTAAGAAAGAGTTTTATGCTCCCTCTTGACCACCGCAGCGCTTCCACATCCCCATTCTTTGGACCAGGGCTTGAAGGGTGGGTTTGACCGAGGAAAAATCTGCCACTAATCCCGAAGCAAAAGCTTGATCTCTGCAATGTCCTCCGGTGGTGTTTGCGCTCCCCCTGTACTTTCAGTGGTTGGATCTGGTTCTCCGGCACGGGGATGGGGTTCAGGCGTTTCATTGCGGCACTCTAGCCTCAAGCCTTCCGCATTTCAAACTCCATCTCGAGGCGTCACGTCCGGACCTCTGCGACCCTACAGTAAGCGCAGGGTGTAAGGGTAGGATTTCTCGTGCAGAAGGAGGATTTGGATTAATTTCTTTTTTTTTTTGAAGGTAAGAGAGTCTTCTCCGATGATGTTTTTTTCCCTGCTCGACTGTCACCACCTAGTTCAGATCAATTTAATGCCAATGCAATAGGCCCGGGAGTTCCGCTCAGCACTGCCTTCCCCGATCAGCTCATCACATGACCTCTCCTCCATGATGGCAGTTTTGATTTTTCTCCATTGTTCTTCCACCCCTCCTTTCTGGCCATTTGCTAATGCATTCCTCATGTATTCACCCATTATGCCAAAGACAGCCCTTCTAAAGTCCAGTATCCTTGTCTTTGTATGGCTTGTCTCCATGGTTGTGTTTGTTGGGAAGCACACTGTGCAGTGGTCGCTTGTTCCCAAATGTCTACTGACTTCTAAATTTGTGATCCTCTCTCCATTTGAGAGTACCAGGTCTAATATTGCTCCCTCCTGAGTGGGTTCCACCACTAGCTGTCTAAGGCATGCCCCCTGTAGGGCATCGAGAATGACCCTGCTCTTGGATGTGGCAGCAGTCCATGTCATCCAGTTAACATCTGGCATATTTAGGTCCCCTATCAACAGTATCTCCCCTTTTTCAGCCATTTTGAGAATGCCCTCTATCATTTTCTTGTCCATTTCTTCCCCTTGAGATGGGGGTCTGTATACAACCCCTGTGCGGATTGTGATGCCATTCCCTGTCTCCAAGGTGATCCAGAGTGCCTCTTGTCCTCCCCCTTTACTTTTTAGTTTTGTAGCTTTGATCCTTCCCTTATGTAGAAAGGTACTCCACCTCCTCTTTTACACTCCTTGTCCCTTCTGTAGATTGTGTACCCTGGTATGTTGACATCCCAGTCATGGTTCTCCGTGTACCATGTTTCTGTGACTGCCACAGTATCCAAGTGTTCCTCTTCCATCAGGGCTACTAGCTCTGGAAGCTTGTTTCCCAGACTACGGGCATTGGTACTCATTGCCCTCCATTTAATGTTGGCTTTATCCTTTTTTATCCTATCCCTCTCTTATTGCCCTTGTCTATTTTTCCATTTACCCCGTCCTGCCCTCTGTCAAGCTCTGTACCTCAGTGTTTACCCTACTACCTGCCATGTTTTGTGGGGGGGAGGCTTGAACTTTCCTGTTTCCTATCAGCACCTCCCCCCTTGGCTAGTTTAAAAGCTTGCCAAGGAAGCCTTTAAACCTGTCACTTAGGAGCATGTTTCCCTTCCTGGACAGATGCAGACCATCATGCCAGTATAGACCTTCATCTCTCCAGGTGGACCCCCCGTCCCCAATGAAGCCAAAGCCCTGTGCTCTGCACCAGTTTTGCAACCATTCATTAAACTTCATGGTGTGCAGTACCCTAGCCTCACCCCTGCCATAGACTGGCAGCACCTCTGAGAAGGTCACCCATGCTTGCTACCTGTCTGAGGCCCCTTCCCAACTCCACAAATTTGTCCTGCACTGCACTGATCTCATGCCTACCTAGGTCATTTGTCCCAAGGTAGACAATGATATCTAGTTCCCTCTCCTGTGATGCTGCTTCTGCAATCCTGAGAATTTGCTTCCTGTCCCTCTAAGCCATGGCACCAGGCAGGCACCTTTCTTCCCTCTCCTCTTCCACCCCCAGGTCTACACCCCTAACAACTGAGTCCCCTATCAGAAGCTGTTTCTTTCCCCTGTGGTGTCCCTTGCCACTCTTTGTGGGTCTCCCTTGTGGATGTCCCCAGCATTCTTCTTAGTCTCCACTGAGGTGTCATCATAAAGGAACCTTGATTTGCCAGACTGACATATGATTTGTGTAGACGTACCACTCGAGGGCTACGCCTCTGTTCCACCACCCTCACCCTCCCAGAACCTACTGTGGTCCATCTGCTCTTCACACATGGCAACCTCTGAGGCAGTGGTTGTGGAACTGGTGCTCTTTGGGTGGGGGAGGCCTCCTTAATCCTTGCCAGTTCAGCGTGGAGGTGGGCAACCTCCTCCCTCAGAGCTGACAGTTGCCTGCAAATAGGGCAGCAATGCAGGTTCCAGAATGTCTCCCAGAAAATTGCTGTCCCACAGCCAGTGCATTGCACCACTCCCCACATGTCCCTTTTCCTTATAATATACAATGAGTAATATATAATTTTTTTTTTTTGGTGTGTACTTACCCTTTATGCACTGTGCTGGGTAATTAAGAATATGACAGTTCTGCCCCAAGACCTGTTGAGGAAGTGACGTCAGAACCTTGGCTATAAAGTAAATGTCATGCCTGGGGTGGATGGGGTGAGGGAAGGGTGGGTGGGTAGGCCACAACCACTGGTGACTGTTAGAAACAATCAAATACACCACTGCTCCACCACCTGGTGAGTACTGCCCTTTATAGTAAGTCAACCAACATCATAATTTACTAGACCACTGCTCCTACACAAACCACTCTACTGAGTCCAGGGATAAAAATGAACTCACTGCTCAGCCAGCAAGACACTTCTAAAATGTTGCACAAATATCCTTCCAAATCCTAGGTGTCTAGCACAGGAATCAAGCAACTTCAGTTGTATTTCACCCCCTCTGGTTATAAAATTACTACACTTTAATGAAATCCTGCAATTCTCTTCTTAATGCCAATAAGAAAAAAATGAAACTTTCTGTAGAAAGCGTAGCTTACCTTCCTAACAAGTCCCCAACAATATTATGTTTTACCAGGTTCCCAGTTCCTCAAATGCATTCTAGTTTGTTCTCTGCAGTATAGCAAGTTTCTCAGCTTCCAACAGAAGCAGGCAAGTCTTTTCTGACTGGCTTCTCACTGTGTAGTTTGCCTAAGACAGCTCAGTGATAAAAGCCCCACCCAGAATCATTGATTGACTAGTGACACCTGTGATGTAAGCAGGCCTTTCAGTGAAGACAATTTGCTATGTCTGCTTCTCATACACAAACCCTTTATCTGAAACCAGGGATAAACGCACTGCTCAGCCAGCAGGACAATTCTAAAAAATGTTGCACAAATATCCTTCCAAATCCTAGGTGTCTAGCACAGGAATCAAGCAACTTCAGTTGTATTTCACCCCCTCTGGTTATAAAATTACTACTCTTTAATGGAATCTTGCAATTCTCTTCTTAATGCCAATAAGAAAAAAATGAAACTTTCTGTAGAAAGTGTAGCTTACCATCCTAACAAGTCCCCAACAATATTATGTTTCACCAGGTTCCCAGTTCCTCAAATGCATTCTAGGTTTGTTCTCTGCAGTATAGCAAGTTTCTCAACTTCCAACAGAAGCAGGCAAGTCTTTTCCAAGTTGGCAGTCCCCTTCCATTGGATCAGTGTGGACAGAGACAAGTCACTGCATTGTTGGGGAGCAGAAAACACTGCAGGGGATTATATCCTTGTATGGACAGTTCCAACCACCTGCAGTAATACAGCTGCTTGAAGAGTTTCTAGGTCAAGGGTTGAGGAACAGAGCTCACAAGCAGAGTGTATGGGAGGGAGGATTCTTTCTAAAAATGAAAATCATCTGGCACCAGGTTCAGGATAGAGGGAGGAGACATTCAAAGGGACTCAATGGGAGGTAAGATTATTTAATGAAAAAAAGGAACTTGATTTAATTGAGAGAGGGCATCAGTAAAGTTACCTACAATGCTTCAAACACAGAAACTGTAATACTGTACTAACACTGCTATAATTTAAACATATATATGTGTAATGTGAACATATATACAACAGGACTCAGGAAAAGTAATATTAAAGTAAAAAGAAGCAAGTGTTGACCACGGGGACTGAGTGTTGGTGACAGTGCTTTTCAATCTCTGTATTCTGCATGCAGAGAGAGAGAGAGAGAGAGAGAGATGCAGAGAGAGAGAGGAGATTACAGCAATTGTGATCAAGTTGCCATTGTCCCCAGCACCCCTCAAAATAAAGACACTGACAAGGTTGTATGTGGTTGCTCAGTTTGGCAATGATTTTACTGATATTATATTCAAATTTACACATCATTTCCCATCCTAGTACATTTCTTCAGTTTCATTTATAAGTTTTCCACATCAAATTCTTATACATTATTATATATATTATTTACATCCATCCAACATTCTTGTTCAATTCCTTCATTCTGTCACCTTCTTCTTTCCTTCTGCCCCCCAGACGTACATCATGGGGAGCCCAGTGTCTTCCTCTTTGATGTCAAGGGGTACATGTGTACACACTGTGCCCCTGATTCTTGCTTATCCAACCTTTTCCATGTTTATTGATTCCCCCTGCTTTCTTCCCTGTCCTCTTCCCCTTTTTCCTGTTGTCCACCTTCGACAGTCCAAATGTAGCCCCCCGCTGTGTTCCACCTACCACAGCGCCCACTGTCTCCACCTATCACAGTGCCCCTCTGCTACCTTCCTTTTAGGGAGGGTGGTGGGGAACTTTGGAACAAAATTGTGAGCTTCTTCTCTTGTGCAGCTCCTTATCAATGGCATGTTTGGCCCTGCCCCCTTATTTCATCCCACCAATTACTTGCTGCCACATATTTCTGTTCCCACCTTGTCTGGTCCATCTCCCTTGATGACCTCATCCTTTCCTCCTCCATCTGTGACCTCTCAACTCCTCCTCTACTCCCCCAACCCCCTTCCCCTCCCCCCTCTCCTGAGCCTCTCACCACACTTTGTCAGGGCCTTGTGACAATGGGGTCTTCCCCTTTAATTGGGCAACCCTCTTTGTCCCAAGAACCCCTCAAAATAATGACACTGACAAGGTTGTATGTGGTTGCTCAGTTTGGCAAAGGTTTTACTGATATTATATTCAAATTTACACATCATTTCCCATCTGGTGCATTTCTTCACTTTCATTTATAAGTTTTCCACATCAAATTTGTATACATTATTATATACATTATTTACATCCATCCAACATTCTTGTTCAGTTCCTTCATTCTATCACCTTCTTCTTTCCTTCTGCCCCCCAGACGTACATCATGGGGATCCCAGTCCCTTCCTCTTTTGATGTCAAGGGGTACGTGTGTACACACCGTGCCCCTGCTTCTTACTTATCCAACCTTTTCTGTGTTTATTGATTCACCCCCACTTTCATTTCTGTCCTTCTCCCCCTTTTCCATTAGCCCACCTCTAGCTTGTGATGGATGGTTGGCTTCCCCCCTTTTCCCCTCCCTCCCCCTCTCCCTCATCCTCTACCCTTCTACTTATTGCCATGGCTGCCTCACCCATTCCTTTATGGCATTTGCCATTTCCTGATTGAACAAAGCCAGCCCCAAATCTGAGAGGTGTACCCCATCTCCCCAAAAATATTCATCAACCTTTTGACTGATATGGCAAATAACCATTCCCCCTTCAGCCTTGAACAACCTGCCCACATGTGCATTCATGCACCGCCATACCCTGTCTATACCTTTGTGGCTCCCTTCATGGTGCCACACCCTTCATGGTGTGATCTCAGACCATGCCAACGTGACCCATGGCCACCGTTTCTTTATGATTTGAATATCCTGTTTTATTTGATAAAATATGTCCAATCATGGTCTTGTCCCCAGATCATTGCCTCCTAGGTGTATCACTAGGAGATCCAGCTGCCCATGATCCTTACCAACCTCTCTGAGTTCTGGCAACAGCTGGGACCACTTCATCCCCTGACGGCCTTTCCATATCAACCTGACTGCATTGCTGTCCAAGTACAGCTGTTTGCCCCCTTGTCTCCTAGTCACCCATTTTTCCACCCAATGGATAAAGGAATGCTTGCAGATCCATGTGGGCAGCCAGGACAGCCACTGGTGGAGGCCATGCTGATGTGCCACGGCTCATGGTGCAGGAGAAGCTGGTGGCAGCCACCAAGTGTCACAGCACCATTGAGGGTGTGCTGGCTGGTGGCTTCCAAACAGGAGGGAGCCCATCACTGCATGGTACATATGTCATGCCTGGGAGGGTGGGGCCTGCTGGAAATGCAGCACTAACACATCTGTTTTCTCATACAGCACCGGCAAGCCAGTATTCAGTGGAAGGGGTGCCAGCAGCAGCCGTGGGGGCAAGTCCAGCCTGGAGGACCAGCCATACCCCTACATGAGCATCCGAGGGCTTGATCGGCTGCAGCACACCACTACTGTCCAGCCGGATATCCTGGGCTTGGTGTCAGACGAGGCCCTGGCTGTGTTCCAGCAGGACACCAGCCATGGTGTACTCTGCATGGAGACACAGATTGAGGTTGGGTCTGACACTGATGATGACATGACCATCATCCTGGACAGCATGGGTGGTGTTGTGGGGGAGACACCCATACCTACTACCATCACTGGCAGCACTGCCAGTGGCCTGTTGGCAGTGGAACAGCAGCCCACCACCACTGGTGCTGCCATGTGCCTGGCAGTGCCATGTGGTGGTGCATCAGCTCAGGTGCTGGTCAACATACAGGGGCTGGATGGGTAGCAGCGGCAGACAGCTGGGGATGTTGGGTGGCCAGACACAGTGTCCGCTGCCAGGGCAGCAGACAGTGACCTACCCCATGCGGACCCTGCTGTGCAGCATCCACCTGAGTGGAAGGCAGTGCAACATGGCCGTACATCACCGATGAGACAGTGGCACACCCAGGATCCCCTGGGTGCATACCCATTGTCAGAGCACACCAGATTGCTGCGGGCCTCCATGGAGCAACAGGTGCTGCTTATAGCTGGGATGCATGCACTTCACACAGAGGTGTGCCAGGAGGCAGAGCTGTGTGAGAGGGGCACCGTGCAGGTGCTGGAGGCTATACAGCACCTGTGGGAGAACATGACCACATCCCTGGATCACATTGCTAATGTGTTCTCGGTTGGCCTTGCACTGCTGGCTGCACAGGGTGTGGCCACCAGCCACATACACCACAGAGTGCACTGTCCACCCCATGTACCCGGTGTTGAGCAACATCCTCCCTGTCAATGCCAGGCTCTGATGTTGGCATCCCAGGCATGCCATGTTTGGGTGCCTATGCACCCCTGCACGAACCCAGATGCATTCCTGAAGTTCAAACACTGGGGGGCAGTTGCATACATCCCCTGTGGCCATTGAGCAGCCAGTGACTGCCAATCAGCCCTGGCATGGTGGCCACCATGTCCGCTGCAGCCAGGGTTCAGCACAGCGGACCTGATGTGAGTGCCACCCTGTCTGCAGTCTGCTGTCACTGGCCTGTGCACACATGGGTGATGTGTTTGGGTGCATGCCACAGTCATGGCAACTGTGTGTCACACAGCATGCTGCCTGTGTGTGCACCTGCCCAGCCACTGGCCCATGTGGCATGTGTGTGAAGAGAGCAGAACTGCACTGCTTGCGCCTGTGCACCGGTGCCCTGCATCTGATCCATGCCACATGCTGGCACCTGGGCACATGTTTGTGTGTGTGTGTGTGTGTTGCTGTACTGTGCTGCATGCTGTTGTGTGTGGCTGTATGGCACTGCCATCCCCACCCCATCACCACCCCTCTGTGTGTGCATGCCCATTGCCATGCCTTCCCATGTCCGTGTGCTGTACCATTGTGTCTGGCCACTTTGTAGGTGTTGCTCCACCTACCTGCTTGCACCATAGTGCTCCTGTGCAATTATGTCCCAGTGCTGGTTTGCCATCCTTTGGAGCTGGGGCTCCCTCCACCCAGGGGGGGCTGCCCACTACCCTCGGCCCATTGCCCTCATTGTCCCCACTGCTGTCCCCCTCTTCAGCCTCTACAGCTATACCATAGCTGATGGCCATGTTGTCTAGTAGGCTGATGGCCATGTTGTGTAGTATGCAGCAGGTCAGGAATAGGTCACAGGCTTTCGAAGGGCTGTACTGTAGGGCACCACCAGACCTGTCAAGGCAACAGAATCATGCCTTCAGCATCCCAAACACACGCTCAATCATGTTCTATGTGCTGGCTGGTGCCTCATTGTAACGGTCCTCTGCTGGGGATGATGGGCACCAGTAGGGGGTGAGCAGCCAGGGCCTGAGTGGGTAGCCACTGTCACCTGTGTGGACAGGTACATGTTAGCCTAATGTCCTATGTCACTGTGCCCCTTGCCCATCACTGGCACCCCCACCAGTGCACCCATGCTGCCCACCCCATCCCATGCCTGCTGTTCCCAGCTCCCCATGGCAGTCCCATACTCACCCATTAGGTGGCCTGTGGGGATGTCACCATACTCAAACCTGTGGTACAGTACAGAGCTGTGCCAGATGAATGTACCATGTGCACTCCCAAGGTGTGTGGCACAGACATTGGTTATGCACCCCCAATCATCATACACCAATGGGCAGTTGAGACTGGGGTAGCCCTCCCTGTTGATGTATGCTATGCCCTCAGGGCCAGGTGGCATGCAGATGTCCACATGGGTGCAGTCAATGGCCCCAAGCATGCCAGGCATCCATGCTATCCTGTGGAAGGCCTGCATGGTTGATGTATTGTGTGCTGGGGAACTGGATGTATTCTGCAGCATGTGGCAGCAGAGCATTGAGGAATTGTGTGAGGAGGCATGATGTGACTGACTGGGTTATGCCTGTGGTGTCCCCTATTGGCCTCTGGAAGGTGCCCATGGTAAGCAGGCACATGACGGCTGTCACCTTCATCTCCACTGACAGGGTGTAGCTCCATCTAGTGGGTGCCTGCATCTCCTCACTGCACAGCTCACAGAGCTGCCTCAGAATCACCTGGTTCAGGTGATATTGGCCCATGATCTCCGTATCAGAGTAGTTCTCGAAGGTGATCTGCATTTTCCTTGAAAAAGAGTTTGAAAACGTGAAACATTGATGCAGATGCTTGGGGGTGCCACCGCCTATTTTTACAAAAAAAAGTTATTGTTTTTAACGTTTCTGATGGTTGGGAGAGGATTTTTTCCTTCATTGTGAGTGGCCATTAAGTTGCATTTAGCTCGAATATGGTTTTGGCACCACAGACTGCTCTGTAGCCTCAAGCGTCTTCTTTTTGTGCTTATGTGAGTACTGTATATGATAATATTCTTAAGGTAATACCTGACTGTGTCTTGTCTGAATGGTTGACAACAACAAGCAATGCATAAAAATTGTGAAATTTATTCATCAAAAGCAGAAAAGTTCCTATCGCCTAGATGTAGTAGAGATCACAAAAACTAAAAAATATGGCCAGAAGAAACAGCGTTTTGCTCTGATAGAGCTACATCATGATGACTCAGTGTTATACTTTTTGTAGAGCCTGCTGGAGTCAAACATTTTTTGGGGCCTTGAAAATCATGATAGGGACGCAGGAGTGCAGTTGCTTTTGTGATCTATTGCAGCGTTTGTCTGGCAAGCCTGCAGCAGCTCAGACAATGTCACAGGGGTGAGAGTACTCCTCCTTCTGCTATCAGCCCTCTGAATGACCTGGAACTTTTGTAGTGGACAGATTTTTGTTATGATTGTTTCAAACTGACTGCCATAGCATGATATGGCATAAAATAAATTTTGAGTTTCAGTGAAGGTACTTTGTTCGATCCTACAGGAGGGGCTGATCATGACATTGTGTGTTTCTGGTAGTCAATGGTTAGCCTGATAGACAGATACAATCAAGGCACCACTCTACTGCACTGACTGTGGGTCAAAGCAGGCAAAGTCATTAATTCTTTTGGCAGCGGGTAGGGTGCTGAAAAGCCAGCGAGGGCGCTAAATACACTGCAATGATCCGTTCAGTGCACAGACAGCATCAATAATAATTCCCTATCTCTCACAGTATAGTATTCACCCTCCCAGACTGCACACTCCTTTTTAAACTAATCTCGTTAAACACTGTTCCAAAGGCAATGAGGAATTTCAAAACAAAACAAGAACACCACGCGATTCTGATTGCCTGTGTATTAATCAAGCTATCCTCAATGTTTTTTGGCTAAAACAAAACTTTGGTACAGCTGTAAGGATTGTGCTCTCAGCAATTAAAACACTAATAAGCATGACAGTACAAACATAATTAGGATGCTCTGTACTTCCCGGATGTGGCCAGTTTCTGACAGCTGCATGCGATAGTCCTACAGTGCGCATGTCATGCTTTTGACATGGAATACATGAATGCTAAGGTCACCATTAAGCAGGCTCCCTCTCAGTACATGTGCTAAAACAACAAATGAGAAATGGATGGCATCAGTAACCGCCATGTTCATTTTTACTCTGAGATGCTAAAATAAAAAAATAAAAGACAAACTTTCATTTACTTTTACAAGAGAAACAGCTAGTCTTCATTATAAATAAATACATAACACAAAGCAATGGTTTCAGCTATTTATTTTATTTCCAGTCCTCTTTAACATGAAGACAGTAGCTGTCGGTGTTGACACCAGCAATAATATATTACTTGTTATCGTGCCATTTTATTGTGTGTGAGTGTGTGTGTGTTCTGATACACCAAAAGCACAGAACAGAACATTGATTTTAAGTCAAACCATTAATTAATAGCATTGATTTTAAATTGGTAAGGAGCAAGCCAGATTTTGGTCTGTGGTGATGGATAACTGCAAGCCGGAGTGGGATGTGACTCAGCCAAAACACAGCTGAGGGCCTTCAACCACCTTGGAAATGTAGTTATTAAGATATCACTACACAAGTCCAGTGTGGGTTATTCCATGTATAAAATTTGTATGAAACTGTAAATTGTTATAAATTATTATAAGTATGATTGTACAATATGTGGCTGATGTTTTTCATCTGACTAATGTCGTCTGGCATGAAGGACCCACTTGAAAATGGGATACTGAGTCCCTTAGAGGCGTTCCTAGTTAGAGGTTAGACAAATCTCCTTTTTTTTGTTAAAATAATTTCATTTACCCAGGAGAGCCAACTGAAATGAAAAATCTTGTTTCCATTTGGGTCCCACTTCTACCCAATTCTGTAGCTGTAACAGTGTGAGGTTAAGTGACTTGCCCAAGGTTACACCAAGAGCATTTGGCTCTAGCGGGCTTTGAATTTGCAAACTCCTGATTCCGTACAACTAGTCCAAACTACCTCTGCTAAGTGAATAGATATATAACTCCCTAATAACATGATTCAGTTTCTTAATTAACCTGTATCTACCCAAAGAGAATTGTTGGAATGTAAGGTAGTATCAAACCACTATCATATAACTGTGATCATTACTTAATGAAATCTGCAGTTTCACCTTCCTTTATAGCTGTATGAACAGGCATGAAACGTCTCCCACTTACTGTGTAATGACAAACAATTACCGAACTTAATCATTCACACAGTCATGGACTTCAGACATTAGAGTTATTTATAGAAATTATTTCACCGCCCTTCCTGGATTTAGGTAGAGTAATCTGCAGATGTCTAACATTTTTACATCATGCACGTAAGGCCAGATTGGCTATTTGATAGGAATTTCCAATGAACTTTTTAAAAAGGAATATTGACACAATACTGCCATGCTGTAAATTATGTTAATAGTAGGCCAGCATGCCTCTTTTGTTTTAATTCTAGTTATCAATAAATAATAGTGCAACTGTGCACTGTACAAAATATACCATAAAAGACAGACTGTAAGAGGAAATTGGCACAGTAAATGGAATGTTTCTGCGGGATTGTGTGTATTCTTTTGCTTGACAAACTGACTGTTATAAATATATATACTCTATATGTACCTATAAATTGTTTCTTAGGAAATATTGCATTTGCAATATATTTTCCCTGTTATATTATTTACAAACGTACCTGTCTCGCACTTTCTTACTAGTTACTTGTGCATATATACTTGTTTATATTTGTTGTATTCATTTTTATAGTATTTGCTGACCTTGACACGAAGTATCTAGTTTCCAGTAGCTGCTCTGAGGCAGTAACAGCAAGGAGAGCAATAATAACAAGGTTTGGGAGACAGTCATTCTAAACAGAGCAGTAAATATAAATGTCAAATAATAGTAAAAATGAAATCCTGATGAATGCTATCAGTTCGGGGGAAAAATCAAGGTTTATGCCATATTTTGTGGTTCTCTCCTAAAACGTCTCAATGGATGCATGTATTTTAATAATGTGATCACATATAGCAAAGCAGGCAGCGGAATAGTAGTTACAGGTATTAATCGCTGGCATAGATTAAATACTTATTTATTTAGAATTTTTGGCCAGATAAAGGCACACTGAGTCGAAAGCTCATTTCCAGATGCAACACAGGAGCAAATGTTTGCTAATAATGGCAAAAAAACAAGTATTGCTGCAGTCTGGCACAGAAAGTAACCAATTTAGATACAAACTATTACTGACGCTTTAAAAGTAAACGCATGTCGATCGCCTATTAGGCGCCAGTCTGGCCCCTGCAGATCTCATTCCCTTTTCCACATTTTGGAGTTCAGTCCAGATTTTGAGCATTACCAGTCAGACAGTCCAGTGTCCACATAGGTTGAATGAGGATTTTGTTTTTACTTTTTGAAAGGACAAGGGCTGGAGGCATTCCTTAACCTCCACCACAAAGAGGGTTTAAAGTCTATTTTTCACTCCAGTGGATTGAAATGCTCTGCATGTGGACAATCTCAGATCTCCTTTCCTTCTGCTCTGCAAATGGAGTCTTCAAGGAGAGGGTGAGAAGCACTCAAGTGCCACTCACTGTTTTACCAGGAAATTGTTACCCAACAAGCAAGTCGCTTGAAAATTAGCATTAATTAACCTTTTTAAACAAACCCAGTTTTTGGCATTACTTTTTCAGATTTTCAGAATGGAAGATTTTGTGGACACACCAATAGTTCAAAACCCTTAGAGGAGGTTAACCAGATCATAAAGACACAAGCTCAAAGGGCGAGTTGATTTATTATCTGGCTAGCCCCCTTGATTGATTTATATAAGGAAGCAGTATAGTGCAGTGTTTTAAGGTTCTGAACTGCAAACCTGGAGACCTGGGTTTGAATCCCACAGCCCCTAATTGCATGCTGTGTGATCCCTGAACAAGACATTTAACTTCATTGTGCTCCCAGGTTGCACCTGGAAACAAGCTTGACTTAGTGAGCTACTCTTGGATAAACAATGTCTCCTTTCCCCTATATCCGAGTATTGTGGCATTAATCTTTTATTTGATATAGTACAGTTGGATGGTTACTGTTTTGACTACAATTGCTGCTACAGGGAAAGGGTATTCAGGGAAATAACTGCCAACTATATTTATTGGGGGACATTCATATTATATACGCCAAGCAGCAAACAGTGCTCCCTCCAGGAGCGAGGACTAACGCAGGTGCCTGATAGAGGTAATTAAAGTACCTCTAAGCAGCACCCTTGTGAGGGGGGTTAGCCCGTCGACGTGCTGCGCGCATCGACTACCCCACCCACCCTGGGTCATCATTTCTTATATAGGTGCTGCTCTATGACATCACTTCCTCCCCTTCACATTTTTTAAGTCCCCACTTTCCCATTTGCAGGTTATACCTGCTAACCACTAGAGGGACCCTCTGTCCTTTCTGCCTCTGACTCCTCACTAGAATCCCCTCCTACCTCCTGAGCCTGTCTACCAGCTCTGCTATTTCTCACCCTTGACCCGCACCTGCCTATACCTACTCACAAACCCATGCCAGTACTGCATGACCACACCCACTCTGTTACTAACCCCTATGACCACTAGGAGTCGCTATTTCAACCCTGTATTCAGGCCCAAATCAGACCACTTTTAAGCCAACTAGTACCTGGATCCCTGCTCTCAGCCAAGTCCTAGCCCCACTCCTCTGCCAGGGCTTGAACCTGATACCCTGTCCACCAGAGTCTGTGACAGTCCCACTACTCCAAAGTGGTATCTACGCTTTCTGAGGGGCAATCAGGATATAAAACCCCTCACCCTACTACTACTAAGGCACTATGCTAAGGTTCCTCCTCCCCAAATCCGGTAAACCACCCTCACCAACATCACTTGTACTCCTGCTCTCCCCTATTTTACTGTCTCTTCCCATCCTAATTCCCCCTCTAAGCCACTTCCCTGCACCCCCTCCACCGGTAACCCTGACCCATCCTACAAATACTCCCTTTAAATCCACTTCATCCCTCCCAACCATCTCCTGGTCCCATTTCCCCTCACCACTCTTTTCCTCAGTCTTTTCCTTTGGCTGCCTTCTGGTCTCGCTCACCCACTCCAGTTCCCTCTCCCTCCACACTGCACCCCATACCAATGCTCCCAGACAGTGCACAATAAAATCCCGGTCTCTCCAGGTCCTACGCTGCCACCTAACCATTGCCCTACTCCTCCTGGTTGCAGGGGACATTCACCCTAACCCCGGGCCTACCCCAACCCTGGCCCCAGACCACCCCATACCTGACTCCTCAGCCAAAGCCACCTCCAACACTCAACCAGGCTACCTCCCCAAAGGCCTACACCTTCTCCACCTAAATATTCATAGCCTAGCCCCTAAACTCGATCAGCTTCAGGTTCTAGCCACCCACCATGACCCTGACATAATTATCCTATCTGAGACCTGCCTAAATGCCAGTCTGCCTGATAACACCATTGTCATTCCTGGTTTTACTACCATAAGGCAAGACTGGCCCACCAGAGTCGGAGGGGTGGCCTTCTACATCAGATCAGCCCTTCACTTCACTGTCTCTCTCAAAAAAGCTGAACCCAAAGCTTATGAGCTTTTCATGGTAAAGCTGTCCCTGCCCTCCTCATTACCCATCTTCATGGCTGGCATTTACTGCTGCCCAGCCACTCCAACCACATTAGTCACCGACCTACTGTGCCAACTATCCTCCCATGCCCAGTCGGGTGAACTTTACATCATGGGAGACTTTAACCACAACTGGTTAGCTCCCACTTTAAACAAAACCCAAACAGAGATAACTGCTCTCAACCTTACACAAACCATTATGGAACCCACCCGCTCCAACCACAAGTCTGGTAACCACTCACTACTAGACTGGGCACTTACATCCCACCTACATCGCATCATCAGCTTGGGCCTCCTTCCCAATTCCATCAGTGACCATCAACTAATCTACTTGGTCCGTAAAGTCCACAGAGTTAAATCCCCTCCCAAATTTATTTTCCAACACTCATACAAATCCCTCAACCTCTCTCCCCTCCTGGATGATCTCTCTCACTCAAACTGGGTCCCAAGCACAGACTGTTCTAACATGGAGTTGGCCTTTACACATTTTCAGAACACCTTCCTCACCGCCTGGGACAAACATGCCCCCCTGCTCCGGGCAAGAGTCCAGGGTCTCATCTACCCTGGATATCCCCTGAGTTGATAGCTTGCCAACAAGCCCGTGACAAGGCCTGGCATAACTACAAATCTACGCCCCTCCCAAGCAACCTTGTCACATACCACATGCTCTGCAATAAATGCACAAAGACCTTCTGCTTAGCTAAGGCTGAATATTTCAACAACACCCTAAATGCAAATCTTGGGCAACCTTCTAAATTCTGGAAAGTCATTAACCCCCTTTTCACCCCTCAAACAGCAAACCCTCCACCCCTTCTTCTCACCCAAGATACTCTCCTCACCGACCCCCTGAAGGTAGCCTCCGAGTTTAATTCCTATTTCACTACTTGCACCCAAACCCTCCTCGATTCCTTACCTCCAGCTTCCTCGCCCACCCCCACATCTATAACCACATCCACCCCAGTCATCTATCCCCGCCAACTGGTAGGTACCCCTTTTCCTTCAGACCCATCTCCCCCACAGAAACCTTAGATGCCCTGCTCTCCCTGAACCCCTCCAAAGACAAATCCCCCGATGGTCTCGATAACAAACTCCTCTTCCTTTCTGCCCCTGCCATTGCTATGCCCCTAGCCACTCTATTAAATCTATCTTTCACCACCGTGTCACTCCCCTCCGTATGGAAGCATGCTACTGTGTTACCCCTTCCAAAAGGTGGAGATCCTTCCTCCACTACTAACTACCGTCCCATCTCCCTCCTCCCCTCTCTCGCCAAACTCCAAGAACACCTAGTTCTATCCCAGCTCTCCCACTTTCTCTCAGAAACTAATTTCTTCACCCCATTTCAGTCCGGCATCAGAAAACACCTCTCTACTACCTCCTCTCTACTAAGACTCACGGACGCCATCCTCACTGGGATGGATAAAGGGTTTATCACGGCCACTATTTTCATTGACCTAGCTAAAGCTTTCAACACGGTATCCCACTCTCTCCTACTATCCCGCCTATCGGGGGCGGGGTTATCTGAGTCTGCCACAAACTGGTTTCAGTGCCTACCTACTAAATAGAACCCAATCCACTAAAATAGCTGACCACATCTTCCCCCCCATCACCACCAGCATTCCCCAAGGCTCAGTTCTTGGTCCCATCCTATTCTCCATCCTTCTAAATTATCTGCCAAATTCATGATTGTTTTGTGAGGACACAGTTTAGACCCAACTGGATGGGCCTTGCGGTCCTTATCTGCCTTCAACTTCTATGTTTCTATGTTTCTATGTTTCAACCTTCCACCCCTCACCCCACCACCCCTGTAAATAGTTCCTTTATACCTGAGGTTCTGACATCATTTCCTCAAGAGTACAAGGTGCATATCACTGTCATATCCTCGCTAGCGCACTGCACTGACAATATAAGCATACACATTGTATAATATATATATTTCTGTATAACAAACCAATCACACATGCGGCAGCACACACACACACACACACACACACACACACACACAGACACACACACACACACAAACAAACAAATAAAAAGTAGATAAACATGTGGGGAGTAGTGCAATGTAATGGCTGTGGGGCAGCAGTCTTCCAGGAGTCTTTCTGGAGGCTGAGATGCTGCCCTATTTGCAGACTACTCTCTGCCCTGAGGGAGGAAGTTGCCTATCTTCAGGCCACACTGGACTGTAGGATGGGAACCTCCCCCATCCAGGGAGCAGTAGTGCCACCACCACTACCTCAGAGGTTGCGAAGAAAGCACAGCAGTTGGACCACAGTGGGCTCAGGGAGGGTGAGGATGGTGGAACAGAGGCACACCCAGTCAATTGCTCCACTCCACAATCCATACACCATTCTGGGGGAGCATAGCTCCCCTATGGATGCCCCCGGATAGAAGACTGATGACAACTGTCACAAGGGAGGCCCACAGGAAGGAGGCAGAGGACACCACAGGGAAAGGAAGCAGCTCCTGGTGGGGGACTCAGTTATTAGGGGGATAGAACTGGGGGGAGCTGGGAAAACTGCAGTGAGGTGCCTGCCTGGTGCCATGGCTTGGAGGGACAGGAAGCGCATCCTCAGGATCACGAGAACAGCTGCAAGGGAGTCTGAGCTGGATGTAATTGTCCACCTAGGGACAAATGACTTGGCTCATCATGAGATTACAACAGTGTAGGAGGACATTGCAGAGTTGGGGAGGGGTCTAAGACAAGTAGCACACACAGTATCCTTCTCAGAGATGCTACCTGTCAATGGCATGGGGGAGATGAGGGTAATTAGCACCATGCAGTTTAATAAATGGTTGAAAAAATGGTGTGGAGCAAAGGGGTTTGGCTTCATTGGGGACTGGGGTTCCACCTGGAGGGACACCAGCCTATACTGGCAGGATGGTCTGCATCTGTCCAGGAAGGGAACAAGTCTTTTGAGCAATCGCTTAAAAATGCTTCATTGGCAAGTTTTTAAACTAGTCAAAGGGAGGCACTGATAAGCAGCAGAAAAATCCCAGCCTCTCCCTACAAAACAGGGTACTAAATGAGAAAAAGACCAAGGTAGAAAGGTCAGTGGGGGATGCTGCAACTGAAGGTAAAGCCATCAAAAATGGAGAAGCAATGAGTACCAATGCCCATAGCCTGGGTAACAAGCTTCCTGAATTAGTGGTCTTGATGGAGGAGGAACATCTGGATATCGTGGCAGTCACAGAAACATGGTACACAAAAACCATGACTGGGACGTAAACATACCAGGATACACTATCTACAGGAGGGACAGGGAGGGTAAAGAGGAGGAGTAGCTCTTTACATAAGGGAAGGAATAAAAGCAACAGAACAAAAGGGTAAACAGGGAGGAGAAGAAGCACTGTGGGTAAATTTGGAGACCGGCAATGGCACCACAATCCGCACGGGGGTTGTATACAGACCCCCTTCTCAGGAGGAGGAAATGGACAAGAAAATGATAGAACGTATACTTAGAATGGCAGAAAAAGGGGAGATATTGCTGATGGGTGATCTGAATATGCCAGATGTTAACTGGAGTGCAGTTGCAGCAGCCACTTCGAAGAGTGGAGTTATTCTAGATGCCCTACAGGGGGCATGCCTTAAACAACTAGTATTGGAGCCCACTCAAGAGGAACAATATTAGACCTGATTCTCTCAATGGAGATGGAGAGAGATCACAGATGTAGAAGTGGGTAGCCATCTGGGAACTAGCGACCATCGAACAGTATGGTTCACAATAAACACAGCAATAGAGTCAAGCCATACAAAGGCAAAGTACTGGACTTTAGGAGGGCTGACTTTGCCAAAATGGGTGAGTGCCTAAGGAATGCACTAACAAATGGGCAGGAAGGAGGGTGGATGAACAATGGGGAATAATAAAACTGCCATCACAGAGGTAGCGAGCCTTTGTGTAAACAAATAAACAAAACAAATGATGTAGAAACCACTATGGTTCTCAAAGGAAGTGGCAGTGAAGGTTCAAGAAAAGAAAGCATTCAGGAAGTACAAGGAATCACAGAGGAGCAGGACAGAGAACTGTATCAGTTAAAGCAAAGGAGGCTGGGAAGGCAGTCAGAACAGCAAAGGCCCAAACCAAGGAAAAGATAGCCAACTCAGTTAAGAAGGGGATAAAACCTTTTATAGGTACATCAGGGAGCGAAGGAAGACCAAGGGAGGGATAGTGAGGCTTAATAAAGGGAGGGAGGGTGGGCAGAGGAGACTGTGAAAAGGCAGAGATACTAAACAAATATTTTTGCTCAGTATTTACAAATGAAGAGGAAGGTACATAAAACAAACAGTAGAAACACTCTGGATACAGAAGTTGATACCAGCCATTTACAGAAGAAAGGGTTCTGAAAGAACTCTTAAAACTGAAGGTGGACAAAGCAATGGGGCCTGATGGATTCGTCCCAGAATTCTAAAAGAACTAAGGTAGAACTAGTGACACCACTGACTACCCTTTTAACAAATCATGGGAGGATGGGGTGGTACCCAAGGACTGGAGGAGGGCAGATGTGATTCCCCTTCACAAAAGTGGGAGCAAGGCAGAAGCAGGAAACTACAGACCTGTTAGTTTAACCTCAGTGATAGGGAAAATGATGGAATCACTTCTGAAGGAAAGAATTGTTAAGTATCAAGAGGCCAGAGGGCACGGGACCCAAGGCAGCATGGATTCACAATGGGAAGGTCATGCCAGACGAATCTGAAAGATTTCTTTGACTGGGTGACCAAAGTAGTAGATCAGGGAGGGGCTGTGGACATGGCCTACCTAGACTTTAGCAAGGCATTTGACACAGTCCCACACAAAAGATTAATATACAAGTTAGCCAGCCTGGGAGTGGGTCCCAAGATGACATCCTGGGTAAAGAATTGGCTGGAGAATAGGACACAGAGAGTAATAGTAAATGGAGTCCACTCAGAAGAAAGGAGGGTTACTAGTGGGGTACTGCAGGGTTCAGTATTAGGACTGGTCCTCTTCAATGCCTTTATAAGGGACATTGCAGAGGGACTGGAAGGAAAAGTATGTCTATTTGCAGATGACACAAAGATCTGCAACAGAGTTGATGCACAGGGTGGGGTGGAAAGGATGAGAAGGGACTTGGCAAGGTTAGATGAATGGTCAAATGTATGGCAGCTTAGATTCAATGCTAAGAAGTGCAAGGTAATGCACCTGGGAAACAAAAACCCAGGGGAAGAGTACACAATGGGGGTGAGATACTAACAACAACAAAAATGGAAAGGGACCTGGGGATAGTCATATCAGATGACCTAAAGGTGGGCAAGCAATGTGAGAGGGCAGCAAGGAGGGCTGGGGGGATACTGGGATGCATAGGGAGAGGCATCACCAGTAGAAAACAGGAAGTTATTATCCCTCTGTACAGACAGCTGGTGAGACCCCATCTGGAGTACTGTGTGCAGTTCTGGAGACCCAATCTCCACAAAGACATAGAGAGGATGGAAGCTGTCCAGAGGAGGGCAACTAAAATGGTGCAGGGTCTGCACCAGAAGACATATGAAGACAGATGAAAGGAGCTTAATATGTATATCCTCGAGGAAAGGAGAGAGAGGGGGGACATGATAGAAACGTTCAAGTACCTCAAGGGAATCAACAAAGTCCAAGAGGGTAGCATCTTTCAAAAAAAGAGGTGTGCAAGAACAAGAGGGCACAATTTGAAGATAGAGTGGGGGGCGTCTCAGAGGTAATTTAAGGAAGTATTTTTTCACAGAGAGGGTTGTGGATGCATGGAACGGCCTTCTGGAGGAGGTTGTGGAGTCAAAATCAGTGGTGGAATTCAAGCATGCATGGGACAGTCATAAGGCCATTCTAGGGGGTGGGAGTAGGAAGAAGTAGGCTGCTGGTTAACTAGGATCTGCAGCTTATCCAGTAGGTAGGGAAATGGGCAGTCTGGGTGGGTCAAGCAGTCCTTATCTGCCATCAAATTCTATGTTTCTATGTTTCTATGCTCCTCCTCTGCAATACACATGTATGCAGACGACACAGTCCTCTTTACCTCCGGCCGGACCCACGAAGAACTTACTTCCAAACTACAAATGGATTTCAACAAAATCCAGCACTGGTTCAATACCAAACAACTCTCCCTAAATGGCAAGAAAACCATCTCCATGACCTTCGGTACCAGACAGCGTCTATCCAAACTCACCCACCCTCTGATCTTTCATACACTAAACAACACCATCCTTGAAGAAGTGCCCTCCTTTAGGTATCTAGGGGTCTGGCTCAATCGCCACCTCTCCTTTACCACACACATAGATGCCATCATTTCAAAACTGCGCCCAAAACTTGGGCCCCTATACAGGAACCACTCCTGCCTCTCTCTACCCGTCAGACATGAATTAATCATGAAAATGATTCTACCCACCTTCGACTACTGTGACGTAGTCTACAGCTCCACCTCAAAGACCGCCCTAGCCAAACTGGACCCCCTCTTTAATGCGTTCTGCCACTTTGCTCTAGATGCCCCCTCCCACTCGCATCACTGCGTGCTCTACCATCCTTTGGCCCTGCCATCCCTGCGCAACCGGTGCCTAATCCACACTGTGAAATTCACTTCCAACTTCTGGCTAGGCTCTCTCCCACCCTACCTAGCATCATCCCTGTCTTCCCCGCCTACCCCCACCCATGCCCTCAGGTCCACCGACACAAGGCTTTTATCCATCCCCACCGAAGGACCACCGTCGGCCAATCAGCCTTCTCCTACCTCTTCCCCAAACTCTGGAATGGCCTACTGGCCCAGATCTGCCATTCATCATCCAAATACTCCTTATCCTCCTCTCTAACTTCCTTACTACAAATTGCAACTGCCCCTAACTCCCCTCCACTTCGATACCTCTCCCCCTGTTCCCCCCAGAGCCTGACCAGTGGCCTGGCAATACACCTAATTGACTGGCTTGTATACTGCCCCTCGCAGTTACACCCACGCCATCTCTCCTCTCTTCCCCTCTCCCTATCTAACATACCCTCCTCTGCCCTACCCTCAACAATCACTACCATGCTCACTCCATCTCCTTCTCACCCCATCTAAACTTACCTCCCCACGCTCCTATTACCTACTGGTCCTATCCTCCCTTACCCTCCCATCTTGCTCTCCAACTCCTACCGGCAACCTGGGCATCCCACTGCAGCACAAGTCTGGTACTGGCACTCAGACTGTCCTGGCATAATAGTGTGCAAATGGCACTTATGTAACTATTGGATTCCCTCATGTGTAACCATGTTATGTTCACCCCCTTCCCTGATGTGCATGCTCTCCATTGCTCCCACTGTGCCTTCTACACATTATATGTTTACCTATGATATGTCTAACCTTGCCTTTATACCTATGAATTGTAGACCCTGTCATTGTTTGATCACTGTTCTGTACCGCTCTCCTATGCAACAAGTCCATATGTAATACCTCCAATCCATGTACATTGTCTGTATTGCACTACTGTGAAACTCAACTACTATATGTATACCTGCCTCTTCTATAACCCATGCCCGCAGGTCACACCGTGAGATGAGCATCTTGTTGCTCAGCGTGCCTTTCCTGGTGAAACATTTTCAATAAATAAATAAATAAAATATGGAGAGAGAGAGAGAGAGAGAGAGAGAGAGAAAGAAAGAGAGAGAGAGAGATTCAGATGAGAGAATGGGGAAGACTTGCTTTACAAGACTGGCAGATGGCATTTTACTTTGTATTTTGATCCTTGAGAAGATTAAATATGAGAATTCAGCACATAGCATATTCTGAAATATATCCAGTGAAGGAAATCCTAGTAAGCAAGATGAAAAAGACTGTCCAGAAGTAAATTATTATGTTAAAATGTTATGTCCTCTGCAAAATTACAACAGAGTGCTAAAGCATCCGACTGGGTGGCGTGCACTGGGCAAGCATGCATCGGGCTGGCAGGCATCCTTGTGCACAGAGACACTGCAGTACACCTTGTGCAATGCATGGCTTAATTTAGGAGTTATCTAGTAGCCATCTAGTAACAAGTTCAGCCTCACATCTCAGGGACCAGTACTGGTGCTTTCCATACAAACTAACAGCTGGTTGTATACGTGTCTTCCTTCCTTTCTTCCTCAGTTGGTGTTACCTAGCAGAGTTGAGACGTCTGCTCTGCCTATATGGCAGCAGCTCGCTCAGTTTTCTGTAGAAGATATTTTTATTGCTGTTACATATCTGTCCCTAAATTTAACAGTGATGTACAGAAACGGTGGTAGCTAAATCCCAATGCTACTGATAACCCCAGCAGATGTGGATAACCACTCCAGTAAGAAGTCTCTGGGTTTCCTGCAAGACAACAAATGTGAGCTATTTTACCATGAACACTCCCTCTGACAAAGCTGGCACTTTGTTGGAGGGCACCTGCTATCAGGGCCACAGCTTATTAACAATCTTTGACCGCGAGGCTGCTAAATAATCAGCCATGACCACAGCCGAAGATTTTGCAGGCTCGTGGCTGATGGTCCTTAGTGAGCCATGGCTGAAGATTGTAAAAATGTAAAAGGCTATTTTTGGACAAAGCTAAAATAAACCAGAGGCATGGGTCAATAGAGGGAAATCCTCTGATTTAAACCCATGCCTCAACTATTTTACAAGTCATCCGTGGGGTGAAATATTTACTTTTTTCCAACCCCAATCTGAAAACAAGATGGCGGCCATCACGATCAATACATTTCTTGCTATCAAAGATTCTTTGATTGCAAGCCTGCAAATTCTTTGATCGTGATGGCCAAAACCATATTCTTCTTTCGCAAAATAACCATATAAATTTTCCCACAGACGTATAATTGGAACTTAAAAGTTTAGTAACTTTTCAATGGATTAATATTTTTTCACCAAATGATAAGCGGCATATTCCTTCACTCAAACTCTTTCAGGCAAGCCAAGTTATGGAGTGGCACACCACATAATGGTCATGCAGCGCCATGGACAAAATCTGAAAAACTGCCCACATAACTGGCAAAAAGTGCATTTTTCAGTGTTTTGTTCCTCAAAAACCATAAGTCCAACTGAAACAAAAATGGGTAATTCAAGAGATATATCATGCCCTACCATGCACACCAAATTTCATGCAAATCTGTTGAACAGGTACAAAGTTATTAACGCACAAAATTCTAGGTTTAACATACACGTGCCTTCATTACCCTAAATATAGGGGTGCAACTGCATCCCTAATATATATATATATATATATATATATATTTATACAATAGGGGCGAGTAATAAACAAGTGAGATAAAACAGTATATCATCCACTGCCGTGTGGCATTTTTCCCTTCTGCTCTACTGTGATATCAGCCATTTACACACACAGGTCACACAAAGGTCACTGATATCATCACTTTTGGCAGCTTTCCCCTCAGCATACTAGAGAAACCTGTGCTGTTACCATAGACACAAATGCAGACATACATGACATGTCTCACTGCTGCCTGCAGCTAACTCAGAGGGCATTAAAAAACACTTTCACCTATTCCCCACACTCTAACTTCCAGCTCATTACTGTGATACTCTCAGCTTGACTGCAGCCAGAATTCTGAAGAGCACAGCTTCACAGAACAGTCTGTTCCTCTCTGCTGCCTGCAGCTAACTCAATTACCACTGAAAAACACTCTCAGCCATTCCTCACACTCTGGCTCTCAGTCCATTACCATTACTGTGATACTCTCAGCTTGACTTCAGCCAGACTTCTAAAGAATACAGCTTCATAAAATAGTCTGTTTCTCACTCCTACCTAAAACTAACTTATTTAGCATTGCAAAACACACTCATCTGTTTCCCAGAGTTTGTAACACTGCCAGCCCATTCAGAAAAACCCACACACAGAATGAACAACACATAAACAGGAACAGAACACAAGACAACATAACAATACTTCTGAAACTCCTAGCCCTATTGTCTAAATCAAATACATGATGTGCAGATCATGTGCTTAGGCAAATATTGTCACTCCTACATCGTGAGATATTCAGAGCTCACTCTGCAGGAGTGACAATATTTGCCATATCACACTCATGCCCATCATGTATCTATCTATCTATCTATCTATCTATCTATCTATCTATCTATCTATCTATCTATCTATATATATATATGTACTGTATATTTTATAGGAGTGCGGTTGCACCCCTATAGTTAGGGTTATGAAGCCACTTTAATGTTAAACTTGAAATTTTGTGCATTAATAACTTTGGAACTGTTCAATAGATTGGCATGACATTTGGTAAGTGCAGTGGGGCATTAGATATCTCTTGATCTGCCAAATTGTGTTTCAGTCGAACTTATGAGTTTTTTGCAGTGATTGGCTAAAAAATTCACTTTTTGCCAGTTTTGAGGGCATTTTTTTGGATTTTGTCTGTGGCACTGCTCGGCCACCATCTGGTGTGCTGGTCTGAAACTTGGCACATAGAAAGAGCTTGGGTGAGGGAACATACCACTTTTTTGCTGGTGAAAAAATATTAATCCATTCAAAAGTTATTAAACTTTTCAACTCCCATTATAAGCCTATGGAGAAATGTATATAGTTGTTTGGTGAAAGAAAGATGGGATTTTGGCCATCTGGTCACTCCTCATGATCAAAGAATTTGCAGGCTCATGATCAAAGATTCTTTGATTGCAAGAAATTTATCGATCGCAATGGCCGGCATCTTCTTTTCACTTTGGGGTTGGAAAAAAACAAATATCTCAGCCCACAGGTGACTTCTGAAGTAAAACTTGGATAGGTTTTGCTGAGGAGACTTCTCTCTATTGAGTTATGCCTGTGGTTTAATGTAGTTGTGTCAAAAAATGGAGGTTTAGACTTTTAAATTCTTTGATCGTGGCTTGCTAATGATCTTTGACCACAAGTCTGCAAATTCTTTGATCACAAGATTCTTTGATTGCGATCTCCGTTCATGAGGGAGGGACGGGATGCCCTGATTTTTGGGTTGGAAAAAAACAAATATCTCAGCCCAGGGGTAACTTGTGAAGTAAAACTAGGATGGGTTTTACTCAGAGGAATTCCCTCTATCGAGCCATGCCTGTGCTTTAATGTAGTTGTGTCACAAAATGGAGTTTTAATGTTTTTAAATTCTTTGATCATGAGCCTGCAAATTCTGTGCTCGTTTGTTCATGAGGGCGGGGTGAAATGGGCAGATTTTTGCTGAACAAGATGTCTCTGGGAGGGACCAGAAAGCCCAAATTTCATGACCAGATGTCTCCTCATAATCAAAGATGATCTCTGATCACAAGGTCGCAGCCAATTCTCGCAATCAAGAATTTTTAAAGGTGCAAATCCTTTAAAATTAAATATGTCAGAAATGGTTTGGTCTTTTAACTTGAAGTGGAGGGTACTGAGGGGATGTCCTGTAGATGTGAATTATGGTGTTTAGCTGTCAGGAAATTAATTTGCTGCTGAGATAATGCATGACACACTTTACTTTTTGTGGATAGTGTCTTGCATTGTAGTAGTGGCTTGAAATTTATAGGGTAGCTAGCATTACTGCCACAGAAGTACTTTTCGGTGGTTAGGTGTGTAAAATCTAAACAGGTGCGGAATTATGCCACTCCAACGAATAAAAATCTAAAACTTTAAAATTAAATATCTTGGAAACGGTTTGGTCTTCTAACTTGAAATTTGGAGGGTGTTGAGGGGATGACCTGTAGATGTGAATTATGGTGCTTAGGTGTTGGAAAATGAATATGCTGTGGAGATATTGTGTGATGCAGTTTACATTCTGCAGATAGTGTTCTGCATTGTGGTAGTGGCTTGACATTTATAGGGTAGCTAGCCTTACTACCACAGAGGTAATCTTCAGTGGTTAAGTGTGTAAAATGTAAACAGATGCAGAATTATGCCACTCCGATGAAAGAAAATTTGGTTTGTTTCAAATTGGTAGGAAAGTGGGACCCTGAAAGGCCCTGCATTCCCACCAATACACAGTCCCACCAGTACATATGATATTCAGTACTTGTACTGTTATGTTAGGAAGAAATTTTCAAGTTGATGGGAGCACAGGGCTGACCAGCTTGTGCAACACAATATTTTACTATGCTTTCTCAAAAAGTAAGCAAATTATTTGCAAAAAACTGAGTTAATGCAACAATTAGGATTTTTTACAGAGGCAAAAGTGAGGAAATTTGCAGTTAGGGTTACCACCTCTTGTACACCATGACCAACCTGGCCACACCAACAGGTATCAAGGTGTGCATAGGGTCATCGGTCCTAACTCTTGCCCCATTATCCTGTACTGCATCACCTCAGTTTATTTACACATGGAATGGGGGTGAAAGTTAGGGTCAAGGATGCCAATGCATACCCCAATGCCTTTGGTGGGGGTGGGGTGGTTGTGGGGTGCAAGGGGTGGTAACTCTAATGGCAAATTTCCTCACTTTGTCACTGTAAAAAAACTAACTGTTGCATTAATGCAGTTTTTGCAAAGAATATATATATATATATATATATATATATATATATATATATATATATGTAACCCCAGGCTGGTATGCCATTTGTATTTGACAGCTCTACCAGGTGGGCTGGGTTTGGGGAGGAATATGCCACTCGGCACATAGGCTAGGTTTGGCTACTCTGCACAGGGGCACCTAAGTAACTCTGAACGCAGGAAGCACTAACTGTAATGTCAATACCAGAAGTGGGATTCTGAAGTGTGGCTTTTATTCACATCCAAACAGAATAAACAAAGCATAGATGGACCCCCATGGGGCTACACTCCTGGTAATGCAGATTAAAGAAGACCAGAACACATCCTCATCACTTTTTTGAAATCACTCTTTATCCTCCTCGCAGCCTGCCTCCTCCGACCCTTCAGCGATGACCCACGGACATCCCACTACCCGGAATCCTGCCCACACAGACCACAAGTCCCCATGGAGCTGCAGTTTACCCCCCGGGTGGGGACAAGGTGGGGGATCTAACCCCGTAACTTACATTTCGTCGGCCTCGTGGACTGCTGGGTGGGCACGGGCACATCATGGGCATGTCCTGGGTCCCCACATCTTCCCAGATGAGGCAGGCTCTTTTCGGTTTTCTCCCTTCCCGAGCAGTCAATGACCTCCCCTGATGTCATGATGCGCACGTCGACATCCGTACTGCTCAAAGGCCAACCAGCCAATCCCCAGAGGGGCTTGCACTTCCTCAAGCCTCCACTCGGGGTCATGCAAGTGCCGGATTGCGGCTGAATCCCTCCCCAGAGCAGGCGAGCTGTCATCGGATGCTCAAGCCTGTCTCCCCCCGGCCGACCCACCGACTACCCGAGTCCGCTCCCGAACCCGGGTCGCCAGTGTGGAACGAGGTGTGGTGTCCAGCGCCTCAACCCTCGGCGCCACTGGGCTGGCATCCTCATCACTTTAGCCCTCAGGCTCTACAACACACTGGGCACACAGCCCGGACCTGTTCACTGCTCTGGTTTACACAGCCCAAACTTGTACACTGCTCTTGGTTTTCCCTGGCTCGGCTCCCTTGCCAGCCACTTGGACACCTTCCATACTTCATGGAAACATTTTCTGGTGGCTCCCTAAACCCCCTAAGAGCACCTTGGCTCCATCAGGGGATCTTCCTCTTAATCCCACATCTGGGTACTTTCCTCAGGCACTGGTCAAGTACCTGAGGGAAAGCAAAAGGTGTCTTAGAGCAAATCCGTAGAGGTGAATTTGGTTACTACTGATGGTGGGTCTCCCACCTCTCACTCCCACAATTCATAGCGGGACATTTCTCTGGACTGTAAACACTTCATCCTTTAGCACTCTGCTGTGTAGATTCTTGCTAAATGTATTTCACATTCAATCTACTTGTCTTGCTTCCCATTTGTGCTGGACTTGAACATACTTAAAAATAAGTGGCATTGTCCATTACTCTAGATCCCCCACAGGTTAAGCAGTCCAATCCCCACATTCTTTCTTTCTTTCCATTTTGTGCTGGCCTTGAACATATTTATAAGTGGCTTTGTCCATTACTCTAGACCCCCCACTGAGTTAAGCAGTCCAATCCCCACATCTTCCAACTGTACTTGCATATCTTATCCTGACCCCACAGTAACAGTCCCTTTAGTTTCCTTCTGTTTCAGGTGAAAACACTTGGCCCTTTTTCAGAGCTAACTCACCCTTTGGTTGCAGGTGCCCCACAGGCATTTCCTCCTCAAGGAATCTCTTACAGAGCTTCTGGTGCCTCAGCACAACTCAGACAGGCAGCTTCTTTCCCTTAGCTGGACACAGGGGGGTTACCCCTGGGAAACAGGCATACACCTTCCCCCCATCCCCTCGGGGATGGGGCTCTGAACCATTGAGAGCAGTCTCCACCACTTCAATTATCAGTTCCTGTGTTCCTCTTCAGGTGAAAACACACACCAAAAACAGAGCTTAAAGCTCTGAGAGCCTGCACACACTCAGCTGCACTACAATCTCTCTCTCAGACTGCACATAGACTGGCTTCAAATTCCCCAACGTTCTACTCTAACCTCCAACTGCAACATTCCAGTGTGGATTATGCAGCTGTGACAGTTCGAAAATGATGTCATCCCTCAGTCTCAGCTGAGACTGAGAACAGAGTGAGAGAGAATGTGAAATCCATTTAACTGGAGTTTCACAAGCTGCCTTTCCTGCCTACCACTAGGTCTTACTGGGATTCTAGTAACCCTGGTAACAGGGAGGTTACATATAGTCATTGTAAAACACTTTGTTAATGTACCAGTAAGGGTTAAAGCAAAAAAACTTGAGAAATGAGATGTTAGGGTTGAGTACTTAACCTGTCAACTCCTCACTCCCCATCCTCCATAGACTGATAGATGCCAGGGTGTGCCATGGGGTTGTCAGGCCCAACTCTCACCCCATTCCATGTGTAAAAAAGGTTGACATGCTACAGTAAAGGAGAATGGGGTAAGAGTTAGGCCTGATGACCCCATGGCACACTGCAGCCTCTGTTGGTCTGTAGAGGATCAGGGATGTGGGTGGGTGGGTTTAGGGGCTCAACCCTAACATCTCATTGTTCCTCTTTTGTCACTTTAACACTAAATGATGCATTAAAAAAGTTTTTTGCAATGAATATCCTCACATTTTGAAAAAGTGTAATATAACTAGTAAATAGCATGTGTTGGTGGGAGCATTGGGCCTGCCAACAAGCTGCCCATTTGTGCATAATGATATGTATCTGTTGGTGTTTGGGACCTTTGGACACTTACACAGAGCTACAGAGCCATACAGCAGATCAATAGGGCAAGAAACCCTTGTAATACTAATTTTCCAATATCTTGGAAACTGTAGCAGCTAGGAATAAAATTCAAGTGTGTGTGTAATCGTGACAGTGAGACATTACAAGAGATGAGCTGACAAGACCTGTATCTCACATCATTTTCAAAATACAGGTGGTAACTCGGGCATTGTTAAGATTCTGTTTTGCACAGCGAATGTGCCATTCTATGCCACATGTGCAAAATCATGCTTTGGGCAGGATGTAAAAAATGACAGCTGTATACTGTTCATAAGGAGGTGTGGAAAAGGGTAATGTTGAAAACCAGGGTGGAAAATATGAAAACTTGGCAAAGTTATGAGAGCGCATAGAAACTGCACAACACACACTCTGAATATGTCCATTTTTGGGAATTGTTTAACCACATTTTCAACACAAGCTTTTAGGAAATCTTCTCCTGAACACTGGCACTGTGATTTTGTTAATCCATCCTGAAAGTTGATTTTGCACAGCGATGCGCCATTCTGTGGCAGAAAGGTGAAAACACAGTTGAGGCATGATGTGAGAAATGACAACTAAACTGTGCATGAGTAAGTGTGAAAAAATAGCAATGCTAAAAATTTTTGAGTGAAAATATAAAAATTTGGCAAAGTTACAAGCGTGAGTAGAAACTGCACAACGCACGCTTGTAACACGGCCATTTTCCGGATTTGTTGCAGCAAATTTTCAACATGGGCTTTTTGGGACCACCCCTCATGAACACTGGGACTGTTATTTTGTTAATCAGTCTCAAAAGGTGATTTTGCACCCTAAAAGGTGATTCCTTGCAGTCACCATGAAATCACTTTTTGGGACCAAGTAACGAGATGACAGTGATATTGTTTATGAAGCGGGGTCCCAAAATGCCTATGTTGAAAATTTGGTGAGACACATACCATTTCTCTTTGTAAAGAGGGGCTGGAGGAGAGATGCAAAACCTCTTGCAGCTGAACCAAGAATGTGCAAGACGACAGACTGTGCATGGGTGTTGGTGCGCATCCATTTACTTGCCATGATAGATGTGCCTCTGAAGCTACCCAGTTTTCCTATGACCCAAAATCACTTAGATGAGATATGAGCAGTGGAGCTGATGCTACAAAACTATTTGTTTAAAGAATACCAAAGACTGCTCTGGGACTGAATATGTACATCAAAATAAGCTGCTCAAGAATATTAATGAGCTACTTATGAATATCAATGGACTGCTCATTAATACTGATGACCTGCTTATTACTATGAATGACCACCCTATAATGAGAAGCACACACATATATATATATATATATATATATATATATATATATATATGTACTGCTTGTGCACTGAGGTTCTTTGCCTTATAACTTGTTTTTTGTTTTAATTATGTTCACAACAACATAACCCAGATAGACCATCTTAGGGTAGCTGGTTCATTCCACAGGGTGTCAGATAGATGTGGCACACTGATAAGTCCTGGTAGGAAGAAACACGTGTCTGTGTTTTCTGTTTCACTCTTTGCAAACTGTGTGGGAGGCCTTCTGGCACCATGCATTTCTGCTTAAAGTTGAACCAGCATAATATGCTGTGGTGATTTGCATATGCAGTCCATGAAGCTTTGCATTATGGGGGCATGTGTGGTTTTGTATTTCATATATTTCATATATATATATATTTATATATATGTATATATATATATATATATAGTCATTGCAAAAAACTTTGTTAATGCATCAGTAAGGGTTAAAGTGGCAAAACTGGAGAAATGAAATTTTAGATTTGAGCCGCTAACCCCAACCCCCCACACACCCCCATCCTACACAGACCGACAGATGCAGTGGTGTGCCATGGGATCATCAGGTTCAACTTTCACCCCATTCCATGTGTAAACAATTGACATACTACAGTAAAGAAGAATGGGATGAGAGTTAGGCCTGACAACCCCAATGGCATGGTCACGCTCTGATATACACGTGGTAAACCTGATGGTCCTTGTCCAATGTTACTGATTGTTTTTCCTTACCCATTTTATAAATAAAAAATATAGATATGTATATATATATTTATATATATATGTATAGGATACATGATGGGCAAAAGTTGAATATGGAAATTATTCTCACTCTTGCAGAGTGAGCGCTGGATATTTCACGAGTGCTGATCTGACCATCATGTGTGCTATTTATATCATGGAGGTGAGACCAATTTCAGTGAGAGAGGTATGTTTGTTGTTATGAGGTTCATGTCACTTTAAATGATGCTGGTGCTGTGGTAGTGTGTGTGTGTGTCTGTGTGTGTGTGTGTGAAGTTTTATGAATGGGTTGTTGTAGTGAGCTGGTGTTGGTTGGTGTATGTATGTGTGTCTTGATTGGGTGTGCTGTGTTTTGGTAATTGGTTGCCTGAGGGAGGTTCTGTTCTGTGACAAGCTGGATATTTGCAATATACTGGTTATTTGTTGTTCATTTTGTAGGTCAATATGTGGCAATGCAGGATTCAGTAATGTACTAAACTCGGGTTTTGAAATGCAGCACAAGAGATTTGGAGATTGTTACATTTAGAAGGAGTGCTGCAGCTGACTGACATTATCTATTTTAATTGTGTTAATTTCAGTGTAGGGCCTGTTTTAGAACTCAACAAAGTACAGGGGTGTTTCTTAGTGTTTTCAGATGCAGGCGAGTGATTTCAGCAGAGTAGGTATAAATGGTATTTATTTTAACTCTGCTGATGTCATCAGGACTTATTTTACTCCAGTGAAAATAACATGGTTTGTTTCTCTGGAATTGATCTCACCCCCATGGTATAACTATATATATATATATAGTCATTGCAAAAAACTTTGTTAATGCATCAGTAAGGGTGAACGTGACAAAACTGGAGAAATTAGATGTTAGGGTTGAGTCCTTAAACCCCCAACCCCTCATGACCAATCCTCCACATGACTAATGCTGGGGTGTGCCATGGGGTCATCAGGCCCAACTCTCACACCATTCCATGTGTCAACAGGTTGACATGCTACAGTAAAGGAGAATTGGGTGACCGTTAGGCCTGATGATCCCATGGCACACCCTGGAGTCTGTCAGTCTGTACAGGATGGGGGTGGCTTTGTGGGTTTAGGGGCTCAACCCTAACATCTTATTCTCCCATGTTTGTCACTTTAACCCTAACTGATGCATTAATGAAGTTGTTTTCAATGAATATCCTTACTTTTTGAAAAAGTGTAATATAACTAGTAAATCACATGTGTTGGTGAGAGTGCAGGGCCCACCATCAAGCTGCCCATTTGTGCATAACGATATGCATCTGTTGGTGTGTGGCCCCTCAGGGCCCTACGCTCCCACTTAGAGAGAGCTACAGATCCATACAGCAGCCCAATAGGGCAAAGAACCCTTGTAACACTAATTTGCTGATATCTCAGGAACTGTAACAGCTAGGAAAACAATTCAAGTGTGTTTGTAATCATGACAGTGAGACGTCCACATGAGATAAACTGACAAGACCTGCATCTCACATTGTTTTCGAAATACGGGTGGTAACTCGGGCATTGTTAGGATTGTTTTCACCCAATTTTCAATGTGGTATTTTGGGGGACCCCACATCATGAACAATGTCACTGTCATTTCATTAATCTGTCCAGAAAGTTGAGTTTGTACAGTGAATGTGCCATTCTGTGCTACATGTGCAAAATCATGTTTTGGGCAAGATGTGAAAAATGACAGCTGTATACTGTTCATGAGGAGGTGTGGAAAAGGGTAATGTTACTAGAGGGGTACCTCAGGGTTCAGTACTGGGGCTGGGACTTTTTAATGTCTTTATAAGTGACATTGCAGGGGGACTGGAAGGAAAGGCATGTCTCTTTCCACGTGACACAAAGATCTGCAACAGGGTTGATATGCAAGGTGGGGTGGAAAGGACGAAAAGGGGACTTAGCAAGGTTGGAGGAATGGTCAAATATATGGCAGCTTAGATTCAATGCAAAGAAATGCAAAGTAATGCAGCTGGGAAACAAAAACCCAGGGGAAGAGTACACAAAGATACTGACACTAACAAAATGGAAAGGTAACCAGAGGTAGTCATATCAGATGACCTAAAGGTGGGCCAGCAACATGAGAAGGCAGTAAGAAGGGCTGGGGAGATACAGGGATGCATAGGGAGAGGCATCACTAGTAGAAAACAGGAAGTTGTTGGTCCTCTGTACAGACAGTTGGTAAGACCACATCTGGAGTACTGTGTACAGTTCTGGAGACCCCATCTCTGCAAAGACCTAAACAGGGTGGAGGCTGTGCAGAGAAGGGCAACCAAAAAGGTGCAGGGTCTGCACCAGAAGACATATGAAGAAAGCTTAAAGGAGCTTAATATGTATAGCTTCCAGGAAAGGAGAGGGGGAGACATGATAGAAACTTTAAAATACCTCAAGGGAATTAACAAAGTCTAAGAGGGTAGCATTTTTCAGAAAAAGAGATGTGCAAGAACAAGGGGACACAATTCGAAGATAGAGGGGGAACAGCTCAGAGGAAATGTGAGGAAGTATTTCTTCACAGAGAGGGTTGTAGATGAATAGAACAGCCTTCCTGAGGAGGTCATAGAGTCAAAAACAGTGGGGGGATTCAAGAATGCATAGGACAGACATAAGACAATTCTAGTGAGGGAGTAAGTGGAAATAGGCTGTTGGTTAACTAGGATCTGCAGCTTATTCATTAGGTAGGGAAATGGGCAGACTAGGTGGGCCAAACGGTCCTTATCAGCCATCAAATTCTATGTTTGTATGTTTCTAACCAGGGAAATATGAAGTATTAGAAAGCATATAATGAAACTGCATTAACACACGCTCGTAACGTGCCCATTTTTGGGAACTGTTTAACCACATTTACAACAAGCTTTTAGGGAAATTCTCTCATGAACACTGGCAGTGTGATTTTGTTAATTCATCCTGAAAGTTGATTTCACACAGCAACACGCCATTCTGTGGCAGAGAAGCGAAAACACCTTTGAGGCATGATGTGAGAAATGACAGCTATACTGTTCATCAGGAGGTGTGAGAAAATAGCAATGTAAAAAAATATGGGGTGAAAATATTAAAAATTGGTGAAGTTACGAGCGTGCGTAGAAACTGCACAACGAACACTTGTAACACGACCATTTTCAGGATTTTGTGCACCAAATTTTCATCATGGGTTTTTGAGATGACCCCTCTTGAACACTGGGACTGTCATTTTGTTAATCTGTATCAAAAGGAGATTTTGCATCCTGAAAAGATGATTCCTTGCAGTCACCAGGAAATCACTTTTTAGGACCCAGTAACGAGATGACAGTGATATTGTTCATGAGGTGGGGTCCCAAAATGCCTATGTTGAAAATTTGCATCTCACATCGTTTCCAAGATACTTGCAGTAACTCGGGCATTGTTAGGATTTTTTCTCCAATTTTCAACATGGTATTTTGGGGACCCCACCACATGAACAATGTCACTATCATTTTCGTTATTCTGTCCGGGAAGTTGAGTTCGCACAGCGAATTCGCCATTCTGCACCACAGTGCAAAATCATGTTTTAGGCATGAAGTGAGAAATGACAGCTATGTTCATGAGGAGGTGTAAAAAAATAGCAATGTTAAAAATCTGGGTGAAAATATTAAAAATTGGTGAGGTTACGAGTGTGTGTAGAAAGTGCGCAATGTACGCTTGTAACACAGTCATTTTTGTGATTTTGCACACCAAATTTTCAACATGGGATTTTTGGGATCACCCCTCATGAACACTGGGACTGTCATTTCATTAATCAGTCCCCAAAAGTGATTTTGCATCCCGAAGAGGTGATTACATGCAGTCACCGCAAAATTACCTTTTGGGACCCAGTATCAAGATGACAGTGATATCGTTCATGAGGTGGGGTACCAAAATGCCAGTGTAAAAAATTTGGTGAGACACTTACCATTTCTCTTTGTAAAGTGGGCCAGGGAAGAGGTGCAAAACTGCTTGCAGCCAAACCAAGAATGTGCAAGATGATGGACTGCGCACGTGTGTTGGTGTGCATCCATTTACTTTCCATGATAGGTGTGCCTCTGGAGCTATCCCAGTTCTCCTGGGCCCCAAAATCACTAAGATGAGATATGAGCAGTGGAGCTGATGCCGCAAAACAGTTTATTTAAAGAATACCAAAGACTGCTCTGGGACTGAATATATTCATCAAAATAAACTGCTCAAGAATATTAATGAGCTACTTATGAATATCAATTTACTGCTCATTAATACTGATGACCTGCTCATTAATATGAATTACCCTCTATTAATGACCAGTGTGTATATATATATATATATATATATATATATATATATATATATATATACACATATATATATGTAATAAATGAACCACTCTGAGGTGTTCAGTCACACTTTGATATACGTACACCTTGGTGTGCATTGTACGCACGATGCCACAGGCTGAGTGCATCAACCACCCAAGGCGTGCATATATTTGAGCACAACTGCACACCTCAGAGTGGTTTATCTATCTTATAAAATGCTAAAATTGTTTTGTACTTCCTTAAAAGTGCAGGTGTGCAGTCGCGCTCTGATATACAGACAGTCACCTGATGGTCCTTTTCCAATATCACTGATTATTAGTCCTTACCTATGTTATAAATATATATATGCATAGTCATTGCATAAAACTTTGTTAATGTATCAGTAAGGGTTAAAGTGACAAAACTTGAGAAATTAGATGTTAGGGTTGATTCCCTAACTCTCCCCCAACCCCCCACACCCAATCCTCCACAGACCGACAGATGCCAGTTTGTGCCCTGGAGAATGGGGTAAGAGTTAGGCCTGATGACCCCATGGCACACCCAGGCATCTGTCAGTCTGTAGAGGATGGGGATGTGTGGGGGGTGGGGTTAGGGGCTCAACCCTAACATCTCATTCTCCCACTTTTGTCGCTTTAACCCTAACTGATGCATTAACTAAGTTTTTTGCAAAGAATATCCTTAGTTTTTGGAAAAGTGTAATATAACTATTAAATAGCTTGTGTTAGTGGAAGCGTGGGGCCCACCACCAAGCTGCCCATTTCTGCATAACGATATGCATCTGTTGGTGCTTGGGCCCTCTGGGCCCTGCACTTCCACTTACACAGAGCTACAGAGCCATTCGGTTTTAGGGTTGAAACCCCCCCCGGACACCTCCAGCCTGTCCACCCAACCAGCATCGGGGTGCACATTGGGGTTGTCAGTCCTAACTCTCACCCCATTCTTCTATACCTCTGCTTCTTTACACATGTGATGGGGTGAGAGTTAGGACCGATGACCCCAACGCACACCCGATGCCGGTTGAGGTGAGCTGGAGGTATCGGGAGTTCAACTCTACAAACCCTCTACTTTTGTCACTGTGGAACAATCCTAACTGATGCATTAAACAGAGTTTTGCCTCTAATATATATATATATATATATATATATATACTATACCCAAACACTGCTGTCAACCATATCCCAACATAATGAAATAGTTTTTGTTGCCTGATGTTAGAGACAGTCTCTGATAAATACTCCCCCAGTCCTTCCCCGATGCAGAAGTGACACCTATGTTAATGTTCAAGTACGAGTCTATCAGCTTCAATCCCTTACAGGACAATAATCCCCCTCCCTGCCCCCCAAGCATTCAAATCCGGCTCACCATTGAAGAAATGTGCAGCTGATGGCAGGTGTCCTCAGACTCTGTGGGGGCATAAAGAGCTGCAGAAAGAGCTGCATCGCATTGCTCAAATTTTAGGGATATAACACATGATAATGATGAATCAAAATTAAGCTCAGCATAAATAAAAGCCCTTGTTTTCTAAGCTTATATCCCATGTTTGATGGTGTGTCTCACATTTCAGGGCCAAAGTACCATATTTCAATGGCCAAAGGTCTAAACGTGGTTGATAAATGTTGAGTGTGCAAGGGTATAACTGTCACCTAAAAGTCCATTCTTTCATAAGAATGTGGCATTTTTCCCAGACTGAATATACTGGTCTGGCATATAGGGAGTTTGAGATGCTGAGGTACAAAAGCTGAACACGTTTGCTCAATGCCATAAATCTGGACTGGAAACCGGTTGTCTCTAGGTGTTGCATTCTGGAACCGATTATGAAATCTTTCCTACAGTGTCCATTATTATGCCAGTAATTGCAATATCCAGCCTCAGTATTCCTGCTTTCAGCGGATTAGCTTGGACAAGAAAATTATCTGGTTCATTGGCTGTTTATTTCCATCAAGTAATAAAAATTATCCCAACTGTTTATACAAGAGCCCCTTCTACACGAGGCTGGTGCTGTCAGTCAAGCTATGGTTTAATGTTTTCTTTCAGTGTCATATTATCCATGGAGTGCGAGTGGCAGCCTCAAATAACCACTAAAAACCAGCAGCATCACTCTGAATCTGTGGCTCACACGTAATCGCCCTCAGGTACAGGAATCTAAATGGGCAACCTCAAAAACAAGTCGGTAAATTAAGCTCTCGGTAAGCCATTTCACAGATTGGGGTGTAAAACGTAGGTGTTTTTTTTCAAGTGTAGGTTATATGGATTTTAGTGAAACCATTATCTGACATTTGGATTAACATAGCAGCTTGCACATTAGTATAAGGGGGTTTGACATTGCATGGGTTGGGAGGATACAAAATCTATTTTGCCTTTGAAATGTGTAAGATCTGTTAAAAAGAACTCACAAAGTAAAAATGGTCCCATCTAGTATGTAGCAAGATATACAAAGCAATCAGTGCAAAAGCAATTGAAACTTTAACATGTTTCATGACAACATATAACAAGATTTCATAAGATACTGGGCTAGGAATATTTGAAAAAATATCTTAGCAACAATATGGTGGACAAACTTAATGAATGAGCCTGGGACAATCGGTCAAAAAGTGATGCAAACACAATTTGTCTGGGTACTTTAATTCAGATACATGATCTGATTTCAGAAATGACCAGGGAAGGGTTACTGCAATTACCATTGTCTCAAGTTACCCTCAATTAGATTATGAAGAGAAAGTATTAAAATCCCAGAATAAAAAATGCTTGTTTTGAAGAATGCTGTATTGCCACTTACAACAAAAAGAACAAATGCTTGTGTAGGGGAGGGGTATATGAATATTCCAGTAATAACTGAGGCATGGGTTTAGATCGGGGGCTTCCCTCTATTGACCCATGTCTCTGGTTCATTTTACTTTTGTCAAAAAACACTGTTTTGCACTTTTGCAATCTTCAGTTGCAGCTCGCTAAAGATCTTTAGCCTTGAGCCTGCAAAATCTTTGGCCGCGGTCACGGCCAATTATTTTGCAGCTTCACAGTCAAAGAATGGTGAAGGCTCTCAAACCGAATAGGTGAGCTGGCTGAGTGCATGTTAGCAAGAAAAATAAGAACAGTGTGAATGTTTTGAAATAAATCCTAAATCTTAGCTCTGTCTTCTAACTATTTTTAAGATGTAGCACTAGAAATACTTTGTGGAAAGCATTTTTTTTTGACACTGAAGTACATAGTTCAAGGGTCAAATGAAATAAAAACACTGCATATATATATCATGCCCAAACACTGCTGTCAACCAAATTGCAACATAATAAAAGAATTGTTTTTGTTGCCTGATGTCAGAGACAGTCTATGATAAATATCCCCCCCCCCAGTCCTAACCCAGTGCAGCAGTGACACCTATTTTAATGTTCAAGTATGAGTCTAACAGCTTCAACCACTTACAGGACAATGATCCCCTCCCCGCCCCTGAGCACTCAAACCCAGCTCACCATTGAAGAAACATGCAGCTGATGGCTGCTGCCAAAAGCAATCCAGTGTCTGTAATTTTGTATTCATCATGTCCAGAGATGGGCAGACCAGTAACAGATTTCCATTGCTGTGAACACCTCGGTGTCTCAACTGTATTAGTGTGACAGTCTTGGTCCCATACAGGCACACAATGCAGATACCTCAGTGGTAGTGAGGTGTCTTAATGTTACCTCACATTCTTCAGTGCTGCTGTAAACTTCAGAGTCACCAGGTTCGAGTCCTGCGATCAGCCGAGTATCGGGGCATTAAAAGCAATGAAGTGTAGCACTCCAGGCATCTGCTTTCTAAACAAAGTTTCTGAAATCGTTCACGATATTCTACCTATTTGGCTGCTACCTAACCACCTAGCACCCTCTGAATACGAACTGTAGTGATCGACAAGCAGTGAGTAGTATTGATTAAGTATGAAATGACTCTGTAGCTAAGCGTTTCATCTGTTATGACTGCATGCATCTGATCGGAGCTCCTGACTCATAACATCTCCTGTCACTGCTGACATCTTCTTGGAGCTCTGATCATTGAAGCAGCAAAGTACAGTGTAAGTGATGTTCTACAGGTCATAAAGCTAGCTTATTTAATGGGGCAAATATGTGCTGTTTTTGGTAGAGAGTGTTTGTTTTCTTATTTCTGACCTGCTGTGCTAACATTTGACCTCATTTACATGACTGAACGTATGCTAACTAGTGTTTGATTGAGCTTTAGATATTTTCCAGATAGGTCAGAAATGTTATTCTTATGAAGCACTTAACAGTGGGTAATTCAATAAACAAAAGATGTAGGACTTTATTGGAGCAAACACCGAACACTAATGATGTTCACAGAGAAGTCGGGATATGAAATGTCTCGTTTTTGACTGTAAATGGCTCTGCTTGAAATAAACAATTAATGAATAAGCTGTTTCAAAAATTTCCATATTTATTTCATGTATCTATCAAGTGATTGTACAAGCCATTAACAACCTCAATTATTTTAATTCACAGGGACACAGGGACACAGCAGACTTGCTATGTTTGAGCATGCCCCTTCTGACACACGCTGCAGAGCAGCCTCACTGACAGCACTTCAAACAGCTTTCCCGTTCTTCCACAGTTCAGAGAGGAAGAGCACAAGGGAGAGGTGTCAGTATTTTCAGCCCTTGTTATAACACAAGTGTGATTAAGCTATTTACAGTTTATTCTTATTTTATTGTTGTAGTATTTTTTTCCACATTATAAAACTAATCTGTAAAAAATTAGTCAGCTTCTGGCTACAGGCTATCATTTCCAAATAGAGATTAACAGCTTTATATCTGATGATAGCAAATGCAGAATTTATATGCAAATTAGAAAGGCGTGGGGGCTATTTTATGTCACTTTCCCACAAAAATTGTGAAAACATATCAATATAACAATTAAAACTATAACTACTTACAACCAAATTATAATAAGAGCAATAATGAACTCCATGGGTTATGTTAATGTTCAAGTTAATCACCCCCTGTGGGAATATGACACTCAGCTGTGCCTTGTGCCACATTACACCTCCAGGTGGTGATTAACTAAAACATTAACATAACCCCTATCATTCATAATTGCTTAAACAACATCTCTTTGTAATTGAATCCGGTGGATCAGAAGTCAAGGAGTCTCGGGCAAATATCATGTCAGCTCCCATGCAGTTGCAGCAACAATACAAGACCTTTACAACAGTGAGGAAGAACTCAACAGGAAAAGTTAAACTAGAAACAATATTGACAGAGATACAGGCTTTGCGAACTGAAGTCAAGGACTCATTGAGAGAAATAAAACCCGCTGTTGCACTCAGCAATTCTGTGTTGTTGAGGCCAATCAGCAAATAACCAAGCAGGCTGCTAGTACTGAACTGCTCAGATTGGTCATGCATGCTTTGGCAGAATCCCATCTCCATATTCCAGACAAGAGGATGCAGAAAATCAGTCCTGCAGAAAGAATATAAGCCTGTATGGGATCCCTGAGGGCTCTGAGGGACGAAATCTTTCAGAGTTTTTGGATCGTTACTTTTGTATGGTGCTGGACTTGCATGTGGCATTCTGCATTGACACTGAACAAGCCCACAGAGCCTTGGACCCTAAGATGACAGCAGGGGATGCCTGGCTAAGATCCATTGTCATTCAATTTCTGAACTACGCTGCTAAGGACAAATTTCTCCAGCTTGGTTGGTAGAAATGGATCATTCTTTATGGAACACAATAAGTCTTTTTGATTACAACTTTGTCCCCCCCACCCAGAAGCTCAAAAGGGAATACATACCTCTTTTCTCAGTATTCCATCAGAAGAGACTAAAATTTAAGACCCCTTATCATGCAACTCTTCCAGTCCAATTTCCTAGTAGTCAGAAAACGTATCAAATAGCATCTGAAGTGCAGGAGGATTTATGCAAAAAGGGCCACTGTTAAAAACAGTGGGTTCTAGTTCTTCACCTCCTCCATCTCTTCCACAACCTCCAAGATGGCAGACGCATTCATCCTTTTACAGTAGACAACAGCAGAACACTACAGTTACAACCCTGAACCGTGTTGTAGCCCAGCTGCAACAATTCTGAAACATTCCAGCAGTGCCTTGAACTCTTGGTCATGGTGGATAAAGACCGTTACACTAATTTCCTAGGATGATGCAAGTTAGTCAGTGGTTGAGGGGAGAGTGGCTCTAATGTGCAAGGGAAACGACAGTCTTTGGGGGGGGGGGTCTTAGAGCTTGTATACAGTATAAGTTTTTTTTTTTGTTCCAGCTGCTGTTTGGACCTTATTTTAAGTAATCTCCAGTCTCACTGGAATTTCATTAAGGCCAGAGGTAGGGCAATTAGCTCAAGATTTGCTATGTATGGTGAGGGCCCTCTTCACCTGGCCTGTGGCTTTGTCTTAAGGTTTTTGGGTTTTTGCTCCTCTGCTTCTGGCTCACTTGAGCTGACCTGACTGTCATTATTACAATGGGGCAACAAGTTTCCAACACTGGAAATTTAGTTATTACAACACTGTGAGAAATGTAACGTTTGAGTCTGAGAGGGATTATGAGGGTTCCACCATGCCGATTCATCAGAAAAATCAGCAATGAATGTTACAGCGAGAACAGAGCTGTGACAACCTGTGCTGGGACACCCCAGGAAGCGACACACCAGCACAGTGAAAACTATCATGAACCTAAAGAAAAACACATGAACATAACAGTCCCAGTCTGAATGCAAGGGGCTCCACCCCTCCTTGCCCCCTGCACTCTGCACATATTAATATTACGAACTGCATGGTGCACACACTGTGGAGGAAAATGTATACAGCACCCCTCATTGTGGAACCACCCCTGCCGAAAGAAAAGAGGGAGACAGAACCTGTCACCAGCACACTGGCTGACCTGAGGAACCTGTCAGAAACAGAACCACACTATAACTGCAGTTACCAAAACTGTGTAGCTGTAATGAGTCCCTGTTATACCACTGGTGTAACAATGGCATACCAATTTCAAGACTTTTAATGAAAATATGGGCTTATTCCATTTGTCTTCATCTATATCAGCAACCAAGCTTTCTGGTTAGCAACATGGCTCACTGCTTCAACATAAGGTTCTGTATTGGGGAAAAAAAGGAGGAATAGATACAGTATATATGTGTGTATATAAACTCATCATCATCTTTTTGTTTCCCAATTGGCAGTGACAAACGTACATGTGGATTTTAACTGTTACCATTTATTAAATGTGCAGCTTCTTGGAAACCATTGACATAGCAAGGTTAACAGTTGAATTAAATATTAGAATGCGAGTCTATGTACAACAGCATGGATTGGGGGGATAGTATGCCTCGTTACAAGGGCTAGATTTCTCATCCCTTTTTTTTAATTTTTTAAAATAGTGAGGAACCATAAAGTTATATTATAGTGGTTCTGTACATGGTATTCCATGCCTCTCAAATATCAAATTGAGCATGGTGGGTGGAGAGAGAGATACAGAGGGGTGGTTTAAATACTAAGACTATGTTGGATTATCGATAAGGCACATAGAGGGTTTTTGCCAGATTTTAACTTGCAGATGAAGGGAGAGTTTTTAGGGACAGTTGTCTTTGGGTTTGTTATGAAGTTTGTATCCCAAACCCTCTGGAACAGGCCTTAACATTTGCTGGCCTATTTACCATTTTGTATTTTTTATTCTTTATTTCAGTCTGATCTGGTCATTAGGTCTGGGATATAAGGTATTTCATCTTACTTCTTTTGAGCTTACAAAGGAGTTATCTCAAAGGGTTTTATTGCAGATATGTCTGATTAGTAGTAAATACATTAAAAGGGCTCACAGACAGAGGATTGGTAGCAAACCAATGGGTCTGGGACTCATTTTTATTTTACTGTATTATTCTGTTGGGGCATTGTGGTCCCACAGGAGACCCAACTCAGACATGGAGTTGGTTTTACCTCCTGCCCGAGTGATGAGCTTACTAGTAGGCAGCATTCTCTGGAGCATCTTAGGTGGGGAATATTTCCTTCCTACCAACTGGAAGTCAGTTTGTATATAATTATACTTCCTTCTTGGATCAGGTCTCAGACTACTTGTGTTTTTTCCAGTTTGTAAACTTACTCTGTATACAGTTACAGTAAATATTTGTCATAACTGTCAGAGTTCTTGTTTTTTCCTAGTTGGTAAACTCCCAGTTGGAGTTGCTTAAAAATGAACTGTTTGCTCTCGTTGTTGGACAATTTGAATGCGTATGTCATATAAATACAATCTATTAGATAGTTATATTCTTTACTGAATTAAAAACCATACAGATAGAGGAAAGGTTTAGCAAAAAGCATAATGTGAAACTGACATGGATAATGAGAAGGAGGGTTGGTCTAAATACTGTTCTTCCTCAAGTCTGGCTTGCTGTTTCCGGTCCCACAGGATGACCAAAAAGTGTGTGTGTGGGGGGGGGGGCTCTGCAGCTCTCCTTCTTTGGTTAAAGGATGACATACTGATTATGAATGAAGATTTTTATGTTAGAAAGGTGCATGATTTATTAGATGTAAATGAAGACTATTGTAAACTAAGTTCTAATCCCACCACTGTTTACTGTAATGAATTGGGTTATCTAGTAAATAGAGCGACCGAGCAAGGATGGATTACACATTTAAAAGCAGATTTTATTAAGCCCAAGTTTCCAATAACACCAACATTTTACATCCTGCCAAAAATCCTTAAGAACAATGTTGACCCACTGGGTCACCCCATTGTGTCTGGTATTGGTTCACTAACCAAAAATCTAGGGATTTATCTAGATTACATTTTACAGCCCATGGTTATTAAGACCAAATCCCACATTTGAGACACCATGCTTCTATTATACAACATTAAAGGAATTAATTGGCATTAACAATATAGATGGCTAACAGTAGATGTTGCTAGCCTTTATATGAGTATTTCACATTTTAAGGGTTTACAAGTGATTAAATATTATCTAAACAAAGATGCTGAATTTACCCAGGAGCCAATACAGTTTATTTCAGAAGTCCTAGAGTTTTGCTCTTACTAGAAATTATTTTTTATTTGACAAGCAGTAATATTTACAACAAAAAGGCACAGCCATGGGTGCAGCATTTGCACCGTCTTATGCAAATCTGTACATGGCACACTGGGAAGACATTTACATTCTTGGTTCAAATAACCCCTTCCACACAAACATCATCTATTGGTGGCACTTTATAGATGACATCCTAGGTATATGGGATGGATCTGATCAGGAGCTGACACTTTTCTTAGAATATATTAACAACAACAAATATAATTTGAGATTTACTCATAATGTGGATCCAAACACAATTAGTTTCCTAGATATTCAACTTTTGTGATTAAATAATGGAAAAATAATAACAAGTTGTTTTCAGAAACCTGTTTCAGCAAACACAATTTTACATTATAAAAGTGCACACCCAAATTGTCTGATTAAATCAATCCTATACTTACAGCTTGTGAGGATAAGATGTAATTGTTCCTATGATGTCTTGTTTGAAAAACAAGGCCAGGAATTATTAGAATGGCTTGAGAACAGGGGTTATGAGGAAAAAGTACTAATGAATGCACTGAATAAGGTTAAAAAACTTGAAAGGGCAACATTATTGGGGCCCAAAAAAAGAAAATATCTCCAAATGAGACTCCTGTCATACTGGTTTTGGATTTTACACCAGCATCTATAAATTTTGGCCGATTCTGACATCAGATTCTAATTTATGTACATGTATTAGTGACTCACCATGGGTAACTTTTCATAAAGGAAATTCATTGGCAGATATTCTGACTAATAGTAACTTTAAAACTAAGTCAGTAAATAAATCCTGGCTGCCTACTCACCCGAATGGCTTCCATAAGAGCGGTTTTTGCAATGTCTGTGCATATGCCAGTGAGAGGGATATATACATACATCCACTCAGGTCTGATATTGCAAAAAATATTTTCCAGTTTCTCACATGCAGAAGTACCTTTGTTGTGTATGTGGCATGGTGCCCCTGTGGTTTACAATATGTGAGCATGAACACCCATTTTTTGAAAACATGAATCCAGGAACACATCCGTGCCATATATAATCATAATTTGGATAATGCAATTGGTGCACATTTTGCAGTGGCACATGATTTGAACCCTAGGGGTTTAAAATTTATGGCACTGGAAAGTGTTTCTGCATTCATTCATGGAGGAGACAGACTAATGATTCTGCGGCAAAAAGAAACCAGATGGATTTTCAACTTGTAGGATCTCACTCCATATGGTCTCAATGAGGAATTTGATTTGACTGTACACATAAAAAAATAATGTTTTCTTCTATACTTGACATACATGATGAGTTTAGGTTGTTATTGAACATACTGTGTAAAGAACTTTGTGTCTCGAATATATGATTGAAAAGAAACTTTGGCAATTTCTGCTCTGAATGGAGTAATAATTTCTATCATTATTTTTTCCTTTAGGTCATAAAATGTTTATTTTGCAGCTTGACGAATGGTTCATGATGCTCGAACAGCAACGGAGCGCATCGTGGAAACCCTGAAATGAGAATGTGGAATATTTTTAGTGATTTCAATGTATGAGGTGACTTTGGCTTGTAATGACTGATAGTCCTAGATTTTTGTTTTGGTTTGCTTTATTTAAAAATATGAGATTATGATGGAGAGTTATTTGTTATCTAAAATGGACAGAAATGACTAAAATTGAACGTTTGCGCTTTGTAGTGACCCCCTGCTAACAGGTATGTTACATATTGAATTTTGAGTAAAAATATGACTCTCAAAGGTATAACAGGGTTTTTTTGAATAATAATTGTACAGAATCATGATCAGCTGGAGCCACCTCAGTTACCCATACATCTGTAAATATATCCATGTAATATAAATAAAATATGTGGATTAGATAACATTGCAATTAATGAATCAGAGATTATATTCTTTTAGTTACATATTGTTCAATAGATGCTGTGGTCAATTCTCTCTATAAGTTTTATTTCATTTAAACACAATAAGGAAATAGTATTGCTTTAAAAAAGAAATTTAAAAAGAAATATAATAAGGTGATATTTAATGTAGCTTTGTACCAAAACTTGCAGATTTGTTCTATTTTTCTCCTATAATCATTTTATGTTTTTCTTTAATCAGCACTGATTTGAATGCTTAAAATGTTATATTTTGTGCTGATTTTATTTTAGCTCTATATAAATATGAGCAATATCATAATTAACAAATTAATTGTTTAATTGAATACAATTATCTGTATATAATGAGAAACAAGCTAGTACTGAACTATACCCCTTGGAAGACCTAACAGTCGAGGTGCTAGGCATTGTTCTTTCTTCTGTAAAACTCTTGATAGTGGAATTGTAGTTTGAAATAAATCTTCACTTCTAGTGGATGAACTGACTTCTGGAGTGCTGGTGTTTCTTACCTCTGAAAAATTTCAGATTGGCTATCCTTCTTGGCACCCACCATCCCTAAACCTGAGCACAACAATAACTCAATAGGGCAAGGAACCCTTGTAACACTAACTTGCCAATATCTCAGGAACTGTAGCAGCTAGGAAAAAAATTAAGGTGTGTCTGTAATCATGACAGTGAGATGTCCACACGAGATGAGCTGACGAGACCTGCATATCACATCATTTTCGAGATATGGGTGGTAACTCAGGCATTGTTAGGATTTTTTTCTCCCAGTTTTCAACATGGTATTTTTTGGATCCCACCTCATGAACAATGTCACTGTTATTTCGTTAATCTGTCCGGAAAGTTGAGTTCACACAGAGAATGTGCCATTTTGTGCCACAAGTGCAAAGTCATGTTTTGGGCAGGATGTAAAAAATGACAGCTGTATACTGTTCATGAGGAAGTGTGGAAAAGGGTAATGTTGAAAACCACAAAGGAAAATATGAAAAATTGGCAAAGTTACAAGCATGCATAGAAACTGCACAATGCACGCTCGTAACGTGGCCATTTCTGGGAATTTTTTAACCACATTTTCAACACAAGCTCTTTAGGGAAATCCTCTCATGAACACTGGCACTGTGATTTTGAGGAAACTTGGACTTTATACCTTGGAATACCGTAGAATGAGAGGGGACCTATGTATGGTATTTAAAGCTCTGTATGATGACTAATTATGGGAACTGCTGGGTTTGGAACTCAGGAAAACAGTTTATTACACTAGGGCACACCCACTACAACTTACAGTAGATTATTGTAAAACAAAAAAAGGAGTTCATGGTTCTCAGTTAGAGTATCCAAAATTTGGAATAATTTGCCATTGGATGTGGTAGCTAGTGATAATATGGATACTTTCAAGGTTCGCTTGGACAAACATTTAGGTCACAATTCTATAATGGGCTATAATTAATATTTACGAGCATCATGGACATTAGTCTTTTAAGCTCTGTACTACCTATGTTACCTATGTTAGTGGCAGTCTTTAAATTGTGTCGCTAAGTGAGAAACCGAGATAGTTATCTGGTTGAACTGCATTTTCCACATACAAGGTTATACCCATGGTGCACATAGACAGGGCAGAGCAGTGTACCATGGAAGAGCATACTGTGCCTTCATGTCCCCCCAGGATCCCTTTATCAGAATAAGACAAAGAAGTAGTGTGCCAAATATGTCCCCGGAGCATGACATGTCTGAGGCATCCAGCGAGCAAAACTCAGCACAGAAAAGTCAATTGTGCATAAGTACAGTAAGGCATCTTCTGATCAATTTCTACCTGCAGTCCTCAGAATTCCCACCCACCCACCGGTTGGCACTGGTGCTCTGTGTAAAATAATTATTGACCCTCCCACAGGACAACCTGCAGCAGAGGAGCACTGAGGGGCACCGAGGCATAGGACAATTTCTGCAAAATGCTCTCTGGAGTCCCGCTGCTGACAGAGCGATATGTCGATATCACTAACTGAGGCATTCCTTGGGCCATTCAGTTTCCCCATTTCTCAGTATGCTCTCGTGTTGCCACCCTCCCACCCAGTAGAAGTCCATCCTTGCCAGGTAACAGGAGCAGCTGAAGATGCACGTTGCTGCAAAGCATGTAGCTGTCCATTCGAATGGATGCCATAAAAGTAAATCAGCATGCCAGCAGAAATAATGAAACTGTCTGCATAGGCTGCTGAGAAATGATACCCAGGTGGCGAGTGTAAATTTTCACGCATGGTGAGGAGACTTATGACCCACCTGCCCAGTGCAATTCCATGATCCTCAATAAACGACGTAGGCATAAATAATGCTGCTGATCTGGAATGCTTCTTCCCACTCGGTACAAGCTGTGTAAGTAGAACTGGTCCCCTGTTATACACTGTTGTTTTTTTCTGTCTTGCACGGGGGTGTCTGTGTAGCACTCTGTTTCTCTCTGCAAACCAGGCCAAACCAATAGCAGGGCATGATGGAAGTCTATATATGTCTCTCTGTCCCCCTCACTCTCTACTGTTATGTGGTGTATGTGCAATCTATGTAGCAAAGGGACATCAGTCTGCCCATTGATACTACTGTACTACATTAGCCTGTTTACCACAAACTTCTGTAAGAAGCACTATTTCCCTGTGACAGAACACACATGGATGTGGTACTGTGGCCAAAAGTAGTGTAGGAACACTAAATAGTTCCCAATGTTTATGTACTGTTAAGCCACAATTTTTGATCCATTTCTCTCGACATGTGGCCCATGTTATAAGCGCAATAACTACAGGGCGTGCGGTTATTGGGGATTAATCAACACCACATGTGCTGTGAGTACACTCGGCCTGCAGCTTCTTGCCTCACAATGCACCTGGGGTGTTGATTAATCTCCAATAACTGCACACCCTGCCATGGGTTATTGCTTACTTATCATATTTATGGCCACTGCTGAATCTCTGCAGAGAATTGTTGCTTTTCATCTGAGTCTTTATCTTACATTAACATAATAAGAAAAATTGACACAAGCCTGTTGAGCTAATGAAGTTAGCAACTAGGAGAGGCATATAAATATATGAATACCAGTCCATCCCATTTTGTGACAGATCAGCCAAATGAACTATGCAATGCTGCCTTTACCCCTACAATATTCATCACATCAGACACAAAATAATAAACAATCATGACAGAGACTCAACCTTATTCTTGACCCCCAACATCAATTGGTGACAGATTGCTATTTTGGAGCACCTGTCTCAGCCTAGTTCACTCACATAGAAATGATGGACTGCCAGTACACAGACCCTCAGATTATGTAACATTCTCAAAAAAAAAATAATGAATTTAATGTAATCTGAGTGTATGCTTCTACCTCATTAGCATGACAGGCTTTTTTCTTATTTAATTTGAGTCCTGTATTTATATCATCTCCTTTCCAAGTTCCTCCATGCTCCTATGAAGCACTTTAACCCCCCTAAATGGGCAGCTGCAGATGAGTCCATCAACATAAATGGTGTCTTTTGAAATCATGACATGCTCAGCCATCTCATGCCTGGTTCCCCCCAGTTTCTTATATATTGCCATGTTACTGTTCTCCAATTCATTGCGAGTTCCACCCTGCTACTACAAAGTAGATAAAGGGGATATCCATCCCCATACATTACTATGGTAGACTGCACTTCAGTTCAGCATGTCTGCCATGCATTGAAGTGCCATGTAAATGGAAAAAAAAGTGGAAGGGATTACCTCATGGCACAGAAACACACTGGATTTAAGTGAAAAATAGTAGAATATTGACATAACTGTAAAATAACTAACCGCATGAAAATCATGGACATTGTCGAAGACACACACAAAACAAAACATCAACATATTCCAGAAAGAAGGCACAACACAGCAAAATGTGGTACAATTGACTGTTTGAATTAAATAACTAGCCTCTGCAATGTCTACACAAAATATGGAGTGTGTGGGGTTGGATAATATGGAGAAGGTGAAGTTTACACATGAGTATTTATTTACTGGAGGAACAGCATTGTGCATTGGCTGAAAAAAAAAACAACACACATTAACAAAAGGAGAGAGAAAAATACTGTAATTGTTTAAGTCTGCTGGAGAATCAGAAATGAATATGTCAGAACAAATACATCATCAACTATTCAGATTAATTTACAATAATCTGCACGTGTGTGTGTGTGTGTGTGTGTGTGTGTGTGTGTGTGTGTGTGTGTGTAGGGGGGGGCGGCAAACTACAATAAGAATAATATCACTATTTATGTAATTATGAAACAAAAATACAGTGCCATCTCTGATTCAAGCACATCTTTTAGTCCATGAGTAACTACATGTTTACCGCATATGTCTAGCAAAAGCTGAAAAAAATGAAATTGCATCGTTCTCACTGCCTTTCATTCCATTTTTTGAAATGTGTGCACAGAATGCACCATAAGACAAACTCTAATTCTGATCAAGTGAATTAACTGAATTTGTGATAGACCTGACACAAGTAATTATTCATTCTGCAATTAAAATAATATAAATCGTTTGTTTACAATTTGCCTAACACTTAATTCCGGGTGTGTGTAAATAATGTGCTAGACTATTTGTGCAGGGTCCAAGGACTTGTCGTTGCTTTTGTGCCTCCCTATGATTGCAATCTTGCATGGCGAGGTAGAAATACAATTTTGTCAGCTCAGGGGTGGCCTAGGAAGACAATGAGGGTGTGTTTTGCTCAGGGGGCTCTGTTCTATCGAGCCATGGCGGTGGTTTCATGTAATTTTGCCTAAAACTCAAGTTTCACCATTTTTTATTCTTTTAACGTGAGCCTGCAAATTCTTTGATCACAAGATTCTTTGATCGCCATCTTTGATCGTAAGGGAGGGACAAGATGGCCAGATTTTATAATGGAATAAATAGGCTAATTTTCACAATTTTCACAATCTTTAAGTTTAAATATCTCGGAAACAGTTTGGTCTTTTTACTTGCAATTTGGAGGGTGTTGCCTGCATGTCCTGTACATGTGAAGTATGGTGTTTAGGTGTCAGAGACAATATTTTGTGTGGAGATATTGCATGATGCAATTTACATTTTGTGGACAGTGTTTTGCATTGTGGTGGTGCCTTGACATTGAATGGATACCTAGCCTTAGCATCATGGATGTACTTTTCAGTCATTGCTTCTGTAAAATGTCAACAGGTGCGGAATTGTGAAACTCCGACAAATATAAATCTCAAACTTTAACATATTATATCTTGGACACGGTTTGGTCTTTTACTTTGAAATTTGGAGGGTGTTGATGGTAGCGACACATTTACAAGTTTGTGGGAGTGCAGGGCCAAAAGGGCCCATGCTCCTACCAACTTCCATAAGTTCTTAGTTTTCCATTCTTTCTCAAAAAGTAAGGAAATTCTATGCAAAAAACTGTGTTAATACATCATTTAGGGTTAAAACACAAAAAGTCAGGAAATGAAAAATCTTTAGGGTTGCCCCTTCCCCAACTCGTGAACCCACCAATCATCCCAAGATTGACAGATGACAGGGTGTGTCATTCGGACTGCATCAACAACCAAAGGCGTGTGTATATCAGAGCACGACAGCACACCACCGAGTGGTTTATCTATTTTATAAAATGTCAGAATTGTTTTGTAGGAGGGTAAAAGTGCAGGTGTGCAGTCACGTCCTGATATATGCATGGTCACCTGATGGTCCTTGTCCAATGCTACTTATTGTTTGTCCTTACCCTTTTATAAAGAGATATATATATATATATATATATATATATATATATGTATATATATCTATATCTATTTCTCTATCTAGCTATCTATCTATATATATATGTATTTATATATATATATATATATATATATATATATATATATATATATATATACATATATATACACACACACACACATAGTCATTGCAAAAAAAATTGTTAATGCTTCACTAAGGGTTAAAGCAACAAAACTGGAGAAATGAGATGTTAGGTTTGAGTCCCTAACCCTTGCCAACCCTGCATTCCCAATCCTTCACAGACCAACAGATGCCGGGGTGTGCCATGGGGTCGTCAGGCCCAACTCTCTTTCCATTACACGTGTAAACAGGTTGACATGCTACAGTAAAGGAGAATGGGGTGAGAGTTAGGCCTGATGACCCCATGGCACACCCTGGTGTCTGTCAGTCTGTAGAGGATGGGGGTTGTGGGGGGATGGGGTTAGAGGCTCAACCCTAACATCTCAATCTCTGATTTTTGTCACTTTAACCCTAACTGATGCATTAACAAAGTTTTTTGAAATGAATATCCTTACTTTTTGAAAAAGTGCAATATAAACGTATTGGTGGGAGCATGGGGCCCACCACCAAACTGCCCATTTGTACATAATGATATGCATCTGTTGGTGTGTGGGCCCACTGGGCCCTACACTCCCACTTACACAGAGCTACAGAACCATACAGCAGCCCAATTGGGCAAGGAGCCCTTGTTACACTAATTTGCCAATATCTTCCTAATGGTAGCAGCTAGGAATAAAATTTAAGTGTGGTTGTAATCCTGACAGTGAGACATCCACACAAGATAAGCTGACGAGACTTGCATCTCACATCGTTTTTGAGACATAGGCGGTAACTCAGGCATTGTTAGAATTCTTTTCACCCAATTCTCAACATGTTATTTTGGGGACCCCACCTCATGAACAATGTCACTGTCATTTCGTTAATCTGTCCAGAAAGTTGAGTTCGCACAGCAAATGCGCCATTCTGCACCACAGGTGCAAAATCATGTTTTGGGAAGGATGTGAAAAATGACAGCTATATACTGTTCATGAGGAGGTGTGGAAAAGGGTAATGTTGAAAATCAGGGGGGAATATGAAACATTGGCAAAGTTACGAGCACACATAGAAACTGCAAAATGCACACTCATAATGTGGCAATTTTTGGGAATTTTTTTTCCTTTTCTTTTTTTCTTTTTTGAGGTTTAGTAGCATAGAGAAACATACTTTTGATTTCTGACATCATATATTCATCAGATCTCTTGTTCTCAACTAACCATTTCATCATTACCTCCTACACTACTCTATCCTATGGATCGAGGAATAATCTATATCCTATTTAATATATATTTTATTTACTTATTTTAGGTAAAAAGGGGAGGAGTGAGGGGGAAGAAAACCTTTCCCCTTGCATCCACCTGATTATCTACAATCTATGACAACAAAACGCCAAAGGACTGCCACATTACTTCAAATTCGTATTCTTTTTGATTTTTTATATACTGTATACGTTCCATTTTCATGATGTCTAACATATAGTTAATCCAAGTTTCTACTACTGGGGGTTTACTATCCTTCCACTTCACCAGTATACATTTTTTGGCTACTGTAATAGCTAATGATAAAAATGTTGTTGATTTTGAGTAATTTTCTCTTTCTGTAGAGCAAACATTGTTAACAAAACACCTTTTGTTAATTGTATCTGCAGAACTTTATCGACAATTTTTAATATCTCAAACCAAAAATTGGTAAAATATGGACAACTATGTATTAAATGTATCAAAGTTCCCGATGTGTTAGAACATCTAGGACAAACATCTCTCAGAGTCGGATTCATCTTGTGTAGTTTATATGGGGCATAATATACCCTATGCAAAACATTAAATTGTATCTGTTGCATATTGCTAGATCTTAAATTCTTGAAAGAGGAAATTGTTATTTCCCGACCAGATATCCTCCATTTCATTTTCTGTTAATTCATAACGTAAATCCATCATACATCTCTCTTTTAGCTTATCTATATCTTTGTGTGCTTCCAAAGATAATACCTCATATAGTTTTGAAATTAAATTTTTATTTTTCTTTTGTTGCAACAATATATCCAATATTGGTGTAGAGATTAATTTTTGTCCCATAATTATTTGATTAATTTGTAAATATAGAAATCTATGTATCTCTGGGATATCATACTGTAATGTAATATGTTCAAATGTTTTAAAGGTTTTATCTTCAAACAATTGTCCACATTCATATAGACCCTTCTTATACCACTCCTTAAATATGCGATCCTTTTCTAATAAAGGGTAGTTATAATTATTATGAATTGGAGAAAATTTAGTAATACCCAACTTGATTTTTTGTAATTTATGAATTTTGGCCCAGCACTTAATTGTTATTAAAGTAGTTGTTCTTTCTATTTCATTGTTCTTAATCCCTTTCCTCAAATTTGTCCCAGAAAATAGTACATTCATCAAATTTTGATAGTCATATTTTGTACTTTCTATCTGTATCGATTTAGTAGAAAATTCTTTATGATTAATCCAGTTCCATAACTGCTACCTGCACTGCTAAATAATATTTATAAAAATCTGGTAAAGAGAGTCCCCCTTGTTATTTTGGTAAATGCAATTATTTATTGAAATTCTTGGTCTTTTATTCAACCATATATAATTTGTTATAATTGTATTTAATGATTTGAAAAATTCCCTGGGGATTTCTATTGGGAGTGCTTGAAACAAATACAATAAATTTGGTAATATCTGCATTTTTATTACGTTAACTCTACCAATTTAATTTAGGGGAAGAAAACACCACTTATCTACCTCTACTTTAATAATCTGCAACTGAGGTTCTATATTAAGCTTATATAGCTCATTTCAATTATTACTTAGTCTTACCTCCAAGTAATTAAATTCTTCTACTATCAGACATTTACAGTTCCTCAACCCTTGTAAATTACCATCTTTATTATTTTTAAATAGTAATGTTTTTTGTACATTAATTTTAGAGCTTGACTCATTTCCAAATGCTTCCGTTAATTAAAAAAACTCATTTATAGATTCTTGAGTATTTGTGATATATAAGAGGGCATCATCTGCGTATAAGCTAATCTTGTGTTCCTGTGTATTGTACATTATTCCCTGCATTTTTGTATTTTGCCTAATTTTTTCTGCAAAGGGTTCTATAACCAGAGCAAAAATTAGTGGGGAGATAGGGCATCCTTGCCTGGTACCTCTTGTCAAACTAAAAGGTGGAAAGAGCAAACCATTGACTTTCACTTGTGCTTTTGGTGCTTGATAAATTATTTCAATCCACTTCCTAAATTTAAGCCCAAAATTCATCTTTTCCAACACAGCCATCATAAATTCCCATTCCATTCGATCAAATGCTTTTTCTCTGTCTATTGTTAATAATATAGAGTTATCTTTTTTATTATTCAAAATAATATTCAGTGTACGTCTTAAATTTTCTGTAATTCTTCTCCCTTTAATAAACCCATTCTGATCTAAGTTAACCAATACTGGTAACACCTTCTCCATCCTATTGGCCAAGATCTTTGCCAGGATCTTGTAATCAGAGTTCAGCAGAGATATTGCTCTGTAGGATTTACATTACCATGGATCTTTATCATGCTTATGGAAAACATGAATATGAGCTTCATAAAATGTACCTGGGAATTTTTTAACCACATTTTCAACATGAGATCTTTAGGGAAATCCTCTCATGAACACTGGCAGTGTGATTTCAGGCATGATATGAGAAATGATTGCTTTACTGTTCATGAGGAGGTGTGAGAAAATAGCAATGTTAAAAATCTAGGGTGAAAATATTAAAACTTGGTGAAGTTAGAGAATGCATAGAAACTGTGCAATGCATGCTAGTAACATGGATTTTGTGCACCAAATTTTCAACATGGTCTTTTTGGGACCACCCCTCATGAACACTGGGACTGTCATTTTGTAAATCTATCCCAAAAGGTGATTTTGCATCCCAAAAAGGTGATTACATGCAGTCACCGTGAAATCAACTTTTGGGACACAGTAACAAAATGACAGTGATATTGTTCATGAGGTGCTGTCCCAAAATGCCTATGTTGAAAATTTGGTGAGACACATACCATTTCTCTTTGTAAAGAGGGGCAGGAGAAGAAATGCAGAAATGCTTGCAGCCAAACCAAGAATGTGTGAGATGACAGACTGTGAATGTATGTTGGAGCACATCCATTTACTTGCCATGATACGTGTGCCTCTGGAGCTAACCCAGTTCTCTTGGGCCCCAAAATCAATTAGATGAGATATGAGCAGTGGAGCTGATGCTGCAAAACTATTCATTTAAAGAATACAAAAGACTTCTCTGGGACTGATTATATACATCAAAATAAGATCCTCACGAATATTAATGAGCTACTTATGAATATCAGTGGTCTGCTCATTAATTCTGATGACCTGCTAATTAATACTAATGACTCCCTATTAATGAGCAGCATATATCTATCTATCTATCTATCTATCTATCTATCTATCTATCTATCTATCTATCTATCTATCTATCTATCTTCATGGCAAAAAAATCCATTTAATGCATCAGTTAGGGTTGAGGAAATTCGAGGGTAGGGTTCCCACTCCCTTTGCACCCCACTGCCACCCTGCCCTCACCAACAGGCATTGGGGTGTGCGTTTGGGTCATAGGTCCTAACTCTCACCCCATCCTATGTGCAAACAAGCTGAGGTGGTGTAGTATAGGAGAACCCTAATATCGAATTTCCTCGCTTTTGTCTCTGTGGAACAAAATTAACTGATGCATTAAATGGAGTTTCATGCCATAAATTTCCCTTCTTTTTCAGAATGTGCACTATAAATAGTGAAGTAATGGCAATGCAAACGCAAATGATAATGCACGTGGTGATGCAAACGTAAATGATAACGCAAATGGTAATGCAAACAGAAGCGCAAACGTTAATGAAAACAGAAATGCAAACCCAAGCACGTATGGAAACACAAACTGTAATGCACATAGGCATGGTAACATAATTGGAGATGCAGACACTTACAGTAACGGCAATGATGACACCAAAGGAAACACAAACAGGAATGCAAAAGCAAATGGAAGCTCATACACAAATGCAAATGGAAATGCACACGGTGACACAAAAGGAAATGCAAAACCAAAACAGTAATGGAAATGCAAATGTTAACAGTTATGCAAACGCAAGCGCAAACGAAAACACAAAGTTTAATGCACACGGTGGCATAGATGAGAACAGTAATGCAAACACAAATGCAGGCGCATACGGAAATGCAAATGGTAATGTGCATGGCCACAGTACCACAATAGGAAATGCAAATGCTAATGGTAACAGCAAAGATGACACCAAAGGAAATGCAAACAGAAGCGTACACAAACGGTAATGCACATGGTGATGCATAATGAAACGCAAAAAAAACCCAGTAATGGAAACACAAATGATAACAGTAACGCAAATGCGAGCACAAACGAAAATGCAAAGGGTAATCCACACGGTGGCGTAGATGAGAACAGTAACGCAAACAGAAACAGAAATGGAAGTGCATATGGAAGATCAATTGGTAACATGCACGGTCACAGTATCACAATAGGAAACACAAATGGTAAAGGTAACAGCAACAATGACACCAAAGGAAACACAAACACAAATGGAAGCACATACGCAAATGCAAATGGTAATGAACACGGTGACGCAAAATGAAATGCAAACAAAAACAGTAATGGGAATGCAAATGTTAACAGTAATGCAAATGCAAGCGCAAATGAAAACACAAAGAGTAACGCACATGGTGGCATACACGGGAATGGTAACACAAATGAAAACACAAACGCAAGTGCATACAGAAAAGCAAATGGTAACACGCAGTCATGGAACTGCAATAGGAAACACAAATGCTAACAGTAACAGCAATGATGACACCAAAGGAAACGCAAATGGAAGTGCGTACGCAAAGGCAAATGGTAATGCACATGGTGATGCAAAATGAAACGCAAACAAAAACAGCAATGGAAATGCAACTGGTAACAGTAACGCAAATGCAAGTGCAAATGAAAATGCAAAGGGTAATACAGGGCGACGAGAACGCTAATGAAAAAGGTTATGGAAACACAAGAGGGAACACTAACTATGACAGTAATGAAAGTGCACACCCTTTTTTTCACCAACAGCTGCATAGAGAAACACAGTGAATACAAAGAATGCATGCATAATAATGGGCCTCAGAGCAGAAAATGAGCACTTGGAATACTAAATTGTTTAAATCTCAGGAACTGTATGACGTAGAAAAAAAATAAAAATTTTTATATAAATTATGGCTTTCCTGGCTAGTTTTCGAGTACCCCATAAAAGGTTAAAGTGTGAAATTTTGCATCTTATTAAGCGCGGTGAACACCGTAATGTTAGTCTATAGGAAAAATTATCAACTTCAGAGTACCATAACTTTGCATCCCTGTAATATTTTATCACCAAACCACAAAAAGGCACAGCTGTGGGATGTTGGCTTTCATCCCTCCAAATTTCAGCCCAAAAGACCAAACCGTTCTTTTGCAGCAGGGTGGCAAAGAATTCCTGTTATTTTGGCCATAGTGCCGAAAAGTAGTGTCGCAAATCACGACACTGTTGCAAAAAATATCATGAAAGTGTTGCAAGTATGACACTACTTTGCAACACTACAGTTTACAAAAATTTCAAAAACATATTTCTGGGGTGTTTAACCCCCCTTAAAAAGACATGGCTAGCATCCTCAGGGTCGGACTAGGTAAACACAAAAATAATTGTGTCCCTAGAGGGTCCCAAATTTAAATGCCAAGCATTCCTGTGACCACTAACTGAAAAAAAAATTGTTGACTCATGACACTACAGGGGTCATTTGTGACACTAATAATTGCATTTGTGACACTGTCAAACTTTTTGTTAACTTTTCCCATTGACTATAATGGGAAACTTGTTTTTTGAATAACTTTTGAACTGTTTAATATTTTTTCACAAAATCTTTGAAAGACACATTGGGGATGCCGGCCACATGTTCCCTAAAGCACAAACCATGCAACCTGTAGGCACAAGCAAAGAATGCACTAGCAAAGAATGCACAGAAAAGCTTAAATGTGCTACGGAATGTTGCTGGAGATGGGTGCAGATTGGGAGGGCTGCACCCATCTCCAGCCATCCATCCAGCACCATATCCCAAAATCAGGCAGCATCCCTTCTTCCCCAAGGGATTTTCCCCCCATGGTGGGGTGGCATGGTGAGGAGACCCCCTAGCTCAATTCAACTCTACCAGGATTCAGTTTGGTAAGCACCATTCAAGGTCAGGGCCTGCGGTGCATGGCTGCTTCATCCTGATAGACTGGCAGGACCATTTTTCTCATTTGTACCCCTTACGTATGAAGGGCATGTAATGACACCAGTGGAAGGAGTGAGCAGGTGTCCACAAAAGCTTCTCTTGGTGCCTGCCCCATTTCAGACCCTTCTTTGCAGCATGATAATAGTGACTGCATAATTCTTGAGTGTACTTGATAAAGCAGTCTAGAGATCAAACCCCTGACCTTTTCCATGTAAAGCCAAGACACATCCAGTGCACCACCCGAGGAGCTTGGTTAACTAGCTGGTCTAGTCTTTAAGAGCATGTAGTATTGTTATAAGTGCATATAGAATAGTAAATTTTAAGGGGAATGGGCTGCTTGCTGTTAGAAGCATGCGTATAATGACAGCACAATATTTGAATATTGCTCATTTATTATTTAAACAGAATTCTGGTTATCCTGGGTTCAAATCCTAGCCAAGGCACTGATTTTTTTTATCTCTTCTGTTTCTCTGGGTTCCACTAAAGATGCATATACTTTTCATTACAGTCACCTTGATTGCCTGCATTTTTTTAATCAGTCCACTTGCCCATCTGCAGTTTATTGGCACCACACACTAGAGGGTGCCCTAATTTCATACTTTATCTATCTATCTACCCATCTATCTATCTATATACTGATGAGTCCCGGTAGGATGAAACACATGCCTATGTCTTCTGTTGGCACCCTTGAAAACTGTGTGAGAGGCCTTTCAGCACCAGGCATTTCTGCTTAAAGTTGAACCAGAAAAATATTCTGTGGTGATTTGCATATGCAGCCCATGATACTTTGCATCATGGGGGCATGTGTGATTTTGTATTTCTTTGAAATTTGGCTTCCCAGCCAAATGCCCTTTGGGGTAACCATTGCCTCAGTGGCTTGCGCACAGAGGTTCTTTGTCTTTTAAATAGTTTTTTGTTTTAATTGGGTTCACCACAACATAACCCAGATGGACCATCTTAGGGTAGCTGGTTCATTCCACTGGGGTGTCAAACAGACAAGGCATACTGATGAGTCCTGGTAGGATGAAACATGTGGCTATGTCTTCTGTTGGCACCCTTTGCAAACTGTGTGAGAGGCCTTTTGGCACCATGCATTTCTGCTTAAAATTGAACCAGCAAAATGTTCTGTGGTGATTTGAATATGCAGCCCATGATGCTTTGGATTGTGGGGGCATGTGTGATTTATTTATATGTGTATATATATATATATATATATATATATATATATATATATATATATATATATATAAAGATTTATAGAGATATATAAATATTTTTGATCTATTTCTTTCCTGGTGGTTGGAGATGGGGGCAGACCGGAAGGGGGATGGCACCCATCTTCCACCACCCATTCAGCACTGTACCCCAACATCAGACAGCATCCCCTCTTCCCCCACGGATTACCCCCAATGGCAGGGTGGCATGGCGAGGAGCCCCCGTAGCTCAACTCTACTCTACCAGGATCCAGTTCGGGGAGCACCATTCAAGGTTGGGGCCTGTAGTGGGTGGCTGCTTTATCCTGATTGATCAACAGGACCATTTTTCTCATTTGCACCCCTTACATGTGAGGGGCATGCAATGACACCAGAGGAGGGAGTGAGCACGTGTCCGCACAAGCTCCTCCAAGTGCCTGCCCCATTTCAGCCCCTTCTTTGCAGCATCTGTGCACTTCCCCCCAGCCTCCACTAGGGACCAGAAGCATGCCGACCACTGGAGTCCCCCATTCCAGAGAGGGCAAGAAGTCCCTCAGACGCTCAATCGCTTTCCACCCCTGCCAACCCCCAGCTGCCCATGCCCGTTCCTGAACAAGGGTCACTGGTGTGGCTCAAGGTAATGCATCCAGTGCCTCTGCCCTTAGCACCACCAGGCCAGTCACATGTTTTATATATAATTGATATTCATTGCAAAAAACTTTGTTAATGCATCAGTTAGGGTTAAATTGACAAAAGTGGGGAAATGAGATGTGAGGGTAGAGCCTCTAACCCCCCCACTACCCCACCCCCATCCTCCACAGACCGACAGACACTGGAGTATGCCACAGGATTGTGATGCTCAACTTGCACCCCATTCCATGTGTAAACAGGTTGACATGCTACAATAAAAGAGAATGGAGTGAGTATTAGGCCTTCCGATACCCTGGGCACACCCTGCCATCTTTCAGCATGTGGAGGACTGGGGATGGGGTGTTAGGGGGGTTGTAGCTCTCTCCTAATATTTCATTTCCTCACTTTTGTAAGTTTAACCCTAACTGATGCTTTAACAAAGTTTTTTTGTAATGAATTTCCTTACTTTTTGAAAACATGTAGTATAACTTGAAAAAAGCATGTGTTGGTGGACTCTTTGCTCCCACCAAGCTGCTCATTTCTGCATAACTACAGTAGTCACCACACACATTGCAAGCTATTTCCTGAAATTTTTGTGATCTTTCTGAAGAAATATCCTGCTTTCTGCATTACCACAATAGAGGCAGCAGAGAGAAACTCTTCAGAAATTCTAAGAATATCTGGATATAGCTGGCAGTGTCTGTGGCTGCTACTGTATATGAGTCTCTGAGAGTGTGAGCCCTCCGGGCTCTGCACTTTCACTCACACGCAAGTACGGAGCTGTACAGTAGCTATGTAGGGCAAGGAACCCATGTGCCACTAACGTGCCAATATCTCAGCAACTGTAGCAGCTACAAAAGCAATTCAAATGTCATTGTAATCATGGCAGTGAGACCTCCATGTGTGATATAGTCAACGAAACCTTTATCTCACATAGTTTTAGAGTTAGAGGTGCCTTGGTGGCCACAATTCAATGGATGCATGTAACTCGGGCATTTTTGGAATTCTTTCCACCCAATTTTCAACAGAATATTTTGAGGACCCCATGTCATGAAAAATGTCACTGCCATTTCATTAATCTGTCCCAAAAGTCAAGTTCACATAGCAAATGGACCACTCTGCACCACAGGTGCAAAATCACATTTTGGGTAGGATGTGAAAAATGACAGCTGTATAATGTTGATGAGGAGGTGTGCAAAAAGGGTAATGTTGAAAACCAGCAGGGAAAATATGGAAAACTGGCTAAGTTATGAGTGTGCATAGAAACAGCACAACACACGCTCGTAACCTGGTCATTTTTTTGGAATTTTTTAACCAAATTTTCAACATGAGCTTTTTAGGAAATCCCTTCATGAACACTGGCACTGTGACTTTGTTAATCCATCCCAAAAGTTGAGTTTGCACAGCAAACATGCCATTCTGTGCCACTGGTGCGAAACCATGTTTTGGGCAGGATGTGAAAAACGACAGCTGTATAATGTTGATGAGGAGGTGGAAATGTTTAATGTTGAAAACCAGGAGGGAACATATGGAAAACTGGCAAAGTTATGAGCGTGTGTAGAAACTGCGCAATGCATGCTCGTAACCTGGTCATTTTTTGCAATATTTTAACCAAATTTTCAACATGAGCTTTTTGGGAAATCCCTTCATGAACACTGGCACTGTGATTTTGTTAATCCATCCTGAAAGTTGATTTCGCATAGCGAAGTGCCATTCTGTGACAGAGGTGCGAAAACACCATTCCATGTGTAAATAAATTGACATGCTACAAAAAAAGAGAATGGGGTGAGAGTTAGGCCTCCCAACCCCCTGGACACACCCTGCCATCTGTCGGTCTGTGGAGGACAGGGAATGGAGTGTTAGACAGGTTGTGGCTTTATTGTAATGTCTCATTTCCTCACTTGTTTCAGTTTAACCTTAGCTGATGCATTAACAAAGTTTTTTTGTAATGCATTTCCTTTCTTTTTGAAAACATGTAATATTATGGGGAGGAGGGGAGGGTGGCCTTGAAGGAGGACCTGGAGGCTCTGGAAAGGTGGTCAGGAAAATGGAAACTAAAATTCAATGCGGGGAAGTGCAAGGTTCTGCACCTAGGAGTCAGAAATCCTGGCCAGGGGTATACGCTGGGAGGAGACATGATTCAAGTCACAGAGGGTGAGAGGGACCTTGGGGTAGTGGCAGATGTCAAAATGAACAACTCGGAGACCTGTAGGAGGACAGTGGCAAGGGCAAATTGGATGCTGGGATGCATCACCAGGGGGATTACCTCCAGAAAGGCAGAAGTGATCCTTCCACTGTACAACTGCTTGGTTAGGCCACACCTTGAGTATTGTGCACAACTTTGGAGACCACATTTAAAGAGGCACATTATCCTCCTCCTAGAGAGGGTCCAAAGGAGGGCAACCAAAATGATCTGGGGCCTGGAGGAGAGGACCTATGAGCAGAGGCTCAAGGAACTCAACATGTACACGCTGGAGGAGAGGAGGGACGGGAGGATATGATCGAGGTCTTTAAGTAGATGAAAGGGATCAATAAAGGAGGCTCAGTCAGGGTGCTCCAAAGGAAGGAGAGTGGGGGGCAACAAAAGGTCACAGGTTTAAGCTGGAAGGGGCATACTCAGAGGGGAGAAGAGGAGATATTATTTCACTGAAAGTGTGGTGGAGCCATGAAATGCACTGCCCAGGGAGCTGGTGGAAGTGGAGACTGTGAACGGGTTTAAGAGGTGATGGGACAGGTTCAGGAGGAGGGTAAATCTGACCAGGCCCAATATAAGTGGAACATCTGGGACTGGGGACAGTATAACCCAAGGTGGAGGGGGACACCAAAATCGGCCCTCAGTGCGGGTGCTGAAAATTGAGCAGACTCGAGAGACCATTAGGCCTATTCTGCTGGCATTTTAGTATGTTAGTATGTATCTTAACTTGTAAAAAGCATGTGTTGGTGGACTCTGCGCTCCCACCAAGCTGCTCATTTCTGAGTAACTATATACGTCTCTGAGAGTGTGGGCCCCTCCAGGCACTGCACTCCTACTCACATGCAAGTACAGATCTGTACAGTAGCCATATAGGCAAGGAACCCTTGTGCCACTAACATGCCAATATCTCAGCAACTGTAGCAGCTACAAAAACAATATAAATGTCATTGTAATCATGACAGCAAGACCTCCAGTTTTTGAGTTAGAGGCACCACGGTGGCCACAGTTCAATGGATGCATGTAACTTGGGCATTTTTAGAATTCTTTCCACCCAATTTTCAACATGATATTTTGAGGACCCCACATCATGAACAATGCCACTGCCATTTCATTAATCTGTCCCGGAAGTTGAGTTCACACAGTGAATGCGCCATTCTGTGCCACAGGTGCAAAATCATGTTTTGGGCAGGATGTGAAAAATGACAGCTGTATAATGTTGATGAGAGGTGTGGAAAGGGTAATATTCAAACAGCGGGTAAAATATGGAAAACTGACAAAGTTATGATATGAAACAACTGTGCCTTTAGCCCAACCTGAAAATCGTTTTGGAATTTGTTAACAAATTTTCAACAGAGCTTTTCATGAAATCCCTTCATGAACACTGGCACTGTGATTTTGTTAATCCATCCCGGAAGTTGATTTCGCACAGCGACGTGCCATTCTGTGGCAGAGGTGCAGAAAGACACTTCCAGCAGGATGTGAGAAATGACAGCTATACTGTTCATGAGGAGGTGTGAAAAAATGGCAATGGTGAAAATGTGGAGGAAAAATATTAAAAATTGATGAAGTTACGAGTGTGTATAGAAACTGCGCAACGCATGCTTGTAACATAGCCGTTTTGGGAATTTTTTTCCCCAGATTTTCAACATTGCCTTCTTGGGACCTCCCCTCATCAAGACTGGAATTGTAATTATGTCAATCAGTTCTAAAAGGTGATTTTATGTCCCGAAAGTTGATTCCATGCAGCAACCGTAAAATTGCCATTCTGGATGAAGTAACAAGATGACAGTAGCATTATTCATGAGGCGTAGTCCAATACTACCCTATGGCTCACATGGGGTGATATTGGAGGCAGGGTTACATGGATTGACATTGGAGGTGAGGCTTTCATTGGGTGATATTGGAGGCAGGGATTACATGGGGTGAAATTGGAGGCAGGACTTACATGGGTTGATATTGGAGGTTGGACTTATATGTGGTGATATTGGAGGCAGGGCTTACATGTGGTGATATCGGAGGTGGGGCTTACATTGAGTGATATTGGAAGTGGGGCTTATATTGGGTGATATTGGAAGCAGAGCTTAGATGGGGTGAGAGTCGAGGCAGGACTTACATGGGTTGATATTGGAGGTGGGGCTTGCATGCTGACTATGTGGCAAAATCAGATGCTCTGAGATATGCATTTGCTGGTTCAGGGAGCATTGTACATCTGGTGGTTGTGGGATTCAAACCTAGAACTATGAGGTATTTTGGTTCGTAACTCAATGCTTTAACCTCTGCGCTATTTTGCAGACCCTATCAAGCAGACAAAATGTTGTTGCTTTTTTTTTTTCCAAGTAATCTTTTGGGTCGTAATATAAACAGTATAGCAAGTGAAAACAGGAAGGGCATGGTGAAACAATGATAATAGTGACTGCATAATTCTTGAGTGTGCTTGATAAGGCAGCGTAGAAGTGCACTCATCTAGAGAGCAAAGTCCTAACCTTTTGCCTGTAAAGCCAGGACACATCCAGTGCACCACCTGAGGAACTTGGTTAACTAGCTGGTCTAGTCTTTAAGAGCATGTAGTTCACTAATAAGTACATATAGCATAGTGAGTTTTAAGGGCAATGGGCTGCTTGTTGTTGGAAGCATGAGTATAATGACAGCACAATATTTGAGTATTGCTCATTTATTATTTGAACAGTATTCGGGGTACCCTGGGTTCAAATCCTGGCCAATGCACTGATTTTTTTTTTATTTCTTCTGTTTCTCTGGGTTCCACTAAAGATGCATATACTTTGTATTAGATTCACCTTGATTGCCTGCATTTTTTTAATTAATCCACTTGCCCACCTGCAGTTTATCAGCACCACACACTAGAAGGTGCCCAATCTTTACTTTTTATATATCAATCGATCTATCTCTCTATCTATCTATCTATCTATCTATCTATCTATCTATCTATCTATCTAACTATCTATGTAATAGATAAACCACTCAGAGGTGTGCGGTCATGCTCTGATACACACACTTTGGTGTGTAATGTATGCATGAGGCTGCAGGCTGAGTGCATCAACCACCCAAGGCATGCATATATCACAGCATGACCGCATACCTTAGAGTGGTTTATCTCTCTTATAAAATGTCAAAATTGTTTTGTAGGGCAGTAAAAGTGCAGGTGTGTGGTCACGCTCTGATATACGCATGGTCACCTAATGGTCCTTTTCCAATGTTACTGATTGTTTGTCCTTATCCATTTTATATATATATATAGAGAGAGCGAGAGACAGAGAGTTAGAGAGAGTCATTGCCAAAAACTTTGTTAATGTATCAGTAAGGGTTAAAATGACAAAACTGAATAAATGACATGTTAGGGTTGAGTCCCTAACCCCCAACCCCCCACGCCTAACTTTCCATAGACTGACAGATGCTGTGGAGCGCCATGGGGTCATCAGGCCCAACCTTCACTCCATTGCATGTGTAAACAGGTTGACATCCTACAGTAAAGGAGAAAGGGGTGAGGATTGGGCCCAACAACCCCATGGCACCCGAGCATCACCATCGTCAGTCTGTCAAGGATGGGGGGTGTGCGGGGTTGGGTATTGTCTCAACCCTAACATCTCATTCTCCCACTTTTGTCACTTTAACCCTAAATGAATCATTAACTAAGTTTTTTGCAATGAATATCCTTACTTTTTGAAAAAGTGTAATATAACTAGTAAATAGCATGTGTTGGTGAGAGCGCAGGGCCTGCCACCAAGCTGTCCAATTGTGCATAACGATATGCATCTGTTATTGCGTGGGCCCTCTGGGCCCTGGGCTCCCACTTACACAGAGATACAGAGCCATATAGCAGACTAATTTGGCAAGGAACCCTTGTAACACTAATTTGCCAATATCTTGGGAACAGTAGCAGCTGGCAAAAATATTCTAGTGTGGTTGTAATTGTGACAGTGAGACATCCACATGAGATGCAACTGACGAGACCTGTATCTCACATAGTTTTCAAAATACGAGCGGTAACTCGGGTTATCGTCAGGATTTTTTCACCCAATTTTCTACATGATATTTTGGGGACCCCACCTCATGAACAATGTCACTGTCATTTCATTAATCTGTCCGGAAAGTTGAGTTTGCACAGCGAATGCACCATTCTGTACCACAGGTGCAAAATTATGTTTTGGGCAGGATGTGAAAAATGACAGCTGTATACTGTTCATGAGGAGGTGTGGAAAAGGGTAATATTGAAAACCGGGGAGTATGAAAAATTGGCAAAGTTATGAGACATAGAAACACAATGCGCTTGTAGCGTAGGCCATCTTGGGGAATTTATTAACCACATTTTCACCACAAGCTTTTAGGGAAATCCTCTCATGAACACTGGCACTGTGATTTTGTTAATCCATCCTGAAAGTTGATTTCTCACAGTGATGCACCATTCTGTGGCAGTGAAGCGAAAACACATTTTAGGCATGATGTGAGAAATGCCAGCTATACAGTTCATGTTGAGGTGTGAAAAAATAGCAGTGTTGAAAATCTAGGGTGAAAATATTAAAAGTTGGCAAAGTTATGAGCATGCTTAGAAACTGCGAAACGTACGTTTGTAACATGGCCTTGTCTGGGATTTTGTGTGCAAAATTTCAACATGGGCCTTTTGGGAAAACCCCTCATGAACACTGGCACTGTGATTTTGTTATTCAGTGCTAAAAGGTGATTTTGCATCCTGAAAAGGCTATTCCGTGCAGTCACTGCGAAATCACCTTTAGGGACATAGTAATGAGATGACAGTGATATTGTTCATGGGGTGGGGTCCATAAATGCCTATGTTGAAAATCTGGTGAGACACATACCGTTTCTCTTTGTAAAGAGGGGCCAGAGGAGAGATGCAGTACCGCTTACAGCCAAACCAAGAATGTGTAAGATGATGGACTGCTCATGTGTGTTGGTGTGCATCCATTTGCTTGCCAGGATATGTGTGCCTCTGGAGCTATGCTAGTTCTCCTGGGGCCCCAAAATCACTTAGATGCGATATGAGCAGTGGAGCTGATGCCACAAAACTATTTGTTTAAAGAATACCAAAGGCTGATCTGGGACTGAATATATACATCAGAATAAGCTGCTCAAGAATATTAATGAGCTATTTATGAATATCAATGGACTGCTCATTAATACTGATGACCTGCTCATTAATATGAATGACCCCTCTATTAATGAGCAGTATATAATATGGCTCAGATATTCAAACTGCACCATTTTGTGGCGCAAGCCCCAGCGCCGCTCAAAATAGTTGTGCAGGGGTGTGGCCAGGGCAATATTCAATGGAGTTGCGCTATGGTGCAACTGCTTTGAATATCGCCCCCTGGCCACCCCCAGTGTACATGGCGTAGTGGAACTGTGCCAGCGCAAGTGGTCAGAATGGAGCATTGAGATGCGGTGGTGCAAGTTCCATTGCGCCATGCACAGCACCTGCGATATTCAAAGGGTGACATGTAAATGGGGCCATAATTTATGCAAGGTGAATGGGGGGACCATTTGCATCTGATTATGGCCCCATTTGCATGCCATTATCATGCAGGTGCACTGATCCCCGACAACTTATGCCTGGCGCCCTGCCAGGCAGCAGCCGTTGGGGACCAACACCCCCTGCAGCCCGATCGCAGGACGTCCCGTAAGGGACAATGAAGGGCTCCAATCCCTGGTGGTCCAGTGGACCGCGAGTAGCCCAATCATGGGCAGAAATGTACCAATCCCCCCCGAGTAGCCCGATCAAGGTCAGAAATGTACCCCCACCCCGAGTAGCCCGATGAGTGGGCGTAATGTACCTCCACCGAGTAGCCCGATCACGGGTAGTAATGTACCCTCCCAAGTAGCCCGATCAAGGGAAGTAATGTACCCCCACCCCCAGGTAGTCTGATCATGGGCATCAGACCTCCACCCCAAAGTCCAATAGCCCTGGTGGTCCAGTGGACATGAGTAGCCGATCGCGGGTGGCATTCCTCACCCCCAAGTCCGAAAGCCCTGGTGATCTAGTAGGCCCCAACCCACCCACCCTGGAGCCCCACCACCCCACTAACCCCGTCAGCTGGCTGGTGGCAGCACCCCACCACCTGCCACCCGCCACCCCGCCGACTGACAGCTCGGTAGGGTTGCATGCTCGGTGGCTCATGCTCTGAACCAATGGGCATGCAGCCTTCTGAACTGTCAGCGTCCGGCAAGCAGCAGGCGCAAGCGTGGGGTGCTGCTGCCCGCCAGCTGATGGGGAGCAGGGTGGTGGGGCTCCGTGGATGGGTGGGGTGGGGGCCACTAGATCACCAGGGCTTTCGGACTTGGGGGTGAGGAATACTGCCCACGATCGAGGCTACTCACATTCACTGGACCACCAGGGATGGACTTTGGGAGGAGGGTCTGATGTCCGAGTGATGCTACGGGGTGGGGTGCATTACTGCCTAGATCGGGCTACTCGGGGGTGGAGGTACATTTCTGCCCGATCGAGGAATGGGCGCTGCCAGGTGCGACAGGAACAGGTGGGGCCACCCACAGGTGGCAGCTGCTGTGTTGCACCCTGCAATGTGGCAGCTCACCTGTGGGTGGCCTCGACTTGTTCCTTTTTTCAGCTCAGCTTTGTGCAGGCGCAGGTAGGGGTTGCGCCTGCATAACTCTGCACAGCCTGGGCTGAATATCGGGCTGTGAAGTTTATGCATGGTTCCTCCCCCTTCGGTTGCACATGCCTTCATTATCATTGTGCTGTTGCTCAGCATGATTTTGGGGGTGCAACTGCCTCCTGCTGAATATCGCAGAATGGCACATTTCGGACTTGCACAGGCGCAACTCTATTGCTCATGGCTCAACTCTTTTGAATATCTGGGCCTATATACATATATATATATATATATATATATATATATATATATATATATATATATATACTGTATAACAGATTATATTCGCTATATTAGCTTAATAGAAATATCAGCGAAAATAATCTGAACGTGAATATAATTGAATAATTAGGGTACCATCCATGTATTTCATATTTCAAGTTTTAAATTATGTACTGAAAATGTTGATGCATTTAAAATGAAGTGCTTCATTAAATAACGGTAAATTACTGTAATATTACGGTAGTGTTGTAACAAAAAAAGGTGCAAACAACCAAAATGATAGTGGGCCATCAATCAAGACTGCATCCAGCATCAGCGTTATGTTTCATGTACTTCTACTTCTGTTTCGCATCTGCCTGCAAACCCTAAAAAGAATGAGGTATGCCTTTCTAACTGCACTGTGCCTGGTGTATTTAAAATAATATAAAATAAGCTCACCTTAGTAAGGCAGTTCATGTGCGCTTCCCGAATACCAGATTGTTGAAATCTATGGACGATGTCATCATGTCTGGCAGCAAGTTGGTCAAAGCTGTTTTGGAGCCAGCGAGCATTGTGCTCTTTTAGATTTGTTAGCCGGAGGTCTGCTGCCATATTTTCCCCATTGCCTGCTACCAGTCAGTCAGAAATTAAGCCTGCACACCATGCTGTGAACCATTTTTTTAGGTGGTCTTTAAAGAATTTGTTTACTAAA